>CM066984.1:39988932-42658099 GCA_033977485.1 Hydrangea macrophylla
TACAGTAAGACTTTCTGCCCCAACTCGAATGATTTTCGAAAAATTGTTCTATCATGGCGAGCCTTCAACCTTTCCTTATGTAATTTAGCATTGTCATATGCATCTCAACGTATTTCTTCCAGTTCAGCCAACTGGAGTTTTCGGAGATGACCTCCCTCTTTAATGTCAAAGTTCAATGAGCGTGTTGCCCAATACGCTTTGTGCTCAATTTCTACAGGGAGGTGACATGCCTTGCCTTACACTAGCCTGTATGGGGACATCCCCAGGTTTGTCTTATAAGCAGTACGGTACGCCCATAGAGCATCGATCAGTTTATATGCTCAGTCCTTTCTGTTGAAACTAACTGTCTTTTCTAGTATATGCTTGATTTCTCGATTAGCCAACTCTGCTTGCCCGTTAGTTTGTGGATGGTAGGTAAGAGAGATCTTATGATTGACCCCATATTTCTTGAGGAGTGACTCCAAAGGTCTATTGCCAAAATGCTTGTCTTGGTCACTTATTAGTGCATTTGGGGTTCCAAAATGCGACAGAATATGTCCCTTAAGAAATGACATTCCTGTTTTGTGGTCATTGCATCTTGTCGGTATCGCTTCTACCCATTTTGATATATACTCCACAGCTGAGAGTATGTATTCACTGTTGTTTGATTTTGGAAATGGACCCATGAAGTCTATGCCCCAACAATCAAATATTTCAATTGTGATAATGGGAGTTAAGGGCATAGAGTTCCTTTTTAAAATTATACCTAGCTTTTGACAATGTTGGCATGATTTGCAAAAAGAATAGGCATCCTTAAACACGGTGGGCCAATAGAATTTGCTGTGTAGGGCTTTTTGTACGGTCTTTTACGAAGCAAAATGGCCATCATAGGCTTCAGAATGACAAGAGGCTAAAATTACAGTTATGTTCTCGTTCGGGAGCAACATCTGATGACCTGATCAGCACAATACTTAAATAAGTATGGGTCATCAAAAAAGAAGTGATGTGTGAATGAAAGGAACTGTTTCTTGTTCTGATTTGACCAATGACTCGGGGTCTCTCCCGTAATAAGATAATTTACTATATCCGCATACCAGGACAAATTGGAAACAGTCATCAGTTGCTCATCTAGTAATTCATCGTTAATTGGTACAGGTTCAGTGTTGTCAGTAAACGTCAACCGAGATAAATGGTCAGCAACCACATTCTCTACTCCATTTTTATCCTTGATTGTGATATCAAGTTCTTGGAGTAGGAGTATCCAACGGATAATCCTTTGCTTTGTGTCCTTCTTAGAAAACAGGTACTTGAGGGCTGAGTGGTCTGTAAAACAGACGATTGGGGACCCTATCAGATATGACCTGAATTTATCTAGAGCAAAAACTATTGCCAGTAGCTTTTTTTCGGAAGTCATATAGTTCATTCGAGCTTCGTAAAGTGTTCGACTGGCATAGTAGACTACATAAGGCTTATTATCCTTCCTCTGTCCTAGGACTGCATCAATGGCATAGTCGCTAGCATCGCACATTAGTTCAAATGGCAAAATCCAGTCAGGTACCTGTATTATTGGTGTAGAGGTAAGGTGTTCCTTTAGTGCATCAAAAAATGTTTGACAGTTGTCCGACCACTCGAAAGGTGTGTCTTTGACTAAGAGTTGACACAGTGGTCGAGAAATTACACTAAAATTTTGGATAAAGCGATAATAAAATCCTGCGTGTCCCAGAAAAGAGCGGATGTCTTTAACTGTATGGGGGACAGGTAGGTTCGAGATTATATCGATTTTTTCTTTATCAACTTGGATACCTTTATTAGAAATAATGTGGCCGAGGACAATTCCCTTGGTCACCATGAAGTGACACTTTTCCCAGTTCAGTACTAGGTATTTGTCCTCGCATCTTGCTAACACTTTTTCAAGGCTCTCCAGACAGTTGTCGAAACTATGGTCAAACACTGAGAAGTCATCCATGAAAACCTCGAATATTTTTTCGGCCATATCACTGAATATGCTCAACATGCACCATTGAAAGGTAGCAGGTGTGTTGCATAAGCCGAAGGGCATATGACGGTAAGCGAATGTGCCAAACGGACACGTGAAAGTCATTTTCTCCTGATCTTCAAGAGTAATTTCGATTTGGTTATAGCCACTATATCCATCCAAAAAGTAATAATATTTATGACCCACCACTCTTTCTAGCATTTGATCCACAAATGGTAATAGAAAGTGATCTTTTCGGGTCACAGTATTCAATTTTTGGTAATCAATACACATCGTCCATCTAATTGGCATGCATATCGGTACCAATTTGCCATCTTTATTAGGAATGATCGTTATGCCTGCCTTCTTTGGCACTACTTGGGTTGGACTAACCCAAGGGCTATCAGATATAGGATAGATGATCCCAACATCAAGTAGTTTTAAAACTTCCTTTTTGACGACTTCTTGCATGTTGGGATTCAGACTCCTTTGCATTTTCCATGAAGGTTTAGCGTCTTCTTCCAAGTATATTTTATGGGTGCAAATAGACGGGCTTATGCCTTTGAGGTTGGCATTAGTTCATCCTAATGCTCCCTTATGTTGTTTCAACATTTGGATTAACTTATCCTCTTATTCAGGATTTAATGTAGATGAAATTATGATAGGATAAGTCTTTTTGGTCCCTAGGTAGGCGTATTTGAGCTCTATTGGAAGCTCCTTTAACTCCAAATCAGGAAACTGAAAATTAGAGGGCATGACTAATTTCATTTTTGGTGGTAGTGGTTCATATAGTGTTACCCACATGCATTCAGCTCTATTCTCCTCTTTCATTTCCATCATGAGGCAAGTGTGATTTAAAGTAGCATCCAATGGGGAAGAATCATTAGGTTGATAGATAGCATCGAATTGTGACACAGCTACCTCCAAGGGATCTTTGTAATCTACAAAATCAGCCTTATCTTCAACTACTGTTTCGATGTAATTGATTTCTTCCTCATCCTCACATTCTTTAGGTCGGGGATTTGAAAAAATCTTGACATTTAGAGTCATGTTCTTGAATATGATGGTCATTATACCACTTCTTATTTTTATTGTGGCATCTATTGTATTAAGAAATGGACGTCCAAAAATCACCGAGATTTATGAACATGAATTAGACACAGTTCAGTGTCGAAAATTACAAAATTGACCGGGAAGATAAAGGAGTCTATTTGTACAAGAACGTCCTCCAGTATTCCTCTATGATATTTGACTGACCTATCTGCCAGTTGTAGTACAACTCGGGTAGGTTTGAGTTCACCCAATCCTAGTTGTTTATAAACTGAGTATGGTAGCAGGTTTACGCTTGCTCCTAAATCAAGGAATGCGTTATCTATCCTTTGATTTCCAATTCGGCACCAGACAGTTGGAGTACCGGGGTCTTTGAGTTTCGGAGGCAATTCATTTTGGATGATTGCGCTTGCTTGGCAAGCGACATACGCGTGTTTCTTCACACTTTGCCTCCTTTTGATCGTGCATAAGTCTTTAAGGTACTTAGCATAGGCCGGCACTTGTTTGATTGCATCAAGGAGTGGAAGGTTTATTTTAACTTGTCTAAACAATTCCAAGAACTCCTAATTCATTGCCTTGTTTTTGGGTTTCTTAAACCATTGAGGGTAAGGCACGAGGAAAGGGCATTTAGGTACTTTATCTTTAACTGGTTCCTTTTCGGGCCTTCTCTCAACTTCTTCTGCTTCTTTAGGAGCTTCATCTTTTGCATCTAATGATTCGTTAATATTGAATTGCTCCTCTTCTTGAGTGGACGCTTTGTTTTTAGTTACTACTTCATCCTCTTCATACTCTTCGGGAGTAGAACGAGGCATGTTTTGCCCTATAACCTTGCCGCTTCTCAGAGTAGTCATAGCTTTAGCATGCTCTTGATTATTGGGACCATTGTTTAATCCCTTCGGGTTTTGAAGTGGTTGGGCAGGAAACGTTCCACTCGATCCCTCTTGTTGTGCATCCATTCTTTCTAATGTTGTGGACATTTTACTCATCATCTGAATTAACTGTTGTGTTAAATTTGCATTAGAGAGTAAATCATTATCTTGTACCTTTTTGTAAGGTGGCACGTATACGTTTGATTGCTGGCTGTTAGAGGGTTGAGCTTGGTTGTAGTTATATAATCTATTTTGATTGAATGGCTGGGAGTGCCTATTGTATTGCCCTTGATATTGGTTATTGTTATTATAGGGCTGTTGTTGATAGTATTGATTTTGGGTCCTAGCATCGATTGTTATATGATTGTTATTATATTATTGCATGTGCCGCACAGTTCTTCAGGTAAAACCTGCCTAGAACTTTTTCCTTTCATCATCCCTAACTCCTCTACTTTCTTAACTAGTTCTTCATATTTATTCATCAGATGATCCTCACTTTTTAATTGGTATAGACTTTTCTCCTCTACATAGGATATCTGTGAGCGTGAGACATCTTCAGTATTCGACCATTCATGAGCATGTTTGGCTAGCCACTCGAAGTGAGCTTCAGCCTCTTCAGTGTTTTTGTGAAGAAACGGACCTGAGCTCATGGTTTCAACCAACTTTTTAGTTTCACCATTTAACCCTTCGTAAAAGTAGCTTATGGTTCTCCATTTCTTGTACCCGTGATGTGGGCATGAGAGAAGCAAATCCTTGAATCGCTCCCAAGTTTGGGTGAAGGTTTCATGGCTCTTTTGTTTATAAGAGTTTATTTGTCATTTAAGCTCGGTGGTCATGCGGGGTGGAAAGAATTTCTTTAAGAATGCAGTGTTCATCGAATGCCAGGTGTAGATTGAATTCGGCTTAAGAGTGAGCAGCCACGCTTTTGCTTTATCCTCAATGTGAAGGGAAATACCATTAGGCGTGTCACATCTATGAGACAATTTTGTGAGAATGTTTTACAATCATCCTCAAAGTGCTTAACATGTAGATATGCCTTCTCGCTTTCCATTCCATGGAAGGTTAGAAGGAGTTGAATCATTCCATTGCGAAATTGAAATTCGCCTGCGTGGGGTGGAATGAGAATATAAGAAGGTGTAAGTGCGTGTTCGGGTGTCATGAGATTGCATAAAGGACGAAAAAAAACCATCAATTGATACAACCACATTCTCACCGTTTTCACTTTGATTATCGGCCATTGAATTAGTAGGTGTGGCTACGGGATTAATAGAATTAGAGGAATTGACGAAGTAGAATGGATTTCCAAAAATTCCTTCAATGGAATTGTCGGACATGAAAGGGAAAGATTCCTAAGGAGATTTTAGTCTAAAAAAACCTAAAAGAAAAAGAAAACAGAAATAGATAAAGGTAGATTGAGGTAATCTAGTTATTAAATTGTCGCCTTCCCCGGCAACGGTACCAAAAAAAACTTGGCACAAATAAAAAGTTGTGTGAGCTTATGTGCTATACCCAAGTGTAGGTAGACGTGCAGGTAGTAATTTGGTAAGACCAGGTCGATCCATTAGGGATGGTGTTAAACTAAAAACTTAGATTAAACTCTAAAGGAAAAAAAAATTTAAGATTTAAAACAAGGTGTAGAACATGATGTTCTGCAGGCTATAACTACTAGGGCAATTAAAGTAAACTAATGATTAACTAATTAACTAAAGCAATATTTTAAAAGCGATTTTCTTTATATAAAGGGAATGTTGGGATCACACGAATCCACAGCAATCATGCCATCTACCATGCAGTTACATTTAAGCTCTAAGGAGTGTGTCTATCTACAGTATTCTGTATTTTTTAAAGATAGAGAATCAATAGTCCATTCATAGCCAGGACTACATCATCAAATTTATTTCCAAAACACATGAAGGTGGTTTAAAACAATAGTTAAGTCTCGCATTCTGAATGGTGTTAGCATTCAAAATGGTTTGCAAAAGTTATTGAAGAAAAATGCCTTAAGGCTTAAAATAATGAAACTGTTTTGACAAACTGAGCATTTGGGGACAGTTTGATAACAAATCTCAAAAGTAGAAAGTCTTGGAATACTGCAAAAAGACTTCTCAAGAATCTGAAGGTTCGATCGATCGACGCGTTTTCAATCGATCGAATATCATCATCTCTCGAGTGATCGAAATGGCTTCGATCGCTTGACTATGTGTCTGCTTCGATCGATCGAACTACTTCGATCGATCGACTGCAGGTTTTATACTACTGCATGGCAGAGGCTAGAGATCACTATTTCATCATGATCTCCCAACCTAGGGACTACTCAGACATGGTCTGAAGTGTCACAGATTTGTTTTTAACTTAAAAGTTCATTAAAGGCATGTTTGGTTGTGATTTTAACATAAAATCTATGAAACTAAGTGATTTAAAACTACTACTACGATAACTATCAATTCTAACTGATTAAACTACAATTTTAAAAGACTAGAATGTGAATAAACTAAGATTGCAGAACCTGGAATAGAAGAACTTATATTAAACTATAGAAATCAATCCCAAAAGCTATATCCAAAGCTTCAAACCTATAAAAATCAAGAAGAAAATCTCTTCTCTCTATGTAAACTGATAAAAACTGAAGTGGGTGTCCCTTTGGACGTGAACAAAACGAATTTAAATACTAAAACCTAAAGCTAGGGTTAAAAACTTCGTCTCCGCTGCATGTGCGTAAGTTCTGATAAAAGCCATGTTCGATCGATCGAACATCACTCGATCGATTGAACTTCTGAAATTCTCGAGCGCTTGAACCTTCCTCGATCGATCAAAACTTCGATCACTTAAATGATCTTTGATCGCTCGAGACTCTCTTTTCATGTTTCCACTGTCTTCCTTAAAATCCAGTATCCCTTTTATCCTGCTTATTCATTTCTTCACACAGCAAGCGGTGATCTGCACAAATTATAGCTAAAACAATATAACTTATCATAGATTAATCATATTATGTAAAAGCTGGCATTGTAATCGAAATTGCAGATTTACAAGGGAGTTGTAGACTTAACCAATGTATTTCTTTATTTTAGTGCGGTTGTATTTTAATAATACCCCTTCTTGTCGATTCCCAAGCCCCCTATCAAACTAGGGACAAACAGTCGTTTGCCAAATAAGATATCTCTAGGTTGACTGGCTCTCCAAAAGGATTAAGTTTGGATATCCTGAAAATTCTTGAGGTTAAGAGTTGAAGTTTTCATGCATAAATCTGAAATTGATTTAAGATGGAAAGAGACATGAAAAGAAGAATTCTTCATTATCATAAAGTCAATCATAAAGGAAGATACAATGAAAGAAAACTAAGGGATGATAATTTTCTAAAATTAATAAGAAAAGTGCAAAGAAAAGAAAGCAGAATTGGTCACAACATTTTGAAAAATGTGTGTCTCTACTCAGTTTAAGTTTATCTTCTTGAATTCCAAAAGATACATTCCTCAGATGGATCAACAAGAGTTGAAAATTTTGAAAGAAGGGTAATAGCATGGAGGTCAGGAATTCAGATCCCGCTCTGCCAGGGAAATCGAACAGAGATTGAGAAACACTCTTAGAAAGAATAAATTAGGTAAATATCCTCAGTAGATCGATCTCTAAACCATACAATCGGATGTACCAGAAAGCCTTTGAACTTGTCTATAGTTAAAAGGGAAATTCGTGAGTAAAAAGTGGGGTTGACATGTGGAACTGGTTCGTACTTTTTCCTCTTCTTGCTCAAATCACCTAAACTGCTATCCATGGCGAGCAATCTACCAAAAAGAAAATTTTAAAAAAAGATAAATCCCGAATAAGAAGCACACAAGCATCTCTTGAGCTAGAATAGCTCCAATGAAAATCTTTTGGCTGGACCAGCTCTGATCAAATCCTCAGTCTTGGTAAAAGTCATCTATCGCAGCCTATGAGCCACCAATCAAATCCTCGATCTTGGCATAAGTCGTCTATCAAAGCCTATGAGCTACAGATCAAATCCACGATCTTGGCATAAGTCGTCTACTGTAGTCTATGAGTTACTGATCAAAATAAAAAAAAAGAGATATAAATTCGAATTCAAAAATGCTAAAAATAAATTTTCAAGTCTGTGCGACTCCCTATCTTTGAAAATAGAAAAAGAAGTTTTCAAGTCCACACGACTCTTGATCTTTGAAAATAGAAAATGCAGTTTTCGACTTCGCGTAACTCCCGATCTTTGAAATAGAAAACAAAATTTTGAGCTTGCCTGACTCTAGATCTTTCTGAAAATAGAAAAAGAATTGTTAAGTCTGCATGACTATTCTGAAAAGGAAAAAGGATTTACCCTTGCAAACACCAGGCATCGTTTCTGCTATTTTAGAGTCATTGAATCCGGAGCGATTATGACTTTTCTACGATCATTGGTGTCATTGAATCTGGAGCGATTCTGACTTTTTTTTTAATCTTAATTCTTAGAAGACACTAGAGTATAAGGTGCAAAGCGCATATCAATCTTTCCATCAGCTCGGTTCCTAATTTGACACCGGAGTATAAGGCACGAGGTGCATATTAGTCGATCAGATGATTCTTGGAAGACACCAGAGTATAAGGCACGAAGCGCATCTCAGTCTTTCCATCAGCTTGGTTCCTGATTCGACACCGGAGTATAAGGCGTAAAGCGCATCTCAATCAATCAGATGATTCTTGGAAGACACCAGAGTATAAGGCGCAAAGTGCATCTCAGTCTTACCATTAGTTCAGTTCCTGATTTGACACTGGAGTATAAGGTGCGAAGCGCATCTCAGTCGATCAGATGATTCTTAGAAGACACCGAAGAATAAGGCACAAAGCGCATCTTAGTCTTTCCATCAACTCAGTTCCTGATTCGACACAGGAGTATAAGGTGCAAAGCGCATCTTAGTCAATTAGATGATTCTTGGAAGACACCAGAGTATAAGGTGCAAAGCGCATCTCAGTCTTTCCCTCAGCTCATTTCCTGATTTGACATCAGAGTATAAGGCACAAAGCGCATCTCAGTCAATTAGATGATACTTGGAAGACACCAAAGTATAAGGCACAAAGCGCGTCTCAGTCTTTCTATCAGTCCAGTTCCTAATTCGACACCGAAGTATAAGGCGTAAAGCGCATCTCAGTCGATCAGATGATTCTTAGAAGACGCCAGAGTATAAGGTATGAAGCGCATCTCAGTCTTTCCATCAGCTTGGTTCCTGATTCGACACTGGACTATAAGGCATAAAGTGCATATTTGTCGATCAGTTGTTTCTTGAAAGATGCTATAGTATAAGGCGCGAAGTGCATCTCAGTTTTTCAAACATCTCAATTCTTAGCACGACACCAAAGTAGAAGGCGCAAAGCGTATCTCAGTCAATCAGATGACTTTTGAAAAGCATCAGAGAATTAAAGCACAGAAAGTGCATTTGTGTCAATCATGACTTGCCAAGAATAGGACGACATCATAGTAGAAAATTTAAGGCATGGAACGCATTCTTGCCACTAGAGAGAATAGTATGTAGAGCATGAGATTGCTTGAGCATATGCATCACGATAGGATAGGTGCATTCATCCGTGTGATCATTTGAATTTGTGCATGGTCACTTACCCGAACTACATCCTGGTCTGATTTCCAGTGGGATATGTAGATAGCTCAATATTGAACATGACTAGCACCGACTTCTTTTGCCTATTTTGCAACGCACTTTGGTTTTACCTGAATTCGACAGCTCAGTCGAAGGCTTGTCTTCACACAGGCTTCGACATTCGCTTGTGATATGTGTTTCTTCACAATCTCTGCCACAGAGGGGTAAATTGTAGACACCCTAATTTTGACTGATCATCGAATACAGGGGATGGTTAGCTCTAAGACCGATGACAACAATGTCTAGTAAAATTTGAAGATTTTCTAAGTCTCAGCCGATTCTGGGCGAGGCCCATGTCTTATTTGCCTGAGCTGCTGACCACCGGGGGTAGGCTCAATAGCTGACCTCTTCCTCCTCTCACGCACTTGAGTGGCAGTGGTAGCCTCCTTCACCTCAATGCTCCGGGGTCTCTCCTTGGGGCCATGTCTACAAAAAAGAAAAAAAATAGGTGAGTAAGTGATTGGGCAAGAAATGAAAAATGGCTGAGGCAGTAAATGGAGTCTAATAGGTAAGGACTAATCAGGAATAATCAGAGGAAAGATGGGTGCTTCAAAGGGATTGTCTGACTCATAGCTAACTTTTTGCTCACCCGTCCGGGTTAACAAGTTAGCAACGTTGGCAGGATCCTGAGCCAAGGCCCTAATCTGGTCTTGGCACTCCTCTGGCATGCTCGGTGGGTCGGTCGACCCCACTACAAAACAAAACATAGGTTAGTTTTTAGTTAGCTCTATGGTAAAAACAAAGCAAAAATGAAAACAGATGCAAGACTGGAGCTTACTCCTCAACTTCCTTGCCCAGGAGGTCCTCAATTGAATTTTTGAGGCATCCTTACAAAGCTCGAGGGTAAACACATGAAAGAACTTCTTCTTCTACCCATTATTGTTGCTTAGGCATTTGTCGATTATCTTCCTCCCCTGCGGAGCTCCCAAAGAAAAGAAGCCAACCTCCCTGTGTAACTAAAATGGTCGGTGGTCCACAAGAATTCCTAAAGGGTAAGCTTATACTTGAGGACTTGGGGCCAGAGGTGTATGGTCCCCATTAAAAATCTCCACCCATTCAGGGCAAGTTACCAAGGAGCAATCCTGAGGTAGTTAGCATGTCCCGAGAAAGCGAATAGAGACGAAGGGGAAGGCCTGCCATGAAGGCATCCTCATAGAGGGTGACAAAACCCGACCAGTGTAGATGAGCCCTGTCGGTTGGTATAGCCAAGGAAAAATGATCAAGAATATCATAGTTGTCCCTAATCCGCCCCAGGTAAGAGTAAAGCAGACTACTGGGAGTCCACTCGCAAGAAAAGGTTATGTCAGGACTACTAGAGACCGATGCCTCATTGCCCGACCCCCGTGACACAGAGGCTACCTAGAGCCGCTGACTCATCTCATCGTCACACACCCGAATGGGAATCCTACTTTCACTGTGGTGGTCTGACGGAGTCAGTGAAAGAGGCTCCATGCTTGTGTCTGGGGTCCCCAACCTTGATTACTCCTCTTTTGATCAAGAAGATGAGTTAAAATTAGAATGACACATTTCTAAGGTCCCTATGATGGGACGAGGAAGTGGAAGGACCAAGAACTTATACGGTAAGGCGTACATGGTCTTCACGATCAGGTAGCACTTGGACAGAACAATCATATGATACACTAACTGGGCTGACTGCTCTACCAAAGAAAGGGAACCACTTGACTTGAAAAAGAAACAAAACCTAAGAAAATAGAAATTCCACTCCCTTAAAAGGCCTAAAGGGTTCCTACTCTCCTCGTTCGGAAATAATAACAAGTGAAGAAGAGAAGGAAAATGCAATGAATTATAAGGCCGGAGGGACGAAGACTTACAAGAACAAAGTGCAGGAAATAGCTCGGGAACCTTGACCAAACGCTTTTTCTTTGATATCGCTTGGTAGACTCTTTCTATGGGTAACAGAAGTAACGAAAATGTTCAAGTGCTCATTTTGTAGATTCCATGGATGGTCCAGATGATCTCAAATCCAACGGTCCAACCACTTTCCTGCCTAAACACCCGATAGCTGGTGCCTCGGACAGCCCAAGCGGTGCCTCAAAAGGCATATGTATAATGACATAACGTGATGATTCGGCTAGGTTATAACTGATCGGTTGTACTTACATGGGTCTCGTTGGATTCTGATCAGACGAACCAGTCCTAACACGTGGCAGGTACTGACCCCAAGCTCCTGAGGTAATCGATCGGTCTAAGCCCTAATTGACTAAGACGACCGGTCCAATCCCGAGCAATTTCTCGAGCTACTTCCCAAATGGTTTCCTGAGCTATGCATATTCCCAACCCTCTTTTAATGAAGCATAACTTTAGATTTTGAAATGGGGGGCAGCTGATATATACAAAATGTCCAGTAAAAGCAAAGCTCCGCTCGAGCATAACCTGAGCAGTACGCCTAGTATCATCAAGGCCTGACCTACAGGTCAGGAACGCATAACGGGCTCAAGTCATCATGGGGACAACCCAGTCAGGTGAAGGAAAAATTGGTTTAAACTGTTTATTTAAATGCACAACGGAAAATAAATTTGAATCTTTTATTGGTATGCCCAGATCTATAAATTATCAATGCTATAGAAGCGTGCAAGAGAGGACAAGAGTTATACCTTTGTGTCTTGAACCCAATTCTGAATTCTTCAAGGTCCTGGATGGTGCAACAGCTTCTACTAGGTGATCTTCACTCCTATATCTTTTGTGGATGTTTCTAGAGAGGCTAGAGTTTGTGGGAACTCTAATAGGGAGGATAGAGAAGGTTTGGGAACCCTAAATTGTCTCTGTAGCTCTCTGGGTGATAAAACAATGATTAGAAACATTCTGTACGTAGCTGTCCTATTGATAGATTTCCAAACCGACTTTAAGCCTTTGATCTATTGAAGTGGATTCGATCGATCGAACCTTCGATCAATTGAACAACTTTTGATCGATCGAACTTGCCTTGTCTTCAATCGATCAAAACTCTTTCGGTTGATCGAACTTGCCCTGACAACATCTTCTTGTACCTTTTCAAGCATTCTAGAAGAGCTAAGAGTGGGACCTCCTAGGCTCTTTATTGTTGGCTCAGATCAGTTGTTAATTCCCATGACCATGCTCTTTGATCAGCAAATTAACCAATTGATCAGTTAATGTTTACTCCACTATAAAACGATAACTGAACTCCAACACAAAAGAACATATCCAAAGCGATGTCTAGACTTGTATGGTGTACTAATGTCCCTTTACCATCAGCATTCATAATCATATTCAGGTAGTCGGATAAACTATTACTGTCAACCTGAATCATGTTTACTTCTTGAATTCCTTGAGTCCCATTCACCCTTCTTGATTACCAAACATGTTGATAACTACTTATCGACAAG
This sequence comes from Hydrangea macrophylla, assembly GCA_033977485.1. Taxonomy (NCBI): domain Eukaryota; kingdom Viridiplantae; phylum Streptophyta; class Magnoliopsida; order Cornales; family Hydrangeaceae; genus Hydrangea; species Hydrangea macrophylla. Next base: position 40,001,807 of record CM066984.1, read on the forward strand.
ACTGTAATTCTCAGTAATCAACTTGGTGACATTATAAAGGGAATGCTTATTCTTTATCAGAGGGTAGATTCTATCTTGACATTATGTGTTGACAACCCTATGAACATAACATACTTAAGACACCTAGGTGTTGATCTTTAAGACCTCACTGATTGGTAAGTCAAAGCAGCCATATACACAGTCTGTGTTCATAGTTGTCTCAAGATTGGGAACACGTACCATATACAAGTTATGAGTTCCTATCGACTATTGACAGTCTTAAGTGTTAATAGGAAAGCTCAGGCTCGTCAACGCACTATAAGCACTAGCATATTAACTAAGGGTCATACTCTAGTGATTGAGATTCATCATTCCATCCACTGGTAGTTAATCATGCTATGGTGTAAACTTGATGAGATATCCAGTTTCGTAATCTACTGTGACAAATTCTAATGATCAAAGAATAGTAATTTGTATCTCACTTGTATGTATCTCATACACACACGAATTACTTACTATGATACTTGAGGATTAACAATCATCTCATGACAGAAACATACAAAACGAAATGCAAAGCTGATATCCATATTTTAAAATGTCAATGTCTCATACTATAGACACCCTAATTTTGACCGACCGTCGAATCTAGGGGATGGTTACCTCTAAGACTGATGACGACAATGCTTGGAAAAATTTGAAGATTTTTTAAGTAATTGAAGTTCTTCGGAGGATTCTTCAAGCCCCAATAAAGTTTTCAAAAGAGAAAAGAGAGAAAACCGGGTGTTCGGGAAGCCCAGATATGAAGTACGCATGAAGGAGATAGTCTAAAAATTAATTTCAGAATAAAACATATATATGTATACATATATAAAGATTTGAAAAGAAAAGAAAAGAAAACATGAAATTTTGATTTAAATTCTATACATATATAGTATATGTAATTCTATATAAGTATATATATATTTTTTTAAAAATAATAAAGAAAATGTTGGAATTTTGTTAGCTGCAGTACGCGACGATTCCGACAGCACTCGCTGAGTGCCACACCGGTACTCACTGTGTGCCGCACCGGCAGTAAGTGAGTGCCGGAACGGTATTCACTGAGTGCCGCAGACAACTTAGTGAGTGCCGCTCGATGTAACAGACTATTTTTCTCATATTCATATGGAATATCCATGCACATGGTTTTTCCACCCGAGTTTACCTATTTGACCCTTTGAGAGTGGTCTATATAAGGAGGTCTTCATCTCCATTAGAGGGATCCTCTTCCATTCTCTTATTAGAGGTAACCTTCTAACCCTATATAGAATTAGGCTATAATTCAATCACAACTTCATAGATCTAGAATTTTTACACATTTTCATAACCTCTCTTCTTACCTCATTTCATCACACACCACATAGAATTTGTGATTGAATTTTCATATGTTATTTTAACTTGAATATTCAAATAAACCTTGATTTCATTTCTTTTGTTTAGATTTTTCTCTTAAGGTCTATGAGATCTTCCTCTCATGGGATCCCTTTGAGTTTGATCTCTCAATTTCTTATGATCCTATGAATAATATAGGGATTAAGGTTGATTATAGTTATATCCACATATGTTTGAATAGGTCCAAGTCTTAGTCTATGATTTGGATCTTCCAACTAGGAATCTCATGGAATCCTCTCCATGTTCCATAGAGATTTATGTGGTTTGGTTATGTTTAGCCTCCAAGGACCATTAATTGAGAGAAGATTAGGATGCAATAAGTCCATATATCCCTCAAGGATCATCAACTTGAGAGAGGGATTTGACTCAATAACTTTTATGACTTGAATATTGGTATTGGCGCAGTGAATTCATGAACCCACTATGATCAATTATTTTTAATTAAATCATGGTCCATGGTAATTGAATAAGACCAAGTGGAAGATGTTCATAACTTATGTATGTATCACTCGATTTTTTGTTTTGATGAGATTTTATAATTAGGACGGTTTGGTCTTATGATTTGTGAACTAATCACTCTCTGTCCAAAATTTTAGAACAATAAGTCCATGTTAAATTTAGAAGATGAGAATCTTAATCAAGATTTCTTGACCTTAAATAAAATTTTCTATGGATTTTAATGTGTTAATAAGACTTCCTAAAATGATTAGGGTCATTCGGATTTGTTTACTATTTTTAGAAAATCACACAAAATATCTAGACAGAGAGTTGTTAAATTCTGAGTGATGTTTGGTTATGACCCTATTCCCAGAGTTTAAATCGTTGGATCTTTGAGTTTCTTTTTGGGAAGGAAACTAGAGTCATATAGGCATAACATACTACAAAATCACTACGATCCAACCATTGGAAATATGTTTTTATATATTTTTGAAATGGTCTGGTCTCGGTAATTTTTGTAATTATGTCACAGTTTTGATAAATCTCGTTAACTCTAACCTAAATGGTCTCCTAATGCCTTAGGACTTAAACCATGTTTTAAATAATGATATATAAACTTAAATCCAGAGGATAAATGATCCAAATCAATGAATAATTCATAGCTTGTTCTTGTTCATGTTAATGCATTCATCTATGTATGTTGATACTTGTAATTAGGACTTATTTTCAGGTTAAGTTGCATTTAATTGAACCTATTTGTGAGTTCCTTGTGATCATGTTGGGATTATACCATCTCTATATGGACAATACATTGGCTCCTAGTTGAGACTTGTATATCTATAGAGATGTTGTGCTTCCAACTAGTAAGAAGCAATTCATGATTATGTCAATTCTTTCCATGATTGATAGATTTAAGTTAGAAGTTTAGATATGTATTTAGCATTCGATATTATATCTTGATTAAGACATGTGGACTATCCCTTTGTTTTGTAGCGCTATTGAGGTATGATTTCTTGACTTCCTCCCATTTATTTTATTTCTTGATTTTTATTAATTTTTGACTTCATGTGTAACACCTTAGATTAGGATTTGCCTTATGTGTATATATATGTGTTAGAGACCCTTTTCTTGGTTTTCTCTTTATTCGTATGCATTGCACGTTTAATATTCGCGGCTGGATCTCAGGTAAGTTTTTTTGTTCCCAATTTGCATGTCATCTTGCTTGATATTTGAATTGCGTGGTTTTGTATGCCTTTGTCGATAGTAATTTTACACCATTTTCAACGTGTTTTTGGAATATATATTTGTATTAGGTGAGGGCATGCTTAGATTATAATTTGATTAAAAAGGATGCTGAGTAAAGTCCTATCACGAGATAGGACGAGAGGGGGTTGTTTTAGTCCACCGGGTTCCTTCCCCTCTCATTTCATAATCCCTAGACCTAGAAATCTCTAATTTTCCAAAGATCAGTTTGCTTTTAAAATGATTTCTTAATTTTTCTTTAAAAAATTAAGTGGCGACTCGTATTTGAATTTAATATTTGAAGTTTAAAAAGCATGGGTAAACCTGCGATGTCCACAAATACATAAAGTAATGGTTTGAGGGTACAAACCCAACAAACTCCCACTTGAACTCATAACCATTCAGGAGTATATCTGAGACCTAGACTATCTAGATGACGATCAAAGACCTTCTGTGGCAAGGTCTTTGTAAATGGATCCACAAGATTGTCAGTGGTGGCAATCTTGGCGACAGTCACATCTCCACGTTGAACAATATCTCAAATTAGATGATATTTTTGCTCTACATGCTTTCCCTTTCCATGGTTCCTTTGCTCCTTGGACTGAGCCACTCTCTTACTATTATCACAGTATAACGTAATAGGTGACAGCGACATTGGTACCACCCCGAGTTCCATGAGGAACTTCTTGAGCCAAACAGCTTCCTTTGCGACTCCACAAACGGCTACATACTTAGCTTCTGTAGTTGATTCTGCAATGCATTTATACTTAATGCTCCTCCAAAGGTAAAGAGATGTTCGGATATTGACTTCCTCGAATCTTCATCTGACCTAAAGTTCAAGTCAGTGTATCCCACTGGAATTAACTTTCTGCCCCCCCCTATATAAGCATGTAATCTTTAGTTCTTCTCAAGTACTTAAGAATGTGCTTAATGGCTATCCAGTGCTCTGGACCTAGTTTCGATTGATACGTGCTAACCATGCCAAAGGAAAAGCAGATATCTTGTGTAGAGCATAACATTGCATATATGAGACTTCCCACTATTGAAGCATAAGGAACTTCTGCCATGCAATTCCTCTCCTTCTGTATCTTTGGACACTGGTCTTTGGACAATGATAAACCATATCTGAAAGGTAATAAAACTTTCTTCGAATTGTCCATGGAAAACCTAGTTAGCACCTTATCGATATAACTAGCTTGAGATAATCCTATTAGCTTTTGCTTGGGATCTCGAAAGAGCTTTATCCCTAGGATATAGCTCACCTATCCTAGATCCTTCATATCGGAAGTACTATCCAGCCAAACCTTAACCATTGACAATGTCACTACATCATTCCCAATGAGTAGAATGTCTTTAACATAAAGAACAAGAAAAGCCACCACTTTTCCTTCACACTTCTTGTATACACAACGCTCATCCAGATTCTGTATGAAACCAAACGACTTGCCTGCTTGGTCCAAATGAATGTTCCAACTTCTGGATGCATGCTTAAGCCCATAAATGAACTTTTACAACTTGTATACTAAGTTACCTTTCCCACCAACTATGAATCCTTCTGGTTGTTGCATATAGATCTCCTCCTCAAGGTTACCATTCAAGAACATAGTCTTGACATCCATCTGCTAGATATCATAATCTAGACATGCAGTAATGGATAAGAGTATTCTGATGGACTTGAGTATGGCTACCAGCGAGAAGGTTTCCTCATAGTCAATGCCCTTCCTCTGAGTATAACCTCTCGCTATAAGCCTTGCATTAAAGGCCTCAACCCTTCCATCAGATCCTCTTTTCCTCTTGAAGACCCACTTACAACCAATGGGTTTAATATTGGCAGGAAATTCTATAAGATCCCAGACCTAATTAGAATGCATAGATTCCAATTCAGTCTTCATAGCTTTTACCCAATGAGTTGATTCAACATCAGCCATTGCCTTTTTGTATGTGGCAGAATTAGATTCATATTCGATGGGGAAAGCTTCAAAAACTTCTCCTAAGAACATGTATCTATCAGGCTGGCTGACAATCCTCCCACTATGACGAGGTATTGATGTGGAAATGGGTGAAGATGTGGTAGTCTCTTGTCTTACATCACTTTCACCTGTTGGAGGAATGGAAGACTCTCTAACTATTTCTCTCAGATTTATCCTTCCCATAGGTTTAGGGTTCATGATATAATCATCCTCCAAGAAAATAACATTTATACTAACAAACACTTTCCATTCTTTTGGATTATAAAAATCCATCCATAAGTATCCTTTAGATACCCTATAAACTAACATACTTCCTATCTAGAATCCAACTTGCTCATCTTTTCTTTCAGCATATGTGCCGAACACCCCCATATCTGGAGATGTTGCAAAGAAGGCTTGCGCCCAATCCACATCTCCTATGGTGTCCTTGGAATAGAATTGCTTGGTACTAGATTTAGTATGTATGCTGCAATTTCCAACCCCAAAAAAATAATGGCAACTTTGAATAACTCATCATCAACATGATCATGTCTAAAAGAGTCCGATTCCTTCTCTCCGCTATACCATTCTGCCAAGGCATACCAGGTGTAGTCAACTATGACAGAATCCTATTCTATACTAGGTGATCAATAAACTCATTAGAGAGGTACTCGCCACTTCGATCAGATCGAATGGCTTTGATTTGTGTGCCCAATTGCTTCCCCACTTCAGCCCTAAACTCTTTGAACATTTCAAAGGCTTTAGACTTGTGCTGAATTAGGTACACATATCCATACTTAGAGTTATCATCAATAAATGTTATGAAATAATCATAAACATCCCTTGCTTTAATATTTATTGGTCCACACACATCAATATAAACTAATTCCAAAAATGCATTGGTCTTTTAACCCTTTGCTGGAAAGAGCCTTTTGGTCATTTTGCCCTCTAAATAAGACTCGTATACCTCCATTGGTTCGAGAACCAAATCGCCTAAGACCCTTTCATTGACTTATCTGGCAATCCTATTTAGATTGATATGGCCAAGCCTCATACGCAAAAGCCTTGTTGGATTAGTAGAAGGTTCCTTTCTTTTAGACGGTATAGTTACCACTGAGTTATTAAGTTACATGCAAGAGTCTTTAGAAATATTGGGAGTAATCACATATAAGCATTTAGTTTTAACACCAGAACATATAAAAGAACTATTTCTTCTAATGATAACTTCTGTTCCAAAATGAAAGGAATAATTTTTATTTGATAAATCTGAAACAGAAATTAAATTATGTCTCATTAAAGGGACATAAAGAACATTTGATAAAACTATTGCCTTATTGTCCAAAAACTCTAAAACTACTACTCCTATTACGATCATAGAAATGGTTGTGCTAGATCCCAAAGTCAGTATGATCTCCCCATCACTACATTTCCTGTTTGATTTGAACCCCTGCAATAAATTACAGATATGGTTAGTCGCACCAGATCAATGCACCAAGTGTTTGAAGTATCCATCATAAAACTTACTTCAATCACATGTGATTCAATCATACCGTGAACTATTGTAGCTAAGAATTCTGGATAGTTTCTTTTCATGTGGCCCTTCTCACCACATTAGAAACACTTTCCTTTGCCTTGGCCACCCACCTTTCCCTCGCCCTTACATTTTCCCTTGGATTTTGCAATCTTCGGGACTGGTCCAACACTTGGACCATCAGTGCCAGCCTTCTTCTTCCCTTTTTTACCTTTAGGTGTAGATCGGAAAGAGGAAGAGCTTTTCTCAACATTTAGAACGTTGCCCTGAGGCTTGATCACCCCTTCTGCTACCAGTAAAAACTCATTAATTTGCTCATTGAAAAATTCATTTGATTCATATTATAGTTAAGTTTAAATTGAGCAAATGATAGCGACAGTAAATTGAGGATCATATCAACTTGGGTCTGTGCACCAATGTTGGCACCTAGGGTCTCCAGTTTGTTCAAATAACCAATCATTTTTAAAACATGTTTTTTCACTGGAGTCCCTTCTGACATCTTGGCACTCATTATCTTCTGCATGGCAACTTGTCTAGCAAGTCTGCCATGCTCCCCAAACATTTCTTTCAGGGATTTGATAATGTCACTGGTAGAATCATTCGATTAGAGTTGGTGTTGCAACACACCAGCCATAGAGGCCATAATGTAGCAACGTGCCATTCCATTCGGTTTCTTCCACTTATCAAACTTACGTCTAGCAGCAGTCGTAGCATTTGCAGCGGGTTCTTTAGGGCATGGGGTGGTGAGGAGATATATGTAATCCTCTATAGTTAAAACGATGTCAAGGTTACATTTCCATTATGTGTAGTTATTTCTAGTTAACCTTTTTTGAGTGAGTATAGTGGCAAGTAGACTAAATACAGATCCAGATATTATGATTACTAAAAAATCAAATAGATAAAATAAATATGGATATCAGAATTTGACAGCTTGAAATAAAAGAATCCTTAAAACTCTTACTTTAAAATAAAGTCACCGAAATATCAAAACAAAAGAGTAAAGTCTCCGTGTGGCAGTCAATACTCGATCTTTTGATTGATTATGGCTTGTCCACTATGAAACTCTTGCAAAACAAGTTATGACTCCAGAACTTATTTGATCTCTAGGTTTCTGAATAATGCCCCGTGTGGGGTCCCTTATCCATAGCTTAGCTAGTGTGCACCATTAACTAGTATCCAATCACAATTGCCTCAAGTAGTGCCTCCATGTGGTGGTCACCATTTCATACGTCTGATTGATCCTATCCGTAGGGAGTTCACATCTAGTAACCAATAAGTAGTGTACCCTCCGTATAGAATGATCACCCCTGGCGAGATGACACAGAATGCACTACTCATCTTACAATGAACCATTAATGGAAGATCGTGGGTGTTCTTAATAAGACCCTCTCCCACTAGATTTAATAGTAAAGGATTTTGCTTTTGAAAAAAAAATGTTTCTACACATTACACATAAACTTCCAATGTTTACTAATGCGTTGAAAACGGTTTTTGATTTTTATTTTAAAAAACTTATTTTATGTGCATATAAGTAGTAACAATGTATAAAACGCCAATCATAAACCAAGCATATAGAATAAAAGACTAAAATGAAATAAAAACATCCAAACGATGCCTCTATCTCCTATGGCTCCATCTCCACAGAACCTCTTTCTTGGTTTGATCGCCTCTGGCTCCATCTTCATGGACAAGACAGTACAATCCTATGATACACCGACTGGGCTGACTACTCTACCAAAGAAAGGGAACCACTTGACCTGAGAAAGAAGCAGAACCTAAGGAAAAACAAATCCCACTCCCTCGAAAGGTCTAAAGGGTTCCTACTCTCCTCATTCAGAAATTATAACAAATGAAGAAGAGAAGGCAAAATACAATGAATTGCAAGGCTAGAGGGATGAAGACTTACAAGAACGAAGTGCAGGAAATAACTCGAGAACCTTGACCAAACGCTTTTTCTTTGATACCGCTTGGTAGACTTTTCCTATGGGTAGCAGAAGCAATGAAAATGCTCAAGTGCTCCTTTTATAGATTTCATGGATGGTCCAAATGATCTCAGATCCAACGGTCTAGCCAATTTCCTACCTAAACACCTGACAACTGGTGCCTCAGGCATGCCAAGTGGTGCCTCAAAAGTCATGCGTATTAAAGGCATAACGTGATGATTCGACTAGGTTATGACTGACCGATTGCACTTACATGCGTCTTGTTGGATCCTGAGTAGACCAACCACTCCTTGACACGTGCCAGGTACCGACTCCAAGCTCCTGAGGTAACCGATTGGTCCAGGCCCTGATTGACCAAGACAACCGGTCCAGTCCCGAGCAATTTCCTGAGCTACGTCTCAGACAATTTGCTGAGCTATGCATATTTCCAGCCCTCTTCTAATGAAGCATCAATTTAGCTTTGGAAATGGAGGGCAGCTAATATGTAAAAAAATGTCCAGTGAAAGCAAAGCTCTGCTCGTGCATAACCCGAGCGGTACGCCCAGTATCATTAGGGCCTGACCCACAGGTCGGGAACGCATCACGGGCTCAAGTTGTCCTGGGGACAGCCCAATCAGGTGAAGGAAAAAAATAGGTTTAAAATATTTATTTAAACATGCAACTTAAAAAAATGTTTAAAATTTTTCTTGGTATGCCTGGATCTACTACTTATCAATGTTATAGATGCGTGCAAGAGAGGACAAGAGTTATACCTTTGTGTCTTGAACCCAATTCTCAATTCTTCAAGCTCTTGGATGGTACATTAACTTCTACTAGGTGATCTTCACTCCTAAGTCTCCTGTGGATGCTTCTAGAAAGGCTAGTGTTTGTGAGAACTCTAATAGGGAGGATATCTGAAGCGATGTCTAGACTTGTATGGTGTACTAATACCCCTCTACCATCAGCGTTCATAATCATATTCAGTTAGTCGGATAAACTAATATTGTCAACCTGAATCATGATTACTGCTTGTATTCCTTGAGTCCCATTTACCCCTCATGATTACCAAACATGTTGATAACTAATTATCAACAAGACGACAGCTGTTAGTAATCAACTTGGTGACATTCTCAAGGGAATGGTTACTCTTTATCAGAGGGTAGATTCTATCTTGACAATATATGTTCACAACCCTATGAACATGACATACCCAAGACACCCAGGTGTTGATCTTTAACACCTCACTGATTGGTAAGTCAAAGCAGCCATATCCATAGTCTGTGTTCATAATCATCTCAAGATTGAGAACACGTACCTTATACAAATTATGAGTTCCTATTGACTATTGACAATCTTAAGTGTCAATAGGAAAGCTCAGGTCTGTCAATGCACTATAAGCACTAGCATATTAACTAAGAGTCATACTCTAGTGATTGAGATTCATCACTCGATCTAATGGTAGTTAATCATGCTACAGTGTAAACCTGATGAGATATCCATTTTCATCATCTACTGTGACAAATTCTAATGATCAAAGAATAATAATTTGTATCTAACTTGAATGTATCTCATACATATAAGAATTACTTACTATGATACTTAAGGATTAACAATCATCTCATGAAAGAAACATACACAATGAAATGTAAAGCTGATATCCATATTTTAAAATGTCAATGTCTCATACATAAAGTAATGGTTTGAGGGAACAAACACAACAAATTCCACTTGAACTCATAACCATTCAGGACTATATCTGAGACCTAGACTATCTAGATCACGGTTAAGGACCTTCTATGGCAAGACCTTTGTAAATGGATCCACAAGATCATCAGCGATGGCAATCTTGGCGACAGTCACATCTCTACGTTGAACAATATCTCAAATTAGATGATATTTCTTCTCTACATGCTTTCCCTTTCTATGGTTCCTTGGCTCCTTGGATTGAGCCACTGCCCCACTATTATCATAGTATAGCGTAAGAAGTGACAGTGATGCTGGTACCACCCCGAGTTCCATGAGGAACTTGTTGAGCCAAGCATCTTCCTTTGTGGCTTCACAAGCGGCCACATACTTAGCTTCTGTAGTTGAGTCTACAATGCATTTCTACTTAATGCTTCTCCAACTAATAGCACCACCTCACAAGGGAAAGAGATGTTTGGATGTTGACTTCCTTGAATCTTCATTTGACATAAAGTCCAAGTCAGTGTATCCTACTGGAATTAACTTACTACCCCCATATATAAGCATGTAATCTTTAGTTCTTCTCAAGTACTTAAGAATGTGCTTAATGGCTATCTAGTGCTCTGGACCTAGATTCGATTGATACCTGCTAACCATGCCAATGGCAAAGCATATATCTGGTCTAGTGCATAACATTGCATACATGAAACTTCCCACTATTGAAGCATAGGGAGCTCCTGCCATGCAATTCCTCTCCTCCTTTATCTTTGGACACTGGTCTTTGCAGAATGCTAAATTATGTCTGAAAGGTAATAAACCTTTCTTTGAATTGTCAATGGAAAACCTAGTTAGCACCTTATCGGTATAACTAGCTTGAGATTATCCCATTATCTTTTGCTTACGATCTCGAAAGAGCTTTTTCCTAAGGATATAGCTCTCCTCTCCTAAATCCTTCATATCGAAAGTACTAGCCAACCAAACCTTAACTGTTGAAAACGTCACTACATCATTCCCAATGAGTAGAATGTCATTAACCTAAAGAACAAGAAAAGCCACCACTTTTCCTTCACACTACTTGTACATGCAAGGCGCATCCAGATTCTGTATGAAACCAAACGACTTGACCGCTTGGTCCAAACGAATGTTCCAACTTCTAGATGCTTGCTTAAGCCCATAAATGCACTTTTACAACTTGCATACCAAGTTACCTTTTCCACCAGCTATGAACCCTTCTAGTTGTTGCATATAAATGTCCTCCTCAAGGATTCCATTCAAGAATGTAGTCTTGACGTCCATCTGCCAGATCTCATAATCTAGGAATGCAGTAATGGATAAGAGTATTCTGATGGACTTGAGCAGGGCTACCGACGAGATGGTTTCCTCATAGTCAATGCCATCACTCTGAGTATAACCTTTCGCTACAAGCCTTGCCTTAAAGGCCTTAATCATTCCATTAGATCATATTTTCCTCTTATAGACCCACTTACAACCAATGGGTTTAATATTAGTAGAAAGTTTGACAAGATTCTAGACTTGATTAGAATGCATAGACTCAATTCAACCTTCATAGCTTTAACCCAAAGAGTTGAATCAACATCAGCTATTTGCCTTTTTGTATGTGGTAGGATCAGATTCATATTCTATGGAGATAGCTTCAAAAACTTCTCTTAAGAACATATATGTATCAGGCTGACTGATAATCCTCCTACTATGGCAAGGTATCGATGTGGAAATGGGTGAAGATGTGGTGTTCTCTTGTCTTACATTGCTTTCTACTATTGGAGGAATAAATAGCTCTCCATCTATTTCTCTCAGATCTATCCTCCTGTTAGGTTTAGAGTTTATGATATAATCATCCTCTAAGAAAATAGCATTGTACTAACAAACACTTTTTGTTCTCTCGGATCATAAAAATACCAACCATAATTACCCTTTGGATACCCTAGAAGAAACATACTTCTGATCAGGATTCCAATTTGCTCATCTTTCCTTTCAGCACATGTGCTAGACACCCCCATATCCAGAGATGTTGCAAAGAGGGCTTGCGTCCCATCCACATCTCCCATGGTATCTTAGGAACATATTTGCTTGGAACTAGATTTAGCATGTACACAGCAGTTTTCAAAGCATAAATCCAAAGAAATAATGGCAACTCTGAATAACTCATCATTAACCTAGTTATGTCTAAAAGAGTACGGTTCCTTCCCTACGCTACACCATTCTATTGAGGCATGCCAGGTGCAGTCAACTGTGACAAAATCCCATTCTGTACGAGGTGATCAATAAACCCTTTAGAGAGGTACTCGCCACCTCGATAAGATTGAATGGCCTTGATATATATGCCCAATTACTTCTCCACTTCAGCCCTAAACTCTTTGAACTTTTCAAAGGCTTTAGACTTGTGCTGCATTAGGTACATATATCCATACTAAAGTGGTCATCAGTAAATGTAATGAAATACTCATAACCACCCCTAGCTCTAATATTTATTGGTCCACACACATCAGTATGAACTAATTCCAATAATGCATTGGTCCTTTTTCCCTTTGCTAGAAAGGGCCTTTTGGTTATCTTGCCCTCTAAACAAGACTTGCAGACCTCCATTGGTTCGAGAACCAAATCGCCTAAGACCCCTTCTTTGACTAGTCTGCCAATCCTATTTCGATTGATAAGGCCAAGCCTCATATGCCAAAGCCTTGTTGGATTAGTAGAAGGTTTCTTTCTTTTAGATGGTACAGTTACCACTGAGTTATTAAGTTCCATGCAAGAGACTTTAGAATTATTAGGAGATATCACATAGAAGCCATTAGTTTTAACACCAGAACATATAAAAGAACCATTTGTTTTAATAACAACTTCTGTTCTAAAATGAAAGGAATAATTTTTATTTGATAAATCTGAAATAGAAATTAAATTATGTCTCGTTAAAGGGACGTAAAGTACATCTGATAAAATCATTGTCTTATTGTCCAAAAACACTAAAACTATTACTCTTGTTGTAACTGCAGAAATGGATACGTTAAATCCCAGAGTCAGCACGATCTCCCTATCGCTGCATTTCCTAGTTTATCTGAACCCCTGTAACAAATTATATATATTATTAGTTACACCAGAATCAATGCACCAAGTGTTTAAAGTATCCATTATAAAATTTACTTCAATCTCATGTGATTGAATCATACCTTGAACTCTTATAGCTAAGAATTCTAGACAGTTCCTTTTCCAGTGGCCCTTCTCACCACGTTGGAAACACTTTCCTTTGCCTTAGCCACCTACCTTTCCCTAGCCCTTACCTTTATCCTTGGAATTTGCAATCTTCGAGACCGGTCCAACACTTGGACCACCATTGCTAGCCTTCTTATTTCCTTTCTTCCCATTAAGTTCAGATTGGGAAGTGGAAGAGCTTTTCTCAATGTTCAGAATGTCGCCCCCAGGCTTAATCACCCCTTTCGCTGCCAATAATGAACTCATTAATTTGCTCATGGAATAATTCATTTGATTCATATTATAGTTAAGTTTAAATTGAGCAAATGATGGCAACAATGAATTGAGGATCATATCAACTTGGGTCTATGCATCAATGTTCGCACCTAGGGTTTCTAGTTTGTTCAAATAACTAATCATTTTTAAAAAAATGTTCTTTGACTGGAGTCCCTTTCAACATCTTGGCACTCATTATCTTCAGCATGGTAACTTGTGTAGTAGGTATGCCATGCTCCCCAAACATTTCTTTCAAGGATTTGATGATGGCACTTGCAAAATCATTCGAATGGAATTGGTGTTACAACACACCAGCCATAGAGGCCAGAATGTGGCAACATGCCATTCCAGATTTCTTCCACTTATCGAACTCGCGTCTAGCAGCAGTCATAGCATTTGTAGTGGGTTCTTCAGGGCATGGGGTGGTGAGGACATATATGTGATCCTCTATAGTTAAAATGATGTCAAAGTTACATTTCCATTCTGTGTAGTTATTTCCAATTAATTTTTTCTGAGTGAGTATAGTGGCAAGTGGACTAAATGTAGATCCAGACATTATAATTACTGAAAAATCAAACAGACAAAATAAATATGGATATCAGAATTTGACAGTTTGAAATAAAAGAATCCTTAACACTCTTATTTTAAAACAAAGTTGCTGGAATATCAAAACAAAAGAGTAAAGCCTCTGTGTGGCGGTCAATACTCATTCTTTTGATTGATCATGACTCGTCCCGCTATGCAACTCTTGCAAGACAAGTTATGACTCCAGAACCTATTTGATCTCTAAGTTTCTGAATACTATCCTATGTGGGATCCCTTATCCATAGCTTAGCTAGTGTGCACCATTAACTAAGATCCAATCACAAACACCTCAAGTAGTGCCTCTGTGTGGTGGTCTCCCGCTAACAGGTCTGATTGATCCTATCCGTAGGCAGTTCACATCCAGCAACCAATGAATAGTGTACCCTTCGTATAGAATGATCACCCCTGGCGAGGTGACATAGAATGCATTACTCATCTTACAGTGAACCGTTAATGGAAGATCGTGGGTGTTCTTAATAAAACCCTCTCCCTCTAGATTTAATAGTAAGGGATTTTCCTTTTGAAAAAAAATTGTTTCTACGCATTCGTTACCCATAAGCTTCCAATGTTTACTATTGCTTTGTGAACTGTTTTATCATGCCTCGGTGTAGCAAAATAGGGAAAGTTTTAAATTTCCTCTTTTGGACCCGTGGATACGTGACGAGTTAAATTACCGATTTGTCATTCTAACTCTGCATAGATATACTAATTAAGGGAAATGCTAGCATAAAATAACCACATCATAAATAAACACTAAGAATCAATCCAAACTGAAACTTATCTTAACATCAAGTTATAATAGTAAACTTGGCCCCAAATTGTCTAAAACCAAATACTTAATGATTATAAGATTCTAAACACAAATATTACAACTGATCGGTAGCTATCTCTGGTTTTCTGCCTAGCTTTACCATTCCTTTACACCTTAGCACCTTATCCTGCGCTTATCTACTATACTTGCAAAACTTCTAGACATCAGATTGTCCAAGGCAAAAATACCATCAGCTTGGATAAAAGCTGAGTGAGTATTCACAACATAACACCAATATACATAACAACCTCTCACTCCCGCGTTAATGTTCAGCATCTTAAGATGCGCACAGTCTCTTATCAAAAGTTGTTCCTACCATGGCATAACGAAGGTACTATCAACTTAATAAACGAATTAGTTACATATGTCATTGTTAACATATCTTGAAACATGATCTCATGAAATAACTACTAATCAACAACTCATAATCAACTCTTAACGTTCTCATTATTAGATTAACACTTACCGTATTGTTCTCATAGTGCTCGTGAATGGTAATGAATGTTCAATGCATTTTACCTAACGTCGGGATTCTGAGTCTTCGGCTTCCCAGATCATCCCATCTCCTTAGAAATATAATAAGAAATCTGAATAATAATATCTTGTTTCTAGCAACATCTCTGATCAATTCCGGCATAACATGCCCTTTCTCAACATACATATATAGCAGCAAAAGAATGCTTCGCCATCGGCATCTCTAACTCATATACATATTCTAGCGTATCTCGCCAAGTTCGAAGACTTCCAGCTTATCCAGCCAAGTTTAGAGACTTCTAGTGTATATCGCCAAGTCTGAAGATTTCCAGCTTAAACAGCCAAGTCCGAAGACTTTTATCTTAAACAGCCAAGTCAGAAGACTTCCAGCGTATCCCGCCAAGTTCGAAGACTTCCACGTTCAACACCGTTGGGGCAAATAAAGCCCGATAATAAGAAAACCCTGGCTCGTTAGCCGTTGATCACTACTGATCCGGTTACCTCAATGGGTCTTACAACATTCAACTCTTTCCATAGAATCCAGACTATGCAATGCATGCTGACACAGTGTCGTGAATGATCTTGTTCACAATCCTCTACTCGTTAACATTATCATGTATTATCATTCTGAACATTCTTCATTTGATTTCATTATTAACATGGCTTGCTTTATCACTTCTTTATTCATATTCATCTTACTACATTCATCTCGGAGCATATTATCAGAAACAGTGCTAACATAAGTCATATATCTCTCAACATGGATTGCTACCCATAAAACATATAGATAAAACCCTTGACATGTTCATATACATGGTGCTACGACTCGGTTACAACTAATCATGGCAATACATAGCAATAGAGCTTTATAATATTCATAGTAGTATATCATGGGATTAATACAATGAGTATCAAATATATATACGTACACAACACATACAAATGACTCTAGCAACCCTTATGTATATTAGGAGTGAGGTTACAAATGCTCACCTCGATATACCAACTCTTACACGTCCTCAATTGATGATCGGAATGAGATTTTCTACAAAGCATACGATGGAATTATGGTTAAACATGAACTCCTGAAGTGAGGGCATAATGGTAATTTTACTAAATGAGGGTATCGACCTCAAGGTAGTGATCTACGTGTCATTCAAAGTCCAACGCCATTGACTAGACTCAAATCGGAGTCTGTCACATAAAGGGCTGGGTTTTCTACCTCAATCGGGCTCTAAGGACAAGCTGTATTTTTTGACCTTACCAAAAGGTCACCAAACTTCAAGGGTATGTTCTAGACAAGACTCTGGGAACTGACTGCGTAATTTTCGGAGTCACTGATTGTTTATTATGAATTATCAATTCATTTACAGAAAAATAGCCGTAAAAGGATTTAATTAAATTGTAATACTTCAAACATAGAAACAAGCACCTGGGAATATTTTTATTAAATACTAGAAATTTACCTCACAATTTTCGGAGCTCATTTGGTATTCTTAATGATTAATATACTCTTAAAATAGATCCTTATTAATTATTAAAAATACTAAGATATAACATTATAGCTTTATAACTTCAGGGATATCATAAAATAACATTGGAGACATTCCCCTAATTTTCCATAATTTATTAGAGCTCATAAGTTTTTAAATATCTATTTAAATACTAAAGAAACTTAATATTTATTATTTATAATAATTATATATATGGGGGGCTGCTAACTTACAACACGATGGTTGTAAGTTACCACCATACAACAGTACTTTTAGCGACGAAAAACATGTTTCTAGCGACGAATTTTTTTTCGCTAAAGGTTCCAACTTCTAGCGACGAAAAATTTCATTACTAAAACCTTGTTTTTTGTCGCTAAAAGTCTCCTATGCTTTAAGTTAGCAAACCCATATAAATAATCAATATAAATAATACTATAATAATATTCAGAATAATTCTATAACATGAAAACATTAATAATACAATTATAAACCATTTATAATTCTTAAAACCATTTAGAATCAAATACAAAGTATTAATAATAACAATAATAATCATCAGACCCATCGGGTCAGCCCGAATCAAACCGAAATGAAATAGGCAACCCATTAACACACTCAAAGAGACCCAACTGGAAAACTCTTTAGGCTTGGACCCGACCTAAACCTAAATAAACAAACTATCAATCCCAAGACACAACCTGAGCCAACTCAAAAACCCATTCAGGTTAAACCATACCCGAACCTCTACCCAGACTAACTCATAAACCAACCCTACCCATAACCCAAACTTAGATCAAACCTGTACCAGAACCTAACCCATCTATAGACACAACAAAACCCACCCTAACTACCCAGCCCGACTTGAAATCAACCCGGCATCAAAATGACATCATCCTACTTAAAGGACCCACAGGTTATTTTAAACCTGACCATACCCGAAGTCCTTTCCCATTTTCCCACTCACCTAGACCCTACCCAAAACCGACCCGCACCCATTTGTTATAACCCAAAATCCAAACCAACCCCTTTTGTTCTTCGGCCAACCCCGACACCGCTGGCGATGTGCGAATAGCCGAAAAATCTTCTCTCCCTCATATCTCACTCATCTCTCCAACAAAATGCATGAGACCAATGGGGAAATGTTAGTTTCTTCCTCATCTACAACATACTAGGAGTTGAGACTCTAGCTATCTCATTTTCTACACGAACTACATCATTATCATTTCAGTCAAAAATACAAATAATGACATGCATGGTCTATCAAATGGATACTATTTCAAAAACTGTGCAAGAGGGAGTATGTAGGGGTCATAAGGGTTAGATTGGTACAAGTTTTAGGGGCTGTGATGGTATTTCAAAAAATAGAGCTCCGGCGTGAAGCTTTAATGGTGATCTAAAGAGGCTGTGAGCCTTAGGCTCTGATTGGTTAACATGCATGTGGTCCTAAGGCCTTCTAAGTGACATACAAATGATCAGAGTTGCAATAGGGGTATGATTTTTACCTCAGATGGCCTAGATCTTCTTCCTCTCTTCTCTGATTAACTCTCTCTCTCTCTCTCTCTCTCTCTCTCTCTCTCCTCTGCATCGTTCTTCCTCTTCTTTAATCTTTCTGCGTGTATGTGTGTTAGTGAGGTTGAGATAGAGATGGTACAAATAGAGGTATGTAGGTGTGATCAATGTAGAGGTGTGAGTGTGGTATTTATGGTTGAGAGTATTCTCTAGCTCTCTCTATGTCTCTCGGCTCTTTCTCTATAGAATCTGTATAAACAGATTTGTGGGGGTGGAAAAATAGAGTGTAATAAGGGGGCATGGTGCCTATTTATATAGGGGAGGATGAGGGAGGTTATCCCATGTTATGGTGCACCATGGGTACGGGTATGTGTATGGTTGTGTGTCCAAGGGTAGATTGAGTGGGGTTCACATAGGGTGGTGGTATAGGTTCCACATCTCGGGTAGATACCTAGGAGTGTGTGCTAATGTCCTAGTGTACTTGCATAATGTGAAAGTGAACACTGTATTATGAAAGTATGGGGTTGTGTTATAGCCTAAGTGTAAGCCCGTCTACGAATCCTAAATGAAATATGAAATGTCGAGGTTACGGCCACTCTATTAGGTTCTAGGTTAGACAAGGATGTCGTCGTCAAGACGATTGCTAAAGTTTCTTATAGAGATTTCTAATTGAGGTCATCCTAATGGACCTTATGTAACCACAATCATGGTGACATCACTAATCTAATTATTCCTATGTGGAATTCCTATAAATTCTGGGTGCTACAGGTTTTTGATTTTTATTTTAGAAAACTTGTTTTACATGCATACAAGTAGTAAACAATGTATAAAACACCAATCACAAACCAAGCACATAGAACAAAAAACTAAAACAAAATAAAAACATCCAAACGATGCCTCTATCTCCCATGGCCCTATCTCCACGTAACCTCCTTCTTGGTCTGATCACCTCTGGCTCCATCTTCATGGACAACGAATTCTCACTCCATCTTCATGGACAACGACTTTCTAATTCTATTACATTGGACCAATGCTTCTTTCGAGGCTTATAATTATCTAGAAATAGAAAATACAGTAATAAAATAAAAGGCTAGGGAAACTGGTGTAACTTTCCTTTTCGTTGGATTGCAGTCGCAGCACCCTGTACAAGCCTTAAATCAAACCAAAAAAAATTACACACCAATCCAAAACATTTAAATACAAAATTTAAAACCAAAAGTTGGTGCCATGGGAGATAGTGGAATGGTCTTGCTGCAAAAGGGTTAGTTGTACACACAACCACGCATATATAACAAAATATATGTCTATTGGAACCCTTAATCGATTCGCATATTCCATAAACTCTTTATGGAAGAATTAAAACATAAAAATAGCATCAGTGGTTCTCTGTTACACTCGATCGATCGACACGGTTCGATTGATCGAACCTTTGATTGATTGAACTTTCAGTTTCACAGAATGATTTAAAATTTACAAAATAGTATAAAAAATATAGTCTATAATTTTAAAACTTTTAAAACTATGACAAAAATATATGGATAGAAAATCCATTTTGATTGATCGATCAAACAGAACCATGTTCGATCGATCAAACTTAGTTCTATCGCTTGAAACCTGCATTGGTTCGATCGATCTAAACTAGTTCAATCGATCAAAAATAAAATGTTTCAGTCGATTGATTGAAACTGCCATGCATCCAATGCCAACACAGATTTTTTTTTTCTGATATGAAACAACAATAGAAACAGATTTGTGATGATACAGTTTCAAAAAACAGTTCTAAAAACATCATGCAAATCAATCTAGTGTTCCAAAATGCATCTATAGATCCAAATAAACTTGGAAAAAATAGGTTTAAAATATTTATTTAAACGTACAGCGGAAAACAAAGTTTGAAACTTTTATTGGTATGCTTGGATCTACTACTTATCAATGCTATAGGTGTGTACAAGAGAGGACAAGAAATATACCTTTGTGTCTTGTACCCAATTCTAAATTCTTCAAGCTCCTGAATGGTGCAGCAGCTTCCACTAGGTGATCTCCTATGTATCCTATGGACGCTTCTCGAGAGGCTAGAGTTTGTGGGAACTCTAATAGGAAGGATAGAGAAGATTTGGGAACCCTAAATAGTCTCTATAGCTCCCTGGGTGATAAAATGATGATTAGAAACATTCTATACACAACTATCCTATTTACATATTTCCAAATTGACTTTAAGCCTTTGATCAATCGAACTGGATTCGATCGATCAAACCTTTGATCGATTAGACAACTTTCGATCGATCGAACTTGCCTTGTCTTCAATCAATCAAAACTCTTTCGAACGATCGAACTTGCCTTGACAACATCCTTTTATGTCTTTTAAAGCATTCTAGCAGAGCTAAGAGTGGAACCTCCTAGGCTCTTTATTGTTGGCTCAGATCAGTTGTTAATTCCTATGACCAAACTATTTGATCAATAAATTAACGAATTGATCAGTTAACGTTTACTCCACTATAAAACGATAAATGAACTCCAACGCAAGAGAACATATCCATATCAATGTCTAGACTTGTATGGTGTACTAATGTCCCTCTACCATCAGCATTCGTAATCATATTCAGGTAGTTGGATAAACTATTACTATCAACCTGAATCATGATTACTTCTTTATCAGAGGGTAGATTCTATCTTGAAAATATATGTTCACATCCCTATAAACATGACATACTCAAGACACCCAGGTGTTGATCTTTAAGACCACACTAATTGGTAAATCAAAGCAGCCATATCCACAGTGTGTGTTCATAATCGTCACAAGATTGAGAACAGGTACCTTATACAAGTTTTGCATTCCTATTGACTGTTGACAGTCTTAAGTGCTAAAAGGAAAGCTCAGGTCTGCCAATACACTATAAGCACTAGCATATTAACTAGGAGTCATACTCTAGCGATTGAGATTCATCACTCCATCCAATGGTAGTTAATCATGCTATAGTGTAAACCTGATGAGATATCTAGTCTCATCATCCACTATGAGAAATTCTAATTATCAAAGAATAGTAATTTGTATCTCACTTGTATGTATCTTATACACACACGAATTACTTACTATGATACTTAAGGATTAACAATCATCTTATGAAAGAAACATACACAATGAAATGTAAAGCTGATATCCATATATTAAAATGTCAATGTTTCATACACAAAGTAATGGTTTGAGGGTACATTCCCAACATTAGGCCCTAGAACATGATCTAGAATGTTCCAGACAGTTTCCTATATGACTCAGAAGACTAATAGAAAGTGTACACTATTTCCTAATCTAATTAGGAAACTCACACCATGTATGATAATCAATCTCAATTGGATTGTATTGCCTCATTAGTTTACTTGCCATGTACGAGTCGGTCTCTTGTATCGATAAAAGAGACCACTCACCTCCTTTAAGGGAATCACATACTTATTTATACATACGCATATACCTAACCAGTCTTTAGTAGCTTTGTCTTCCTTGTTGGTTCACCAAAGATCCCTGATGATTTGATAGTGTACGTGCTCGGACAGACACGTGGATGTAGGTCTCTTCATAAACAGTGCTGAAGCACATGCAATTTCTCTTATCTAACTCTTCTTATCTCTTACTCAATATTTGACATCATCACTATATATCAAGCATAGCTAGTAATACTTTATACCTGTGATATTATGGGAGTTTCTATTCACTCAACAGAAGTAAGCTGATAGCATTTATACCTAAACATTTTTCCTCCAGACTACCTTGTCCCTATTATTATAGGTGATGGAACCTATGACAATAGCTACTACCTGGAGGGAGAATGTGTAGAGGTGGCCCCACTAAAGATGGTTATGCAAGGGAAGATCATTGCGCTGATGACTATGTTTATGCTAGCTAAAGATCTGAAGATGGATATTAGCCTATGTTTTTAATTTACATTACTCTTGGATTTTGTAATAATTGGTACTTGGGAATTTCTTGCTTTTAAACCTTTTATATTCCTATAGCACACTCTGATGGCATCGTAATAACTAGATCTTCTATAATCTATTTAGTGTGATATTATTGTTGTTCTTGTTTCTTCTAGTTGACTAGTACTGTGTGTTGTGGAAAAATTAGTGACATTCACCAGTCATTCCCTATGGACCCAAAAAGGAAATTTATTTTTCTCTATTTTTGCTATTACAGGGCGTGACAGGATTTTTGGTATCAGTGCTTTATGCTTGGTACTTTCGTTCACTATTTAGTCCACATCATCTGGTCCTAGCATGTTAAGATCCTTGAGATGAGATATGAGTTTAAGATAAGTTCGTCCTCCTGACGACAGATAGTTCATTTACAGGTTAGCATAGATCTAGAGTTTTACTTATTTGTGGACGATTCATTTGGCAAACATATTATACATGGGGACACAATGGAGCCCACCATGCTAGAGATATCACAGGGTCATATTCACCAGATAGCTAGATGTTATTTGGAGGAGAGGATGTGGACTTCGCTCTATGTTGTGGCATGACACACTCGGCAGAGATGCGCATGAATGCATATCACTATGCCATGACCTGAGCAGCTATATACCAAGAGATGGCTCGACTGATCTAGAGTAAGCTCAAGATGGACTCGATCGAGTTACGAGTTATTTTTGTAGGACCTATTCCACCTGAGCCTGTTGCTTCCCTAGCACCGGCATCACCACCATCACCAATACCTAATGCAACTATGTTTGAGCCGCAGGATTAGCCTAAGGATCTAGAGCCTACCGAGGCCTAGCTGATACTAGATGATGAGGGTGTGGAGGACCCAACAGAGGATGGGGAGCCTATAGATGACAATGAGCCAGAGGTGGACCCCAAGGATCTAGGGTATGTGCTCGAGGACGATCTAGAGGAGGAATCAGAGGATCCAGAGCTGGTAGACATGGAGGTTTTTGTTGGGGAGGATATTGAGGTAGTTGGAGAGGATATAGAGATAGTAGAGGAAGACATCCCATAAGAGGAAGTCATTGCACCGGAGATACCTATAGTTATACCAGAGTTACCCATAGGACCTATACTAGAGATGGCATCTATTGCCAACATGGCAGCGAAGTAGGTAGCACAGATAGTTACACAGCTAGATAGATTCATTGTTGGATAGGCCGAGCTAGTAGAGGCTATGGCCGTAGTTAGAGGATTTACAGAGATAGTCATTGATATCATCGAGCTAGCCTTCGGTGTTGAGGATATATACGTTGATGAGATGATGGTGGAGGATTGGGATATAGGAGTGGTAGTTGGAGGTCCTGTTGCTCTAGTAGAGGATGATCTACCTATGGAGATGGACACTGTATCCGAGGATGAGACACCACTAGTAAGATCAGATGTTGACGACTTTTGAGTCAGGATTTGGCAGGTTTAGATTTTTGGTTAGTTTTATCAGGACATGTTATCCACATATTTTTTTGAGAGATAGCTATTTGACCATAACTTTGTATAGATGTTTACCACTAGTAATAGCGTTGTGTAGCTGACTATAGTACTTGTAATAGTTTATGTTCCATATGGTATACAGTTTGACTAGTGTATACTATGCGGTACATATTTTGATATATATATATACAAGTAGTACTTTTGATATACTGGTGTGATTGAGTTGATACACACTGATTGGTAGAACTGTTAGTTCTTATACTTATCAATCTATCTTGATTTTGTATATCTAAGAAGATTATCAGATAATCGATAGGTCTCTTATAGGTACACTTTATTAGAGATCACTATGGTTGGACCTAGAAGGAATCCACCGTGACTTGAAGCCTCTATTCCTGAGGGCATGGATCCAACAGGTGTCTTTGAGGCATTTATGTAGATGATGGAGCACGTAGGTGACACCTACAACCATGCTACCAATCAATGACCTGTCCAGCCCCTTGTCCACCACCCTATTGCACCACATCCACCGAGACAGACTGGAGATAAACTACTCGAACGTTTCTGCAACCTACATTTGGAGAAGTTTGATGGATTAATAGAACCATGGAGAGCTATGCAATGGCTACATGAGATAGAGCTAATATTTGAAGCCCTAGAGTGCAGCGAACAGGAAAAACTTTGTCTTGCTACGTTTCAGTGGACTTACACTACCGTGGATTGGTGGGAGGCTAAAAGGGCCTCAATTAGGATGAACGCTGCAAGATTGATGCTATGGAAAACATTCAAGGGAAGATATTTGGAGAAATTTTTTCTGGAAGATGAGAAGGACCAACAGGAGAAGAATTTTCTTAGTCTGGTCCAAGGAAGTTGGACTATATAGGAATTGATCGGGAGAGAACAAATCCTAATTACACGCCTTAATTCACATTTGTTAGCTCATTTCATCCTATTTTTGTGTACTTTTACTTTGTTTTTTATTTTCTGTTAGGATTTAGAATAAAGCAAAAGTTTTAGGCTAAATAAGGAGAAAAAGCAGAAGGAAAGAACCAGAAAAAGCTACCTCGTGAGAGCGGTCGGCTCGGGCAACATATCCACACCTCGCTCGTGCGGTCTGCTTGCGCGACCTCCCAAAAACGTGCTCGCGCGACCTATGTAAAATTCAAAGTTGCGTATTTCAATGTACTGAAGACCCCTATGCGAACGAAATTGCCTAATTAAGTCCAGAAAGGAAAATACAACAGTTTTAGTCAGATTAGGTTTACAAAGGCCTTCCTAAACTCTTTACAACTACATATAGATGAATCAAAAGCTATTAGAAGGTTATACATCATTACATTCATCAACTTTGAAGGTAAGAGGAAGAAAAGATCTAGCTTGAAGGTCTCTAATGGAAACCATCATCTCAATCTTCATGTTTTCATCAACTATGTGCCACTACTAAACATCCATTCTAGGGTTTCAATAAAGCCCTAGCTATGTAAAGGGGGGGAATTCTATACTCTCTTATTTTAGGATTTTATGTATTGGATAGTAATTGTATGTTTGAGGATTATTTATACATAATCGGTTTTTAATGGTAATAATCAATAGTATTTTGGATCTATTCTTGTCTTAGATTTTTCCTTATGCTTATTGAACTCAATATCCCTTGATTTCTGTGATTAATAGGAGTATTTGCATACAATAGTGCTTATGTGATTGCGATGTTTGAATCTTTTATAATTCATGCTTAGGAAAGATGAGTTATGCTATACCCTAGTTATAGGTAGATAATTAATGTGAACTGAAGATGAATTATGGTTAGGTTAAACTAGCAATATCCTCTTGTTGATACTTTTGGGCTTGTAGCTACAATAGATTGTAACTATCCAATTATAGAACTTAAAGTAAAAAGTCTAGACCCCCGATGCATAGTTAGTGGTGGACTTGTAATCCTAGATCTCATCTCTATATATTAAAACAATCTCAAATTTTGCTATAGTTTACTAGTTTAATTTTAGAATCTTATTTCCAGAATTTTATAGTTTTAATTACATAGATTCGTTTAGAGTAAGAATTTAATCAACAACTATTCGAACTTCTATTTTTCAATAGCTAACTAGATTTTGGTTTTCTTAATTAAAGGACAAAAATAATCAATCCCTGTGGGTTCGACCTTTACTTCCACACTACAAATCCTTGAAAAGTAAAGCATACTTTAATATCTTGATTTTGACAAGATTAATTTTTGGCACCGTTGTCGGAGATTGGCAATATTTGCCATTAATTTTTAGAATCTTAATTTAGATTATTAGTAAATATTGGCTTAGATTTTATTTTCTTTATTTCTAGTTTAATTTTCGAGTCGCTAAAATTATCCTTGTTTTTGCATATTACAAGCCGTCAATTTCTAGTAAGTTCGAGTGGAGCAATAGTGCAAGTTAACGGAGCTTACGCAAACCTGAAATAAAATTTTGCAATACAATTTATAAATATAAAGTAAACTTGTTGTTTTAAATTTTGTATCAAACCACTATAAGTCAGGGCGCTGAGATGCAATTACTTGCATTAGGATAGGTGTGAAGTGAGCACTGCATTAGCTAGGAAACCCAGGGCGTTGGGTTTTGACACGAATCACTGCATTACAGGATAACTACATGCATCATAGTAGTACTGTGTGCTTGCGTACTTGGTTAATTGCGTAGTTTATTTTCTTATTTCAATAAGTCAATCTTTATATTAGTGTTAGTTCTTTAGTTTATGTTTGGTACCCGTTCGAGTAAACCTAAGTTAAATCCGCTTGATCATGAACTTGAACGTCCCCTTAGAACCCTTAGGTCCTCAACCCAAGCTTCTAGAGCTCGGTTGATGCTAGACGACGAATCCACACCTGAACCATCGTCTTTGTTTGAGTATGAAATTAGAAGTACTCTTAAACGCCTATGAAAAACTAGAACTATAAAAATCGAACCTATTCTAATGGCTGATTTTGAAAATAATGGGAATAACAGAAATACCGGGAATAATCCAAATAATGGAGGCAATCCTAACATACCGCCGCCTCCACTGCTAAAAGATTATTTTACCCTCACTGCTTATACACCACCGTCGTGCATAGAATTACCAGAGGTGACTGCACCTCACTTTGAGATCAAGTCATCGACCATTGCAATTCTGTCATCTTTTCACGGTCATGCTAAGGAAGACCCGTACAATCATTTATGTGAATTTCAGGGTATCTATGCTACTTTAAAAATCCAAACTTTAATAGATGATGAGCTGAAATTACGACTTTTCCCTTTTTCCCTTAAAGATAAAGCGTATTATTGGCTCCAGTCTTTAGAGCCAAACTCTATTAGAACATGGGATGGTTTGCATACGGCTTTCTTACAAAAGTTTTTTCCCATCACTCGCATAAATCAAATTAGAAAATCTATAAAAAATTTCACGATGCAAGATGGTGAAACCCTTTATGATATGTGGGAACAATTTAAGGAACTTCTATGATCCTGCCCTCATCATCAGATACCTAAATGGCAATTAGTACAGGTTTCCTATGAGGGACTCATTCCTGCCGTTCGCAACACAGTCGATGCTATTTGTACGGGAACGTTCCTCCATAAAAGTGCCGAAGAAGCTTGGAAGATATTCGAAACACTAAGTGAAAACTCTATGCACCAAGCTGTGTCCGTATGCCCTGAGGGCTATCTTCCACCATAACCAAAAAGAAAGGCTAAAGTTGAGTCAAGCCATTCATTTGAAATTCAACAATTAAATAGGAAAATGGACCAACTCATGATGATGGGCCACATGCAGGGCCCACCTACTCCTGCTGAAATATGTCAATTATGCTCTAATCCATCTCATTCTACACTAGCATGTCCGTCTGCTTCACAGTTTCTGAAATTTGTAGAACAACATATTAATGCTGTTCAACAATTCCAAAGACCTAGTTATAACCTCGTTGGTTATAAATCAGACACGACATGGAGACCTTACCCAATCTTCTCATGGAAATCTAATAGTGAAGGACCATACTCAAAACCCGAGATGACAAACTTTCCAAATGCATATAGGCCTCAACCTAATCAATACCAACAACCTCCCTTCCATGCTAACCCTCCTAGAGATAAAACTTTTGAAGAGAGTGTGTTGGTATCGTTGAAAAACTTAGAGGCCCAATCGCAATCGCAGTCTCAACTCGTTAACTTCCATATGCAATCTATTGCTAAACTAGAATCCCAAATGGGACAACTAGCTAATACATTAAATCATTGTAATGAGGGAAAATTACCGAGTTAACCGGTTCAAAGCCCTAAAGAATAATACGAGGTGGGTATGGCAACTGACCAAGTAAATATAGTGTCAACTAGAACAACTGAGCATTCAGAAGAAGTCGTACCTTCCCCCGAGCCTCGAAAAGATAAAGGAAAAAAAATTAGTAAAGAAAAAGATGAGAAGGATAATACAGTTACGAAGGACCCTACTCCTTTGGTACCTAATGCATCTAAAGCAACATAGCCGTCAAATTATGTACCTTGGATACCGTTTCCTCCAAGTACAGATGTTGCATCTCACTTTTTGAAGAAGGAAACACGACCCGAGGACATCTTAGAAACATTCAAAGAAGTAAAAATTAACATCCCATTGCTCGATGCCATTAAGCAAATACCTCCATACGCTAAATTTCTAAAAAAACTTATGTACTCAAAAGAGGAAGTCTAGAAATCATTTATCTAAAAAAGTCTTTCTAACAAAAAAGGTTAGCTCTATGTTTCAACAACACACACTTAAATACAAGGACCTGGGAATTCCTACAATGGCGTGTCATATAGGTGACAAATATATTCACCGATCCCTTCTTGACCTTGGAGCGAGTGTGAATCTATTACCTTATTTGGTACACGAACACTTGGGCTTATGAGAATTAAAACTGACCGTTGATACCTTACAGCTAGCGGATCGTTCAATTAAAGTACCATGTGGGGTGATAGAGGATGTGTTGGTAAAGGTGGATAGATGCTACTACCCGGTCGATTTCATTGTGCTAGACACTGAACCAGTCCTTGATGCGAGTAAACACGTCCCAGTTATTCTAGGATGTCCTTTCCTGGCTACAGCTAATTTAATTATCAATTGTAGGAGTAATGGATATAACGTTTGGAAACATGACTGTTTGTCATAACATCTTTAATGCATCGAATCAACCTTATACAGATGACGAGGAGGCAGACTGTCATTCAATTAATTTAATTGACAAATTAGTAGAAGAGGAGGCACCTTTTATATTAACTAAGGAAGCCTTGGAAGCTTGTTTATCGCATTTCAATTTTAATGATTTCAACATTGATACGAATATTGACGAATTAAATAATTTGTTGGAATCAGTAAACACGACTAATTTTCTTCCATGGATGCCCAAGATAGAGGCTCTGCCACCTCTCACGCATGAACCTGCGTTACCATCTATCGAGAGTCCTTCGACACTTGAACTTAAACCATTACCAAACTCATTGAAATATGCATTTCTAGGACCTAATACTACACTCTTGGATATAATTGCTTCAAATTTAACTATAAGTCAACAAGTACAACTATTTCAGGTCCTAGGGAATCATAAGAAAGCAATAGGATTGACAGTAGCTAATTTAAAAGGAATTGATCCGTCTGTTTGCATGCATTGAATTAACTTAGAGGAAAATGCTAAACCATCTAGAGAAATGCAATGACGTCTTAATCCAAATATGAAGGAAGTGGTTATGAAAGAGGTCAATAAACTCTTAGATGCTGGTATAATTTATCCTATCTCCGATAGTAATTGGGTCAACCCCACGCAGGTTGTCCCAAAGAAATCGGGCATCAAAATTGTGCCATACAAAAAAGGAGTCCTCATACCCACCCGTCAAACTACCGGTTGGCGGGTATGCATTGACTATCGTAAACTTAATACAATGATTCATAAGGACCATTTCCCTCTCCCATTTTATAAGCAGGGGTAATTATAAAATACAACCGCGCTAAAAGAAGGAAATACATTGATTCTGATTACAATTCTTGAATATATCTGCACTTTGTGTTATAATTCCAACTTTTATACAATGTGACTAATCTATGATAAGTTGTGTTATTTTGGCTATTATTTGTGCAGGTCACTGTTCTGCTGTGTGAAGGAATGAATAGCAGGATAAAAGGACAGCTGGAGGATAGCAAGACAATTTAAAAGATGAAAAGAGGAATTCGAGCAATCAACGAACATTCAAGCGATCGAGCATTCGATCGATCAAAGTCAGTTCAAGCGCTTGAGTAATCCAGAAGTTCAATCGATCGAGTGATGTTTGAGCGATCGAGCATGCCTTTTATTAGAATTTATGCGCACGCAGCAGAAACATTCATTTAGCTCTTAGGTTATCTATATATATTAGTTTGTAATATGTCCATAAGGATGCCCACATTTGCTTTCAACAGTTTATAGAGAGATAGAAAGAATTGTTCTTGGTTTTTTTTTAGGTTCATCAAGGTTTATTATTATTTTGGTTGGACTCTTAGTGAGTAATCAAGGTTCTTTGTTCCAGGTTTTTATATATTATTTAGTTTACATTCTGCTAATAGTTTTCATATTATAATCTGTTAGAATCGTTGTCTTGCATGTTAGATATCGTTAAAATCATAGTTTTTCATAGTTTGCATGTTTAAAACACAACCAAACGAGACTTTAATGAACTTTTACGTTAAAAATAGATCTGAGACACTCCAGACCATGTCTGATTAGTCCTAGGGTTGGGAGATCACGATGAAACAGTGATCTCCAGCCTCTGCCATGCATCAGTTTAAAACCTGTGTTCGATCGATCAAAGTTAGTTCGATCGATCGGACAAGAGATACAGTCAAGCGATCGAAGACATTTCGATCGATTGAGAGATGACGATGTTCGATCGATCGAAAGCGCGTCGATCGATCGAAACCTTGAATTCTTGAGAACATCCTGTGCAGTATTCCTAGACTTTCTGCTTTAGAGATTTGTTATCAAATTGTCCCCAAATGCTCAGTTTGTCAAAACAGTTTCTGAACTTTAAGCCTTAAGGCATTTTTCTTCAATAACTTTTGCAAACCACTTTGAATGCTAACACCATTCAGAGTGCGAGTCTTAACTATTGTTTTAAATTGCTTTCTTGTATTTCGAATCAACTATGATGATATAGTTCCGGTCATGAAAGGGCTATGGATTCTTTATTTTAAGAGAAATACGGAATACTGTAGAAGATGTACTCCATTGAGCCTTAATGTAACTACATGGTAGATTGTTAGATCACTATGAATTCGTGTTATCCCAACGTTCCCTTTTTATTAAGTAAAAACCCGTTTTAAAATATCACCTTAGTTAATTAGTTAATTCTTAGTTATTTTAATTGCTTTACTTTTAGTAGTTGATAATTGTGGAACTTCGTGTTCCACACCTTTCTTGAATATTGAATTTCTTTTTTCTTTTAGAGTATAATCTATGTAATTAGTTTACAACCTTCCCTGTGGGATCAACTTGGTCTTAACCAGAGTACTACTTGCATGTCTACCTAGACTTGGGTATAGCACACAAGCGCACACAAATTAATCTCGTGTCATGTTTTTGGCGCCGTTATCGGGGAAGGAAACGAGCTAACGCTTAGATTACCTCATTCTATCTTTATCTATTCTGTTTTTTTTTTTTTTTCATTTTCTTTCTCTTTAGGTTTAAAACCTTCTAGGAGCTCTTCCCTTTCATGTCCGATAATTCCATTGAAGGAATTTACCGAAATCCACTCTACTCATCTGATTCTTCTAATTTTATAAATCCCGTAGTTACACGTACAGATTCAATGGCTGATAATCAAAGTGAAAATGGTGAGAATGTGGTTCTGCCTATTGATGACTCGTTGCGTCCTTTGTGTGATCTCCTGCAACCCGAACATGTACCTACACCTTCCTGAAATCTCATTCCTCCACATGCAGGCGAATTCCAATTTCACAATGGAATGATTCAACTTCTTCCAACTTTTTACAGAATGGAAAGCGAGAAGACATATCTACATGTTAAGGATTTAAAGATGTTTGTAAGACACTCTCCCAATCCTGTCCTGTAGATGTGACATGCTTAATGTTATTTCCTTTCATTCTGAAGGATAAAGCAAAAGTGTGGATACTTACCCTTAAGCCAAATTCAATCTTCACATGGCATGCGATGAACACTGCATTTTTAAAGAAATTCTTTCCACCTCGCATGACCACTGAACTAAAATGTCAAATAAATTCCTACAAACAAAAGAGTAATGAAATCTTCACTCAAACTTGGGAGCGTTTCAAAGATTTGCTTCTCTCATGCCCACATCACAGGTATGAGAAATGGCGAACCGTTAGCTACTTTTATGAAGGACTAAATGGCTAAACCAAAAAAACTAGTTGAAACCATGAGCTCAGGTCCATTTCTTCGCAAAAACACCAAAGAGGCTAAAACCCACTTCGAGTGGTTAGCTGAATATGCTCATGAATGGTCTAGCTCTGAGGATGTCTCACGCGCGCAGATATCAGGTATAGAGGAGAAAAGTATATATCATCTAAAAAGTAAAGATCACCTAATGACCAAATATGAAGAAATAGAAAAAAGAAAGTAGAGGAGTTAGGGATGAAAGGAGAATGTTCTAGGCAGGTTGTGCCTGAAGAACCATGCGGCACATGCAATATGTTGGGACACATCACTCAATACTGTCCCAATGTGCCGTACTTTCAAGAGCAAGCCCCCATGGAGATGAACACCATGCAAGGATACAGAGGGGCGGGGAATTCCTATAATAACAATAATAATTTTCAAAAAAACAACAATCGAAGGAATCACCCCAGTTTTGATTGGAAAAACGACGCTGGGACCCAAAATCAATACCAACAACAATAGCCCTACAATAATAATAACCAATATCAAGGGCAATACAATAGGTAGCCCCAGCCATTCAATCAAAATAGATCTAATAATTACAATCAAGCTCAACCCTCAAATAATCAACAGTCAAATGTGTACGTGCCACCACATAAAAAGGTGCAAGAGGAAGATCCACTCTCGACTATGAACTTAACACAACAGTTAATTCAAATGATGAGTATAATGTCCACAACGTTAAAGAGAATGGATGCACGATAAAAGGGATCAGGTGGAATGTTTCCTGCCCAACCACTGCAAAACCCTAAGGGATACAACAGTGGTCCCAATAATCAAGAAGATGCAAAAGCCGTGACTACTTTGAGAAGCGACAAGATTATAGGGCAAAACATACCTCTCTCTACCCCTGAAGAGTATGAAGAGGACGAAGTGTTGAATAAAAACAAACCTTCTACTCAGGAGGAGGAGCCATCTACTAATAAAGAACCATTAAAATCATATGATGAAGCTCCTAAAGAAGTGGAAGAAGTTGAGAGGAGGCCTGGAAAGGAGCCCGTTAATGATGAATTACCTAAATGCCCTTTTCCCGCGCCTTATCCTCAACACCTAAAGAAACCCAAAAATGAGTTAAAGAATCAGGAGTTCTTGGAACTGTTTAAACAAGTCAAAATAAACCTTCCACTCCTCGATGCTATTAAATAAGTACTAGACTACGCTAAGTATCTCAAAGACTTATGTACGGTCAAGAGAAGGCAAAGTGTGAAGAAACATGCTTATGTCACTTGCCAAGCAAGCACAATAATCCAAAATGAATTGCCTCCGAAACTTAAAGACTCTGGTACTCCCACTGTCTCATGCCAAATTGGGAATCAAAGAATAGACAATGCACTCCTCGATCTAGAAGCAAGCGTAAACCTGCTACCATACTCAGTTTATAAACAACTAGGGTTGGGTGAACTCAAACCTACCCGAGTTGCACTCTAACTGACAGATAGGTCTGTAAAATACCTTAGAGGAATACTGGAATAAGTCCTCGTTCAAATAGAATTATTTGTCTTCCCAGTTGATTTTGTGATCTTAGACACTGAACTTGTGTCTAATCTATGTGCACAAATCCCGATAATATTCGGACGTCCATTCTTCAACACAATCGATGCCATAATTAAAATAAGAAGTGGTATAATGACCATCGTATTTGGGAATATGACTTTAAATGTAAAAATCTTTTCAAATCCACAACCTAAAGAATACGAGGATGAGGAGGAAGTGAATTACATCGAGATAATTTGATTACAAAGATCCTTTAGAGGTGGTTGTGTCACAATTTGACGCTGTCTATCAACCCAACGATTCTACTCCATTGGATGCAACTTTAAATCAGACTTGCCTCATGATGGAAATGAAAGAGGAGGATAGAGCTGAATGCATGTGGGTAACACCATATGAACCATTACCTTTTAAAATGAAGTTAGTCATGCCCTCAAACTTTCAGTTTCCCAATTTGGAATTAAAGGAGCTTCGAAAGGAGCTCAAATATGCTTTCCTAGAAACTAAAAAAACTTATCCTTCCATAATTTCATCTACGTTAAATTATGAACAAGAGGGTAAATTAATCCAAATGTTGAAACAACATAAGGGAGCATTGGGATGGACTACTGTTGACCTCAAAGGCATAAGCCCGTCTGTTTGCACCCATATAATATATTTGGAGGAAGACGCTAAACCATCACAACAAATGCAAAGGTGTCTAAATCCCAACATGCAAGAAGTAGTCAAAAAGGAAGTTTTAAAGCTACTTGATGTTGGGATCATATATCATATATCTGATAGCCCTTGGGTCAGTCCAACCCAAGTAGTACCAAAGAAGGCTGGCATAATGTTTATTCCTTATAAAGACGGTGAATTGGTACCAGCACGCGTCCCCACTGGATGGCGGATGTGTATCGATTATCGAAAACTGAATACCGTGGCCCGAAAAGACCACTTTCCATTGCCATTCATGGATCAAATGATAGAACGAGTGGCGGGTCATAAGTACTATTGCTTTTTAGATGGATACAGTGGGTATAACCAAATTGAAATCGCTCCTAAAGATCAGGAGAAAACAACTTTCACGTGTCCGTTCGGTACTTTCGCTTACTGTTGTATGCCCTTCAGTTTATGTAATGTACCTGCTACTTTTCAGTGGTGCATGTTAAGTATCTTCAGTGATATGGTCGAATAAATACTTGAAGTCTTTATGGATGATTTTTCTATGTTCGACCATAGTTTTGAAAACTGCCTTAACAATCTTGAACGTGTGCTAACATAATACAAGGACAAACACCTGGTATTAAACTGGGAAAAATGTCATTTCATGGTAACCAGTGGAATAGTCCTCGACCACATTATATCTGACAAAGGTATCCAAGTGGATAAATCAAAAATCGACATCATCTCAAATCTACCTGTCCCCCGAACAGTCAGAGACATCCGCTCATTTATGGGACATGCGGGGTTTTATTGTCGATTTATCAAGAATCTTTTGATGCACTAAAAGAGCATCTTACCTCCATACCAATAATATAGGCACCCGATTGGGGTTTGCCATTCGAATTAATTTGCGATGCTAGTGACTACGCCATTGGTGCAGTTCTAAGATAGAGGAAGGATAATAAGCCTTACGTAATCTACTATGCCAGTCGAACACTTAATGAAGCTCAAATGAATCATGCAACTACTGAAAAAGAGCTATTGGCTATAGTATTTGCTTTGGATAAATTCAGGTCTTATCTAATAGGGTCCCCAATTATCTGTTTCACAGACCACTCGACCCTCAAATACCTGTTATCCAGGAAAGATGCGAAACAAAGGCTTAACCATTGGATACTCCTGCTCCAAGAGTTTGATATCACAATCAAAGATAAGAAAGGAGTAGAGAATGTGGTCACAGACCATTATCTCAGTTAACGTTTATCGAAAATACTGAATCGCTACCGATTAAGGATGAATTCCCAGATGAGCAACTGATGACTATTTCCAATTTGCCCTGGTATGCGGATATAGTAAATTATCTTGTCACAAGAGAAACTCCCAGGCATTGGTCAAAGCAAGATAAGAAACATTTCCTCTCATTCGCACGTTACTTCTTCTTCGATGACCCGTACTTATTCAAGTATTGTGCCGATCAGATCATCAGACGTTGCGTTCCAAATGAGGATATAACCGTCATCCTAGCATGTTGCCATTCTGAAGCCTGCGGTGGTCATTTCGCTTCGTAAAAACCGTACAAAAAGTCCTACATAGCGGTTTCTATTGGCCCACTATTTTTAAAGATGCTTATTCCTTTTGCAAAACGTGCCAATGCTGTCAAAAGCTTGGTACCATTTCAAAAAGGAATGCTATGCCCCTAACTCCTATCATCACAATTAAAATATTCTATTGTTGGGGCATAGATTTCATGGGCCCCTTTCCTAAATCAAACAACTACAAATACATACTCCTAGTTGTGGAGTATGTGTCAAAATGGGTGGAAGCGATACCAACGCGACACAATGACCACAAAACAGTGATGCCCTTATTAAAAGAACACATCCTGTCACGTTTTAGAACCCCAAAGGCATTAATAAGTGACTAAGGCAAGCATTTCTGCAATAGGCCCTTAGAGTCACTCCTCAAAAAATACGGGGTAAATCACAAGATCACTCTAGCCTACCATCCACAAACTAACGGGTAGGCGAAATTGGCTAACCGAGAAATAAAACATATTCTCAAAAAGCGGTTAGTTCAAATAGAAATGACTGGGCATATAAGCTGACCGATGCTCTATGGGTATACCGAAGTTTATATAAAATGAACCTGGGAATGTCCCCATACAAGCTAGTGTACGGAAAGGCTTGCCA
Source organism: Hydrangea macrophylla (assembly GCA_033977485.1). Classification (NCBI taxonomy): domain Eukaryota; kingdom Viridiplantae; phylum Streptophyta; class Magnoliopsida; order Cornales; family Hydrangeaceae; genus Hydrangea; species Hydrangea macrophylla. The sequence continues at coordinate 40,038,508 of CM066984.1, forward strand.
CCTCCCTATCAAAATTGAGCATAAAGCTTATTAGGCAGCGTGCTCATTAAATTTCGATATTAAAGAGGGAGGGCAGTTGAGAAAACTTCAACTCACAGAGCTAGAAGAAATCTGTAGAGATGCGTATGACTCTGCTATGTTGCATAAGGAGAGGTAGAAGGCTCATCACGATAGAACTATCTTTCACAAATCATTCAAGTTGGGGCAGAAAGTCTTATTGTATGACTTTTGCCTTCACCTTTTCCTAGGTAAGCTCCGATCCTGGTGGACAGGTCTGTTCATTATTAAATCTGTCTTTCCACATGGGGCCGTTGAGCTCATAAACCCCAAGAACAATGAAAGTTTCAAGGTCATTGGCTAAAAATTAAAACAATTTTTAGAGAACATTGAACCAGAAGCTGAGCACATCCAGCTGGATGAGCCCAGCTATTCCTCTACTTAGAACACTAAAGAGTGTTCTCACATTGTTGTTGTATTTATTCCTTTTAGTGCACTTTGTTTTGTTTTATTTATTTCTATCTTTTTGAGTGTGACTTCGACTCTAACCTGCTATTCCATATAATCTTTCCCTTGCAGGCTATAAGAATAAGAGATGATGATGTTCACTCGATTGGGTCATGGGCTGATTCAAAATATCCTAACCCGCCATGCACTACCGAGGAGATTGCATTCTGCCTTTTTCCTTATCAAGGGCTGGGGGCAGATGATGTGATTGACTTGACCCAAGGGTACATTCCTTACGACCTTGCTCTCCTCAACATTAACCCTTTTGAACATATGGATCTCCCGGAGGAAGAAGGAGAACCAGAGGGGTATTTCATCGGGGAAGTGGATGATGCACTCTTGGAACAGTGGGAGAAAGACTCGATGTAGGAGCCATAGGATGAAGACGATTTACAAGATGTGGTGCCTGAACGCCATAACGATGTCTTCACATATGTGGATGACTTCATATTCATCACCTCAGTTCCATACATCTTTGTGCATATGAGCTATTTGTTGTTCCGGCTTCAATGCCCCCTACCAGCTAGTGCACATGGTTCTATCACGCCAATAGTGAGGTTAATTCATTATCACATTTCATTTTGTTTTTGTCTTTCTTTGTTTGTTCCTTTCACTTTTAGTTCTGTCATTTGTTTTATTTAATTCCTTTCTTTTTGGTTTTTCTTATGTTTCCCTTATCCAAGATTATCACTATGTACCGCAATGGTCTACCAGTGTTCCTTTTGCACCAACTATTTCATGGATCTTACATAGGGTCTCCTGGTACGCCATCACAAGAGAGAAAATAGCTGAGGAGTTACACTCCTTTATCTATGACGCTGTCAGGCTCACCAGGATCACCTCTTGCTTGCAGTTTCAACTCTTTGGAGGTTTCAAACACTTTATACGATATTCTGGACATTTTCAAATCCTTCTGGAATCATGAATTATCAAGTTTGGACTCCACTTTTGATGATTTGGCAGAGTATGAAGTGGTTGTGGTAGAAGAAATTTTCATGTTAGAAGATTAGTGCTTCACTTCATTTGCGCTTTATCATTGGTTCAATCATTTATCAATCAAAGGGTAATCCAAGACAAAGTTTTATTAGTTTTAGTTTTAAATTCTAGTTTTTCTTTGTGATAAGGTCTTAAGTACCAAAGTGGGGAAGAATTTTTCAAAATTGATGCTATTAAAAAAATTTATAATTATTAAATTTGCAACTTTATATTAATATGTTGATGGTGAGTTCTGGCTTACATGTCTCTGTTCGCACTGCTTTTAGACTATCCTTGTATGTCCAGAATAGTATGTATTGGTTGGGGTTATACAAATGCTCTGCTTAAAGTTTCTGGACAATTTTATGTTCGATTGATCGAAACATTCTCGATCGATCGATAATTTGGAACTCTCAAGCGATTGAAACATCTTCGAGCGATCGAATGTTCGATCGATCGAAGAATCTTGAGTGCTCGAGAGTTGTATTTAAACGAAGCATCTTTGACACTCTTCTTCAGTTTCTCTCTCTCACTCACACTTTCAAGAGATCTAAGACAGAGAGAGCGAGCTTGGGGCAATTTTGTCCTCTCCCTACTCCATCTCATCCATTGAAGAGCCCTGACCCTCCCCGTTTCATCATCATCATTGCCTTCCCTCTTTACGGTGCTTCTACCCGAGGTAAGATCCTGATACCCTCCCTCTCCTTCTTTTTGTTTAAAGGAATGTGATTGGTCCCATGACCAATTAATGTTTGTCTTTATTTCCTATTTCTTATTTTCTTTTTTGTTTCTGAGTTCTTTTGTCCCTACTGAATTTATGTGCTTGATCGATCGAGATGGGCTCAAGCTCTCGAGTATGGCCCATGTTCAATCGATTGAGATGGGCTCAAGCGCTCGAGTATGGCCATTGTTCGATCGATCGAGAAAAGTTCGATCAATCAAACTATTGCAAAGGTAGATTCTTCTATTGGTCTTCTATTCTTATTTTAATTAATCTTTTTTGGTTTATGATCCACACGATGAATTCTATCATGAGGTACTACAAATCCAAGCCCCTCGATCTCACTATACTTGATCCAGTACCCGATCATGAGTTTTGGAATGACGAGGATCGAGTTTTGTTCACCTGGTGGTTTCAGGAGATGAAGGTGATGATGGAGCGACCACTTAAGTCTGTATGGGTATCTGCTCCATGGTTCTTGGCAAGGATCAGGGATATGCCCCACTAGTATGATATGCTGCTTCAGGCTAAGCAAATAAACTTTTCTTGGGTCCGAGAAGCCTGTGCCACGATGATTAAGGATCTTATAGCCCCATTCACATACATATCTTTCTTCCGAGGACGTGAGGTCATCTTTAGCCCAGCTACCAGGGCCGCTGCTCTGGGGGTACCTGCGGTACCTGACCACTTCTACCCTTATATACCCGGTACTCCAGAGACTTTGCCCTCTTCTATCATACGTGAGATCACGGGAGGTGCTGTTTAGATCTGGAACATCATTTCTCTTATTAAGGATCAGTTTCTGACCGAGAATTATCATCCCTCCACCTGGCGCTTGCCAACTGCATTCTGATGACTTCCTACCATGAGAAGGTGGCACCATGGTACGCTCGTGTCCTCTATGCCATCGGGATGGGGCGGAGCATCTATCTGCCTTACCTTTATATCAATTTCTTTATCCAATTGACGCGCTACATTGCCTCCAGGCGCCATGTAAAGAGCGCTTGGCCCACTCATCGAGTGATTGAGCAAGCTGGGTTGCTTCTGTTGGCCACAGATACGATTACATAGGCCTCGAGTCGATTTGGCAAGATGGCAGAATGCTGTTCTGATGCATAGAAGAAGAAATTAAATGAAAAAGCAAAGGTTGGGGTGAAGAGCAGGCGGGTGGAGGTACCGACACTGAGGGTGCAGCTTCTGGGACACCTACTGAGGTTGAGGAGCTTGATTCAAATGAGGAGGACCCCATTCCTGCTGCACAATAATTTGAGCTGAGATAGTGATCTCAGGCTCTGGCCCAGGGAGAGTCTTCTTCTGTGTCTCTACAAACTCTCCACACCTTATTCATCGAAGAGAAGGAAGCACGGATGTGGTTTGAGGGCAAGATGGACTGCCTGACGACCATGCTTGAGGCAATTCTAATACAAACGTGGGTTGACATTCGTGACACACAGCTTCACATCCACCACCACCTACTACACCACCCACCACTAACCCTTCATCCTCTGTAACACCTTCATCTGCTGACCCCTTCATCATCATCTGCACCACCTCCGGTTGGGACTGTTCCTCCATTGATCATTCCTTCTCACACCACTTCTGATACTCCACTTCCAGTACCACCTCCAGTTACCGAGGGTGGCGATATTGATGCTCCTACTGCGCCAATTGAGATCTTATCAGATGTGGCCGATGATTAGTTCTATCTGCTAGATGAGAGTTTGGGAGTTTTGTTGTATTTATTTTCTTTCTATTTTCTCTTTCCTCTCTCTTAGTTTCTTTTGGTTGTTTAGCAATGATGGGACTGTATGAATATTTTTGGACATCATGATCATTGCTCTATCCTTATATCGTTTTATCATTTCGGTGATTGGGTATGTTATGCTGTCTGGATTGTGCTCTATCATTATAGATTATTTCTTTTGATCTTGACTATTTGAAGATTGTATTTTTGGGTACAGGTTGCTATGCTTGCTATTTTTACTATGCTTCTATCAGGTGATATCCATCTATTTACATTTGAAATTAACTTCTGAGGACATTGTTATTTTCAGTTGGGGGTAGGATGCAGATAGATAATCACCTGCACATGTTCACACTTAGCAATCTAGATAACTTTATTGCATTTATCATACAATCTCAATTAAAATTAAAAAAATTTGAAAAAAAATATTCGGAAAAATTAAAAATTTTTGAAAATTGTGAACTTTATTGGTGGAATAACTCGGAACATTCATACTAGTGTTATCCTTTTATGAATTAAGTTCATGCGTTTTTCTAGTATCACTAGGATGATTGCATGTGTTGACCTTTTATGTAGCCAACATTCTTATGCACTAGTTGATAGCTATGTAGTAAACCTAAAAATGAGTTGATACGACTATTGTGCCTGAAGAATGAGTAGTGAAAGCTAATTACCCTTGGTGAGCTTTTGATCCAATCTTCGTTACAGAGGGAATTTTCACATAAATTCCAATTGTTTTTCTTGATTATGCCTACAAAAATTCGTTGCACGAGTCTCAATTAATTCTTCATGTTGGCTGCTTATTAGAGGAGAACGTTCAGGATCTACCAACTAAACTCGATAAACACTGAAATACTAAAACTAAGAAATTAAGAAAAGAATTTAAGCCATCGTTACCCACTTCTTACCACTATCCATATCCCTTTACCTATAGACACCGTTTTGTCTCAAACCCCACACCGATTCAATACTGCCGATTCTTTTATGAAACTCCTAATACTTTACCTTGACCCCAGCGGACCACTTTGCGCATCTAATAATAAATAACTGTCAAAGTATGTGATTGGAGGAGAGTAGTTGTGAGAGTTGATGTTATTTACATTTGCTAAAAAAAACATTCAAAAAAAAGAAAGAAAAAGAAAAAAGAAAAGAAAAAGGGAGAATATGAAAGGATGAAAGTTGGTTGGAGATGTGGAATGAATAAAATGAGTTGATATGCTCCATCATATGCTAAGAGGTACAGTTTCTTTCTCATTATCTTTGTTTACTATAGAAAAACCCAAAAGTCAAAGCCTTAATTATTCTTAATGACTTAGTTTTAACATGAATGTGTGATTTGAGTTATCCACTGTAGTTCGCTCCTCTAGTAAGTAGTATCCTATTCATGAGACTATACACTCGGAAAGTTCATTTTTCATAGAGTAAGAATGAAAGCATTAGTAATCAAAACATCACTCCTACCGAAGCTTTCATACATGTGTGATCACTATTGAGCAAGTTTCTGAGAGACGTTCCTCATGAGTGTAACTCAATGTGAGATTTGAGTTGAAACTGCAAGTTCTGGAAGTACAATAGTTCAAGTAACTCTAAATAAGGGTTGACGCATAGTTGTTAACTTCACACACACACGGATACATAATTGTGATACACATGTTATATCTACTTTGGTGACATGTGGAGCATGTGGATTTCTTTCATAGTTTGTTTGAGGTTAATATGTCTTTGTAGAGCTAAGTTAACAGTTGAGTGAGAGAAAGTGTTTAATTGTTGTTCTATATTTCTTTTTGAGCTTAAAATTGAGAATTTTGTGGGTATATTCACTATAAACCCTCACGAGACAACACTCATCCACTAGGGGGAACCTAGGGGTTTAACGCTTGTTGCATTCACTAAATACAACCGTGATTCATGCGGAAGTGAGTTAGGTAGTATCTCTTTCTATTTAGTTTAGTTTGCTTAAGTTTATTTTGTTTTCTTTTAGTCATTGTAGTAGTAGTTAGCTTGTTTTTCTTATCGCTTTATTTCTAGGGACTAGCAATAAGCTAGTTAGGGGTTGTGACAAGCGGGGGTAATTGAAAAATACAACTGCGCTAAAAGAAGGAAATACATTGATTTTGATTACAATCCCCGAATATATCTTCACTTTGTGTCACAATGCCAGCTTTTATACAATGTGACTAATCTATGATAAGTTGTGTTGTTTTAGCTATTATTTGTCCAGGTCACTATTTCGCTGTGTGAAGGAATGAATAGTAGGATAAAAGGGAAGCTGGAGTATAAGCAAGACAATTCAAAAGATGAAAAGAGGAATTCGAGCGATCGACGAACATTCAAGTGATCGAACATTCGATCGATCGAAGTCAGTTCAAGTGCTCGAGTAATCCAGAAGATCAATCGATCGAGTGATGTTCGATAGATCAAACATGCCTTTTATCAGAATTTACGCGCACGCAATAGAAACATTCGTTGTAACCCTAGCTCTAAGGTTATCTATATATATTAGTTTGTATGACATCTATAAGGACGCCCACATTTGCTTTCAATAGTTTATAGAGAGAGAGAGATTTATTCTTGGTTTTTTTTGTAGGTTCATCAAGGTTTATTATGATTTTGGCTTGGATTCTTAGTGAGTAATCAAGGTTCTTCATTCCAGATTTTTATATATTATTTAGTTTACATTCTGCTAATAGTTTTCATATTATAATATGTTAGAATCATAGTCTTGCATGTTAGATATCGTTAAAATCATAGTTTTTCATAGTTTGCATGTTTAAAACACAACTGAACGAGACTTTAATGAACTTTTACGTTAAAAATAGATCTGAGACACTGCAGACCATGTCTGAGTAGTCCTAGGGTTGGGAGATCACAATGAAATAGTGATCTCCAACCTCTGCCATACATCAGTTTAAAACCTGTGTTCGATCGATCGAAGTTAGTTCGAATGATCGGACAAGAGATACAGTCAAGCGATCGAAGACATTTCGATCGATTGAGAGTTGACGATGTTTGATCGATCGAAAGCGCGTCAATCGATCGAAACCTCAAATTCTTGAGAACATCCTATGTGGTATTCCTAGACTTTCTGATTTAGAGATTTGTTATCAAATTGTCCCCAAATGCTCAGTTTGTCAAAATAGTTTCTAAACTTTAAGCCTTAAGGCATTTTTCTTCAATAACTTTTGCAAACCACTTTGAATGCTAACACCATTCAGAGTGCGAGTCTTAACTATTGTTTTAAATCGCTTTCTTGTATTTCAAATCAACTGTGATGATATAGTCCCGATCATGAAAGGCTATGGATTCTTCATTTTAAGAAAAATACGGAATACTGTAGAAGATGTACTCCATTGAGCTTTAATGTAACTGCATGGTAGATTGTTAGGTCATTGTGAATTCGTGTGATCCCAACGTTCCCCTTTTATTAGGTAAAATTCCATTTTAAAATATCACCTTACTTAATTAGTTAATTCTTAGTTATTTTAATTGCTTTACTTTTAGTAGTTGATAATCGTGGAACTTCGTGTTCCACACCTTTCTTAAATATAAAATTCTTTTTTCTTTTAGAGTATAATCTAGGTAATTAGTTTACAACCTTCCCTGTGGGATCGACCTGGTCTTAATCAGAGTACTACTTGCACGTCTACCTACACTTGGGTATAGCACACAAGCGCACAGAAATAAATCTCGTGTCACCATTCATCGATCAAATATTGGAATGTCTATCCAGTCAAAGCTTTTATTATTTTTTAGATGGGTACTCTGGTTATAACCAAGTACCTATTTATCCTGATGACCAAGAGAAAACAACATTCACATGTCCCTTTGGTACTTTTACTTATCGTCGGATGTCGTTTGGTTTATGTAATGCACTGGCCACCTTTCAACGGTGTATGATGGCAATTTTTTCAGACATGGTTGAAAAATTTCTAGAGATGTTTATGGATGATTTCTCAGTTTTTGGTCCTACGTTGGAAGAATGTCTTCAAAACCTTACGAGGTCCTCGCTCGTTGCGAGGAAGCGAATTTGGTTTTGAGTTGGGAGAAGAGCCATTTTATGGTTCGAGAAGGAATAGTGTTGGGTCATGTTGTTTCGAAACGTGCTATAGAGGTCGACAAAGCAAAAATTGAATTAATAGACAAACTTCTACCACCATCTTCCATTCGTCAAATACGTTCCTTTCTCGGTCATGCCGATTTTTACCGAAGATTTATCAAAGATTTTAGTAAAAGTTTATGACCCTTGTGCAATTTACTCACCAAGGACGTCCCTTTTGTCTTTGATAATGAATGTCTGAAGGCATTTGAAATTTTAGGATCCCTACTTTCCATGGCTCCGGTGATCCAATCCCCTAATTGGTCACTTCTGTTTAAATTAATGTGCGACGCTTCTGATTATGCCGTTGGAGATGTCCTAGGCCAGAAAGTAAATAAAGTTCCTCATGTGATATATTATGCAAGTGAATTACACGACTGCGGAAAAAGAATTACTCGCGGTCGTGTTTGCCCTTGACGAATTCCGTTCATATTTTTTAGGGTCAAAATTTATAGTTTATACCGATCATGCCGCATTACGTCATTTGTTGAATAAGAAAGAAACAAAATTGCATCTAATTTGTTGAATCTTATTCCTTCAGGAGTTTGATTACAAGATAAGAGATAAAAAGGGTTGTGAAAACGTTGTCACGAATCTTTGTCGAGTCTAACGTTATTACACCTTTCCAAGATTCGTTTCCGGACGAACAATTATTTGCTCTAGCCGCTATAAATCGTTCATAGTTTAGTGACATAGTTCAAATTATGAGACGTTGTTTTCCGGAGAGTGAGTTCGACTCTATATTAAACTTTTGTCATTCTCTAGAATGCAGACGACACTTTGGTGCTCGTCATACGACTGCTAAAGTCCTCTAAAGTGGGTTATATTGGCCAACCTTGTTTAAGGATGCGCATGAATATTGTCTAAAGTGTACACCTTGTCAGCAAACAGGTGACATATCCTGTCCTAATGCGATGCCTCTTATTCCAATCCTTATTATTGAAATATTTAACGTTTGGGGCATCAACTTTATGGGTCCATTCCTGTCGTCCTGTGGTTTCGAATATATTTTAGTTGTGGTCGACTATGTTTCTAAGTGGGTGGAGGCAATGGCGACGAGAACCAAAAAAATAAAGTTGTGGTTTCTTTTATTAACAATAATATATTTTGTCGATTTGGTACGCCCCAAGCTATTATAAGCGATGGGAGAAAATATTTCTGTAATTGTCACTTTGAGGCCCTCGTTCGAAAATATTCCGTCACCCATAAGGTAGGAAGCGCGTACCATCCTCAAACCCAAGGCCAAGTTGAGGTTTCAAATAGAGAGTAAAAAGTATACTAGAAAAAAACGGTACGTCCATATCGCAAAGATTGGTCGCAATGACTAAGCGATGCGCTCTGGGCATATCGTACAGCTTACAAAACTCCTATTGGAATGTCTCCATACCGACTAGTCTTTGGAAAAGCGTGCCACCTATCGGTGGACTTGAACATAGATCTTATTGGGCCATAAAATCTCTTAACCAAGATATAAGAGCGGCAGGATGTGATCGCAAACTCCAAATACAAGAACTTGAGGAATTGAGGAAAGAGGCCTATGAGAAAGCAAAGATATATAAAGAACGATCAAAAGCTTTTAACGACAAAATGATCATAAGAAAAAATTTGAAGTTGGACAAAGTGTATGGTTATTTAATTCGATATTAAGGTTATTCCCGAGTAAGCTACGTTCCCGATGGGACGGCCCGTTCATTATAACGCAGGTGCTTCCGCATGGAGCGATAGAAATACAAGATACAAATGGTGGAACACCTTTTAAGGTAAATGGACAATGGCTTAAGCCATATCGGTCTGAAGAGATAGATGAAAGAGAGATAGAATCAATAGACTTGGTAGATCCGATCTATTTTTACTAAGCGCTTGCAACAGTTGAGCTGGCGACGTAAAACATAGCGCTTCTTGGTCGGCAACCCAACCATTTATAGAGTTTTTCTTTAAGTTTTGAACACTTTTTAGTAGTTTTAGGGCCAATGTTTAAATTTTTGGCGACCTGATAGAAGAAATTTTAATATTTGTACCCTTATACATGGAAACAAGTGAAAAAAGAGGAAAATAAGCCTCTTGCGCGAACGGGCAGCTCGTGCGACAGGTTGCTCGTGCAGCCCGCTCGCGCGAGATGTTCCCTTAGACAAAAATTTCAAAATTTTGCAAACATGCCCTCAGTATTAACTCGCGCCTTGAATCGCATGCGCGAGGGGTTTGCTCGCGCGATTTTGGGCCTTAGGAAATTTTTTTTAATTTTATTATATGAAGCCTCAGCTTCATCTCGCTCTTGGGATCGCTCGCACGAAGGTCCCGCTCGAGCGAGATTCTGACTTGGAAAATCTTTTTTCTTTAACTTAAAAATAAGCCTCAGCTTCTCCTTGCGGAAGGACTCATGCTCGCGGAGGTCACTCGCGCGGTCCGCTCACTCGAGGTCCCATTCCGCCTATAAATAGGGTTGATCAAGCCTTAATTCTCAGATTCACTTTTCTCTCTCTCGTGATTCCTCTCTCTTTATCTGCAATCTCTCTCTCTCTCTCATCTCTCCACCACCATAAACCACCACACCACCACCGGACCTCCCACATACAACTACCACCATCGTCCCCGAACCATCATCACCACACGACGCCGCCATCACTGCTGCGCAGACCCAACAACTGTCGTAAATCACAACTAAACTCTCTTGCCATTTTCTCTCTCTATATACAGGTATATACACATACATATATATAAATAGATATCTATGGTTCAAACTAGATATTGATTTTAGTTTTATGTAGATATATATAAATATATATAGATATGTATACACCCACAATCCCATACACTAAAAAATTTTAGGGTTGTGATTTTGGGGTTTCTTTACCCACATTCGTATAAACACATATATATATATGTATGTATTTTGGTAATCACACACCCTATATTGAGATTATATGTTGGTGGATCAATTGTGTGAGTAATATGTAGATATATTTCCACATACATAGATTTGAATCAAGCTGTATACACAGGTACACACGTATGTGCATGTACTCACACACCCACACTACCTTAACAATATATGTGGTCGATTTAAGAATCAATTTAGGGTTAGGGTTTCATGTAAGAGCATTGTTGTCAATGCAGATCTATATGTACCTTCTTATATATGCAACTTGAACATATATCTGCTCACACACACATTCCTTCACTCTTGCACCTCTTTAAACCCTAACCTTTATTAACATATTGATTGAGATTTGTGTACTCACACACATATACTTATACATGTCCACAAATTCGATCATTCAATTGAGAAGTAATCATAGAATGATTATATACCTAAATCGAGTTCATCTAAATTTAGTGCTATCATGTTCATAGCTTCTTAATTTTAATTCCATTGAGCATCTAAATCTAACCCTCATTTTGACATATGCTTAGAACGTTCATACTTTGAAATTGAGTGCGATGGTCCAAATTCTTTAAGACGACATTTAACTTTATGAATGTTGAAAAACTAATAACTTAAAACAAACTCATAAACATCACATGGGTATCTCAACTCACTGTGTCCGCAAATGTGTTACTATCATTTATTTATTTATTTACATTGTTTCTAAACACATGGCAAGTACCCTGTGACTTGCCTCAATGTGTGTGCCCTTGTCCGGACGATGAGTGGGAATGGGGCAGTCCCTTCTCACAGTTATAGGGTGTTCCCCCGTGAACCCTATTTAATTTAAACTGTTGAATTATATTGATTGTATCCCTTGATGGGATTTCTATCTTTGCAGGTGACCTTTCTCCCCCTCTTTTCTTTCTTTGGTTTTTTGGGCATATCCATTTTTTAGTGCCGACATTTCCAAAATTGTTTCTTTTACCTTGTACACCCATCTCTCTAAACCATGACTAAAAGAACAGTTAAATCAGCCTCAAGTTCCCAACCACCGCGAAAGAATACCAAGGGAAAAGAGAAACAAACTAGACCCCCACCTGATCCTAACCCTAGCCCTAACAAACTAGGACCCAAATACGCCAACCGTGGCCTAAACTATGAAATTGCCATAGATGCTGATTTTTTCACATCTGATGGAGAAGCAAAGTGGGGCCATAACACCTTAGTCTCCTAAAAACTGGCCCCACCCCTCTTTTTCTGAGACCCAGACCAAATTAGTTACCTACGCCTAGTTCGTCTGTTCTACCAAAACCTATGATACCATAAACAATCTTTGAACCAACACGCCTATCTGAGCATAACCCTAGATGGCCACGACATCACGATAAACCCTGACAACATCGTCGATGCCCTTCAACTCCCCTCCCACTCATACCAAGTCCCTAAATTAAATGTCATATCTCACCTACACCCCTTCACCCAAAATACCCGAGACATATGCGACCGCTTTGGTATGGGGCAAACTATTTGCCGATCTCACATGCCTCTATAGATGTGGTTTGTCGACCATGTCTTCAAACGTAACCTCCACCCCCTTTGGTCATGAACAAGAAAGGACCAAGGAAATCCACCATGCCATCCACACTGTTTACCGCAGAGACTAGTTCTACCCATGCCTTGTTATTATGGAGGGTATGCGTATCGCCAGCAACACCATTGACCATGCCACTGAGTCCAAACTCCTTCTGCCTTACCCTCAGACCATTACATCCATTCTTTGGTCCAAGGCCTTTCTTATACCTACCGATGAGCCTGTAGATTGGCGGATCCGGGAGTTCGCTTCCGCTGATTGGAAGTTGAGCCTAGATTATTTAGACATGGAGGTTAGGAGGGCCCGAGACCAGATCCAGGCGAGGCGAGAGTGTGAGGCACATCGTCCACCTCCACCGGAGGATACACCCTATCCTTGGACCTACGGTGATGTGTGTGCTTTTTGCGATGAGACCCTCTTGCTATAGTCCTACATGTGCTCCTATGTTTAGCTAGCACATCCAAATCAGCTAGAGGACATCCTGGCTCAGGGGGAGGCTGCATACCAGTCTATATTTCCATGACCTGCACAGCAGGCTACTGAGGTTGCTAGTAAGGAGGAGGAGGCTGGTGACAAGGGTGATGAGGAGGGTGATGGGAGTGATGTCGATGGTGATGGTGCTGGTAATGGTGACACAGGCCAGGGGAGTAGGGGGTTGGAGCTGGTGTAGGTCGAGGGAGACAACGACTTGGGTTGGTGATGGTTGGTTAGGGTGATTGGATATACATCTTTTTCATTTTTGATTGTATTTGGTGGGTTTGGATTTGGGCATTCTCAGACATTGGCCTGTATATTATTTTATCTTTATACTTTTCATTTTTGGTTTTCTTTTTCTATTTACTAGTAGGATACTGATATACCTGGCTGCGACCGGTTTAGTCATTTACTGTCTTTTATTTCATCTTTTTTTATTTTTCATTTTTGGGCCTGTATTTATTTAATTATTTCTGCACTTTTTCTTTTCTTTGTGGTTTGCTATATTCCTGAACCTTATATTAGTCGCACAATTAAATTACTTCTTATTGGTTATGCTTCTACTTACATCGTACTCGGCTGAATGTTTTGAATGCTTTACTTGTGAAACTTAATTGAATTAATTCATCGCAAGCACATCTTGCCCCATTGCACTATACAGGAATCAATAAGATTCAGGTTTGGGGGAAATAATGCCTAAATGTTGCTTTGAAATAAAAATTAGTTGCATAGGTTATAATTTCAATCACTCCTACTAAACATTCATGGTAATCCAGTAACAGTAATTTTATTTCTTATTCTAATATCTAGAACTAATAAGATTTCAGCTGTGATCTACTTTTGATTTCAGGTTATAGTTTCCATATATCCATATACCGTACCTCGACCCTCAGTTCTTATTTTTTTCCTCGTACCATGGACCACCCCTTTTCTCTGCCCTCTTTACCCGATAGTTATTTGAGTCCGTCGAGTTGTCATCCCGACTCCAGCTCATCTATTGATGACACTTCGTCGAGTCCTAGGGTAGCCAAACCATACGGTCCCGTCGGTCGTCTTGGTTTGTGCTGTCGTCGTCCTCGTGTCCCTATTCGTGTCTATTCTGATTCTTTAGATGAGGACGATCTCTTTGGCGATGACCTGACAGTGATCGATGGCCCTTATGGCGTCCCACCTACGTCCTTTGAGTCTTCTTCTTAATCGAATTCGGCCGATTACTCGACCGATGATGATGAGGCCGAGGATGATGCGGTAGTTCTCCTGAGTCTCGTTGTTATTTCTTCTGTTGTGCCTTTTGCGACCATTATCCCTTAACCCGAGATTACCTATCCCTATAGGGACCTACCTGATTACGTGTCAGACGTTGTTTGACAACGTCCGGGTCACCCTGACTGGTCTCCTAAGGACATAGCCTCGACCTTTTTACCTTATGCCCGTCCTAAGGATGATGAGGTCGATTTGGGTCTGAGTATCGCTGAGGAGGATGAGGTAGATGTGGTCCTGGAGATCTCTGCGGTTATGGAGGAGGATGAGGAGATAGGGTCACCATTCGATCCTGCTGAGCATCCGGAGTGGGAGTTGATTGATTGGTATACCCGAGCTAATGTGCCACCTCCTTCTGATGCTTTTCAAGGAGTGGATGTCGTGGTCATCTTAATCGAGGTTTATATCCATGTCATTGTCATGTTCCCACCTGCATAGGGACATGCAGTGATTTGTTTGGGGGAGTATATGGATTTTCGTTTATTTTAGGAGTAGTCTTTTATTTTTGTTTCGTTTATTTTTAGTTGTTATTTTCAATTGGTAATAGTTTTAGTACTTAGTTCTATTTCATTTTAGTAGTTTCTTTTGTTTTCATTTTGTTTATTTGTTCGTTTATTCATTATTTTTTTCTTTCGTTATTTCTTTCTTTCGTTGTAAAAAAAATAAATTATTTTTCTTAATTCTAGTAGTTTTAATAATAAATAAAAGTACGTTTTCTTATGTTGGTCTTAATAATGTTCAACGTTCTATTATTTCTTGTTTTAACTAGATTTCTTTGAAACTTGAGAGTATCTAATCCATTGTCTACGGAAGTTATGAAGATATGTTTTGAAATTATGTATCATTGGTATCACTGTTTAATATCTTATACTTGCATATTTATTGTGCACGACACATAGTCATATGGATGCACGTTATATTGAATTATAATATAGCTTGGATTTCTAGATAGCATTAGTGTGGAGACTAAAACCCAGTGAGCTTTAGGGCCTTTCATCTTTGTTTGAGGGTTTTTAATTCCTTTGATCGAATCTTTTTGACAAAGCGCATTAATTTGTTGATTAGTCTCAATATTTTTCTCTTTTGATTGAAAGTCGAGTTAGCATTGTGATTACCATGTCTAAAAAAAATCTCTGTCCTTGATATTGTAACATTGAAGAATCATGTGACTTTAGGAAATGATAGTAGGCCGGCTGTCTTTATAAACCCTTTTTGGCCTTTAACCTACCCATTAAAATATTTTTATATCCTTTGTTAGCCATTTGAGCCTTTTAATGAGCCTTTTCTTTGTGAGCCTATTATCCTACCCACTCCGATATGGAGTTTGCCACTATAAAAAGAAATTACCTACCCCATGTCCAAGACTAGTTGAAGAATAGTTTTTCATAAAGAAAATAGGCTAATAAACGACTAATAGAAAGTAGAATGTTGAGTAGTTAAATAAAAAAAAAGAGTTATATGAAGAAGACGGAGATGTCAGAAAAAGGATCGAAAAAAAGAGAAAGATTAAGAAAAAAACAAAGAAAATATATATATATATATATGTAGTAGTAGAAGAAAAGAAATATACAAATAAATAGTCGTTGTAGTAACAACACTTGTGTTTCATGTTATAACCATTCTTATCTATTTACGGACTTTTTGAATTTCTTGTACCCTTCTTTTCATAGCCCTATCCCTTGACTAACATTATAACCCTCTGTGGATACCGGGATTCCACCGCTTTGTCTTAGTTTGAGATTGTTTTGAAAGGGAAAAGAAAAGGCCTGTTGAAAACAGATACAGAGTCGCCACTTGGTCTTTAAGGAACCAAGAAACCTAATTTGACTCACCCAAATGGATAAAGGGCACCGGCCCTTCATAACCAAAGAACTTGGTTCGGGGTTTTGGTACCAGAGAGGAAGGAGCCTTTGTCGCGACTAAAACACCCTCAACTCGCCCCGTCTTTCGACGGGCCTCAATTAGCATCCAAATAATCATCTTATACTATGTATGGTTCGGCAATTAATACTATGATAGTATATTACATCACATAAGAAACTTGAAATGGAAGATCTAAAGATAAAATATCATTCATAAGATCTAAGTCAAATATCATGCAATGTAAAGTGAAAGATCACACAAATAAACCTAGGAAAAATCGTCTAATCATGTATCAAGTAACTAAGTTTCCTTACTCTAAAGGTGACATGAATTGTTATTGAAACAAATAAGCAAAGAAATCAAAATATGCTTAGCAAGCTAGCATGATGCATGTTATTCTTTGAGAAAAAAGAAGATCTCTCAATACCCGGGACGGATGAGAAGGATGATTAGGTCGAGGGGAAGCATGAACGTGTGACCATAATTATTCCTTATAATCTTCTTAGATTAGGAGTTACAAAAACCCCAAATCTTTGCATGGATGCAATGTATGTATCTAGAATGTGCCAAGGTTGTAGTGTGTTTTGTGTTCATGGATTCCTAGAATGACTTAGAAATCTAGAATGTGTATGAATGAATGAATGAAATCAACATGAGATATGTACCAATGTAGTATGAACTACTTCCTAAGATATGAACTAATTTGGAATGTATATAAGCATCAAATCAAAGAATGAAAGTTAAAATGTGCTTGTTGTGAATAGTTGACAGAACAATAACATGATCTTGTAAAAATGGAAAAGAAGAGTTAGGAATATTTTCAATGCATTATTTTTTATGGAAATCTTCCTTATTGTGTCTAGAACATAACCCAAAAAGACAATCTTTAATAACTATCATAGGTTGAGAGAAATCATATAAACAATGAAGGTCACTCAGAAACAAAGTCCGTACTGTCGACTGAAATGTTAAAAACTCTTAGAAAATGAAAAGGAATGATCTAGAAGCCCATTTTACACAGAAAGTTTCCTACGACCCTGAAGTTTAAGGGAAAAATAAGTTGGGACCATCCCTTTTGAAAATGTTTTCTGAAAAAGAAGTTGGAAGTCAACCAAGCTGCTGTAACAGCAGAGGTAGAATACCTGGAAGGAATGTTTGGGTCCAAATGGACAATTTTCAAGTATTTTCAAGTCAAACCAAAAATCGTGGTTGTTCTCTAATGAGTTAGGAAGACTTTCCAAGTGGCCTTGCATCCATATGTTGAGTATTGAGTTCTAGAAAAATCTTTGAACTCAGATTGCTCACTGTTTTTGACTCACTGTTTTGAAGGTTTTGGGAAAAACAAGAGTTTTTTTCTTGAGATTAAAATGAGGGGTTTTAACAGGGGTTTTGAAGTAGATGTTTTGAAAGCATATTTTCAATACCCAATGAAGAGTATAGCCACTTAAAATGTCAACATCAAACTCATCATCAAGAACCTCCAAGATTGTTGGAGAGATTCATTTTCATTTTGAACATAACTTCAAGAATACCTTGGAGGTATTGAAGTTATGATCATCACCAATCAAACATGTTTTTGAGGTCAAGAGCTACTATCCATAAGGATTCACTCACCTCAAACTTCATCTCATCACTTAGATGATGATGAACTAGTAAGTAAATAAAGAAAATCAAAAAGAAATGAGGTGAGCAGAGATGAACATTATATAAACAAACAAGTAAATAGATAGCAATCAATAGATGACATTCATGATGTATAGAGCTTGTAGCTTGGTGTTTCACTCATATAAGATGGACATTTGGACATGGAAGTAGCTTCCTAACTCAAAAATGCTTAGAGAAATGGTGATTGGGTGTATTGATGATGAAGTATATAGAAGAATGGTGGAGGAAAACAAGGTTGGAACTCACTTTGATTGGAAAAAAGACAACTTCTTCTCTTTATCTCTCTATATTTCTCTAGAGTTTCTTCCTAAGCTCTCTCTAAGCTTCCATGTCTCCCCTCTAAATGGAAGTAAATGGCTTCTTTTATAGGCAAAGGAGGGGTGGTAAATGGAGTTTTAAAAAGTTTAAAATGGTCTCCCATTGGTCCAAAATAAGCTGGGAACCAAAACTACGTCATTTTGATTTCTAATTAATCAAAATGGACCCCCAAAAGAAATTACAAAAACACACTGTTCTGGAGGAGAGTGCCGCGGCGGCACTGGGCCAGTGCCTCGGCGGCAGTGGGCCAGTGCCGCGGCGGCACTGCTCCTCCCTAGTCCGGATAATGCTATTTAGGCCCCCTGAGGTTCCGGTATTCGCAAAAAGGCCCTACTTCGTCCGAAATTCACAAAAAATGCGTATGAACTCCTAACTAAGGTTGTGATATACCATTGGAAAGGTAATGGAGTCTAATTTACATAACAATAGTTCGGGGATAGCTCACTTTGAAAAGTTTTGCGGTATTCGCGATAAAAGCCGATTTGATCACCTTTTTCGCCTTTGGGAATTCATAATAAATTCGTTTTAAATCCAAAAATTATGTGCGATATACCGTTGGAAAGCTATTGACCTCTAATATCCATGAAAAATATTTTAAAAATGATACGGTGCTCCGGTTTCAAAGTCAACTTTTGGTCAAACTGGTCAAATCAGGGACTTCCAGGAAGTTCTGGGGACTTCTGGGAGCTCCCAGGAGCTGACGTTTTCATCCGATTTTCTTTTAAAACTCATTTTAACACTTTCCACATGATCCAGAATGATTCTGGAAAATTTGGACGATTTTGATCAAACTTGGTCAAACCTGGTCAAACCTTGGTCAAACCGGTCAACGGGGACTTTCCGGAAACTTCCGGGTCTTCCGGGGGTCTCTGGGAACTGACGATTTCATCCGATTTTACTTAAAAACTCATTTTATCATTTTTCTTATGACGTAGCATGTTTCCAGAACTTTTGGTCCAAATCTGGGAGCTTCTGGATTTTCAGGGGCATTTTGGTCATTCTGAGCATTCTGAGAGATATAACTAACTTTCAGGAATCCTTTTAAGTCTTTTTCGATCATTGTGAACCACCAAGCTATGGGTCTCCTAAATCTGATAGCCGAAAAAATGGGGTGTCTACAGTTTGCCCCTCTTTGGCATGAACTTGCGAGGCAACGCATGTCGCAAGCGAGTGCCAAAGTTTTGAAGAGACAGGTCTTTTGGAGGCTATAGATTTAGGATTAAAAAAAAGCGTTGCAAAGGATACGATGATGCTGAGGCTGAATGCTGGTCGCGCTCTGCGTGAGCTGCCTACGTATCCTAAGGAGAATCAGACCAGGACATAGTTCAGGGCACAAAGGAACCAATCACACATGCACATACACAACAATCAGGCGGATGCTATGCTAAAAGAGTGATATGCAATGCATGGATGTGATATGATTGTGTACATGAGTCCTATCATGCCTAGTGTTCTGATCCTAGTATGAGCAGGTGCTGTGGGGTGTGCCACTCCGAGTGGGCTGGTGTTGTGCTAGTGTTTGCGACTGTGATGTGGTGGATGACTCGGATAAAGATATCAAGGCTTAGAAGACTCTGGGTCTAGGGGCAAACTTCTGGAATTTGGAAAGTGTGCTTCGCAAGCGAACGTAATTAAACGTGGGGTCCCAGAGGACAACAATCGACGGACACAGATGTCCTGGATACCAAACGATAGATGAGGAAGTTCAAGATAGCCAATCGTAGAAGGGTTTCGTGATAACCGTCAAGCGAGAAAGCTCATAATAGCTGATGGGTAGGTGAGGGGGCTCACAATTTTAGACAGAGGAGTAAGGGAGCTTATGATAAGTGAAAAATCTCATGACAAGTGAGAAAGCTCACGATTAGTGAGAAAGCTCATGAGGTTGGACAAAGGAGTGAGGAAGCTCACGGTAAATGAGAAAGCTCACGATTTTGGATGAAGGAGTGAGGAAGCTCACGAAAAGTGAGAAAGCTCACAATTTTGGACGAATGAGTGAGGAAGCTTATGAAAAGTGAAGAAGCTCACGAATTTGGACAAAGGAGTGAGGAAGCTCACGATAAGTGAGAAGGCTCACGATAGTGAGGAAACTCATGAGAAAGTTCAATAGCTGGGTTGGTGAAGAAGCTCATGATAATTGTTTGGTGGGGAAGCTCATGATTTTGGACAGAGGAGTGAGGAGGCTCACGATAGTTGAGTTGGTGAGGAAGCTCATGATATTTGTTCGGACACGGATCCTTGAATTGTGAATAGACAGTGCTTGCCCTAGGAATCGGGGTGATTTGACTGCGGGTGATGTTTTCAATTGCTGGCCGATCCTTATGATGATAAAGTCCGGAGAATTGGTTCGGACTTCTGTTATCTTCTGCTGGAGATGGTAGGGGACTCTCTGAGAATCTCTCTAAAATGATTGATAGATGTAGAAGTTCTACCCTAACCTAAAGGGTTTATAATGAAAGATTTGCCTTAATCTGGAGGGCTGGTGATGAAGGATTTGCCTCAATCTAGAGGGCTGATGATGAAGGATTTGCCTCAATCTAGAGGGCTGATGAAGGATTTGCCTCAATCTAGAGGGCTGGTGATGAAGGATTTGCTGCAATCTAGAGGGCTAATGAAGAAGGGTTTGCCTCAATCTAGAGGGCTGATGATGAAGGATTTGCCTTAATCTAGAGGGCTGGTGATGAAGGATTTGCCTCAATCTAGAGGGCCTCAATAGACTTGTGAGGGATCTCGACCTGGAGGTCTTACCCAAGGAAGAGCGTGGTGCTCAAAGTGATACTGTGGTGCTCAAAAGAACGCTTATGGTGTGTTTGCCACTCTTAGTGGGCTTTGTGATTCGTGTGTGCCATGACCGATGGGCTATGTGTCATGTTATGGCCAATTTGTTGTGTTGGGTGAAGTGACGTTCTAGACTTGACTCGTGCTCCCCTTAATTGTGATACTATGGACTCGGTGACTCTTAGAGTCTCAACGGTGCTTCTCAAATTTCAATGATGATCCTCGATGCTTATGTTGTTCCTCAAATCTTTGACGGTGCTTCTCAATGCTTCTTGATTCTTAATGGTGTTCTTCAAATCTTAGCGATGCTCTTCGACTTTTAAATGATGCTTTTCGACTCTTCTGGCGCTCCTCAACAAATTTGATGCTTCTCAACACATCCGATGTTCCTCAACAAATCTGATGCTCCTCAACACGTCAGATGTTCCTCAACTCTTCAACGACGCTTCTCAACGAATCTGATGCTCCTCAACACATCCGATGTTCCTCAACAAATCTGATGCTCCTCAACAAATCTGATGCTCCTCAACACATTCGATGTTCCTCAAATTTTCAACGATGCTTCTCAACAAATCTGATGCTCCTTAACACATCCGATGTTCCTCAATTTTTCAACTATGCTTCTCAACAAATCTGATGCTCCTCAACACATCTGATGTTCCTCAATTCTTCAATAATGCTCCTTAACAAACCTGATGCTCCTCTTCAACAATACTCTCTTTTGATGTTCCTCGATGCTCCAATAATGCTTCTCAACTCTCCTGATGTTCCTCGATGCTTCAACAATGCCTCTAAACTTTTCTGATGTTCCTCGACTCATCTGATGCTCCTCCTCAACAACACACTTGGACTTTAAACCTTAAACATCTTGATAACATATCTTATCAAAACATCTGGACTATGAGCCCTAAAACACATCTTATCAAAACTTCTCATCAACACATCTGGACTTTGGGCCCTAAAACACCTCAACAACACATTAGCAATAGTTTCTTGGTGTTGGTGATATTTCCTCCGATCAGCCACCTTGAGAAACAACTATCGGTTTGTAGTTTGCAACCACTTATGAGTTTATGCCAATCGTACCTGGGACACTTCTCATGTTGCAACCTTGACTTGTGTAGTAATAATGTTTGGTACTTCTGCTTATATCCAAAGTTTTTTGTCATAATTGGGAATCACCTTTAACCCACACATTTGAGACCATCAGGACAAATGGACTTAATAGGAACGACAAGGAAAGTTGGGTTAGTCTGTATGAAACCTCGATCTATGACACACTTGTGATCAGATTACTACTGACTCAAATAAAGAAGGATTGATTTGGACATGAAATTCTCAAATTACCACGATCCAATGTGCCTGCATCATGAATGATGTACCGCTCATCTTTTATGTTCACTCCTCATCTTAATATGACAGCACTTTGCTGATAAATCTGGTTTTTGAAAATTCCTCCCTATTGATCTAATCAATTCTCTACTTCTCCCCGGAAGTGCTTTGAATTAGTGCCTTAGCTTTTAGTGTAAAAGATGCTCCATTTCAAAATTTTCAAAACAACTTGGTCACTTGAAAACTCACCTTTGGTGTGAAGGGATCGTGTTAAGCAAAAGGAGTTTGCCCCTAGTTTGAGGTGTACGAAGGGGAATTCATAGGCAAACGAGGTGGGTGACCGAAGTTTGCCCCTAGTTTGGAATGATGGCTTATTAGAGGTTTTGGGCAAACAAGGTAGGTGACCGAAGTTTGCCCCTTGTATGAAGGGTAGATAGTAGAATTCAGGCAAACGAGGCGGGTGGCCGAAGTTTGCCCCTAGTGTGGAAGGTGATTTTCTGGCTTGATACAAGGACCGCGACTTTTAATCTCTCAAATGCTCATGACTTTTGCATAGGCACTTGTGAAGTGACCTAGCGAGCTATTTTCTCTCTTTTGTTATTGCTCCCTTTGGATTTAGCTCTAATTTTTGCCTAGGCGTCCTTTCGGATTTTCATCCTAGCAAGCCATCCTTCTTTTCTTTTCTTTTTTTGTGAAAGTCTGCCTACGTACCCCGAGTGGGGATCAGGTCCAACTTAGTTTGGGCCAGGACCTTTAAAGAAGAGGGGTTAATATTGGTGGTGTCGACCGAACCGATGCGGTTGCCTACGTATTCCCGAGTGGGAATCAGGTCGAGCGTAGTTCAAGGCAAGGTCTTGAAAGAAATTGGTTTGATTATGATGGTGTCGACTGAACCGATGTGGTTGCCTACGTATCCCCGAGTGGGAATCAGGTCAAGCGTAGTTCAAGGCAAGCTCTTGAAAGAAATTGGTTTGATTATGATGGTGTCGACCGAACCGATGTGGTTGCCTACGTATCCCCGAGTAGGAATCAGGCCGAGCGTAGTTCAAGGCAAGCTCTTGAAAGAAATTGGTTTGATTATGATGGTGTCGACCGAACCGATGTGGTTGCCTACGTATCCCCGAGTGGGAATCAGGTCGAGCGTAGTTCAAGACAAGGCTTGAAATAAGGGGTTTGGGGTATGAGGGTTTTTCAAACCAATCGTCAAAGAAGTTCAAACTTGAGCCACTTATGGTAGCATTGAATAAAAGGATTCAATTTCAATCTCCCTTTCTTTTCTTTTTCTTTTTCTTTTTCTTTTGTTTTGAGGATTGATCCTTTTCACTTTCGCCTAGCCAATCAATTTTGCTCTTTAATGTAGTCGATTCTTGTGAGATCTTTCAATCGTAATCTCAGAATTCCGGAATGTGCATGTCAGCTCTCGGAATTTATTTGTGGTCATTCCGTGCCTTTTGAAATGTTATCTTGGCACGTTCTTAAGATGTATCTTGAAGCGTATGATTCTCTCATTTGTTTCATCAAAATTTTCTCCAACATTTTGACTGGCTAGGGTCAAATTTTGGAAATCAACACCTTTTTCAGCTCTAACTTTTGCCTAGGTGCCCTTTCGGGTTTTCAACCTAGCGAGCTTTTTCTTTTCTTTTCTTTTCTTTTTTCTTTTTTTTTTGTTTTGTTTTTTTTTGTTTTTTGAAAGTGGAGATGAAACTCACTGAAATGTTTGGCTACCATCAATGGCTAAGTTTGCATTGCTTTCAATCAGACAGATTGCGTGGCTCCCAATTAGATTGGGCTTAAGGCTTCGAAATGGTGGAAAAAGGGTGTTGGACAAGCCCCAAGTCAGTTTCAAGTATGTCTTTTCAAGATTGAGGTAAGAGCATCTTTAAATTCTTCAAGTAAGACTATTCAATTCTCAGCTCTTCGTCAGTGTCAGCGTGAAATCGACTTTAACCTTTCAGGATTCTTTTTTGTTTTGTTGTAGAAAAATTATTAGCAGAGTAATATCCATGGTAATTTGAAAAGTGACACTTTAGTTTAGTGATTCATGCATTTATGACTAGGCACATTAGATCAAGCAAAATGAGATTTCATTCCATCAATAGAGAAGGTTTACAGACATATTAACAACTCGATGATAGACAGACTCGATCACAAGACTAGAATTGAAATAGACTCGGAACATAGAACAGACTCAACTTGACTCGACCCGGTCTCAAATGGAGTGTCTTTGTGACCCATTTATTCTTACTTTTTTTTTAGCAGAAGTTCCAAACACTATCAGTTCACCGTGTAGCTTCAACAATCATTGGCCTCAGGAAAGGGGATCATTTGAAAGGACCGGCCATGGGCTTAGGTGACATGGGGTTGAATGGGTGGTGGCTCAATGATTCCTCGATCAATGAGGTCTTGGATATCATGGCGAAGATGTACGCACCGATTGGTGTCATGGCCTGGGCCTTGGTGGTAGGCACATCGTTTAGACAGGTCACAGTTAGGTGGTGGGGGATCGGCACGAGGCTGAAGGAGTTGGAGGTGTCCCTTTTTTAGCAGGTGGCCTAAGGCTACGGAGGGAGAGATATCCAGCTTGGAAAATTCACGGGGTACCCTATTTTGGTAAGGGCGGCTAGGCGAGCTGGTTTGGTTTGTGAACTGGTATGATTGGGGAGAATAGGCCATGGGTTGGTTACTAAGGGCGTTGAGATTCGAAGGGTTTCGGGAGTAGTCGGGCCTCTTGGATTGGCTTTGTGATTCTTCATTCTTGATTTTCCTTTCCCTGATTGCATCCTCAATTCTAGTCCCAATCTTAAACAGTTCTTCAAATGTCGAGATGGACTGGTAGAAGAGTTTCTCATGGTACAGCAGTAGTAGATTCTTGATCAACATCCGAACTTGTTCTTTTTCGATCGGCCGGTGCGTCATTTGGGCCACTTTGCTCCTCATCTGCTCAAAAATGCAGCGAAGGATTCATTGTTGTTCTGCCGGGTCATTTCCAAATCCCTGATAGTGACATCTAGCTCTTGATTGTAGGAGTAGTGATCGACGAAGACTCGAACAATGTCTTCCCATGGTCGGGTTTTTGAGGCTTCCAAGGTTAGGAACCATGATCGTGCAGACTTTGCAAGAGTTTGTGGAAATAGCATCGCAATGTGCTCGTGGGTACAACCCATGGACTGGAAGATACTCATACATAGTTTCACATGACTTTTTGGATTCCCAGTTCCATCAAAACGGTCGATGACAGGCATCTTGAAGTTCTCCGGTAGTTTCAGCTTAACAGGCTCAAAGAGGCCTTCCAGGTTTAGCATGTAATCATCGACCCCCTTGCTTTTCCTCAGTACACTTTCCAGCTTGTCAACCTTATCCATTTTCTCTTGGAGCTACTTCTCATACGCAAATGGTGGGACCCCTTGAAACCAGTCTTCCTCTCCATTATTCTCATGTGGGGGTGGTTCAAACCTCGGTGGCGGAAACCCAGGCGGAGGTTGCGGCTGCTGCTGCTTCAATTCTTCCATGAACTTCAGAACTTGGGCTAGGCTGTCGGACTGCTGGCTTATGGTTGCTCCCAACTCGCTAACCTTGTTTTCTAACTCTTCTCGATTCATGCTGAAGCAAGCTGGCGGACTAATTCTGACCAAATGATTATCTGAACTTCTGACCCAAGACGAGGGTCCTGGCTGCTGACTCTGGGAATCTATACTGATTTGACAGATTTTGAGAGGACTAGATCAGATTTTGACAGTGATGACTTTAGATAGACAATGACGGCGATATTAACAAACGTGGACTGACTTGAGACAGTGCGTACAGATTGATAGGAATGGTGTATGCAAATGAGACAAGCATGCGGATGTAAGCCCTAATCTATATGATGCTCTTATTTCTAACAGATAGTAGTTAAGAAAATAAGGTCCTAACCATATAGAGTGTGCCAACTTTACTTTCCAGTATGATCACCAAGGGATAACAGGGGTTTCCAACTTTTATGCAGGCTTCTAGGAGAGACTGGACATTTATGGTTGATTTGGACAGAGTTTCTGGGAGAAATTGGTTAGTATAGATTATATCTGGGACATCTGGACAGAGTTTCTGGGAGAAGTTGGTTAATACGGTAATATCTGGGATATCTGGACAAAGTTTCTGGGAGAAACTGGTCATATCTGGGATATTTGGACAGAGTTTCTGGGAGAGATGAGTTATATCTGGGATATCTGGACAGAGTTTTTGGGAGAAACTGGTTAATATGGTTATATCTGGGATATCTGGACAGAGTTTCTGGGAAAAACTGGTTAACGTGTGGTGATAGTGATCATACTGTCTAGCAGGTTTTCATACTCCTATGTCTTAGGACCGACAAACAAGGTTTGCGGTGTATATCTTTGTGAGCATGGAGCAGACATCCTTTTCATGGTGCCTAGGCAGGTCAACTCAATGTGATCACATGTGAGTGATTGCCTTGGGGATCATAAGAAAGAAGTTCTGTTCTATGCCACATAAGCGTCTACACCGCTCAGGTAATCTCATCAGGGCATACAGCAGTTATATCACATTGTCCTATCTGAAAAGCTAAATGAACAGTCCTATAAAAGGTTCTACCAGATTCTATATGCAAAGGATGGGTTTAGTCAAAGAGGGTCCGTTGACGAGAGTTCCAATATACCGTCGGAGAGACAGTACAGAGGTTTTTACTCTTTTTGATATACCTTGGAAGGTACAGTATCAACGGTGACTTGTGCCCTGGGACAGCAAGACCTGAACAATATCAGCGCCGCGTTTCAGACACAGTCGGAGGGGGGGGGGGGAAATGCAGGAGTACAATGCGGTGAACCACACACAGTAAAAAGATGATTTTAAGGATGCTTCTTATGAGTCAAACCTCTATATTATTTTGTTTTAAAATAAATATCCCCAGCAGAGTCGCCAGATTGTGGATAGCGGGATTCCACCGCTTTGTCTTAGTTTGAGATTGTTTTGAAAGGGAAAAGAAAAGGCCTGTTGAAAACAGATACAGAGTCGCCACTTGGTCTTTAAGGAACCAAGAAACCTAATTTGACTCACCCAAATGGATAAAGGGCACCGGCCCTTCATAACCAAAGAACTTGGTTCGGGGTTTTGGTACGAGAGAGGAAGGAGCCTTTGTCGCGACTAAAACACCCTCAACTCGCCCCGTCTTTCGACGAGCCTCAATTAGCATCCAAATAATCATTTTATACTATGTATGGTTCGGCAATTAATACTATGATAGTATATTACATCACATAAGAAACTTGAAATGGAAGATCTAAAGATAAAATATCATTCATAAGATCTAAGTCAAATATCATGCAATGTAAAGTGAAAGATCACACAAATAAACCTAGGAAAAATTGTCTAATCATGTATCAAGTAATTAAGTTTCCTTACTCTAAAGGGGACATGAATTGTTATTGAAACAAATAAGCAAAGAAATCAAAATATGCTTAGCAAGCTAGCATGATGCATGTTATTCTTTGAGAAAAAAGAAGATCTCTCAATCCCTGGGACGGATGAGAAAGGATGATTATGTCGAGGGGAAGCATGAATGTGTGACCATAATTATTCCTTATAATCTTCTTAGATTAGGAGTTACAAAAACCCCAAATCTTTGCATGGATGCAATGTATGTATCTAGAATGTGCCAAGGTTGTAGTGTGTTTTGTGTTCATGGATTCCTAGAATGACTTAGAAATCTAGAATGTGTATGAATGAATGAATGAAATCAACATGAGATATGTACCAATGTAGTATGAACTACTTCCTAAGATATGAACTAATTTGGAATGTATATAAGCATCAAATCAAAGAATGAAAGTTAAAATGTGCTTGCTGTGAATAGTGGACAGAACAGTAACATGATCTTGTAAAAATGGAAAAGAAGAGTTAGCAATGTTTTCAATGCATGATTGTTTATGGAGATCTTCCTTATTGTGTCTAGAACATAACCCAAAAAGCCAATCTTTAATAACTATCACAGATTGAGAGAAATCATATAAACAATGAAGGTCACTCAGAAACAGAGTCCGTACTGTCGACTGAAATGTTAAAATATATTAGAAAATGAAAAGGATTGATCTAGAAGCCTGTTTTACGCCGAAAGTTTCCTACGACCCTGAAGTTTAAGGGAAAAATAAGTTGGGACCATCCCTTTTGAAAATGTTTTCTGAAAAAGAAGTTGGAAGTCAACCAAGCTGCTGTAACAGCAGAGGCAGAATACCTGGAAGGAATGTTTGGGTCTAAATGGACCATTTTCAAGTATTTTCAAGTCAAACCAAAAATCATGGTTGTTCTCTAATGAGTTAGGAAGACTTTCCAAGTGGCCTTGCATCCATATGTTGAGTATTGAGTTCTAGAAAAATCTTTGAACTCAGATTGCTCACTGTTTTGACTCACTGTTTTGAAGATTTTGGGATAAACTAGAGTTTTCTTTCTTGAGATTAAAATGAGGGGTTTTAAGAGGGGTTTTGAAGTAGATGTTTTGAAAGCATATTTTCAATACCTGATGATGCCGAAAATTGGTAAGCAAGATTTATGCAAGAAGACAGCAAAGAAAAGTTTGCGTGTGGTTCGGTCCCGTTAACGAGGTGACCTACATCCACGGGTGCGTTTGTGCACGTCTCACTAGCAAATCACCAGCAGGCCTGGTGAGCCAACAATGGTGGGCGGCACTACCAGTAATACCGGCCGGGTGTATGCGTGTACATGGTGAGTTCTCTAGTACAGGCTTGTATGCTTAGAGAATTGATAGTCGGATCCCTTTTGAGAGGGCAGGTGGGCTCTTTTATAGGTGCAAGAGTCCACCCTTACATGGTAAGCTTGTTAGATTAGGAAGCCTAATCTAATCGCAATGGATTTGTACAATGTTTGGAAAGTTTCCTAAGTGGTTTAGGAAACCATTGATTCCTCTTGATAGAGTCATGGCTGTATAAGGAAACAGTTGGAAACATAACTGATGCCGCATCTCTTGGGGCCTCACCACGACCGCCCGGGTATCCCGGTCGGTAACAGCAGGACACCTCGGGAGCGTGGGCTCCACGCCTCAAATCCGATTTTCCCGGGCCATTGGCTGAACACGTGACGGTTGAACAATTACAGAATATTTCTTGACATATCAGCTGCCCCCCATTTTCAAAGCTGAGATGGCACCTTGTCAGATGAGATTTCAAAATCAAGAACGCCTCTCATATACTGGTCGGGAAAGGATCAGGACTCCCGCCGGAACGGGGCTGACTTGGAATGACCCGGCGACACATCGACTGAACGATAACTCTACAGGCCCGGGATCCCCAACGCCATGTACCTGCTGGTGATAGGTATAGTTCGGACTCAAACCATCCAGTTCAAGAAGTAACTGAATCGTCCAGCTGGCAGCTAAATCATCACGTCGCGCATTTAATGCTCACGCTTTCTGAGGCGACGCCCCACGTGCCCGAAACGACAGTTTCGGCGGGAGAGCATGTGAGCCATCCGATCAAACTGGATCCCAACCATTCGTGCTACTTATATAAGGAGCACTCATTCAACCTTGTTTCTTCACTACACAACATCAACTGAGTTGCTTGAGCAAAACACTCCGAGCCCCCTCTTTTCTGCTGTCTTCGTTTTCCCAGACTTTCATCTACATCAAATGGCTTCGCATATCGACCTGACATCAGATGAAGGGCTTAAAGCATTCCGAGAGGATTGTCAAATCCCGGACGACGTAGTGGTCCGCCCGTTCATTGAGGGAGAGGAAATAGCCCTTCCCTTCGTCCTCATCAGCAGCTATCTGCTGCTCATCGTGGGATTGCGCTTTCCCCTCCCGGTCTCCTTTTGCGACTTGATTGAGGGGTTGCGCATTCCTCTCCACAAGTGCCGCCCAAACGTTGCCCGCCTCCTATGGGGAATATCAGCGCTAAATGAGTGATTGGGACTGTTCCTCCGGTCTGCCGACGTCGCGAGGTGCTACATATTGGGCATCGACAATAGAGGCCCCTACTTCCGCCCCAGGACCGAGGGAAAGGACCTTGTCCGAGGTCTGGACTTCCCGAACAAGAACTGGCAGCGGTACCCTTGGGTTGTGGTCGCCGGCAACTGGCTGGAGGATGCCGTTCTCTTATCTGGCAGGGAGACCTGCGGATGGCGCGGGTGCCGGACCTTCTTCTGCAGCTCCTACCGTTGTGGCTTCTGGGTCGCGCCTCTATACCCGATCCATGGCGACCGGGGCGCGCCCCGCCGGCAGGGCGGGCCTGTCTGAGGGACCGGTCACCTTGTCCACCAGCAGTGATTCCTCCTCATCTGAGGACGTAAGCCCGCCACCAGGCCCATCCAAGAAGGGTAAGGAGAAAGAAGTTGAGTAAGAGTCTCAGCCCCAACCGAAAAGGAGCCGGTCAGAAGCATCCGCCGGTCTTCGCATGCCCGGCTCATGGTCGGACTTCTCTCTTGCGAACATGGAGAGCCATTTGCAGGAGGTGGAGAAGATGGACGCCAAGCTGCAGATGGATTCCACCCTTCGGGGGGTGGACGTTCATGCCCTGGAGCTCACCATAGAGGGGCTGGTGGCGGCCTTGGAAGAGGAGGTCAAGGCTTTGAAAGGCCAAGGACCTTGAAGGTGTTTTTTTTTTTTTTGTGGGAAGGCTATTATAACTACCCCCGGCTTCTGTATAGTTCACCCTTTATAGCAATAAAAAGGTCCGTGAGGCCAACTTTTTCCTTCACCATGCCCTTTAAACTATTTATCAATTCTGTACGACACTGGGCGGTTAATACCCGACCGGCTTGCAAATGCGCCCGGGTTGTAATTGCTCGGGCCCGGACCACTGCTATCCTGTACCAACCAATCATTGGTCAAGTTAGATCCTAACAAGAGGAGACGTGGTCGTAACTGAACCGTTCGCAGACTAACAGAACCGTCTTTCCGCGTATTTAATGCGCGCGTCTTTTGAGGCGACTCCCCACGTGACCGAAGCGACGGTTTGGCCGGGAATTCTTCTGAACCGCTGGATCTGTTCTGATCTTGGCTGTTCAAGGTCTTTATATAAGGATCGGTCACCTCATTTCTCGCATCCCTTTCTGGTCTTCTATTTCAGCTTTCCTTTCCTTCTTCCTTTCAGAGTAAGGCTGGAGAGAACAAATCTGGTGAAGTTCGAGCGGGAGTGGGATTTCTTCCTTCTTAGATTCTGTGCGTTTTTCGAGTCGGGTGGAACTCTAAGTCTTCTCGATCGAGCGGGTATTTCTTGCGCTGCTTTGAGAGAGTGTTATCTGGTGCTGAGGAGCGTCTATTCGTTACCGTTCAGGTTAGTAACTCTGCCCCCCCTGTACATCAGGTTTGGGGTTTCCGATCCATTCGCCGGTCGTAGCTTGTGTTCGTTCCTTCCCGTCGGAGTGCCAGAGATGGAACACTCCGGCTTCAATTCCGCGTCGAGATCAGAGAGTGACCAGTATCTGTCAGAATCCCCCGATCCCAGTCGGGACCGGCTTTCCGAGTCCCTGAGCGATCATCAAAGCGGGGCCAGGATTCCCGTTCGTCTGTCCGACAGTGAGTCTACTCAGGAGGCCCCTGTTGCCTTTGTCTCGAGGGGTTCGGGCGACGAATTGCCCAGAGTGTCTGATCGTGTAGTGTTTGCCTGTGAGTCCACCTTTTCTACGCTACATTCCCAAGACCTTCTCCGGATCAGGGAGAGGTACTCTCTTCCTGATGGTTGCGCCCTAGCCGTGAACCCCGGCGGCGCGCACCTTTATCAGCCTGGGTTCGTCACTCTGTTTGAGGACGCCATGATGGCGGGCCTCCGACTACCCCTCCACCGTGTTGCCCGGGATGTCCTGATTTATCTCGATATTGCTCCTGGGCAATTGGCTCCCAACAGGTGGAGGTTCCTGATGGGGTGTATATCGTTGTGGCCTCAGGTGTTCGGGTATGAGCTCACCCTCCACGAGTTTCTCTGGGCCCACCGACCATTCCCTGTGCACCGGGAAGTGGGGTTTTTCTCATTTTCTGTCCGTCCGGGCAGGAAAATTATCGACAGATGCCCTAGCAACAACAAGGGGTGGAAGGGCAAATTCTTCCAAGTGTCCACCCTTCGCCTTTGTGATATGGCCCCAGGGACCCAGCTGAGGACATCCTGGGCTGGGGAGTTGAGGGGTAAGACCACCCTTCCATGTTTGTCCGTTCTTTCAGTTTTTAAGAACGCGATGGCTTGCTAACTGCCTTCATTTCTCTGTGCACAGCTGGCTCGACAGAACCTCCCGAAATCTCCGAGCGGTGTCAGGCCAAGATCTGGAAGCTAGCAGAGTTGCTCACCAGTGTTTGGAACGTATTATCCCGAACAGGTGACTTTGTTGAGACCTATTCCCCTGAGGAACCCATTCCAGCCCCCAGTTTTTCGCCCATCATTCCTGGTGAGTAACCTGGTGAGTATCCTGGCTACATTATGCGTTAACTTTGCATTTTTTCCTTGCACTTCTGATTGTGCGGCCTTGGTTTCTGCAGAAATGGCCCCCAAGCGCAATTTGGACCAGCTGCGGGAGAGGCAAGCTGCCGCCGCCGCCGCTACTGCTGCTCGGGCGGCAATCGCCCAAGGAAAGAGGCCAGCCGTCGAGGGCCTGGGTGGCGAGCGCCCGCTCAGGCGTATTCGCCACGGGAAGACTAACCGTCTCGACCCTGTGGGGACGTCGGCTCCCCATAGGCCGGCTACTGATGAGCCCGCGCTCGGGGCCGATATTCAGTCGGGTCTGCCCCTAGACGGGCCTGATGAGGTCCGGGAAAGGCTGAGATCCGTCCTTGTCCCAAGCCAGGTGGAAGCATGCGCCGGGCTATCACCCCAAGGCTTTCAAGGGTGGCTATATAGCATATCCCATCTGGTAAGTGTTCTGTCCCCCTTCAAACATTGGCCCACTCCCCTTTTTACTTGCCTAACTGACTTTCATCCTCTTGCCTTAGGTTGGCTGCATGGCCGCGGGATCCAAGTCCGTTCTTTCCTCTCTGATCGAGAAAGTCGGCGCTACTGAAGTCGCCCTTTCAAAGGAGCAGAAAGAGTTGCAAGTAGCTAAAGCCGCCCTAGCCGTGGAGACAAGCAAGACGAAGTCATTGGCCTTGAGCTTGGGTGCGGCACAGGTGGACCTGGCAGCAGCTTTAGCCGAACTGGAGGCTTCTCGGGCCCTCACCTTGGCAGCTGAAGCCCGGGCGAAGGTGGCGATCGAGACACCAGGTGCAGGGGACTTGGAGGGCGCGTTTGATGACGGCTTCTTCCAAGGCTATGATGATCTGAAGCGGCGGGTAGCCCGGGATCACCCCGACTGGGCCCTTTTGGCCTATGAGGGGATTGACTCGGATTACTGGGATGTCGGTGAAGATCCCATAGCTGGTGATGCTCCTGCGGTGGGAGAAGGCTCTGTGGCCATTGCTGAAGCCACAGAACTCGCCCCGGACGGGGGTGTGGGGGACGAAGGACTTGTCGTGCCAAGGGAGCAGGCCGGGGAGACCGAGGATGTGGTCAATGTGGAAGACTGACTCCCCGGTTTCCTCTCCTTATTTTTATTTTATTGCCCGTCTTCATTGTAGTTCTTTTTGTATTTTTTGGGGAGGCCACTACAACTGCCCCCCAAGCTTTGTACATCTGTTTTAATTTAATGAAAAGGCCCCTGAGGTCATCCTTCCATTAATTTTGTTGTACTGTGCTTTAAATTTTGCTAGTATCCGTGTGGCTTTGGCCATCCTAACATCTGCCTTAGCAAATGCTTTAGGACCATAACCCACAGAACACCTAGTCGAACGATGCAATTCCGTGTTTTAGCCTTAATTCCCTTTATCCCCTGCCCCCCAAGCATTTTGCTAAGGCGGGAGTATGGGAGTGCGGGAGTAAGTAGCCATAGGGAACCGACCTGTAACATGGGTGGTTGCAGGAGCTTTGAATCGTGCCATCGTCGGCCACCTAGGGGCTTGGCCCTGTCGTCGGCTGGACCTAGGCAAAACTTAGTTAATTTCCTGTTTGCAGGTCTAGTACCCTTTTGTCCCCGACTTTCTTGCGAAGGCGGGGGCATGCAGAGGGCGACCATAGGAAACCGACCTGGAACATGGGTGGTTGCAGGGTCCTTTGAAGCTTGCCATCGTAGGCCACCTAGGGGCTTGGCCCCGTCGTCGGCTGGACCTAGGCAAAACTTAGTTAATTTCCTGTTTGCAGGTCTAGTACCCTTTTGTCCCCGACTTTCTTGCGAAGGCGGGGGCATGCAGAGGGCGACCATAGGAAATCGACCTGGAACATGGGTGGTTGCAGGGTCCTTTAGCGCCTGGGTTCGGAGCCCGAGGTCTTTTTGGTGCCTCAGGGTTAAGCCCGAGGTCTTTTTGAGTGCCTCGGGGTTAGGCCCGAGGTCTTTTTGAGTGCCTCGGGGTTAGGCCCGAGGTCTTTTTGCTTTTCATGGTGTAAATGCTCGAAACAAACTTTATTCCTTTTATTTAGAAAAAAGCCAATCTGTAATAGTTGCCCGATCAGGGCTACATGAAAAGAACTTGTCATACGGTACTAGAATTCCCTAGCCAAATGCTACTGATAAGACTTGCGGAGGTGTTGCACGTTCCAGGGATGACTGAGATCGTGCCCGTCCATGTTCTACAACCAGTAGGTGCCGGGTCGGTTGATCCGGGTCACGATATACGGTCCTTCCCAGTTTGCTCCCAACTTCCCATGGCTTGGAACTCGGGTAGATTGGTTCACTTCCTTAAGGACAAGGTCCCCGACCTGAAAGCTACGATGCTTCACCTTACTGTTATAATACCTTGAGACCCTTTGCTTGTAAGCTGCCACCCTGAGATAGGCCTGGTCTCTTCTTTCTTCAACCAGGTCTAGTTCCGCCCTGAGGGCTTCTCCATTGTCTTGGTCGCTAAAGGTAGCCACCCGGTATGATGGCAGCCCGAGTTCTGTGGGGACCACCGCCTCAAAACCATAGGTTAAGGAAAATGGGGTTTCACCCGTAGCCGCCCGGGGTGTGGTGCTGTAGGCCCACAGGAGGGCTGGTAGTTCTTTGGCCCACAGGCCTTTGGCATTCTCAAGCCTCGTCTTGATCGACTGCAGGATCGTGCGGTTGGTCACCTCGGCCTGACTATTAGCTTGTGGATGCTCAGGAGAAGAGTAACGATTCAGTATTCCATAGCCCGAGCAGAACTGTCTAAAGATAGGTGTATCAAATTGTCTTCCATTGTCGCTGATCAGGACTCGTGGAATACCGAACCTGCTAAGGATATTTCTCTCTACGAAATATTTCTCTCGGTTATCGTTGCCAGGGGCTCGGCCTCCGCCCACTTGGTGAAGTAGTCGACGGCTATCACAGCAAGCTTAACCTGCCCTTTTCCCATTGGTAAGGGACCAACAATGTCGATCCCCTATTGGGTAAATGGCCAAGGACTATGCACCGGGGTCTGGAGTTCTCCCGATTGGTTCATCATGGGAGAGTATCGTTGGCACTTATCACACCTTCGTACGTACTCCTGTGAATCCCGGGCCATGGTTGGTCAATAATATCCTTGTAGTAGGGCCTTTCTCGAGAGTACCCGACCCCCTACGTGGTTTCCGCACACGCCTTCATGAATTTCGTACAGTATCGCTTGAACTTGCGTAGGATGAACGCAGCGGAGGTATGGGATGGTGAACCCCCTCTTGTAGAGGACACCATCGAGAACATGGTATCGTGCTGCCCGGTATTTGACCCGCCTTGCTTTCTCTCTCTCATCCGGCAGCCTTCCTGTCGTCAGGAAAGTCACGATTGGATCTATCCAACTGGGTCCCAGAGTGACCGGGTCGACCTCCATGCCCTCTGAGTTGATCACACTTGGCTCGGGTAAGAATTGTATCCTTATCCCGGGTAAGTCTGACTCAGCCAACGAAGCGAGGCGAGCTAGCCTGTCAGCTCGAGTGTTTTCCTCTCTTGGTATCCGATTGATGCAGAATCCTCGGAGCTGATTGGAAACTGCCCGGACGAGGGCCAAGTAGGCGACCATGCTATCTTCCCGTGCTTTGTATTCTTGGTTTACTTAATTAACCACGAGCTGGGAGTCGCTGTAGCCCTGGACCTGCTGCGCACTCATTGAGACGGCCAGCTGCAACCCGACCAAGAGGGCTTCGTACTCGGCCTCATTGTTGGAGACGCGAAACCCAAACCTTAAAGCATATTCGAGCTGGATGCCATCGGGGGTAGTCAAGATGATTCCAGCTCCACTTCCTTGCTGGTTCGAGGAGCCATCGACGTGTAATATCCAAGTAGGGATGCCGGCGAGCAATCCGGGCGGCAATGCCGGTGGCTTAGGTTCCTCGACCGGATCCTCTGGATACGTAAACTCGACCAGAAAATCCGCAACGGCTTGTCCCTTGATGGCCGTCTGGGGTCGATAAGTCACCTCAAACTCTTCTAGTTCTAAAGCCCACTTGACAAGCCTTCCAGACGTGTCTGGCCGAGAGAGAATTTCGCGGAGGGGTTGATCGGTCAGTACTATAATGGCATGGGCCTGGAAGTACGGTCGGAGCCTTCGGGCTAATGTAATGAGGGCGAAGGCCAATTTCTCGATGCGGGAGTATCGGCTTTCTGCACCTTGCAGCGCTCGGCTGGTGTAGTATACTAGGAACTGTATCCCGTGCTCTTCTCGGATTAATGCCGAGTTAACCGCCGATGGTGATACTGTCAGGTACAGGAACAGTTCCTCTCCGGTTGTAGGTGTCGACAGTAGAGGGGAAGAGGCTAGGTATTTCTTGAGTTCCTGGAATGCTTCCTCGCACTCCTCCGACCATTGAAAAGCTTTGCGGAGAATTTTGAAGAATGGCAGGCACCGATCAGTTGCTCTGGACACGAATCTGTTCAGTGCGGCCACCCGTCCGGCTAAGCTCTGAACTTCTTTTGTTGACTTAGGTGACCGCATATTGATGATAGCTTGGATCTTGTCGGGGTTCGCTTCGATTCCCCGTCTGCTGACTAGATGACCGAGGAATTTCCCGGACGAGACCCCAAAGGTGCATTTTGCCGGGTTCAACCTCATTCTGAATTTTCTCAAAATGCTGAAGGCCCCGGCCAGATGCTCAAGGTGATCGGGTTCATCCCGGCTTTTCCCCAGGAGATCGTCCACGTAAACTTCCATGGACTTTCCGATGAGGTCTCTGAACATGAAGTTGACTAGGCGCTGATACGTAGCCCCGGCATTCTTGAGGCCGAAGGGCATAACTCTGTAACAGTATGTGCCTTGGTCGGTGATGAACGCCGTCTTCTCTTCATCCCCGGGGTACATGCTGATCTGGTTATACCCCGAGTAGGCGTCCATGAACGAGAGGAGTGAGTGGCCTGCCGTCGAGTCGACAAGGAGGTCTATCCTAGGCAACGGATAACAGTCCTTGGGACAGGCCTTGTTGAGGTCGGTGAAGTCCACACACATCCTCCACTTGCCATTGCTCTTCTTGACCAGGACAACATTGGCCAGCCAATCGGGGTAGTGGACCTCCCGGATAGAGTTAGCCTTCAGGAGCTTTTCGACCTCCTCGCTTACTGCCGCTTGTCTCTCGGAGGCCATGCCCCTCCGTTTCTGCTTCACCGGGCGACAGTCTGGGCTGACATTGAGGCGGTGGGACATTACCCGGGGATCAATCCCGGGCATATCCTCATGACTCCAGGCAAAAACATCCCAGTTTTGCCTCAGGAACTGGATCAACTTTCCTTTCAAGGCGGTCTCCAGCAGTGCGCCTATGTTGATCATGCAGTCTGGGTGTTCTGGATCTAGCACAACCTGCTCCAATTCTTCCATAGGCCCTATCACATCCCTCTAGTCCCGGGGGTCCATTTCTTGGATGTTCAGTGCTTCGGTGACTGCCCCCCGGCGCAACGAACTAACATAACAACTTTGCGCCGTGGTCTGGTCTCCTCGCAAGCATCCGGGTCCTTGAGCAGTTGGGAACTTTACGGTTAAGCTGTATGTGGAGACAACTGCTCGGGCCCTGTTGAGGGTCGGCCTTCCGAGGATAACGTTGTAGGCCGAGGGAGCCTCCACTATCACGAAATTAGTCAGTATGGAAACCTGCTGCGGGTAGGTCACCATGAGAACTGGGAGCTCGATCGTGCCGAGCAGTTGGGTGCTGGAGCCGTTGAATCCGACCAAGGGAGTAGCAACCGGCCGGAGCCGATCCCGGGAGATCACGAGTTGGTCGAATGCCGCTGCAAACATTATGTCGGATGAGCTGCCTGTGTGAACCAGCACCCTCTGAACCATATAGTTAGCTATAGAAAGCGTTACTACTAGCGGGTCATCATGGGGGCAGTGGAGGCCCTGTGTGTCGTCAGACGAGAACGTCAGAACATCGACTGGTGAGGAGCCGGTGGATTGGACCTGCCATACATCCGCTCGGGATGCTCGGGCATGCCTCTTCCGCGCCGACTGAGAATCACCTCCACCAGATGTTGCTCCGGAGATCACATTAATGTGGCCGAGTGGTGGAGGGGGCTGACTGGGAGCTTGGGCTTCCAGTCGGGGCCGTCTATCCGTTGTGACGAACTCGGCAAGATGCCCCTGCTCGATCAACTTCTCGATTGCTATCTTTAGCTTGAAGCAATCCTCCATTTCGTGGCCGTGATCCCTGTGATAACGGCAAAACTTCTCCCGGTTTCTTTTGACGGGTGGAGCTCTGAGTTTGGCTGGCTGTGGAAGCAGCCTCTGTGCTTCTGCGGCGACCATCACTTCATGTATAGGTCGGAAAAGGGGTGTGAAAGCCGTTAGGGGCTGATCTCTAGCATTCCTTTGATCTTGCTTCGGCTTCTTTCCCGGACCCTTCTCTGATCCCTCGCGCTTGCGCTTGGCTTGCGGGGATTCGTCTCCCGCCTGGCTGGCGCGTTTTGCCTTCAAAAATTCTTCGGTGTCTATATACTTCCCAACTCTTTCCGAGAGTTCCACCAGAGTGGCCGGTCGATTCCGATGAAAAGACGTGGCCACCTTGGTGTGTTGAACTCTTGAACAGAAGGCCATGATCGCGGCCGTCTCATTGAGGTTGCGGATCAGGAGCCTCTGCTGGTTGAAACGATCCACATACTCCCTTAAAGATTCACCCTTTTGCTGCTTGACGGGTAGCAGCTGGGTATCTGGTTGGGAGCGGTCTAGCATCCCGACAAACTGGCTGATGAAGAGTTTGCTGAGGGCTTTGAAGTTGTCGACCGTCCGTGGCTTCAGGGCATGGAACCACTGTGCGGCTGATCCCTTGAGAGTACTAGGGAAGGCCAGACACAGTAACTCGTCTATCGTAGTGACCAGTGCCATCTGCGCCTTATAAGTGCGGATGTGGTCCACCGGACTCCCCTTGCCGTCATATGAGCTGAGGTGAGGGGGTTTGAACTTCCGCAGAATTGGAAATTGCGTCACCCGGATAGTGTAGGGCGACTCCGTTTCTGTATTTGTGAGGTCGTGGTCGGACTTGCGGTTCAGCCTCTCAATCTGCTACTGCAACTCCTCAACCTGGGCCTTGACGTCCGTGTGCCCGGTCCTCCTTTCTGTGTCCGAGTGGTAGGTAGGGTCAGATGACGAGGCCTCATCCTCAAAGCGCGTCGACCTCGGGGATAACACTCAGCTGTGGGTCCGGGATATTCTATGCCTAAGATCCCCCCGGCTCAGGATGGGTGGATCATTGACAGACTCCCGGGCTTTACGTCCGGGCGCTTCTCCCCTCGCAGCTCGTCTCCGCTCAATAAGGATCCTGGCATCCTCCACTCGGCGCGCTCGGCGAGGAATGTACCGAGGTCTTCTCTGCGAGCGCTTAGTAGCATGGCTAAGTTCTCCCTCCGGATAACGTTCGCGATTCGGCTGGGACACCGGAGCAGATCGGGTTTTTCCGCGTGCTCGAATGGGCCCTTGGCTGGGAGCACTCTTTTCAGGCCGCTTCTCCGACGAAGGGTCTTTCTCATGGTCCCTAAGCGCCTTTTCGTGCTGGGCCATGAGCGCCTCTATTTCCTATTGTGTCCGGATTTGACCTTCCAAGAGCTGTTCCAGCGCCGCCGTAACCTGTTCGGTGGTCCTGGAAGTTGCCCGAGGCTCGATATGCAGGTCCTCCTGACCGGCTGAATCGGCGGTCTTCTTGCCCTTTTTTGGCGGCATGTCGATCAGTCAAAGATTTTGTTAACGAGAAGACTATGTCGGTTTCCCACAGACGGCGCCAAACTGATGATGCCAAAAATTGGTAAGCAAGATTTATGCAAGAAGACAGCAAAGAAAAGTTTGCGTGTGGTTCGGTCCCGTTAACGAGGTGACCTACATCCACGGGTGCGTCTGTGAACGTCTCACTAGCAAATCACCAGCAGGCCTGGTGAGCCAACAATGGTGGGCGGCACTACCAGTAATACCGGCCGGGTGTATGCGTGTAAATGGTGAGTTCTCTAGTACAGGCTTGTATGCTTAGAGAATTGATAGTCGGATCCCTTTTGAGAGGGCAGGTGGGCTCTTTTATAGGTGCAAGAGTCCACCCTTACATGGTAAGCTTGTTAGATTAGGAAGCCTAATCTAATCGCAATGGATTTGTACAATGTTTGGAAAGTTTCCTAAGTGGTTTAGGAAACCATTGATTCCTCTTGATAGAGTCATGGCTGTATAAGGAAACAGTTGGAAACATAACTGATGCCGCATCTCTTGGGGCCTCACCACGACCGCCCGGGTATCCCGGTCGGTAACAGCAGGACACCTCGGGAGCGTGGGCTCCACGCCTCAAATCCGGTTTTCCCGGGCCATTGGCTGAACACGTGGCGGTTGAACAATTACAGAATATTTCTTGACATATCAATACCCAATGAAGATTATAGCCACTTAAAATGTCAACATCAAACTCATCATCAAGAACCTCCAAGATTGTTGGAGAGATTCATTTTCATTTTGAACATAACTTCGAGAATACCTTGGAGGTATTGAAGTTATGATCATCACCTATCAAACATGTTTTTGAGGTCAAGAGCTACTATCCATAAGGATTCACTCACCTCAAACTTCATGTCATCACTTAGATGATGATGAACTAGTAAGTAAATAAAGAAAATAAAAAAGAAATGAGGTGAGGAGAGATGAACATTATATAAACAAACAAGTAAATAGATAGCAATCAATAGATGACATTCATGATGTATAGAACTTGTAGCTTGGTGTTTCACTCATATGAGATGGACATTTGGACAGGGAAGTAGCTTCCTAACTCAAAAATGCTTAGAGAAATGGTGATTGGGTGTATTGATGATGAAGTATATAGAAGAATGGTGGAGGAAAACAAGGTTGGAACTCACTTTGATTGGAAAAAGACAACTTCTTCTCTTTATCTCTCTATATTTCTCTAGAGTTTCTTCCTAAGCTCTCTCTAAGCTTCCATGTCTCCCCTCTAAATGGAAGTAAATGGCTTCTTTTATAGGTAAAGGAGGGGTGGTAAATGGAGTTTTAAAAAGTTTAAAATGGTCTCCCATTGGTCCAAAATAAGCTGGGAACCAAAACTACGTCGTTTTGATTTCTAATTAATCAAAATGGACCCCCAAAAGAAATTAGAAAAACACACTGTTCTGGAGGAGAGTGCCTCGGCAGCAGTGGGCCAGTGCCGCGGCGGCACTGCTCCTCCCTCGTCCGGATAATGCTGTTTAGGTCCCCTGAGATTCCGGTATTCGCGAAAAGGCCCTATTTCGTCCGAAATTCACAGAAAATGCGTATGAACTCCAAACTGAGGTTGTGATATACCGTTGGAAAGGTAATGGAGTCTAATTTACATAAAAAATAGTTTGGGGGATAGCTCACTTTGAAAAGTTTTGCTGTATTCGCGATAAAAGCCGATTTGATAACCTTTTTCGCCTTTGGGAATTCATAATAAATTCGTTTTAAATCCAGAAATTATGTGCGATATACCGTTGGAAAGTTATTGACCTCTAATATCCATGAAAAATGTTTGAAAAATGATACGGTGCTCCGGTTTCAAAGTCAACTTTTGGCCAAACTGGTCAAATCAGGGACCTCTAAGAAGTTCTGGGGACTTCTGGGAGCTCCCAGGA
This sequence comes from Hydrangea macrophylla, assembly GCA_033977485.1. NCBI lineage: Eukaryota > Viridiplantae > Streptophyta > Magnoliopsida > Cornales > Hydrangeaceae > Hydrangea > Hydrangea macrophylla. The sequence goes on from CM066984.1 coordinate 40,080,702, forward strand.
GCTGACGTTTCCAGTTCTGGGGACTCATTTTAACACTTTCCACATGATCTAGAATGATTTTGGAAAATTTAGACGATTTTGGTCAAACTTGGTCAAACCGGTCAACGGGGACTGTCCGGGAACTTCCGGGTCTTCCGAGGGTCTCTGGGAGCTGACGATTTCATCCAATTTTACTTAAAAACTCATTTTATCATTTTTTTTCTTACGACGTAGCATGTTTCCAGAACTTTTGGTCCAAATCTGGGAGCTTCTGGGCTTTCAGGGGCATTTTGGTCATTCTGAGCATTCTGAGAGATAGAACTAACTTCCAGGAATCCCTTTAAGTCTTTTTCGATCATTGTGAACCACCAAGCTATGGGTCTCCTAAATCTGATAGCCGACAAAATGGGGTGTCTACACCCTCGTAAAGTCCTACTTGATCTTACAAAAACGTGATTTGAATATGGAACTGATACGAAAGGGAATAAAAGCATGGTATTGATGATATTCACTTGACGATCAATATTTATTCGTGAGACTATTTTTCTATTGTGTCATATGTTGTTCTGCGTCATATGCGAAATCTTTTTGCTTTACAAATACTTATCTTCTTCGCATATATTCAAGTGATTACACATGTTTCTGAGAGATTTTATTGTAGAGTGTGATTAACAACGTGAAATTTGTAGTCAAGGCATCCCTAGATAGTTACTCGAGTTATATTCCAAGTTCATAATCATCATGTATCCCTTGATTACCATTCACAGACATTCGGGTCTTCGATATATTCTATTGATTCTTTCGATATATGTTTCCAGAATATTATTGTGATTTAGATGGACGTACGATTGTGTTAATCTTGATAATTTAAAGTTTTATTTGAATTCGATTTTATGAAGGAAGAATGTCAATGTTGAAATATTGAAGTTTTAAATAAATTTTTCTTTTAAAGTTAATAAAGATAGTTGTGTATGACTTGTTGATGAGAACCCTCATGAGACTTCACTCATCCGACTAGGGACACCTAGAGGTTTAAAGGGCTTGTTGCACACGCTAAGTGCAATCGTGATCCATGCGAAAATGGAAAAGGACTTCTCTTTTTATTAGTAGTTTTATTTTTCTATTCTTTTTGCGCGAGGACTTGCAAAATGTAGGTTTAGGGGTGTGATCAGGAGAGAACAAATCCTAATTACACGCCTTAATTCACATTTGTTAGCTCGTTTTATCCTGTTTTTGTATACTTTTACTTTGTTTTTCATTTTCTATCAGGATTTAGAAGAAAGCAAGAGTTCCAGGCTAAATAAGGAGAAAAAGCAGAAGGAAAGAACCAGAAAAAGTCACCTCGCGCAAGTGCAAAGCGGGGGTATTTGTAAAATACAACCGCGCTAAAAGGAAGAATTGTAGTAGTTTTGATCACAACTTCCCGTATTATCTGCAATTTGCATTGCAAGGCTAATTTTTATACAGTATGATTAATCTATGATAAGTTGTATTGTTTTAGCTGTTGTTTATGCAGATCACTGCTGTGCGGACTAAACAGATGAGTATCAGAATAAATGGAATGCTGGAATGCAAACAAAAGAAGTCAAAGCTGAAAAGTGAAGTTCGATCGATCGTAGAAGGTTTGATCGATTGAGAGTTCGATCGCTCGAACAGAGTAGAAGCGCTTGAAGATCAAGGGTTCGATCGATCGAAAGCAGTTCGATCGATCGAACGGGGTATTTCCAGAAACATTTGCGTGCGCAGCAGAATGCGGGTTTAACCCTAGTGTTTTAGGTTTTTCTATATATATGTGTTTTGTAGACGTCCATAGGGACGCCCACTTTTACATTTTTAACAGTTTAGAAGGAGAGATAGAGAGTTTTGTTTGGTTTTTGTAGGTTTTTCATTGATTTCTCATATTGTGGATTGGATTCTTCGAAGTTTATACAAGTATCTTCTATTCCAGGTTATCTATATACTGTTCATTCATACTCTGCACGTATTAGGAGTAGTTTAATCAATCATCTCGTGATATTGCATGCTAAACATTGGTAAAACCATAGATTTCATAGTTTCAATGAATAACTCGCAACCAAACATGGTATTAAAGTTTTCTTACGTTAAAAATCAATCCTCGACACTCCAGACGATGTCTGAGTAGTCCCAGGTTGGGAGATCACGATGAAACAGTGATCTCCAGCCTCTGCCATGCAGCAGAATAATCGCTGTGTTCGATCGATCGAAGTCAGTTCGATCGATCGAACCAGAGACAGTCAAGCGATCGAAGTTAGTTCGATCGATTGAGGGATGAAGGTCTTCGATCGATCGAAGGCGCGTCGATCGATCGAACTCTCGGATTCTTGAGGATGTTACCTGTAGTATTCCAGGACTTTTTGTTTTAGGACTTGTTATCATTCTGTCCCAAATAAATGCTCAGTCTGTCAAAACAGTTTCAAAACTAAGGCCCTAAGGCATTTTCTTTCAATACATTTTGCAAACCATCTTCAATGCTAACACCATTGAGGATGCGAGTCTTAACTATTGAATTAAACCGCTTTTGTGTATTTTAATTTAACTGTGATGATATGGTCCCGGTCATGAAAGGGCCATAGAATCTTTATTTCTTTTGAGGAATACGGAAAACTGTAGGTAATATACTCCATTGTGCTTCAAGGCAAATGCATGGTAGATGGCTAGGTTACTGCGGATTCGTGTAATCCCAACACTTTCTTTTAAAAGTTAAACACCTTAATTTAGAATATTGTTTTCAATAGCTAGCTAGATTGTTTAGTTAATTTTAATCACTTTCATTAGTAATCTTAGTTTGTGGAACTTCGTGTTCTGCATCATCATTTAAACTTAGTTATTTTATTTTGTTTTCTGTAGAGGTTAGTCTAATTCGATAGGTCAACACCTTCCCTGTGGGATCGACCTGGTCTTACCAGATATTACTTGCACGTCTACCTACACTTGGGTACTGCACAAGAGCGCACAAGAAAATTCTCGTGTCAAGTTTTTGGCGCCGCTGCCGGGGAAGGCGACGATCAATTCTTTAGATTACCTCAGTCTCTCTTCATCTCTTTCTATTTTTTCCTTTCTTTTCTTTTCGGTTCTTTTGGGTAAGTTCTCACCCTAGGGACTCTCCTAGTTCATGTCCGAGAATTCTATCGAAGGATTCTTTGGAAATCCATTCTACTGCTCTGACTCTGATAGTTCCATCAACCCGATTATCACTCCAACTGCATCAATGGATGATCATCAGAGTGAAAACGGTGACAATGTTGTGGTGCCAATCGATGAGGCACTCCGTCCTCTTTGCGATCTTATGCAACCAGAACATGCACCTACGCCCTCTTGCATTCAAATCCCACCACACAATGGCGAATTTCAGTTTCGCAATGGGATGATTCAATTGCTTCCCACTTTTCATGGGATGGACAGCGAGAAGGCGTATTTACATGTCACCGATTTCGAGGATGTTTGCAAAACATTCTCGCAAACTTGTCCCAGGGAGGTGGCGCATTTAATGCTATTCCCCTTCACGTTGAAAGATAAAGCGAAGCCGTGGCTCCACTCCCTAAAACCTAATTCAATTTTCACCTGGCATGCGATGCGCACCGCATTTTTGAAGAAATTCTATCCTACTCGCATGACCACAGACCTTCAGCGTCAAATCAATTCCTATAAACAAAAGAGCAATGAAACCTTCACAGAAGCGTGGGAGCGGTTCAAAGATTTGCTTCTCTCATGCCCACATCATGGGTTTGAGAAATGGCGAACAATCAGCTTCTTTTATCGGGGATTGAATGGTGAAACAAAGAAGTTGGTGGAAACAATGAGCTCTGGACCATTTCTGCGAAAAAACACTGAAGAGGCCGAAGCCCATTTCGAATGGTTAGCTGAATACGCTCATGAATGGTCAAATTCTGACAATATCTCACGCTCACAGATATCTTGTGTAGAAGAGAAAAGCTTATACCAGCTAACCAATGAAGATCACCTCATGACTAAGTATGCAGAGCTGGCAAAGAAGGTAGAAGAGTTAAGTATGAAAGGAGAGAGCTCTAGGCAAGTCTTGCCGGAAGAACCATGTGGCACATGCAACATGTTGGGACATCCAACTCAATATTGTCCTAATGTGCCATATTTTCAAGAGCAAGCCCCTATAGAGATGAATGCCATGCAAGGTTTTCGAGGGGCGGGGAATTCCAATAATAATTTTCAAAATAACAATAGATGGAATCACCCCGGTTTTGATTGGAGAAATAATGCTGGGGCCCAAAATCAATATCAACAGCAGCCCTACAACAATAATCAATATCAAGGGCAAAACAATAGGCCAGCCCAGCATTACAATCAAAACAGAACTAACAATTACAATCAAGCTCAACCCTCTAATGCGCCCCAAACCAATGCCTATGTGCCCCCGCACAAGAAGGTACAAGAGGAGGAGCCACTTGCTAATGCCAATCTAACGCAGCAACTCATCCAAATGATGAGTAGAATGTCTGCTACACTAGAGAGGATAGATGCACGGCAAGAGAGCTCAGGAGGAACATTCCCTGCCCAACCACTTCAGAACCCCAAGGGACATAACAATGGTCCTAATAATCAAGAACATGCTAAAGCTGTGACCACACTGAGAAGTGGAAAAATCATAGAAAAAGGCATACCTCTGTCCACTCCCGAAGTGTACAAGGAAGGGGAATTGTTGGATGAAGAAGTTGAGCTACCATCTACTCGAGAGGAGGAGCCGTCTACTAATGACGAACCAATAAAGGAAAACCTTGAAGCTCCTAGAGTAGATGAAGAAGTTGAGCGAAGGCCGGGAAAGGAATCTGTTAAGGAAGAACCACCAAAATGCCCCTTTCCTGCACCTTATCCTCAACGGTTGAAGAAACCCAAGAATGAGACGAAGAATCAGGAGTTTTTGGAACTGTTTAAGCAAGTTAAGATTAACCTTCCACTCCTAGATGCTATCAAGCAAGTGCCGGCCTATGCTAAGTATCTTAAAGATCTATGCACGGTCAAGAGGAGGCAAAGCGTGAAGAAACATGCTTATGTCGCATGTCAAGCCAGTGCGATCATTCAAAATGAGTTGCCCCCAAAACTCAAAGATCCCGGTACACCTACGGTCTCATGTAGAATTGGGAATCAAAAGATAGACAACGCACTCCTCGATTTAGGAGCAAGCGTGAACCTGCTGCCATACTCAGTCTATAAACAGCTAGGGTTGGGTGAACTCAAACCCACCCGAGTTGCTTTGCAATTGGCAGACAGATCTGTAAAGTACCCTAGAGGGGTATTGGAGGACGTCCTTGTCCAAATAGACACTTTCGTATTTCCGGTTGATTTCGTGATATTGGACACAGAACCTGTGTCTAATCCTGGTGCACATATCCCGGTTATCTTTGGACGTCCATTCCTCAACACCATTGATGCCACAATCAAGATTAGAACTGGTATCATGACTATCGTATTCGGGAACATGACGTTGAATATCAAGATCTTCTCTAATCCCCGACCTGAAGAATACGATGATGAGGAAGAAATTCATTATATAGACACAGTCATTGAAGATGAAGTTGACTTGGTCGACTATAAAGATCCTTTGGAAGTTGTGATGACTCAATTTGGCGATATTTATCAGCCTGCAGAGTCCACCCCATTGGATGCTGACTTGAATCAGACGTGTCTTATGATGGATACGAAAGAGGAGGATAGAGCTGATTGCATGTGGATACAGCCTTATGAACAACTGCCTCCGAAAACCAAGTTGGTAATGCCCTCTAGTTTCCAGTTCCCGGAGTTAGAATTGAAGGAGCTCCCCAAAGAGCTAAAATACGCATTCCTAGGAACTGGAAAAACTTATCCAGTAATTATTTCATCGACTTTAACTCATGAACAGGAAAGTAAGCTAGTGGATATGCTGAAAAAACATAAAGATGCTATGGGATGGACAATTGCTGACCTCAAAGGCATAAGCCCATCCATATGCACACATAAGATATATCTGGAGGAAGACGCCAAACCCTCAAGGCAAATGCAAAGGCGTCTGAACCCCAACATGCAAGAAGTAGTTAAAAAGGAAGTGCTTAAACTACTTGATGTTGGGATGATATATCCGATATCTGACAGTCCTTGGGTTAGTCCTACCCAAGTAGTTCCAAAGAAAGCGGGCATAACGGTCATTCCAAACAAAGAGGGTGAATTAGTACCGACACGTGTCCCCACTGGATGGAGGATGTGCATTGACTACAGGAAGCTAAATACTGTGACCCGAAAGGATCATTTTCCTTTGCCATTCATGGACCAAATGCTAGAACGGGTGGCGGGTCATAAGTATTACTGCTTCTTGGATGGATACAGTGGGTATAATCAAATTGAGATTGCTCCTGAAGATCAGGAGAAAACCACGTTCACGTGTCCATTCGGTACTTTCGCCTACCGACGAATGCCATTTGGCTTATGTAATGCACCGGCTACCTTTCAGCGGTGCATGCTAAGCATCTTTAGTGACATGGTCGAAAACATCCTTGAAGTTTTCATGGATGACTTTTCAGTATTCGGCCATAGCTTCGAGGATTGCCTCAGCAATCTCGAACAGGTTTTAATGAGGTGTGAGGACAAACACCTAGTCTTGAATTGGGAGAAGTGTCACTTTATGGTGACCAAGGGTATAGTTTTAGGCCACATAATATCCGATGAAGGAATCCAAGTGGATAAGGCTAAGATCGACATAATCTCAAATCTACCTGTCCCCCGTACAGTGCGAGACATTCGTTCATTTTTGGGGCATGCAGGTTTTTATCGTCGATTTATCCAGAATTTCAGTGCAATCTCTCGACCCCTTTGTCAACTTCTTGTCAAAGATGCACCTTTCGAGTGGTCAGAGAGTTGCCAAAAGTCCTTTGAGGATCTAAAAGATCTCCTCACCTCCGCACCTATAATACAGGCACCCGACTGGAGTTTGCCTTTTGAATTAATGTGCGATGCTAGTGATTACGCCATTGGCGCAGTCTTAGGCCAGAGGAAGGACAATAAGCCGCATGTGATATACTATGCCAGCCGAACCTTAAATGAAGCTCAAATGAATTACACTACTACTGAAAAGGAGCTGCTGGCCGTAGTATTCGCTCTGGACAAGTTTAGGTCTTACCTGATAGGGTTGCCAATCGTCTGTTTTACAGATCATTCGGCCCTCAAGTATCTTTTGTCAAAGAAAGACGCTAAACAACGGCTTATCCGCTGGATACTCTTACTCCAAGAGTTTGATTTAACAATCAAGGACAAGAAAGGAGTAGAGAATGTGGTTGCGGATCATTTATCTCGGTTGACTTTTACCGATAACACTGAATCCCAATCCATCAAAGATGAGTTCCCAGATGAACAGCTACTGGCAGTAAGTAGTCTGCCTTGGTATGCTGATGTGGTAAACTACCTGGTCACGGGTGAGACACCGACTCATTGGTCAAATCAAGATAGGAAACGGTTCCTCTCGTTTGCACGCCATTTTTTCTTTGATGACCCATACCTTTTCAAATACTGTGCTGATCAGGTCATCAGGCGTTGCGTACCCAACGAGGATATAACCGTTATCTTAGCGTCATGCCATTCTGAGGCATGCGGTGGCCATTTTGCGTCACAGAAGACCGCACAAAAAGTGTTGCAAAGCGGTTTTTACTGGCCCACAGTCTTCAAAGATGCTTATTCCTTTTGTAAGACATGCCAACGCTGTCAAAAGCTTGGAACCATTTCTAAAAGGAATTCGATGCCTCTAACCCCTATCATCACAATTGAGATATTTGATTGTTGGGGCATAGATTTTATGGGCCCATTTCCCAAGTCGAATAACTGTGAGTACATACTCCTTGCTGTGGAGTATGTATCGAAATGGGTAGAAGCGATACCAACGAGACGAAATGATCACAGAACAGTCATGTCATTTCTCAGAGAGCATATTCTGTCTCGTTTTGGTACTCCGAAAGCTTTACTAAGTGATCAAGGCAAGCATTTCTGCAATAAGCCTTTGGAGTCACTTCTCAAGAAATACGGAGTCCATCATAAAATCGCTCTTGCTTATCATCCACAGTCAAATGGGCAAGCAGAATTGGCTAACCGAGAAATTAAGCATATTCTCGAGAAAACGATTAGTTCCAATCGAAAAGACTGGGCATACAAATTGACTGATGCGTTATGGGCATACCGTACTGCCTATAAGACGAATCTTGGTATGTCCCCGTATAGACTAGTTTACGGGAAAGCTTGCCACCTTCCTGTTGAAATTGAACATAAAGCTTATTGGGCGACACGCTCATTGAACTTTGATATTCAAGAGGGAGGTCAGCTACGCAAGCTCCAACTTGCAGAGCTAGAGGAAATACGACGAGATGCGTATGACTCTGCAAAGTTGCATAAGGAAAAGTTGAAGGCTCGTCACGATCGTACGATTTTTCGTAAATCATTTGAGCCGGGGCAGAAAGTGTTGCTATATGATTCTCGCCTCCATCTTTTCCCAGGTAAACTCCGTTCCCGGTGGACAGGCCCGTTCATCGTTAAAACTGTTTTTCCACATGGGGCGGTTGAGATTGTTAATCCCAAGAACGACGATTGTTTCAAGGTCAATGGCCAAAGATTGAAGCCGTTCTTGGAGAATTTCCACTCTGAAGTTGAGCACATCCAGCTGGATGAGCCCAGCTATTCCACCACTTAAAAAATCTCAGGTGGAATTTCAACTTGTTGTTGTATTTCTTTTCTTTCCCTACATTTTAGTTTCTTTCTTTCTTTTGTGTTTAGTTTTTGTTTGTCCTTTCGTGTTTGTGATTTAGTTCTAATCCATTATTCCTTAAACCACTCTGTTGCAGGTGAATATGCGAGGTGATGATGTCCATTCAATTGGTTCATGGACTGATTCCGAGTGTTGTTGTGGCACTTGGACTGAGGGTGAACCCACGCCCTGCCCCTTGCATCCTTATGATCCTGAAGTTCACACTCGAATCAATGCTTCCATCGGTTATATCCCATTCGACCCTGCTCTCCTGGACATCAATCCGTATGAAAATATGGACTTTCCTAATGAGGAGGAGTTGGATGAGGAAGAAGACCTGTATATGGGACGCATGGTGGATGATGCCCTCATGGCCCAATGGGAAAACGATGATATGTGGGAGCCATGGGAGGATCATGTCCTTCAGGATGTCGTCCCAGAACGCCACAATGCCGTCTTTGTTTTTGTGGATGACTTCCTTGTTCTTGAGTTGGTCCCATACCGCTACGTGCACCTGAGCTACTTGCTATTCAGGCTCCAATGCCCCTTACCAGCTAGTGCACTTTGGGAACCAATGCCAATAGTGAGGTTGGAACGTGTCACATTTCTTTGTAATTCTTGTTTCTTTTCTTTGATTTTTCTTTTTGTGATAATTTGTGTTTCTTGTGTTCTGTTGTTTTAATTTCAGTGTGTTGTCTTTTGTCCAGGATTGTCACTATGTTCCTAAATGGCATCCCGGTATTCCTTCCACATCAACTGATTCATGGTCTTGGGCCATACATAAGGCCCCCACTCACTCCGCCGCAAGAGGAGGGTCCATTGCGCAATCACACTCCGTTATCCTTGTCTCCATCCGGATCACCTCTTGCATGGGCTTGCCATTCCTTGGAGACTCCAGACTTGGTTGATGATGTCCTTGCTGCGTTTCGATTGTTCTGGGAAAGGGAATCATCAAGTTTGGACTTCACATCTGAAGATTCGGCGGATTATGAAGAGATCGTGGAAGAGGAAATTTTTATACTCGAAGACTAGTGCTACATTTCAGTTGTTTCTGTTCAATTTCAATTCTTGTTTAGCAACTGGAATGTAATCCTTGACAACTTGTTTTCAGTTTTAGTTTTAGTCTTAGTTTTGGTTTTCTAGTTTAATAAGGTTTTAACCACAGTTGGGGATGATAATGGTGCAATTTGGATGCAATAATAAAGTTTTTGTTTATATATATAAATTGCGATTTTCTATTCTGGGGAGGAATTTCTGTCATACATGCTTGTTCTTCACCTGTTATTTCAGTCTATCTGCATGTCCATATTTGTTTATGATAGTTGGGGGTGATGTAGTTCATATCCCATTGAATTCTGGAATTTTTGTGTTCGATCGATCGAACTCAGTTCGATCGATCGAACCCTGAATGTTCAAGCGCTTGTAGTTTATGATCAATCGATTGAAGGATTTATGTTCGATCGATCGAACATAGTTCGATCGATCGAACGAGGCATTTAAACGAGGCGTCTTCAGGACATTTCTTCATTTCCCTCACCCTCACTCTCAATCGCTCGAAGACAGAGGAAAGGGCGACTCGGCAAATTCTCGTTTCTGGCATCCAAGAGGGAGCCCCTGATCAATCCTCTGATCATCCTCATCTTCATCTCATCTTCTGTCCATCCCCACTGCGGGTTATTCACCGAGGTAGGCCCCACTCAGTTTTGTTTTTCTTTTCATCTATGTTCGTGTTAGAAAATCCCAAGGGGGTGTCCCCTTGGTCTTAGGATTGTCTTTTGATTAGTGTAACTTAGGTTTTCTTTTCATTTCTGCGATTGATGAACACCGCTGTGTTCGATCGCTCGAACTGGTTTCGAGCGATCGAAGGGGAGATGTTCGATCGATCGAATAAAAGTTCAAGCGATCGAAGTCTACTCCAGTTCGATCGATCGAACTCAGTTCAATCGATCGAACTCCAGCAGTGTTTGTTTTGTTTCTTTTTCTTCCTATTCTTATCTGTATCTTGTGTGGTCTTATTTTCAGGACTGCCAAAAATGAATCCAGTGACGGGCTATCATAAGTCTAAGCCCCTCGACCGTACTATACCAGATCCGGTACCTGATCACGGGTTCCGGAATACCGAGGACAGGCTATGGTTTGAGCGATACTTTCAGACGAGGATGGTGATGGTCGAGCGGCCTATTGAGCACATCTGGATTGAGAGCCCATGGTTCCTCACACGGATCCGCGCTATGCCTCACTGGTTCGATCTCCTGTCATTGGCCAAGAGGGTCAACCTATCATGGATTAGAGGCGCGTGTGCGACTATGATCAGCGACCCGTTTGTGCCATTCACTTATCATGCCTTCTTCCGGAGTCGTTCATTCATCATCAGTCCCGCGACCGTTTCCGCCGCGTTGGGGGTACCAGAGGTACCTGATTATGTTTGCCCCCACCGGCCTGATGCACCCGTGACCCCACCATCCGCTATTATCAGGGAGCTCACTGGAGGCGCCGTTCCGTCTTGGGATGGCGATGCTTTGATCGAGGACCACTCTCTCACCGATGACTACCACATGCTTCATTTGGTCCTCAGTAACTGCCTCCTAGTGACGTCCTATCGAGAGAAGATCGCGGCTTGGTATGCGCGAGTCTTATATGCTGTGGGGACGGGTCAGCCAGTTTGTATACCACGCCTATACATCGATTTTATGGTCCACCCCACCCGTTATATCTCGTCCAGGAAGCACCTGAAGGGTGCTTGGGCTATTCAGAGGGTCATGGCCGATGCCGGGTTCCTCGAGCTCCCTGGAGATGATATCCGCCCTTCTCCCCGCCGATTTAGCGAGGCGGCTGCTCGCCGCTCCGATGCTCAGAAGAGGAAGCGCAAGGGGAAAGGGACAGCGAGGGTGCGGGGGAGGAAGAAGAGGCGTGGCGGTACAGACACGGAGGCCGGAGCTTCAGGGACACCCACCGAGGTGGAGGAGCTTGATTCGGATGATGAGGATGATCCAGTTGCTACGGTTCAGCAGTTTGAGCTGCGACAGCGATCGCAGTCTCGTGCCCAGGGAGAGTCTTCTTCTTCTGTGCCTCTCCCGACAGTTCGCGAGCTATTATTGGAGGAGAGAGAGGCCAGGATTAGACTCGAGGGCCGGATGGATCAGATACAGACTTTGCTGGAGTCCATTTTGATTCAGATCGGGGTTGATCAGGCCGTTCACTCTGCTCACCATCCCACAGCCACCCCGTCTGCTCAGACTGCTGCTGATCCATCTCATGTTGCTACTCCTACCGATCCACCACTTACTGATCCATCATCTGCTACCCCAGCTGCTGAGGCTACTGATCCGGTTTCGACCGCTGCTTCCGAGCCATCTACTACTCCTACTACTACTGTATTACCGCCTGCTCCTATCGACATCCCTTCTGATATAGCCGATGATACGCCATCTGGGGTCGATTAGTTTTAGTCGGGGAGGTGGCATTTATTTATTTTTGGTTGGTTGTATATGCTGGTGGTTTTTGGGTGTTTTATTTGGTTAGATGGTATTGTATGGACAGTATTTATCACTGCTTGTATTTTATTTTATTTAGTTCATATTTCAGTGGTTTCGATTGATTGGATCATGGTTTTATTGTATTATTGTTATCTTTTGATCCTGTCTGTTTTGGAGTTTGTGTTCTACTTTTTTATGCTAGGTTGCTTTGCTTGCGATCATCATTTGCGCTATACAGGTGATACCCATCTCTTTTATTTATTGAAAATCAACTTCTGAGGACTTTGTTGTTTTCAGTTGGGGGTAGGAGACAATAGATAGGTATACACCCGTAATAATCAGGTTTTGCACTTAGATATGTTTTAAATTTAATGAACACACAGTCTGTTAAAATTTGAAAAAATTTTATTGAATAGTATTGATAGAATAATTCTGAATAACCTTTTCTGCTTGTTAATTAGACAATGATACATTTGTAGTATTCTTATCTTTTTATGGATTAAATCCACGCGGTTTTTCTGTATCATTGAAATGAATTGCATCTGTAAAGCTGTTATGTACCCAATACTTGTGCACACTAATTAGCAGCCATGTAGAAAACCTGAAAATTGAGTTAAAATGAATATTGTACGAAAAGAACAAGTAGTGGAAGCTAATAACCCTTTGTGAGCTTTTGAGCCAATCTTCATTTCTGAGGGGATTCTCATATATTGTCGAATGTTTTTTTTTTTTTTCTTCTCTTGCGTATATTTGTGAATTCGTTGTTAAGTCTCAGTTTCCTTTAAAAGTTTTGACTGCTTGTTAGAGGAGAACGTTCAGGATTTACCAATTACACTCGATAAACACTTAAGTGCTAAAAATTGAAAGTTGAGAAAATGATTCAAGCCATCGTTTACCCATTCCTTTACCTAATATAGCTCGCCCTCATTCATTGAATCATTTCACCCCTGATCTCACCTCAATTAAATATTTCCAATAAAATCACAAGAATCCAAATCCTTGATTTATACCTTGACCTCATCGAACTGTTTGATAAATTTATTGAGAATGAGTCATCAAAGTATGTGAAATGGAAGGAAGTTGTTGTGGGATATTCCAGGTTAAAAAAAAATAAATAAATAAAAAAAATATGATGATGAATGAAGGAGTTATACCTAAAAAAAAAAAAAAAAAGAAATGAATGGGAGATTGGGTGGAGAAAAGAATAAAGAATAAAAAGAGAAGTGGAGATTCCATCACATACTAAAAAGCACACTCTTCTCTACAACACCCCCACCTACTAAATAAAAGCCATAATTCAAAGTCTTGAAGATTCTCAACAATTGGTTTGAACATGAAAGTGTGAGTTGAGTTATCCACGGTATTTCGCTCCTCTAGTAAGTAGTATTCCATTCATGAGACTTTACACTCTTAAATGTCCGTTTTTCATAGAGTAAAGTATGAAAGCATTAGCACTTAGAATATCATTCTTCTCAAAGCTTTCATACTATGTGCGATCATTGTAAAGCAGGTTTCTGAGAGACGTTCGTTTTGAGTGTGACCAATGTGAGAATTGAGCTAAAACTGCAAGTTTCCAAAGTACAATAATCTAGATAACTCCTAATAAGGGTTGGACGCATGGTTGTTAATTCCACACACACACGGGTGCATGATGGTAATACATTTGTATATTTTACTTGGTGATATAGGAGAGCATGTGGATCTCTTTCATGGATTGATAGAGGATATTATATTCTTGTAGAGTTGAATTAACAGTTTAATGGAAGGGGGAATTCTACAAAGTTATTCTAATTCTTTTTGAGCTAAAAATTGGAATTTTGTGGGTATATTCACTGCAAACCCTCACGAGACAACACTCGTCCACTAGGGGGAACCTAGGGGTTTAACGGCTTGTTGCATTCGCTAAATGCAATCGCGATTCCTGCGAAAGTGAGTTAGGATTTTTTTTTTTTTTTTTTTTTTTTTTTTTTTTTTTTTCTCTCTCTATCTTAGTTTAGGTTGTTTTTAGTTTTTCTTTGTTTCTTAGTTGAGGTAGTATTAGTTTAGGAGTGTTTGGTTTAGTTTATTTTTATTTTCGCTTTATCGCTAGGGACTAGCAATAAGCTAGTTGGGGGTTGTGCAAAGCGGGGGTATTTGTAAAATACAACCGCGCTAAAAGGAAGAATTGTAGTAGTTTTGATCACAACTTCCCGTATTATCTGCAATTTGCATTGCAAGGCTAATTTTTATACAGTATGATTAATCTATGATAAGTTGTATTGTTTTAGCTGTTGTTTATGCAGATCACTGCTGTGCGGACTAAACAGATGAGTATCAGAATAAATGGAATGCTGGAATGCAAACAAAAGAAGTCAAAGCTGAAAAGTGAAGTTCGATCGATCGTAGAAGGTTCGATCGATTGAGAGTTCGATCGCTCGAACAGAGTAGAAGCGCTTGAAGATCAAGGGTTCGATCGATCGAAAGCAGTTCGATCGATCGAACGGGGTATTTCCAGAAACATTTGCGTGCGCAGCAGAATGCGGGTTTAACCCTAGTGTTTTAGGTTTTTCTATATATATATGTTTTGTAGACGTCCATAGGGACGCCCACTTTTACATTTTTAACAGTTTAGAAGGAGAGATAGAGAGTTTTGTTTGGTTTTTGTAGGTTTTTCATTGATTTCTCATATTGTGGATTGGATTCTTCGAAGTTTATACAAGTATCTTCTATTCCAGGTTATCTATATACTGTTCATTCATACTCTGCACGTATTAGGAGTAGTTTAATCAATCATCTCGTGATATTGCATGCTAAACATTGGTAAAACCATAGATTTCATAGTTTCAATGAATAACTCGCAACCAAACATGGTATTAAAGTTTTCTTACGTTAAAAATCAATCCTCGACACTCCAGACGATGTCTGAGTAGTCCCAGGTTGGGAGATCACGATGAAACAGTGATCTCCAGCCTCTGCCATGCAGCAGAATAATCGCTGTGTTCGATCGATCGAAGTCAGTTCGATCGATCGAACCAGAGACAGTCAAGCGATCGAAGTTAGTTCGATCGATTGAGGGATGAAGGTCTTCGATCGATCGAAGGCGCGTCGATCGATCGAACTCTCGGATTCTTGAGGATGTTACCTGTAGTATTCCAGGACTTTTTGTTTTAGGACTTGTTATCATTCTGTCCCAAATAAATGCTCAGTCTGTCAAAACAGTTTCAAAACTAAGGCCCTAAGGCATTTTCTTTCAATACATTTTGCAAACCATCTTCAATGCTAACACCATTGAGGATGCGAGTCTTAACTATTGAATTAAACCGCTTTTGTGTATTTTAATTTAACTGTGATGATATGGTCCCGGTCATGAAAGGGCCATAGAATCTTTATTTCTTTTGAGGAATACGGAAAACTGTAGGTAATATACTCCATTGTGCTTCAAGGCAAATGCATGGTAGATGGCTAGGTTACTGCGGATTCGTGTAATCCCAACACTTTCTTTTAAAAGTTAAACACCTTAATTTAGAATATTGTTTTCAATAGCTAGCTAGATTGTTTAGTTAATTTTAATCACTTTCATTAGTAATCTTAGTTTGTGGAACTTCGTGTTCTGCATCATCATTTAAACTTAGTTATTTTATTTTGTTTTCTGTAGAGGTTAGTCTAATTCGATAGGTCAACACCTTCCCTGTGGGATCGACCTGGTCTTACCAGATATTACTTGCACGTCTACCTACACTTGGGTACTGCACAAGAGCGCACAAGAAAATTCTCGTGTCAAGTTTTTGGCGCCGCTGCCGGGGAAGGCGACGATCAATTCTTTAGATTACCTCAGTCTCTCTTCATCTCTTTCTATTTTTTCCTTTCTTTTCTTTTCGGTTCTTTTGGGTAAGTTCTCACCCTAGGGACTCTCCTAGTTCATGTCCGAGAATTCTATCGAAGGATTCTTTGGAAATCCATTCTACTGCTCTGACTCTGATAGTTCCATCAACCCGATTATCACTCCAACTGCATCAATGGATGATCATCAGAGTGAAAACGGTGACAATGTTGTGGTGCCAATCGATGAGGCACTCCGTCCTCTTTGCGATCTTATGCAACCAGAACATGCACCTACGCCCTCTTGCATTCAAATCCCACCACACAATGGCGAATTTCAGTTTCGCAATGGGATGATTCAATTGCTTCCCACTTTTCATGGGATGGACAGCGAGAAGGCGTATTTACATGTCACCGATTTCGAGGATGTTTGCAAAACATTCTCGCAAACTTGTCCCAGGGAGGTGGCGCATTTAATGCTATTCCCCTTCACGTTGAAAGATAAAGCGAAGCCGTGGCTCCACTCCCTAAAACCTAATTCAATTTTCACCTGGCATGCGATGCGCACCGCATTTTTGAAGAAATTCTATCCTACTCGCATGACCACAGACCTTCAGCGTCAAATCAATTCCTATAAACAAAAGAGCAATGAAACCTTCACAGAAGCGTGGGAGCGGTTCAAAGATTTGCTTCTCTCATGCCCACATCATGGGTTTGAGAAATGGCGAACAATCAGCTTCTTTTATCGGGGATTGAATGGTGAAACAAAGAAGTTGGTGGAAACAATGAGCTCTGGACCATTTCTGCGAAAAAACACTGAAGAGGCCGAAGCCCATTTCGAATGGTTAGCTGAATACGCTCATGAATGGTCAAATTCTGACAATATCTCACGCTCACAGATATCTTGTGTAGAAGAGAAAAGCTTATACCAGCTAACCAATGAAGATCACCTCATGACTAAGTATGCAGAGCTGGCAAAGAAGGTAGAAGAGTTAAGTATGAAAGGAGAGAGCTCTAGGCAAGTCTTGCCGGAAGAACCATGTGGCACATGCAACATGTTGGGACATCCAACTCAATATTGTCCTAATGTGCCATATTTTCAAGAGCAAGCCCCTATAGAGATGAATGCCATGCAAGGTTTTCGAGGGGCGGGGAATTCCAATAATAATTTTCAAAATAACAATAGATGGAATCACCCCGGTTTTGATTGGAGAAATAATGCTGGGGCCCAAAATCAATATCAACAGCAGCCCTACAACAATAATCAATATCAAGGGCAAAACAATAGGCCAGCCCAGCATTACAATCAAAACAGAACTAACAATTACAATCAAGCTCAACCCTCTAATGCGCCCCAAACCAATGCCTATGTGCCCCCGCACAAGAAGGTACAAGAGGAGGAGCCACTTGCTAATGCCAATCTAACGCAGCAACTCATCCAAATGATGAGTAGAATGTCTGCTACACTAGAGAGGATAGATGCACGGCAAGAGAGCTCAGGAGGAACATTCCCTGCCCAACCACTTCAGAACCCCAAGGGACATAACAATGGTCCTAATAATCAAGAACATGCTAAAGCTGTGACCACACTGAGAAGTGGAAAAATCATAGAAAAAGGCATACCTCTGTCCACTCCCGAAGTGTACAAGGAAGGGGAATTGTTGGATGAAGAAGTTGAGCTACCATCTACTCGAGAGGAGGAGCCGTCTACTAATGACGAACCAATAAAGGAAAACCTTGAAGCTCCTAGAGTAGATGAAGAAGTTGAGCGAAGGCCGGGAAAGGAATCTGTTAAGGAAGAACCACCAAAATGCCCCTTTCCTGCACCTTATCCTCAACGGTTGAAGAAACCCAAGAATGAGACGAAGAATCAGGAGTTTTTGGAACTGTTTAAGCAAGTTAAGATTAACCTTCCACTCCTAGATGCTATCAAGCAAGTGCCGGCCTATGCTAAGTATCTTAAAGATCTATGCACGGTCAAGAGGAGGCAAAGCGTGAAGAAACATGCTTATGTCGCATGTCAAGCCAGTGCGATCATTCAAAATGAGTTGCCCCCAAAACTCAAAGATCCCGGTACACCTACGGTCTCATGTAGAATTGGGAATCAAAAGATAGACAACGCACTCCTCGATTTAGGAGCAAGCGTGAACCTGCTGCCATACTCAGTCTATAAACAGCTAGGGTTGGGTGAACTCAAACCCACCCGAGTTGCTTTGCAATTGGCAGACAGATCTGTAAAGTACCCTAGAGGGGTATTGGAGGACGTCCTTGTCCAAATAGACACTTTCGTATTTCCGGTTGATTTCGTGATATTGGACACAGAACCTGTGTCTAATCCTGGTGCACATATCCCGGTTATCTTTGGACGTCCATTCCTCAACACCATTGATGCCACAATCAAGATTAGAACTGGTATCATGACTATCGTATTCGGGAACATGACGTTGAATATCAAGATCTTCTCTAATCCCCGACCTGAAGAATACGATGATGAGGAAGAAATTCATTATATAGACACAGTCATTGAAGATGAAGTTGACTTGGTCGACTATAAAGATCCTTTGGAAGTTGTGATGACTCAATTTGGCGATATTTATCAGCCTGCAGAGTCCACCCCATTGGATGCTGACTTGAATCAGACGTGTCTTATGATGGATACGAAAGAGGAGGATAGAGCTGATTGCATGTGGATACAGCCTTATGAACAACTGCCTCCGAAAACCAAGTTGGTAATGCCCTCTAGTTTCCAGTTCCCGGAGTTAGAATTGAAGGAGCTCCCCAAAGAGCTAAAATACGCATTCCTAGGAACTGGAAAAACTTATCCTGTAATTATTTCATCGACTTTAACTCATGAACAGGAAAGTAAGCTAGTGGATATGCTGAAAAAACATAAAGATGCTATGGGATGGACAATTGCTGACCTCAAAGGCATAAGCCCATCCATATGCACACATAAGATATATCTGGAGGAAGACGCCAAACCCTCAAGGCAAATGCAAAGGCGTCTGAACCCCAACATGCAAGAAGTAGTTAAAAAGGAAGTGCTTAAACTACTTGATGTTGGGATGATATATCCGATATCTGACAGTCCTTGGGTTAGTCCTACCCAAGTAGTTCCAAAGAAAGCGGGCATAACGGTCATTCCAAACAAAGAGGGTGAATTAGTACCGACACGTGTCCCCACTGGATGGAGGATGTGCATTGACTACAGGAAGCTAAATACTGTGACCCGAAAGGATCATTTTCCTTTGCCATTCATGGACCAAATGCTAGAACGGGTGGCGGGTCATAAGTATTACTGCTTCTTGGATGGATACAGTGGGTATAATCAAATTGAGATTGCTCCTGAAGATCAGGAGAAAACCACGTTCACGTGTCCATTCGGTACTTTCGCCTACCGACGAATGCCATTTGGCTTATGTAATGCACCGGCTACCTTTCAGCGGTGCATGCTAAGCATCTTTAGTGACATGGTCGAAAACATCCTTGAAGTTTTCATGGATGACTTTTCAGTATTCGGCCATAGCTTCGAGGATTGCCTCAGCAATCTCGAACAGGTTTTAATGAGGTGTGAGGACAAACACCTAGTCTTGAATTGGGAGAAGTGTCACTTTATGGTGACCAAGGGTATAGTTTTAGGCCACATAATATCCGATGAAGGAATCCAAGTGGATAAGGCTAAGATCGACATAATCTCAAATCTACCTGTCCCCCGTACAGTGCGAGACATTCGTTCATTTTTGGGGCATGCAGGTTTTTATCGTCGATTTATCCAGAATTTCAGTGCAATCTCTCGACCCCTTTGTCAACTTCTTGTCAAAGATGCACCTTTCGAGTGGTCAGAGAGTTGCCAAAAGTCCTTTGAGGATCTAAAAGATCTCCTCACCTCCGCACCTATAATACAGGCACCCGACTGGAGTTTGCCTTTTGAATTAATGTGCGATGCTAGTGATTACGCCATTGGCGCAGTCTTAGGCCAGAGGAAGGACAATAAGCCGCATGTGATATACTATGCCAGCCGAACCTTAAATGAAGCTCAAATGAATTACACTACTACTGAAAAGGAGCTGCTGGCCGTAGAATTCGCTCTGGACAAGTTTAGGTCTTACCTGATAGGGTTGCCAATCGTCTGTTTTACAGATCATTCGGCCCTCAAGTATCTTTTGTCAAAGAAAGACGCTAAACAACGGCTTATCCGCTGGATACTCTTACTCCAAGAGTTTGATTTAACAATCAAGGACAAGAAAGGAGTAGAGAATGTGGTTGCGGATCATTTATCTCGGTTGACTTTTACCGATAACACTGAATCCCAATCCATCAAAGATGAGTTCCCAGATGAACAGCTACTGGCAGTAAGTAGTCTGCCTTGGTATGCTGATGTGGTAAACTACCTGGTCACGGGTGAGACACCGACTCATTGGTCAAATCAAGATAGGAAACGGTTCCTCTCGTTTGCACGCCATTTTTTCTTTGATGACCCATACCTTTTCAAATACTGTGCTGATCAGGTCATCAGGCGTTGCGTACCTAACGAGGATATAACCGTTATCTTAGCGTCATGCCATTCTGAGGCATGCGGTGGCCATTTTGCGTCACAGAAGACCGCACAAAAAGTGTTGCAAAGCGGTTTTTACTGGCCCACAGTCTTCAAAGATGCTTATTCCTTTTGTAAGACATGCCAACGCTGTCAAAAGCTTGGAACCATTTCTAAAAGGAATTCGATGCCTCTAACCCCTATCATCACAATTGAGATATTTGATTGTTGGGGCATAGATTTTATGGGCCCATTTCCCAAGTCGAATAACTGTGAGTACATACTCCTTGCTGTGGAGTATGTATCGAAATGGGTAGAAGCGATACCAACGAGACGAAATGATCACAGAACAGTCATGTCATTTCTCAGAGAGCATATTCTGTCTCGTTTTGGTACTCCGAAAGCTTTACTAAGTGATCAAGGCAAGCATTTCTGCAATAAGCCTTTGGAGTCACTTCTCAAGAAATACGGAGTCCATCATAAAATCGCTCTTGCTTATCATCCACAGTCAAATGGGCAAGCAGAATTGGCTAACCGAGAAATTAAGCATATTCTCGAGAAAACGATTAGTTCCAATCGAAAAGACTGGGCATACAAATTGACTGATGCGTTATGGGCATACCGTACTGCCTATAAGACGAATCTTGGTATGTCCCCGTATAGACTAGTTTACGGGAAAGCTTGCCACCTTCCTGTTGAAATTGAACATAAAGCTTATTGGGCGACACGCTCATTGAACTTTGATATTCAAGAGGGAGGTCAGCTACGCAAGCTCCAACTTGCAGAGCTAGAGGAAATACGACGAGATGCGTATGACTCTGCAAAGTTGCATAAGGAAAAGTTGAAGGCTCGTCACGATCGTACGATTTTTCGTAAATCATTTGAGCCGGGGCAGAAAGTGTTGCTATATGATTCTCGCCTCCATCTTTTCCCAGGTAAACTCCGTTCCCGGTGGACAGGCCCGTTCATCGTTAAAACTGTTTTTCCACATGGGGCGGTTGAGATTGTTAATCCCAAGAACGACGATTGTTTCAAGGTCAATGGCCAAAGATTGAAGCCGTTCTTGGAGAATTTCCACTCTGAAGTTGAGCACATCCAGCTGGATGAGCCCAGCTATTCCACCACTTAAAAAATCTCAGGTGGAATTTCAACTTGTTGTTGTATTTCTTTTCTTTCCCTACATTTTAGTTTCTATCTAACACATCAATAGCAGATGGGTAGACCCCAACCTACAAGGAACTTTTAACAGAGGAATTTCCAGAACCCGTCGCCAAGGAATACGCAAGAGTAGAGACCTCAGGGTAACTTTTAGGGGAAAAAGCATAAGTGGGATAGAGTCAGGAAGCCTTAATAGAATTATCCCAGACCCCATCAATATCTCCAGTAGGGACTACAGCCTCAGGCGCTGCTTACTGCACCCCAATCAAGTAATGGGGGATGTTTTAATTATCGGAAGCCAGGGCACATTGCCAAGTTCTCCATAGCCCCTAGAGTAAGTGATCGGGAGAGAACAGAGCCTATTTATACGCCTTAACATACGTCTGTTAGTATCTTTTTATTCTATTTTTGTATATTTTTACTTCGTTTTCTATTTTCTAGACAGGTTTTGGAAGAAATCAAGTTAACCAAGTTAAATGGGGTGAAAAAGCAGAGCAAAAGAAGCTGAAAAAAACCACATCGCGCGCGCGACCCGTTCGCGCAAAAATCCCATAAATCGCTCACGCGAGGTCCCAATATCGCGGTCGCGCGGCCTACGCGCGCGACCTGTGTAAAAATGGAACTTGCGTATTTTACTCTACTGATGATTCCTATGCGAAAGGAACTGCCTAATTGGGTCCAGACTGTAAAATAAAGCAGTTTTAGTGCGTTTCGGGTTAGGAAAGCTTCCAAAAACTTGTTGTAAATCTATATACACTCTATTTTACTTCAATTTAGGGGTTGGACAATTAATATATACATCATTACACAACATTAGATACAGCCATATACAACTAAAATTTCAGCCATTGAATAGAGGAAAGCAAGGAGAAGAAGAAGAAGACAAAGGATCCCCATGGCCTCCTCCATCAACCTCTTGTTGTTCATCAATTCTATGGACAACTAAACTCTAGATCTAGGGTTTCAATGAAACCCTAGCCAAGTAATAGGGTGTATTTTATGTTTTTATTTTAGTTTTATTATGTATGGAAGACAGTTACATGTTCCGAGGATTTTTATAAATAAATCGTGCTTTTATTGATTAAATCGTTACTTTCAAAGTTTACTCTTGTCTTAGATCTATTTTGATGGTAGTGTGCTCAATGATCTATGCTTGCTGTGCTTGTTTAGATTATTTAAATGTGCTATCAAGCATCCGAATAGTCCATGCCTAAATTAGACGGATTATACCACAACCCTAGTTTAGTGTGGGATAATTAGTGCTAACCGAAGATGGATTATGTTGGTACTTGAACCATAGTTATTTTCTTAACGGAGGAATTGGGCTTGTAGCTACAATTTCCCATTATCATCCAACTTAATAAGCTAAAGTAATTTATAAATACCCTTATTATGAAGCTAGTGGTGGATTTGCAATCCTAGGTTTCTTAAACTTATTATAAAAACAACTATTTAATTGCTTTCATAATTTAGATTTACTTTTATTGTTATTAGTTTAATAAAATCAGAATCAAAATCCGTTTTCCTTAATTAACTAAATTTAGGTTTTAAAATTAAAGTACTTTAGTAATTCAATCTCTGTGGGTTCGACCTTTACTTTCACTACTACAAATCTTTAGAAAAGTAACGTATACTTTTTATATCTTGATACTGACAACATCAATTTTTGGCATCGTTGCTGGGGCTTGCATTACTACCTTTAGTTTTAGAATCTTAGTTTAGTTAATTCGTAAATAGTAGATTAGGTTTTCTTTTTCTTATTTTTCTTTTTATATTTTGAGTTACTAACTTTTCTTTTTATTTTGTAGTTTCTCGAGTCATCAAATTCTAACCGTTCCAGGAAAATAGCTTAGCACATCAAAGGAGCTTACGCGAAAAAATATTAAAAAATTAAATAAATTGCTTCTTGTGCAATTCGCTTTAAACCGCTGTAAGTCAGGGCGCTGTGACGCACTATTTGCATTAGTTTAGGAGTGATTGTTCACGTGCATTAGCTAGGAAACCCGGGGCGCTGGGCTTGACGCGGTATTTGCATTACAGGATAATTTACATGAATCACAATAGTTGAGTGCTTGTTATCTTAGTTGCGTGATTGCTATTTGCTTTGTTTTATTATTTGATTCAGTTTTTATTTTAGTTTAGTTTTTTTTAAAAGTTTATGTTTGGTACACGTTCTAGTAAACCAGAATTATTTTGTATCGATCCTGAACTTGAACGTACCCTTAGAGTTAATCGGACTCCTCAACCGTCATCGTTGTTTCAGGCCGAAATTCAAAGTACACTTAAAAGGTTAAGACAAACTCGATTTATTGACATAAAACCTATTCCAATGGCCGACGGCGGAAACAACAGAAATAATGGAAATAATCCTAATATCCTTCCACCTCCTCCTCTTAAAGACTATTTCATCCCTACGGCCTATACACCACAGGCGAGTATCGAATTACCGGAGGTGACGAAATCTCACTTTGAGATAAAGTCATCTACCATCGCGCTACTACCTTCTTTCCATGGTCGTATTAAAGAAGACCCTTATCAGTACTTAGGTGATTTTCAAGATATTTGCTCTACTTTAAAAATCCAACACCTAACTGATGATGAGTTAAAACTGCGCCTCTTCCCATTTTCATTAAAAGATAAAGCGAAGTATTGGCTTCAATCACTTGAGCCAAACACGATTAAAACATGGGAAGCATTACATACGGCGTTTTTACAAAAAAATTTCCCAATCACAAGAACTAATCAGATCAGAAAATCAATAACAAACTTTGTGATGCAAGATGGGGAAATGCTTTACGACACTTGGGAATAATTTAAGGAATTATTACGCTCATGCCCACATCATCAAGTTCCCAAGTGGAAATTAGTTCAGGTCTTCTACGAGGGACTGGTTTCCTCACTTCGTAATACCGTCGATGCTGTTTGTGCGGGTACCTTCCTACACAAAAGTGCCGATGAGGCCTGGAAAATTTTTGAAACTTTGAGCGAGAATTTGATGCACCAAGCGGTGTCTGACCGTCCTGAGGGGTACCTTCAACCTAAGCGAGAGTTGAAAGTTCAGTCGAGTCAATCAATTGAAATACAAGAATTAAATAGAAAACTTGACCAACTTATGAGGATGGAAATTAGGTCCACTCCACCTTCTTCAGAAGTATGTGCATTATGTTCTAAACCGTCTCATAATATCTTTGCATGTCCTTCTGCATCTCAATTTCCAGAGTTTGTTGAGCAACACATTAATTCTATGCAACAATTCCCACGAAATAATTATAATTCTATGTCGAACAATTTTTCTAATACTTATCGACCTCAATATCAACAAAGTCAATACCAACACCCACCTCCTAATCCGAACCCTCCAAGGGATAACGCTTTTGAGGCTACGGTGTTGGTATCCCTTAAAAACATAAAAACTCAAGTCCAAGAACAAGCACAAATAGTGCACTCTCATACACAATCCATTGCGAAACTTGAGTCCCAAATGGGACAGATAGCTAATGCGGTGAGTCGTAGAAATGAGGGGAAGTTGCCTATGCAAACTATTCAAAATCCTAAGGGACAATACGAGAATGGGGGGGTCGAGTGAGAGTGTGAACGCTGTTTCGACTAGGACGACTATTCGAGATGAGGAAGTTGTTGTAATTCCAGATGAGATTGAGAAAGATAAAAATATAAATTTTAATAAGGAAAAATGTGAGGACGTGAGTAGGAAGAGAAAAGAAAATGAACCGGTCCCAACGAATTATATTCCAAGGATGCCATATCCACCAAACATTGAGGGGACGTCACATTTGTCTAAGAAAGGGTCAAAAACGGAAGATATACTCGAGGTGTTTAGACAAGTAAAAATTAATATTCCATTCCTCGATGCGATTAAACAAATTCCCACTTACGCTAAATGTCTTAAAGACCTTTGTACTCAAAAGCACAAAATACACAGTCATACTCCGAATAAGGTCTTCCTCACAGAAAAAGTAAGCTCTATATTCCAACATGCTACTCCGAAGTATAAGGATCCTGGTACACCAACTATTTCATGTGTCATAGTTGACACTGTCATTCATAGGGCTCTCTTTGACTTAGGAGCTAGTGTTAATCTCCTACCTTACCACGTCTACAAACAATTAGGACTAGGTGAACTAAAGCCTACGACCGCTACAATACAATTAGAGGATCGTTCTATTAAAATCCCTAGAGGAATCGTCGAGGACGTCTTGGCTAAAGTTGATAAATGTTATTATCCTGTCGACTTCATGGTCCTTGACACTGAACCGGTGCTAGATGCTAGGAAACACACTCCGGTCATTCTAGGTCGTCCATTCTTAGCAACCGCTAAAGCTCGTGTTAACTGTCAGACGGGGGTAATGAAGGTGTCATTTGGGAATATGAACTTAAAATTGAACATTTTTAACGCTATTGATCAACCTCCTAAAGATGATGATTACCTATGTGAGGCGGAGAGTGAGGTTAGACGGAATATTGAACCTAATATAGGAATAAATACATGTGAGGAAAATATTATGGTTAGTGATAAGCGGATGGATTTGAATAACTTGGACCCTAATGACGAATTTACTCGGAAGGTACGAAATTGATTTGAAACCAAAAAGGATGAACCGTTGAATGAATTGATACATAGAAATATGGTTTCTGCTTACCACCGGGCTCTTCTTGATATCCTAAGGGGTACAAAATCTGAGTTACGGCCTCCATAAATCTTGAGCTAGAACGGTCTAGCTAAAGACGTAAAAGATAGCGCTTCTTGGGAGGCAACCCAAGCTTGATTTCGTCCGTTTCTTTGATTTTTGCATGATTTTGGGTCGTTTTGGTCCGTTTTTGAGTTCTCTGGACAGGTTTGGGGGTTGGAGTAAAGTTATTTTTAATTTATATACATAAAATAAGTAAACCGAGAGAAAATACCATTCTCGCGCGCGCGGCCCGCTCGCGCGAGACGTCGCTCACACGGCCTGCTGGCGCGAGAATGTGCCTTAGTGAAATTTTGGTTTACCTTTTTGATGAGCTCTTGGGTTCTCCTCGCGCCTGGTTTCGCGCGCGCGAGGTCTCTCGCTCGAGCGAAAGATTAAAAAAAAAAAATTGGAGTTCGCGCGCGCGACGGTTGCTCGCGCGATCCCCCATTTTCCTGATTTTTTCTTTTGTTTTCTATATCCTTCTCCCCCACCTGTTTGAGTAGTTTTTACTTTTCTGTTTCTGTTTCTTAGGTAATTTTAGATCGAGTCTTTTGTTGTTTTCTTGATTATATTTATATTTTATTTTCTTTTCTAGTTATAATCTTTTTGATTTCATAATTTTGTTCGGTCTTATAGTTTATTTCGTTTCGCTTCGTTTAGCTTAGTTATAATTCTTTTAGCTGCTTTTATTATTTTGTTTGTTTGTTTTCTTTTATCAAGAAGTAACAGGTAACATTGAACTTTATTGACATATTCCTTTGTGTTCACCTGTTTATAAGTGTCGAGATCGAGGTAATATCGTTCTTTCCTTACGTACTCTCCTTTCTTTCGTTTTATTGTCTTATTAGGGACAATGAAAGGTTTAGGTTTGGGGGTATGCATTCATATATTCACATGCACATTATTATGCACTACTTTTTTTAAAAAAATTCAATTCTTGTGCTTAAATAAACGATGATTACCGACGTTTTTGCAATCTTGATTTGATACTTCTTGTTATATAATTATGATTGTTATAGAATGGTAAATAAGAGAAGATGTGATTAATTATTTGCTGAAGTCATGTTGAGAGGTTTTAGGTCATGTATCGTTTGGATCGTAGTTTTATATCATAAACTTGCACACAAACCTATGCACTGCACGTAGTCATTTGAATACATGTTGGATGTGAACTATAATATGATTCGGATTTCTAGATAACACAAGGTGGAGACTAGACTTGGTGAGGTTTTGAGCCTATCTTTTCTTTTTAGAGGGTTATGAATACATTGTGTTTGTCGAATTTCATTGAACTAGCGCATCTACTCGGTGTTTAGTCTCATTATTCTTGTTTTGGTTGATAGTCAAGTTAAAAATATTTGTTACCATGCTAAATAATCTTCCGTCATAAATATTGAAGAACCATATGACTACAGGACATGATTTTAGGCCTTCTTTGTTTATTACCGACCGATAAATGATAAAAATTTCCTTAGTTCGCCCTTTGAGCCGTTAAAATGCCTTTTCTTTCTTTAATTACCATTATCCTTGTTTTTGCTCCGACTTGACAAACTTGGAGTTCACCACTGAGAGATTTGTCAACTTTTAGTGGTGTTAAGGCGATGTGTGATTGAGAAGAAGAAGACAAGATGCTATTGGGGTGGTTGCTTAGAAATCAATGAATAGTCATCCGACAAGCAAAAAAAAAAACGAAAAAAAAGAAAAAAGATTGAACATTTTGGAAAAAAAAACAAAAGAAAGAGATGGAAAAAAATATAAGGTTGATAGAAGAAAAAAAAAGAAAGAAAATATATGAAAAGAAGAGAATGAAAAGATGAAGTTGGTAGAAGAGATGAATGAAAGAAATCGAACATGCCTTACAATGCCATTCTAAAACTACCTAACAAATCCTTTCTATCCTTTTCCATTACCTGAGCCATATTACAACCTTTGAAAAGTCCTATTTGATCCTAGGAAACATGATTCGGATATGAAAATGATGGGAGGGGGATTAAAACATGGTAATGATTAATTTTTCTTGATTATTGGCATCCTATCCATGAGACTACCGTTCTTTCGTGTCATGCGTCTTTTTCCAGTCATATGTGAGCATTTCTCATTTTGAAAACATATTTCCTTTACTCACATATAATAGAAAAATTACACTTGTTTCTGAGTGTTTCATTTGAGAGTGTAATTGACATTGTGAGATTCGTAGTCGAGACATAGTTAATTGGTTATCCGAAGTATATTCCAAGTTCATGACATGCGCGTGTTTATTTGACTACCATATCACACACGTGCAATTTTATGAGGAACTCTATTGATTTATACGATGCATGTGCTTGAGATTGTTTTCCATGATGTAGGTAGACGTTTGATTCCGTTTCTTTATGTTCATTATTCTATTTCAAATCTTTGTTATATAATGAAGGAGTATTGAATATTAGGTTCTTTGTTTTTGATAAAAGTTTTAAATTGATAAGTTAATAAATATGGTTGTGGGTGACTTGTTGACGAGAACCCTCACGAGACTTCACTCGTCCGACTAGGGACACCTAGGGGTTTAAAAGGCTTGTTGCATATGCTAAATGCAATCGTGATGGAGTAGTATGTTATTAGTAGTTTAGGTTTTATTTTTAGTTTTGCTCGAGGACTAGCAAAATGTAGGTTTGGGGGTGTGATCGGGAGAGAACAGAGCCTATTTATACGCCTTAACATATGTTTGTTAGTATCTTTTTATCCTATTTTTGTATTTTTTTACTTCATTTTATATTTTCTGTCCGGTTTTTGAAGAAATCAAGTTAACCAAGTTAAATGGGGTGAAAAAGCAGAGCAAAAGAAGCTAAAAAAAACCACTCGCGCGAAAATCCCAAAAATCGCTCGCGCGATCCGCTCGCTCGAGGTCCCAATATCGCGCTCGCGCAGTTCGTGCGCGCGACCAGTGTAAAAATGGAACTTGCGTATTTCACTCTACTGATGATTCCTACGCGAAAGGAACTGCCTAATTGCGTCCAGACTGTAAAATAAAGTAGTTTTAGTACGTTTCGGGTTAGGAAAGCTTCCAAAAACTTATTGTAAATCTATATATACTCTATTTTACTTCAATTTAGGGGTTGGACAATTAATATACACATCATTACACAACATTAGATACAGCCATATACAACTAAAATTTCAGCCATTGAAGAGAGGAAAGCAAGGAGAAGAAGAAGAAGACCAAGGATCCCCATGGCCTCCTCTATCAACCTCTTGCTGTTCATCAATTCTATGGACAACTAAACTCTAGATCTAGGGTTTCAATGAAACCCTAGCAAAGTAATAGGGTTTATTTTATGTTTTCATTTTAGTTTTATTATGTATGGATGACAATTACATATTCTGATGATTTTTATAAATAAATCGTGCTTTTATTGATTAAATCGTTACTTTCAAAGTTTACTCTTGTCTTAGATCTATTTTGATGGTAGTGTGCTCAATGATCTATGCTTGCTGTGCTTGTTTAGATTATTTAAATGTGATGGTGCTTAAATTGAATTGTGCTATCAAGCATCCGAATAGTCCATGCCTAGATTAGACGGCTTATACCACAGCCCTAGTTTAGTGTGGGATAATTAGTGCTAACCAAAGATGGATTATGTTGGTGCTTGAACCATAGTTATTTTCTTGACGGAGGAATTGGGCTTGTAGCTACAATTTCCCATTATCATCCAACTTAATAAGCTAAAGTAATTCATAAATACCCTTATTATGAAGCTAGTGGTGTATTTGCAATCCTATGTTTCTTAAACTTATTATAAAAACAACTATTTAATTCCTTTCATAATTTAGATTTACTTTTATTGTTATTAGTTTAATAAAATCAAAATCAAAATCCATTTTCCTTAATTAACTAAATTTAGGTTTTAAAATTAAAGTACTTTAGTAATTCAATCTCTGTGGGTTCAACCTTTACTTTCACTACTACAAATCTTTAGAAAAGTAACGTATACTTTTTATATCTTGATACTGACAACATCAGTAAGCCACCGATTGGGTATCGTCAACCAGAATTATAACAAGCTAGGTCATGTGAGGATGGATTTCCACACACCTCGCGAAGGATATTATAAAGCACCCATTTAGGGAATATAAGGACCCCCGTATCAGACTCGGGTGAATGTGATAATTCCAGAAGGGATAGGCTTTAATGCCGAAGTGCAACAGAATTTGGAAGGTACACTTGTGTTCTGTCATGGTCAAGTTAAAGCTTTATTCGATACAAGTGTTGCACGTTCATTTATTACAATTAAGAATGTACGTCAGTTGGGTTTAGAACCCCAGACACTTGAGCTGGCACTTAATGCTGTGTCACCTTTGGGAGTGACTATTAAGTTGGGTAAAGTGTGCAAGGATTTTCCATTGACCTTGGGAGATAGGAATCTTTTGGCAGACTTGGTGGTTCTGTTAATGTCAAAATTTGACATCATACTAGGAATGTATTGGCTTACCAAGTACGGTGCCAAATTAGATTTCCCTACAAGAACGATTGTATTTCTAATACCAGGACTTCCAATGATTAGATTTCAGTGTCAGTCGACAAACGACATGTTCCTGACAAATTTTTAGGTGCAATTGGAGGTACAAGTATAGACCTACGATGGATTAGATTCCTATCATACAGGATTTCAGTGATGTATTCCAAGATATTAAAGGACTTCTATAAAAGAGAGAAATTGACTTTTGCATGGAACTAGCACCTCGAACATTACTGATATCTAAGACTCCATATTAGATGGTGCCAATGGAGATGTTGGAATTGAAGAAGCAAGTTCAGGAACTTGAAGATTTAGGTTTTGTTCGTCCAAGTATGTCACTGTGGGGAGCACCAGTTCTGGTTGTGAAGAAGAAGGGCGAAAGACTCGACTCTGTATAGGCTACAGAGAATTAACAAAGTTAAGAATCAAGAACTGATAACCACTTCCCCGGATAGATTATTGATTTGACCAATTGAAAGGATCAAGGATCTTTTTAAAGATTGATCTATGATTAGGATATCATCACTTATTAGTTCGACTAGAGGATGTGTCTAAGACTATATTTAGGATAAGATACAGGCATTACGAGTTTCTGGTTATGCTTTTCAGATTGACAAATGCACCAATATTATTTATAGACTTGATGAATAGAGCATTCAGACCATATCTAGATCGATTCATTATAGTTTTCATTGACGACATCTTGATCTACTCCAGGACAAAGGAGGATAACTAAGAGCACTTATAAATTACTTTACAAACACTTTGAGATAGTAAGTTGTATGCAAAGTTCAGTAAGTTCAAATTTTGGCTACAGGAGGCTAAATTTCTGGGAAATATTCTATCTCAAGACGGTATCTCTGTGGACTCATCAAAGATTGATGCAGTCTTAAGATGGAACAGATCAACTAACGCGATAGAGGTCAGATATTTTTTTGGTCTAGCAGGATATTATTGAAGATTCGTAGAAGGATTCTCCAACATAGCAGGGCCCTTGATGAATTTGACAAGGAAGGAGATAAAGTATGAATGGATGGATAATCACAAAGATGCATTCTATGAGTTAAAGGAAAGATTGACTTCTGCACCGGTAAATATAATACCCAAGAGTGGGGAACGGTACATAATCTACAGTGATGCATCACACTAAGGACTTGGTATTGTACTTATGCAAGACGAGAATGTCATTGCATATGGATCTAGACAACTAAAGCTGCACGAGAAGAACTATCGTACACATGATCTGGAATTAGTAGCGATAGTGTTTGCCTTAGAGATTTGGAGATGCTATCTCTATGGAGAAAAGTTTGATCTATTTTCCGATTATAAGAGCTTGAAGTATTTGTTCTCTCAGAGTTGAACATGCGACAACGAAGGTGGATGGAGTTACTCAAAGATTATGATTTTTCATTATAATACCATCCAGGTAAAGTAAATTTCGTAGCAGATGCTTTGAGTTGTCAACCTCGACTAATGATCACTGTATTACTAACTCAAGAATGGCAAGCATTGGAGGTTTTACCTGAATTTGATCTTTAGCCAGTAGAGTCCACCAAAGGACAACATCTTGGATGTTTGATGGTCCAATCAACTCTGATTAGCCGTATCATAGAAGCACAATAGAAGACTGAAGATTTGAAGCTATTGTTGTCACACCCCTTCAAGGAAAAGTACATTTAGTTTTAATTGCATGAGTGAATGTCTAGAATTATTAATGGTGATTTTGATTGAGATGAGTTGTTGATTGTGGGTTAACAGAAGGTGTCAAGTAAGGACACAACAATCCAATAATCACTGAGGCATTCATATGAGTAAACAACATTTATGTGCATTAAATGCTATTTGACTTTATCTAGGATATATTAATAGTAATTTTACCTATGTAGAGTAACTTCTAATAATGTTGACCTAGATTTAGATCATTTTGAATGTTGTAGTGATAATGTAAGTTATGCGTTGCAAAAAAAAGTAGGTTATCTAGAAATTCCATGGCATTAGTTTGGAATGTAAATTACGGACCCAAACGGAACCTAGATGAAATTTTTGATAATATATAGTTTTTACTCATGAAGTAATAACTTGGGCGTGCGCAACATTTGGGAGATAATTAGAAGTTTTGAGAACTCGTGGGGAGTTAAACACAATTCCCAAGAGTTGTGCCTATATATAGACAAACTCAAGATATTTTTGTAATTAACCAAAAACTCAAAATGTCTTAGGAGAGAGAGAGAGCAAGAAGGTGATTTATTTCGTACGATCTTCTCGACGCCAATCGATGACCTTTTGTTTGTCAGTTTTTCCTCAGATTTCATATTCGGACTCCTTGAGGTAAGAGCTTCATTTTGATACCTTAAGAGCTTCATTTTGATACCTCTTAGGCCTCATTTGGAAAATTATTTTCAAAAAGAGAATTCTAGAAATTTAGAAAAAATATGTTAATACTTATAGGAATCATTTAATCAGAGATCTGACAGTTAATTGGGCTACTAGTACTTCTCTTAAAATTTTAGGACCATAGCTCGAGGTATGAATTTTTAACCTATGTAATATAGGAAATTTTGGCTGCTTTGGATATTGTGTATGAAATTGTGATCCGGGCAAAACTTATGTGATAATTTAGGCCCGATAAACTTAGCGGGTACATATGAAAAGCACGTTTGTATGACTATGTGAGCATGCTAAATGACTATGTGGGTCAAAGGGGAGTTTGGTACAAGTTCATGCCGGGGTATGCCTCTCGATGTTGAGAGTTATAGTAGTGATGACTACTTGCTTGGTTTGGGAACCGACCCAGCCATAGCAGTTAGATGTAATGATTGAGTGATTTTGGCTAGCCATTGGCATCGTAGTTTAAGATTTAAGACTTGTCGATATACCTGATGAATGCATATCTTTCTCCCTGAAGACTAAATTATGTGGTTTAGAAGTTTAAAGCAAGAATTGCCTCATATGCTTATGTTTAGAATTGTACACTCAGCATATAGCTTAACAGTGGAGACTTCCTCTATTACAGGTGATAAGAGGAAGAACAAGAAGAAGTGAGAGGTGAGGTCGACGAGATGCGAGGGACGTCCATTGTATATGTTTTTGTTTTTCCATTTCAAGTGTTGTAATAAGAATTTTGAGAAGTTAAAATATGTGCTTAACTTGGAAATCTTAGGGTAGATTCGTAGTAGTGTGATCAGTTGTAAAACTCCTATAATTTTGTTTTGGTAATGTTGTAACACAACTAGTACCACTTGGAATAAGTTTGAATGGTGTAATTGATCCATGAATTTGTTGGCATAACCTTAGCTTAATTTCTGTAGAATACTTAGTAAACTGAGGTAAACCAGTCTACTAGTTTATGGAAATAGTCGACTGGAGGCCTGTTTGATCCAGCCATTATCCTGAAATTTTGAAAATTAGTCGATTGTGTCCCTGACGCAGTCGACTGGGTAATTGGGTTAAAAAATACTATTTTTGGTTCTATGAAAGAAACAATCGATAAGGTAAAAGACCATAGTCGACTGGATTATATTCTCAAAATTAGGAATTTCTGGTTTCGTCGATTGGGAGATCCAGTCGACTGAGAATTTAAGACCCCAGTCGACTGAGTCCCTCAACACAATCGACTAGATCGACTACTGAGTTTTTGGGCACTCTGTATCTTGCATTTCCAGTCGACCAGACCTTAGATCAATCGATTGGATTGCTACTTTCAAACATGATGTTTTCTTTGAGTGTTTCAAATGCGCAAAACTTTTTATCACTCTGAATTTTATGGATTTTTCTTATGTTTTCCGCTGCTATTTACTTTAATGGAATTAGATGAGGTATGGTGGTATGACATGTGTCCTATTTTTGCGCGTAGCTGGATGGGCTGTGACATATAATGATATCAAAGTTAGAGGTAACAAAACTTTGGGAACATTCGACAACGAGTGGAGTGTTGAGAGTTTCGACAAGTATTCTAGATTGCATCCATACATTGTAGAGATGTTTGATGCATATGGTATATGGTTGTACATACATGATTTTGCTTATTATTGTACATGTATAGTGTTTATGCATTGAGATTAACAGGGTTGCATAATCATGAGTGACGCTGACCAAGATCTATCACCACGTACTCGATGAATGGACCACATGACCGAAATGATTGGAAACATTGGAGAGTTGGTTTGGAATTTAGAAAAGCAGTTACCTCTGACACCTCCTTTCGAGGTAGCATTGATAGCCGTTGTACCGGTACCTGAGAACAGGGGTGGTAGGTCTGTGTCAGAACAATTTACAAGGAAGAAGCTGATAGAGTTTCATGGAACCTGTGACATGACGCTAGCAAAACATTGGGTTATGGATATGGAAAGGATTTTTAGATTTATTCCAATGTCTGATGCGCTAAAGATTGAAAATAATAGTGATATACTCAGGGGTGAGGCCCTGAATTGGTGGGTGAATGTTCTAGACTAGGGAGCACCGATAACTTAGGAGGGATTCAAAGCAGAGTTTAATCGTCGATTCTTTCCAAGGGCTACTCTCAATTCGAAGAAGAGAGAATTTGATAATCTTCAATAGGGGGATATGACTATAACTGAGTACACTTCGAGGTACAATGCCTTGTTGATATTTGGAAAGTGGTCTATGTCAATAGAGGAAGACAGAGCAAGGAAGTACGAGAATGGGTTGAGAGAGAACATCCACCTGAGGGTGGAGACCTATAAACATTCGACTGTTGTTACAGTGCAATAAATGGAGCTTGTAGCCAAAAGTGGGATAGAGAGATCGAGGCAAAATCAACAAAGAAAATAAGGGAAGAGACACCACGAGGGTAATGACTAGAGCTATGGTAGACCTTTCAAGAGGCTGTTTACAAGGGGCTCTAGCTCTAATTTTAGTGTGTTCAGGAAGTCGGCGGATTGTATACCATTGTGTCCACTCTGTTATTGACCACACACCAGTCGATGCTTTATGACTAATCTCCAGAACAAAACTCAAGGGATGAACATTGCAAGTACTATACCTGATATGAGGGAAAAATGTTACGATTATGGGATGTTCGGACATCAGTCTAAGGAGTGCCCGAGGAAATGTCCACAGCAAGGAGCTAGTTCTATGGCTTCTAGCAGTTTGAAGCCTAGACGGTCCAATGACAGGTGGTAAGGGCCAGGGCAATGTGAAGGGATGCCATTTCAGATGGATCCTGGAGATATGGCTGCTACAGATACAGTGGTCTCAGGTATGGTGTCTATATGTTCACATCTAGCATGCATACTTGTTGACTCAGGATCTACGCATTCATTTGTATCACATCACTTTGTTGAATATTTGAATGTTAGGTCAGTATCTTTAGGATATGAATTATGGGTTGTAGTGCCCCTTACTAAGCCAATCGTAATGTCGACTATATACAAGGGTTGTGAGATCAAACTAGGCGAGGAGTTGATGACTGCAGACCTTATGCTGTTGGTAGTGAACCATTTTGACGTGATATTAGGAATGGATTGGTTATTCCTTAACATAGCCACAATAGATTACGAACGAGAAAAGTTAATTTTCGATCACCAGTGTACTGGAACTTTTATTTTCAAGGGAGTGGGGTTACACTGCCACTGTATTTGATTTCGGCTATTTGAGCGGGTAGGTTGTTGAGGAAAGGATGTCAGGGATATCAATGTTTAGTGATTGATACTTTGGCGATTGAATTGAAAGTAGAAGATTTTCCAATAGTACGAGAGTATCCAGATGTGTTTCCGACGACATGCCAGATGTTCTTACTGAGAGGGAGATTGACTTCAACATTGAGATAATGCCAGACTCAAGGCCCAAATCAAAAGCACCGTATAGAATGGCACCTGTAGAGTTGAAAGAATTAAAAATCCAACTACAAGAGTTACTTAAAAAAGGTTTCATTTGACCTAGCATATCACTATGGGAAGCTCTAGTATTGTTTGTAAAGAAGAAGTATGGTTCGATGTGAATGTGCATTGACTATCGGGAATTAAATAAGTTAACAATAAAGAATAAGTATCCGTTGCTGAGAATCGATGTCTTATTCGACCAACTTCGGGGTGCGTAACTGTTTTCAAGGATATACCATAGATCAGGCTACCATCAGTTGAAGGTAAAGATAGAAGATGTCGAGAAGACACCTTTCAGAACGCGCTACAGACATTACGAGTTCCTAGTCATGCAATTTGGGGTTACTAATGCATTAGTTGTGTTCATGGACCTTATGAACCAAGTCTTCAAGAACTAGTTAGATGAGTTCGTGATCGTGTTCATATATGACATTCTCATCTATTCGCCTAGTGAGATAGAGCACGAGAAACACTTGAGACTTATACTTCAAAGATTGCAATAAAAATAACTATTCTAAAAATTGAAGAAGTGTGAATTTTGGCTACCTGATTGACAAAGACGACGTCTTAGTTGATCCTCACAAGGTAGAAGCTATATTTAATCGGCAGAGATCGACGTCAGTATCAATGATTCAAAGTTTCTTAGGATTAGCTGGGTACTACTGCCGATTCATTGAAAATTTCTCAAATATTTCATCGCCTATGACAAAGTTGATGAGGAAGGGTATTACTTATGAGTGGATTTTAGAATGTGAAGACAGTTTCCTAGAGTTGAAGTCGCGGTTGAAAAGAGCACCTTCCTTGACAATGTCATCAAAAATTGAGGGGTTTGCAATCTATAGTGATGCATCACGATTTATGATGTGTACTTATGCAAGGTGGCAAGGTGATTGCTTATGCTTCAAGATGGTTAAAAATGCACGAGGTGAATTGTTCAACTCACAACTTGGAATTGTCTGTAGTGATTTATACTTTGAAGATTTGGAGGCACTACTTATATGGTGAGAAGGGTGAGATCTTTACGAACTACAAGAGTTTAAAGTACCTATCCACACAAAGAGATTTGAACATAAGACAGAGGAGATAGCTAGAGTTGATGAAGGATTCTGATCTTTCAATAGAGTATCATTTGGGGAAGGCTAATGTAGTAGCCGATGCGTTAAGCTGGAAGACAACAGGGAACTTAGCCAATGAGCTAACAAGCAAAAGGAATTGATTAGATAAATGGAACATTTGGAGTTAGAGGTGATTCCAAAGTTGAATAGTGGCTTGATGATGGCAATCATAACTCAACCGGACATTATTGATGAGATCAAGATAGAATAATTCAATGACTACTACTGATGCAAAATAAAAGATGAGATACCTTTAGGAAAACAACCTGGTTTTACTTTCAAACAAGGAGTATTGATGCTTGGGAACTGACTGTGTGTACTGAACTTGAAAGACTTGAAAGAGCAAATCCTAGAGGAAGTACATAGTATCAAATATTCAATTCATTTGGGAAGTAAAAATATGTACCGGCACTTGCGAGAAACTTTGGTAAAGAGGTATGAAATGGGAAGTTGCTAAGTTTGTATCAGAGTGTTCGGCATGTCAACAAGTCAAGGTAGAGAGACAAGTACCTGTGGGACTACTATAACCGTTACTGGTGTCAGAGTAGAAATAGGATGAGTTAACAATGGATTTTGTTTCTGGATTTCCATGATCGCCTATTAAGAATGACAAGACTTGGGTTATAGTTAATAGATTGATGAAATCAGCTCATTTTCTACCAATTAAGATGACTACTGAAGGAAATTTAGGTTTAAAATGATTTTAAACGCGCTGCGGAAAGGTTGAGTTTCAATAACTTATTGGTAGCCTAGGATCTACTACTCATCAAGTCCATAAATGAGTACAAAAGAGGGGAACAAGAAATCATACCTCAAGCCTTGAACCCAATTCTAAATTTTGATCTCTAGGATGATGCAACAACTTCCACTAGGATGTCTTCACTCTTATGACTCCTGCGGATGCCAGCCGGAACGACTAGGGTGGTGGGAACCCTAATGGAGAGGATAGAGAGGGTTTGGAAGCTCTAAAACAGTTTTTGCAGCTTTTGGCGTATTAAAACAATGAACTCTTTTTTCTGGACGCGGCTTCCCTATTTAAAGATTTCCAGAACCGACCTAAAGTTCAAGCAATCAAAGTGGCTTCGATCGATCGAACATTCGATAAATCGAACCACCTTTGATCGATCGAATCTTTCCAGACTTTAATTGATCGAAACAACTTTGATCGATCGAACCTATGTTGACATCATCCTCATGTACCTTTCTAAGCATCCTAGCGGAGCTAAGAGTGGGACCTCCTAGGCTCTTTATTGTTGGCTCAGACTAGTTGTTAATTTCTGTGATCAAACTCTATGATTAGCAAACTAACCAACTGATCAGTTAATGTTTACTCAACTATAATATGATAACTAAACTCAAACATAAAAGAACATATCCAAAGCGGTAGCTAGACTTGTATGGTATACTAATGTCCCTCTATAGTCAGCATTCGTAATTATATTCAGGTAGTCGGACAACTATTACTGTCAACCTCAATCATGATTAATTCTTATATTTCTTGAGTCTCATTCACCTCTCATGATTACCAAACATGTCGATAACTACTTATCAACAAGACTACAGTTCTCAGTAATCAACATGGTGACATTCTGAAGGGAATGGTTACTCTTTATCAGAGGGTAGATTCTATCGTGACAATATATGTTCACAACCTTGTGAACATGACATGCCCAAGATACCATGTGCTGATCTTCTATAGATCTAACTGATTGGTAAGTCAAAGCAGCCATATCCACAGTCTGTGTTCATAATCATCTCAAGATTGAGAACACGTACCTTATACAAGTTATGAGTTCCTATCGACTGTTGATAGTCTTGAGTGTCAATAGGAAATCTCTGGTCCATCAATGCACTATAAGCACTAGCATATTAACTAAGAGTCATACTCCAGTGATTGAGATTCATCACTCCATCCAATGGTAGTTAATCATACTATAGTGTAAACCTGATGAGATATTCAGTCTCATAATCCACTGTGACAAGTCTTAAGTGTCAAAGAATAGTAATCCGTATCTCACATGTATGTACCTCATATATACACGAATTACCTAATGTGATACTTAAGGATTAATAATCATCTCATGAAAGAAACATACATAATGAAATATAAAGCTGATAACCATATATTAAAATGTCAATGTCTAATACATAAAGTAATGGTTTGAGGGCACAAACCCAACAAACTCCCACTTGCACTCACAACCATACAGGATTACATCTGAGACCTAGACTATCTAGATGAGGATCAAAGACCTTCTGTGGCAAGGCCTTTGTAAACGGATCTGCAAGATTGTCAGAGGTGGCAATCTTGCTGACAGTCACATCTCCACGTTGAGCAATATCTCGGATTAGATGATATTTCCGCTCTACGTGCTTTCCCTTTTCGTGGTTCCTTGGACTGAGCCACTGCCCCTCTATTATTACAATAAAGTGTGATAGGTAACAGCGATGCTGGTACCACCTCGAGCTCCATAAAGAACTTCTTGAGCAAAACAGCTTCCTTTGCGGCTTCACAAGCAGCCACATACTCAACTTCTATAGTTGAGTCTGCAACGCATTTATGCTTAATGCTCCTCCAACTGACAGTACCACCTCCCAAGGTAAAGAGATGATCAGACGTCTACTTCCTCGAATCTTTATCTGACATAAAGTCCGAGTCAGTGTATCCTACTGGAATTAACTCACTACCACCGCACATAATCATATAATCTTTAGTCCTTCTCAAGTACTTAAGAATGTGCTTAACGGGTGTCCATTGCTCTGGACCTAGATTCGATTGATATCTACTAACCATGCCAACGGCAAAGCAGATATCTGGTCTAGTGCATGACATCGCATACATGAGATTCCCACTGCCGAAGCATAGGGAACTCCTGCCATGTGATTCCTTTCCTCTTGTGTCTTTCGACACTGGTCCTTGGAAAATGCTAAACCATGCCTGCAAGGTAACAAACCTTTTTTCGAATTATCCATTGAAAACCTAGTTAGCACCTTATCGATATAACCAGCTTGAGATAATCCCATTATCTTTCGCTTACGATCCTAAAAGAACTTTATCCCAAGCATATAGCTCGCCTCCCCTAGATCATTTATATTAAAAGTACTAGCTAGCCAAACCTTTACAATTGACAATGCTGCTACATCATTTCCAATGAGTAGAATGTCATCAATGTAAAGCACAAGAAAAGCAACCACTTTTCCTTCACACTTCTTGTATACACAATGTTCATCCAGATCTTATATGAAACCAAACGATTTGACCACTTAGTCAAATCAGATGTTCCAACTCCTGGATAACTGCTTAAGCCTATAAATGGACTTTTGCAACTTACATACCAAGTTACCTTTCCGACCAGCTATGAACCCTTCTAGTTTATGCATATAGATGTCCTCCTCAAGATTGCCATTCAAGAATGCAGTCTTGACGTCCATTTTCCAGATCTCATAATCTAGGCATGCAGCAATGGATAAGAGTATTCTGATGGACTTGAGCATGGCTATCGGCAAAAAGTTTCCTCATAGTCAATGCCCTCCCTCTGAGTATAACCTTTCGCTACAAGCCTAGCCTTAAAGGTCTCAACCTTTCCATCAGATCCTCTTTTCCTCTTGTAGACTCACTGATAGCCAATGGGTTTAATATTGGCTGGAAGTTCTACAAGATTCCAGACCTGATTGGAATCCATAGATTCTAATTTAGCCTTCATAGCTTTAACCCAATGAGCTGAATCAACATCAGCCATTGCCTCTTCATACATGGTAGGATCAGATTCAGATTTTATGGAGACAGCTTCAAAAGCTTCTCCTAAAAATATGTATCTATCAGGCTAGCTGATAATCCTCCCACTATGATGAGGTACCGGAGCGGAAATGGGTGAAGAAGTGGTATTTTATTGATTTCCTTCGTTATCAACTGTGGGATGGACTGAGGGTTCTCCTTCTATCTCTCTCAGATCTATCCTTCCCTTAGGTTTATGGTTCATGATATAATCATCCTCAAAGAAAACAACATTTGTACTAACAAACACTTTTTGTTCTCTTGGATCATAAAAATACCATCCATAAGTACCCTTTGGATACCCTTTAAAGTAGTATACTTCCGATCTAGAATCCAATTTGCTCATCTTTCCTTTCAGCACATGTGCCGGACACCCCCATATCCAGAGATGTTGCAAAGAAGGTTTACGCCCAATCCAAATCTCTCATGGTGTCCTGGAAACAGATTTGCTTGGTACTAGATTTAGTATGTATGCAGTGGTTTCCAAAGCATATCTCAAAAGGAATAATGATAACTCAGAATAACTCATCATCGACCTAGTCATGTCTAAAAGAGTCCAATTCCTTCTCTTTGCTACACCATTCTGTTGAGGCATACCAGGTGCAGTCAACTATGATGGAATCCCATTCTGTACGAGGTGATCAATAAACTCATTAGAGAGGTACTCCCCACCTCGATCAGATCGAATGGCCTTGATATGTGTGCCCAATTGCTTCTCCACTTCAGTCCTAAACTCTTTGAACTTTTTAAAGGCTTCAAACTTATGCTACATTAGGTACACATGTCTATACCTAGAGTGGTCATTAGTAAATGTTATGAAATACTCATAACCACCCCGTGCTCTAATATTTATTGGTCCACACACATCAGTATGAACTAATTCCAATAATGCATTGGTCCTGTTGCCCTTTGCGGGAAAGGCCTTTTGGTCATCTTACCCTCTAAACAAGACTCGCAGACCTCCATTGGTTCAAGAACCAAATCACCTAAGGCCCCTTCTTTGCCTAGTCTACCAATCCTAATTAGATTGATATAGCCAAGCCTCATATGCCAATGCCTTGTTGGATTAGTGGAAGGTTCTTTTCTTTTAGATGGTGCAGTTACCATTGAGTTATTAAGTTTCATACAAGAGTCTTTAGAAATATTAGGAGTAATCACATACAAGCCATTAGTTCTAACACTCGAACATATAAAAGGACTGTTTCTTTTAATGACAACTTCTATTCCAAAATGAAATGAATAACAATTATTCAATAAATTATAAACTGAAATTAAATTACGTCTCATTAAAAGGACGTAAAGTACATCTGATAAAACCATTGTCTTATTGTCCAAAAACTCTAAAACTACTACTCCTATTGCCACCGCAGAAATGATTACGCTAGAGCCCAGAATCTGAACCCCTGCAACGAATTACAGATATGGTTAGTCATACCAGAATCAATGCATTAAGTGTTTGAAGTATCCGTTATAAAACTTACTTCAATCACATATGATTCAATCATACCTTGAACTCTTGTAGCTAAGAATTCTGGACAGTTCCTCTTCTAGAGGTCCT
Organism: Hydrangea macrophylla; assembly: GCA_033977485.1. Taxonomy (NCBI): domain Eukaryota; kingdom Viridiplantae; phylum Streptophyta; class Magnoliopsida; order Cornales; family Hydrangeaceae; genus Hydrangea; species Hydrangea macrophylla. The sequence continues at coordinate 40,123,868 of CM066984.1, forward strand.
TCTCAATGCATTAGAAACACTTTCCTTTGCCTTAGCCACCCACCTTCCCTTTGCCCTTACCTTTTCCCTTAGATTTTGTAATATTAGGGACCGGTCCAACACTTGGACCACCAATGCCAGCCTTCTTCTTCCGTTTCTTGCCTTTCGACATAAATCGGGAAGAGGAAGAGCTTTTTCTCAACGTTCAGAACATTGTTCCCAGGTTTGATCACCCCTTTCGTTGCCAGTAAAGAACTCACTAATTTGCTCATTGAGAAATCAATTTTTATTCATATTATAGTTTCATTTAAATTGAGCGAATGACGGTGACAGCGTATTGAGGATCATATTAACTTAAGTCTGTGCGTCAATGTTTGCACCTAGGGTCTCCAGCTCGTTCAAATAACCAATCATTTTCAAAACATGTACTTTTACTGGAGTCCCTTCCGACATCGTAGCACTCATTATCTTCTACATGGCTACCTACCTAACAGGCTTGCCATGCTCCCCAAACATTTTTTTTTAGGGATTCGATGATGTCACTGGCAGAAATTTTTTGACTGAAATTGGTAATGCAACACACCAGCCGTTGAGGCCAGAATGTAGCAACGAGCCATTCCATTCGACTTCTTCCATTTGTTAAACTCGCGTCTGGCAGTTGCTGAAGCATTTGCCACGGGTTCTTTGGGGCATGGGGTGGTGAGGATATATATGTGATCCTCCGCAGTTAATACGACATCAAAGTTTCGTTTCCGTTCTATGTAGTTATCTCTAGTTAACTTGTTTTGAGTGAGTATGGTGGTAAGTGGACTAAATGTAGATCCAGACATTATGATTTACTGAAAAAATCAAAAGACAAAATAAATATGGATATCAGAATTTGACAGTTCGAAATAAAAGAATCCTTAAAACTCTTATTTTAAAACAAAGTTGCCAGAATATCAAAAAGAAAAAGTAACGCTTCCGTGTTGCGGTCAGTACTCGATCTTTTGATTTATCATGACTTATCCGCTATACAACTCTTGCAAAACAAGCTATGACTCCCGAACCTATTTGATCTCTAAGCTTCTGAATAATGCCCCATATGAGATCCCTTATCCATAGCTTAGCTAGTGTATACCATTAACTAGGATCTAATCACAATCGCCTCAAGTAGCGCCTTCGTATGGTGGTCACCCTCTAACACGTCTAATTAATTCTATCTATTAGAAGTTCACATCTAGTAGCCAATGAGTAGTGTACCCTCTGTATAGAATGGTCACCCCTGGCGAGGTGACACAGAATACACTACTCATCTTACAATGAATCGTTAATGCAAGATCGTGGGTGTTATTAATAAGACCTTCTCCCACTAGATTTGATAGAAAAGGATTTTGCTTTTGAAAAAAATTGTTTCCACACATTACCCATAAACATCCAATGTTTACTAATGCGTTGAAAATGGTTTTTGAATTTTATTTTAGAAAACTTGTTTTACGTGCATGCAAGTTGTAATAATATAATTAAATGCCAATCACAAACAAAGTACATAAAACAAAAAACTAAAATGAAATAAAAGCATCCAAACAATGCCTCTATCTCCCATGACTCTATCTCCATAGAACCTCCTTCTTGGTTTGATCGCCTCTAGCTCCATCTTCATGGACAACGACTTGCTCCTCCATCTTCATGGGTTTTCTAATTCTATTACATTGCTCCTATGCTTCTTTCAAAGCTTACAATTTATCTAGAAATAGAAATTAACAACAAGAAAATAAAGAAGGCTAGGGAAATCGGTGCGACTTTCGTTTTCGTAGGATTGAAGTCACAACGCCCTTTACATATGCCTCAAAAAAAATAAACCAAAAATTAAAACAATAAACATCAATCTTAAACATTCAAACACCAAATTTAAAAAGTTCTTGGTGCCATGGGAGATAGAGACTAATCTTGCTGCAAGAAGGTTAATCGTACATCCACATATATATAACAAATATGTGCAACTATTGGAACCCCTAATTGATTCACACAGTGCATAAACTCTTTACGCACTGAATTAGAACTCAAATCAGTATCTCACTTCTCTATCACATTTCGATCGATTGACAAAAGTTTGATTGATCAAAACTTAGATCGATTAAACATAGTTCAATCAATTGAACATTCAGTTTCACAGAAAGATTCAAAAAAAAATTTACAGCATAATTAAAAAAATAAAGCATATATTTTAAAAACTTTAAAATTGTAAATTGAACACCTGGACACAGAATCGCTCTTGATTGATTGGACACCATTCGATCGATCAAAGAGAAATAAAGTTCGATCGATCGAAACTAGTTCGATCGCTTAAGGACAAACGAAGTTTGATCGATCGAGACTACTTCGATCGATTGAATCCATTATGTATCCAATGCAATCACAGATTTGTATTCTACTGTGTAATCACTACAGAAACAGATCTGTGACGGTGCAGTTTCAAAAATAGTTCTAAAATCAACATGAAAATCAAAACTAGTGTTCCAAAATGCATCTATAGATCCAAACAAGCGTGGCTCGGATACCAATTGAAGGAAAAATTAGGTTTAAAATGATTTTACATGCGCAGAGGAATAGTTGAGTTTTAAAAACTTATTGGTCGCCCAGGATCTACTACTCGTCAATGCCATAGATGAGTACAAAAGAGGGGAACATGAAATCATACCTCAGGTTTTGAACCCAATTCTAAATTTCTTTATCCTGGATGATACAGCAGCTTCCACTAGGTTGTCTTCACTCTTATGACTCCTGTGGATGCCAGCCGAAAGGACTAGAGTTGGTGGGAACCCTAATGGAGAGGATAGATAGGATTTGGGAGCTCTAAAATAGTTTCTGTGACTTCTAGCATATTAAAACAATGAACTCTTTATTCTGGACATAGCTTCCCTATTTATAGATTCTCATAACCGACCTAAAGTTTAAAGGATCGAAGTGGCTTCAATCGATCGAATGTTCGATCGATCGAACCACCTTCGAGCGATCGAATCTGTCTAAACTTTAATCGATCGAAATAACTTTGATGAATGAAATCTATCTTGACATCATCCTCATGTGCCTTTCCAAGTATCCTAGCAGAGCTAAGAGTAGAACCTCTTAGGCTCTTTATTGTTGGCTTAGACCAGTTGTTAATTCCTGTAACAAGACTCTTTAATCAGCAAACTAACAAATTGTTCAGTTAACGTTTACTCCACTATAAAATGATAACTGAACTCCAACGTAAAAGAACATATCCAAAGTGGTAACTAGACTTATATGGTGTACTAATGCCCCTCTACCATTAGTATTCGCAATCATATTCAGGTAGTCGGATAACTATTACTGTCAACCTGAATCATGATTACTTCTTATATTTCTTGAGTCCCATTCACCTCTCATGATTACCAAATATGTTGATATCTACTTATCAACAAGACTGTAGTTCTCACTAATTAACTTGGTGATATTCTCAAGGGAATGCTTACTCTTTCTCAGAGGATAGATTCTATCTTGACAATATATGTTCACAACCCTGTGAACATGACATACCCAAGATACCTAGGTGTTGATCTTCTATAAACCTCATTAATTGGTAAGTCAAAATAGCCATATCCACAGTCTGTGTTCATAATCGTCTCTAGATTGAGAACACATACCTTATACAAGTTATGAGTTTCTATCGACTGTTGACAGTCTTGAGTGTCAATAGGAAATCTCAGGTCTGTCAATGCACTATAAGCACTAGCATATTAACTAAGAGCCATACTCCAGTGATTGAGATTTATCACTCCATCCAATGGTAGTTAATCATATTACAGTGTAAACTTGATGAGATATCCAATCTCATCATCCACTGTGACAAGTTCTAAGTATCAAAGAATAGTAATCCATATCTCACTTGCATGTACCTCACATACACATGAATTACCTAATATGATACTTAAGGATTAACAATCATTTCATGAAAGAAACATACATAATGAAATGTAAAGCTGATATCTATATATTAAAATGTCAATGCCTAATACATAAAGTAATGGTTTGAGGGCACAAACCCAACAACTACACCTTCGAGGTTAGCGGAGTTATATATGAAAGAAACTATAAGACTACACGGGGTTCTTGCAGTAATTGTATCAAATCGTGATAATAGTTTTGTATCGAGGTTTTAAGGAAGTTTACAAAAAGCTATGGGTACCAAGTTGAGTTTTAGTATTGCATTTCATCCTCAGACCAACGGACAGTCAAAGCTAATGATCCAGACCTTGAAAGACATGTTAAGATTATGTGTTCTAGACTTTGGGAATGATTAATAGAGACACTTGCCATTAATCGAATTTGCATACAACAACAGATTTTAGTTAAGTACCAGAATGGTACTATACGAAGTATTGTATGGGCTTAAGTGTCGTTCACTAGTTTGTTGGACTGAGATTGGGAAAAGAAAGTTGTTAGGACCTGAGATAATACAGTTAACTATTACGAAGGTAAAGTTGATCCACGAGCGACTTAAGGTAGCTCATAGTCGTTATAAGAGCTATGCAGACTCTAAGTAACGACTGATGACGTTCAAAGTAGGAGACTTTATGTATTTGAGAGTATCGCCTTCAAAAGTCATTGTATAATTTGGAAAGAGGGGAAAGCACAATTCAAGATTTATAGGACCTTTTGAGATCCTAGAGAGGGTAGAATCAACGGCTTATCGACTAGCCTTGTCATCAGAGTTGGCATATATACATAATGTATTCTATGTCTATGTTGAGATGGTGTATGACAGAGATGAGTAAGATCATTGTACTAGAGCCATTTCAGATTTAGGAAGACTTGACCTATATGGAGCATCTGGCAGAGATTTTATATCAAAAAGAACAAGTGTTAAGAACTAAGATGATGGTGAAGGTACTATGGCGTAGCCACATTGTGCAGGAAGCTACGTAGGAGAGCGAGGAAGAAATGAGGAATGAGTGTGCGTATTTGTTCGACGTATAAGGTATAAGTTTGGGGACAAACTTTTTTTTTTAGAGGAGAGTTGTGTTGAAACATGATATACATTGTTGGGCCCATTCTCTAACAGTTTAAGCTTTTGGAGTAGTTGGTAACTTAACATGGTATCAGATAGCCTCTCTGTGCGGTTTATAAGGCTTTAGTTCCCCTCTCCTTAACACCTGGGTTTTAAGGAGTTGAATGGGCTGGGCCTTACAAGTGGTATCAGAGCTTGGTTGGTCTTGTCTTCCGGCGTGCCGAGTGTCCGGCTGCTGTGGTTCAGGGTATGCCGAGTGTCCGGCTCCTGTGGTTCAGGGGGTGTGTTGGAATGTCCCACATCGCCCATTTATAGCCTCTCTGTGCGGTTTATAAGGCTTTAGTTCCCCTCTCCTTAACACCTGGGTTTTAAGGAGTTGAATGGGCTGGGCCTTACAAGAAGTTGTCACACCCATTCTGGGAAAAGTACATTTAGTTTAAATTACATGAGTGAATGTCTAGAATTATTAATGGTGATTTATAATTGAGATGCGTGGTTGACTGTGGGTCAACAAAAGGTGTCAAGTGAGGACAAGGCAATCCAACAATCAATGAGACATTCATATAAGTATATGAAATGTATGTCCATTAAATGTTATTTGACTTTATCTGGTATATGTGAATAGTAATTTTATATGTGTAGAGTAATTTTTGATAATGTTGACCTTGATTTAGATCACTTTGAACGTTGAGTGCTAACGTAAGTGATGCATTGCAAAAAAAAAAGGGTAGGTTATCTAGAAATTCCACAGAATTAGTTTCAGTTACGAACCCAAACGGAACCTAGACAAAAACTTTTATAATTTATAGTTGTCACTCGTGAAGTAATAATTTGGGTGTGTGCGACGTTTTGGGAGTTAATTAGAAGTTTTGAGAACTCATGGGGGGTTAAACATAATTTTCACGAGTTGTGCCTATATATAGATAAACTCAAGATATTTTCATAAATTTCCAAAAACTCAAAATATCTTAGGAGAGAGAGAAAGAGAGAGAGAGAGAGAGAGAGAGAGAGAGAGAGTGAGTGAGAGAAGGGGATTTCTTTCCTACGATTTTCTCGATGCCAATCGAGCACCTTTTGTTTGTCAAATTTTCCCTAGATTTCATATTCAGACTCCTCGAGATAAGAGCTTCATTTTCATACCTCTTAGGCCTCGTTTGGAAAATTATTTCCAAAAAGCCAATTCTAGAAATTTGCGAAAAACATGTTGATACTTGTAGGAATCATTTGAGATCAGAGATCTGATGGTTAATCGGTCCACTAGTACCTCTCCTAAAATTATAGGATCGTAGCTCGAGGTATGAATTCTTAACCTATGTAATATAAGAAATTTTGGATGCTTTGGATATTGTGTATAAAATTGTGATCCGGGCAAAAACTCAAGTGTTAATTTAGGCCTGTTAAACTTAGCGAGTACGTATGAAATGCATATTTGTATGACTATGTGAGTATGCTAAATGACTATGTGGGTCAAAGGGGAGTTTGGTACAAGTTCATGCCAAAGTATGCCTCTCGATGTTTGAGAGTTATAGTAGTGATGACTACTTGCTTGGTTTGGGAACTGGCCTAGCCAGAGTACTTACATGCAATGTTAATGTGATTTTGGCTAGCCAATGGCATCGCGGTTTAAGATTTAACACTTACCGATATACCGGATGAATGTGTATCTCTTTTCCTAGAGACTAAATTATGTGGTTTAGATGTTTAAAGCATGAATTGCCTCATATACATTTGTTAAGAATTGTACATTCAGCATATAGCTGAGCAGTGGAGACTTCCTCCAATGCAAGTGAAAAGAGGAAGAACAAGAAGAAGCGAGAGTAGTGAGGTCGACAAGATGCGAGGGACGTCCATTGCATTTGTTTTTGTTTTTCCATTTTAAGTGTTGTAATAAGAATTTTGAAAAGGTAAAACATGTACTTAACTTGGAAATCTTGGGGTGGTTTCGTAGTAGTGTGATCTATAGTAAAACTCCTATAACTTTGTTTTGGTAATGTCGTAATACAACTAGTACCACTTGGAATAAGTTTGAATGGTGTAATTGATTCATTAATGTGTTGGCATAACCATACCTTAATTTTTGTAGAATGCTTAGTAAACTAAGGTAATCCAGTCGACTGGTTTATGGACACAGTCGATTGGAGGCCTGTTTGATCCAGCCACTGTCCTAATATATTGAAAAACAGTCGACTGGGTCCCCAACGCAGTCGATTGGATAATTGGGTTAAAATGCTATTTTTGGTTTTATGAAAGAAATAGTTGACTGGGTGGAAGACCAGAGTCGACTGTATTATATTTTCAAACTTGGGAATTTCTACTTTCATCGACTGGGAGATCCAGTCGACTGAGAATTTGAGACCCCAGTCGACTGAGTCCCTCGACACAGTAGACTGGATTGGTTACTGAGTTTTTGGGCTCTCTATATCTTGCATTTCCAGTCGACCAGACCTTAGATCAGTCTACTGGATTGTTGTTTCCAAACAGGATGTTTTTTTCAAGTTCTTTAAATGCACAAACTTTTTATCACTCTCAATTTCATGGATTTCACTTATGTTTTCTACTGTTATTTACTTTAGTGGAATTAGATGAGCCTTGATGGCGTGCCACATGTCCTATTTTTACATGTAGCGGGATGGGCCGTGACAATGGTATGCCAAGAAGTCAGCAAAGGAACCAGAAGTCTGGAGTGTCAGTTAGACTGAGCCTTATGATGTAAAGGAAGATTCTATCTACCTGACAAAGATAATCTCTGGAAAGAAATATTGGACGAAGCGCATAAGTCACGAATGACTATTCATTGTAGAGGTATAAAGATATACAAGGAATTGAAGAGGAATTTCTTGTGGGAACGAACAAAACAAGAAGTAGCTGAGTATGTATCTTAGTGTTTTACTTTTAAGAAAGTAAAGGCAGAACATCAAAAACCACCAAAACTACTACAACCATTACCGATTCCCTAATAGAAATGGGAACACATAACTATGGATTTTGTGGTAGGTATGCCAAAGTCATAGCAGAACCACAATGCTAGCTATTTGGGTAATTATGGATTGACTTACAAAGAGTGCACATTTCATCACCTACAACATGCTGTATCCAGTCGAGTGATTGAGACGGATGTATCTATAGTAAGTTGTACGACTGCACAGTGTACCTGTTTCTATTATATTAGATCAAAACTCACGCTTTACAGTAGAATTCTAGAAGGACCTTCAAACAGCGATTGGAACTATAATGAACTTGAGTTCAGATTTTGATTCGCAGACTGACAGTCAGGCTGAAAGAGTTAATTAAGTGATGGAAGATATGCTACATGCTTGAGTTATCAATTTTGAAAGTTCTTGGGAGACGTACCTACCATTGATCAAGTTTGCCTATAACAATAGCTACTATACTAGCATAGGAATGGCGTCATTCGAAGCTTTGTATGGAAGACCTTGTCGATCGCCACTATGTTGGGCCGAAGTCAGAGATACTTAACTTCTTGGGCTAGAAATGGTACGAGAAACCAACGAGAAGATTCAAGCTATACAAGAGAAGATGAAGATTGCTTACACTCGACACAAGACCTATGCTGACAAGTGACACAAAGACTTGGAATTTGTCGTTGGAGATCACATGCTGCTTAAGGTTTCACCTATTCAAGGCATCTTTTGATTTGGTCAGAAGTGAGACAAGCTATTGCCTTGATTTATTGGACCATTTGAGTCTTGGAAAAGTTGTTTATCGACTTACGTTGAAGCCGAAGATGTCAGGAGTGCACATTTTTTCCACATCAGTATGCTATGGAAGTGTGCCACAACTATCATTCGAGATTAACTTCGAGGATATTGAAGTCGACGACAATGTTACGTTTAAAGAAGGAACAGTGCGGATTCTAGATCGTGGAATCAAGAAGGTCAAGAACAAGGAAATTCCCTTGGTAAAGATTCAATGGAAGTATCATGATGAAGGAGCTTCGTGGAAGCTAGAGTTAGAGATGCAATAGAAGTTTTCATTTTGTTGTACCTCTACTACTTCTGATTTCGAGGACGAAGTCTTTTGATAAGTGGTGGATGATGTAATACCCTGTATTTCCAATATTTTATAATACAAAGAGGTTCTATATACCTGCCTTGACCTTATTGGAAATTTTCCTTTTGAGCGATCGAACCTATTTCAAGCGATCGAGGATTTCCTTTTTCGATTGATCGAAACCCTACCGACCTAAATTTATGACATGGTCCCCACTTTAATTGATCGAATCGGTCTTCAATCAATCAAACCTGGCCGAATCACTTTTAAGCGATCGAAGTAGCATCAATCAATCAATCAAACATAACAGAATGTCTTATCTTCAATGCACGCAAATATTACCACATGCCTTTATCTTTTTCTATACATACTTATATTTTGTGTGTGTGGGGGGGGGGGGGTTGAGAACCAGAGAGTTAGAGAGAGGAGATATATATATATCTATATACACACCCACAAATATATATATCTCTTTACATATAAATATATATCCTATATATATATACTCTGTGGGAGAGAGAGATAGATGAAGGAGACGAAGAATAAGACGATTAGAGAGACAGAAAGAGAGAAACAAACACAGAGATCAAAGTAGGAGAAGAGGAAGCCATTGGAGGGAGCTCAAGCTTGACACTTTGCCAAACGTGCCCTTAACGATGTTAGGTGAGTTCCAAACTCACTCGGTAGCATAGATATAATGTATTTTGAGTTTTGGATGTAAAAGTATGACCCCAACACCCCCTAATACTTCTAAACGTTCACTGCCTAGAACTATTAGGAAAGACGACTTTTGATCGATCAAACTGAGTTTAATCGAACGAGCACACTGGAGTCTCAATCGATCAAAATAACTTTAATCGATCAAGACCTTATGGACTTCAATCGGTTGAAGATTCTTCAACCAATCGAACCCACTCTTCTTTAATCGATCAAACTGGTTCAATCAATTAAACTTATCAGAACATCATTGCATCATTTGAGATTATTAATTCTAAATGTTTAGTCATTTGAATGATGATCTATGTTTCTATTATGCGATACTATGGATTATGAGGATAATGGGATGCGATAATGAGATTCAGATAATATGGTGAGTAATGTAGTCAGATTTGGAATGTTAGTAATAATACAAAGTTGTAATGAGATAGGGCCCACGATATGAGGTATAATGGTTAGTAACATTAGATAACATAGTGGTAATTAAGTCAGTTATGTATCAGTTCCTCTCAAGGAAAGTATGTCAGTTTCAGGGATCAGTCATGAGCACATCTGCGTGGGATGTGAACGTTATGTGTTGTACTCGCAAGAGTTCCTGAAAGCTTTGATGCGGTGAACAAGAGTACTAATACCTATTGATTATAGACAGATGATACTCACAAGTGTTCTTAAAAGTGGTTAATAGTAAGAGTTCTTAAAAGCGGTGAACAAGAGTATTGGTGTGTCCATAGACCAGCGGTTATACTGGAGCAATGTATGGTGCTTGTAAGAGTTCTTAAAAGCAGTGAACAGTAAGAGTTCTTAAAAGCGGTGAACAAGAGCACTAGTATATTGTAAGGATATAATTGGCTCAGTATGTTCAGTCTGGGTTGGTACCAACTGTCTTAGGGTTTAAAGGCAATGAGAATCGGATAATGATGATTCGGAATAAAAGAGGAAAAGATATTATTAGTAACATTATTATATATGGTGCATAATTGGTAGTACTTTATACCTATGATATTGTGGGAGTTTCTATTCACTCAGTTGAAGTAAGCTGATGGCATTTATGCCTGGACATTCCCCTTCAGACTACTCTATCCCTATTGTTACAGGTGGTAGAACCTATGACGATAGCTAATATCCAGAGGAAGAATATGCAAAGAATGGCCCCACCAATGACGGTTATACTAGGGTAGACTATTATGCTGATGACTATTTTTGTGCTAGCTGAAGATCTGAAGACGGATATTAGCCTAAGTTTTTAATTTACATTGCTATTAGACTTTATAATAATTAGTACTTGGGCATTTGTTGCTTTCAGACCTTTTATATTCCTATAGTGCACTCTAATGGTGTTGTAATAACTAGATCTTCTATAATATATCCAGCGTGATATTATTGTTGTTCTTGTTTCTTATAGTTAACTAGTATTGTGTGGTGTTGACAAATTAGTGACATTCACCCGTCAGTCCCTATGGACCCAAGAAGGAAATTTATTTTTTTCTATTTTCGCTATTCTGGAGCATGATAGAGATATTATACACACATACATAAATATATACACACACATATACACTATATATATTCTATGAGAGAGAGCAAAAGAAGTAGACGAAGAAAGAGAAGAAGAAGGACAGAAAAGGGAAAAGAGAAGAAGAGGACAGAGAAGGAAGAAGAGGAGAGAAAGGAGGAGACTCCATTGAAGCTCAAGCTTCAAAAGCTCACACCAAATGACCCCTTACATTTTGGGGGTTCTAAACTCACTTAGTCGCTAAATTTAGTATTTTTACGAGTTTTGGACGTGAAGAAATGAACCTCAAAGCACCCTAGAGGTTCTGGACGTCACTGCTTGGAGAAGACAACTTTCCATCGATTGAACTTGTTGTTCCCTCAATCGATTGTACTTACTCTTCTCAATCGATTGAAACCAACTCTTTCCAATCGATTGAAAATGACTTCAATCGATTGGTACTTATAGATTTGGAATATCTCTATTTATACATGCTATGAACTACTTAGTTGTTTAATCATTGGTTCGTACTTTCATTATACGTTATTGTTTGAATAAGGAATACTGCGATGCAATAATGAGATATGATTACAAGTAAGGTGAAAACGTTTGTAACATGTTGTAATGTTGTAGTCTAGAATCATTTTTATATCTGTTCCATTTCAATCAGAGTAGTCAGGCCACAATGGGAAGTCATTTATCAGTAATAGTATAGAATCTAGATAGGTTTGATAAGTTCTGGGAATTGTACGTAGACGGACACTTGGTCATAAGTCCTTAAAAGCGGTGGATAGTTATGTCATTAAAATTGTTGGGCAGGGACCAGTGGTAGACGTTGCTAAGTCATGGCAATAAGATGATATGCTATTATTTGAAATGTTGTATCCCTGACATGCGGTGGGTGGTTTAAGTCCTTAAATGCCGGGGATGGACTGACGTGGTGTCCATAACATGTGGTGGACAGAATAATGGTGTATCTATAGAGTTGAACTATTGAGTCTATTCTTCAATCAAGGTTACTATCTTCGATCTACGTATAACAAGACATGGGTAACCGATTAATGGTTTGGAATAAAGAAAAAGATATTGTAAGTAGAACTCTATTTATATCCCTCATAACATGTAATTACAATATGCTTGTGATACCATTTTAGTTTCTACTCACTTAGCTTGCAATAAGCTGACGACGTTTTATGCCTGGACATTCCCCGTCCAGACTATCCTGTTACTTACAATGTAGGGGATAAACTTTACCATGAGAATGGCTTTTACCTAGATAAGGCTATGCCGGGGATGGAACTGCTAAGGTTGGAGATGTGGGGGAAGGATTATGACGCTGCCGATTATGTATACGCCAGTTAAAGACTAGCATAGATGTTAGCTCTAAGTCAGTTGTCGAATTTATTATTATGTTGTGTAGTAAGGTATGTGTTGCCTCAAGACTCTTTTATATTATTTATAGACACTCTGATGTAATAGTTAGTAAGTTCTGTTATGACCAATGAGTTCAGTTGTTATTACTGTCTCTTATTTTACTGTTTAGAGCTGCATGGTATGGATAATTTAGTGACTTCACCAGTCATTCTCTTTGGGCCCAAAAAGGAAGTTTATTTTTCTATATTTTTGATATTTCGGGATGTGACAGGATTTTTGGTGTTAGGGCCTAGGTGGATATCATTTTTTACCAATTGTCCCACACCATCTGGTCCTAGAACTTTTGAGATCCCTAAGATATGAGTATTAAGATAAGATCATCATTCTGATGTTAGATAGTTTCCTCGCAGGTTAGTATGGATCTAAACTTTTGTAAGTTTGTGGATGATACCTATGGAGGCTGATTCAAGGTGAAAAGTGCATAGTTATAGCGTATTACATGGTCTTTTATGCATACCTTTATCCCCAAAGTACCTACATTTAGGTGCATTCTAATAACAATGTTCATTTTATTGTGTTAATGCTAAAACATATGTTTATGCGTTGTTTTATAGGTATTAGAATGTAAATCAATGAAGTGGAGCTAAAGAAAAAGTGATTCTGGTGAAGAGAACAATAGAAGCAGCTGAGAAAATGCCAATTTTGACAATGAAGACTTTAGATTTGGAATATTTTCCCAGAGATATAAAATGTAGATCTTTGAGTTACAGTCGCATGGCCATAAACGGGAGGTCAATTTGAGGTCCGAGTGAAAAGTTATGGCCATTCTCCCATCGATGTGCAGAGTTGTCAAAATCAGAGCGTTCAATCAATTGAGACTTCGATCGATCGAACTAAGCTCGATTAATTGAACTTCGTATTCACCCAAAAGTTGCGTAAACTCTACAGGAACCCTAAATATAAGTCGTTTTGACGCTAGACAAAGGGAGGACGCTCCAGAACGCAAAAAACAGCAGTTTAGGTTAGTTTTAGGGTTAGATTAGGAGTAGATTAGGTTAGATTCTTGTTTCTCTTCCTCTTTTTCATTATTATACTGAAGATCATTGAAGATTCAAGTTGATTTCATATTTATTACAAGTTATATTCAGATTATTCCAGGTTTTCTTTTCCTTTTCTCTATTTCATTGTTTATTAGTTTATGTGTTATGATTACTCTAGGTTACTACTTCTGTATTAGTTTATTTGTGTTTCCGTAGTTTAGACGTTGGAAATATGTGATGAAACATTGATTTCCAACCTCTACCATGCAATTTTTAGAAACCTTGGGCTCGATCGATCAAAGGTATTTCGATCGATCGAACCAGGATCATAGTCAACTGATCGAAGGCATTTCGATCGATTGAAGGATGAGGTTGTCCGATCGATCGAGAGCGCTTCGATCGATTGAACATGTTAATTCCTGAAATGATTCTTTTCAGTATTCCATGACTTTCTATTTTAGAAATATGTCATCAAATTGTCCCTATAAGCTCAGTTTGTCACAACAGTTTTTAGTACTGAAAGCCTTAAGGCTATTTTCTTCAATAACTTTTGAAAACCAATTTGAATGCTAACACCATTTAGAGTGCATGTAATGATCATTATTTTAAACCATCTTCCAAGTATTTTAAATCACTTGTGATGATGTAGTCCCGATCATGAAAGGGCTACTGATTCTTTATCTTTAGAAAAATACGAAATACTGAAGAGGAATGAACTCCATAGAACGTTAGTGAGTATGCATGGTAGATGGTTAGGATCAGTACGGATTCGCGTGTTTCCAACTTCTTTAGTTTATTTATTTAATTAGTTATGTTTCTATAAGTTTTAGTTTATTATTTAGTTTAATTTAATTAATTAGGATTTGTTAGTACACCTCCAATCATTCATTCTTATTTTCTTTTTCTTTAGGTTATAACTTTGTAGACATTCTCCCTATTCCTTCCCTGTGGGATCGACCTGAACTTATCCAGTATTACTTGCACGATCACCTACACTTGAGTGTTGCAAAAGAGCGCACAACCTTTTAGTTGTGTCAAGTTTTTGGCGCCGTTGCCGGGGATGGCAACTAGGTTAGGACTTTACTAAGTTATTTCCAATTTTTTTTTACTTTTCAAAAAAAAAAATTATGAAAAAAAATAGTAATAAAAACTTTTGGACTTTTTCTCTCACAAGGTAAAAAATAAATAAATCAAATTTCTATTATTTTTAAATTTTGAGTGAAAATGTCTTATTCATATTATCCTCCATACAACACAAACGCTACGAATAGGTACACATTAGGTAATGAAAATCATGTGTACCCTAATGTCGAACAAATAGAATGTGTTATGGAAGAGGATGGTAAGGATTCTAGCACATGCACTCTACAAAGTTTTAAATTTCAAAATTCTTTGAGAGAGGACTTGGAAAATATTGGGCCCACATTAGACGATCTTCACCTTCCACAAGAAGCTAGTAATTTTCTAGATTGCTTGATCTTCTTCAGTGATAATGACATTGAGGCTCAAATAGATAGCTTTATACAAGTCCTGTCCAAAAGTATATACATAGAACAAAAATCCAATTCCTATGATCATATCTCTATAGATTCTGTTCTAGAACAAAAGGAGGGTAATGAAGCTAAATTAGAACATCACTTAGACCCTACCCCTTTTATCGAACCATGGCCTTCCCCTTTTTTAGTATTAAAATAGAGGCTGTAATAGAAACTACCAACACCAAAAATCGTTTATTGCATATAATTCCTAAAAAATGTGGTATTCCTCTTATAACTATGCCCAAAATATTTGGCAGCCATAGGTTTTGCATCTCCTCTGACCTTGAGCCTGACATTAGTTGGGGGGAGTTGCATTTTTCTAAGGATCCCAATGTTCTTCTCACAATTAAATTATTTCATTGGGAGGATCCTCAAAAATTTCAGTTAATACTTTATGATAAAAATCTTGATTAACCGAATTTATTTACTGAGTGGTTGTAGTATATTCTCTATTTTTTCCTTGTTGCTACTAATGATTTTGTAGGTAACTTAACAAAGAAATAAAAGAAAATAAAAAAAAATATGGATATTAATGCCTCGAGGTAACATCCTTCCTTCTCTCGCTTTACTTTACATGTCCATGTTCTTAGTTTAGAACATTGGGGACAATGTTTAGTTTTATTTGGGGGGAGTGAGTCATTGCATGCCTCGTTTCTTTCTTTTTATACTTTAATATCAATACACCTGCTTAGCAACATGACTCAGTAAATCAAAATTGCAAAAATTTTAAAATTTTTTATTTTTTTTAATATAATAAAATGGTGCTTGTATTTCTCTCTTCTTCAGTGTAGTTAGTCATGATGCATTAGTGTTATTTTCTGTATGTTATTTGTATGTGATACACAATGATAGTTTGTTTACTATCTTAGTTATAGTATATCTTATGCTTTTTAATCTTCAAACAACTTTGAGCACGTTGTGACAACCTTGTACTTAGCTAAAATGGATTAGTAAGCATAGCTTAGGTATCTTGAGAGACTGTAGTGGAGACTAATAACCCGAGTAAGCTTTTGTGCCTTTCTTTATTCTTGAGGGTTTTATAAAATTACTCTCACTTTTTGAAAAGCGTATTCATTCGTTGTAAGTCTCAATTTTCTTCATTTTGACTGATTACTAGAAGAGAACGTTCAGGATTTACCAAATTTAGAGCTCTTGAATTTACTAAAATGAATAATCCTATGAACTTAGAAGATGATTTAGGCCATCTTTTGACCATACATGGATAATATAGCCTTGGTCTACCTCTATGATATTCCTTTACTTCACCTCTTGAGCTTATCATAATCGCCTTGTCTTCACAATCCGAAAGTTCATACCTAACTCCATATTTGAGTTTCAGTTCTTTATTTAGGAGTGATTGGGATGCGTTGCATTGACAAGAAATTTGTTAGTGTGAATAAGGGAAAGTTGGCAAAAAGAAAAAAGAAAAAGAAAAAGAAAAAGAAAAGCATGAAAAGAAAAGAAAAATGCCAATGGTTATAGAAAAAAAAATAAGAATAGAAAGAAGAGTGAAAAAAATATTAAAAGAAAAGAAGAGAGAGATCAGAGAGGTGGGAAAGTTTGAAAAGTTGTAATAGACATTCCAATCACATCCGTTGACCTAATTGAATATCACAAGCCTCTGTCTTCTTTCATCTAATGCCTCTTTTTCAAAGTCCTGATGATTTTAAGTAAATTGGATTTGAAGTTAAGGTAATCATAGAGTTCTCCACGGTATCTCGCTCTTCTAGTGAAAAATATCCATTCATGAGACTTTATGCACTAAAATGTCCATTTTTCTATTTAGATATGAAAAGCCTTTGTTTTCATCTATATTTACTCTATATAACTTCCATATCATGAGTGATAATTATTACACCTAATTCGGAGTGATTTCTTCTTGAGAGTGTAATGCCGGTGAGAGTTGAGTCAAAATGAACGTCTTGATAGTATCTTAAGTTATGCAAGCGTTAAAATTAAAGTTTTGTATTGTCCATTCACACACACACTTGAAGATTAATAGGTATGGAATATTCTAATGACTTTGATAGTAGATTAACTGTAATGTGTGTGTCGCATTGCTATGGCTTACTAGAGAGTTTCATGAGATTGTTGAGCTTAGCCACATTGCTAAATAAGAGAAAAAAATTTCTTGATAAAATTTAAATGAGAACCATTACCATAAATATGAATTTTGTGGGTAAATTCACTGCAAACCCTCACGAGACAATACTCGTCCACATGGGGGAACCTAGGGGTTTAAAGGCTTGTTGCATACGCTAAATGCAATCGCGATTCCTGCGAAAGTGAGTTAGGATTTTTACTTTCTTTTGTTTTCAATTTTTAGAGTTTAAATAAACAATGCTATAGTTTGCTTCATTGCTAGGGACTATCAACGAACTAGTTGGGAGGGTGTGATTCAAAGTGAAAAGTGCATAGTTATAGCGTATTGCATGGTCTTTTATGCATACTTTTATCTCCAAAGTCCCTACATTTAGGTGCATTCTAATAACAATGTTCTTTTCATTGTGTTAATGCTAAAACATATGTTTATGCGTTGTTTTATAGGTATTAGAATGTAAATCAATGAAGTGGAGCTAAAGAAAAGTGATTCTGGTGAACAAAACAACAGAAGCGGCTGAGAAAATGCCAATTTTGAAAATGAAGACTTCAGATTTGGAATATTTTCCCAGAGATATAAAATATATATCTTTAAGTTACGGTCGCGTGGCCGCACACGGAAAAGTTATGGCCATTCTCCCATCGGTGCGCAAAGTTGTCAAAATCAGAGAGTTCAATCGATCGAACTAAGCTCGATCGATTGAACTTCATATTCACCCAAAAGTTGCGTAAACTCTGCAGGAACCCTATATATAAGTCGTTTTGATGCCAGACGAAGGTAGGATGCTCCAGAACGCAGAAAATAGCAGTTTAGGGTAGTTTTAGGGTTAGATTAGGAGTAGATTAGGTTAGATTCTTGTTTTTCTTCCTCTTTTTCATTATTATGCAGAAGATTCAAGTTGATTTCATATTTATTACAAGTTATATTCAGATTATTCCAGGTTTTTCTTTTCCTTTTCTCTATTTCATTGTTTATTAGTTTATGTGTTATGATTACTCTAGGTTACTACTTCTGTATTAGTTTATTCATGTTTCTGTAGTTTAGACGTTGGAAATATGTGATGAAACATTGATTTCCAACCTCTACCATGCAATTTTTAGAAACCTTGGGCTCGATCGATCGAAGTTATTTCGATCGATCGAACCAGGACCATAGTCAACCGATCGAAGGCATTTCGATCGATTGAAGGATGAGGCTGTCTGATCGATCGAGAGCGCTTCGATCGATCGAACATGTTAATTCCTGAAATGATTCTTTTAAGTATTCCATCACTTTCTATTTTAGAAATTTGTCATCAAATTGTCCCTATAAGCTCAGTTTGTCACAACCGTTTTTAGAACTTAAAGCCTTAAGGCTATTTTCTTCAATAACTTTTGAAAACCACTTTGAATGCTAACACCATTTAGAGTGCAAGTAATGACCATTGGTTTAAACCGTCTTCCAAGTATTTTAAATCACTTGTGATGATGTAGTCTCGGTCATGAAAGGGCTACTGATTCTTTATCTTTAGAAAAATACGGAATACTGAAGAAGAATGAACTCCATAGAACGTTAGTGAGTATGCATGCTAGATGGTTAGGATCAATGCGGATTTGCGTGTTTCCAACTTCTTTAGTTTATTTATTTAATTAGTTATGTTTCTATAAGTTTTAGTTTATTATTTAGTTTAATTTAATTAATTAGGATTTGTTAGTACACCTCCAATCATTCATTCTTATTTTCTTTTTCTTTAGGTTATAACTTAGTAGACATTCTCCATATTCCTTCCCTGTGGGATCGACCTGGACTTATCCAATATTACTTACACGATCACCTACACTTGGGTGTTTCACAAGAGTGCACAACTTTTTAGTCGTGTCAGAGGCCATGTGATTCATGGGGACACTGTGGAGCCGACTGACCCAGAGTTGTATTATAAGCGCATATGTTGTATGGCCAGCCAATACCTAGAGGAGGATGTATGTTACTAGGCGGACCCACTCGACTAAGATTTTTATGGATGCGTATCATTACTCAAGGACACGGGAGGCTATTTATCATGAAATGGCTCGCTTGTCCAAAACAAGCTAGAGATGGAAATTATCAAGTTATGAGCTATCTTAGCGAGACTTGACTCCCTGGTCATACCTACAGCTGCACCAGCTCGAGCAACACCACAGGTACTAGATCCAGTAGTGCCAGTGGTCGAGCCAGTCGAGGCCGAGCTGATAGTGGATAAGGAGGATGAGGATCCTATTGAGGACATAGAGCCTGAGGATGAGGATCAAGACAAGGATGTGGATGTAGACGATAATGAGAAGTCCGAGGAGGACCCAGAGGAGGATCTCGGGACCCAAAGCCAACTAATAGGGATGTCATAGCTGGAAAGGACATTGTAATAGCAGAGAGGGATGAGGATGTTGAGGACGAGGAGCCTGGGAAGGCAGTCGTACTTGTGCTAGCAGGACCCATATCACAGAATGTATCCATTGCCCAGATGGCAGCAGAGTGGGTAGCAGGGATGGCCGCACAGCTAAAGGGATTCATTATAAGAGAGGCTGAGCTAGTAGAGGCTATTACGCTAGCCGAGGGATTCGCCCGTTGCAGCTATCGATGCCGCTGAGCCAGTAGTAGACGCTATGGATGATGATGACGATGAGGAGATGGTAGAAGATTGGGATGTCGAGATCAGGATAGGAGATCTTGATGCACCGATGGGGGATGACCCACCTGAGGAGTGGCATTTTTCATTCGAGGATGAGGCTTCCTTGTATGGATCAGGTGTGGATGACTATTGAGTTAGGACTTTGGGGGCATAGATTTCTAGTATATATATTAGAACATGTTGCCCACATTATTTTAAGGATTATAGGATAGCTATTTGACCATAGCTCTTTTGTATAGTTAGCAGCCACTAGTAGTGGTATTGTAAATAGTTAACTCTAGCATTGTATTGGCTTATGTCCTATGTGGTACACAGTTTGACTAGTGTGTACTCCGCAGTACATCATCTGATGGATATATACACAAGTATTATCTTTTGGAGATGTTGCATTATGAGCTTGATTTTGTTATGTACTTGTAATTAGAACTAATAGTTATCTTGTCTATCACTTTACCTTGATTCTTGTTTCTTCGCAAAGACTGTTTGCTAATCGATAGGTCTTTTTGTAAGTACAAGACACACAAAGCCATTATGATTAGACCGAGGAATCAAGCACGATTAGGAGCTCCTACTACAGAGGGTATGGACTCGACGAACATTTTTGAAGCATTCATGCAACGAATGGAGCATGCTGCAGACATATAACCATGCCACTCACCAACAACTTTTCCAACACCCTGTCGCACCATCTCCATAGAGTCAAACCAAAGATAAGTTTTAGAACATTTCCGTGGCCTACGCCCAGAGAAGTTTGATAGGTTAACGGAGCCATAGTGGGCAGAATAATGGCTGGGTTAGATGGAGCTTATCTTTGAAGCTCTAGAATATAAGAAATAGGATAAATGTCACCTTGCAACGTTTTAGTTGACCTATGCTGTTGCCGACTGGTGGGAGGCCGAGCAGGTGACCATTGGAATGAATACTGCAAGGGTTATGCCTTGGGAGACATTCAAAGGCAGATTCCTGGAAAAGTGTTTTCCAGACGATAAGAAGGACCAGCTGTGGATATCGCAGGCTAACCACGTTTTAACTTTTTCAAATTCAAAATACGATTTGCCATTTAATTTTTAAAGAAAAATTAACAAACCTTTTTAAAAACAAACTGGTCTTTTAGAAAACAGAGATATCTAAGTCTGGGAATTATGGAATGAGAGGGGAGGAGCCTGGCGGACTAAAACACACCCTCTCATCCTATCTTGTGATAAGCCTCTAATCAACATCCTTTTTGATCGAATTATTAATCTCAGCATGCCATCAACTAATACGTATATATATATACATTCCAAAAGCATGTAGAAAGGGGTGCAAAATTGCTAACGATAAAATGGCATACAAAACCATAGTTCAAATAGCAAGCAAAATGAGATGCAATAAGGAATAAAGGAACTTACCCAGGATCTAGCCTCGAATATTAAACATGTAATGCATACAAATAAATAGAAAACCTAGAAAAATGGTCTCTAACACATATATACATATAAGGCAAACCCTAATCTAAGGTGTCGCGCATGAAGTCGAAAATCAATAAAATCAAACAAAACAAAAATAAAGGGTGGTTCAAGAAGTCATACCTTGATACTGCTACAAAACAAAAGTTAGTCCATATGCTTTGAATACAATATAATATCAAATCCTAAATGTTATACCCAATTTTTGCCTAAATCTAACAAAAATGGAGAAAGTTGGAAAAATCATGAATTCTTTCCAATTTGTTGAAACCGCAACATCCCTATAGGTATATAATTCTCAACTAGGAGCCAATGCAATGTCCATATAGAGATGTTCTAATCTCAACATGATTAAAAGGAATCCATGACTAAGCTCAACCAATTAAAACAAAACAATGTCCTAAAATACAAGAATCAATGCATATGTTATGATAACAAATGCATGAACATGAACATGCAAAGAATCAGTCATTGATTTGGATCATTGAGCCTCTGGATTTAAGCTTAATTAACCTTGTTCAAAACATAGTTTAAGTCTTAGGTCACAGAAAAATCATTTGGATCATCATTTACAAAGTTTATCAAATCTATCATAGAATCTCAGGAATTAAAGAGAAGGAATTAGATATTCAAAAATAAGAAACTCATGTGATGGGCACTATGATGGACCGAGTCTTAAAGATGATCCTTTGTATGTTCCAGATGGGCCAATCACAAGATCAACAGCTAAAAAGATCAAGGAAGCAATGCAAGGTTTGGTGCAATCCACTTGGGATGAATTTGCAAATGCTTCAAGCAAGACTTCAACATTCAAGATGAGCTTTAAAGAAGAGAAACCAATCTTAATCCATGTGATACAAGACACTTAGGCTATTTTCTTTATGTTCGCTGGTTTTGGGCATGTGGGCCTATTTTATTCATTAAATTGGACATCTATTTAGCTTTAAGTTTAAGTTGTTTTGGGCTTGAGTACTTCCAACCCATTTCTTTTATTTTTATTGAAGGCCTTTTGGTTCTTAGGGTTTCTTAGATATAAAACACTCTTGTAGCAGTTTTTATCATCAGATTATGTGGATGAATATTATTCTTCTTAGAGAATTCAATTTTCTCTTCTTGTTCTTGATTGAACAATCTGAACTTATCAAAGGCATTCCCTTTGTGGCGTTCACACCAAATCTGGGTTCTTGAAATAGGATTTCAACGGGTCTAGATCATCTTTGTGGCTTGATTGTTGGCTTTTCTGGGTTATTTACAATCTGATCGTGGGTTCAAGGAATATCAATTCCACGGGTTCGCCAAAAAGAAAAATGAGAGTGAGGGTGAAACTTCAAGAAAAAGATAGAGTGAAAAAAAATATAGAGAGGTGGCTGAAAATAAAGAAAAGAGAGTGGAGCCACGAGAGAAAAAGGAAAGAGAATTTACGGAGAGAAAAGAAAAGAAAAAATTGAGTTTTATGCAAAACAGAGTGAGGTTAAGAGGGCCTTTTTAATAGATCAACCTATGATTCTTCTTGTTTACAAAGAATCTTATCTTAATCTTCATGACTAGTTTGGCTGTTTCTTTATTGCAGGAGTTCGAGAAAATATTGCTAGAGGAGATGCCGAGTGGGTTACCGCCCATTAGAGGCATTGAGCATCGAATTAATTTGGTACCTGGAGCTGTCATTCCTAACCGACCAGCCTATAGGAGCAATCCAGAAGAGACAAAGGAGCTTCAAAGGCAAGTTGATGATTTGATGAGTAAGGGGTATGTGAGAGAGAGCATGAGTCCATGTGCAGTACCAGTGCTTCTAGTGCCAAAGAAAGATGGGACTTGGAGGATGTGCATTGATTGCAGAGCGGTCAATAATATCATGGTAAAGTATCGTCATCCCATTCCTAGATTAGATGATATGCTTGATGAATTGCATGGCTCTTGTATTTTTAATAAAATAGATCTTAAAAGTGGTTACCACCAAATCAGAATGAAAGAGAGAGATGAATGGAAAACTGCTTTTAAGACTAAATATGGACTTTTATGAATGGTTGGTTATGCCATTTGGACTTACAAATGCGCCTAGTACTTTTATGAGATTAATGAACCATGTTTTAAGGCTTTCATAGGCAAGTTTGTAGTCGTGTACTTTGATGATATCCTGGTGTATAGCAGGAACTTAAATGAACATATTGAACATTTGAGATGTGTGTTCGATGTGCTGAAATGTGAAAAGTTGTATGCTAATTTTAAGAAATGCACCTTTTGCATGGAAAAAGTTGTTTTTCTTAGATATGTTGTTAGTATATAGGGCATTGAGGTAGATGAAGAAAAAGTCAAAGCCATCAAGGAGTGGCCAACGCCTAAAGGTATCACTGAGGTAAGAAGCTTTCACGGTTTAGTTAGTTTTTATAGGCGTTTTGTTAAGGATTTTAGCACCATTGCTGCACCACTCAATGAAATAATAAAAAAGAATGTTGGATTTCACTGGGGATTTGATCAAGAGACTGCATTTGCTACTATTAAAGATAGACTTTGTTCTACACTTGTTTTAGCATTACCTGACTTTAACAAAACTTTTGAGATTGAATATGATGCTTCAGGAATAGGGATTGGAGCCGTTTTGATGCAGGATAGGCGGCCCATAGACTTTTTCAGTGAAAAGCTAAGTGGGGCGGCTTTGAATTACCCCACTTATGATAAAGAACTTTAAGCTCTTGTTCGCGCTCTAGAGACATGGCAGCACTACCTTTGGCCTAAGGAGTTTGTGATCCACACCAATCATGAATCATTGAAGCGTATAAAGGGACAAGGTAAATTAAATAAGAGACACGCAAGATGGATGCAATACATCGATACCTTTCCTTATGTCATCCGTTACAAGCAAGGTAAGGAAAAATATTATCGCTGATGCTCTATCACGAAGGTATGTACTTCTTACTTCTATGAGTGCTAAAATGCTTGGGTTTGAATATGTGAAAGATATGTATGCAAATGACACTGATTTTTCTGAGGTGTATTTTGCGTGTGATAACGTGGCATTTGGTAAAATTTTCAAGCATGGTGGTTATTTGTTTAAAGAAAACAAATTGTGTGTGCCAAATTGTTCAATGCGTGAATTGTTGGTGCGACAGGCACATGGTGGGGGATTAATGAGACACTTTGGTGTCAAGAAAACCTTAGAAGTTTTGCATGAACATTTCTTTTGGCCTAGGATGATACGAGATATCACTCGGATATGTGGTAGGTGCATTACATGTAGAAAGGCCAAATCCACGGTTTTACCACATAGGTTGTACACACCCTTATTGGTCCCTAGTGAGCCATGGGTAGACATTTCTATGGACTTTGTTTTGGGGCTGCCTAAAACAAAGAGGGGTAGAGATTCTATTTTTGTGGTAGTGGACAGATTTTGTAAAATGGCACATTTCATTACATGCCATAAAATAGATGATGCCACAAACATAGCTGATTTGTTTTTCAAGGAAATAGTACGACTCTATGGTGTACCTAGGAGTATTGTTTCTGATAGGGATGTTAAATTCCTTAGCTACTTATGGCAGGTTTTGTGGGGTAAATTAGGCACCAAACTTTTATTTCCCACTACTTGTCACCCACAGACTGACAGACAGACTGAAGTAGTCAACAGGACCTTGACTTAACTCCTACGCACTGTCATTCAAAAGAATTTAAAAACCTAGGAGCATTGTTTGCCATTCATAGAGTTTGCATATAATAGGACTATGCACACTACTACTTCTTATTCTCCTTTTGAAATTGTTTATGGTTTTAATCCGCTCACTCCTTTAGATTTAATGCCTTTACCTATTGATGACAGGAGTAGTTTGGATGGACACAGGAAGGCTGAATTGGTGAAGTCAATTCATGAGAGGGTACAACTTCAAATTGCACAGAAAAATGAAAAGTTTGCTTCCCAAGCCAACATAGGGAGTAATCGTGTTCTCTTTGAACATGAGATTGGGTATGGGTTCACATGCGTAAAGAAAGATTCCCTACCCATAGAAGGACTAAATTGCATCCTCGAGGAAATGGCCCTTTTCAAATCCTTGAGAACATTAATGATAATGCTTATAAAGTGGATCTTCCAGGTGAGTATAATGTCTCGGCTACTTTCAATGTTTCTGACCTTTCCCCATTTGATGCAGGTGACGATTCGAGGTTGAATCCTTTTGAGGAGAGGGGGAATGATGGGCACCATGATGGACCGAGTCTTAAAGATGATCCCTTGCAAGTTCCAGATGGGCCAATCACAAGATCAAGAGCTAAAAAGATCAAGGAAGCAATGCAAGGTTTGGTTCAAACCACTTGGGCTGAATTTGCAAATGCTTCAAGCATGACTTCAACATTCAAGATGGGCTTCGAAGAATAGAAACCAGCCTTAATCTATGTGATACAAGCCACTTAGGCTATTTTCTTTATGTTTGCTGGTTTTGGGCATGTGGGCCTGTTTTATTCATTAAATTGGACATCTATTTAGATTTAAGTTTAAGTTATTTTGGGCTTGAGTACTTCTAACCCATTTCTTTTATTTTTATCGAAGGCCTTTTGGGTCTTAGGGTTTCTTAAATATAAAACATTCTTGTAGCTGTTTTTATCATCAGATTATGTAAATGAATATTATTCTTCTTAGAGAATTTAGTTTTTTCTTCTTGTTTTTTATTGAACAATCCAAACTTATCAAATGCATTCCCTTTGTGGCGTTCACACCAAATCTGGGTTCTTGAAACTGGATTTCAACGGGTCTAGATCATCTTTGTGGCTTGAGTATTGGCTTTCCTGGGTTATTTACAATCTGATCGTGGGTTCAAGGACTATCAATTCCATGGGTTCACATCATCATGGTTCCCATGGTTTTATCTCAATCATTTTGGAACATAAGGTGCCTCTGTGAGTCTACTAAACCCAAAAAAAATATCAAGAAACAAACGGTCCAATCTACGGGAATTGGACCATAACCAAACATCACTTAGAATTTATAAACTCTCTGTCTACAGATCGTGTATGATTTTTTAAAAATAGTAAACGAATCTGAAGCACTTTAATCTTTTTAAGGATCTTGATAACTCATGAAACTTCATAGAAAAAAATATTTGAAGCTTAAAATGTTTGATTAAAGCTCTAATCCATTCATTTTAAAAAGATGTTACTGTTTTAAAATTCTGGACAGAAAACAATTGGGTTGCAAAACCCATGATCAAGCCATGTTAACCATAAAATCTCACCAAAACAAAAATTACTATGGTATATCTATGAGTTAAAAAACAAATTCCAATTGGTCTCATCATCCAATTTCAACGGATTATGATTTAACTAAAAATTTTTGATCATAGATCATCATTGGAATCACAGCACCATTGTCGAATTGTCATTTCTTATTTAAACTCAACTTGGTTCAAAATTCTAGAGAGAACTTAGACTAAGTATTGGTTATAACCATTCAACATAATTAAACAAATATTGAAGACGTTCATAGACTCAAAATTTAAAAGATCTCCATGGAGGCCTCTTTGAATTCTACTCAAGTTCATGAACACCCTCAAACACTTAGACTTGTTTGGATCTAACTCTCAAACCATGACCATTGGTTTGCTCTAGATCCAACTCCTCTCTTAAATGGATTGTCCTTGAGGAATGCGAGAACACTAAACCGTCATAGGTTTCAATAGACTATGAAGAGCATTCTATGAAACCTTCAAATCAATAGATCCAAGCCATGAATGCAAGACTTGAATCTAACAATCGACCCTAAATATAACCAAAATCAACCTTAACCCTCATGTAAATCACTAATTTACAAGAAATTAAGAGATCAAACTCAAAGAAATCAAGTGGTATATTGAAGATCCCATTGATTCCTAGGGAGAAGAGTATAAACAAAGAGAGAGAGAGAGAGAGATAGATAGATAGATAGAGAGAGAGAGAGAGAGAGAGAGAGAGAGAGAGAGAGAGAATTCAAACTTAATTGATGATCCAAAGCAAATTTTCTTTTAAGAAGCTTTATTTCAAAACATAATCCATGATCAACTAGATCTAAAACAATAAATAGATGAGAATTCAATCACAATTCAAGTGGTGTGTGATGAAATGAGGTGGGAAGAGACTTTTTAAAAATTGTGTAAAAGATCCTAGAATTCTATGAATTGTGATTAAATTTTATCTAAACAACCTAAAGATTAGAGGAGTACCTCCTAATATCCTATGATTTTCTCTTGTTGTGATGAAGATCTTCATAGTCTTCAAGCTCTTCTTCAAGTTCTTCAAGCTCTTCTAATGGCTTCCTTCACAAAATTTCTTTCTCTTGTATCTCTTATATCTAAAAATTGTTCTCTTTCCTAATGGAGATAAACATCTCCTCATATAGGCCAATCTTGAGGGGTTAATTCAGTAAATTCTAGTTTAAAATTTATGTGCAATGACATCTTTGGTTGTTCAATACGTATTGAAAAAAAAAACGAAGTGTTTCAGCGGGCAGCACTCACTGAGTTGTCTGCGGCACTCAGTGAGTGCCAGTCCGCCACTCACGAACTTCTGACACGGCATTCAGCGAGTGCCGCCGAAGTTGCCGTGTGCTGCCTCATTCTCTTTATTTATAGATAGATGATTTTTATGTTTTCTTTTCTTTCAAATAAACTCTAGTTTTCTTTTTTTCTTTTCTTTCAAATTTTCTTTAAATAGACATTATTTTTCTTAAAAGAAATATACGTACGTATAATTATTTATATTTTGAAAATGCAAACACGCATGTTTTTGCCAATTTTCTTCTATGTTTTTTTACGTGAATTTCCTTGAACACCCAGTCTTTCCTTTCTTTTTCGAATTCTACAACCTTTAGAGATAAAAAAAACTTCATGAAGAGCTTGAATTGCTTTGAAAAGACTTTAAATTTTGCCAAATGTTGTTGTCATCGGTTTTGGAGGTAATCGTTCTCTGAAATCGATGGCCGGTCAAAATCGAGGTGTCTATCATTTGCCCCACTTTGGTAGAGCTTGTGAAGTAACGCATATCACAAGTGAATGTCGACGCCTGTGTGGAGACAAGCCTTTGACCAAACTATCGGATTCAGGTAAAAATAAAGGAACATTGCAAAATGGTAGCAAAGTTGGTCAGTGCTGGTAATGCTCGACAGTGAGTTGCCTACGTATCCGAAAGGGAATCAGACTAGGATGTAGTTCAGACAAGGACAACACATAGACACAAACAATCATACGAATGAATGTACCTATCCTATCATGATGCACGTGCTTATGCAATGCTTTCAAATGAAACAAAATGAATCTGACCATGCTAGTGTTATGCTTGCCCTATTTAATGCTTTTACTACATGATGCATGATGCAAAAACTAGAGATAATTAACGATGGTTGGTAGATGCAAATCCGTTATAAGGACCAAGAATGACTAAAGATTTTGGTCAGTGCAAATTCATTGTAAGGATCGAGAATATATAAGTTAACTGAAAATTTTAGTCATCACAAATCTGTTACGAGGATTGAGAACATGAATTTTTTGTATTCCCACACTTTT
The DNA here is from genome assembly GCA_033977485.1 of Hydrangea macrophylla. NCBI lineage: Eukaryota > Viridiplantae > Streptophyta > Magnoliopsida > Cornales > Hydrangeaceae > Hydrangea > Hydrangea macrophylla. The sequence continues at coordinate 40,152,740 of CM066984.1, forward strand.
GATCAATGCAATTCTGTTACGAGGACCGATAACATAAATCTGTTATATTCCCACACTTTTGATCAACGCAAATTTGTTACGAGGTTCAAGAATGCAAATTCGTTACACTCCCAATTTTTTATCAACACAAATCCGTTACGAGGACCGAGAACATAAATCTATTATATTCCCACACTTTTGATCAACACAAATCCATTACAAGGACTGAGAACGCAAATCCGTTACACTCCCAATTTTTGATCAACGCAAATCCGTTACGAGGACCAAGAATGCAAATTTATTACACCCCCAACTTCTGATTAGTGCAATTCTGTTACGAGTACTGAGAACATAAATTTGTTATATTCCCACACTTCTGATCAACGTAAATCTGTTGTAAGGATCAAAACATAAATCCGTCATATTCTCACACTTCTGATCAATGCAAATCCATTACGAGGATCGAGAACATAAATCCATTATATTGCCATACTTTTGATCAATGCAAATCTGTTGTGAGGATCGAGAATGCAAATCCATTACACCCCTAACTTTTGATCAACATAAATCCATTACGATGATCCAAACTGTAAATCCATTATATTCTCACACTTTTGATCAACATAAATCTGTCACGAGAATTGAGAACATAAGTCCATTATATTCCCATACTTCTAATCAATGCAAATCCGTTATGAGGGTTGAGAATACAAATCCATTACCCCCCCCCCCCCACCTTTTAATCAATGCAAGTCCATTGTGAGGATCGAGAATGCAAATCCGTTACACCCCCAACTTCTTATCAACGCAAATCTATTACGATGATCGAGAATGCAAATTCGTTACACCCTATTTTTTTATCAACGCAATTCTGTTATGAGGACCTAGAACGTAATTCTGTTGCACTCCCAACTTCTGATCAATGCCATTCCATTATGAGTATCGAGAACATAAATCCATTTTATTCTCACATTCAGATATCTTTGATTAGTGCAAATCTATTATGAGGACCGAGAATGCAAATCCTTTACATTCCCATTTTTTGAAAGTCAATCTGGCTCAATTCAATTCAAATTCCTAAGATTGGGAGTCAATCAGACTCAATTCAAACTGCTAAAATCAGGAGTCAATCGGACTCAACTCAAATTCCTAAGATTGGGAGTCAATCAGACTTAATTCAATTCACTTTCCTAAAATCGAGAGTCAATCAGACTCAATTTAATTCAAATTCCTAAAATCAGGAGTCAATCAGACATAATTCAACTTAAATTCCTAAGATTGGGAGTCAATCAGGCTCAATTCAATTCACTTTCCTAAAATTAAAAATCAATCAAACTCAATTCAATTTAATTCTCTAAGATCATGAGTCAATTAGACTCGGTAGAATTCAAAATTTCAAAATTGGGAGTCAATCAGACTCAAACAAATTTCAAATTTCACAAAACTGGAGTCAACTAGACTCAAAGAATTCAAACTTCTACCATCGAGAGTCAAGTCTAACTCAAGCGATTTCAAATTTTAAAAAATCCAGAGTCAATTAGACTCAATTTAATTCAAATTTCAAAAATCCAGAGTCAATTTGTCTTGAAAGAATTCAATTTCACAAAATCTAGAGTCAATTAGACTCAGAAGAATTTTTAATTTCAAGATTGGAGGTCAATCAGACTCAATTCAATTTACAAATTCGGGAGTCAATTGGACTCAATAACAATTTCATTTCCAAATCAAGTGTCAATCAGACTCAACATAATTCAAATCATGAGTCAATCAAATGAATTTCTATCTCCAAATAGGGAGTCAATTTGACTCAAAATATTTTTTATTTCCTTCCAAATTGTTCAAAATTGGGAGTCAATTTAACTCAAAACAATTTCTATTTCAAAACTTCGGAGTCAATCGGACTCAAGAATTAAATTTTTTGAAATCGGAAGTTTAATTGAGACTTAAAGAATCATTGAAGACTAACGCGAATGTGAGGTTGCCATTGAGGACCAACATATTGAAGGAAGCTGCCGTTAAGGACTAATGCTAATGTAAAAAGCTACAATCGAGGATTAATGCTAATGAAGGGAAAATGCCATTGAGGACTAACCCTTATGAAGAGAAGCTATAATTGAGGACTAATGCTTATGAAGAGAAGTTGTCATTGAGGACTAACACTTTTGTAGAGAAGCTTCCATTAAGGACTAATGCTTTTATAGAGAAGTTGCCATTGAGGACTAACGCTTAGGAAGGGAAGCTGCCATTAAGGACTAACGCTTAGAGAAGAGAAGCTATCATTAAGGACTAACGCTTAGAGAAACTGCCATTGATGACTAACGCTTATGAAGAGAAGGTGCCATTGAGGACTAATGCTTATGAAGAGAAGCTGCCATTGAGAACTAATGCTTTTGTGGAGAAACTGCCATTGAGTACTAATGCTTATGAAGGGAAGTTGCCATTGATGACTAACACGTAGAGAAGCTTCCATTAAGGACTAACGCTTATGACGGGAAGCCGCCATTGAGGACTAATGCTTATGAAGAGAAGCTGTCATTGAGGACTAACACTTAGAGAAGCTGCCATTGAGGACTAACGCAAAATCTGGAGTCTCCTCGGACTCAAAGAATTTGAACATAGCTGATTGGAAAGAATGATTTTTTGCATTTGTGGACCTTTGGAAGAAACATATCGATTCTATCAAAAGAGGGAAGTCATCTTTGCCCCTAGTCTTGGACCCTTCTTGTATTACCACTTTAGCATTGTGTTATGATGGTGTTTGAAACTTTTGCATGCATTGCTCTTGGGATGCTTATGGAGACTTTTTAAATATTTATTCATCATCTTAAATCCACACATTGAGACCATTATTGGCTCATCAGACGAGAATAGACTCAATAGACACAAGCTGATTAAACCATACTCTAAATTGATGTACTTTCGTCATGAATAAACGTATCATCTCACCTTTTTGTTTACACCTCATCTTCTCATGGTAGTATTTCATTGATAAATCCAAACTTTTATCATTTTTCCTCTTTTTATTTAGTTGATTCTTTTCCTGTCCAGAGTGTCCTTCTAATCAATGCTTTAGCCTAGAGAATAAAAGACACTCCATTTCAAAGCATTTCAAAACAAACTTGGTGACTTGAGAACTTGCTTCTAGCATAGAGGGCTTTTGGCAAACAAAGTTTGCCCCTAGTTTAAAAGAGACTTGGGGGTTTGCTTCAAAGGTAAAATACGGATTTCAGTAAATGAAGTTTGCCCCTAGTCTTGAGAGCAGATAGGCTTATCCTGAGGGGTTTTGAGAGGATGATAGCAATGGGATATCTGAAGCATAGTTTCTCCTACCTTGGAGGCAATCCGTATGAATAGGGTGGGATGAGGTGGGTCAACCCATCATTTAAAGGGAACATTGTTTGGGCAAACAGAGTTTGCCCCTAGTCTGCAATGAGGAAACTAAAGGTGTAAAAGATGTTACGTATAGTTCGCGGACTGAGAACCTTGGAAGGTTCGCCTACTTATCCCCGAACGGGAATTAGGTCCAAAGTAGTTCGGCCAAAACTTGAAAGAAAGTGCCAGATCATAGCAAGGGTGGCACCTAAACCGGTACAAGTACTCTGAAGGTCTTGAAAGAATTAGGCTTCAAGGATTGGTGGGCTTTTCGAGCCATGTTGTCATTTGGGTCTAGTGAGTGCGTGTCACTTGTGGTAGCCCTTCTGTAGCCTGATCAACTACTTCTCCTTTTTTTTTTTTTTATGGCGGTTGATTCTTTTCACATTTTCACTAGCCAGTGAAATTTGCTACTCTCATAATACATCATATCTTCATTACACTCTCATATATTTTCAAACCAATATCAACCCTTCAAAAAAAATTTCTTTGTTTATTCAGGCTTATAGAAAGATACCTCTTTAGTTGTTTAGGCCCATTTAACCTCTAAATATCTCACTGATGCTTTCAAAATTTTATTTTCAATCTTTTCTTTACTTAGCACAAAGCCCCAAGATGGTTCTTAAGCTAATGATTTTCATCGATGTATTTATGAATTCAATGTTCTTTGTTTACTCTTCACTTATTTTGATTTTTTATTTACTTACTCTCGTCATCTCTTATGATTTTGACTGGCTAGGATCCAAAATTTGAAATCAACATGCATCTTATTTTTGCTCTAACTTTTGCCTAAGCGCCATTTTGAGTTTTCATCCTAGCGAGCTCTTTTTTCTTTTTTTTTTTCTTCCCTTTTTTTTAGACGCTCTAACTTTTGTCTAGGTGCCCTTTCAGATTTTCATCCTAGCGAGCTCCTTTTTCTTTTTCTCTTTTTTTTTTTTTTATTTTGAAGGAGCATTTTATTTAAAATATCTGGCTACCATCAAGGACCAAGTTTATGGCTTTGGAGTGTGGGCTTATCTTTTAGGCTTAGTATTTGAGAAAAGGGGATGGTGCGCAAGCTTCAAGAAGCTCCAAGTTCGTTTTTCCAAGATTGGTCAAGAGTATCTTTAAAATTTTAAAGTACAACTAATCAATTCTCCACTCCTCTTTGGATTTGGCACAAAATTTGGGGATATTTTTTTCAATGCAAAGATTTATCAACAACATATTTTCTATCATCATTTGAAAACTGATTTATTTTTATTTTCTTCCTTTCTTGGTCTAACGATCCGCTTATTTACAACTAGGCACATTTATTTAAGCAAAATAACATTTTATTCAACCAGCTACAAATCATATTATTTGACTCGATGGACTTGATAAAGACTCGACAATAAACTTGATGGAAGACTGACAAAACAAACACAACTTGGACACTTGACACTTGACTCTAATTTGCACATGAGTCGTTGATGTTGTCAGAATCAAGATATAAAAGTATTCTTTACTTTTCAAAGGATTTGCAGTGTGGAAGTAAAGGTCGAACCCACAGAGATTGATTACTACAGCAACTTAATTTTAAAACCTAAGTCTAAGTAATTAGGAAAAACGGATTTTGATTTGGATTTAATTAAACTAAGAACATAAAAGTAAATCTAAACTATGAAAGCAATTAAAAGTGTTTTTAATGAATGTTTAAGGGAACCTAGGATTACAAATCCACCTACTAGCTTCATAATAGGAATATCTATGAATTACTTTAGCTTATTACGTTGGATGAATATGGGGAATTGTAGCTACAAGCCCAATTCCTCCGACAAGAAGATAATCATGGTTCAAGCACCAACATAATCCATCTGCGGATAGCACGAATTATCTCACACTAAACTAGGGTTGTGATCTAATCCGTCTAACCTAGGCATGGACTATTCGGATACTTGATAGCACGAATCAATAAAGCCCCATCACATGTAAACAACCTAAACAAGCACAGCGAGAATAGATCGTTGAGCACATCACAGTCAAAATAGATCTAAGACAAGAATAAATTCTGAAAGCAATGATTTAATCAATGTAAGTACGATTTATTTATAAAATCCTCTAAACATGTGACTGTCATCCATACATAATAAAACTAAAATAAAAACATAAATAAAACCCTATTACTCATCTAGGGCTTCATTGAAACCCTAGATCGATGATCTAAGCTGCCATAGAAGTAGTGATCGGCAAGTAGTTGATGGAGGAGGCCATGGAAATCCTTGGTCTTCTTCTTCTTCTCCTTGATTCTCCCTCTTCAAGGGCTGGAAGTGTGGTTGTAGAATGTGTGTATATTAATTGTCAACCCTCTAATTGAAGTAAAATAGAGTTTATATAGATTTACAACATGTTTTGGAAGCCTTTACAACTCGAAACGGACTGAAACTGATGTAATTTACAGTCTGGACGTCGTTTAGCAGTCTCGTTTGCACAGGAGTCTTCAGTATACTGAAATACGCAACTTTGGTTTTTGGGCATATCGCGCGAGCGGGTCGCGCGAGCGCGACTTTTGGTCCTTCGCGCTCGCGGATCGCGCGAGCGAATTATTGGGGGTCTCGCGCGAGCGGATCGCGCGCGCGACTTCTGGATTCTCGCGCCCGCGGACCGCGCGCGCGACATTGGTTTTTCAGCTTCTTTCTTGATGCTTTTTCACCCTGTTTAGCCTGGTTTAGTTGATTTCTTCCAAAACCTGTCAGAAACTAGAAAACAGAGTAAAAATATACAAAAACAGGATAAAAAGGTACTAACAAATGCTCGTTAAAGCGTATATTTAGGATTAGTTCTCTCCCGATCACACCCCCAAACCTACATTTTGCTAGTCCTCGAGCAAAACTACAATAAAAACTACTAATAAAAAATCTATTCCATTTTCGTATGGATCACGATTGCATTTAGCGTATGCAACAAGCCTTTTAAACCAAGGTGTCCCTAGTCGGACGAGTGAAGTCTCGTGAGGGTTCTCGTCAACAAGTTACCCACAACCATCTTTATTAACTTAAAATTTTAAAAACTTTTATTAAAACGAAAAATAAAACAATCAATACTCCTTATTATACAACAAAGATTCGAAATAGAATAACGAACATAAAGAAACGGAATCAAACGTCTACATACATCATGAAAAACACTCTCAAGCACATGCATCGTGTAAATCAATAGAGTTTCTCATAAAATTGCACGTGTGTGATATGGTAGTCAAATGAACACGCGCATGTCATTAACTTGGAATATAACTCGGATGACCATCTAACTATGTCTTGACTACGAATCTCACAATGTCAATTACACTCTCAAATGAAACACTCAGAAACAGGTGTAATTTTTCTAATATATGGGAGCAAAGGAAATATATTTTCAAAACAAGAAATGCTCACATATGACTCGAAAAAGACGCATGACACGAAAAACAGTAGTCTCATGGATAAGATGCCAATAATCAAGAGAAATTAATCATTACCATGTTTTAATCCCTCTCCCATCGTTTTCATATCCAAACCATGTTTCCTAGGATCAAATAGGACTTTTCAAAGGTTGTATTGTAGCTCAGACCATGGAAACTGATAGAAAGGATTTGTTAGGTAGTTTTAGAATGGCATTGTAAGGCATGTTCGATTTCTTTCATTCTTCTTCTACAAACTTTCATCATTTCATTCTCTTCTTTTCATTTCATTCATTTTCTTTCATTTTTTTTTTCAACCCTCCTCTTCTTTATTTTTTTCTTTATTCTTTTCCTCCTCGTTGCTTTTGAAACGAATATTCATTGAATACCAAGGCAACCACCCCAAACATCATCTTATCTTCTTTTTCTTCTTCTTCTCAATCACACATCGCCTTAACAACACTAAAAGGTGACGAATCTTTCAGTGGTGAACTCCAAGTTGGTCAAGTCGGAGCAAAAACAAGGATAATGGTAATTTAAGAAAGAAATGGCATTTCAATGGCTCAAAGGGCGAACTAAGGAAATTTTTCATTTATTGGTCATAAACAAAGAGGGCCTATAATCATGTCCTATGGTTATATGGTTTTTCAGTGTTTACAATGGAAGATTATTTAGCATGGTAACAATTATTTTAACTTGACTATCAACCAAAACAAGAATAATGAGACTAAACAACAAGTAGATGCGCTATTTCAATGAAATTCGACAAACACAATATGTATTTATAACCCTCTAAATAGAAAAGATAGGCTCAAAAGCTCACCGGGTCTAGTCTCCACCATATGTTATCTAGAAATCCGAATCATATTATAGTTCACAACCAACATGTATTCAAGTGACTACGTGCAGTGCATAGTTCATGTGCAAATCTATGATATAAAACTACGATTCAAATGATACATAACCTAAAACGTTTCATCATAACTTTAGCAAACATTTAATCACATATTCTCTTGTTTATCATTCTATAACAAATCACATTACATAACAAGAAGTATCGACTAGCGATTGCAAAACCGTAGGTAACATCGTTTATTTAAACACACTTATTGTAAATTTTAAAATTTTAGTGCATAATGGCGTGCATGTGTGTGCATACCCCCAAACCTAAACCTTTCATTGTCCCCAATGAAACAATAAAACCAAAGAAAAGAGAGTACATAAGAAAAGAACGATAATACCTCGATCTGGACAAGCATAGAGCAGGTGAACACACAAGCATGTGACAATAAAGTTCAATGTTACCTGTTACTATTCGCTAAACGAAAAGAAACTAACAAAAATATTAAAAGTAAATGAAATCTAAATACAAAATATAAATCGATAAACTAATCAAAACTAAATTAAACTAGCAAAAGGAAAAGAAATAAAACGAAAAAGTATAAATGTAATAAAGAAAACAACGACCAAATTGAACTAAACTGAAACAAATAAACAAAACAGAAACAAAAACATAATCAGAACAAGTATGGGGGAAAGATACAGAAAAGAAAAGAAAATATGCAGAAATGGGGGAATCGCGCGCGCGGTCCGCGCGAGCGGCCGTCGCGCGCGCGAATTTCCAAAATTTTTTTTTTTTTTTTTTTTTTTTTTTTTTTTTTTTTTTTTTCTGAAAGTAAAACTTTCTCGCGCGAGCGAGGTGCCTCGCGCCCGCGAAATCAGGCGCGAGGAACTACTGAGGGCTCATAAAAGAGAAAACAAAGAAAAACATCTAAGGGGCAATCTCGCGCCAGCGGGCCGCGCGAGCGATGTCTCGCGCGAGCGGGCCGCGCGCGCGAGATGGGTTTTCTTCATTGTGTGGCTAAAATTATGTACGTACTATTAAAATAACTTAATTCCAACCCCCAAACCTATCCAGAATGTCTAAAACAGACACAAACAGACCCAAAAACGTCCAAAAATAAGAAAACAAACGACATTAAGCTTGGGTTGCCTCCCAAGAAGCGCTAACTTTTACGTCTTTAGCTAGACCGTTCTAGCTCAAGACTCATGGAGGCCGTATATCGGACTGTGTACCCCTAAGAATGTCAGGTAGAGCTCGGTGGTACGCAGAAATAACATCGCTTTGAATTAAATCGATTAACGGTTTGTCATTATGTTCGACTCGATTTCTTACCTTCCGAGTAGATTCTTCATTAGGGTCCACGGAATTAGGATTCATCCACTCATCATCGTCCGCTATATCGTTTTTGTTACTCACGTTTATTTCTTTAGTAGGCTCAATATTCCATGTTACCTCACCTTCCACCTCACATAGGGAATCGTCGTTTTTAGGAGGTTGATCCATAGCATTAAAAACGTTTAATTTTAAGTTCATGTTCCCAAATGACACTTTCATTACCCCCGTCCGACAGTTAACACGTGCGTTAGCGGTTGCTAAGAATGGACGGCCTAAGATGACAGGAGTATGTTTCCTAACATCTAGCACCGGTTCGGTGTCAAGGACCATAAAATCTACAGGATAGAAGCATTTATCAACTTTAACCAAGACGTCCTCGACGATTCCTCTAGGAATTTTAATAGAGCGATCCGCTAATTGTATGGTAGCGGCCGTAGGTTTCAGTTCACCTAGTCCTAATTGTTGATAGACGTGATAAGGTATGAGATTAACACTAGCTCCTAAGTCAAGGAGAGCCCTATGAATGATAGTGTCACCTATGACACATGAAATCGTAGGCGTACCGGGATCTTTATATTTTGGAGGAGCGTGTTGGAATATAGAGCTTACTTTTTCCGTGAGAAAGACCTTTTTAGGAGTATGACTGCGTATTTTGCGCTTTTGAGTACATAGGTCTTTTAAACATTTAGCATAAGCGGGAATTTGTTTAATAGCATCGAGGAAAGGAATATTTATTTTAACTTGTTTGAACACCTCGAGTATATCCTCAACCTTAGACCCTTTCTTAGGCAAATGTGACGGTCCCTCAACGTTTGGTGGATATGGCATTCTTGGAATATAGTTTGTTGGGGCCGATTCTTTTTCTTTTCTACTTTTACTCTCCTCACCCTTTTCTTTATTCAAATTTAAATTTTTACCTTTCTCACCCCCATCCGGAATTACAACAACTTCCTCATCTCGAGTAGTCGTCCTAGTCGAAACAGCGTTCACGCTCTCACTCGTACTACCCACTGCGTATTGCCCCTTAGGTTGCTGAGTAGGTTGACTCGTCGTCTTACTCTCAGTTAAACGGTTTAATGTATTAACTACTTGTCCCATTTGGGACTCTAGCTTTGCGATAGACTGAGTGTGAGAGTGCACTAACTGAATTACCGACCCAAAATTTTCAAGTGAGGCCAACACCTTCTCCTCGAATGCATTATTGCGTGGAGGTGGAGGAGGTGATTGGTATTGACCTTGTTGGTATTGGGGTCGGTACGTATTAGGAAAATTATTCGACATAGAATTATAATTATTTCGCGGGAATTGTTGCATAGAATTAACGTGTTGCTCAACAAATTCCGGGAATTGAGATACAGAAGGACATCCAAAGATATTATGGGACGGTTCAGAACATAATGCACATACTTCTAAAGAGGGTGGATTAGACGTTTTGTTCATTTGCATAAGTCGGTCAAGTTTTCTATTTAATTCTTGTATTTGAATTGATTGACTTGACTCAACTGTCACCTCTCGCTTAGGTTGAAGGTACTCCTCAGAACGTACCGACACAGCCTGATGCATCGAATTCTCGCTTAGTGTTTCAAATATTTTCCAGGCCTCGTCGGCGCTTTTGTGTAGGAAAGTTCCCGCACAAACGGCATCAACGGTATTCCTAACAGAGGGAATAAGCCCCTCATAGAAGACTTGAACCAATTGCCACTTGGGCACCTGATGATGTGGACACGAACGTAATAATTCTTTAAATTTTTCCCACGTGTCATAAAGTGATTCCCCATCTTGCATTACAAAATTAGTTATATCTTTTCTTATCTTATTTGTACGCATAATAGGGAAAAACTTTTGTAAAAAGGCGGTGTGTAAGGCTTCCCATGTTTTTATTGTGTTTGGCTCAAGTGATTGAAGCCAATACTTCGCTTTGTCCCTTAAGGAGAATGGGAAGAGCCGCAATTTTAATTCATCATTATTTAGGTGTTGTATTTTCAAAGTAGAGCATATACCCTGAAAATCCCCTAAGTGTTGGTAAGGGTCTTCATTTAGACGGCCATGGAAGGAAGGTAGTAGCGAGATGGTAGACGACTTTATCTCAAAGTGAGATGCCGTCGCCTCCGGTAATTCGATACCAGCTTGTGGCGTGTAAGTAGTAGGAATAAAATAATTTATAAGTGGAGGTGGTGGCGGTATATTAAGATTATTCATATTAGCTCCATCATTTTGATTGTTATTGTTATTTTCTCCGTCAGCCATTTTAATCGGTTTAATTTGAAAAGTTCGAGTTTTCCGTAACCGTTCACGGGTACTTTGAATTTCGGCCTCAAACAACGACGACGGAATCGGAATTGATTCGTCGTCTTGCAACCTAGCTCTAGAAGCTTGGGTTGTGGACTTACTAGTTCTTAAGGTACGTTCAAGTTCAAGATCGAAAGATTTTAAATCTGGTTTGTTTGAACGTGTACCCAACATAAACTAAAACAAAAGAAACGAAACTAAAAACAAAGACTGACTCAAATAAAAAAAAAACAAATAGCGAGCAATCACGCAACTAAGATAACAAGCACTCAACTACTATGATGCATGCAAATTATCCTGTAATGCAATGACCGCGTCAAGCCCAGCGCCCCGGGTTTCCTAGCTAATGTAGTGCAATTAACCCTAAACTAATGCAAATAGTGCGTCACAGCGCCCTGACTTACAGCGGTTTAAAGCGAATTCCAAAGGAAGCAATTTATTTAATTTTTATTTATTTTATTTTTGCGTAAGCTCCTTTGATGTAATTAGCCGCTCCACTCGGAAACGTTGACTACAAAATAAAAGAAAACAAGTTAGTAACTAAAAACAAAAACAGAAAATAAGAAGAATAAAAACTAATCTAATATTTACGAATTAACTAAACTACGATTATAAAACTAAGAGTAGTAATGCAATCCCCGGCAACGGCGCCAAAAATTGATGTTGTCAGAATCAAGATATAAAAGTATTCTTTACTTTTCAAAGGATTTGCAGTGTGGAAGTAAAGGTCGAACCCACAGAGATTGATTACTACAGCAACTTAATTTTAAAACCTAAGTCTAAGTAATTAGGAAAAACGGATTTTGATTTGGATTTAATTAAACTAAGAACATAAAAGTAAATCTAAACTATGAAAGCAATTAAAAGTGTTTTTAATGAATGTTTAAGGGAACCTAGGATTACAAATCCACCTACTAGCTTCATAATAGGAATATCTATGAATTACTTTAGCTTATTACGTTGGATGAATATGGGGAATTGTAGCTACAAGCCCAATTCCTCCGACAAGAAGATAATCATGGTTCAAGCACCAACATAATCCATCTGCGGATAGCACGAATTATCTCACACTAAACTAGGGTTGTGATCTAATCCGTCTAACCTAGGCATGGACTATTCGGATACTTGATAGCACGAATCAATAAAGCCCCATCACATGTAAACAACCTAAACAAGCACAGCGAGAATAGATCGTTGAGCACATCACAGTCAAAATAGATCTAAGACAAGAATAAATTCTGAAAGCAATGATTTAATCAATGTAAGTACGATTTATTTATAAAATCCTCTAAACATGTGACTGTCATCCATACATAATAAAACTAAAATAAAAACATAAATAAAACCCTATTACTCATCTAGGGCTTCATTGAAACCCTAGATCGATGATCTAAGCTGCCATAGAAGTAGTGATCGGCAAGTAGTTGATGGAGGAGGCCATGGAAATCCTTGGTCTTCTTCTTCTTCTCCTTGATTCTCCCTCTTCAAGGGCTGGAAGTGTGGTTGTAGAATGTGTGTATATTAATTGTCAACCCTCTAATTGAAGTAAAATAGAGTTTATATAGATTTACAACATGTTTTGGAAGCCTTTACAACTCGAAACGGACTGAAACTGATGTAATTTACAGTCTGGACGTCGTTTAGCAGTCTCGTTTGCACAGGAGTCTTCAGTATACTGAAATACGCAACTTTGGTTTTTGGGCATATCGCGCGAGCGGGTCGCGCGAGCGCGACTTTTGGTCCTTCGCGCTCGCGGATCGCGCGAGCGAATTATTGGGGGTCTCGCGCGAGCGGATCGCGCGCGCGACTTCTGGATTCTCGCGCCCGCGGACCGCGCGCGCGACATTGGTTTTTCAGCTTCTTTCTTGATGCTTTTTCACCCTGTTTAGCCTGGTTTAGTTGATTTCTTCCAAAACCTGTCAGAAACTAGAAAACAGAGTAAAAATATACAAAAACAGGATAAAAAGGTACTAACAAATGCTCGTTAAAGCGTATATTTAGGATTAGTTCTCTCCCGATCAGTCGTTATAGACTGGACTAGACTCGACTTTGGTCTCAATTGGAGTGTCACAGATGATCTTCAATTTATTATATTTCCAAGAGCATCCACATTCGCTTCAGCAATAGTATTCCCAAATACTATCACCTCACTGACATCATTTGAACCTTCGGGTATGCCACCTCTGTTTACAGAAACATTATCCACCCCTATGGCCAATTTCTCAGTTAAGTGACCTTTGTTCGAATCATTAGGCTCCACAAGCTGATCAACCTCCACGTAATCCTTTTCTTCTATTGTTATCTTCTCTCTTCTAACTAATCTCAGGCTTGAATTTCTAACCCAAATTGTTCTCGGGTTTCTTGCTATCTCACCTATAGTCATATTTCATTTTTAATCAATTTTGATTGATTTCAAAAGAATTTTCATTTTGTTATTATTTTTCACATTTTCTTTTTTATTTTATTAACTTTATTAGTTGCAAATGCTTAATGAAATGTTCATGAATGGTTCATATGTCACACAGATGCAATGCATGTATGTGTGTACCTACTCTATATGACAAAGGAAAGAAAATCCTAATCCTAACACATAAACACATAAACACATAAGCACATAAAATCCTCACCCATGTCAAGTGTGCCAACTTCTCCTTTCATTGTGACCCTTGCTACCTTTTCCAAGGTTGGATATTTTTGAAAAATTTTGAAAATCACTTGAGAAGTATTTCTTAGGTGATATGATTCTTTTGAAAACAATCCCCAAACATCTTGGATTTGTTTTTGAAAAATGGGGATGCGAAAATATCTTTCAACAAAAGGTGATTGGGTTAGAATTTTGTTTTGGAATTCATTTGAAAAATATTTCTTTAGTTGGTGAATCTTTTCAAAAACAACTCTCAAGAATTTGGGTTCTTCCTTTGAAGATGAGAATGTGAAAATATACCTCAATAAGGGTTTATTTGGAATTTTAATCAAAAAGTGAACTCCAAAGATTTTTGAAAGAGAAATTGAACACTTTGGAATAAAGATGGCAAATATTAGTTTGCCTTCAAAGATGGATTTAAAATTCTTTGGGTACAAAGATCACATGATCGAATTATCACCGTACTTTTTATGAATTTGGATACATACAAGGTCAATAATGCATAGTTAGCAAAGTATAAGAAGTCTACTTTCAATCAAGATTCAACATTTTCCCAAATGTCGTGGGACATGAAGGGGATTTGCTTAAAAGTGATTAAGAGATTACCCATCTTTCTTCAAGGAAGTATCGTCATTATCTCAAGCAATCCCTTTCGGGCATACAAAACTTCCTATAACATAATCCTAATCAAGAATTGATTTCCTATGATTGAAAGGTTCTATAGAAGCTATTGTGGAAAGGTCGGGTTTTGGTCAAATAAGGGACCCTTGACACACATCCAATAGGATACTTTATATACCAACACATGGTACGAGATCAAGAATGATCACACAGTTCCATGATATCTTAGCCGACCGAGTTGCCTTGAGCCTCCAAGGTTTTAGTCCCGTGTAATCGACTAGCAAGACATGCACGTGCAATGCAATGGGCACAAAAAAATTGGTGAATTCGATTAAAAGGATGCTTTCAAGTCTAATCCTCGAGTGAACCCAAAATCAAAAATTCTGGTCTGCAAAACCAGAGATTCTGGGTTCGATTCCTAGTAGAGTGGCTAGATTGTGGATATCATAGGCTAACCTCGTTTTAACTTTTTCAAATTCAAAATACGAGTCACCACTTAATTTTTAAAGGAGAATTAAGAAACTATTTTAATAGCAAACTGATCTTTTGGAAACAAGAGATTTCTAGGTCCGGGGATTATGGAATGAGAGGGGAAGGAGCCCGGCGGACTAAAACACCCCCTACTCAACATCTTTTTTAATCGAATTATTAATCTAAGCATGCTCTCAACTAATACATATATATACATTCCAAAAGCAGGTAGAAAGAGGTACAAGATTGCTAACGATAAAATGGCATGAAAAATCGCATAAAACCAAAATGATATGCAATAAGGAACAAAGGAATTTACCTAGGATCCATCCGTGGATATCAAACATGCAATGCATACAAATAAATAGAAAACCTAGACAAAGGGTCTCTAATACATATATATACATAAGGCAAACCCTAATCTAAGGTGTCGTGCATGAAGTCAAAAATCAATAAAATAAAATAAAATAAAGCAAAAATAACGGGTAGTTCAAGAAGCCATACCTTAATAGCGCTATGAAAAAAAGTTAGTCCACATGCTTTGAACACAATATAATATCAAATCCTAAATATTATGCCCAATTTTAGCCTAAATCTAAGAAAAATGGAGAAAGTTGGCAAAATCATGAAGTCTTTCCAATTTGTTGAAATCATAACATCCCTATAGATATACATGGCTTAACTAGGAGCCAATGCAATGTCCATATAGAGATGATATAATCTCAACATGATTTAAAGGAATCTATGACTAAGCTCAACCAATTAAAACAAAACAATTTCCTAAATTACAAGAATCAATGCATATGTGATGACAATAAATGCATCAACATGAACAAGCTAAGAATCAATCATTGATTTGGATCACTGAACCTCTGGATTTAAGCTTAATTAATCTTGTTCAAAACATAGTTTAAGTCTTAGGTCATAGAAAAATAATTTGGATCATCATTTACAAAGTTTATCAAATGTATCACAGAATCTAAGGAATTATAGAAAAGGATTCAGATATTCAAAAATAAGAAACTCATGTTTCCCATGGTTTGATCTCAATTGGACACAAGGTGCCTCTGCGAGTCTAGTGTCTAAACCAAAAAGAAAATCAAGAATCGAACGGTCCAATCTCCGGGAATTGGACCATAACCAGACATCACTCATAATTTATAAACTCTCTATCTAGAGATCTTGTAAGATTTTCTAAAACTAGTAAACAAACCTGAAGTACTTCAATATTTTTAGAGGATCTTGTTGACTCATGAAACGTCATGGAAACAAATATTTAAAGCCTAAAATGTTTGATTAAAGCTCTGATCAATTCATTTTAAAAAGATGTTACGGTTCTAAAATTCTGGATAGAGAATAATTGGATTGTAAAACCCATGACCAAGCCATGTTAACCATAAAATCTCATCAAAACAAAGATTACTGTGGTATATCTACGAGTAAAGAATAAATTCCAATTGGTCTCATCCAATTTAAACAGATCATGATTTAATAAAAACTTTGATCACAGATCGTCATTGGAATCACTGCACCATTGTTGAATTGTCATTTCTTATTTAAACTCAACTTGGTCCAAAATTCTAGAGAGAACTGGGACTAAGGATTGGTTATAACCATTCAATATAATTAAACAAATATTGAAGACTTTCATAAACTCAACTTTGAGAGATCTCCTTGGAGGCCTCTTCGAATTCTGCTCAAGTTCATGAACACCCTTAAACACTTAGACTTGTTTGGATCTAACTCTCAAACCATGACCATTGGTTTTTCTAGATCCAACTCCTCTCTCAAATGGATGGTCCTTAAGGAATTTGAGAACACTAAACCGTCATAGGTTTCAATAGAATATGAAGAGCATTCTATGAAACCTTTAAATCAATAGATCCAAGCCATGAATGCAAGACTTGAATCTACCAATTCACCCTAAACATAACCAAAATCAACCTTACCCTCATATAAATCACTAATTTATAGGAAATTAAGAGATTGAACTCAAGGAAATCAAGTGGGATATTGAAGATCCCATTGATTCACAAGGAGAATAGTATGAACTAAGAGAGAGAGAATTCAAACTAAATTGATGATCTAAAGCAAATTTTCCTTTAAGAAGCTTATTTCAAAACATAATCCATGATCAACTAGATCCAAATCAACAAATAGATGAGAATTCAATCACAATTCAAGTGGTGTATGATGAAATGAGGTGGGAAGAGACGTTTTGAAAATTGTGTAAAAGATCCTAGAATTCTATGAATTGTGATTGAATTTTATCTAAACAACCTAAAGATTAGAGGATTACCTCTTAATGTCCTAAGATTTTCTCTTGTTTTGATGAAGATCTTCAAAGTCGTCAAGCTCTTCTTCAAGTTCTTCAAACTCCTCTAATGGCTTCCTTCACAAATTTTCTTTCAATTATATCTCTTACATCCAAAAATTGTTCTCTTTCATAATGGAGATAAACATCTCCTTATATAGACTAATCTTGAGGGGTTAATTCAGTAAATTCGGGATAAAAATCCATGTTCAATGGCATCTTTGGTTGTTCAATACTTATTTAAAATAAACAAACTATTATAGCGGGCGGCACTCACTGAGTTGTTTGCGGCACTCAGTGAGTGCCGCGTTGCACTCAGCATGTGCTGCCGACTTTGCCGTGTGCCGCCTTGTTCTCTTTATTTATATATATAGAGATTATCTTTTTATTTTCTTTTCTTTTTCAAATTTTCTTTTCTTTTCTTTCAAATAAACTCTCTCTCTTTTTTTCTTTTCTTTTCTTTCAAATTCTCTATAAACAAACTTCATTTTTCTTCAATGAAACATACGTACGTATAATTATTTATATTTTGAAAATGCAGGCACACATGTTTTTGCCAATTTTCTTCCATTTATTTTTACTCGAATTTCCTCGAACACCCGGTCTTTCATTTCTTTTTTGAATTCTTCAACCTTTAGAGATCAAAAAACTTTTTGAAGAGCTTGAATTGCTTTGACAAGGCTTCAAATTTTGCCAGCCGTTGTCTTCATCAATTTTGGAGGTAATCCTCCCCTGAATTTGATGGCCGATCAAAATTGGGGTATCTACACCAGCAGGAGAAGAACTTTCTCAGCTTAGTCCAGGGAGGATGGACCGTGAGAGAGGATGGTCAATCAAAATCGGGGTATCTACTGTCACGCCCTGACGTAGCATAATACAGGAAAGCATTTAATTTCCTTTATGGACTCGTAGGTCGTGACAAGTGAGTATGACCAATTGTCCCTGCAACAAATAACTTAACAACATTTTTAAAAGAAAGGATACTAATAAACAAAAGCTCCAGAATTAAAAAACTTACTAACTATTACATAGGTCGAGGTCTTAGGCACAAACGCCCTTATTCAAATTCTAACAAGGTTTATTACAACTCTGAAAGTAAAGACATAAGGAAAATAAAACAGCTCTTCTAGAACACCTCCAGTCATCTAACTAGCATAGTCAACGAACTCTGGCTGCTCCTTACCTGGAAAATCTGGACATAGAGTCCAGGACGCATCGACGCCGTCAGCTTATGAAAGCTGGTGAGTAAAATAAACATGTGCTCGCAATATATATATATAAGCATATAGAACAAAGGTATAAATTAACATTAACAGTAATATATTCAAGGTTCCAATTTCAACATAAATCATGGGGGAATATAGTAAGAAATAAATATGCAATTGTACATGAATTGAGTAATATCTTATCTTGCCAATTCTTTTCTTTAAAACAACCCAAATCAACCAACACATCATCTCAGATACCAGGAGTAATAACTACTCAGTCATCCAATCCACACGCTACACTATCGCCTCCAATACCAGGAATACTATCCGATCGGCATTGAAGTCACACACCACACTACTGCCTCAGATACCAGGAATACTATCCGATCGATATCTAGGCCGATCACAACCGACCATCGCTCCGGATATTAGGAATACTATCCGATCAGTATCCGAAACGCGCGCCTTAGATACCAGGAATACTATCCGATCGATATCTAAGTCGTACACAACACTATCACCATCGCTTCGGATATCAGGAATACTATCCGATCAATATCCGAAACGCGCACCATAGAAATCAGGAATACTATCCGATCGATATCTAAGTCGTATACAACACTGTCGCCTCCAATACCAGGAATAATATCCGATCGATATTGAGGTCACACACCAGACCGCCACCCTTTACTCTTTTCACGTTTTCTCACACACATGCATGTCGACACAACCTCGACCCTAATATGTATGTCAATGTTTCATAAATAACACCATTAATTAATCACAAAGCCGGATAATCGTACGAGCATAAATTTCGGTCTTAGTCGTTCTTGTTCGTACAATTCTTAAAGCATAGACCTTTAAAACAATGAATTTGCCAAATAGTTCCTTGAAATTTCCCAAAATATTTTCCAAACAGTCCCTTACCAAAAATTATACAAACTGCCAGAACTGCCACCTCGAGCGAGCGGATCGAGCGAAGGGGGGAAGGGTTCGCGCGAGCGGATCGTGTCAGCGAGCCTCGCGCGAGCGGGTCGCGCGCGCGAGTTCTTGCAGTTTCATCATCTTCCTCGTTTTTCCTCTGTTTCTGGTTTTTAAACTGAATTTTACCCGTTTTCAGATTCTGTTTCAAACATGTCGTGCAGTATATGGATCTCTTCAGTTTTCTGCGTAGATTAAGAATACGCAATCAATTTAAACAATTACGGATTATATCTCTAGATATTCGCAATTAAAGTGAGGGTGTCAAAACTTTAAATCAACGGTACGTCGCGATACGGATGAATTACTGCGTAGGATTCGAACCACAGCTTATTGGGACTAAGATCTTTCATTCCCAATTTACAGAATTGATTTTGGTTAACTTTTACAAAACTCCATTTTTAAGCTTTCATGGTGTGTCACATATATATACACATATACACACACATATACACTGAATTATACATATATAAACATTGTGAGTGAGTTTAAATTACTCACTGAGGTGATAAAGGACTACAATTTGAGACCGAGAATTTCTGCCGAGAATTCTGTTGTTAGAAATTTCTCCTCCGTTCTTCCTCTCTTGATTGTGATATAAATATATATATAGCTATGTATGTGTGTATGTATATGATATATAATCTGTGTAAGTGTGTGTGTTATGTGTGTTCTTGAGAGGAAGAGAGAAATAGAGGGAGATTGAGGGAATTTGAGAGATGCAGAGAGTTGTGTGGGAGAGAATGAGAGACACTGGTATACATATATAGATAGCCCAAAATTGGGCTCCAAGCAATGACTAGAAGTCATATGGTGTGGTTGAGCTCACGTGCTCCCACACTTAAAACGCGATATACACGCAGGTTTAAATCAAAAACTAGTATTTTTCGGGTATAATAAAATACAGGAAAAATAATATTAGCGTAGGAATAAATCCCGGGTTGTACAAAAATATAGATATTGATTTTGAAACCGTAGAAAGCATTTTGGAAATTACAGTTTGACCCCAAACAAAATATTATAAATAGAAATAAAATGAAAATATTCATTTATTAATGGAAAAGAAAATACAGGGTGTTACACTCTACCTACCTTAACAGAGATTTCGCCCCCGAAATCTGAGCTAACTAATCCTGAAACAACTCGGGGTATCTAGTCCTCATGTCTGACTCTAACTCCCACGACGCTTCTTCCTCGTCATAATGCCTCCACTGAACCTTAATCAAAGGAACGTCTCTTCTTCTCAGCCTCTTGATACTCTTGCCGAGAATCCTCACTGGTCTATCCTTGTAGACAACATTCTGACTCGTCTCTATATCGTCAAAATTAACCACGTGTGAAGGATCCCTTATGTATTTCCTTAACATACTGACATGGAACACGTTATGAACACCAGACATCTTTGGTGGCAATGTGAGCCGATAAGCCACTTTCCCAACACGCTCCAAAACCTCGAACGGTCCGATGAAACGAGGTGCCAACTTTCCTCTTTTCTGACCAAAATGCACTACTCTCCGAACAGGTGAAACCTTAAGGAGTACGTGATCACCGATACTGAACTCCAAGTCCTTTCGACGCCGATCCGCATAACTCTTATACCTACTTTGTGCAGTTTTCATTCTTTCTTTGACTAGTGAAATATTCTCATTGGTTTCTCTTACTAACTCTGGTCCCAAAAGTTCGGCGTCTCCCACTTCAGCCCAACACAACGGAGATTGACATGGCCGTCCGTACAAGGCTTCAAATGGTGCCATCCCAATATTCGAGTGATAACTGTTGTTATACGCAAATTCGACCAATGGCAAGTGCGTCTCCCAAGACTCTTCAAAGTCGATTGCACAAGCTTTGAGCATATCTTCCATAATCTGATTAACACGCTCGGTCTGTCCATCAGTTTGAGGATGGAAAGCAGTACTCATCTTGAGCGAAGTTCCCATAGCCTTCTGCAAACTTTCCCAAAATCCCGAGGTAAACGTGTATCGCGATCAGATACAATCGACACAGGTGCTCCGTGCAGTCACACCACCTGCTATAGATACATTCGACTCATCCTTTCTACTAGGTAAGTCATATTGTACGCGATGAAGTGTTTAGACTTCGTCAGACGATCCACAATTACCCAAATCGTGTCATGATTCTGTTGTGACCGGGGTAATCCAACCACAAAATCCATAGTTATGTGTTCCCACTTCCATCCTGGAACAGGCAGGGGTTGTAACAATCCCGAGGGTCTCTGATGTTTGGCCTTCACTTGTTGACAAGTCAAACATTTAGACACAAACTCGGCTACTTCTCGTTTCATCCCTTCCCACCAGAAGTTTCTCTTCAAATCTTTATACATCTTTATTCCTCCTGGGTGTACTGTCAGTCTCGATTTATGTGCTTCTTCGAGAATATCTTTTCTCAAATCTCTGAAATCTGGCACACACAATCTGTCTCGACATCGGTATCCTCCATCGGTCCCAATCTTCCATTCTGTAGGGTCCTTTTCCGACATCTTGGCGAACCATACTTGAAACTTCTCGTCCTTCTTTTGGGCCTCGATAATTCGACTCACAAGTGTTGGTTGTACTACCAAGCATCCAAAGTGTTTCCCGACACTTCCATCAGAAATCTGCACATCAAATTCTGTGATTGTCTCTAAAGCTTTCCATTCCCTCAACATCAATGAAGCAATCATTCCTTGAGGTTTCTGACTTAAGGCGTCAACGACTACGTTAGCCTTACCAAGGTGGTACTCTAATGTAAAGTCATAGTCCTTGATCAGCTCCATCCACCGACGTTGCCTCATGTTCAACTCCTTCCGAGTAAACAAATACTTAAGGCTTTTGTGGTCTGAGAACAAATCAAACTTCTCCCCGTAGAGGTAGTGTCTCCAGATCTTGAGCGCAAACACAACTGCTGCCAGTTCCAAATCATGAGTTGGGTAATTCAATTCATTCGGCTTCAACTGTCGTGAACCATAGGCTATGACCTTTCCGTCTTGCATAAGGACACATCCCAATCCTTGATACGAGGTGTCACTAAAAATAGTGAACTTCTCACCATCCTTTGGTATCGCAAGCACTGGGCTGTTGTCAATCTCTCTTTTAATTCCAAAAAATCGCGTTCATGCTTATCAGTCCATTCAAACTTCAAATCTTTCTTAGTCAAACCAGTTAACGGGGCTGCTATCTTTGAGAAACCCTCTACAAATCTCCGATAGTAACCAGCTAGTCCCAGAAAACTTCTGACTTCTGTAGCATTGGTTGGCCGAGTCCAATTTGCCACTGCATCAGTCTTTGATGAGTCAACCGCGATTCCTTGTTGTGAGATCACATGCCCGAGGAACTTAACTTCCTGAAGCTAGAATTCACACTTGCTGAATTTAGCATACAGGCGGTGATCCTTGAGAGTCTGCAACGCGATCCTCAGGTGTTGTTCATGCTCTTCCTCTGACTTGGAATAGATCAAAATGTCATCAATAAAGACAATAACGAATTGATCCAAATAGGGCTTGAATACTCTGTTCATCAAGTCCATAAACACAGCTGTAGCATTCGTCATCCCAAACGGCATCACTAAGAACTCATAGTGTCCGTACCTCGTCCTGAAAGCAGTTTTAGGTATGTTTTCCTTCCGCACCCTCAACTGGTGATACCCTGACCGTAGATCAATCTTAGAAAAGGTCGTGGCTCCTTGCAACTGATCAAACAGATCGTCTATCCGACGTAAAGGATACTTTTTCTTGATAGTAACCTTATTCAGTTCTCGGTAGTCAATACACAACCGCATTGTCCCATCCTTCTTCTTCACAAACAACACTGGTGCTCCCCAGGGTGAAGTACTCGGACGAACAAAACCCAACTTCTCAAGTTCTTGAACTTGTTCCTTCAGCTCCAATAACTCTGTAGGGGCCATCCTGTAGGGAACCTTGGTTATAGGTCGAGTACCTGGCACCAATTCCACACAGAATTCTATGTCCCTTTCCGGTGGTAATCCCGAAATATCTCGGAATACTTCCTCGAACTCTTTGATTACCGGTATTGATGATACTGTCACCTTTGCACTGACAACCTCAATGTTTGCTAGGCATTTAGTGAGGAACATATCACCTGAAGGGTTACATTGGAAATCAAAGGGTCGATTCCCATTGTCCGCAAATGTGATCCTCTTCCTTGCACAATCCAACTTCGCATCATTCTTCTCGAGCCAATCCATTCCCAGGATTATATCAAACTCCTTCATCGACAGAACCACCAATCTTGCCAAAAGTTCACGGTCTCCTAACCGTAGGGGACAATCCTTACATACATGTAATAACTTGACGGTGGTCCCTAAGGGTGAGACAGCACTCAGAGCTTCATCTAAACATTGCGGTACTATTCCCAACTTCTGAACAATCTTAACAGATATAAAGGAATGTGTAGCACCCGTGTCAAATAAAACTTTAACATGAGAGTTAAACAAGGTTAGAGTACCTTCCACTGCTCGTTGCTCAGGCAGTCCCTCCTCATAAGTACCTTCTTCATAACCTGTTTCTTCATAACCTGCAGCCTCGGGGATAACAGCATTCAGGCGGGCCTGTCCTTGCTAACCATAATTGCCTTTCCTAGGAGCCTTGCATTCCGGACTTATGTGACCTGGCATGCCATAATTATAGCACACAATTCCCGGACGATCAGCACGCCTAGGTGCCCTGCAATCTTTAGCTCGGTGACCCGGAACTCCACAATTGAAGCAGTTATTGTTTTTGGCCCCTTCTATTGCTAGAGGCTGATACTGCTGAACTGCTTGTGTCTGCTGAGGTTTCTTCCTTCCATCCCAGGTCCTTTTCTGTCCCTGAGGGTACCCTGGTTTCTGTCCGAGATAGCCTTTCTGCAGAGGTCGATTCCCAAACGGCTTCGAATTCTGACAACCATCATTCTCCAACCCCGTAGCCAATCTTACCAGAGCTTCAAATGACTGGCCCAGATGCCCCATAGTCAGATGTCGGAGAGACAAGTTGAGACCCCGGTGATACTTCTTGATTTTCTTCTGGGGTGTATCCACCATATGTGGAGCAAAGCGAGACAGACGCTCAAATCGAGTAGTGTACTCTCGGACAGTCAGATTCCCTTGAGTCAACTCCATAAACTCTTTCTCTCTCTTGTCCTTCTCTTCTTCAGGGAAATACTTTTCGAGAAATCTTTACTTGAACACCACCCACGGCATTCTCCTTGTAGTTTCTTCCCCTATGGTAGCCTTTTCAGCATCCCACCAATCAGCCGCTGCATAAGACAGCTGAAAGATAGCCAGACGCTTCTTCTCCAGATCAGTGCACTCTATGGTCTCAAAGATACGCTTCATCTGGCGTAGCCACTGTTCCGCTTGACAGGGTTCATCAGTCCCCACAAAATACTCAGGTCGCAGAGCGCGAAACTCCTTGAGAAGCTTGTCTCCAGTCTGGTGGGCTTGCCTCCCATTCCCGTTGTGATTCCCATTCTGATTATTGTTCCTAGCATTCTGATCACTAACCCTCTCCAATCTTCTTACAAAAGCCTCAAACATTCCGGTTGGATCTATTTCCGGGGGTGCATCTTCAATAGCGGGGCGATTCCTGAGATTTCTTGCAGCCATATCTCAAGAGAAAGGTACCTATCCATTGATCAACAAGAATTTGGTCAATCTCTCGAGAAGAAGGAAAATTCTCAACGATAGAAAGTGACAAAACACGGAATGAAGTCAAACTATCTTATCTTAATTCTATCTTAACGGGAGATCCTATGTGTTCTGGATAATTGGTCGAGCCATAACCTGGCTTTGATACCAAAAAGCCTGTCACGCCCCGACGTAGCATAATACAGGAAAGCATTTAATTTCCTTTATGGACTCGTAGGTCGTGACAAGTGAGTATGACCAATTGTCCCTGCAACAAATAACTTAACAACATTTCTAAAAGAAAGGATACTAATAAACATAAGCTCCAGAATTAAAAAACTTACTAACTATTACATAGGTTGAGGTCTTAGGCACAAACGCCCTTATTCAAATTCTAACAAGGTTTATTACAACTCTGAAAGTAAAGACATAAGGAAAATAAAACAGCTCTTCTGGAACACCTCCGGTCATCTAACTAGCATAGTCAACGAACTCTGGCTGCTCCTGACCTGGAAAATCTGGACATAGGGTCCAGGACGCATCGACGCCGTCACCTTATGAAAGCTGGTGAGTAAAATAAACATGTGCTCGCAATTTATATATATAAGCATATAGAACAAAGGTATAAATTAACATTAACAGTAATATATTCAAGGTTCCAATTTCAACATAAATCATGGGGGAATATAGTAAGAAATAAATATGCAATTGTACATGAATTGTGTAATATCTTATCTTGCCAATTCTTTTCTTTAAAACAACCCAAATCAACCAACACATCATCTCAGATACCAGGAGTAATAACTACTCAGTCATCCAATTCACACGCTACACTATCGCCTCCAATACCAGGAATACTATTCGATCGGCATTGAAGTCACACACCACACTACTGCCTCAGATACCAGGAATACTATCCGATCGATATCTAGGCCGATCACAACCGACCATCGCTCCGGATATTAGGAATACTATCCGATCAATATTCGAAACGCGCGTCTTAGATACCAGGAATACTATCCGATCGATATCTTAGTCGTACACAACACTATCACCATCGCTTCGGATATCAGGAATACTATCCGATCAATATCCGAAACGCGCGCCTTAGATACCAGGAATACTATCTCATCGATATCTAAGTCGTATACAACATTGTCGCCTCCAATACCAGGAATAATATCCAATCGATATTGAGGTCGAACACCAGACCGCCACCCTTTACTCTTTTCACGTTTTCTCACACACATGCATGTCGACACAACCTCGACCCTAATATGTATGTCAATGTTTCATAAATAACACCATTAATTAATCACAAAGCCGGATAATCGTACGAGCATAAATTTCGGTCTTAGTCGTTCTTGTTCGTACAATTCTTAAAACATAGACCTTTAAAATAATGAATTTGCCAAACAGTTCCTTGAAATTTCCCAAAACATTTTCCAAACAGTCCCTTACCAAAAATTATACAAACTGCCAGAACTGCCACCTCGTGCGAGCGGATCGCGCGAGCAAGGGAGAGGGGATGTCGCGCGAGCGAAGGGGGAGGACGGGTCGCGCGCACGGGTTGCACGAGCGAAGGGGGGAAGGGTTCGCGCGAGCGGATCGTGCTAGCAAGCCTCGCGCGAGTGGGTCACGCGCGCGAGTTCTTGCAGTTTCATCATCTTCCTCGTTTTTCCTCTGTTTCTGGTTTTTAAACTGAATTTTACCCATTTTCAGATTCTGTTTCAAACATGTCGTGCAGTATATGGATCTCTTCGGTTTTCTGCGTAGATTAAGAATACGCAATCAATTTAAATAATTACGGATTATATCTCTAGATATTCGCAATTAAAGTGAGGGTGTCAAAACTTTAAATCAACGGTACGTCGCGATACGGATGAATTACTGCGTAGGATTCGAACCACAGCTTATTGGGACTAAGATCTTTCATTCCCAATTTACAGAATTGATTTTGGTTAACTTTTACAAAACTCCATTTTTAAGCTTTCATGGTGTATCACATATATATACACATATACACACACATATACACTGAATTATACATATATAAACATTGTGAGTGAGTTTAAATTACTCACTGAGGTGATAAAGGACTACAATTTGAGACCGAGAATTCCGTTGTTAGAAATTTCTCCTCCGTTCTTCCTCTCTTGATTGTGGTATAAATATATATATATAGCTATGTATGTGTGTATGTATATGATATATAATCTGTGTAAGTGTGTGTGTTATGTGTGTTCTTGAGAGGAAGAGAGAAATAGAGGGAGATTGAGGGAATTTGAGAGATGCAGAGAGTTGTGTGGGAGAGAATGAGAGACACTGTTATACATATATAGATAGCCCAAAATTGGGCTCCAAGCAATGACTAGAAGTCATATGGTGTGGTTGAGCTCACGTGCTCCCACACCTAAAACGCGATATACACGCAGGTTTAAATCAAAAACTGGTATTTTTCGGGTATAATAAAATACAGGAAAAATAATATTAGCGTAGGAATAAATCCCGGGTTGTACAAAAATATAGATATTGATTTTGAAACCGTAGAAAGCATTTTGGAAATTACAGTTTGACCCCAAACAAAATATTATAAATAGAAATAAAATGAAAATATTCATTTATTAATGGAAAAGAAAATACAGGGTGTTACATCTACACGCAGTTTGAGCGACTGTCAAGATTCGCTCCCCACATGCTTGACACACCTCAGAAAAATGTGAAGAGATTTCACCAGGGGCTGAATACCCACCACCGCCATATGGTGATTAGTCATCTTAAGCAATTGTTTGAAGGACTGGTAAGATTCAATGTGAGCTTGGAAAAGGATGCATATCCATTGCAGTGACAACAGGTGAACTGACCACCACCGCCGAGAAAGTTTTAATGGAGTTTCCAAACCCTACCACATAGAAATACCCAAGGATGGAGACCTCAGGGTAACTTCCAGAGTAATAGTATACATGTGGACATCTGCCTGCGACCTTTCCACTTGATTTTTCAAATCAATTTTGAAACAAAAGAAATAGTCGGCCCTTAATTTTTTTAAAAGGAAAATTAAGAAACCATTTTGAAAGCTACTTTTTTGCGAAACCAGAGATTTCTAGGTCCGGGGATCATGAAATGAGAGGGGAGGGAGCACAGTGGGACTAAAGCACCCCCTCACATCATATCATGGATAGGCCTCTAGTCACCATCCTTTTATTCGATTTAAAAGCTTGTGTGTGTCCCAATCAATACATAGATATAAATATACATAGCACAAGTAAGTCGAAAGGGTGTAAGATTGCTAATGATAAAAGGTATCCATAACCAAGAAAGTTCAAATAGCACACAAATGATATGCAATAAGGAGCTAGAAAGCTCACCGGGATCCAACTACAATAGGGAAACGTGCAATGCAAGCATAAAATAGAAAACCCTAAGGTGTCGCGCATGGAGTTGTAAAATCAAATAAACAAAAATTAAAATAAACTTAGAAAAAGGTAGAAAGACTCACCTCTGGTGTGTTACAAAACAAAGGTTAGTCTACATGCTTGGATATGACATTATCAAATTTTCATCTAAATCTAATAAGACAAATAAGTTTGACCAAAATCATGAATTCTCTCAAATCGTTGAAATCATAATATCCCTATAGCCATACAAGTCTTGACGGAAAGGTCCAGACGAACCTTAACCTAGAGCTAATGTAATGTCAATATAGAGATGATATGGCCTCAATATATTTGAAAATAATCCATGACGACGTTGGAACAATCATGATTTATTCATATGCTCAATGTCCCAAAATACAAGCATTATCTTAAAATATAATGATCATGAATGCATGGAAATGAACAACACATGCATCATTTGATGATTTGGATCACTTGACCTCTAGATTTGAGTTTAATTATTCTTAATCAAAGCATGTTTCAAGCCTTAAGGCCATAGAAAGTCATTTGGATTCAAATCATCAAGGTTCATCAAATTCGTCTCAGGAATTCAGAAATTATAGAACAGAAACATAAAATTCTAAAATTGGAAACCCCTAGTTCCCATGATTTCATCTGGATGAAATTTACATATGACATGCCTCTGTGAGTCTATTATCTAACCCAAAAAGAAAATCAAAGATGAAATTGTCCAATCTCTAGGGATTAACCTTGTATAAGAGGTCATTCAGAGTCTGCCAACCCTTTGTCTAGTGATTTTGTCTAATTTATTAAAAATAGTAAACGAATCTGAATCACTTCAATCTTTTTACAGTCTTATTAACTCATAATAATTCATATGAAAAAATACTTGGAGTTCTAAATATTTGATTAAAGCTCTGAACCATTCATTTTAAAAGAAGGTCACTGTTCTAAAATTCTGGACAGAGAACAATTGGGTTGCAAACCTATGACCAAGCCATGTTAACCACGCAATCTCATCAAGGAAAAAAAAGTACAATGGTACTTCTATGAATTAGGAACAAATTCTAATTAGTCTCATCCAAATCCGATGGATCATGATTTAACTAAAAATCCTTGATCACAGATAGCATCACTGCACCATAGTTGAATTGTCATTCCTCATTCAAACTCAACTTGATTTAAAATTCTAGAGAGAAATTGGACCAAGGATTGGTTATATCCACTCAAGATAATCAAACAAATATTAAGGATCTTCATAAAATCAACCCTGAAGAAACCTTCATGGAGATCTCTTAAGGATTTTACTCAAGTTCATGAGCATACCCTAACACTTGAACTTAATGAACTTATTGGGATCTAACTATCAAACCATGACAATTGGTTTGTTCTAGATCCAACTCCTCTCTCACATGGATGGTCCTTGAGGAATTGAGATTTATTTTACTTGATTCTTCTCCCAGATCAATGATCCTTGGAGATTAAGAATCCAAACCATCATAGGTTTCAATAGAATATGAAGAGCATTCTATGAAACCCTCAAATTTATAGATCTAAGCCATGGATATAAGACTTGAATCTACCAGTTGATCCTAAATATAACTCAAAGTCAACCTTAACCCTCATGTAAATCACCAATTTATAAAAAAATGAAGGGATCAAACTCAAGGGATTCAAGTGGGATATTGAAGATCCCATTGACTTCCAAGAGAAGAGTATGAACAAAGGGAGAAGAGCATGAACAAAGAGAGCTAGAATTCAAACTATCTTGATGATCCAAACTACAATTTCTTTTAAGAAGCTCATTTCAAAACTCCATCCATGATCAACTAGATCCAAATCAACAAATAGATGAGAATTCAATCGCAATTCTAGTAGTGTGTGATGAAATAGGGTTAGAAGAGACTTTTTGAAAATTATATGAAAGGGTCCTAGAATTCTATGAATTGTGATTGAATTATGGAAATATAATACACTAGATGAGAGAATTACATCTGGGAATACTCAGAGTTACAAAGATCTTGATTGATTTGGATCAATCTTCAACTCTTCACTTATCTTCTTCAAGCTTTTCTCTTCTTTTATCTTTTCTTCTTCTAAATCCCTTAAAACTCTTTGAATTCCTCACTTTAGATCTTCAAGGACTGAGTTTCTCTGGGAGAAACTCAGACTGTATCTCTCTTTTTCTCAAAGAACTTCTCTCAATTCTCTCAATTCCTTTTCAAGACTATCCAACCTCATTTTCTCTTGAAATTGGTCTATGAGGATAAGCCTTTGACCTGGCTAAAGAACCTAGGTAAAATAAATTGCGTATGGCTAGTGCTAGTCATGCATAATGGTAAGCTGCCTATGTGTCCTTGGAGAATTTAGACCAGAGCGTACTTCGAGCAAGGGATCATACACAAGCACAAATAATCATACAGATGAATGCACCTATCCTATTCTGATTCACGTGCTCATATAGTGATGATTGCCAATGCAATTTCATGTTTCATGCTTTCATGCGGTACAGATGTGATGATTTAGGATCACACTACTCTAGTGATAAGAATGCGTTCCACTCCTTAAATTTTCTTCTTCAATATTGTCCCATTCTGGGAAGTTTTGCATTTTTAGTGAGATAATTGATGCAGATGCATTTCACACCTTACACTACTTACCGATTTGGTAGAATTTGGAGTCACTCAAACTCAATGTTTCCAAGAATCAACATCGCTCCAGATTCAAAAACTCTGGGTTTGCAGAAAAGTCAGGATCGCTCCAGATTCAATGACTCCAAATTGCAAAAAAGTCAAAATTGCTCTAGATTTAATGACTCCAAGTCACATAATCGCTCCAAATTCAATGACTCCAAATTGCAAAAGAGTCAGAATTGCTCCAAATTCAATAACTCTAAGTTCATAGGAATGTCAGAATTACTCCAAATTCAATGACTCCAAATGCAGAAAAGGTAGAATCACTCCAAATTCAATGACTCTAGGTCGTAAAAAATTCAAAAT
This sequence comes from Hydrangea macrophylla, assembly GCA_033977485.1. Taxonomy (NCBI): domain Eukaryota; kingdom Viridiplantae; phylum Streptophyta; class Magnoliopsida; order Cornales; family Hydrangeaceae; genus Hydrangea; species Hydrangea macrophylla. Next base: position 40,184,211 of record CM066984.1, read on the forward strand.
CACTCCAAATTCAATAACTCCAAATCACATAAAAGTCATAATCGCTCCAAATTCAATGACTCCAAGTTCGTAGAAAAGTAAGAATTACTCTAAATTCAATGACTTCAAATCGCAAAAACGTCATAATAGCTCCAAATTCAATGACTCCAAGTCGCAAAAAAGTCAGAATCGCTCCAGATTCAATGACTCAAAAAATCAAAATCGCTCCAGATTTACTGATTCATTTTTTGCAAAAAAAATCAAAGTGGTTCCAGACAATGATTCCAATTTTGGCAAAAAAAAATCAATGTCGATCTAGACAATGATTCCAATTTTTATAAAAGTCACCCGGACATAGGGGCCAATCCTCCTTTTTTTTAGAACAGTTATGTAGACTCAAAAATTCAATTTCTATTTTCAAAAATCTGGACTCACGTGAAATCGAAAATTCATGTACTATTTTAAAAAATTTGGAGTCACACGGACTCGAAAATTCATTTTCTATTTTTAAAATCTAGAGTCACACGGACTTGAAAATTCATTTTCTATTATCAAAATCTGGAGTCATGCGGACTCAAAAATTCATTTTCAATTTTCAAAAATCTAGAGTCACTGGGACTCGAAAATTCATTTAATATTTTCAAAAATCTTGAGTCACGCAGACTCGAAAGTTTACTTTCTATTTTCAAAAATCTGGAGTCACGCGGGCTTGAAAATTCATTTTCTATTTTCAAAAAACTGAAGTCACGTGTATAGACACCCCATTTTGACCTACCAAAATAAGAAATAACTGTTACAAGGGGGCCCACTGGGCACGCAAATCGAGGAAAGAAAAGCTGGAGTCCTAATCAGAATATCTAGAGGTCAAATCAAATGTCAAATCAAGTTATTGTCAATTTGAATACCCACCAGCATGGTTTCAAAAGCATGTCGGATCAGTCGTAGGCACCTGTTTTTTTTTGCCACCTACAAAGAGGTGGACAGATAAGGTACATCGATTCCGATGGGTAGGAAGAGCTTATAAATACAAGGTCCCTAGACTTTGAATCGTCAAAATCGAACCACGGGCGAAGAAATACTCATTGTTTAAAGTTCGGACAAATTTGCTATTTGGCAGAGAGAGATCGGGATTACTTTTTTAGCTTTTAGGATATCAGAAGCATTTTTCATGACAGAATGGAAGTGTGTGACATTACCGAGGACTTCCTAAAATTTAATCTCAATCCGATACCAGATTCTAAAAAAAGTGCATTTTAATTAACGAATTTGTCAAGACAGATGCTTAATACGAGTCATATAGTGTTTCAAGAATTTCATTTTTGCACTAATATTTTGCGTTTGTCGAGAGGACCACAGAAGTCTAAGTTTTCGTCGCACTGCCTTCCAGAAAACTCGAAAGCGTGGCGCGTGTACAAATATCTAGATATTTTCTTTGCTTCACGACTAAGCAATCCATATTTGGGCCAATCGTGCCATAGGAGTCACTTTCTGATTTGAGGAAAATACTCTTCACATCGAGACGGAGAAATCCCTAAAATTTCATCTCAATCCGACACCAGATTCTGAAAAAGTACATTTAATTAACGGATTTGTCAAGACAGATGCTTAATACGAGTCATATAGTGTTTCAAGAATTTCATTTTTGCGCTAATATTTTGCGTTTGTCGAGAGGATCACGGAAGTCCAAGTTTTTCGTCGCACTGCCTTCCAGAAAATTCGGAAGTGCGGCACTTGTACAGATATTTAGATATTTTCTTTGCTTAGCGACTAAGTAATTCAGATTTGAGCCAATCGCGCCATAGAAGTCACTTTCTGACTGGAGGAAAATACTCCTCACATTAAAATAAAGGGATCCATGTAATTTCGTCTCATTCCGACACCGGATTTTGGACAGTTCACCTCGATTGTCGCGTTCTCCCATAACTGGTGCCGAATGTGGGTCACACAACGTTTTAAAAATCCGATTCCGACTTCAAAATTCTATGTTAGTCGAGAGAACCCAGTGGTCCAGTTTTCAACCGCGTAGCTTTCTGAAAAATCCCATAGAACGCGGCGCACACACACATTATCTAGATATTTTATTACTTTATTTTTATTATTTTTATTTTTAATTAATTTTTTAAATAAAAATTTTTCCTATAAATAGGAGGTCCCCTCCTTCCAAAAAATTTGCTAATTCACTCTCCCCCTTAGGCTTTGTTTGGGAATCCCTAACCCTTTTTTCTCTCCTAAGCCCTGTTTGGCTACATTAGCCAAATAAAATCCAAACTCCATCATAAGCACCTCTAATCTCATACATACAGTATATGTACGGGTACTATTCATACATACAATATACATACGGGTACTATTCATACATACAGTATACATACGGGTACTATTCATGCATACACTATTCATACATACGGGTACTATTCATACATACAATATACGTACAGATACTATTCATACGTATAGGTAACTATTCATACGTACGATACTATTCATATATGCGGGTACTATTCATACGTATGGATACTATTCATACATACAGTATACGTACGGAAACTGACTCTTCCGGCCCTTCCGGACCCAACCATGACGTCTATTTAAGTCGATTTTGTGTCGAAATACGACTTAGGCCTCTTCGGATTATTTCTGCAACGCTTCTCGGATTTCTTTCATCCTTTCTCAACAAACATCGACTGAACTTCAATAGTCGCCTCTGCACAGGTAACATACTAAAACTCATACTCTTAGTAGTGCGGCCTCCCTATAAATCCACTGGTTGGATATTCCGCCTTTACTGCTTTATTTACTTACTGTTGTACATACTTATTATATGTAACAAACCTATGAACTTATCAATTATTTCACGACTACTTTCAAACCTCTTTAAAAGGGCACCGACCCGTACTTCCGGCACACTTTTTTACCACCGGGCACCGACCCGTACTTCCGGCAAAACTTTCACATCACCTTTTTTACATTACCGGGCACCGACCATACTTCCGGTAATACCTTTTTTCACTGGGCACCGACCCGTACTTCCGGCACCTTTTCAAAGCACTGGGCACCGTCCCTTTCTTCCGGTATAAAAATCAAAAATACGAAACAAGAAGACGAAAAGAAAAATACAAAAAATGGGCTTTCTCAAATAAAGCTCCAATACCACCTTTGCTTGGAATCTTCAAACAGCACAGGTAAGACAGGTAAGTCTTCACACTCATAATGGGCACTGTCCCTTACTTCTGGCACATAAAACAAAAAGACAAAAAAAATCATAAAAATAAAAAATACAAAAAAAACTCGTCGCACGGTCGATCTACCCCGACTTTTTTACTCAAAAACACTTTCTCACAACTCACTACTTTCTCAAAGGTTAAAGTCTAGGACTACACCGCGCAGGTTAAAGTTCCTAGCTACACTGACTTTACTCAAAAATACTATTTTACAAACTCACGGTCTAGATCGACCAAAACACTCACGCACATACACAGCACAGAACTACGTACGGCCTGATTCTCGTGTCGAGATACGTATGCAACCCATACTTGGGTGCGGCCATAACTATACTTTCAAACTATCTCATGTCGAGATACGTATACATACTTTTAAACTAATACATACTTACAAAACTATCTCGTGTCGAGATACGTAGATCGGCAACCGCGTGTCACGGATGCTCGCGTTTTAATTTCTTATACATGTATTCTACTACTCTTTACTTACGCCCCGTTACTATGAAAAACCACTAAAACGGCAACCGTGTGTCACGGATGTTCGAGGGTGCCTAATACCTTCCCTCGACATAATCGAGTCCCCGAACCCACTTCAAGAACTCTGGTTTCGCATGACTATTCGAGTCACACTTTTAAAGGGCCTTACTGTTCCAAAACGTTTTTCAAAAGTCAAAGATGATCATGTCGATTGTCTTTGCAGGTATCCTAACTCCCAAATAACTGTTAGGTGGCGACTCTGAACTCTTACTTGGCCCTACTCCCATTTTTCATACACCTCACCTACTTTCACGCATATCGACGTAAAACAGTCGCGACCCACGAGGGGACCGCCCCCCGCCTTCGGGGCGGGCGCGACAGCTGGCAACTCTACTGGGGAGTGAGCTTAAGAGGATCCAGGCCATCACTTTGGTGGTTTTCATATTCTAAAGGGGCATTTCTTTCACTAACTACTCTATACTTCTATAATTCTTTTTTAGGTTATAAACTTGTTTGCACAGGTACCTGCGACTCAAAAGACACTGCAAGGCCAATGCCATACTGAAATTACAAGGCCAATGTCGTACTTTACCGCTATACACACTACACACTTGCATCAAGCATGACATAACCCGTTTCTGAAACTGAAACCTTTTAAGATTAGATAGGAGGATCAGTAAGTGGCATGGCCGTTGCGGTAGTACCGTCGGTACCAGCACCGAAAGTTCCTCCGCTCGAAACCACCAACCTGAGAAGGTGTTACGGCACTGGAGGTTTGAAGGTTCGGGAACCGGACCTAAATAAGTCTACATTAGATGTCAACCTCTCCACATAGTCATATTCTGCACATGTACATTCAAAACTTTTCAAAATACAAAACGATGCCGATAGGCTGTCTGATTCTTTTCTATCATCCCCTTATATAAACCAAGGGTGGAAAAATTTTCAAAAAACATAATACGGCGCCGTTAGGCTGCCCAATATATAAACTGAGGACGGAAAACTTTTCAAAAACAATAAACGGAGCCGACGAACTACCAGATCCTTCTCTGTCTTCCCCCTGTGCTTTTACAAACAAGGGGGGAAAAACTTTTCAAACTCAAAACGGCGCCGAAAGGCTGCGCATTCTTACTCATCATATCCTTACATTTTAACAAGGATGGATACACTCTCTCAAATTCATAAAACGGTGCCGAAAGGCTACCTGATTCTTCTTTATCTTCCCCTTTCACCTGTATATAGACCAGGGTTGGATAAACTTAAAAAAAAAAAAAAAACCCCTCATAAACGGCGCCGGAAGGCTGCCAGACTTTTTTCAAAGCTCATTCTCACCTTTCAAAAACAAAAATAAAACTCCCCAAGGACAAATCCACTTTTCAAAGACATTTGGTGTCGCCGAAAGGCTATCCAGATGCATCTCATACCTTGGGAACACACATTATACTGGGGGCAGTACTCTCTCATCTCTAACGAGTCACTAGAATCCCCGTTTCTTTTCTTTGAAGCGACTTACTAACATTACGTCTACCTCTACTTCTTCTGACCTCCACTGTAGATACATTTTTGATAGAGGTCAACATGGAAAGCTTCTACACGCTTAGCCTACTCCCGGCATCACCGACTTCTCCACGGATTGAGAAAGTCTGAATGGAAAACCAGTCCAAATAGCTCTGATTTTTGAATCCAACTTCCAAATCTAAACATTTAACCTGAGCAGGGCAGATGACAAAATTTGCGGAGGTCAAATCCGAGTAGTACCAGCGCATTCGCGATTGTTCGAACCTTCAAGCCGCTGAACCAATAGGCCTACTTCTACCCATACACATCTACAAGCTCTGTCCATGCCCGAGACAACTTCCGTAAGAGACCCAATACTCGGCCCACTGTCTTGAAACATTACTCCTCATCATCTGCCATACAGGGGCAATTTCTCCATACTATTGAATTTATGCTTTGTCTGCTTTGTATAAGCGCATACTTTCAAATGAAAAACAAAAACAAAACTCATTCTTTGCATCATTCAATAACTGTCATCTGCACTCATTCCTTAAATCTCATAAGTATGTTGGATATGACTGTCTTACTACTTATTGATTACGAATTAGACATTGTACTAGACTTCCGAACGTAACAAAGCTATGTTCGATTCTACCTGAAAGTATGATCAACACAAGGTCATGCCGAGAAACGACTCAAGTTCACAAATCGGCCATTTCATTGTCTGACGATGCTCACATCTTAACAAGAATCAGGTGACAAAAGCATACTTTTCTATGACAGCTTGATGTCATCTGAGGACACAAGAACGGAGCAGACAGCCGACGGGCATTCAAGAGCAGTCCTTGGTCCATTCTCAGGATTATGACATACATAGACTAGGGCAATCTTTGCCCCCCACATCTCAGCAAAAGAGGTCATCACGATCACTGCTGGCCCACATGGGGCCCCTCAATCCTGGTCAGGAAAGTAAATACTCATTCTCAGGATCTCTAACTTCAATGTTGCATATATGTGATCTCTGAACTCGACTTGACTTGTGTCAAAATGATTAGAGGCAATCATTTTAGCTATCTATACACTACTTTCCCTCGTTAGCCCACTTGAGCCATACGATGATTTCTTTTCAAACTTAAACCCCTGAGGATCACCCCCTATACTGGGGCAATGCCAAAAGGAAAAAGAAAGAGAAAACAAACAAAATAGAACTCAATGCAAAGCTGGAGCAAATCCGCAAAAGATACGATCTGACTCGGATACATACTTCAAAATGGGGCAATTCTCCCCAGTACATACTTTACTCGGCAATAATGTACCCCACACTAGATTGGGACGAATACAAAACCAAAAAGAAAAAGAACAAAATCAAAAGAAGGAAAAAAGCAGGACATAAGGTGATCTCAAGAATCTCAACCGACTTTTCAAAATATACTTTGAGCCTTCATGGAATCCTTTCATTTCTCAGCCCATGACCCTGGCCTATGTTACAACCCAGTAAAGTCCACTTTGATTGATACAAGCCTTGTTGGGTTCACAAGATCACATACTTGCATCATTCCAAACGACGGGAGTGCCACATTCTTTCAAAATCATAAGATACACTGAAGCACAACGATCACATAACCGGATTCGGTGAAAACCCGTGAGGGCGCCGAAGGTAAAAATGGTTTCAGAGAGAATGAGAGCTCGAGAGAAATCAAATACTGAAAAACTGGGTCCTTCTGAAGGATGATCACTGGGGCACTGAGCCCACACAGTCAAATACTTTGTCTTCTAGTACTCAACAGGCGACAAGACATTCAATATCCACTAACTCATGAGCATTCTTTCACAGATGATAGATTCATGCATCATACTCTTGTAAATATGTATACTTATTTAAAATGCATTCATATCTTTCAGCATAGCAGACAATGCATACTTTTATAGCAGGGGCAACTGGTTCCGGCAATCCTCTCAAATAGCATAAAAGCTCACCACTAACTGAGCCACGATTATCAACCTTTGCTCAGACTCGCCAACTTCACATTGATCCATCTGCTCGGATCCACATATCAAACCGGTCTTCTTCTCGGTAGATTGTCAAGAAATCTATCCCTCGCTCAGGTCTAACCGTTCACGCTCAAATCAGGAATCAGGTATGAGACCCTCAAGCAGCATCCTGTTCACTTATCATCAGAATCCATAATCAAAATCAACATCAGGTATAAGACCCCCAACGGCGTCCTGTCCACTATTCACTTCCGGCATCAGGTATAAGACCCTCCAGCGGCATCCTATTCACTACTCAGCATCAAAATTCATCATCAGAACCGGGAATGAATCCATCAAGAGGTATCCCGTTCACAATCTCACTACCGGGAATGAGTCCATCAAGAGGCTTACCAATCACATCTTCAAGCTCAGGAGTAAGTCAATCAAGTGGTATCCTATTCACACTACCTATGTCCAGAATCAAGAGTGAGTCCGTCAAGTGGCATCCTATTCACACTATCAACCACTGGAATCGGGAGTAAGCCCGTCAAGAGGCGTCCTATTCACATTATCTGTCACCGAAATCAGGAGTACGGCCATCAAGCGGCATCCTATTCACATCATCTATTACCAGAATCAAGAGTAAGTCTGTCAAGTGGCATCTTATTCACAACCGCACTACCAGGAAACGAGTCCGTCAGAGACATCATGTTCACATATCTCGAGCACCAGGAAGTGAATCCGTCAGAGACATCTTATTATTCTCGATCGCCGGGTATAAGCCCGTCAAGGGGCATCCCGTTCATAACTTTAACGAACAAGCAAGGCCGTCAAGTGGCATTCTAATCAATCATCAGAATCAAAAGTGAGTCCGTCAAGGGGCATCCTATTCATGTCATCATCTATCATTCAATATCAGGAGTGAGTCCGTCAAGTGGCGTCCTGTTCATATCACCTACCATCAGGTATAAGTCCCTCAAACGGTATCCAACTTTCATCGGCATCAAGCATCAGGTATTTCTCTTACCCTCGCGCACTCTATAGCAATCACGCGCATCGCATTTTGCTATCCCCACCTTTTCACGGCGATCACGCATACTGCATTTCGCTAATTTCATCACTCTTCACAGCAATCACGCCCCATGTGGCATTTTGCTTCTCTTATCTTAAACTGTTTACAACAATCATGCCTTACTCGACATTTTGCTCTCTCATATCTTCAACAGTCACGCGCATCGCATTCTGTTGACCTTACCTCCACGGCAATTACTCGTATCGGACTTTGCTATTCTCGTCTCTTATATTCAAGGCAATCACGTGAATTGCATTTTGCCACTCTATAGCTTCACAGCAATCATGCCCCGACGCGGCACTTGGTTCTCTTATTTCACAGCGATCACGCCCCACGTGGCATTTTGCTATCTCACATACATCAATCATGCCTCGATGTGGCATTTTACTCTCTCGTCTCACACTTTTCATCACTCTTATTCTATCGTAGCATGAACTACACTCGGTCTAATTCTCCCGACGGGAGATATATAGGCAGCTCTAAGAGCTCGACCATACCCTTACTTTTACATTCTCGATTAAAGTTTGAGATTACTCAGCTTCGCACTTCTCGACTACACCGTCTCTCACCATCTATCAGCTACCCAGGTTCGTATGAACTACGCTCGGTCTGATTCTCTCGACGGAAGATACGTAGGCAGCTTTAAGAGCTCGACCATACCATCACTTTACTACATTTTCGGTTAGAGTTGAGATTACGCGGTTATGAACTTCTTGACTATACCATCCCTCTTCTACTCGATTCTCACGTGAATCTCCAACAGAGTTGTTCACCCTTTCTGGTAACGCTCTCAATCCCCAGCGGAGTTGTTTGCCCACCCTGGCAATACCCACTTGCCTACGATGGCATTTCACATTCACTTGCCTACATTGGCACCTCATACCCACTTGCCTACGATGGCATTTCACATTCACATGCCTACATTGGCACCTCATACCCACTTGCCTACAATGGCATTTCACATTCACATGCCTACATTGGCACTTCATACCCACTTGCCTACGATGGCATTTCACATTGGCACCTCATACCAACTTGCCTTCGATGGCATTTCACATTCACATGCCTACATTGGCACCACATACCCACTTGCCTACGATGGCATTTCACATTCACACGCCTACATTGGCACCTCATACCTACTTGCCTACGATGGCATTTCACAATCACTCGCCTAGTTGGCATCTCAAACTCGCTTGCCTTCAATGGCATTTCACATTCACATGCCTACATTGGCACCTCATACCCACTTGCCTACGATGGCATTTCACATTCACATGCCTACATTGGCACCTCATACCCACTTGCCTACGATGGCATTTCACATTTACTTGTCTACGATGGCATCTCATAATCACTTGCCTACGATTGCATCTCACAATCACTTGCCTACAATGGCATCTCACAATCACTTGCCTACGATTGCATCTCAAAATCACTTGCCTACGATGGCATCTCACAATCACTTACCTACTTTAGCACATCTTTTTACTTATTCTCATCACTTAAAAGAAAAAGGGACAAAATGGGCCGTCTTGTTTCTTTGACATGATTTGCTTCGCAAAACATGACAAAGAGGGGCAGCTATAGACACCCCATTTTGACCTACCAAAATAAGAAATAACTATTACAAGGGGGCCCACTGGGCACGTAAATCGAGGAAAGAAAAGCTGGAGTCCTAATCAGAATATCTAGAGATCAAATCAAATGTCAAATCAAGTTATTGTCAATTTGAATACCCACCAGCATGGTTTCAAAAGCATGTTGGGTCAGTCGTAGACACTTGTTTTTTTTGGCCACCTACAAAGAGGTGGACAGATAAGGTACATCGAGTCCGATGGATAGGAAGAGCTTATAAATACAAGGTCCCTAGACTTTGAATCGTCAAAATCGAACCACGGGCGAAGAAATACTCATTGTTTAAAGTTCGGACAAATCTGCTATTTGCCAGAGAGGGATCGGGATTACTTTTTTAGCTTTTAGAATATCAGAAGCATTTTTCATGACAGAATAGAAGTGTGTGACATTACCGAGGACTTCCTAAAATTTAATCTCAATCCGATACCAGATTCTGAAAAAAGTGCATTTTAATTAACGGATTTGTCAAGACAGATGCTTAATACGAGTTATATAGTGTTTCAAGAATTTCATTTTTGCACTAATATTTCGCGTTTGTCGAGAGGACCACAGAAGTCCAAGTTTTCGTCGCACTGCCTTCCAGAAAATTCGAAAGCGCGGCGCGTGTACAAATATCTAGATATTTTCTTTGCTTCACGACTAAGTAATCCATATTTGGGCCAATCGTGCCATAGGAGTCACTTCTGATTTGAGGAAAATACTCTTCACATCGAGACGGAGAAATCCCTAAAATTTCATCTCAATCCGACACCAGATTCTGAAAAAGTACATTTTAATTAACGGATTTGTCAAGACAGATGCTTAATACGAGTCATATAGTGTTTCAAGAATTTCATTTTTGCGCTAATATTTTGCGTTTGTCGAGAGGATCACGAAAGTCCAAGTTATCGTCGCACTGCCTTCCAGAAAATTCGGAAGCGCGGCACTTGTACAGATATTTAGATATTTTCTTTGCTTAGCGACTAAGTAATCCAGATTTGAGCCAATCGCGCCATAGAAGTCACTTTCTGACTGGAGGAAAATACTCCTCACATTAAAATAAAGGGATCCATGTAATTTCGTCTCATTCCGACACCGGATTTTGGACAGTTCACCTCGATTGTCGCGTTCTCCCATAACTGGTGCCGAATGTGGGTCACACAACGTTTTAAAAATCCAATTCCGACTTAAAAATTCTATGTTAGTCGAGAGAACCCAGTGGTCCAGTTTTCAACGGCGTAGCTTTCTGAAAAATCCCATAGAACGCGGCGCACACACACAATATCTAGATATTTTATTACTTTATTATTATTATTTTATTTTTAATTAATTTTTTAAATAAAAAATTTTCCTATAAATAGGAGGTCCCCTCCTTCCAAAAAATTTGCTAATTCACTCTCCCCCTTAGGCTTTGTTTGGGAATCCCTAACCCTTTTTCTCTCCTAAGCCATGTTTGGCTACATTAGCCAAATAAAATCCAAACTCCATCATAAGCACCTCTAATCTCATACATACAGTATATGTACGGGTACTATTCATACATACAGTATACATACGGGTACTATTTATACATACAGTATACATACGGGTACTATTCATGCATACACTATTCATACATACGGGTACTATTCATACATACAATATACGTATAGATACTATTCATACGTATAGGTAACTATTCATACGTACGATACTTTTCATACATGCGGGTACTATTCATACGTATGGATACTATTCATACATACAGTATACGTACGGAAACTGACTCTTCCGGCCCTTTTGGACCCAACCATGACGTCTATTTAAGTCGATTTTGTGTCGAAATACGACTTAGGCCTCCTCGGATTATTTCTGCAACGCTTCTCGGATTTCTTTCATCCTTTCTCAACAAACATCGACTGAACTTCAATAGTCGCCTCTGCACAGGTAATATACTAAAACTCATACTCTTAGTAGTGCACACTGGTTGGATATTCCGCCTTTACTGCTTTATTTACTTACTATTGTACATACTTATTATATGTAACAAACCTATGAACTTATCAATTATTTCACGACTACTTTCAAACCTCTTTAAAAGGGCACCGACCCGTACTTCCGGCACACTTTTTTACCACCGGGCACCGACCCGTATTTCCGGCAAAACTTTCACATCACCTTTTTTACATTACCGGGCACCGACCCATACTTCCGGTAAAACCTTTTTTCACTGGGCACCGACCCGTACTTCCGGCACCTTTTCAAAGCACTGGGCACCGTCCCTTTCTTCCGGTATAAAAATCAAAAATACAAAACAAGAAGACGAAAAAAAAAATACAAAAAATGGGCTTTCTCAAATAAAGCTCCAATACCACCTTTGCTTGGAATCTGCAAACAGCACAGGTAATACAGGTAAGTCTTCACATTCTTAATGGGCACCGACCCTTACTTCCGGCACATAAAACAAAAAGACAAAAAAAATCATAAAAATAAAAAATACAAAAAAAACTCGTCGCACGGTCGATCTACCCCGACTTTCTTACTCAAAAACACTTTCTCACAACTCACTACTTTCTCAAAGGTTAAAGTCTAGGACTACATCGCGCAGGTTAAAGTTCCTAGCTACACCGACTTTACTCAAAAATACTATTTTACACACTCACGGTCTAGATTGACCAAAACACTCACGCACATACACAGCACAGAACTACGTACGGCCTGATTCTCGTGTCGAGATACATATGCAACCCATACTTGGGTGCGGCCATAACTATACTTTCAAACTATCTCATGTCGAGATAAGTATACATACTTTCAAACTAATACATACTTACAAAACTATCTCGTGTCGAGATACGTAGATCGGCAACCGCATGTCACGGATGCTCGCGTTTTAATTTCTTATATATGTATTCTACTACTCTTTACTTACGCCCCGTTACTATGAAAACCACTAAAACGGCAACCGTGTGTCACGGATGTTCGAGGGTGCCTAATACCTTCCCTCGACATAATCGAGTCCCTGAACCCACTTCAAGAACTCTGGTTTCGCATGACTATTCGAGTCACACTTTTAAAGGGCCTTACTATTCCAAAAAAAATTTCAAAAGTCAAAGATGATCATGTCGATTGTCTTTGCAGGGATCCTAACTCCCGAATAAATGTTAGGTGGCGACTCTGAACTCTTACTTGGCCCTACTCCCACTTTTCATACACCTCACCTACTTTCACGTATCTCAACGTAAAATGGTCGTGACCCACGAGGGGACCGCCCCCCGCCTTCGGGGCAGGAGCGACAATGTAGATTTGAAAACTTTGTTCTATTTATCTTCAAAGGACCACAATGTAGCAATGGGGCAAACTTTAAGGGTTTAAATTCAAAATTTGGAACCCTATTTGAATTCTTGAGGGAGAAAACATCCCACTTTTCAGCTTCTTGATTCGTGACACGCGTGTAGTAATGCAGCAATTGTTGAATGCCACAGTGGCACTCACTGAATGCTATGGCAGTACTTGGCAAGTTTTGCACGACAGTTGGCAACTTCTATTCGCGTTTATCAAGTGCTTCTCAATTCAAATCTCGTCTGAATGAGGTTCTCTCCATTCATTCGCAATGATCTAAAGGATCAGTAGGTTAGTTCCTCTTGATTAGAACTTTAATCTTCTTCCCTATTATTGTTATTCTCTTGACTTTTCTTTCCATTTCTTTTCAATGGATCTAACTTTTTTCTCCCTTTCCCTCTCTTTTTCTCGATAGATTGACTACCATGGCGACCAGCTTGAGTAGCTCGAGTAAGAAGAGGAATAAGTATAAGCATGTTCCTCACAGTGATCCTATTTTTCTACTCTGAGACCCAGATGAGAACATATCCGCTCGGGCATTCAGACGAGAGGTACATCTCTTTTTTTATTCTCTTTTAATTCTTCAACTCTCTACTTACTACCCTAATGATATTAGAATGCATGTGCTTGATGCAAAAAAAAAATTGGAATGCTTTCATTCATCATTATTATTCATTCATTTTTATTTATTTTCTTTTCTTTTCTTTGCTTACCGCACACTGACGTCATAATTTGTGACTTCTTGTAGCTTCAACCCGAGCCACTAAATGGCCATGGTAGCCTCACTCACGACTATGAGTGGTATAAGTCTTTGAACAAGACTATGAAGGGCTACATAGATGCAGCCAGATTTAGGGGGTTCATTCAGCTCCTCACTAAGAGCTTTAACGACCTTTAGCAGATGTATGCTCTTGCAGATTGGTGGTAAGACACCACCAACACCTTCCACTTCGAGTTTGGGAACTCTCAACTTTAGCATGATTACAGGCACCCTATTCAGGGGTGAGAGTCTATAGATGCTTGATATGGTGACAGAGTGGGACCAAGTGCCCTTGCTATTGGGGTGGCTCCAGACGAGCCTTTAGTCATGGCCAAGTGGTTCCTTAACATATTCAAGGACCTGGAGGGCTTCACAGATGAGTAGATGGACAAGGAGTTCACTATGTATCTACTGGGGTTCTCTCTGTTGAGCAACAAGGGCGATCAGATCCAGGTCAAACTGTTAGGGTCCTTGGAGGACATGTGCTAGATTTATGAGTATGACTGGGCCAGTGTGGGGTTGGCCATCCTCTATAGGCATGTGCGAGAGCTCTTCTGGGATCACCATGCCTCCATGGGCAGCTTTTGGAGAGCATGGGAGGTATGTACGTACTTTTTCTTCTTTTTCCTTTTTATTTTCTTTAAATTTTTCCATTTTTGAATTATGAATCTTGCATTCTTTTTTCTTTTTCAAATTTGGTCTTATGAGTATCTCCATATGATGCTACCCTCAACACGACAAGAGGATGTTCTAGTCATGCCTCAGGGGCTGAAGTGGAAGAAGGATCTGGTCGGGCAGAAGACTGAGGCCCACAACTTCATTGCATTGAGGAACTTCCTAACAAATCTGAGAGCACCCCATATCAAGTGGCAACCCTAGTGAAGATGCTTCATACTCTTACTATAGAGAGGCGAAGATATGCTAGTTATGACCCTCTGAGGTTAATGTTGGAGGGACTCGACGCTCAGGAGTGGTACTTGGGAGAGAGAGTGACTCGACAATCTCTGATGGCCCCCCAGTTTTACAAACCTCACCCCCCTCCAGACTCAATGAGAATCGTCAAGACCCTTTATGGTAGAGCCCTAATGGCTACCTTAATGGTCTCTCTATCCAGGACTTCATGGAGCCCCCGATGGATATGACGCTTTCCGTGCTACTAAGCTGATGAAGAACTTCCTTCTGATGGAAGTGACTCGAGCAAGTATCTCACGTGATCTTCTTATCTTTCTTTTGATCTTATCTATATATCTCCTAACTCTTATTTTCTTCTCTCACAACCTGTTCATGCTGCGACCAGTCCTCCTACCCTTCCATAGTGGGATTGGAGTTTTTTGACAATGCACCTAGGCGAGCAGATCATGACTACTATCACATGATATCCTCATGGCGCTCCAACCATCCCTCTTTATTATGATGATGTCCCCTAGGGCTATGCTAAGGAGGGCCTACTTTATGCTCATAGCATGAGGCATTAGGTCAACAGAGGGGTGTGGAGAGTAACTTCTCAAAACCTTGCTTCTTCTGGTTTTTCTTTTCAAACCTTTAATGATTTGGCTATGGAAACACTTTCCTACTTTTTCGTTTAACCCATTCTAGCCTTGACTCTTTGATTCTTATTTTTAACTCATGCTAACCCATTTTTGATTTTTATTTTCTTCTTTTTCAGGCCGATGGGTCTCGGGTGGCTGATGAGGCTTAGCTAAGAACTAAGGTGAATTCTCACTCCTTATTCTTGACATGATTAGCACTTTTTTTTCTTATTTACATGCATGCTCTTATTTTGACTCTTTATTCTTGACATAATTAGCACTTTTATTTCTTATTTACATGAATGCTCTTATTTTGAATATGACCATGGCTTGATCCTGCTTGCCTTTATTTTCTTGAATGATGCATGCTTATGAATGTGACCATGACTTGGTCTTGCTTGCCTTTTATTTCTAATGAATGATGCACCTAATGCAAATGATGCACATGTTTAAATATATTTCTTGCATTTTCCTTACAAGTTTGGGCTTAAAACATTCAAAACAAGTTTTGGCAAGAAAAAGGTTCCTCGTGGCACTCAATGGAACTTGGACAACACTCGGCAAGTGCTGGTGCGACACTCGGCAACTATTGTGCGGCAATCACTGACTGCCATAATGGCACTTGCGGAGTGCCGCTAGAGTCCCCGGATGCCATTTGGTGGCCTGGACAGAGGTTTTCTTTTCCTTTTATACTTTTTTTTTCCAAAAACTTTACAAAAACACCATTCTCTTCCTTTTATTCCTTTTTCAAATGGCTCATCTTGATCCTTGACTCCTCTTCCTTTGGATGGATGATATTAATGGTATGAATCTTCTCTACTTCTGCTACTTAGGCCTTAATTCCCTTATTCCCCTTCGATATGTGCAACTCCAGGAGGACATCCTTCGCACAGCTATTCAGTGCTGGGATCCAGAGTTCCACGTACTCAGATTCGGCTACCAAGAGGTTTGTCCTTTACTTGAGTAGTTCAGTGCCATTCTTGGATTTACCCCGTACTCTGATCTGATTTTCCCATCTATACAAATTAGGTATATTCAGGATCTTTCCTCATTGCTTGGTTATACCCATCCTGCTATGAGATTTTTGATTTATGATCATGAGATTAACTTCCCACGCTTCTTTGCCTAGTATTATCCAGCTATGGATGAGCAATTTGATCATTATGCATCTGGATAGATTGTTTTGAGATTAGCCATGATTTCTCATTTCCTCATTTCTTTTACTTCTAACACCATCATACCAGTTGCTCTTGTACTTTGTGCACAAAAGAGCCCCATGATGCTTGTTCTTGTTGAGACCATGATAGGTTTGGATCAGGCTCATACTGATGGTACCGGTCTCCTTCGTGGTGCCCCATTGATCTTGTAATTCTGGATCCTAGAGTGACTGAGGCTTCTAGTTCTTTCTTACTATCCTCCTAGTGTTCTTCCTTTTGACTAGAGATGGGCTCGGAGGCTTTTTAGTACATTTGATGATTGGTTTGCATGGTTCAGGGCCTTGTCAACTAAGGACATCTGCTGGATTTGTGCTTTTTGGGAGTATCGCTCTGTTACTATTCAATTTCTTGGGTAGAGCAGGATCTGGCTTCCTGGCTTTTGTGCCACCACTTTTTCCATTCCGGATAGGGTTGTTAGGCAGTAAGGCCATCGCCAGGAGACTTCTGGAGACACCCTCAGGGGTTGTGAGAGGTTCTATTCTTTGCTTTTATTCCATCACTGCCTTTACCACTGCCTAGCATATGCAGATTACTGTGCCTTTCTCGAGGGTTCCAACTTGTATTGATCTATCTGAGTACATTTTGGAGATCTAAGGAGTGATTATGAGATAGACTCAGGTTGAATAAAGATATGCATACACACATTTACAAATGTTGTGACCAATTCTACTTTATTTTGTTGCACTTTTCTAGTTTTTGATGATTTTTAGGAAGATTTGGTAGGAAAATCATCATCCCACAACACCTTTGTTGGGTTTGTGCCCTCAAACCATTACTTAATGTATAAGATATTGATATTTTAATATATGGATATCAGCTATACATTTTATTATGTATGTTTCTTTCATGAGATGATTGTTAATCCTTAAGTATCATAGTAAGTAATTCATGTATATATGAGATGCATACAAGTGGATACGAATTACTATTCATTAATACTTAGAATTTATCACAGTTGATGACAATACTGGATATCTCAATAGGTGTACACTGTAGCATGATTGACTACCATTACATAGAGTGATTAATCTCAATCACTAGAGTATAACTCTTAGTTAATATACTAGTGCTTATAGTGCATTGACGAAGTTGAGTTTTCCTATTAACACTTAAGACTGTTAACAGTTGATAGAAACTCATAACTTGTATAAGGTACGCATTCGCAATCTTTAGATAATTATGAACTCAAACTATGGATATGACTGGCTTGACTTACCATTCATAGAGGTCTATAGAAGATCAACACCTGGGTAACTTGGGTATGTCATGTTCATAGGGTTGTGAACATATATTGTCAAGATAGAATATACCTTCTGATAAAGAGTAAGCATTCCCTTGAGAATATCACTGAGTTGATTACTGAGAACTGTAGTCTTGTTGATAAGTAGTTATCAACATGTT
Organism: Hydrangea macrophylla; assembly: GCA_033977485.1. Classification (NCBI taxonomy): domain Eukaryota; kingdom Viridiplantae; phylum Streptophyta; class Magnoliopsida; order Cornales; family Hydrangeaceae; genus Hydrangea; species Hydrangea macrophylla. Next base: position 40,202,276 of record CM066984.1, read on the forward strand.
TGGTAATCATGAGAGGTGAATGGGACTCAAGGAATAGAAGATGTAATCATTACTCAGGTTCACAGTAGAAGTTATCCAACTACCTAAATATGATTATGAATGCTGACGGTAGAGGGATATTAGTGCACCATACAAGTCTAGTTATCGCTTCAGATTTGTTCTTTTGCGTTGGAGTGCAGTTATCATTCTATAGTGCAGTAAACGTTAACTGACCAGTTCATTAATTTGCTTATCAGAGAGTTTGGTGATGGGAATTAACAACTAGTCTGAGCCAACAATAAAGAACCTAGGAGCTCCCACTCTTAACTCCACTGGGATGCTTACTGTCAAGACAAGTTTGATCGATTTAAAGAGTTTCAATCGATTGAATTCTAGATAGGTTCGATCGATTGAAGGTTCGATCAATCGAAGCCACTTTGATCGATTGAAAGTAAGGTCGATTCTGGGAATCTATACCTAGGGTAGCTGCTTTTAGAAATTGGAGTTCGTCATTTTGATTATACCAGAAGTTATAAAGACTATTTAGGGCTTCCCAAACCTTCTCTATTCTCTCTATTAGGGTTCCCATCAACCCTAGTCTCTCCTGGAGCATCTATAAGAGTCATAAGAGTAAAAACCATCTAGTGGAGCTTGCTAGAAGTCAAAGATTTCATAATTGTGTTCAAGACCTGAGGTATAAACTCTTCTCCCTCTTGTGTATACGCATCTATAGAGTTAACGAGTAGTAGATCTGAGCTACCAATTAGTTTTACAAACTGCATTTTCTGCTATGCATGTTTTAATGTTTTTCAAAACGTAAATCCTACAATTGGTATCAAATTGGATCTATGGATGCATTTTAGGAATACTAGTCTGATTTGCATATTAGCATTTAGTGCTATTTTAAAACTACATCATCACAGATCTATTTCTGTAATGTTTTCGCAATAGAAAACAAATATGTGATTGCATTGGATGCATAGCAGTTTCGATCGATCAAACTTGTTTTGATCGATTAAAACTCTCTGTGTTCGATCGATCAAACCAATGCAGGCTTCGATCGATCGAACTAGCTTCGATCGATCGATCAAAATAAATTCTTTGACCAGATATTATTTTCACAGTTTTAAAATTATCTAATTACTATTTTATACTGTTATGAAAAATTTTAAATCAGTTTGTAAAATTTTGAGTTCAATCAATTGAACCTTCTTCAATCGATCGAAGTGTGACAGAGAACCAGGGATACTGTTGTAGTTCTAATTACTTCCATAAAGTGTTTATGGTGTATACGAATCAATTAGTAGTTTCAATGGATGTATATATTCATGGATGTGTGTATATCTAACCCTTTTGTAGCAAGTTAGTCTGCTATCTCCCATGACACCAAGTTTCGATGATTTAAATTATTGTATTTGAATTTATGTTTGAGAATGGTGTGTATTTTATATTTTGGTTTGGTTTGAAGGCATGTGTAAAGGGCGCTACGACTTCAATCTTACGAATAGGAAAGACGCACCGGTTTCCCTAGCCTTTTAATTTATTGCTGTCTTTTCTATTTCTAGTTAAATTGTAAGCTTCGAAAGAGGCATAGGTCCAATGTAATAGAATTAGCAAGCCCATGAAGATGGAGCGAGAAGTCGTTGTCCATGAAGATGGAGCCGAAGGCGACCAAACCAAGAAGGAGGTTATATGGAGATAGAGGCATTTGAATATCTTTATTTTAATTTTAGTTTTTAGTTTTATGTGTTTGGTTTGTGATTGCCATTTTGTACATTGTTACTACTTGCATGCACTTAAAACAAGTTTTCTAAAATAACAATCAAAACCATTTCAACGCATTAGTAAACATTGGATGTTTATGGGTAATGTGTAGAAACATTTTTTTTTCAAAAGAAAAATCCTTATTCACTTAATTTAGTGGGAGAGGGTCTTATTTATAACACCCATAATCTTCCATTAACGGTTCATTGTAAGATGAGTAGTACAATCTGTGCCACCTCGCCAGGGGTGATCATTCCATATGGAGGGTATGCTAATCATTGGTTACTAGATGTGAACTTCCTATTGACAGGATAAATCAAACATGTTAGAGGGTGACCACCACACGGAGGCACTGCTTGAGGCAGATGTGATTGGATAAGGGATCCTACACGTGGCATTATTCAGAAACTTAGAGATCAAATAGGTTCGGGAGTCATAACTTGTTTTGCAAGAGTTGCATAGCGAACAAGTCATGATTAATCGAAAGAGCGAGTTTTGACCACCACACGGAGGCTTCACTCTTTCGTCTTGATATTCCAGCGAATTTGTTTTAAAATAAGAGTTTTTTAAGGATTTTTTTATTTCAAATTATCAAAATTTGATATCCGTACTTATTTTGTCTGTTTGATTTTTCAATAATCATAATGTCTAGATCTGCATTTAGTCCACTTGCCACTATACCCACTCAGAACAAGTTAACTAGAAGTAACTACACTGAATGGAAACGTAACCTTGACATCGCTTTAACTATAGAGGATCACATTTATGTCCTCACTACCCTATGCCCTGAAGAACACACTGTAAATGCTACTGCTGCTGCTAGACCCGAGTTCGATAAATGGAAGAATTGAATGGAGCCCGTTGCTACATTCTGGCCTCTATGGCTAGTGTGTTGCAACACCAATTCCAGTCGAATGATTCAACCAGTTCCATTATCAAATCCCTAACAGAAAAGTTTGGGGAACATGGCAGGCCTGACAGATAGGTTGCCTTGCAGAAGATAATGAGTGCAAAGATGTCGGAAGGGACTCCAGTCAAAGAACATGTTTTAAAAATGATTGGTTATTTGAATGAACTGGAGACCCTGGATGCCAACATCGACGCACAGACCCAAGTTGATATGATCCTCAATTCGTTGTCACCTTCATTCACTTAATTTAAACTTAACTATAATATGAATCAAATGACTTTCTCAATGACTGAATTAATGAGTTCTTTACTAACAGCAGAAGGGGTGATGAAACTTGGGGGCAATGTTTTGAACGTTGAGAAAAGCTCTTCCTCTTCCCGATCTGTACCGAAAGGTAAGAAAGGGAAGAAGAAGGCTAGCACGGGTGGTCCAAGTGTTGGACGGGTCCCGAAGATTGCAAAATCTAAGGGTACAGGTAAGGCAAAAGGGAAGGTGGGTGGCCAAGGCAAAGGAAAGTGTTTCCAATGTGGTGAGAAGGGCCACTGGAAGAGGAACTATCTAGAATTCTTAGGTACAAGAGTTCAAGGTATAATTGAATCACATGTAATTGAAGTAAGATTTATAACAGATACTTCAAACACTTGGTGCATTAATTCTGGTGTGACTAACCATATCTGTAATTCGTTGCAGAAGTTTAGATCAACCAGGAAATACAGTGATGTGGAGATCGTGCTGGCTCTGGGTTCTAGCGCAACTGTTTCTGTAGTTGCTATAGGAGTAGTAGTTTTAGAGTTTTTGGACAATAAGACAATAGTTTTATCAAATGTACTTTACGTCCCTTTAATGAGACGTAATTTAATTTTTGTTTCAGAGTTATTAAATAAAAAATATTCTTTTCATTTTGGAATAGAAGTTTTCATTAAAAGAAATGGTTCTTTATATGTTCTGGTGTAAAAACTAATGGCTTGCATGTGATTACTCCTAACATTTCTAATGATTCTAACATAGAACCTAATAACTCAGTGGTAATTGTACCATCTAAAAGAAAGGAACCTTCCACTAATCCAACAAGGCTTTGGCATATGAGGCTTGGCCATACCAATCTAAATAGGATTGGCAGACTAGTCAAAGAAGGGGTGTTAGGCGATTTAGTTCTCGAACCAATGGGAGTCTGTGAGTCTTGTTTAGAGGGTAAGATGACCAAAAGGCCCTTTCCTACAAAGGGCAATAGGACCAATGAATTGTTAAAAATAGTTCATATTGATGTGTGTGGACCAATAAATATTAGAGCACGAGGTGGTTATGAGTATTTCATAACATTTTATGATGAATAGTCTAGGTATGGATATGTGTACCAAATGCAGCACAAGTCTGAAGCCTTTGAAATAAAAATTAGTTTATTGATCACCTTGTACAGAATAGGATTCTATCACAGTTGACTACATCTGGTACACCTCAGAACGGTGTAGTGGAGAGAAGGAATCAGACTCTTTTTGACATGACTAGGTCGATGATGAGTCATTCTGAGTTGCCATTATTCCTTTAGGGTTAAGCTTTGAAAACCACTGCATACGTACTAAATCTTGTACCAAGTAAATCTGTCCCAGGACACCACGAGGGATGTGGATTGGCCGTAAGCCTTCTTTGCAACATCTCCAGATATGGGGGTGTCTGGCACATGTGCTGATAGGAAAGATGAACAAGTTGGATTCTAGATCGGAAGTATGTTATTTTGTAGGATATCCAAAGGGTACTTATGGATGGTATTTCAAGAGAACAGATAGTGTTTGTTAATACAAATTCTATTTTCTTGGAGGATGATTATATCATGAACCATAAACCTAAGGGAAGGATATATCTGAGAGAAATAGATGGAGAGCCCTCTATCTTCCAAAAGTTGAAAGTGATGTAAGACAAGAAAATACCTCTTCTTCACCCATTTCCCTACCGGTACCTCATTGTAGTGGGAAGATTATCAGCCCTCCTGATAGATACATGTTCTTAGGAGAAGTTTTTGAAGCCATCCCCATACCACGTATGAAGAGGCAATGGTTGATGTTGATTCAGCTCATAGGGTTAAAGCTATGAAGGCTGATTTGGAATCTATGGATTCTAATCAGGTTTGGGGTCTTGTAGAACTTTCAACCAATATTAAACCCATTTGCTGTAAGTGGGTCTATAAGAGGAAAAGAGGATCTAATGGAAAGGTTGAAACCTTTAAGGCAAGGCTTCTAGCAAAAAGGCTATACTCAGAGGGAGGGCATTAACTATGAGGAAACCTTACCACCGGTAACCATGATCAAGTCCATCAGAATACTCTTATCCATTGATGCATGCCTAGATTATGAGATCTGGCAGATGGACGTCAAGATTGGATTTTTGAATGGCAATCTTAAGGAGGACGTCTATATGCAACAATCAAAAAGGTCCATAGCTGGTGGGAAAGGTAACTTGGTATGCAAGTTATAAAAGTCTATTTGTGGGCTTAAGCTAGTATTCAGGAGTTGGAACATTTATTTTGACCAAGCAATCAAGTTGTTTAGCTTCACACATGAATCTGGATGAGCCTTGTGTATACAAGAAGTGTGAAGGAAAAGTGGTGGCTTTTCTTGTTCTTTACGTTGATGATATTCTACTTATTGGGAATGATGTAGCAGCATTGTCAACGATTAAGGTTTAACTAGCTAGTACTTTTGATACGAAGGATCTAGGAGAGGTGAGCTATATCCTTAGGATAAAGCTCTTTAGAGATCGTAAGCGAAAGATAATGGGATTATCTCAAGCTGGTTATATCGATAAGGTGCTAACTAGGTTTTCCATGGATAATTCGAAGAAAGGTTTATTACCTTTAAGGCATGGTTTAGCATTCTCCAAGGACTAATGTCCCAAGACACAGGAGGAGAGGAATCACATGGCAGGAGTTCCCTATACTTCGGCAGTGGGAAGTCTCATGTATGCGATGTTATGCACTAGACCAGATATATGCTTTTCCATTGTCATGGTTAGCAGGTATTAGTCGAATTCAGGTCCAGAGCACTGGACAATCGTTAAGTACATTCTTAAGTACTTGAAAAGGACTAAAGATTGCATTCATATATACAGCAGCAATGAGTTAATTCTAATAGGATATACTAACTCAGACTTTATGTTAGATAAAGATTCAAGAAAGTCGACATTTAAACATCATCTCTTTACCTTGCGAGGTGGTAATATTAGTTGGAGGAGCATTAAGCAGAAATACATTACAGACTCAACTACAAAGGCTGAGTATGTGGCTGTTTGTGAAGTAGTAAAGGAAGCTATTTGGCTTAAGAAGTTCCTCATGGAACTCGAGGTGGTACCAGTGTCGCTGTCGCCTATTACGCTATACTGTGATAATAGTGGTGTAGTGGCTTAATCCAAGGAACCAAAGAACCACGAAAAAGGAAAGCACGTAGAGCGAAAATATCATCTAATCTAAGATATTATTCAATGTGGAGATGTGATAGTCACCAAGATTGCCACCACTGACAATCTTTCAGATTCTTCTACAAAGGCCTTGCCACAGAAGGTCTTTGATTCTCATCTAGATAGTCTAAGTCCAAGATGTAGTCCTAAATGGTTATGAGTGCAAGTGGGAGTTTGTTGGGTTTGCTCCCTCAAACCATTACTTTATGTATGAGACATTGATATTTTAATATATGAATATAAGCTTTACATTTCATTACGTATGTTTCTTTCATGAGATGATTGTTAATCTTTAAGTATCAAAGTAAGTAATTCGTGTATGTATGAGATGTAAACAAGTGAGATACGAATTACTATTCATTGATACTTAGAATTTGTCACAGTGGATGACGATGCTGGACATCTCATCAGGTGTACACTGTAGCATGATTGACTACCATTTGATGGAGTGATTAATCTCAATCACTAGAGTGTAACTCTAAGTTAATATGCTAGTTCTTTGTAAGGTACATGTTCTCATTCTTGAGATGATTATGAACACAGACTATGGATATGACTGCTTTGACTTACCAATCAGTGAGGTCTGTAAAAGATCAACACATGGGTATCTTGGGCATGTCATGTTCAAAGGGTTGTGAACATATATTGTCAAGATAGAGTCTACCCTCTGATAAAGAGTAAGCATTTCCTTGAGAATGTCACCGAGTTGATTACTGAGAACTGCAATCTTGTTGATAAGTAGTTATCAACATGCTTGGTAATCATGAGAGGTGCATGTGCCTCAAGGAATGGAAGATGTAATCATTACTCAGGTTGACAGTTGCAGTTATCCGACTGCCTGAATATGATTATGAATACTAATTAGAGGGACATTAGTGCATCATACAAGTCTAGTTATTGCTTTGGATTTGTTCTTTTGCGTTGGAGTGCAGTTATTGTCTTATAGTGGAGTAAATATTAACTGATCAGCTAGTTAATTTGATGATCAAAGAGTTTGGTCAGGGGATTTAACAACTGGTCTGAGCCAACAATAAAGAACCTAGGAGGTCCCACTCTTAGCTCCTCTAGGATGCTTGGAAAGGCACATGAGGATGATGTTAAGATAGGTTCGATCAATTGAAAGAGTTTTGATAGATTGAAATCTAGACAGGTTTGATCGATCGATCGAAAGCTCTTCAATCGATTAAAGACACTTCGATTGATTGAAAGTAAGGTCGATTCTGGGAATCTACAAATAGGGCAACTGCATCCAGAAATTGGAGTTCGTCATTTTTATTATACCAGAAGCTGCAGAGACTATTTAGGGCTTCCCAAACCTTCTCTATCCTCTCTATTCATTCATACTTAGGAATTTGATATGAATTATAATTCATTGATACTTAGAACTTGTCACAGTGGATGACGAGGTTGGACATCTCATCAGGTGTACTGTAGCACCCTGAATTTCTTTAGTAATTCCACGTAGGATATTAGGAAAATAGTGACATCACCATGGTAATGGTTACAAAAGGTCCATTAGGATATTCCCAAAATAGAAATCTCTATAAGCACCCTCTAAGGTAATGTCTTAACGACGATTCGAAATTAACATAATACTAATAACAGTAACAGTCTCGCCCTCGATCTCTAGTTCTATTTAGAAGTCATAGACTGGCTTATGCCTAGGGCTCATACACAGCCCGTACACTTACACTTTAGTAATTGTATTCACTATCATCGTAGTGTACACAAACCAATGCACATGCACACAGTAAGAATGTGGGATCCACACGCCTGCCATGTGGCAGCCATGCACATCCACCACCACCTTATTGGTTCCCTTTATAGCTACCCTTGGATACACACACAAGCACACATACCCATACATTACGTGCACCAATGCACATGATAACTTCCTTCCCATCCCCCCTCTATATATATGACCCCTCACCCTTTCATTTAACATCCTCCCCACCCCACACAAATCTGTCTATACAGATTATAGAGAGAGAGACCAAGAGATTAGATAGAGAGAGAGACCTGAGAGCTTAGAGCTCAACCAAACAACACACGCACTCTCCCGGTTGTATGCACCACACACGCCCCTCTTCCCTCTGCATTTCCTCTCTGTCACTCCCTCTCAGTACACACTCACACAGCAAGGAAGAAGAGATGCGCAAAGGAGAGAGAAGAAGAAGAAGAGAGAGATCGGAGGAGATAGAGACTACCAGATGTAAAACCCAACCCTCATCTTCATTTTGAACATTGCATGTCACACACACAATCCCAGAACCTGCATGCACACAGCCAATCAGAGCCTTAAGCTCTCTACACACTTCGGCGGCCATTAAAGCTCCATTTGAGATCTTTATTTTCCAAGTATGACCAAAACCCACAAAAGTTGCATCAAGCAGACTCCCTTGATCCCATTAAGACCCCCATAAAGCAGTTTCTCATATAGATCACGTTTAGGCTACCATACAAGGGATTATTCCCTTAAATTCGAAAAAGAATAACCCGCTGGTTAGACCTTTGAACGAATGAACCAGTACACGAGCTACTAGTATGTTGTAGAGGGCCCCCAAACAATCACAATGGCGGTGGTTAGGAGGATTTTCATGGAGAAACGGTTGAGATATGAGCCTTAGAAGTTTTCCTGTAAAATCGGGATCGCCGGTGGCGAGCAGCTCGCCGGAGAAGAAAAAGGGAATTCAGGTTATAACACCCGGGTTTGGTCTGGGTCGGGTTTAGGTTAGAATTGGGTTATGTTGTGTTTAGAAGTGGGTAAGGGTCATGGGTTGGGGTCGGGTATGAAAACCCATGGGTCCTTTAAATAGGACGACGTCGTTTTGATGTCGGGTTGAGTTCGGGTCCGGTTTGGGTAGTTGGGGCGGGTCGTGTAGTGTCTGGGAATGGTTTAGGGTTTGGGCAACTGGGTAGGATTAGTTTGTTAGTATAAGTGGGTTTGGGTTTTGGGTACAGGTACGGGTTAAGTTCGGGTCCACCCAAATGGGTTTGTGGGCTGGGTCTTCATGTGAGTTGTTCTGGACAGTTCGGTTAGGTACGGGTCGGGTTGGTTCGACCCGAATGGGTCAAAAGGGTTTGGGTTCCCTTAAGAGTGTATTCGGGTCACCGGTTTGGGTTAGGGTCGGTTCGGGTTAACCCATCGGGTTATCCTATTATTATTATTATTATTTACTTAATAAAAGATTAAAATAGTTTTAATTATTATAAAATGATTTATAAATGTAATGTTAATGTTTTAAATTATAGAATATTATTATATAGTATTCCCTATGTTTTGAAAAATAATTATATTATATTATTAATATAATTATCATTTATTTATTATTATATGAGTATAATATATGATTTTCAAGGGTATTTAAATAGATATTAAATACCTATGTGCATTTATAAATTCTAGAAAATTTGGGGATCATTTCTAATGTTATTTTATGATATCTCAAGATTTTGTAAAGCTATAATACTATATACTAGTATTTTTAATAATTAATAAGGAGCAATTTTACGTGTATATTAATTATTAAAAATACCAAACGAGCTCCGAAAATTATGAGATAAATACTGGTAGTGTATTTTAATATCTAGTATTTAATAAAAATGTTTCAAAGTACTGATTTCTCAGTATAGGCATATTTATTAATTTAAAACCCTTTTTGGGTATTTTCTAATATATATCATCTTCAATAATTCATAATAAATAATCTAGGACTCCGAAAAATGCGCGGTCAGTTCCTAGAGTCTTAGAATAATGCCTAGATCGTTCTCCTTAAGTTTTGTGACTTTTTGACTCGGTAAAAAATATAGCCTGTCTTTTAGGGGCCCGCATTAGTGTAGTAAGCCCTACATATTACCTTGTAAAACGCGACAGACTCCGATTTGAGTCTAGTCAATGGCGTTGGACCTAGAATGACACGTAGTTTATAACCTCATTTGGTAAAATTACCATTTTACCCCTGTTATTAGTATTTATACTTTATCCCGATTCTCCTATTTTATGTTGTAGAACTTGACGGTTAGCTGCTACCGAGGATCGGCGACTCGAGGTGAATTTCCTAACCTCACTCTAATCCTAATAAGATTAATATAAGATATTTAAAAGTTATCTGTATGATGTTTTGTATAAGTAATATGCTGATTTATGATGCTACATGTATTCCAATAATTGTAAGGCTATGCAAAGCATGTTATGGTAGTGCTATTGCATACGTGAGCATGTTAAGGGTTTTATCTATATGATTATTGGTATCAAATCCATGTTATGTGATCCATGTTTTACATGTTATTTTTCTGCTGCTAACTGTTAAATGTACATTTTACGCTGGTTGTTAACCGGACAAGATAACGCATGCTATGTTAATAATAAAGAGAAATGAAAGTGGTTTTGCATATGGGTATCGGTAGTGAACTCGCTTGCATTTCATAACATGTGTTAACATGCATTGTATGAAAAAGAGAGGAGTTTGATGAGAATGTGAATGAGATGAGATATGTGAATGTGAAAGAGATGTGATTGCTTGATCCGATGGATCAACGGTTGACGAGCCGGGTGGACATGAACGATTAGGGTTCCTAGCGCGCCTCTCAACGTTGAAGAAGTCCGGTGATGCGTATATGTGGTTGAAGATGTCCCATATATCGTTGAAGACGCCCGGCTAGTGCTCTAATATACTTGTCAGCCGTGTAGACGACCGGTGAGAGTCTACACTGATGGAAAAACAGGTTTAAGTTAAAAGTTTAAACGCGCAGCAGAAAAGTCAAGTTCTAAAAACTTAATGGTAGCCCAGGATCTACTACTCGTTAATTCTATAGATGCACACATGAGGGGATACGAGTTATACCTTAGTGTCTTGAACCCAATTGTGATTTTCTTCTTCTTCCTTGGTGATGCAGTAGCCTCCACTAGGTTGTCTTCACCCTTATGTCTCCTGCGGATGCTTCCCGGAGAGACTAGAGATGGTGGGATCTCTAATAGAGAGGAAGAAGAAGGTTTGGGGCTCTAAAACAGTTTCTGCAGCATCTGTCGTTCTAAAATGACGAACCTTTTTTCCAGAACGCAGCTGCCCTATTTATAGATTCCCAGAACCGACCTAACCTTCAATCGATCGAAGGACTTTGATCGATCGAACATTCAATCGATCCAACCATCCTCTATCGATCGAACCTGCCATGACTTCGATCGATCGAACTAGATTCAATCGATCGAACCTGTCTTGACAGCTTCCTCAAGTGTCTTTCCAAGTATCCTGGCGGAGCTAAGAGTGGAACCTTCTAGGCTCTTTAGTGTTGGCTCAGACCAGTTGATTAATTACCATGACCAAACTCTTTGATCAGCAAACTAACCAACTGGTCAGTTAACGTTTACTCCGCTATAAAACGATAACTGAACTCCAACGGTAAAGAATATATTCGAAGCGATAACTAGACTTATATGGTGTACTAATGTCCCTCTACCGTCAGCATGCGTAATCATATTCAGGTAGTCGGATAACAGTTACTGTCAACCTGAATCATGATTACTTCTTGTATTCCTTGAGTCCCATTCACCTCTCATGATTACCAAACATGTCAATAACTATTATCAACAAGACTGCAGTTCTCAGTAATCAACTTGGTGACATTCTCAAGGGAATGCTTACTCTGAATCAGAGGGTAGATTCTATCTTGACAATATATGTTCACAAACCCTATGAACATGACATACCCAAGATACCCAGGTGTTGATCTTCTATAGACCTCACTGATTGGTAAGTCAAAGCAGTCATATCCACAGTCTGTGTTCATAATCGTCTCAAGATTGAGAACACGTACCTTATACAAGTTATGAGTTCCTATTGACTGTTGACAGCCTTAAGCATCAATAGGAAACTCATGTCCGTCAATGCACTATAAGCACTAGCATATCAACTAAGAGCTACACTCTAGTGATTGAGATTAATCACTCCATCCAATGGTAGTTAATTATGCTACAGTGTAAACCTGATGAGGTATCCAGTCTCATCATCCACTGTGACATATTCTAAGTATCAAAGAATAGTAATTTGTATCTCACTTATGTGTATCTCATACACACACGAATTGCTTACTATGATACTTAAGGATAAACAATCATCTCATGAAAGAAACATACACAATGAAATGTAAAGCTGATATCCATATATTATAATGCTAATGTCTCCTACATAAAGTAATGGTTTGAGGGCACAAACCCAACAAACTCCCACTTGCACTCATAACCATTCAAAACTACACCTAAGACCTAGACTATCTAGATGACGATCAAAGACCTTCTGTGGCAAGGCCTTTGTAAACGGATCAGCAAGATTGTCAGCGGTGGCAATCTTGGTGACAGTCACATCTCCACGTTGAACAATATCTCGGATAAGATGATATTTCCGCTCTACGTGCTTCCCTTTTCCGTGGTTTTTTGGCTCCTTGGACTGAGCCACTGCCCCACTGTTATCACAAAAAAGCGTAATAGGCGACAGCGACGCTGGTACTACCTCGAGCTCCATAAGGAACTTCTTGAGCCAAACAGCTTCCTTTGCGGCTTCACAAACAGCCACATACTCAGCTTCTGTAGTTGAGTCTGTAATGCATTTCTGCTTAATGCTCCTCCAACTAATAGCACCACCTCCCAAGGTAAAGAGATGACCAGATGTTGACTTTCTCGAATCTTTATCTGACATAAAGTCTGAGTCAGTGTATCCTACTGGAATTAACTCACTACCACCGTACATAAGCATGTAATCTTTAGTTCTTCTCAAGTACTTAAGAATGTGCTTAACGGCTGTCCAGTGCTCTGGACCTGGATTCGACTGATACCTGCTAACCATGCCCACAGCAAAACAGATATCTAGTCTAGTGCATAACATTGCATACATGAGACTTCCTACTGCCGAAGCATAGGGAATTCTTGTCGTGCGATTCCTCTCCTCTTGTGTCTTTGGACACTGGTCCTTGGAGAACGCTAGACCATGCCTGAAAGGTAACAAACCTTTCTTCGAATCCCATTATCTTTCACTTGCGATCCCGAAAGAGCTTTATCCCTAGAATATAGCTCGCCTCTCCTAGATCCTTCATATCGAAAGTACTAGGTAGCCAAACCTTGAACGTTGATAATGCCGCTACATTATTTCCAATGAGTAGAATATCATCAACGTAAAGCACAAGAAAAGCCACCACTTTTCCTTCACACTTCTTGTATACACAAGGTTCATCCAGATTTTATATGAAGCCAAACGACTTGACTGCTAGGTTAAATTGGATGTTCCAACTCCTAGATGCCTGCTTAAGCCCATAAATGGACTTTGGCAACTTACATACCAAGTTACCTTTCCGACCAGCTATGAACCCTTCTGGTTGTTGCATATAGATATCTTCCTCAAGATTGCCATTCAAGAATGCAGTCTTGACGTCCATCTGCCAGATCTCATAATCTAGGCATGCAGTAATGGATAAGAGTATTCTGATGGACTTGAGCATGGCTACTGGCGAGAAGGTTTCCTCATAGTCAATGCCCTCCCTTTGAGTATAACCTTTCGCTACAAGCCTTGCCTTAAAAGTATCAACCATTCCATCAGAACTTCTTTTCCTCTTGTAGACCCACTTACAGCCAATGGGTTTAATAATGGCTGGAAGTTCTACAAGATCCCAGACCTGATTGGAATCCATAGATTCCAATTCAGCCTTCATAGCTTTAATCCAATGTGCTGAATCAACATCAACCATTGCCTCCTTGTAAGTGGCAGGATCAAATTTAGATTCTATGGAGACAGCTTCAAAAACTTCTCCTAAGAACATGTATCTATCAGGCTGGCTGATAATCCTCCCACTACGACGAGGTACCGGTGCGGAAATAGGTGAAGAAATGGTATTTTCTTGATTTACATCGCTATCAACTGCGGGTTGGACTGATGGCTCTCCTTCTATCTCTCTAAGATCTATCCTTCCCTTAGGTTTATGGTTCATGATATAATCATCCTCCAAGAAAACAACATTTATACTAACAAACACTTTCTGTTCTCTTGGATCATAAAAATACCATCCATAAGTACCCTTTGGGTACCCTACAAAATAACATACTTCTGATCTAGAATCCAACTTGCTCATCTTTCCTTTCAGCACATGTGCCGGATACCCCCATATCCGGAGATGTTGCAAAGAGGGCTTGCACCCAATCCACATCTCCCGTGGTGTCCTGAGAACAGATTTGCTTGGTACTAGATTTAGTATATATCCAGCGGTTTCCAAAGCATAACCCCAAAGGAATAATGGCAACTCAGAATAACTCATCATCGACCTAGTCATGTCTAAAAGAGTCTGATTCCTTCTCTCTGCTACACCGTTCTGCTGAGGCGTACCAGGTGCAGTCAACTGTGACAAAATCCTATTCTGTATGAGGTGATCAATAAACTCATTAGAGAGGTACTCGCCACCTCGATCAGATCAAATGGCCTTGATATGTGTGCCCAATTGCTTCTCCACTTCAGCCCTAAACTCTTTGAACTTTTCAAAGGCTTCAGACATGTGCTGCATTAGGTACACATATCCATACCTTGAGTGGTCATTAGTAAATGTTATGAAATACTCATAACCACCCCTTGCTCTAATATTTATTGGTCCACACACATCAGTATGAACTAATTCCAACAATGCATTGGTCCTATTGCCCTTTGCTAGAAAGGGCATTTTGGTCATCTTACCCTCTAAACAAAACTCACAGACATCCATTGGCTCGAGAACCAAATTGCCTAAGACCCCTTCTTTGACTAGTCTGCCAATCCTATTTAGATTGATATGGCCAAGCCTCATATGCCAAAGTCTTGTTGGATAAGTGGAAGGTTCCTTTCTTTTAGATGGTATAGAAACCACTGAGTTATTAAGTTCCATACAAGAGTCTTTAGAAATATTGGGAGTAATCACATACAGGTCATTTGATTTAGCACCAGAACATATAAAAGAACTATTTCTTTTACTAACAACTTAAGTTCCAAAATGAAAAGAATAACCATTATTCGATAAATTAGAAACTAAAATTAAATTATGTCTCATTAAAGGGACGTAAAGTACATCTAATAAAATCAAAATTTTATTGTCTAGAAATTCTAAAACTACAACTCCTATAGCAACCGCAAATACGGTTGCGCTAGATCCTAGAGTAAGTACGATTTCCCCATCACTGCACCTCCTGGTTGATATGAACCCCTACAATGAATTACAGATATGGTTAGTCGCCCTAGAATCAATGCACCAAGTGTTTGAAGTATCCGAAATAAAACTTACTTCAATCACATGTGATTCAATCATACCTTGAACTCTTGTAGCTAAGAATTCTGGACAGTTTCTCTTCCAGTGGCCTTTCTCACCGCATTGGAAACACTTTCCTTTGCCTTGGCCACCAACCTTCCCTTTGCCCTTACCTTTTCCCTTAGATTTTGCAATCTTAAGGATCGGTCCAACACTTGGACCACCAGTGGCAGCCTTCTTCTTTACTTTCTTTCCTTTCGGCGTAGATCGGGAAGAGGAAGCACTTTTCTCAACGTTTAAAATGTTGCCTCCTTGATCACCCCTTCCGCTGCCAGTAAAGAGCTCATCAATTCGCTCATTGAAAAATCCATTTTATTCATATTATAATTCACTTTAAATTGAGCGAATGATGGCGACAGCGTATTGAGGATCATATCAACTTGGGTCTGTGCATCGATGTTGGCACCTAGGGTCTCCAGCTCGTTTAAATAACTAATCATTTTCAAAACATGTTCTTTGACTGGAGTCCCTTCCGACATCTTAGCACTCATTATCTTCTGCATAGCTACCTGTCTAGTAGGCCTGCCATGCTCCCCAAACATCTTTTTTAGGGATTCGATAATGTCACTGGCAGAATTGTTCGATTGGTATTGGTGTTGTAACACATTAGACATAGAAGCCAATATGTAACAACGAGCCATCCCATTTGACTTTTTCCATATATCGAACTCGCGTCTAGCAGCAGCCGAAGCATTTGCAGCAGGTTCTTCGGGGCATGGAGTGGTGAGGACATATATGTGATCCTCTACAGTTAATACAATGTCAAGGTTACGTTTCCATTCAGTGTAGTTATTTCGAGTTAACTTATTTTGAGTGAGTATGGTGGCAAGTGGACTAAATGCAGATCCAGACATTATGATTACTGAAAATCAAACAAAATAAATATGGATATTAGAATTTGACAGTTTGAAATAAAAGAATCCTTTAAAAACTCTTATTTTAAAACAAAGTTGCCAGAATATCAAAACGAAATAATAAAGCCTCCATGTGGTGGTCAATGTTCGATCTTTCGATTAATCATGACTTGTCCGCTATGCAACTCTTGCAAAACAAGTTACGACTCCCGATCCCTTTTCATCTCTAAGTTTCTGAATAATGCCCTATGTGGGATCCCTTATCTATAGCTTAGCTAGTGTGTACCATTAACTAGGATCCAATCACAACCATCTCAAGTAGCGCCTCCATGTGGTGATCACCCTCTAACACGTCTGATTGACCCTATCAAAGGAAGTTCACATCTAGTAACCAATGAGTAATGCACCCTCTGTATGGAATGATCACCCCTGGCGAGGTGACACAGAATGCACCACTCATCTTACAGTGAACCGTTAATGGAAGATCGTGGGTGTTTATTAATAAGACCATCTCCCACTAGATTTAGAAATTAAGGATTTTGCTTTTAAAAAAGTTTCCACACATTACCCATAAACATCCAATGTTTACTAATGTGTTGAAATGGTTTTTGAATTTTATTTTAGAAAACTTGTTTTACATGCATGCAAGTAGTAACAATATAATTAAATGCCAATCACAAACCAAGAACATAAAACAAAAAACAAAAATTGAAAATAAAGACATCCAAACGATGCCTCTATCTCCCATGGCTCTATCTCCATAGAACTTCCTTTTGGTTCGATCGCCTCCAGCTCCATCTTCATGGACAACGGCTCCTTGCTCCATCTTTCTGGATTTTCTAATTCTATTGCATTTTTCCTATGCTTCTTTCGAAGCTTACAATTTATCTAGAAATAGAAATAACAACAACCAAATAAAATAAAAGGCTAGGGAAACCGGTGCGACTTTCCTTTTCGTAGGATTGAAGTCGTAGCGTCCTTTACATATGCCTTAAAACCAAACCAAACTTAAATTACAACATGCACCAATCTTAAACAATTTAAATACAAAATATTCAAATGACTTGGTGCCATGGGAGATAGCGACTAAACTAGCTGCAAAAGGGTTAGTCATACACGCATCCACACATACATAACAAATATATGTAACTATTGAAACACTTAATTGATTCACACAGTATATAAACTCTTTACATACTTAATTAGAACTTAAAATAGCATCTTACTTCTCTATCACAGTTCGATCGATCGAAGACCATTCGATTACTCGAACCTTCGATCGATTGAACACTGTTCATTCGCTTGAACATTCTGTTTCACATAATGATTTGAAAATTTTTGCAGAATACTTTAAAATTAAAGTTTTTAATTTCAAAAACACTTTAAAATGTGAAATAGAGAACCTGACAAAGAATCTGTCTCGATCGATCTAACTCTATTCGATCGATCGAACACCAGAAGGTTTCAATCGATCGAAACATGTTCGATCGCTTGAGTATAGAGAATGTTCAATTGATCGAAACATGTTCGATCGATCAAACCCACCTTGCATCCTATGCAATCACAGATTTGTACTCTGCTGCGATAACACTGCAGAAACAGATCTGTGACGACGCAATTTCGAAAACAGTTCTAAAATCAACATGTAAATCAAAATAGTGTTCCGAAAATGCATCTATAGATCCAAACGAGCGTGGCTCTGATACCAATTGATAGAAAAACTGGTTTAAGTTAAAAGTTTAAACGCGCAGCGGAAAAGTCAAGTTATAAAAACTAAATGGTAGCCCAGGATCTACTACTCGTTAATTCCATAGATGCGCACAAGAGGGGACAAGAGTTATACCTTAGTGTCTTGAACCCAATTCTAATTTTCTTCTTCTTCCTTAGTGATGCAGCAGCCTCCACTAGGTTTTCTTCACCCTTATGTCTCCTGCGGATGCTTCCCGGAGAGACTAGAGATGGTGGGATCTCTAATAGAGAGGAAGAAGAAGGTTTGGGGCTCTAAAACAGTTTCTACAGCTTCTGACGTTCTAAAACGACGAACCTTTATTCCAGAATGCAGCTGCCCTATTTATAGACTCCCAGAACTGACCTAACCTTCAATCGATCGAAGGACTTCGATCGATCGAACATTCGATCGATCAAACCATCCTCTATCGATCGAACCTGCCATGACTTCGATCGATCGAACTAGCTTCAATCGATCAAACCTGTCTTGACAGCTTCCTCAACTGTCTTTCCAAGTATCCTGGCAGAGCTAAGAGTGGGACCTCTTAGGCTCTTTATTGTTGGCTCAGACCAGTTGATTAATTACCATGACCAAACTCTTTGATCAGTAAACTAACCAACTGGTCAGTTAACGTTTACTCCACTATAAAACGATAACTGAACTCCAACGCTAAAGAACATATTCGAAGCTATAACTAGACTTGTATGGTGTACTAATGTCCCTCTACCGTCAGCATTCGTAATCATATTCAGGTAGTCGAATAACAGTTATTGTCAATCTGAATCATGATTACTTCTTGTATTCCTTGAGTCCCATTCACCTCTCATGATTACCAAACATGTCAATAACTATTATCAACAAGACGGCAGTTCTCAGTAATCAACTTGGTGACATTCTCAGGGGAATACTTACTCTGAATCAAAGGGTAGATTCTATCTTGACAATATATGTTCACAACCCTATGAACACGACATACCCAAGATACCCAGGTGTTGATCTTCTATAGACCTCACTGATTGGTAAGTCAAAGTAGTCATATCCACAGTCTGTGTTCATAATCGTCTCAAGATTAAAAACACGTACCTTATACATGTTATGAGTTCCTATTGACTATTGACAGCCTTAAGCATCAATAGGAAACTCAGGTCCGTCAATGCACTATAAGCACTAGCATATCAACTAAGAGCTATACTCTAGTGATTGATATTAATCACTCCATCGAATGGTAGTTAATTATGCTACAGTGTAAACCTAATGAGGTATCCAGTTTCATCATCCACTGTGACATATTCTAAGTATCAAAGAATAGTAATTCGTATCTCACTTGTGTGTATCTCATACACACGCGAATTGCTTACTATGATACTTAAGGATAAACAATCATCTTATGAAAGAAACATACACAATGAAATGTAAAGCTGATATCCATATATTATACTGCTAATGTCTCCTATATAAAGTAATGGTTTGAGGGCACAAACCCAACATATACCTGGTGGAAGATGTCCCATGTGCCAGTTCCATTGTTTACAGATAGTGTGTACCATGAAGACGTCCGGTGGCCTATCAAGGGAATAAGTATGAATCGGCTGTTATAGCATGTTATCACCCTTGATGTACCGCGTGTTGTCAAGTGGATGAGAAAGAGAAAGTGGATGATAAGAATGAATTGATGAGTAAAATGGTTTGGTTCGAAATGATTTGGTTTTGGAATGTTTTGGTCTTAAAATGAAATGGTTTTGAAAAGTATCTATTTTGAAAACAAGTGTCTTTGAAAAGTGGTTGGAGTAAGTCGCATCGGTTATGCATTTGCATGCATGAGGATAAAATAAGGAGAATGTATTCTATGATGATCATGTTTATCTGTCTACTTGTCTTGTTGAGACCTCTGCTATGTCTGTGGTGAGAATGCGTCTTTTGATAAGAGACTAACCATATCTTAAGATACTAAACTATGGCGTGAGTCGAGAGATGTTTTGTATTTATTGATTATTACGATGTTGAGACATTCACTCAGCCTTGTTCCAAGGCTGATGGCTTGTTACGCCCTGGGCATTCCTATGCCCCAAGTGTTGCAGGTTTGGAGATAGATAAGAGAGTTCAGGATGCAGTGCCGTGGAGCTAAGGAGGATAAAGCCTTACTGAAGATCTGATAAATAGTTTCTCCTGTTGTTTTTAAGCTTATGTAAATTGTTTAGTATGGCCTCTTGTATTTGGATTGATGTTATTGTAACTCTTGTTTAATTCCCGCCGCTGTAATTATACTCTGATAGGTTTAAGTCATGCTTATGCTTTAGCATTTCCCTTATGATTGCATGGTGTGTAGTTAGAAGGATAGGACGGTTAACAAACTAGTCACGTGTCCATGGACCCATAAAGGAAATTTTAATTTTTTCTATTTTTGGCTTACTTCGGGGCGTGACATGTACACTATAGCATGATTGATTGCCATTGGATTAAGTGATTAATCTCAATCACTGGAGTGTAACTCTTAGTTAATATGCTAGTTCTTGTAGTGCATTGACGGACCTAAGTTTTCCTACTGACACTTAAGACTGTCAATAGTCGATAGGTACTCATAACTTGTATAAGGTACTTGTTCTCATTCGTGAGACGATTATGAACACAGACTATGGATATGACTGCTTTGACTTACCAATCAGTTAGGTCTATAAAAGATCAATACATGGGTATCTGGACACGTTGAATTGGTCGTCTGCTCTTTTAGTTTTATTTGAATTAATTTGGATCGAAGAAAAGAAAAAGGAAGAAAGGTCTGCTGAAAATAGATACAGAGTCGCCACTTGGTTTTTAAGGAACAAAGAAATCTAATTTTGACTCACCCAAATGGATAAAGGGCACCGGCCCTTCCTAACTAAAGAACTTGGCTCGGGCAAGCTAGAATGATGCATGTTAATTTTTGAAGAAGGAAGACCTCTCAATCCCCGGGATAGACGAGAAAGGATGATTAGATCGAGGAGAAGCATGGAAGTATGATCCAACTCATTCATTATAATCTTCTTAGATTAGGAGTCACAAACGCCCCAAATCTTGCATAGATATAATGTATGATCCTTGAATGTGCAAAGGTTGTAGTGTATTTGTGTACATGGACTTTCTAAAGTGACTTAGAAGTCTAAATTATAAATGAATGCATGAAGGAAACCATCATAGGACATGTACAAATGTAGTATGGACTACTTCCTAAGATATGAACTAATTTGGAGTACATGTGAGCATCAAATCAAAGAATGAAAGTAAAAAATATGCTTCTATGAATAGTGGATAGAACAGTGAGTTGATCTTGTGAAAATGGAAAAGTGGGGTTAGAAATGTTTTTAGTTCATGATCTTTTATAGAGATCATCATTATTGTGTCTAGAACACATATCAAAAAGCCAATATTCAATGACTATTACACATTGATAGAAATCATATCAACAATAGAGGTTACTCAGAAATAGAGTCCGTTCTATCGACTAAAATGTTGAAACATCTTAGAAAATGAAAATAAAACATCTAGAGGCCCATATTATACAGAAAGTTCCCTAAGACACTAAAGTTCAAACGAAAAATGAGTTGGGATCACTCCTTTCTGAAAAGTTATCTGAAAGACAAGTTAAAAGTCTACCTAGCTGCTGTGACAGCAAAAGCAGAATGTATAGAAGGAATGTTTGGGTCAAAATAGAACCCTTCCAAGTGTTTCCAAGTCAAACCAAAAACCGTGGGTGTGCTCTAATGGGTTAGGAAGACTTTCTAAGTGGTCTTATGTTAATTCTTTGAGTATTGGGTTCTAGAGAAATCTTTGAACTCATGTCACTCACTATTTTGAGTATTTTTGAGAAGGATAGAGTCTTATTCCTTTAAATCAAAAAGGGGGGGTTTATGAGGGGTTTTGAAATAAAGGTTTTGAGAGTGCATTTTTAGCATTTAAATGAAGGTTGTGACACTTGAAATATCAATATTAAACTCATATCAAGAACTCCTAATACTGTTTGCACAAACATAGTTTTGTTTAAGAATATGACTTCAATAATACATATGAATGTATTGAAGTTAGAATCATCATCCATCAAACATGTCTTTGAGGTCAAGAGCTACTATCCATAAAGATTCACTCTCCTCAAACAACATGTTATCTAGATGATGATAAACATGTAAGTAATCCAAGAAAAATAAAATAGAAATGAGGTGAGAAAAGATGAACATAATATGTAAACAATCAAATAAGCAATCAATAGACGATGATCATTGAGATATTGGACTTATAACTTGGTGTTTCACTCATATATATTGACATTTGGATATGGAAGTAGCTTTCTAACTCAAGATTGCTCAATAATGGTGGTTGGAGAGGGTTTGGATGTGAAGTATATAGAAGGATAATGGAATAACTTGAGTTTAGAACTCACTTTCTATAGAAAATCAGTGGAGGAAGCTCCATTTCTCACTTCTAACTCTAAGCATATCTCTCATTCTCTCTACAACTTTTCTAAGTTTTGCACTTGGCTCCCCCTAAAATGAAGAGCAAAGGGGGGTTTATATAGGCCAATTTGGGGTGGTTTTGGGATTTAGAAAGTGCTCCAATTGGTCCCAAACATCTGTGAACATAAAACTACATCGTTTTGGTCTTTAATTATTCAATTTGGACCCCCAAAATAAATTATAAAAATGGGTTCTGCGAGGGTTGTGTGCCGCCATGGCACTGGCCATATGCTTCCACGGCAGTGGCCTAGTGCCGCCGCGGCACTGTTCCTCAGATACCTAGAAAATTACGTTTATGCCACCAGAGGTTCCGGTATTTGTGAAAAGGCCCTATTTCATCCGAAATTCACAGAAAATGCATATAAACTCCAAATTGAGCTATGATATACCATTGAAAAGGTAATGGAGTCTACTTTTCATAAAAAATAGTTCGGAGTTAGGTCACTTTGAAAAGTTTTGCAGTATCTGCGATAAAAATCGATTTGATCTTCTTTTTTACCTTCAAAAATCCATAATAAATTCGTTTTGAATTCAGAACTTATGTGCGATATATCATTGGAAAGCTATTGACCTCTAGTATTCATGAAAAATATTTGAAAAATGACACGGCGCTCCGGTTTCAAAGTCAACTTTTAGGTCAAATCGGTCAAACATGGGATCTCCAGAAAGTTCTGAGAACCTCTGGGAGCTCCCAGGAGTTGACATTTTCGTCCAATTTTCTTTTAAAACTCATTTTAGTACTTTTCACATGATCTAGAATGATCTCAGAACTTTTTGGAGAATTTGGATGATTTTGGTCAAATCCCGGTCAATCCTGGGTTAAACTGGTCAACGGAAACTTTTCGAGAACTTCCAGGAGTATCTGGGAGCTGACGATTTCATCTGATTTTTCTTCAAAACTCATTTTATCATTTTTCTTATGACGTAGCATGATTTTAGGGAGTTTTTGGGCTTTCAATGGCATTTTGGTCATTCTGAGCATTTTGCGAGATAGAACTAACTTCCAAGAGTCCTTTTTGAGTCTCTTTCGATCATTGTGAAACACCATGCTATGGGTCTCCTAAATTTGATAGCCTACAAAATGGGGTGTCTATAGTTTGCTCCTTTTTGGCATGAACTTGCGAGGCAACGCATGTCATAATCGAGTGCCAAAGATTTAAAGAGATAGGTCTTTTTAAAGGCTATAGATTTAGGATAAAAGCGTTGCAAAAGATCGAAGGATGATGCTGAGGCTAGTGCTGGTCGTGTTCTTTGTGAGCTACCTATGTATCCCAAGGAGAATCAGACCAGGACGCAATTCGGGGCACAAAAGTATAAATCACACATGCACAACAAGACATACGGATGTTATGCTATGAGGATAATATATAGTGCATGGATGTGATATGATTGTGTACATGAGTCCTGTTGTGATTCTATCATGACTGTGGTGTATTTGCTAGCCTTAATGGGTTTTATGCATGCCCTTTATGGTGCTGACGATCCTAGCATGAGCTAGTGTTGTGGGGTATGCCACTCCGAGTGGGCTTATGTTGTGCTAGTGCTTTTGACTACGATGCAGTTGTCGACCACGGTCTGGAAAGACTCTGGGTTTCGGGGCAAACTTCTCAAATTATAGGAAGTGTGCTTCACTAGCAAATAGAATCAGCGGTGGGGTCCTTGATGACGACAATTAAATATAACAAATGGACACGGAAGTCCTGGATACCAAGCGATGGATGAGGAAGTCAAGATAGCCAACAGGAGAGGGATTTTGTGATAAGCAAGAAAGCTCACGATAGCTGAGGAAGCTCATGATTTTTTTCGAGGAAGCTCACGATAATTGATAGATAGGTGAGGGGGCTCACAATTTGGAAAAAGGAGTGAGAAAGCTCATGATTTTGGACAAAGGAGTGAGGAAGCTCACGATAAGTGAGAAAGCTCACAATTGTGGGCAAAAGAGTGAGGAAGCTCATGATAAGTGAGAAAGCTCGCAATTTTGGACAAAGGAGTGAGGAAGCTCATGATAAGTGAGAAAGCTCACGATTTTTGGACGAAGGAGTGAGGAGGCTCACGATAAGTGAAGAAGCTCATGATTTTGGATAAAGGAGTGAGGAAGCTCACGATTAATGAAGAAGCTCATGATTTTGGACAAAGGAGTGAGGAAGCTCACGATGAGTGAGAAAGCTCACGATTAGTGAAGAAGCTCACAATTTTGGACAAAGGAGTGATGAAGCTCATGATAAGTGAGAAAGCTCATGATTTTGGACAAAGGAGTGAGGAAGCTCATGATAAGTGAGAAAGCTCACGATAACTGATAGGTGAGATATCCATAGTAAGGAAGCTTATGATAAGTGAGGAAGCTCACGAAAATCGACTGGTGAGAAAGCTTATGATAAGTGAGGAGGCTCACAATAAGTGAGGTGGTGCACAATAACTGGCAGGTGAGATAATCAGAGTGAGGAAGCTCACGATAAGTGAGGAAGCTCATGATAACTAATAGGCGATTAAGCTTACAATTTTTTACAAAGAATTGAAGAAGCTCACGATAAGTGAAGAAGCTCACCATTTTAAACAAAGGAGTGAGGAAGCTTATGATAAGTGAGAAAGCTCACGATAAGAGACAGGTGAGAAAATTCACAATAAGTGAGGAGGCTCACGATAACCAACGAATAGGGAGCCTTGGATTGTGAATAGACAATGCTTGCCCTAGGAGTCGGTGTCTTTTGACTACGGGCGGTATTTTTCAATCGTTGACCGGTTCTCGCGGTGATCAATTCAGAAAGCCGGTTCGAGTTTCCCGGAGTTGATTTTGTCTATTTTCTTCTACTGGGGATGGTACTGGATTCTCTAAGAATATCTCTTATCTGTTTTAAATTCTTGACCGAGAACCAGGATTCAAATCCAAATCACTCACGGTTGATCAAATCTTGCAATGGTCTGTCCAAAAAGCCTATTCAGGCCTCCAAGATGATTGACGGATGTGGAAGCACTAATGATGGACATGGAATCCCCAAGATGATTGACAGACGTGGAAGTCCTAGATATCAAAGAGTAGACGGGGTAGCCTGAGATAACTAATGGACGCGAAAGTCCTACCTTAATCCAGAGGGTCTACAATGAAAGATTTGCCTCAATTTAGAGGGCTGACAGTGAAAGATTTGCCTCAATTTAGAGGGCTGACAATCTAGAGGGCTGACTATAACAGATTTACCTCAAACTAGAGGGCTAATAATAAAGAATTTCCCTCTATCTAGAGGGCTAATGACAATAGATTTGCCTCAATCAAGAGGGCTGACCACAAAGGATTTGCCTCAATCTAGAGGATTGACAACAACAAATTTGCCTCAATCTAGAGTGCTGACGATGAAGGATTTGTCTCAATCTAGAGGGTTGACGATAACAGATTTGCCTCAATCTAGAGGGTTGACAATGAAGGATTTGCCTCAACCTAGAGGGCTGATGACAACAGATTTGCCTCAATCTAGAGGGCTGACAATGAAAGATTTGCCTCAATCTGGAGGACTGACGACAATAGATTTGCCTCAATCTAGAGGGCTGGCAATGAAGGATTTGCCTCAATCTAGAGGGCTGACGACAATAGATTTGCCTTAATCAAGAGGGGACGATGAACACGACATATTTTGAATGGGAGTGACTATAAACTAATCATGATTAATGAACTGACGATGCATGAATCGAGATGACAAGTAGTCAATGAACTACCGTGACTGTCATGGGTTGGACCAATGGTTGGACTAACCATGATCAAAAGAACTGACGATGTACTAATCAAGATCACGAGTCGACAATGAACTATTGTGACTGCCATGAATTGAACTGATGATGTACGAATCGAGATGACGAGTCAACAGTGAACTACTGTGACTGTCATGAATTAGACTAACGATTAGACTAATCGTGATTAGAAGAATTGATGATGTACTAATCGAGATGATGAGTCGACAGTGAACTACTGTGACTGTCATAGATTGGACTGACGATGTACTAATCGAGATGACGAGTCAACAGTGAACTACTATGACTATCCTGGATAGAACTGACGATGTACTAATCAAGACAACGAGTCAATGGTGAACTACTGTGACTATCATGGATTGAACTAACGATGTACTAATCAAGATGATGGGTCGATAGTGAACTACTGTGACTGTCATGGATTGGACCGATGATATACTACTCGTGATCAGAAGAATTGATGATGTACGAATAGATATGCCTGCTGGGGATGAAACGAATCTTTCTAGGATCTCTCTTTAACTATTTCTGATCGAGAACCAGGACCCATCTCTGAATCTCTCGCAATTGGTCATATCTTCTGACCAAGAACCAGGACCCATATCTGAATCTCTCACAATTGATCAAATTTTGCAATGCCCAATCCAAAAGAGCCGGTTAGGGCCTTCAGGAGCTAATTCTGTTCTAGATTCTCTAAGAATCTCTTTTTCAATTCTTGACCTAGAGCCAAGATTCTATCTCTGAATACTCACGGTTGATCAAATCTTCTGACCGGGAATCAGGACCCATCTCTGAATCTCTCATGGTTGATCAAAATGCCCAATCTAAAAGAGCCGATTAGGGCCTTCGAGAGATGATTCTTTTCTGGACTCTCTGAGAATCTCTCTTTCAATTCTTGACCTAGAACCAAGATTCCATCTCTGAATCTTTTACAGTTGATCAAACTTTGCTGACTTGGAACAGGGACCCATCTCTGAATCTCTTACGGTTGATCAAACTCTTTCAAGGCTCAATCAAAAAGAGTCAATTAGGGCTTTTGGGAGCCTATTTATCTATTGGGGATAATGGGTGTTCTCTAGGAATGAAGTGACTCTACTGGGGAGGAACAGATAAGATGCACTCTGCTAGGGAAGAAGGAAATACACCTAGTGAATTGGAGTAAAGGTATCATTCTATTTGTGATGAAGGATACAGAGATGATCTGCGATGGTTAAGGATTTAATATTGATGGAGCAGGGTGGTTAACAACCACTTATGGACTTATGTTTCATGGGCGAAGGAAGATCAACAACCACTCATGGACTTATATTGCTAGGAGATGATGGTTAACTTTCGACAATTTTGGAAACTGCTCATGCCAACACCTTGACCGGTACAGTAATGGTGTTTGGTACTTCTGCTTGTATTTATTCTTGGAACGCTCTTAGGAATTTTACAACTTGATTTGAAAAATTCATTATTTGTCACTGTCAACTCACTTATTTTAGACTACGACAGACTCGACAACACATCGATATACAAGGACGACACATTTGACACCAAAATAAAATAAGCTCGACTTGCCAAAACTCGATGTACTTTTGTCATAAATGATGTACCATTTCTCTTTTGTGTTCACTCCTCATTTTGACATGGCAGCATTTTGATGATAAATCTCATTTTTTAAAATTCCTTCTTATTGATCTAATCAATTCTTTGCTTCTCCCAAGATGTGCTTTGAATTAGTGCCTTTGCTTATAGAATCAAAGATACTCTATTTTGATCAATTGAAAGAGTTTTGATCGATTGAAGCCTAGACAGGTTCGATCTATAAAAAGCTCTTCAATCGATCGAAGGTTCGATCGATTGAAAGTAAGGTCAGTTCTGGGAATCTATAAATAGGACAGCTGCATCAAGAAATTGGAGTTCGTCATTTTTATTATACTAGAAGCTATAGAGACTATTTAGGGCTTCCCAAACCTTCTCTATCCTCTCTATTAGGGTTCTCACCAACCCTAGTCTCTCTGAGAGCATCCATAGGAGTCATAAAAGTGAAGACCATCTAGTGGAGGCTACTGGAAGTCAAAGATTTTAGAATTGGGTTGAAAACCTGAGGTATAAACTCTTCTCCCTCCTGTGTATAAGCATCTATAGAGTTAACGAGTAGTAGATCTAGGCTACCAGTTAGTTTTATAAATTGTATTTTCCGTTGTGCATGATTTAAAGTTTTTCAAAACCTAAATCCTACAACCTTCTCATTGTATCTCCCTTTACAAATGACTTTATGATAATGAAGAATTCTCCTTTTCATGTTTTTTTTTAGCTTATATTGCCCAATTTCATATTCATGCATTGAATTTTCTCTCTTATCTTCTAGAATTTTTAGGATGGTGAAACTTGATTCTTATTTGGAAAGTATGTGGACCCAAAGGCATGATGGGGTTTTTTTCCCCTAGCTTTATAGCGGTTTTTTGAATGCTGGGCAAACGAAGTTTGCCCCTGGTTGAATGGTGATGAAGTAGTTGTCACGTGTACATCAGTTTGTCCCTAGTTTGAAGGGTAAGAAATAGATTGGTTGTGTTTCTTTTGGGACTGAGGGCCATGGGATCCCGCCTACTTATCCCCAAATAGGCATCAGGTCCTATAGTAGTATGGTCGAGGCTTAAAAGAAGAACGCTATATAGTATGAGGATGTTTATGATCGAACCGTGCAGGCTGCCTACGTATCCCCGAGCGGGAATCAGGTCAAGACGTATTTCATTGATTCTAAAATCTTAAAAGGATGGTTTCAAAAAGATGGACTTCTAAGCAAAATACTTCTTGAGGCAATCGATACTGACCGGTTTCTTGAACTTAACTCCATCTAAATCCATGAGACAGGCAGCTTCTCCAGATAGGAGTGTTTTGATGATGTAAGGGCCAACCCAATTTGGTTTAAACTTTCCTCTAGGATAAAAAAAACCAGCACTTTTAATTCTTTAAGAACAAGATCACCCTCATCAAACTTCCTCAGGCAAACTTTCTTGTTAAAAGCACAGGCTATCCTTCTCTAATACCCTTGAACATGATTTAGGACTGATAGACATTTCTCATCCATGAGTGCTAACTCCTCATACCTTTCACGTAGCCAGTTGAATTCCGACACTTCACATTCTACCAATATGCATAAAGATGGTATCTCCACCTTGACTGGTATGATAGCCACCATTCCGTAGACCAAGTGAATATGGTGTGGCTCCAGTAAAATTCCTCATAGATGTCCAGTATCCCCATAGTAAAAATGGCAATTTTTATGCCAAGCCTTATAAGTATTTGTGGTTTTCCCCAAGATCGCCTTGATGTTCTTGTTGGCCGCCTTAACAGCCCCATTCGTGTAACACCTGTAATTTCCATTATCTGTAATATAATTTTTAGATATTTGCTATTAATATTTTCTATATATGTAAATCAGATTTTGGGTATGCTTGACATATCATGTGTGTCCATACATTTCATGACATATTTCATTATTAACAAAGCAAAACTTCTTTGTTTTAATAAACACAAGCGCTCAAGGAGCGCAAGAGCTTGAAAGGGGCGAGCGCTCGAGCTAAAAAGATGTGAAAAGACTTTTTTGTCCCTAAGGTCCTAAAAATCTATAAATACCAGACCCTCCTATGCATTCTTACATTTACAAACAGATTATATAGACAGAGAGCTTAAGAGAGGGTTTTGAGGGACCATATACTTCTATATATGCATACATGCTTTATATGTTCTCCAAATCATGATCCCTTCACTCTACTACACATAAACACCTACATTTTAGCTACCATGAAGTTTTGGAGCTAAATTCTTGAAGTAATTCTCAAACTTTGAAGTTTTTCTCAAGTATTTGGAGCTCTAGTTCAAGAACATCATCTTTTTCAACATTTCATCATCCATTTCATCTTGATCATCTTTGTTAATATCATAACTCACATACAATGTTGACATGAACATAAAAAATCTGATAAACTAGTTACATGTGATTAATATTTCAATATCTAGCTCTGGATCATCATAATCTTCATTTCTTTGTCAAATTTTCATGTTCTTCATCATCTAAATGATTTTGATCATATTTTGAGTACCTCAATTCATGAATAATGTGTATATGGACATGTATAATCTATTTTATAAGTTGTATGTGAGATTAAAGTTGTTACTTAGTGTTTTGTTAATTAAAATCAAAGTTATGTTATAGAATAGACAAGTCTACTAAAAATCTGCTAAACCCGAGCGCTCGAGCAAGTGCCAATGCTTGAGCTTGACAATTTTTGTATTCCTTGTAAGTTTGCATATTGAAGTTAATATAGTCATGATATGTATACATCCTGACTATGATTAGTTGAGCTGGACATGGAATTGTATATGTTATATATGAATGAGCTTATCAATTCTGTAGTTTTACTCTATGCCTGCTTAGTAGTACCATACTTAAGAGAACGATTGATTCATTAATTGTATGTTGATCCTTCTAACATGCTAGTTCTATAATTCTTGTTAGATTATGTTTATAATCAGTTTAATGACATTAGCAATAATGCATCGGGTCAAATCATTAAAGATATAACAATTACGAATACACAAATAATGTACTTAAATTCATAAGTAGGTTGACGGACGTGAGAGCATGGTTATGTTGAATAACTTTGTCAGTTGTTCCATGGTTGGTTGCATTTATCGTGTGACCTTAATGGTCTTGTCGTGAAAGGTGTTGCATTCGAGTCGTGTTGTGGTCAGTTTTGTTGTGATGGTGTCGAGTTAGGGCCAATTATGGGCTAGGTGTGATGTAATGATGGCCATGTGTGGCCGTATTCGCATTTGAGGGTCAAGTGTGGCTGTGTTAAAGAGTGCAATTAAGTTAGGGTCAATTATAGGCTAGGACGATCGATTTAGGGCCAAATTGGGCTAGGAGTTGTGGTGCAGCCAAATTGGGCTTGTTTATGAATTTGAGGCCGAAATGGGCATGTTGTTATGTGTTATGTATGACGGAGCTAGTAGCGTCAGTTTATTGTTATTGTGGTTACGGGCAGAAGCTAGTACTACCAGTGTTGTGGTCATGTGTGACAGAAGCTAGTAGTGTCAAGTTATGAGTTGTTGGCACAGGTGGATTTGTGCGCGTTGTGTTGCATTGGAGTGGCTGCATAATCAGGAAGAACGTTGGGTTGGGTAAGAATTTGTGTGATGCTGCGATAACTTCTAAGTGATAACATAAATGGTGTATATTATCATATTATTTGTGCTTTGTAGTATTTCACTCAGCTTTTAGCTAATGGGCGTGTGGCCCTGGACATCCTTATCCAAATGCTATAGTTCTAGGTATTGGAGATGCTGTTTTGCTAGACGAGTACCATGGAGATGAGAACATGGATGAGGAAGACTGGGGCTTTGCCAATTAAAGAGGAGTTTGTGATGTTGAAGCCATCCTGTTACACTAAGGAACTTTTATTATCTATCTTTTATGTTGTTGTTGTTGTTGTTATTGACCGTTTGGCCTCTAGACTTTAGTATCTTTTGGATTTGGACATTTGTATTATAAGTATGTATAACTGAGATTGTAAGACTCTGATGTTGCTTCTGCTGAACTTAGAACATTTCTGCTGTTATTATTACTCTGATATTTTATATTCCTATTGTTTTGGACAATCATACGATCTGCAACTTGTTACGAGCCTATAGGTCTGATAAGGAAGCTTACCTCCCTTTATTATTACAAACCCAAAGCATGATGGGATTGTTTGGTATCAGAGTCAGGTTTAGTTGTGCTCGTGATTGTCCTACGTTAAGTTGTTAACCATAAGATTACCTTGCTATACTGACACTAAGGTAGTTTCGACGCCAATTTGATGAAGACTTTTGGAGCTGTTCTAAGACTTAAGTTGTGTACAATGACTTTTATTGTTCTTTTCTTTCATCATTCGTATGTCGTTGCATCTGGTATTTTGTCTTTTAACATTCCATATGTGATTGCATCTCATGCTGATAAATAGTATGTGTGTAAATATAATTACATTTGATTTTGGGTAGTGAACACCTCTGGACTTTTCTAAAGGCGGTAGTCTAATCTGAGAAATAATTGTGTCAATATGGATACTTGTGCACAGATTCAAGATGGTTAGAATGACTCGCACCAACCATAATGGAGCCGAACCATCTGAACCGGTACTCAAAGGATTAGACACCACTAGAGTTTTTGAGAGTTTTCTCTAAAGGTTAGAGCACATTGGCGATCAGCAAGGTGTGCATCATTATCTGCCACCACCTCCGCCACCTCCACCGAGACCTACTAGAGATAAGCTATTAGAGTGATTTAGAACTTTATGCCCAGAGAAGTTTGACGGCATTTCAGGAGCATTGAAAGCCAAATTATGGATTAGAGAGATGGAGTCGTGTTGCAAGGCTTTGGTTTGCTCAAATGTTGACAAGAAAAGATTTGTAGAGTTTCAGCTCACTTATTCTACCACAGATTACTGGGAAGCTCAGCAGGTCACTTTAGGAGAAGATGCTATTAGATATCTAAGCTGGGAGGAGTTCAAGACCATGTTTCTTCGAAAGTATTTCCCTGTGTCTGAGAAAGACAAGAAGGAGAAATAATTCATGGATTTGGTCCAAGGAACTAAGACTGTTTTGGAGTATACAATCGCATTGGAAATTTTTTCTCATTTTGCCCCACACCTGGTAGATACTCTAGAGAAAAAGAATAAGAGACATCTCTATGGGCTTGGAATGACTATTCAAGGCCATGCTATGAGTTCCGTTATGCAGCCATTTGAGAATTTGGTATAGCTAGCCTCTAATTTGGAGACTGTGTATAGATGTCAGTAGCAAAAGCAGTTTGCATTCAGGGCACCCAGTCACCCAAACCGTGGCCACCCGAACTCAAACCGTAATGTCACAGTGAAGAGACAATGGAACGGTCTGAGAGGACAAGTGCCCAATCCTAAGCCAGTACAAGCTCAATTGCCTGGCATGACACATGTATTAGGAGCACCGGCACAAGGATCCAATCCTTGTGTATGCTTCAATTGTGGGATTCTGGGACATTTATCCAGAGATTACCCAATACCTAGGAGCAACAAACGTCAAGATATTGTCTATTACTTCTGTGGCAAGAAGGGCTGTGTTAGCAGAGATTGTTTTCTCTGCCAGGGAGCAGAGACTGGACCAGCAACCCTGGTTAACCAAACACATGTCAATGCTATCATTCTAGGAGAAGTAGGATTCGATGCTGTGGAACAACAAAACATCAATGGTACACTTACCCTCTATAACAATTACACATCAGTCTTATTTGATACTAGAGCCACAAATTTGTACATAGCAGATAGAGTTATATGAGAATTAGTTTTAGAACCTCAAAACCTCGACGTAACTTTAAACGCAGTTTCACCCTTAGGTGTCATTATAAAATTAGGTAAAGTGTGCAAGGAGTTTGCGTTGATTTTAGACGATCGAGACTTACTTGCAGATTTGATTGTTTTGTAGATGAAAGAGTTTGATGTAATCTTAGGAATCGACTAGATTACTAAGTTTACTGCCAAATTGGATTGCATTATCAAGATGATTTCCTTTGCATTACCGGAAGCACAGTCGTTCATTTTCTAGTATAATCCATTAAGCGATGCGTTTATCACGGAGACTATTACCGCTCAGATACCAGTAGTACGAGAGTTTAAGGACATATTCTAAGACATCTCTGATTTACCCCCAAAGAGAGAGATTGAATTTGGCATTTAGTTAATGCCAGGGACAGTACCAATTTTGAAGACCCCGTACCGTATGGCGCCGACAGAGATACAAGAGCTAAGCAAGCAAATTCAAGTACTGGAGAAACTTTAGATTCATCTTACCTAGCACATCACCGTGGGGAGCACTGGTGTTGTTTGTTAAGAAGAAGGATGGATCAATGTGACTCTGAAAAGATTATAGAGAGTTGAACAAGTTTACGATTAAGAACAAGCACCCACGACCACGGATGGACAATTTATTTGATCAATTGAAAGGAGCTGTAGTGTTTTTAAAGATCGATCTACGATCAGGGTATCATCAGTTACTTGTTTAAGAAGAAGACGTTCCAAAGACAGCTTTTCACTTAAGGCATAGGCATTATGAGTTTCTGGTTATGCCTTTTGGTTTGACTAATGCCCCAGTGGTACTCATGGATTTGATGAACCAGGTATTTAGACCCTATCTAGATCAGTTTGTTATTGTCTTTATCAATGACATCTTGATCTATTCGAAGCCTATAGAGAAGCATGAATAGCATTTGAAGATTGCCTTATAGACCCTTAGAGACAACTAACTAGTCGCCAAGTTTAGTAAATGCGAATTTGGCTCAGAGAAGTTAAGTTCTTGGGATATGTTATTTCTTGGAAAGGTATTTTAGTGGATTTCGCAAAGACCAATATAGTGTTGAATTGGAGCCAACCTAGAAATGCTTCAGTGATTAGAAGTTTTCTTGGGTTAGCTGGGTATTATTGTCTTTTTGTGGAAGGATTTTCCAAGATTGCAGCCCCACTCACTAGTCTGACGAAGAAGGAGACCAAGTTCGAATGGCAAGATAAGCATGAATGCGCCTTTTAGGAGTTGAAAAAGAAATTGACTTTTGTGCCAGTGCTAGCTATTCCAAGAAGTGGAATAAGATTTTTTATTTTTAGTGATGCTTTATATCAAGGTTTAGGGTGTGTGCTCATGCAAGACGGGTGAGTTATTACTTATGGATCTAGGAAACTAAAGTTGCATGAGAAGAACCACCTGACACATGATTTAGAGTTGGCAGCCATTGTGTTCGCACTCAAGATATGGAGACACTATCTGTTTGGAGAGTAGTTTGATCTGTTTTCTAATCATAAGAGCCTGAATATGAACTTAACATGAGGTGGAGACAGTGGATGGAGTTATTGAAAGATTATGACTTCACGTTATAGTACCATCCTAGTAAGGAAAACATATTCACAGATGCTTTAAGCCAAAAGCCTTATAGCACTACTGCTTTACTTATGATTAAACAATGGAAAGCTCTTGAGACAATGGCAAAGTTTAGAGTTCAACTCATTGAAGTAGAAAAAGGAAGGATTTTGGGATGATTGGTAGTTCAAGCTATACTCGTCGATCGGATTGTAGAGGCTCAACAGAGAGATGTAGAACTACACTAGTGGTTCGACAATATGACAGCCAAGGCTCCAACCAATTAGACTATTAGAACAACAGAGGTTTCAGATTCAAGAATAGACTTATTGTGCATGCTACGGATGATATCAAGAAGGATATTTTGGAAGAAGACATAGATCAAGATTAACTATACTACTAGGAGGGACGAAGATGTACAAAGATCTAAAGACGATGTTCTGGTGGGAAGGTGTGAAGAAGGAAGTTGCCAAGTATGTTTTAGAATACTTGACTTGTCAACATGTTAAGATAGAATACCAAAAGTCGATGGGACTTTTACAGTCGTTGCCAATTCCGCAGTGGAAGTGGGAACACATCAAAATGGATTTCATGGTAGGTTTGCGTCGATCTCAATAGAACCATGATTCCATTTGGGTGATTATGGATAAACTCACTAAGTCGGCTTCATTCATCTCTTATAACATGACAGCCATGGGAACTTTTTTGAAATTAAGTTCTGCTTTTCATCCTCAGACCAATGGGCAGACAAGCGAACGAACCAAGTAATGGAAGATATGTTTTGAGCTTGCATGCTAGACTTTGAAAGCTCTTGGGAGACTTATTTTCCATTGATAGAATTCGCTTACAACAACTGCTACCATTCAAGTATATGAATGGCACCTTTCAAAGTGTTGAGTGGAAGACCTTGCAGATTACCTTTGTGTTGGGCAGAAGTTGGAGATAGGAAGCTTCTAGGCCAAGATTTTGTTCGAGAAACCAATGAGAAGATTGTGATTGTCAGAGAGAAGATGAAAGTAGCACAAGATAGACATAAGAGCTATGCGGACTTACACTACGGAGACAAGGAATTCAGCGTGGGAGAGCATGTCTTGCTCAAAGTATCTACGATTCGAAGTGTGGTGAGGTTTGGACAGAAGAAAGAAAATTTGTCACCTTGCTACATTTGAAAGTTTGAGATCTTAGAGCGCATAGGCAAAGTTGCCTATAAACTACCATTACCATTGAGGATGTTTGGAGTCTATAACGTCGTTCATGTTAGCATGCTGAAGGAGTATCACCAGGGCGCTACGCCACATGTGATTGATTTCAGAGACATAGAAGTGAAAGACAATGCATCATATCAAGAAAGACCAGTGTAGATTCTGGACAAGGAGATTAAAAAGCTGAGGAATAAGGAGATCTCATTGGTGAAGGTTTTGTGGAATCACCCCAACGTAGAGGAAGCCTCATGGAAGTTGGATCCTGAGATGTGCGTGAAGTATCCAGTGCTGTTTGACACGAGTTAGCTCAGATTTTGGGGACGAAATCCTTTTATAAGTGGTAGAGAGGTGTAACACTCGTAATTTCCATTATCTATAATATAATTTTTGAATATTTGTTATTAATATTTTCTATATATGTAAATAAGATTTTGAGTATGCTTGACATATCATATGTGTCCATACGGACATATTTCATTGTTAATAAAGCAAAACTTCTTTGTTTTAATAAACCCGAGAGCTCAAGGAGTGCGAGCGCTCGAGCTAAAAAGATGTAAAATGACTATTTTGCCCCTAGGGTCCTAAAAATCTATAAATACCAGACCCTCCTGTGCATTCTTACGTTTACAAATAGATTATATAGACAGAGAGCTTAAGAAAGGGTTTTGAGGGACCATATACATCTATGCATGCATACATGCTTTGCATGTTCTCCAAATCATGATCCATTCACTCTACTACACATAAACAACTACATTTTAGCTACCATGAAGTTCTGGAGCTAAATCCTTGAAGTAATCCTCAAGCTTTGAAGTTTTTCTCAAGCATTGGAGCTCTAGTTTACGAACATCATCTTGATCATCATCTTTCTCACCATTTCATCATATATTTCTTCTTGATCATCTTTGTGAGTATTATCACTCACATATAATGTTGATATGTACCTAAATAATCTATAAAAACTAGTTACATGTGATCGATTTTGCAATATCTAGCTTTAGATCATCATAATCTTCATTTCTTTGTCGAATTTTTATGTTATTCATCATCTAAATGATTTTTATCGTATTTGAGTACTTCAATTCATGACTTATGTGTACATGGACATGTATAATCTGTTTATGAGTTACATGTGAGATTAATGCTGTGATCTTAAAATTTTGTTAATTAAAATAGAAGTTATGTTATAGAATAAACAATCTGCTGGAAATATGCTAAACCCAAGCACTCGAGCAAGCGCGAGCACTCGAGGCCAGAGCGCTCGAGTGGTGCGAGTGATCGAGCTTGACAATTTTTGTATTCCTTGTTTGTTTTCATGTTGAAGTTAATATAGTCATGATATGTATACGTCCTGACTATGATTAGTTGAGTTGAAAATGGAATTGTATATGTTATTTATGAACGAGCTTATCAATTCTGTAGTTCGACTATATGCCTTCTTAGTAGTACCATACTTAAAAGAATGATTGATTCATTATTTTTATGTTGATTAACATGCTAGTTCCATATTACCTATTGGATTATGTTTGTAATCAATTTAATGACGTTAGTAGTAATACGCTGAGTCAAATCATTAACAATACAACAATTACGAATACACGAATAGTGTACTTAAATTGATAAGTGGGTTGACGGACATGAGAGCATGGCTGTGTTGAATAACCTTGTCGGTTGTTCCCTAGTTGGTTGTATTTATCGTGTGACCTTAATGGTCTTATCATGAAAGGTTTTGTAAATTATGTTGTGTTGGTGTCGAGTTAGGGCTAATTGTGGGCTTGGTGATTAAGTTAGGGCCAATTATGGGCTAAGTGATGTAATGAGGGCCATGTGTAGCCATATTTCACATTTGAGCGTCATGTGTGGCCGTGTGGAAGAATTCAATTGAGTTAGGGCCAATTGTGGGCTAGGACGATTGAGTTAAGGCCAAATTGTGCTAGGAGTTATGTTGCAGCCAAATTAGGCTTATTTATGAATTTGAGGCCGAATTGGGCATGTTGTTGCATGTTGTGAGTGATAGAAGCTAGTAACATCGATTCAGTGTTGTTGTGGTTGTGGACAGAAGCTAGTACTGCCAGTGTTGTGGTCATGTCTGACAGAAGCTAGTACTGTCAAGTTGTGAGCTGTTGACACAATGGATTCGTGCGCATTGTGTTGCATTGTAGTGGTTGCATAATCAGGAAGAACGTTGGGTTGGGTAAGAACTTGCATAATGCTGCGATAACTTCTAAGTGATAACGTAAATGGTGTATATGTTCATATTTTTATGCTTTATAGTATTTCACTCAGCTTTCAGTTGATGGGCGTGTGGCATTGGACATCCGTGTCCAGCGACTATTGTTCCAGGTGTTCGACATGCTATTCCACTGGGCGAGTACCGTGGAGATGAGAAGGTGGACGAGGAAGGCTAGGGCTTTGCCAGTTGAAGATGAGTTCCTGATGTTGAAGCCATACTATTCCACTGAGGAACTTTTATTATCTATCTTTTATATTGTTGTTGTTGTTATCGGCCGTTTGGCCTCTAGACTTTAGCTTCTTTTGGATTTGGATATTTGTATTATAAGTATGTATAACAGATATTGTAAGACTCTAATGTTGCTTCTGTTGAACTTGGAACATTTTCACTGTTATTATTACTCTGATTTTTTATATTCCTTTTGTTTTGGATAATCATGCAATCAGCAAGTTGTACGAGCCTACGGGTCCAATAAGGAAGCTTACTTCTCTTAATTATCACAACGTCGGGGCATGACAAAAGTACTTACGTATCAGGGCCTCAAACGGTCGATTACAAAAATACAAGCCATCGTTGCTAGTGGTTGCTCGTGGTGTGCCAAACCAA
This sequence comes from Hydrangea macrophylla, assembly GCA_033977485.1. Classification (NCBI taxonomy): domain Eukaryota; kingdom Viridiplantae; phylum Streptophyta; class Magnoliopsida; order Cornales; family Hydrangeaceae; genus Hydrangea; species Hydrangea macrophylla. Next base: position 40,241,444 of record CM066984.1, read on the forward strand.
CAAAAAATATTTTCTTTAATGAATTGAATAACCACTTTGTGATCATTAGATTTTATAGCTATGGCTTCCATCCATTTAGATACATAGTTAGCAGCAACTAGAATATATTGGAAATCGAAAGATGGTGGGAACGGAACCACGAAGTCTATTCCCCATACGTCGAAGATCTCGATAATTAGGATTGGGGTCATGGGCATTTCATCATGGCGTGGAATGTTTCCTGATTGTTGGCAACTTACACAATTACGGTAGAAATCATGGGCAACTTTAAACCGAGTGGGCCAATAAAATCCACATTGGAGGACTTATGCAGTAGTCCTTCGACCACCAAAATGTCCGCCTCACTTCAGAGAATGACAAAATTTTAAAATCGAATGGAATTCACTCTCGGGAACACAACGTCGAATTATCTGGTCAGGGCAATGTTTAAATAAAAGTTGGTCAAGTGGGTCATCCGAGTAAAAATGTTTAACTTATGAAAAGAAATGACTTTTATCTTGTTTGGACCAATGGGATGGTCTTTTATTGGTTGCTAGAAAATTTACGATATCGGCAAACCATGGTCATTTTCCTTGTGATACTTCAAACAATTGTTCATCAGGAAATAAATCAAATAACAGAATATCGTCGTAAGTAGACTCTACTAAAATTTGTAATAAGTGATTAGCGACTACGTTTTCGGATCCCTTTTGTCTTTTATCTCACAGTCAAATTCTTGTAGGAGGAGAATCCAACAGATAAGCCTAGGTTTCGTGTATTTCTTAGATAATAGGTATCGAAGTGCTGATTGATCAGTGTAGACAATAACCTTGGACCCTAATAAATAAGAACGAAACTTATCTAATGCGAAGACTACCGCGAATAATTCTTTCTCGATTGTTGTGTAATTAAATTGTGCATCAGAGAGAGTTTTACTTGCATAGTAAATGACATGAGGGACTTTATTGATTTTTTGGTCAAAAATCGCTCCTAAGGCATAGTTAGATGCATCACACATAAGCTCAAAGGATATGGAACAATCTGGGGATTGAATTACCAGTGCGGTTGAAAGAAGCAATCGGAGTGTTTCGAAAGCTTTCAAACACTCGTCATAAAAAAATAAAAGGTGAATCCTTGGCAAGTAAACTACATAAGTGGCGGGATATTTTGCTACAATCTTTTATGAACCATCTATAAAAACCAGTGTGTCCAAGAAATGAACGGATTTGTCTCACCGAGGATGGTGGCGGAAGTTTTGCTATTAAGTCTATCTTGGCTTTATAAACTTCTATTCCCTTTTTTGAAACAATATGTCCTAATACGATGCCTTCTTGAACCATGAACGACTCTTCTCCCAACTTAGATCTAGATTCGTCTCCTCACAACGAATTAGGAAAAATAGGGACTTGGTTGTAGCAAGAATAACCATCTAAGAAACAATAGTAACTCTATCCGCTAGACATTCTAGAATTTGATCAACAAAAGGAAGGGGAAAATGATTTTTACGGGTCATCGTATTTAATTTCCTATAGTCCATGCATACTCACCATCCCATGGTTTGGCGAGTAGGGACTAATTCTCCTGAGGTATTGAGCACAACTGTCATCCCTGATTTCTTTTGGGATAAATTGTGTAGGACTTATCCATTTACTATCAAAAATTGGATATATGATACCCACATCCAATAATTTAATAACTTCTTTTAGTGATACTTCTTTTATGTTCAGATTTAATCTTCATTGCATCTCTCTAGATGGTTTAGCATCATTTTCTAAATGAATTCTATGCATGCAAACAGAGGGATCTATTCCCTTAAGATTTATCACTGTCCATCCTATGGCTTTTCTATGGGTTCCCAAGACTTCTAGGAGTTGCTCCTCTTGTTGAGAGGATAAATTCAAAGCATGATCACAGGTAAGGTCTTTTCAGCTCCTAAGAATGCATATTTGAGGGACTCTAGGAGTGGTTTCAACTCCAACGTGGGTGGACACTCAATTTACAGAAGAGTAGGAGAAATTGCCAATGGTGGAAGCGATTCAGTTCAAGGTTTCCATGGATGTGAATTTGCATTTTGATTCGACTCAAGGAGCATGAATAGCTCTCTAATAGATTGCTCGATATTGAATTCCTCAAAATTAAGGTAAGCTAAAAGAGCTTCTAATGGTCCTGTAGTTAAGATATTTGGTATTACTTCCAAAATTAGCTCTTCTATTATTTCTACCAGAAAACAATCTGTGTCATCATCATCGTTAAACGTAGGTTGATTAGATGCACTAAACACATTTAGTCTGATGGTCATATTTTTGAACAAAATATCTATAACGCCAGTTCCACAATTTATCATTGAATTAGTGGTGGCTAGAAATGGACATCCTAAGATAACTAGAACATATTTCCCTGAATCAAGAACGGGTTCAGTATCCAACATGATAAAATTGACCAGGTAATAGCATTGATCAACTTTTGCGAGGACATCTTCGATCATACCCTAGGGGATCTTGACTGAACGATGCGCTAATTGAAGGGTAGCTAAAGTAGGTTTCAAATCACCTAAGCCTAACTTAGAGCAAACCGAATATGGGAGCACGTTAACGCTGGCTCCTAAGTCTAATAGAGCTTTATGGACCACTGTGTCTCTAATTACACAAGAGAACATAGGTGTTCCATAAATCTTTGAGAAACTTAGCAGAGGCTGAATTTTATTTTATAGCATCGAGTAGAGATAAATTTATTTTAACTTGTTTGAACACCTCGATGATATCTTCTATTTTGTTTTCTTTGAGAATGGCGATGTGGAATCTAGACATTGCGGAAAAGATGCCCTTGGCTCATATGGTTTTTAGGAAGATGTGCTAGATTTCCCAACATAGGACTCATTTAAATCATTATTGATTGCTTTCTTCTTCTTTTTATCTTTTTCTTTATTTTGAACCCCCTTGGTTACTACTGTAGGGTTCATCTAATTCTTCCCTAATTTCCTCGTTTCTGGCAATCACCCTTGTGGGCACTGCCAGAACCTGTTTGCTACTAGTTCCAACTTTGTATTGCCCCTTCAGATTATTCACAGTCTGACTATGTAGTTTTCATTCATCCCTACGGTTCAATGAATTAGCTAATTGTCCCATTTGGGATTCTAACTTAATGATAAATTGAGTGTGGAAATGAACTAGCTGTGACTGTGATTGTGCTTGAGACTCCAGCTTTTGAAGTGACGCCAACACCCCTTCTTTGAAAGATTCCCAAGGTGGTTTCTGATTAGGAGATTGAGGTTGTTGTTGAAATTGATTTTGATTGTTAGGTTGAAAATTTGAATTTCAAGTATTAGGCAGAAAGTTTGGTCTAGGGGGTAGAGTAGATGAATTTTCAATATTTTGGCTCTTCCATGAAAGAAGCGGGCTTTTCCATGCCTTGCTATAACCATAAGAATTTTGATTATTATTATTATTATAGCTTTGTTGCAGATATTGTTGCACCGCATTCACTTATCCTGAAACGAAATCTAGAAATTGAGAGGCTAGAGGACAAGAGGATACATTGTGACTAGGGTCGGAACATAAAGCACATTCCTCTAAGTTCATCATCATCAATTGGTCCAACTTCCTAGATAATTCATCGACGTTTTCAGATACATCCATCAAATGATTGACTTCTAAGGCTATTCCTCTTTTATTTCCACTAGACGGAGTGATATCTTTTTGAGCTGAAACAACATGATGTATGGAGTTTTCACTTAGAGTTTAAAAAATTACCCAAGCATCATCGGCACTTTTCTGTAGAAACATGCTTGCGCAAATAAAATCGACCGCATTTCTTGATTAAGGTGTAAAACCTTCATAAAAGGTCTATGCTAGTTGCCGCTTAGGTATTTGGTGGTGCGAGCATGATCAGAGTAAATCCTTAAACCTTTCCCAGTTATCGTAGAAGGTTTCACCTTCATTGGCTTCAAAATCTCTTATAGTTTTCCTTATTTGATTAGTTTTAGTGATCGGAAAATATTTGTATAAGAATTATTTTTGCAAGCTATCCCATGTCGTGATAGAAATGGCCTCCAAAGAATGGAGCCAATGTTTAGCTTTATCCTTGAGGGAAAACGGGAAAGTCTGAGTTTCAGGTGTTCCTCCGTAAAGTTTTGCAACCTAAGAGTTGTGCAAATTACTTGAAACTCGTCCAAATGTTGATAAGGATCTTCATTCAGACGACCATGAAAATTGGGTAACAGCGAGATTGTGGATTGTTTAATTTCAAATTGTGTAGCTGTCACTACCGGTAACTCAATACATGAGGGGGAAGCGTAAGTAGCAGGAGTAAAATACTCCATAAGTAGTAGAGGTTGTTGTTGGGCCATTTATTTGACTGGAATAAATGGCACAGTGCGATGTAAACATAACGTACGTTCGATTTCTGGATTGTAAGGGACTAGCTCTAAATTATTACACCGGACTCTGAACATAAACCCAAAAAAAAAAAAAAAAAACCTAATTGATACAACTAAAAAGAAAAACAAAATAAAAACTACTATAATGCATGCAATTATCTTGTAATGCAGAGTGACCGCGTCAAAGCCCAGCGCCCTGGGTTTTCTAATGTAATGCATGTGAGATTTGCGTCACAAAGCTCAACGCCCTGGGAACCTAGACTAATGCAAGTAATGCATCACAGCGACCTGACTTACAGTGATTATACGTAGAATTTTAGCAAGGCACTTTTTCTTTTGATTTTTATTATTTTTTATTTTTATTTTTATGCGTATGCTCCTTCCACGTATGTTCCTTGTATGCCAGATTCAATTTTGCAACAAGCTTTTACATTACCTAGATGAATCAACTGCAAAATAGAATAAATTACTTAGCAACTACGAAAAATAGAATAAACTAAAAGTAAAATAAAATTAACCTCTAAAATTTCAAAAATTAATTAGAAACTTAGAATGAAATTTTTTTCAAAACTGAAAAATTCCTTTGACAATCCCTGGCATTGGCGCCAAAAATTGATGTTGTCAAAATCAAGATAAATTAACCCTACTAAAAAAATGACTATAGTGAAAAGCAGGGGTCGATTCCTCAGGGACTGTGCTATGAATTTAACTAGATTCTAAAATAAAAATTCTAACTATCTCCCACACTTAAGATTGATTGATTTGTTGAGTGCTTAAAATTGATGAAAAGTGAGTTCAATTAAAGAGTTGGAAAAATAAGTAATTAACTACTAACTGATTAATAAAATAAAGCAATAAATAAATTGACGAAAAGTTATGGAAGAAAGAGATCTAGGATTGCAAATCCACCATTAGCTATATAAAAGATCCATTCATGAAACCTTTTAGATTACTATATTTGGATGATTATGGGAAATCGTGGCTACCAGCCCGATTCCTCTATCAAAAAAATAACCGAAATTACTAACATATCCCATCTGCGGTTAACATGGAGTGTCTTGCACTAAACTAGGTTTGCAGCACACTCCATCTTACCTAAGCATGGCATATTCAATAATTATAACCTTAGTTCTATAAGAACTATTTCATGCACACACCTCATATAATCACCGAAAAATATAAGCTGTGGAGCACATTGAATTCAAAATAGATCTAAGACAATAGTAAACTATGAAAGCAATGATTTAAACATTAAAGTATGATTTTAGATAAAAAAAAAAAAATCCTCAAGCATACAATCACCATCCTTGGGATACAAATAAAACTAAAAGACTACATAAAAGGAAACTTTCACATATCTAGGGTTTCATTGAAACCCTAGAACAGATGATTAGTTGGCCATGCAGGGAGTTGAATGCAAGGAGTGATTTGTAGGAGTCCATGGAGAACCTTGAACTTCTTCTTCTTCTTGCTTTCTTCTTTCTCTAGGTTTTTTGGAATATGAGTAAAAGTTGTTTATAATGAATATATATCTCATATATACATGTTTCCCAAGTTTAGGAATTTTCCCAAATCCTAATAATACTAAGAATAGCCTCCTTTTACGTTCTTTCACGTTTCTGCATGTAATTCCCGTAATCAACATAACTGCCAGGGCAATCCGCTCAGGCTAAAACCTGATTGGCTCCAATTTCACTCTAAATCTTCATAATTACTCTCAAGTTGATTATATACTTGAATAACCTGAAATAAAACAAAACAAGCATAATATTTTTCAAATAAAATAAACTCGGGACTAATAAAGGCAAATTAGGTTTAGTGATTGGGTATTATTCATCCCCTATTAGAATCATCATGATGAACACAAAGCTTCATAGGAGATGGAATCCGTCATGTGAAAGAAGTATCTGGAGCTGTTTAATACGCATTGGCTAGGATTTTAGTACCAAATCTTTTGTTGGGTAGTGGAGAGATGCGACACCGGCCCTTTTATCTGTAAGTATCTACATATAGATGTATTAAGAAAGTTATGACTTTATGTATGAAACTCTAATTATAACTCATATGGTTGTTACGTTGTTTGAGCGCTCGAGCTCGTCAGAGCGCTCAAAACGGGAGCACTGAACTGGTACAAGTGCTCGAGCCATTAAAAGAGTGAAATGACTATTTTGACCTTAGGTCTCATGTCACACCCCGATTTTTGGAAAGCCAAATAATCAGCATAGAACTAAATCTAGACTACTATTCGACTGCCCAACTATCGGAGTGAACACCACGAAGCCCAACCTAATAAAACTTTTTAATGGAAACAGATGTTCTTAAAAACCTGGTTAAAACATTTGTAATAAATCTCCATTTATGTTTTTAAAACAAAACCACCACATTTCCATTAAAAAAAAAACACTCATGCGGTTCCGAAAATACTCAAATATATTTGATTAAAGGTACAACTACTAAATCACTTATATTGAAAAGCAGAAACTGAATAAATATTTCTCAATTCTCATTAAGAATAAAAATCTTTTCATTTACAATTAAAGCTTTGAAAGAATAACCTCTATTACAACCTTTGGTCAGAGCTACTAAACGTCCCAATACCAACTACAATAATGGCCCACAATGCCAAATAAATGAAAATAGCAAATGAACAGTAAAGGTCTTCATGCCCTCAAGCAAATCCATGCAATCCAATAGTCATACCGGCCTACTCCTTAATCTGCAAAACGGCTGCGTTTCCCGAGAAATGCCCCCGCATGATAAACATCACACGGTTCAGCATTGTATAACAACACTGGTATGAGTAAACACGCTCCAGTCCCCTCAACTCCAACCCAACAATAATCAATTAACATAATAATACCCAATAAATTTCCCGGAGGTTGGGAATCCGCTGGACTCCCTCCCTCTCTTGACCACAAACACATACAAAGTTGTAGGCAGAACCGTAGTTCCACACGTGAGTGAGGACAAGCGGTAGTTTCCTCAAGTCACGGTGGCAGTTTGTTCCACCCACAAAGTAAAAGAAACACTTACTCTTAAATGACATGGTGAGCCAAAGCCTGCATACAATGGTTAGTGGGCCCACCATACTGCAACTCGAGAGTTAGCACAAATCCTTAGTATTAGAATAAAAAATTCTCCAATATCGAATCATTATATCAATTTCCTTCGCATTATACCACGGTAACCATTTCGAGTTTTCAATTTCATGTTTCGCAACAATTTATCCATTTGCATTTAACGCTCTACAATCACTGTCATTTTTTTCTTGCCCTAGGTTCACCACTAAGGTCACCCTACTCATGGTCAACTTATTTTTCTTTTATGAATGATTCATTATTCAATTTCCTAGGTTCACCACTTGGCCACCCTCCATGGTACACCCACACATATATCCCATGTGTACCCGGACATACTACCAACATCCACTCTGGTGCTAGTTTGGTTGGGGTATCAACCAAACTAGGTATACACACAGAAGGCCAGTCAATATGCATAGACGTCTAACAAATAAGCCGGGCATAAGGCTTAGGCCAGCTTGATCACGAAGCCACTGGCAAAAGGGTATACTCAGCAAGTCGAGCTACCAAAAAAAAAACATATCACACAACAGGAAGCAGTGAACACTAAGGAACTTGAAACCACTTTTTTTTTTTTTTTACCATCTACGTTAATTCACACAAGTACCATTCATGAGGATTTAATCACATCATTAACCACTTTGGAAATTTATCATTTATTACATGGATTATCATTATCCGATTATTCACAATAAGGCCCTTGCGCCAAACTTCTTTTCACGTCTCTAGCGTAGTATTTCCACAATCATCATTTAATACTACACATAGCATAAGTCATATCATTTAAAATCGGCATTCAACAGTACTATTTAAAACGGTCTCAAACAAACCTTATATTAAACAGCCCCAAAACTAGCATGGGTTGAAATTGTTCTTCATAATAATACCGTACAAAGAAACATCTCTAACAATTTTCATAAACATAATTCAAAATTCAGAGTTAACATTTACTGCTACTGTAATATGAATTTCAAACGGTGCAGAATTGAGAAAAATACCATTAGACAAAAAACGTGCAGAATCGCGTTTTACATTGACTCACGCGAACAGTTTTACCAAAAACAAAATGTATGAATTAATACGAATTATTTTCTAAAACAGAATTGAGAGTTTTCTTCAATTTTACCCAAATCCGAATTTGTGTTAGTCTTCTTTTTTTTTTCTTCAATTTTCTAAATAACTTATATCTAACCTTTGATATATATATATAAATGTATATGTATATATCACTATAGATCCGTATTATATAAACACCCATCCATACGATTTATTCAAACTATAATGAACACAAATCGAAAATCAATCAAACTACGAATCAACCCTACAAATCTAATTGTTTACTCACCAAATTGGAAAAGCAAGATGATGTTGATGATGGTGAACTCTCTTCTTTTCTCTTCTCTTCTCTTTTTCTTCTCCTTCTAGGTGGCTAGAGTTGCCTCTTCTCTCTTTGTCTCTTGTTCTCTCTCTCTCTCTCTCTCTCTCTCTCTCTCTCTCTCTCTCTCTCTCTTGAGGCTGCTCTCTTTTTTTTTCTAACCCTAGGATATAGTATCTATCTATATACATATAATACACACACAATATATATATTACTCACACAAATATTAATAATCCCGTTTTTCTTTTTATGGGCTAACAAAAGAGACCCATATGAGCCCAGAATGTAACACAAACCACTAAAATGGCTAGCCCAAAGGGTACTCATACCCCAGGTACTTAATTTTCATGTTAAATTCACTACTTAACTTACTAGTGGGCCCCGAAACACTACCCGACACTAAACTCGTCATTCTACAAAAATTGTAACTCAGTCAGACAATAATCTATCATACAATTTAATTAAAGCTCAAAATGTCATGTCATAATAATAATGAAACATTAGAAATTTTAATACAAAAACAAACGGGGAAGTATTACTGGTATTACTAATAAATTAAATATGGACAAATTTAATATGCTTACTAGCAATTTAATTTATGGGTTCTTCAAGCTTAAAATTTTTAAACACATGTCTTACCTAAGTACACTCATATATCATTGCTAATTGAAAAAAAATTATTTAAAATAATTATTTACACACTTAAAAATTTAGGGTTGGTACATTCTACCCTCCTTAAAGAAATTTCGTCCCGAAATTTGTAGCAACGGTAAATACACAATTCAGTCATAAATAAAGTTAGGCACGCAATTTCATACAAATCATTGATTACGTTTAACTCTCAACTATACAAGACTTAGTACGTCGAGCGAATAATCCAAACAAGGAAACCCTCATGTATATACCTATAGTCTCGTATAATCGATTGTTAAATTCTAACCAGAACTAAAATATAACACGATATAACTAGTCATTTCATATACACTTAGACCTTACAAATAATTTCAACATACAGTGATGCAATTTACGAATATAGTCTATGTACATGCACATGTTTACCTCTTACCGTACCCCGTACTACACCTCCAATTACTTACCGTTTCACCCAAGTCCGAGAAAATACTGGCATTGAAGATAAAGAAATCTTCGTTCGATGGTAAGCCTTGTATATAATCAATACTCACCTGAGATTCATAATATAATCTTGGCAGATAGAAGAAGGCCACTGACTTGATAGATACTCCAGATAGAATTCCAGAATATTGATAATAATAATGTATTCATATGAATAAAATGAGCTGGTTGTAACAGCAGAATACCCGAAGAAATAATCAGCTTTATAAGAACTCCAGAATATCCATAATGATAATATTGTGTTAGATGCCCAGTTGATAATAGAAATAAGAAAACCCGTAAAAATAAAGAAATCCCAATGACAACTGATCTCTTCCATATAATTCAGAAGTTTAGCAGAATGTCAATAGATACGCCGCAAGAGGTCACCAAGATAAGAGGATTCCCGACTAAGAAATTCCGATAATTGACGTGACTTCCAAATTCCCCCATTACTCCTTATATAAATAAAATGAATGCACTTCTATGCAATGCTAAAGAATACTATGTATGACTTCACACAATTATCATGAAAATGGTAGACAATAAAAGTTAAACAAATCAACAAAACAAAGCACAAAGCTCACACATAACAGAGAAACAGATGTAGCACATACTCAACCTAAATCTCAACCCAAGAAGATTCGCAGTCCTATAGCTCTGAACAAACACAGTAATCCACATTCCGAGGATCACCTAGACTCGTTAAGCTAACCTTAGGCTCTGATACCAAACTGTCACAAACCACTAAAATGGCTAGCCCAAAGGGTACTCATACCCCGGGTACTTAATTTTCATGTTAAATTCACTACTTAACTTACTAGTGGGCCCCGAAACACTACCCGACACTAAACTCGTCATTCTACAAAAAATTGTAACTCAGTTAGACAATAATCTATCATACAATTTAATTAAAGCTCAAAATGTCATGTCATAATAATAATGAAACATTAGAAATTTTAATACAAAAACAAACGGGGAAGTATTACTGGTATTACTAACAAATTAAATATGCTTACTAGCAATTTAATTTATGGGTTATTCAAGCTTAAAATTTTTAAACACAAGTCTTACCTAAGTACACTCATATATCATTGCTAATTGAAAAAAAATTATTTAAAATAATTATTTACACACTTAAAAATTTAGGGTTGGTACATCTCAAAAGTTAATAAATATCAACCAATTCTATGCATTTACTTCGTTTTGAATTTCTATTTCTAGCGAAAGAGCCTTGAGAGAGAGTTTGAGAGTTTTTACATCTACACACACACTTTCCATACAAACTCACCTTACATGGCCTAAATTTCATGATCTAACCATCCTCCTATGCACATTCGCACACATACATACTTGCTTGAAGTTCTAGAAGTGAAGTACAAAAAGGATCAAGAGGGATTTTAGAAGATCAACACTCTTAGAACTTGAAAAGAAGTTGTAGTGGAGCTTGATTATCACTTTCATCACACATTTTCTTTGATTTGGCATCATAAAGATCATCTAGATCTTTGTGAGTACCCTTACACACTCTTAATCCATGTTTTTGAAGTTAATTGATAATCTAGTAACATGCATGTAACATGCAAGAAGTTTAGAACGAATTTACTCTATAAAACTACCAAGCTGCTAGAAAACTTTCAAACCTGAGTGCTTGAGCCCAATGAACAGGCCAAGCTGAGCACTCGAGTTCAGCAATTCTTAAAAAATCTGTTGGCTGCATGTAAAATATTGTAGCACCCAGAATTTTCTAGAAATTCCACATAGGAATATCAGATTGGTGACATCACCTTAGTGTAATTACAGAAGATCCGTTTGGATCTTCGGGTTATAACACCCGGGTATGGGTCGGGTTTGGGTAGGGTTAGACTGTGTGTTTAAATGGGTAGGGTAGCGGGTCGGGTTTGTTTTAAATAAACCCGTGGGCTTTTTAAGTAGCACGACGTCGTTTTGACGTCGGGCTGAATTCGGGTCGGGTTTTGGGTATTAGGTGTAGGTCGGGTTCGGGCTAGCGGGTTGGGTCGTGTTGTGTCTGTAGTTGGGTTAGGTTTAGGTCCGGGTCTGATTAGGGTTCGGGCTAGCGGGTTGGGTTGTGTTGTGTCTCGAAATGGGTTAGGTTTTGAGTCCGGGTTTGGTTAGGGTTTGGGTTAACGGGTAGGTTTAGTTTGTGAGAGAGAGTGGGTTTCGGGTTCGGGTTAGGGTCAACCCGAATGGGTTTTTGGTTTGGGTTTCTTTGTTTGTAGAAATGGGTAGCCCGTTTGGGTTTCGGTCGGGTCGGGTCTGGCCCATCGGGTCACGAGTTTGGGTTGTCTTGTGAGTCTATATGGGTTATCCGTTTAGGTCGGGTCGGTTCGGGTCGACCCGTCGGGTCTGTGGGATTGTTTATTATTATTATTATTATCAATATTATTATTATTAATATTATTATTATTATTAGTATTAATTAAATTAAAAGGTTTTAAATAGTTTAATAATTATAAATAATTTATAATTATGCCATTAAGTTTTAATAATATAGAATATTATTTTAATGTTCTATATATCATTATCATATTATATATATTATATATTTAATTATTTATATGGTTTATATAAATAATAAATATTAGTTTTAAATGGTTTTAATTAGTTAATAAATACCTATGTGTATTTATAAAATCCTAGAAAATTAGGGTAATGACCCAGGGACTATTTTATGATATAATGTATATTATAAAGTTATAATATTATAGTCCAGTATTTTTAATAATTAATAAGGAGCTATTTTATGAGTATATTAATTATTAAAAATACCAAACGAGCTCCAAAAATTATGAAATAAATACTGGTGGTGTATTTTAATATCTAGTATTTAATAAAAATACTTCTAAATACTGATTCTTTTGTATTACTAGACTTATGTATTTAAATCCCGTTTCGGGTATTTTCTGGCATATATTATCTTCAATAATTCATAATAAATAATCTAGGACTCCGAAAATTATGCGGTCAGTTCCCAGAGTCTTAGAATAATGTCTAGAACATTTCCGTAAAGTTTGGTGACTTTTCGACTCGGTCGAAAATACAGCCTTTCTTTTAGGGCCTGCATTAGTATAGTAAGCCCTGCATATTACCTTGAAAAACGCGACGGACTCCGATTTGAGTCTAGTCAATAGCGTTGGACTTAGAATGACACGTAGATCACTACCTTGAGGTTTATGACCTCATTTGGTGAAATTACCATTTTGCCCCTATAGTTGTGCTCATACATTACTTCTGTTTATTCCGTTTATTGTTGTAGAACTTGACGTTTATCTGCGTTTCGAGGAGCGACGACTCGAGGTGAGTTTCCTAACCTCACTCTAATCCTATTAAGATTAATATAAGATGATTTAAAGCTACCTGCATGATATTTTGTATAAGCGATAAGCTTATTTATGATGTCACATGTATTTCCAATGATTGTAAGATGTTTAAAAGCATGTTATGATAGTGTTATCGCATACGTGAGCATGTCAAGGGTTTTATCTATATGTTTATCGGTATCAAATCCATGTCATATGATTCATGCCCTATATGTTACGTTTCTGCTCCTAATTGTTAAAAGCACGTTTTACGATATTGTTGACTGAATAAATACGCATGCCATGTTAATAATAAAGAGAAAGGAAAGTGGTTTTGCATGTGCATATTGATAATGGATACACGTGCATTTCATGACATGTGTTAGCATGCGTTGTGTGAGGAAGATGGGTGTTTGATGAGAATATAAATGAGATGAGATGTGATTTCTGGATCCTATGGATCAACGGCTGACGAGCCGGGTGGACATGAACGGTTAGGGTTCCTAGCGCGCCTCTCGCCGTTGAAGACGTCCGGTGATGCGCATACGTGGTTGAAGACGTCCCATGTATCGTTGAATACATCCGGCTAGTGCTCTAATATACTTCTCAGCCGTGTAGACGACCGGTGAGAGTATACACATGGTCGAAGACGTCCCATGTGCCAGTTTCATTGTTTACAGATAGTGTGTGCCGTGAAGACGTCCGGTGGCCTATCAAGGGAATGAGTATGAATTGGCTGTGATAGTATGTTATCATCCTTGATATACCGCGTGTTGTCAAGTGGATGAGAAAGAAAAAGCGAATGATGAGATTGAGTTGATGAGAAAATGATTTGGTTCAAATGATTTGGTTTTGGAAAGCTTTGGTTTTAAAATAAAATGGTTTTGAAAATATCCGTTTTAAAAGCAAGTGTCTTTGAAAAGAGTTGGGAACGCATCTTATTGATCATGCATTTGCACGCACGAGGTTGTAATAAGAGAATGTATTCTATGATGTTATGATTATCTGTTTACCTGTTTTGTTGAGACCTCTGCTATGCCCGTGGTGAGAATGCGTCTTTTGATAAGAGAACAACCATATCTTAATATATTAAACTATGACGTGAGTTGAGAGATATCTTGTATTTACTGATTATTGTGCGGTTGAGACTCTCACTCAGCCTTGTTCCAAGGCTGACGGCATGTTACGCCCTGGGCATTCGTATGCCCAGAGTGTTGCAGGTTTGGAGATAGTTAGAAGAGTTCAGGATACAGTGCTGTGGAGCCAGGGAGAATAAAGCCTTGTTCAAGACCTGATAGGCAGTTTCTCAAGTTTTAAGATTGTATAAATTATTTAGCATGGCCTCTTGTATTAAGATCGAAGTTATTGTAACCCTTATTTAATTTCCGCTGCTGTATTTATACTCTGATAAGTTTAGATCATGCTTATGCCCTAGCATTTTCCTTTTGATTGCATGGTGCGGAGTTAGAAGGACAAAACGGTTATCAAACTAGTCACGTGTCTACGGACCCATAAAGGAAAATTTTTATTTTCCCTATTTTTGGCTTACTCCGGGGCGTGACAAATATAGAAGGATCCATGTTGCTATTGTTGTACTTTGAGCTATTAAATATGCATGTAGACCTCATTGTTGATATAAATATGTGCATATATAATCTATGAGCTCTAGATGTTGTATCGTATGCTGATTTTCATTGTACTTTAGAAATGAACAACTTTTGTAATGAAAGGAAAGAAGGACCTCTGAAATTGCAAAGGCGAGCACTCGAACCTACTGATTTTTAGTAAGAACATGTTTTCTATAGTAAGTAACTTATGAGTTGGACTTGTAAGTCATATACAAGCGAGACCCATAAACTCTAAGAATGATAATAACATAAGTACGAGAATGGTGACTCGATAATAATGCGTATTAACGATTTGTACCTCGTGCATTAGTTGATGATGCAAAAGTTGCAATAACATTGATGATGAAACAATCGTATCCGTCGGTCTGGTTCTCGTTATGCATTCAAAAGAGAATTAAGCTCTATGAGGATGTTAAGATGTCACCATGGCTAGGCGGGCAGCGATGGAAAGAGTGTTCATAGCTGATCGGTACAGTTCATTATGGATGTCATAGTGGCACGTCTATAGTAGTACCTTGATTGTACTATTATGATCAGTAATGATATGGTTAATATGCCGTAAGGTGATGATGTGAAGAGGAGGCTATAAGGTAACGATGACGAAACAATCATATATGTTGGTCTAGTTCTTGTGATGTGTTCGAAAGAGAATTGAGCTCTGTGAGGATGTCGAGATGTCACCGTAGCCAAGCGAGCAACGGTGGCAAGAGTATTCGTACCTGATTGGTACAGCTCATTGTGGATGTCAGAGTGGGAAGTGTATAGTAGTACCTTGATTGTACTATTATGATTAGTAATGAGATGGTTAACAGGTCGTAAGGTGATGATGCCAAGAGGAGGTCGTAAGGCGATGATGACAAAATAACCAAGGCTGAATGAATAAGATGGGGTTACCGTAGGCTGTACGGAGATGATGACAGGAGGGTAACCTAACGGCCATAAGGTGAAGATATTCAGGCCAATGGCACTTGTGCAAGATACATGCAAAGAGTCTAGTCGGTAAAGATTGAACTTATGGTCAAAAGTATTGTAAAGATTGGACTTATGGTCCAAAGTGAGTCAAGTTTGTAGAGATTGAACTTGTGGTTCAAAGAGAAGTGTCGAGTTAGTACAGATTGGACTTATAGTTCTAAAGTTGATATATGTTGAGTTCCCAAGGTCTGAGATGGTTGATGAAAAGTCTCTTAAACGTAAGAAATATGGCCAAGATTGAGACTAAGAGAGACTTAATGATAATGTCTTCTAAAGTATAAAACGGAACAATTTACTTCCTTAACAGATTAACTATATGTTTTCTGAGCCTATTCAAGTACATTAGGTTTACTCACTCAGTTTGTATCCAAGCTGACGACTTTAATGTCCGGGACAATCAAACATCCATGTCTTGCAGAAATAGACTATCTAGAAGAGGAGTATGTCGAGGAAGGCTATGGATTTGTAAGTTTACTGGGAAGAATTGAAGAGTCTATGTTTTTATTTTTATTTTTTGTTTATGTTTAGGCAATAGGTGCCGAACTTTTATTATGTTGTGGTCCATCATTTTCGTTTCTTTTCTGCGAATTGTAATAATGAGAATTATGACTCTGATGATGATGTTTAAATGTTAAGTATGCCTGGAACCATCTTGTTTATTATTACTATTTTCCTTTACTATTTTTTTCATTGTTTCAGTACTTTGTTGTTATGGACAATCATACGATCCTCAACTTGCCACGTATCCACGAGACCAAGTGAGAAAATATTCTAAAATTTTCCTATTTTGGCTAGTCTGAGGTGTGACAATACTAGTCAAGTATCTAACGTTAACATCAACAGAGATATTAGACATAATAAGTCTTACATCAACTTCATATTACAGACCCAAGATTATCCAAAAGAAACATGATTAAATAAAAGCAATCTTGCGACAACAAGTGTCACTAAAATCCAACAGACATCTAAGTTATTACAATAGAGTAGAAATATAAAGATGGCTAGGAGGACACGGGCTTCAATTTGCATAGCCATAACTCTCCTCGTAGTAGTCCTCCCCAAAGTATTCTTCTTCATAAGGGCCCCCCATCGATAAACCCTTCCACAGTGTAGCCACCATCGCCACAAATGCCCTCGGGCTCAGCACTACTTACTAAATTTGGAAAGGTTGGATAGGGTTGGTCCAGTGGCATAAAATGTTGTCATCTTAAGGACAAGCTAAGGGAACATAAAGCCTCTAAAAGCACTGACAAGCTAGGGTGTTTGTAAAATACAACCGCGCTATAATACAAAAATACAATGATTTAGTTCATAATTTCCCATTTTATTTGCAAGTTGTGTTACAATGCTAGTTTATGTACAATGAGATGAATCTATGATAAGTTTGGTTATATTAGCTATTATTTGTGCAAATATGCTGCGTTGATATGTGCGGGATTGATTTACAGGAAACGAGTAAAATTCAAATGCAAACAAGACATTTTAAAGCTGAAATAAAGAGTTCGAACGATCGCAGAAGGTTCAAGTGATCGAGCTTTCAAGCGATTGAAGACTTATCAAGCGCTCGAGGAATGTGAAGTTCAAGCGATCGAGTTAGGTTCGATCACTTGAATATGGTTTTATAAGAATATTACGGGAATGCAGCAGAGACGTGTTTTGTAATTAACCCTAGCTAGGTTTTCTATATATAGGACATAAACTTATTCAGAGGGACGTCGACTGGAGTTTATCAGTTTCATAAAGAGAGAGAAAGAGAGAGAGAGAGAGAGAGAGAGAGAGAGTTTATACTTGTTTTCTAGGTGTTTAATGCTTGGATATTATTTTGGTTTGGAGTTTTGAAGTTTAATATGAGTTTTTTTCATTCCAGGTTCTCTAATATTGTCTTGCTTACATTCTGTTTGTAGTTTGTAGTAGTGTTAATCTGTTTGAATCATATTTTTGCATGCTAGTCACTTTAATCCATAGTTTTCATTAGCTTTATGTTTAAAATCCAACCAAACATCGCCTTATCTATGTCTCCCATTAAAAATCAATTTTTTGCACTTAAACAATGTCTACGTAGTTCCATAGTTGGGAGAATACGATGAAATAGCGATCTCCAGCCTCTGCCATGCACTACAGAAAAACCCTGCATCCAATCGATCGATCGATCGAAAAAGGGACACAGTCAAGTGATCGAAGACATTTTGATCGATTGAAAGGTTATGCAATTAGATCGTTCGAGAGCGCTTCAATCGATCGGACTTGTACATTCTTGAGATGATCCCTTTTAGCATTCCATGACTTTCAGTTTTCGAGATATGTTATCAAATTATCCAGATAAGCTCAATTTGTCAAAATAGTTTCTAAACTTTAAGCCTTAAGGCCTTTTGTAGACACCCCAATTTTGACCGACTGTCGAATTCAGGGGATGGTTACCTCTAGACCGATGATGACAATGTTCGGCGAAAATTCGAAGGTTTTAAATGATTCAAGTCCTTCTGATGATTCTTCAGTCTCAATAAAAGTTTTCAAAAAAAAATGGAAGAGAGAAACCGGGTGTTTAGGAAAATTCGGGTGAAGAGTGCATATAAGAAAAACAGTTTGAAAAAAATTGATTTTAATATGAGGAATAGAAAATAATTTTTAAAAAAAAAAGGAAGAAAAGAATTTTGAAAGGAAAAGATAAAAAATAAAAAGAGAATTTTGAGAAAAAGAAAAGAAAAGAATATAATTTTAATATAATATGAATAATCTTATAAATCTTTTAAATATGTGTATATGTATATACATATATATATATATAATTTGGATAAGTATATATAAGTATATTTTGAAAAAATAAATAAAAAAGTGGAAATCCCATTAGAAGCGGCACGCGGCATATCCGGCGGCACTAGCAAGTGCCGCGCCGGCACTCACTGAGTGCCGGAATGGCATTCATTGAGCTCCGCAGACAACTCAGTGAGTGCCGCTTGCTGTAATAGACTATTTTTCTCAAATACGTATGAATTATTCTTGCACATGGGTTTTTCACCCGAATTTACCTAATTGACCCTATGGGAGTGGTCTATATAAGTGGAGGTCCACCTCCATTATAGGGATCCAACTTCCATCCTTATCCTTTCTTGGAGAACAAGATATATATATATATAGAATATACAATAAGAGAGAGATTACGAGAAATCTTGAAGAAAATCAAGGAATCTTTGAAGAATTTGAAGAGGGGCTTGAAGAACTTGGAAGATCTTCATCAAGTAATCAAAGAAAATCCCTGAAGTTATAGAGGTAACCTTCTAATCCCATCTAGATTTATGTTGTAATTCAATCACAAATTCATAGATCTAGGACTTTTACACATTTTCAAAACCTCTCTTCCTACCCCATTTCATCACACACCAAATAGAGTTTGTGATTGAATTTTCATGTGAAGCTTTCATTGATTTGGATCTAGATATAAACTTGGGTTTAAAACAAAAACAAGTTGTAAAAGTTTTCTTACTTGGATTTTATTTAAACTTTGATTTTACTTCCTTTTGTCTCTATTTTCTTTTTGAAATCCATGAGATCTTTAATATCTCATTGGATCATCTTCGGTTTGATCATTAGTCCCCTATGATTTTATGATTTATATGGGGATTAAGATGAGTCATAGTTATATCCATATGTTTTTGTTGGGTTTAAATCTTGATTCATGACTTGAAGTCCTCCAAATTAAGTCTCATAGAGTTATTTCCATATTATATGAGATTCATATGGTTTTGGGTCATATCTTATTCTCCAAGAACCATAAATTTGAGACGAGATTAGGATATAAAAAAAAGTTCAAATCCCTCAAGGATCATCAACTATGAGAGGGGGATTGACTAAATAATTTTTATGAATAACAAGTCAATATTGGTGCAGTGAACTCATGAACTCACTGAGATCAAAGATTTTTAATTAAATCATGGTCCATGAGAATTGAGTGATACCAATTGGAAAATGTTCACAACTCATATATGTGTCCCTGGGATTTTTGTCTTGAAGAAATTTTATGTTTAAAATGGCTTGGTCTCATGATTTGAAAGCTAGCTGCTCTCTGTACGAACATTAGAACAGTAAGTATATTTTAAACTTGATAGATCAGAACCTTAATCAAGTTTTCATGACCTTAAATAATTTTTTCTATGAAGATTAATCTATTGGTAAGATACTCTAAAAAGATCAAAGAGATTCCAATATTTTTACTATTTTTAGAAAATCATGCAAAAACTCTGGATAGAGAGTTGAAAGTTTCTGAGTGATGTCTGGTTATAACCCTATTCCCAGAGATTTAACTGTTGGAACTTTGATTTTCTTTTTTGGGTTAGAAACTAGACTCATAGAGTCATAACATACTCAAAAATCACTAAGATCCAACCGTTGGAAGTTTTTTAATTTTATTTTTGAAAGTCTGGTCTGCTCTCTATAATTCATGGAATTCTGTCACAGTTTTGATAAACCTTGAACAACTTTAATCTAATGGACTCCTAATGTCCTAAGATCTTAACCATGTCTTAAATAAAGTCAATTAAGTTTAAATCCAGAGGCTATGTGATCCAAACTAATGAATATCTCATAGCTCATGATCATGCATTCATTCATACATGTTGATACTCATAAGTAGGACTCATTTTTGGTTTGAGTTGCACTTGATTAAACCTAATTGAACATGACTAGGGGTTCCATATTATCATGTTGGAGCTATGGCATCTCTATATGGATATTACATTGGCTCCTAGTTGAGACTTGTATATCTATAGAGGTGCTATGTTTCCAACTAGTTAAAAAGAATTCATAGTTATGTCAATCCCTCCTCTATTTGGTAGATTTAAGCTAGAAGTTAGGATTGGTTACTTGATATCTTGTTCAAAGCATGTGGACTAACCCTTTGTTTTGTAATACCCGCTATTTTTAAATATTTATTTCCCAAGATGAATAAGTTTTTTTATGTTGTTATTATAATATTCAGTATTTATAGAACTCGATTATAAATTTTCAGAATTTTTAGAAACAGAAATTTAGCAGATTTGTGAATATTTGGTATATTTGGACCAGTTATGATTTTATTGCTCATCCAACCAAACATGGCCCTAAGGAAATAATTATCCTTTGATCCTTTAACTCTTGGTAATTGCAAGATGAGGTCCCTCCTTGGTTCCTATATATATGGGACCATTCCATTACATTTATCCTTAGACTTATGAGGTTGAGAAGTTATCCTAATGCACACACAAACACCAAGAACACCAAGAACACACACACAAACACCAAGAACACACCTAATACACCAAGAACACCAAGAACACACCTAGTACACCAAGAACACACAGTACACCAAGAACACCAAGAACGCTATTTGAAGCCGGAATTTTATATTCGAAGATTCTTCGGGTTTTCTCGACATTATTATTCTGCGAATTTAGGTGAGTCTCCAACTCACTCAGCTATTTATATTATACTTTGTTATGAACACATGATTATGATTATGATTATGATTATGATTTATATTAATTATGTGATGCTTATACGTATTATATTACGTATTTAGATAAATACGGCATAAATACGATAAACTAGTATTTTCAAATACGACTGGAATCGAGATGGATTCTTAATGAGGATCGAAAACTCTTAACTTCCAACATGAATACTTATTTATTTAATCTCATGGAACTTTTACAAATTCGGTTATGGACGTACAAAACTGGAAAATGACCAAAATACCCTTGTGATCTATTTTCACTTAAATCGACTGAAATCAAGATATTTTCTTAACGGGGATCGAAAACTCTTAACTTACAACATGAATACTTATTTATTTGATCTCACGTAACTTTTATGTATTCAGATCCTGACTTATAAACTGGAAAATGACCAAAATACCCATGTGCCCTATTTTTACTAGAATTATACACGATGTCTAATATTTTATTCTAGTTCTGGTTTGAATGTTGCTATGTGTAAAACCCTGTATTTTCCTTGTTTTTTTTATATCATTTTGATATATGTTGAGATAATAATGAGATTGAAAAGCCGACGTGCATAGTAGTGGGTCTGTCGACCACAATGGTCGATACTATTTATGATTGGTACGTATAAATGCGGTCAAGAAGACAGTAACATATGGGGCGAGTGGGCCAGAGTAACATATGAGGCGAGTTGGCCAGAGTAACATATGGGGCGAGTGGGCCAGAGTAACATATGGGGGCGAGTTGGCCAGAGAATATATTGGGCGAGTTGGCCAGAGTAACATATTGGGCGAGTTGGCCAGAGTAACATATTGGGCGAGTTGGCCAGAGTAAAGTATTGGGCGTGTTGGCCAGGATGTATCAGGGGCGTGTTGGCCAAAGTATATCGGGATGTTTGGCTAGATTATATGGGACTGCGTGTCAAGAGTGAACAGACCGTAGGTATGGGACTACGTGTCTGATTAATGTGGACCCAAGAGTCTATGTTATGTATTGGGAGATTTAGGACGATGTCCGTTGTTAGATATTGGTTGGTGCATACATGCATACGAACGATGAGATGATCCTTTTTATTTATGTTATTATATGCTACATATCTGTAGATACTCTGTTAGTATTTGCATTCACTCGGCTTTCGTAGCTGACGGCGTTTTATGCCGCTGGATATTCGACGTCCAGCTGGCCAGGGTTATGAGTATGTAGGTGATGCATACATGGACAAGGGCCATGAGGATGGAGACTATGCTGGTGCTGAATACTACGCAAGCTGAAGGCTGGAAGTTGTGCCGTAGTTAGCTTGTGTTTATGTTTAGAGACTTCTGAAATAGTTACGTTTATTATCGGCGTATGTTGCCGTAATACTTTATTTATACTTCTGCAATACTTATGGGTTGTAATAGTTAGTATTTAACTTTGGTTTTATATATCGAACTTAGAACTTCCAAATGCTTGGTTTGAATCATTTCTCTGATGGTTCGACTTTGGTCGTGGACAATGTGGTGACTTTCAACTGTCATGGCCTACGGGTCCAAAAAAGAAATTTATTTTCTCTATTTTTGCTACTGCGGGGCGTGACAGGAATTTTGGTATCAGAACCTAGGTTTAGTAGTCGCGTTCACCAATTGTCCAACATTTCTTGAGTTGAACCTAAGATTCCTTGAGATCAGGGTTGACTCTAAGTTTGTGTTTTAGAGATCGTCCCTATGGAATTCTCTGTGCTATTAATGTGATACTAGTTATAGCTACTATTATGTTTAGCTGCGAATTATTTTCTATAACTATTATGTATAATTTCGGAATTATTTTCTTTGACTATTTTTGGGTTGATGACTAACCGAGAGATGTCTGTTTAGGTACCCAACCTTACCGCATCGATGGTCGGAATGCATACTCGGAATCGTCCCGCTCAGATTGAGGACGTCCCCCAAGCACCCCAAGCTGCTGATCCGACTGGACTGTTTGAAGCCTTTGTGCGTAGGATGGAACGGATCAACAACCCTAACATGCACAACGAAAATAATCAAGGACCACCCCCGCGGCCAGTTAAGGATAGAATAGTGGAGCATTTTCGTCACTTTCGTCCGGAGAAGTTTGACGGGAATACTGAGCCGTGGCAGGCAGAACAGTGGCTCCGAGAGATGGAAGCAATCTTCGACACCCTGGGATGTAATGAGATCGAGAAGCGTCGACTGGCGACATTCCAATTGACTTATGCGGCTGCCGATTGGTGGGAATCGGAGAAGGCGACCGTAGGAGAGGAAGCGGCCAGAAGGATGCCCTGGATCACATTTAAAGGGCTCTTTCTTGAGAACTACTTTCCTCAGACCGAGAGGAACAGGAAGGAGAGAGAATTCATCGAACTAAGGCAAGGGAACCTTACCGTGAGGGAATATACAGTGCAGTTTGAACGATTATCCCGTTTTACTCTTCATATGATCGATACTCCAGAGAAGAAGAATAGGCAGTATCACCAGGGCCTCTCGCTGCCACTTTAACGGATGACTCTGAATCATCAGGGTCAAACCTTCAAGGCCATGGTAGGAATGGCAGTCGGTCATGAGGATATTAATGGACGGGAGCAAGGACGTTTTGGGAATCGGCTACCACCCAGAGGTAACCAAGGACCTAGACCTCCGATGCGATTCCAAGGGAACAAGCGTAGCTGGAATGGAGAGAGAAGGCCACAACCGGCGTTTTCCCAGAATCGTTATGCTATGAACCCAGCTCCTCCTCCACAAGGACTTCCTGTCGTTACTGGAGGCAATACTGGTGGATGCCTTAATTGCGGAAAGCCAGGTCATTTGGCTAAGGACTGCCGAGCTTCCAAGAACTACAACAGGGCGAGCGTTCTCTGTTACAACTGCAACAAGCATGGCCACATCAGCAAGGATTGCAGAGCACCCTATAGGGCATACAACAGACCAGTTGCTCAGGGCCAAGTTGAACAGGCTCGCATGAATGCTATTCTTCCAGAGAATGCGGGATTTGATGAGACTGAACAGCAGAACATGGAAGGTACTCTTACGTTATTCAGCACTCGAGTTAATGTTCTATTTGATACTGGTGCTTCGAATTCGTTTGTTGCTATCGGAATTGTTAAACTTTTGGGTTTAGTACCCCAGGCGCTTGATGTAGCCCTGAATGCGGTATCACCTTTGGGAGCAACCGTAAAATTAGGGAAAGAGTGCAAGGACTGTACTTTAACCCTCGAGGATAGAATTCTTCTCGTAGATCTAATCGTTTTGTCAATGAGGGAATTTGACATCATCTTAGGATTGGATTGGCTCACGAAGTATTGTGCCAAGTTGGACTGTGCCAATAGGATGATTACCTTTTTGGTACCAGGAAGTCAGTCTTTTGATTTTCAATGCAACCCCTCTAGCGGTGCTTTTCTTACTAGCCGTCTAGCAGCTATCGAGAGCTCGACTTCAGAACTCACTATTGCACAGATTCTTGTAGTCCGAGACTTTGAGGATGTGTTTCGGAATATTTTGGGACTACCACCTAAACGGGAGATTGACTTCTGTATCAAGTTAGTGCCTGGTACTTTACCACAATCGAAGGCTCCTTATCGGATGGCACCAACGGAGATGCAAGAACTGAAGAAGCAAGTGCAAGAGCTAGAAGATCTCAAGTTCGTTCGACCCAGCACGTCACCTTGGGGAGCGCCGGTGTTATTTGTTAAGAAGAAGGACGGAACTCAGCGACTTTGTATCGACTATAGGGAGCTCAACAAGGTCACGATTAAGAATAAGTACCCACTCCCTAGAATCGATGATCTGTTTGATCAGTTGCAAGGAGCGACGACTTTCTCGAAGATCGACCTACGATCTGGATATCACCAATTGTTGGTTCGACCTGAGGATATTTCAAAGACTGCTTTCAGGACGAGGTATGGGCATTATGAATTCTTGGTTATGTCTTTTGGATTAACCAACGCCCCAGCGGTATTCATGGACCTAATGAATAGAGTATTTAGGCCCTACTTGGACCAATTCATTATCGTGTTCATAGACGATATTTTGATCTACTCCAAGACCAAGGAGGAATATGAGGGACATGTAAGGATCGCACTACAGACCCTTCGAGATAATCAACTGTATGCGAAGTTCAGTAAGTGCGAGTTTTGGTTGAAGGAAGTCAAGTTCCTAGGACATGTTGTCTCACGAGATGGAATAGCAGTAGACTCGTCAAAGACAGACGCAGTTCTGGATTGGAATATACCAACCACTGCAACGGAAGTCAGAAGTTTTCTTGGTCTAGCTGGATACTACCGGAGATTTGTGGAAGGATTCTCCAAGATCGCAGCTCCTCTTACCGGACTAACGAAGAAGGATTTGAAGTTTGAATGGGGTAACAAGCATGAACGAGCATTCCAAGAATTGGAGAGATTGACTACAGCGCCAGTGCTTGCGATACCTAAGAGCGGTAAGCAGTTCACCATTTATAGCTACGCATCACACCAAGGACTCGGATGTGTTCTGATGCAAGATGGAAAGGTTATTGCATATGGATCACGGCAATTGAAGCCTCACGAGTTGAATTATCCAACGCATGACCTCGAACTAGCCGCTATTGTTTTTGCTCTCAAGATTTGGAGGCATTATCTCTACGGTGAGAAGTTCGATCTGTTCTCAGATCACAAAAGCCTGAGATACTTGTTCTCTCAAAAGGAGTTGAACATGAGGCCACGACGTTGGATGGAATTATTGAAAGACTATGATTTCACATTGCAGTATCACCTTGGGAAAGCAAACGTAGTAGCCGATGCTTTAAGTCGGAAACCCAGGAGGATAATAGTAGCTTCTCTTATGATCAAAGAATGGCAAGCATTGGAAACTTTGGCTGAATTCGATATTCAAGCCTCAGATTCAGGTGAAGGACGACACTTTGGATGTTTGGTAGTACAACTGACACTCATCAGTCGTATCCTTGAAGCACAGAGGAAGAACGAAGGACTTCAAGAGTGGTTCGCGAGCAATGCAGTGAAGAAACCAGAGAATTGGAGTATTGGTTCAGATGGAGCACTCAGATGCAGAGGCAGACTTTGTGTGCCAGATGAAGATAATCTTAGAAAAGACATAATGGACGAAGCGCACAAGTCGCGAATGACTATCCACCCAGGAGGCACAAAGATGTACAAAGATTTGAAGAGAAACTTCTAGTGGGAAGGAATGAAACGAGAAGTTGCGGAACACGTGTCTCAATTTCTCACGTACAAGCAAGTGAAGGCGGAACATCAAAAGCCTCCAGGACTTCTACAACCATTACCAGTTCCCGGATGGAAGTGGGAACATATAACTATGGATTTCGTGGTAGGTTTGCCAAGGTCTCAGCAAAACCACGATGCTATTTAGGTAGTTGTGGATCGACTTACCAAATCGGCGCATTTCATATCTTATAGTATGTCGTATCCAGTCGAACGTTTGAGTCGGATGTACATACAACAAGTTGTGCGACTGCACGGTGTACCTGTATCAATCGTATCAGACCGCGATTCAAGATTCACTGCAGAGTTTTGGAAAAGTCTACAGACAGCATTGGGGACTTCGTTAAACTTGAGCACTGCCTTTCATCCACAGACTGATGGGTAGACTGAACGAGTTAACCAAGTGATGGAGGACATGCTTCGAGCGTGTGTTATTGATTTTGAGAGCTCATGGGAGACTCATCTACCACTGATAGAATTTGCGTACAATAACAGTCACCACTCGAGCATAGGAATGGCACCCTTTGAGGCATTATACGGAAGACCGTGCCGATCACCTTTGTGTCGGGCAGAGGTTGGAGACAATCAACTGCTTGGACCTGAATTAGTTCGAGAAACTAACGAGAAGATCCAGATCGTGAAAGAAAGGATGCGAACGACGCAGAGTAGACACAAGAGTTATGCAGATAAACGTCGCAGGAGTTTGGAATCCAGTGTTGGAGATCATGTGCTACTCAAGGTATCTCCGGTGTGAGGAATTGTCAGATTTGGGCAGAAGAGAGGAAAGCTAGCACCGCGTTTCATTGGACCATTTGAGATCCTTGAACGTGTAGGAAAAGTTGCCTACCGACTCGCGTTACCGCCTAAGATGTCAAGAGTACACAACGTGTTTCATGTTAGCATGTTAAGAAAGTGTTCTCACAATCCGAGTCATGAGATCAACTTTGAGGACATTGAGGTTAACGATAATGTGTCATTTCATGAAGGAACAGTGCGAATTCTAGATTGGGGAATTAAGAAGCTGAGAAGTAAGGAAATTTCGTTGGTAAAGATCCAGTGGAAGTTTCACGACGAAGGAGAAGCATCATGGGAGCTAAAGTCAGAGATGCGTGAGAAGTACCCGGAGTTGTTCAACGATGCTTAGTTCGGATTTCGGGGACGAAATCTTCAGTTAGTGGGGGATGATGTAATACCCGCTATTTTTAAATATTTATTTCCCAAGATGAATAAGTGTTTTTATGTTGTTATTATAATATTCAGTATTTATAGAACTCAATTATAAATTTTCAGAATTTTTAGAAACAGAAATTTAGTAGATTTGTGAATATCTGGTATATTTGGACCAGTTATGATTTTATTGCTCATCCAACCAAACATTAAGGAAATAATTATCCTTTGATCCTTTAACTCTTGGTAATTGCAAGGTGAGGTCCCTCCTTGGTTCCTATATATATGGGACCATTCCATTACATTTATCCTTAGACTTATGAGGTTGAGAAGTTATCCTAATGCATACACAAACACCAAGAACACTAAGAACACACACACAAACACCAAGAACACACACACAAACACCAAGAACACCAAGAACACACACACCTAGTACACCAAGAACACCAAAAACACACCTAGTACACCAAGAACACCAAGAACACACATAGTACACCAAGAACACCAAGAACACACCTAGTACACCAAGAACACCAAGAACACACATAGTACACCAAGAACACCAAGAACGCTATTTGAAGCCGGAATTTTATATTCGAAGATTCTTCGGGTTTTCTCGGCATTATTATTCTGCGAATTTAGGTGAGTCTCCAACTCACTCAGCTATTTATATTTCACTTTGTTAT
Source organism: Hydrangea macrophylla (assembly GCA_033977485.1). NCBI lineage: Eukaryota > Viridiplantae > Streptophyta > Magnoliopsida > Cornales > Hydrangeaceae > Hydrangea > Hydrangea macrophylla. The sequence continues at coordinate 40,269,825 of CM066984.1, forward strand.
GAACACATGATTATGATTATGATTATGATTTATATTAATTATTTATATTAATTATGTGATGCATATACGTATTATATTACGTATTTAGATAAATACGGCATAAATTCGATAAACTGGTATTTTCAAATACGACTGGAATCGAGATGGATTCTTAATGAGGATCGAAAACTCTTAACTTCCAACATGAATACTTATTTATTTAATCTCACGGAACTTTTATAAATTCGATTATGGACGTACAAAACTGGAAAATGACCAAAATACCCTTGTGATCTATTTTCGCTTAAATCGACTGAAATCAAGATATTTTCTTAACGGGGATCGAAAACTCTTAACTTACAACATAAATACTTATTTATTTGATCTCACGTAACTTTTATGTTTTCAGATCCTGACTTATAAATTGGAAAATGACCAAAATACCCCTGTGCTCTATTTTTACTAGAATCATACACGATGTCTAATATTTTATTCTAGTTCTGGTTTGAATGTTGCTATGTGTAAAACCCTGTATTTTCCTTGTTTTTTTTATATCCTTTTCATATATGTTGAGATAATAATGAGATTGAAAAGCCGACGTGCATAGTAGTGGGTCTGTCGACCACAATGGTCGATACTATTTATGATTGGTACGTATAAATGCGGTCACGAAGACAGTAACATATGGGGCGAGTGGGCCAGAGTAACATATGAGGCGAGTTGGCCAGAGTGACATATGGGACGAGTGGGCCAGAGTAACATATGGGGCGAGTTGGCCAGAGAATATATTGGGCGAGTTGGCCAGAGTAACATATTGGGCGAGTTGGCCAGAGTAACATATTGGGCGAGTTGGCCAGAGTAACATATTGGGCGAGTTGGCCAGAGTAAAGTATTGGGCGTGTTGGCCAGGATGTATCAGGGGCGTGTTGGCCAAAGTATATCGGGACGTTTGGCTAGATTATATGGGACTGCGTGTCAAGAGGGAACAGACCGTAGGTATGGGACTACGTGTCTGATTAATGTGGACCCAAGAGTCTATGTTATGTATTGGGAGATTTAGGACGATGTCCGTTGTTAGATATTGGGTTGGTGCATACATGCATACGAACGATGAGATGATCCTTTTTATTTATGTTATTATATGCTACATATCTGTAGATACTCTGTTAGTATTTGCATTCACTCGGCTTTCGTAGCTGACGGCGTTTTATGCCGCTGGATATTCGACGTCCAGCTGGCCAGGGTTATGAGTATGTAGGTGATGCATACATGGACAAGGGCCATAAGGATGGAGACTATGCTGGTGCTGAATACTACGCAAGCTGAAGGCTGGAAGTTGTGCCGTAGTTAGCTTGTGTTTATGTTTAGAGACTTCTGAAATAGTTACGTTTATTATCGGCGTATGTTGCCGTAATACTTTATTTATACTTCTGCAATACTTATGGGTTGTAATAGTTAGTATTTAACTTTGGTTTTATATATCGAACTTAGAACTTCCAAATGCGTGGTTTGAATCATTTCTCTGATGGTTCGACTTTGGTCGTGGACAATGTGGTGACTTTCAACTGTCATGGCCTACGGGTCCAAAAAAGGAATTTATTTTCTCTATTTTTGCTACTGCGGAGTATGACATGTTTTGTAGCACTATCGAGGTACGACTTCCCAACCCCTCTCTAGTCTACTTTATTCTTTGATTTTTATTGATTTTTGACTGTGTGTGACACCTTAGATTAGGTCTTGCCTTATGTGTATATGTGATTAGAGACCTTTTCTTAGGATTTCTACTTTTGTATGCATTGCACGTTTCCCATATTATGGCTGGATTTCGGGTAAGTTCCCTTGTTCCCTATTCATATATCATGTTTCTTGCTAATTGAATTACGTGGTTTTGATTGCTATTTATTCATTAGCAATCTTACACCCTTTTAGACATGCTTTTGTAATGTATATATTTATATCTATGTATTAGTTGAGGGTATGCCTATATTATTAATTCGATTAAAAGGATGTTGAATAGAGGCCTATCATGAGATAGGATGAGAGAGGTGTTTTAGTCTGCCGAGCTCCTTCCCCTCTCATTCCATAATCCCCGGACCCAGTTTATCTGTGGTTTCGCTAAAGATCAATTTGCTTTTAAAATGATTGATTAATTTTCCTTTAAAAATTAAGCCGTAACTCTTTTTGAAATTGAATTTGAACTTATTTGTTTTAAACAAAAGTGGGCCCAAATGCCGGTATCCATAATCTGGCGACTCTGCTGGGGATCGAACCCAGAATCTCTGGTTTCGCAGACCATAATTTCTAAATTTGGGTTCACTCAAGGATTAGACTTAAAAGCATCCTTTTAATTGAATTAATTAATTTTTGTGTGCCCATTGCATTGCACTTGCATGTCTAGCTAGTCGATTGCACAGAACTATGACCTTGGAGGCTTGGGGCAACCCGGTCGGTCAAGCCATCATGGGTCTGTGTGATCACCCTTAATCTCGTACCATGTTTTGGTATATGAAGCATCCTATCGGGTGTGTGTCAAGGGTCCCTTATTTTGACCAAACCTGGCCTTTGAATAATAGCTTCTATAGAACCTTTCATAGGAAATCGATTCTCGATTAGGATTATGTGCTAAAGAGTTTTGTATGCCCGGAAGGGATTATTTGAGATGATGACGATGCTTGCTTGATTGTTGTAGGATGTATAATCTTTTAATCACCTTTTATCAATTCCTTCTCATATCCCACGACATTTGGGAGCATGCTGAATCTTGATTGTAAGATTACATCTCTTATATCTTGTTAACTATGCATCATTAACCTTGTATGCATCTGAATTCATGAAAAGTATGGTGGTAATCTGATAATGTGATCCTTCTACCCAAAGAATTTTAAATCCATCTTTGAAAGCAAATAGATTTTAATCACTCTTTCAAAAATCTCTGGAGTTCACTTTTTGATTAAAGCTCCAAACTAACCTTTGTTAAGATATATTTTCACATGATCATCTTCAAAGGAGAAATCCAAAAATCTTGGGAATTGTTTTTGGGAGAAATGATTTCAATCCAATCATCTAAGTTGAGAATGTCTAACATACTCGTTCTCAAAAGAATTCTCAAAAGAATTGTTTTCAAAAGAATCATATTACCCAAGAAATATTTTTAAAGAAAATTTCAAAAATGTCCAGCCTTGGAAAGGGTAGCAAGGATCACAATGAAAAGGAAAATTGGCGTAATTAACGTGGGTGAGGATTTTATGTGTTTATGTGATTATGTGTTAGGATTAGGATTTTCTTTTCTGTGGCATATAGAGTAGGCACACACTTGCATTTCATTCGTGTGCCATGTGTGCGGTGCATACATTTAACCAAATCAAATCGTTAAAGCATGTGAACTTTTGCACTATCATCAATGAATATCATTACATATGTGTAACATACAAACTCACAACATCTTCTTCCTAATCAAGATTAAAGTCCCTCCTGTTCAATTCTGCATGTGGACTTGTAGAAAGAGTGGAACAACCAGATCTCCTAGTAAGGACAATTCTAATATTCTTGGTTTCGTTTTTTTTTTTTTTTACTAAAGGAGAACATGAACCATCATGTTTGAGATTGATCCACCAATGGCCTTAAGAGCTTAGGAGAAGAAAGTGAGCAAACTGCAAGTCACTATTGAGCAACAAGATTTGAGGGTGAAGCAATTGGACAGGGTCATGCTTGAGTTCATTCAATTATTGAAAGATCAACTGAGCCCTGATGAGAAAAGGATGGATCAGTTGGAGAAGAGAATAGTGGATCGCTTAAAGAAGCACCAGCAGGCATTTCTAAACCCACTTGTGCACCAAGGCCCATTCAAATCCAGCCATACACTCAAGCCCAATCAATCACCAGACCTCATATTTAGTCAATCACCAAATCGCACAATCGTATCTGGCCAATCTACAAAGCCCATATCCAATCTCAAGCACATATCCAAGCAACCCAAACCCACTTCTCAACTCGAATAATTCTGGCCCTACCTTATGCCCAAACCTAAAAGATGGCTCAAGCTCCAAGTCAAATTCAAAATCAAGCCAAACCCGCAAACCGAGAATTTGCACCAACCTTGGCATGCCATTATCCATGGCCCTTGGTCACCTTGTCAAGAGTGGTCACCTCAAACTTCTGGACCCAAAGCCACTACCAAATCCCTTACCTCACAAATGTGACCTATCTTTGTACTGTGCGTACCACCAGACACCTGGCCACACGACCAACTATTACACGAAGTTCCGCCATGATATCCAAGATCTCATTGAGCATAAAAACATCACTCCTTTGCTAAACCCACCGAATGGCATTTGGCATAACATGCAATCCTTTCAATCACAGCCATCACTAAGTACTCTCAAGGGATCAATATGAGTCAGAGAAGGGTCATTCAACTGAAAAATGGGTCATAAAGGCATATGATGTTCCTACAAAGATGCAGAAGGGGAATGACGAACCTGAAGAAGATGCTAGTGAGGTCATAGTGTTTGGAAATGCTGCTGCTGAATCAAATGTTGATGCTCTTGGGGACCCAATAAATTGAAAATTATCTATGACACTCCAATTGAGACTGAATCTAGTCTAGTATGGTCCATGATTAAGTCATGTCAAGTAGGATCGAGTCTTCGAGTCAGTCAGTTATCAAGTTTATTTTCAAGACTTTTTATCGAGTCAAGTGATGTAACCCTCCTAGTTGAATAAAATGACATTTTGCTTAAATAAATGTGCATAGTTGTGAATAAATGGATCATTAAACCAATAAAGGAAGAAAAAAAAATAAAATCACCTTTCAAATGATGATGGAAGATATTTTGTTGAAAAATCTTTGCAATGAAAATGGATCCCCAAATAACTAAGAAAATATTGTGCCAAATCCAAGGTAGAATAGTGAATTGATTAGCTTTACTTTTAGAATTTAAAGATACTCTCGCTCAATCATAGAAAGATAAACTTGGGACTTGAGGCTTGCTCACCATCCCTTTCTCCCAAATACCAAGCCTAAAAGATGAGCCCACAGTCCAAAGCCGTAAACTTGGTCCTTGATGGTAGCCAGATGTTTTAAATGATGCATACTCTAGATAGGCAAAGAATCTGCTAAATCAAAAAGGGAAAGTTTTCAAAGCTTCGATTTATCAGCAATGCATAACCATTGTAAGATGATGAATAAATGAAGGGTGAGATAATACATTATTCATGGTGAAAGCATATTGATTCATAATAATACAGAGTTTGAGTCTGTCGTATTGTGTAATTGCATTGCCAAGTTTGTCCTCCTTTGATGAGTCAATAATGGTCTCAAATGTGTGGGTTTAAGACGATGAATAAAGGTTTGGAAAGTAGTCATGAGCATCCCAAGGGCAATGCAAGTAGAAGTTTTAAACACTATCACTACACAATGCTAAAGCGGAAATATGAAGGGTCCAAGACTAGGGGCAGGTGGCTTCTCTCTTTCAAAAACAAATTTCATTTTATTCCTTTCAAGGGTCCGTAGATGCAGGAAATTATTTTCTCCAAAGCCCACTTTCATGGCAATTATCTTCAAAATCCTATTCATATGGCACCCTTTCATCAAAAGACCACTTTTGTGGTGACCACATCATAAGCCAACTTTCATGGCAACCCCATCATAAGCCCATTCACATGGCACTCTTTCATCGAAAGCCTGCTTTCGGGGCAACTCTCGTTATAAGCCCATTTATATGGCAACCTCATCCATATAAGCCCACCACTAGAGGCAATCTTTCAGCCAAGCCAAAGCTCATGACAATTTCATTCACATGAGCCCACTTCTGTGGCAAATTTACACTTGTGACAAGCTCATCCAAATGAGCTCATTTCGGTGTCAAAGCTCCTCATCAACCCAGCACAAATCATCATAATCATCATCATCATCATCATCATCATCATCATCATTAGTCAATCAAGTACTTGAGCCTTATTCGGCTCCTTTGATTCTTTGAGTCTTCATGACTCTGATTTTGCAAATATTCAAAATTCTTTTGAGTCAATTGGACTCTGATTTTCAAAATTAGATTCTTGTACATCGATTCATCTCCATTTTTTTTAAGATCCAATTCTTTGAGCCCAAATGGCTCCATCGTGTAAAAAAAATCCAATTCTTTGAGCTCGAATGGCTCCATTTTTGTAAGAAATTCGATTCTTTGAGCCCAGATGGCTCCCTTTGATAAAAATTTTCTTTGAGTCTAAGGACTCCCCATCTTTGTAAAAGTAACTCTTGGAGTCTGTGTGGCTCCATTTATATAAAAAGTGAATTTGTTGAGTCTGTATGACTCCATTTACATAAAAAGCGAATTTGTTGAGTCTGTATGATTCTGTTTGTGTAAAAAGTGAAGTTTGTTGAGTTTTTATAACTTTATTTATGTAAAATGTGAATTTGTTAAGTCCGTGTGACTCTATTTGTATAAAATGTGAATTCGTTAAATCTCTGTGACTCCGTGAATGTAAAATATTAAGTTCTTGAGTCAGCGTGACTCCGTGAGTGTAAAATATTGAGTTTTTGAGTCCGCGCGACTTCGTATTTGTAAAAAAATGGATTTTTGAGTCCGCGTGACTCCATTTGTGTAAAATATGAATTTTTGAGTCTGTGTGACTCCGTTTATGTAAAATATAAGTTTTGAGTTCGCATGACTCCGATTATAAGAAAGAATGTTTTTAGTCTGCATAAGGTAAAGTATGAATTTTGATTCTGCATGACTCCGTGTTTATAAAATATGACTTTTGAGTTCGTATGACTCAGTGAATGTAAAATATTAAGTTCTTGAGTCAGAGTGACTCCATGAGTGTAAAATATTTAGTTCTTGAGTTCGCATGACTCCTTGTTTGTAAAATAAGAATGTTTTGAGTCCGCGTGACTCCATATTTGTAAAAAAAATAAATGGATTTTTGAGTCTGCGTGACTCCGTGATTGTAAAAAATGAATTTTTGAGTCCACGTGACTTCGTGTTTAGGAAATGTGAATTTTCAAGGTCATATTGAAGGAAAAACAGGTTTAAAATTATGTTATACGCATAGTGGAATAGTTAAGTTTCAAAAACTTAATGGTAACACCCAAGATCTACTACTCGTCAATTCCATAGATGCGTACTAAGAGGGGACAAGAGTTATACCTTTGTGTCTTGAACCCAATTTTGAAATCTTCAACCTTCTTGATGATGCAGCAGCTTTCACTAGGTTGTCTTCACCCTTATGACTCCTGCGGATGCTGCTGGAGAGGCTAGAGTTGGTGGGAACTCCAACGGGGAGGATAGGAAGGCTTGGAAAGCCCTAAACAGTCTCTGCAGCTTTTGTATAGGAAAAATAACAATTATTAAACCTTGTACGTAGCAGCCCTATTTATAGATTTCCAAAACCGACTTTAACCTTCGACCGATCGAAGTGGCTTTGATCGATCAAACCTTCGATTAATCGAACACCTTTCGATCGCTCGAACCTGCCTAGACTTCAAACAATCAAAACTCCTTCGATCGATCAAACCCGTCTTGACAAGAACCTCTTGTGCCTTTCTAAGAATCCTAGTGGAGCTAAGAGTGGGACTTCCTAGGCTCTTTATTATTGGCTTAGACCAGTTGTTAATTCCCATGACCAAACTCTTTAATCAGCAAACTAATCAACTGGTCAGTTAACATTTACTCCACTATAAAATGATAATTGAACTCCTACGCAAAAGAATAAATCCGAAGTGATAACTAGACTTGTATGTTGTACTTGTTAGGGATATATACTAAAAGCCATGCTTTATGTAGTTGATTTACTATTCATTTAATAAAATCAGTTAATCCATTTTTTATGAGAATCTGTGTGGGCAATGTTTGTATTATATTATTTATTTAATGTGTGTCTCTCATTCTATATAGTAGGTGGTTTGGTGTGTAGAGTTCGGCTTACACACGGAAGATCAGGCCATCAGATATTATAGAATGTAAGATTTTGGTTTACAGTCTTAGATGGGATTGGACACACCATCGGTAGGACTGCAGCATGGTGTTGTAGTAGGTTTGTCTTGACTGCGGGAAACGGTATAGTTTCAACTAACCATGCTGGTACATTTTGTGTATTAAACAGGACCGACTTGGGGTAATTATCTTTATACTGACTTATAAGATAATTAATACCTCATGGCTATTATGAGTGCTTATGCTCTAAATCCTAATTTAATTTATAGACACGTACATTTAATATTTATACTTTGATCCCTAAAAGGGTGAGATCCTTAAATGGGTCAATATCTCATTGGATTGGGTGGCAATATTAATTGTGTGGTGGATATTAATTAATGATGGAATCCATGTCTCAATTTTGGGATTGATGATATCCCCTTGAGAAAGCTTATAAGTTTTGATTATGTCAAACCCTGCAGGTGGATTTTGTATCCGACATATCAGATAAGTTAAGCAGAGGATCTCAAGGAATTTTAAGAAATTAATTAAATATGATTGTCAGTAATTATATTTAATTAATGGATATCTGTAATCTTAACATGGGGAGATAATATGCATTTAATAACATGGAGCTCGAAATATATTTTTGAGATAAGGGTAGGAGTGCAATTATAATTCTTTAGTGGTATGAATTATAATTTATGGAAATAGGAATCTGATTCAGTTCGAATTAGGGTTTCCTAATTCCATAAGGAAGCCTATTCCTTATTGACTTCTTATGGTCCCTATCGTAGCCTATATATATGCTGCCTTGGCTCTTCTCTCAGGTTGCATGATTTCATATTCTAAGCTTCCCTTGACCTCCTAGCTTTCTTCTAGAAGGGTTTCCACCAAACCCTAGTCTCTATGAGCATTCAAGAGACATAGGAGTGTAGATCGCTAGCGTCGGACAACGCTCACTAAAAGAGCTTCGGACTGCTCGATACTGATCGATAGTTGCTGAATTGTTTACACAACGTTCCTGACGTCGAGACGGAGCTGCTGTTAAAAATTCAAGTAAATCGGAGATCGTTTGATCCTCCTGACGAACACATCTTTGTCGGATCAATGTGATCAGGATTGAATCGTCACAGCAATCAAAGAGAGTGTTATAACAGGGAATAAAAAATAGAACGTAAAGAGGGAAGAGCAGAAAACTAAAAGGATTTCGAAAGAGCCCACACTCAGTTCGATATTCTGGCAGGAAAGGAATACGGTAGAAGATCGTGAGCTATTATCGAGCCCGTGTTCTCGATTCGTCTACTACAGCAATCCAATTTTGCAGTTCAAGGTAACCCTAGTTCCGCCCTTGTAGGGTTATTATAGATTTCATGAAATTTTTTGCAGTACCAACTTATACCCACTGTCAACGGATTCTGGGAACGCAGTTTCCTAACAGTGGTATCAGAGCAACGTTGATTCTGCGTATGGGTTGGACGCAACCATGTTGTCCAATAAACAGATCTTATGCGTGTTTTGATGGATGGATAGAACGTAGATCTATGCTAACCCTTGTTTTGTAGCGTTCTTATTCCACTATTATGGTCACTGATTTTGTGTGATTGGATCCCACGATGGTTTTATCCGTGGTTAATTTTGCTGTTTTAATATAGCATGTGAACTCCTTTATGGAGGCATAAGATTTGTGTGTATTGGATCCCACGCTTGATTGATGTGTGGTTAATTTACTGCAAAGAAATAGCATGTGAACTCCTTTATGGAGGCATAGGGTTTGTGTAATATATCTCAAGTAAATCCGTGAAGACAGTTCGTGAAGATAGTTTACAAGCAGTTTCAGAAAGCAATCTAGAGGCAATTTCTAGAGGCTATTTCAGAAAACAGTTCTGGAAGGCAGTTGCGTAGTTGCGACATAGAGCTAATCGGGTTCCATGAAGATTTCTTCACAAGAGTTGCAGCTTGACCATAATAGTGGGATTCCTATTTTATTGTGGTTTCCTTATTTATGTGCGATTGAATGATTATTATTGTTTCATGTTTAATGAATTGGACAACATGGATAATTGTTCTTAGACCTATTTCAGATGTCTAGCTGCATGTTTAATTTATATTAATTTAAAATGATGGACAACTACATGTGTATTTAGAAATAAAACTAATTCCATAATTTGAAAACATAAGTACTTATTTTCTAAAATCATGAGAATAGAATAATTTTATTATCTACACATGTGGGTTTCACAAGTAAGGATGAATTAATCCTTGTCAAGTATTCCATTATTTTTTATTAATTAAATTAAAAGTTTTTCTAAAAAATTATAACCCTCAAATTTTTTTAAAAATTCTAAGTGGGAGAGGGAATTTATCAAGTATAAATCCCATGGTCTCCATCACTGGTTTGTAGATGATATGATTAATTTTATGTGATGGCTCTAGTGTCATCCTCCCCATTGGATGTAGTTGATCATGGAATCATCAGTACAAACTTCTTTAAAAGAATGTTTTGGGTGATTGTTGGTGTGGGTCACCTCTCCATTAGAGGTGTTCCTCACAGAACTCTTGACCTAGAATTAAGTGATGGTATACACTTAGCTATAAATAATAATATCCTCTCCATCTGAGTCACTGTTATTATTTATAGGACCAAATCAAGTCAGCAGTTTAATTTTATTAGGCAAAGTACATTGCCTGGATAGTAAAATTAAAAGGCAATTGTCTATCTGAACAAATGATGGATAGTATATGGCTTCCCATCGAGTCATACTATTCGCGGTGTATCAGGTTGCTGGCGGATTCCTTTCAAATATGGTAGAGGGAACCAATATTTTCAACTCGAATCCATAGTAAATTTTGCCCAAATGTAATTATTTATGTTATGTGATTCTCAGGCTTTCAAATGGGTACTTTCAATCCACTTGCTGTTATACTTAAAGAAAACAAACTTATTGGACCAAACTATATAGACTGGAAAAGGAATTTGGATATTGTGTTAACTGCTGAAGAGTACAAGTTTGTGCTTACTCAAGAATGTCCTGAGCAACCTGGTGAGGGGGCAACCGCTGAGGAAACCCAGGCTCACAAGAAATGGGTCAAGGCTGATGAGATGGCGCGGTGTTACATTTTGGCATCCATGTCAAATGTTCTGCAACATCAGCATCAGTCAATGATCAGTGCCTATGACATGATGGAGAGCCTCCGAGAGATGTTCGGGGATCAAAGTCGTGCTGCTAGGCAGGTTGCTATGAAAGACTTGATGAACACAACCATGGCTGAGGGGACGCCTATAAGGGATCATGTTCTTAAGATGATATCTCTTCTTAATGAACTAGAGATCCTTGGAGCTGAAATTGACGGGGAAACCCAGGTCGATATCGTACTCCAGTCACTGCCAGAGTCTTTTAAGCAATTCCGCCTCAATTACAACATGAATAAATTTAAATATACCTTGGCGGAGCTGCTTAAAGAACTTCAGGCAGCTGAGGGTCTCAACAGAAAGTCAGGGAGTGCTCTTGTATTTGAGAAAGGTTCTACTTCAAAGCCGAAAGGCAAGAAGAAAATGAAAAAGGCTCAAAAGAAGGCAGCGGGTCCTCCGCCAATCCAAAGGCCACGAGGACAACCGGGAAAGCCTAAAGGCAAATATTTTGTTTGCAAGCAGCCAGGACACTGGAAGAAGCAATGTCCAGTTTATCTCGCCAGTCAGAACAATCAAGGTAAATCTCATTTACTAGTTGTTGAATCGTGTTTAGCGGTCCGATCTACCGGTACCTGGTGTGTAGATACGGGAGCCACTGATCATGTATGCAATTCTTTGTAGGGGTTCTAGGGAACCAGGCAGCTCAGTGATGGAGAGATTTATCTATATATGGGAAATGCTATGAGAGTAGCAGTAGTTGCAGTAGGAGATCTACATCTTAGTTTTGGTAGAGATAGGAATTTAATATTAAGAAATTGCTTTTATGTACCTTCTATTAGAAGGAATTTAGTTTCAGTTTCTAGTTTAGTAAAGAATGGATATTCAGTTCATTTTAATAAAGTAGTAGTTATTAAAGAAAATTAACGTTTTATTTGTTCTGGTCAATTGGTGGATGATCTTTATATTATAAATCCTATCTCTCCTATACTGCAACTTATTGAATTGAATAACACAAATAGTTTGCCATTTAAGAGAAAAGAACCTTCGAGGATGAACCAAACGCATCTTTGGCACTTACGCCTTGGTCATATTAATTTGAAAAGGATTCAAAGACTGGTTCAAAATAGGCCATTAGGCTCATTGGAAGTGGAGGCATTTCCAGTTTGTGAATCCTGCTTGGAAGGTAAAATGACCAAGAGGCCATTCTCGGCCAAGGGCTATAGAGCTAAAGAGCCGTTGGAATTGGTTCACTCTGATTTGTGTGGTCCTATGACTGTCCAAGCAAGAGGGGGATTTGAGTACTTTGTCACTTTTATCGATGATTACTCAAGGTATGGGTACATTTACTTGATGCGGCGTAAGTCTGAATGCTTTGAGAAATTCAAAGACTTCAAGGCTGAAACGGAGAAGCGTCTAAATAAATGTATCAAGACACTACGATCTGATCGTGGTGGAGAGTACCTCTTGGGAAAGTTTAGGGAATACTTATTGGAGCAAGGGATTACATCCCAATTGTCTGCACCCCGTATGCCTCAGCAGAACGGTATAGCAGAAAGAAGGAACAGGACTCTCATGGACATGGTAAGATCTATGCTGAGTTACTCGGATTTACCAATTTCTTTTTGGGGACACACATTAGAGACAGCTGCATACATTCTAAACTTGGTACCATCTAAGTCAGTACCTACTACTCCCACGGAATTGTGGACTGGGCAAAAACCTAGTCTGCGGCATATTCGGATCTGGGGTAGTCCAGCACATGTGCTGAAAGGGAACGCAGAAAAGTTGGAATCAAGAACAGAAGTATGTTTCTTTGTTGGGTATCCAAGAGGAACTAAAGGTGGTCTGTTTTATAGTCCTAAGGATCAGAAGGTTATTGTTAGCACCAATGCCACATTCTTAGAAGAGGACTATGTTATGGACCACAAGCCCAGAAGTCATATTGTTCTAGAGGAAATGAGAGGAGAGATACCGAGACATACTTCTTCGATACCAACGGTACGAGAAGAAACAGCACAAGAAAGAGTTATCAATATTCATTACCACGTCGTAGTGGGAGGATTATCGAAACTCGTGTAGATCCCGAACCAACCATTAACACGCAGGTTCCGGAACCAGTACAACGTGTAGATAATGGTGTATTAGGTTCAGAATCTTCACAACGAAATATCAGTGATGCACAGACACGGGTTGTGCCTCGTCGTAGTGGGAGGGTTATTATTCAACCTGACCGGTATATGTTCTTGGGAGAGTCTTATGACCGGGTCCCTGATGAACAAGGTACCGACCCCTGTAACTACAATGAAGCACTCCAAGATAAAGATGCAGATCTTTGGCAAAAGGCTATGAAGTCTGAAATGGAGTCCATGTACTCCAATCAAGTCTGGGATCTTGTAAAACCACCCAATGAAATAAAACCCATTGGATGTAAGTGGATCTATAAGAAGAAGAGAGGATCAGATGGTAAGGTAGAAACCTTTAAAGCAAGGCTTGTTGCGAAAGGGTTCACTCAAAAAGAAGGAATCGATTATGAGAAAACTTTTTCGCCGGTGGCAATGCTGAAGTCTATCCGGATTCTCTTATCCATTGCTACACATTTTGATTATGAAATTTGGCAAATGGATGTCAAGACAGCATTTCTAAATGGAAATCTTGACGAGTGCATCTATATGATGCAACCAGACGGGTTCATTGCGAAGGGCCAAGAACACATGTTGTGCAAGCTTAAGAAGTCCATTTATGGACTTAAGCATGCATCTAGGTCTTGGAATATCCGCTTTGATCAAGCAATCAAGTCTTTTAGTTTTGATCAATGTGCGGATGAATCTTGTGTGTACAAGAAACATGATGGAAGAGTGGTGGTGTTCTTAGTACTATATGTGGATGATATCTTGCTAATCGGAAACGATGTGGGGGTATTATCTTCTGTAAGGGTATGGTTATCCAGTCAATTCGATATGAAGGACTTGGGAGAAGCCGGTCATATCCTAGGGATCAAGCTTATGCGAGATCGCAAGAATAGGATGTTGGGCTTGTCACAAGGCACTTATATTGACAATATTCTTGCAAGGTTTAGCATGCAAGATTCCAAGAAGGGATTCCTTCCCTTCAGACACGGAATTACTCTATCTAAGGATCAGTGTCCTAAGACACCTGATGAGATAGAGAAGATGAAGCCAGTTCCTTATGCCTCGGCAGTAGGAAGTCTAATGTATGCTATGCTATGTACTAGACCTGACATCTGCTTTGCTGTTGGCATGGTTAGTAGATATCAGCCTAATCCAGGGCAAGAACATTGGACTGCGGTGAAAAATATTCTCAAGTACCTGAAAAGGACTCGAGACTATATGTTAGTTTACCAAGCAGACAGTCTTGTACCCATTGGGTACACAGATTCTGATTTCATGTTAGATAGGGATTCCAGAAAGTCTACCTCAGGATATGTGTTTACCCTAGGAGGTAGAGCCATTAGTTGGAGTGAGGTGTGTCACTTCATGGCTTTGAGTCTAAGTGGGAGATTGTTAGGGATATATACTAAAAGCCATGCTTTATGTAGTTGATTTATTATTCATTTAATAAAATCAGTTAATCCATTTTTTATGAGAATCTGTGTGGGCAATGTTTGTATTATATTATTTATTTAATGTGTGTCTCTCATTCTATATAATAGGTGGTTTGGTATGCAGAGTTCGGCTTACACACGGAAGATCAGGCCATCAGATATTATAGAATGTAAGATTTTGGTTTACAGTCTTAGATGGGATTGGACACACCATCGGTAGGACTGTAGCATGGTGTTGTAGTAGGTTTGTCTTGACTGCGGGAAACGGTATAGTTTCAACTCACCATGCTGGTACATTTTGTGTATTAAACAGGACCGACTTGGGGTAATTATCTTTTTACTGACTTATAAAATAATTAATACCTCATGGCTATTATGAGTGCTTATGCTCTAAATCCTAATTTAATTTATAGACACGTACATTTGATATTTATACTTTGATCCCTAAAAGGGTGAGATCCTTAAATGGGTCAATATCTCATTGGATTGGGTGGCAATATTAATTGTGTGGTGGATATTAATTAATGATGGAATCCATGTCTCAATTTTGGGATTGATGATATCCCCTTGAGAAAGCTTATAAGTTTTGATTATGTCAAACCCTGCAGGTGGATTTTGTATCTGACATATCAGATAAGTTAAGCAGAGGATCTCAAGGAATTTTAAGAAATTAATTAAATATGATTGTCAGTAATTATATTTAATTAATGGATATCTGTAATCTTAACATGGGGAGATAATAAGCATTTAATAACATGGAGCTCGAAATATATTTTTGAGATAAGGGTAGGAGTGCAATTATAATTCTTTAGTGGTATGAATTATAATTTATGGAAATAGGAATCTGATTCAGTTCGAATTAGGGTTTCCTAATTCCATAAGGAAGCCTATTCCTTATTGACTTCTTATGGTCCCTATCGTAGCCTATATATATGCTGCCTTGGCTCTTCTCTCAGGTTGCATGATTTCATATTCTAAGCTTCCCTTGACCTCCTAGCTTTCTTCTAGAAGGGTTCCCACCAAACCCTAGTCTCTATGAGCATTCAAGAGACATAGGAGTGTAGATCGCTAGCGTCGGACAACGCTCACTAAAAGAGCTTCGGACTGCTCGATACTGATCGAAAGTTGCTGAATTGTTTACACAACGTTCCTGACGTCGAGACGGAGCTGCTGTTAAAAATTCAAGTAAATCGGAGATCGTTTGATCATCCTGACGAACACATCTTTGTCGGATCAATGTGATCAGGATTGAATCGTCACAGCAATCAAAGAGAGTGTTATAACTGGGAATAGAAAATAGAACGTAAAGAGGGAAGAGCAGAAAACTAAAAGGATTTCGAAAGAGCCCACACTCAGTTCGATATTCTGGCAGCAAAGGAATACGGTAGAAGATCGTGAGCTGTTATCGAGCCCGTGTTCTCGATTCGTCTACTACAGCAATCTAATTTTGCAGTTCAAGGTAACCCTAGTTCCGCCCTTGTAGGGTTATTATAGATTTCATGAAATTTTTTGCAGTACCAACTTATACCCACTGTCAACGGATTCTGGGAACGCAGTTTCCTAACAGTACTAACGTCCCTCTACCTTATGCATTTGCAATCATATTCAGGCAGTCGGACAAACGGTTACTGTCAACCTGAATCATGATTACTTCTTATATTCCTTGAGTCCCATTCACCTCTCATGATTACCAAACATGTTGATAACTACTTATCAACAAGACTGCAGTTCTCAGTAATCAACTTGGTGATATTCTCAATGGAATGCTTACTCTAAATCAGAGGGTAGATTCTATCTTGACAATAAATGTTCAAAACCCTATGAACATGACATACCTAAGATACCCAGGTGTTGATCTTCTATAGACCTCACTGATTGGTAGCAGCCATATCCACAGTCTGTGTTCATAATCATCTCAAGATTGAGAATATGTACCTTATATAAGTTATGAGTTCCTATCAACTGTTTGACAGTCTTGAGTGTCAACAGGAAAGCTCAGGTCCGTCAATGCACTATAATCACTAGCATATTAACTAAGAGTTACACTCTAGTGATTGAGATTAATCACTCCATCCAATGGTAGTTAATCATGCTACAGTGTAAACCTAATGAGATATCCAATCTCATCATCCACTGTGACAAGTTCTAAGTATCAAAGAATAGTAATTCGTATCTCACTTGTATATATCTCATACCTACACGAATTACCTACTATGATACTTAAGGATTAAATAATCATCTCATAAAAGAAACATATATAATGAAATGTAAAGTTGATATCCATATATTAAAATGTCAATGTCTCATACATAAAGTAATGGTTTGAGGGCACAAACCCTACACATATGACTCCCCTTTTTGTAAAATGTGGATTCTTTAAGTCAGTGCGACTCCCCTTTTGAAATAGAAAATATTTTGAGTCGAATTGTCTCCCTATTTGGGGATAGAAATTCGTTCGACTTAATTCGACTCCTAATTTTAGAAATTTGAAATCCTTCGAGTTTAATTGATTCCTGACCTTGTGAAACTGAAATTCTTTTGAGTCTGATTCGACCACCAATTTTGTGAAATAGAAAATTGAAATGAGTTGATTTGAGTCTGATTGACTCCTAATTTGAGAATTTGAAATGATTTCAGTCTGATCGACTCCCGATTTTGAGTTTGTATCAAATTAAGTCTAATTGACTCCTAATTTGAATTGACTCCTCATTTTAAAAGTTTGGCTTGATTTAATTTGAAATCTGATTGACTCCTAATTTGAGAATTTAAAATGGTTTGAGTATGATCGACTCCTGATTTTGAGTTTGAATCAAATTGAGACTAATTGACTCCTGAGTTTTGAAAAATTAAATTGAATGAAGTATGATTGACTCCTAATTTTGAAATTTTAAATTGACTTGAGTCTGATTAACTCTTGATTTTGAAAAGTTAAATTGAATAGAGTCTGATTGATTCCTAATTTTGAAAAATCTAACATGAATGGAGTCTGATTAACTCCTGATTGTGATTTAATTTGAGTCTAATTGACTCTCAATTTCAGAAAGTTGAATTGAATTGAGTTGATTTGAGTCTGACTGACTCCTAATTTTAGAATTTGAATAGATTTGAGTTTAATCAATTCCTTTTCTAGAAATTGAATGGAAATGAATTGATTTGAGTCTGATTCACTCTCGATCTTGGAATTTAATTGACATAAGTCCTTACGAGGCTGTTGATCTCTGCTTTTGCAACATAAATCCCCAAAAGGGCTGTTGATTGTCGCTTTTGCAACATAAGTCCTTGAAAGGCTGTCGAACATCGTTCTTGCAATGTAAGTCCCTGAGTAGCTTTTGACCATCATTTTTGCAATATAATGAGTGGCTATTGACCAATGTCTTCTCTTCATAAGAATTAGTCCTCAATGGCAGCTTCTTTGCATAAGCATTAGTCCTCAATGGCAGCTTCTCTAACCGTTAGTCCTCAATGGCAGCTTCTATAAGCATTAGTCCTCAATGATAGCTTCTTTGCAGAAGTATTAGTCCTCAATGGCAGCATCATCGGTATTAGTCCTTAATGGAAACCTTACATTAGTCCTCAATGGCAACCTTGCATTAGTCCTCAATGGCAGCATCATCTGTGTTAGTCCTCAATAGCAATCTCTGTTAGTCCTCAATGGCAATCTTGGCTAGGCGATCCCCATTAGGCCTCAATGGCAATCTCTGTTAGGCCTCAATGGCAATCCTCATTAGTCATCTATGGCGATCCGTATTAGGCCTCAATGTCAATCTCTGTTAGGCCTCAGTGGCAATCCTTGTTAGTCCTCTATGGCATCTATATTAGTCCTCAATGGAAAAATCGCATTCGCATTAGTCCTTAATGAATCTTCGAGTCTGATGGACTCCCGACTTTTGAAATAATATGATCTTGAGTCTGATTGACTCCTGATTTTTGTGAAATAATGTGAATTTGGGTCTGATTGATTCTCAATTTATGAAATAATGTGAATTCGAGTCTAATTGACTCCTAATTTATTAAATAAGTTGATTTGAGTATAATTGACTCTAGATGTTGGAAAATTTTAAATGATTTGATTCTGATTGACTCCTAACTCTTCAGAATGGTGTGAATTTAAGTTACTCCTGATTGCGTAAAATTGAATTGATTTGAGTATAATCGACTCCGGATTTTGAAAAATTAAAAATTTTGAATTGGATCTGAGTCTGATTGACTCCTAATTTTGAAAATTGAAAATTAAGTCGAGTTGAGTCTGATTGGCTCCTGATTTTGGAATTAAAATTGGATTTGAGTCTGATTGACTCCTGATTTTATAAAATAGCATGAATTTGAGTCTAACAGACTCTTGATTTTAGCAATAGTTTGAATATGAGATTCTTGATTTTGGAAAATTGATTTGAAAATAAATCTGACTTACTCTCAGGAGTCTTGAACTGAATTAAGCTAGCAATAACATCGCCTTGAGGATATAAGGGATTTACATTCTCCATTCTCGCAACAGATTCGCATCGACCTTATTTCTGGAGATTAAGGCGCAAAGCGCATCTCAGTCGATCAGATGATTCTTGAAAGACACTAGAGTATAAGGTGCGAAGTGCATGTCTTTCAGTCAGCGTGGTTCCTTATTCGACACCAGAGTATAAGGCGTGCAGCACATCTCAGTCGATCAGATGATTCTTGAAAAGACACCGGAGTATAAGGCGCGCAGTGCATCACAGTCTTTTTAGCAGCTCAGTTACTAATTCGACACCGGAGTATACAGCGCGCAGTGCATCTCAATCAATCAGATGATTCTCAAAAAGACACTGAAGTATAAGGCACGCAATAGATCTCAGTCTTTTTAGCAGCTTAGTTCCTGATTCAACACCAGAGTATAAGGTGCGCAGTGCATCTCAGTCGATCAGATGATTCTCGAAAAGACACCGGAGAATAAGGCGCGCAGCGCATCTCAGTATTTTTAGCAGCTTAGTTCATGATTCGACACTGGAGTATAAGGCGCGCAATGCATCTCAATCAATCAGATGATTCTCGAAAAGACACCAGAGTATAAGGCACGCAGTGCATCTCAGTCTTTTTAGCAGCTCAGTTCCTGATTCGACATCGGATTATAAGGCGCGCACAGTGCATCTCAGTCGACCAGATGATTCTCGAAAAGACACCAGAGTATAAGGCACGCAGCGCATCTCAGTCTTTTTAGCAGCTCAGTTCCTGATTCGACACCGGAGTATAAGGCGTGCAGTGCATCTCAATTGATCAGATAATTCTCGAGAAGACACCGGAGAATAAGGCGCGCACTGCATCTCAGTCTTTTTAGCAAATCAGTTTTTGATTCGACACCAGAGTATAAGGCACACAACGTATCTTAGTCGATCAGATAATTCTTGATAAGACACCGAAGTATAAGGCACGTAGCGCATCTCAATCTTCTTTTTTTTAGCAGCTCAGTTCCTGATTTGACACCAGAGTATAAGGCGCAAAGCGCATCTCAAGATTTCCTTCTTATTTTTCTTTCACCCTTCATCCCCTCAGTTAATCAAATGATTTTTTGGAGAGCACCGGGGGATTAACCAAAGAATATGTATCTATATCAATAATGACTCTCCAGAAGTAGGACGACGTCATACTAGAAAATTTAAGGCATAGAACGCATTCCTATCACTAGAAGAAGCAGTATGATTCTGAATCATCACGCTTAGGAGAATAGAGCACGAGACTGATTGAGCATGTGCATTACGATAGGATTGGAGCATTCATCCATGTGATTATCTGCATTTGTGTGTGGTCTCTTACCCAAACTACGTCCTAGTCTGATTTTCGTTGGGATACGTAGGCAGCTCAACATTAAGCATGACCGGCACCGACCTCTTTGCGCCTGTTTTTGCAACGCACTTTGATTTTACCTGATTCGAGAATTCGGTCAAAGGCTTGTCTTCACACAGGCTTCAACATTCGCTTGTGATACGCATTGCTTCACAAGCTCTGCCGAAGAGGGGTAAACTATAGACACACCAATTTTGACCGACCGTCGAATTAAGGAGATGGTTACCTCTAGACTGATGATGACAATGTCCTGCGAAAATTCGAAGGTTTTAAATGATTCAAGTCCTTCTAATGATTCTTCAGTCCCAATAAAAGTTTTCAAAAAAAAAAAAAGGGAAAAAAGAAACTGGGTGTTTCGGGAAATTCGAGTGAATAGTGTGTATAAGAAAAACAATTTGAAAAAAATTGATTTTAATATGAGGAATAGAAAATAATTTGAAAAGAAAATAATAAGGAAGAAAATAATTTTAAAAGGAAAAGATAAAAAATAAAAAGAGAATTTTGAAAAAAAGAAAAAGAAAAGAAAAGAAAATGATTTTAATAAAATATGAATAATCTTATAAATCTTATAAATATGTGTATATGTATATACATATATATATATATATATATAATTTGGATAAGTATATATAAGTATATTTTGAAAAAATAAATAAAAAAGTGAAAATCCCATTAGAAGCGGCACGCGGCATAGCCGGCACTCACTGAGTATCGCACCAACATTCACTAATTGCTGCACCGGCAGTCAGTGAGTGCCGGAACAGCATTCACTGAGCACCACAGACAACTCAGTGAGTGACGCCCGCTGTAACAGACTGTTTTTTCTCAAATATGTATGGAATATTCTTGAACATGAGTTTTTCACCGAAATTTACCTAATTGACCCTGTAGGAGTGGTCTATATAAGTGGAGGTTCACCTCCATTATAGGGATCCTTCTTCCATCCTTATCCTTTCTTGGAGAACAAGATATATATATATATAGAATATACAATAAGAGAGAGATTAAGAGAAATCTTGAAGAAAATAAAGGAATCTTTAAAGAATTTGAAGAAATTGAAGAGGGGCTTGAAGAACTTGGAAGATCTTCATCAAGTAATCAAAGAAAATCCCTGAGGTTATAGACGTAACCTTCCAATCCCATCTGGATTTAGGTTGTAATTCAATCACAAATTCATAGATCTAGAACTTTTACACATTTTCAAAACCTCTCTTCTACCCATTTCATCACACACCACATAGAGTTTGTGATTGAATTTTCATGTGATATTTTCATTGATTTGGATCTAGATATAGTCTTGGGTTTAAAACAAAAACAGGTTGTAAAAGTTTTCTTACTTGGATTTTATTTAAACTTTGATTTTACTTCCTTTTGTCTATATTTTCTTTTTAAAATCCATGAGATCTTTAATATGTCATTGGATCCTCTTCGGTTTGATCCTTAGTCCCCTATGATCTTATGATTTATATGGGGATTAAGATGTGTCATAGTTATATCCATATGTTTTTATTGGGTTAAAGTCTTGATTCATGACTTGAAGTCCTCTAAATTGAGTCTCATAGAGTTTTTTCGATATTGTATGAGGTTCATATGGTTTTGGGTCATATCTTAGTCTCCAAGGACCATCAATTTGAGAGGAGATTAGGATACAAAAATGAAGTTCATATCACTCAAGGATCATCAACTATGAGAGGGGGGTTAATTTAATAATTTTTTATGAATAACAAGTCAATATTGGTGCAGTGAACTCATGAATTCACAGAGATCAAAGATTTTTAATTGAATCATGGTCCATGAGAATTGAGTGAGACTAATTGAAAAATGTTCACAACTAATATATGTGTCCCTGGGATTTTTATCTTGAAGAAATTTTATGTTTAAAATGGCTTGGTCTCATGATTTGAAAGCTAGCTGCTCTCTGTACGAACATTAGAACAATAAGTAAATTTTAAACTTGATAGATCAGAACCTTAATCAAGATTTCATGACCTTAAATAATTTTTTCTATGAAGATTAATTTGTTGGGAAGATACCCTAAAAAGATCAAAGTGATTCCAATATTTTACTATTTTTAGAAAATCATACAAAAACTCTAGACAGAGAGTTGAAAGTTTCTGAGTGATGTCTGGTTATGACACTATTCCCAGAGATTTAATTGCTGGATCTTTGAATTTCTTTTTTGGGTTAGAAACTAGACTCACAGAGTCATAACATACTATAAAATCACTAAGATCCAACTGTTGGAAGTATTTTATTTCTATTTTTGAAAGTCTGGTCTGCTCTCTGTAATTCTTGCAATTCTGTCACAGTTATGATAAACCTTGTGCAACTCTAATCTAATGGACTCCTAATGTCCTAAGATCTTAACCATGTCTTAAATAGTGTCAATTAAGTTTAAATCCAGAGGCTATGTGATCCAAATTAATGAATATCTCATAGCTCATGATCATGCACTCATTCGTACATATTGATACTCATAAGTAGGACTCATTTTTGGTTTGAGTTGCACTTGATTAAACCTAATTGAACATGACTAGGGGTTCCTCATGATCATGTTGGAGCTATGGCATCTCTATATGGACATTACATTGGCTCCTAGTTGAGACTTGTATATCTATAGAGGCGCTATGATTCCAACGAGTTAAAAAGAATTCATAGTTATGTTAATTCCTCCTCTAATTGGTAGATTTAAGCTAGAAGTTAGGATTGATTACTTGAC
This sequence comes from Hydrangea macrophylla, assembly GCA_033977485.1. Lineage (NCBI taxonomy): Eukaryota > Viridiplantae > Streptophyta > Magnoliopsida > Cornales > Hydrangeaceae > Hydrangea > Hydrangea macrophylla. The sequence goes on from CM066984.1 coordinate 40,292,948, forward strand.
ATGTTGTTCATAGCATGTGGACTAACCCTTTGTTTTGTAGCGCTTTCGAGATACGACTTCCCAACCCCTCTCTAGTCTACTTTATTTTTTGATTTTTATTGATTTTTGACTCTATGCACGACACCTTAGATTAGGTCTTGACTTATGTGTACATGTGATTAGAGACCTTTTCTTAGGATTTCTATTTTTATATGCATTGCACGTTTCCCATATCGCAGCTGAATCCCGAGTAAGTTCCCTTGTTCCCTATTTGCATATCATGTTGCTTGCTAATTGAATTACGTGGTTTTGAATGCTATTTTATCTTTACCAATCTTACACCCTTTTAGACATGCTTTTGTAATGTATATGTTTATATCATGTATTAGTCGAGGGCATGCCTAGATTATTAATTCGATTAAAACGATGTTGAGTAGAGGCCTATCACAAGATAGGATGAGAGCAGGTGTTTTAGTTCGCCGGGCTCCTTCCCCTCTGATTCCATAATTCCCAGACCCAGTTTATCTTTGGTTTCAAAAAAGATCAGTACGCTTTTAAAATGGTTTCTTAATTTTCCTTTTAAAAATTAAGTGGCGACTCGTTTTGAAATTGAATTTGAACTTATTTGTTTTAAACAAAAGTGGGCCCAAATGCTAGTATCCACACCTTTTTATTCAATGACATTTGAAAACACCTTCAATGCTAACACCATTGAGCGTACGAGATGAAACCATTGTTTTAAAATCGCTCCAAGTATTTTGAACCAATTATGATGACGTAGTCCCGGTCATGAAACGACTATTAAATCTTTATGCTTAGAAAATTAAGGAATACTGTAGAGAAATGTATTCCATAGAACGTTAATGAATGTGCATGGTAGATGGTTAGGTCACTGAAGATTCGTGTGATCCCAACCTTTTTCCTTTTATAAACTAAAAACCCATTTTAAAACCTACTTAATTAGTTAGTTAATTGTTAGATTAATTTAATTACTTTGCTTTAGTAGTTGTTAATTGTGAAACTTCGTGTTCTACAACTCATTTAAAGTCTTGATTTTTAATTTTCTTTTCGAGATTAGTCTAAATTAGTAGCTCATCACTTTCTCTGTGGGATCGACCTGGTCTTACAAGATTATTACTTGCACGATCATTTACACTTGAACATAGTACAAGAGCACACATTTTATTTTCGTGCGAAGTTTTTTTGGCGCTGTTGCCGGGGAAAGCGACAAGCTATTGCTTAGATTACCTCACTTTATCTTCATCTATTTCTGTTTTTCTTTTTTTTTTTTAGTTCTTTAGATTTAAATCTTCTTAGGTTTTCCCCTTTTATGTCCGATAATTCCATTGAAGGTATTTTCAAAAATCCACTTTATTCATCTATTTCCTCTAGCTCTATCAATCCAGTAGCCACTCCTATAGACTCTATGGCTGACGACAAAACTGAACATGGTGAGAATAGGAATGTGCCCATTGATAATTCACTGTGTCCCTTGCGCGAACTTATGCAACCCAAACATGCACCCACATCTTCTTGCATTCTCATTCCACCACATGCGGGCGAATTCCAATTTTGCAATGGAATGATTCAACTCCTTCCAACCTTTCATGGGAAGGAAAGCGAGAAGGCCTATCTACATGTTAAGGATTTCGAGAAGGTTTGTAAAACATTTTTGCAAAACTGTCCTGTAGATGTAACACGCTTAATGTTATTTCCCTTCACCCTAAAGGATAAAGCAAAAGCATTGTTGCTCATCCTAAAATCGAATTCGATATTCACATGGCATGTAATGAATACTGTTTTCTTAAAAAAAATCTTTCCTACCTCGCATGACCACCGAACTGAAATGCCAAATAAATTCATATAAACAAAGAAATAATGAAACCTTCACTCAAACATGGGAAAGATTCAAAGACTTGCTTCTCTCATGCCTACATCACAGGTATGAGAAATAGCAAACCATTAGCTTCTTTTTCGAAGGACTTAATGGAGAAACTATATAACTAGTAGAAACCATGAGTGCAGGTGAGTTTCTGAGTAAAAATACGGAAGAGGCCGAGGCACACTTCGAGTGGTTAGCTAAACATACCCATGAATGGACCAACCAAGAAGATGTCTCAAGAACTCAAACACAAGTGAGAGAGAATAAGAGTATCTATCAATTACAAACTGAGAATGCTCTAATGACAAAATACGAGGAGCTAGCTAGAAAGGTGGAAGAATTAGGAATGAAAGAAGAGAGTTCTAGGCAGGTCTTACCTGTGACACATGTAATATGTTGGGACACACTACCCAATATTGTCCTAATGTGCCTATTTCCAAGAACAAAATCCCATGGAGATGAATGTCATGCAAGGGTATAGAGGGGCGGGAAATTCCTACAATAATAAAAATAATAATTTTCAAGCTAATAACAATAACATATGGAATCACCCAGTTTTGATTGGAAGAATGACACTGGGACCCAAAATCAATATCAACAACAGCCTTACAATAATAATCAATTCCAAGGGCAACATAATAGGTCATCCCAATAATTCCAACAAAACAGATACAGCAATAAGCAAAATCAAGCTCAACCCTCAAATGTCTATGTACCACCTCATAAAAAGGTACAAGAAGAAGACCCACTCTCTAATGATGAGTAGAATGTCTACAAGTTTGGAGAAAATGGAAGCTAGACAAGAGGGGACTAGCAGAATGTTTCCTGCTCAACCACTTCCAAATCTGAAAGGACATAACAATGGCCCTAATAATTAGGAACACGTTAAAGTGGTAACTACCTTAGAAGTGGAAAGATAATTGGGCAGGACATGCCTCGTTCCACCATTGAAGAAGTAGAAGAGGAAATTGGTAAATGAGGAGGAGAAGGAGCCTTCTACCATAAATGAAACTTCAAAACCAACTGAAGAAGCTCCAAAAGAAGTAGAGGAAATGAAAGAAAGGCCTAGAAAGGAACCCGTTATTGAAGAAATTCCAAAATGCCCTTTTCTTGTGCCTTATTTTCGAAGACTGAAAAAGCCTAAAAATGAGACTAAAAATCAGGAGTTTTTAGAACTATTCAAATAGGTTAAAATAAATCTCCCACTCATTGATGCAATCAAGCAAGTACCGTACTATGCTACGTTCGTAAAGGATTTATGCATGGTCAAAAGGTGGCAAAGCGTAAAGAAGCATGCCCAGGTTGCTTGCCAAGCAAGCACAATACTTCAAAATGAACTGCCTCCAAAGCTAAAGGACTCAGGTACTCCTATTGTCTTATGTCGGATTGGAAATCAAAGAATAGAGTATCCATTCCTCGATCTAGGAGTGAATGTAAACATACTACTATATTCTGTATAAAATAACTAGGGTTAGGTGAACTCAAACCAACCCGAGTTGCTCTCCAATTGGCAGACAGATCGGTGAAATACCCAAGAGGGGTATTAGAAGACGTCCTAGTACAGATAGACTCATTCATTTTCCTAGTAGGCTTTGTGATTTTAGACACGGAGCCCGTTGCTAACCCATGTGCACAAATACCAGTGATCTTTGGACGTCCATTTTTAAACACCATTAACACCACAATACAAATTAGAAGTGGTGTCATGACAATAGTATTTGGTAACATGACCTCAAACGTAAAAATATTTTCAAATCCCAGACCCGAAGAATATGAGGATGAGGAAGAGGATCACCTCATCGATACAGTTTTTGAAGATAAGTCTAAATTTATTGATTATAAAGATCCGGTGGAGGTTGTAGTATTAAAATTTGATCCCTTTTATCAATCTAACCAATCCACCCCACTAGATGCCAAGCTTTATCAGACTTGCTTAATGATGGATACCATTGAAGATAAATGTGCTTAATGTTTATGGGTAGCACCCTACGAATCGTTGCCTCCAAAATGACACTTGCAATGCCATCGAATCTATAGTTCCCTGACTTAGAATTGAAAGAGCTTCCGAAAGAACTCAAATATGTTTTTCTAGGAACTGAAAAAGCTTACCCCATCATTATATCAGCCGCTTTAGATTAAGAACAAGAGGATAAAGTTACCCAAGTATTAAAACACCATAAAGGTGCATTGGGATGGACTATTGCTGACCTCAAAGGCATAAACCCATATATTTGTTCACACAAAATTTACTTGGAAGAAGATGCTAAACCATCGCGTCAAATGCATAGGCATTTGAATCCTAACATGTAAGAGGACATGAAAATGGAAGTCTTAAAACTATTGGACGTAAGCATAATATATCTAATATTTGACAAGCCTTGGGTCAGTCCAACCCAAGTAGTGCCTAAAAAAGCTGGCATAATAGTTATTCTAAATAAAGATGGCGAGTTGGTACCAACGTGCGTCCCCACTGGATGACGGATGTGCATCGATTATAAAAAATTGAACACTATGACCCGAAAAGACCACTTTTCTTTGCCATTTATTGACCAAATGCTAGAATAAGTGGCAGGTCATAAGTACTACTATTTTCTAGACTGATACAGTGGTTACAATTAGATTGAAATCGCTCCTAAAGATAAGGAGAAAATGACTTTTATGTTCCCTTTTGGTACCTTCGCCTATTGACGAATGTCGTTCGGCTTATGCAATGCACTTGCTACCTTTTAGCGGTGCATGCTAAGTATATTCAATGACATGGTCGAACAAATACTCGAAGTCTTTATGGACGATTTCTCTGTGTTCAGCCATAGTTTTGATAATTATTTTGGATGTATGCTAGCACGATGTAAGGATAAACATCTAATGTTTAACTGGGAAAAGTGTCACTTCATGGTGACTAAAGGGATACTCCTCGACCACATAATCTCTAATGAAGGTATCCAGGTAGATAAGGCTAAAATTGATATTATCTCAAACCTTTCTGCTCCCTGCACAGTCAGAGATATCTGCTCTTTCCTGGGATATGCAGGCTTCTACAAAAGGTTTATCCAAAACTTTAGTGCCATTTCCCGACCACTTTGCCAATTGCTTGTCAAAGACATACCTTTCGAGTGGTCGGATGCTTGTCAAAAATCTTTTGATACACTAAAGCAACTCCTCACAACTGCACCTATTATACGAGCTCCCGATTGGAGTCTCCCTTTTGAATTAAGGTGCGATGCGAGTGATTACGCCATTGGTGCAGTCCTTGGCTAGAGGAAGGATAATAAACCTTACTTTATTTTTATGCTAGCGAAACTCTGAACGATGCTCAAATGAACTACACTACAACCGAGAAGGAGTTGTTAGCAATAGTCTTTACCTTGGACAAGTTCCAATCTTATCTTATAGGGTCACCATTAGTCTGTTTCACAGACCATTTGGCCCTTAAATATCTCCTATCTAAGAAGGATGTAAAACGAAGACTCATTAAATGGATACTTTTACTCCAAGAATTTGACCTAACTATCAAAGATAAGAAGGTAGTAGAGAATGTGGTCACCGACCATTTATCTAGGTTAACCTTTGTTGACAACACTAAACCGATACCTATCAAGGAAGAATTCCTAGACGAACAGCTAATGGATGTTTCTAATTTACCTTGGTATACGGATATCGTAAATTATTTAGTCACGAGAGAAACTCCCGCCCATTGGTCAAACCAAGATAGGAAACGATTCCTCTCATTTGTGCATCACTTCTTCTTTGATGACCCATACCTATTCAAATATTGTGCTAACTAGATCATCAGACATTGCATACTAAATAAGGACATAACCATAATCCTAGCATCGTGCCATTCTGAAGCTTGTGGTGGCCACTTTGCTTCACAAAAAACTGCATAAAATGTTATACACGGTGGTTTTTAATGGCCCACCGTCTTTAAGGATGCCCACTCTTTCTGTAAATCCTTCGAACGCTGTCAAAAGTTGGGCACATTTTCCAAAAATAATCATAATTGAAATCTTTGACTGTTGGGGCATAGACTTTATGGGCCCATTCCCGAAATTGAATAACTGCGAATGCATATTTCTTGATGTGGAGTATGTCTCAAAATGGGTGGAAGCCATTGCAACATGCTGAAATGATCACAAAACAGTTATATCCTTTCTTAAGGAAAATATTCTTTCTCATTTCGGAACCCCAAGAGTGTTAATAAGTAACCGAGGCAAACACTTCTCTAATAGGCCCTTGGAGTCACTCCTCAAGAAATATGGGGTGAATCATAAAATTGCTCTGGCTTACCACCCACAAGCTAATGGGCAAGCAGAATTGGAAAATTGAGAAATTAAGCATATCCTCGAAAAGACGGTCAACTCAAATTGAAAGGATTGGGTATATAAGTTGACTAACGCATTGTGGGCCTACCGAATGGCTTTTAAGACAAACCTGGGTATGTCACCATACAACCTAGTATACAGAAAAGCTTGCCACCTCCCAGTCGAATTAGAACACACATTATATTGGATGACCTGCTCATTGAACTTCGACATCAAAGAGGGAGGACATCTCCGAAAACTCCAATTGGCTAAGCTGGAAGAAATACTCTGCGATGCGCATGATAATGCCAAAATACACAAGGCAAGGTTGAAGGCTCATCATGATCAAACAACCATCCGTAAGTCTTTCGAGCCGGGATAAAAAGTTATGTTATACGACTCCCGACTCCATCTTTTCCCAAGAAAGCTCCGCTCTAGGTGGACAGGCCCATTCATAGTTAAAATAGTATTTCTACACGGAGCTGTTAAGCTACTAAATCCCAAGAATAATGAGAGCTTCAAGGTTAATGGCCAACAATTAAAGGCGTTCTTGGATATTTTTTAACCAGAAGTTGAGCACATCCAATTGGATGAGCCCAACTATTCATCCAATTAAAACACCAAAGAGTTATCCTTATACTGTTGTTGTAATCTTTTAGTTTCTTGCATTTTGTTTATTTCCATATATTTTAAGTTTTACTTTCTTCTTTGTGCATGTGGCATCGAACCTTAATCCCCTACTCCATATTTTACACTGATCTTCTAGTTTAAGCATGAATGATAACGAAGATACACAATCGGCCTATTACTTGGGCTCTTGGGGAGATCCTGCATTCCCAAATCCCCCCTGGACCACCGACGAAATTGCATTTTGCCTTTCACCATATGAAGGGCCAGGGTTGGATGATCTCGCTGATCTATCTCATGGGTATATTCCCTATCCACCAGCCCTTCTTGGCATCAATCTTCGAAAACATGGAATTCCCTTCAGACGAAGAGGTAGAAGAGGAGAAGGGAAATGAAGTTGGGTAGGTGGATCATGAACTATTACTGCAATAGGAGAATGACGAGATATGGGAGCCATAGGACGTCAATGACTTGCATGATGTTGTGGCTGAGAACCACAACGTTGTCTTTAAGTTTGATGATGATTTCATCACTATCGAGCTGGTTCCCTACATCTACGTGCACTCACGCTACTTATTTTATAGAATTCAATGCCCCTAGCCAGCTAGTGCATGTCGTTCATTCATGCTAAAAGTGAGGTTAAGCACTGTCATGCTTTCTTTTGTTTTTTTTCTTTTTTCTTGTTCATTTGCTTTTATTCTTGTTTTCCTCATCTTACTTTCTTGTTTTCTCTTGTTGTTTCTTGTCTACAAATATCACTATGAATCCAAATGCACTACCCGTGTTCCTTCCACATATGCTTTTTCATGGACCACCCATGTTGTCTCCTAGCACTCCACCACGAGAGGGAAGATAGTTAAGGAGTTACACTCCTTTATCCATGACTCCAACCGAATCACCAAGATCACCTCTCACTTACACATTCGATTCTTTAGAGATTCCAGACTCACTCAATGATATTCTTGATGCTTTCAGATCTTTCTGGGACTGTGAATTATCAAGTTTGGACTCCAATAACGAGGATTCAGTAGGACACTATAATAAGATAGATGTGGAAGATGAAGTTTTCAAATTTAAAGATTAGTAGCCAACTTTAACTCATGTTCATGTTGATCAATCTTTTTGGAGTTGAAGTGTAATCCTAAACAAATGTATTATTTTTTTAGTCCTGTTTCAAACTATAATAAGGTCCAAGTACCATTTGGGGGATTATGTTTCAATCGGATGCTATAAAGTTTAAATCTATGGAGTCTTGCAATTTAAATTAAAATGATGAATATTTTTAGCCTACATACCGTGTCAATTGCTATTTTTGTATTCATGTATGTCCATATCAGTTTGTGCTAGTTAGGGGTGAACATGTTTTCAATATGTAGGGAAATTAGAATTTTCTTTTTCGATCGATCGAACACCTTTCGATCGCTCGAGATCTTTGTTTCCACGCACTTCAACACTCTTTGATCGATCAAACTGTCGATCGGTCGAATTATCTTCATCACTCGAACCATGTAACTAAACGAGGCATCCTCGGTACACCTCCTCATTTCCTCACCCACTTTCAATCGCGAGAGAGAGAGAGAGAGTGCTTTGGCGATTTTCATCATCCCTTCCTAGTGCCTCCCACACACATTATTTTTGAGTCGTAATCATCTCCACACCATCATCGCCATCATCTCATCCTCCCCTTATGTTACAACCAAAGGTAAGGTTCATTTGAACCCCCCCCCTATGCTTCCAATTATTAGAACGCGAGGGGGTGCCCCCGATTGGTCTTAAGACTAACTATTCAACTCTTGGTTTTATGTTTCTTATTTCTTTTTCTTTGTTTATTCATTTTTCTGTTCGGCCTGCAAAAATTCTATCTTCGATCAATCGATCAAACTGGGCTCGAACGATCGAGCCTAACCCTGTTTCAATCGATCAAAAATCTTCGAGCGATCGAACTTTTGCAGAAACAAAGTTAATTTTTCTTGACAGTACTTTACTTAGTCTTCTTAGTTCTTTTTGTTTCTTTTTCCCAAGTTCTTTATAATGAATCCTACAACATGGTATCACAAGGAGAAGCCATTTGACCTCACCATTCCAAATCCGGTCTCGGCTTACGGCTTCAGGAATACCCCTGATCGCCGATGGTTTATGCATTACTTCTAGAGCCGCAAGGTCATAATAGAGCGACCATTGGAATGAATTTGGCTTTCTTCCCTGTGGTTCTTATAACTTCTCAAAGACATACCTCGTTGGTTCGAGATGCTATCCGAGGCTAAGAGAGTAAACATTTGTCTAGGATTACAAAAAAATGTGATCAGGGACCCTGCCTCCCCTTTTACATATCGCTCCTTCTTCCGCGGACATGAAATCATTTTCAGTCCTACCACTATAGTTTTCACTTTGGGAGTACCTGAGGTACCCAATTGTGATTGTCTACAGTAGCCCGACCTCCCTGAGACCTCTCCTCATACTATTGTCCAAGAGATTACCTGAGGTGCTATTCAACAATGGAACGGTATATCACTCATTACAGATTGGGACCTTACCGAGGACTATCACCATCTTTACCTAGCGTTGTGCAATTACATCTTATTAACATCCTATCATGAAAAGATCGCGCCATGGTTTACACGCGTTCTTTATGCAGTTGGGATGGGGCAGTGGGTCTACTTGCCTTGACTTTATAGTGATTTTCTAGCTAGTCGACGTGCTACATTACCGCCAAGTGCCATCTGAAAGGTGCTTGGCCTATTCATAGAGTTATTGCCTAGGCAGGATTACAACCATTAACCACGAATGAGCTAAAGAATGCCTCGAGTCATTTTGAAGAGACGACTACCCACCGCTCTGAAGCATAAAAAAAAAAAGAAATGGAAGGGTAAAGGCAAGGAGAAAGTTAGGGCAAAAAAGAAGAGAGGGGGAGGGACTGACACTGAGGGAGCAACTTCTGGGATGCCTTCAGAGGCTGAGGAGCAGGATACTGGGGAGGAGGAGGATCACGTCACTGCGGCGCAATTGCTCGAGTTGAGGCAATGCCCTCAGCCTCCGACCCAGGAAGAGTCATCCATGTCTCTACAGAGCCTTCATGCTACGCTGGTAGAGGAGAAAGAGGCAGAGATCAGACTCGAGGGTAAGCTAGATTTGATTTTGCTACATCTGGGTGTCGACTAGTCATTACATACACCACCACCCCCAGCAGCACCTCCTGCCAGTCCCTCTGCACCATCTACATTAGCTCCATCATCATCTGCAGCTCCACCACCTATTACTGAGCCACCACCTCCACCACCTCCAGTAGTGATAGCTCTTTCCTTGTCTACACTCTATGACTAGGCTGTGAGTGACCCGGTGACTGCTCCACCAGTTGCTGAGGGTGGAGATGGGATTGCAGCTGCCGCCATTGACATTCCTTCTGACATAGCTACAGATGACCCGATCGAGATTTATTAGGATATACTAGATTAGGGAGCGAGTGTTTTTGTATGTTTATCTACTATTTTATTTCCTTTTCTCATCTCTCTCCTTATTTATGTTTTAGATATTATCATACTTTGATCACTACTATATTACTGTCTTGTTATTATATTTCCAGTGATTGGTTTGTTAATTTTTGTAGTTCATGTTTTATAATTCTATATCCATTGATTATGGTTTTTGGAGATTGTATGTCTTTAACACAGGTTGCTATAATTATTGTGATCATATTGCTTACACAGAAGAGATACCTCTCCATGTTGTTTTGAAAATCAACTTCTAAGGACATTGTTGTTTTCAGTTCGGGGTAGAATGTGTAGATAGACATTCACCTGCATACTTTACACTTAGCACCTTAGAAAATTTCATTGCAATATCATGTAACATACTTTCCATTTACAATTTCTGTAAAATTTTGAAAAAAAAAAAATTTAACTCTAATGATAAAACAACTTTGGACTACCTCTCCTGATTAGTTGGTTATTATGTAATGACGCATTCATGAAATTCTCGTCTTGATATGAATTATACTCATGCGTTCTTCTAGAATCACTAATGATGAATGCATATGTCGAACATTTATGTATCTAACACCCATATGCACTCATTGATAGTTATGCAATGAACCTAAAAAGGAGTTAATATGACTAGAGCGTTCAAAGAATGAGTAGTGGAGACTAATTACCCTTAGTGAACTTTTGATCCATTCTTCATTTTTGAGGGATGTTCACACAAATTCGAATCATTTTTATTGATTATACATATAAAAATTCGTTGAAATAGTCTGAATGAGTCTTCATTGCTTGGCTGCTTGTTAGAGGAGAATGTTCAGGATCTACCGATTAAACTCGATAAACACCGAAGTGTGAAAACTAAGAAATTAAGAAAATGATTTAAGCTATCACTTCCCACTCCTTGACCTATATATAAATATCTTTACCTGCATTCACAAAGTTGTTTCATGTTTCAACCCCATACTGATTGAATATTGTCGATTCTATTATAGAAATACAAACTCCTAATCATAGACCTTGGCCCTAATGGACCTTATTACTCATCGAATATGATTAAATTATCAAAGGATATGATTGGAGGAAGGTGGATATGGGAGTTGCTTCATGAAGCAAATTATAGAAAGAAACGTTTGAATGTGGAGAATGAGGATCATCTTCTTTTAAAAAAAAAAAGAGAGAAGAAAATATACAAGAATGGAAGATGGTTACAGAAGTGAAAAGAATGAAGTGACAATAAGATAGACTCCATCACATTGCTAAGATATGCATTCCCTCTCTTACCATTTATGTTCGCTATATAAAAACCATAATTCAAAGTCTTAGTGATTCTTAATGTAATAGTTTGAACATGAATGTGTAAATTGAGTTATCTGCAGTAGTTCGCTCCACTAGTAAGTCGTATTCCATTCACGAGACTATACACTCTAAAATGTCCATTTTTTATAGAGTCAAGTGTGAAAGTATTAGTATTCAACAATTTACTCATATCAAAGCTTTCATACAACGCGGAGTCATTCTTATGCAAGTTTTTGTGAGACTTTCTTTTATAAGTGTAAACCAATGTGAGAATTGAGTTGAAGCTATGAGTTTTGGAAGTCCGATACTCCAATTAACTCTAAACAAGGTTATATGCATAATTGTTAACTCCATATACACACACGGATGCATGAATGTGATCATATGTTATAGTTATCTTGGTGGAGTGAGGAGCATGTGATATCTTTCATGGTTTGATTGAGAATAATATGTTAATGTAGAGCAAAGTTTTCAGTTGACCGGAATGGAGTAGACTCAAGGATGTTTCATCTGATTTTAAAATGTGAATTTTGTGGGTATATTCACTAAAAAACCCTCACAAGACAACACTCGTCCACTAGGGGGAACCTAGGGGTTTAACGACTCATTGCATAAGCTAAATGCAACTGCGACTCCTACAAAAGTGAGTTAGCATCTTCTTTCTTTGCATTTTTGTTTTTCTTTTAGTCATTGTAGTTTATTTTTGTTTAGCTTGTCTTTTACTCTGCTTTATCGCTAGGGACTAGCAATAAGCTAGTTGGGGGTTGTGATAAGCGGGGGTATTTGTAAAATGCAACTGCACTACAATACAAAAATACAATGATTGAGTTCACAATTTCCCATTTTATCTGCAAATTGTGTTACAATGCTAGTTTATGTACAATGATATGAATCTATGATGAGTTTGGTTGTATTAGCTATTATTTTGTTCGGATATGCGGCATTGATATGTGCAGGAATGATTTACAGGAAACGAGTAAAACTCAAATGCAAAAAGGACATTTTAAAGCTGAAATAAGGAGTTTGAGCGATCGCAGAGGGTTCAACCGATCGAGCTTTCAAGCGATTGAAGACTTATCAAGCGCTCGAAGAATGTGAAGTTCAAGCAATCGAGTTAGGTTCGATCGCTCGAAAATGTTTTCATCAGAATATTACGAGAACGCAGCAGAGACGTATTTTGTAATTAACCCTAGCTAGCTTTTCTATATATATAGGATTTAAGCTTGTCCAGAGGGATGCTCACTGGAGTTTATCAGTCTCATAGAGAGATAGAGAATATGTACTTGTTTTTTTAGGTGTTTAACGCTTGGATATTGATTTGGTTTTGAGTTTTGAAGTTTAATATGAGTTTTTTTTCATTCCAGGTTCTTTAATATTGTCTTGCTTATATTCTATTCATAGTTTGTAGTAGTGTTAATCTGTTTGAATCATATTTTTGCATGCTAGTCACTTTAATACATAGTTTTCATTAGCCTTATGTATAAAATCCAACCAAACATCGCCTTAACTATGTCTCACATTAAAAATCAATTTTCTGCATTTAAAACAATGTCTGGGTAGTTCCATAGTTGGGAGATCACGATGTGTAATACCCTATATTTTCAATAAGTATTTATGCAAAGAGATTTTATAAACTTCCCTTGATCATTTTTGAACTTTTACCTTCGATCGATCGAACTACTTTCAAGCGATCGAGCATTTCTAAAGTTCAAGGGATCGAACCTTTTTTGAGCGATCAAACCCTTCCGATATAAATTTAATACATGGCCCCCACTTCAATCGATCAAACTATTTTCACTAAATCAAACTTGACCGGTCTGCTCTCGAGCGAATGAACTTAGTTTGATTGATTGAACTTGTAATCACCAGAATTATAGTTTCATGTAGAAACAGCCACGTGCACCTCTTTTTCCCCTATATACACTAGTTTTGTGTGTATTCGATTTTGCTAAACCTTGTGAGTTGAGAGAGTTGTGAGTGTGTGTTTTGATGTATATATTCTTACACATATATATTATACACTACACACATCTATATATATTCTGTGGGAGTAAGAGAAGTAGAGAAGAAGAAGAAGAAGATAGAAGAAGGAGGACAGAGGAGGCGGAGAGAGAGATCAGAGATAGAGGAGAGAGGGAGGCCACTATTGGAGGCCATTGAAGCTTTTAAGCTCAAAGCTTTGCCAAACGCACCCTAGGTGAGTCTTTACTCACTTGGTCTCATTCATATAATGTTTTTACAAGTTTTTGGTATGATTAGACGTATTAAACACGTCCCTAAGATGTTTATTTATATGCTATTTAGAATCTACTGGAGAAGACAACTCTCAAGCGATTGAACAGAGTTTAATCGATCGAAGGTTCAATCGATCTCTCGAACATTATTTTCCCTCAATTGATCAAAATGATTTCAATCGATCGAGACATACAGAATATGGTTTATATCTTTAGTTTATTATATATGAGGTTCGAATACTCGATTCACGATTTGGACTTCTATTATGCAATCGTGGATGGATCAGGGTTAATGTGACAATAAAGATAAGTATGATTAAGAATAATGTATTAATGCGATGACGTTAGATGATTTCGATTCATGTATAAGTTTGATATCCGTTCACTTTAATCAGAGCAGCCAAGCCACATGGGAATTGTCATGTATTGATAGAAGTACTGAGTTTAAGTAGGTTTGATAAGTTTTGGAAATGGTACATAGGAAGATGCCTTGTCATGATATGCGTTCACATGCGGTGGATAGGTTATATCCTTAACGAGCAGTGAGCAGGACCATGTAGTCCTAAGGTAACCAGATGATCCATGTTATATCCTTAACGAGTGGTGGATGGTTTATATCCTTAACGAGTGGTGGATGGGGGATCACTAGTACATAGCAATAAGTCGTGGTAATAGATTTAATGTGCTGTTGTTCAAAGCGTTGTATCCCTGACATGCGATGGATGGTTTATATCCTTAATGCAAAGGGGATGGACTGATGTGATGTCCATGAATGCGCTAGATGGTTTATATCCAATGGACAGAATGATGGTATGTCTATATATGTGAAATGAGTGAGTCTGTTCTTTCTAGACAGAGTATGTGGATTATCGGTCTCAGGATAACAAGACGATAAGGGTTGAATTACAATGTTGGAATACAGAAGAGATATTATTTAGTAGAACTATATCTTAGACACTTTAATAACTTGTTATACGTTATATCATTGATACCCCTATGAGTTTCTATTCACTCAGCTCTCAGTAAGCTGATGGTCGTAATTGCCTGGACTTTCCCCCGTCCAGATTACCCTGTCCCTTTTAATGCAGATAATGGAGTTTATAATGATAGCTACTACCCAGACGGGGAATACGCAGAGGATGGCCCCACTGATGCCGGTTATGCCAGAAAAGGCTGTTATGCTGACAACTACCCTTACACCAACTGAAGATCTGAAGATAGTTTATCTAGTTTATGTTTAAGCTTTATATTACTGTCGAACTTTGTTAGTTAACGGGTACTTGGGCATTTGTTGTCTCCAAACCTATTGTGATCCTGTAGACCACACTCTGATGATTTGTAATAGTTAGAATTGTCTTATATTTCAGTTGATGCTATGACTATTCCTGTTATTTTAGTTGGACTAGTACTGCATGGTGTGGATAATTAGTGACTTTCACTTGTCATTCCCTATAGACCCAAAAAGGAAATTTATTTTTCTCTATTTTTGCTGCTCTGGAGTGTGACAGGGTTTTTGGTATCCGAGCCTCACGTTGTGATACTTTTGTTCCCAATTTGTTCCACACCATCTAGTCCTAGTGTTTTAAGATTCCCTGAGATTAGATATGAGTTTGACATAAGTTCATTCATTTGACGATAGATAGTTATTCCTTACAGGTTAGCATGGATCCAGAGTTTCATGGATTTGTCGATGACTCCTATGGAGGAACGTGCTCCATGGGGATACCGTGGAGCCAGCTGACCCAGAGCGTTACTAGGACCACGTGTGTCAGACAGTCAGTCATTACTTGGAGGAGGATATGTGGAAGGCCCTCTATATTGATGGATGGACTCACCCAACCCAGATGCGTATGGATGCTTACCATTCAGTGAGGATCGGCAGAGATTTTTACGAGAAGATTTTATGTTTGATCCAGAGTAAGTTGGAGATGAACGCTATTGAGTTCGAGCGACTCCTGGAGGACCTATTGAGGCAGCACCAGTAGTAGCACCACCATCACCGGTACCTAAGGTAACCATTCTAGAGCCACAGGAGCAGCCTGAAGAGCCAGAATCACCAGAGGCCGAGCCGATGGTAGAGGAAGACCCAGAGGAGGACCCGAAGGTTGTTGTTGAGGAGGACATAAGAGTAGTGGGAGATGAGATTTTAGAGGACATTGAAGTTGAGCCTAAGGTAGAATAGATAGTCGTACCAGAGATAACAGTGGTGTTTGATTTACCAGCAGGACCTATACTTCATATGGCAGCTATTGCCAACATGGCAACTGAGTGGGTAGCAGCGATGGTTGAACAGCTAGCTGGAGTTTTGCTAGGATAGGCTACATTAGCAGATGCTATGGCCCTGGTTGGAGATTTTGCTAAGTTCGTCACTGACGTCGCCGAGCCATCTTTTGGTGTAAAGGAGATGGAGGTTGATGACATGATTGTCGAGGAATGGGATATTAAGTGGTAGTAGGAGGACCAATAGTACTAGCCGAGGATGATCCGCCTGTGGAGATGGACATTGCACCAGAGGATGAGGCACCAGCAGGATCGGATGCTGACAACTTTTGAGTCAGGATCTAGAGAGGTTTAGATTTTTGCTAGTTTTATATCAAGACATGTTGTCCACCAGATTTTTGGGAGCTTGAGAGATAGCTATTTGACCATAGCTTTCTATAGATATTAGCAGTAGTAGTTGTAGCATTATAAATAGCTAACCTTAGCACTGTTATTACTTATGTCCCATGTAGTACATGGTACGATTACTATGTACTCTATGGTACATCTTTTATTATATATGACCAGTACTTTTGATATTGAAGGCATGTTTGTGTTGTAATGTGCTATTTAGTAGAACTGTTAGTTCTTGTGCTTCTTGCTCTATCTTGTTTTTGTTTCTGCAAGAAGACTTTCAGCTAATCAGTGGGTCTCTTGTAGGTGACACTAGTTATCAGTATGGTAGAACCCTTGAGAAATCACCAAGCGCGTATTGGAGCCCCAATCCCAGAGGGAATGAACCCATCTGGAGTCTTTGAAGCATTAATGCAAAGGATGGAACATGCAGGGGACACCTATAACCATGCTACTAATCAATGACATGTCCAACCCCAGTTGTACCATTCTAGCAGAGGCACACAGGGGACAAGTTACTGGCAAATTTTCATGGGTTACGTCTCGAGCAGTTTGATGGACTAACAGAACCATGGAAAGTCGAAAAATGGATAAGAGAAATGGAGTTGATCTTTGAAGCATTAGAATGCAGCGAACAAGAGAAGCGTTGTCTTGCTACATTCTAGCTCACCTACGCTACCGTAAATTGGTGGGAAGCTGAGCGAGCCACTATTGGGATAAATGCTGCGAGAGCAATGCCTTGGGAGATGTTCAAAGGAAGGTTTTTGGCAAAGTATTTCCCAGAAGATTAGAGAGATCAACAGGAAAAGAATTTCCTCAATCTAGTTCAAGGAGGATGGACTATTCGAGAGTACACAACACAATTCGAGCGTTTATCTTGTTTCGCTCAACATATGATAGACACTCCACAAAAGAAGGTAAAAAGATTCCACCAAGGATTGAACCCCCACCTTAGACATATGATGGTTGGCCATCTGAGTCAGTTATTTGAAAGGATTGTTAGATTTGCTGCAGGGTTGGAAAAGGATTCTTATCCAGCACAGCAACCATAGATGAATCGACCTCAGTCATCAAAAGGTTTTCTACAATAAAGTTTTTAGAACCTGCCACTAAGGAATAACCAGAGTTGGAAACGTCAGGGAAATTTTTAAGGGAACAAGAGAACCTGGGATGGAACCAGGAAGCCTCAACAGAAAATTCTTGACTCCAGCAATATTGCCAGCAAGGACTACAGCCTCAGGCACTGCTAACAGCTCCGCCAACCAACACCAGAGGATGCTTGAATTGTGGGAAGCCAGGGCACATTGCAAAGTTCTATACAACTTTCAGGGTTAACCACCGGATGGGCGCTAACTGTCGAAATTGCAACAAGCTAGGGCACTTGAGCAGAGATTGCTATGCACCACGAGGAGGGTACTATAGGGCACTAGTTCAAGGGATTCAAGGACCCCCTGATCAGACTGGGATGAATGCTATAATCCTAGCGGAGGCAGGTTTTAATGCTGAAGAGTAGCAACATTTGGAAGGTACAATTGTACTCTTTCATAGTCCAGTTAAAGTT
Source organism: Hydrangea macrophylla (assembly GCA_033977485.1). Taxonomy (NCBI): domain Eukaryota; kingdom Viridiplantae; phylum Streptophyta; class Magnoliopsida; order Cornales; family Hydrangeaceae; genus Hydrangea; species Hydrangea macrophylla. Next base: position 40,310,917 of record CM066984.1, read on the forward strand.
TTATTTGATACTGAAGTTGAACGTTTGCTTATTGCAGTCAAGATTGTGCGTTAGTTGGGTTTAGAACCCTAGACACTTGAGCCAACTCTTAATGATGTGTCACCATTGGGAGTTACTGTTAAGCTGGGTAAAGTGTTCAAAGATTTCCCATTGACCTTGGGAGATAGGAATCTTCCAGTAGACTTAGTGGTTCTGTCAATGTCAGAGTTTGACATTATCCTAGGAATGGATTGGTTGACTAAGTATGATGCCAACCTGGATTGCCCTACTAGGACGATTGTGTTTTAAATACCAGGATGTCCAAGAATCCGATTTCAATGTCAGACAACGAGCGACATGCTCTTGATAAGTGGTTTAGCTACGATCGATAGTAATAGTACAGAACTCAAGATGGATCAAATTCCTACTGTACAAGACTTTCAGGATATATTCCAAGACATTAAAGGACTTCCACTAAAGAGAGAAATAGACTTTTGCATGGAATTAGTACCTGGTACATTGCTGATATCAACGAGTCCATATAGGATGGAACCAACTGAGATGTTGGAACTAAAGAAACAAGTTCAGGAACTTGAAGATTTGGGATTTGTTAGCCTAAGTACGTCACCTTGGGGACCACCAGTCCTATTTGTGAAGAAGAAGGATGAAATACTTCGACTCTGCATAAACTACAGGGAGTTGAACAAGCTTACGATCAAAAATAAATATCCCCTACCTTGGATAGACAATCTATTCGACCAGTTACAAGGATTGAGTATCTTTTCCAAGATCGATTTACGTTCGGAATACCACCAGTTGTTAGTTCGACTATAGGATGTATCGAAGATTACATTCAGGATGAGATATGGGCATTATGAGTTTCTAGTTCTGCCTTTTGGATTAATGAATGCTCCAGTAGTATTCATGGACTTAATGAGTAGAGTATTTAGACCATATCTGGATAAATTCATTATAGTATTCATTGATGACATACTAATCTGCTCGAAGATGGAGGAAGACCACAAGGAACCCTTGCAGATTGCTTTACAAACACTTCAAGATAATAAGTTGTATGCAAAGTTCAGCAAGTGTGTGTTTTGGCTATGGGAAGTCAAATTCTTGGGACATTTTATATCTCAGGATGGTGTTTTAGTGGACTCATGTAAGATTGATGCAGTCTTAACTTAGAGTAGACCAACTAATGTGCAGAAGTTAGAAGTTTCCTCGGTTTAGCAGGATATTATCGAAGATTTTTAGAAGGATTTTCCAAGAGAACAAAACCTTTGACACATTTGACAAGGAAGGAGATGAAGTACGAATGGACAGACAAGCATGAGCATGCATTTCAGGAGCTAAAGGAAAGATTGTCTTCTGCACCAGTACTAGCGATACCTAAGAGTGGGGAAAGGTATGTGATCTACAGTGATGCATCACACCAAGGACTTGGTTGTATGCTTATGTAAGATGGAAATGTGATTGCATATGGATCTAGACAATTAAAGGTACATGAGAAGAATTTTCTAACGCGTGATCTAGAATTGGCAGCAATAGTGTTTGCATTGAACATTTGGAGACACTATCTCTATGGAGAGAGGTTTGATCTATTTTTCAATCATCAGAGCTTGAAGTATTTATTCTCTCAGAAGGAGTTGATTATGCGACAAAGAAGATGGATGGAGTTACTCAAGGACTATGACTTTTCATTGCAATACCATCCAGGTAAAGCAAATGTCGTAGCAAATGCTTTGAGCCATAAACCTCAACTAGTGATTGCTACATTACTAATTCGAGAATGGAGAGCATTGGAAGTGTTAGCCAATTTCGAGCTTCAGACAGTGGAACCGATGGAAAGATTATATTTTGGATGTCTTATGGTACCGCCAACTTTGATTAGCCATATCATAGTAGTTCAACAAACGATGGAAGATCAGAAGTTAAGGTTCACAAAAATGTCAGCCAAGGTGAAGAAACAGGTTTAAAATAAATTTTTAAACGCGCAGCGGAAAGATTGAGTTTCAAAAACTTATTGGTATGCTCGGATCTACTACCCGTTAATTCTATAGATGCGTACTAACAAGAGGGGACAAGAAATCATACCTCAGGTCTTGAACCCAATTCTGAATTCCTTTCTCCTGGATGGTGCAGCAGCTTCCACTAGGTTGTCTTCACTCTTATGAATCCTACGGATGCCAGTCGGAAGGACTAGGGTTGGTGGGAACCCTAATGGAGAGGATAGAGAGGGTTTGGGAGCTCTAAAATAGTTTCTACAGCTTCTAGCATATTAAAACGATGCAGCTACCCTATTTATAGATTCCCAGAACCAACCTAATGTTCGAGCGATCAAGGTAACTTTGAGCGATCGAACCATCGATCGATCGAACTACCTTCGATTAATCGAACCTGTCTAGACTTTAATTGATCAAGACAACTTCGATCGATCAAACATATCTTGACATCATCCTCATGTGCCTTTCCAAGCATCCTAGCAGAGTTAAGAGTGGGAGCTCCTAGGCTCTTTATTGTTGGCTTAGACTAGTTGTTAATTCCCATGACCAAACTCTTTGATCAGCAAACTAACCAACTGATCAGTTAACGTATACTCTACTATAAAATGATAACTGAACTCCAACACAAAAGAACATATCTAAAGTGATAACTAGAATTGTATGGTGTACTAATGTCCCTCTACCGTTAGCATTCGTAATTATATTCAGGTAGTCGGATAGACGGTTACTGTCAACCTGAATCATGACTACTTATATTCCTTGAGTCCCATTCGCCTCTCATGATTACCAAACATGTTATTAACTAATTATCAACAAGACTGCAGTTCTCAGTAATCAACTTAGTGACATTCTCAAGGGAATGCTTACTCTGAATCAAAGGGTAGATTCTATCTTGACAATATATGTTCACAATCCTATGAACATAACATACCCGAGATACCCAGGTGTTGATCTTTAATAGACCTCACTAATTGGTAAGTCAAAGCAGCTATATCCATAGTTTGTGTCCATAATCATCTTAAGATTGAGAACACTTACCTTATACAAGTTATGAGTTCCTATCGACATTGACAGTCTTGAGTGTCACTAAGAAACCTCAGGTCCGTCAATGCACTATAAGCACTAGCATATTAACTAAGAGTTACACTCTAGTGATTGAGATTAATCACTCCATCCAATGGTAGTTAATCATGCTATAGTGTAAACCTGATGAGATATCCAGTCTCATCATCCACTGTGACAAGTTTTAGGTATCAAAGAATAGCAATTCGTATCTTAATTATATGTATCTCATACACACACGAATTACCTACCACAATACTTAAGGATTTAACAATCATCTCATGAAAGAAACATACATAATGAAATGTAAAGTTGATATCCATATATTAAAATGTCAATGTCTCATACATAAAGTAATTGTTTGAGGGCACAAACCCAGCACAATGAACCTGAAATCTAGAGCATTGGTATAGATGGAGCCTTTCGATATAAAGGTAGAACCTGAAATCCAGAAAGAAATATTAGATGAAGCGCATAAGTCACGAATGACTATTCATCCAGGAGGTACGAAGAGGTACAAGGATCTGAAGAGGAACTTTTGGTGGGAAGGAATGAAGAGAGAAATATCCGAGTATGTATCTCAATGTCTTACTTGTAAACAAGTAAAGGCATAACATCATAAGCCACCGGGATTACTACAACCGTTACCGATTCTTCAATGAAATGGGAACACATCACTATGGATTTCATGGTAGGATTTCCAAAGTCACAGCAAAACCATGATGCTATTTAGGTAATTGTAGATCGACTTACAAAGACGGCACATTTTATCGCCTACAGTATGACTTATCCAATAGAACGTTTGAGCTGGATGTATCTGTGGATGCCGGCATTTGGGCCCACTTTTAATTTAAAAACAATTTTCAAATTCAAATTCAAAGTCAAAGAGTCGCCACTTAATTTTTTTTTAAGAAAATTAAGAAACCATTTTTAAAAGCAACCGATCTTTTGCAAAACCAAAGATAATCTGGGTCCGAGGAATATGGAATGAAAGGGGAAGGAGCCCGGTGGACTAAAACACCCCCTTTCATCCTATCTCGTGATAGGCCTCTACTCATCATCCTTTTTAATTGAATTATTAATCTAAGCATGCCCTCAACTAATACATATATATAAATAATACATTACACAAGCATGTTGAAAAGGGTGCAAAATAGCCAACGACAAAATATCATTCATAAGCCACGTAATTCAAATAGCAAGCAATATGATATGCAAATAGGGAACTAGAGACCTTACCTGGGATCCAGCCACAAAATGGGCAACGTGAAATGCATACAAAGAATAGAAATCCTAGGAAAAAATGTCTATAATCACATATACACATAAGGCAAGACCTAAGCTAAGGTGTCGCGCATAGAATCAAAAATCAATAAAATCAATAAATGAAATAAACTCGAGAAGAGATGAGAAGTCATACCTCCAAAGCGCTACAAAACAAGGGTTAGTCCACATGCTTCACATAATAATATGACATCAAATAATCAATTCTAAATCTCTAGCTTAAATCTATCAAGCATGGAAAGAATCGACAAAACTATGAATTCCTTTTGATTAGTTGGAATCATAGCACCTTTATAGATATACAACCCTCAATTCGGAGCCAATGTAATGTCCATATAGGGGTGCTATAATCTCAACATGATCATAAGGAATCCATGTTTACATTCAATTAGGTTCAACTAAGCCTAATTTTATCCAATAACTAATCCTAATCATAAGCATCAATGTACATGGATGAATGAATGATCATGAACAAGAATGAGATGTGAATTTATTCACTAATTTGGATCACTTGGCCTCTGTATTTAAGCTAAATTATCATTATTCAAAACATGATTTGGGTCCCAAGACATTAGGGAACCATTTAAGTTAAAATCAATGAGATTAAACAAAAACAATGACTGTTTTTCCAAAATTACAGAGAGCAGACCAGATTTTAAAAGGTAGAAAAACCATACTTCCAACGGTTAGATCTTAATGATTTTTGAATATGATATGCCTATTTGAGTCTAGTTTCTAACCCAAAAAGAAAATCAAGGTTTGAACAGTTAGATCTCTGGTAATATAGAAAAAACTAGACATCACTCAGGGATCTGCAACTCTCTGTCCAGAGATCTTGTACGATATTCTAAAAATAGTAAAATACTGAGAAACATTTAGATCTTTTTAGGGTATCTTCCTAACACATTAAGGTACTTAGAAAAAATTATTAGAGACCCGGAAAACCCTATTAAGGTTCTGATTTATTAATTTCAAAACGGACTTACTGTTCTGAAATTTTTGACAGAGAGTTGCATGTTTTGAAATCATAAGACCAAACCATCTTAGATATGGAATTTCATCAAAACAAAAATTACAGAGATTCTTAAATGAGTTATAAACATCCTCCAATTTGTCTCATCCAATTCCAATGAACCATGATCCTATAGAAAATCTTTGATCACAATTGGTTTATAGATTCACTGCACCTTTGTTAGAATAATGTTCATTGTTCAAATCAAGCTTGATCCATGATCCTAGAGAGAACTAGGATCAAGTATGATTATGATCATTGGAGTAAATAATGAAGCATGAAGAGATTCATAGATTTAGCCTTAATGGATTCCCATCATAGATCTCATAACAAGAGAATCCTAAGGTCTTACTCAATCTTATGAACTCTTGAATATTCAAGTTCTCTAGATTCCAACCAACAAACTATGAAAACTTACATCTAAATCCTCTCTCAAACATATGATCCTTGAGGAATTTAGAACTATGATATACTATTCTCCTCTCAAATTTACTCAAATCTCCATGGAATATAGTATGGATTCCATAAGATTCCTAATGGGGAGACCCAAGTCATGAGTTAAGACTTGAATTCAACTAACTACATGTAGAGATAATCATGATCCACTTTAATCCCCATATAAATCATAGGATCATAGGGAACTAGAGGACCATACTCAAAGAAATCTAATGAGATATTGAAGATCTCATAGATCTCTAGAGAAGAATATAAACAAAAGAAAGGAAATCAAAGGTTATTTGAAAATTTCAAGTCAAAACTCTTTTATTCATAAATCTAAAGCTCTATTTTGGATCCAAATTAATGAAACATTATGAAATTCAATCACAAGCTCTAAGTGGTGTGTGATGAAATGGGGTAGGAAGAGAGGTTTTGAAAATGTGTAAAAGTTCCAAGAACTATGAACTTGTGATTGAATTCACCTAATTCTACCAAGGATTGAGAGGTTACCTCTATGACCTCAAGGATTTCTTCAATTTCTTGGGAAGCTCTTTCACAATCTTCAAATTCTCCTTCCAATTCTTCAAGAAAACTCCTCTTTCTTCCCCCAATTTTCTCTCTATTATATCTCTCTTTCTTGTATCTCTCTAAGATTTTAAGTAAAAAATTTAAAAGTAAGAGTAAAAGTCCCCATGAAGGAGATGAAGGCCTGTTTATATAGACCAACATGACAAGGTTAAATGAGTAAATTCGGGTGGAAACCCATGTGCAAAGTTTTCTTTTAGAACATGTGAGAAAAGTAGTCTGTTACAGTTGCGGCACTCGATGGTTGCCAGCGGCATTCATTGAGTGCCGAGCGGCACTCGCTGAATACCGGGCAGCACTCAGTGAGTGCCGGCGCAGCACTCAGTGAGTGCCGCCGGCTTTCCCGCGTGCCAGGGCTAACAGAATTTTGCCCTCTTTTTAATTTTCAAAACATACATTACCACAATCTTAATTATTAGCAAAGTATATACTAATGTACTTATATATGTAGTGTACTTTATTAAGATACACCTATATACATGGTATATACTATCATTTTATTTCTTTCTTCTTTTTCTCTTTTTTTCTCTTTTCTTTTGAAAACTTCTTTTCCTCTTTTCTTTTGAAAACTTCTTTCATATTATATCTCTTCTTTGAATGAATTTTTTTAGACTGATTTTCTCACATGTTCTTCAACGTTCGGGTTTCCCCCGAGTACCCAATTTCCCCCTCTCTCTCTTATTTTGATTTTTGAATTTTATTTTAAAGAATCTTTGAAGGATTTAGAGTTTTCTGGAAAACCTTCAAATTTTACTGGTCATTGTCATCATCGGTCTTCTAGAGGTAACCCCCCAAGTACCCAATTTCCCCCTCTCTCTCTTATTTTGATTTTTGATTTTCTCACATGTTCTTCAACGTTCGGGTTTCCCCCGAGTACCCAATTTCCCCCTCTCTCTCTTATTTTGATTTTTGAATTTTATTTTAAAGAATCTTTGAAGGATTTAGAGTTTTCTGGAAAACCTTCAAATTTTACTGGTCATTGTCATCATCGGTCTTTTAGAGGTAACCCCCCAAGTACCCAATTTCCCCCTCTCTCTCTTATTTTGATTTTTGAATTTATTTTGAAGAATCTTTGAAGAATTTTGAGTTTTCTGGAAAACCTTCAAATTTTACTGGTCATTGTCATCATCGGTCTTTTAGAGGTAACCAATCCCTGGGCTTGACGTTTGGTCAAAATTGGGGTGTCTACAGTATCTACAATACGTAGTACGGTTACACAGAGTACCTGTGTCTATCGTATCAGATCGAGATTCACGTTTTATTGCAGAATTTTGGAAGAGTCTCCAGACAGCGATGGGAACAACATTAAACTTGAGTTCAGCCTTTCATCCATAGATCGATGGGCAGACTAAATGAGTTAATAAAGTAATGGAGGACATGTTACATGCTTGTGTTATTGATTTTGAGAGTTCTTGGGAGAAGCACGTACCTTTGATTGAGTTTGCCTACAATAACAGTTATCATTTGAGTATAGGAATGGTGCCGTTTGAAGCTTTGTATGGAAGACCTTGCCGATCGTCATTATGTTGGGTTAAGGCAGAGATACTCAACTTCTTGGGCCAGAGATGGTACAGGAGGCCAGTGAAAAGATCTAGATTATACGTGAAAAGATGAAGACAGCTCAGACTAAACACAAGAGTTATGCTGACAAGCGACGCAAAGACGTGGAGTTTGCCATTGGAGATCACGTGCTACTCAAGGTTTCACCTATTCGAGGGCTTGTTCAAAAATGTCAAGAGTCCACAACGTGTTCCACATCAGTATGCTAAGGAAGTGTGCTCATAACCCAGCACACGAGATCAACTTCAAGGACATTGAAGTCCATGACAACATTATGTTTAACGAAGGACCAGTGCAAATTCTTGATTGTGGGATCAAGAAGCTCAAGAACAAGGAAATTTCGTTAGTGAAGATCCAGTGGAAGCATCATAACAAAGGAAAAGCTTCGTGGGAGCTAGATTCAGAGATGCATGAGAAGTTTTCATTTTTGTTTTAACTCTGTATGCTTCTGATTTCGAGGATGAAATCTTTTGTTGAGTGGTAGATGATGTAATACCCTATATTTTGAATAAGTATTTATGCACAGAGATTTTATATACTTCCCTTGATCATTCTTGAAATTTTACCTTTGATTTCGATCGATCAAGCATTTCTAAAGTTTAAGCAGTCAAACATTTTTCGAGCGATCAAAACCCTACCGACATAAATATAATACGTCATCCCCACTTTAATCAATCAAACTGTTTTCAATCGATCAAACCTGAACGATCTGTTCTCGAGTAATCGAACTTAGTTCAATCGATCGAACTTACAATCATCAGAATTCCAGGTTTCACGCAAAAATAGCCACCTACACCCTTTTTTCCCCTATATATACACCAGTTTTGTGTGTGCATTGGGTTTGCTGAACCTTGTGAGTTAATAGAGTTATGAGTATGTGTTTTGATACATATATATATATATACTCCTACACATATATATTATACACTACACACATCTATATATATTCTGTGGGAGTAAGAGAAGCAGAGAAGAAGAAAAGATAGAAGAAGAAAGAGGATAGAGGAGGCAGATAGAGAGATCAGAGATAGAGGAGAGAGGGAGGCCACCATTGGATGCCATTGAAGCTTTTAAGCTCAAAGCTTTGCCAAATGCACCCTAGGTGAGTCTTTACTCACTTGGTCTCATTCATATAATGTTTTTACAAGTTTTTGGTGTGATTAGACATATTAAACGCATCCCTAATACATTCATTTACATGCTTTTCAGAATCTGCTAGAGAAGACGACTCTCGAGCGATTGAACAGAGTTCAATCGATCAAAGGTTTAATCGATCGAAGAGACTTCGATTGCTCGAACATTATTTTCCCTCAATCGATCGAAATGATTTTAATCAATTGAGACATGTAGAATATGGTTTAGTTCTTTAGTTTATTATATATGAGGTTCAAATACTCGATTCAGAATTCGGACTTCTATTATGCAATCGTAGGTGGATTAGGGTTAATGTGACAACAAAGATAAGTATGATTAAGAATAATGGATTAATGTGATGACGTTAGATTATTTCGGTTCATGTATAAGTTTGATATCTGTTCATTTTAATCAGAGCAGTCAGGCCACATGGGAATTGTCATGTATCGATAGAAGTACTGAGTTTAAGTAGGTTTGATAAGTTCTAGGAATGGTACGCGGGAACACGCCTAGTCATGATATGCGTTCACATACGGTGGATGGGTTATATCCTTAACGAGCAGTGAGCAGGACCATTTAGTCCTAAGGTGATTAGATGATCCATGTTATATCCTTAACGAGCAGTGGATGGTTTATATCCTTAACGAGCGGTGGATGGGGGATCACTAGTACACAGTTATAAGTCGTGGCAATAGATTTGATGTGCTATTGTTCAAAGCATTCTATCCTTGCAATGCGGTGGATGGTTTATATCTTTAACGAGTGGGGGATAGACTGACGTGGTGTCCATGAATGCGATGGATGGTTTATTTCCTTAACGAGCAATGGACAGAATGATGGTATATCTATATATGTGAAATGATTGAGTCTGTTCTTTCTAGATAGAGTATGTGGATTATCGGTCTCAGGATAACAAGACGATAAGGGTTGAATTACGATGTTGGAATACAGAAGAGATATTATTTAGTATAACTATATCTTAGACACTTCAATAACATGCTATACGTTATATCATTGATACCCTGCGAGTTTCTATTCACTCAGCTCTCAGTAAGCTGACGATCGTTATTGTCTGGACATTCCCCCATGCAGATTACCCTGTCCCTTTTAATGTAGATAATGGAGCTTATGACGATAGCTACTACCCGGAAGGGGAATACACTGAGGATAGCCCCACTGATGCCGGTTATTCTAGAGAAGGCTATTATGTTGACATCTACCCTTACGCCAGCTGAAGATCTGAATATAGTTTATCTAGTTTATGTTTAAGCTTTATATTACTATCGAACTTTATTAGTTAACGGGTACTTGGGCATTTGTTGTCTCCAGACCTGTTGTGATCCTGTGGACCACACTCTGATGATTTGTAATAGTTAGAACTGTCTTATATTTCAGTTGATGTTATTACTATTCCTGTTGTTTTAGTTGGATTATACTGCGTGGTGTTGATAATTAGTGACTTTCACTTGTCACTCCCTATGGACCTAAAAAGGAAATTTATTTTTCTCTATTTTTGCTGCTCCGGGGCGTGACACGATGAAATAGTGATCTCTAGCCTCTGCCATGCACTGCAAAAAAATCCTGCATTCAATTGATCGAAGGCAATTCGATCGATCAAACAAAGGACATAATCAAACGATCAAAGACATTTCGATCGATTGAAAGGTTATGCAGTTAGATCAATCGAGAGCGCTTCGATCGATCGAACTTGTAGAATCTTGGGATGATCCTTTTTGGTATTCTATGACTTTTAGTGTTCGAGATATGTTATCAAATTGTCTAGATAAGTTTAGTTTCCATAGATTCCAATTCAGCTTTCATAGCTTTAACCCAATGAGCTGAATCAACATTAACCATTGCCTCCTCATATATGGCAGGATCAGATTCAAATTCTATGGAGACAGCTTCCAAAACTTCTCCTAAGAACATGTATCTATCAGGCTGGCAGATAATCCTCCCACTACGACAAGGTACCGGTACGGGAATGGGTGAAGAAGTGGTATTTTGGTGTATTACATCATTATTAAATGCGGGTAGAACTGAGGGCTTTCCTTCTATCTCTCTAAGATCTATCCTTCTCTTAGGTTTATAGTTCATGACATAATCATCCTCCAAGAAAATAGTATTTGTACTAACAAACACTTTCTATTCTTTTGGATCATAAAAATACCATCCATAAGTACCCTTCGGATACCCTACAAAATAACATACTTCCGATCTAGAATCCAACTTGCTCATCTTTACTTTCAGCACATGTGTCGGACACCCCCAAAAGAATAATGGCAACTCAGATTTGCTTGGTACTAGATTTAGTATCTATGCAGCAGTTTCCAAAGCATAACCCCAAGAGAATAATGGCAACTCAGAATAACTCATCATTGACCTAGTCATGTCTAAAAGAGTCCGATTCTTTCTCTCTGCTACACCGTTCTATTGAGGCGTACCAAGTGCAGTCAATTGTGATAGAATCTCATTTTGTACGAGGAGATCAATAAACTCATTATAGAGGTACTCGCCACCTCGATCAGATCAAATGGCCTTGATATGTGTGCCCAATTGCTTCTCCACTTCATCCCTACACTCTTTGAACTTTATAAAGTCTTTAGACTTGTGCTGCATTAGCTATACATATCCATTCCTAGAGTGGTCATCAGTAAATATTATAAAATACTCATAACCACCCCTTGGTCTAATATTTATTGACCCGCACAAATTAATATGAACTAATTCCACCAATGCATTGGTCCTATTGCCCTTTGCTGGAAAGGGCATTTTGGTCATCTTACCGTATAAACAAGACTCGCAGACCTTCATTGGTTCAAGAACCTAATCGCCTAAGACCCCTTCTTTGACTAGTCTACCAATCCTATTTAGATTGTTATGGTCAAGCCTCATATGCCAAAGCCTTGTTAGATTAGTGGAAGGTTCCTTTCTTTTAGATGGTACAGTTACCACTGAGTTATTAAGTTCCATGCAAGAGTCTTTAGAAATATTAGGAGCAATCACATACAAACTATTTGATTTAACACCAGAACACATAAAAGAACCATTTCTTTTAATCACAACTTCAATTCCAAAATGTAAAGAATAACCATCATTCGACAAATTAGAAACTGAAATTAAATTACGTCTCATTGAAGGGACACAAAGTACATCTGATAAAATCAAAACATTATTATCTGAAAATTCTAAAGCTACTACCCCTATAGCAACTGCAAAAACGGTTGTGCTAGATCCCAGAGTCAGCACAATTTCCCTATCACTGTATTTCCTAGTTGACTTGAACCCCGGCATCGAATTATAGATATGGTTAGTCATACCAGAATCAATACACCAAGTGTTTGAAGTATCTGTTATAAAACTTACTTCAATCACATGTGATTCAATCATACCTTGGACCCTTATAGCCAAGAATTGTGGACAATTCCTCTTCCAGTGGCCCTTCTCACCGCATTGGAAAAACATTCCTTTGCCTTGGCCACCCACCTTCCCCTTACCCTTACCTTTTCCTTTAGATTTTGCAATCTTAGGGACTGGTCCAACACTTGGACCATCAGTGCTAGCTTTTTTCTTCCCTTTCTTTCCTTTTGGTGTAGATTGGGAGGAGGAAGAGCCTTTCTCAATGTTCAAAACATTGCCCCCAGGTTTGATCACTCCTTCTGCTGCCAGTAAAGAACTCATTAATTCGCTCATTAAAAAATTCATTTAATTCATATTATAGTTAAGTTTAAATTGAGCGAATGAAGGAGACAGTGAATTGAGGATCATATTAACTTGGGTATGTGCATCGCTGTTGGCACCTAGGGTCTCCAGCTCATTCAAATAACCAGTCATTTTTAAAACATGTTCTTTGACTGGATTCCCTTCTGACATCTTGGCACTCATTATCTTCTGCATAGCTACCTGCTTGGTAGGCCTGCCATGCTCCCAAAACATCTTTTTCAGGGATTTGATAATGTCACTGACAGAATTATTCGACTGGAATTGATGTTGCAACACACCAGCCATTGAGGCCAGAATGTAGCAACAGGCCATTCCATTTTACTTCTTCCACTTGTCAAACTCGCGTCTGGCAGTTGCCGAAGCATTTGCTGGGGGTTCTTCAAGGCATAGGGTGGTGAGAACATAAATGTGATCCTCCATAGTTAATACGATGTCAAGGTTATGTTTCCAGTTAACTTGTTCTGAGTCAGTATAGTGGCAAGTGGACTAAATGCAGATCCAAACATTATGATTTACTGAAAAAAATCAAAAGACAAAATAAATATGGATATCAAAATTTGACAATTTTGAAATAAAAGAATCCTTAAAACTCTTATTAAAAAACAAAGTTGCCGGAATATCAAAACGAAAAAGTAAAGCCTCCGTGTGGCGGTCAATACTCGATCTTTTGATTAATCATGACTTGTCCGCTATGCAACTCTTGCAAAAACAAGTTATGACACCTGAACCTATTTAATCTCTAAGTTTCTGAATAATGCCCCGTGTGGGATCCCTTATCCATAGCTTCGCTAGTGTGCACCATTAACAAGGATCCAATCACAACTGCCACATGTCGTGCCTCCGTGTGGTAATCACCCTCTAACATGTCTGATTGATCCTATCTATAGGATGTTCACATCTAGTAATCAATGAGTAGTGTACCCTCCGTGTGGAATGATCACCCCAGGTAAGGTGATACAAAATGCACTACTCATCTTATAGTGAACCGTTAATAGAAGATCGTGGGTGTTATTTATAAGACCCTCTCCCACTAGATTTGGTAAATAAGGATTTTGCTTTTTAGAAAAATGTTTCTACTCATTGCCCATAGACTTCCAATGTCTACTAATGAGTTAAAATGGTTTTTGAATTTTATTTTAGAAAACTTATTTAATTATGGATGTAGTAACAACATATTAAATATCCAATCACAAACAGGCATATAAAAACAAAAAACTAAAATGAAATAAAGGCATTCATATGCCTCTATCTCCCATGGCTCTATCTTCATAGAACCTGCTTCTTGGTTTGATCGCCTCCAGCTCCATCTTCATGGACGACGGTTTGCTCCTCCATCTTCATGGATTTTTTTATTCTATTACATTGGTCATATGCTTCTTTCAAAGCTTACAATTTATCTAGAAAAATAAATAGCAACAATAGAATAAAAAGGCTAGGGAAACCGGTGCGACTTTCCTACTCGTAGGATTGAAGTTGCAGCGCCCTTTACACATGCCTTAAAAGCAAACCAAAATTTAATACAACATACACCAATCTCAAACATTTAAATACAAAATTTAAAACTAATCTTGGTGCCATAGGAGATAGTAGACTTATCTTGCTGCAAGAGGGTTAGTTGCATGCACATCTATGCATATATAACAAATATATGTAACTATTGGAACCCCTAACTGATTCACAAGTACATAAAATCTTTATGTACTAAATTAGAACTTAAAACAGCATCTCAATTCTCTATCACACTTTGATCAATCGACAGAAGTTCGATCGCTCTTCGAGCGATTGAATATAGTTCAATCAGTTGAACTTTCAATTTCACAGAATGATTTGAAAAATTTTACAGAACAATATAAAAGGAAAGTATATAATTTAAAAAAAAATTTAATTGTAAAAAGAACACCTGGACAGAGAATCATTCTCGATCAATCGAAACACATTCAATGGATCGAACAAAACAAAGTTCGATCGATCGAAACCTGTTTGATCGCTTGAGAATAGAGAGGTTCAATTGATCGAACCTAATTCGATCGATCGAACCCATCATGCATCTAATGCAAACACAGAATTGTATTCTGCTGCGAGAACACTGTAGAAATAGATCTATGATAATGCAATTTTGAAAACAGTTCTAAAATCAACATACAAATCAAAACTCGTGTTCCAAAACGCATCTACAGATCCAAACAAGGGTGGCTCTGATACCAATTAAGGAAAAATAGGTTTAAAATATTTTTAGTAGCGGAAAGATTAAGTTTTAAAAACTTTATTGGTAGCCCAGATCCACTACTCGTTAACTCTATAAATGCGTACAAGAGAGGGGACAAGAATTATACCTCACGGTCTTGAACCCAATTCTGAAATCTCTGACTTCTAGCAGCCTCCACTAGATGGTCTTCACCCTTATGTCTTCTACGAGTGCTTCTCAAAGAGGCTAGAGATGGTGGAATCTGTAATGGAGAGGATAAGAAGGTTTGGTAAGCTTCAAATAGTTTCTGCAACCTCTGGTTTATAAAAATGACGAACTCTAATTTTTAGATGCAGCTACCCTATTGAAAGATTCCCATAACCGACCTAACATTGAAGCAATCGAAGTGGCTTTGATCGATCAAACCACTTTCAATCGATCTAACCTGCCTAGACTTCAATCGATCGAGACTCCTTCGATCGATCGAACCTATCTTGACTGCTTCCTCAAGTGCCTTTCCAAGCTTCCTAGCGGAGCTAGGAGTGTGACCTCCAAGGCTTTCATTGTTGGATCAGACCAGCTGTTAATTCCCATGATCTCTTTGATCAGCAAACTAACCAACTGATCAGTGAACGTTTACTCCACTATAAAACGATAACTAAACTCCAACGCAAAAGAACATATCCGAAGCAATAACTAGACTTGTATGGTGTACTAACGTCCCTCTACCATCAGCATACATAATTATATTCAGGTAGTCGGATAACTATTGCCATCAACCTGAATCATGATTACATCTTATATTCCTTGAGTCCCATTCACTACTCATGATTACCAAACATGTAGATAACTACTTATCAACAAGACTACAATTCTCAGTAATCAACTTGGTGACATTCTCAAGGGAATGCTTACTCTTTAACAGATGGTAGATTCAATCTTGACAATATATGTTCATAACCCTATGAACATAACATACCCAAGATACCCAAGTGTTGATTTTTAAGACCTCACTGATTGGTAAGTCAAAGCAGTCATATCCACAGTCTGTGTTCATAATCGTCTCAAGATTGAGAACATGTACCTTATACAAGTTATGAGTTCCTATCGACTATTGACAGTCTTAAGTATTAATTGGAATGCTCAAGTCCGTCAATGCACTATAAGCACTAGCATATTAACTAAGAGCTACGCTCTAGTGATTGAGATTCACCACTCCATTTAATAGTAGTTAATCATGCTACAGTGTAAACCTAATGAGATATCCAGTCTCATCATCCACTGTGACGAATTTTAAGTATCAAAGAATAGTAATTAGTATCTCACTTGTATGTATCTTATACATACACGAATTACTTACTATGATACTTAAGGATTAACAATCATATCATGAAAGAAACATACATAATGAAATGTAAAACTGATATCCATATATTAAAATTTCAATGTCTCATACTATAATACCCCGTATTTTTAGGTATAGATCCCTAGTACCTTCCTTAGCCTTTGGTGAGGTTGTGTGTCCAATCGATTGGCATGAATCCCAATCGATTGATATGTCAATCGATTGGATATTTTACCAATCGATTGGCATCCTGCCGACCTAACTCCAATCGATTAACACCTGGTATCAATCGATTGGAAGTAGCTGAACTTGGCCACCTCGTTGGTTTTTTGTGGTTGTGATAGTTTTCCCCTCCCTATATATACCCCTCCCCTTATACATATATATGTTTGCTTGTGTGTGTGTTTGGGAGAAAGAGAGATATATATACTCTCATATATATACACACATACATATATATTATATATATATACACACACACACTCTCGGGTTAGAGAAGAGAAGAAGAGAAGAAGAAGAAGAAGAAGAAGAAGAAGAAGAAAAAGGAAGAGGAGAGGAGACCAGAGAGAAAAGACAGACAGAGGGAAAGAGAACTCACCATAGCCGCCGCCGCGGAGCTCGGGACGCCGTCACCGGAACGCCGGGATAAGGTGAGTTTTATTAACTCACTCAAGGAGGTGTTTTTGAGATGTTTGTATGTGTTTAATAACGTTTAAAAAGAGAAGTGAATCCCCAACGTTTTTATAATAAAAACCAGCAGTTTTGAGGAAGAAGACAGGCTTCAATCGATTGCCATTGGATCCAATCGATTGGATGATTTCTCAATCGATTGCCATGGGTTCCAATCGATTGATATGTCAATCGATTGGCATTTTGTCCAATCGATTGATATTGTTTCCAATCGATTGACATGTTTGTTCAATCGATTGGATATAAGCAGAATGTTATTTGTATGTTGTCTTATACTTGTGATATATCAGACTTGTTAATAGTTGTACCATATGGGTTATTGCGCTGTGTGGATAAGATTTATAAGTACTATGTCAGGACTAGACTTATATGCAATTGTCATTGATATCACGAGATGAATTATCCTATGTTAACTGTCGATATGAGATGAATTGTTTAACTGTCATATGTTATTGTCAAACTGAATAGTAGAATGGAATACAACTGCATGTTAATAATCAATAATCAGTAGATATGATTAATACAGAGCATGTGGCATTTCCTGTACTTAGTATATGAGCATTTCACAACATTTGTCAGCATGCATGGGATAGTGATGTGAAGAGGCAAGAGAAGCTGATGAGAAATGGGACATGTGACTTATGTGGAATATGAGATATGTGTACTTTGGATCCATGGGATCAACGGCTGACGAGTCGGGTGGACGTGGGACGGTTAGAGTTCCTAGTACGCCTTTTGCTGTTGAAGACGTCCAGTAATGCGTATGCACTGTTGAAGACGTCCAGTGTACCGTTGACGATTACGTCCGGCTAGTGCCCTAATGTATTTTCATCGTGTAGTCGACCAGTGAGAATATACACAGCGTAGAAGACGTCCGTTGTGCCGCTTCCATCGTTTACAGATAGGTGGTACCGTGTAGATAACCGGTAACCCTATCAAGGGATTTTGAGACCTACTGCCTAGTCGGGTGATATTGTATCGACGAATGGATATGGGTTTGTGTTATGGTATGGATACAGAGATGGATATGGATATGAATATGAGAATGGCTAGTAAGAAGATGGTTCAGTCGTGGATCCAGCGTCCCAACGTAGAGGTATATGCATGGGATGGATGCATGGGTTACATGCATGGATTTGATGAATATGTGATAAGATATTATACCATGATCCTTGACATTATCATTACTATGCTTCATGTTATTCCTGTTACCTTTGATTAATGTACAGTTTAATGAGACCTTTGCTATGTCCGTGAGTGACGCCATTGTTAAGAGATTAACCGCATTTTAAGATGCTGGACAATAACGGTGAGGAGTGTTGTTTAATGTACTCACTCAGCTTTGTATCCAAAGCTGATGGCGTTTGTGCCCTGGACATTCCAATGTCTAGAGCTTCGCAGGACTTGAGGACGAGGGACTGATGTTCTGCCGGTCTTGGAGCTGAAGGCTTGGAGAAGAAGACGTGCTGCTTGTAATAGTTAGTTTGTATATCTGTTGTTATTATTGTTATAGGCCTGAGACTATAAGCCAGCTGTTGTAATAGTTTTAGTAGACTTTTATAATTGGTACTTGGGCATCTGTTGCTTCCATACCTTTTATAGCTTCCGCTGTAGCCTCTGATTAATGTTAATAAGATATGTTCTATGAATAGCATCCTCCCTATCGTGGTGTTTATTTGTTTGAGTAGATGACAATGCGGTTATTCACCCGTCATTCCCTATGGACCCATAAAGGAAATTTATTTTTCTCTATTTATGCTGCTCCGGGGCGTGACACATACATAAAGTAATGGTTTGAGGGCACAAACCCAATAGAAAGTACTAGCTAGCCAAACCTTGGTTGATGACACTGCCCCAACATGATTTCCAATGAGTAGAATGTCATCAACATAGAGCACAAGAAAAGCTACCACTTTACCTTTACATTTCTTGTATAAACAAGGTTCATCCAGATTCTTTATGAAACCAAACAACTTGACCACTTGGTCAAATTGAATGTTCCAGCTCCTGAATGCCTGCTTA
The DNA here is from genome assembly GCA_033977485.1 of Hydrangea macrophylla. Lineage (NCBI taxonomy): Eukaryota > Viridiplantae > Streptophyta > Magnoliopsida > Cornales > Hydrangeaceae > Hydrangea > Hydrangea macrophylla. The sequence continues at coordinate 40,329,942 of CM066984.1, forward strand.
AGCCCATAAATGGACTTTTGCAGCTTGCATACCAAGTTACCTATTTGGCCAGCTATGAACCCTTTTGGTTGTTGCATATAGATGTCCTCCTCAAGATTGCCATTCAAGAATGCAGTCTTGATGTCTATCTGTCAGATCTCATAATCAAGGCATGTCACAATGGATAAGAGTATTCTAATGGACTTGAGCATGGCTACTGGTGAGAAAGTTTCCTCATAGTCAATGCCCTTTCTCTGAGTATAACCTTTCGCTACAAGCCTCGCCTTAAAGGTCTCAACCTTTCAATTAAATCCTCTTTTCCTCTTGGAAACCCACTTACAGCCAATGGGTTTAATATTGCCAGGAAGTATTATTATATCCCAGACCTGATTAGAATCTATAGATTCCAATCCAGCCTCCATAACTTCAACCCAATGAGCGGAATTAACATCATTCATTGCCTCTTCATATATGGCAGGAACAGATTTAGATTCTATGGAGACAGCTTCAAAAACTTCTCCTAACAACATGTATATGTCAGGCTAGCTGACCATCCTCCCACTACAATGAGGTACCGGTGCAGAAATGGGTGATGTGGTATTTTCTTGTCTTACATCATTTTCAACTATTAGAGGAATAAAGAGCTCTCCATCTATTTCTCTCAGATCTATCCTTCCGTTAGGTCTATGGTTTATGATATAATCATCCTCCAAGAAAATAGCATTGTACTAACAAACACTTTCTGTTCTCTCGGATCATAAAAATACCAACCATAATTACCCTTTGGATACCCTAGAAGAAACATACTTCTGATCAGGATTCCAATTAGCTCATTTTTCCTTTCAGCACATGTGCTGGACACCCCCATATCCGAAGATATTGCAAAGAGGGCTTGCGTCCCATCCACATCTCCCATGGTATCTTAGGAACATATTTTCTTGGAACTAGATTTAGCATGTACACAGCAGTTTCCAAAGCATAAACCCAAAGATATAACGGCAACTCCAAATAACTCATCATTGACCTAGTCATATCTAAAAGAGTACGGTTCCTTCCCTATGCTACACCGTTCTGCTAAGGCATGCCAGGTGCAGTCAACTATGACAAAATCTCATTTTGTACGAGGTGATCAATAAACCCTTTAAAGAGGTACTCGCCACCTCGATCAGATCGAATGGCCTTAATATGTATGCCCAATTACTTCTCCACTTCAGCCCTAAACTCTTTGAACTTTTGAAAGGCTTTAGACTTTTGCTGCATTAGGTACACATATCCTTACCTAAAGTGGTCATCAGTAAATGTAATGAAATACTCATAACCACCCCTAGCTCTAATATTTATAGGTCCACACACATCAGCATGAACTAATTTTAACAATGCATTGGTCCTATTGCCCTTTTGTGGGAAAGGGCCTTTTGGTTATTTTACCCTCTAAACATAATTCACATTCTTCCATTGGTTTAAGAACCAATTCGCCTAAGACCCCTTCTTTAACTAGTCTAGCAATCTTGTTTAGATTGATATAACCTGGCCTCATATGCCAAAGCCTTGTTAGATTAGTGGAAGGTTCCTTTCTTTTAGTTGGTAAAGTTACCATTGAATTATTAAGTTCCATATTAGAATCTTTAGAAACATTTAGAGTAATCACATACAAACTATTCCACTTAATACCAGGACACACAAAAGAACCATTTCTTTTTATCACAACTTCAGTTCCAAAAGAGAAAGAAAAATTTTTATTTGAAAGTTCTGAAACTGAAATTAAATTACGTCTCATTAAAGGGACATAAAGTACATCTAATAAAACTAAAGTCTTATTGTCTACAAATTCTAAAACTACTACTCCTATAATAACCACAGATACAGTTGCACTAGAACCTAGAGTCAATACGATCTCCCCATCACTATACCTCCTGGTTGATTTGAACCTCTGCAATGAATTAAGATATGGTTAGTCGTACTAGAATCAATGCACCAAGTGTTCGAAGGATCTGTTATAAAACTTACTTCAATCACATATAATTCAATCATACCTTGAACTCTTGTAGCTAAGAATTCTAGACAGTTCCTCTTCCAGTGGCCTTTGTCCCCGCATTAAAAACACTTTCCTTTGCCTTGACCACTGCCCTGTCCCTTACCTTTGCCTTTTCCCTTAGATTTTGCAATTCTTGGGACTGGTCCAACACTTGAACCACTATTACTAGCCTTCTTCTTCCCTTTCTTACCTTTTAATATAGATCGAGAAGAAGAGCTTCTTTTTCAACGTTCAAAACATTGCCCCCAGGTTTGATCACCCCTTCTACTGATTGAAGAGAGGTCATCAATTCACTCATAAAAAATTTCATTTGATTCATATTGTAATTAAGTTTAAGTTGAGCGAATGATTGAGTAGCGAGTTGAGGATCATATCAACTTGGGTTTGTGCGCTAATGTTGGAACTCAAAGTCTCCAGTTTATTTAAATAAGCAATCATTTTTAAAACGTGCTCTCTAACTAGAGTTCCTTCCAACATTTTCGCACTCATGATCTTTTGTATAGCAATCTGCCTGGCAGGTCTGTCATGCTCCCCAAACATTTCTTTTATGGAGGTCATGATAGCACTAGCAAAATTGTTCGATTAGAATTGGTGTTGCAACACACCAGCCATAGAGGCCAATATATAGCAACAAGCCATCCCATTCGCCTTCTTCTATTTATCAAACTCGCGTCTAGCAGCTATCGTAGCATTTATCGCGGGTTCAGCAAGGCATGGGATAGTGTGGACATATATATATGTGATCCTTCGCAATTAAAATGATATCCAACTTATGTTTCCATTTAGTATAGTTGTTTTCAGTTAGTTTGTTCTGTATGAGTACGGTGGTAAGTGGACTAAATACAGATCCAGACATTATGAATTCTAGAAAAAAGAATAACAGACATTTTAATATAGATATCAAGATTAGATAGTATAAAATAATCCATAAAACTCTTATTTCATAACAAAGTTGTCAGAATCTCAACACAAAGGAATAAAGCCTCTGTGTGGTGGTCATTATTTGATCTTTCGATTAATCATGACTTGTCTGCTATATAACTCTTGCAAAATAGGTTAGACTCACGAACCATTTTGATCTCTAAGTTTTTGAATAATGCCCCATGTGGGATCCCTTATTCATAGCTTATCTAGTGTGTACCATTAACTAGGTTCCAATCACAACCGCTTCAAGTAGTGCCTCAATGTGGTGGTCACCCTCTAACACGCATGATTGATCATATCCGTAGCAAGTTCACATCTCGTAACCAACGAGTATTGTACCCTCCATATGAAACGATCACCCACAGCTGGGTGACACAGAGTACTCCACTCATCTTACAGTGAACCGTTAATAAAATATCATGGGAGTTATAAATAAGTCCCTTTTCCACTAGATTTAATAATTAAGGATTTTGCTTTTGCAAATATGTTTCTTCACATTGCCCATAAACATCTAATGTTTACTAGTGTGTTGAAAAACAATTTTTGATTTTTATTTTAGAAAAGTCATTTTTGAATGCATGTAGTAACAATATTTAAAATGCCAATCACAAACAAGCATATAAAAACGAAAAACTAAAATGAATATAAGCATTCACAAATGCCTCTATCTTACATGGCTCTATCTTTATAGATCCTTAGTTTGGCCCCCATTTTGGTGCTTTTTCCTTTTTTAAAGCACAATTCCATGTTAATTCATTTGGTAACTAGTTTATGAGCTATGCTAAAATTGAACTTAGGGCTTTTTGGGGGGAGCTTTTAAAAGCTCTAGAATGGAGCCTTTAAAAGCTCAAGGTTGCTTTTTTGTTTCATGATTTTTTTGAAGAGTAATGTGTCACTTGTACAAAATTATCAAACAACTTAATAATAAATTTCATAAGCTACTTTTTAAAAAGCCACGTGGGGGCCAAAACTTAGTTTGGTCGCCTCCAGCTCCACCTTTATGGACAACAACTTCTTGCTCTATCTTCATGGATATTACTAATTCTATTACATTGGTCCTATACTTCTTTCGAAGCTTACAATTTATCTAGATATAGAAATACCATTAATCAAATTAGGCTAGGGAAACTAGTGCGACACTCCTATTTGCAGGAATAGAGTCACAGCACTCTTTGCACATGCCTTAAAACCAAACCAAAAATAAATACAACACCAATCTCAAAATACAATAAACTTTGAAAAACATTGGTGCCAGGGGAGATAGCAGACTAATCCTTACTTCAAAAGAGTTAGTTGCACAACTATTCATGCACACGTAATAAATATATGTAACTATTGGAACTCTTATTGACTTGCATATTCTTTGAACTCTTCATGGAAGTAATTAGAACATTAAAACAGCATCTCTGGTTCTCTGTCACCTTCGATCCATCAAAGAAGTTTCAATCGATCAAACTAGAAAGTTCACATATTGATTTAAAAATTTTTAGAATAGTATAAGAAATTAAAATAAATAATTTTTCAAACTGTGAAAAAAAAAATCTAGACTAGCAAACACATTTGATCAATCGAACTGGGATTAATCGATCAAAAAAAATAGTTGATCAATCGAAACTAGCTAGTTCGATCGCTTGAATTTAGCATTGTTTTGATCAATCGAAACACTTTCAATCGATCGAACTCATACAGTTACAATTGATCAAAACTCTTTCGATCGATTGAAACTGTCATGCATCCAATGCAATCATAAATTTGTTTTCTGCTGCAAAACTGTTGCAAAAATAGATCAACGACGATGTAGTTTCAAAAAAATAGTCCTAAAATAATATATAAATCAAAACTAGTGTTCCAAAAAATGCATCTATAGATCCAAATAAGCGTGGCTCGGATACCAATTGAAGGATTTAGGTTTCGAAAAACTTTAAATCCAATGCACAACAGAAAAACAAGTTTGAAAACTTTATTGGTAGCCTGGATCTGCTACTTATCAATTCTGTAGATGCGCAAGGAGAAAGATAGTATGCAATAACTTTGTGTCTTGAACCCAATTCTGATTTCTTTATCTTTCAGCAGCTTTCACTAGATGGTCTTCACCCTTATGACTCCTATGAATGCTCCCAGAGAGACTAGGATTGATGGGAACCCAAATAGTGAGGATAAGAAGGGTAAGGAAACCCTAAAACAGTTTCTACAACTTTCTAATATTAAAAATGTGTGGATATCGCAGGTTTTCTCTCTACCCACAGCTTTTCTTTTAAAATTCTTTTCCACAATTTTAAATCCAAAACAAATGAGTCGCCACTTAATTTTTTTTAAAAAGGAAAATTAAGAAACCATTTTTAAAGGAAACTGATCTTTTAGAAACCAGAGATTAACTGGGTCCGGGGATTATGGAATGAGAGAGGAAGGAGCCCGTCGGACTAAAACACCCTCTCTCATCCTATCTTGCGATAGACCTCTACTCAATATTCTTTTAATCGAATTTATTAATCTAAGCATGCCCTCAACTAATACATATATACATATATATATCACAAAAGCATGTCCAAAGGGTGTAAAATTGCTAATGACAAAATATCATTCATAAGCCACATAGGTCAAATAGCATGCAATAGGGAACAAGAGAACTTACCCGGGATCCAGTAGCGATATTAAACGTGCAATGCATGCAAACAAAATAAAATCCTAAAAAGAGTCTCTAATCACATATACACATAAGGCAAAAACCTAATTCTAAGGAGTCGTGCATTAAGTCGAAAAATCAAATAAAATCAAAGAATTTAATGAACTAGGGAAGAGATATGAGATTGTACCTCAAGTGCGCTACAAAACAATGAGTTAGTCCACATGATATACAAAATATAAAATTGGATCTTAGATAATGATCCTAGACTTCTAGCTTAAATCTATCAAACATGATTAAATCTAGAGCAAATAAATTATAATTACAAAGTCAAATCATATGGATGAATATAAACATGGACAAGAATAAGGTATGACATACTCCTAGACTTTGATTTCAAATTCAAATAATCCTTATTGAAACAAGGTCTAAATCTCAACCCATGAAAGTGTCTATCTAAGCCATTATTCATAAGATTGATTGAAACTATTGCAGAATTTTGGAAATTGCTGAGAGCAGATTGGGTCATGAAAAATGCAAAAACCATGTTTTCAACGGTTGGATCTTAATGATTTTTGGACATGATATGCCTCTATGAGTCTAGTTTACAACCCAAAAAGAAAATCAAGGTTTCAACGGTTGGATATCCGGGAATTGGGCAAAACCCAGGCATCACTCAGCATTCTACAACCTTCCGTCCAGAATTCTTGTACGATTTTTTAAAAATAGAAAAAAGATCAGAAATGCTTTGTTCTTTTTAGGGTGACTTCCTAACACATTAATCTACTTAGAAAAAATTATTTTGGGTCACAAACAATCTATTAAAATCCCGATTTATTTATTTCAAAAGAGTGTTGCTGTGCTAAAATCCTGGGCAGATTGTTGTTGCTTCACAAAACTCATGACCAAACCATTTTAAACATGAAACCACCTTAAAACAAAAATTAAAGTGGTAGAACATTGTGTTATTGACACTTTCCCGTTGGTTTCACTTGATTTCAACGGTTAGATTTCGAACTAAAAATCTTTGATCAAAAATAGTTTATGAACTCACTGTTTTCATTTGTCAAGTTCAATTTTATTTGTTAATCCCAACCATTAAACCATGAAGTTGGACTTAAACTAAACCATTTCCTCCTACCTTTTGATGGTCATTGGAGGCTAAAGACCTTTGTATTTGTAGGTTTCAAACGAAGTATGAATAGACTTCATGAAATCTCAAAATGAGGATTCTAAACCATGGAGATGGGCTTAGACTCAAAAAAGAACACTTTCTCCTACCATTTGATGGTCATGGGAGATAAAGACATGACTACTGCTCCTAAGTTTCAAAGAGAATAAGGAAATGACTTCATGAGATACCAAGTTTAGAGGATCCAAGTCATGAGTATGGACTTGGATCCATCTATATGAAATAAAGTGATGATCAAATTTTGACTCTCATGTAGAGCATAAGCTTTACATGGGATTCAAAGGATCATACTCAAGAGATCAAGAGAGATATTGAAGATCTCCAAGACTCTCAAGAGAAGAACATATACAAAGAAACAGAAGGAAGAATTAGAAATAAAGACTCCTAAGCTTACTTGACAAATAAAGAAAATAACAAGAGATTTTAGGATTAGAAATTCAAAAGAAAAAGAGTAAATAAACAATCTATGGCATAGAGGATCACCTCCAAATTATCCTCAAAGTTCTCTTTTCTTTGAAGATCTTCCAAGCTCTTCTTCCTAATTCTCTAAACTCTCTTCTCTTTTCTCTCCAAAAATATGTTGGTGGAGTAATGGCTATTTTGTGTGTTGTGTTGTATATAGTGGGTAGCTCTTGTTGTATTCTCACCCTCCCCCTTCCAAGGAAGATCCCTTCTCTTTTATAGGCAAAATTACCAAGTATTTTCAGTGAATTTCGGAGCAAAAAAAAGGTGTAAATCTCTCATTTGGTGGTACAATGCGTACTTTCTAAAATTAGGCAGACTGCTGCCCAGGGCGGCAGTCCAAAAAGCTGTGCGGCAGTCTGTGAGTGCCGCCACGGCATTCCGCGACTGCCGTCGCGATACTCCGTGACTGTCGCGCGGCTCTCACTGAATGCCGCGACAAATTATTGATTGCCGTATTTTCGTCAACCTTACTTTATCAGATTTTTGTTTTTATCCGCCTACACATACGTATTGTACCACCAAATACGGACTTTAAAAGCAAACGGCAGTCAGAAAATGTTGGAGGCACTCAGTAGGTGCCGAGCCGGCACTCACTGAATGTCGTTCGGCACTTAGTGAGTGCCGCTCGGCATTCACTGAATGCCACAGAAATCTGCCGTGTGCCATTTTTCTGCAGAACTTCCCTTTTTAGGTCTTTTCTTTCTTCCCTTTTTCTTAAAGAAATTTATTCATGAAGATCTTTTTCCGAAAATGGTGTTTTACACCTGAATTCTCCTAAATACCTGGTATTTTCTTCTTTCTGCGGAATTTTATCGCGTTTGGGGAACTTTCTGAAGAGCTTGGAATACTTCAAATCTTTTCGGTCCATATCATCATCGGACGTGGAGGTGACGCTCTCCTAAATTCGACGGTCGGTCAAAATCGGGGTGTCTACAATTTGCCCCTCTTTGACAGAGCTTGTGGGGCAACGCGTCCCATAAGTGAATGTTAAAGCCTGTGTGAAGACAAGCCTTTGACCAGACTGTCGAATTTAGGTAAAACAAAATGCATTGCAAAAATGGCTTCACAAACGGTTCATGTTGGTCGTGCTCATCGGTGAGCTGCCTACGTATCCCATCAGGAATCAGACCAAGACGTAGTTCATGCAGGAGCTAAACATACACAAGCACAAGTGACCATACGGATGAATGCACCTATCTTATCGTGATGCAAGTGCCATGCAATGGTATTTTCCAAATTGACCTGGTCATGCAAGCGCCATGCTCATCATGTCTCCCTCACACATTTTATGTGACGTGTTAGTTAGGGAAGATCACCTAATTCAGTGACTGATGCGAAGATCTCTTACAGGGGTCATGATCCTTTAATTTGATTTTGGGGGGAATGTAAATCTGTTATATTCCAAAAACAGGGGTAAACGCAAATCTGTTGCGAGAACCGGGAATATAAATCTGTTATATCCCAAAAATGGGGGTAAACGCAAATCTGTTGCGAGAACTGGGAATATAAATCTGTTATATCCCAAAAACGGGGGTAAACATAAATCTGTTGCAAGAACTGGGAATATAAATCTGTTATATCCCAAAAATGGGGGTAAACGCAAATCTGTTGTGAGAACCGGGAATATAAATCTGTTATATTCTAAAAACGGGGGTAAACGCAAATCTGTTGCGAGAACCGGGAATATAAATCTGTTATATTCCAAAAACGGGGGTAAACGCAAATCTGTTGCAAGAACCGGGAATATAAATCTGTTATATTCCAAAAACAGGGGTAAACGCAAATCTGTTGCGAGAACCGAGAATATAAATCTGTTATATTCCAAAACGAGGGTTAACGCAAATCTGTTGCGAGAACCGGGAATATAAATCTGTTATACTCTCATGTCTTTTCAATTTTCAAAAATTCGGAGCCCATGGGCTCAAATATCTTCAATTTTTCTCAAAAATTCGGAGTCCACGGGCTCAAATATTTTCAATTTTTTTCAAGAATTCGGGAGCCCACGGGCTCAAATGCTTTCAATTTTCAAAAATTCGGAGCCCACGGGCTCAAACATCTTCAATTTTTTCAAGAATTCGGGGCCCACGGGCTCAAATATTTTCAATTTTCAAAAATTGGGGGCCCACGGGCTCATATATACTCTTAAATTTCAAAATTTGTAGTCAATGTGTACCTAAAAACGACCCCGAGGGAAAAAAGCGTAATGAGGGCAAATTTTGGGGGCCTCAAATTCAATTTTTGAGACATGGCTTGAATTTTTGGGGGAAAAATGAGTATCCTTGAACCGCCTTAATCGCGGCACACGCGGATTTTTGCGGCAGTCCGTGACTGCCATACGGCACTCTCGGAGTGCCGTTACGGCATTCAGCGAGTGCCGCCCGGTAGTTTACTGACTGCCGCGCACGGAAAACCGAGTGCCGCGCTTAAGCGACAGTGGCTAAAACCAAGAGGTTCAATTCATTTCATTCATTCTCTCATCTCTCTATAATCCGAAATCCCTCTGGAGAAAAATTTTTACTTCTCTTCTACTTGTATTGCTCTAGCCAGGACTTATTCAGGTTAGTCCTATTTGATCAAGACTTGATTAATCTCTATTATTTCATTATTTTTCTAAACTTTTCATGAATTTTAACGTGTAGATCTCTCTTTCTCTTTGATAGATTATGGAGAGTGGTTCAGGGCGAAAAAAGAAGGCCAAGTATATGGCCACCTATCATCCAGATGCTACGCTTTTGCTCGGGGATCCGGACGAGCATTTATCGGCCCGCGCGTTTAAGCGCGAGGTAAACGCTCCCCTTTTATTTATTTCTCGTATTTCTTTCTTGCATTTCCTTCTCTGTTTGAATGTAATGTAGGATTGTCACAACTTTTAGATACCCTGTTCCGAATGTCGTGCTCGTGGCGCCCCCGAGCGTCCTTGATCGCTTTATTCCATGCCCCTCTTTAAGAAATTTTTATTTTCTTATAAAAACTTCAAACTTCTCGTAAAACGTTTGTTATGTTTGAATTTTTCGGTCCTTTATTTATTATTTTTTTTAAATTTCACGAGCGCGATGCTTTTTCAAACATTCTTTTGTGAATTTTATCATTCTAACTCAATTTAGGTACTTGTGAACCTGTATTGAAACTAATGCCTCCTTTGAACCTGAACTTGCTTTGGATTTTCACAAATTTATGTATACTTTGAAAATTTCTCTCTCTCTAGAACATCATCTATTTTATTTTGCTTTTTCTTTTACCCAATTACTGACATCAGAACTTGTGGTTCTTTCTTGCAGCTGCAGCCGAAGGTGCTGAAAGGGCACGGCAATCTTGCTCACGGACATAAGTGGTATACAGAGTTGAGCGAGACTGTACAGGGGCTCGTAGACACGGCGGGATTTGGGGACTTCATCAAACTTTTGACGAAGAGCTCCAATGACTTACAACAGATACATGCCCTTGCTGAGCGGTGGTGGGATACTACGAGCACATTCCACTTCTCGTTTGGCGAGATGACGTTGACGCCGCTGGACTTCTCCATGATCACCGGGATAGCCTTTGGCGGAGAGCCTCTGAGATATTTGACAGATCAGGAGTGGGGCCAGGTGGAGCCGTTGCTAGGGGTGGTCCCGGAGGAGGCTCTAGTCACAGTCCGGTGGTTTATGGATACGTTTCGGGGCCGGCCTGGTTTCACGGACGAGCAGATGGCCAGAGGCTTCCTTATGTACATGCTGGGGTGCTCCTTGTTAAGCACCAAGGGTGACCGGATTTCTGTGTCCCTAGTTGCATCGCTGGAGCGTCTGGACCGGGTCGTTAAGTATGATTGGGCTGGTACAGGGTTATCTATCTTGTACAGGCATATGAGTGACATCTCCCAGGACAGACCGGCTTCTACTAGTGGGTATTGGAGAGCGTGGGAGGTATATTCTTTTCCATATTTTATTGCTTTTTATGCTTTCAGAAATTTATTCAAATTGAGAGACTAACCCCCCCTTTTTCATTCTTTCTTATATTGCAGATTTGGTCCCACGAGTATCTACGCATGATGTCTCCAGAGACGCGTGATGCTGACGCCCTTATCATGCCCCAGGGGCTAAAATGGGCGAAGGACAGGGTTGGGCGGAAGACCGGGGCCTACATTATTGTTTCGTTCAGGAACTTCCTGACGAACCTACGGGAGGAGCATGTCCACTGGCAGCCGTGGCTCAGGGTGCTACCTGAGGCTTCGTGTGGGGATCCGAGAGTCGGCCAGGTACGACCCGACGAGGCGACTCCTCTGTGGGCCAGAGGGCCAGGCGTGGTATCTAGGAGAGAGGGTGACCAGGCAGTCACTAGCGACTCCTGGATTCTTCGTGTCGCTCCCTCCTCCCGACTCTATGAGAGCCACGGACACTCTCCAGGGTAGCGAGTTTACGGTTGCTCTGCTAGGTTTGAGCATTCATGACTTTGTGGACCTCCTACTGGATATGCGGCGTTCCGTGCCGCTAAGCTGATGTCGAACTTCCCTCTGATGGAAGTGACTCGGGTGAGTAAGATTCCTTCAACCCTTTTATGAATTGTCTTTCATCCTTTTTTATTCATGCTTTTATTCCTTTTGTTTGCAGCCTATTCCCGCCGCCACTCGTCGTCCTGCCTTGCCTGAGTGGGACTAGACCATGTCTACCGTTTCATTCGGCGAGCCTCACTTGACGACAATCCCCCAACTATCACGGGGCGCCCCCACTATTCCTATCCATTATGACGTCGTCCCGCGTGCCTACGCGGAGGAAGGCTTGGCGTATGCCCATAGCGTGCGGTAGTTGGTCCTCGGGCGAGAGTGGATGGTAAGAAACTCATCCCTTCCTTTCACTTTTTACTTTGACTTTGATTGCCCCTTCTTTCATGACCTTTTATTCTTGGTTCTTGTTTTCAGGCTGAGGGAGCTCGGGCGACTGCTGCGACTCAGTTGAGGGCCCAGGTATGATCTTTACACCCTTATTCTCGGTATTTTGATTGTCTCTTCAACGTTATCTGAATTTATCTTTTCTTATTTCAGGCGGAGGAGATCAAAGTCCTGTCCCAGCAGGTGGGGCAGCTTCAACAGAGGCTCCAACAGTTCGGCATCCCTCTCAGCGATGCCCCCGGAGGTAGCGGTGGCGAGGGCACTAGCGGTGGCAGAGGCAGAGACAGAGGCAGAGGCGGTGGTAGCAGCGGACGTGGCAGAGTCGGAGGAGGAGCCCCTCAGGCGTACGACCCGCCAGACTCGCAGCCGGGGCCGGGGCTGATCATATTTCTTTCTCTCTTTTCCTTTTTCTTTTGAGTGTTTTGAGAGGACTTATACTTTATTTGATGATTGTATATACACATTTTATTTTGGTGATGGCTTCGTGATAGCCAGTAGGATAGGAACTTTGGATACCTCTATTATTATATTGTTGCTTCTTTATTATCATTTACCGTATGTGTGACCATAGCTTGGTCCATCTCTTGCCGTATGTTGGATCATGGCTTGGTCCCGTCTTTATTTTTATCTTTGAATGCTTCTATTTCCTTTATCTATTTGAAATGTACAAATGGATGAAATGAATGAATGAATGTATTTGCACGTGCTGCATGATCCGCACGTTTTATAGTTTTTCTATCTAGTTTTCTGTTTGCAGGTGGGCTGATCGTATTTCAAACAAACCCTGGCCAATGAAAAACCTGGCGCGGCACTTGGTTAGGTCTCCGCGGCACTCAGTGAGAGCCGCGGCGGCAGTCAGTAAGTGCCGCAACGGCATTCACGGACTGCCGCGTAGCACTTCATCGAGTGCCGCTATACTTTATCGAGTGCCGCGGGTAGGTAGACAGCTTTATTCTTCTATTTATACCCCTTCTTTCTCAAAGCTCCGCAAAATACTTCTCTTTTCTTCCCATTTCCTCTCCAAATGGCCCCCATTAGTTCTCAAATCCTCTTTCCATGGATGGATACTCTCTCTGGCATTGACAAGCTTAATTTCGAGTGTTTCAGACTAAACGATCTCTTTTCTTTCCGACAGATGAATCTGAATGAGGGTCTACTTCGCGCCGCCATCCAATGTTGGGATCCTGCTCTCAATGTCTTTCGTTTCGGCTCTCAAGAGATTTGCCCCTTTTTTGAGGAGTTTAGCGCCATTCTTCACACCGATCCTTCTGCTGAACTGACGGTTCCTCCAGTCCAGGCTGGGTATGTCCATGATTTAGCCACCCTTCTCCACATATCTCGGAATGCGGCGGGCTCCTTTATTTGTGATAGGCAAATTGATTTTGAGTGCCTTGCTTCCGTTTATGCTCCTATAGGGGACCCTTATGATGGTGAAGACCAGATCATCCGACGTAGTGCCCTGTCAATTGCCATGCTCTCTTACTTCCTATTTCAGTCATCTTCTGACATTCTTATACCCATTGCCTGTGGTTTGCGGGAAATGAAAAGTGTTGTTATGCTGGTCCTTGGTGAAACTCTGATTGGATTGGGCCACGCCCATGCTACTGGGGTCATGTTATCCGCCGGGGCACCTTTTGTTTTGCAAATTTGGCTCATGGAGCGTCTGGACCTCTTCATACATGCTTCCCATCTCCGTGGGTCACTTCCTTATGATCGCATGGAGATTCATAGCTTGTTTCAGTCCACCGACGCGTGGCGTGGTTGGCTTCAGGGCCTCTCTTCTAGTGACATCTGCTGGGTTTGTCCGTCGTGGATCTATCGCTCTGTTGCGGTACGCCTCCCTGGGCGACCTGGCATCTGGCTGCCGGGTTTGCATACCACTACTTTCTATATTCCTGACTGAGTCGTCCGTCAGTTTGGACTTTTGCAAGATGCTATTGAATCCGTGACTGCTGATTTCACCAGGGGGTCCCCTTTGCGCCCTTCTATTGTGAAGGCTTTCATGGAGGCTTGGCACAGCAGAATGGCTGCTCCGTTGTCCAGGATTCCTGCTCCGACCGTGCCTACTACCGAGTATCTTCTAGAGATCCAGGCCTTGGTTGTGAGGCGAGCTTGACAGACACATGTATAATAAAGTAGACGAAAACAGGGAAAAGCTTGCCATTTTACAAAAAATTTCTGACAGACCCTGCCTACTCTTTGCTTGCGCTTTTGAATGTGACTTTTCTTATTTTCTTCAAAAAGTGTTGTTATAAAGTTCTAACATGTTTAATCAAAGTGTTCACCCCTTCGATTAATCTTTTATGAAGAATTCTCCTTTCAATGTCTTTATTTGGCTTTTTTTTTATTTTATTTTTTTAGCTTTATTCTTTCTATGCCATGAATTCTCATATGTTCCTTTACAATACTTATTTTGATAACCAGGTGATCCAAAAAAGGGTCTTGTATCTGGGTTCTTCGGCTAGCAAACGAAGTTTGCCCCTGGTTTTAGGGCTTTGAAGCGGTTCCGGGTAGAACGCCAGTTTGCCCCTAGTTTAGCACAGGTTTTTTTTTTTTTTTTTTTTTTTTTTTTAAGTGACCGAACCGAGTAGGTTGCCTACGTATCCCCTAACGGGAATCAGGTCAAGCGTAGTTCATCAAGGTAGGAGGTTTTAAAAGAAACGGTTTCAAGAAAAGTATTTCTTGAGGCGATCGAGGTTAATTGGTTGCTTAAATTCAATCCCATCCAGGTCCATGAGATAGGCCGCCCCTCCGGAAAGGAGGGTTTTAATGATGTATGGCCCGACCCAGTTGGGTTTGAATTTTCCTCTGGGGTCGTAAACAGGCACTTTCAGTTCTTTGAGGACCAGGTCACCCTCAGCAAGCTTCCTAGGGTGGACCTTTTTATTGAAAGCACGAGCTATCCTCTTCTGGTACCCCCGAGTATGGTTTACCGCAGCCAGCCTATTCTCATCGAGCAGCATCAACTCCTCATATCTTCCTTGTACCCATTCTGATTCGGGGATCTCACATTCTGCCAAAACCCTAAGAGAGGGTATTTCTACCTAAATTGGGAGAACAGCTTCCATCCCATAGACCAATGAATACGGCGTAGCACACATTGAAGTTCTGACCGAGGTCCGGTATCCCCACAAAGCAAATGGCAGCTTTTCATGCCAATCCTTATATGTATCCGTCGTTTTTCCCAGGATTGCCTTAACATTTTTGTTTGCCGCTTCTACTGCTCCATTCGTCTGAGGCCTATACGGGGATGATTGGTGACGAGTGATCTTATACCTTTCCAAGAGCAAGATAACTTCCCCTTGGAAATGACTGCCATGATCGGAGATAAACTCATTCGGGACCCCATACCTGCAGATTATGTTTTTCTCGATGAAACTCACCACATCTCTGGCTTTCAAAGTTGCATACGAGGCCGCCTCTACCCACTTTGTAAAATAATCAATCGCCATAATTATGTACCGGTGCCCATTGGAAGCCCTTGGAACTATCTCACCAATGATGTTGATCCCCCATACGGAAAACGGCCAAGGGGTGGTCATGCTATAGAGCTGTGACGGCGGGGTATGCATCAAATTTGCATATATCTGACACTTGTGACATCTTCTAACATATTCGCAACAGTCTTTGTCCAAGGTCGTCCAATAGTACCCCTGTCGGACGATCTTCTTTGCCAGCATGTGCCCGTTTATATGGGGCCCGCATACACCCTCATGTATTTCCTCCATCATTCTTTTAGCTTATTTTCCATATAGGCACTCCAAATTATGCCCAGTGTAGGATTTCTTCCATAGCTTATCTGCATAAATCACAAATTGGGCGGTGAATCGCCGAATTGCCTTTCTATCCTTCTCTGAGGCTCCTTCGGGGTATTCTCCTTCTTTAATGAACTTCCACACATCCTCATACCACGGTACTTCCTCTTCGTCTTCCACGGCCGCGACCATTTCAAACGACGGTTGATTCCTCACTTCTATGGATAGCGGGATCATGGTAGTTTTGGAGGGGATTTGGATCATCGAGGCCAAGGTAGCCAATGAGTCGGCTAGTTGGTTTTCTTCACGAGGGAGGTAGTAAAAAGAAATCTTTTGAAATTGTGCTTTCAGACTTTCCAGGTAATCATGGTAAGGTCTCAGTTTCTCATGCTTTACCTTCCAATCTCCCCGGACCTGGGATATGATCAAATTGGAATCTCCGAAGACATCAATCCGTCCGACTTTCAAAGCCAAGGCCGCTTCCATCCCAATTATGCAGGCTTCATACTCCGCGGTGTTGTTGGTTGAGTTGTATTTGAGTTTGACAGCTAATGGGGTAGGGGTCCCATCGGGTGCTATGAGAATGATTCCAACTCCGTAACCTAATTGGTTGGCTGCTCCATCGAAGTACATTTTCCACAAATCCTCCTTTACCTCCATTATTCCCTCATCCGGGAACCTGAATTCTCCTTCGTCCTCGGATTCTACGGCGAGGTCGGCTAAAAACTCAGCGACAGCCTTCCCTTTCACAGACTTGGCAGTGACATATTTGATATCGAACTCAGCCAGCATCATGACCAACGGGAGATCCTACTGGTCAAGACGGGTTTTTCGAATAGGTATTTTAGTGGGTCCATTCGGGATATCAGGATCATAGGGAATGCTAGCATATAGTGGCGAAGGCGACGGGTACACCAAACTAAGGCCCAACAGGCTTTTTCCAAGGGGGAGTACTTTAACTCATATCCAATCATTCTTTTGCTCAAGTAATAAATGGCCTTCTCCACATGCCCCTCTTCTCCTTCTTGGGCCAGCATACACCCCATCGAATCTTCGGATACGGAGAGATAAAGCAACAAAGGTTTCCCGGGTGATGGTGGTGATAGGACAGGGGGGTTCTGGAGGTAGGTTTTGATTTTGTCGAAGGCTTGTTGGCAAAGGGTGTCCCATTTGAATTTTTCTCCTTTTCTAAGCAGTTTGAACAATGGGTCACAGGTCAAGGTGAGTTTGGAAATGAAGCGGCTGATGAACTGTATTCTCCCCAACAATCCCCTCAGTTCTTTCTCGTTTTTCGATGGGTTCATTTCGATTATGGCTTTTATCTTGGTGGGGTCCACTTCTATTCCTCTCTGAGTAATGAGAAACCCTAATAATTTCCCGGTGGTGACTCCGAACGTGCATTTCTGCGGGTTTAGCCTCATCTTAAACTCCCTCAATCTCTCAAAGAATTTTCTCAAAGCCTCTAGGTGCCCTCCCCTCTCTTTGGATTTCATAATCATATCGTCCACATACACCTCCACCTTTTTATGGATCATGTCGTGCAGTAAAGTTGTGGCAGCCCTTTGATAGGTCGCACCTGCATTCTTAAGTCCGAATGGCATGACCCTATAGCAATATGTCCCCCACGGAGTGATGAACGTGGTTTTCTCCCTATCCTCGGGTGCCATGAGGATTTGATTATACCCAGAGAATCCATCCATGAAAGATAGAAGCTCATGTCCCGCAGTGTTATGGACCAATACATCGATGTGGGGTAATGGGAAATCGTCTTTAGGGCTTGCCTTGTTTAAATCTCGAAAGTCAACGCAAACCCTGACACGACCATCCTTCTTTGGGATAGGTACAATGTTGGCAATCCACTTTGGATACTCGGTGACCATCAAGAATCCAGCCTTTAGTTGCTTTTCAACCTCCTCTTTTACTTTAAGTGCCCATTCTGGCCTCATTCGCCTCAATTTCTGTTTTATGGGTTTTGAATTGGTAAAGAGAAGGATGTGGTGCTGGACTATCTTTGGATCAATACCTGGCATATCATTATAAGACCATGCAAAAACATCTTTGAATTCATTTAATAGATTGATTAGTTCTTTGCTTTCTTCATTGCTAAGTGTTAAGCCGATAAAGACATTTTGAGGATTATTTTCATTTCCTAGATTAATCGTTAGAGTGTCCTCAATGATTTTACATGCAGATTCTTTTTCTTTTTCAATTAAATTTTGCAATTCATTAGGTATTCCATGATCATCACATTCATCACATTCATTAAGCGCATTCGAGTAGGCGGAATCAGTCATACTTTCATTGATTTTGTTAGGAGTGATTACAACAGACATAGCAATAGTAAGACGCCTCATTTGGGCCATTATAGACTCTGGGTGAGGGGGATACTTATCACTAGGCTCAAAGACCCACTCTTTGTTGATTCCCTGCTTGAGCTCCATAGTGTTACAACCTGGCAGTCCTTCGGATTCCGTCTTTTCTCCCTTTCCTGGCTTCGGCTCTTCTTCCGGCGCATCCTCATCACTCCCCTCTTCGACCTTGACTTCCAGGCCCTCGTCTTTTTTCTCCTTTTCTTCGGCTTTTGCCCCTTCTTCGCTCAACAGGTTCTGCATGACCGGTCCATCCAGTACACCAACCCAATCGTTGACGACAGCAGACTTTTTAGGCATTTGCAAAAACGGGTCTTTGTACTCGGAGAATTCATGGGAGAAAAAGATTTCGAACCCCGGCTTTAGACTTTTGTCCTTCTGGTCCATCCAAGGCTCTGGGAAGCCATAGAAGGGGAAATCTTCTCCTTCCTTCACGAAGTACCCGTTGAGCGTTTTTAGGTAAGGGTCCAGTGGCGCATCGAAAGCCTTCTTCTTTGCCCTTAGTTCCTTCTTCGTTGGCTGATACCCCAGGCCGTGAGTGTGAGTCTGAGTAGGAATTCTTGGAAACTCAGGCAGGCCCTGAAGGTTCTTTCCCAATCCTAATCCTGGAAAGAAACCCATCTTCTTCATGATCCCTGCGACCACTGGACTGTCATGCTGATCGAAATGGAGCGGTAGAAATTCTCTCGGCTTTTCTTCTTCCAACATGCTGATAAACTCGAATCCTCCCATTTTTGTTTCTATTTCCTGCAGCTGCAATTCTAGAACCGGTGCGCTTGATGAAGCTTTAGACGGACGAACCCAACTGTCCCCAAGGATGTCGCAGACCCTACTCTCCCAGATATATTTGACCTTTTGATGGATCTTCGATGATATGGCGCCCAAACTGTCTAACCATGGCCTCCCAAGCAGCAGGTTGAAAGAAGCAGGAATATCGATGACCTGGAATTCGGCTTCCTTTTCAAGTGGACCGACAGCGAGGTGAAGGAGAATTATGCCCATGACAGTTCTCTGAGTGTTGTCGTATGCTCTCACCTTTTGCTCAGATGGTATGAATGTCAATTCGTCCAAACCCATGCGCTTGGCTGTTCGGAACGGGCACACATTTAAGGCTGATCCATTGTCCACCAGACAGGCAGGTACAGTGTTTCCTAAGCATTCAACGGTGACATACAAGGGCTTGTTATGAACGGGCCCTCCGGGAGGTAGATCATCGGACGAGAAGGAAATAGCTAGAGCTGGGATCCTGCTGATCATCCCCACGAGAGCTCCTGGTATTGTATTGATAGAAACATCAAATTAGTTCAAAGCATCCAATACTGCCTGTCTGTGCTTCTTAGAGGCGATCAGCAATCCCCAGATGGTGATATTAGCTTGTGTTTTCCTCATCTGCTTTAAGACCCTATCCTCTTCTTCTTCTTTGTTCATTTTCCCTTTCCCTTTCTCCAGCTCCCTCCCCGGGTGATCTTCATCTAGTTCGTGCGGCTTGAAGTGTCTGCCTGACCGGGTCAAGTGACTGACTTCTTCTCTCATCCATAGATTGTCGGTTTCTGAATTAACTTCCAAAGTACTCTCTACCACCTCTGTTTCTTTGTCGCTTTCGTACCAGAGATCATCCTCCACCTGGCTCGCGTCTTGATCGTCACCCCCTTGGATCCACCAATCTGACTTTCCCATTTCACTTTTCCCCAGCTGATCCTCCAAAGCACAGATCATCGAGTCCTTAGGCAGCAGGTATGGCTTTCTCGGTGCCCCGGACTTAGTGATTAGCCCAAACGGATCAAAGGTTGCTTCTTCTATCCCCAAGAAATAAAGGCCTCGCAGTGGTGGCACGGCTCGGTGATCTAGAAGTGGATTTCTGGTAACATTCGGGGCTTTGGTAGGAGGTTCCGAAATTACCTTGTTATCAATGAGGTCCTGAATCTCGTGCCTTAATCTCATGCATCGATCCGTTGAGTGACCTTTCTGCTGATGAAATTTGCAGAAAATATCCCCTTGGAAATTCGGCAGAAGCGGACTTGGTAGGGGTCGAGGTTCCAACTGACGGAGATGCCCTTTGGCTAACAATCTGTCGAGGGCGGTGGACAGTGACACCCCCAAATCTGAGAACTTCCTTGGCGCTTTGTCCCCTCCTCTTCTCGGTGCTATGTCAAATTTCCTTTCTGGCCCATTCAGTGCATTGACATCGGTGGGGCCGGAGTGACCCCCTGTTTGTCCCCCATTGGACCCGTAGCTTGGCCACCTGTACCGGTTTGGTTGTTCCTTTCTCTTGATTACCCCTTCTTGGATTGCATCTTCTATCCTTGTCCCCACATCGAACACCTCGGCAAAAGTGTTGATTGACTGAAACCTCATCTTCTCCTGATAAACTGGCTGCAGATTTTTCATCAACATTCGGATCTGGTCTTTTTCTGATGGCCTCTGCACCGTCTTCGCGGCTTTCCCTCTCCATCGACTCAGATACTCAGCAAGTGATTCTTTGTTCCCTTGCCTGGTTGTTTCTAGATCTCGGACAGTGACGTCCAGGTCTTGATTGTACTCATACTGGGCCACAAATGATTTTACAACTTCTTCCCAAACTCTGGTTTTGCTTGGCTCAAGTGTAAGGTACCACGATAGAGCAGCTCCTGTTAAGGTTTGCTGAAATAGAACGGCCATCATGGTAGTACTTAGACCGCTAGGCTGAAAAGCTCCTATGCACATCCGGATATGACTGCGGGGATTCCCGGTGCCATCAAACTTATCAAAAACTGGCATTTTGAACCTGGCGGGCAGCGTTTCGTGGACCCCGTCATACAGGCCTTCTAACTCCATCAGATAGGTATCAACCCCCTGAGCTTTGCGCATTACCCTTTCCAACTTTTCTATTTTCTCGGTCAGTTGCTTCTCCTTCTCAGCTTTCTCTCTGTCTCTGTTGGCCCGTAGTGCATCGGTCCATTGGGCCTCCTGGTCATCAAACCAATCTCCTTCCCCTCCTCCCAAAGGTGGGTCCATAACAGGTGGAACTACATGTCAGCGATTCAGCTCTTCTATCATCCCCGTCATGCGATTTATGTTTTCAGCCTATCGCCTCATCTGCTCTGCTTGATGTTCTACTAGTACCCTTAAACCGGACATTTCTTCGTTGTTTCTCTCTTCGGCCAAGTCAGCGCGTCCTCCCCTTACTAGCCTTGCTGTGGGGTCCCTAAACCAGGCTTGACTTGATCTGGATGCTATTTTTGCTCCTACATCAGATTTTAAAATTTTATTATTATTATTTTTTTTAAAACCTATGTATTTTGTTTTAAAAGATTTTTGGTAAAGTAAAAGCCCTCCTTTCTTTTTTATGTCGACGCATGTCATGCGAATGCAATGCATGTGTGCGTGTGTGCCTACTCTATATGCCAAAAGAAAAAGAAAAGTCCTAATCCTAACACATAAACACATAAAATCTTCACCCATGTCAAGTGTGCCAATTTCTCTTCTCATTGTGATCCTCATTACCCCTTCAAAATAAAATTATTTGGAAAGTATTTCTCGGATGATAAAATCTTTTGAAAACAATTCTTGAGAGTTTTGGATTTTTCCCTTTGAAGGTATAAACATTTCTTAACAAAAGATGACTGGGTTGAGACTTTGCTTTGGAATTCATTTGAAAAGCATTTCTTTCAAAATAATTTTCGAGGATTAGTTTGGAGTTTTAATCAAAAGTGAACTCCAAAGATTTTTGAAAGAGCAATTGAAAAAGATGGCAAAAGTCCATTTGCTTTCAAAGATGGATTTAAAATTCTTTGGGTAGGAGGATCACATGATCGGATTATTACCATACTCTTCGTGAATGCGGATGCATACAAGGTCAATGATGCTTAACTAAACATGATATAAGAAGTATAATCTTATAATCAGAGTTCAGCATGTCCTCCAAATGTCGTGGAACATGAGGAGAAATTGCTAAAAGCTGATTAAAATATTATACATCCTTCATCAAGCGAGTATCGTCATCATCTCAAGTAATCCCTTCCGGGCATACAAAACTTCCTAGCACATAATCCTGATCAAGAATTGATTTCCTAAGATTGAAAGGTTCTACAGAAACTATCATGCACAGGCTGGGTTTTGGTCAAATAAGGGACCCTTGACACACACCCGATAGGATGCTTCATATACCAAATCATGGTATGAGATCAAGGGTGATCACACAGTCCCATGATGACTTGACCGACCGGGTTGCTCCGAGCCTCCAAGGTCATAGTTCCGTGCGATCGACTGGCTGGACATGCAAGTGAAATGCAACAAGCACACAAAGATTAATTAATTTGATTAAAAGGACATTTTTCAAGTCTAATCCTCAAGTGAACCCAAAATCAGAAATTCTGGTCTGCGAAACCAGAGATTCTGGGTTCGATCCCCAGCAGAGTCGCCAGATTGTAGATATCGCAGGTTTTCTCTCTACCCACAGCTTTTCTTTTAAAATTCTTTTTCACAATTTTAAATCCAAAACAAATGAGTCGCCACTTAATTTTTTTTAAAAAGGAAAATTAAGAAACCATTTTTAAAGGAAACTGATCTTTTAGAAACCAGAGATTAACTGGGTCCGGGGATTATGGAATGAGAGAGGAAGGAGCCCGTCGAACTAAAACACCCTCTCTCATCCTATCTTGCGATAGGCCTCTACTCAATATCCTTTTAATCGAATTTATTAATCTAAGCATGCCCTCAACTAATACATATATACATATATATATCACAAAAGCATGTCCAAAGGGTGTAAAATTGCTAATGCCAAAATATCATTCATAAGCCACATAGGTCAAATAGCATGCAATATGATATGCAATAGGGAACAAGAGAACTTACCCGGGATCCAGTAGCGATATTGAACGTGCAATGCATGCAAACAAAATAAAATCCTAAAAAGAGTCTCTAATCACATATACACATAAGGCAAAAACCTAATTCTAAGGTGTCGTGCATTAAGTCGAAAAATCAAATAAAATCAAAGAATTTAATGAACTAGGGAAGAGATATGAGATTGTACCTCAAGTGCGCTACAAAACAATGAGTTAGTCCACATGATATACAAAATATAAAATTGGATCTTAGATAATGATCCTAGACTTCTAGCTTAAATCTAACAAACATGATTAAATCTAGAGCAAATAAATTCTAATTACAAAGTCAAATCATATGGATGAATATAAACATGGACAAGAATAAGGTATGACATACTCCTAGACTATGATTTCAAATTCAAATAATCCTTATTGAAACAAGGTCTAAATCTCAACCCATGAAAGTGTCTATCTAAGCCATTATTCATAAGATTGATTGAAACTATTGCAGAATTTTGGAAATTGCTGAGAGCAGATTGGGTCATGAAAAATGCAAAAACCATGTTTTCAACGGTTGGATCTTAATGATTTTTGGACATGATATGCCTCTGTGAGTCTAGTTTATAACCCAGAAAGAAAATCAAGGTTTCAACGGTTGGATCTCCGGGAATTGGGCAAAACCCAGGCATCACTCAGCATTCTACAACCTTCCGTCCAGAATTCTTGCACGATTTTTTAAAAATAGAAAAAAGATCAGAAATGCTTTGTTCTTTTTAGGGTGACTTCCTAACACATTAATATGCTTAGAAAAAATTATTTTGGGTCACAAACAATCTATTAAATTCCCGATTTATTTATTTCAAAAGAGTGTTGCTGTGCTGAAATCCTGGGCAGATTGTTGTTGCTTCACAAAACTCATGACCAAATTATTTTAAACATGAAACCACCTTAAAACAAAAATTACAGTGGTAGAACATTGTGTTATTGACACTTTTCCGTTGGTTTCACTTGATTTCAATGGTTAGATTTCGAACTAAAAATCTTTGATCAAAAACAGTTTATGAACTCACTGTTTTCATTTGTCAAGTTCAATTTTATTTGTTAACCCCAACCATTAAACCATGAAGTTGGACTTAAACTAAACCATTTCCTCCTACCTTTTGATGGTCATTGGAGGCTAAAGACCTTTGTATTTGTAGGTTTCAAATGAAGTATGAATAGACTTCATGAAATCTCAAAATGAGGATTCTAAACCATGGAGATGGGCTTAGACTCAAAAAAGAACACTTTCTCCTACCATTTGATGGTCATGGGAGATAAAGACATGACTAATGCTCCTAAGTTTCAAAGAGAATAAGGAAATGACTTCATGAGATACCAAGTTTAGAGGATCCAAGTCATGAGTATGGACTTGGATCCATCTATATGAAATAAAGTGATGATCAAATTTTGACTCTCATCTAGAGCATAAGCTTTACATGGGATTCAAAGGATCATACTTAAGAGATCAAGAGAGATATTGAAGATCTCCAAGACTCTCAAGAGAAGAACATATACAAAGAAATAGAAGGAAGAATTAGAAATAAAGACTCCTAAGCTTACTTGACAAACAAAGAAAATAACAAGAGATTTTAGGATTAGAAATTCAAAAGAAAAAGAGTAAATAAACAATCTATGGCATAGAGGATCACCTCCAAATTATCCTCAAAGTTCTCTTTTCTTTGAAGATCTTCCAAGCTCTTCTTCCTAATTCTCTAAACTCTCTTCTCTTTTCTCTCCAAAAATATGTTGGTGGAGTAATGGCTATTTTGTGTGTTGTGTTGTATATAGTGGGTAGCTCTTGTTGTATTCTCACCCTCTCCCTTCCAAGGAAGATCCCTTCTCTTTTATAGGCAAAATTACCAAGTTTTTTCAGTGAATTTCAGAGCAAAAAACAGGTGTAAATCTCTCATTTGGTGGTACAATGCGTACTTTCTAAAATTAGGCAGACTGCTGCCCAGGGCGGCAGTCCAAAAAGCTGTGCGGCAGTCCGTGAGTGCCACCACGGCATTCCGCGACTGCCGTCGCGGTACTCCGTGACTGCCGCGCGGCTCTCAGTGAATGCCGCGACAAATTATTGATTGTCGTATTTTCGTCAACCTTACTTTATCAGATTTTTGTTTTTATCTGCCTACACATACGTATTGTACCACCAAATACGGACTTTAAAAGCAAACGGCAGTCAGAAAATGTTGGCGGCACTCAGTAAGTGCCGGGCCGGCACTCACTGAATGCCGTTCGGCACTTAGTGAGTGCCGCTCGGCATTCACTGAATGCCGCAGAAATCTTCCGTGTGCCGTTTTTCTGCAGAACTTCCCTTTTTAGGTCTTTTCTTTCTTCCCTTTTTCTTAAAGAAATTTATTCTTGAAGATCTTTTCCGAAAATGGTGTTTTACACCTGAATTCTCCTAAATACCTGGTATTTTCTTCTTTCTGCAGAATTTTATCGCGTTTGGGGAACTTTCTGAAGAGCTTGGAATACTTCGAATTTTTTCGGTCCTTATCATCATCGGACGTGGAGGTGACGCTCTCCTAAATTCGACGGTCGGTCAAAATCGGGGTGTCTACAAAATGATATTCAACTTTTTCTATATGCAGCTGACCTATTTAGAGATTTCCAAATCGACTTTAGAGTTCAATTGATTTAAACTCTATAGATCGATTGAAAGTTCAATCGATCAAAACTAGTTCGATCGATCGAACCAACATCCTCATATGTCTCTCCAAGCATTCTCATAAAGCTAAGAGTGGAACTTTCTAGGCTCTTTATTGTTGGCTCTTTAATTCTCATGATCAAACTCTTTGGTCAGCGAATTAACTAGCTGATCAACTAACGTTTACTCCACTATAAAATGGTAACTGCACTCCAACGCAAAAGAACATATCTGAACTGATAACTAGACTTATATGGTGTACTAATATCCCTCTACCGTCAGCATTGATAATCATATTCAGGTAGTCAGATAATTGTTACTGTCAACTTGAATGATGATTACATCTTCCATTCCTTGAGTTTTATTTACCTCTCATGATTTCCAAACATGCAGATAAGTTGGTAACATTCTCAAGGGAATGCTTACTCTTTATCAAAGGATAAATTCCATCTTGACAATATATGTTCATAATCCTATGAATGTGACATACCTAAGATACCCAAGTGTTGATCTTTAATGCCTCACTAATTGGTAAGTCAAAGCAGTCACATCTATAGTCTATGTCCATAATCGTCTCAAGATTAAGAACATGTACCTTATACAACTTATGAGTTCCTATCGATTGTTGACAGTTTTATATGTCAATAGGAATTTTATGGTCCGTCAATGCACTATAAGCACTAGCATATTAACCAAGAGTCATACTCTAGTGATTGAGATTCATCACTCCATCCAATGGTGATTAATCATGCTACAGTGTATACCTAATGAGATATCCAATCTCATTATCCACTGTGACAAGTTTTAAGTATCAAAGGATAGTAATTCGTATCTCACTTATATGTATCTCATACATATACGAATTACCTACTATGATACTTAAGTATTACAAAATAATCATCTCATGAATCATACATAAAGAAATGCATAAATGACATCCATATATAAAATGCCAAATGTAACATACATAAAGACACGGGGTTTGAGAGCATAAACCCATCATTATCTACATAATCCTTTTTTTTTGCTCTATGATGCCTTCATCTACTCTCCCACGATGTGGGATTTTTTCTCAGTTTCCTAGATAAAGTTGGGTCCAATGAATTCTTTGTTTTCGATCTTTGCTTAACGTATTGGTAATTGGTGTGGTCTTTTGTATATAGCTATTGTGACACACGCTCCCGCGATTAATTATTACTATATTAGCATGCATTCTTAATTATATAATAATGTTGAAAATGCATTTTTGATGTGGGTTTTGACCCAATGAATTGATTATGGGTATCCGTTTAGGAACCCAAATATGGCCAATGTGGCAGTCCTTAATTGGGACATGGATTGTGAAGTCCTTGTGTGATGGGACGGTGATGTGGAATCACTTTATATGCTTACATGTTTATTAAGGGCTTATGTGAAATATTTTATTGTATTATTTATATCATGTTAATTGGTTTGATGTAAGGCTGTTCATCGGTCAATTTGAAGGAACATTTTCAATTGAACTGAAGTGTCAATTTTTGCAACTTATCAACTGAAGCTGAACAATTGATGGTGGATTTTGGGGTGTCAATTTTTTGTTCGACTTCAGGGGACATGAAAAGGAAAAAAAATTCAAGACTCCACATGTCAGCTGGGGTTTGTATGCAGAACACTAAATACTAGTAAGTTCAAAACTCCATATGCAACTCCAGATTCAATAAATTCAAGAAAAAGAAAAGATTTAACAACTAGTTCAAAACTAGTGCTAGTGAAATCAAATACTAGTAGTCTTCATTCAAGATTCAAGAAGAGATAGTCTATTAATTTGTATGCAAAACTCCAAAGATTTCCCAGATTTGAGAGAGAGAGAGAGAGAGAGAGAGAGAGATAATGGTAGATCGTGGCGGTGGTGGTGGTGTTCAATCGTTATAGTAGTGGTCGATCATGATACAAGTGGCACTGTGGTGGTGGTCGATCGTTGGTGATGAAGTTGGCTGGTCATGGTGGAGAGTGTAGAGGCAGAGGAGGTTAAAAAGGTGGCGGCGACTAAGATTGGATTTCAAAACCCTAGTTCTCACAACATAGAGAGATAGAGAGAGAGATAGAGAGCGAGAGATAGAGAGAGAAAGAAAGAGAGAGAGATGGGAAAGGAGAAAGAAACTGATAACTTCCCAGTTCTCATAGCATAGAGAGAGATGGGAGAAGAAAGAGAAACTTATAAATGAATGACATAACTAGTCGTGGTAGGATATGGGATTTCAGATTTGGGGTAGTAAAAAAGGACATCGCTTGTAAGTCATCTTTGTGGGACTTATTGTATTTTATTTTATTGTATTGTAGTAGCCAATTTAGCAATAAAGAAGAAGTATTGTACTCCTATATTGTAGTATTAGGTAGTGACTAGTGAGTGATGGAGGCTAATCAGTTTTTGGGAGTAGAGTTTTTGTATTTTTTTAATACTAGCATCTTCTAGGAACTTACGCACACGCAGTATGTCAGTGATTACACAAATATCAAGTTTAACCCCAAAACATAGTATTAGACCAGCATTGAAGTGGCAAATTTACCCTTTAAGACATGTCTTGCATAACCATCAACAAAGGACTAGATCGTCTTCCACAGATATAATGGTATGATATTTTGGTCGATTCAATTGGTTTCAGTCTAGTAAAAGGACTAACCGAGGACTGAACCGAAGCTTCAATTTTTTAATTCTCTAACTGAGCACCAACCGATTGACCAAAAACACCGACCAAATCGGTTCGATTCGGCCAGTTTCGGTCGGTTGACTTGGTTTGGTGGTTTTTTTTAACACCCCTAGTTTTGGGTACCTTTGTGAGTATGAATTAGATGTGCTACATAATTAGTAGGCAAATTAGCAATTTTATAATATTATATGGGATCACTTATGGGACCCATGCGAGACATAGACAAATACCTATTTAGATTTGGGATAGTTTTAATATAGTTTCTTAACTAGTAGGGATAAAATTGTAACACATTAGAACTTGTGGGGAGGTAAACACAAATAGTGAGAATTAGTTTACATGTTGTGAGACATGTGTCATGGGGTGACACATGTCATCACTCTCTCTTTCTGCTTTCATTTTTGGTGAGATTGAGAGAGAGAGAGAGAGAGAGATACGGAGAGTTATACGATTTTGTTCGACGGAGCTTTTGACGGCAATTGTCGCGCCATTTGACGTTCAACTTTAATTTTGAATGCATATTTGGACCCCTGGAGGTGAGTCTAATGTGTAGATGCCAAATTGGTTGCATTTCGTGATAGTTTTTCTGTAACCCATTTCGGAAGGGTTTGATCATAATCTACAATTTTGATATAGGAATTGTACCCAGCTATTAGGGGGTTAATAATCTGGAATTTAGCAGCGACTTTTATGAGGTCAGTGATACCAATTGGAGATTCAATTGGTTGATACCTTGTTTTGGTTCTTTTGTATGCTAATCATGTCTAATTGTATAATTTAGCTTGTTTAGTCAATATTGGGCAAATTCATGTGGTTAATTAGGCCCAATTATATGTTAAAAGCATGGTGTGATGAACTTATATGGGCATGTTAAGTTATCTATTTGGGTCAATGGTGTGCTTATGTTGTTCATTGTGTGTGTTGGTTATTGAGCCGCCAGAGGCTTTTGGGTATCGCACATCTAGGGGTGAAATCGGTTCGGTTCGGTCGGTTTTGGGAGGGTTTTTCCACCGACCAAACGGTTCGGTTCGGTTCGGTTTTTTCGGTTTTAGGCTTAATTTTCGGTTCGGTTCGGTTCGGTACACTGCACCACACCTATGAAAACCGACCGAACCGATCAGTTCGGTTCGGTGGTTCGGTTTATTTCGGTTTTCTTTCACCCCTACGCACATCTGACGAGAAAGGTGTGGGTGCCTGCCAGTCGCGTGGATTCAATGGTGGAATTACGGATTGGATTGACGGTGACAACACATGTATTCTGGCAACTATAGTTGAATGTAATAGGATGGATTATGACTTGTTGTTAGTTCATGTTTCCAATTATTATCATTCATTAAGCACATAGTTTATATATTGTAGTGGTTATTAAGTAACCATCGTAAGTGAACATGCCAGTGAGGACCCGAAGAAATGATTCGATAGGCTGGGCAAGAGCGGAGTAGCTCATGTTTATTTTTATGTTCCACGTAAATCTTGTAGAACTTGTTTTTGTTAGGAAACTGCGTTCCCAGAATCCGTTGACAGTGCATATAACTTGGTACTGCAAAAAATTTCGTGAAACCTATAATAACCCTACAAGGGCAGAACTAGGGTTACCTTGAACTGCAAAAATGGATTACTGTAGTAGACGAATCGAGAAACCAGGCTCGATAACAGTTCACGATCTTCTACCGTATTGCTCTGCTGCCAGAATATCGAACTGAGTATGGGCTCTCTCGAAATCCTTTCTGTTTTCTGCTCTCCCTCTTTTACGCTCTCTTTTCTATTCCGAGTTAATAATACTCTATATGGAAAAACGCAAAACAAGAAGGGAGCCAAAGCAGCATATATATAGGCTACGGTAGGGACCATAAGAAGTCAATAAGGAATAGGCTTCCTTATGGAATTAGGAAACCCTAATTCGAACTGAATCAGAATCCTATTTCCATAAATTATAATTCATACCACTAAAGAATTATAATTGCACTCCTACCCTTATCTTAAAAATATATTTTGAGCACCATGTTATTAAATGCTTATTATCTCCCCACGTTAAGATTACAGATATCCATTAATTAAATATAATTACTGACAATCACATTTAATTAATCTCTTAAAATTCCTTGAGATCCTCTGCTCAACTTATCTGATATGTCGGATACAAAATCCACCTGCAGGGTTTGACATAATCAAAACTTATAAGCTTCCTCAAGGGGATATCATCAATCCCAAAAATTGAGACATGGATTCCATCATTAATTTATATCCACCACACAATCAATATTGTCACCCAATCCAATGAGATATTGACCCATTTAAGGATCTCACCCTTTTAGGGATCAAAGTGTAAATATCAAATGTACGTGTCTGTAAATTAACTTAGGATTTAGAGCGTAAGCACTCATAATAGCCATGAGGTATTAATTATCTTATAAGTCAGTATAAAGATAATTACGGTCCCGTTTAATACACAAAGTGTACCAGTATAGTGAGTTGAAACTATACCACTTTCCGTAGTCAAGACAAATCTACTACAACACCATGCTGCAGTCCTACTGATGGTGTGTCCAATCCCATCTAAGACTGTAAACCAAAATCTTACATTCTACAAGATCCAATGGTCTAATCTTCTGTGTGTAAGCCGAACTCTACACACCAAACCACCTACTACGTAGAACGAGAGACACACATGCATAATATTAAATAAACAATATAATACAAACATTGCCCACACAGATTCTCATAAAAATGGAATAACTGATTTTATTAAATGAATAATAAATCAACTACATAAAGCATGGCTTTTAGTATATATCCCTAACAGTTTTGTGTTGTACCGATTTTAATCCAAGCTTCAAAACTTGTAATAACTCTAATTGGTAAACTCATGAATGTTGTAATATGGTTAGTTCGTGTTTATAGAAGTTGTTTGTGTTGGTTTTGTTCACATTTATCAAGAGTTGGGTGTGTTTGTTGGTTTTGGTTTAGAATTAGTCTTGCTACCAAAATGGCTCTGCTGCCTAATGCAGTCGACTGCTTTACAAACCAGTCGATTGGATTCATGAATAAAATGAGGTCAGGTTTCTGTTTTTCCTAAACTAATCAACTGGGAGTGCCTTTCCGGTCGACTAGATCCATTTTCAAAATGGGACATTCT
The DNA here is from genome assembly GCA_033977485.1 of Hydrangea macrophylla. NCBI lineage: Eukaryota > Viridiplantae > Streptophyta > Magnoliopsida > Cornales > Hydrangeaceae > Hydrangea > Hydrangea macrophylla. Next base: position 40,361,474 of record CM066984.1, read on the forward strand.
GGAACCACAAATATAGTCAACCGGATTTTGGCACCACTCTCTGTAGATGTAGTCGACCGGACATGGGTCAGTCGACTGGATTGGATCTTGGAGATTTTAGGCTCTCTGTAGTTTCCAAAATAGTCGACTGGATCCCCAATCAATCAACTAGATTATTATGTTTCCAAAACGAAATATTTTATAAGTTTAACCGGGAAAAATTTTTATAACTCTGTATTTTATGGTTATATTGAACCTTTATGGGTATTGTGTGTGCCTTGGTGGCATGCCACATGTCCTAGAACCATATGGGTAGTTCTGAGGCATGACAGCTATAGAGAGCTAAAAAAAGGTTATAATCAAGAATAGATATCCACTTTCCCGGATACACGACCTGTTTGACCAGCTGCAAGGATTGAAGACATTTGCGAAGATTGATCTGTGTTCAGGATATCACTAGTTATTGGTTCGACCAGAAGATGTGTCAAAATTTGATTTCAGTACGAGATACATGCACTATGAGTTCCTAGTGATGTCTTTTGGATTAACCAATGCCTCGACAGTATTCATGGACCTAATGAATAGAGTATTCAGACCTTATCTGGATCAATTCATTCTAGTATTCATCGACGATATTCTGATTTATTCTAAGACGAAAGAAGAGCATAAGCAGCATTTACATATTACTTTGCACTCACTCTAAGACAATCGTCTGTATGTGAAGTTCAGTAAATGTGAGTTTTGGCTTCAGGAGGTCAAATTCTTAGGACATGTTATTCCTAAGATGTAATTTCTGTAGACTCATCCAAGATTAATGCAATCTTAAACTGGAATAGACCGACTAATGCGACGAAAGTTAGAAGTTTTCTTGGTCTAGCTAAGTATTACCAGAGATTCGTAGAAGGATTCTCCAAGATTGCAGGGCCATTAACAAATTTGATGAGGAAAGAGGTAAAGTATAAATGGACGGATAAGCATTGGAAACCATAGCAGAGTTTGATCTCCAAACCGCACAGTCAGAGAAGAGATGTCACTTTGGGTGTCTTGTAGTGCAACCAACACTCATTGGTCACATCTTGGAGGCCCAGCAGAAAGATGAAGAGTTGAAGAAGTGGTTCGCCAGAGTTTCGGCAAAAGAACAGGAAGAATAGAGTATCAGTTCAGATGGAGAATTCAGATGCAGAGGCCGACTTATTGTACCCAATGCGGAAAGTCTCAAAAGAAACATATTGGATGAGCCACACAAGTATAGACTAACAGTCCACCCAAGAGGTACCAAGATGTACAAAGATCTGAAGAGGAATTTTTGGTGGGAAGGGATGAAACGAGAGGTACCTAAACATATATCCAAGTGTTTCACGTGTTAGCAGGTCAAGATAGATCACAAGAAACTATCAAGAGTTCTACAACCACTGCCAATTCCAGAATGGAAGTGGGAGCATGTTACCATGGACTTCATGGTCAAATTGCCAAGATCACAACAGAACCACGACGCCATCTAGGTGATAGTAGATCAATTGATGAAGTCTGCTCACTTCATAGCCTATAGCATGACATATCTTGTAGAGAAACTAATTCAGATGTATTTCCAACAAGTACTTCATAGTGTTCTAGTCTCAATAGTATTAGATCGTGACTCGAGGTTCACCTTAAGATTTTGGGAAAGTCTTCAAGCAGCAATGGGAACTTCTTTGAGATTGAATTCCGCTTTTCATCCACAGACTAATGGGAAGACCAAGCAGACTAATCAAGTTATGGAAGATATGCTCCAAGCTTGCGTGATTGAGTTCGAGAGTTCGTGGGAAACCCACTTACCCTTAATTGAGTTCGCCTACAAAAACAGTTATCACTCGAGCATAGGAATAGCACCGTTTGAAGCATTGTTTGAAAGGTCGTGCCATTCCCTACTATGTTGGGCTACAGTCGGAGATGGTAAGCTTCTTGGACCAGATATGATTCGACAGACGATCAAGAAGATCAGTTTTGTCAAAGATAAGATGAAGGCTACCCAGAGTAGACAAAAGAGTCATGCGGATAAACGTCGAGAAAATGATTTACGGGATTTTAGGATGTAAGTTTTTTTTCATTGAAATTGTGTAAAATATTTTATTTGTAAAATATTTTGCGTCATTATTAATGCAACCAAACACCAGAGGAAAATATTTTACATTGAAACAAATGGAGCAAACTTTCACGTGCATCATACTTGGCCAGTTTGGTTAATTAAAACAAGGCTAGATTACATTTTGGTATTCTGAAGTTTGAGCGAAGTTTCACTTTGGCCCCTCTTGTTTCAATTGTAACACTTTGATCCCTGTAGTTTTGATTTCGTTTCAATGTATGCCCTGTCTCTAACTCTATTAATGCAACTTGACGGAGCACTCGTGTGCCTTGAAAACTCTAGGTCCCAAAGTGAAACTTCTCCGAAACTCTAGGGCCCAAAGTGAAACTTCACCCAAACTAAAGGGTACAAAAATGTGAGTTTTTCGTTTAGTTTCACTAACGGAGTTAGAGGCAGGACCTATATTGAAACTAATTTTAAGCTACCGGGACCAAAGTCTTACAATTGAAACTAAAGGGCCCAAAGTGAAACTTTGCCCAAACTATAGGGTGCTAAAATATAATTTAGCCTTAAAACAAGGGAAATTTGGTGATAGACCCCTCAACATTAGGGGGATTTGTCAAAAACCCACATGATTTGACACTTTTTTTTTTAAAAAAAAAAAAACCCCTTGCCACTTTTGTTATTCAGCAAAAAGCCCCTCGCTGAAAGTTTTTCTGACAAAAAAATGGATAACTTAATATTATCTGTCAACCTTAAACCACCATAACTTACTTTTTTTTCATCTTTTTGGGTGATCTTTTTTGGGCAATGCTATTGCCGGAGCAACAATGGCTAATGCCAGAGCAAAAAGTGTCGCTAAAAGTTTTAGCAACACAAACAAAAATGTCTCTAAAACATTTAGCGACACTTTTTGCTCTGGCAATAGAGATAGCCTTTTTTTTTTGGATTTCATGTATTTGGTTGAGATCTACAAAAATATATATAATTTGGAACCTCGTTTTTGCGATTTTATCTGTTAAAATAGACAATATTATATATTGGCTAACAGAAAATAGTGACGAAAAGAACCATAATTTTCTCATTTTTTGGTCTTTATGGATGATTGTTTTTGGATTTCTTTATTTTTAAATTTCATGCATTTCCTCGAGATCTACGAATTGGATTAAAAAAATTTACATAAAAAAATTAGTTGCAGCTTGATTTTGAGATTTCATCTATCTGCAACAAGTAATGTTATCTGTTTGTATTAAAGACGATAACTTTCTCAATTCTTGGGCTTTTTGGGTGATTTTTTTTTTTCGAGATCTACGCAATTGATTGAAAACTTCACAAAAACAGGTCATTTGCAGCCTCATTTTAGGATTTTATCTGTCTGCAAATATAAAATTTTATCGTTTTTTTGGACTTTGTGTGTTTTTTTTCTTATATATTTTTTCCGAGATCTATGCTCCTATGATGCCAATTTTACAAAATGGATATGTTTTGTTAGGAATTTAAAGTTTTTCTTAGATATGATAGGGCATTTTTGACCAAAACAAAAATAAAATGGCCTAATGAGTTGAAGAAAAGTAGCTTGAATTTTAGCTTGAACGTGTTTTATTTGAGTGAGCTGTGACTGAAGCCCCCTTAAAACAACTAATTGGTAGAATTGCACTACATTGACACCAAATTAAAACTACGTGGTTTCATGTGGCACTTTATAAAGTATATAAACTAAAGTACCATCGGAAGTAAAATATAAGGGTGCAATCATTTAGAGCAACTTTCGTGGTGTGATTCTATAGGATAAATTAGCTTAGTTATCCTACGGGTGTCCAACAGTGATGTTTTTTAAATAGTAACCTAGTATAGTGTGTATAATAAACGAACTTAAGTTTATCCTCACTAATTTCGTTTGCTATAGAGCCAAACGGTATCTCCCAAAAGCAAATGAAATAGCCACTGTTGGCCTGAGCCGAACGGCAAAGACACTATAGGGCCAGTGTCTAGCCGGCAATCCCAATTGTCGTGCATCACATTGCCTTTTTGGGTTTTTGGTTTATTTTTTATTTATTTCTTTTTAGCTTTCAAATGAGATTGGACCAAAGAAGAAAAAAAAATAAATAAATCATGAGATTGGACCAAAGAAGAAAGAAAGAATAAAAAAAAAAGCAAAAAAAAAAAAAAACAAACCACATTGTGATTGCCGTTTGGCGCCAAACGGCAATCACAATACGGCAATCACAATGTGGTTTGGTCTCCAAACGGCAATCAGTTCACCATTTGAGCTCACTCCTATACTATGAGCTTTTCAATTTTTGTACACGAACTTAGCCTAAATTTGCTCTACAAGTTTTCACACCATTGCAATTGCTCTTACAAGTTAACAAATGGTAAAAAAATTATACTACCCCTGAGTCTCCGACAATTAGAGAGAGGACCCCTAGTGTTTATAAAATTAATCTGACAACCTCAATTAGTAGAGGTATCATCAGTTCAATTCGGTTCGATTCGATCGATTTGGGAGGATTTTAAAATCGACCAAATAGTTTCTATTTTGTCGGTTTTAGGGTATTTTTTTTGTTTGATTTTCCCACAACATTGTCTTAATGAAAACTGAGTGAACTGATTGGTTCGATCGGTCAGTAAGATCCAGTCGGATTTGTTGACCTCCAATTAGAGCTGTTGGTTGGCTGATCATTGGAGAACTTGCGCATTGACTTACCACCAATAAGAATATTATTAACACATTGTACTCTCAAGTCATTTTAGTACTTTTTAAGTCATATTTATCTCTTCGAAAGTGAAAATGATGACGGCAACCATTTTCAACAATTCACTAACGGCAAAGGGAATCTGTTACTAATAACCAGAGCATAAAGTGGTCTAACTTTTGAAACAAGAGAGATATTGCCTACAATTGCAAGGAACTTCAGGATGTAAGTGTAATTTAACCTATTATAACTTTTAATAAAATAACTGAATTTCATCGGACATCAACCACAAATACACTTTTGAACTCAATAAGATGATCAACATTCTTAGACAAATACAATTTCTCAAGGACAAATGCTTAAAGAAGACCCAACTGCTAAACTAATTCGCAACTTTACCCTTTGAAGATCCAATTAAGCTGAAGTTCAGAATTCAAATTGTGTATACAGACCATTGTTTCTACTGATAGCCAATTGATTGCATCACTTGAATATTCAAGTCAAAACATGACTATATCCAGTCAAACTTACCCCATTTCTCGATCAAGCTGTCCTCAGAGGCGGTGATACCAGTATTACCCCGTCTCCTCGAACAAAAAGAAAAGGAATCGTCCGTCTGTTGGTCTGAAACATAAACACAAGTCCACAAAAAATTATTAGGTATTAAAAATAAAAAAAATTAAAACAGGTACAAGTAAACAAAAGATAAGAAAATTTCGTCATTTGTTCTAAAAGCAACAAATTCTGCAGCTCAGTGTGTGCGCAATATTCACTTTCATAACCTAGCCTATTGTCCGACTTCTTGTATATAGCACCCAAATATTTATTTGAAAAAAGCGGGCCTACGGTGCCATTTTAAAGTGCAACGTATCCCTTAGACTTCATTGAATTCCTTTCTGGCATGTCTACTGAGAGTTAATCAGGCCAACCTCAACAACCATAGGCATTTGGTTTGAGATTTTGGCTTTCAATTCCACTAATATGGAATGTCTACTAGCATGTAACCAGCGCAATGCAAAGGTACATCATTTGCGATCATGTTACGTAATCCAACATTTGTGATTATGTTGCGTAGCTTTCTTGCTTACACACACGGGTACGGGGGTATGACGAATCCAAAAAATGTTGGCGGTACGGCTAGGGTACAATGAAAAAAATATTATTTTTTAATCAATAATATAATGCTAATAAAAAACAAGTCCAAATAGTCACATAACAAGAACCATAAGTACCATAACAACATTGTTTCACAATAAAAGATCAACATTACAAATCCATCCATAGCAAGATTGTTTCACCATTACAAAATCATTCGCAAGGACCATAAGCATAACAACACTGTTATAATTAAAAACCATTAGATCATCAATATCACTACAAAATCATAAAAACCACAAGTCCAAAACAAGAAAAAGAAGGGAAAAAAAGTGAAAAAGGCACAAAACCATAATCCTAAAGGGCAAAATTTATTTCCAAAAAGTTGAATTACATAAGCGGACACGGTTTTGGAGTGTCAAGTACGTTCCCTGACGTGTCCAACAAGTGTCAGAATCCAGTAGGTACCCAGTACTGGTACGAGGGCCAAAATGAAGTACCCATGCTACATAAATGTAGGACAAGAAGACTACAAAAACTACAAATTAATTATGCATTTTTATTTTAGCTGTAATGTTCGTTTTTTTAGTTTCATAGGCTTTATTTTCTATCTTTTAGTTAGCTTTAAGCCTTTAATGATGGAATTTGGATTCTAAAATATTGCCTTACAGGTTAGGTTTGTTTTGGGAAGTATATGATTTGATTTTCAAGTCATAAAGGGAGTTTAATTAGGCAATGAAAGAGAAAAACGAACTTTTGTTTATTTCCTTATAGAATTAGATTTATAGCTTATTATTAGTTCCCTAGTTTTGTTTTATTTCCTTAGTTTCCTTTTCTTTGTGGATAAGTTTCCTAGTCCTATAAAAATTGTAATCTCCATTTGGGAAAAAAAGCTTTTGATGAATAAAATACTGATTTCTCATTCAGAATTTTCTCTTCCTGTTCAGCTCTCTAGTTTCTGGACTGGAACATCCTCTTCTATTCTGTTTCTCCAGTTCCTGGATTGGAATCTATTCTCCTCTATTTATCCATTCTTCTCCCTCTGTTCTCTAATTTAACTCAACTATCGCCCGTAGTGTTTTTGTTCAAATCATTGGAAGAGCCAGCCAGGTTACATCAAGAGGGATGAATGAGACTCACAGCGATGGAAGAACGTTGATTAGACTGATAAAATGAACAAAGAGTTCAAAATTTAAATTTCATAAAAAAAAATGGATGAATGACATACCTGAGAATTTAGGAGTAATTCCATGAACTAAGTAATACTCATATGTTTAAAGGAAATTACTTCTTATTTACCAAGAGCAAAAACAACAAATCGTAATTAACTACCGGGGGGGTGTGGTGTTGTTGGCTAAGTCTACCGACAGGGTGAGAGAAAGAGAAAAGTGAGATATAGCCTAATAACTAAAAGAGTACACGTGTTACCCTAATATAAAACTTGACATGAGACTTCCTCTTTTAGTATTTCATATTGGATTAGATAAGATTAGATTTTTAGACAATATTCACTCTATTTAGCTAGAAAGAGCTATGATGGAGAACAAAGAATTCTAAAATTTTGGAGGAAAGCAAAAGCCATATTTGTTTGCTTGCTCTACATCATGTCCCTTATGCTCTGTTCGTCTCAACAAGAAATATTTACACCAGAAATAATTTTTCATGAAAACATTCTTATGTCAAATGATTTTTGCGTCCTATGTATTCCGGTGTTCGGCTAATGTGGTAAAAATATTTTGCGTCTTGTCCAAACTCTTAAGTCTCATCCAAACTTCTCTTCCCGTCTCGTTCCTGCTACGCCATTCGGCCCATGGTTCAAACTCGCGGAATCAGTAGCGGTATCGAAGTCCGCTATGATGACTCGGTGTATCAGCGCTGCGGACTGATATTGGGCGATACGCTTCGATACGCTAGATTTAAGGTTCAAAAAAATACGAAAAAATTATGAAAAATTCTAAAATAATAAGAATAGCAAAATGGGCCTAACAGATTAACAAAATGCACAATGTACTAATTATAGAAGCACATGTCATTCAATTCAAACACTACCAATCAATAATTATACACACATAATTGGATCGAAATTGTTCAATACTACTAAATAATGCATATCCTAATGCATTATTTAAAATGCATTATTTAAGAAATTTAGATATATATTAGTGCATTATTTTTTTAAAAAAAATTAAGATAATTTTATTTATTGTTAAAAAATAGATATAGACTCCATTACTGCTATGATATAGTATACTAAAGAGTAATGTTATGTTTACCAAATTTCTATCCCAAAAATACTTCCCAAATGATGTGGCAGTGGGGGTTAGGTCTAATATAGTGGACCAGATCAAAATTCAACTGGTCTCAGTGTATTAGACCTGGCCCCCACTGCAACATTATTTGGGGAGCGGAATAAAAATTGGAAAGTATAACATTAGTCTGTACTAAATACCCTAATATTTAGCAAAAAATAAAAATAAAATAAAATAAATTAATACAATGTGTATGTATATACTATATATAAAGACTGAAGAGGCTAAGCCTGTGGTCAAACACACACACCGACACACACAGTCACACACACACAAACACACAAGCACACGTCGAGACACATACACACACAAACACTCGACGCACACACACCGACACACACACAAACACACACCGACACACACACAAACACAAATGACACACACAAACACAAAGAAAGACGCACACACAGAGATCGACACAAACTCACACAGATCCACACACACAGATCGACACACTTACCTGGTGCTTGAAGGCTGGAGAGAGAAAGAGTAGGTTCAAGGTTGAAGAAAGAGGACAGATCTGAAGAAAGAGAAGCTTCAAGCTTCAAGGTTTCGTGAGTATCGGGCCGAGTTTTCAATATCCCGGCCGCACCAGCCGAGATAACACGCGATACCAATTTTTTTTAACTCGAATCTGTATCGCCAAGTTGACTCGAATCGATACCCTCCGAAACCGAGTTAACTCGGCCGATACATCTCGATATTGGCCGAGTTTTTGAACCATGATTCGGCCTGATCCGTATATTTGTGCAAATTATATCTCCATCATCTTCTATCAAAATATATATATAGGGAGAGGATCTTAAGTGCACTGGGCTTTTAAGCTTAAAAAATCTGCGGGCTGCCCCACTTACTTATGCTCCGTCCCGCCACCCTGCTAACCCGTGGATTTTTTAGGCTTAAAAACCCAGTGCACTGGGTCAGTTCACTTAAGATTCTCTCCCTATATATATATATCCATCATCCTACTCTCTTCTCTCTCTAATATATACCGCTAAAACTTGTATCCCTATGTTTGTGCAATCTATAGGCTTTAATTGGGCAGGTTTTTAGAGACAGTGATTGTAATTTGCATCTATTGGTATATTTATATATACGCACACATCTATATTATATTGGAGGACTTTGTTTGACAAGGACATTCATAAAATATGACTTGGAGAATTAGTAATTACTAGGATTGATATAATTGGCTAAAAAATGATGAGTGACTCTCTCTCTCTCTCTCTCTCTCTCTCTCTCTCTCTCTCTCTCTCTGTCCAAAAATAATTGGCTACAAAATTGTCAGTGATTAGTTGGGTAACTAATTGGCTCACTTTCTCTCTCCAAAAATAATTGGCTACAAAATTGTCACTGGTTAGCTGGTAAGGAAGTAATTAAAAAAAAAGATAATATTTACATTTCTTTCCCTCTCACTTTTCATTCTCCATCTCTCTCTCAAATCCCTCCTCCAGCCATCCACAGCCACCACCACTGGAGCACCCTCAATCTCTCTCTGTCTCCCCTTCTCCTTTACACTGTCGGCTCTCTCTCTCTCTCTCTCTCTCTCTCTCTCTCTCTCTCTATATATATATATATGAATCTCCATTGCAGCCACCCCCGGAGCCCTTCCCACCTTCACTGCAGCCACAATCATTGAAAGTCTAAAGGATCTGAAGGAAAAAATCGTGGTATTTTTAGTATTTTTTATTTTTATTTTTGTATTTCTAAGTCTATATTAACCTATCTGAATGTATCTTTTACTCAACTGAAAACTCATGTATCCATTTTGCTAAACTCATGCATCATGATCCAACTCATGCATCAATGCTAACTACTTGAGATATCCTTTTTTTTTCTTTTTTTTTTCTGGGAAATAGTCACTTTTTGTGACCTTACATGGCTGGATAGTATCAACTATGAAGCACTAGATTTTAGGCATACTTCTATTTGAACATGGTGCAATATAATTTGTGATACAGATAACAAGCTTCTACTGATGTTTCCTACGTAGTAAACTTCTATTGATGTTTGCTCATTTATGATAAGTAAAGATTGAGACACACCTAAAGACAACTTTTGAGATACAACCCAAGAGATGTGTCTATATCTCTCTTGTGATGTCACTAGACCCCACAGTGACACAGGAGAGAGAGAGAGACACATCTCTTGAGTTGTGTCACAAAAGTCGTTTCTTTGGGTGTGTCTCAAGTATTACCCTATGATAAGATGATAGAATTAGAAAGGATGCATTTTTCTTCACAAAGAAAATGAAGGTGTGTTCAAGGCAATGCACAGAATTGTTTTGAACCTTCTATGCGATTAGGTGAGGCGGGTGTCATAGGCCTGTTTGGGAAATGCTAAATTTAGTGTTTCCCGACTTTTAGTGTTTCATAAATGTTGTTTTCTTAATTGTTATTTTACCAGTGGGTGTCTTAGGCCCTGTTTGAGTAATGCTAAATTTAGTGTTTTCCCAAATTTTAGTGTTTCATAAATTGTCGTTTCTGTAATTGTTATTAATTTCTTCCTTGTCTATTTACCTCTCTTCCACTTCTTTTTTTCTTTTTTTTTTTTTTTGATATGGGGGAAGGGGATGAGGTTCGAACCCCGAACCTATGCATTGGAAAGTACTTATAAATGCCAAGCTCTTTGCCACTTGAGCTATGCCAACCTATGCACCTCTCTTCCACTTCTCTTTCTATATATGTTTTCTTATTTGATTTGACAATAATAAATCAATATGATTATAATTTGGAAAATAGTTTTGGTAAGTTGAGTAATTTCTTTTAGTTAAATTGCGTAAGTTCACATTATGCAAGAAATTCTTATTTTTGCAGGAACACAAAAATTAAGATAATAATACATCAAATTATTGGTTTTGCTAGGGCATATAATTGATGTGTGTGGTTAAATAGTAGGAGTCGCGGATACGTGTCTTAGGGCATATTTAGGAAATGCTAAATTTAGCGTTTTCGAAATTGTTGTGTTTAATTCAATTTTAAATGCTAAATTAGTGCTTCCGATATTGTTGTGTTTAATTAAATTTTAAATTTAGTGTTCCCTAAATTGTTGTGTTTATTTAAATTTTAGTGTTTCATAAATTGGTGTTTCCTTAATTGTTATTTCCACTCTACTACTCTTTCTCTCTCTAAATATGTTTCATTATTTAAAAATTCTAAAGTTCAAAAGAAGTGGATTTGCTTGCAAAGTTCAATTTATTGTGACCAGGTCAAACTAGCAACAAGAATGAGGTGGGGATAGATGAGGCGGGTGCCTTATGCTTAATTTAGTATTTTTCTTAAGTGCTATTTTAATTAATTTTTTGCTTTCCTAAATTTTAGTCTCCTAAATTAACATGTTTCCTTAATTTTGTTTCCTCCTTATCAGTCTATACCTCTCCCTAACTCTCGCTTTCCTAATTTTTTTTTTTTTTGATAGCTCACTTTCCTAAATAGATTTTACAATAATCAATCAATTTGATTATAATTTGAATATACAAACGTCTTTAAGAAATGCTTAGTTTGGCATGAATGCAAAAATTAAGATACTTTAGCAGTCAGAAAATACTAATTTTCTCTAAATGCATGTGTTTTTTGGCATAAATATTTCCTATATAATGCTATTCTCTTCAAATTTGAATTCCAATTTTAGTTAAAAAAATGCTTGTCCAGTTGTACCACATGGAGTAAATTGTGGTACCACTAACAACCACCATAGCATGTGGTACTACTGTTGAAGCATTTTGAGAACCAAATTTGGATCAAATTTGGGAGCATAACAATGTACTCATATTTTGCAACTAACGTTTGAGTAATGTCGTACTTCCCAAATTTGTATCCCAAATGCAGTTCCTAACACGTGGTAGCGGAGCCACCTTCAATAATGGTGGGAAAACTTCTATATCCTCCAATAGAAATCAATTGGGTCAATTACATGTACTCGGAACTATTTTTAAGACTCAAATTTGGGACGCATAGCATTATTCTTCCATGAATGCAAAACTAAGATTTTCACCAAATTTGACCCACTAATCATGCACCTTTTATAGAAATAGAGGATTCACTAAATATAACCCACAAATCTTGCGTGAAATATCTCAATTAGTTTGGTTATATGGCAAGTCACAGCACACACACAATACTGAAGATTGAACGTTGTTGTGAGAAATTTTAAAGGTAAAAATTATTTTAAAATTTATGTTAATCACAAACTCTTGAAAAAGTAATTTTATTTCAAAGTCTATTCAAATATTTGTAGGACTGGTTAGAATAGTATTTAGGCACGTCAAGTTAGTTATTGGTCTTTAGGCATATTTTGAACATCATTTTCCAATCGCATGATTGGAGTTGCTTGGTAGTGCCTTTAGGCACGGGTTACATCAAAACAAACAGAGCTATTAGAGAAGAACGAGAACAATCAAGCTAAGCGAAATTCCAGATCTCAAACAATGGTGCCACACAAATGTTTAGAAGGTAATTGTTTTCAAAAGATTTGGAACTTACCGCATTTATATCCGCAATTGTGATTCTTAGGGGATGAAGGCAGTCTACCAGTCTCTATTCTGAACGATTTGCTATATACATGATGGTTGTCTTCATAAGATTTACTATTCTGAGCGAAATTCCAGATCTCAACTATGGTGCCACACAAATGTTTAGAAGGTAATTGTCTTCAAAAGATTTGGAACTCACAGCATTTATATCCACAATTGTGATTCTTAGGGGATTAAGGCAGTCTCTATTCTGAACATGGTTCAAGGTCGCAATATCGGCGCCCGATGAGACGACTCGGCCGCCGTGTCGCGGCCTGGTATTGGGCGATACGCAACGCTACGCTAGATTTAAGGTTCAGAAAAATATGAAAAAATAACCAAAAATTCTAAAATAATCAGAATAGCAAAAATTGACCTAACAGATTATCACAATACACAATGTACCGATTATATAATCACAAAATTATTCAATTGACACGCTGTCAATCTAGTGTTTGATAGCTCTACACACATAACTAGATCAAAATTATTCAATAGTATTAAATAATACACACTATTTTTGTAATATACAATAGAAAAAACAGTGCCACATGGAGTGTCATGGGGGCTCGAAATCATCATCGTTATTCCCTTAATTATTGAAGGTATTATATGGATATAGAAACTGAAGGCCTCCAAATAAAATTGAAGCATAATCTGAAGGTGTAGGTTGAGACGACTGGCTTGATGATCCATAATCTGGGTTTTGAGATTGAGAAGGATTGACAGGATCTGTATGATGATAAAATCCAAATCCTCGATACTCAACGCTACTACTTGATGATCCATCATAATTACAACCCAAATCATAGCCACTATAACCTCCTCCATCACCTGTGGCAGTGCTAGCTAATGTACCTGATACCTCCTAGGAGCACGATCATAATACCCCACTACTGGTACGAGTAGATCTCTCAAGTTGTCGTACTGGGTGAGGGTGTCCCCTTCTCCCCGTGCTACCACTTGAATATCCAAGATCGCCATAAGAACCATATCCATGTCCTATCGTAGCATGATACGGCTGACCATATCCCTCGTGTCCTACATAATCCTGATATCCTATTCCCATAGTACGCAACTAATCATCAATACCTAAACCAGCATCGTGCCCACTATAATAATCATCACCACTAGAAATCTCAGTCACCCTAGCCAAATGTTGGCGCTGTGTATCTATTCCTGGCCTGTATCCATGGTCTGTGTCTTGTGTTGCATAATATTGACTATTTCCCTGCGCCCGTAACATGCCAGGGGGTAAGCTAGAATCACCACCACCACCACTGTTGACACCATAATCACCACCACCTCTTCTTTTGATGATATCATCATTACCACCACCGTCGTCGTCGTCGTCATCGTCATCATCATCATCATCATCATCACTACTAGAACTAGAACTAGGGAAAATTGATTGACTTCTCTGTGCAATACCCTTCCCTTTTTTGATGACTATAGATTGCTTTGGCCTTGAAGGAATAGGAGTATTATCTTCCTCTTCTTCTTCAGCTCCTCCTCTTCGACCTTCATTACTATTTTGATTACCTTCATTCAACCATGTCAAATCATCTCCAAGAGCAGGTGCCTCTTTTTATCCAGTTATGTGTGTAGGGCTATCAAACACTAGATCGACAGCGTGTCAATTGAATAATTTGTGATTATATAATTGGTACATTGTGTATTGTGATAATCTACTAGGTCAATTTTGCTATTCTGATTATTTTAGAATTTTTAGTTATTTTTTCATATTTTTCTGAACCTTAAATCTAGCGTATCGTTGTGTATCGCTCGATACCAGGCCGCGATGCAACAGCCGACTCATCTCATCGGGTGCCGATACCGCGACCTTGAACCATGATTGGAAGACAATGCACTTGCGTATTAATGCAATACATCAAGGTTTCTCTCAGGTCCAGAAATACTCCTAGAGATATTTAAACTGTCTTCACTTAACGAGGAACAATTGAATACGGCCTAACAACATTTTTCCCTGAAGAAAGACGAGAGTACTTGGATCAGAGTGAGGAAAAATGGAAACATTTCGTCAATGTACCCAATTCTATCAATGTTACATGCTGACAACACAATCACAACACGCAATGAGCGTGTCCAAACAATCTAGTCACTCATCTAAAAGATATTTTCTTCTATGGCATCTTTTATATTTCATTGTTGATAAAAGAAAAGCTACTCGCACTGAACTAAAATTAGATGGTCAAAGTACCGTCCTGTTATTATTTTATGCATGATAAGAAACCAGAATATTATCAGAGAATTTTAGTATTAAATCCTTGATCTCCCATCTATCACGCCACGAATTTGCAATTATTTCACAAACATAAACTTATAAGAATGATGCAATTCTTGAGAGCTCTTTTGTCAAAATCGTACGACACGCAATACATATCGTACGATTCGATACGATACAACTAGTAAACAATACACATTGTATGTGCGAATCGCAAGTCTTCATTAATCGTTGGGTATCATACGATACAATACACGATACACATTCTAACCAATTTTTCCCCTTGTTTTGTGTTTTTTTTTTTTTTTAAATATATATGTGTGGCCCCAAACCTATTATAATATTATAACATATATAAAGGTATTGTTTATAAGTTAAAACACATATAATAGACTCTTATCAAAAAAAGAAAAGAAAAGAAAGAAATGTAATAGACCAAATATAATATGCAAGACGAGTGATTTTATTTTTTATTTGATTGCTCTTTTCTTCTACTTTTTGTTCTACATTTTTTTTAATCATTTTTTAAGGGTTTTTTTTTTTGTTTGTTACCGAATGTAAATTCACGATTCGCAAATCCCAATTTGACAACTATGCTTGGAAGGCTCAAGAAGGAGCAAACTAGAATATGTGTGAAATTTAAGACATGGAAGAGTTCAATTTTTCTATCTTTACCTATCACGGGATTTCAAAGAAATGGGCTTCATTTTTTAGCATCTCATTACCCCCAGCCCCTATATTCTTTAATTTTCCAAACCAAAATCCTTCCAAAACAATAATTGCACTCCTAAGCTATAATCACAAGACCCCTTCAGCTAACCTATATAGCACATACACTTCACTTTGCTTTCTGTTTCCAAGTAAACAGACACGTGAAAACGTGTCTTATTTTCTTTGTTCTTATATTTGCATCGAACACGCGCTGAACACGTTTGGCACGGGGGTGGAGTGCAATGGGCTTGTTGGAAAATGTTTTTAGAAGTTCAGGGTAAAAGGGATTCGTTTCAAAGTGAGTTTTATTAGGGATTTATTTGAAAACTCAGAAAATTCCAAGGGTCAAGAATATGGTTAAAACAGTTAAAGAATTCATAAAAAAAGGGACTGGTGTGTGTTCCAGCGATACACAGACCAGTTTCGTTCCCAAGTTTTCATGGAGAGAGAGATAAAACTAATGTAATTTAAGTTTTAAATACACTGCAATTGGGGATTGTAAGTGTTCCAAGTTCCAACAATACAAAGACAAGTTTATTCCCAAGTTTACATGGAGAGAGAGAGAGAGAGAGAGAGATAGAGAGAGAGAGAGAAACTAATGTAATTTAATTCTTAATGCCCTATGATTAATTAAAACTTTCTTTTTCAATTCTTGTGTCCAAGCCGTGGCAGTATCCCTGCCAGATTGCCGCTAACATCCTCTACCCTAACAAAGGAGAGGTACAAAATATAAATAACAAATACCCTGAAATCAGGCAGCTTATCAACTTCAAATTCAATTCTTCTAGTTCATTCCCATCTAAAAAGCTTAATAGTGGTCGTTCACATCTTATGACATATTCACATCCAGGGACACCATATAAAAAAATAGCTACGAGTTCTGGAAAAACAGTCCTATAATATTATCATGTAATCTCTATCAAGTATCAAGGATACATATAGTCATATAATGGGCTGAAAAACAGGTAAACATAAATACATCTAAAGATTGCACAACGAGAATTTGGCCAAGATATGAAACATTGTCTAGAGAAAGTATGGTTCCAGTTAATGCGTAACAAATTAAACATGCAATGTTGCAAGCCCTTCAGTTCTAAGCATAACTCATGCTGACAATCATCATAGATTCTATGTAATCTGTATAGGAGCCCCTACACATATCTCCATGACAGAGCCTAACATGTACTATTATGTCAAATGTTTCATGTAAATACCAACTCTTAAACTGGTACCTCTTACTCTTAGATACAGCATGTAAAGCACCCACATAGACGGAACAATATGCTTTTGTCTAAACAAGCCAACTGATTACTGGGAGTCACTAAGTCTTCAGCTATAAATTCTATGCATAAATTCTTATATTTTTTAACTTTTTAACCGCTCCACATATAATACTAGTTCTGTGACAATTGAAAAACAATTTCAGTATCCCAACTACATGAAGTTCTGCGCCAATTCCAGCTCATTTAATTCATATTCTTACTGTTCAAGAACTACGAAGCACGGACATGGACACACCGACACGGACACACCGACACGACACGGACATACCAACACGACAAAATTCTTTAAAAAAATTGCACGTAGACACTCCAATAATAGTGTCCGTGAAGTGTCGTGTCCGTGTGTCAAACACGATACAACATGCGACACGTTACCTTCTTAGAAGTGTCGGTGCTTCCTAGTTCAAGAGTATCACTTTTCTGACTTTGAATGGTAATAAACCAAACATCCAAGTGATTTCATTTT
Organism: Hydrangea macrophylla; assembly: GCA_033977485.1. Lineage (NCBI taxonomy): Eukaryota > Viridiplantae > Streptophyta > Magnoliopsida > Cornales > Hydrangeaceae > Hydrangea > Hydrangea macrophylla. Next base: position 40,378,830 of record CM066984.1, read on the forward strand.
ACTCAACTGCTATGTTTTGTGTGGATTCTTCTAACCGAGAAAAGTGCCAATGTCGAACACATATGGCATAGTGCAAGGATATCTAACATGTGTTATCACACATGCAGCCAAGAAATATACCTGGTAAATCAAATCAACTATAAAATTGAGTAAAAGAGTCTCCTTATATTCCTTTGTTGGTCAATTGCTTCAAATTAAGTGAAGTTCATAGTTGTATCCTGTTATGTTAATAAAAATACATTTTTCTCCCAGGTAGCAAAAGAAGAATATTCAACAGTTTGGATATAGTGTGTCCCCGAGTCCTTGCATTTGCGGGATTCAATAAATGTGACGCTTAAGAGACACACCCATTTGAGAGAGCATATACAACTTCATGTCATGTAGCTCAACTGTCCAATATGTTGTATCCATCTCTATCCACAAAATACTTCCATACCCAGACAGTAGTCCATGAAGCACAGCAAAGGTACGGGGGCACGATATGGCACGAGAAACTTTAAAAAAAAAGGACATGGACACAAGAAACTTTGAAAAAAAAAAATAGAACATGAAGACAATACAAGGATCCGAGAAATCTAATTATTTAACATTTTGTAAGTTTGTTTTGATTTTATAAATTTTGAAGTATCCTCAATTTACAAAAGCATTATGCTGTCATAGACTCTACTTATTCCTATTTTCAAAAACCCATGTTATGGGTTAACTACTAACTATCCTCATCATTAAGACGTCCTAATCACATTCAATTTCTATTTTACATTTGAAAATTTAACAATATTACACTTGGTGTCAAATGTTCATGTACCAGGTGCGGCTGCCTTTAATTAGTACACACTACACACCCAGGGTGGGTGCGGCTGTCTTTCCGAAGAGTCCGTGCTTCCTAGGGCATGTGTCTTACGTGTGTCCAAAGAAAACACAATCTATCAAAAATAAAAATTAAATAATAAAAAAAGGACAGAAATTCTAGTGATCGACATTTGTCAATGAGTGTCCAGCATGTGTCGTGTCCAACATGGTGTCAAACACGCATACATGATCCTTCTGGAAGTGTCTGTGCTTCCTAGCAGATAATAATAGAGAGAAAGTGAGCAAACTTAGTATGAAAATACAGCTCACCCGAACAATCTCTTCATATGTTTCATCATCGATATCCACTATGGTCACAATTTCTTCAACATCTCCAAGAATCATATTCAAATGCTGGTCGTAGGCCTGCAAAGAAAAATTATCATCCCAGGTTAAATAAAGATTAAAACACCAATAAACAAACGTAAAAAGAAGAATTAAGTAACGGCACAGAGGTGAGGTTCCTGGTATGAAATCATTATATGGTTAAAAATGGCAAAGCAACATCAACCACTCCATAATTTAAAATCTACTTGAGTTTCCATTGCATTGTTAATTTTAGACAGGTTCAGGAAACTGAAAATAGCCTTCACAAGTTGAAAGAGGGAGCGAAGTAAGCATATTCAAGGTGTATACAGAAAGACAAAAGATGTTGGATGCAAGGGCGGAGCTAGTATTGGCCCAACCGCCTAAAATATTTATCCCATCAATATTCCTTAGTACTTCTCAATTTAATCTAAACCCAAATTGTTTTACCATCACTCAACCTTCATAAATTACAAGAAGTGATCAACTCTTATTATGGAATTTAAAAAAAATAAATAAAGAAGATGATATTAAGAAAATACAACCTAAAAATATGGATAGATAGACCCAAAAAAATATCGCCTCGGGAGCCCAGTCCCCCCAGATAAAAATCCTTGGATGTATGCTTACATAGAACTAGTGAGGGCAAGGCAAGTTTTGGCGCAACAAAAAGTTTCTCCATTGTGACCTGGTTGTCAATCAGAATGCGGAGGCAAAGCTGCATATAGCTAAATCTCCCCAGACCCCATGGTGGCAGTCTCGGGTAGTGACTTGGCCTGTCTATGCTTATATAGAACGATAGAAGTATCATTTAGCCACACAATTCTCCTACCTAACCAATGTCATATTATTCTTTTTCTTCCCTTTGGCTTTTTGATTTTTGATAGTTCTTGGGCACGTATAAGGTAACCACCACTTCTTTGCTATCTTTAGCTTCATTTGATCTACCTCCCAAGATAACACCAATATTAAAAAACTGAGCGTGAATTTCATCTAGTACATATATGGTTAATAAAAATCCTAAACCATAATTTGTTTCATTGTGGGGCAGGCGAACTCCTAACTTTGGGTCGGCAGTTAATTTCTTACCAAGGTATAACTCCATCAGCTTGCTTCTTGAGAAATTTGAACCATACGGCACGACAAGTCTAGACTCTACCTTCAAAAGATTAAATACTTATAGAGTTCCAACTCTCAGTTTTGTCCTCCCCATATCCTCGCCTTTGACTGAGGACGTATGAGAACCACAAGTGTTCTTCAAAGAGGGTTTAGGAGGTTCCAACCATCATCGCAACAACTCCATTCATGACTTGGAATATTCCACCTTGACGGTATTTTCTTGCTCCGAATTCTTGGAGAAAAGCTACCCATAGTTCCCTGTGTCCATGTTGGTATGGATTCATGGGCAAAGTAATCGCACCAAAGAGAGGCGAATCCGTTCACGCTCAGTGATGCCACCACCATACGAAGGTGGGTGGCCTACCACACTTAGACCATCATGTTTGACTGAACTTACATACAACCACTCATCAGCTCTTTCCCCATAGCTCCTCCTAGCCCCGGGCCTTTGATCTTTAAGTGTGAGATCCAAGGCTTTAAACCAAGTCTTCACCGACACTACGACATAGTGTGCGCGCGCAAGTAGGGGTCCACAGACACATAGTGTCAACAACAACCTAAATAAAATACAGAGAGTATGAATTGTTTGATAACCCAAATCAAAAAACTGAACAATCTTAGTACTTCTATAATTCTGTTAAGTGTTTGATACTACAGCTTAGTCATCTATAACAAAGAAATTTCAATTCACAAAAGCGCATGAATTCGAAGTCTAAGGGATATGATATGACACAGAATGCTAAATGCACAAAGTGAAGGGTGAATTTTGAGAATTAGTCTGAAATTGATCATTATCCCTGAATTATTAGTTTTACGTATTCGGCATTATTTCTAAACACTTAACAGTAATTCAAAAGACAATTATAAATGATGATAGTATCAAACAACACTTGAGAGTAAGAATTATTAGTATTCCAAATCCTAATGATATTTATGTACTTCCCATCACAAGTACATTATTGGACAACTACTTTCTTCCTTAAAAATAGGTAATTGATTATCTTAAATCAGTGATTATCTTAATATCAGGAAAAGAAATAGGCAAATAATCAATCTCTATCCAAAACCTAGTTCGAGGACAACTAAAAAAAGTAACCACCCCAGAAGGAAAACAATTGTACTAATTAATAATAATAATAATAATAATAATAATAATAAAAGAGGGAGAAATGTAAGAGAAAGCATATACGTGAAGCTTTCCACGGAGTTCACGGTCAGATCGAAGTTTGACGTAGATTCTCTCATCAAGGCTCAGTCTTATGAGATCCAGCGGTTCTTTCACTGTGCTTTCGTCTTCACTTCCCATTCTCTCTCTCTCCCTCTCTCTCAAGCTCCCCTATTTTATCTGAACCGCCTACTTCAGAGTTCAAGCCTTTCAGGCCCCCAAATTTTTTCAAGAATTTTAATTTTAGGGTATATTTAAGAAACACCCCTATACTATGACCCATTTTACTAATACCCCTGGACTATTTTACTCTACAAACATACCGTTCACCTAGTCCTAATTGTTTATAGACGTGATAAAGTAATAGGTTAGCACTAGCTCTTAAGTCGAGGAGAGCCCGATGAATGATAGTGTCACCTATGACACATGAAATCGTAAGCGTACATGGATCTTTATATTTCAGAGTAGCGTGTTGAAAAATTGATCATTTTTTCTGTGCGAAATACCTTTTTAGGAGTATGACTGCGCAACTTGCGCTTTTACGTGCAAAGGTCTTTTAGGCATTTAGCGTAAGCGGGAATTTGTTTAATAGCATCGAGCAATAGAATATTAAATTTTACTTGTTTAAATACCTCGAGTATATCTTCAGTTTTCGACGTTTTCTTTGACAAATGTGACGGTCCCTCAACGTTTGGTGGATATGGCATTCTCGGAATATAATTCGTTAGGGCCGGTTCATTCTCTTTCCTAACTCTATCCACATCCTCACCCTTTTCTTTATTCAAATTTATATTTTTATTTTTCTCACCCTCATCCGGAATTACAACAATCTCCTCATCTCGAATAGTCGTCCTAGTCAAAACGGCATTCACTTGCTCACTCGACACCCCATTCTCGCTCGACCCCCCATTCTCGTATTGTCCCTTAGGATTTTGAATAGTTTGCGCAGGCAACTTCCCCTCGTTTCTACGACTCACCGGAGTAGCTATTTGTCCCATTTGGAATTCAAGCTTCGCAATGGATTGTGTATGAGAGTGCACTATTTGTGCTTGTGCTTGGACTTGCGTTTCTATGTTTTTAAGGGAAGACAACACCTTCTTCTCGAAAGTGTTAACCCGTGGAGGATTAGGATTAGGAGGGGGTTGTTGGTATTGACTTTGTTGAAACTGGGGTCGATAAATATTAGGAAAATTATTCGGCATAGGATTATAACTATTTCGTGGGAATTATTGCATAGAATTAACGTGTTGCTCAACAAATTCCAGATATTGAGATGCAGGACATGCAAAGATATTATAAGACAGTTCAAAACATAATGCACATACTTCTGAAGAGGGTGGATTGGGCCTATTCCCCATCCTCATAAGTAGGTCAAGTTTTCTATTTAATTCTTGTATTTCAATTGACTGACTCGACTCAACTTTCACCTCTCGCTTAGGTTGAAGGTACCCCTCAGGACGGACAGACACCGCTTGGTGCATCGAATTCTCGCTCAAAGTTTCAAAAAATTTCCAGGTCTCGTCGGCATTTTTGTGTAGGAAGGTACCCGCACAAGCAGCATCGACGGTATTACGAAGTGAGGGAACTAGTCCCTCGTAGAAGACCTGAACTAATTGCCACTTGGGAACTTGATGATGTGGGCATGTGCGTAACAATTCTTTAAATTGTTCCCAAGTGTCGTAAAGCGTTTCCCCATCTTGCATCAGAAAGTTTGTTATTGATTTTCTTATCTAATTAGTCCTCGTGATTGGGAAAAACTTTTGTAAAAACGTCGTATGTAATGCTTCCCATGTTTTAATTGTATTCGGCTCCAAAGATTGGAGCCAATACTTCGCTTTATCTTTTAAAGAGAATGGAAAGAGCCACAGTTTCAATTCATCATCAGTTAAGTTTTGAATTTTTAAAGTAGAGCAGATATCTTGAAAATCCCCTAAGTGTTTGTAAGGGTCTTCATTAATGCGACCATGGAAAGAAGGTAGCAGCGCGATGGTAGATGACTTTATCTCAAAGTGAGATGCCGTCACCTCCGGTAAATCAATACATGTTTGTGGTGTGTAAGTCGTAGGAATAAAGTAATCCCTAAGCGGAAGCGGTGGAGATATATTAGGATTGTTTACATTATTTCCATTATTTCCGTTGTTTTCGCCGTCGACCATTGGAATAGGTTTTATGTTAATAAATCGAGTTTTTCTTAACATTGTAAGTGTACTTTGAATTTCGGCCTGAAACAACAACGACGGTTGAGGAGTCCGATTAACTCTAAGGGTACGTTCAAGTTCAGGATCGATAGAAAATAATTTTAGTTTACTAGAACGTGTACCAAACATAAACTTAAAAGAAAAATAACTAAAATAGAAACTGACTCAAACAATTACAAGACAATAATCACACAAATAAGGCAACATGCACACAACTATTATGATGCATGAATATTATTCTGTAATGCAATAACCTCGTCAAGCCCAGCCCCGAGTTTCCTAGCTAATGCACGTGAACAATCACTCCTAAACTAATGCAGTGCGTTTCAGCGCCCTGACTTACAATGGTTGGAAGCGAATTTTAAAGGAAGCGATTTAGTTTATTTATTATTTTATTTTATTTTTCGCGTAAGCTCCTTTGGTGCGCTAAGCTATTCCTCTCCAAAACGCTAGAATTTGATTACATGAGAAACTACAAAACAAAAGAAAAGTTAGTAACTCAAAATAAAACGGAAAATAAGAAGAAAAAAAAATAAAACCTAATCTAGTATTTACGAATTAACTAAACTAAGATTCTAAAACTAAAGGTAGTAATGCAATCCCTGGCAACGGCGCCAAAAATTGATCTTGTCAAAATCAAGATATAAAAGTATGCTTAACTTATGCTTTACTTTCAAAAGATTTGCAGTGTGGAAGTAAAGGTCGAACCCACAGAGATTGAATACTACGCACTTTAATTTTTAAATTTAGTTAATTAAGAAAAACGGATTGTGGATTTAATTTGAATTAAACTAATAACAATAAAAGTAAATCTAGATTATGAAAACAATTAAATATTTGTTTTTATAATAAATTTAAGGAACCTAGGATCGCAAATCCACCATTAGCTTCATAATAAGGGTATTTACGAATTACTTTAGCTCATTAAGTTGGATGATAACGGGGAATTGTAGCTACAAGCCCAATTCCTCCGTCAAGAAAATAACTGTGGTTCAAGCATCAACATAATCCATCTTCGGTTAGCACGAATTATTGTAATAACCTGCATTTTCATATTTAATTTGTAATTGCATTGTCATATTTAATTTCATTTGGTATTGACTGCTTCATTTAATTACATTTCTCATGTTCTAAATTTTATTCCTTGAATTATTGCAAGCTAAGAATTTGTTGGGGTCAAACTGTAATTTTCATAAAATCTATAATACCCGTGTGGATTTCAAAGTCTGTATTTCAAAGACGGTGAAAATAATTTCTTTGGATTCAATCAGTATTTTTATAGAACCAGAAAATCATTTCCTTAGTTAAAATGAATTTTCTGTATTTTTGTGACGACCACCGCGTCACGAAAATACCAGTTTATGTTCAAAACTGTCCGCGCGGTGCTAAACTTCCACAGATTTTGGAAGTGATGTAAAGCTAGATGTGACATACACTTTATTTCCATTTATGGCAAGTGATCATTAGCTTGCGCCTTGTTTGGATCTACCTATCTTGTGTGTATTATTGTTGTGCCATAAGCTTGTTTTACCAAACAACCAACATTTGCCCCCTACTAGTCTAGGCTTGACCCTTCAATTGGTGAGAGTGTATATACGTATGTGTATAATTATATCAGCTCATGTTTATGTGCTGTTAATTAGAGGGTTTGAGGTTTTGTTAGCTCAATTAAACTTGCTAAGTGAGTCCTTATTATTTCTTGGCCTCCAAGTTCATCAACTTGCTCCTTCTATATAACTCATACACACTACACTATCACACACATATTCTCACAATCTGTAAATTCAGAGAGTTTAGAGAGAAGAAGAACTTCATCCTCCATAACCACAAGCTTGGATTAATTTCTTATTGAGCTCATCTTTCTCAACAATCTCTCTATATTCAATCTGAGTGAGTATTTATAACTCACTAAGAATGTTAATTATACTTGTTTGCTATGTATATGATTGTAATTTATAATCCACCATTGCTAAATTCGTCCATGGAAGCTTGAGCTTCAAAATCACAATTTTTCAAACTCAACCAAAATCCGTTTTTAGAATGAAATATGAAAGATTATACATCCTACATGCCATGTTTACAGTATTAGAGTCTAATTTGATCACATGAGAAAGTTTGCTAAAAATGAAGTTTTGACACCTTTTGAAATTTCATAAAATTCTAGAATTGTAGATGGATTCATGTTAAATTGATGATGGATTCATAATCCTTATGAAAAATCGAAGAGAATCATATATTATAAGGCCTAATTACTCCCGAAATTGAAAATGGGTCAAAATGGACCCTTAAAACTGAAATAGGGGAATTCTGGGGGAAGAAGACGAAGCCTCAGCATCAGCTCGCGCCACGATCGCGCGCGCGAGAATCGCGCGAGCGGCCCGCGCGAGCGAACTCTCGCGCGAGCGACTCGCGCGCGCGAGGCATGCGTCTCCAGGCAGATAGAAAAGTATATATATAGAAAATGGAATTTAGGCAGATCGCGCGAGCGAGGGTCGCGCGAGAGACCTTTCGCGCGAGCGATCCGCGCGCGCGACCTTGGCTTTTTCAGGCAGACAGAAAAGTTTATATATAAAATGAAAATTGGGCATATCGCGCGAGCGGCCCGCGCGCGCGATATCTGGCAGATTCTGGTTTTGCTTGTTTTATGTTAAGGAACTGTTTGGTTCAACTTTTAAGTAATGTTAAGGTTCTGTTTGGGAGTTTTATTAATACAGAATGCTATTAGTTATGCTTGAAATGATTAAGGCAATGAATTACAAGTTATCAATCCCCGTACGTTCGTTGTTCCTTCAATTCAGCTATTTACTTTATGTTTAAGTTCATGTCATTCATATGGGGTCAAGTGGTACATGCATGTGGGTGTCAGTCGGTGTGGAAAAGAGTAATGGTAGTGTGGAAAGAGTATGAGATTGAGATTGAGATTGTGGTTTTGGTTGTGGTTGAGATTGCGGTGAGGGTATCTTTGAAATGCGACGGTGGCAAATATGGACACTCCCTGACGCCCATGGAAGCGTTAAAGTGTGTGAAGCCGAACTTGGACATTCCCTGGCACCCATGGTAGTGCTAAAGTGTGGCCTACGGACACTCCCTGATACTCGAGTCTGGATACTGCGTGAGGGGTTGCCCCGGTATCTGCATGGCGGTTAGGGTATTCAAAGTGTGAGGCATTGGACACTCCCTGGTACCCCGGACCAAAGTGTGAGGCAAACTGAACACTCCCTGGCACCCCGTTGCTAAAGTGTGGCTATCTTAGTGTTTCAAAGATACTAGAGTGAGATAGTGGGTTGTTGTGTCTGTCAAGAGAAAAGAGTCGGCAAGATGAGTGTGGTGCATTGTCTCATACACGAACATATGCTTTTATGAATGAACGACTTTTAATATATTCCTTGTTGTTTTATAAAATGAATTCTTTCTGCGGTTTAACTATTGATTTATACAAAATTGAAAATGGAAAAAGGTAAATGGGTATGTGTTACATTCAAAGTTATGTTTTTAATACTCACCAGCTTCTTGAAGCTAACGACGTTGATGCGTCCTTGACATTCGTGTCCAAGCTTTTCAGGTTATGATCAGGAGGAATCTTATGACTACGCTAACTGAGAATGGCTGCCTTTGGAATGCGAAAACTGTTTATTGATTATATGTTTTAAGTTTTATGTTTTAAGTTATGAACTGTTTTGTAATAAGGATGACTGTAATAGACATTAAGTTATTGTTTTGTTTCAAGGCGGTCTGTGCCTTAGTTGACCCCGTATCATAAGATGTAATAAGTTAGAAAAATTTTATAAGCCTTGATTGCTCTGCTCTGATTATTATTTTTTGTTGTTCGACGTTTGGGACGGAATCGATCCTTCAAACTGTCGCGACCTACGGGTCCATAAAGGAAATTAAACGCTTTCCTTATTTATGCTATGTCGGGGCGTGACAATTATCTCACACTAAACTAGGGTTATGGTATAATCCGTCTAATCTAGGCATAGACTATTCGGATACATGATAGCACAATTCAATTTAAGCACCATTACATGTAAATAATCTAAACCAGCACAGCAAGCATAGATCATTGAGCACACTACCATCAAAATAGATCTAAGCCAAGAGTAAATTTTGAAAGTAACGATTTAATCAATAAAAGCACTATTTATTTATAAAAATCCTCGAAACATGTAACTATCATCCATACATAATAAAACTAAAATAAAAACATAAAATACACCCTATTACTTGGCTAGGGTTTCATTGAAACCCTAGATCTTGAGTTTAGTTGGTCATAGAATTGATGAACGGCAAAAGGTTAATGGAGGAGGCCATGGGAATCCTTGGTCTTTTTCTTCTTCTCCTTACTTTCCTCTCTTCAATGGCTGAAAGTGTGGTTGTATATTGTGTGTATAATAATTGCCACCCCAAGAATTAAATTATAATTGAGTATTTATAGATTTGGAGCAAGTTTTGGAAGCTTTCCTAACCTGATTCGCGCTAAAACTGCTGTATTTAGCTTTCCAAACCTAATTTGGCAGTTTCGTTCACGTAGGAGTCTTCAGTACACTGAAATACACATTTTATATTTTTCGTATAGATCGCGCGAGCGGGCCGCGCGAGCGCGTAAAATGGGAGGTCGCGCGAGTGATTTCTTGGGTTTCGCGAGAGCGGGTCGCGCGCGCGATGTGGTTTTTTCAGCTTCTTTTCTTCTGCCTTTTCACCCCATTTAGCTTGGAATCCTTACTTTTATCCAAATCCTGACAGAAAATAGAAAATGAAGTAAAAATACAATAAAATAGGATAAAAATGACTAACAAATGTGAATTAAGGAGTATAATTAGGATTTGTTCTCTCCCGATCAACTCCTAATCTAAGAAGATTATAAGGAATGAACTTGATCATACGTCTATGCTTCCCCTTGATCTAATCATCCTTTCTCATCCGTCCCAGGGATTGAGAGGTCTTATTTTTCCAAAGATTAACATGCATCATTCTAGCTTGCTAAACATATTTTGATCTCTTTGATTATTTGTTTCAAGATCAATCCATGTCCCCTCCTAGATTAGGAAAACTTGATTACCTGATATGTGATTAGACGATTTTTCCTAGGTTTGTTTGTGTGATCTTTCACCATTGCATTGTGTGATATTTGGCTTAGATCTTATGCATGATATCTTATCTTTTGATCTTCCATTTCAATTTTCTTATGAAATGTAATATACTATCATAGTATTAATTGTCGAATCAAACATAGTAAAAGATGATTATTTGGATGCTAATTGAGGCTCGTCGAGAGACGGGGCGAGTTGAGGGTGTTTTAGTCGTGACAAAGGCTCCTTCCTCTCTCGTACCAAAATCCTGAGCCAAGTTCTTTGGTTATGAAAGGCCGGTGCCCTTTATCCGTTTGGGAGTCAAATTGGGTTTCTTGGTTCCCTAAAGACCAAGTGACGACTCTGTATCTGTTTTCAATAGACCTTTTCCTTTCCTTTCAAAATAGTTTCAAACAAACAAATAGGTGGAATTCCGAGTGTCCACAATCTGGCGACTCTGATGGGGTTTTTTTTTATTTTAAAACAAAATAATATAGAGGTTTGACTAATAAGAAGCATCCTTAAAATAATCTTTTTATTGTGTCTGGTTCACCGCATTGCACTCTGCATTTTTCCCCTTCCGACTGTGTCTGAAAGGCGGTGCTGACATTGTTCAGGTCTTGCTGTTCCAGGGCACAAGTCACCGATGATACTGTACCTTCCAAGGTATATCAAAAAGAGTAAAACTTCCGTACTGTCTCTCTGACAGTATATTAGAACTCTCGTCAACGGACTCTCTTTTGACTAAACCCAGCCTTTGCATATAGATTCCTGTAGAACCTTTCATAGAACTGTTCATTTATCTTTTCAGATAGGATAATGTGATATAACTATTGTATGCCCTGGTGAGATTACCTGCGCGGTGTAGACGCTTATGTGGTATACAACAGAACCTCTTTCTTATGATTCCCAAGGTAATCACTCAAATGTGATCACATTGAGTTGACCTGCCTAGGCACCATAACAAGGATGTCTGCTCCATGCTCGCAAAGATAGACACTGCAAACCTTGTTTGTTGGTCCTAAGACATAGGAGTATGAAAATTTTCCAGATATTATGATTACCATCATATTTAACCAGTTTCTATCAGAAATTCTGTCCAGATGTCCTAGATATAACCAGTTTCTCCCAGAAACTCTGTCCAGATATCCCATATATAACCAGTTTCTCCCAGAAACTCTGTCCAAATATCCCAGATATAACCAGCTTCTCCCAGAAATTCTGTCTAGATATCCCAGATATAACCAGTTTCTCCCAGAAACTCTGTCCAGATATCCCAGATATGACCAGTTTCTCCCAGAAACTATGTCCAGATATAACCAGTTTTTCCTAGAAACTCTGTCCAAATATCCTAGATATAACTAGTTTCTCCCAGAAACTCTGTCTACATATCCCAGATATAACCAGTTTCTCCCAGAAACTCTATCCAGATATCCCAGATATAACCAGATTCTCCCAGAAACTCTATCCCAGAAAAACCCAAAAATATCTAGATTCCCCCAGAAACTCTGTCCAAACCTCTCAAAATATCCTAGAAACCCTTGTTATCCCCTGGTGATCATACTGAAAGGAAAAGTTAGCACACTCTATATGGCTAAGACCTTATTTGCTTAACTGCTATCTGCTAAAAGTAGGAGCACCATATAGATTAGGGCTTATATCCACATGCTTGTCTCATTTGCATGCACTATTCCCGTCAGTCCGCACGCACTGTTTCAGTCAGTCTATACACAAGTCAGTCCACGTCTGTTAACATCACTGTCATTTGTCTGTCTAAAGTCATCACTGCAAGAATCTGATACGATTCTCTCAAATCTGTAGGGTCACTATAGATTCTCAAAGTCAGTAGTTGGGATCTTCATCTTGGGTCAAAAATTCGGACAATCGTTTGGTCAGAATCCGCCCGACAAGTTATTTCAGCATGAATCAAGAAGAGTTGGAAAACAAGGTCATTGAGTTGGGAGCCACCTTAAGCTAGCAGTTCGACAGCCTGGCCCAAGTCCTAAAGTTTATAGAAGAAATGAAACAGCAGCAGCCGCAGTATCCACTTGGGTTCCTGCCACCACCAGGTTTCATGCTACCACCATTGCCAGGGTTTGTACCACCTCCCGTCATCGAACTTGAGAATAATGGGGGAGAAGATTGGTTTTAAGGGGTTCCCACCGCCTGCATATGAGAAGAAGTTCCAAGAGAAAATGGACAAAGTTGACAAGCTAGAAAGTGTATTGAGGAAAAGCAAAGGGGTTGATGACTACATGCTAGACATGGAGGGGCTTTTCGAACCTGTTAAGCTAAAACTGCCAGAAAACTTCAAGATGCCCGCCATTGACTGTTTTGATGGAACCAAAAATCCAAAAAGACATGTGAAGCTGTGTATGAGCATCTTCCAGTCAACTGGCTGCACTCATGAGCACATTGCAATGTTGTTCCCGTAAACTCTCGCAAAGTCTGCACTATCATGGTTCCTTACCTTGGAAGCTTCCAAAACTCGGGCATGGGAAGACATCATTCGGGTATTCGTCGATCACTATTCTTAAAAACAAGAGCTGGATGTCACAATCAGAGACTTGGAAACTACTCGGCAAAACAACAATGAATCTTTGGCTACGTTTCTAAGCAGATGGAGAAATAAAGTGGCCCAGATGACCCACCGACTCGTTGAGAAGGAATATGTGAGGATGTTAATCCAAAATTTGTAGCCACTCTATCATGAGAAACTATTCTATCAATCCATCTCCACCTTTGAAGTGTTGTTTCAAGTCGGGTCTCGAATTCAAGATGCTATCAGGGAAGGGAAGATTAAGAAAGAAGAGCCTCCAAGTCAGTCAAAAAGGCCCAGCTACTCTCGCAACCCTCCGAATGTCAATGCTCTTAGCAGTCAACCCATGGCATACCCTCCTAGGCCATACCAACCCTCCAACCAAGCAAATTACTCCAATCGCCCTTTCCAGAAAAAGCCTCCTCGCAATTTCTCTAAGCTAGATATCTCACTTTCCTCAGCCTTAGATCACCTCCTAAAAAAGGGCCACCTCCAACTCCTTCAGCCCCGAAACACCCCGCTTCCACCCGGTTGTGATATGTCCAAAAGGTGCACCTACCACCAAGCCCCTGGCCACAATACCGATGATTACATGCGCCTCCGCCATGATATCCAAGACCTCATTGACTAGAATATCATTGAGCTACCTCCCAAGCAGCCTCATGTCACCCAAACTCCCCTACCAAACCACCACAATATTAGCCTCATTGAATCCGACCCACTACTTTTGATCCTTTTACCCCTCATAATCCCCATAGAACTTCCCTTAGCCTGCTTTGACATCCAGGATTCTACAAAAATCCATCTGATTGAAGGGGAAAATAAAGAATGGCAGCAACATCTAGATGATGAACGAGATTTGTTCTTTCTAGAAGAACATGATCTAGGGGCAGTAGACCTTAAACGGTATGATCCTAATAAAGAAAGTGATGCCTTCGTGTGGGATGATTCAGAAAAACCATTTATGGGAATAGATTGCGAGTGGTTCAATGAAGATGGGACTATAGAAGGACCTACTCCTATCGAGATTGATCATCTGACTAGGTCGGGTCGTCATTATCAGCCTCCACAACCAGTCATGGAAACCATGGAGAAAGGGCCAGTCAAGGACAAGGGGAAAGGAAAAATGGATGAGGTCATTGAAGAGGATAATGAGTTGATTAAGCAGTTGAAGAAGACTTAGGCACATCTCTCAATGTGGGACATCATGGTAACATCTTACAGGCACAGACAAGCCGTGTTGAATGCCTTGGCTGGAATTGAGGTCTCCATTGATGCTGCACTGGAAGATATGGTGGCTTTCTTCCAATCATCACCTTCTTCGATGAGGATTTGCCACTGGAAGGATCTGCGCATAACAAAGCTCTATACATCATCATCGGATGCATGGGGCAGCAGGTGCCATTCTGTCTAGTCGATACTGGCTTGCCTTAAATGTTTGTGCTCTAAGAACCGCCACTGCCTTGGGGGTCAACATCCTTGACATCACACCATCTGTGCAATCCGTGAGGGCCTACGATAACACCAAGAGAAATGTGATGGGGACTGTTTCTCTCCAAGTCTAGGTAGGATCTTTGGTTAGCACTGAAATCTTTCAAGTTATAGGCATTCCTGCCTCATTCAATTTGTTGATTGGGAGGCCTTGGCTGCATGTCAATAAAGCTGTGTCATCCACCGTGCACCAAATGATCAAGTACTTTCATAGGAAAGAAGTGAAAATCATCCTAAAAAATAGTTGGGGAAATGAAGCATTCCCAAGCTACGCTCCCGTCTTTGAAATCCAAATACTTGAACTGGAAGAAGGAGAAATCGGAGGATTCTTCATGGAAAAGATCCATATGATGAGTGATGTAGACAGATTCCCCGAGGTCCACTCCGCAGTTATCAATATCGTCCGCAAAATGAACTACTTCCCTGGAATGGGATTGGGCCGAAGTCAACAGGGGATCCGCGAGTTCTCTCAAATAAAAGGACAAAAAGGCACATTAGGGTTGGGGTACCGGCCCATCGAAGAGGACATTGAGCTATAAAAGTCATAGAAGAAGAGAGTGAGGAGTCTTCCACCATACCGCAAGACCCTGAATGGGTAATTTATCAAGTAAGGGGACGATTTCCCCTATTTTGGGTTCCTTGAACCTTGGATCCATCAGACCACCAGAAAAAGGCACCCCGGACTTGAAATCTTTGCTGACTGCGAAAGGCCTCCCTATCGAGATCCGTTCAATCCGGAAGAAATTGTGAAAGCCCCAGAGGAAGACTGGTTGAAGTATCTGGACACGGAAGCCATCGAGAAAATGTGGAAAGAGTTCGCTGAAGAGAAGGAAGGAAAGAGGGCCAAGAGCCAAGATGATCAGATCATGCCAACTGAGGAGGGTCTGAGCAACCAGACTATAGAGTCATCTATCTGTGTCTCCCTATCCCCTGTTCCCCCGGAGTCTGTACTTTCGATTATTCCGTCTGCACCAAAGTCGACTGTTGTAAGCCCACTAGTGTCTGATGTAATCACTTCACTTGTTATGAATGAAATGAAAGACGGTTTTGCCTACTCCTCTGTGTCTAATACTTGTGATGCCTCTAGTAATTGAGCAGAGATACGAACCGTCATTTAGCATAATCGCTGCAATTGAAGAAGAAGAGAATGAAACACCATGGTATCAAGATGTCTGGAGCCTTATAGAAAAGGGAACATACCCCCAAGAGTCTACTGAGAAAGATAAAAGAGCAATTCGAAGGTTCGCAACATAGTTCATCATTTGCAGGGGAAAATTGTTGAAGAAGGGGTACAATGGTCACAACATGACTTGCTTATTCGGTAAGAAACCTAGAAGGATGATGGACGAAATACATGCAGGGGTATGCAGTCCACACATGAATGGTCACATGCTGGCTAAGAAGATTGTAAGGCAAGGGTACTACTAGACAACATTGGAAAAAGATTGTTGCGAATACGTGAAAAGGTGCCACAAGTGCCAGATCCATGCAAACATGATGCATGTACCGCCATCTCTACTCTATAGTATGACCTCCCCATGGCCATTCTCAACTTGGGGAATTGATATCTTTGGCGAAATCGTTCCAAAGCCCTCAGACGGGAACTGATGGCAGAATGTGATGGCAGAATGTGAAATTTTAGAATTCGACTGGTTAAGGGAAAGGTACGAAGAATTGGCTCTCATAGATGAAAAGCGCCTAGCGGCAGTCGATCACGTCTGAATCTATCAAATGAGGATAGCTCGTGCTTTTAACAAGAAAGTTCGTTCGAGGAAAATTGTCAAGGGTGACCTTGTCCTGAAGGAACTACGAGCTCCAATCTTTGATTCATGTGGGAAGTTCAAACCTAAATGGGTTGGCCCTTACATTGTCAGAACTATCCTCTCCGGAGGAGCGACCTATCTCATGGACCTCGACGGTGTCAAATTCAAAGAACCAATCAACATGGATCGCCTCAAAAAGTACTTTGCTTGACCTTTTTACCAAATTCCTTTTAAGCCTCGCCCTGAACTATGCTCGACCTGATTCCCACTCGGGAATACATAGGCAACCGCATCGGTTCATTGCTCCACCCACAAAAATAGCCTAATTCCTCTCAAGCCTCGCCCTGAACTACGCTCGACCTGATTTCCACTCGGGGATATGTGGGCAACCACTTTGGTTTGGTCGACACCAATATCAATCCACTTCTTTCTTACCTTGGCCCGAACTACGTTGGATCTGATCCCCACTCGGGGGTACATAGGCAGACTTTCAGAAGAGAAAAGAAGGATGGCTCACTAGGTCCAAAATCTGAAAGAATGCCTAGGCAAAAATTAGAGTTAAATCAAAAATGAGCAATAACAAAAGAGAGAAAAGAGCTCGCTAGGTCACCTAACTGGTGCCTAGGCAAAAATTATCAGCGTATGAGAGAAGTAAAGTTGCGGTCCTTACCATAACCCAAAAATACACTAGGGGCAAACTTCGGCCACCCACCTCGTTTGCCTGAACCTCTTCTAAACTAGGAGCAAACTTTGGTCACCTACCTCGTTTGCCTCACAACCACCCATATCCCAAACTAGGGGCAAACTTCGGCTACCCGCCTCGTTCGCCTCTAGTCACCCAACATACCCAAGCAAGTACCAAAAGCAAACATTTGCCCAAAATCATACTACAAATGTTTTTAGAAAGTCAAATGCATCAAATAAGGTTCTCAAAAGTAACCAAGGTTCACCAATAAACAAACTTCGAATATTACATAAGCAGGAATAAATGAAAACATAAAAGTCCTTTCAGAAGCAATCACAAATATCAAAGACACTTGGAGGAAGAAGCAAAATCAGTTGAGTCTATTTTTATTTTGTGTCTTCTATTTCTTCAAAGGGCATTAGAAATAGGCTTTTACTCGATAGTGCCAGCCACTGATAAAAATAGCAATAGTGACAACCCTGACTTTGGAAGCAAAAACCCTCTCAGTAAATCCCCGAGGGACCTCCTGAACTCGCCTGTACTGCCTGGCCAATCGGCAAGGGTGATAAAAAGAAGTCTCTCTCAGACCCATCAACCACACTCTCGGGTAATCCCCAAGGCTTGTGGTCACAGCGTGAAGGCCCTAACGCCCCACAATCCAGCGAATGTTTGCGTCAGAAAGAGCACCCATCAGGCTAACCCAATCGGCAAAAGTGTAATAAGGATGAAGCACGGCACTGCGGAAGTAAACTGGAGGCATAATGCCTGTCCATAACTGAAGGCGCTCATAGAGCCAAGCCTGTAACACCAAAGGCGCCCCAGAAAGAAGAAGAGTTCCTTGATTGAAAGCGTTTTCTAAACCATTTAGAGTTTTAGCTAGAACCATGGCTATGGGGTTCTTACTCAATTTCAGCCCAAGGCACACATGTACCAAGTTGCTAGAAGTACTCAAGAACAAGAAGTTCAAAGTCATGTACAATATCAGAGCAGCCCCGCGGGTAGCATCATATGTGCTGGGATTCCCAGGACTAGCATACCGGACAATAATGGAAGCAATGTCAAGAACCTCACCATGAATTAGTCGACGGGAGATAGCAGTGGAACAGTTCAGGTATTCAGCTAGTCCTCGCGTAGGACTAGAGGTATCAGCAGAAGGAAGGATCAAGTCTGAATCCGGATCGAAACCAAGGATATAACAGAACTCCTCAAACAGGGGGCATATCTCTAGGCCGTTAAAATTGAAGACATGATTTACTGGGTCCCAATGGGCAATGGTAGCACGCATGAACTCAGCATTCAAAGCCATCTGGTGATGAGAGAATAGCTCGGCCAAGCCGTAGCTATAAAGGTTGATCCGTTCCACGCCATCTGTGATGCTCAGCCAAGTTGTAAGCTGAGTAGGATCATACAATGCCATTTTTTTCTGTCACGGCTTTAGCAAAATTTGAAATTTCGACAGCACCTCCCCGTTTCACAGACTATCCCACCTGTAAGGCAAACACACTCACTATCACAAAGCTGCTCACCGCAGTAACATCAACAATCACAGAATCACAGTTCACATATATCGTCACACGACCACCAACCAAAACAAGCACACAACTGCGCCTTCAAACCAGAAACTATTCGGCTCAAAAGGCAAAACATCATAATACTCTGTCAAAGGTAACACATCATCCTATACATCATCCTACACATTGTCCATTATTCACTAGTACAACCCAATCGAAAACATGAAATGGAGACAAAATAAAAGTCCCCGCTTAGGAGGCCTCAGTCATTCTCTTCTTCATCTTCTATCGGACCACCTGGAGTGTACGTCGATGATGGCCTCCTCTTGCCACCCCTACACCTTGGCCTGGTTCTCGACGAGCCGGTACCACCTCCTCGACACTACACACATAAAATAAAAGCAATCAATCAAGAAACAACAAAAGTACAAAAAAAATAGAGTCAGGTCAGAAACTTACCAATAACGCCATTTGACTGGTGGCGAACTGCCGCATATAGTCCATCTACCAAGGGTAAAATATAGGGTTAATACCTCGTAACCTTAAGGAGTGCAAAATTAGAGACATACCCAATGGTCCCGGGCGAGGACCAAAGACCGTAAGCTAGCTACCAAGGTGTAACCCTCCTCAGCATAACTCCAAGGGACGTTGAGGGTGCCTATTGGCTGGGTGGGATAACCGTACGTGACTCACGACACCTCCATGACCTGCGGAAAGCCATCGGCATCCAAAACATTAATGGTCCAATCCCAAGGAGGGATAGGATCAAAAGCTGGGGGAGCATGTCTCCTATATATCTCGCAAAACTGTAGGCACAAGATAAGTTAGGAAAAGTTAAGTCTAAAAACATAAGTGATGAATAGAGACAAAAACGTAAAAGAAACTCACATCCAAGAGTGGAAAATTCGGCATCAGAAAGCAGCCACGGTAGGTCTCATATCCCATCTCAGAGTGAAAGTGATCCCAAGCATCAGTACCGGCCAAAGCTGCTAGTAAAGCAGCACCAAAGAGGTCATCAGCATCCATCACAGGAGGGGCATGAGGAACGCAATACCTCAGACCACCAACCACCTACTTAGACACCCGCTCACCAAGATACCACTGCCTATGCTTAGTACTCTCCATCAGAAGTCAGTAAGAAGCAAGAGGCCTCACCGCCTGTATCTCCTCTGGGGCAGTATAGGAAATATGCTCCAAGGAGTCCAATCAATGCTAGCAACCGTCAGCTCGGATAAGAAATTTCTCAGGAGGACAATCCAGTGGGCCCCGCTCTTAAGCCCAACAACATCCCTTTTCCATCTCAAGCCCCGAGGGAACAGAGGCACATGAGCCATGCCATCCTCATCTTCACCTGACTTATCGGCGGGAGTAGGAGCCAACATCTTTAGGTACTCGAAGCTCCAGAGCTGCACGGAAAGGTAAAAGTCAGAAAACAGAAACAAGAAAGGACCAAAAGGAAAAAAAGAGTCACAGAACATACCTCCCAAGCCTGCCAGAATCCTCTAGTGGATTTAATGCCACCACGAGAAACCTCACCCATGTGCTTATAAAGATGGGCCAGGACAGCACTGCCCCAATCATAAGAAGGAATCTCGTCAATGGTTGTCAAGTAACAAAGGAGCCGCAAGCTCACCCGGTCATTCCATGTTGCAAAAATTGAATAGCCGAGTACATACAGGAGAAAGACCCGTAGTAGCTGCTGGTCAGTCAGAGTGTGTCCCCCCCTGCCATAAGTCCGATAAAGCTAGCTGCAAGGGAATCGAGGTCCCTCTAGACTTGGAGGAACATCCCCAATCAGCATCTTAACGGCTTTAGGATCAATCTCATAAAAATAATCCAAGATCAGGCGCTTCCTGCCAACTCTCAAGCCAGTGATCATGAAAAAGTCGAAGGGCGTCATCGTCATTTCGCCAAATGGCAGATGGAAAGTATTCGTCGTGTCCCACCATCTCTCCGCAAGAGCATAGAAGTGGGTCAGGTCATTAGTACTCTTTGAAACTAGGCGGACAAAGCCGCCAAACCTGGCATCGTCTACCATTTTCTTGATGGCAGATGAAAATTGGGTGTACCACAGAAAAACGTTGGCAAGACTACCGTGACCCTTCAAGACTACATCCGGCACCTACACACATCAAAAACAACAAAAATGAGCAAAAAATCACTACTCATGACCCGAAGCCCGACTTCAAAAAATTGATAAGTGAGCACCAAATGGATTTCCCAACGACCTCTAGGCGCACACTACAGTTCACTAAACTAGCACAATGCACATAACTACCAAAAGTTTCACATACTTAACTCACTAGAGCCGTGGCAGAAAGATGACATTGAGGGTCACGTAAAATCAACTCTACGTGTTGACTCTCAGCTCTCACCCATTTCTTGGCCTTCTTGGAGAGCCTCCTTGAGCTTGAAGCCATGGATCTACAAAGAAAATGGAAGTAAAAAAACAAACTTTTTTCTTGAAAATTAGAGGAAACTAAAACACCAATCAAAATTCCAATTATGGGGAAAGATCACTCATATGAGCGTGCACAAGCTGCGTTTTGACAGATTTTGGCTCCAAAAACACCCAAAATGGCAAAAAATGAGCATTTGGAGCTCAAAAACTCAAGATATACAAACATGGATTCTGGCCACCCACCGTGGCACTGGCCAACTACTGCCACGGCAGTGGCCTAGTGCCGCCGAGGCACTATTCCCCGCGGACTCCGCTTCGCCCCGCTTCACTATGTTTTGCTCTATTTTAGCCCGTTTTGGCCTTTTTAGCCCATTTTGGCCCTGATTAGCCCCAGTGGCTCATTTTAGTCAAGGTTTACAAGGTTTTATCCCCAGTAGATCCAACTTATCCCTAGAGGACAATTACAGAGAAAAATGGCTCCCGGAGGCCCCGAACAGGCTTTTTTTAAAATAACAGCCGCAAAAGTTGATCAACCATGAGAGATTCAGATCTGAGTCCTATTTCTTGATCGACAGTCAAGAAATACTCTCAAAAAATTCCCCCACATTCCCCAGAGGACAGTTACCAAAAGAAATCGGCTCCCGAAGGCCCTAACCGGCTCTTTCGAATTGTGCCCTGCAAGGTTTGATCAACCGTGAGAGATTCAGAGATGGGTCTTGGTTCCTGGTCGAGAAGAAGTCGAAGAGAGGTTCTTAAAGAATCCAACACTATCCCCCGAGGATAAAATAAAAAAGATATTAGCTCTTGGAGGCCCTGATCAGTTTTCTTGGATTGAGCGCTGCCAGATTTGATCAACCATGAGAGATTCAGAGATGGATCCTGGTTCTCGATCAGGAGCTAAGAGAGATTCCCACACCATCCCTCAAGGACAAATTTAGAGACATATCAGCTCCTAGAGGCCCTAACTAGCTCTCTTAGATTGAGTATTGCAAGATTTGATCAACCGTGAGAGATTCAGTGATGGATCCTGGTTCTCGGTCAAAGGAATTTGATCAACCGTGAAAAATTTAGAGATGGATCCTGGTTCTCGATCGACAGTCAAGAAAGATTCTTGGAGATCCCAAAACTACCCCAGCGAATAGATACAGACAAAAATTGGTTCCCGAAGGCTCTAACCAGCTCTTTTGGATTATGCATAGTAGAATTTGATCAAACCGTGAAGATTCAAAGAGGGATCCTGGTTCTCGGTCGAAAGTCGAAAGGGTTTCTCAGAAAGAATCCCCCAATATCCCCAGTAGAAGATAACGGAAAATCAGAACCAACTTTTACGGCCCTGCGTTTGTTGATAAGCTTCCTCATCTATCAATCACCGTGAGCTTCCTCACTTATCAATGGCCGTGGGCTTCCCCACCTGTCGGTTATCATGAGCTTCTTCACTTATCATAAACTTCCTCACTCTGGTTATCTCACCTGTCGGCTATTATGAGCTACCTCACTTACTGTGCGCCTCTTCATCATAAAGCTTCCTTACTTATCGAGAGCTACCTCACTCTGGTTATCATAATTCCCCGAGTTATTGATCTCTATGAGCTCTCTCACCTATCAATTGTTATTCTCAAGGACCTTGTATCCGATCCACTTGCTAGTACACTTTTCGAAATTCAAGAAATTTGCCCCGAGACCCAGAGTATTTGATCGGGAGAGAACTAATCCTAAATATACGCCTTAACGAGCATTTGTTAGTACCTTTTTATCCTGTTTTTGTATATTTTTACTTTGTTTTCTAGTTTCTGACAGGTTTTGGAAGAAATCAACTAAACCAGTCTAAACAGGGTGAAAAAGCATAGTTGAAGAAGCTGAAAAAGCCAAGTCGCGCGCGCGACCCGCGCCCGCGAAATCCGAGAATCGCTCGAGCGATCCGCTCGCGCGAGAACCCCAGAATCGCTCGCGCTATCCGCGCGCGCGAAGGTCCAAATGTCGCGCTCGCGCGACCCGCTCGCGCGATATGTGTAAAAAGCAAAGTTGCGTATTTCAGTGTACTGAAGACTCCTGTGCAAACGAAACTGCAGAATGACGTCCAAATTGTAAATTACATCAGTTTCAGTCCGTTTCGAGTTGTAAAGGCTTCCAAAACTTGTTGTAAATCTATATATACTCTATTTTACTTCAATTAAAGGGTTGGCAATTATTACACACCCATACATACACATTCTACAACCATACTTCCAGCGATTGAAGAGAGGGAAGCAAGGAGAAGAAGAAGAAGACCAAGGGTTTCCATGGCCTCCTCCATCAACTACTTGCCATCTATCACTTCCATGGACGGCTAGATCATAGATCTAGGGTTTCAATGAAGCCCTAGACGAGTAATAGGGTTTTATTTATGTTTTTATTTTAGTTTTATTATGTATGGATGACAGTCACATGTTCCGAGGATTTTTTATAAATAAATCGTACTTCTATTGATTAAATCGTTGCTTTCAAAGTTTATTCTTGTCTTAGATCTATTTTGACTGTGATGTGCTCAACGATCTATTCTTGCTGTGCTTGTTTAGGTTGTTTACATGTGATGGTGCTCTATTGATTCGTGCTATCAAGTATCCGAATAGTCCATGCCTAGGTTAGACGGATTAGATCACAACCCTAGTTTAGTGTGAGATAATTCGTGCTACCCGAAGATGGATTATGTTGGTGCTTGAACCATGATTATCTTCTTGTCGGAGGAATTGGGCTTGTAGCTACAATTCCCCATATTCATCCAACGTAATAAGCTAAAGTAATTCATAAATATTCCTATTATGAAGCTAGTGGTGGATTTGCAATCCTAGGTTCCCTTAAATATTATTTAAAACAACTTTAATTGCTTTCCTAGTTTAGATTTAGTTTCATTGTTATTAGTTTAATTCAAACCAAATCAAAATCCGTTTTTCCTAATTAATTAGACTTAGGTTTTAAAATTAAGAGCTGTAGTAATCAATCTCTGTGGGTTCGATCTTTACTTCCACACTGCAAATCTTTTGAAAAGTAAAGAATACTTTTTATATCTTGATTCTGACGAGATCAATTTTTGGCGCCGTTGCCGGGGATTGTATTACTACCTTTAGTTTTAGAATCGTAGTTTAGTTAATTTGTAAATATTAGATTAGGTTTCCTTTTCTTATTTTTCGTTTTATTTTTAGTTACTAACTTGTTTTTTTTATTTTGTAGTCAACGTTTCCGAGTGGAGCAGCTAATTACATCAAAGGAGCTTACGCAAATAAAAATATAAATAAAATTAAATAAATTGCTTCCTTTGGAATTCGCTTTAAACCGCTGTAAGTCAGGGCGCTGTGACGCACTATTTGCATTAGTTTAGGGTTAATTGCACTGCATTAGCTAGGAAACCCGGGGCGCTGGGCTTGACGCGGTCATTGCATTACAGGATAATATTCATGCATCATAGTAGTACTGTGTGCTTGATTGTCGTCTTACTTGCGTGATTGCTATTTGTTTTTTTTTTGTTAGTTAATTTTTGTTTTTAGTTTACTTTCTTTTAGTTTATGTTAGGTACACGTTCAAATAAACCAGAATTAAAACCTTTTGACGCTGAACTTGAACGTACATTAAGACTTAACAAGTCTTCAAACTTAACTTCTGGAACTAGGTTTGTAATAGACGACGATTTGACACCAAAACCAACGTCTTTATTTGAATCGGAAATACGTAGTACTCTTACAAGATTAAAGAAACCATGCTTTCATAACATAGAACCGATTAAAATGGCAGACATTGGAAATAATAACGACAACAACCAAAATAACAACGGAGCTAATATGAATAATCCTAATATCCCTCCACCTCCGCCGCTTAAAGATTATTTTATTCCTACGACTTACACGCCACAAACATGTATTGAATTACCGGAGGCGACGGCATCTCACTTTGAGATAAAGTCGTCTACCATCTCGCTACTTCCATCTTTCCATGGCCGTTTAAATGAAGATCCATATAAACACTTAGGAGATTTTCAAGATATATGTTCTACTTTGAAAATTCAAAATCTTACTGATGATGAATTAAAAATGCGGCTCTTTCCATTCTCATTAAAAGACAAAGCTAAATATTGGCTCCAATCTTTGGAGCCAAACACAATTAGAACATGGGAAGACTTACACACCGCATTTTTACAAAAGTTTTTCCCTATTATGCGTACGAATTAGATAAGAAAATCTATAACAAACTTTGTGATGCAAGATGGGGAATCACTCTACGACACGTGAGAAAAATTTAAAGAATTATTACGTTCGTGTCCACATCATCAGGTCCCTAAGTGGCAACTTGTTCAGGTCTTCTATGAGGGGCTTATTCCCTCTGTTAGGAACACCGTCGATGCTGTTTGTGCGGGTACCTTCCTACACAAAAGTGCCGACGAGGCCTGGAAAATATTTGAAACTTTAAGCGAGAATTCGATGCACCAAGCGGTGTCTGTCCGTTCTGAGGGATACCCACAACCTAAGATGGAGGTAAAATTCGAGTCAAGTTGAATCAATTGAAATAAAAGAACTATCTAACAAACTTGACCGACTTTTAACAATGAACCAAACGACAGCCTCACCCGCTCGTGAAATTTGTGCATTATGTTCTGATACTTCACATTCGATACTTGCATGTCCATCGGCGAGTCAATTTCCGGAATTCGTGGAGCAACACATTAATTCTATTCAACAATACCCACGAAATAATTATAATGCAACTACTAATAATCCGGATGCGCCATGGAGAAACCATCCTAACTTCTCGTGGAAAAATAATAATAATAATCCTAATGAGGCGACTAATTTTCCTAATGCATATCAACCTCAGTTTCAACCTAATCAATACCAACAACCGCATCCTAATTCGAATCCTTCAAGGGGTAATGCTTTTGAGGAAAAGGTGTTGGCATCCCTTAATAAAATTGAAACGCAAGTACAGGCACAAGCACAAATAGTGCACTCTCATACACAATCCATTGCGAAGCTTGAATCCCAAATGGGACAACTAGCTACTGTAGTGAGTCGTAGAAACGAGGGGACGTTGCCTAGTCAAACAATTCAAAACCCTAAGGGACAATATGAGGTTAAGGGGTCGAATGAGCAAGTAAACGCCATCTCAACTAGGTTGACTACACGAGAGGAAGAGGTAATAGAAATTCCGAATGAGAATGTGAAAGATATGAATAGCAACTCTAATACGACGAAGGGTGAGGACGTGAGCCAAAATAAGAAAGAAAAAGAATCGGTCCCAACGAATTATATTCCAAGAATGCCATATCCACCTAATGTTGAGGAGCCGTCTAATCTTACAAATAAAAAGTCTAAGGTTGAGGATCAAAATAAATATTCCTTTCCTCGATGCTATAAAACAAATTCCCGCTTATGCTAAATGTCTAAAAGACCTTTGTACGCAAAAACGCAAAATACGCAGTCATACGCCTAAAAAGGTCTTCCTCACGGAAAAAGTAAGTTCAATTTTCCAACACGCTCCTCCGAAATATAAGGATCCAGGTACGCCTACGATTTCATGTGTCATAGGTGACACTATCATTCATCGGGCTCTCCTTGACTTAGGAGCGAGTGTTAACCTTTTACCCTATCACGTCTATAAACAATTAGGACTAGGTGAACTTAAACCTACGGCCGCTACAATACAATTAGCGGATCGTTCTATTAAAATACCTAGAGGAATCGTTGAAGACGTACTAGTAAAAGTGGATCAATGTTTCTATCCCGTTGATTTTATGGTCCTTGACACTGAACCCGTGCTAGATGCTAGGAAACACACTCCTGTCATTCTTGGTCGTCCATTCTTAGCCACGGCCAACGCACGTGTCAATTGTAGAACAAGGGTAATGAAAGTGTCGTTCGGAAATATAAAATTAAAATTAAATGTTTTTAATGCGGTCGATCAACCTCCTAAAGATGACGATTACCTATGTGTGGAGGGTAGTGAGGTTACACGGAATATTGAGCCTAAGAACGTAATAAATATAAGTGCGGGGAATAATATAGAGGATGATGAGTGGATGAATCCTAATACTTCGGACCCTAATGCGGAATCTACTCGGAAGGTAAGAAATCGATTTGAACATAATGACAAACCATCAATCGAATTAATTCAAAGCGACGTGATTTCTACTTACCACCGAGCTCTTCCTGATATTCTATTGGGCACAAATTCTGCTTTTCAGCCTCCTTGAATCTTGAGCTAGAACGGTCTAGCTAAAGACGTAAAAGATAGCGCTTCTTGGGAGGTAACCCAAGCTTTATTTCGTTTGTTCCTTTGATTTTTGGATGTTTTTGAGTCGTTTTGGTCAGTTTGTGAGTATTCTGGATAGGTTTGGGGGTTGGAATTAATTTACTTTAGTAATATATACATAATTTTAGTTAAAAAATGGAGAAATGCAATTCTCGCGCGCGCGGCCCGCTCGCGCGAGACGTCGCTCGCGCGGCCCGCTAGCGCGAGTTTTCCCCTTAGTGGTTTTTCTTTCGTTTTCTTTTTATGATGCCTCAGGTTCTTCTCGCGCCTGATCTCGCGGGCGCGAGGTAGCTCGCGGGCGCGATGGGTCCCGCTGGCGCGATTTTCAGAGATTAAAAAAAAATAATAATAAAAAATAAAAATAAAAATAAAAATAAAAAAAAAATAAAAAATAAAAAAAAATAAAAATAAAAACCAGGAATTCGCGCGCGCGACGGCCGCTCGCGCGGACCGCTCGCGCGATTTCCCCTTTTTCTGATATTTTCTTTTGTCTTCCCTATCAGTCCCCCACACGTGTTCTGATAGTTTTTCCTTTTCTGTTTTTCTTTCATACGCACTTTTAGATCTAGTCCTTTGTTGGTTTCGTAGTTTTAGTTCTGTTTAACTTTCTTTTATAGTTTAATATCTTTTTGTTTTCGTTTTATAGTTTAGTTTAGCTTAGTTATAATTCTTTTAGTTGTTTTTATTATTTTGTTTGTTTAATTCTGTTTTGTTAAGAAGTAACAGGTAACATTGTACTTTATAGCCATATTCCTTTGTGTTCACCTGTTCTATGCTTGTCAAGATCGAGGTACTATCGTTCCTTTATTACGTACTTCCCTTTCTTTCGATTTATTGTTTCATTGGGGACAATGAAAGGTTTAGGTTTGGGGGTATGCACACACATGCACATTATTATGCACTAAAATTTTAAAATCTTTCAATAAGTGTGTTTAAATAAACGATGATTACCGACGTTTTTGCAATATCAATTTGATACTTCTTGTTCAATAACTTTGAATTGTTTTAGAATGGTAAACAAGGGAAGATGTGATTAAACATTTGCTGAAGTTATGATGTAACGTTTTAAGTTATGTATTGTTTGAATCGTAGTTTTATATTATAGATTTGCACACAAACTTATGCACTACACGTAGTCACTTGAATACATGTTTGATGTGAACTATAATATGATTCGGATTTCTAGATAACACATGGTGGAGACTAGACCCTGTGAGCTTTTGAGCCTATCTTCTCTTTTTAGAGGGTTATAAATACATTGTGTTTGTCGAATTTCATTGAAATAGCGCATCTATTTGTTGATTAGTCTCATTATTCTTGTTTTGGTTAATAGTCAAGTTAAAATAGTTGTTACCATGCTAAATAATCTTCCGTCGTAAATATTGAAGAACCGTATTACCCTAGGAAATGATTTTAGGCCCTCTTTGTTTACTGCCGACCGATAAATTATAAAATTTCCTTAGTTCGCCCTTTGAGCCGTTAAAATGCCATTTCTTTCTTTGATTACCATTATCCTTGTTTTTGCTCCGACTTGACGAACTTGGAGTTCACCACTGAGAGATTTGTCACCTTTTAGTAGTGTTAAGGTGATGTGTTGAAAAGGAGGAAGAAAACAAGATGCTATTGGGGTAGTTGCTTGGTATTCAATAATCATTTGAGAAGCAAGAAAAGGAAAAAGGAAAAGAAACATAATACAGAAGAGAAAGGTTGAAAAAAAATGAAAGAAAAGAAGAAAAATGAATGAAAAGGAATGAAGAGAAAGAAAAGATGAGAGTTTGTAGAAGAAGAATGAAAGAAATCGAACATGCCTTACAATGCCATTCTAAATCTACCCAATATATCCATTTTATCTTTTTTTTTTCATTACCTGAGCCGCAATACAACCTTTGAAAAGTCCTATTTGATCCTAGGGAACATGGTTTGGATATGAAAACGATGGGAGGGGGATTAAAACATGGTAATGATTAATTTGTCTTGATTATTGGCATTCTATCCATGAGACTACTGTTCTTTCGTGTCATGCGTCTTTTCGAGTCATATGTGAGCATTTCTCGTTTTGAAAATATATTTCCTTTACTCACATATATTAGAAAAATTACACCTGTTTCTGAGTGTTTCATTTGAGAGTGTAATTAACATTGTGAGATTCGTAGTTGAAGCATAGTTGGATGGTTATCCGGGTTATATTCCAAGTTCATGACAAGCGCGTGTTCACTTGACTACCTCATCACACACGTGCAATTTTATGAGAAACTCTATTGATTTATACGATGCATGTGCTTGAGATTGTTCTTCATGATGTATGTAGACGTTTGATTCTATTTCTTTATGTTCGTTATCCTATTTCAAATCTTTGTTGTATAATAAGGAGTATTGAATATTATGTTTTTAGTTTTAATAAAACTTTTTAAATTTACAAGTTAATAAAGATGGTTGTGGGTGACTTGTTGACGAGAACCCTCACGAGACTTTACTCGTCCGACTAGGGACACCTAGGGGTTTAAAAGGCTTGTTGCATATGCTAAATGCAATCGTGATCCATACGAAAATGGAATAGATTTTTATTAGTAGTTTTTATTTTAGTTTTGCTCGAGGACTAGCAAAATGTAGGTTTGGGGGTGTGATCGGGAGAGAACTAATCCTAAATATACGCCTTAACGAGCATTTGTTAGTACCTTTTTATCATGTTTTTGTATATTTTTACTTTGTTTTCTAGTTTCTGACAGGTTTTGGAAGAAATCAACTAAACCAGGCTAAACAGGGTGAAAAAGCATAGTTGAAGAAGCTGAAAAAGCCAAGTCGCGCGCTCGACCCGCGCCCGCCAAATCCGAGAATCGCTCGCGCGATCCGCTCGCGCGAGAACCCCAGAATCGCTCGCGCGATCCGCGCGCGAGAAGGTCCAAATGTCGTGCTCGCGCGACCCGCTCGCGCGATATGTGTAAAAAGCAAAGTTGCGTATTTCAGTGTACTGAAGACTCCTGTGCAAACAAAACTGCAGAATGACGTCCAAATTGTAAATTACATCAGTTTCAGTCCGTTTCGAGTTGTAAAGGCTTCCAAAACTTGTTGTAAATCTATATATACTCTATTTTACTTCAATTAAAGGGTTGGCAATTATTACACACCCATACATACACATTCTACAACCATACTTCCAGCGATTGAAGAGAGGGAAGCAAGGAGAAGAAGAAGAAGACCAAGGGTTTCCATGGCCTCCTCCATCAACTACTTGCCATCTATCACTTCCATGGATGGCTAGATCATAGATCTAGGGTTTCAATGAAGCCCTAGACGAGTAATAGGGTTTTATTTATGTTTTTATTTTAGTTTTATTATGTATGGATGACAGTAACATGTTCCGAGGATTTTTTATAAATAAATCGTACTTCTATTGATTAAATCGTTGCTTTCAAAGTTTATTCTTGTCTTAGATCTATTTTGACTGTGATGTGCTCAACGATCTATTCTTGCTGTGCTTGTTTAGGTTGTTTACATGTGATGGTGCTCTATTGATTCGTGCTATCAAGTATCCGAATAGTCCATGCCTAGGTTAGACGGATTAGATCACAACCCTAGTTTAGTGTGAGATAATTCGTGCTACCCGAAGATGGATTATGTTGGTGCTTGAACCATGATTATCTTCTTGTCAGAGGAATTGGGCTTGTAGCTACAATTCCCCATATTCATCCAACGTAATAAGCTAAAGTAATTCATAAATATTCCTATTATGAAGCTAGTGGTGGATTTGCAATCCTAGGTTCCCTTAAATATTATTTAAAACAACTTTAATTGCTTTCCTAGTTTAGATTTAGTTTCATTGTTATTAGTTTAATTCAAACCAAATCAAAATCCGTTTTTCCTAATTAATTAGACTTAGGTTTTAAAATTAAGAGCTGTAGTAATCAATCTCTGTGGGTTCGATCTTTACTTCCACACTGCAAATCTTTTGAAAAGTAAAGAATACTTTTTATATCTTGATTCTGACGAGATCAGTATTCCAAGCCTTGATGTCCTTATCTAAGTCCGCCACCACATCACAGTCGTAAATACTAGCACAACATAAAGTCCACTCAGAGTGGAACACATCCCATAGCATCAGCTCATGCTAGGATCAGAACACTAGACGTGATAGGACTCAGTACACAGTTCATGCATTGTATACTCATAGAATGACATCCGCCTGTTTTGTCATGACTTATTCTTTTATGACTCAAACTATGTCTCGGTTTGATTTCCATTGGGATACGTAGGCATCTCTCGAAGAGCACGACTAGCACTGACCTTTACATCATGTTTTACATCCTTACATCTTCACAATGCTTTCATCCTAAATCTATAGCCTCCAAAGAGACCTATCTCTTCAAAGCTTTGGCACTCGTTTGCGACATGCGTTGCCTCGCAAGGTCATGCCAAAGAGAGGCAAACTGTAGACACCCCATTTGTTGGCTATCAAATTTAGGAGACCCATAGCTTGGTGGTTCACAATGATCGAAAAAGACTCAAAAGGACTCCTGGAAGTTAGTTCTATCTCTCGAAATGCTCAAAAAGTGGTACAAATGACAAAAATGCCCCTAAAAGCCCAAACACTCCCAGATTTGGACTAAAAGTTCTAAAAATATGCTATGTCATAAGGAAAGTCATAAAATGAGTTTTTAAGCAAAATCAGATGAAATCGTCAGCTCCTAAAGACCCTCGAAAGTCCCAGAAGTTCTAGGAAAGTCCCGTTGACCAGTTTGACCAAGGATTGACCAGGTTTGACCAAGGTTTGACGGAAATCATCCAAATTCATCAAAAAGCTCCAAGATCATTCTAGATCATGTGGAAAGTACTAAAACAAGTTTTAAAAGAAAATCGAACAAAAACGTCAGCTCCCGGGAGCTCCCAGAGGTTCCCAGAACTTCCTGGAGGTCCCTAGTTTAGCCAATTTGACCAAAAGTTGACTTTAAAACCAGAGCACCGTATCATTTTTCAAACATTTTTCATTGATACTAGAGATCAATAGCTTTTTAACGGTATATCACACATAATTCCTGGATTTAAAACGAATTTATTATGAATTTCTGAAGGTGAAAAAGGCGATTAAATTGGCTTTTATCGCAAATACCACAAAACTTTTCAAAGTGACCTATCTATGAACTATATTTTTTTTATGTAAAGTTGACTCCATTACCTTTCTGACTGTATATCACAACCTCAATTTGGAGTTTATACGCATTTTTTGTGAATTTCGGACAAAATAGGGTTGTTTCGCGAACACCAGAACCTCTGGGGGCCTAAATGGCATTATCTGGACATCAGAGGAGCAGTGCCTCTACGGCACAGACCCAGTGTTGCCATGACACTCTCCTCCAGAATAGTCCATTTTTACAATTTCTTTTGGGGACCCAAATTGATTAATTAGAAATCAAAACGACATAGTTCTATGTTAACAGATGTTTGGGACCAATGGGAGCACTTTTAAAATCCCAAACTCCCCCCCCCCCCCCCCCCCCAAATTAGCCTATTTAAACCCCCCTTGACTTCTCATTTTAGGGTGCAAAACAAAATCTTAGAGAAAGTTGTAGAGAGAAAGTTGTAGAGATAAGGTTAGGATAGGGAGAAAAGAAGCTCCTTCCTTTGATTTTCAACTTGAAAAGTGAGTTCTAAACATTGTTTTCAACTTCATTACTCCCATTTACTTGGCATTCAATACATCCAACTATCATTTTAGTGAGCATTTAAGAGAGAGGAAGCTACTTCCATGTCCAATATCACCACATGTGAGTGAAACACCAAGCTATAAGTCTAATGCATCATTAATCATCAATTATTGATTGTTATTATATGCTTGTTTATATAAATGTTCATCTCTCCTTACCTCATTTCTTTTTTATTTTTCTTTATTTACTTACTAATCCATCATCATCTAGAAGATGACATGAAGTTTGAGGTGAGTGAATCCTTATGGATAGTAGCTCTTGACCTCAAAAACATGTTTGATAGAAGATGATTTCAACTTCAATACATTCCTATGTATTCTTGAAGTTGTCTTCAAAATGAAAACAATGCTCTCCAAAAATCTTGGAGGTTCTTGATATAAGTTCAATATTGATATTTCAAATGATCATAATTTCCATTTAAGTGTTGAAAGTATACTCTCAAAACCTCTATTTCAAAACCCCTCTTAAACCCCTCACTTTGATTTCAAAGAATAAAACCCTAGTTCTTCCCAAAACCTTCAAAACAGTGAACAATCTGAGTTCAAAGATTTCTCTAGGACTCAATACTCAAAGTATTAACATGAGACCACTTGGAAAGCCTTCCTAACTCATTAGGGAACACCCATGATTTTTGGTTTGACTTGGAAACACTTGGAAGGGCTCCATTTGGACCCAAACATTCTTTCTAGACATTCTATTTTTGCTGTTACAGCAGTTTGGTTGACTTCACAGCAAGTACACTTTTACTTTCATCCTTTGATTTGATGCTTATATGTACTTCAAATTAGTTCATATCCTAGGAAGTGGTCCATACCATATTTGTACATATCCCATAATGATTTCCCCATGCATTCATTCACTTCCTAGACTTCTAAGTCACTTTAGAAAACTCATGTACACAAACACACTACAACCTTGGCACATTCTAAGGCCATGCATTGCATCCATGCAAGATTTGGGGTTTTTGTGACTCCTAATCTAAGAAGATTATAAGAAATGAACTTGATCGCACATCCATGCTTCCCCTCGATCTAATCATCCTTTCTCATCTATCCCGGGAATTGAGAGGTCTTCTTTTCCCAAAGATTAACATGCATCATTCTAGCTTGCTAAGCATATTTTGATCTCTTTGATTATTTGTTTCAAGAACAATCCATGTCCCCTCCTAGATTAGGAAAACTTGATTACCTGATATGTGATTAGACAATTTTTTGTAGGTTTGTTTGTGTGATCTTTTACCTTTGCATTGTGTGATATTTGGCTTAGATCTTATGAATGATATCTTATCTTTTGATCTTCCATTTCAATTTTCTTATAAAATGTAATGTACTATCATAGTATTAATTATCAAATCAAACATAGTAAAAGATGATTATTTAGATGCTAATTGAGGCCCATAGAGAGACGGGGTGAGTTGAGGGTGTTTTAGTCATGACAAAGGCTCCTTCCTCTCTTGTACCAAAACCACAAGCCAAGTTCTTTGGTTATGAAAGGCCGGTGCCCTTTATCCATTTGGGTGAGTCAAATTGGGTTCCTTGGTTTCCTAAAGACCAAGTGACGACTCTGTATCTGTTTTCAACATACCTTTTCCTTTCCTTTCAAAATAGTTTCAAATAAACAAATAGGTGGAATTCCGCATGTCCACAGTGACATACAACAGTTTATTACGAATAGACCCCCCGGGCGGTAAGTCATCTGAGGAGAAGGTGATGACCAGAGTCAGACTTTTGCTGATCATTCCTACGAGGTCCTCTGGTGCTGTGTCGATGGAAACATCAGACTAATTTAGAGCATCAAGGACTACCTGCCTGTGGCACTTAGAGGAGATCAACAAACCCCATATGGTGATATTGGCCTGAGTTTTCTTCATTTATTTTAGAACCCTGTCCACCTCTTCTTCCTCATTCACCTTCCCTTTTCCTTTGTCTAATTCTCTCCCTGGGTGATCCTCCTCTAGCTCATGTGGTTTGAAGTGCCTGCTTGATCGGGTTAAGTGACCGACTTCTTCCTTTGCCCATAAATCGTCGATTTCTAAAACGTCTTTCATATTTTCCCTTTCTGTTCCGATTTCCTCATCACTCATATACCACAGATCATCTTCCACTTGACCTATATCGGTACTATTAGTCTCCTGAACCCACCAATCTGCTTTCTTTGACGTTCCCTCTCCACATCCTCCTGACTGATTCCCCAGAGTACAGATTATTAATTCTTTCGACAATTGATACAACTTCCTTGGTGTCCCAGCTTTAGTGATTAGCCTAGACGGCTCGAAGGTTATCTCTTCTATCCCCAAGAAATAAAGGCCTTGTGGCGGTGGTACATCATGATGACTTGGCAGTGGATTTCTAGTAACATTAGGAGTTTTGACAGGTGGCTCAGATATCACCTTGTTATCAATGAGGTCCTGGAATTCATGCCTTAGCCTTGTGCACCGATCCGTAGAGTGACCCTTTTGTTAGTGAAATTTGCAATAGAGATCTTCTTGGAAGCTCGGTAGAAGCGGACTTGGTAAAGGTCGAGATTCCAATGGGCAAAGATACCCTTTCGTCGTTAGCCTATCGAGAGCGGTTAACAGTGATACCCCCAAATCTGAAAACAAACTTGGTTGTTTGTCCCCTCCTCTTCTCGGTGCTATATCAAATTTTCTTTCTGATCCACTCAATGCGTTGACATCGGTGGGACCAGGCTGACCCCCCGAATGTCCTCCATTTGATCCATAGTTTGGCCTTCTATATCGATTCGGCTGTTCTTCCTTCTTGATTATACCTTCTTGGATTGCATCCTCTATCCTCGTTCCCAAGTCAAAAACCTTAGTGAAGGTGTTGATTAACTGAAACCTCATCTTTTATTGGTAAATGGGTTGGAGGTTCTTCATTAACATTCGAATTTAATCTTTCTTGGATGGCCTCAGTACCATCTTAGCTGCCTTTCCCCTCCATCTACTGAGATATTTAGCAAATGATTCTTTGTTCCCTTGCCTGGTGGTTTCCAAATCTCTGACTGTGACATCCAAGTCTTGGTTGTACTTATACTGTGCCACAAATGCTTTGATCACCGCCTCCCAGACCCTAGTCTTGCTCAGTTCAAGTGTGAGATACCAAGATAGAGTAGCCCCAGTTAAAGTCTGCTGAAATAAGACGGCCATCATGGAGGTGCTCAATCTGCTAGGCTGGAAGGCCACGATACACATCCTCACATGACTGCGAGGATTCCCTGTCCCATTGAACTTATTGAAAACTGGCATTTTAAAATTGACAGGCATCGTCTAATGGACCCCATTGTACAGACCTTCTAACTCCATCAGATAAATGTCTGAGCCTTGCGCATCACCCTTTCTAGTTTCTCTATCTTCTCGGTCATTACCCTCTCTTTGTTAGTCTTTTCCCTTTCCACCCTTTCCCTTTCTACTCTGGGAACCTTGGCCCTTGGCATCTTTGGGTCATCATACCAACCTTCTTCCCTAATAGGCGGCTCATTGTTTGGTGGGTTTGTAATTGGTGGCGGGTGTGCTATTGCTTCTATCATGACCATCATGCGGTTCATATTCTCTGCCTGTTACCTCATCTATTCTGCTTGTTGTTCTACCAATGTCCTTAATTTTTCCAGTTCCCCATTGTTCATCTCAATGTTTTCTTCCCTTCTTACTAGCCTTGCTATGGGACCACTAAACCAGACTGTGCCCGAACTTGATGCTATTTTTTTCCTACAAAAGAATTTTTTAATAATTTTCAAAAGAACTCTCTTCTTTTATATTTGAAGGTTACCTGGTGAAACTTTTATGAATGGTTCGTATGTTACACGGATGCAATGCATGTGTGCATGTGTGCCTACACTATATGCAAAAGAAAGGAAAATTTTAGTCCTAATAAATAGACACATAAGCATATAAGATCCTTACTTATGTCAAATGCGCCAATTTCTCCTTTCATTATGATCCTTACTACCCTTTCTGAGGTCGGGTATTGTATTTGAAAAGCATTTCTTTAAATGTTGAGATTTTCAAAAATAAATTTCTCAAGAATTTTATTTGAGAACGAGGATATGAGAATATTTCTCAACAAAGATGATTTGGATTGAATTTTGCTTTGAAATTCATTTGAGAAGCATTTCTCCCAAAGACAATTCCCAAAATTTTTTGGATTTTTTCTTTGAATATAATTTGTCAAAAAATTTGTTTAGGGCTTTAATCAATAAGTAATCTTCAAAGATTTTTTGAAAGAGCGATTTGAAATTTTGGAATAATGGTGACAAGAATTGCTTGCTTGCAAAGATGGATTTAGAACTCTTTGGGTAGAAGGATCACATGATTGGATTATCATCATATATTTCATAAATTTGGATGCATACAAGGTCAATGATGCCTAGCTATACATGATGCAAGAGTTGTAATCTTATAATAAAAATTAAGCAGATTCCCAAATTTCATGGAACATGAAGAGGAATTGCTCAAGAGTGATTAAGAGGTTAAACATCTTTTCTCAAGCAAGTATCGCCATCATCTCAAGTAATCCCTTCCGGGCATACAAATCTCCCTATCACATAATCCTAATTTAAGAATTAATTCCCTGACTTTGAAAGGTTCTATAGAAGCTACCATGCAAAGGTCGGGTTTTGGTCAAATAAGGGACCCTTGACACACATCCAATAGAATGCTTCATATACCAACACATGGTACAAGATCAAGGATGATCACACAGTCCCATGATGGCTTGACCGACTGGGTTGCCCTGAGCCTACAAGGTCATAGTTTCGTGCAATCGACTAGTGAGACATGCAAGTGCAATGCAACATGCACACAAAGATTAATTAATTCGATTAAAAGAATGCTTTCAAGTTTAATCCTCGATTGAACTCAAAATCAGAATTCTGGTATGCCAAACCAGAGATTCTGGGTTTGATCCCCAGCAGAGTCGCCAAATTGTGGATATCGCAATTTTTCTTACCCACAGCTTTTTAAATATCTTTTAAATTAAAACACAAATATGAGTCGCCACTTAATTTTTAAAAGGAAAATTAAGAAACCATTTTAAAGCAAACTGATCTTTTTGGAAACTAGAGATTAATTAGGTCTGGGGATTACAGAATGAGAGAGGAAGGAGCCCGACAGACCAAAACAACCTCTCTCATCCTATCTCGCGATAGGCCTCTACTCAACATCCTTTAATCGAATTATTAATCTAGGCATGCCCTTAACCAATACATATATATAAGTATGCATAACACAAGCATGTCAAAAGGGTGCAAGATTGCTAATGGAAAAATATCATTCAAAACCAAGTAAGTTGATTAGCAAGCAATATGATATGCAATAGGGAACAAGAGAACTTACCCGGGATCCAGCCGCGAATATTAAACGTGCAATGCATACACAATAGAAATCCTAAAGAAACGGTCTCTAATCACATATATACACATAAGGCAAAATCCTAATTCTAAGGTGTTGCGCATTGAATCTTAAAGGAAAATCCTAAACTTCTAGCTTACACCTATCAAGTATGAAAGAATTTACATAATTATGAATTCCTAGTCCAAAGCGAATTCTAATTGCAAGTATCAATGGATGAATGTATATATATAAACATGCACAAGAAAAAGCTACGAGTTATCCCTTGATTTAGATCATTTAACCTTTGGACTTAGGTTTAACTACTCATTATTGAAGCATGGCTTAAGCCCTAGGTCCTAGAAAAGTCATTTGAACTATTATTTACAAAGTTTACCAAATTTTTCCCAAAAATCCTAAAAATTATAGAGAGCAGATCAAAACTTCAAAAATTGGAAAAGCATGGTTCTCATGGTTTGATGTCAATGAATTTTGGACACAAGATGCCTTTGTAAGTCTAGTTTCCAACCCAAAAAGAAAAATTGAAGATCAACAGTTCAATCTCTGGGAATTAGACAAACACTAGACATCACTCAGAAATTTACTACTCTCTGTCCAGAGATCTTGTATGATTTTCTAAAAATAGTAAAAAAAGAATAAACACTTTGATCTTTTTAGGGTACATTCCTAACACATTAGGCTACCTAGAAAAAATTATTTTAGGCTAAGAATACTTAATTAAAGCTCTGATTTACCCATTTCAAGAAGATGTTGCTGTTCTGAAACTCTAGACAGATTATAGTTGCTTCACAAAACTCATAACCAAATCACTTTAACCATGAGATCCTATTAAAATAAAAATCAAATTGGTAAAACTTTATGTTATTGATGTTCTCCAATTGGTTTCTTTAATTCTAACAGTTCATTATTTAACTAAAAATCTTTGATCAAAAGTGGTTAATGAAATCACTGCACCTTTTGTCAAATATATCTTTATTTGTTAAGTTTGGCTTAGCCTAAGTTACTTTTCCTCCCACTTGGTGGTCCTTGAAAACTGATGACACTTGTATTTATAGATCTCAATGAAGTATGAAAGGAACTTCATGAAATCTCTAAATAATGAACCTAAACCATGGTGGTAGGTTTAGATTCATTGACCAAATATTCTATCATCAACCTTAACTT
Organism: Hydrangea macrophylla; assembly: GCA_033977485.1. Classification (NCBI taxonomy): domain Eukaryota; kingdom Viridiplantae; phylum Streptophyta; class Magnoliopsida; order Cornales; family Hydrangeaceae; genus Hydrangea; species Hydrangea macrophylla. The sequence goes on from CM066984.1 coordinate 40,418,412, forward strand.
CCTTGTAACACATGAGCCTACAAGGGAGCTAAAGGATTTCAAATCAATAGATTCAAGTAAGACATTGAAAGTCTTATTAAATTCTAAGAGATGAATGCAATTAAAAAGAAAAAGGAAGAGGAAACCAAGACTCAAATGATATCTAAGGAAACTTCATGATATGTTTAACCTTAACCTAAAGTCATTTTGATCCAAATTAATAAAATACAAGTTCAATCACAACATTAGTACGTATAAAGGACCCCAAGGAGTCCTATATATTGCAATTGAACTTGAATTAGAGACTTAATAACTTAGAGGTTACCTCCAACTATCCTCAACTTCTTGGTTGTTTTTAGGATATTCCAAGGCTAATCAAGCTCTCCTTCTAGCTCTTCCTTTTAAAAACTTGCTCCTAATTGTGTTTAGAAAATTTTAAGAGGTTGAAAATAAAGAAATTTAAGAATCTGAGCCAAGATACTCATAAATTCAAGATCCTTTGTAAGGGGATATTCATCCCCTATATATAGGCAATTTTTGAAAGGGTATTTCATTATTTTTAGGGGTAAAACCCTAATTTCAGATGTCCTTTTAAAGGTACAAAATGTACCATTGCAAAGCTGGCAGACACACAAACACGGAACTCGATGGAGATGGAAGCGGCCCTCAACAGGTACCAGTGTGACACTCACTGAATACCGGTGCGGCACTCAATGAATGCTGCGGACAACTCTGCGGAGTGCCGTCTTTTCTGGAATTCTGATTTTAATGGCATTTAATGACTTTTTGTGGCTATCAGTAATTGCCATTGCGGTACTTGCTGACTATCGTACGATAATTAGTGAGTGCCGCAGCGGCAACCCGTGACTGTCGCAAAGTATTCCATATGCCGTTTTTCTCTATTCTTCCTTTTCCTTATTTCTTTCTTTATGTTTTGAATTGCGGAGCCTTTCGAAGAGCTTGAATCACCTTTTGGAAGTCCTAAATTAGTCAGACATTGTCATCATCGGATTTAGACGTATTACTCCCCTTAATCTGACGTCTAGCCAAAATCGAGGTGTCTACAACTGCCCATCACTTTTCATAACCTGATGGATCATCTGGCTATCTTAGGACTACTTGGTCTCGCCCATCCCTTTTAAGGACATAACTGCCCACTGCTTTTAAGGACCTATGACCAAGTGTCCGCCCATGTACGATTCGTAGAATTTATCAAACCTACCTCAGTTTTGAACTACCCCCATTGTGGCATGACTACTCTGATTAAATGAAACAAATACCAAATGGATTACCAGCTACCACGTTATCTCACGTTACGAATGTTCTCACATTATTCTTAATCATGTCTCATTATCGTGTCACAGTATTCTTTATTATACCAATATAGCATAATAGAAGTATCTATTGTTATATGAACATCTAAACAGTATGTATTATAACGAACAAGAAACAATCATGTTTTGAAATGTTCGATCCATTAAAGTCCTTTCAATCAATCTCGATTGAAGAAAGTAAAGTTCAATTGATTGAAGTCCCATCAATCGATTGAAGAAAATAGAGTTTGATCGATTGATGAATCTTCGATCGCTTGAGAATGTTAGGTTTGATCGATAGAAACAAGTTCAAGCGATCAAAACTTGTCTTCCCCAAACTGGGCAGTGAATGCCCAGAATCTCTAGGGTGTGTTTGGGTTCACTTCTTTACGTTTAAAACTCGTAAAAATATGCACCTAAGCTACTGAGTAAAATTAGAACTCACCAGAATGTAAAGGGTTATTTTGTTTAAGCTTTTGGAGCTTGGTCTCCAATGGCCAACCTCTCTCTCTCTCTCTCTCCCCCCCTCTTTTCCTCGGTCTCCCCTTTCTCTCCTCCTCTTCTTCTTCTCCCTTCTTTTTGCTATCTCTCTCTCTCTCTCACATATTATATATATTGAAAGTGTGTATATGTGTGTGTATATATATGTATGGATATGTATATATATCAATCACAAGCTTTCTTCCCCTCTCTCTCTCTCTAAAATTTCTCTAGGCAAAACAAACCTCACACACACTAACATGGTCACATATATAGGAGTTGAGGGTCCAAGGTGGCAGCTTCACGTGAACTGAGGATAAGATTTCCAGACATATTCGATCGATCGAAGCTTCTTTGATTGATTGAGAACAGGTCGATCAGGGTTCGATGGATTGAAAAGGGCTCAATCATTTGGGAAAGGGGGACCTCATCATAAATTAAGTCGGCTAAGTTTCAAGTGATCAAAAAGGGTTCAATCGATTGAAATTGCACAACTTCGATTGATTGAGAATAGTTCAATCGAACGAAAGTTAAATTATAGGTATGGCAAGGGTATTCATATAGAATCTCATTTATTATTTATACATCCCAAAAATATGGGGTATTATAGATATCCCCAAATTTCGTATTTGTGGTAGGTGTTGATTAAGGACAAGCCCGTGAATGTATATGAACAGTAGAGTTTGGTGCTCTTACGTAATGGTTGAAATTGGATCAATAATGGAGTAATATTTGTTTGTCAATGGTATTGGTTGCAAAGTGACTTATTGTGGGGCAGTAATTTAGTTATGATGCCGAAACTAGATATCTATGATGCTTCAGATATCAAATCCTAATTGGGTTGTTACTATGCTGAAGCCTCCACTTAAAAGCCGCTTATATCTCTTTTCTTTTCTTCTTCTTTTTATTTATTTTTATTTTTTTTCTGTCAAATTTCTCTAAAAACTATGCAACAACCTTTAGAATTGAGGGAATATCTAATGATGTAACCTTTATTGTTTAATTTTATTTATTTTTTCATTTGGTTGTAATTTGTAGTAGTTTCTTTCTGTCATTGTTAGATCATTTGAAATCGGCAGAGCATGCATACAAAAATTAATTTATGTGTGTGGAGAATAAAAAATAAAACAAAAAATAAAAATAAAAAAAGGAACATCGAGTTTTGAAAATCTAATTCTTTAGTTTTCAATAACTTAGATTGTAGTGATTTTACTTTACCAAATGTTAATGGAAACTCTACATTTTTGTTATTCGATTTTCTTTCTTAAACCAAATAGAATATGATCAATTCTATTTCCTTAGTTATATGACCTGAAAATGGGATTTAATTTTTCTCTTTCTAATTTCTTATGGTTTTTGCATGCATTCTGGAGAACCCCGTTCTCTGCCTAACTGGCTGCACTTGCCCTTCTTCCTCAAATAATGGTATTTTTATGAGATTTGGGGGGTTTTGTTCTTGGATGCTTGACTCTTTTCTTCTGTGTACTAGACTACAAATGAAAGGTATGTAATTTTAAAAATTTGGTTATACGAATATTCTGTTTGTTGGTGGCATGTGAAGATTTTATTTGTTTGTACTTTGTAGTGGAATTAATCCTTGGAAATTTAATTCAATGCAACTTCATCTTTGCTTCTTAAATATTTCTCAGAAAACTTCATACACATTTGTGGGTTTCAAAGATTTCCCATGAGAACATCATTTGGGTGTGCCTCATTATAGATTGCAAACTTTCAACAATGTTGTGTTTATGGGAATATATTCCTAGCTTATGAAGGCACCTTGAGGTACTTATCCATCAATATTAGATTTATTCTAGGCCTAATTACACTTTACCCCTTGTACTATACCCGTGTTTTCAATTGGATACATGTACTTTCTTTTTTTCAATTGGATACATGTACTTATACTTGTGATGTAATCAGATCCAATTACTCACGACGTGAAGATCTATTAGACGGAATACCCACACATCTTTTACACTAATTTTGCTAAAATCTTGTTTGGATATTCTATTGCTGATATGGAATTCACAAGACTGGCTGAGTTTTTTTTTTTTCTCTTTCTCTTTTCCTTTTCTGTCCATCCTCTCTCACTTTGAATCTCAAACAATCAAAGGAATGCCCAAAATGTCAACATCTACCTATTAATCTAATCTGAATAGGGATGGCAATGGGGCGGATTTCCCAGGTTCCCCATCCCGCCCCTAATAGGTAGGGTGTGGGGGAGACTTATAAGGGTTAGGGGCGGGTATGGGGGAGGATTCTTCAACCCAAGTTGGGTTCAGATCGGGGTCTGGTTTTGGCTTAAAACCCCCCAAACCCGCCCCGATTATACTAAGAAATGACTCTTCTGCCCTTATTTGTCATATGTATTACCTAAAAACCTTAGACTATAAATACTCTCTGATCTCTATTAGGGTTTTAGGGCACAAAAGTGAGAACTGAGAAGACCATTCGGAGCTCCTCTTCCACAACACAGCTCTCTCTCTCTCTGTGTTTGTAAGTGTGCTATATATCATATATATATATATACATATGCACATGGACATACTATGCTTTCACTGCTTTGTGTCATTTTTTCTTTGAGTTTAAGATTTTCTAATTTGAAACTAAGCTTGCACAATGAAGAAAATACATTTTCTTCTTGAATTTTTGTCCTTTTCCTTCTTTAAATCCCTGCATATCAGACATGTGTGTGCTACTATGCCTATATATATATATCATGTATGTATATACACATGGACATACTCTGTGCTTTGTGCCTTGCATTCTTTGTGTCTGGATGACATATATATCATATTGTATTGGATTGTTAATTTGGATTGGATTGTATTGAATTAGATTGGATTGTGTGGATTATATTGGGTCTGGATTGGTAATTTGGATTGTATTGTATTGAATGCATGCCTTGAACAAAAAAAAATTAATAAAAATACAAAATTAAAATTAATCAGGGCGGGGTCGGGACAAGGGAAGAGGCAGGGCGAGGCGGGGTCGGGGATACAGTCAAGTTAAGTGGGGAGGGGGAAGAGGGCCCTGTCCCATACTCGCCCCGTTGTCATCCCTAAATGTAACCCCCCTACCGCCCCCCCCCCCCCCCCCCCCCCCAATTTTTTTTTTTTTTGAAACTATCCCATCTCTCTACTTCTCTCTCAAAACAAGAGGCTTGATTGCCCTAAGTGGGTACTCTCAATTCTCAAAGGCATGGAGATACAAGCCTATATGTATATCTATATATATGTAGATATGTATGTATGTATATTGATTTAGGCATATGTATACTGATTTAGGCATGTATAGCTATATATGCATATGTATATCTTTATATATATATGTATATCTATATATGGAGATACAAACCAGTAGTAAAATCCAGATCTATAACTCCTCACCTCTACAACCCTAATCAGAGATTCATCTCTATAACCCAGATCGAAAAACCCCTTTCTATTTGAAAAAACATAGATTGAAAAACCCCTTCATCTCTAAAACCATTCGCCATATGTCAAACGTGTCGCCGACTGCACCTATGCCAACCGTGCCATGGGCTGGACTTATCCCAAGCTGAGTGGATAAAAAGCTCTTTAGGATTAGTTTTTCTCCTATCCGATGGCACACCAAACACAGGATAAGATAACTTATATCCTATCCGACCCCCTTATCTGGCCTGCCAAACATGGCTTAAAAGTGTTTCATGTTCTATAATCAGTTTCTTTTTTTAGCTTTTCTTTTTTTTTTTTTTTTTGGTTTTTTTTTTTTGACTTTTTTAGAGAGAAAAAAGGTGTTGATTTTATGTAGGCTTTGAGTTACATCCAAAAAAAAAATGCATGTAGACAATATAATTTTTCTTCTTTTCTTCTTTAAATTTTTATTGGAAAAAATTACATTCCCTTTTTTAGGAAACAAAAAACAGTCCATTCTTTTAATGTCTTTACTATTTGTTGTTGTCTTTGTCGTATTATAGATTATGCTTTGTTAATGTACCTTGGTTATTGGCATATTGTCTATTTGGATTTTGGCTATTGGCTTAAAGGCGTAGGAATTGTGTAATAAAAATGTGTTGTTGTAATTTATCTAGAGGTGGCCAAACATGTAGAGATATTAAATGTGGAAGGTATTTTGATTTTGTTAGTGGCCGAATTCACACATAGTTAGAATTGTTCGATAGTATCTGATGATGCCAAAAATTGGTAAAGGACAAGAAGAGTACTTAAGGAAAGAGACTAGGAATTTGTATGTGGTTCAACACCGTTAATTAGGTGGCCTACGTCCACGGATGCGTTGGGACGTGTTTACTAACAGATCACCGGCGACCTCTGGTGAACCAACAAAGAGGGCAGCACTACCAGAGGACCGGCCAGGTGTATGCGTTCGTATCTTGTGTATACTGCTATCCTTATGAGTTAAGAATATCCTCCCCCTTAATGGAGGTAGTGGCCTCTTTTATAGAGGCAAGAGACCACTCGTACAAGGTAAGTGAGCATATTAGGAAACCTAATCTAATAACAAATTATTTACACGAATCATGGAGGTTTCCTAAGTAGTTTAGGAAACTGCATGTATTAGTCTTCTATCCGAGTCGGGAAACTTCCTGCAACCTTGTAGGGCAAATCATGGGATAGGCCCGGGTCGCACTTGTTGGGGGACGAGTCTGCCTCGTGATCTCGAGCTGCGGGCCCAAATTGAGTAGTTCGGGAATGATGAGTGATCTTGTCAAAATCAAGATATAAAAGTATACTTTACTTTTCTAAAGATTTGCAGTGTGGAAGTAAAGGTCGAACCCACAGAGATTGATTAACTACCGCGCTTTAATTTTAAAACCTAAATCTAATTAATTAAGAAAAACAGATTTTGATTTGATTTTAATAAAACTAAGAACAATAAAAGTAAATCTAAATTATAAAAGCAATTAAAGTTGTACGTTTTAAAGATATTTAGAGGGAACCTAGGATTGCAAATCCACCACTAGCTTCATAATAGGAATATTTATGAATCACTTTAGCCTATTAAGTTGGATGATAATGGGGAATTGTAGCTACAAGCCCAATTCCTCCGTCAAGAAAATAACTATGGTTCAAGCACCAACATAATCCATCTTTGGGTAGCACGAATTATCCCACACTAAACTAGGGTTGTGGTATAATCCGTCTAATCTAGGCATGGACTATTCGGATACTTGATAGCACAATTCAATTTAAGCACCATTACATGTAAATAATCTAAACAAGCACAGCAAGTATAGATCATTGAGCACATCACAGTCAAAATAGATCTAAGACAAGAATGAACTTTGAAAATAATGATTTAATCAATAGAAGTACGATTTATTTATAAAAATCCTCTAAACATGTAATCATCATCCATACATAATAAAACTAACATAAAAACATAAATAAAACCCTATTACTTGGCTAGGGTTTCATTGAAACCCTAGATCTAGGTTTAGTTGGCCATAGAATTGATGAATAGCAAGAGGTTGATGGAGGAGGCCATGGAAATCCTTGGTCTTCTTCTTCTTCTCCTTGCTTTCCTCTCTTCAATGGCTGAAAATATGTGTATATTGATGTATCTAATGTTGTGTAATGATGTGTAACCTTCAATTTGATTTAGAATAGGATTTATATAGAGTTTGGAAGGATTTAGGAAGCTTTCCTAAGCCAAATCGCACTAAAACTGCTATATTTTGTAATCTGGACGTCATATGCACAAACCACCTTCGCTGGGCACTTTAATTTAACAAAATACGTGTTTTTGATTTTTGCACAGGTCGCTCGCGCGACCCGCTCGCGCGAGGTCCTTTTCGCTGCACTGCGCGACTTTCGTAGAATTGCGATAACTTTTGACTCGGACCTTGGATTGACTCACCATTTGCGGCCACGCGTCCGTAACTCGAAGATCTAAATTTTATATCTCTGGAGAAATTTCTCAAATCTGAAGTATTTCTTGTCAAAAATGTAATTTTCCGAGGCTTCTACTGCATTCATCCTCCACCGGAATCATCTTTTAAGCCCAGAATGACTTCCAAAGCCACCAATCGTTGGATTTTTGTGCATTTTCATATTAAAGCTCCAAAATCTACAAAATATAGAATACTTATTAAAAAATAACTAATAACTATATGAAATGGGCTAACAAAGCATATTTTTAGGACTATAAACGGCAACTATTCGTCGCCGATCACACCCCCAAACCTACTCTTTGCTAGTCCTCGAGCAAAAAGAACAAAAAAATAAAATTACTACTACAAATACTACTCCATTTTCGCATGGATCACGATTGCATTTAGCATATGCAACAAGCCTTTTAAACCCCTAGGTGTCCCTAGTCGGACGAGTGAAGTCTCGTGAGGGTTCTCGTCAACAAGTCACCCACAACCATCTTTATTAACTTCTAAATTTTAAAACAAATTTTATTAAGAACCAAAAAACTAATAGTCAATACTCCTTATTATAAAACAAAGATTTGAAATAGAATAACGAACATAAAAAAAACATAATGAAACATCCACCTAAATCATGAAAAATAATCTCAAGCACATGCATCGTATAAATCAATAGAGTTCCTCATACAATTGCACGTGTGTGATATGGTAGTCAAATAAACACGCGCATGTCATGAACTTGGAATATAACTCGGATGACCATCTAACTATGCTTCGACTACGAATCTCACAATGTTAATTACACTCTCAAATGAAACACTCAGAAACATGTGTAATTTTTCTAATATATGTGAGTAAAGGAAATATATTTTCAAAACGAGAAATGCTCACATATGACTCGAAAAGGACGCATGACACGAAAGAATAGTAGTCTCATGGATAGGATGCCAACAATCAAGAAAAATTAATCATTACCATGTTTTAATCCCCCTCACATCATTTATATATCCAAACCATGTTTCCTAGGATCAAATAGGACTTTTCAAAGGTTGTAATGTGACTCAGGCAATGAAAAAGGATAGAAAGGATTCATTAGGTAGTTTTCAGGATGGCATTGTAAGGCATGTTCGATTTCTTTCATTCATCTCTTCTACCAACTTCATCATTTCATTCTCTTCTTTTCATTCATATATTTTTTTCTTTAAATTTTTTTTTCTATTCTTCTTTCTACTTTCAACTCTTTTTTTTTTTCAATCCTTATCTTTTTTCTTTCCTTTTCGTTGCTTTTCGCATAAATAATCATCAAAATACAAAGCAACTATCCCAATACATCATCTTATTTTCTTCTTTTTCTCAATCACACATCGCCTTAACACCACTAAAAGGTGATCACTCTTCCAGTGGTATACTCCAAGTTGGCCAAATTGGAGCAAAAACAGGATAATGGTAATTAAAGAAAAATGGCATTTAAATGGCTCAAAGGGTGAACTAAGGAAATTTATCATTTAACTGGATAGGACAAAGATCAAAAGGGTGAAAAACAAAGAGGGCCTAAAATCATGTCCTAGGATGATACGATTTTTCAACGTTTACGACGGAAGATTACTTAACAGGGTAGAAAATATTTTAACTTGACTATCAACCAAAGTAAAAATAATGAGACTAAACAACAAGTAGATGCGCTATTTCAATGAAATTCGACAAACACAAGATGTATTTATAACCCTCAAAATAGAAAAGATAGGCTCAAAAGCTCACCGGGTCTAGTCTCCACCTTGTGTTATCTAGAAATCCGAATCATATTATAGTTCACATCAAACATGTATTCAAGCGACTACGTGCAGTGCATAAGTTTATGTGCAAATCTATGATATAAAACTACGATTCAAACAATACATAACTTAAAACGTCATATCATAACTTCAGCAAATGTTTAATCACATCTTCCCTTGTTTACCATTCTATAACAATTCAAAGTTCTCTATCAAAAAGTATCAAATTGATATTGCAAAAACGTCGGTAACATCGTTTATTTAAACACACTTATTGAAAAATTTTAAAATTTTGCATAAACTAATGTGCATGTGTGAGTGCATACCCCCAAACCTAAACCTTTCATTGTCCCCAATGAAACAATAAAACGAAAGAAAGGAGAGTAGGTAAGAAAGGAACGATAGTACCTTAGTTTCAGCAATGACAAACAGGTAAATGTATAAGAATGTGGCGATAAAGTTCAATTGCTCCAAATGGAACCACCTGTTAATACTAGATAAAAAGAAACTAACAAAAGAATATTAAAAGTAAATGAAACCTAAATATGGAATATAAATCTAAAAAATAAGCTAAACTAAACTAAACGAGCAAATGGAAAAGAAATAAAACGAAAAAGTATAAATGTAACAAGGAAAACAACGAACACGAACTAAACTGAACCAAATAAATAAAAACAGAAAAGAAACACAAATAAAATAGGTAGGGGGAAGGATATAGAAAACAAAAGGGAAAAAACAGGAAAATGAGGAATCGCGCGAGCGGTCCGCGCGAGCGGCCGTCGCTCGTGCGAATTCCCAATTTTTATTTTTTATTTTTAAATCTCGCGCCAGCGAGCCACCTCGCGCCCGCGAAATGAGGCGCGAGAAAAAGCTGAGGCATCATATAAGAAAAAGAAAGAAAATTCCACTAAGTCACAAGCCAAATCGCACTAAAACTGCTATATTTTGTAATCTGGACGTCATATGCACAAACCACCTTCGCTGGGCACTTTAATTTAACAAAATACGTGTTTTTGATTTTTGCACAGGTCGCTCGCGCGACCCGCTCGCGCGAGGTCCTTTTCGCTGCACTGCGCGACTTTCGTAGAATTGCGATAACTTTTGACTCGGACCTTGGATTGACTCACCGTTTGCGGCCACGCGTCCGTAACTTGAAGATCTACATTTTATATCTCTGGAGAAATTTCTCAAATCTAAAGTATTTCTTGTCAAAAATGCAATTGTCCGAGGCTTCTACTGCATTCATCCTCCACCGGAATCATCTTTTAAGCCCAGAATGACTTCCAAAGCCACCAATCGTTGGATTTTTGTGCATTTTCATATTAAAGCTCCAAAATCTACAAAATATAGAATACTTATTAAAAAATAACTAATAACTAATAACTATATGAAATGGGATAACAAAGCATATTTTTAGGACTATAAATGGCAACTATTCGTCGCCGATCAATGAGGTTGGGCTAGCTGAATTCTAGGCACCTTTTCAGGATGACTTGGTGTCTCCGTGTTGATGTGGTGATTTAACTGAAACCGGATATTTTCTGACCTATCAGTATCTTTAGGCATGGGCAATATCTAGTATATTCATATTACACCACTAATTGTAACCCAACCCATCCTAAATCATCAATTTGGTTATGTATTTCTGTAAGGAAAATCAAGATCTATTACACATAAGGAAGATTAGAAGCACCACACTTCTCAACTCTCAAATCAAGATCTATCACATGTGTGGCAATCCCATAATTTAAGGATTCTTAATTTGGTTAGATTCCTATTCTAATTGATTTCCTTTAGTGATAGATAGAGTAATACTGTGAGTGTATCTTTTATTACTTGTCTAACAATTAATGGGTTGTAAACTCTATAAAAAGGAATGATGTATAGGAATTTAGGGAAGCCCTTGGTTGTACTAAGTTGAGGGGCTTCCTTCATGGGGGTGTATGTTTTAGGGTGTGAGAGATGAGGGTTCTTTGGGTTTTATAAGGGTGTGGGTCATGCATTCCAGTTTTTCCCATAATAAAGTACCTTTTGTCTTGGGTATGGATGTAGGAAAAGTTTTGCTGAACCATGTGAATTCTTATGTTTTCTTGGTGTACATGTTAATTATTGTTGGTGCGTTTTTGCGTGCATATATGGGGAAATTTGGTTTCGTGTTTAAATTCCCTATAGGAACCACTGCCACAAAGCTCTCCAAGTATGCAAACAAACCCCACCAATACTTCCAAACATGACTACTACGTGCAGTAATGTACATGTGTATCCTAATTGAGTGTTATCCCTAGTATGGATAACCTACTATTCTATGTGAGGATAGTGTGCATGTGTATGCATGTGCATGGATAAGAATTAATTCATGAATTAACTACTATGAATAACCTAATTCATTAATTAACATAAGGGAATTAAACTAAATATGCATGAGCATGAATTAAAACATGGATAAGAATAAAACAGGGATAGCCTACTATTCTAATTAACATGAACTACGACATTGTTCCTACGTGGATGCCCTAAATCTAGACTCGTAGATCCAAATTAAAGTTTCATTACCCCCGGGGATCGGATATCCATGGATTGGATACCAACCCCACAGGTTTCGGCTACCACAACATTCAGGTAGAGTTCACCTAGGGTAACTTAACTTTAATAAGGATACTACAAACAAGGAATTAAAACTATCCTAGGAATTTTAAAGATCTAAACTATAAATATGAAGAACGCAAAGAACAAATGAAAAATTCAACCTAGAACTATGAATATAAAGATCAAAATAGGAAATAAAGTAGAAAATAAAAATAATAAAGAAGAAGAACTTACTCCAAGAACTTCCCTGAGAATGCTCCTCCGGCAGAGTTTCGCTACCACCGCGGACTCCATGACTCAATCCTAACTCTAAAACTTATACTTATTCCTAAGGACTTTCTAGGAGTGCTTGAGGATCCTGATGATGCCAAAAATTGGTAAAGGACACGAAGAGCAACTTAAGGAAAGAGACTAGGAGTTTGTATATGGTTCAGCACCATTAATTAGGTGGCCTACATCCACAGGTGCATCGGGGTGCGTTACTAACAGATCACCGGTGACCTCTGGTGATGACAAAGAGGGCGCCACTAACAGACGACCGGCCAGGTATATGCATTTGTATCTTGTGTATACTGCTATCCTTATGAGTTGAGAATATCCTCTCCCTTAATGGGGGTGAGTGGCCTCTTTTATTGAGGCAAGAGACCACTTGTACAAGGTAAGTGAGTAGATTAGGAAACTTAATCTAATCACAACTGATTTACATGAATCATGGAGGTTTCATAAGTAGTTTAGGAAATCGCATGTATTATTCTTCTATCCGACTCGGGAAACTGCCAGCAACCTTATGGAGCGAATCACGGGGCAGGCTCAGGTCGCACCTGCCGAGGGACGAGTCTGCCTCGTGATCCCGAGCTACGGGCCCAGACCGAGCAGTTCAGGAATGATGAGGCCGGGTTAGCTGAATTCTAGGCACCTTTTTTGAATGACTCAGTGTCTCCATGTTGACGTGACAATTTATCTGAAACCGGATATTTTCTGACCTATCAGATCCTCCAATGGGGTTTCCTTGGGCTCTCTAGTCCTTAGGATTTTTAGATGTAGAAAATGTGTGGGGTGAAGGCCTCTATTTATAGTTTGAGATTTGGGTTGTGTTTTCTGTGTTTAAGCGGTGTAGGATGGAGATATAAGCTTTAAAGGCTATCACTTAGAGTGTTTTGAGGTGTACCTAGGAGTTCTGTTTCATAACCGACAAATCCTGATTCTGGTCACCGGGTTATTCTTGAGGTGGGTCCCTTCTATCAAACAGACGAACCAAAATAGGGTGTCTACAGAATTCTATATAAGGAACAAGAAGAAGATGTTTAGTTCACAATTAGCTAGAGGCAGAGGCAGATGTAAAGGCAGAGGCAGAGGCAGTGATTGACCCACGTTCTTTCATAATCTAATGTAGTTGTTTGGTAGGAATATGTAATACTCTGTATTTTCATAGATATATATATATATATATGTATATTAGTAAATAAGACTTGATATGATTCCCTTATACTTATATGACCCTTACCCTTCTGTGGAATTTTTTTTGATATCAATCGATTTCCCTTTCATCACAATCAATTGCCACTCTTTGTAACTCAATCGATTGCCATCTTTCCTAATCGATTGCTACTTAATTGCCGACCTGAATTCATAATGTGTCCCTATCGTAATCGAGATCAACTTCGAGGACATTAAAGTCAATGACAACGTCACATTCAATGAAGGACCAGTGCGAATCCTAGATCATAGAATCAAGAAACTTAGGAACAAGGAGATCTTGTTAGTGAAGATTCAGTGGAAGCATCATGATGAAAGAGAATCTTCATGGGAACTAGAGTCAGAGATGCACAAGAAGTTTCCATTTTTGTTTTAACCCTGCTTATTTAGATTGCGAGGACGAAAACTTTTAATAAGTGGTGGATGATGTAATACCCTATATTTTTAGATATACATTAATAAATAAGACTTGGTATGTTTTATGTATTATACTTGTATGACCCTTACCCTTTTGTGGAACAATTCTTGATACCAATCGATTGCCATTTCATCCTAATCGATTGCCACTCTTTGTAACCCAATCGATTGCTACTCTGCCAACCTGAATTCATGATGTGTCCCTATCCAAATTGATTACCCTCCTTTTTAATCAATTTCCCTTCTATTCAATTGGTTGCCCTTAAATATCTGAAGACAATCGATTGCCACTGGTCCCAATCGATTGGAAACTATATATCTTTGCTTTTCAACTTTGCTTCATTTTTCGATGCGTGACACTCCTTTTCTCTATATAAAGGAGTCCATTTTGTGTTTGTGAGGTTCGCTTAACAATTCTTCTTGAGAGGGAGATTATATATCTATGAATACATCCATGCACTTTTTTTTTCTTTCGAAAATGGGTAAATATATTCCAAAAAAAAGGGATGTACAAATGTACAAGGGGCATACCCCAGGATAGACATTAAAGCATAGTAGAGAACTAAAGGCACTAAAGGCCATAAACAAAAAGACTAAACAGACAAATCAATGAAGTCAACACAGGACTTCCAAACCACCAATTCAAAATTCACAAAATCACATCACCTTATGTCCAGGGAAGAACATATAAACTCATTTGGGAGTGTTGTTTCCACTTGGATCTTATCTGAGCATGGATTTGTGACACCAAATTTTGTAGTAAAAGTTCTTTGGGATTTGAGTAGCCATTGAAAGTTCTATTATTTTTTTCTCTCCATAAGCCATAGATTGCTACCCCTAGGCATATCTTAGGGGCTGCATGTTGGATCTGCTCCCCATTCCAAATATGTGCCATCCATTGCACTGTTGCATCCCAATTAGTTCTGTTACAGGTAAGCCCACACCGCTGCATAAGTCTCTGCCAAACAAAGGAGGAATAATTACACTCAAAGAAAATGTGATTATGGAATTCCATATGACAATGACAAAACACACAAGCAAGAGGTCCGGGTGTATAAGAATAGATTCTATCATGGGTTGCAAGTTTATTTTGGACAGCAAGCCATAATAAAATATTCTGTTTGGGGGTACATCCTGAGAACCAAACTAGTTCATGCCAAGTAGCCACAGGAGAAACCTCTCTCAAATGATCCCAGATATGTGCAAAACAATATTTCCCATCAGGTGATGTGGTCCAAAAGACACTATCAGTCATAATATTAGGCTTATACATATTAGATAAGGTACTTAAGCTTCAAATCATGTATAGCAGAGAATGCAGTTTTTAAAACTAATTTGTAGCTCGGATCTACTACTTCTTAACTCTACAGATGGGTACTACAGAGGGAAAAAGAAATATACTTTTAAGTCTTGAACCCAATTATGAAATCTTCGACTTCCAGCAGCCTCCACTAGATGGTCTTCACTCTTATGACTTCTATGGATGCTCCCAAAGAGACTAGGGTTGGTGGAAACCCTAATAGAGAGGATAGAGAAGGTTTCAAAAGCCCTAAAATAGTTTCTGCAGCTTCTGGTATAATAAAATGACGAACTCAAATTTTTGGATATAGATGCCCTATTTATAGATTCCCAGAACTAACCTTACTTTCAATTGATCAAAGTGACTTCGATCGGTTAAAACACTTTCGATCGATTGAACCTGTCTTGACTTCAATCTATCGAACCTCTTTCGATCGATCAAACTTGTCTTGACAGCATTCTCATGTGCCTTTCCAAGCACCTATTAGAGCTAAGAGTAGGAGCTCCTATTTTCTTTATTGTTGGCTCAGACCAGTTTTTAATTCCCATGACCAAACTCTTTGATCAGCAAATTAACCAACTAGTCAGTTAACGTTTACTCCACTATAAAATGATAACTGCACTCTAACGCAAAAGAATAAATTTGAAGCGATATCTAGACATGTATGGTGCACTAATGTCCCTCTACTGTCAGCATTCATAATCATATTCAGTTAGTCGGATAATTGTTACTATCAACCTGAATAATGATTACATCTTCTATTCCTTGAGTCCCATTCACCTCTCATGATTACCAAACATGTTGATAACACTTATCAACAAGACTGTAATTCTCAGTAATCAACTCGGTGACATTCTCAAGAGAATGCTTACTCATTATCAGAGGGTAGATTCTATCTTGATAAGTATCACAACCCTATGAACATGACATACCCAAGATACCCAGGTGTTGATCTCTTATAGACCTCACTGATTGGTAAGTCAAAGCAGTCATATCTATAGTCTGTGTTCATAATCATCTCAAGATTGAGAGCACGTACCTTATACACTTCATGAGTTCCTATTGACTGTTGATAGTCTTGAGTGTCAATAGGAAAACTCAGGTCCGTCAATACACTATAAGCACTAATATATTAACTAAGAGATTAAGATTAATCACTCCATCGAATGGTAGTCAATCATGCTACAATGTATACCTAATGAGATATCCAGTCTCATCATCCACTGTGACAAATTCTAAGTATCAATGAATAACAATTCGCATCTCACTTGTATGCATCTTATACATACATGAATTACTTACTATGATACTTAAGGATTAACAATCATCTCATGAAAGAAACAAACATAATAAAATGTAAAGCCGAAATCCATATATTGAAATGTCAATGTTTCTTACATAAAGTAATGGTTTAAGGTCACAAACCCAACAAATCCCACTTGCACTCATAACCATCCAGGACTACATCTGAGACCTTGACTGTTTAGATGACGATAAAAGACCTTCTGTGGCAAGGCCTTTGTAAACGGATCTGCAAGATTGTCAAAGGTGGCAATCTTGCTGACAGTCACATCTCCACATTGAATTATATCTCAGATTAGATGATATTTCTGCTCCATGTGCTTTTCCTTTCCATGGTTCCTTGGCTCCTTGGACTAAGCCACTGCCCCACTATTATTGCAGTATAGCGTAATAGGTGATAATGACGCTGGTACCACCTTGAGTTCCATGAGGAACTTCATGAGCCAAACATCTTCCTTTACGGCTTCACAAGTAGCCATATACTCAGCCTCTGTAGTTGAGTCTACAATGCATTTCTACTTAATGCTCCTCTAACTAATAGCACCACTTCCCAAGGTAAAGAGATGTCCGGATGTCGACTTCCTCGAATCTTTATCTAACATAAAGTCCGAGTCAATGTATCCCACTGGAATTAACTCATCACCGCTATACATAAGCATGTAATCTTTAGTACTACTCAAGTACTTAAGAATATGCTTAACGGCTATCCAGTGTTCTAGACCTGGATTCGACTGATATCTGCTAACCATGCCAATGGTAAATCATGTATCTGGTCTAGCGCATAACATTGCATACATGAGACTTCCCACTGTCGAAGCATAGGGAATTCCTACCATGCAATCCCTCTCCTCCTGTGTCTTTGGACACTACTACTTGGAGAACGCTAAACCATGCCTGAAAGGTAATAAACCTTTCTTCGAATTATATATGGAAAACCTTGTTAGTACCTTCTCGATATAACCAGCTGGGGATAATTCCATTATCTTTCACTTACGATCCCGAAAGAGCTTTATGCCAAGGATATAGCTCGCCTCTCCTAGATCCTTCATATCGAAAGTACTAGCTAGCTAAAACTTAATTGATGACAGTGCCCATACATCATTCCCAATGAGTAGAATGTCATCAACGTAAAGCACAAGAAAAGCTACCACTTTCCCTTCACACTTCTTGTTATACAAAGGCTTATCCAGATTCTGTATGAAACCAAATGACTTGACTGGTTGGTCAAAATGAATGTACCAACTCCTGGATGCCTGCTTAAGTCCATGATTGGTCTTTTGCAAATTTTACACCAAGTTACATTTCCCACCAGCTATGAACCCTTCTGGTTTCTATATATAGATGTCCTCCTCAAGATTGCCATTCAAAAATATAGTCTTGACGTCCATCTGCTAGATCTCATAATCTAGGCATGCGGTAATAGATAAGAGTATTCTGATGGACTTGAGCATGGCTATCGGTGAGAAGGTTTCCTCATAGTCAATGCCCTTCCTCTAAGTATAACCTTTCGCTACAAGCCTTGCCTTAAAGGTCTCAACCTTTCCATTAAATGATTCAGATCATCCTTTCCTCTTGTAGACCCACTTACTGCCAATGGGTTTAATATTGGCTGGAAGTTCTACAAGATCCCAGACCTGATTGGAATCCATTGGTTCCAATATAGCCTTCATAGCTTTAACCCAATGAGCTGAATCAACATCAACCATCACCTCTTCATACGTGGTAGGATCAGATTCAGATTCTATAAAGAGCTTCAAAAACTTCTCCTAAGAACATATATCTATCAGGATGGCTGATAATCCTCCCACTAAGATGAGGTACCGGTCCAAAAATGGGTGAAGAAGTGGTATTTTCTTGTCTTACTTCGCTTTCAACTACTGGAGGAATAGAGGGCTCTCTATCTATTTCTCTCAGATCTATCCTTCCCTTAGGTTTATGGTTCATGACATAATCATCTTCTAAGAAAATATCATTTGTTCTAACAAACACTTTTTGTTCTCTTGGATCATAAAAATACTATCCTTAAGTACCCTTTGGATATCTTACAAAATAACATACTTCCAATCTAGAATCTAACTTGCTCATCTTTCCTTCAGCATATATACCAGACACCCCCATATCCGGAGATATTGTAAAGAAGGCTTGCACCCAATCCACATCTCCCATGGTCTCCTGGGAACAAATTTGCTTAGTACTAGATTTAGTATGTATGTAGTGGTTTCTAAAGTATAACCCCAAAGAAATAATGGCAACTTGGAATAACTCATCATTAACCTAGTCATGTCTAAAAGAGTCCGATTCCTTCTCTCCGTTACACCATTCTGCTGAGGCATACCAGGTGCAGTCAACTGTGATAGAATCCCACTCTATACTAGGTGATCGATAAACTCATTAAAGAGTTACTCGCAACCTCGATAAAATCAAATGGCCTTGATATGTGTGCCTAATTGCTTCTCCACTTCAGCCCTAAACTCTTTGAACTTTTCAAAGGCTTCAGACTTGTGCTGCATTAGGTACACATATCCATACCTAGAGTGGTCATCAGTAAATGTTATAAAATACTCATAACTACCCCATGCTCTAATATTTATTAGTCTACACACATCAGCATGAACTAATTCCAACAATGCATTGGAACTATTGCCCTTTGCAGGAAAAAGCCTTTTGGTCATCTTACCCTCTAAACAAGACTCGCAAACTTTCATTGGTTCGAGAGCCAAATTGCCCAGACCCCTTGTTTGACTAGTTAGCTAATCCTATTTAGATTGATATGGCCAAGCCTTATGTGCCAAAGCCTTGTTGGATTAGTGGAAGGTTCCTTTCTTTTAGATATAAACAGTTACCATTGAGTCATTAAGTTCCATGTTATAAACATTAGAAATATTAGGAGTAATCACATACAAGCCATTAGCTTTAACACTAGAACATATAAAAGAACCATTTCTTTTAATGACAACTTTTGTTCTACAATGAAAAGAATAATTATTATTCGATAACTCTGAAATAGAAATTAAATTACATCTCATTAAAGGGACGTAAAGTACATCTGATAAAACTATTGTCTTATTGTTCAAAAACTCTAAAACTACAACTCTTATAGCAACCACAGAAACGGTTGTGCTAGAACCCAGAGTTAGCACAATCTCCCCATCACTGCATTTCCTGGTTGATCTGAACCCCTGCAACAAATTACAAATATGGTTAGTCGCACTAGAATCAATGCACCAAGTGTTTGAAGTATCTGTTATAAAACTTACTTCAATCACATGTGATTCAACATACCTTGAACTCTTGTAGCTAAGAATTCTGGATAGTTCCTCTTCCAATGGCCCTTCTCACTGCATTGGAAACACTTTCCTTTGCCTTGGCCACCCACCTTCCTTTTGCCCTTACCTTTTCCCTTAGATTTTGCAATCTTCGGGACCAGTCCAACACTTGGACCACCAGTGCTAGCCTTCTTCTTCCCTTTCTTACCTTTTCGTGCAGATCGAGAAGAGGAAGAGTTTTTCTCAACGTTCAAAATGTTGCCCCCATGTTTGATCACCCCTTCTGCTGCAAGTACATACCTCATTAATTCACTGATTGAGAAATTCATTTGATTCATATTATAGTTAAGCTTAAATTAAGTGAATGAAGGTGACAACAAATTAAGGATCATATCAACTTGGGTCTGTGCATCGATGTTGGCTCCCAAGTTCTCCAGTTTGTTTAAATAACCAATCATTTTTAAAAAATGTTCTTTAATTGGAGTTCCTTCTGACATCTTGGCACTCGTTATCTTCTACATGGCAACCTGTCTGGCATGTCTGCCATGCTCTCCAAACATTTCTTTTAAGGATATGATAATGACACTGATAGAATCATTCCACTAGAATTGGTGTTGCAACACACCAGCCATAGAGGCCATAATGTAACAACAAGCCATTCCTTTCGATTTCTTCCATTCGAACTCGCGTTTAGTAGCTGCCGAAGCATTTACAGCGGGTTCTTCGGGGCATGGGGTGTTGAGGACATAAATGTGATCCTCCGTAGTTAAAATGATGTTAAGATTACATTTCCATTCAGTGTAGTTATTTCTAGTTAACTTGTTTTGAGTGAGTATAGTGGCAAGTGGACTAATGCAGATCTAGACATTATGATTACTGAAAAATCAAACAGAAAAAATAAATATGGATATTAGAATTTGACAATTTGAAATAAAAGAATCCATAAAACTCTTATTTTAAAACAAAATCACCGGAATATCAAGATAAAAGAGTAAAGCCTCCGTGTAGTGGTCAATACTCAATCTTTCGATTGATCATGACTTGTCCGCTATGCAACTCTTGCAGAACAAGTTAACCTATTTGATCTTTAAGTTTCTGAATAATGCCCTGTGTAGGATCCCTTATCCATAGCTTAGCTAGTGTGTGCCATTAACTAGGATCCAATCACAACCACCTCAAGTAGTGCCTCTGCGTGGTGGTTACCCTCTAACACGTCTGATTGATCCTATCCGTAAGAAGTTCACATCTAGTAACCAATGAGTAGTGTACCCTCTATATGGAATGATCACCCTTGGCGAGGTGACATAGAATGCGCTACTCATCTTATAATGAACCGTTAATGGAAGATCATGGGTGTTATAAATAAGACCCTCTCCCACTAGATTTAGTAAATAAAAAATTTTCTTGTGGAAAAATTGTTTCTACACATTACCCATAAACATCTAATGTTTATTAATACGTTGAAACAATTTTGATTTTTATTTTAGAAAACTTGTTTTAAGTGCATGCAAGTAGTAACAATGTATAAAATGCCAATCACAACCAAGCACATAAAACAAAAACTAAAATTGAAAAAAAAAATCATATGCCTCTATCTCCCATGGCTCTATCTCCATAGAACCTCCTTATTGGTTTGGTCGCCTTCGGCTCCATCTTCATGGATGACGACTTGTTCTTCCATCTTCATGGATTTCCTATTCTATTACATAGGTCCTATGCTTCTTTCGAAGCTTACAATTTATCTAGAAATAGAAAATAATAATAAAATAAAAGGCTAGGGAAACTGGTGCGACTTTCCTATTCATAGGATTGAAGTCGCAGCGCCGCGCCCTTTACATATGCCTTAAAACCAAACCAAAATATAAAATACACACCAATCTCAAACGTAAATTCAAATACAATAATTTAAGTCATAAGAACTAGGTGCCATGGGAGATAGCAAACTAACTTGCTGTAAAAGGGTTAGATATGCACACTTCCATGCATATATACATCCATTGGAACTACTAATTGATTCGCATACACTATAAACACTTTATGGAAGTAGTTAGAGCTAAAACAGTAACTATAGTTCTCTGTCACACTTCGATCGATTGAAGAAGGTTCAATCGATTGAACTCAAAATTTCACAAACTGATTTAAAAATTTTCAGAACAATAAGTAGATAATTTTAAAACTTTTAAAACTATGAAAGAAGATCTGGTCAGAGAATCTGTTTCGATCGCTTGAAGCTAGTTTGATTGCTCAAAGCCTGCATTGGTTCGATCGATCGAAACTCTTTCAATCGATCGAACACAGAGAGTTTCAATCTATCGAAATAAGTTCATTCGATCGATCAAAACTTTTATGCATCCAATGCAATCACAGATTTGTTTTCTACTGCAAAAACACTATAGAAATAGATTTGTGACGATGTAGTTTCAAAACAACACTAAGTGCTATCATGCAAATCAAACTAGTATTCATAAAATGCATCTATGGATCCAAACAAGCGTGGCTCTGATACCAATTGTAGGATTTATGTTTAAAAAAAAAACTTTAAATCGTGCACAGCGGAAAATGTAGTTTATAAAACAAATTAGTAGCCTGGATCTACTACTCGTTAACTCTAGAGATGCGCACTAGAGAGGGGACAAGAATTATACCTTTAAGTCTTGAACCCAATTCAAAAATCTTTTAACTTCCAGCAACCTCCACTAGATGGTCTTCACTCTTATGATTCCTATGGATGCTCTTGGAGAGACTAGGATTGGTGGGAACCCTAATAGAGAGGATAGAGAAGGTTTGGGAAGCCCTAAAATAGTTTTTATAGCTTTTGGTATAATAAAATGATGAACTCAAATTTTTGGACCCAGCTACCTATATATAGATTTCAGAACTGAACTTACTTTCAATCGATTAAAGTGACTTCGATCGATCGAACCTTCGATCGATTGAAACACTTTCGATCGATCGAACCTGTCTTGACTTCAATCGATCGAACTTCTTTTAATCGATCAATTTTTTCTTGACAGCATCCTCATGTGCCTTTCCAAGCATCCTAGCAGAGCTAAGAGTGGGACCTCCTAGGTTCTTTATTGTTGGGTCAGACCAGTTGTTAATTCCCATGACCAAACTCTTTGATAGAAAATTAACCAATTAGTCAGTTAACGTTTACTCCACTATAAAACCATAACTGCACTCCAACGTAAAAGAACAAATCCAAAGCGTTATCTAGACTTATATGGTGCACTAATGTCCCTCCACTGTCAGCATTCATCATCATATTCAGGTAGTCAGATAACTGTTACTGTCAACCTGAATAATGATTACATCTTCCATTCCTTGAGTCCCATTTAACTCTTATGATTACCAAACATGTTGATAACTGCTTGTCAACAAGACTGTAGTTCTCAGTAATCAACTCGGTGACATTCTCAAGGGAATGCTTACTCTTTATCAGAGGGTAGATTCTATCTTGACAATATATGTTCACAACCCTATGAACATGACATACCCAAGATACTGTGGTGTTGATCATTTATAAACCTCACAGATTGGTAAGTCAAAGCAGTCATATCCATAGTCTGTGTTCATAATCGTCTCAAGATTGAGAACACGTACCTTATACAAGTTATGAGTTCCTATCAACTATTAACAATCTTAAGTGTCAATAGGAAAACTCAGGTCCATCAATGCACTATAAGCACTAGCATATTAACTAAGAGTTATACTCTAGTGATTAAGATTAATCATTCCATCCAATAGTAGTCAATCATGCTATAGTGTACACCTGATGAGAAATCCAGTCTTATCATCCACTATGACAAATTCTAAGTATCAATGAATAATAATTTGTATCTCATTTGTATGCATCTCATACATACACAAATTACTTACTATGATACTTAAGGATTAACAATCATCTCATGAAAGAAACAAACATAATAAAATGTAAAGCCGAAATCCATATATTGAAATGTCAATGTCTCTTACATAAAGTATTGGTTTAAGGTCACAAACCCCACTTGCACTCATGAAAGAAACATACATAGTAAAATATAAAGCTGACATCCATATATTAAATCCATATATTAAAATGTCAATGTCTCATACATAAAGTAATGGTTTGAGGGCACAAACCCAACAATATATATGTATACACAAACACACACACATACACTGCTAGGAGGCTGAATTGAAGAAGGGAAAGAAGAACAGAGGAAGAAGAAAAAGAAAAAAGAGGGAGACAGAGAGGAGGGACTGAGACAGATAAGAGAAATAGGAGGAAAGAGAAAGCCCAAGCCACCATAGCCACCACACGCTACCACCTTCATCTAGGTGAGTTCTAACTCACTTGATCTCTTTTATGTGATGTTTTATGAGTTTTAAAGAAGGAAACATGTAGCAAATATGTTCCTCCACGTTTATATTTGCTGGTCAAAAATTCTGCCATAGAAGACAAAGTCCCAATCGATTGGGCTTTTTCCCAATCGATTGAATAATTTCCCAATCAATTGGTATATGATGTCTCCCAATCGATTGTTAATGATTTTATCCCAATCGATTGGACCCCTGTTCCAATCGATTAGAAGTTAAATAACATAGATGGGTTCCCTTGTTTATAATATAAGCTGTTTCATTATTAATATATCGTTTAATGCTTCCGATATATGACAATTGGGTGATCAGGTATAATGTGATACCAAAGAAAATAATGGTTATGAATAATAGATTAATGTTATGACATTAGATAACATAGCAATCATGAATCAGTTTGATATCCATTTCATTTCAATCAGAGTAGTTAGGCCACAAATGGAAGTCATATATCACTATAAGTACATAACTTAGGTAGGTTTGATAAGTTCTGGAAATTGGACGTGGTCGGACACTTAGTCATGATATGTTCTTAAAAACTTGTAAGCTATTATTATGCTTTTAAAAGACAGTGAGCTGGACAAAGAATTTCTAAGATAGCCAAGTGATCCATGATATGTTCTTAAAAGCTGGTGAGCTATTAATATGCTCTTAAAAGGCGGTGAGCTGGGATCACTGGAAGGCATCGCTAAGTCGTGGTACTAGATATATATTGATATGCCTTGTTCGAAATGTTATGTCCTTGAATTGCGGTGAGCTGTGAATATGTTCTTAAAATGTCACGCCCCACAGTAGCAAAACTAGATAAACTAAATTACTTTTTGGACCCGTAGGCCATAGTAGTTTAAAGTCACCATATTATCCATAACCAAAGTCTAATCATCCAACCATGCATTTGGAATTTCTAAGTTCCATATATATAATAAGAGTTCAGTACTAAACTATTACAAACTATAAGTATCTTCAAAAGCATAAATAAAGTATTACGACAACATATGCCGAATATAAACTTAACTATTACAGTAGTCTGTAAAACATAAACATAAACCAACTACAGCTAAGCTCTAGGTCAGCTCGCGTAGTAGTCATCTTTAGTATAATCTCCATCATAGTAGGCCTCCTCCTTATAGCCCATAGCCTCTTGCCATGTACTCCTCTCCTGCATACTCATAACCATGGCCAACTAGACATCAAATATCCAATGGCATAAAATGCCTTCAGCTACTAAAGCCGAGTGAATGTAAATACTAACAGTGTATCGATAGATATGCAATATACATAAACAACATAGTTAAAGAAAATCCTTTCATCGTTCACTTCCATGAATGCACCAACTCAATATATAACATCAGACATCGTCCCAACTCATCCTAATCATGACATGGATGCTTGGATCCACATTCTCGTATATAGCCTTATATCTCAAACAATTCCTTTCTCAACTGGCATGTAGCCCAATTCGTCATGACTTATCGACCCGACACGAAGTCCCAACTTTCTAATGCATAACTCAGATATGTAGTCCCATACCATATATCCTATCAAATCTGACACGTAGTTCCAATTCTCTGGCCAAACAGCCTCAATGTACTCTGGCCAATACGCCCTTGATACATCCTGGCCAACATGCCCGATTCATTTTGGCCAACACGCACAGCCAATATGCTCGATACATTATGGCCAACACTCCCACTCAATATGCTCGATACATTATGGCCAACGTGCCCCGCCAATACGCTCGATACATTACAGCCAACACGCCCAGTAATACCTTCTGGCCAAACCGTCCTGGCCGACACGCCCTAACATAAATTGGCCATCACACCCTAATACATACTAGCCATCCTGCCCTACTATAATACACTTGATATGAAGTCCTGTATCACACAACTTTCCAATTCTGACACACAGTCACACTCTATCACATGTAAGCCTGTCACACAATCCCAGCTTTCCCACACATATAACTATCGAAACTCATTAGAATCCTGTACCCAACATTGTACGATCCCTGTGATCGCATTCACATGCACCATCATAAATAGTATCGACCTCTACAGTTAATAAACCCACTAGTATGCATGTTAGCTTCTCAAGTCGATTAACAACATTATAACATTTGTGTACAAATGGTTCCACTATTTAATACATTAAGTCCATTAAGCAATGTGTGTATTATTCCAATACTGCATCCCAACAATAATGCATGATAATAACTAGTTTAATAGGTTATCAAGCATAAACAAACTTAACATTTGACATTTTATCAGGTTTAATCGATTGAAGTCCTTTCAATTGCTTGAGAAACCTAAAGTTTGATCGATTGAATAATGTTCGATCGACTAAATTCCATTTGTGTTCAATCGATCAAAACCAGTTTGATCAATTAAGAAGGGTTTTTCTTCTCATACTGAACTGGACCTTCTTTGAATGTTCAGGGTCCGTTATTTCTTTCCAAAATGCATATATACAAACATATCTACGCTACTAAGTGAGTATAGGCACTCACCGTAAAGTTCGATGGCATCGACGAGCTCGGGGTGGCCATGGGTGTGCTCTTTGGTGGTCTCTCTCTCCCCTTTCTCCTTCTCTGTCTCTCCTTTATGCTCCTTCTCTCTCTGTCTTCTTCTTCTTCTAGCATGAGAGTGTATATGTTTGTGTGTATATAAATATATATATGAGAGTGCATATATTTATGTATGAGTGTATGTGAGTATATATATCTATATGGTATTCTCTCTCTCTCTCTCTGTCTCTCTCTCTCTCTCTCTCTCTCTCTCTTTCTCTCTCTCTAACTCTCAAGATTTTTAGCAAACCAAACACACACAAACTAACACATATATAAGCAAAAGAGAGAGAAGGTGCCAGCTCTACGTATACCAGAAAAAATAAGTTCAATCGATCGAAGTGAGTTCGATCGCTTGAGAACAAGTCGGTCATGTTCGATAAATTGAAACATGTTCAATCGCTTAGGAAATGGATCCATGTCATAAATTAGGTCGATAACTTTTCAATCGCTTGAAGAAGGTTCGATCAAATGAAGAAACAAAAGTTAGATCGCTTGAGAGAAGTTTGATCGATTAAAAGAGACATTACATGAAAGGTAATAACAAGTGTACTGAGTCTTATTTATATATACAAAAAATACAAAAGTACAACAAAAATAGCGGGTATTACATCATCCCTCTCTAAATAAAGATTTCATCCCCAAATTCCGAACTAAGCATTGCTAAACAATTCAAGATACTTCTCACGTATCTCTGATTCTAACTCTAGATTTCGTCAAAACAAGATAAAAAGTATACTCTACTTTAAAAGATTTGTAGTGTGCAAATAGAGGTCGAACCCATAGAGATTGAAGTACGAAAGCACTTTACAATCTTCTTATTGGTTTCCCAAACCATATCTGGGCCTAGAAGCTTGCCATCTCAAACTTTCGCCCAACACAATGATGATCTGTAAGGTCTTCCATACAATGCTTCAAAAGGCACAATTCCTATACTTGAATGGTAGCTATTGTTGGATGCAAATTCGATTAGCAATAAATGAGTGTCCCATGAGCTTTTAAAGTCTAGCACATAAGCTCGGAGCATATCTTCCATTACTTGGTTCGTTCGCTCTGTCTGCCCATCGGTATGAGGATAAACAATAGAACTCAGTCTTAGCGAAGTTCCCATAGCTGTCTGAAGACTTTTCCAAAATTCTGCTATGAATTGGGAATCTCGATCGAACACGATGGTGACTGGCACACCATATAGATGCATAGTCTGCTGCAGATATAATCGGCTCAATTTTTCCACTGAATAGATCATATTATAAGTAATGAAATGAGCTGACTTAGTGAGTCTGTCCATAATCACCCATATGGAATCATGGTTCTACTAGGATCAAGGTAATCCTACCATAAAATCCATTGTGATGTGTTACCACTTCCACTACAGAATCGGCAACAACTGCAGCAGTCGCATCTGCTTTCGGTGTTCTGCCTTAACTTGTTGACAAGGTAACCACTCTGAAACACACTTGGCAACTTCCTTCTTCATTCCTTCCCACCAGAACGTCCTCTTCAGGTCTTTATACATTTTCATCCCTCCAGGATGTACAATTAGTCTTGATCTATGCGCTTCTTCCAAAATATCCTTCCTTATATCATCTATAGCAGGCATAATAAGTCTGTTCTTGAATCTGAAACCTCCATCTTTTCCAATACTCCAATTGGTTGGATCCATGGTGACATCTTTTCGAACCACTAGCGTAGTTCTACATCCTTCTATTGAGCCCCTATGATCCGGTCAATGAGTGTCGCTTGAACTACCAAGCATCCTATCATCTTTCCTTCTTCTACTTCAATAGACTGAACTCCAAACTTGGCCATTGTCTCAAAGCTTGCCACTCTCTTACCATAAGTGAAGTAATAGTACTGTGAGGGTTTTGGCTTAGAGTATTTGAGAGTACGTTTGCCTTACCAGGGTAGTATTATAAGGCAAAGTCATAATCTTTCAATAACTCTATCCACCGTCTCTACCTCATGTTGAACTCCTTCTGCGAGAATAGATATTTCAGGCTCTTATGATCAGAAAGCAGATCGAACTGCTCTTCAAACAGATAGTGTCTCCATAACTTGAGTGCGAACACAATAGATGCCAACTCTAAATCAAGTGTTGAGTAGTTCTTTTCATGCACCTTCAGTTGCCTAGATCCATAGGCAATCACTCTTCTGTCTATATGAGTACACACCTTAAACCTTGATATGAAGCATCACTATAGATAACAAATCTATCTCCACTCCTTAGAATCGCTAACACTAGCGCAGAAGTCAATTTCTCTTTTAACTTCTGAAAAGCACATTTGTGCTTATCTTGGCATTCGAACTTGGTCTCCTTCTTCGTTAAACTAGTGAGTGGCGCTGCAATCTTCAAAAATTCTTCCACAAAAGGATGATAATACCCAACTAACCTAAGAAAACTTCTAATATCTGAAGCATTTCTAGGTTGGCTCTAATTCAATACGGCATCGGTCTTTGCAGAATCCACAAAAATTCCTTCTCGAGAAACATGTCCCAAGAACTTGACTTCTTTAAGCCAAAACTCACATTTGTTGAACTTAGCGACAAGCTGGTTATTTTGAAGGGTCTGTAAGACAATCCTCAAATGCTATTCATGCTCTTCCATAGTCTTCGAGTAGATCAAGCTGTCATCGATAAAGACAATAACAAACTAATATAGATAGGGTCTAAATACCCAGTTCATCAAATCCATGAACACTGCTGGGGCATTGGTCAAACCAAACGGCATAACCAGAAACTCATAATGCCCATACTTCGAGTAAGAAGTTGTCTTTGGTACGTCCTCTTCTCAAACAAGTAATTAATGAAACCCTGATCAAAGATCAATCTTCAAAAACACTATAGCTCCTTGTAATTAGTCAAACAGATCATCTATCCGCGGTAGTTGGTACTTGTTCTTAATCGTAACCTTGTTCAACTCTCTATAATCTATGTAGAGTCGCATTGATCCATTTTTCTTCTTAACAAACAACACCGGTGCTCCCCACAGTGAAGTGCTAGGTCGAATAAATCCAAGGTTCTCTAGTTCTTGAATTTACTTACTCAACTCTTGCATCTCGGTCGGTGCCATACAATATGGGGTTTTTAATATTGGTGCCATTCCTGGCATTAGCTGAATACTAAAGTCAATCTCTTACATCGGGATTATACTAGAGATGTCTCAGAATACGTCCTCAAACTCTCGTGCTACTAGATTCTGAGCAACAGTAGTCTCCGTATTGGTGCCTTCTATCATAGCCAAAAGGGTAGTGAGAAATGCATCGCTCCACGGATTACACTAAAAAATGAATGACTGTGTCCCCGATAATGCAAAGGTAATCATCTTACTAATGCAGTCTAATTTAGCTCTAAACTTTGTTAACCAGTCAATCCATAAGATTACATTGAACTTTTTCATCAAAAGAACAATCAGATTTGCAGGTAACTCTCCGATCATCTAGAATCAGCACACACTCCTTGCACACTTTTCCCAATTTTATAGTGACACCTAAAGGTGAAACCGCGTTCAATGCTACATCGAGGTTTTGAGGTTCTAAACCTAATTCCTTTATGACTCTGTGTGCTATGAACAAATTTGTTGCTCCCGAATCAAATAAGATAGATACGTAACTGTTATAAAGGGTAAGTGTACCTTCGACATTTTGCTACTGGATGGCATCGTATCCTGCTCCTCCTGGAATAATAGCATTGACATGTGCTTGATTGACTAGGGCTGCTGGTCCAGCCTCTATTTGTATGCGGTGATAGCAATCTTTGCTAACATAGCCCTTTTTACATCAAAAGTAATAGACAATGTCTTGTCACTTGTTGTTCCTGGGTACTGTGCAATCACTCGATATATGTCATGGAATCCCGCAATCGAAGCATACACCAAAATCGAATCCTTTTGTAGGTGCTCCTAATGTAGGTACCGTACTAGGCAGTTGAGCTTGTACCGGCAGAGAGTTGGATACTTATCCTCTTGGACCATTTCATTGCCTCTTTACTCTAGCATTATGGTGTGAGTTTGGGTGGCCAAGATTTGAGTGACTAGCTGCCCTGAAAGCAAAATGCTTCTATTGTTGACTCCCATACATCATCTATAGATTAGAAGCTAGCTCCACCAAATTCTCAAATAGTTGCATCTAAAGAACTCATGGCATGGTCGTGAATAGTCATCCCAAGCCCACGTAGATATCTCTTGTTTGTCTTTTCCAAAGTATCCACCAGATGCGGGGCAAAATGAGACAACCTTTCAAAAGTGACTGTGTACTCCTGGATAGTCTTGGTTCCTTGGACCAAATTCATGAATTCTTTCTCCTTCTTGTCCCTCTCTGACGCAGGAAAATATTTCTTGGGGAACATGGCTTTAAACTCCTCCCAACTCAAATGTCTGATAGCTTCTTCTCCTAAAGCAGTCTGCTGAGCTTCCAAGCATTCTACGGCAGAATAAGTGAGCTGAAACTCTACAAACCTTTTCTTGTCAACATTTGAGCAAACCAAAGCCTTGAAACATGACTCCATCTCTCTAATCCACTATTCGACCTTCAATGCTCCTGACATGCCATCAAACTTTTCTGGGCGTAAAACTCTGAATCTCTCTAACAACTTGTCTCCAATAGGTCTCAGTGGAGGTGGTAGAGGATAATGAGGCGCACCTTGTTGATCGCCAATATGTTTCAACCTTCGGCGAAATCTTTTAAAAACTCGGTCTAATCCTTCTGGTATCGGTTCAGATGGTCCGGCTCCATTACTGTTGTTGCTAGTCACTCTAACCATCTTGACTCTGCGCACAAGTATACATATTGGTACAATTATTTCTCAGATTAGACTACTACCTTTAAGAGATAGTTCAAAGGTTTTCACTACCCAAAATCAAATATACACACATACTATTTATTAGTATGAGATGCAATCACATACGCGAATGCCGCAAAACAAAATGCTAGATGCAACGACATGCAGATGATGAAAGAAAAGAACAACAAAAGCCATGGTACGCAACTTAAGACGTAAAGGCGACTCCAAAAATCTTCGTCGAATCAGCATTGCAACTACCTAAGTGTCAATCGAGCGGGGTAATCTTATGGTTCACAACTTAATGTAGGGCAATCACGAGCATAACTAAACCTGGCTTTCATACCAAATAATCCCTGTCATGCCCCGATATTGTGATAATTAAGGGAAGTAAGCTTCCTTATCGGACCTGTAGGCTCGCAACAGGTTACAGATTGCATGATTGTCCAAAATCCAACTAATAACAAAATATCAGAGTAATAGTAGCAGCAGAAAATATTCTATGTTCAGCGAAAGCAAAAACAGTATCTTATAACTTCATTATACATAATTATATATTACAGACATTTGAAATAAAAGAAACAGAAGCCTAGATGCCAAACAGCCAGTAACAACAACAATCACATAATACAGATAAATGATAAAGGTTCCTCAGCGGAACAGAACGGCTCCAGCAACTTGAACGCTACTTTAACTAGCAAAGCCCTAACATTTCTGGTCAACATCCTCCTCTCTATGATATTTGTCCAATGGCACAACATCTCAAGTACTTTGAACTACAACAGCTGGACACGGATGTCTAGGGCCATACACCCATCAGCTGAAAGCTGAGTGAAATACTATAAAGCACAAATAATGTGAACATATACACAATTTATGTTATCACTGAAGAGTTATCGAGATGTTACGCATATACATGCCCAACGCCCAACGTTCTTCCTGACTATGAAATCATAACAAGGCAATGCAATGCGCACAAATACACTGTGCTAAAACTCACAACACCGGTAGTACTAGCTTCTGCCCACGAACACATCAACACTGAACTGACAGTACTAGTTTTCATCCCACGAAATACCAACACAAACCCAAATCGGCCACAATCATACACAAGCCCAATTCAGTCACAACACAACTCCTAGCCCAATTCGGCCCTAACATGACATCAAGCCTAATTCGGCCAATCATAATGAATACACTCCACACCCCAATTTGGCCAATCATAATCGTTTAGCCCAATTCAACCCTAATTCAATTATCTTAGCTCACAATTGGCCCTAACTCAACATCAACACAACATAATTGACCACAACATAACATGAACGCATCACCATTCATGACAAGACCATTAAGGTTATACGACGAATGCAGTCAACCACAGAACAACCAATAAGGTTATTCAACACAACCATACAACACCACTATGCTCTCACATCCATTAATACCTTTTCATTTAGGTTCATTATTCTCGTATTATTGTTTGTTACTTCATTAGTGATTCGTCTCGATGTAGTTCCATTACTCAGCACAAACTGATTATAATACTAATCCAATATGATGTAGAATCAACATATGAAGTATGTTTAATCAATCTAAAAGAATGGTACTATTACGCAAGCATATGGCATGACTATAAAATTGATAAACTTGTTCATCTATAACCTATATAAATTCTAGGTTCAGTTAATAAGTTCATTATATAATAGTAAAGTCCATATTAACTTAACCATATAAAAACCAAGGAATACAAAAACTATCAAGCTTGAGCGCTCAGACCACTCGAGCGCTCTAGGCTCGAGCGCTTGCGCTTTCTCAAGCACTCATACTCAGCAGATCAGAATAGTGTATGTTTTAGCAGCTTTAAAACCAATACGATTTTTAACATATAAACATCAAGATTCTTAGTTAAACTTCACATGCAACAAGTTAAGCATGTCATCTATGTTAATATACTATATGAATCATAGCATTCAAAATGATGATCAAAACCCATTGGATGATGAAATTTCATGTGAACTTGAAAATACATGATGATCATGAGGATCTAAGGCTAGATCATGCACATGTAACACATTTTTACAGCTTATAAATGTATCTATATACATAAAGTAAGTGATTTTTAGTACTCACTAGAAGATCAAAGCTCAAATATGTGAATATGTTGAGAAAGAGGATGATGATGATGAAGAACTTGAACTAGAGCTCCAAATACCCCATATGCAAGCTCTAAACTACTTTTAATTCTCCAAGACTTGGCTCCAAAACCTTAGGAGTATTGTAATTCAAGTGTGTATGTGTCTATAGAAGGATAGGATCATGAATCCATGAACATGCAAAGTAAAATGTGTAAATGTGTGTATAGAGTTAGTAACTCTCCAAGAACTCTCCCTACTAAAATTCTCTGGTTTCCAACGTAATAGCGATCAGAAATGCTAGGTATTTATAGAATTTTAGGACCCTAGGGGCAAAGCTATCTTTTCACAAAATTTTTGTTCGAGTGCTCTCTCCTCTTGAGCGCTCGGGTTCACTAAAATAAGGAAGGTTTTTGTTTTAAAAGATTCATGATATAAAATACATGAACACTCATGAGATGTCAAGCACTCTCAAAATACTATTCATTATAAAAAAATCAATATTACATATTTGAAAATTACATTATTAATAATAGAAAATTACGGGTATTACACATTGTCATCCTGGACTCCGCAGGGGTTCATCTGATTGAAGGGGGAGATGATGAATGGCAACAACAGTTGGATGATGATCAAAAACTATTTTTCCTAGAAGAATATGACTTAAGGGCAGTGGACCTGATATGGTATGACCCGAACAAAGTGAGTGACGCCTCTATTTAGGATAAGCCAGAATAGCCATTGGAGGGTACCGATTGTGATTGATTCAAAGAAGATGGAACTGTTAAAGGACCTACCTCCGTCAAAATCGATTATCTGACCAGCTTCGGCCACCATTACCAACTGTTGCAACTTGCCACAAAAGCCACTAAGAAAGGGTCGGCCAAGTATAAAGGGAAAGAAAAGATGGATAAATCACCAAGGAAGACAATGAGTTGATAAAGTAGTTGAAGAAAACCCAAGTACATCTCTCAATGTGGGACCTCATGGTGACTTCCCATAAGCATAGGCAAGTTGTTTTGAATGCCTTCGCTAGGATTGAAGTCCCCATTGACACTACACCGGAAGATATGGTGGCTTTCTTGGGTGCACTTATCCCTAATCCAATCATTACTTTTTTCGACGAAGACCTACCGCCAGAAGGGTCCGCACACAACAAAGCTTTATACATCACTATTGGGTGAAAGGAGCAACAAGTACCATTCTGCCTGGTTGATACTGGATCAGCCTTGAACATTTAAGCTTTAAGAACTGCCACTGCTTTGGGCATTGATATCTTTGACATCACCCTGTCCATACGATTTGTGAGAGCCTATCATAACACAAAGAGGACAGAAATGGGGGACATCTCTCTCTAAATCCAAGTGGAATCTCTGGTTCGCACTGAGTTCTTCCAAGTCTTGGACATACCTACCTCTTTCAATTTGTTGATTAGGAGGCCTTGGCTACATGTCAACAAGTATGTGTCATCCATTATGCAACAAATGATTATGTTCACAAGAAAGAAGTGAAGATCATCTTCAGAAACAACTGGGGAAATGAGCCTCACCAAGTTAGGCTCCCGTCTTTGAAATCCAAATGCCCGAGCTAGAAAAAGGAAAAATTAGGGGATTCTTCATGGAAGAAGTCCACATGATTAGTGATGAAGATAGGTTCCCTGAGATATACTTTGCAATAGACAATATCGTCCGTAAGATGAACTTTTTCCCTAGAATGGGATTAAGCCGATGTCAACAAGGGATATGTGAGTTTCCTCTAATCGAAGGGCAAAAAGGCACATTTGGGTTGGGGTACAAGCCCATTGAAGAGGACATCGAGCTACAAAAGCCATAGAAGAAGAAAGTGAGAAGTCTCTTGCCATACCGAAAGACCTTAATGGATAGTTCATCAAGGAAGGGGATGATTTCCCCTACTACGGGTTTGCAAAACCTTGGATCCATCAGGCCACTAAAAAGAGGTGTCCGAGCCTTGAAATCTTCACTAATTGTGAGAGGGCTCCCTGTCAAGATCTGTTATACCAAGAAGAAGCCATCAAGGTCCCAGAGGAAGATTGGTTGAAGTACCTAGACACTGAAGCCATCAAGAAGATATGGGAAGAACTTGCTGAAGAAAGGGAAGGAGAGAGGGCCAAGAGCCAAGATGATTAGATCATACCAATTGAGAAGGGTCTAAGTAACTGGGCTGTAGAGTCATCTGTCTGTGTCTACCTATCCCCTATTCTACTGGAGTCTATGCTTCCAATTATTGAGTCTGTACCAGAGTCAATTACTATAGGCCCCCACTATCTGATGTAATCACTCCACTAGTTGTCAATGAAATGAAAGACGATTCTGCTTACACTTCTGTGTCTAATAATTATGAATGCACAGATCCCTCTGAGGATCTCCAAATCAAACTTAAACAATTAATTGAAAAACCACCTGCTTCTGAAATAATCGAAGACACTTTATCGATTAATCTGGGTAATGAAGATAATCCACAAATTATGCAAATTGGCTTAATGCTTAATGAAGAAGAAAAAGAAAAAATAACTCTTTTGCTAAAAGAATTCAAAGATATTCTTGTTTGGTCTTACAAAGACATGCCTAGGGTTGACCTTGACATTGTCCAACATCATATTCCCCTAATCCCCAATTCTAACCTGTTAAGCAGAAACTAAGGCGCATGAGACCAGAATGGGCACTCAAGGTCAAAGGTGAAGCAGAAACGTAGTTTAAAGTAAGGTTCATTATTGTCACAGAGTATCAAAAAGGGGCTGCCAACATCGTATCAGTCCCTAAGAAGGATGGAAAAGTTCATGTGTGCATCAATTTCCGTGATCTAAACAAGGCCAGCCCGAAGGATGACTTCCACTTTCCCACATCGATGTTTTGGTAGACAACACGGTAGGCCACGAGTTGTTATCATATATGGATGGGTTCTTAGGGTATAACTAGATTCTAATGGCATCGGAGGATCAAGAAAAGATGACCTTTACCATACTATGGGGGACATATTGCTATAGGGTGATGCCTTTCGGACTCAAGAATGCCAGAGCAACATGCCAAAGTGCCGCCACCACTCTATTGCATGATATGATTCACAAAGAAGTGGAAGTATATGTCGATGACATGATCATGAAATCCAAGGATTGAAAAGGGCACTGGGTAGCATTAGAAAAGTTCTTCAAAAGGTTATGTAAGTACAAGATGAGACTAAATCCAAAGAAGTGCACTTTTGGGGTAACTTTTGGAAAGCTCCTGGGTTTTCTCATCACACAAAGGGGGATAGAAGTGAACCCTTCAAAAATCACGATAATTCTAGAGCTAGCACTACCACAGAATGAGAAAGAAGTAAGAGGGTACCTCTGGAGGATCCAATTCACCAGCCGCTTCATCTCCAAGCTCACGGCTACATTTGATCCCATGTTCTGACTACTAAAGAAGGGAGGAAAGTTCTAATGGGATGACCAATGCCAAATTACCTTCGACAAAATTAAAGCCTACCTCCAAAACCTACCCGTCCTCTCACCACCTATCCCTCACAAGCCCTTAATTCTTTACCTCTCCGTCTCCAAAAATGCCATGGGTTGTATGCTAGCCCAAGAAGGAGAAGAAAGCCACTCCTAAAAAGCCATAGATTACCTTAGCAAGAGGATGACTGGGTATGAGCTCAACTACTCTACCATTAAAAAAATGTGTTAGGCTTTAGTCTGGTGCACTTGCTGACTAAGACACTATATGTTAGCCATTCCAGTTATGCTCATATCCCACATGGATCCTCTAAAATACCTCCTCAAAAAACCAGCCCTGACTGGTTGCATATCCCGTTGGCTACTTCTACTATATGAATTCGATATCAAGTATACAATAAGCAAGTAAGTAAAAGGTAGAACTATAGTTAAGCATCTCGTTGAGCACGCCATTGATTTTGAGGAAAAGGGATACTTTTCTTCCTGGACGAGAATATCATCGAAGTTAAATAAGAGTAGTGGAAATTTACTTCGATGGGGCAACTAACATGAAAGGATACAGAGTGGGGATGATTCTGGTATCACCAAATGGGGACCACACCCCACTAGTAGTCAAGCTCAACTATAACTCCATCAATAATATTGCTAAATATGAGGCATGTATTTTGGGAATGGAAGTAGCCATAGAGTTGAAGTTTTAGAAATTAGATATCTTTGGAAACTCAAACCACATTGCATCACAAGCTAGAGGAGAATGGAAGATGAAGGAAGAAAGGTTAAAACCCTATCATGATCATCTCGATGGACTCAAAAAAAAGTTTGAGATTATAGCATTATTTTACCTGCCCAGGGAAGAGAACCAGTTAGCATATTCCTTGGCTACCCTATCATCCATGATCAAAATCCCCATGGGAGTTGACAAGAGGGGGTATTTGTAAAATACAACCGCGCTAAAAGAGGAAAATACACTAGAAAAGTCTATAATTCCCCTGTTTATCTGCAATTTGAATTACAATATCAGTTTTTGCACAAATTGATTAAACTATGATAAGTGGTATTGTTTTAGTGATTATTTGTGCAGATTACTGCTGGTGTGCACAAGATTGAAGACTGTTGATAAAAGGAAGTGCTTAGTCTAGATGAAGACAACTCAAAGCTGAAATACATGGTTCGAGCGATCGAACACGGTTCGAGCGATCGATGTTTCGATCGATCGAGTGGAGTTCAAGCGATCGCAGTTTCTGGAAGTTTGATCGATCGAGAGTTCCTCGATCGATCGAATGTGCCTTTTATCAGATTATTCGCGCATACAGCAAGAACGGTTTTTTTTACCCTAGCATTAGGTTTAGGCTATATATAATCATTTTGTGGACGTCCCAAAGGGACACACACTTTGTTTCATCAGTTTTCCATAGAGAGTAGAGAGTTCTATCTTATTTTGTAGGTTTTTTTTATCAAGGATTTCATTGTAGCTTGGATCTCGTAAGGTTTGATAGTAGTTGCTCTTCTCCAAGTTACTTCGTTTTATTTTGTTTACATTCTGCACTTATTTATTCGTAGTATAATCTTTAATATCGTAGTATTGTATGTTAGATGAGTTGAAATCATTGATTTTCATAGTTTTCATGAAGAACTCGCAAACAAACATGACTTTAATGAACCTTTACGTTAAAAATAAATCTGAGACTTCCCAGACCATGTATGAGTAGTTCGGGGTTGGGAAATCGCGATGAAACCGTGATTTCAGGCCTCTGCCATGCAGTATTTTTATTCCTGTGTTCGATCGATCGAATGTAGTTCAATCGATCGGACCAGAGACATATTCGAGCGATCGAAGATATTTCGATCGATCGAGAGATGAAGAAGTGCGATCGATCGAAAGCGCGTCGATCGATCGCGACCTCTGATTCTTGAGGACATTCAATACAGTATTCCAAGACTTTCTGCTTTACTGATTCGTTATCAAACTGTCCCTAAATGCTCAGTTTGTCAAAACAGTCTTTAAACGTTAAGCCTTAAGGCATTTTCTTTCAATACATTTTGCAAACCACCCTCAATGCTAACACCATTGAAGGTGCGAGTCTTCACTATTGAATTAAACCACCTTTGTGTATTTCAAACTTAATTGTGATGATATAGTCCCGGTCATGAAAGGACTATTGATTCTATATCCTTAGAGAAGTACGGGATACTATAGAAGTTGCCCTCCATTGAGCTTAATTGCATTTGAATGGTAGATGGCCGAGTCATAGTGGATTTGCGTGATCCCAACACTTTCTTTTATCAAGAAAAACCATTTTCAAATCTCGCTTTAGTTAAATAGTTAATCATTAGTTAATTTAATTTAGTTGTTTTTAAGTTTAGTAGTTGTTAATTGTAGAACTTTGTGTTCTACACTTTTATTAAAATATTGAATTTTCTTTTCTTTTAGAGTCTAATCTAAGTAATTTAATTCTTATCCTTCCCTGTGGGATCGACCTGGTCTTACCAGTTACTACTTGCACGTCTACCTACACTTGGGTATAACACACAAGCGCACACAGAAAAATAATTGTGTCAAGTTTTTGGCGCCGTTGCCGGGGAAGGCGACGATCAATTCCTTAGATTACCTCAATCTTTCCTGATCTATTTCTGTTTTCCTCTTTCTTTGAGTTCTCTAGGTTTTCAATCTTCTTAGGTTTTCTCATTTATGTCCGATAGTTCTGTCCACGGAATTTTCGGAAATCCTCTATATTCATCTAATTCTTCCAGTTCTAGTAACCCTGTCACCACTCCAACTGAATCAATGGATGACGATCAGAGTGAACATGGTGAAAATGTTGTGGTACCAGTTGATGATTCACTGCGGCCGTTGTGCGATCTCATGCAACCAGAACACGCACCTACTCCTTCTTGCATTCTCATTCCCCCACATGCTGGTGAATTTCAATTTCGCAATGGGATGATTCAACTCCTTCCAACATTTCATGGGATGGAAAGCGAGAAGGCATATCTACACGTTAAGGATTTCGAGGATGTTTGTAAAACATTCTCCCAAACTTGTCCTGTCGATGTGACACGCTTAATGTTATTTCCCTTCACCTTGAAGGATAAAGCAAAGGCGTGGTTACTCACCCTGAAACCAAATTCAATCTTCACATGGCATGCGATGAACACTGCGTTTTTGAAGAAATTCTTTCCACCTCGCATGACCACAGAGCTGAAACGCCAAATAAGTTCATACAAGCAGAGGAGCAATGAAACTTTCACCCAAACTTGGGAGCGTTTCAAAGATTTGCTTCTATCATGTCCCCACCACGGATATGAGAAATGGCGTACCATCAGTCACTTCTATGAAGGACTAAATGGTGAAACGAAAAAGCTGGTCAAAACTATGAGCTCTGGACCATTCCTTTGAAAGAACACCGAAGAGGCTGAAGCTCATTTCGAGTGGTTAGCTGAACATGCTCATGAATGGTCTAACTCTGAAGATACACCTCGAACTCAAATATCGAGTGTGGAAAATAAGAGTTTGTACCAATTAAAAAGTGAAGATCATCTGATGAACAAGTACGAAAAACTGGCGAAGAAGGTAGAAGAACTAGGGATGCGAGGAGAGAGCTCTAGGCAGGTGATGCCTGAGGAACCATGCGGCACATGCAACATGTTGGGACATACAACTCAATACTGTCCCAATGTGCCGTATTTTCAAGAGCAGGCCCCTATGGAAATGAATGCCATGCACGGTTTTCGAGGGGCGGGGAATTCCAACAATAACTTTCAAAGTAACAATAGATGGAATCACCCTTGTTTTGATTGGAGAAATAATGCTGGGACCCAAAATCAATATCAACCCTACAACAATCAATATCAAGGGCAAAACAATAGGCCGTCCCATCATTACAATCAAAACAAAACCAATAACTACAACTAAGCTTAACACTCCAATGCACCACAGACCAATACCTATGTGCCACCACACAAGAAGGTTCAAGAAGAAGAGTCACTTGCTAATGCCAATCTAACGCAGAAACTCATACAGATGATGAGTAGAATGTCTGCCACATTAGAAAGGATAGATGCACGACAAGAGGGTTCAGGAGGAACATTCTCTGCCCAACCACTTTCGAACCCCAAGGGACATAACAATGGTCCTAACAATCAAGAACATGCTAAAGCCGTGACTACACTGAGAAGCAGAAGAATCATAGAAAAAAGCATGCCTCTGTCTACACCCGAAGTGTACAAAGAGGAGGAAGTGGTGGAAAATGAGCTTGAGCAACCATCTACTCAAGAGGAGGAGCCGTCTACTAATGACGAGGCAATAAAGGCAAACATTGAAGCTCCTAGAGTAGAGGAAGAAGTTGAGCGAAGGCCTGGAAAGGAATCTGTTGAGGATGAACCACCAAAATGCCCTTTTCCTGCACCTTATCCTCAACGATTGAAGAAACCCAAGAATGAGACAAAGAATCA
The DNA here is from genome assembly GCA_033977485.1 of Hydrangea macrophylla. NCBI lineage: Eukaryota > Viridiplantae > Streptophyta > Magnoliopsida > Cornales > Hydrangeaceae > Hydrangea > Hydrangea macrophylla. The sequence continues at coordinate 40,459,920 of CM066984.1, forward strand.
GGAGTTTCTGGAATTGTTTAAACAAGTCAAGATTAACCTTCCACTCCTAGAGGCTATCAAGCAAGTGTCGGCCTATGCGAAGTATCTCAAAGATCTATGCACGGTCAAGAGGAGGCAAAGCGTGAAGAAACATGCTTATGTCGCGTGCCAAGCAAGTGCGATCATTTAAAATGAGTTGCCTCCAAAACTCAAAGACCCCGGTACACCTACTATCTTATGTAGAATTGGGAATCAAAGGATAGATAACGCACTCCTCGATCTAGGAGCAAGCGTGAACCTGCTGCCATATTCAGTCTATAAACAGCTAGGGTTGGGTAAACTCAAACCCACCCGAGTCGCTTTGCAATTGGCAGACAGATCTGTGAAGTACCCTAGAGGGGTGTTAGAGGACGTCCTTGTTTAAATAGACTCTTTTGTATTTTTGGTTGATTTCGTGATATTGGACACAGAACCTGTGTCTAATCCTGGTGCACACATCCCGGTTATCTTTGGACGTCCATTCCTCAACACTATTGATGCCACGATCAAGATTAGAAGTGGTATCATGACTATAGTATTCGGGAACATGACATTGAATGTCAAAATTTTTTCTAATCCCCGACCCAAAGAATACGATGATGAGGAAGAAATTCATTACATTGACATAGTCATTGAAGATGAAATTGACTTGGTCGACTACAAAGATCCTTTGGAAGTTGTGATGACTCAATTTGGCGATATCTATCAGCCTGCAGAGTCAACTCCATTGGATGCTGACCTGAACCAGACATGTCTTATGATGGATACGATAGAGGAGGATAGAGCATAATGCATGTGGGTAATGCCATATGAACAATTGCCTCCTAAAACTAAAATGGCAATGCCTTATAGTTTTTAGTTTTCGGAGTTAGAATTAAAGGAGCTACCCAAATAGCTAAAATACGCATTCCTAGGGACTGGAAAAACTTATCCTGTGATCATTTCATCTGCTTTAACTCGTGAACAAGAAGGTAAGCTAGTACAAATGCTGACCAAGCATAAGGATGCTATGGGATGGACGATTGCTGACCTCAAAGGCATAAGCCCATCCATATGCACTCATAAGATATATCTGGAGGAAGACGCTAGACCCTCAAGGCAAATGCAAAGGCGTCTGAATCCCAACATGCAAGAAGTAGTTAAAAAGGAAGTGCTCAAACTACTTGATGTTGGGATGATTTATCCGATATCTGATAGTCCTTGGGTTAGTCCAACCCAAGTGGTTCCAAAGAAAGCAGGCATAACGGTCATTCCGAACAAAGATGGTGAATTGGTACCAACACGTGTCCCCACTGGATGGAGGATGTGTATTGACTACAGAAAGTTGAATACTGTGACCCGAAAAGACCATTTTCCTTTGCCATTCATGGATCAAATGCTAGAACGTGTGGCAGGTCACAAGTATTACTGCTTTCTGGATGGATATAGTGGATATAACTAAATTGAAATTGCTCCTGAAGATCAGGAGAAAACCACATTCACTTGTCCATTTGGTACATTTGCCTACCGTCGAATGCCGTTTGGCTTATGTAATGCACCGGCTACCTTTCAGCGATGCATGCTAAGCATATTCAGTGACATGGTCGAAAACATCCTTGAAGTCTTCATGGATGATTTTTCAGTGTTTGGCCATAGCTTTGAAGATTGCCTCAACAATCTCGAGCAGGTATTAATGCGATACGAGGATAAACACCTAGTTTTGAATTGGGAAAAGTGTCACTTTATGGTGACCAAGGGAATAGTCCTCGGCCATATAATCTCCGATGAAGGAATCCAAGTAGATAAGGCAAAAATCGACATAATCTCAAATCTACCTGTCCCCCGTACAGTGAGAGACATCCGTTCATTCTTGGGGCATGCAGGATTTTATCGTCGGTTTATCCAGAACTTCAGTGCAATCTCTCGACCTCTTTGTCAACTTCTTGTCAAAGATGCACCATTCGAGTGGTCAGAGAGTTGCCAAAAGTCCTTCGAGGATCTAAAAGAGCTCCTCACCTCCGCACCTATAATACAGGCACCCGACTGGAGTTTGCCTTTCGAATTAATGTGCGATGCTAGTGATTACGCCATTGGCGCGGTCCTAGGCCAGAGAAAGGACAAAAAGCCATACATGATATACTATGCCAGCCGAACTTTGAATGAAGCTCAAATGAATTATACAATTACTGAAAAGGAGCTGCTGGCTGTAGTATTCGCCTTGGATAAGTTTAGGTCTTATCTGATAGGGTCACCAATCGTCTGTTTTACAGATCACTCAGCCCTCAAGTATCTGCTATCTAAGAAAGATGCTAAACAACGGCTCATTCGATGGATACTCTTACTCCAAGAGTTTGATCTAACAATCAAAGATAAGAAAGGAGTAGAGAATGTGGTTGCGAACCATTTGTCACGGTTGACTTTTGTCGACAATACTGAACCCCAATCCATTAAGGATGAGTTCCCGGACGAACAACTACTGGCAGTAAGTGGTCTGCCTTGGTATGCTGATATTGTGAACTACTTTGTCACGGGAGAAACACCGAATCATTGGTCAAACCAAGACAGAAAACGGTTCCTCTCATTCGCGCATCATTTCTTCTTTGATGACCCATATCTTTTCAAGTACTGTACTGATCAGGTTATCAGGCGCTGCGTCCCCAATGAGGATATAACCGTAATTTTAGCATCATGCCATTCTGAGGCATGCGGTGGCCACTTCGCGTCACAGAAGAACGCACAAAAGTTCTACAAAGCAGTTTTTACTGGCCCACAATTTTCAAAGATGCATATTCCTTTTGCAAGACATGCCAACGCTGTCAAAAGCTTGGAACTATTTCTAAAAGGAATTCTATGCCTTTAACCCCTATCATCACAATTGAGATATTCGATTGTTGGGGCATAGATTTTATGGGCCCATTTCCTAAGTCCAATAACTGTGAATACATACTCCTTTCTGTAGAGTATGTGTCAAAATGGGTTGAAGCAATACCAACGAGACGTAATGACCACAGAACGGTCATATCTTTTCTAAGAAAGCATATCTTGTCTCATTTTGGAACTCCGAAAGCTTTACTAAGTGACCAAGGTAAGCATTTCTGCAATAGGCCTTTGGAGTCACTTCTCAAAAAATACGGAGTCCACCATAAAATCGCTCTTGCCTATCATCCACAGTCGAATGGGCAAGCGGAATTAGCTAACCGAGAAATCAAGCATATTCTCGAAAAGACGGTTAGCTCCAACCGAAAAGACTGGGCATACAAGCTGACCGACGCTTTATGGGCATACCGTACTGCTTACAAGACGAATCTAGGTATGTCCCCGTATAGATTGGTTTACGGGAAAGCTTGCCACCTCCCTGTTGAAATTGAGCATAAAGCTTACTGGGCGACACGCTCATTGAACTTTGATATCCAAGAGGGAGGTCAGTTACGCAAGCTCCAACTTGCAGAACTAGAAGAAATACGACGAGATGCGTATGACTCTGCAAGGTTGCATAAGGAAAGGTTGAAGGCTCGCCACGATCGTACGATCTTTCGTAAATCATTTGAGCCGGGGCAGAAAGTTTTGCTGTATGACTCTCGCCTCCACCTTTTCCCAGGAAAGCTCCGTTCCCGTTGGACAGGCCCGTTCATTGTAAAAACTGTCTTTCCACACGGGGCGGTTGAGCTCGTCAATCCAAAGAACGATGATTGTTTCAAGGTCAATGGCCAAAGGTTGAAACCGTTCTTGGAGAACTTCCGAACTGAAGTTGAGCACATCCAGCTGGATGAGCCCAACCATTCTCCCACTTAAAAATCCAAAGGGGAGTTCCATATTGTTGTTGTATTCCTTAGCTTTCCCTGCATTTTAGTTTCTCTCTTTTGTTTTTAAGTCTTTGTTCGTTCTTTTGTGTTTGTGATCTTGTTCTAATCCGTTATACCTTAAACCACTCTATTGCAGGTGCATAGATGCGAGGTGATGATGTTCATTCTATCGGTTCATGGGCTGATTCAGAATGTCGTTGTGGCACCTGGACTGAGGGTGAACTCACACCCTGCCCCTTGCTTCATCAAGACCCTGAAGCTCACTCTCTCATTGATGCTGCTCAAGGGTACATTCCATACCCACCGGCCCTCCTTGACATCAATCCATATGAAAATATGGGATTTCAGGATGACGATGATGTGGATGAGGAAGAAGACCTGTACATGGGGAGAATGGTGGATGATGCACTCATGGCACAATGGGAAAATGATGATATGTGGGAGCCATGGGAAGATCAGGATCTCCAGGATGTCGTCCCAAAACGTCACAATGCAGCTTTTGTTTTTGTTGACGACTTCCTTGTTCCCGAGTTGGTCCCATACTGCTATGTGCACCTAAGCTTTCTGCTATTCAGGCTCCAATGCCCCTTACCAGCTAGTGCATTTTGGGAATCTATGCCAATAGTGAGGTTGGAACTTAGTCACATTTCTTTGTATTTTGTTTTTGTTCCTTGTTTTTTTTTTTTTTTTTTTTTTTTTTTTTTTTTTTTCGCTTTTCGTGTTTAATCCTTGTTTCTTGTGTTCCGTTATCTTAATATCAGTTTGTTTGTCTTTTGTTTTTATTTCCTTTGTCAGGATTGTCACTATGAATCCACCGTTCCCGCCGCTTTACCTTCCACATCAACTGGTTCATGGTTTTGGGCCCTACATAAGGCCCCCACACACTCCGCCGCAAGAGGACAGTCCGTTGCGCGATTACACTCCTTTATCCTTGTCTCCATCCGGATCACCTCTTGCATGGGCTTTCAATCCTTTAGAGACGCCAGACTTGCTCGATGATATCCTTGCTGCTTTCCGACTGTCCTGGGAAAGGGAATCATCGAGTTTGGACTCCACTTTTGAAAATTCGGCGGATCATGAAGTGATTGTGGAAGAGGACATCTTCATGCTCGAAGGATAGTGCCGCATTTCAATTGTTTCCATTTATTTCATCTTTCGGAGTATAATCCTTGACAGAATTTATTGGTTTTAGTTTTATTTTCGGTTTTCTTTAGTTAAATAAGGTTTTAAATACCATTTGGGAGAATTTTGTTGTACTACGGATGCTATTAAAATGATTTATTTATATCAAATAGCAATTTTCTATTATGAGGAAGAGTTTTGGTTTACATGTCCTGGTTTTGAACTGCTTTTATTCTATTCTATTTGTCCAGAACATTGTTAGCTTGTTGGGGTTGCTAAATTTCTTAATTCAGGGTTATTACAAAATTTGGGTGTTCGATCGATCGAACTCATCTCGATCGATCGACCTTATCAGTTATTCAAGCGCTTGAAGAGACTTCAATCGATTGAACGTTCGATCGATCAAACTCTCTCGATCGATCGAGACTGGTATTAAAACGAGGCGTCGTTCTGAAGTTTTATAAAATCTAATTTTGTCTCTCACACCCACTCGATCGCTCGAGAACAGAGATAGCATCCCATGAGTTTTGGCCTCCCTTATCTATATCTCGTGATTCACGGAGCTCCGGGTTCCTCTGATCATTACTGGCACTGCGGGCAACCGTCCCCTTGCGCGTCTCTCGAGGTGAGGCACCACGTTACCCCTCGTAGTTCTTTTGTTTTCATATGTGCATGGGGGTGCCCCCCATTGATTGTTTAACTCTTATTCATAGTTTTCGTAGTGTTCTTGTCATGTTCAGGCTCTTCCCGTTCTCCATCGTTGTCGCTGCCTGTTCGCTGAGTTCAATCGATCGAACCGTCGATCGATCGAATAACCTTTGATCGCTCGAAGTGCGGCAGTTTTGTTTCTTTTTTTTTTTTTTATAGTTCTAACTCATTTCCTATTTATTTCTTATATTTTCAGGGCCCTACGATGAATCCTATCATGGGCTACCATAAGGCCAAGCCATTTGACCTCACCATTCCTGACCCGGTTCCAGATCATGGGTTCTGGAACGAGGAGGATCGTGTTTGGTATACACGGTATTTTAAGTCGCAGAAAGTGATGCTTGAGCGACCGTTGGAGACAGTTTGGCTATCCACTCCCTGGTACCAGTCCAGGATTCGAGGCTTGCCTCATTGGTACACGCTGCTCTCCCAGGCTAAGCATGTCAATTTGTCCTGGATTCGAGAGGCGTGTGCAACTATGATCCGGGACCTGGTCGTCCCATTTACACTCCGATCATTTTTCCGGGGCCGTGAGATCATCTTCAGTCCGGCCACCATCTCCGCTGCTATTGGGGTACCTGAAGTACCTGATTGTGTTTGCCCGCACCGCCCCGACACACCACAGCTCTCACCGACCCTGATTATCCGAGAGCTCACCGGGGGTGCTATTCCAGCTTGGGATGGCGAGGCTCTCATTCCCGATCTCCACCTCGCCCTTAGTAATTGCCTACTGGTGACCTCCTACAGAGAGAAGATCGCGGCGTGGTACGCTCGAGTCTTATATGCGATTGGGACAGGGCTGCCGATTTGTCTACCTCGCCTGATCATCGACTTTATGAGGCACCCCACCCGTTTTATTCAGGCCAAGAAGCACCTGAAAGGTGCTTGGGCCATTCATAGAGTGATCGAGCAGGCTGGACTCATCCCGTTAGCTGCTGATGCGACTGGCCAGTCCCGCAGTCGTTTTGGAGAGACTGCCTCACGCCGATCTGATGCACAAAAGAGAAAGAGAAAGGGTAAAGGCAAGGCCAAGGTAGGGGAGAAGAGGAGATGTGGAGGCGGGACGGACACCGAGGGAGCTGCTTCTGGGATGCCCACTGAGGCTGAGGAGCATGAGTCTGAGGAGGAGGACGATCCAGTTCAGGAGGTAGCACGTTTTGAACTGAGACAGAGATCTCAGGCTCCAGCCCAGGGAGAGTCTTCGTCCGCACCTCCCCCGACTATTCACGATTTACTTTTGGAGGAGAGGGCAGCCCGGATGAGACTCGAGGGCAAGGTTGATCATATATCCGCCATGCTGACCACCCTGTTGGTCCAGCTAGGGTTTGACCCGATCATACCCCCATCTTCCACTCCATCTGCACCTCCACCACACACCACTGGCCCATCTTCCTCTGCACCTACTGGTCCCTCTACTTCCGACCTACCGGTTGATCCTTTGGCACCATCGACATCAGCTGCACCATCTACCGCACCATTGACATCCGCCACACCCACTGCTTCGGAGACATCACTTCCACTTGCTCCTGTAATGATCGACACATCTGTCACTACTACAGTTGTCACGACGAGCGATCCGGCTACCGCTACTACCGGTGTCGAGGGTGGAGTTATGGATGCTCCAGATTTATTGATAGAGATTTTGTCGGATGTTCCCGATGATGGGTAGTCATTTGGTGTATTTGTAGTAGATTTTTGGATGTTATGGGTTGGTTTGGGATATTGTTGTTCGTTATGTTTTTGTTGGGTATTTTTGGACACTGTTAGGTTACTGTGGTTTGGTTTGGCTGTACTTTCTTATCACTGCTTTTAGTTTCTTTGTTTTATCTTTACAGTGATTGGTTATGTTACTACATATGGATCTTGTGCTTTATATTCTTGTTTCTTTTTCTTTTGATCCTGTCCACTTGGAGATTGTCTGTTTCTTTACAGATTGTTATGCGCGAGGTTTTTACGTGTTTTATCAGGTGATATCACTCTATCTATCTATTTGAAAATCAACTTCTGAGGTCATCGCAATTTTCAGTGGGGGGTAGGATGTCGATAGACCATCACCTGTGCATATCTATACTTAGCAATCTGTATCACTCCATCTATTGCAAATCTCCATTATAAAAATAATAACAATAATAAAAAAATAAATTGCAAATTTTTAACCAAGTTTTGGAACTAAATTGGTAGAAAATTTTTGAATTTTCTCTCATATTTAGCTGTTATCAAGCAATGACATATTCATATTCATCTCATCCCATTATGACTTAAGTTCACGCGTTTTTCTAGCTTCACTAAGAGGGATGCATTTGTTAACCATTCTAGTATCCAAATCATTTGCACATGTTAAGAGCTATGTAGAAAACTGAAATTAGAGTTAATATGACTTTTATGCTTCAAGGAATAACTAGTGGAAACTAACAACCCTTAGTGAGCTTTTGAACCCAATCTTCAATTCTGAGGGAATTGTCACATTAATTCGAATTGTTTTTTCTTGAATATACTTTAAATTCGTTGGATAGTCTCAAAATTCTTCATTTAGGCTGTTTATTAGAGGAGAACGTTCAGGATTTACCAATTAAAACTCAATGAACACTGAAGTGCTAAAACTAAGAAGTTAAGAAAATGATTTAAGCCTTCGTTATTCATTCCTTATTTTTTCTTTTCATATACCTGTATCAACATCCAAGAATCTCTTGACCCCACACTGATTAAATATCGCCAATATGAAAGCCTAGCCTTTCGTCTGATACTTTAACCTCTATAAACTCGATTGCACGGCTGATGTGATTAAAATTGTTGAAGTATTTGACAAGAAGGGAGTAGTTGTGGGAAGCAGGTTAAAAAAAAAAAAGAAAAAAAAAAAGAAAAAAAAAAAAGAAAAAAGTAAAGAGAAATAAATATATATGAAAATAGAGGATGGTTGGAATGAAGAAGAAATAAATGCAATCAAATGCCAAGGATGTGCAATTTCTTACCCCTCTTATCTTTATCTCACTAAATAAAGGCCGAATTGTCTAAGCCTTAATGATTCTTGACGACGTAGTTTGAATATGAAAGTGTAAGTTGAGTTATCCACGGTATTTCGCTCCTCTAGTAAGTAGTATTCCTTTCATGAGACTATAATACTCTAAATGTTCGTCCTTTATCGAGTTCGGTGTGAAACACTAGTAGCCAGAACATCACTCCTATTAAAGCTTTCACTCCATGAGCGACCATTTCTAAACAAGTTTCTGTGAGATGTTCATTTTTGAGTGCAAACCCATGTGAGAATCGAGTTGAAACTACGCGTTCCAAGAGTATAATAGTCTAAACAATTCTAAATGAAGTTGGATGCATAGCTGTTGACCTCACACACACGGATACATGAATGTAACGCACATGTATATTTATCTTGGTGACATGAGGAACATGTGGATTTCTTCATGGTTTGTATGAGGTTGATATGTTATGTGGAGCTAAATTGATAGTCGAATGGGAAAGAATGTTTATAAGTTTTCCTATATCTTTTTGAGCTTAAAATTTAGAATTTTGTGGGTAGATTCACTGCAAACCCTCACGAGACAACACTCGTCCACTAGGGAAACCTAGGGGTTTAACGGCTTGTTGCATTTGCTAAATGCAACCGCGATTCCTGCGAAAGTGAGTTAGGAAGTTCCTTTCATTTTACTAGATTAGTTGCTTTAGTCTTATTTTTGTTATTTCAGTCGTTATAGTAGTAGTAAGCTTGTGTTATTTTCGCTTTACTGCTAGGGACTAGCAAATCGCTAGTTGGGGGTTGTGACAAGAGGGGGTATTTGTAAAATACAACCGCGCTAAAAGAGGAAAATACACTAGAAAAGTCTATAATTCCCCTGTTTATCTGCAATTTGAATTACAATATCAGTTTTTGCACAAATTGATTAAACTATGACAAGTGGTATTGTTTTAGTGATTATTTGTGCAGATTACTGCTGGTGTGCACAAGATTGAAGACTGTTGATAAAAGGAAGTGCTTAGTCTAGATGAAGACAACTCAAAGCTGAAATACATGGTTCGAGCGATCGAACACGGTTCGAGCGATCGATGTTTCGATCGATCGAGTGGAGTTCAAGCGATCGCAGTTTCTGGAAGTTCGATCGATCGAGAGTTCCTCGATCGATCGAATGTGCCTTTTATCAGATTATTCGCGCAAACAGCAGGAACGATTTTTTTTACCCTAGCATTAGGTTTAGGCTATATATAATCATTTTGTGGACGTCCCAAAGGGACACACACTTTGTTTCATCAGTTTTCCATAGAGAGTAGAGAGTTCTATCTTATTTTGTAGGTTTTTTTTATCAAGGATTTCATTGTAGCTTGGATCTCGTAAGGTTTAATAGTAGTTGCTCTTCTCCAGGTTACTTCGTTTTATTTTGTTTACATTCTGCACTTATTTATTCGTAGTATAATCTTTAATATCGTAGTATTGTATGTTAGATGAGTTGAAATCATTGATTTTCATAGTTTTCATGAAGAACTCGCAAACAAACATGACTTTAATGAACCTTTACGTTAAAAATAAATCTGAGACTTCCCAGACCATGTCTGAGTAGTTCGGGGTTGGGAAATCGCGATGAAACCGTGATTTCAGGCCTCTGTCATGCAGTATTTTTATTCCTGTGTTCGATCGATCGAATGTAGTTCGATCGATCGGACCAGAGACATATTCGAGCGATCGAAGATATTTCGATCGATCGAGAGATGAAGAAGTGCGATCGATCGAAAGCGCGTCGATCGATCGCGACCTCTGATTCTTGAGGACATTCAATACAGTATTCCAAGACTTTCTGCTTTACTGATTCATTATCAAACTGTCCCTAAATGCTCAGTTTGTCAAAACAGTCTTTAAACGTTAAGCCTTAAGGCATTTTCTTTCAATACATTTTGCAAACCACCCTCAATGCTAACACCATTGAAGGTGCGAGTCTTCACTACTGAATTAAACCACCTTTTGTGTATTTCAAACTTAATTGTGATTATATAGTCCCGGTCATGAAAGGACTATTGATTCTATATCCTTAGAAAAGTACGGGATACTATAGAAGTTGCCCTCCGTTGAGCTTAATTGCATTTGAATGGTAGATGGCCGAGTCATAGTGGATTTGCGTGATCCCAACACTTTCTTTTATCAAGAAAAACCGTTTTCAAATCTCGCTTTAGTTAAATAGTTAATCATTAGTTAATTTAATTTAGTTGTTTTTAAGTTTAGTAGTTGTTAATTGTAGAACTTTGTGTTCTACACTTTTCTTAAAATATTGAATTTTCTTTTCTTTTAGAGTCTAATCTAAGTAATTTAATTCTTATCCTTCCCTGTGGGATCGACCTGGTCTTACCAGTTACTACTTGCACGTCTACCTACACTTGGGTATAGCACACAAGCGCACACAGAAAAATAATCGTGTCAGGAGTCAAAATGATCCCCTTGGTAAATGAGCAGAGATATGAGTTGCCATTCTGCATGATTGCTAAGATTGAAGAAGAAGGAAAATAAATGCCATGGTACTAAGATGTATGGGAGCTAACTCAAGCAAAAGACTCCGAATTAGGCCGGGTCTCAACTCCCTATCAGTTCCCGTGCACTTAAAGGTTCCGAGCTAGGCTGGGTCTTAACTCTCAGCCAGTTCTTGAGGACTCACAAGACTCAGAAGCTCCAAGGCAGCTTCCCCGAGCACTCAGACAGTGGCAAGTGGCATCAAACAGATTTCCAAACTTGCCCCAATATAGCGTCCAGCCAAACTTGGAAATGGGGGTAACTGATACACCCAAAATCAGCCCATGCCCGAGCGGTTCTATTCTGCAACTACTGGTAAGCATCATCCCGAGCGGTTTGGTTCACCTGATGCCTCTCGAACGGTTCATCCACGACCCGGCCAATAGGTCGGGAAGACCACACAGGCACATCCCACCGCGGGAACAGCTCATCCGGGCCCACAGGCATGATCCCGAGCATTCCGGGCAATTTCCTACTCAAGCTAGAACACTAATGGAAAGTGCAAACTATTTCCTATTCCAATTAGGAAATCCCCATAATTAATGTCAATCTATCCTAATACAATTAGGAAACTTACTTGATTTGTGTCAATCACGTCCTAATTGGATTACATTTCCTTATCCATGTACGAGTAGGTCTCTTACATCTATAAACGAAACCTCTTACCCCCCACTGAAGGGGCCGACTTTTTAGTCTACACAACACCTCTATAGCATTCATCAACATACCCGGCCGGCCTACGGTAGCTCCAGACTTGTTGGTTCACCACAGGCCCCCGGCTCTTTTACAGTATAGTGAACGTGCTCAGACACATACGTGGACATAGGTACCTTCATTAATAGGGCCAAACCACATACAAAAAAAAAAATAGTCTCTCATTCTCTCTCTCCTTAAATTGCTTTAATTTACTTTAACCAAATTTTGGCATCATCAGTTTGGAAGTATGATCTATGAGAAGGATGATTCCTATGTTCATACTTTTCTCTTGATTATTCCTATAACCTAGAATTCCTATGGAAATTCATCTCCAATAGGATATTTGTAAGTCCCTTTGATCCATGATCCAAAGTTCTTCATAGAACTTGAGGGCTAAATTGATTGGGAGTCATGATAATTAAGTTGATCTATGAGTTTGATCTCTCTAGTAAGCTTCAACCATCACCAAAGATGTTTTCCTCATATTTTAAAATGAACTAGATAAAATTCAGCAAAATGGATTAGTTTTGTCCATAAGATTTGGTCCACCAAAACCCATAGTTTGATGGATTTCAAATTTTCTACGTAAACTTTGATGAATAAAACTTAGTTTAGAAATCATCTAGGATAAATTGATGAGAAATCAAAAGCTTAGATTAACTAGATTAACATGATTCATGAAATTCTATTATGTTTTGCATTCCTTTGTTAAATAATATCAAACTTCCAGAATAATAGAGTCTGGTTAAAAACAACTTTTCAGAAAGCTTAAGGTCATGACATGTTCATGGGATTATTGTTTTCATACACTACAATGAAATAACTTTCATTTGACACCAAATAGAGCTTCACATGATTTTTGTAGAATTAATTATAATTTTCACAAGAGTAGTGGATAGTCCTGGTCCACTGTTCCCAAAACTCTTATTTCTCAACCTTCAAAAATGGTAAAGAGGTTCTACTTTTTGGAAAAGTTCCCTAAGACATGTATCTAACTTTCTGTAAAAGGGTTTTAACCCAACACAAGTTTAAGATCACTTTTGATAGGATTCATTAGAGGTTGCTGAATCTGGAAATTTGATTGATGACATCTTCCTCTTATTTATCATGCATATCATTTGTTTGCTTTTACTTTTGAAATACTTGGGTATTTCTTGGTTTCTTAATGCATATAATTGAATGTCTGTAGATGTCGGCATTTGGGCCCACTTTTGTTTTCTTTTTAAAACATTTTTCAAATTCCAAATTCAAATACACGAAGAGTCGCCACTTAATTTTTTTAGGAAAATTAAGAAACCATTTTGAAAGCAAACTGGTCTGCGAAACCAGAGATTCTGGGTTCGATCCCCAGCAAAGTCGCCAGATTGTGGATGCCAGCATTTGGGCCCACTTTTGTTTTCTTTTTAAGACATTTTTCAAATTCCAAATTCAAATACACGAAGAGTCGCCACTTAATTTTTTTAGGAAAATTAAGAAACCATTTTGAAAGCAAACTGATCTTTTGCAAAACCAAAGATAATCTGGGTCTGGGGATTATGGAATGAAAGGGGAAGGAGCCTGGCGGACTAAAACACCCCCTTTCATCCTATCTCATGATAGACCTCTACTCATCATCCTTTTTAATCGAATTATTAATCTAAGCATGCCCTCAATTAATACATATATACATATACATTACACAAGCAGGTTGGAAGTGGTATAAAATTGCTAACGACAAAATATCATTCATAAGCCATGTAACTCAAGTAGCAAGCGATATGATATGCAATAGGGAACTAGAAAACATACCCGGGATCCGACCGCGAATATTAAACGTGCAATGCATGCAAGAACGAAATAAAACCTAAGAAAAGGTCTCTAACACATAAAAACACATAAGGCAAGACTTAGTCTAAGGTGTCGCGCATGGAGTCGAAAAATCAATAAAATCAAAGAATGGAATTAAACTAGAGAAGAGTTGAGAAATTGTACCTCAAATATGCTACAAAACAAAGAGTTAGTTCACATATTTTAGACAAGATATAATATCAAAGAATAACTAATCCTAAGTCATGTTCAATTACATATAACTTAGACAAGAGATAAGTCCTACTTATGAATATTAACATGTATGAATGAATGCATGAACATGTATAAGGATGAGATGTGAATTTATTCACTAATTTGGATTACTTAGCCTCTGGATTTAAGCTAAATTATCATTATTCAATATATGATTTGGGTCCCAAGACATTAGGAGACCATTTGAGTTGAAATAAATAAGATTAGACAAAAACAGTAGCAGTTTTTTATGAATTACAGAGAGCAGACCAGATCTTTTTAGGGTATCTCCCTAACACATTAAGGGAATTAGAAAAAAGTATTAGAGACCTGAGAAACGACATTAAAATTCTGATTTATTAATTTCAAAATGGATTTACTGTTCTAAAATTTTGGACAGAGAGTTGCATGTTTTGAAATCATAAGACCAAACCATCTTAGGCATGGAATTTCATTAAAACAAAAATCACAGAGGTACTTAGATGGGTTATGAACATTCTCCAATTGGTCTTATCCATTTCCAATGAATCATGACTCTATAGAAAATCTTTGATCACAATTGGTTTATGGATTCACTGCACCTTTGTTAAGTTGATGTTCATAGTTTAAAACCAACTTGATCCATGATCCTAGAAAGGACTAGAATCAAGTTTAATTATGATTAATGAGATAAATGATGAAATAGGGAGAGACCCCTAGATTTAACCTTGATGGATTCCTATCCTAGATCACATAGTTGGAGATCTAGCAAGAGAATCCTAAGGTCTTACTTGATCTTATGAATTATGAAAATCTACATCTAATTCCTCTTTCAAACATATGATCCTTGAGGAATATAGATCCATGAAACCTTATTCTCCTCTCAAGTTAATGGTCCTTGGAGAATATAGAGTCATATTATTATTTCTCCTACCAAGTTAATGGTCCTTGGAGACAAAATGAAATCCCAACTGCATAAACCTCTATGGAATATAGCATGAATTGCATAAGATTTTTAGTGAGGAGATTTCAAACCATGATTTAAGACTTAAATTCAACAAACCACATGTAGAGATGATCATAATCCACTTTAATTCCCATATAAATTATAAGATCATAGGGAATTAGAGGATCAAACTCAAAGAAATCTAATGAGATATTGAAGATCTCATAGATTTCTTGAGAAGAATATAAACAAAATAAAGGAAATCAAGATATTATTTGAAAATTTCAAGTTAACACTCTTTTATTCATAAATCCAAAGCTCTATTTTGGATCCAAATTAATGAAACATTATGATATTCAATCACAAATTCTAAGTGGTGTGTGATGAAATGAGGTAAGAAGAGAGGTTTTCAAAATGTGAAAAAGTCCTAGATCTAAGAATTTGTGATTGAATTGCCTAATTCTATCAAGTGATTGAGAGGTTACCTCTATGACCTCAAAGAATTCTTCTATCTCTTGTGAAGTTCTTCCAACAATCTTCAAATTCTTCTTCAATTCTTCAAGTTCTTCAAGAAATTCTATCTTCTTCCTCTCAATTCTCTCTAATGTATGTATATAATTCTTGTCTTTCTCTCCTTTGATTCAAGTATATCCCAAAATGAAGATGAAAGTATGTTTATATAGACCACTAATTCAAGGTTAGATGGGTAAATTCGGGTGAACACCCATGTGCAAAGTTTTCTTCTAGAACATGTGAGAAAAGCAGTCTGTTACAGCTCGCGGCACTCAATGGATTCCGGCGGCACTCACTGAATGCCGGGCGGCACTCACTAAGTGCCGGACGGCACTCACTGAATGCCGGCGCAGCACTCAGTGAGTGCCGCCGGCTTTCCCGCGTGCCGGGGCTAACAGAATTTTGCCCTCTTTTTTAATTTTCAAAATATACATTACCTCAATCTTAATTATCAACAAAGTATGTACTAATGTACTTATATTTGTAGTGTACTTTACCCATATACATAGTATATACTATCATTTTATTTATTTATTCCTTTTCTTTCTTTTTCTTCTTCTTTTTCTTCTTTTTTTTTTCTTTTGAAAACTTCTTTTATACTCATCTCTCATTTATATATATATATATATATATATATGTTTTTAGACTGATTTTCTCACATGTTTTTCAACATTCGGATTTTCCCCCGAGTACCCAATTCCCTTCTCTCTCCTTTACTTTGATTTTTGAACTTTGTTTTGAAGAATCTTTGAAGAATTTGAATCTTCTGGGGAAATCTTTGAATTTTACCGGTCATCATCATCATTGGTCTTCTAGAGGTAACCAATCCCTGGGTTTGACGTTTGGTCAAAATCGGGGTGTCTACATTGTCGTGGATCTAGACTTCGATTTGTGGGTTTGCCTCGTCTATATGTAGCTTAGTGCCCATGTATCGTGTACTATCTCTATCCTTTCTATTAGAATTTTTCTAGGTTTACAACTTTATTTTCAACGACACATTCCCTTTAGGATAGTCCTCGTTTATATGCTTATATGTTAGAGACATCTTATCTAGGATTGTTACATGATTGCATTACATGTTTCCTTCCTTTTTTTTTTTTTGCGACTCCGCTTGAGTCAACCTAATGTAAGTCTTCCCATTCCCTTTTGCATATCATGACATGTTTCCTTTACTTGCATCGGTCCCGGGCGGGACTAGCCACTGTAAGTGTACTTTTCTCTTATATTGTATGTTCATCCAACTTCTACTTGATTTAATCTCTTGACATGATTTTTCTTAGATGTTCCCTTATGATATGTATATATTATCTAGTATGTGTGAGGAAACAACACCAATTATGAATTAAGAACAAAGAAATTTGAATCAAGGCCTACCATTCTGTAGGGGGAAGAGGGGGTGCTTTAGTCCTGCTTGGGCTCCTTTCCCTCTCGTACCAAGACCCCCGAACCTAGTTTTTGGTAATGAAGGACGAGTAACCTTATTAAATTTTGGGCCTGTCAAACTTAGGTTTCCTAATTCCCGATAAGCATTAGGTGGTGACTCTTTGTCTCTAGGATCGCGTGAGAAAGTTCTAGTTTCCCTGAAGTGTGCTCCTTTGGATCCGTCCTGGTATATTATCGAGGGAAATGCCAGGACCACCCCTTATCTTCACATTTTACGATCCATAGTTGGACCATACGTCGTCAAAACTATCCTTTCTAGAGGAGCAGCCTATCTCATGGACCTCGATGGTATCAAGTTCAAAGAACCATTCAACCTCGATTACCTTAAAAAGTATTATGCTTAACTTTCACCATTTCTTTCAAAACCATGCTTTGAACTACGCTCAACCTAATTCCGACTCGGGGATACATAGGCAACTACTTCAGTTCAATCGTTCCACCCACCGAAAAAAACCACTTCTTTCCTACCTTGGCCCGAACTACATTGGACTTGATCCCTGCTTGGGGGTATGTCGGCAGACTTTCAAAAAAAGAAAAAGAAAAGAAGGATGGCTCGCTAGGTCATAAATCTGAAATGGCGCTGTAGACACCCCATTTTGTTGGCTATCAGATTTAGGAGACCCATAGCTTGGTGGTTCACAATGATCGTAAAAGACTCAAAAGGACTCTCGGAAGTCAGCTCCATCCCTCAGAATGCTTAGAATGACCAAAATGCCCCTGAAAGCCCGAAAACTCCCATATTTGGTCCCAAAGTTCTGAAAATATGATATGTCGTAAGAAAGGTGATAAAATGAGTTATAAAGAGAAATCGGCTAAAATCGTCAGCTCCCAGAGACCCCCGGAAGTCCCGGAAGCTCCCGAAAAGTCCCCGTTGACCGGTTTGACCAAAGTTTGACTAGGTTTGACCAGAGTTTGACCAAGTTTGACCAAGTTTGACCGAAATCGTCCGAATTCACCAAAATCATTCTAAAATCATAAAAAAGGTGTTAAAACAAGTTCCAAAAGAAAATCGAGCGAAAACATCAGCTCCCAGGGAACTCCCGGAGGTTTCCAGAACTTCCCGGGAATCCCAGGTTTGACCAGTTTGACCAAAATTTGACTTCGGAACCGGGGCGCCAAAACAATTTTCAAATATTTTTCATGGATACTAGAGGTCAATAGCTTTCCAACGGTATATCGCACATAATTTCTGGATTTAAAACGAATTTATTATGAATTTCCAAAGGCGAAAAAGGCGATCAAATCGACTTTTATCGCAAATACCGCAAAACTTTTCAAAGTGACCTATCCCCGAACTATTTTTTATGAAAATTAGACTCCATTACCTTTCCAACGGTATATCACAATCCCAATTTGGAGTTCGTACGCATTTTCTGTGAATTTCGGACGAAATAGGGCCTTTTCGCGAATACCGGAACTTCAGGGGGCCTAAACAGCATTATCTGGACGAAGGGAGGAGCAGTGCCGTCGCGGCACTGGCCCACTGCCGCCGCGGCAGTGGCCCAGTGCCGCCGCGGCACTCCCCTCTAGAACAGTCCATTTTTGTAATTAAGTTTGTGGTCCCATTTTGATTAATTAAAAGCCAAAACGACATAGTTTTATGATTTCAGATGTTTGGAGTCAATGGGAGTACTTTCTAAATCCCAAAAACACCCCAAGTTGGCCTATATAAACACCCCATTGCTCCTCATTTTGGGGGGGTCAAATGCAAGTTTAGAGAAAGTTTGGGAGAGAAAGTGTAGAGATAAGGTTAGAGTGGAGAGAAAAGAAGCTTTCTTCTTTGATTTTTCAAAACAAAAGTGAGTTCTAACTTTGTTTTTACTTCATTACTTCCATTTACATCAACATTCAATACTCCCAACCACCATTTTAGTGAGCATTCAAGAGTGTGGAAGCTTCTTCCATGTCTAGTGTCATTACATATGAGTGATACACCAATCTACAAGTCTCATGCTTCATGAATATCATCTATTGATTATCATCTACTTGCTTGTTTATTTATTGTTCATCTCTTCTCATCCCATTTCTTTTTATTTTCTTTATTTACTTACTAGTTCATCATCATCTAAGTGATGACATGAAGTTTGGGGTGAGTGAATCCTCATGGATAGTAGCTCTTGACCTCAAAAACATGTTTGATAGATGATGACCATAACCTCAATACTTCCAAGGTATCCTTGGAATGTATTGAAGTTATGTCTAAAAACAAAATAAATCTTTCCAACAATCTTGGAGGTTCTTAAAATGATGAGTTTGATGTAGGTATTCTAAGTGGCTATGATCCTTATTTAGTGTTGAAAACATGTTTTCAAAACATCTATTTCAAAACCCCTCTCAATCCCTCTCATTTGGTTTCAAGAAACAAAACTTTGTTTTCTCCAAAATCTTCAAAACAATGAGTCAAAACAGTGAGTGAGTTGAGTTCAAAGATTTTTCTAGAACACAATACTCAACATATGGATACAAGGCCACTTGGAAAGTCTTCCTAACTCATTGGAGAACACCCATGATTTTTGGCTTGACTTGGAAGTACTTGAAAATGGTCCATTTGGACCCAAACATTCCTTCCAAACATTCTGTTTTTGCTGTCACAGCAGCTAGGTCAACTTACTACCTCTTTTCCAGAAAACTTTTCCAAAAGGGGTGGTCCTAACTTATTTTTCCCTTAAAATTCAATGTCTTAGGGAACTTTCTGTATAAAATGGGCCTCTAGATCATTCGTTTTCATTTTCTAAGATTTTTCAACATTTCAGTCGACAGTACGAACTCTGTTTCTGAGTGACCTCTATTGTTTATATAATTTCTCTCAATATGTGATAGCTATTCAATATTGGCCTTTTGGTTTGTGTTCTAGACACAATAAGGAACATCTCCATAAAAAATCATGCATTGAAAACATTCCTAACCCCTCTTTTCAAATTCCAAAAGATCATGCTGCTGTTCTGTCCACTATTCACAGCAAGTACATTTCAACTTTCATTCTTTGATTTGATGTTCATATGCATTCCAAATTAGTTCATATCTTAGGAAGTAGTCCATACTAAATTTGTACACATCCCATGTTAATTTAATTCATTCATTCTTGCACATTTTAGACTTCTAAGTCATTCTAGAAATCCATGTACACAAAACACACTACAACCTTTGCACATTTTTAGATACATACATTGCATTCATGCAAGATTTGGGGTTTTTGTAACTCTTAATCTAAGGAGATTATAAGGAATGAACTCGATCACCCGTTCATGCTCCCCCTTGATCTAATCATCCTTTCTGATCCGTCCCGGGGATTGAGAGATCTTCTTTTTTCTCAAAGATTAACATGCATCATTCTAGCCTTGCTAAGCATATTTTTTATTTCTTTGATTATTTGTTCCAAGAACAATTCATGTCCCCTTTAGATTAGCGAACCCTTGATTAATTGATATATGATTAGACGATTTTTCCTAGGTTTGTTTGTGTGATCTTTCACTTTACATTGCATGATATTTGATTTAGATCTTATGAATGATATTTTATCTTTAGATCTTCCATTTTCAAGTTTCTTATGTAATGTAATATACTATCATAGTATTAATTGCCGAACCATACATAATATAAGATGATTATTTGGATGCTAATTGAGGCCCGTCGAAAGACGGGGCGAGTTGAGGGTGTTTTAGTCGCGACAAAGGCTCCTTCCTCTCTCGTACCAAAACCCCGAACCAAGTTCTTTGGTTATGAAGGGCCGGTGCCCTTATCCGCTTGGGTGAGTCAAAATTAGGTTTCTTGGTTCCTTAAAGACCAAGTGGCGACTCTGTATCTGTTTTCAACAGACCTTTTCTTTTCCTTTTCAAAACAATCTCAAACAAGAGAAGTGGTCCGATTCCGCGTGTCCACAATCTGGCGACTCTGCTGGGGATTTTTATTTTAAAAACAAAATAATACAGAGGTTTGACTCATAAGAAGCATCCTTAAAATTATCTTTTTACTGTGTTTGGTTCACCGCATTGCACTCTTGCATTCCCCCCCCCCCCCGACTGTGTCTGAAACGCGGCGCTGACATTGTTCAGGTCTTGCTGTGCCAGGGCACAAGTCACCGTTGATACTGTACCTTCCAAGGTATATCAAAAAGAGTAAAAACCTCCGTACTGTCTCCCCGACGGTATATTGGAACTCTCGTCAACGGACCCTCTTTGACTAAACCCAGCCTTTGCATATAGATTCCTGTAGAACCTTTCATAGGACTGTTCATTTATCTTTTCAGATAGGACAATGTGATATAACTGTTGTATGCCCTGACGGGATTACCTGCGCGGTGTGGATGCTTATGTGGCATAGAACAGAACCTCTTTCTTATGATTCCCAAGGCAATCACTCACATGTAGTCACATTGAGTTGACCTGCCTAAGCATCATGACAAGGATGTCTGCTCCATGCTCGCGAAGATATACACCGCAAACCTTGTTTGTCGGTCTTGAGACATAGGAGTATGAAAACCTGCTAGAAAGTATGATCACTATAACCGTACTTACCAGCTTCCCCAGAAACTCTGTCCAAATATCCCAGATATAACCACATTAACCACAAACTCTGTCCAGATATCCCAGATATAACCACATTAACCAGCTTCCCCAGAAACTCTGTCCAAATATCCCAGATATAACCACATTAACCAGAAACTCTGTCCAGATATCCCAGATATAACCACATTAACCAGTTTTTCCCAGAAACTCTGTCCGAATAGCCCAGATATAACCACATTAACCAGTTTTTCCCAGAAACTCTGTCCGAAATTCCCGAAGTATCTTGGAAATCCATGTTATCCCTTGGTGATCATACTAGAAAGTAAGGTTAGCACACTCTGTATGGCTAGGGCCTTACTTGTTTAGCTGCTATCTGTTAGAAATAGGAGCATCATATAGATTAGGGCTTACATCCGCATGTTTGTCCCATTTGCATGCACTACTCCCCATCAATCTGCACGCGCTGTTTCGAGTCGGTCCACATCACTATCTTTGTCTGCCTAAAGTCGCCACTGTCAAAGATCTAATCTAGCCCTTTCAAAATCTGTCAGGTCAGTATAGATTCCCAAGGTCAGCAGTCAGGGTCTTATTCGTGGGTCAGGAGTTCGGATAATCGGTTAATCAGAATCAGTCCGACAGCTTGCTTCAACATGAATAGGGAAGAGTTGGAAAACAAGGTTACTGAATTGGGAGCGACCATAAGCCAGCAGTCCGACAGCCTGGCCCAGGTTCTGAAGTTCATGGAAGAACTGAAGCAGCGGCGGCCGCAACCCCCGCCCGGGTTTCCACCACCGGAGTTTGAACTACCCCCACCTGAGAATAATGGGGAAGAAGACTGGTTTCAGGGGGTCCCACCGTCCGCATACGAGAAGAAGCTCCAAGAAAAGATGGACAAGGTTGACAAACTGGAAAGCGTACTCAGGAAAAGCAAGGGTATCGACGATTACATGTTAGATCTGGAAGGCCTTTTCGAGCCTGTCAAGCTGAAACTGCCAGAGAATTTCAAAATGCCTGCCATCGATCGCTTTGATGGAACTGGAAACCCAAAAAGTCACGTGAAGCTGTGTATGAGTATCTTCCAGTCCATGGGCTGTACCCACGAACACATTGCAATGCTATTCCCGCAAACTCTGGCAAAATCTGCACTATCATGGTTCCTAACCTTGGAAGCCTCCAAAACTCGGGCCTGGGAGGATATTGTTCGAGTCTTCGTCGATCATTACACTTACAATCAAGAGCTGGATGTCACCATCAGGGATTTGGAAACAACCCGGCAAAGCAACAATGAATCCTTCGCTGCATTTCTGAGCAGATGGAGGAACAAGGTAGCCCAAATGACCCACCGGCCAATCGAGAAAGAACAGGTAAGGATGCTCATCCGGAATCTGCAGCCGCTCTATCATGAGAAATTATTCTACCAGTCCATCTCCACCTTTGAGGAGTTGTTTGAAGTCGGAACCCGAATCGAAGATGCTATCAGGGAGGGAAAGATCAAAAAGGAAGACCCTCCGAGTCAGCCAAGAAGGCCCAACTACTCCCGGAATCCCCCGGATGTCAATGCCCTTAGCGGCCAACCCATGGCATATCCTCCAAGGCCATACCAACCCTCCAACCAGGCAAATTCCTCCAACCGCCCTTTCCAGAAAAAGCCCCCTCGCAATTTTGCCAAGCTAGAAATCTCTCTCTCCTCAGCCCTAGATCGCCTCCTCAAAAAAGGCCATCTCCAATTACTCCAGCCTCGAAATACCCCGCTCCCGCCTAACTGCGATATGTCCAAGCGATGTACTTACCACTAAGCCCCCGGCCATAACACTGATGATTGTATGCGCCTCCGTCATGACATCCAAGACCTCATCGACCAGAATATCATCGAGCCACCACCAAAGCAGCCTCATATCACCCAAAATCCCCTACCAAACCACCAAAATGTCAACCTCATTGAGTCCAGTCCCGTACCCTTCAACCCTGCTACTTATATCACCCCCTAGGACAACCCTTGCTTTGCATTGACATCTCGGATTCTGAGGGGATTCATCTGATCGGAGGGGAGAATGACGAGTGGCAGCAGCAGCTTGACGACGAGCAGGACTTATTCTTCCTGGAAGAGCATGACCTAGGAGCGGTAGACCTCAAATGGTATGACCCTAACGACGAGAGTGATGCTTCCATCTGGAAAAGCCATTTGTGGGAACGGATTGTGATTGGTTTAAGAAGGATGGGACTGTAGAAGGGCCTACTCCTGCCGAGATTGATCACCTAACCAGGTCAGGCCGTCATTATCAGCCTCCACAGCCTGCCACCGAAGCCATCGAAAAAGGTCCAGTTAAAGACAAGGGGAAGGGCAAGATGGATGAGGTCATCAAAGAAGACAATGAGCTGATCAAGCAGCTAAAGAAAACCCAAGCACATCTCTCGATGTGGGATATTATGGTGACATCCTATAAGCACAGGCAAGCCGTGTTAAATGCCTTGGCTGGGATTGAAGTCCCCATCGACGCCGCGCCGGAGGACATGGTAGCTTTCTTGGGTGCACTTACCCCCGACCCCATCATTACATTCTCCGATGAGGACCTGCCGCCAGAGGGATCCGCGCATAACAAGGCGTTATACATTACTGTGGGATGTAAGGAACAACAGGTGCCGTTTTGTCTAGTCGATACAGGTTCTGCTTTGAATGTTTGTGCCTTAAGAACTGCCACTGCTTTGGGGGTCAATATCCTTGACATTACGCCATCTGTGCAATCCGTGAGAGCCTATGACAACACTAGAAGAAATGTGATGGGAACTGTTTCTCTCCAAATCCGGGTAGGATCTTTGGTGAGCACCGAGATTTTTCAAGTCATGGACATACCTGCCTCGTTCAATCTGCTAATTGGAAGACCCTGGCTTCACGCCAACAAAGCTGTATCATCCACTGTGCATCAAATGATCAAGTACATTCATGAGAGGGAGGTAAAGATCATCCTCGGTAATAGTTGGGGTAATGAGGCTTTCCCAAATTACGCTCCCATTTTTGAAGTCCAAATACCTGAGCTGGAAGAAGGAGAAATCGGAGGATTCTTCATGGAAGAAGTTCATATGATCGAAGACGAAGACCGATTCCCTGAGGTCCACTCCGCAGTCGTCAACATTGTCCGCAAGATGAACTACTTCCCCGGAATGGGGTTGGGTCGACGCCAGCAAGGAATTCGGGAATTCCCGCAGATCAAAGGGCAACAAGGCACTTTCGGGTTGGGGTACAAGCCCACTGATGAGGACGCCGAGCTACAAAGGCCATGGAAAAAGAGGGTAAAGGGTCTCCCGCCATATCGTAAGACTTTGAATGGACAATTCGTCAAAGAAGGGGATGAATTCCCTTACTTCGGGTTCCCCGAACCTTGGGTCCATCAAACCACTGGGAGAAGGCACCCCGGGCTTGAAATCTTCGCTGACTGCGAGAGGCCCCCATATCAAGACCCGTTCTATCCCGAAGAAGTTGAAAAGACCCCAGAGGAAGACTGGTTAAAATACCTTGACACTGAGGCGATCAAGAAGATGTGGGAGGAATCCGCTGAGGAGGAGGAAGAAAAGAGGGCCAAGAGCCAAGATGATCAGATCAAGCCAACTGAGGAGGGTCTGAGCAACCAGGCTGTAGAGTCATCTGTCTGTGTCTCCCAATCCCCTATTCCCCCAAAGTCTGTACTACCGGTTATCGAGTCTGTACTGGAGTCGGCTGCTGTAAGCCCACCACTATCCAATGTAATCACTTCACCTGTCATGAATGAAATGAAAGACGATTCTGCTTACTCCTCTATGTCTGACACTTGTGAATGCACAGATCCCTCCGAGGATCTCCCAATCGAACTAAAGCAACTAATTGAAAAACCACCTGCTTATGAAATAATCGAAGATACTTTATCAGTTAACTTAGGTGAAATAGATAATCCACAGATTGTGCAAATTGGCTCAACCCTTAATAAAGAAGAAAAAGAAAAATTAACCCTCTTGCTAAAAGAGTTCAAAGATGTTTTTGCTTGGTCTTACGAAGACATGCCTGGGGTCGATCCCGACATCGTCCAACATCATATTCCTCTCCTCCCTAATTCTAAACCTGTCAAGCAGAAACTGAGGCGCATTAGACCGGAATGGGCACTCAAGGTTAAAGAAGAGGTGGAGAAGCAGTTCAAGGCAGGGTTCATCATTGTCACCGAATACCCGGAATGGGTTGCCAATATCGTGCCAGTCCCGAAGAAGGATGGAAAAGTTCGTGTGTGCGTCGACTTTCGTGATCTGAACAAGGCCAGTCCCAAGGATGACTTCCCGCTTCCCCACATTGACGTTTTGGTAGATAACACCGCAGGACATGAGCTACTGTCTTTCATGGATGGCTTCTCAGGGTACAATCAGATTCTAATGGCGCCAGAAGATCGGGAAAAGACGACATTCACCACCCCTTGGGGAACCTACTGTTATAGAGTAATGCCCTTTGGACTCAAGAACGCGGGGGCAACGTACCAAAGAGCTGCCACCACTCTGCTGCATGATATGATTCACAAAGAGGTAGAAGTATACGTAGACGACATGATTGTAAAATCCAAGGATAGAGAAGGGCACCTGGTAGCGCTGGAAAAGTTTTTCGAAAGGTTGCGCAAATACAAGATGAGGCTGAATCCAAAGAAATGCACTTTCGGCGTAACCTCCGGTAAACTCCTGGGTTTTCTCATCACACAAAGGGGAATAGAGGTGGACCCCTCTAAGATCAAGGCGATCCTCGAAATGGCGCCACCACGGAATGAAAAAGAAGTAAGGGGGTTCCTCGGAAGGATCCAGTTCATCAGCCGCTTCATTTCTAAGCTCACAGCTACATGCGATCCTCTGTTCCGATTGTTGAGAAAAGGGGAGAAGTTCCAATGGGATGACCAATGCCAAGCCGCTTTCGACAAAATAAAAGCCTACCTCCAAAACCCGCCTGTCCTTTCACCACCAATGCCTCATAAGCCCTTATTCCTTTACCTATCCGTCTCTGAAAATGCCATGGGTTGCATGCTAGCCCAAGAAGGAGGAGAAAGCCACTCCGAAAAAGCCATATATTACCTCAGCAAGAGGATGACTGGGTATGAGCTCAACTATTCTACCCTCGAAAAAACATGTTGGGCCTTGGTTTGGTGCACTCGCCGACTAAGGCACTACATGCTGGCCTTTCCGGTTGTGCTTATATCCCGCATGGATCCTTTAAAATACCTTCTCAAAAAACCCGCCCTGACCGGTCGTATATCCCGTTGGTTACTTCTATTATCCGAATTCGATATCAAGTATGTTACGAGCAAGTCGGTAAAAGGGAGAACCATAGCTGAGCATCTCGCAGAACATGCCGTTGACTACGAAGAAAGTGGGGACTTTCCGTTTCCAGACGAGAGCATCGTGGAAATCAAGGAAGAACAGTGGAAGTTATACTTCGATGGAGCAGCCAACATGAAGGGATACGGAGTAGGTATGATCCTAGTATCGCCGAGTGGGGACCATACTCCGCTAGCAGTCAAGCTTAATTATAACTCCACCAACAACACTGCTGAATATGAAGCATGCATCCTGGGAATGGAATCAGCCTTAGAGCTGAAAGTTCGGAGGTTGGATGTCTTCGGGGACTCAAACCTCATCATATCACAAGCCAGAGGAGAATGGAAAGTAAAAGAAGAAAGGTTGAAGCCCTATCATGATCGTCTCGACCAACTCAAGAGGCAGTTCGAAAGTATCACATTCCTCTACTTGCCCAGGGAAGAGAACCAGCTGGCAGATTCCTTGGCCACTCTAGCTTCGATGATCAAAATTCCTGTGGGAGTCAGGATGATACCCTTGGTAATTGAGCAGAGGTACGAGCCTTCGTTCAATATAATCGCCACAGTCGAAGAAGAAGAGAATGAAGCGCCATGGTATCAGGATGTCTGGGATTTCATAGAAAAGGGGACGTTCCCCCAAGAATCCACCGAGAAAGACAAAAGGGCAATTCGAAGATTCGCAGCGCAATTCATCATTTGCGGCGGGAAACTGCTGAAGAAGGGATACAACGGTCACAACCTGACTTGCTTGTTTGGGAAGAGCTCCAGAAGAATGATGGAAGAAATACACGAAGGGGTATGCGGCCCACACATGAACGGCCACATGCTGGCCAAGAAAATCGTGAGACAAGGGTACTACTAGACAACATTGGAAAAAGATTGTTGCGAATACGTGAGAAAGTGTCACAAGTGCCAGATTCATGCAAATATGATGCATGTACCACCATCCCTTCTGTACAGCATGACTTCACCTTGGCCATTCTCAACCTGGGGAATCGACATCATTGGAGAAATCATTCCGAAAGCCTCAAATGGAAATCGGTACATCCTGGTAGCCATAGATTACTTCACAAAATGGGTAGAAGCTGCATCTTACACCAAGTTGGGGGCCAAGGAAGTGGCCAAATTCATCAAGAGAAATCTCATTTGCCGTTATGGAGTTCCCCATGAGATTATTTCAGACAACGGAAGTCATTTCAAGGCAGAAGTTAGGGATCTGTTCGAGGAATACAAAATCACTTATCACAAGTCATCACCGTATAGGCCGCAAACCAATGGGGCAGTCGAAGCTGCAAATAAGAATGTCAAGGCCATACTGCAAAAATCAGCTGATACCTACAAAGACTGGCATGAAAAGCTACCATTTGCACTTTGGGGATACAGAACATCGATAAGGACGTCCACAGGAGCGACTCCTTATTCACTAGTGTATGGGATGGAAGCGGTACTTCCGGTGGAGATAGAATTACCATCCCTACGCGTGATGGCAGAGTGTGAAATTTCGAAATCAGATTGGTTGAGAGAAAGGTATGAAGAATTGGCCCTCATAGATGAAAAGCGTTTAGCGGCGGTTGACCATGTTCGAATCTATCAGAAGAGGATAGCCCGTGCCTTCAACAAAAGGGTTCGCCCAAGGAAGATTGTCAAGGGCGACCTTGTCCTTAAGGAGTTGCGAGCTCCGATCTTTGATCCCCGTGGGAAGTTTAAGCCAAAATGGGTCGGCCCTTATATCGTCAAGACTGTTCTTTCCGGAGGAGCAACTTATCTCATGGACCTCGATGGTGTCGAATTCAAAGAACCGATCAACATGGATCGCCTCAAAAAGTACTATGCTTGACTATCCAATAACCATTCCTTTCAAGCCTTGCCTTGAACTACGCTCGACCTGATTCCCGCTCGGGGATACGTAGGCAACCACATCGGTTCGGTCGCTCCACCAACAAAAATAACCATTCCTTTCAAGCCTTGCCTTGAACTACGCTCGACCTGATTCCCGCTCGGGGATACGTAGGCAACCACATCGGTTCGGTCGCTCCACCAACAAAAATAACCTTTCCTTTCAAAACCTTGGCCCGAACTACGTTGGACCTGATCCCCGCTCGGGGGTACGTAGGCAGACTTTCAAAAAGAAAAAGAAGGATGGCTCGCTAGGTCGAAAATCCGAAAGGACGCCTAGGCAAAAATTAGAGCTAAATCCAAAGTGAGCAATAACAAAAGAGAGAAAATAGCTCGCTAGGTCACCTCCTTGGTGCCTAGGCAAAAATTATGAGCACGTGAGAAAAATAAAGTCGCGGTCCTTACCATAACCCAAAAACCACCCTCCACACTAGGGGCAAACTTCGGCCACTCGCCTCGTTTGCCTGAACCTCTTCTAAACTAGGGGCAAACGTCGGTCATCTACCTCGTTTGCCTCACAACCATATATATCCCAAACTAGGGGCAAACTTCGGCTACCCGCCTCGTTTGCCTCTAACAACCCCAGCATGCTCAAGCAAGTACCAAAAGCAACAACTAATTGAAATCTCAAGTGACAACATGTTTTCAGAAAGCTAAAATGCATAAAATGAGATTCCCAAAATAACCAAGGTTCACCGATAAACAAACTTTGAATATTACATAAGCAGAAATAATCAAAGAAATAAAAGTCTTTCAAAAAGCAACCACATGTTCAAAGACACTTGGAGGAATGAGCAAAATCAGTCAGGACTAGTTTTGTCTTAGTGTCTTTTATTTCTTCAAAGGTCTTTAGAAGTAGGCCTTTACTCGGTCAGTCCAACCATCAATAAAAGCAGCAATAGTGGTAGCTCTGATCCTGGAAGCAAAGACCCTCTCAGTAAACCCCCGGGGAACCTCCTGAACCTGTTCATACTGTCGGGCCAAACGGCGAGGATGATAGAAAGAAGTCTCTCTCAGACCCATCAACCACACTCTCTGGTGACCCCTGAGGCTCGTGGTGATAGCATAGAGGCCCCAACGCCTCACGACCCAGCAAATGTCAGCCTCAGATAAGGTGCTCATCATGCCCACCCAATCGGCAAAGGTATAGTGAGAATGAAGCACGGCTCGACGAAAGTAAACTGGTGGTATACGGCCCGTCCACAGCTGAAGGCGCTCATAAAGCCAAGCCTGTAACACCAAAGGCGCCCCAGAAAGAAGAGGAGTCCCTTGGTTGAAGGCATTATCCAAACAATTCAGAGTTTCAGCTAGAACCATGGCCATGGGATTCCTGCTAAGTTTCAGCCCGAGGCACACATGCACCAAGTCAATGGAAATACTCGAGAACAAGAAGTGCGAAGTCATGCACAATACTAAAGCGGCCCCACGGGAAGCATCATACACGCTGGGATTCCCAGGACTGGCGTACCGGGCAATAATAGAAGCAATGTTGAGAACCTCACCTTGAATCAGCCGGCGAGAAATAGTGACGGAGCAACTAAAGTATTCAGCCAAGGCTCGCGTAGGGCTGAGGGTATCAGCAGAAGGGAGAATCAAGTCAGAGTCAGAATCGAAGCCAAGAATAGCACATAACTCCTCAAACATGGGGCATATTTCCAGGCCGTTGAAGTTGAAGACATGATTCACCGGGTCCCAGTGGGCAATGGCAGCACGCAAGAACTCTGTGTTCGAGTTCATCTGGCAAAGAGAGAACAGCTTGGTTAAGCCATAGCTAAAGAGGTTAATCCGCTCCACGCCATCCGTGATGTTCAGCCAAGCTGTGAGTTGAGCGGGATCATACGAAGCCATTTTTTCTGTCGCGGCTCTAGCAAAATTCAAAATTTCGGCAGCACCTCCCCGTTTCACGGACTATCCCACCTGCAAGGCAAAAGCACTCACTATCACAAAACTGCCCATCGCAGTAACATCCAGCAACCACAGTGCACATATATCAACAAGCACACAACTGCGCCTCTAAACCGGAAGATATCCGGCCTAGGAGGCGAAACATCATAATACTCTGTCAAAAGGTCACAAATTGTGCTACACATCGTCCTACACTGTCCGAATAATCATATCCTCAGTACAACCCGATCGAAAATAGAAAAATAAAATAAAAATAATAATTCCCGCTTGGGAAGCCTCAGTCCTCCTCTTCTTCGTCCTCCGTCGGACCACCCGGAGTGTACGTCGGCGACGGCCTCCTCCTACCGCCTCTACATCTTGGACCAGTCCTCGATGAGCCAGCCCCGCCTCCACGATACTGCACACACAAATAAAAATGAGGGCAATCAGTAAGGGAACAACAAAAAGTACAAAAACAGAGTCAAGTCAGAGACTTACCAAGGACGCCATCTGATTGGCGGCAAATTGCCGCATGCCGTCCATCTGTCAAAAGTAAAAATCCAGGGTTAGAACCTTATAACCTTGAGAAAGTGCAAAATTAGAGACATACCCGGTGGTCTCGTGTGAGGACCAGGGACCGTAAGCTACCTGCCAAGGCGTGACCCTCCTCAGCGTAACTCCAAGGAACATTGAGGACGCCCGCTGGCTGAGTAGGGTACCCACATGTGACTCGCGACACCTCCATCATTTGGGGAGTGCCATCAGCGCCAAGAATGTTGACAGTCCAATCCCAAGGAGGGATAGGGTCGGGAGCCTGAGGAGCCTGTCTCCTGTACATCTCGCGAAGCTAAAGGCACAGTATAAGTTAGGAAAAGATAAATCAAAAACATGAACAATGAATATAAACAAAAAATACAAAAAGAACTCACCTCTAGGAGTGGAAAGTTAGGCATCAGGAAACGGCCACGGTAAGCCTCGTAACCGGTCTCAGAAAGAAAATGGTCCCAGACATCAGTGCTGGCTAAGGCCGCCAATAGAGCATCTCCAGAGAGGTCACCAGCATCCATCGTAGGAGGATCATGAGGGACGCGATACCGAGAACCACCAACCACCTGCCGGGAGACCCGCTCCCCAAGGAACCACTGCCTGCACTCGGTACTCTCCAGCAGAAGGCGGCAAGAGGTAAGAGATTTAACCGCTTGTATCTCCTCTGGGGCGGCATAAGCGACGCCCTCCCAAGGCGTCCAATCAACACTAGAGGCCGTCAGCTTAGTTAAGAAGTTTCTGAGCAAAACAATCCGGTGGGCCCCGCTCTTCACCCCAACAACGTCCCTCCGCCATCTCAAACCTCGTGGGAATAAAGGCACAGGAGCCATGCCATCCTCATCCTCGCCTGATTCATCCGCCGGGGAAGGAGCCAACATCTTAAAGTATTCAAAACTCCAAAGCTGCGCAGACAAAGGAGAAATCAGAACAAATATGGAAATAAAAAAGATGGAAAAATAAAAGAGGAAACGGTGCGTACCTCCCAAGCTCGCCAGAATCCCCCAGTAGATTTAACATCGCCCCGAGAGACCTCCCCCATATGCTTGTAGAGATGGGCCAAGGCAGCACCGCCCCAGTTGTAGGAGGGGATCTCATCAATGGTCGCCAGGCAAGAAAGAAGCCTCAAGCTCACCCGGTCGTTCCTTGTCGCAAAGATTGAGCACCCGAGGACATACAGAAGATATACTCTCAGAAGCTGGGAATTGTTCAGATTATGATTCCCTCTGCCGTAAGCCCGGTAAAGCCAGCCGCAGGGAAACCAGTGCCTCTCCAGGTTAGGGGGAACAGCCCCAATCAGCATCTCCACCGCCTCCGGGTCGATCTCATAAAAGTAATCCAGAACCAGGCGCTTCCCGCCGACCCTCAAGCCCGTGATCATGGAGAAATCAAAAGGCGTCATAGTCATCTCTCCGAACGGCAGGTGGAAAGTGTTGGTAGTATCCCACCACCTCTCGGCCAATGCATAGAAGTGAGCTAAATCGTTGCTGCTTTTCGAAACCAAGCGGACGAAGCCTCCGAACCCGGCATCATCAACCATCCTCTTAACGGTGGGCGAAAGCTGGGTATACCATAAGAAAGCATGGGCAAGGCTACCATGGCCTTTCAATGCCACTTCCGGCACCTGCACACAACAAAGGCGACAAAAGATGCACAAAATCACTATTCACGACCCGAGAGCCGAATTCACAAAATCCACATTTGAGCACAAGTCGAGCTTCTAACGGTCTCTAAGTGCACGCTATGGCTTACAAAACTAGCATAGTACATGAAAGTGGTCCTAAAATGTCGAAAGTTTCACATACCAAGCTCGCTAGAGCCGCAGCCGAAAGATGGCGTTGAGGGTCCTGTAAAATCAAGTCCGGAGCTTGCACCTCGGCCTTCATCCGTCCCTTGGCCTTCTTAGACGGCCTCCTTGAGCTCGAAGCCATGGATCTACAAGAAAAATGGAAGTCACATTTAAACTTTCTTCTTGAAAATTTGGGCAAACCAAAACACCAATCAAAAATCCAACTACGGGGAAAGATTACTCACCTGAGCGTGCACAAGCTGCGTTTTGATGAATTTTGGCTCCAAAAACACCCCAAAATGGCCAAGAATGAGCTTCAAAAGCTCAAAAACCCGAGATATACAAAGTTAAAGTCCGGCCACCCAGTGCCGCCGCGGCACTGGCCAACTGCCGCCGCGACAGTGGCCCAGTGCCGCCGCGGCACTGCTCCCCGTGGGCCCCGCTTCGCTCCGTTTTGCTCCGTTTTGCCCCGTTCTGGCCTGTTTTGGCCTTTTTCAGCCCGTTTTTGGCCCCGATCAGCCCCGATGGCCCGTTGCAATTGAGATTTATGAGGTTTTACCCCAAGAAGACTAAAAGTTGTCAGAACTACCTCCAGCAGGCAAAAACTGGGAAAAATCGGCTCCCGAAGACCCAAATCGGTCGTTTCAGGACAATCGTCGCGAGTTTCGATCAAACACGAGAATTCTGGTAACGGATCCTGGTTTTTAGTTAGTGCACCGAATAAAGAAAAGAGATTCCCCGAGAACCCTGCATCATCCCCCGAGGACAAAAGCAGACAGATACCAGCTCCCAGAGGCCCTGACAGGCTCTCTTGGATTGAGCACCAAAAGAGATTCCCCGAGAACCCTGCATCATCCCCCGAGGACAAAAGCAGACAGATACTAGCTCCCAGAGGCCCTGACAGGCTCTCTTGGATTGAGCACCAAAAGAGATTCCCCGAGAACCCTGCATCATCCCCCGAGGACAAAAGCAGACAGATACCAGCTCCCAGAGGCCCTGACAGGCTCTCTTGGATTGAGCACCAAAAGAGATTCCCCGAGAACCCTGCATCATCCCCCGAGGACAAAAGCAGACAGATACTAGCTCCCAGAGGCCCTGACAGGCTCTCTTGGATTAAGCACCAAAAGAGATTCCCCGAGAACCCTGCATCATCCCCCGAGGACAAAAGCAGACAGATACTAGCTCCCAGAGGCCCTGACAGGCTCTCTTGGATTGAGCACCAAAAGAGATTCCCCGAGAACCCTGCATCATCCCCCGAGGACAAAAGCAGACAGATACTAGCTCCCAGAGGCCCTGACAGGCTCTCTTGGATTGAGCACCAAAAGAGATTCCCCGAGAACCCTGCATCATCCCCCGAGGACAAAAGCAGACAGATACTAGCTCCCAGAGGCCCTGACAGGCTCTCTTGGATTGAGGACCAAAAGAGATTCCCCGAGAACCCTGCATCATCCCCCGAGGACAAAAGCAGACAGATACCAGTTCCCGGAGACCCTGACAGGCCCGTAAGATTCGATCAAAAGGAGCAGTTGAAGAGAGATCCTAGAAAGTATCGTTTCATCCCCAGCTGATTCAGATTAATCCTCAGCGGATTTATACACCGTCAGTTCAAATCACAGTAGTCCATTGTCGACTCGTCATCTCGATGCAAACATCGTCGGTCCATCGCTCTCATCACACCATTGGGGCTTCCATGTTCATCATATGACGTCCCAGGATTTCACGTTCGTCCCGTGACTTCTATGTCAGTCTCTTAATTTCCAGGGCCCCTGTGTCCGTCGGTTATTTGCCAAAAGACATCTTCGATCATAGTCCTCTGAGACCCCACACCCAATTACGTTTGTTTACGAAGCACACTTCCAGAAGTTTGCCCCTAAACCCGGAGTCTCCTAGACTTCAATGCCCTTATCTAAGTCACCCACCACGTCACAATCGCAAACACTAGCACAACACCAGCCCACTCGGAGTGGCACACCCCATGGCACCTGCTCATTCTAGGATCAGAAAGCTAGGCATGATAGGACTCATGTATGAGATCATATCACATCTACACATTGCATATCATCCTCATATAGCATAGCATCCGCCTGATTGTTGTGTATGTGCATGTATGATCGATTCCTTGCCCTGAACTACGTCCTGGTCTGATTCCCCTTGGGATACGTAGGCAGCTCACGCGGAGCACGAGCAGCACTAACCTCATCATCCTTTCATCTTTTGCAACGCTGTTTATCCTAAATCTATAGCCTCCAAAAAGTCCTGTCTCTTCAAAGCTTTGGCACTCGCTTGCGACATGCGTTGCCTCGCAAGTTCATGCCAAAGAGGGGCAAACTGTAGACACCCCATTTTGTTGGCTATCAGATTTAGGAGACCCATAGCTTGGTGGTTCACAATGATCGTAAAAGACTCAAAAGGACTCTCGGAAGTCAGCTCCATCCCTCAGAATGCTCAGAATGACCAAAATGCCCCTGAAAGCCCGAAAACTCCCATATTTGGTCCCAAAGTTCTGAAAATATGATATGTCGTAAGAAAGGTGATAAAATGAGTTTTAAAGAGAAATCGGCTAAAATCGTCAGCTCCCAGAGACCCCCGGAAGTCCCGGAAGCTCCCGAAAAGTCCCCGTTGACCGGTTTGACCAAGGTTTGACTAGGTTTGACCAGAGTTTGACCAAGTTTGACCGAAATCGTCCGAATTCACCAAAATCATTCTAAAATCATAAAAAAGGTGTTAAAACAAGTTCTAAAAGAAAATCGAGCGAAAACATCAGCTCCCAGGGAACTCCCGGAGGTTTCCAGAACTTCCCGGGAATCCCAGGTTTGACCAGTTTGACCAAAATTTGACTTCGGAACCGGGGCTCCAAAACAATTTTCAAATATTTTTCATGGATACTAGAGGTCAATAGCTTTCCAACGGTATATCGCACATAATTTTTGGATTTAAAACGAATTTATTATGAATTTCCAAAGGCGAAAAAGGCGATCAAATCGACTTTTATCGCAAATACCGCAAAACTTTTCAAAGTGACCTATCCCCGAACTATTTTGTATGAAAATTAGACTCCATTACCTTTCCAACGGTATATCACAATCCCAATTTGGAGTTCGTACGCATTTTCTGTGAATTTCGGACGAAATAGGGCCTTTTCGCGAATACCGGAACTTCAGGGGGCCTAAACAGCATTATCTGGACGAAGGGAGGAGCAGTGCCGCCGCGGCAGTGGCCCAGTGCCGCCGCGGCACTCCCCTCCAGAACAGTCCATTTTTGTAATTAAGTTTGTGGTCCCATTTTGATTAATTAAAAGCCAAAACGACATAGTTTTATGATTTCAGATGTTTGGAGTCAATGGGAGTACTTTCTAAATCCCAAAAACACCCCAAGTTGGCCTATATAAACACCCCATTGCTCCTCATTTTGGGGGGGTCAAATGCAAGTTTAGAGAAAGTTTGGGAGAGAAAGTGTAGAGATAAGGTTAGAGTGGAGAGAAAAGAAGCTTTCTTCTTTGATTTTTCAAAACAAAAGTGAGTTCTAACTTTGTTTTTACTTCATTACTTCCATTTACATCAACATTCAATACTCCCAACCACCATTTTAGTGAGCATTCAAGAGTGTGGAAGCTTCTTCCATGTCTAGTGTCATTACATATGAGTGATACACCAATCTACAAGTCTCATGCTTCATGAATATCATCTATTGATTATCATCTACTTGCTTGTTTATTTATTGTTCATCTCTTCTCATCCCATTTCTTTTTATTTTCTTTATTTACTTACTAGTTCATCATAATCTAAGTGATGAAATGAAGTTTGGGGTGAGTGAATCCTCATGGATAGTAGCTCTTGACCTCAAAAACATGTTTGATAGATG
Source organism: Hydrangea macrophylla (assembly GCA_033977485.1). NCBI lineage: Eukaryota > Viridiplantae > Streptophyta > Magnoliopsida > Cornales > Hydrangeaceae > Hydrangea > Hydrangea macrophylla. The sequence continues at coordinate 40,496,463 of CM066984.1, forward strand.
ATGACCATAACCTCAATACTTCCAAGGTATCCTTGGAATGTATTGAAGTTATGTCTAAAAACAAAATAAATCTTTCCAACAATCTTGGAGGTTCTTAAAATGATGAGTTTGATGTAGGTATTCTAAGTGGCTATGATCCTTATTGAGTGTTGAAAACATGTTTTCAAAACATCTATTTCAAAACCCCTCTCAATCCCTCTCATTTGGTTTCAAGAAACAAAACTTTGTTTTCTCCAAAATCTTCAAAACAATGAGTCAAAACAGTGAGTGAGTTGAGTTCAAAGATTTTTCTAGAACACAATACTCAACATATGGATACAAGGCCACTTGGAAAGTCTTCCTAACTCATTGGAGAACACCCATGATTTTTGGCTTGACTTGGAAGTACTTGAAAATGGTCCATTTGGACCCAAACATTCCTTCCAAACATTCTGTTTTTGCTGTCACAGCAGCTAGGTCAACTTACTACCTCTTTTCCAGAAAACTTTTCCAAACGGGGTGGTCCTAACTTATTTTTCCCTTAAAATTCAATGTCTTAGGGAACTTTCTGTATAAAATGGGCCTCTAGATCATTCGTTTTCATTTTCTAAGATTTTTCAACATTTCATTCGACAGTACGAACTCTGTTTCTGAGTGACCTCTATTGTTTATATAATTTCTCTCAATCTGTGATAGCTATTCAAGATTGACCTTTTGGGTTGTGTTCTAGACATAATAAGGAACATCTACATAAAAAATCATGCATTGAAAACATTCCTAACCCCTCTTTTCAAATTCCAAAAGATCATGCTGCTGTTCTGTCCACTATTCACAGCAATTACATTTCAACTTTCATTCTTTGATTTGATGTTCATATGCATTCCAAATTAGTTCATATCTTAGGAAGTAGTACATACTACATTTTTACACATCCCATGTTAATTTCATTCATTCATTCTTGCACATTTTAGACTTCTAAGTCATTCTAGAAATCCATGTACACAAAACACACTACAACCTTTGCACATTTTTAGATACATACATTGCATTCATGCAAGATTTGGGGTTTTTGTAACTCTTAATCTAAGGAGATTATAAGGAATGAACTCGATCACTCGTTCATGCTCCCCCTTGATATAATCATCCTTTCTCATCCGTCCCGGGGATTGAGAGATCTTCTTTTTTCTCAAAGATTAACATGCATCATTCTAGCCTTGCTAAGCATATTTTTTATTTCTTTGATTATTTGTTCCAAGAACAATTCATGTCCCCTTTAGATTAGCGAACCCTTGATTAATTGATATATGATTAGACAATTTTTCCTAGGTTTGTTTGTGTGATCTTTCACTTTACATTGCATGATATTTGATTTAGATCTTATGAATGATATTTTATCTTTAGATCTTCCATTTTCAAGTTTCTTATGTAATGTAATATACTATCATAGTATTAATTGCCGAACCATACATAGTATAAGATGATTATTTGGATGCTAATTGAGGCCCGTCGAAAGACGGGGCGAGTTGAGGGTGTTTTAGTCGCGACAAAGGCTCCTTCCTCTCTCGTACCAAAACCCCGAACCAAGTTCTTTGGTTATGAAGGGCCGGTGCCCTTATCCGCTTGGGTGAGTCAAAATTAGGTTTCTTGGTTCCTTAAAGACCAAGTGGCGACTCTGTATCTGTTTTCAACAGACCTTTTCTTTTCCTTTTCAAAACAATCTCAAACAAGAGAAGTGGTCCGATTCCGCGTGTCCACAGGCGCCAAGGCAAAAATTAGAGCTAAATCCAAAGAGAGAAAAGAACTCGCTAGGTCACTCCACTGGTACGTAGGCAAAAGTTATGAGCATATAAGAGAAATAAAGTCACAGTCCTTACCATGACCCAAAAACCACCTTTCATGCCATGGGAAAACTTTGGCCATCTACCTCATTTTGCCTAAATCTCTCCTAAACTAGGGGCAAACTTCGGTCATCTACCTCATTTTCCTCAAAACCATCTATACCTCAAACAAGAGGCAAACTCTGGCTACCTACCTCGTTTGCCTCCAATCACCTAAGCACATCCAAGCAAGTACCAAAAGCAACATCTAATCAAAATCTTGTTACAAAATATTTTCAGAAAGCCAAAATGCATAAAATAATATTCTTAAAGCAATCTAGGTTCACAGATAAACAAACTTCGAATATTACATAAGCAGAAAAGATTAAAAACATAAAGTTTTCAAAAGGAATCACAAATATCAAAGACATTGAGAGGAAGAAGTAGAATCGGTCAAGTCCAATCTTATTTTGTGTCTTTTATTTCTTCAAATATCTTGGTCTTCAGAAATAGGCCTACATATATAGGGGAAAATATCAAGTGGTGGCCTTCATTGGATGGTGGTGGCCCTCATGGGAGCTGCCACCTCCTTGTGGGGTCCGCCACTTGAACTTTTATTTTTATTTATTATTATTATTTTTTTTATTTATGTGTTTAAAGCATTCCCCTAAATTTCATACATGAATCCTTAATAACCATTTTTCCTATATCATATGCACATTTTAAAAGTCAATTTTGAGAAAACAACGAATCTAGGCTAAAAAATGCATACTTTTGGCTCCAAGAACACTTTCTGGAATTCAAACCTTTGTTGTGCAAAACTAAGATACATTCTTCGACATATTTTCGTCATTGAGATACTTAAGAGGTTGTTCTTCCTAAATCCTAAGAGTGTGGTCAAAATATGGTGTCTACAGTACGTTCTACTTGTATGTTAGTGGTTGACATGCTAGTTCACTAAATGGGAAATTTTGAGTGATTTGAGTAAACCTGGATGGAACCAACTGTACTAACTAGATATCACAGATTCTGACCTGAAGCTTCATTTGCAATAAAAGAAACTCTTTTCTCGGAGGCATAGAGGTTGGATTCTGTCTCCCTCGATGTAAACCTTTGGAACTGATGCCTAGTTTCCCTTTTCTTTTCTTTTTCTATTTTTTTTAAATGCACTCTTTTACCCTTAGTTCCCTTTCGGGTTTTTACCAAGTCCAGCTCTATCATTGTTGCACGTCGGTGCCTTTTTGGGTTTTTACCACGTCGACAGTCTTGTTTCTTGCCATAGCCTACGCTCTTACTCACAGTGCCCTTCGGTCTATGCTTTTATTTATTTATTCTCAAACATGCAATGTTGCAGAGAGATAAAGCTAGTGATGTAGTTCGTCGGAGTGACGAATGCCGAAGAGTGCAAAGATTTGATGATGGCTGTCAGGTAAACATATATGCTTAACCTTTTGATCAATTTGAGAGGGCCTTAGTGAGTTGTAATGCAGGCCAAGGTGAGGGCTATGAAAGAAAGGGATGGTATGGAGGCTCAAAGTTTGATTTTTTGAGTTTTGGCTCTTACAACCATCTTCGTGTTCTCCCTGGAGGATTTTTGCAACCTTTATGTCGGTAGGCTGTCCTTCTTCTTTCTTCTTTCTTTTTTTTTTTTTGCTTTTTTTTTAGCTTCGACCTTGACATATATACACGTTTTTTATTTTCTTTGCTTGTTTTTTCTTTGATGGCTTATTCAAATGTAGAAATATGCCCCAAAGTAGGAGTTGGTCATTTTAAAAGAAAGAAAATAAAATAAGATAAAAAGCTCAAAGCAACGAAACAAAAGAAAATTTTGATTTGATGTGTAGGGGTCGCAAAAATGAAGGCCTCTCGTCATCCTGATCAAAATGTAAACTATGCAAGTTCGACATTAAGCATAAAATCTCTTAACCGAATCGAAATTGATTGGTTCTAGGAAAACATCACCGTCTATTTCAGTAACTATCAAAGCTCCTCCAGCCAACTCCTTCTTGACGCTGTACAGGCCCTCCCAGTTGGGGGTGAACTTTCCTTGAGCTTGTTCCTGAAAGGGGAAAATCTTTTTCACGACCATGTCTCCCTCTTGGAACTGGAAAGATCGAACCTTCTTGTTGTAGACTTGAGCGATCCTCTTTTGGTAGCATTGACAGTGGTATAGAGCAGTCAAACTCTTCTCGTAGATCAGGCATATCTTCTCGTGTCTTTCTTAGACCCATTCAACCTCTTCAAGATTGGCTTCTATGAGGATCCGTAGTGACGAGATCTCAACTTCGACTGGGAGAATTGCTTCCATCCTATAGACAAGAGAATAGGGGGTTGCCCCCAGTCGAGGCCACATACCGGCCTAGTACATACCCCATCGAATAGTCAAGGATCGATAAGTAAACCAATAAAGGATGTCCTTACTCTGGCAGGACCAGCACGAGTAGATTTAGGAAGTACTTCTTGATTATGTCAAAGGCGACCTGACAATTCTCGTTCCATGTTTTGTCAAAATCTTTTTGGAGTAGCTTAAAGATCAGCTCACACTTGTCTATGGGCTATGAGATATAATGACTGATGAAGTTGATCCATCCCAGGGACCCTCGAATTTTGTTTTCCTTCGTAGGAGCGAGCATTTAAATAATGGCCTTGATTTTCCCAGGGTTAATATCAATGCCAAGATGGCTGACCATGAATTCCAATAACTTTCTCGAGAGGACGCCGAAAGTGCACTTGGTTGGGTTCAGCTTGAACCTATACTTTTTAAGGAAATCAAAGAGCCTTTTGAGGTTGATGAGGTGTTCTGCCATCTTTTGAGACTTTATGATCATGTTGTCCATATAGACCTCCAGTTCTTGATGCATTACATCATAGAAGAAAGTATTCATAGCCCTCTGATAGATTGCCGTAATGTTCTTTAGACTAAATGGCATGGCTTGATAGCAAAATGTGCCCCAGGGTATTATAAAAGTTATCTTCTCCCTATCTTCCTTGTCCAGGAGGATTTGATTGTAACCAAAAAACCCATCCATACGGGAATAGATCTCATTTTTGGCCATATTGTCAACCAGTATGTGAATATTTGGCAGAGGAAAGCTGTCCTTTAGGTGTTCCTTGTTGAGATCCCTATAATTGACACAAACTTTGACTTTACCATCCTTCTTAAGTTCCAATACCATGTTTGCTAGCGATGTTGGATAGTTAACAACCATGATGAAGTTGGCTTGGAATTGCTTAGTTACCTCCTCCTTCACTTTAAGGCTCCATTCGGGCTTTAGTTTCCTTAATTTTTGATTGATGGGTCTAAATTCTGGCTTGATGGTGAGCTTATACATGACGATGCTGGTGGCTAGTCCAGACATATCTTGGTATGACTAGGCAAAGACGTCCTAGTGTTCCTTTAGGTATTGAAATAACTCTTATTTATGCCCCTGTGATAATTGATAGCTGATTTTCAGTTCCCAAGGACTTTCGATGGTCCTGGTGTTGATGGTATCGGCTTCATCTAAGTTAGGTTTTGGTTTATCCTCGAGTACTGAAATCAATCTTTTGAGTTTCTTGGGTAATTCTATTGGGTTTGTGCCCTCAAACCATTACTTTATGTACGAGACATTGACATTTTATATATATGGATATCAGCTTTACAATTCATTGTGTCTGTTTCTTCATGAGATGATTGTTAATCCTTAAGTATCATAGTAAGTAATTCGTGTGTGTATAAGATACATACAAGTGAGATACGAATTACCATTCTTTGATACTTAGAATTTATCATAGTGTGGATGTTGAGACTGGATATCTCATCAGGTTTACATTGTAGCATGATTAACTACCATTGGATGGAGTGATTAATCTTAATCACTAAAGTGTATCTATTAGTTAATATGCTAGTGCTTATAGTACATTGACGTACCTGAGTTTTCCTATTGACACTTAAGGCTGTCAATAGTCGATAGGAACTCATAACTTGTATAAAGTAGGTGTTCTCAATCTTTAGATGATTATAAACACTGACTATGGATGTGGCTGCTTTAACTTACCAATCAGTGAGGTCTTACAGATCAATACCTGGGTATCTTGGGTATCTCATGTTCATAGGGCTGTGAACATAAATTGTCAAGATAGAATCTACCCTCTGATAAAGAGTAAGCATTCCCTTGAGAATGTCACCAAGTTGATTACTGAGAATTGCAGTCTTGTTGACAAGTAGTTATCAACATGTTTGGTAATCATGAGTGGTGAATGGGACTCAAGGAATACAAGAATTAGTCATGATTCAGGTTGATAGTAATAGTTATCTGACTACCTGAATATGATTACGAATGCCAATGGTAGAAGGACATTAGTATACAATACAAGTCTAGTTATCCCTTCGGATATGTTCTTTTGCGTTGAGTTCAGTCATCATTTTATGATGGAGTAAACACTAGCTGACCAGTTCATTAGTTTACTGATCAAAGAGTTTGGTCATGGGAATTAACATTTGGTCTGAGCCAACAATAAAGAGCCTAGGAGGTCCCAATCTTAGCTCTTCTAGGATGCTTAGAAAGGCATATGAGGATCTTGTCAAGACAGGTTCGATCGATCAAAGGAGTCTCGATCGATTAAAGTCCAGGAAGGTTCGAGCGATCGAAAGGTGTTCAATTGATCAAACCTTCGATCGATTGAAGCCACTTCGATCGATTAAAATTAAGGTTGATTTTCGGAATCTATAAATAGGGCAGTTGCATCCAGAAAAAATGAGTTCGTTGTTTTTATTAAAACAGAAGCTGCAGAAACAATTTTAGGCTTCCCAAACCTTCTCTATCCTCTCCATTAGGGTTCCCACCAACCTTAGCCTCTCTGGAAGCATCCGCAAGAGTCATAAGGGTGAAAACTACCTAGTGGATGCTTCTGTATCATCAAGGAAGAAAACAATCAGAATTAGGTTCAAGACCTGAGGTATAAACTCTTCTCCCTCTTTTGTATACTCATCTGTAGAGTTAATGAGTAGTAGATCCAGGCTACCAATAAAGTTTTTGAACATTGTTTTCCACTGCGCATTTAAATTGAATTTTAAACCTAATTTCCATCAATTGGTATCCAAGCCACGCTTGTTTAGATCTATAGATGCGTTTTGGAACACTGGCTTTGTTTTGCATGTTGATTTTAGAACTGTTTTTGAAACTGCATCGTCACAAATCTGTTTCTATGGTGTTTTTACAGTAGAATACAAATCTGTGATTGTATTGGATGCATGGTAGTTTCGTTCGATTGTTTGAACTTGGCTTAATCGATTGAGATACATTCTCTATCCAGATGTTCTTTTCACAGTTTTAAAAGGTTTTAAAATTATATATTTTAATTTTAAATTATTCTGTAAATTTTTTCAAAACATTCTGTGAAAAAGATAGTCCAATCCATCGGACAATGTTCAATCGATCGATCAAAGTTTGACAGAGAACTAAGATGTTGTCTTAAGTTCTAATTCAGTACATAAAGAGTTTATGTACTGTGTGAATCAATTAGGGGTTCCAATAGTTACATATATTTATTCTATATGCATGGATGTGCGTATGACTAACGCTTTTGCAGCAAGATTGGTCCACTATCTCCCATGGAACCAAGTCCTTTAAATTCTGTAATTTAATTTTGGTTTGGTTTTAAGGAATGTGTAAAGGGCACTGTGACTTCAATCCTACAAAAAGGAAAGTCGCACCGGTTTCCCTAGCCTTTTACTTTATTGCAATACTTTCTGTTTTTAGATAAATTGTAAACTTCGAAAGAAGCGTAGGGCCAATGTAATATAATTAGGAAGCCCATGAAGATGGAATGAGAAGACGATATCCATGAAGATGGAGCCTGAGGCAATCAAACCAAGAAGGAGGTTCTATGGAGATAGAGCCATGGGAGATAGAGGCATTGTTGAATGCCTTTATTTTCATTTTAGTTTTTTGTTTTATGTGATTGGTTTGTGATTGCTTGCATGCACATAAAACAAGTTTTCTAAAATAAAATTCAAAAAACCATTTCAACACATTAGTAAACATTGGATGTTTATGGGTAATGTGTAGAACCATCTTTTTCAAAAGCAAAATCCTTTACCATTAAATCTAGTGGGAGAGGGACTTATTATTATAACTCCCACGATCTTCCATTAACGGTTCACTGTAAGATCAGTAGTGCATTCTGTGTCACCTTGCCAGGGGTGATCATTCCATACGGAGTGTACACTACTCATTTTTTACTAGATGTGAACTGTGGATAGGATCAATCAAACGTGTTAGAGGGTGACAACCACACAGAGGCACTACTTGAGGTGGTTGTGATTGGATCCTAGTTAATGGTAAACACTGGCTAAGCTATGGATAAGGGATCCCACATGGGCATTATTCAGAAACTAAGAGATCAAATAGGTTCGGGAGTCATGACTTATTTTGCAAGAGTTATATAGCAGATAAGTCATGATAAATCGAAAGGTCGAACATTGACCACCACATGGAGGCTTTATTCTTTCGTTTCGATATTCTGGTGACTTTGTTTTAAAATAAAAGTTTGTAAGGATTCTTTTATTTCAAATTATCAAATTTGGATATCCATATTTATTTTGTCTATTTGATTTTTCAGTAATCATCAGGTCTGGATCTGCATTTAGTCCTCTTGCCACCATACTTACACAAAACAAATTAACTGGAGTAACTACACGGAATGGAAACGTAACCTAGACATCGTTTTAACTGTAGAGGTTCACATATATGTCCTCACCACCCCATGCCCTGCAGAACCCGCTATAAAGGCTACGGCTACTACTAGACGTGAGTTCGATGAATGGAAGAAATCGAATGGAATGACTCGTTGCTACATTCTGGCCTCTATGGCTGGAGTGTTGCAACACTAATTCCAATCGAATGATTCTGCCAGTGCCATTATCAAATCCCTACAAGAAATGTTTGGGGAGCATGGCAGGCCTACCAGACAGGTTGCCATATAGAAGATAATGAGTTCAAAGATGTCGGAAAGGACTCTAGTCAAAGAACATGTTTTAAAAATGATTGGTTATTTGAATGAACTGGAGACCCTGGGTGCCAATATCGATGCATAGACCCAAGTTTATATGATCCTCAAATCAATGTCGCCATCATGAACTCAATTTAAACTTAACTATAATATGAATCAAAGAATATCTCAATGAGTGAATTAATGAGTTCTTTACTGGCAGCAGAAGGGGTGATCAAACATAGGGGCAACATTTTGAACATTGAGAAAAGCTCTTCCTCTTCCCGATCTATGCCAAAAGGCAAGACATGAAAGAAGAAGGCTGGCACTGGTGGTCCAAGTGTTGGACCAGTCCCTAAGATTGCAAAATCTAAGGGATAAAGTAAGGGTAAGGGGAAGGTGGGTGGCCAAGGCAAAGGAAAATGTTTCCAATGCAGTGAGAAGGGCCACTGGAAGATGAACTGTCTAGAATTCTTAGCTACAAAAGTTCAAGGTATGATTGAATCACATGTGATTGAAGTAAGTTTTATAACAGATACTTCAAACACTTAGTGCATTAATTCTGGTGCGACTAACCATTTCTGTAATTCATTACAGGGGTTCAGATCAACCAAGAAATACAGTGATGGGGAGATCATTCTGACTCTGGGTTCTAGCACAACCGTTTCTGCGGTTGCTATAAGAGTAGTAGCTTTAGAATTTTTAGACAATAAAGTTTTGGTTTTATTAGATGCACTTTATGTTCCTTTAATACGACATAATTTAACTTTAATTTCTAATTTATCAAATAATGGTTATTCTTTTCATTTTGGAACTGGAATTGTGATCAAAAGAAATGGTTCTTTTATGTGTTCTGGTGTTAAATCAAATGGTTTGTATGTGATCACTCCCAGTATTTCTAAAGACTCTTGTATGGAACTTAATAACTCAGTGGTAACTCTACCATCTAAAAGAAAGGAACCTTCCACTAATCTAACAAGGCTTTGGCATATGAGGCTTAAACATATCAATCTAAATAGGATTGGCAGACTAGTCAAAGAAGGGGTCTTAGGCGATTTGATTCTCGAACCAATGGAAGTCTGCGAGTCTTGTTTAGAGGGTAAGATGACCAAAAGGCCCTTTCTTGCAAAAGGCAATAGGACCAATGCATTATTGGAATTAGTTCATACTGATGTATGCGGACCAATAAATATTAGACCACTGGGTGGGGTGGTTATGAGTATTTAATAACATTTATTGATGACTACTCTAGGTATGGATATGTAAACCTAATGCAGCACAAGTCTGAAACCTTTGAAAAGTTCAAAGAATTTAGGGCTGAAGTGGAGAAGCAATTGGGTACACATATCAAGGCCATTTGATCTGATCAAGTGGCAAGTACCTCTCTAATGAGTTTATTGATCACCTCGCACAAAATGGCAATCTCTCACAGTTGACTACACCTGGTACGCCTCAACAGAATGGTGTAGCGGAGAGAAGGAATCGGACTCTCTTAGATATGACTAGGTCAATGATGAGTTATTCTGAGCTACCATTATTTCATTGGGGTTATGCCTTGGAAATCGGAGCATACATACTAAATCTAGTACCAAGCAAATCTGTTTCCAAGACACCACAGGAAATGTGGATTCTAGCAAGCCTTCTTTGTAACATCTCTGGATATAGGGGTGTCCGGCACATATGATGTGGCAATTTGACTTTGCTGAATATTTTTGGCGTGGTAATTAGCTTAATGCGTTGGATGATAATGGAGAATTATAGCTGATAGGTTCAAAAATATCCAGTCAAAGTCAAATTACTACATCAGCAACAGAATGCCAAGTCACCCGAAACGGGGACACGTTGCTCAACCCTCCTGGGCTGTCCAGTCTAGAATTGCCCAGTCTGTTAATACTGCTCGGGGGTTCGTAATGCTGACAGACCAAGATGGGCGCAGCTCGAGCCTGACCACGTGACTCGCGGTGAAAAGTTCCAATAGTTTCCTAACTCAATCAGAAGATTAATGGAAAGTAGAGGATGTTTCCTAAATTGCTTAGGAAACATCCCATGATTTATGCTCATCGAATTGTAATTAGATTAGGCTTCCTAATCTAGTAGTTACCTTGTACGGGTGGTCTCTTGCATCTATAAAAGAGACCAACCACCCCCACAAGAGGGGATCGCATTCCTGACTTACAAAAGATCATAATGCAATACTATTACGCATATACTCGGACGGTCTCTGGTAATACCGCCCTCCCTGTGGGTTCACCAGAGTCCGCCGGTGATCTGTTAGTAAAAGCGCATTAACGCATACATGGACGTAGGTTACCTCATTAACAGGGTCGAACCACATACAAACTTCTATTGTCCTTCTCTTATCATTCTTCTATCAGTTTTTGGCATCATCAGCTTGGCACCGTCTATGGGAATGCAACAATAACTTTTCCCAAAAGCAAATTTCAGACTGACAAACATGCCGCCGAAGATGGGTAAGAAAACCGCTACTCTAGAAGGTTATATAGATTACAAGCCGGGCAACCGACTGCTTCCATGATCTCCAAGCAGGTTACCACGGCCCTTGTGCAGCTCCTGGAGGGCCAACGGAAGACTCAGCAGCAAATCGAAGCGTTGCTGGCCTACTAAAAAAAGCTCCCTCAAATAGATGAACAGCCCGAGAAGGGCATGTACGACTGGGAGCCCGTACGGGTCTGAAGGCGCGCCCACACTGAGCCTATATCTTCGTCGGATCTAGGTCGATTCGGGAATGACCAGCATAGTTAGGCTCCCGAGCGGACCCGACGACACCCCTGGGTCAACCCACATCGAGCGGGGGACGCCAGAGAAATCATCAACAATAGGCGTGCTGTAAGAGGGGAGGGGCAAGACTGGACTACTTGGGATTCGGCCAAGGACCCCCCGGCCTAGAGCCTTGAGGATCTTAGGCACACGATTACCCAGAGCTAAAGCTGGGCCCTATCCCCAAGGACAACGTGCTTCGAGGAAGAGGCCTCATCGTCCGACCCGACGTACTATTCAGACACTAAACGAAAGACCGATCAGCAGATGTCAAGGCCCAGATCGAGGACCTACAAAAGAAGACTGAGAAACTAAGCCGTAAATCACGCCATGATCACACCAATACAAAAATGGAGTAGCCTTTCACTACCCGGGTCACGGAATTCCCAATCCCGCGGAAGTTCAAATCATCGCACCTTGATTCTTATGACGGTTTGGGAAGCCCAGTGGATCATGTCCGGACTTATAAGACCCAAATGGCACTAGTTACCACCACTGATGAACTACTGTGCCTTGTCTTTCCCGGTACCCTCAAGGGGGCAGTAGCATAGTGGATCTACACCCTCAAACCCAAAATGATCAGCAACTTCAAAGCACTCAGTAGAGCTCTTCATTGGACAATTCGTGGGAATGCTCGACCGGTCATAGTCAGACACTCAATTACTGACTGTCAATCAACATAAGGGGGAGTCTCTAAAAGATTACATCGACCATTTCAATCAGCAAAGACTGTAGATTCACAACCTGAATGAAACGGTCGCGATTATGGCCTTCTGCTCAGGAGTGCAGCGCACCAAATTCGCAACATTGTTTCACAACTACTGATGGGACACTTTGGTTGAGCTCTCAGAAAGGGTGGGAAAGCACATTGACCCGGAGGAATTCTTGAAAGCTAAGCGTGCTAGCCTTGCAGGAGATGAGTCCCCGAGGGCCAAACAAAAGCATGATGGCTTTGAGAATGGCTCGAGGAAGAAGTCGAAGCTGAACCAACAAAAAGATGGCCGGGAGCAAGCTCCAATTAGTTTCACGCCCCTTTCCTGGCCTATTCATGAAGTCATGGTCGCCACTAAAACCTAGAGGCTCCTCCAACAACCGACAAAGCTAAAGAGCCCTCCCAGGAAGAGAAATTGGGATAAATGTTACTGGTATCACAAGGACCATGGTCATGACATAGAAGACTGCTTTAAGCTCAAAATGGACATCAAGAGGCTGATAAAACAGGGCCATCTGGCTGAGTTTGTCGCGGCAGAAAGACGATCTAGGCTAGACACCCAAATCCTCGAGCAGCCTCAATGACTCGGGAAAATCAATGTGATCTCTAGAGGAACCTCGGGAGGAGGGGACTCATAGTCGACTAGGAAGAGGCATGCTCGGGCATCCCAAGTGGTTGTTTGGCATGTCCAATCCACCAACTCCCAACCAACCGATGTGTTAACATTCTAATCCGACGACGTGAAAGGCTTGCACTGTCCCCATGATGACCCGCTGGTAGTAACAATCTCCATAGCTAACTACACAGTGAAGAGAATATTTGTGGACACCAGCAGCTCCTCCGACATTCTCTTCGCCTAGGTGTTCAACCAGTTGGGGATCTCAAGGGACAGACTCTAGTCGGTTGCCACACCTTTGGTCGAATTCAATGGCTTGAGCACGCAACTACTCGGTATGATTGAGCTCTCGGTACTTATGGGTACCCATCCCTAGTAGGTCTCTATGCTCTCAATGATGGAAAAAATGGTTTAAGTTAAAAGTTTAAACGCGCAGAGGAAAAAACAAGTAATAAAAACTTAATGGTAGCCCAGGATTTACTACTCGTTAATTCCATAGATGCGCACAAGAGGGGACAAGAGTTATACCTTAGTGTCTTGAACCCAATTCTGATTTTCCTTTTCTTCCTTGGTGATGTAGCAGCCTCCACTAGGTTGTCTTCACCCTTATGTCTCCTGCGGATGCTTGCCGGAGAGACTAGAGATGGTGGGATCTCTGATAGAGAGGAAAAAGAAGGTTTGGGGCTCTAAAAATAGTTTCTGCAGCTTCTGATGTTCAAAAACGACGAACTCTTTTTCCAGAACGCAGCTGCCCTATTTATAGATTTCCAGAACCGACCTAGACTTCGAGTGATCGAAGATCTTCGATCGATCGAACCTTCGATCAATCGAGACTGCTAAGACTTCAATCGATCGAACTTGTCTTGACAACTTCCTCATGTGTCTTTTCAAGTATCCTGGCGGAGCTAAGAGTGAGACCTCCTAGGCTCTTCATTGTTGGCTCAGACCAGTTTGTTAATTACCGTGACCAAACTCTTTGATCAGCAAACTAACTAACTGGTCAGTTAACGTTTACTCCACTATAAAACGATAACTGAACTCCAACGCAAAAGAACATATCCGAAGCGATAACTAGACTTGTATGTTGTACTAATGTCCCTCTACCTTCAGCATTCGTAATCATATTCAGGTAGTCGGATAACTGTTACTGTCAACCTGAATCATGATTACTTCTTGTATTCCTTGAGTCCCATTCACCTCTCATGATTACCAAACATGTTGATAACTCTTATCAACAAGACTACAGTACTTAGTAATGGACTTGGTGACATTCTCAAGGGAATGCTTACTCTGATACAGAGGGTAGATTCTGTCTTGACAATATATGTTCACAACCCTATGAATATGACATACCCAAGATACCCAGGTGTTGATCTTCTATAGACCTCATTGATTGGTAAGTCAAAGCAGCCATATCCACAGTCTGTGTTCATAATCGTCTCAAGATTAAGAACACGTACCTTATACAAGTTATGAGTTCCTATCGACTGATTGACAGTCTTGAGTGTCAATAGGAAAGCTTAGGTCCGTCAATGCACTATAAGCACTAGCATGTTAACTAAGAGTTAAACTCTAGTGATTGAGTTTAATCACTCCATCCAATGGTAGTTAATCATGCTACAGTGTAAACCTGATGAGATATCCAGTCTCATCATCCACTGTGACACATTCTAAGTAACAAAGAATAGTAATTTATATCTCACTTGTATGTATCTCATACATACACGAATTACTTACTATGATACTTAAGGATAACAATCATCTCATGAAAGAAACATACATAACTAAATGTAAAGCTGATATCCATATATTAAAATGTCAATGTCTTATATATAAATTAATGGTTTGAGGGCACAAACCCAACAAACTCCCACTTGCACTCATAACCATTCAGAACTACATCTAAGACCTGGACTATCTAGATGACAATCAAAGACCTTCTGTGGCACGGCCTTTGTAAACGGATCAGCAAGATTGTCCGCGGTGGCAATCTTGGTGACAGTCACATCTCCACGTTGAACAATATCTCGGATAAGATGATATTTCCGCTCTACGTGCTTTCCCTTCCCGTGGTTCCTTGGCTCCTTGGATTGAGCCACTGCCCCACTATTATCACAGTAAAGCGTAATAGGTGACAATGACACTGGTACCACCTCGAGCTCCATAAGGAACTTCTTGAGCCAAACAGCTTCCTTTGCGACTTCACAAGCAGCCACATACTCAGCTTCTGTAGTTGAGTCTGCAATGCATTTCTGCTTAATGCTCCTCCAACTAACAGCACCACCTCCCAAGGTAAAGAGATGTCCGGATG
The DNA here is from genome assembly GCA_033977485.1 of Hydrangea macrophylla. NCBI lineage: Eukaryota > Viridiplantae > Streptophyta > Magnoliopsida > Cornales > Hydrangeaceae > Hydrangea > Hydrangea macrophylla. The sequence continues at coordinate 40,511,648 of CM066984.1, forward strand.
TTGACTTCCTCGAGTCTTTATCTGACATAAAGTCCGAGTCAGTATATCCTACTGGAATTAACTCACTACCGCCGTACATAAGCATGTAATCTTTAGTCCTTCTCAAGTACTTAAGAATGTGCTTAACGGCTGTCCAGTGCTCTGGACCTGGATTCGATTGATATCTGTTAACCATGCCAACGGCAAAACAGATATCTGGTCCAGTGCATAACATCGCATACATAAGACTTCCAACTGCCAAAGCATATGGAATTCCTGCCATGCGATTCCTCTCCTCCTGTGTCTTAGGACACTGGTCCTTGGAGAACGCTAAACCATGCCTGAAAGGTAACAAACCTTTCTTCGAATTATCCATTGAAAACTTAGTTAACACTTTATCGATATAGCCAGCTTAAGATAATCCCAATATCTTTCGCTTACGATCCCGAAAGAGCTTTATCCCTAGAATATAGCTCGCCTCTCCTAGATCCTTCATATCGAAAGTACTAGCTAGCCAAACCTTGACCGTTGACAATGCCGCTACATCATTTCCAATGAGTAGAATGTCGTCAACGTAAAGCACAAGAAAAGCCACCACTTTTCCTTCACACTTCTTGTATACACAAGGTTCATCCAGATTTTGTTTAAAACCAAAGGACTTGACCGCTTGGTCAAATCGGATGTTCCAACTTCTAGACGCATGCTTAAGCCCATAAATGAACTTTTGCAACTTGCATACCAAGTTACCTTTCCGACCAGCTATGAACCCTTCTGGTTGTTGCATATAGATGTCCTCATCAAGATTGCCATTCAAGAATGCAGTCTTGACGTCCATCTGCCAGATCTCATAATCTAGGCATGCAGCAATGGATAGGAGTATCCTGATGGACTTGAGCATGGCCACCGGCGAGAAGGTTTCCTCATAGTCAATGCCCTCCCTCTAAGTATAACCTTTCGCTATAAGCCTAGCCTTATAGGTCTCAACCTTTCCATCAGATGCTCTTTTCCTCTTGTAGACCCACTTACAACCAATGGGTTTAATATTGGCTGGAAGTTCTACAAGATCCCAGACCTGATTAGAATCCATAGATTCTAATTTAGCCTTCATAGCTTTAACCCAATGATCTGAATCAACATCATCCATTGCCTCTTCATATGTGGCAGGATCAGATTCAGATTCTATGGAGACAGCTTCAAAAACTTCTCCTAAGAACATGTATCTATCAGGCTGGCTGATAATCCTCCCACTACGACGAGGTACCGGTGCGGAAATGGGTGAAGAAGTGATATTTTCTTGATTTACATCGTTATTAACTGCGGGTTGGACTGAGGGCTCTCCTTCTATTTCTCTCAGATCTATCCTTCCCTTAGGTTTATGGTTCATGATATAATCATCCTCTAAGAAAACAATATTTGTACTAACAAACACTTTCTGTTCTCTTGGATCATAAAAATACCATCCATAAGTACCCTTTGGATACCCTATAAAATAACATACTTCTGATCTAGAATCCAACTTGTTCATCTTTCCTTTCAGCACATGTGCCGGACACCCCCATATCTGGAGATGTTGCAAAGAAGGCTTGCGCCCAATCCAGATCTCCCGTGGTGTCCTGGGAATAGATTTGCTTGGTACTAGATTTAGTATGTATGCAGCGGTTTCCAAAGCATAACCCCAAAGGAATAATGGCAACTCTGAATAACTCATCATTGACCTAGTCATGTCTAAAAGAGTCCGGTTCCTTCTCTCCGCTACACCATTCTGCTGAGGCATGCCAGGTGCAGTAAACTGTGACAGAATCTCATTCTGTACGAGGTGATCAATAAACTCATTAGAGAGGTACTCGCCACCTCGATCAGATTGAATGGCCTTGATATGTGAGCCCAATTGCTTCTCCACTTCAGCCCTAAACTCTTTGAACTTTTCAAAGGCTTCAAACTTGTGCTGCATTAGGTACACATATCCATACCTAGAGTGGTCATCGGTAAATGTTATGAAATACTCATAACCACCCCTTGCTCTAATATTTATTGGTCCACACACATCAGTATGAACTAATTCCAACAATGCATTGGTTCTATTGCCCTTTGCAGGAAAGGGCCTTTTGGTCATCTTACCCTCTAAACAAGACTCACAGACTTCCATTGGTTCGAGAACCAAATCGCCTAAGACCCCTTCTTTGACTAGTCTGCCAATCCTATTTAGATTGATATGGCCAAGCCTCATATGCCAAAGCCTTGTTGGATTAGTGGAAGGTTCTTTTCTTATAGATGGTATAGTTACCATTGAGTTATTAAGTTCCAAGCAAGAATCTTTAGAAATATTGGGAGTGATCACATACAAACCATTTGATTTAACACCAGAACATATAAAAGAACTATTTCTTTTAATAACAACTTCAGTTCCAAAATGAAAAGAATAACCATTATTCGATAAATTAGAAATTGAAATTAAATTACATCTCATTGAAGGGACGTAAAGTACATCTGATAAAATCAAAACTTTATTGTCTAGAAATTCTAAAACTACGACTCCTATAGCAATCGCAGAAACGGTTGCACTAGAACCTAGAGTAAGTATGATTTCCCCATCACTGCACCTCCTGGTTGATCTGAACCCCTGCAATGAATTACAGATATGGTTAGTCGCACCAGAATCAATGCACCAAGTGTTTGAAGTATCCATAATAAAACTTACTTCAATCACATGTGATTCAATCATACCTTGAACTCTTGTAGCTAAGAATTCTGGACAATTCCTCTTCCAGTGGCCCTTCTCACCGCATTGGAAACACTTTCCTTTGCCTTGGCACCCACCTTCCCTTTGCCCTTACCTTTTCCCTTAGATTTTGCAATCTTAGGGACCGGTCCAACACTTGAACCACCAGTGCCAGCCTTCTTCTTCCCTTTCTTTCCTTTCGGTGTAGATCGGGAAGAGGAAGCGCTTTTCTCAACGTTCAAGATGTTGACCCCAGGTTTGATCACCCCTTCCGCTGCCAAAAGAGAACTCATCAATTCGCTCATAGAAAAATTCATTTGATTCATATTATTGTTAAGTTTAAATTGAGCGAATGAAGGCGACAACGAATTGAGGATTATATCAACTTGGGTCTGTGCATCGATGTTGGCACCTAGGGTCTCCAGCTTGTTTAAATAACCAATCATTTTTAAAACATGTTCCTTGACTGGAGTCCCTTCCGACATCTTTGCACTCATTATCTTTTGCATGGCTACCTGTCTAGCAGGCCTGCCATGCTCCCCGAACATCTTTTTCAGGGATGTGATAATGTCACTGGCAGAATCATTCGATTGGAATTGGTGTTGCAACACACCAGCCATTGAGGCCAGAATATAGCAACGAGCCATTCCATTCGACTTCTTCCATTTGTCGAACTCACATCTGGCAGCTGCCGAAGCATTTGTCGCGGGTTCTTCTGGGCTTGGGGAGGTGAGGACATATATGTGATCCTCCGCAGTTAACACGATGTCAAGGTTATGTTTCCATTCAGTGTAGTTATTTCCAGTTACCTTGTTTTGAGTAAGTATGGTGGCAAGTGGACTAAATGTAGATCCAGACATTATGATTTACTGTAAAAATCAAAAGACAAAATAAATATGAATATCAGATTTGACAGTTTGAAATAAAAGAATCCTTAAAACTCTTATTTTAAAACAAAGTCACCGGAATATCGAAATGAAAGAATAAAGCCTCCGTGTGGTGGTGAATGTTCGATTTTTCGATTAATCATGACTTGTCCGCTATGCAACTCTTGCAAAACAAGTTATGACTCCCGAACCCTTTCGATCTCTAAGTTTCTGAATAATGCCCCGTGTGAGATCCCTTATCCATAGCTTAGCTAGTGTGTACCATTAACTAGGATCCAATCACAACCGTCTCAAGTAGCGCCTCCGTGTGGTGGTCACCCTCTAACACGTCTGATTGATCCTATCAATGGAAGTTCACATCTAGTAACTAATGAGTAATGCACCCTTCGTATGGAATGATCACCCCTGACGAGGTGACACAGAATGCACCACTCATCTTACAGTGTTAATGGAAGATCGTGGGTGTTTATAAATTAGACCCTCTCCCACTAGATTTAGAAATTAAGGATTTTGCTTTTAAAAAGGTGTCCACACATTACCCATAAACATCCAATGTTTACTAATGCGTTGAAATAGTTTTTGAATTTTATTTTAGAAAACTTGTGTTTACGTGCATGCAAGTAGTAACAATATAATTAAATGACAATCACAAACCAAGCACATAAAACAAAAAACTAAAATTGAAAATAAAGACATCAAAACAATGCCTCTATCTCCCATGGCTCTATCTCCATAGAACCTCCTTTTGGTTTGATCGCCTCCAGCTCCATCTTCATGGACAACGGCTCCTTGCTCCATCTTCATGGATTTTCTAATTCTATTACATTTGTCCTATGCTTCTTTCGAAGCTTACAATTTATCTAGAAATAGAAATAGCAACAACAAAATACAATAAAAGGCTAGGGAAACCGGTGCGACTTTCCTTTTCGTAGGATTGAAGTCGCAGCGCCCTTTACATATACCTTAAAACCAAACCAAACTTAAATTACAACATGCACCAATCTCAAACAATTTAAATACAAAATATTCAAATGACTTGGTGCCATGGGAGATAGCGACTAATCTAGCTGCAAAAGGGTTAGTCGTACACGCATCCATACATACATAACAAATATATGTAACTCTTTGAACACTTAATTGATTCACACAGTATATAAACTCTTTACATACTGAATTAGAACTTAAAATAGCATCTTACTTCTCTGTCACAGTTCGATCGATCGAAGACCGTTCGATCGCTCGAACCTTCGATCGATTGAACACTGTTCAATCGCTTGAACAGTCTGTTTCACATAATAATTTGAAAATATTACAGAATATTTTAAAATTAAAGTATTTAATTTCAAAAACACTTAAAAATGTGAAACAGAGAACCTGACAAAGAATCTGTAGCGATCGATCTAACTCTATTCGATCGATCGAACACTAGAAGGTTTCGATCGATCGAAAGCTGTTCGATCGCTTGAGTACAGAGAATGTTCGATCGATAGAAACATGTTCGATCGATCGAACCCGCCTTGCATCCTATGCAATCACAGATTTGTACTCTGCTGCGATGACACTGCAGAAACAGATCTGTGACGATGCAGTTTCGAAAACAGTTCTAAAATCAACATGCCAATCAAAATAGTGTTCCAAAAACGCATCTATAGATCCAAACGAGCGTGGCTCTAATACCAATTGATGGAAAAAACAGTTTAAGTTAAAAGTTTAAACGCGCAGCGGAAAAAACAAGTTATAAAAACTTAATGGTAGCCCAGGATCTACTACTCGTTAATTCCATAGATGCGCACAAGAGGGGACAAGAGTTATACCTTAGTGTCTTGAACCCAATTCTGATTTTCCTTGTCTTCCTTGGTGATGTAGCAGCCTCCACTAGGTTGTCTTCACCCTTATGTCTCCTGCGGATGCTTGCTGGAGAGACTAGAGATGGTGGGATCTCTGATAGAGAGGAAAAAGAAGGTTTGGGGCTCTAAAAATAGTTTCTGCAGCTTTTGACGTTCTAAAATGACGAACTCTTTTTCCAGAACGCAGTTGCCCTATTTATAGATTTCCAGAACCGACCTAGACTTCGAGCGATCGAAGATCTTCGATTGATCGAACCTTTGATCGATCGAACCATTCTCGATCAATCGAGACTGCCAAGACTTCAATCGATCGAACATACTTCAATCGATCGAACTTGTCTTGACAACTTCCTCATGTGTCTTTCCAAGTATCCTGGCGGAGCTAAGAGTGGGACCTCTTAGGCTCTTTATTGTTGGCTCAGACCAGCTTGTTAATTACCGTGACCAAACTCTTTGATCAGCAAACTAACTAACTAGTCAGTTAACGTTTACTCCACTATAAAACGATAACTGAACTCCAACGCAAAAGAACATATCCGAAGCGATAACTAGACTTGTATGTTGTACTAATGTCCCTCTACCTTCAGCATTCGTAATCATATTCAGGTAGTCGGATAACTATTACTGTCAACCTGAATCATGATTACTTCTTGTATTCCTTGAGTCCCATTCACCTCTCATGATTACCAAACATGTTGAAAACTCTTATCAACAAGACTACAGTACTTAGTAATCGACTTGGTGACATTCTCAAGGGAATGCTTACTCTGATACAGAGGGTAGATTCTGTCTTGACAATATATGTTCACAACCCTATGAATATGACATAACCACGATACCCAGGTGTTGATCTTCTATAAACCTCACTGATTGGTAAGTCAAAGCAGCCATATCCACAGTATGTGTTCATAATTGTCTCAAGATTAAGAACACGTACCTTATACAAGTTATGAGTTCCTATCGACTGATTAGTGTCAATAGGAAAGCTCAGGTCCGTCAATGCACTATAAGCACTAGCATGTTAACTAAGAGTTAAACTTTAGTGATTGAGATTAATCACTCCATCCAATGGTAGTTAATCATGCTACAGTGTAAACCTGATGAGATATCCAGTCTTATCATCCACTGTGACACATTCTAAGTAACAAAGAATAGTAATTCGTATCTCACTTGTATGTATCTCATGCATACACGAATTACTTACTATGATACTTAAGGATAACAATCATCTCATGAAAGAAACATACATAACTAAATGTAAAGCTGATATCCATATATTAAAATGTCAATGTCTCATATATAAAGTAATGGTTTGAGGGCACAAACCCAACACTCAAACTTTGTGGTTGTAGAGACTCCATCTGCATACAACGTCATCCTTGGGAGGTCGGCACTCAATAAAGCCAACGCGATCGTGTTTACTTATGCTCTAGTGGTCAAGTTTTTGACCCCCCAAGGCCCGGGAAGTTTATGTGGAGATTTGCCAACCATACGGAGTTTCTCTGTCAGCTCCCTGTGCTATGAGGTAGTAACTGAAATGTTAAACATTTAGGAGATGGACCTGAGGGACGTGAAGGATGGAGTAGGCCCAGTGGAAGAATCAGAATAGGTGGTGCTCGATGTTGTATTCCCCGGCTGGTTCGTGGGTATTGGCACTCTCATAGACCCGAGGCTGAGGGAAAAGTTGATCGAGTTCCTGAGAAAGAACCAGGATATCTTTACCTGGTCTCACAATGATATGCCGGGGATTAACTCTAGGGTCATGTCTCACCATCTCAACATTAACCTCGATTCCCGACCGGTGAAACAGAAGAGGAGGGGCATGGCCCCTGAGCGACAAGTGGCGGTGCGTGAAGAAGTGTAGAAGCTCCTAAAAATGAAATCAGTCCGAGAAGTCCACTATCCTGACTGGTTAGCCAATGTGGTTCTATTGAAGAAGAGCAATGAGAAGTGGAGAATGTGAATGGATTTTATAGACTTAAATAAAGCATGTCCCTATGATTGCTATCCGCTGCCTAGGATAGACCTTGTGGACGCCACTGCCGGTCATTCTTCTTTCGCTCATGGACGCCTACTCGGGGTACAACCAGATCAGCATGTACCCTGGGGACGAGGAAAAGACTTACTTCATCACCGACTAGGGCACATATTGCTACAAGGTGATGCCTTCAGTCTCAAAAATGACGGGGCAACATACCAACTCCTGGTCAATTACATGTTCATGGACTTGATCGGGAAGTCGATGGAGGTATACGTAGACGACCTCTTGGTAAAAAGCCGAGACGAGACCAGCCACCTTGAGCATTTGACAGGGGCCTTCAGCATCCTAAGAAAATTCCGGATGAGATTGAACCCAGCCAAATGCACGTTCAGAGTCTCGTTCGGGAAATTTTTAGGGCACTTGGTCAGCAGGCGAGGAATCGAAGCAAACCCTGAAAAGATTCAGGCCATTATCAACATACGGTCACCTCGGTCAACCAAAGAAGTATAGAGCTTGGCCGGGCGCATGGCCACACTAAATAGATTCATTTCCCGAGTTACCTACTGGTGCCTCCCATTTTTCTAGATTCTCTGTAAGGCTTTTCAGTGGTCAGAGCAGTGCGAGGAGGCATTTCAGGAACTCTAGAAGTACCTGACATCACCCCCTCTACTCTCCACACCCGTACCAAAGGAGGAGTTGTTCTTGTATTTGGCGGTATCTCCTTCAGCAGTGAGCTCATCAATTATCCGAGAAGAGCATGGGGTACAATTCCCAGTCTACTACACCAGCCGAGCACTCCAAGGCGCAAAAAGCCAGTACTCTTGCATCGAGAAGTTGGCCTTTTCCCTAATTACCTCTGCCCGAAGACTACGCCCGTACTTCCAGGCCCATGTCATCGTGGTCCTCATAGACCAACCACTTCGCTGGATCTTAAGCAGGCCTGAGACATCTGGAAGGCTCATCAAATGGGCGTTGGAGCTGGAGGAATTTGAGGTAGTTTAAAAACCTCGGACAACCATGAAAGGACATGCCGTAGTAGATTTTCTTGTGGAGTTCACATACCTAGAAGATTTGGTAGAAGAGCTCAACCCGCCGGTAGTACCGCCCAGTCCATAGCCCGACTTCCCAACCTGGATACTATATATGGACGGGTCCTCTAACCAGCAAGGCAGCGGGGCTGGAATCATCTTGACCACACCAGACGAGATCCAAATGGAGTATGCGCTAAGGTTTGGTTTTTGGGCCTCCAATAACGAGGCCGAGTATGAAGCCCTATTGGTCGGCCTACAATTGGCTACTTCGATGGGTGCGCAGCAAGTTCAAGCATACAATGATTCCCAGCCCGTGGTCAATCAAGTAAACCAAGAGTATGAAGCTCAAGAGTATAACATGGTAGCCTACCTAGTACTTGTCCGAGCAGTTTTAAAGAAGCTTAAGGGGTTCTCTGTCTCATAGATCCTGAGGAAAGAAAATGCATGGGTCGACCGATTGGCCCACTTTGCCTCATCTTCCGAGTCAGATTTGCCTGGGATAAGAATTAAATACTTATCTGAGCCCAGCATAACTGATTCAGGGAGCATGGAGATCGATACGGTCGCTATAGGGCCCAGCTGGATGGACCCGATAATGATGTTCCTCATAAATGGTACCTTACCTAAAGGAAAGGAAGAAGTTCAACGGGTGAATTACCAAGCGTCCAGATACCACCTTAGCGAAGGCATACTCTACAAAAGGGGATTCTCCATCGCATACCTACGGTGCATCTACCCCACACATGTACAAGGAATATTGAGTGAAATCCATGAGGGAGTGTGTGGAAGCCATATAGGAGGTTGGGCACTATCTCGAAAAGCCCTTATGCAAGGTTATTACTGGCCGATGATGGCTCGAGATTCGTAAGAATATGTCAAGCGGTGTGACAAGTGCCAAAGATACTCACCCATGATCAACCACCCAGGAGAGCTCCAGACACCAATCCTCAGCCCTTGGCCATTCACTCAGTGGGGTATTCACATAGTCGGTCCATTCCTGGTCGAAAAAGGACAAGTTAGATTCGCAGTCATCGCCGTAAACTATTTCACTAAGTGGGCAGAAGCTGAGCCCTTGGCATCAATCACCGAGAAGAAGATGGAAGGCTTTACTGAGAAAAACATTCTCAGTAGGTTCGGCATCCCCAGGCATACGAAGGACCTCGGGCTCACATCTGTGGCATGCAAAAGACCTCGGGGTCAAACCCCAGGCACAAAAGACCTCAGTCATAACTGAGGCATAGGCTTCGCCTAGGTCCATAACCGACGATGGGGGAAAACCCCCCGAGGTGGCTGATGATGGCAAGCCTCAAAAGACCCTGCGACCACCCATGTCCCAGGTCGGTTACCTATGGTTGCTCCCTCAACCAATGCCCGCCTTAGCAAAAGCTTGGGGGGGTAGGGGGATACTGGTGCCTAACTCCGGACCAAAATAGGTACTCACACCGGGCATTCAATAGGATACGAGGCTAGGCACATGATGCCATCGTTAGATAGTCTCGAGTACCTACAATGCCCAGAGAAGCCAAACGGATAGTAACAGGACCAATCCTACATTATACCGGGCGAGACCTTTAAACAGGTCTCTAAATGACCAAGTGCTTTCTACCAGTACAGTCCTAAACTATTGCTAAGACAGGGTTTCCACAGGATGTACAACCGGTCGGGCACTGGCAATCACAGATAAGCAAGTATAAAAACAATGATAATTGATGGAAAAGGGTGGCCTCGGCGGGCCTTTTCACTAATTAAAATAAAGTTTGTACAATAGGCTGGGGGGCAATTGTAGTATCCTCTCCAAAAAAAAAAGAGAAAAAACAAACAAAGTGAGTTAAAGGTATAGGCTAGGGACAAGGAATCGTCCACGACGACCACATCCTCTATTTCCCCAGCCTCTCCCCCCGGGACAACGTCATCTCCTGAGCCAGAGCCCCCACCTGCGGCAGCACCTCCAACTAGCCCAACTTCAGTGGCAAAGCCTTTGGTTATAGAGGGGCCAACGTCCTAGTAATCCGAATCAATCCCCTCATAAGACGAGATGTCCCACTCGGGGTGATCCCGAGCTAGCCTCTGCTTCAGATCTTTATAGCCTTAGAAGAATCCGTCATCAAAGGCCTCCTCCGTAGACCCACTACTGTCGCCTCAGTCAGGGCCTTTGCCCGAGCTTCTGCTGCCACCGTGAAAGCCCGGGCGGCCTCCAAATTAGCCAAGGCGGTTAGTAACTCCGCCTGCGCTACGCCGAGGCTTAGGGCCAAGCCCTTAACCTTGTCCTTCTCCACAGCAAGGGCAATTTCCCTAGCCTCCGAAGTTACCCGCTCCTGCGATAAAGCAGCTTCAGCAGCAGTAGCCCTCCTAACTAAGGAGGGCAAGAAGGATTCAGCTCCGGTGGCCATGCAGCCGACCTGCAAAACACAAGCAAAACTGTTCGGTTACTTAACAGGAGCAAGATGAAGAAAATTCTTGAAGGACAGGAAGGATCAAAGAGATACTTATGAAGTGGGAGAGGCTGTACAGCCACCCTTAGAAGACTAGGGAGACATGTTTACACACATCTCCACCTGGATGGGGAGAAGGTCGGGCTTGACCCTCTCCCTAATCTCCACCTACTCTCCCAGCGGAGTCCCCGACGGTACCTCTGCCGGGGAGCGGCTTCCCTGACCACCACCACCTGGGGTGCTGATGTCTCCCCAGGTGCCGAAAGAGCTCGTGGCCTATGCCTTATCCGTTGAAGTGGACGATCGCTACCCGAGGTCTCCGCAGCGGGCCTCTTGCCCCTGTCACCGCCAGGGTGGTGGTGACCTGTCTAGCCCTCAGTTGCTCTATGTCTCTCTGGGGACCTATTTCTACGAAAGACAAAATCATGCCTTCAGCAACTGGCAAAGACAGTGAGGAATACAACAGGAAAAATGACCGAGTCCAGATGGTCTCGAGCACTTACTAGAAATGATAGGGAGAAATACAGAAGCTTCAACAGACTCGTCTGGGCTATAGGTGGCAACAAAATCTCCCGTCCGGGTCAACACGTTCCGGATCCGGTTCTGGCACTCCTCAAGAATCCTTAGTGGATCAACTAACCCGGCTGCAAAGCAAAACATAAAAACTATTACCCATGCGGTTATTGTCGAAAGCAAAGGAAAAAAAATGAGACGCTGGGTGAGCTTACCACTCAGCTCACCTGCCCAGGAAGTCCTCAATTGGATTCCTAGAGCCCGATCGCAGAGCCCAAGGGTGGACACTTGGTAGAACTTGTTCTTCCACCCCTTGTTATTGCTTGGGAAATTGACAATGATCTTTTTTCCCTGCCGAGCCACTAGAGAGAAGAACCCGACCTCCCCGTGCATAGGGAACGGTCGGTGTGGCCACAAGAACTCCTAGAGGGTAAGTTCATACCCAAAAACTTGAGCCTAGAGGCAGATCAGGACATCCCGTGCAACAAGGCGAAGGGGGATATAGCCAGGAGGGAGTCTTCGTACAAGGTGGCAAACCCCCGATGGTAGAGCTGGGCCCCGCCAGCTTGAACGATGAGTGGGCAATGGTCTGAAATGGCAAACTTTTCCCTGATTCAGCTGAGGTCTTGAGTACGCAAGGTGGATGGAGTAAATTTGCAGGCGAATGCTACTTCGGGGTCGGGACCCTCTAGTAGCTCGTTACCCGAACCCCATGAAGCAGAAGCCACCAGGGCTTTTTGGTCTGACTCAACGTCTAACACCCGGATTGGGATCCTGCCCTCGCTATGGTGATCTGACGGGGTGGCAGAAGGTGGATCTGGGCTAGTGTTTGACGTCCCAGACTGTGACTGCTCATCTTCCGACCAGGAAGAGGAGTCAAAGCTAGAGTGACACAACTCTGATACTCCTACAAAGGAACGGGTAAGCAAGTGACGACCTTGATAAAGGTTAAAAACTCCAAGTCTGAGGTACAAGGAGGCCAAGGTTACAAACCTAAAGGGCAAAGAGTATAGGGTCCTTAAGATGAGTTGACACTCAATCAAAACTACCCCAGAACAATCCGCTTGGGTCAGTTGTCTTAGTGTACCGCCTGACCTAAAGAAGGAGAACCTAAGAAAAAATCCCACTCCTGTAAAAGACCTAGTGGATTCGTCCACTCCACCCTCGCCTGAAAAGGAAAAGAAGAAAAGGAAGAGAATAGTGAATTGATGCTGGGAAAGTAATGACTTACAAAAATTGAAGCAACAAAAGAGCTCGGGAAGCTTGAACGGGGACTTTTGTACTCAAAACCCCTTGGTAATCTCTATCTCAGGGTAGCAGGAATGAAGGAAATGAACAAGGACCCCTTATATAGGAAGCGCAAAAGGTCTAGATCCGATCAGATCCAACAGCCAGGAAGCTTTCCCACCTAAAACACCTGGCAGTTGTCACCTTGAGCACGTGAAGCGTAGCCTCAAAAGTCGCGCGCATTAAATGCGTGATGTGATAGCCCGATCAGCATGCAACTATTCAGTTACTCTCACACCGACCTCATCGGATCCTAACTAGGCCAATTACTCTTTGACACGTGTCGGTCACTAGCCCCGGGATCCTAAGGTTACCGCCCGGTCCAGCCCCCTGGTAACCAAGGGGCGGGTCCCTTCCCGAGCAATGCTCCCGGAGGATTCCCGAGCGGTTTACAGAACTACGCAGATTTTCAAAGCCTCATCTGATAGAGCAGCACATTAGCTTCAAAAATAGGGGGCTGCCGATAGGTTCAAAAATATCAAGTCAAAGTCAAATTGCCATGTTAGCAGCAGAATGCCAAGTCACCTAAAATGGGGACACGTTACTCAGCCCTCCCGGGCTATCCAACCTGAAACCGTCCATTCTGTTAATACCACTCAAGGGTTCGTAATGCTGATAGACCATGATGGGCATAGCTCGGGCCTGACCCTGTGACTGGCGCTGGACAGTTCCAGCAGTTTCCTAACTCAATCAGAAGATTAATGGAAAGTAGAGGATGTTTCCTGAACCTCTTAGGAAGCATCCCAAGATTTATGCTCATTGAATTGTAATTAGATTAGGCTTCCTAATCTAGTAGTTACCTTGTACGGGTGGTCTCTTGCATCTATGAAAGAGGCCACCCACCCCCATAAGAGGGGATCGCATTCCTGACTATAAAAGAGTAGAACGCAATACTCTTATGCATATACCAGGACGGTCTCTGGTAGTACCGCCCTCTCTATGGGTTCACCAGAGTCCACCGATGATTTGTTAGTAAAAGCGCATTAACGCATACGTGGACGTAGGTCACTGCATTAACGGGGCCGAACCACATACAAACTTCTACTATCCTTCTCTTATCATTCTTCTACCAATTTTTGGCATCATCAGTAGCTACAAGCCCGATTCCTCCTTCAAGAAGATAACTACGATTCAAGCATCAACATAATTCATCTTTGGTTAGCACGAATTGTCTCACACTAAACTAGGGCTACGGCACACTCCGTCTTCTCTAGGCATAGACTATTTGACTACTTGATATCATAATTCAAATAAGCACTAGTACATCTAAATAATCCATACACGTACAACAAATATAGATCACTGAGCACATCACATTCAAAATAGATCTAAGACAAGAAAAAACTTTGAAAGTAATGATATAATCAATAGAAGTACGATTATATTATTCAAAATCCTCGAAACATGTAATCATCATTCATACATAATAAATCTAAAAGAAAAACCTAAATAACACCGTATTACTTGGCTAGGGTTTCATTAAAACCCTATATCTTGGTCCAAGCGGCCATAGAAGCAATGAATGATAAGAGATTGATGGAGGAGGCCATAGGAATCCTTGGTCTTCTTCTTCTTCTCCTTGCTTTCCTCTCTTCAATGGCTGAAGTTTTTGTTGTATATGGATGTATCTAATGTTTTGTAATGTTGTGTAACCCCAAAGTTGATTTAGAATAGGATTTATATAGATTTTAGAAGGATTAAGAGGCTTTTTCTAAACCTAATCGCACTAAAATTGTTGTTTTTACATTTCTGGATGTATTCAGCCAATTCGGATTGTACAGGGCTCTTCAATACCTCGAAATACGCAGTTTTGACTTTTTCAACTGGTCCTACGCGCAGGTCGCTCCAGCAAGGTACCATTTTTCCAACTTTTCTTAGATTTTTTCAACTTTGTGCATCGATCGTAGAATTACGATATCGTTTGACTCAGAACTCGTATTGGCTCACCGTTTACAGTTACGCGACCATAACTCGAAGATCTATATTTTATATCTCTGGAGAAATTTCTCAAATCCAAAGTATTCCTTGTCAAAAATGCCATTTACTGAGGACTGCTACTGCATTCAGCTTTCATCGAAATCACCTTTTGAGCACAGAATGACTTCCAAAGCCACTAATCATTAGATTTTTGTGCATTTTCAAGTTAAACCTCCAAAACCTACAAAATTTAAAATGCTTCTTAAAACATAACTAATAACTAAATGAAATGGGCTAACAAAGCATAACTTCAGGACTATAAACGGGAACTAATCGTCGCCAATCACACCCCAAAACCTACACTTTGCTGGTCCTCGAGCAAAGAAAAATATAAAAAATAAATAAATACTACTATACTTAAACATCCTAACTCACTGCCGCAGACAACGCGATTGCATTTAGCATATGTAACAAAACTTTTATGCCCCTAGATGTCCTTAGTAGGACGAGTGAATTCTCGTGAGGGTTCTCGTCAACAAGAAACCCACAACCATCTTTTATTAACTTGTACATTTAAATAGTTTTATTAGAAATGAAATACATAACATTCAATACTCCTTATCATAAAACAATGATTTGAAATAGAATACCGAACAAAAATAAATGGAATCAAACATCCACCTACGTTATGAAAAATAATCCCAAGCACATGCATCGTATAAATCAATAAAGTTTGTCATAAAATTGCACATATGTGATGTGGTAGTCAAATGAACACGAGCATGTCATGAACTTGGAATATAACTCGGATAACCATCCAACTATGTTTTGACTACAAATCTCACAATGTTAATTACACTCTCAAATGGAACACTCAGAAATAGGTGCAATTTCTCTAATATATGGGAGCAAAGAAAATATGTTTTCAAAATGAGAAACACTCACATATGACTCGAAAAACATGCATGACACAAAAGAACAATAGTCTCATGGATAGGACACCAACAGTCAAGAAAAATTAATCGTTACCATATTTTATTCCCCCTCCTATCGTTTACATATCCAAACCATGTTTTCTAGAATCAAATAGGACTTTTCAAAGGTTGTAACGTGGCTCGGACAATGAAAAGGGATAGAAATGATTCGTTGGGTTGTTTTATAATGGCATAGTAAGGCATTTTCGATTTCTTTCATTTATTCTTCTACCAACTTTCATCTTTTCATTCTCTTCTTTTCATATATTTGTTTATTTCCTTCCCTTTTTTTTCTTCTCTTCTTCTTTTTTTTTTCTTTTTTATTTCTTTTGAAATGAATATTCATTGAATACCAAGGCAACTACCCCAAACATCATCTTGTTTTCTTCTTCTTCCTAATCAACACACCGCCTTATCACCACTAAAAGTTGATCATTCTTTCAGTGGTAAACTCCAAGTTGGTCAAGTTGGAGCAAAAAAAAATCATGGTGATTAAAGAAAGAGAGGAACTTTGAAGGCTCAAAGGGGCAAACTAAGAAAATTTTTATCATTTATCTAGATAGGTCAAACGGTAAAAAGGGTGAAAAATAAAGAGGGCCTAAAATAACATCCTAGGGTGATACGGCTCTTCAACATTTACGACGGAAGATTATTTAGCATGGTAACCAGTATTTTAACTTGACTATCAACCAAAACAAGAATAATGAGATAAACAACGAGTTAATGCGCTATTTCAATGAAATTCGACAAACACAAAATGTATTTATAACCCTCTAAAAAGAAAAGATAAGCTTAAAAGCTCACCGGGTTTAGTCTCCACCATGTGTTATCTAGAAATCTAAATCATATTATAGTTCACATCAAACATTTATTCAAGTGACTACGTGCAACGCATAAGTTTGTGTGTAAATCTATGATATAAAACTATGATTTGAACGATACATATCCTTAATGTCGCATCATGACTTCAGCAAATATTTAATCACCTCTTCATGTTTTCCATTCTATAACAATCCAAGTTACATAACAAGAAGTATCGAATTAAGATTGCAAAAATGTTGGTAACATCAGTTATTTAAGCACAAGTATCGAATTTTTTTTTTTGAAAAATTGGTGCATAATAATGTGCATGTGTGTGCATACCCCCAAATCTAAACCTTTCATTGTCCCCAATGAAATAGTAAAACAAAAGAAAGGAGAGTATGTAAGG
This sequence comes from Hydrangea macrophylla, assembly GCA_033977485.1. NCBI lineage: Eukaryota > Viridiplantae > Streptophyta > Magnoliopsida > Cornales > Hydrangeaceae > Hydrangea > Hydrangea macrophylla. Next base: position 40,528,425 of record CM066984.1, read on the forward strand.
AAGGAACGACAGTACCTCAATATCGGCAATCACAAACCATGTGAACGTATAATAATATGGAGATAAAAGTTCAATTGCTCCAAATGGAGACAATAATTCACTTGTCAATACTTGACAAAAGAAAATAAACAAACAAAAGAACAATGATAGCTAATAGAAATATGCATATGTAAAAAAACCCGTGGCATTCTTTTTGAGAAACTAAACTAAAACCGAAAGACTCAACAAAAAAAAAAAAACAAGCACAAACAGAAATATAAAAACAAAGAAAGACTCGATCTAAAAGGGTCCTAAGGAAGCAAATAAAAAAAAATAACTAATCAGGTTGGGGGAAAGAAGGTAAGAGAACAGAGAGAAAAACACAAAAAAAAAATTCCCCTGTCGCGCACGCGGGCCGCGCGAGCTACCATCGCGCACGCGAATCCTTTCGCGAGGTAGATCTGAGGCTACTTTTATGGTTCAAAAGAAATTATTTTCTACGTCAATAGATCGCGCAAGCGGGCCACTCCAGTGAATACCCTCGCACGCGCGACTTTAGGCGTTACCTGAATCTGAAGTCATATATAAAAAGTTTGGAAAATTTTTCTCTAAGGTAAAATCTCGCATGAGCGGGCTGCGCGCGCGACTTGGTCTTTTCCTCCTTTTTCTTCCTTTCAATGTGAATAAGTTCAAAAAAAATTGACCCCGACCTCCAAACCTGTCCAGAATGACCAAAACTGACCCAAAACGACCAAAGAGTGTACAAAAATGAGAAAATGAAACAGTAAAAGCTTGGGTTGTCTCCCAAGAAGCGCTGCCTTTATGTCTTTAGCTAGACCATTCTAGCTCAAGACTTATGGAGGTCAAAACACGGATTTTGTACCCTTATTAATAGGATGAAGACCACGGTTGATGTCTGAAATAATATCTCTATTTGTTAACACATTCGACGGTTCCTCTTTTACGGTTTCAAATCGATTCTTGACCTTTTGAGTAAATCTTTCATTAGGATCCGAATTATTTGAATTCATCTGCTCATTACTCACGGTATTGTTCTCCTTACTCACATTTATTTCTTTATTCAGTTCAATAGTTCATCTAACCTCACTATCTGCCACACATAGATAATCATCGTCATTTGGAGGTTGATCAACAATGTTAAAAACATATAATTTAAGGTTCATATTCCTAAATGACACTTTCATTATCCCCGTTCGACAATTGACACGTGCGTTAGCAGTTGCTAAGAATGGACGACCAAGAATGACAGGAGTGTGCTTCCTAGCATTTAGCACAGGTTTGGTGTCAAGGACCATGAAATCAACGGGATAGTAACATTTATCAACTTTAACTAAGACATCTTCCACTACTCCTCTAGGGATTTAATAGAATGATCCGCTAATTGTATGGTAGCGGTCGTGGGTTTAAGTTCACCTAATCCTAACTATTTATAGACGATGTAAGATAAGAGATTAACACTTGCTCCTAAGTCAAGGAGAGCCCGATGAATGATAGTGTCACCTATGATATATGAAATCGATGGTGTACTGGGATCCTTATACTTTGGAGGAGCGTGTTGGAAGATTGAACTTACTTTTTTCGTGAGGAAGACCTTTTTCGGAGTATGACCAACTTGCACTTTTGAGTGAATAGGTCTTTAAGACATTTAGCATAAGCGGGAATTTGCTTTATTGTGTCGAGGAATGGAATATTAATTTTAACTTGTTTAAACACCTCGAGTATATCTTTAGTTTTTGAGACTTTCTTTGAAAAATGTGACAGTTCCTCAACGTTTGGTGGGAAAGGCATTTTTGGAACATAATTAGTTGGGACCGTTTCATTTTCTTTCTTAATTTGACTCGTGTCTCCACCCTTCTCTTGATTCAAATTAATGTTCACATTTTTCTCACTATAATTCAGAATTTCAACAACTTCCTCTTCTCGAACAGTCATCCTAGTCAAGATGGCATTTACTTGCTCACTCAAACCGCCATTCTCTTATTGTCCCTTAGGATTTTGAATAGTTTGACTCGGCAACTTACCCTTGTTTCTACGACTCACCACATTAGCTATTTGTCCCATTTGGGACTCAAGATTCACAATGGATTGTGTGTGAGAGTGCAATATTTATGCTTGTGCTTGCATTTGCGTTTTGATAGTCTTATGGGACGCCAACACCTTCTCCTGAAAAGCATTATCCCTTGGAGAGTTAGGATTAGGAGGAGGTATTGGTATTGACTTTGTTGAAACTGGGGTTGATAATAATTAGGAAAATTAGTTATCATAAGATTATAACTATTTCGTGGGAAATGTTTAATAGAGTGTATGTGTTGCTCCACGAATTTTGGGAATTGAGACACACATGGGCATGCAAGTGTAGAATGCGAAGGATCGAAACATATTTAGCAAATTTCATAAGAGGGTGCGACTGACGTTTGGTTCATTGTCATAAATCGGTCAAGTTTTTTAGATAGTTCTTGTATTTTGATTGAATGACTTGACTCAAAACGCTCCTCTCGCTTAGGTTTAGGTGGAAGACACCCCTCATGATGTACTGACATGGCTTGATGCATCGAATTCTCACTTAATGTTTCAAAAACTTTTCATGCCTCATCGGCGCTTTTGTATAGGAAGATACCCGCACAACCACATCGACAGTATTACGAAGTGAGGGAACAAGTCCCTCGTAGAAGATCTGTACCAATTGCCACTTGGGAATTTGATGATGTGGGCAAGAGCGCAATAATTCTTTAAATTGTTCCCAAGTGTCATAGGGCGTTTCCCCATCTTGCATCACAAAGTTCATTATAGATTTTCTTATTTGATTTGTTCTTATGATGGGAAAAAATTGTTGTAAAAGTGCGGTATGTAATGCTTCCCATGTTTTAATAGTGTTTGGCTCAAGAGATTGGAGCCAATACTTAGCTTTATCCTATAAGGAGAATGGAAAGAGACACAATTTTAATTCATCATCAGTTAGAGTTTGGGTTTTCAATGTAGAGCATATGTCTTGGAACTCTCCTAAGTAATGATAAGGATCTTCTTTAATGCGGCTATGGAATGAAGGGAGTAGCGCGATGGTAGATGACTTTATCTCAAAGTGAGATGTCGTCACCTCCGGTAATTCGATACTTGCTTGTGTCGTTTATGCCGTTGGAATGAAATAATTTTTAAGCGGAGGAGGTGGAGGTACATTAGGATTATTTCCATTGTGTTGGTCGTTCTCGTTGTTTCCAATGTCGGCAATTGGAATAGGTTGGATGTTAATAGTTCGAGTTTTTCTTAAACGTTTGAGAGTGCTTTGAATTTCGGCCTGAAATAGCGACGACGGTTTCGAAGTTGATTCATCGTCTAATAACTGAGCTCTAGAAGCTTGGGTTGAGGACCTTAGGACTCTTAAGGTACGTTCAAGTTCAAGATCGAAAGAATGTAATTCGGGTTTGCTCCAACGCGTACCAAACATAAACTAAAAAAAATGACACTAAGATAAAGACTAACTCAAACAAATACACAAGACAATCACGCAAATAAGACAACAAGCACACAACTACTATGATGCATGAAAGTTATCATGTAATGCAGTGATTCGCATCAAAGCCCAGCGCCCTGGGTTTCCTAGCTAATGCATGTGCAAATCACTCCTAAACTAATGCAAACGTGCGTCTCAGTGCCCTGACTTATAGTGGTTTGAAGTGAATTTTAAAGGAAGCGATTACTTGAATTTTTTCTTTGATCTTTCTTTTTTTAAATTGATTTGCGTAAGCTCCTTTGATGCGCTAAGCTCTTTCACTCCGAAACACTAGAATTTGATGGCTCGAGATACTACAAAACAAACGAAAAAGTTAGTGACTCAAAACAAAAACGGAAAATAAGAAAAAGAAAACCTAATCTAATATTTACGGATTAACTAAACTAAGATTCTAAAACTAAAGGTAGTAATTTGCAAAACCCGGCAACGGCGCCAAAAATTGATTTTGTCATAATCAAGATAAAAAGTATGCTTTACATTAAAGATTTGCAGTGTGGAAGTAAATGTCGAACCCATAGAGATTGAAATACTAAAGCACTTTAATTTTAAAAACCCTAAGTCTAATTAATTAAGAAAACATAATTTTGATTTTAATTTTAATTAAACTAAGAACAATGAAAATAAATCTAAACTATGAAAGCAATTTAAAAGTTGTTTTAATAAATATGGGAATTGAACCTAGGATTGCAAATTCACCACTAGCTTTATAATAAGGGTATTATGCATTCAATTAGCTTATTACGTTGGATGATAATGGACAATTGTAGCTACAAACCCAAATCCTCCTTCAAGAAAATAAATACGATTCAAGCATCAACATAATTCATCTTCAGTTAGCACGAATTGTCTCACACTAAACTAGGGTTATGGCACACTCCATCTTCCCTAGGCATGAACTATTCGACTACTTGATATCACAATTCAAATAATCATGATTACATGTAAATAATCCATACAAGCACAGTAAATATAGATCATTGAGCAAATCACATTCAAAATAGATCTAAGACAAGAATAAACTTTGAAAGCAATGATCTAATCAATAGAAGTACGATTTTATTATTCAAAATCCTTGAAACATGTAATCATCATCCATACATAACAAATCTAAAAGAAAAACATAAATAGCACCCTATTACTTGGCTTGGGTTTCATTGAAACCCTAGATTTTGGTCTAAGCGGCCATAGAATCGATGAATGACAAGAGGTTGATGGGGGAGGCCATAGGAATCCTTGGTCTTCTTCTTCTTCTCCTTGCTTTCCTCTCTTCAATGGCTGAAGTTTTTGTTATATATGGATGTATCTAATGTTGTGCAATGTTGTGTAACCCCAAAGTTGATTTAGAATAGGATTTATATAAATTTTAGAAGGACTAGGAGGCTTTTTCTAAACCTAATCGCACTAAAACTATTGTTTTTACATTTCTGAACGTATTCGGCCAATTCGGATCGCACAGGGCTCTTCAGTACCTCGAAATATGCATTTTTGACTTTTTCAACGGGTCGCTCCAGCGAGGTACCATTTTTCTAACTTTTCTCAAATTTTCTCAACTTTGCGCATCGATCGTAGAATTGCGATAATCTTTGACTCGGACCTCGTATTGACTCACCGTTTACAGTCACGCGTCCGTAATGCGAAGATCTATATTTTATATCTCTAGAGAAATTTCTTAAATCCAAAGTATTCTTGGTCAAAAATGCAATTTACCGAGGCTAATACTACATTCGGCTTTCATCGAAATCAATTTTTGAGCCTAGAATGACTTCCAAAGCCACCAATTATTAGAATTTTGTGCATTTTCAAGTTAAAGCTCCAAAACCCTACAAAATTTATAATACTTATTACTATTAAAAAAACAACTAATATCTAAATGAAATAGGCTAACAAAGCGTAACTTCAAGATGATAAATGGGAACTAATCGTCGCCGATCATAAGGCATTGACTATGAGGAAACCTTCTTGCTGGTGGCCACACTCATGTCCATCAGAATACTCTTATCCATTACTGTATGCCTAGATTATAAGATCTGGTAGATGGACGTTAGACTACATTCTTGAATGGAAATCTTGAGAAGGACATCTCTATACAGCAACCAGAAGGGTTCATACCTAGCGAAAAAGGTAACTTAGTATACAAGTTACAAAAGTCCATTTATGGACTTAAGCAGGCATCTAGGAGTTGGAACATTCGATTTGACCAAGCGGTCAAGTCGTTTGGTTTCATACAAAACCTGGATGAACCTTCTGTATACAAGAAGTGTGAATGGAAAGTGGTAGCTTTTCTTATGCTTTACATTGATGACATGCTACTCATTGGAAATGATGTAGTGGCGTTGTCAATGGTTAAGGTTTGGCTAGCTAGTACTTTCGATATGAAGGATCTAGGAGAGGTGAGCTATATTCTTGGGATAAAGCTCTTTTAGAATCGTAAGCAAAAGATATTGGGATTATCTCAAGCTGGTTATATTGAGAAAGTGCTAACTATGTTTTCTATGGACAATTTAAAGAAAGGTTTATTACCTTTCAAGCATGGTCTAGCGTTCTCCAAGGACCAATGTCCAATGACACAAGAGGAGAAGAATCACATAGAAAAAATTCCCTATGCTTTAGTAGTGGGAAGTCTCATGTATGCGATGTTATACACTAGACTAGATATCTATTTTGCCTTAGGCATGGTTAGCAAGTATTAATCGAATCCAGGTCCAGAACACTAGACATCCATTAAGAACATTCTTAAGTACTTGAAAAGGACTTAAGATTACATTCTTATGTATGGTGGTGATGAGTTAATTCTAGTGGGATACACTTACTCGGACTTTATGTCAGATAAAGATTCGAGGAAGTCGACATCCGGATATCTCTTTACCTTGGGAGGTGCTACTGTAAGTTGGAGGAGCATTAAGCAGAAATGCATTACAAACTTAACTACAGAAGCTAAGTATGTTGCTGCTTGTGAAGCCACAAAGGAAGCTGTTTGGCTCAAGAAGTTCCTTATAGAGCTCGAGGTGGTACCAGCATCGATGTCACATATTACGCTATACTACGATAATAGTGGGGCAGTGACGCAGTCCAAGGAGTCAAGGAACCACGGAAAGGGAAAGCACATAGAGCATAAATATCATCTAATTCGAGATATTATTCAACGAGGACATATGATTGTCACCAAGATTGCCACCGCTGACAACTTGCAGATCCCTTTACAAAGGCCTTGCCACAGAAGGTCTTTGATCATCATCTAGATAGTCTAGGTCTTAGATTTAGTCCTAAACAGTTATGAGTGCAAGTGGGAGTTTGTTGAGTTTGTGCCCTCAAACCATTACTTTATGTATAAGACATTGACATTTTGATATACGGATATCAACTTTACATTTCATTGTGTATGTTTCTTTTATGAGATGATTGTTAATCCTTTAGTATCATAGTAAGTACTTCATGTGTGTATGAGATACATACAAGTGAGATATGAATTACCATTCTTTGATACTTAGAATTTATCATAGTGGATGATGAGACTGGATAACTCATCAGGTTTACACTGTTGCATGATTAACTACCATTGGATGGAGTGATTAATCTCAATCACTAAAGTGTATCTATTAGTTAATATGCTAGTGCTTATAGTGCATTGACGTACCTGAGTTTTCTTATTGACAGTTAAGGCTGTCAACAGTCGATAGGAACTCATAACTTATATAAGGTATGTGTTCTCAATCTTGAGACGATTATAAACACAGACTATGGATGTGGCTGCTTTGACTTACCAATCAGTGAGGTCTTACAGATCAACACCTGGGTATCTTGGGTATCTCATGTTCATAGGGTTGTGAACATAAATTGTCAAGATAGAATCTACCCTCTGATAAAGAGTAAGCATTCCCTTGAGAATGTCACCAAGTTGATTACTGAGAACTACAGTCTTGTTGATAAGTAGTTATCAACATTGTAGACACCCCATTTTGACCTACCAAAAAAAAAAGAAATAACGGGACGGGCGCGACAAACATGTTTGGTAATCATGAGTGGTGAATGGGACTCAAGGAATACAAGAAGTAATCATGATTCAGGTTGACAGTAACAGTTATCCAACTGCTTTAATATGCTTACGAATGCTAACAGTAGAGGGTCATTAGTATACAATACAAGTCTAGTTATCGCTTCAGATATGTTCTTTTGCGTTGGAGTTCAGTTATTATTTTATAGTGGAGTAAAAGTTAGCTGATTAGTTGATTAGTTTACTGATCAAAGAGTTTGGTCATGGGAATTAACAACTGGTCTGAGCCAACAATAAAGAGCCTAGGAGGTCCCACTCTTAGCTCTGTTAGGATGCTTAGAAAGACAAATGAGGATCTTGTCAAGACAGGTTCGATCGATCAAAGGAGTCTCGATCGATTAAAGTCCAGGCAGGTTCGAGCGATCGAAAGGTTTTTAATTGATCGATCGAAGCCACTTTGATCGATTGAAGGTAAGGTTGGTTCTGGGAATCTATAAATAGGGCAGCTGTATACAAAAAATTGAGTTTGTCATTTTTATTACACCAGAAGCTGCAAAAATTGTTTTAGGCTTACCAAACCTTCCATATCCTCTCCATTAGGGTTCCCACCAATCCTAGCCTCTTTGGAAGTATCCGTAAGAGTCATAAGGGTGAAGACTACCTAGTGGACGCCGCTACATCATGAAGGAAGAAGAAAATCAGAATTGGGTTCAAGACCTGAGGTATAAACTCTTCTCCCCCTTTTGTATATGCATCTGTAGAGTTAATGAGTAGTAGATCTAGGCTACCAATAAAGCTTTTGAACCTTGTTTTCTGCTACGCGTTTGAATTAAATTTTAAACCTAATTTCCATCAACTTCATCATCGAAATTAGAATCCTCTTCTATACCCTTGAGTTAGAGTGTATTTTTATATTAAAATTGTGCTGGGATTTATCTAGTTGTGTGATATTTGGTGGATTAGTGGATTCAATCACAGGTTCTCTGAAATTAATTTTGACAAGAAAAAAGAGAAAAAGAGATAAAGTTTAGAGAGAGATTTGCACTGAGACAATAATGAACTAGCATTTCATTCAAAAATAAAAAAGATAGAAGCCTTAACAAGTGGTGAATCAATTTTTTGCTGGACTGGCTTAAACCAAGCGAAAACTTTTACATATGTTGCTATCATCTTACCAAAATTCCCCATTCTTAGGCAACATGCGAATCTTCTAGTTGTTCAAGGTCTTGCCTAGCTTGGCTTGGAAGACAGTTGGTAGAAAAGTGGCCTTTTTATTGGCCATCATGAAGATCTCCTCTTCAGACAAAGCTTGGATGCTGCCCACTGGGACCACAAAAGTCTAATCTATGGTCTGGGTAGGCTGTGAGCTTGAGATGTCCACCTCTTGGACTTTATCAGGGGCTATAACCTCGGCAGGGTAGGGAAAAGTCTTCTGTATATGGAGGATGATCCCCTCAGTGATAAGACCTGACTTCTAGCCCTTTCCAAAATTTCTTCTTATACCCGAGGCAGCAAGTGTTGTTCTGATTTGGTGGATTAACTGCCCTGTCTGCCCCTGGTTCAGTCTTCCTAGCCCCTTTCCTGGCTGATAGCCATTTAAATATCTTAAGCTGCATGGCCATGTTGACGTGAGTCTTAGAGTATGATGGCTTCCTCTCTACCTTTCCATCTGGTACATAGGTGGCACATGATAACTTGGATATCTGGTATGTAGCAGGTTCAACCTTCCACTTGCGCTGATGTGTGGGATTGAGGGTTCTACGAACATTGCATATTCTTTTTCACCATGAATGATGATCAAAAACCTCTCGATCGCATATTTAACATTTTAGTGTAGAGTAGAGGGGACTGTCCCAGCCTTGTAGATCCATGGTCTACCGATGATCATGCTGGAAGAGGCGGGGATGTCCAAGATTTTGAACGTGACTTGGAACTCATAGGGTCCTACCTTGACAAGAAGATCTATCAATCTGAAGGTTTCCCTATGGGCTCCATCAAAACCTCGGACGATAGTGTTAGATCTTCTGATTCACGTCTAATTAATGCCCATTCTCTCAATTGTGACCAAAGGGCAAACATTGACCACAGATCTAATATCAACAAGCACCTAGTTAAGTATCATGCCTAAGCATTTTACTAGAAAGTCTAGGGCCTTATTATGACCAGTCCTTTCAGGTTCGATCTCGTCATCAAAAAATGAGATCAGGTTGGTGGCAGAGATGTTAGCCATGATTTCCATAAGTTGATCGCTTAAAATGAAGTTGGAGACATGAGCCTTGTTGAGTACCTTCAAGAGGCCATTACGGTGAGTGTTAAAGGTTAGTAGTAGAGATGAATCAGCATCTGGGCAGGGGATCTGCTCAGCTGTTCGATGATCTTGTACTCGCTGCACCTAAGCATTTTTAAGGATTCTTCTACTTCTTTTTCAAAGATGGTTTGCTTAATTGGGTCATCAGTTTGGACCTGTTCATCCTGATTAATCAACCTTCCTGTCTTTAAGATTTCATCGACATTCACCTATCCTGGGATCTGATACATCCATGGGATGGCATGAGTGTCCTCCACTAGAGGTTGGATGATGGGCTGAGGAGCGTAGAGGACGATGGGAGTAAATGGTACTGAGAGGACCTCTAGTATGGGCCACACTGGAAGAGGATGTGGCTTGGCCGCCTTTTGGATTTTCGCTCACAGAGCAATTGGTGGTGCAGACATGAGAGGTAGGGAATGTACAAGTATGGAGATGGGCTCGGTCACCCTTTGGATTGCTTAAATTGGAACAATTGAAATTGGTGCAGAAATGGGGGGAAGAGAGTTTATTGATGCATGATTCATATTAAGGTTTGACCCCTTTTTTAGGCTTACCAGGATCGAGCCACCAAACCAACTTGGCGGGGAATGCTGAGTGACTGATCTGGCAACATCCTCGTATTCAATTATCACCACATTGATAGTTGGCACTGTGACTCCGTGCTGAGGGAGTGCATTGTCAGCCACATTGGCGAGTGGCTCCAAGGGCTTGATAGTTATCCTCCCCTCATCTATTAGATCTTTGATTTTATACTTCAAGGTGAAGAAATCATCTATTGAGTGCCCTAGTATTTCGGAATGGAATTCACAGCATCGAGTAAGATCATACGTCTTCGGGAGAGGGTCTGGAGTATGCCCCGTAGGGACTATCACAATGGCTCCCTAGGGCAGTAATTTGCCCAGAATAGAGTTTGGCGATTCCTCAAGTGGCAAGAACTTCTGGCTTTTTTCCAACGGCTTCCTCTGGAAGTTCATTTTCTGAAACTACTACGGCCATCCTGACCTATAACCCTAGTATTGAGGTACAAGGGGCCGTGACAGACCTTGGGTTATTTACTATACCATCGACTACTAGTACAGGGAAAAGGCTTGTTGGTACACGGGAGGCGATATAGCAGGTTGCTAGATATAGTTCACAGGAGCAAACAACATGGAATTTGGATAGATGACTGTGACCTCATTCTCTTTTTTGGCCTTCTTGTTGTAAGAGTTGCCAGCCTAATTTTAGTTAGTAGTGTCCTTTATCTTTCCTAATTGTAGGCTGTCTTCTACCATCTCCCCATGTCTGATAAGCTCAGTGAATGATCGATCGACCATTAAGATAAGTCGTTCGTAATATGGGCACTGTTGGGCATGGATGAATGACTTTACCATTCGCAATACCCTGTATTTTGGAGTGTATTAATAAATAAGACTTTATACTAATTCTGATCCCAATCGATTGCCTTTATGTCCCAATCTATTGCCACTATTTGTATACTAATCGATTACCATCTTTCCCAATCGATTGCCATCTTACTGATCTGAATTCATTACGTGGCATATACCAATCGATTGCCCTTGACTCACAATTGATTGCCATAAAATATCTGTACCCAATCGATTGCTTCTACTACCAATCGATTGGCATCTACAGAGAGCAGTTTTCAACTTCGCTTCGTGGACTGACATATGGCACTCATTTTTTTCTATATATACCAATTTTTTTATTACCTTAGGTCTATTTTGGTCAGTTGGTTTATAGAGAGAGTATATACTAATATATACACTCAAACATATATACACAACCATACACACGCTCTCGGGTAAGAGAGGGAAAGAAGAGAAAGAAGAAAATAGAAGGAAGAAGAAAGAAGAGGAGAAAGAGAAGAGGGACTGAGACAGAGCATAGAGAAAGAGAATAGGAGAGAGAAAAAGCTTGAAGATTTCCAAGCCAAACATACCCCCACATGTATCTAGGTGAGTTCTAAATTCACTTGGTTTCACTATATGATATTTTTACAAGCTTTGATATGGATTAGATGTATTAAATACGTCCTTAAGACATTTATATATATATTCTATTTTATGTTATTGCTGGAGAAGACAAACTACTAATCGATTGGACTTTTCACAATCGATTGCCATCAATTGAGTCCCAATCGATGGATAGATTACCAATCAATTTCCATTATTTGTAACCCAATCGATTACTAATGTTAGTAATCGATTCACATTGATTTGGATCTAATCGATTGATATATTTCCCCAATCGATTGTTATAGTTTTTATTACAACCGATTGACCCTTGTCCTAATCGATTGGCATTAGCAGAACATGAATTGTTTCTTTTGTTTATTTTATAAAGGGTTCGATCATTCAATTCTCGATTCGAACTTTCATTATGCGATTATGGGTTGATCAAGGATAATGTAACAATAAGGATAAGTACAATTAAGAATACCATATTAACGTGATGTTGTTAGATGCTATGTGGTTCTTATATGAGTTTGATATCTGTTCATTTCAATCAAAGTAGTCAGGCCACAATCAGAAGACATGTATCAATGTTAATACGGAACATAAGTAGGTTTGATAAGTTTTAGGAATGGTAAGTGGGCAGGGCTAAGTAGTCCTAAGATAGCCAGATGATCTATGTTATATCCTTAACGAGCAGTGGATGGTTTATATCCTTAACAAGCGGTGGATGGGGGATCACTAGTAGACATCGATGAGTCATGGCAATAGATTTGATATGTTATTGTTTGAAGCATTGTATTCCTGACATGTGGTGGATGGGTTCTATCCTTAACGAGTAGGGTATGGACCGACGTGGTGTCCATGACATGCGGTAGATGGTATATATCCTTAACGAGCAATGGATAGAATGATGGTATGTATATATAAGTTAAACGATTGAATTTGTTCTTTCAGTCAGGGTATGTTGGTTATCGTGTCGATTATCGGTCTTAGGATAAGAAGACGATAAAGGTTGAGTAACGATGTTTGAATAAAGACAAAGATACTATTATAACACTGTATCTTATTCTGTTCATAACTTGTTATTACGTTATATAATTGGTACCTTATGAGTTTCTATTTACTTAGCTCTCAGTAAACTGACAGCCATTATTGCCTAGACATTCCCCATCCAGATTATCCCATCCCTCTTGATGCAGATAATGGAGCTTATGATGACGACTAGTACACTAAGGGAGAATATGCAGAGGATGGCCCCACTGATGCCGGTTATGCTAGAGAAGATTGTTACACTGGCGACTACCTTTACTCCAACTAGAGATGGAGATTAATATTTAGTTTTATATTTCTATCAAACTTTATTAGTTTAGCGGGCACTTTGGCATAGGTTGTGTCCAGACCTATTATGATCCTGAGGACCACTCTGATATTGTAATTCATAGAATTGTTATTATAAATTCAGTTTGTTTACTGTTCCTGTTTATTAGTTGGACTAGTACTGTGTGGTGTGGACAATTTAGTGACATTCACCCATCATTCCTTAAGGACCCAAAAAGGAAATTTATCTTTCTCTATTTTTGCTATTCTGGGGCATGACACCCTTTTAGAGTCATCCATGGGAGGTACACCTAGGATCCGACCTCTCTCCAGTGATGGGCATACTCTCGAAAAGACTCGTTCATCTTTTTATATATTTTTTGCAACGAGTATCTATCTGGTGCGACATCGGTATTGTACTAGTGCTGCTGAAAAAAGGTTTTCGTGAGGTCTTCCCAAGTAGAGACCTAGGAATTGTCGAGGAGTATGTACCTTCGGAGAGCCGATCCTGCAAGATGTTTTTGGAAGAGATGGACCCATAGTCGTTCATTTTCTGCGTATTCGCCCAATTTGCTTATGTATACCCTGAGGTGGATGAACGGGTCTCCAAACCCGTCATACATTGTAAATAAGGGCATCTTGAATTTAGCTAGGAATACAATTCTCGGAGTGGCTGATAGATCAGAGAGAGACATTCCTCCCTGGGAATTGAACCCCTGCATGGCCTTGTGAGTGCTCTCTAGGCATTTAATATGTTGTACCATGGTGTTTGTTTCCTCGAGTCTCCTCAACCGTTTCCTCTTTGGCATAATGGTTGACTCCCTCATTGATAGTGATTGGCAGTATATAAACGGCTGCAGGGGAGGCTGTAAACTGGTAAGTAGGAATGGGTGGCTGGACCTGGAACGATATTGTTACCAGTGGTATTTCAGCGCATAAATAGCCGGCTGGTATAGGTAGTTGGTTCTGGCCATCAATCTGCCTTGGTGTAGTTGGTATGGCAGTATTGTCGAGTGGTACCTGATTTTGTCAGAATCAAGATAAAAAGTATACTCTACTTTAAAAGATTTGCAGTGTGGAAGTAGAGGTCAAACCCACAGAGATTGAAATACTAAAACACTTTAAATTTAAAACCTAACCCTAGTTAATTAAGAAAACAAAATTTTGGTTTTGATTTTTATTAAACTAAGAAACTAGGGAAATAAATCTACTATGAAAGTGATTCAAAGTTGTTTTGATAATATGTGTATTAAACCTAGGATTTCAAATCCACCATTAGCTTCATAATAAGGACATCTATGCATTTAATTAGCTTATTACATTGGATGATAATAGAGAATCGTAGCTTCAAGCTCAATTCCTCCGTCAAGAAGATAACTACGATTCAAGCATCAACATAATTCATCTTCGGTTGGCACGGAGTGTCTCAAACAAAACTAGGGTTTTGGCACACTTCGTCTTCCCTAGGCATGAACTATTTGACTACTTGATATCACAATTCAAATAAGCACCATTACATGTAAATAATCTAAACAAGCACAACAAATATAGACTATTGAGCACATCACATTCAAAATAGATCTAAGACAAGAATAGATTTTGAAAGCAATGATTTAATCAATAGAAGTAAGATTTTATTATTCAAAATCCTATAAACATGTAATCATCATCCATACATAATAAATCTAAAAGAAAAAAAAAATAAACACCTATTACTTGGCTAAGGTTTCATTGAAGTCCTAGATCTTGGTCTAAGCAGCCATAGAAGCGATGAATGGCAAGAGGTTGATAGAGGAGGCCATAGGAATCCTTGGTCTTCTTCTTCTCTTTGCTTTCCTCTCTTCAATGGCTGAAGTTTTTGTTGAATATGGATGTGCCTAATGTTGTGTAACCCCCAATTTTACATAAAAGAGGATACACATATAGATTTGAAGCAAGTTTTGAAAGCTTTCCTAAACCTAATCGCATTAAAACTGCTATTTTTATGTTTCTAAACATATTCATCCAATTCGGATCACACAGGAGTCTTCAACACTTGAAAATACGCATTTTTGCTTTTCTGTACATGTCGTGCGAACGCGTTTTTGGTAAGTTGCGCGAGCGAGGCGCTGGTATGTCACGCGAGCTGGCCACTTGCGTGAGATGGCTTTTTCTACTTCTTTTCTTCTCTTTTTACACCCTATTTAGCCTGGAACTCTTGTTTTCTTCCAAAACCTGCCAAAAAATGGCAAACAAAGTAAAAGTACACGAAAATAGGATAAATAGTGCTAGCAAATGTGAATCAAGGCGTGTAATTAGGACTTGTTCACTCCCGGTCACACCCCTAAACCTACATTTTGCTAGTCCTCAAGCAAAAAGAACAGAAAAGTAAAACAACTAATAAAAATCCTACTCCATTGTCACATAGATCACGATTGCATTTAGCATATACAACAAGCCTTTTAAACCTCTAGGTGTCCCTAGTTGGACGAGTGAAGTCTCATGAGGATTCTCGTCAAGTAAGACACCCACAACCATCTTTATTTCATTAAATATTTAAAAAGTTTTATTAAAAATGAAAAACATAACGCTCAATACTCCTTATTATAAAACAATGATTTGAAATAGAATAACGAACAAGAAGAAACGGAACCAAACATCCAAATCCATCATGAAAAACAATCCCAAGCACATTGCATCGTATAAATTAATAGAGTTTCTCATAAAATTGCACGTATGTGATGTGGTAGTCAAATGAACACGCGCATGTCATGAATTTGGAATATAACTCAGATAACCATCGAATTATGCTTCGACTACGAATCTCACAATGTTAATTACACTCTAAAATGAAACACTCAGAACATGTGTAATCTCTCTAATATAAAGGAAATGTGTTTTCGAAATGAGAAATACTCAGATATGACTCGAAAAAGATGCATGACATGAAAGAACAGTAGTCTCATGGATAGGACGCCAACAGTCAAGAAAAATTCATCGTTACCATGTTTTAATCCCCCTCCCATCATTTACATATCCAAACCATGTTTTCTAGGATCAAATAGGACTTTTCAAAGGTTGTAACGTGGCTCAGGCAATGAAAAAGAATAGAACGGATTCATCAAGTAATCTTCAAAATGGCATTGTAAGGCATATTCAATTTCTTTCATGATTTCTTCTACCACCATTCATCTTTTCATTCTCTTCTTTTCATATTTTTTTAATTTCTTTCCTCATCTTTTTTTTTTCTTCTTTCAACCTTATTCTTTTCTTTCTTTCCTTCTTTCAACCTTTTCGTTGCTTTTGAAATGAATATTCATTGAATACCAAGGCAACTCCCCAAACATCATTTTGTTTTCTTCTTCTTCTCAATCAACACACTGCCTTATCACCACTAAAAGTTGACCAATCTTTTAGTGGTAAACTCCAAGTTGGCCAAGTTGGAGCAAAAAAAAGGATAATGAAAAAGGGCATTTTAAAGGCTTAAAGGGACAAACTAAGGAAATTTTATCATTTATGGATAGGCCAAAGGTCAAAAGAGTGGAAAACAAAGAAGGCCTAAAATCACATCCTAGGGTGATACGGTTCTTCAACATTTACGACGGAAGATTATTTAGCATGGTAGCAAATATTTTAACTTGACTATCAACCAAAACAATAATAATGAGACTGAACAACGAGTTAAAGCGCTATTTTAATGAAATTCGACAAACACAAAATGTATTTATAACCCTCTATAAAGAAAAGGTAGGCTCAAAAGCTCACCAATTTTAGTCTCCACCATGTGTTATCTAGAAATCCGAATCATATTATAATTCACATCAAATATGTATTCAAGTGAGTATGTGCAGTGCATAGGTTTTTGTGAAAATCTATGATATAAAACTACTATTCGAACGATATATATCCTAAACGTCGCATCATGACTTCAACAAATGTTTAACCACATCTTTCCTTGTTTACCATTCTATAAAAATCCAAGTCATAACAAGAAGTATCAAATTGAGATTGTAAAAATGTCGGTAAACTCGATTATTTAAGCACAAGTATCAAAACAATTTTTGAAAAATTTGTGCATAATAATGTGCATATGAGTGCATACCCCCAAACCTAAACATTTCATTGTCCCCAATGAAATAATAAAATGAAAGAAAAAAGAGTACATAAGGAAGGAATGACAATACCTCGATCTTCGTAATCACAAATCAGGTAAGTGTATATGAGTATGGCAATAAAGTTCAATTGCTCCAAATGGAGAGACTAATTCACCTATCAATACTTGACAAAAGAAAATAAACAAACAAAAGAACAACTATAGCTATAGAAATATAAATATGTAATGCAGATCGTGGCATACTTGTTGAAAAACTCAACAAAAATAAAAAAGAACAAGCACGAATAGAACTATGAAAACAATGAAGGACTCGATCTAAAAGGGCCAACGAGAGCAAACAGAAAAGAGAAAAACACATAAGTAAGGTTTGGGAGAAAGAAGAGGAAGCAAAAGAGAAAAAAAAAACTCCCCTTGCGCGAGCGGGGCACGCGAACGACCATCGTGTGCGCGAATCCCTCTATAGGTAGATCTGAGGCTATTTTTAAGGTTCAGAAAAAAAAATTCTAAGGCAAAGGATCGCGCGAGCGACCATCCCTTGCGCGCACGATTTAAGGCGCGACATGAATCTGAGGCTATATATAAAAGGTTTGGAAAAATTTTCTCTAAGGTAAAATTTCGCGCGAGTGGGCCGCGCACGCAACATGTCCTCTTTTACTTTTCTCTTCCTTTTAATGTAAATAAGTTCAAAATAAATTGGCCCCAACCCCCAAACCTATCCAAAAATGAAAACTTGACTCAAAATGACCCAAAAAGTGTACAAAAATGAGAAAATAGAACAATAAAAGCTTGGGTTGCCTCCCAAGAAGCGTTATCTTTTACATCTTCAGCTAGACCATTCTAGCACAAGACTCATGGAGGCCGAAACTCGAACATTGTACCCTTGAAGACATTAGGGAAACTCTGGTGGAAATTGAAATAGTGTCATTATTTGTTTACCCGATCGACGGTTCTCCTTGATCATGTTCAAATCGATTTCTCACCTTCTGAGTAAATTCATCATTAGGATCTAGATTATTCGAATTCGTCCGCTCATCACTCACTGTTGATGCCAAAAATTAGTAAGAAGGATTCAGAGAGTGAAAAAGACAAGAACAAGTTGTATGTGGTTCGGTCCCGTTAATTAGGTGACCTACATCCATGGTTGCGTCTGTGTGCGTTCACTAGCAGATCAACAGCGGGCCTGGTGAGCCAACAAAGAGGGACAGCACTACCAGTAATATCGGCCAGGTATATGCGTATAATGGTGAGTTCTCTGTTGTATGCTTGTTAGCTAGAGAATTATTTTTGGATCCCTGTAGACAGGGTAGGTGGGCTCTTTTATAGATGCAAGAGTCCACCCTTACATGTAAGTTAATTGGATTAGGAAGCCTAATCTAATTACAACTGATTTGTATGATTTAGGGAGAGTTTCCTAAGCGGTTTAGGAAACTGCCACATTCCATCTTACAGACTTGTAGCTGGATTAGGAAACTGCTGGTTAGGCCGGGTCCATGGGATGCCGCGGTCTTTCATGCCCGGCCTGTTGGTACAAACTGCACGGTCCTGACGAACACCTTAGGATTGCTCAGCTATTGGTGCCTTTACTGAAGTAACCAGTACCTCTCGGTGACTTGGCAGACCGGCTTCATGGCTGGATTATTTTGGACATATCAGCTGCCCCCCATTTTCAGAACTGACTGGATGCTTCATCGGGTGAGGATCAAAAATCAGTATTCCCTTGAAAACCGTCCAGATATCCTCTGGGAATGCTGCTCGGGATGGGGGCCCACCTTCCAGATCACCCCGGTGGAGTAACCGACCGGTGCACGGAGAAGCCCGGGCGATGGTGTTGCCATGTGTCAGGGAGGAATTGGCCTGGTCAGGATCCAGCGAAGTCAGTTTGGATGTAATCGAACAGCTACGTGGTAATTGGACCGTCGCATCACGCATTTAATGCGTGCACATTTTGAGGCGACCTTTCATGGTCCTGAGGCGACAGCTGTCTGGCGGCTCTTGGCGGGAAAACTCCTGAGCCGTTGGATCTGATTGATCTGGACCACCTGTTATTCCTATATAAGGAACACTTGCTCATTTCTTCAATTCATGCTGCCAAGTGAGAGAGTTTACCGAGCGGTTTGAGAGCAAACAAGATCCTGAGCAAGATTCCAGACCCCTTTTCTGCGCTAAATCTTGTAAGTCCTTCCTTTCTGTCTTCAGTTCTTCATTCTCTTCTTCTTTTCTAAACAAAGTTGGAGGGAGCGAACCCACTTGGGTCAGAACGAGCGTGGGACTTTTTCTTTTTTAGGTTCTGTCATTTCTTCCAATTCGGAGGTATGTTAAAGCAGTTGGACCGACCGGGTGTTCCCGAGAGAGTCTTGAGAGAGTGTTACCTTTCCTCTAGAGTCTTGTATGACCTACCCTTTAGGTTATTAGATCTGCCTCCTTTGTATATCAGGCTTGGAGTCCTTGACCCATTTTTAGGTCGTCTACCTCCTAGGTCCACTATTGACGTAGACATGTGCCACTTAGACTTCAACTCGTCATCCCGATCGAAAGACAAGCAGTCACGGTCAGGGACCTTGAGCACAAGCTTAAACCCTCCCTCTTCGGCCCCCTCTGATCAGCATAGTGAGGGAAGAATACCTGCCCGGGTGTCTCACGAGGAAACGTACCGGGATTCTCCTGTGGCCTCAACATCTCGGGGGTCGGGCGATGAAGGGTCTGTACCGAACAGTCCCGGAGTTGTCTTCACCTGCGAGTCAATCATCAGCACCCTGCGTGGTCCTGATTTGGGTCGAATCAGGGATAGATATTACATTCCCGGCCCCTTCTCTCTATCGGTCCATGATGGCGGGGCTCACTTCCATGAGTCGGGCTTCATCACCCTATACGAAGACGCTTTTATGGCAGGCCTTCGCCTGCCGCTCCATCATATTGCCCGAGACGCACTCATCTAACTCGGGATATCCCCCGAGCAACTCGCCCCGAACGGTTGGCGGTATCTGATGGGGTGCATCTCTTTGTGGCCTTAAGTTCTCAGGTATGAGCTCACCCTTCAAGAGTTCTTTTGGACTCACCGACCATTCTAAGTTCACGGGGAGGCTGGCTTCTTCTCGCTCAGGGCTAGGCAGGGGTGGAAGATAATAGTAAACTGCCCAAGCAACAATAAAGGATGGAAGAAGAAATTCTTCCAAGTGTCTACCCTGGGGCTGTGTGAAAAGGCGCTGGGTGTGCAGTTGAGGACCTCTTGGGCGGGGAAACTGAGGAGTAAGCCTGATCGCTTTTCTTTCCTGATTAGTCTTTTTTCTTTTCCATGACTAACCCGCTTGTATGTTTGCCTTATAGTGGGATCAGTTGACTTGCCCAGTCTTCCCGACGAGTTCTAAGCGAGGATCTTGTCTTTGGTGGAGGACCCAACTGATATCAATCAAGTGTTGACTCGGTGGGGAAGCTCAAAGATCTCCTACGAGCCCCAGCACCACTTCATAGCTCCCATCTTCCTGGCGATCAGTCCTGGTACATCCCATCTCTTGACCGTCGATTTTTTTTTATTCGACACTTTGCAGAATTCTCATGTGCTCTTCTTCTATTTTACAGAAATGGCTCCCAAGAGCACAGCAGCCTTGAAGGAAAAAGAGGCGGCCTTGATGGTCTGGGCTGGCCAGAAGAGGAAGAAGCCAGAACCCACCGAGGGCCAGCCCCTCAATCAGATCTCCCAGGGAATCTCTATCCGGGCGAAGAAGGAGGCTGCTGCAGCCTCAACACCCGGCATCACAATCGCTGCGCCTTCACCACTTCCCCTGGTAGCCAAACCGCCCGGGGTCTCCTTCTCGAGCATGGAGGAGACAGCTCATGCGGGACCCTCTTCAAGGCCGGCGATCGAGATAGCTGACGATATCTGCGGAAGGGTCCGACCTGGGCTACTACAGAGTCAAATCAACAAATGCGCCCTGCTAAGCCCTGAGGCCATCATCGGTTGGCTATACAGCATCAGCCACATGGTAAGTCACTTTCTAACATAAACATTAGCATTTCTTCCATGCATACACTGACGTAGTCTTTTCTTGTAGATTGGCTGTATTGTGGCCGGGGCTGAAGCCACCCTTCACGGCGTTGCTAAGAGGTTGGTCGCTGCAGAGGCTGACCTTTCCGTGGAGAAGGCTGCCAGGGAGTCCACGGAGTTCACTCTCTCTGTGGAGGAGGAAAAATCCCGGGCAGCGGCCTTGGAGCTGGGGGAGACCCGCTACTCTCTTTCAACCGAGCGGACTGCCCGAAAGGTTGTCGAGTTGAAAGTTGTAGTCGTGAAGGCCGGAAGGATCACTGCCGAGAAGGACTTGGCAGCCATGATGGCCACGCTTTTGGAGCTCACTGCTGCTCGGGAGGCTGAAGCCAAGGATGCTGAGGAAGAGTTCAAGGCAGGGTTCCTCATGGGCTATACTGATTTGGCGAAGCAGGCTGCTGCCGACCACCCTGACTGGGACCTGTCAGGCTACTCTTGGACAGAGTCCAGTTACTGGAAGGAGGGCCAGGCTGACTCCGAGGTCGTTGCTGAAGCTGCACCGGTCGGGGACCCCTCTGTGGAAGAGCAGGCTGCCGAGGAGGAAGAGGTGGTGGTTGTGGATGACTAGTTTTTTTTTTTATTGTTGTATTTTTTTTTCTTTTTTGGTGAGGCTACTACAACTACCCCCCAGGCTTTGTACAGCTTTCAATCATTAAAAAAAAGGCCCTTGAGGTCAAACTTTCTTCCCATTTTCTGTTTACTTTCCATTAACTGTTTACTTTTATCTGCATTGTGCCTGTTTTTAATTGCTAGTATCCACTCGATTTTTAGCCGACCTAACCCCTGCCTTAGCAAATGGTTTAGGACCATAACCAGTAGAACACCTAGTCTTCTTGACCTATTTAAAAGGTGATTGCCCAATGTGCCATAGGAACTTATCCTATTTAGCGTCCGAGATGTCCCAGTGTATTATAGGAATACGCTGTATTACCGTCCAGTATGTCCCAGTGTATTGTAGAAGTATCATGTTTTACCATCCGGGATATTATCTCTGATCACTATAAGTACTTAGGAATATCTTCTAAATTCTTTTAGTGACCGGTGTGATTTCCTGTTTTGGCCTAATATCCCCCAGCCCCCAAGCATTTTGCTAAGGCAGGATTGTAGGAGTGAGTGGTCGTAGGAAACCGACCTGGAACATGGGTGGTTGCAGGGTCCTTTGAAGCTTGCCATTGTCGGCCACCTAGGGGTTTGCCCCCGTAGTCGGCTGGACCTAACCGAAGCTTTATGTAATTTCCTGTTTAGGTCTAGCATCCCCTTGCCCCCCGAGCGTCCTGCGAAGGCGGGGCGTGGTGAGGAGTGATCATAGGAAACCGACCTGGAACATGAGTGGTTGTAGGGTCCTTTTGTGCCTGGGTTCGGAGCCCGAGGTCTTTTTGTGCCTGGGTTCGGAGCCCGAGGTCTTTTTGTGCCTCGGGGTTAGGCCTGAGGACTTTTTTTATTGCACGGAGTACTGATAGAAGTTAATTTATAAAATAAACTATTTAATTTTATTTAAAAACAAAAATTTATAACGGTTGCTCAATTAGAGCTACAAAAACAAATTTCTCTACCAAACCAAATTCCCGTGGCCAAGTGTTACTGATAATACTTGCGGAGGTGTTGCACATTCCAAGGATGAGAGAAATCGTGCCCGTCCATGCTCTATAGCCAGTAAGATCTGGGTAGACTGGTTCACTGCTTTAAGGACGAGATCTACGACTTGAAAACTACGGTGCTTCACCTTGCTATTGTAATATCACGAAACCCGTTGCTTGTAGGCTGCCACCTTTAGATAGGCTCAGTCTCTCCTTTCCTCTACGAGATCCAGTTCTGACCGGAGAGCTTCTTCGTTATCCAGCGCACTGAAGTTAGCCACCCGATGTGTAGGCAACCCGAGCTTTATAGGGACCACCACCTCGAATCCGTAGGTTAAAGAGAACAGCATCTCGCCTGTTGTCACTTGGGGTATAGTGCAGTAGGCCCACAGGAGGGTTGGTAGTTCTTCAGCCCACAACCCTTTAGCGCCTTCAAGCCTTGTTTTGATTGACTGCAAGATTGTCCGGTTGGTTACCTCGGCTTCACCGTTGGCTTGTGGGTGCTCGGGGGAGGAATAATGGTTTAGTATGCCATAGCCCGAGTAGAACTACCTGAAGATAGGGGTGTCAAATTGTCTGCCGTTATCGCTAACCAGGACCCAGGGAATGCCGAACCTACTAAGAATATTCCTTTCTACGAAGCTTTCCATTTTCCGTTCAGTTATTGTCGCCAAGGGCTTGGCCTCTGCCCATTTGGTGAAGTAATCAATAGCGATAACAGCGAACTTGACCTGCCCTTTTCCCATAGGCAGGGGACCAACAATGTCAATACCCCACTGGGCGAACGGCCAAGGGATGTGGATTGGTGTCTGGAGCTCTCCCGGTCGGTTGATCATGGGAGAGTATCTCTAACACTTGTCACACCTTCTGACGTATTCCTGGGAATCCCGGGCCATGGTTGGCCAATAGTAACCTTGCAATAGGGCCTTCCTAGAGAGTGCCCGGCCTTCGATGTGATTCCTGCACACTCCTTCGTGGATTTCAATCAGTATCGCTTGGACATGCGCAGGGTGGACACAGCAGAGGTACGGGATAGTGAATCCACTCTTGTAGAGAATACCGACAACAAGATGGTATCGGGACGCCCGGTACTTGACCCGGTGGGCTTCTTCTTTCTCGTCTGGTAGCGCCCCTATTGTCAAGAATGTCACGATCGGGTCCATCCAGCTGGGTCTCAGGGTGACCGGATCTACTTTCATGCCTTCTGAGTTGATCACACTTGGCTCGGGTTGATATTCCATCCTTATCTCGGGCAAGTCTGACTCAGAAGATAAGGTAGGCGGGCCAACCGATCGGCCCTGGTATTTTCCTCTCTGGGTATCTGCATGATGGAAAATCCCCGGAGCTTCTTAGAAACCTCTCGGACAAGGGCCAAGTAGGCTACCATGTTGTCTTCCCGTGCTTCGTACTCTTGGTTGACCTGATTGACCACGAACTGGGAATCGCTGTATCCCTGGACCTGCTGTGCACTCATAGAAATGGCCAATTGCAATCCGACCAAGAGGGCTTCGTATTCGGCCTCGTTGTTGGAGGCACAAAACCCAAACGTTAGTGCGTATTCGAGCTGGATACCATCGAGGGAAGTTAGGATGATTCTTACCCCACTGCCTTGCTGATTCGATGAACCGTCCACATGCAGTACCCAGGTAGGGATGTCAGAATGTAACCCAGGCAGTAGCGACGGTAGCTCAGACTCTTCAACCGAGTCCTCTGGATACATGAACTCAACTAAAAA
This sequence comes from Hydrangea macrophylla, assembly GCA_033977485.1. NCBI lineage: Eukaryota > Viridiplantae > Streptophyta > Magnoliopsida > Cornales > Hydrangeaceae > Hydrangea > Hydrangea macrophylla. The sequence continues at coordinate 40,552,951 of CM066984.1, forward strand.
GTTTGCCACGGCTTGTCCCTTGATGGTTGTCCGGGGTCGGTAGATCACTTCAAACTCTTCCAACTCCAAGGCCCACTTGATGAGCCTCCTGGACGTGTCTGGACAGCTGAGGATTCTGCAGAGAGGTTGATCTATGAGGACCATAATGACATGGGCCTAAAAGTACGGACGGAGCCTTCTTGCCGAGGTGATGAGGGCGAAAGCCAGTTTTTTGATGCGGGAGTATCTGCTCTCTGCGCCCTGTAATGCCCGACTAGTATAGTACACTAGGAATTGTATCACGTGCTCTTCCCGAATGAGTGCCGAGCTAACCGCCGATGGCGACACTGCCAAGTATAAAAACAATTCTTTCCCCGACACGGGTGTTGAGAGTAGAGGAGGGGACACCAAGTACTTCTTAAGTTCCTGGAATGCCCCTTCACACTCTTCTGACCACTGGAATGCCATGGCAGTTACCGGTCGGTAGCTCGGGAGACAAATCTGTTCAGTGCGGCCATCCGTCCGGCTAGGCTCTGAACCTCCTTCGTCGATTTGGGCGACCGCATGTTGATGATGGCTTTGATCTTTTTAGGGTTTGCCTCAATTCCCCATCTGCTGACTAGATGGCCCAAAAATTTCCCGAACGAGATGCCGAGGGTGTATTTGGCCGGGTTCAACCTCATCCTGAATTTTCTCAAAATGCTGAAGGCCCCGGCCAGATGCTCAAGGTGGTCGGACTCGTCCCGGCTCTTGACCAGTATATCATCCACATATACTTCCATAGACTTCCCAATCAGATCCTTGAACATATAGTTGACCAGGCGTTGGTAGGTGGCCCCGACATTCTTGAGACCGAATGGCATAACCTTGTAGCAATACGTCCCCTGGTCAGTGATAAAGGCGGTCTTCTCTTTGTCCCTGGGGTACATGCTGATCTGGTTGTACCCCGAGTAGGCGTCCATGAATGAGAGGAGTGAGTGACTGCCTATAGAATCCACAAGGAGGTCTATCCTGGGTAGCGGATAGCAATCCTTGGGGCAAGCCTTGTTGAGGTCAGTGAAGTCCATACATATCCTCTACTTCTCGTTGCTTTTCTTTACCAGAAAGACATTAGCCAACCAGTCGGGATAGTGGACCTCTCAGATGAACTTTGCCTTCAGGAGCTTTTCCACCTCTTCGGCTACCACTGTCTGTCTTTCAGGGGCCATGCCCTTTCTCTTTTGCTTCACCGGTCGGCAATCCGGACTGACATTGAGACGATGGGACATTATCCGGGGGTAAATCCCGGGCATATCCTAATGACTCTAAGCGAAAATGTCCTGGTTTTGCCTCAGGAACTGAGTCAGTTTTTCCCTCAGGTCAGGCTCCAGCAGGGTACCAATGCTGACCGTGCAGTCGGGGTACTCGGGATTCAACGTTACTCTTTCCAATTCTTCCACCAAACCTACCGCATCGCTCTGGTCCCGGGGGTCCATCTCTTGAACGTTTAAAGTTTCAGTGATAGCCCCCCGGTGTAACGAGCTGACATAGCAACTCCGGGTGGTAGTCTGATCTCCACGCAGGCTTCCGGGTCCCTGGGGAATTGGGAACTTCACTTGTTAAGCTGTATGTGGAGACGACCGCCCTAGCCTTGTTGAGTGTTGGCCTCCCAAGAATGACATTATAGGGCGACGGGGATTCCACAATCACAAAATTGGTCAACACAGAGGCCTGCTGAGGATAGGTCCCCATGAGGACTGGGAGCTCGATTGATCCGAGCGGTTGTGTACTAGAACCATTGAACCGAACCAGGGGGTAGCAACCGGCCAGAGCCGATCCCTGGCAATCCCGAGTTGATTGAATGCTGACGTGAACATGATGTCGGATGAGCTGCCTATGTCCACTAGCACCCTCTTGATCATACAGTTGGCTATAGAAATCGTCACGACTAGCGGGTCATCATGTGGGCAGTGGACGTCCTGCAAGTCGTCGGATGTGAATGTTAGAACATCAGTTGGGGAGGAGCCGGTGGATTGGACCTGCCAGATATCCACCCGGGATGCCCGAGCATGCCTCTTCCGTGCCGACTATGAATCCCCTCCGCCTGACATTCCTCCGGAGATCACGTTAATTTAAGCGAGAGGCTGGGGTTGGCCGGGAGATTGGGCTCCTTGAGCGGGCCATCCGTCTGCTGTGACGTACTCTGCTAGATGGCCTTGCTCCATCAATTTTTTAATTACCATCTTTAGCTTGAAGCAGTCTTCTGTGTTGTGGCTATGATCTCTATGAAAGCGGTAAAACTTGTCCCGATTCCTCTTCCCGGGTGGGGCTTTAAGCTTTACCGGCTGCTGGAGTAGCCTTTGCGCCTCAGCGATGGCCATGACTTCTTGTATAGGCCGAGAAAGGGGTGTGAAAGCAATCGGGGGCTGACCCTGGACATCTTTCTGATCTTTCTTCGGCTTCTTTCCTGAGCCCTTCTCAAATTCTTCATGTTTGCGCTTGGCCTTCGGGGATTCGTCTCCCGCCTGGCTGGCATGCTTCGCCTTCAGGAACTCCTCAGTGTCTATGTACTTTTTGACCCTCTCCAAGAGTTCCACCAGGGTTGCCGGTCGGTCACGATGAAACGACGTGGCGACTTGGTGTGTTGAACTCCCGAACAGAAGGCCATAATTGCGGCCGTTTCATTGAGATTGCAAATCTGGAGCCTTTGCTGGTTGAAACGGTCCACATACTCCCTCAGGGACTCCCGTTTGCGCTGCTTGACGGTCAGTAGCTGAGTGTCCGATTGCGACCGGTCGAGCATCCCGACAAATTGGCTGATGAACAGCTTGTTGAGGGCTTTGAAATCATCGACCATCTGGGGATTTAAAGCATGGAACCACTGTGCGGCTGGCCCCTTGAGGGTATTGGGAAAGGCCAGGCACAGTAGCTCGTCCACCGTGGTGACCAGTGCCATCTGAGCCTTATAGGTGCGGATGTGGTCCACCAGGTTCCCTGTGCCGTCATAGGAGCTGAGGTGAGGGGGTTTGAACTTCCGTGGAATAGGAAACTGTGTCACCCGAGCAGTATAGGGTAATTCCGTCTTCGTGTTGGTGAGTTCATGGCCGGACTTGCGGGTTAACCTCTCAATCTACTGCTGCAGTTCCTCGACCTGGGCCTTTACGCCATCCCGCCCGGTTCTCCTGTCTATATCTGAGCGGTAGGTCGGATCGGATGACGAGGCCTCTTCTTCAAAGTGCGTCGACCTCGGGGATAGGACCCGGCTCCTAGTCCAGGAAATCGTGTGCCTAAGATCCCCCTGGCTCAGGGCCGGAGGGTCTTTGGCTAATTCCTGGGCCTTCCGTCCTGGTTCTTTTACTCTGGCCGCGCGCCGTCAGTTGATGATGGTTCTGGCATCGTCCACCCGGCGAGGATTGGACCGAGCTCGCCTCTGTGAACGCCTGGTCGTCTGGCTGCGCTCACCATCACCGAGGTGTTCCCAGTCCGGTGGGGACACTAGGGCAGAATGTGCTCGCCTTCGCGCCCGAGCGGTATCCTGAACGGGAGCGCTTTTCTCGGGCTGATCTTTTGGTGCAGGGAGCTTTTCCTACCGGGCCAAAAGCGTCTCCATCTATTCCTGTGTTCGCCGCTGGCCCTCCAAGAGTTGCGCTAGTGCTGTCATTATCTGTTCAGTAGTCATGGAGGCAGCCGGTTGCCCGGGCTACGAATCCTCCTTTCCGGGCTGAGTAGTGGCCTTCTTATTCCTTCTAGGCGGCATGTTGATCAGTCAAAGATTTATTGGTGAAAAACTCTGTCGTTTCCCACAGACGGCGCCAAACTGATGATGCCAAAAATTAGTAAGAAGGATTCAGAGAGAGAAAAAGACAAGAACAAGTTGTATGTGGTTCGGTTCTGTTGATTAGGTGACCTACGTCCACGGTTGCGTCTGTGCGCGTTCACTAGCAGATCACCAGCGGGCCTGGTGAGCCAACAAAGAGGGACGACACTACCAGTAATACCGGCCGGGTATATGCGTATAATGGTGAGTTCTCTGTTGTATGCTTGTTAGCTAGAGAATTATTTTCGGATCCCTATAGACAGGGTAGGTGGGCTCTTTTATAGATGCAAGAGTCCACCCTTACATGGTAAGTTAATTGGATTAGGAAGCCTAATCTAATTACAATTGATTTGCATGATTTGGGGAGAGTTTCCTAAACAGTTTAGGAAACTGCCACATTCCATCTTGCAGACTTGTAGCTGGTTTAGGAAACTGCTGGTTAGGCCGGGTCCATGGGATGCCGCGGTCTTTCATGCCCGGCCTGTTGGTACGAACCGCACGGTCTTGACGAACACCTCGGGATTGCTCGGCTATTGGCGCCTTTACTAAAGTAACCAGCACCTCTCAATGACTTGGCAGACCGGCTTCATGGCTGGATTATTTTGGACATATCACTCACTATATTTTTCTTCTTACTCATATTTATTTCTGTATTAGGTTCAAATGTTCGGCTAACCTCACTATCTGCCACACATGGGTAATCATCATCATTGGGAGGTTGATCAACAGTGTTAAAAACATTTAATTTTAGGTTCATGTTCTCAAATAACACTTTCATTAACCCTATTCGACGTGGTTGCTAAGAATGGATGACCAAGAATGACAGGAGTGTGTTTCCTAGCATATAGCACAGGTTTAGTGTCAAGGACCATAAAATTGATGGGATAATAGCATTTGTCGACTTTAACTAGGACGTCTTCAATAATCCTCTAGGAATCTTGATGGAACGATCCGCTAAATGTATGGTAGCGACCATGGGTTTAAGTTCACCTAATCTTAGTTGTTTGTAGATGGTGTAAGGTAAGAGATTGATACTTGTTCCTAAGTCAAGTAGAGCCCGATGAATGATAGTGTCACCTATGACACATGAAATTGTTGGTGTACCGGGATCCTTATACTTTGGAGGAGCATTTTGGACTATGCAACTTGCGCTTTTGAGTGCATAGGTCTTTAAGACATTAAGCATAAGTAGGAATTTGTTTTATAGCGTCGAGGAATGGAATATTGACTTTCACTTATTTAAACACCTCGAGTATATCTTCAATTTTTGACCCTTTCTTTGAAAACTATGACGGTTCCTCAATGTTTGGTGGGAAAGGCATTTTTGGAACATAATCTATCGGGGTCGTTACATACTCTTTCTTAATTTGACTCATGTCCTCACTCCTCTGTTGATTTGAGTTAATGTTCACATCTTTTAAATCATCTCTCAGAATCTCTATGACTTCTTCCTCACGGGAAGTCATCCTAGTCGAGATGGCATTTACTTGCTCACTTGTATCCTTAATCTTATATTGTCCCTTAGGGTTTTGAATAGTTTGACTAGGAAACTTACCTTCGTTTCTACGACTCACCGCATTAGCTAGTTGTCCCATTTGAGACTCAAGTTTTGCAATGGATTGTGTGTGAGAGTGCACTATTCGTGCTTGTGCTTGTGCTTGCGTTTCAATATTCTTAAGGTACTCTAACACCTTCGCCTCAAAAGCATTATCCCTTGAAGGGTTAGGATTAGGAGGGGGTGTTGGTATTGACTTTGTTGAAACTGGGGTCGGTAAGTATTAGAAAAATTAGTCATCATAGGATTATAACTATTTCATAGGAATTATTGAATAGAGTGTATGTGTTGCTCCACGAATTCTTAAAATTAAGACACGGATGAGCATGCAAGTCTAGAATGAGAATGATTGGAACATATTTGACAAATTTCATAAGAGGGTGAGCCTGTCGTTTGGTTCATCATCATAAAAATCGGTCAAGTTTTTTAGATAGTTCTTGAAATTAAATTGAGTGACTTGACTCGAACAGCTCCTCTCGCTTAGGTTAAGGGGGAAGCCAACCCTCAGGACGTACCGGTATAGCTTGATGCATCGAATTTTCACTTAACGTTTCAAAATTTTTCCATGCCTCATCGGCACTTTTGTGTAGGAAGGTACCCGCACAAATGACATCGACGGTATTACGAACAGAGGGAACAAGTCCCTCATAGAAGATTTGCACCAATTGCCACTTGGGAATTTGATGATGTGGGCAAGAGCGCAATAATTCTTTAAATTGTTCCCAAGTGTCATAGAGCGTTTCCCCAACTTGCATCACAAAGTTCATTATAGATTTTCTTGTTTGATTAGTTCTTGTGATGGGGAAAAACTTTTGTAAAAATGTGGTATGTAATGCTTCCCATGTTCTTATAGTGTTTGGCTCAAGAGATTGGAGCCAATACTTAGCTTTATCTTTTAAGAAGAATGGGAAAAGACGTAATTTTAATTCATCGTTAGTTAGATTTTGGATTTTCAATGTAGAGCATATGTCTTGGAACTCTCCTAAGTGATGATAAGGATCTTCTTTAATATGGTCATGGAATGAAGGGAGTAGCGCGATGGTAGATGAATTTATCTCAAAGTGAGATGCCGTCACCTCTAGTAATTCAATACATGCTTGTGGCGTGTAGGTCGTAGGAATGAAATAATCTTTTAGTGGAGGAGGTTGAGGTACGTTAGGGTTATTTATATTATTTCCATTGTTCCCGTTGTTTCCAAAGTCAGCCATTGTAATAAGTTCAATGTTATTAGTTCGAGTTTTTCTTAAACATTTAAGGGTGCTTTGAATTTCGGTCTGAAACGACAATGACGACAGTTTTGGAGTTGATTCGTCATCTAACAACAATCGAACTCTAGAAGCTTGGGTTGATGACCTAAGGACTCTTAGGGTACATTCAAGTTCAGGATCGAAAGATTGTAATTCGGGTTTACTTGAATGCATACCAAACATAAACTAAATAAAATGACACTATGAGAACTACTCTAAACTACGATTGCTCAAACCAATAAGTTAAGAAACAACGCAAATAAAGAAACTAATCACACAACACAACTATGATGCATGCAATTATCCTATATGTAGTGATTCGCGTCAAAGCCCAGCACCCCGGGTTTCCTAGCTATGCACATGTAAATCACCCCTAATGCAAATAGTGCGTCTCAGTGCCCTGACTTACAGTGGTCTGAAGCAAATTTTAAAGGAAGCGATTTACTTGAATTTTGCCTTTTTGTTTTTTTAATTGATTCGTGTAAGCTCCTTTGATGTGGTAAGCTCTTCCACTCTGAAACGCTAGAATTTGGTGACACGAGAAACTACAAAACAAAAGGAAAAGTTAGTGACTCAAAACAAAAATGGAAAATAAGAAAAAGAAAACCTAATCTAATATTTACGAATTAACTAAACTAAGATTCTAAAATTAAAGGTAGTAATTTGCAATCCCTGGCAACGGAGCCAAAATTGATCTTGTCAGAATCAAGATAAAAAGTATACTCTACTTTAAAAGATTTATAGTGTGGAAGTAGAGGTCGAACCCATAGAGATTGAAATACTAAAACACTTTAATTTGAAAACCTAACCCTAGTTAATTAAGAAACGGAATTTGATTTTATTTTTATTACACAAAGAAACTAAGGAAATAAATCTAACTATGAAAGTGATTAAAAGTTGTTTTGATAAAGTGTATTCAATCTAGGACTGTAAATCCACCACTAGCTTCATAATAAGGATATCTATGCACTCAATTAGCTTATTACATTCAATGATAATGGGGAATCGTAGCTACAAGCCTAATTCCTCTGTCAAGAAGATAACTACGATTCAAGCATCAACATAATTCATCTTCGGTTGGCACGGAGTATCTTATACTAAACTAGGGATGTGCCACACTCCATCTTCCCTAGGCATGAACTATTCGACTACTTGATATCATAATTCAAATAAGTACCATGACATGTAAATAATCTATGCAAGCACAGCAAATATAGACTATTGAGCACATCACATTCAAAATAGATCTAAGACAAGAATAGATTTTGAAATCAATGATTTAACCAATAGAAGTACGATTTTATTGTTCAAAATCCTCTAAACATGTAATCATCATCCATATATAATAAATCTAAAAGAAAAAAACATAAATAATACACTATTACTTGGCTAAGGGTTCATTGAAACCCTAGATCTTGGTCTAAGTGGCCATAGAAGCGATGAATGGCAAGAGGTTGATGGAGGAGGCCATGGGAATCCTTGGTCTTCTTCTTCTCCTTGCTTTCCTCTCTTCAATGGCTGAAGTTTTTGTATATAGATGTGTCTAATGTTGTGTAACCCCCAATTTTACTTAAAAGAAGATATATATATATATATAATTATAGATTTAGAGCAAGTTTTAAAAGCTTTCCTAAATCTAATCGCACTAAAACTGCTATTTTTACATTTCAGGAGGTATTCAGCCAATTTCGATTGCATATGAGTCTTCAACACTTGAAAATACGTATTTTTGCTTTTTTGTACAGGTTGCACAAGCGAGCCGCTGTAGACACCCAATTTTGACCACACTGATAGGATTTAGGGTGGATAACATTTTGGAGGATTTAATGATGAAATATACCCCATGGAAGGTACTGGATTCCACACAATCAAAAGGTCAAACTTCGAAAAGTGACTTTAAGCTCAAAAAGGCCCTTTTCCATGCATATATCCTCAATTTTGTCAAAATCGTCTCTCAGAATTCATATTCACTCAAGGTTATATGAACATGAAGTGTTCTAAACACAATATTCTAAGTATCCAGAGATTCAATTTCAAAGAAAAGTTCGAAATCAATGCACATTTAAAAGTAATTTTGGAAGAAAAGTCATTTGATTTGAAAAAGACGACGAAAGTTTCGGAGGACTTCCAGACTTCAATTAGACTTCAATTCTCATTTCAAAACCTCCTAGAATATTTTATACTAAAATTCAAATCGACAACTTTCCAACAGTACGTAAACAGAAGATTTTGGAAACCAAAAAGCATTTTTACAAAAATTTGGAAAAGCAGTGCACGTAATTTTTAAAACAGGACTTAAGGGCAATCAAGGGAACAAGAAATGTAGGTGGCGGTTTCCCCCTTAACCACCACCTATATATCATGTTCTCTACTGAGCTTTTTGAGTCCAGAACCTTCTAGAAGCCTCCCACTGCGAGAAAATTGCCTGGAAACTATGTTTAGGCACCGAAATGGCCATTTTAACCCTTTTCTGATCTCTGAAAATCCTATTTTAACCCTGAAACTTAAGAGTTAAGTTTTAAAAATTCTGTATATAGATTCCATACATCTCATATCAGATCATGTTGAATCATCTTGAAGAAGCATTAAGTACTTGAAGATACATTCATATGTACTTTTAATTTAAGAGAGATTTTCTAGAGAGAAGAATTGAATCATGAATGAAATTTCTATAAAATTAATCTCAAGATAGTTAGATTAGAAAATTTGATCACAATTTTTACATCAATTGCCTCCCTCAACTTCCATGGATGAGTGATTGAAGAACTTGAAGAATACTTTAAGAAGAAGACTCTTCAAATCAACTTTGATTGCATAATTGAGAATCGACCAAGAGGTAGACATCATAATTCATCTCTAATTCCTAATTTTATATATAGATCTATAAAACTTGGATATAGTTTAGTTTTATCTTATTTGTTAGAACACTCATCTTCTTCCTCTCTTGTTCTTCACACACTCACATAGCTAGATCCAAGTCTCTCTTGATTTTGAGGATAATTCTTAATTAGATATTGATTTTCACTTTTGATTTTCAATTTTGATATCATTCTTCTATTTAGTTTAGATCCATGCATACATGATTATATATATGTATCTATTTTGAATTCTATGATGGTTTGGAAGTATGATCTATGAGAAGGATGATTCCTATGTTCATACCTATCTCTTGATTATTCCTATTACCTAGAATTCCTATTGAATTTTATCTCCAATAGGATATTTGTATGTCCCTTTGATCTATGATCCCAAGTTCTTCATAGAACTTGAGGGCTAAATTGATTGGAAATCATGATAATTAAGTTGGTCTATGAGTTTGATCTCTCTAATAAGCTTCAACCAACACCAAAGATGTTTTCCTTACAATTTAAAATGAATTAGACAAAATTCAGCAAAATAGATTGATTTTGTCCATAAGATTTGGTCAACCAAAATCCATACTTTGATGGATTTCAAATTTTCTAGGTTAACTTTGATGAATTAGCTTTCATTCGATCCATTTTGAGAACCTCTAGGATCCATATGCTATTTTTAGAAATTGTTGAGAAATCGGTTGACAGATGTGAACATAGTCTCTTTGTATTTGAATTTAAAAAATTTATGATAGTTATCAACAATCCTCTTTTTGGAGATGATTCCTAACTCGTGTATCTATATGCCGATGTAAAATTGTGAGCATACGATTGAGTTAAGATCATTTTCTAAGCGTTTGAAGTTGATACAACTATTCTGGAATTTTCTAAGTTTAACTACAATCATGAGTATGTATACAAAATGGTCATACCTTGATAACTCAACAATAATTGATGAATAAAACTTGGTTTAGAAATCATCTAGGATAAATTGATGAGAGATCAAAAGCTTAGATTAACTTGATTAATATGATTTATGAACTTCAATTACATTTTATATTCCTTTGTCAAATGATACCAAACTTCCAGAATAACAGAGTCTGTTTAAAACAACTTTTCATAAACTGTAGGATCATGACATGTCCATGGGATTATTTCTATCATAAATTACAATAAAATAGCTTTCTTTTGACACTAAATAGAGCTTCACATATTTTTGTAGAATTAATTATGATTTTTACAAAAATAGTGGACAGTCCTAATCCATTGTTCCCAAAACTCTTATTTCTCAAACTTCAAAAATGGTAAAGAGGTCTACTTTTTGGAAAAGTTCCCTAAGACATGTATCTAACTTTCGGTAAAAGGGTTTTAACCAAGCTTATGTTTAAGACCACTTTTGATAAGATTAATTAGAGGTTGTTGAATCTGGAAATTTGATTGATGATGTCTTTTCCTTGTTTATCATGCATATCATTTATTTGCTTGTATATTTTTGTAATGCTTGGGTATTCCTTTGTGTCTTAGTTCAGAGAACTGAATGCCGTGGATCCAGACTTCGATTTGTGGCCTTGCCTCGTCTACATGTGGCTTAGTGCCCATGTATCGTGTACTATCTCTATCCTTTCTCTTAGAATTTGTATAGGTTTACAACTTTATTTTCAACGACACATTTCCTTTAGGATAGTCCTCGTTTATATGCTTATATGTTAGAGACATCTTATCTAGGATTGTTGCATGATTGCATTACACGTTTCCTTTCTTTTGCTTTTTGCGACTCCGTTTGAGTCAACCAGATGTAAGTCTTCTCGTTCCCTCTTGCATATCATGACATGTTTCCTTTACTTGCATCGATCCCGGGCGGGACTAGCCACTATAAGTGTACTTGTCTCTTGTATTGCATGTGCATCCGACTTTTACTTGGTTTAATCTTTTGACATGAATTTTCTTAGATGTTCCCTTTTGACATATATATATTGATGAGAACATGGCGGCTAGCACAAGGTGGAATGCGGACCCGAACCACGTGCCAATTGGTCCGGTTACAAGGGCGCGAGCAAAGCGGTTCAAGGACAATCTCAATGGGCTGGTTCAACAAATTTGGGTTGAGACTAATCTGAGTGGCCCAAAGGAGGATACTAGTGATCCACAAGGCTGGGTGTCCATGATTCAAGCTCTAGAATAAATTATAGGCTTGCATGCCAACTTAGGGATTTTTTATATTCATTAGTTTCCTTTTATTTTAGTTTTGGGATGAATTATATTGGACCATAATATTTCGTAGGCTTAAAAGGGCCCAACTTTAAGCCTCAGCTATTTAAACAGTTTTAGGGTTTGTAATATTCAGTTTTGATCATTAATAATATTGTGAGAGTTTTCTCTTTGGTTCTTTGAAGAACTATTCGAACTTATCAGATTTACTCTGTGGCGTTCATACCTTGACTTATCAATCGAGTTTTCCATCCTTGATTGTGGCGTCTTCATCCTTTATACCAAGGTTCGCATCTGTTATAGGTGTTGGGTCGCGGTTTCCATTGAATCTGACAGTAGAACGGTCCGAGACATTAATCGTGTTACGGGTTTCGTCGCATTATTGGCGGGGTTCGTATCAGTTGGTATCAGAGCACAGTTCAAGTCTCAGGTTTATCATATCTTTTTCGTTTCTGTTCTTATTCGTTTCTTCTGGTTCTGTTCTTATTCGTTTTTGTTTCTGTTCGTTTTCTTATTCGTTCTCGTTTCTGAACCGTATAAAAAAAAAAGGTGTTCGATTACGATCTGGAATTTTGTGTTTAGGGTTTGCGAATCTGATCTGTGATTTGCCCTTGTTACTTCGTGTTTGTTCATTCTCGTGATCGTTGTTATTCTGGGTTTTATTTTTCTTGGAATTAGGGTTCCTGAATCAGATACGTGAACTGTGAAGTCTGCCTGATTATTCAAGAAAAAAAAATACAAAAAAAGAAAAAAAAAAAAAAGAAAAAAAAAAAAGAAAAGAAAAGAAGAGAAGAGGAGAGATCTGTAGGGGAGGAAAAAAAAAAAAAAAAGTCCAAAAACTCGGCTTAAAATTTTATTTTTGTTTTGTGATATTTGGGGTCTAAGGAGTCCGAATCTGACCTTACTCCATAGTGCAAAAAAAAAATTTCCGAAAATTCCATTTTTTTGTGCTTTTGGAAACCTAGCCATCCACGTTCGTTTTTAGTCGTGCTTTCAGCGTCCAAATTTGATTGGTCTAGTTTGGGTATGGATTGTTACTGAGAAATTCTAGTCATTGTTTGAGCAGTTTCATAAGAACCGAGTGAAGATTACTACGAGTGGAAAAAGGCAAGAGTGGTGAGCACATAAGAGGGTAAAAGCCAAATTGATTTTCAGTTTAAACACGAGTGAACTTGAGTGATACATCCTAGTTGAGTGAAACACGTGAGCGAGAGTTGTGAGGTCCTGTATATTTTTTTTATCTAATCTTTGTTTTGCAGCGAAATATGGCCCATAAAGACGAAATTAATGCCGGGGAGGTTTCGGGAGAGACTGATCAGAAACTACTATTGGAGGCATTAATGGGTGAAATGAGGAGGGTATTGAGGACAGAGATGGAACAAGTTCATGAACGGATAGATAGAGTAGAGAATGCACGTGTGGAGCAGCCACAAAACAATACTCATCATGGACGTAGAAGAGAGAGAGTTCAACCGAGGGGAGTGAGAGTTGAAGAAGAGGAGTATTTTTGGGGAGACTTTGACGAAGAAAATGATCAGGAGTCAATAGATAATCATAGGAGATATGGTGGTCGGGGTAGAGAAGTTAGGTTTAGAGAAGCTAGGAACCGGGAAGATAATAGTTTGGGTAGTATTAAGATGAAGATTCCTTCGTTTCAAGGGAAGAATGATCCGGAAGCCTATCTAGAATGGGAGAAGAAGGTAGAATTAGTATTTGATTGCCACCATTACTCTGAGGCTAAGAAGGTAAAACTTGCTGCCATTGAATTTTCTGATTATGCTATCATTTGGTGGGATCAATTGGTGTTGAATAGGAGAAGAAATAGGGAGCGTCCAATAGAGACATGGGAGGATATGAAAACTGTGATGAGGAAGCGGTTCGTTCCAAGCTATTATTACCGAGAGTTGTACAACAAGTTGCAAAGTTTGAGGCAAGGTAATAGGAGTGTGGAAGAATATTATAAGGAGATGGAAGTTGCTATGATTCGAGCGAATGTAGAGGAAGATCGAGAGGCTACAATGGCTAGATTCTTAGTTGGGTTGAATCGGGAAATTGCCAATGCAGTGGAATTGCAACACTATGTTGAGTTGGAGGATATGGTACACATGGCTATTAAAATTGAGAATCAACTCAAGAGGAGGGGCAGGAGCACACGTCCAAGCCAAAATCCAAGCCAAAATTCCAATACATCCGCTTGGAAACCAAATAATTGGAAAAGAGATGAGAAGCAGCCTTTGGTGAAGCCAAAAACTGAGCAAAAACAAGAGGTGGCCAGCCATGGAAATCAAGGTAAATCCGATTCGTCTACTTCTCAGAACCGTGATATTAAGTGTTTTAAGTGCCAAGGTAGGGGACATATAGCTAGCCAATGTCCGAACAAGAGAGTTATGGTGTTACGAGATAATGGTGAGATTGAAACCGAAGATGAAGATGACAACGAATCTGTGCCACCATTGGAGGATGCCGATGATGAAGAGTACGCTGCCCAAGGGGATTTGTTAGTGGCAAGGAGAGCTCTAAATATGCAGGTTAAGGAAGATGATGAGGCACAACGGGAGAACATCTTTCATACGAGATGTCATGTCAAAGATAAGGTGTGTAGTGTGATCATAGATGGGGGGAGTTGTACTAACGTTGCTAGCACAACTTTGGTGGAAAAATTAGGGCTGCCAACAATCAAGCATCCACGACCTTATAAATTGCAATGGCTCAATGATAGTGGTGAAGTAAGGGTAACTAAACAGGTGTTAGTTTCTTTTCGTATTGGGAAATATGAAGATGAAGTTTTGAGTGATGTGGTTCCGATGCAAGCTGGACACTTGTTGTTAGGGAGGCCATGGTAATTTGATCGACGTGTTAAGCATGATGGTTTCACAAATAAATACTCGTTCGTGCTTAATCAAAGGACAATCACCTTAGTGCCTTTGACACCGAAGCAAGTTTATGAAGATCAAGTGAGGTTGCAAAGGGAGAGTGAACAAAAGAGAAAGAGTGAGAAAAATGAGAGAGAAAAAGAAAAGAAAAATGCAGCCATTGAGGGAAAATTAGAGGGAAACCAAAAAAAGAATTTTTATGCAAAAGCGAGTGAGATCAAACGAGCGTTGTTTTCAAATCAGCCTATGATTGTACTTTTGTACAAAGAGGCATTTTTAAACACTAACCAAATTGACTCATCTTTGCCTAGTTCTGTTGTTTCTCTTTTGCAGGAGTTTGGTGATATCTTTCCCGAGGAGGTTCCACATGGTTTACCCCCTATTCGAGGGATTGAACATCAAATTGATTTCGTGCCCGGTGCTACCATTCCAAACCGACCAACCTATAGAAGCAATCCTGAGGAGACAAAGGAGCTACAAAAGCAGGTTAGTGAGTTGATGGAAAAGGGGTACGTAAGAGAAAGTATGAGTCCATGCGCCGTTCCGGTGATTTTGGTTCCTAAGAAGGATGGGACGTGGAGAATGTGCGTTGATTGCCGAGCCGTCAACAACATAACGGTAAAGTATCGACACCCTATTCCTTGCTTAGATGATATGTTAGATGAGTTGCATGGTTCTTGTATATTTTCTAAGATTGATTTGAAAAGTGGGTATCATCAAATTAGAATGAAAGAAGGTGATGAATGGAAAACTGCATTTAAAACAAAATATGGTTTGTATGAATGGTTAGTTATGCCTTTTGGATTAACTAATGCTCCTAGTACTTTTATGAGATTGATGAACCATGTTTTGCGTGCTTTCATTGGAAAATTTGTAGTTGTTTATTTTGATGATATCCTGATTTATAGCAAAAACTTGGAAGAGCATTTGAAGCATTTAAAACTTGTGTTAGATGTGCTTAGAAATGAAAAGTTGTTTGCTAACCTAAAGAAGTGCACTTTTTGCACCGATAAGCTTGTGTTTCTTGGTTTTGTTGTGTGTGCACAAGGAATACAGGTTGATGAAGAAAAGATTTGTGCTATCCAAGAATGGCCAAGCCCATCTAGTGTAAGTAATGTGCGAAGTTTTCATGGACTTGCTAGTTTTTACAGGAGGTTCGTGAAAGACTTCAGTAATATAGCTGCACCGATAACCGAAGTCATCAAGAAAAATGTTGGGTTCAAATGGGGGGAAGAGCAAGAGAAGGCATTTCAATTACTCAAGGATAAGTTAACTCATGCACCTTTACTTGCTTTACCTAACTTTACAAAAACTTTTGAAATTGAATGTGATGCTTCAGGTTTAGGTATTGGCGCCGTGCTTATGCAAGAAGGAAGACCGATTGCATACTTTAGTGAGAAGTTAAGTGGGGCTGCCTTAAACTATCCCACGTATGACAAAGAGATGTATGCATTGGTTCGAGCTTTGGAGACATGGCAGCATTACTTGTGGCCTAAAGAGTTCGTGATTCACACCGATCATGAGTCTTTAAAGCACCTTAAAGTCCAACACAAGCTGAACAAGAGGCATGCACGATGGGTTGAATTCATTGAGACGTTTCCATACGTCATTCGATATAAACAAGGTAAGGAGAACATCGTTGCCGATGCACTTTCTCGAAGGTACATTCTAATCTCTACTCTTGATGCTAAGATTCTTGGTTTTGAGCATATTAAGGAATTGTATCCTTTAGATCTCGATTTTAGTGAAGAATTTGAATCTTGTGAAAAAACAGCCCATAATAAATTCTATAGGCATGAGGGGTTTTTATTTCGAGAAAATAAATTGTGCATTCCAACTTGTTCAGTGAGAGAGTTGCTTGTGCGAGAGTCACATGGGGGAGGGTTAATGGGACATTTTGGGGTAGTAAAAACATTAGCCGTTTTACAAGAACACTTCTATTGGTCACGCATGAAACAAGATGTTGAGAGAATTTGTGGTAGATGTGTCAAATGTAGGTGAGCGAAATCTAGAGTACAACCCCATGGCTTATACACACCTCTTCCAATTCCTAGTGAACCATGGATTGATATTTCAATGGATTTTGTGTTAGGTTTACCTAGGACTAAACACAGTCGAGACTCAATTTTTGTGGTTGTGGATAGATTTTCCAAGATGGCACATTTTATTCCATGTCACAAAACTGATGATGCTTCACATGTTGCTAATTTGTTCTTTAAGGAGATTGTGAGATTACATGGTATGCCTAGAACCATTGTTTCGGATAGAGATGCTAAATTCTTGAGTTACTTTTGGAAGACCTTGTGGTGTAAGTTGGGGACTAAGTTATTATTTTCTACTACTTGTCATCCACAAACTGATGGTCAAACTGAAGTAGTAAATAGGACTTTATCTACTTTGTTAAGGGCTATTATTAAAAAGAACATCAAAACATGGGAAGAATGTTTACCACATGTTGAGTTTGCTTATAATCGTACTATCCATTCTGCTACTAAATTTTCACCCTTTGAAATTGTGTATGGTTTTAATCCTTTAACTCCTTTGGATTTATCTCCTTTACCTGTGACTGAGCGTGTTAATTTAGATGGAAAAAAGAAAGCAGATTTTGTTAAGCAGATTCATGAGAAAGCAAGGCTCAATATTGAGCGAAGAACGGAGCAATATGCAACGCAAGCTAACAAAGGGCGACGCAATATCATCTTTGAACCTGGAGATTGGGTTTGGGTACACATGCGAAAAGAAAGATTTCCAGCACAAAGGCGTTCTAAATTGCTTCCCCGAGGCGATGGTCCTTTTTCAAGTTCTTGAGCGCATCAATGACAATGCCTACAAGCTAGAGTTGCCTGGTGAGTATAATGTTAGTACTACTTTTAATGTTGCTGATTTATCTCCTTTTGATGTAGGTGATGATTTGAGGACAAATCCTTTTCAAGAGGAGGGGAATGATGAGAACATGGCGGCTAGCACAAGGTGGAATGCGGACCCGAACCACGTGCCAATTGGTCCGGTTACAAGGGCGCGAGCAAAGCAGTTCAAGGACAATCTCAATGGGCTGGTTCAACAAATTTGGGTTGAGACTAATCTGAGTGGCCCAAAGGAGGATACTAGTGATCCACAAGGCTGGGTGTCCATGATTCAAGCTCTAGAATAAATTATAGGCTTGCATGCCAACTTAGGGATTTTTTATATTCATTAGTTTCCTTTTATTTTAGTTTTGGGATGAATTATATTGGACCATAATATTTCGTAGGCTTAAAAGGGCCCAACTTTAAGCCTCAGCTATTTAAACAGTTTTAGGGTTTGTAATATTCAGTTTTGATCATTAATAATATTGTGAGAGTTTTCTCTTTGGTTCTTTGAAGAACTATTCGAACTTATCAGATTTACTCTGTGGCGTTCATACCTTGACTTATCAATCGAGTTTTCCATCCTTGATTGTGGCGTCTTCATCCTTTATACCAAGGTTCGCATCTGTTATAGGTGTTGGGTCGCGGTTTCCATTGAATCTGACAGGAGAACGGTCCGAGACATTAATCGTGTTACGGGTTTCGTCGCATTATTGGCGGGGTTCGTATCATATATTATCTAGTATGTTTGAGGAAACAACGCCAATTATTAGTTAAGAACAATATTTGAATCAAGGCCTACCATTTAGTAGGTCGAGGAGAGGGTGCTTTAGTCCTGCTTAGGCTCCTTCCCCTCTTGTACCAAGACCCCCGAACCTAGTTTCTGGTAATGAAGGGCGAGGAACCTTATTCAATTTTGGGCGAGTCAAACTTGGGTTTCCTAATTCCCGATACAAAGAGAGGAAGTTCTAGTTTCCCTAAAGTGTTCTCCTTGGATTCGTCCCGGGACACTATCGAGGGAAACGCCAGGACCCCCGTCTATGCAGTTCACGGTCCCACACTGGGGATTTGAACATGAAACCTATAGTTTCTTGTTCTTCGAGGGTTTGACTTGAGCCAAAGAATATCCTTATTATTAATTTAATAATCGTGTTATTTCTGCCTGCATTTGCACTTGCATTGTTCTTTCACCGCGACTGCTTGAGACCATTGCCTTGTAGATGGAGGGCCAATTGCCTTGTGGGTGGAGGGCCCCCTTTCCTCCAATCATCAAGAGACTTTGGTAGCATGTAGTCACTATTAGCCTTGTACCGCATGCGGTATATAGAGCCCTTGGCTTTGCTAATGGATCCTTTATGAGACTAAAACCCGGCCTTTGCATATAGTTTCTATAGAACCCTTTAATTAGGATCCTGATTATTATCTTTGATTAGGACAATGTGATGAATTATTTGCGTTTGCCCATAAGGGATTATGTAGATGATGAGGACGTGTATGCGAAGGCATCATCAAACCTTGTATGGTAGATTTCTCTAGGGTAGTATGGTCTTTATCTGAACATCCAATCATCATTCAAGGAAGATTTTTGAAAATATCGAAAATACAAGCACTTCTTTGAAAAACCCAAGTCTTTTGAAAATTCTAGGAACTTCCCTTTTGCAAAATTTGCTTTGAAATGCACTTTTACAAAATCCTTCCAAATTTTTCCCTAGATTTTAGAGAATTTCAAAATTCCTACTTTGATGATTCAATTTCAAATTCTCCTCTCGGATTTTAGAAGATTTCAAATTTCCTACTTTGGTTTTCAAGAAAAAAAATCATGATTTCACACTTTGATGATTCAAAATTCAAATTTTTTCCTCTCAGATTTTAGAAATTCCAATTTCATACCTCAATTTTAAAGAATCATAATTTCGCACCCCAAGCATTGATGGTTCAAAAATTTTTTTGCAAATCTCCCCCTCTCTTTCAAGATTTTTATGAAAAATTCAATTTTGTAAACCTCAGCCATCAAGAATTTCAAAGCTAAAAATCTTTGAATAATGATCGGATTAGTAGGGTGATTAGCATACTCAAGGAATCTTATGTGTTTATGTGTTGATATGCTAGGTCTAAGCTAGATTGAGGTGCATTGCATTTAGATTAGATTGCATTTCATCTGCATTGCATACACTACACGAGCATTGCATATATGATTCACAAGTGCGACGCCTCTAGTATACTTTCAAAAAGAAAAGATTTGTTTTCCTCAGAATTTTGAAAAAGATTTCTTTGATTTTAAAAATGTTTTTGAAAAGGAAATGATTTCCCATCTTTGATTTTCAATCAACTTTTGTGAAAACCATTCTTTGAAAAAAAAAATTCGATAAAGATACCTAATTATTTGAAAATTCCTAATAAATCCAGAAAAAAAAAAAGATAGGACCAAAAAGTTGTACTCCCTCTTGGGTCAGAGCTCCAAATAGTCGTTTAAGGAATAGCTGAGTACGAAGCTGATATGGAAGCCAGGTTGGCTGCAATGCAAATTATGTTGGATCAGAGCAGAGAGTAGTATAGGGAACAACTTGCCACTATGATGAGAATGATTGAGCGGTTGACTAATCTGCCAGCACCACCGCCTCTAGTGAATCATGAGGGAGAAGACTTTGGGGAGATAGTTTGACCAAAGGTTCAGCTAGATCAGGAAACTCAGGATAAGTTGGCTAAAATAGACAAGCTATTGAGTGTGATCAGGAAGAGCAAAGGGGTTAATGAATATCTGTTTGATATAGAAGGTCTGTGTGATGCTCCAAAAGCAAAACCCCCTGATAAGTTCAAAATGCCTCATATCAAATTCTTCGACGGAATTGGAAATCCAAAGAGCCATCTAAGGCTTTATGTGGGAGTCTTACAGCCCATGGGCATTGGGTCTGACTGTTTTGTCATGCTAGTTCAAAGAACTCTGAGTGGGGTAGCACTATTATGGTATCTGACCTTAGAATCATATGTGGCCAAAGATTGGGAAGCCCTGGCTAGAGCATTTACGGCTCATACTCATACAATCAATCATTCGATGTTACTACAAGAGATCTGAAAACCACTAGGCAAGAGTGCGAGGAATCCTTCGCAGGGTTCCTTACTCGTTGGAAGGCAAAGGATGCTCAAATGATGAATAGGCCTGCTGAGAAAGAGCAAGTTTGAATGATCATCAAGAACCTACAGCATAAGTATCTTCAAAAGCTCTGATTCCAGTCTATCATGACATTTGAACAACTGTTTGACATTGGTACACTCGTCGAAGATGCAATCAGGGATGGGATAATCAAGAAAGAGAACACAAACAATCAAAGGCCAGTCTATCATCAGTCCGCTGATGTTAATCCATTATCTCCTCAGCCTTTTCAAAAAGAATGTTGAAGTACTACTGCGACAAGAGGAAGTCAGAACCAGGGGCAATCAAGAGAGAAAAGGGAATTTTCTGAATTGGGAATATCCTTGAGCACTGCGCTTAAGAGGATGCTAGAAAAAGGGTACTTGGATAAATTGGAACCCAGGCTAGAGCCAGATCCGCTTCCGCCAAAATTCAGAACCCATTTGTACTGCGATTTTTGCCAAGAACATGGGCATAGCACAGATACATGTTGGAGGCTCAAGCATGAAATTCAGAACTTGATTGAAAATGGTGTCATTGTTGCCCCACTGCCACAGATCATCAATTCTCTTGAGATAGGATCTTCATGCTATGACCCAACGATTTATATCTCAGCTTTGGGGTAGCCAATGTCCCATGCAATTTTGCTTTATATTGCAGAGATGAACTGGACGCAATCTACCAAGGAAGATGATTGATGCCTCGAAGATAATGTGTATGGGCTTGAAGGGTTAATCGAGGAGCTTGAGCCTTTAGTGGAGAAAGGCAAGCTCAAGAAAGTAATGAAGTGATGATGTTCAAGAACAACTGCTTGTTAAAACCGAATGGATGCTTAAGAGAAATGAGCAAATCACAGTGACACTCCACTTAAGATCAGGTCGAGTCTGATTGAGTCAGTGTTGAGTCTTGTTGTCGAGTCTGTCTATCGTCAAGTTGTGTTTTAATCTATGTTAAGTACTGTAATCCTTCTCTTTCAAAAGTAATGAAATGAAATCTTTATTTTCTTAATTAATTGCGCCTAGTCATGAATGAATGAATCTCTAAGCTAAAAATGTCATTTCTCTGATTATTGTAAAAAATACTCTGCTGATAATTTTGTGCATTGAAAAGAATCCTGAAAGGATCAAAGTTGGTTTTGCGCTAGCACCGAAGAAAGCAAAGAATTGATTAGTCTTACTGTAAGAATCTTGAGATGCTTTTTCTTAAATCTTGAAAAGATATTCTTGATAGTAACTCGGGACTAGTAACTTGGGACTAGCTTAAATCCCTGATCTTCCCATTTAGAAATCTTGAGCCCAGAAAAATGAGCCATTCAAACCTGTCTAACCAGCAAGCCATGTACACTTTGTCCTTGATGGTAGCCAAACACTTCAAATGAACTACTTCTCTAAAAAAAAAAAAGAAGATTGCTAGGATAAAAACCCAAAAGGGCGCCCAAGCAAAAGTTAGAGCACAAAAGAAAAAGAAGAAAAAAAGAAAAAGAAGAAGATCGCTAGGATGAAAACCCAAAAGGGCGCCTAGACAAAAGTTAGAGCATGAAAAAAAATTTGCGTGTTGTTTTCAAGAACCTGATCCTAGCAAGTCAAAACAAAAAGAAAGAAAAAGAGAAAGAAGAAAAGAAAAGAAAGAAGTGGAAGGAGAATGAAGAAGATCGAGAAATGGGGAACATGAATTATCCCAAAACTTTGATTTACAATTTCTTTAAGTAAGCCCAAAAATTTGAAGGGCTAATCTTGCTCCGAAAACTTGTATGATGTAACATTGGCTGGCTAGTGAAAAGGTGAAAAGAATCAACCGTCAAAAACAAAAACGAGAAAAAGAAAAGAAAAGAAAAAGGAGAGGTAGTTTAGTTTCTTTCAAACGCTACCACAAGTGACCTGCTTCAGAATGTCTGTCTGATGACATGGCTTGAAAAGCCCCCTAATTCTTGAATCCTTGCTCTTTCAAAACCTCCAGCCTTTGAGGAACTACGCTTGACTTGATTCCCACTTGGGGATACATAGACAACCTACTCGGTTCGGTCACTGCTCCTGAAAAACTCAGCCACATCTCAAATACCTTCTTTCAAGACTCGACCGAACTACTTTGGACCTGATTCCCACTCGGGGATAAGTAGGCGAGCTTCCCTGCCTCTCAGTCCCTGAACCTTGCAAACAAGGGGAAAAGCTTTCAAGTTTGCCCAGAGCCTCAAGATACCACTGCCACACTAGGGGCAAACTGCGTTTGCCCAAACCTCTATTTATCACCATCAACTAGGGGCAAACATCGTTCGCCTGTACCCCCTTCAACATTATAAGCAAATCCTGAGCTGTCAAGTATATCTTTGAAAACATTTGAAATGTATTGTCTCTTATTCTATAAGCTAAGGCACTAATTCGAAGAATATTTTAGAAAAAGCATAGGATTGATTAAGATCCATATAGAGTATTTTCAAAGTATTTCTTTACCAGTTGAGTATTATTACACTAAGATGAGAAGTACACATGAGAAGCAAAGAGATATATCAAACATGAAAAATGCATATTATATCATGGCAAATTGAGTTATTTCCTCCAAACATCTAGTTTAGTGTCAAGAGTGTCAACTCCCTGTGTCAATGTCTGTCAATCTCTATCGTGGTCTAGTCTGTCATCGTCTAGTCTGTCATGATCTCGAGCGTGTGGGTCCAATGTGATCTAAAACTATAAAACTCTAAGAGCATCCAAAGGTGGAAATAAGCAGAAGTTTAGAACATTGTCATTGCATCAATTAATCCTAGTCAAGATGAGGTGTCGAGTGGTTGATAGAAACATGTTAATCAAAAGACCGGCCTTGGATGTTAAGTTGAGCCGTTGTTGAAACAAGATCAGTGTGCCTTACATGAACATATGGTAAAATTGATTGAAGATTTATGAAGCACGTCAAAGTCATGCCAAAATCATCAGGTCTTCTGAGTACCTATCAAGTGTGAATCAGAATTAGCTTTGTTTTGAACTCAGATTGGTCTTATCTTGATATATAAAGCCTTATGAGTGCTTAAAACTTGTTGGAATTGGTCTAAAGGACCCGTGGGAATTTGAATCTTGGTCTAAATCCATTCAGAGTTGAAGAAAGGTCCCCAAACATGCAGAATCGAGGACACCGTAGCTTAAAAATAGCTGAGAAATGATGATTTGTAGCGAACTCCTGTTGTTTTGGGTTGATTATATGCCATCCTCGAACGTGGACACTTGGGTTTGCAGTCTTTGAAGAATTACATCTAGAAAGGATTTGCAGAAGATGAATCATAATACAGAATCTTTAAACCGTGACAAAAAGTTTAGGGTCAGAATAAGCCCAATGTATTTGCAAGAATGTTTGAGCTAGTCAAAGCACTGATATGAATCTCATATTGAATCAACAGAGCCTCCAGAATATAAGCCTTTTACTCGCATCTCAAAATCCTAGAATCTCCCCAGCAAAAAACTCTCAAAATTGTGTATAAAAATTACCTCCAGAGGAAGGATATACCTCAGCATCATATATCAGGGTTGCCACCAGAAGAAGGGTATATCTCAAAAATCCATGAATCAAAATGGGTATCAGCTAATCAATTATTTCGCTAGAAATTGGTACTTGTCAACCTTTAGAGATGGATCATAATTTGTGAACATTTTTTGAATTAGCATCTGTTGTACTTTTAGTCAGAAGGAATGTTGGATTGATTGAGCTAGCATAAGCACCTACTATAGACACCCCGATTTTCACCGACCGTCGAATTTAGAAGAGCGTCGCCTCCACGTCCGATGATGATAAGGACCGAAAGATTTGAAGTATTCCAAGCTCTTAAGAAAGTTCTCCAAACGCGATAAAATTTTCACATAAAAAGGGATACCAGGTATTCAGGAAAATTTAGATATAGAACACCGCTTTTGGAAAAAATCATCAAAATGAACTTTTGAGAAGAAAAAGAAGAAAAGAAAAAGATTTAGAAGTAGTTTAACAAAACGCGACACACGGAAGTTTGTGTGACACTCAATAAGTGTCGCACGGCACTCTGGGAGTGCCGTTGCTGCATTAATTGAATGCTACCGACATTTTTTTACTACCGTTTGCTTTAAAAGTCCGTATTTTGTGGTACAATACGTATATGTATACAGATAAAATAAAAAAAACTGATAAAGTAAGGTTAAGAATAATGCGGCAGTCAGTATTCTGGCACGACTCTCATTAAGTGTCGCACCCCATTTATTGAATGTCATGGCGGCTATCACGGAGTGCCGTGCCGGCATTCTTTGAGTGCCGCAAAAAGTTTTCTGACTGTCGTTTGCTTTAACAGTTTGCTTTTTCAGGAAGTACGCATTGTACCACCAAATGATGTCTTCACAATTGGTTTTTACTTTGAATTTACTAAAATTACCTAGGTATCTTGTCTATAAAAGAAGAGGGATCTTCATTGGAAAAGAGGACTAGAAGAGGAAGAATTTTGGGAGACAACTACACACTTTTGGGAGAAGGGAATTTCAAGGAGAAAATAAAAAGAATTTTGGGATAAATAGAGTTTTAAGAGCTTGGAAGACCTTCAAAATATAGAAGAAGTGTGAGGATAGTTTGGAGGTGATCCTCTAATCTTAAGTTGTGTTTTCTTTCTCTTGAACCTCTAATCTTCAAATCATTTAGTTCTTCTTGATTAAGTTTTTTTAAAGTTTTGTTAGTAAACTTGGAAGTCTTAGCCTCCTAGGTCTTTTTTTATTCTTCTTTCTTTTGTTTGTACTTCTCTCTTGAGATTCTTAGAGGTCCTCCATACCTCACTTGAATCTCACTTGAATCTCATAAGCTTGATCTTTTAGTCTCATGTAATCTTGTGCTTCACATGGGAGTCAAAGTTGATCATCTTTTATAAAAGAACAAGTAGATGAATCCAAACCCCCACCATGGTTTGGATCCTCTAATTTGGAGTTTCATGGAATCTCTTTTATATTCCTTGAAAACTCATGAGTAGTAGTCATGCTTGTTTGTACTTCTCTCTTGAGATACTTGGAGGTCTTCCATACCTCACTTGAGTCTCATGAGTTTGATCTTTTAGTCTTATGTAAGCTTATGCTCCACATGAGATTGAAAGTTTACCATCATTTTATCAAGAACAAGTAGATGAATCCAATCCCCTACCATGGTTTGGGTTCTCTAACTTGGAGTTTCATGAAATCTCCTATATATTATTTGAAAACTCATGAGTATTAGTCATGTTTTGACCTCCAATGACCCTCAATGGAAAGGAGGGTTAGTTTTAGGATGAGCCAATATCCATGGCTTGATGGATAGATGCAACAAAAAGATGATAAGTTCAATAGTGGTGCAGTGAATTCATGATCCTGTTTTGATCAAGGATTTTTAATTAAATATTGAACCATTGGAACTGAATGAAACCAATAGGAAAGTGTCTATAACTCAAAGTTCTACCACTGTAATGTTTGTTTTAGTGAGATCTTGTGGTTAACATGGTTTGATCATGAGTTTTGTGAAACAATCATATTATGTCCAGATTTCAAAACAGCAAGTTAGTTTCAAAATAAGTAAGTCAGAACCTTAATCAAACATTTTTTTACCCCAAATAGTTTTTTATATGAATTTTGATGTGTTACTAAGATCCACTAAAAAGATCAAAGTGATTCTAATTTTTTTACTATTTTAAAAAAATTGTACAAAATCTCTAGATAGAGATTTACAAATCTCTGAGTGACGTCTGGTCTTTACCTTTTTCCCACAGATTAGACCGTTGACCTTCACTTTTTCTTTTTGGGTTAGAAACTAGACTCACAGAGGCACCTTGTGTCCAAAAATCATCAAGATCAAACCATGGGAACCATGCCTTTTCTTTCTTTGAAGTTCTGATCTGCTCTCAGCAATTTTGAGAATTTTGTCACAATTTTGACCAATTTTGTAAATAATGGTCCAAATGACTTTTTCATGACTTAAGGCTTAAGCCATGCTTCAATAATGATTAGTTAAGCTTAAATTCAGAGGCTAAATGGTCCAAATCAAGGAATATTCCAATAGCTTGTTCTTGTTTCCATGTAATCATGTACACTCGTCCATGCAGATTGATACTTATACTTAGAATTCTTGGTATGTCATTTCTTCTATTTGATAGAATTAAGCTAGACATTTAGAGATGGTCATTTGATATTGTATATCTTTTCTAAAGCACGTGGACTAACCCTTGTTTTGTAGAGCCGATGAGGTATGATCTCTTGACTCTTCTTTAGCTTAATTATTTCTTAATTTTATTGATTTTTCGATCACATGTGCGACACCTTAGAATTAAGATTTGCCTCATGTGTATATATGTGATTAGAGACCCTTTTATTAGGATTCATTCTTTCGTATGCATTACACGTTTAACATTCGCGGTGGGATCCCAGGTAAGTTTCCTATTTCCCTATTTGCATATCATTTCGCTTGCTAATTGAACTATGTGATTTTGTATGTCTTTTATCGTTAGCAATTTTACACCCATTAAACCTGCTTTTGTAATGTATATTTATACATATGTATTAGTTGAGGGTACATTTAGATTAAGGAATTCGATTAAAAGGATGTTAAGTAGAGGCCTATTGCGATTTTAGTCCATTGGGCCCCTTTCCCTCTCATTCCATAATCCCCGGACCTAGAAAACTCTGGTTTCCAAAAGATTAGTTTGCTTTAAAAATGGTTTCTTAATTTTCCTTTTAAAAAATTAAGTGGCGACTCGTGTTTTGTATTTTGAATTAAAAAAGAAATTTTGAAAAAAAGCTATGGGATAAGGAAAATCGCGATATCCACAATCTGGCGACTCTACTAGGGATAGAATCTCTGGTTTCGCAGACCAGAATTTCTAATTTTGGGTTCACTCAAGGATTAGACTTGAAAGCATCCTTTTAATCAAATTAATTTTTGTGTGCCCGCTGCATTTCACTTGCATGTCTCGCCAGTCGATTGCACGGAACTATGACCTTGGATGCTCGAGGCAACCCCGTCGGTCAAGCCATCATGGGACTATGTGATCACCCTTGATCTTGTACCATGTGTTGGTATATAAAGCATCCTATTGGGTGTGTGTCAAGGGTCCCTTATTTGACCAAAACCCGGCCTTTGCAAGATAGCTTCTATAGAACCTTTCAAATCATAGGAAATCAATCTTTGATTAAGGTTATGTGCTAGGGAGTTTTTGTATGCCCGAAAGGGATTACTGGAGATGATGACAACGCTTGCTTGATAAAAGATATGTAACCTCTTAATCACTTTTGAGCAATTCCTCTTCATGTCCCATGACATTTGGGAATATGCTTAATTTTTATTATAAGATTACATCTCTTATATCATGTTTAGCTAAGCATCATTGACCTTGTATGCATCCGAATTCATAAAAAAGAGATAATCCGATCATGTGATCCTTCTACCGAAGGATTTTTCAATCCATCTTTGTAAGCAAACGAGATATTTTGCCATCTTTACCCCAAGCTAATCTGTGTTTCTTCACATGATTATCTTTACCCCAAGCAAACGAGATGTTTTTTTTCGGAAAATCACAGTTCCTAGATTAAAGCTCCAAGCTAATCTTTGTTTCTTCACATGATTATCTTTAAAAAAAAAATCTTGGGAATTGTTTTTGGAGAAATGTTTTTCCAAATGAATTTTGAAGCAAAATTACAATCCAACCACCTTTGTTAAGGAATGTTTGACATCCTCAAAAGAAATTCTCGAGAATTGGTTTCAAAATATTTTATCTTTCCAAATGATTTCTAAAGGGGGTAATAAGGATCACAAAGAGAGGTAAAATTAGCGCATTTGATATGAATGAGGATTTTATATGCTTATGTGTCTATTTGCTAGGATTCGAATTTTTCCTTTCTTTTGCATATAGAGTAGGCACACACGCACACATACATATGTGATGTTGTCAGTATCAAGATATAAAAGTATTCTTTACTTTTCAAAGGATTTGCAGTGTGGAAGTAAAGGTCGAACCCACAGAGATTGATTACTACAACGACTTAATTTTAAAACCTAAGTCTAATTAATTAGGAAAAACGGATTTTGATTTAGATTTAATTAAACTAATAACAATAAAAGTAAATCTAGACTATGGAAGCAATTAAAAGTGTTTTTAATAAATATGTAAAGGAAACCTAGGATTGCAAATCCACCACTAGTTTCATAATAGGAATATCTATGAATTACTTTAGCTTATTACGTTGGATGAATATGGGGAATTGTAGCTACAAGCCCAATTCCTCCGACAAGAAGATAATCATGGTTCAAGCACCAACATAATCCATCTGCGGATAGCACGAATTATCTCACACTAAACTAGGGTTGTGATCTAATCCGTCTAACCTAGGCATGGACTATTCGGATACTTGATAGCACGAATCAATAAAGCACCATCACATGTAAACAATCTAAACAAGCACAGCAAGAATAGATCGTTGAGCACATCACAATCAAAATAGATCTAAGACAAGAATAAATTCCGAAAGCAATGATTTAATCAATGTAAGTACGATTTATTTATAAAAATCCTCTAAACAAGTGACTGTCATCCATACATAATAAAACTAAAATAAAAACATAAATAAAACCCTATTACTCATCTAGGGCTTCATTGAAACCCTAGATCAATGATCTAAGCTGCCATAGGAGTAGAGATCGGCAAGTAGTTGATGGAGGAGGCCATGGAAATCCTTGGTCCTCTTCTTCTTCTCCTTGCTTCTCCCTCTTCAAGGGCTGAAAGTATGGTTGTAGAATGTGTGTATATTAATTGCCAACCCTCTAATTGAAGTAAAATAGAGTTTATATAGATTTACAACATGTTTTGGAAGCCGTTACAACTCGAAACGAACTGAAACGCATGTAATTTACAGTCTGGACGTCGTTTAGCAGTCTCGTTTGCACAGGAGTCTTCAGTACACTGAAATACGCAACATTGGTTTTAAGGCATATCGCGCGAGCGGGTCGCGCGAGCGCGACATTGGGTACCTCGCGCGCGCGGATCGCGCGAGCGAGTTCTTGGGGGTCTCGCGCGAGCGGATCGCGCGAGCGGTTTCTGGATTCTCGCGCGAGCGGATCGCGCGCGCGAAGTGTCTTTTTCAGCTTCCTTCTTCCTGCTTTTTCACCTTGTTTATCCTGGTTCAGTTGATTTCTTCCAAAACCTGTCAGAAACTAGAAAACAGAGTAAAAATATACAAAAACAGGATAAAAAGGTACTAACAAATGCTCGTTAAAGCGTATAATTAGGATTAGTTCTCTCCCGATCACACCCCCAAACCTACATTTTGCTAGTCCTCGAGCAAAACTAAAAATAAAAACTACAAATAAAAATCTATTCCATTTTCGTATGGATCACGGTTGCATTTAGCGTATGCAACAAGCCTTTTAAACCCCTAGGTGTCCCTAGTCGGACGAGTGAAGTCTCGTGAGGGTTCTCGTCAACAAGTTACCCACAACCATATTTATTAACTTGTAACCTTAAAGAGTTTTATTAAAAATGAAAAACAAAACATTCAATACTCCTTATTATAACACAATGATTCGAAATAGAATAATGAACATAAAGAAATAGAATCAAACACCTACATACATCATGAAAAACAATCTCAAGCACATGCATCGTATAAATCAATAGAGTTTCTCATAAAATTGCACGTGTGTGATATGGTAGTCAGATGAACACGCGCATGTCATGAACTTGGAATATACTTCAGATAACCATCTAACTATGTCTTGACTACGAATCTCACAATGAATTACACTCTCAAATGAAACACTCAGAAACATGTGTAATTTTTCTAAAATATGTGAGCAAAGGAATTATATTTTCAAAACGAATAACGCTCACATATGACATGAAAAAGACGCATGACACGAAAAAATAGTAGTCTCATGGATAGGATGCCCATAATCAAAAGAAATTAATCATTACCATGTTTTAATCCCCTCCCATCATTTACATATCCGAACCATGTTTTCCTAGGATCAAATAGGACTTTTTCAAAGGTTGTAATGTGGCTCAGGTACTGGAAAAGGATAGAATGGATATAACAAGTAGTTTCAGAATGGCATTGTAAGGCATGTTCGATCTCTTTCATTCTTCTTCTACAAACTTTTCATTCATATATTTCTCTTTCCTTTCATTCTTTTTTCTTTCTTTTCAACCTTCTCTTCTTTATTTTGTTTCTTTTCCTTTTTCTTTTCTCGCTTCTCAAATGAATATGCATTGAATAACAAAGCACCCACCCCAAACATCATCTTATTTTCTTCTTCTCAATCAACACATCGCCTTAATACTACTAAAAGTTGATCACTCTTCCAGTGGTATACTCCAAGTTGATCAGGTTGGAGCTTTTAAAGAGGATAATGGTGAACAAAGAAAAAGAGGCATTTTAACGGCTCAAGGGGCAAACTAAGGAAATTTTATCTTTTATCGGCCGGCAGTAAACAAAGAAGGCCTAAAATCATGTCCTCAGGTCATATGGTTCTTCAATGTTTACAACGGAAGATATTTTGCATGGTAACAAATATTTTACTTCGACTATTAACCAAAACAAGAATAATGAGACTAAGCAACAAGTAGATGCGCTATTTCAATGAAATTCGACAAACACAATGTATTTATAACCCTCTAAATAGAAAAGATAGGCTCAATAGCTCACTGGGTCTAGTCTCCACCATGTGTTATCTAGAAATCCGAATCATATTATAGTTCACAACCAACATGTATTCAAGCGACTACGTGCAGTGCATAGGTTTGTGTGCAAATTGATGATATAAAACTACGATTCAACAATACATAACTTAAAATATTTCAACATGACTTCAGTAAATATTTAATCACATATTTCATTGTTTATCATTCTATAACAAATCACATTACATACTAAGAAGTATCGAATTGCTATTTCAAAAACGTCAGTAATATCGTTTATTTAAACACACGTATTGAAAATTTAAAATTTTAGTGCATAATAACGTGCATGTGTGTGCATACCCCCAAACCTAAACCTTTCATTGTCCCCAATGAAACAATAAAACGAAAGAAAGGAGAGTACATAAGATAGGAACGATAATACCTCGATTTCGACAATGGCAACCAGGTGAACACAAAGGAATATGACAATAAAGTTCAATGTTACCTGTGACTACTTAGATAAATGAAAAGAACTACAAAAGAATAGGAAAAGGAAATGAAACCAAAATTTAACAAATAAATCTAAAAACTAAGTTAAACTAAACTAAACTAGCAAAAGGAAAAGAAAGAAAACAAAAAAGTATAAATATAATAAGGAACACAATAACTAACTCGATCTAAAATTGACGTAATCAACAAAAACAGAAACGTAAACATTCCCAGAACAAGTATGGGGGAAGATACAAGAAAACAAAAGAAAAGATGCAGAAAGTAGGGACTCGCGCGCGCGGTCCGCGCGAGCGGCCGTCGCGCGCGCGAAATCCCAGAAATTTTTTTTTTTTTTTTTTTAATCAATGTCGCGCGAGCGAGGTGTCTCGCGCCCGCGATTCCAGGCGCGAGGAGATCCTGAGGCTTCATAAAAAGAAAAGCAAAAGAAAAACGCTAAGGGGCCATCTCGCGCCAGCGGGCCGCGCGAGCGACGTCTCGCGCGAGCGGGCCGCGCGCGCGAGATTGGAGTTTTCCACTTTTTAACTAAAAATATGTATATACTATTAAAATAAATTAATTTCAACCCCCAGACCTATCCAGAATGTCCAAAACAGACACAAACAGACCCAAAAACAACCAAAAACAAGAAAAACGGATGAAATAAAGCTTGGGTTGCCTCCCAAGAAGCGCTAACTTTTACGTCTTTAGCTAGACCTTTCTAGCATAAGACTCATGGAGGCCGTATATCGGACTGTGTACCCCTAAGGATGTCAGGTAGAGCTCGATGGTAAGCAGAAATAACATCGCTTTGAATTAAATCGATTAACGGTTTGTCATCATGTTCAAATCGATTTCTTACCTTTCGAGTAGATTCCGCATTAGGGTCCACGGGATTAGGATTCATCCACTCATCATCGTCCACATTATTTCCCGCACTCACATTTATTTCTTTAGTAGGCTCACTATTCCGTGTTATCTCACCTTCTACCTCACATAGGAAATCGTCGTTTTTAGGAGGTTGATCCATAGCATTAAAAACGTTTAATTTTAAATTCATGTTCCCAAACGACACTTTCATTACCCCCGTCCGACAGTTAACACGTGCGTTAGCGGTTGCTAAGAATGGACGGCCTAAGATGACAGGAGTATGTTTCCTAACATCTAGCACGGGTTCAGTGTCAAGGACCATGAAGTCGACAGGATAATAGCATTTGTCAACCTTAACCAAAACGTCCTCGACGATTCCTCTAGGAATTTTAATAGAACGATCCGCTAATTGTATTGTAGCGGCCGTAGGTTTCAGTTCACCTAGTCCTAATTGTTGATAGACGTGATAAGGTATGAGATTAACACTAGCTCCTAAGTCAAGGAGAGCCCTATGAATGATAGTGTCACCTATGACACATGAAATCGTAGGCGTACCGGGATCTTTATATTTTGGAGGAGCGTGTTGGAATATAGAGCTTACTTTTTCCGTAAGGAAGACCTTTTTAGGAGTATGACTCCGTATTTTGCGTTTTTGTGTACAAAGGTCTTTTAGACATTTAGCATAAGCAGGAATTTGTTTTATAGCATCGAGGAAAGGAATATTTATTTTGACTTGTTTAAATACCTCGAGTATATCCTCAACCTTAGACCCTTTCTTAGGCGAATGTGACGGTCCCTCAACGTTTGGTGGATATGGCATTCTTGGAATATAGTTTGTTGGGGCCGATCCTTTATCTTTTTGAATTCTACTCGTTCCCTCACCCTCCTTATTCAAATTTAAGTTTTTATCTTTCTCACCCCCATCCGGAATTACAACAACTTCCTCATCTCGAGTAGTCGTCCTAGTCGAAACAGCGTTCACGCTCTCACTCGTACTACCCACTGCGTATTGCCCTTTAGGTTGCTGAGTAGGTTGACTTGGCAACTTATTCTCAGTTAACCGGTTTAATGTATTAACAATTTGCCCTACTTGGGACTCCAGTTTTGCGATGGATTGTGTGTGAGAGTGTACTAACTGAACCACCGAACCAAAGTTTTCAAGTGAGGCCAACACCTTCTCCTCAAATGCATTATTGCGTGGAGGTGGAGGAGGTGGTTGGTATTGACCTTGTTGGTATTGGGGTCGGTACGTATTTGGAAAATTAGTCGACCTAGGATTATAATTATTCTGTGGAAATTGTTGCATAGAATTAACGTGTTGTTCAACAAATTCCGGATATTGAGATGCAGAAGGACATGCAAATATATTATGGGACGGTTCAGAACATAATGCACAAACTTCTAAAGAGGATAGATTAGACGGTTTGTTCATTTGCATAAGTCGGTCAAGTTTTCTATTTAATTCTTGTATTTGAATTGACTGACTTGACTCAGCTGTCACCTCTCGCTTAGGTTGAAGGTACCCCTCAGAACGTACCGACACAGCCTGATGCATCGAATTCTCGCTTAACGTTTCAAATATTTTCCAGGCCTCGTCAGCGCTTTTGTGTAGGAAAGTTCCCGCACAAACGGCATCGACGGTATTACGGACCGAGGGAATAAGTCCTTCGTAGAAGACTTGAACCAATTGCCACTTGGGAACCTGATGATGTGGACACGAACGTAATAATTCTTTAAATTTTTCCCACGTGTCATAAAGTGATTCCCCATCTTGCATCACAAAATTAGTTATATCTTTTCTTATCTTATTTGTACGCATAATAGGGAAAAACTTTTGTAAAAAGGCGGTGTGTAAGGCTTCCCATATTTTTATTGTGTTTGGCTCCAAAGATTGAAGCCAATACTTCGCTTTGTCTCTTAAGGAGAATGGGAAGAGCCGCAATTTTAATTCATCATTATCTAGGTTTTGTAATTTCAAAGTAGAACAGATACCCTGAAAATCTCCTAAGTGTTGGTAAGGGTCTTCATTTAGACGGCCATGGAAGGAAGGTAGTAGCGAGATCGTAGACGACTTTATCTCAAAGTGAGATGCCGTCGCCTCCGGTAATTCGATACCGGCTTGTGGCGTGTAAGTAGTGGGAATAAAATAATTTATAAGTGGAGGAGGTGGCGGTATATTAAGATCGTTCATATTCGCACCGTCGTTTTGATTGTTATTGTTATTTCCACCGTCAGCCATTTTAATCGGTTCAATTTGAAAAGTTCGAGTTTTCCATATCCGTTCACGGGTACTCTGAATTTCGGCCTCAAACAACGACGACGGAATCGGAGTTGATTCGTCGTCTTGCAACCTAGCTCTAGAAGCTTGGGTTGTGGACTTACTAGTTCTTAAGGTACGTTCAAGTTCAAGATCGAAAGATTTTAAATCTGGTTTATTTGAACGTGTACCCAACATAAACTAAAACAAAAGACACAAAATTAAAAACAAAGACTGACTCAACTAAACTAAAAAAACAAATAGCAAGCAATCACGCAAATAAGACGACAATCAAGCACACAGTACTACTATGATGCATGAATATTATCCTGTAATGCAATGACCGCGTCAAGCCCAGCGCCCCGGGTTTCCTAGCTAATGCAGTGCAATTAACCTTAAACTAATGCAAATAGTGCGTCACAGCGCCCTGACTTACAGCGGTTTAAAGCGAATTCCAAAGGAAGCAATGTATTTAATTTTTATTTATTTTATTTTTGCGTAAGCTCCTTTGATGTAATTAGCTGCTCCACTCGGAAACGTTGACTACAAAGTAAAGGAAAAACAAGTTAGTAACTAAAAACAAAAACAGAAAATAAGAAAAATAAAAACTAATCTAATATTTACGAATTAACTAAACTACGATTATAAAACTAAGAGTAGTAATGCAATCCCCGGCAACGGCGCCAAAAATTGATGTTGTCAATATCAAGATATAAAAGTATTCTTTACTTTTCAAAGGATTTGCAGTGTGGAAGTAAAGGTCGAACCCACAGAGATTGATTACTACAACGACTTAATTTTAAAACCTAAGTCTAATTAATTAGGAAAAACGGATTTTGATTTGGATTTAATTAAACTAATAACAATAAAAGTAAATCTAGACTATGGAAGCAATTAAAAGTGTTTTTAATAAATATGTAAAGGAAACCTAGGATTGCAAATCCACCACTAGTTTCATAATAGGAATATCTATGAATTACTTTAGCTTATTACGTTGGATGAATATGGGGAATTGTAGCTACAAGCCCAATTCCTCCGACAAGAAGATAATCATGGTTCAAGCACCAACATAATCCATCTGCGGATAGCACGAATTATCTCACACTAAACTAGGGTTGTGATCTAATCCGTCTAACCTAGGCATGGACTATTCGGATACTTGATAGCACGAATCAATAAAGCACCATCACATGTAAACAATCTAAACAAGCACAGCAAGAATAGATCGTTGAGCACATCACAATCAAAATAGATCTAAGACAAGAATAAATTCCGAAAGCAATGATTTAATCAATGTAAGTACGATTTATTTATAAAAATCCTCTAAACAAGTGACTGTCATCCATACATAATAAAACTAAAATAAAAACATAAATAAAACCCTATTACTCATCTAGGGCTTCATTGAAACCCTAGATCAATGATCTAAGCTGCCATAGGAGTAGAGATCGGCAAGTAGTTGATGGAGGAGGCCATGGAAATCCTTGGTCCTCTTCTTCTTCTCCTTGCTTCTCCCTCTTCAAGGGCTGAAAGTATGGTTGTAGAATGTGTGTATATTAATTGCCAACCCTCTAATTGAAGTAAAATAGAGTTTATATAGATTTACAACATGTTTTGGAAGCCTTTACAACTCGAAACGAACTGAAACGCATGTAATTTACAGTCTGGACGTCGTTTAGCAGTCTCGTTTGCACAGGAGTCTTCAGTACACTGAAATACGCAACATTGGTTTTTGGGCATATCGCGCGAGCGGGTCGCGCGAGCGCGACATTGGGTACATCGCGCGCGCGGATCGCGCGAGCGAGTTCTTGGGGGTCTCGCGCGAGCGGATCGCGCGAGCGGTTTCTGGATTCTCGCGCGAGCGGATCGCGCGCGCGAAGTGTCTTTTTCAGCTTCCTTCTTCCTGCTTTTTCACCTTGTTTATCCTGGTTCAGTTGATTTCTTCCAAAACCTGTCAGAAACTAGAAAACAGAGTAAAAATATACAAAAACAGGATAAAAAGGTACTAACAAATGCTCGTTAAAGCGTATAATTAGGATTAGTTCTCTCCCGATCAATATGCATCCGTGTGACATATGAACCATTTGTAGACACCCCGATTTTGACCAAACGTCGAATTAAGGAGAGTACTACCTCCAAATTTGATGATGACAACGTTCGAACTAATCTAGGGTTTCCAGAAATAATTCAAGCTCTTCAAAAGGCTCTGCGATTTAGACAAAAGAAAGAAGGGAAGCAAAAGAAAGAGAAAACAGGGGATAAGAGAAAATGGCACAAGGCAGAACCTGCGGCAGTTATGGGTTGTCGGTGCAGCAGTCACAGATTGCCGGACCGGTAGTCAGTGAATACCTCAATGGCAGTCACTGAATGCCGTTAAAATGCATCAAATGTCACAAAAATGGGAAATCCTGAAAAGACGGCAGTTTCTAGAGTTGTACGCGACAATCAGTGAATGTCGTTTCGGCATTCATTGAATGCAACTGCGGCTGTCACTGACTGCCACTTCCATCTCTAGTAAGTGTCATGTTTTCTAGCTTACAGCTGTAATACAGCATGTTTTGTACCATCAAAAGGACATACGAGATCAGTGTTTTTGCCCCTAAAATGACTAAAATACCCTTTTAAATTTGCCTATATGTGAATATCCCATTGTAAGGGGGATGAATTCTTGAATCTTCCAGCCTTATCTTGAATCTTTTCATCTTCAACCTCTCAAATTTTCCAAACATACCTAAGAATCACCTTCATAAGAGTGAGAGAGGAAGTTGTGTGTGTGAATTAAGAGTTGAAGAGCTTGTTTTACTTGTGAAAACCCCTCAAAATCACCAAGTTTAGGATATTTGGAGGTAGACTTTAAAATAATTAGCTTTTAAATATGTATTAACTTGGATAATACTTGAGTTTTAAGTCATTTCTTTTAATTATATTCACTTCTTGAGATTTATGAGACCTCCAATGTCTTATTTGAATCTCTTGATATGAATTCCTTTGGCTCTCTTGTAAATTCATGGTTTACAAAGGGATTAAAGTTTATGTTTAACATGTTTAGTTAATAAGTCCAAGTCTATCATCATGATTTGAGTTTATTGCCTTTAGATTTCATGAAGTTTCTTCATACTTCATTGAAATCTACAAGCATAAGAGTCATTAGCCTCCCATGACCACCAAATGGTAGAAGAATTATTTAACCAAAACCAAGTTTAATGGATTAGTAGTTAAAATCTTGGAGTGTGAGTTGAACTAGACAAAGGTGCAGTGAGTTCATCAACCACTTTTCATCAAAGATTTTTAGTTAAACATCGAACCGTTGGAATTAAATGAAAATGGGAAAGTGTCCATAACTCAAAGTTCTACCGCTGTAATTTTTGTTTTAATAAGATTCCATGGTTAGGGTGGTTTGGTCATGAGTTTTGTGAAACCACAACAATCTGTCCAGAGTTTTAAAACAGCAACACCTTTTTAAAATGAGTAAATCAAAGCCCTAATCAAGTATCGATGACCCCAAATAAATTTTTTTGTGAAGTTTAATGTGTTAATAAGACCCCCTAACAAGATTAGAGTCTTTTAGATTTTTTTACTATTTTTAGAAAATCGTATAATATCTCTGGACAGAAGGTTGGAAGTTTCTGAGTGATGTCTAGTTTTTATTCAATTCCCAAAGATCTAACCGTTGGAACTTTGATTTTCTTTTTGGGTTAGAGACTAGACTCACAGAGGCACCTTGTGTCCAAATATCATCAAGATCAAACCATGGGAACCATCCCTTTTAGGTTTTTGAAGTTCTGATCTGCTCTTAGCAATTTTAGAATTTTGTCGCAATTTGACCAATCTCGTAAATAATGGTCCAAATAACTTTTCTATTACTTAGGGCTTAAACCGTGGTCCAATAATAATTAGTTAAGCTTAAATTCAGAGGCTAAATGGTCCAAATCAAAGAATAATCTAAGAGTTTGTCCTTGTTTTCATGTAATCATGTACACTCATCCATGTAGATTGATACTTATACTAGAATTCTTGGTATGTCATTTCTCCTATTTGATATAATTAAGCTAGACATTTAGAGATGGTCATTTGATATTGTATATCCTTTCTAAAGTATTTGGACTAACCCTTGTTTTGTAATGCCAATGAGGTATGATCTCTTGACTCTTCTCTAGCTTAATTAATTCTTAATTTTAATGATTTTTTGACCTCATGTGCGACACCTTAGAATTAAGATCTGCCTTATGTGTATGTATGTGATTAGAGACCTTTTATTAGGATTTCTACTATTTGTATGCATTGCACATCTCAAAATCGCAGATGGATCTTGGGTAAGTATCCTAGTTCTCTATTTGCACATCATTTTGCTTGCTAGTTGAAATTATATGATTTTTGAATGATATTTTGACATTTGCAATCTTACACCCTTTAGACACGCTTTTTTAATGTATATCAATACCTATGTATTAATTGAAGAGGATGCTTAGATTAATAATTCAATTGGAAGGATGTTGAGTAGAGGCCTATCGCGAGATCGGATGAGAGAGGGTGCTTTAGTCCGTTGGGCTCCTTCCTCTCTCATTCCGTAATCCCTGGACTTAGTTAATCTCTGGTTTCCAAAAGTTCAGTTTTCTTTAAGAAATGGTTTCTTAATTTTCCCTTTTAAAAATTAAGTGGCGACTCGTGTTTTGCATTTTCAATTTGAATTTGGATTTAGAAAAGATTTTAAATAAAAAGAGCTGTGGGTAAGGAAAAATTACGATATCCACAATATGGCGACTCTGCTGGGGATCGAACCCAGAATCTTTGGTTTCGCAGACCAAGATTTCTGATTTTGGGTTCACTCGAGGATTAGACTAGAAAGCATCTATTTTAATCAAATTAATTATTTTTTGTGTGCCCATTGCATTGAACTTGCATGACCAGCCAGTCGATTACACGGAACTATGACCTTGGAGACTCGAGCAACCCGATCGGTCAAGCTATTATGAATGTGTGATCACCCTTGATCTCGTACCATGATTTGTTATATGAAGCATCCTGTTGGATGTGTGTCAAGGGTCCCTTATTTGACCAAAACCCAGCCTTTGCATGATAGCTTCTATAGAACCTTTCAAAATTAGGGAATCAATTCTTGATTAGGATTATATGCTAGGGAGTTTTGTATGCCCGGAAGGGATTACTCGAGATGATGATGATACTTGCTTGATGAAAGATGCGTAACCTCTTAATCACTTTTAAGTAATTCCCCTTCATGTCCCATGACATTTGGGAACAGGCTGAATCTTGATTATAAGATTACATCTCTTATATCATGTTTAGCTAAGCATCATTGACCTTGTATGTATCCAAATTCATTAAATGTACGGTGATAACCCGATCATGTGATCCTTCTATCCAAAGAATTTTAAATCCATCTTTGAAAGTAAACAGATTTCTGCCATCTTTATCCCAAAATTTTCAATCGCCCTTTCGAAAATCGTTGGAGTTCACTTCTTGATTAAAGCTTCAAACCAATATTTGTTCACATGATCATCTTCAAAGTAAAAATCCAAAGTCATGGATATTATTTTGAAAGAAACGCTTTTCAAATGATTTCATGGATATTATTTTGAAAGAAATGCTTTTCAAATGAATTTCAAAGCAAAGTTTCAACTCAATCATTTTAATAAGAAATGTTTTCACATCCTCAAAGGGCAATTCGAAATCTTGGGAATTATTTTCAGGAAAAGTGCTTTTCAAATGAATTTTAAAGCAAAATTTCAGTCATCTTTGTTGAGGAATGTCCAAACATCATCGTTTTCAAAAGAATTCCCAGGAATTACTTTCTTTCACCGTCCAAGAAATGATTTCCAAATGAATTTTAAATACCCAATCCTTTAAAGGGTAGTGAAGATCACAAATGAAAAGAGAAATTAGTGCACTTGACATGGGTGAGGATTTTATATGCTTATGTCTTTATATGTTAGGATTAGAATTTTTCCTTTCTTTTGCATATAGAGTAGGCGCACATGCATATGCATCTGTGTGACATATGAACCATTCGTGAAACCTTTTACCAAGATGAAAATAAAAAGGAAGAAAACGTTTTTTGAAAATTATTAAAATTCTTTTGTAGGGCAAAAATAGCATCCAGGTTGGGCACGATTTGGTTTAGAGGTCCCACGGTAAGTGATTCGAGGTGAAAAGTGTATGTTTATAGCGTATTACATAGTCTTTTATGCAAACTTTTATCCCCAAATCCCTAGATTTAGATGCACATCAATGATTAAGTGTTTTCTATGATGTTGAGACTCAAATATGTGTTTTTACACCATTTTGCAGGTTATAGGAAGCAACCATTGCATAGAAAGTGATTCTGGTGAAGAGAACAATAGAAGCAGCTGAGAAAACGCCAATTTTGACAATGAAGACTTCAGATTTGGAAGATTTTCCCAGAGACATGAAATGTAGATCTTTGAGTTACGGTCGCGTGGCCACAAACAGGAGGTCAATCCGAGGTCCGAGTGAAAAGTTATGGCCATTCTCCCATCGGTGTGCAGTGCTGTCAAAATCAGAGAGTTCAAGCGATTGAAGGAGAGTTCGATCGATCGAACTAAGCTCGATCGATCGAACTCTATTTTCACCCAAAAGTTGCGTAAACTTTGTGGGAACCTTATATATACGTCGTTTTGACGCCAGACGAAAGGAGGACGCTCCAGAACGCACAGAACAGCAGTTTTAGGGTAGTTTTAGGGTTAGATTAGGTGTAGATTAGGTTAGATTCTTGTTTTTCTTCCTCTTTTCCATTGATTTACTGAAGATTATTGAAGATTCAAGTTTCTTTCATGTTTATTTCAAGTTTATTTCAGATTATATCCAGGTTTTTCTTTCCAATCCTTGTTATTTGATTGCTATTAGTTTATATGCTATGATTACTCTAGTTTGTTATTCCTGTATTAGTTTAATCATGTTTCTGTAGTTTAGACGTTGGGAATATGTGATGAAACATTGAATCCCAGCCTCTGCCATGCAATCTTTAGAAACCTTGGGCTCGATCGATCGAAGGTATTTCGATCGATCGAACCAGGGATAGTCAAGCGATCGAAGACATTTCGATCGATTGAAGGATGATGTTGTCCGATCGATCGAGAGCGCTTCGATCGATCGAACATGTTAATTCTTGAGATGATTCTT
This sequence comes from Hydrangea macrophylla, assembly GCA_033977485.1. Lineage (NCBI taxonomy): Eukaryota > Viridiplantae > Streptophyta > Magnoliopsida > Cornales > Hydrangeaceae > Hydrangea > Hydrangea macrophylla. The sequence goes on from CM066984.1 coordinate 40,594,832, forward strand.
TTAAGTATTCCATGACTTTCTGTTTTAGAAATCTGTCATCAAATTGAGCTCAGTTTGTCACAACAGTTTTTAGAACTTAAAGCCTTAAGGCATTTTCTTCAATGACTTGTGAAAACCACTTTGAATGCTAACACCATTTAGAGTGCAAGTAATTACCATTGTTTTAAACCGTCTTCTATGTATTTTAAATCACCTATGATGATATAGTCCCGGGCATGAAAGGGCTATTGATTCTATATCTTTAGAAAAATACGGAATACTGAAGAGGAATGAACTCCATCGAACATTAATGAGTGTGCTTGGTAGATGGTTAGGATCAATGTGGATTCTCGTATTTCCAACACCTTTAGTTTATTTATTTAGTTATGTTTCTTTATGCTTTAGATTATTCTTTAGTTTAAGTTAATTAAGTAGGATTCATTAGAACCTCCAATCCTTCATTTTTATTTTCTTTTCTTTAGGTTATAACTTAGTATATTTTCTTCCTATTCCTTCCCTGTGGGATCGACCTGGACTTATCCAGTATTACTTGCACGATCACCTACACTTGGGTGTTGCACAAGAGCGCACAACTATTTAGTCGTGTCAAGTTTTTGGGGCCGTTGCCGGGGAAGGCAACTAGGTTAGGATTTTACTAAGTTTTTCCATTTTTCTTCTTTTACTTAAAAAAAAAAAATCATTGGACTTTTTCTCTCATAAGAAAAAAAAAAAAATTCTTTTGTTTAAATATTTTGGGTAAACATGTCTTATCCATATTACCCTCCATACAACACAAATACCACGAATGGGTACACATTAGGTAATGAGAACTATACCCCGAGTTGGCAAGCACCCACATATGATGCACATTATCAACCTGAGTGATACCAATCACCACAATGGGAAAACCATCGTGTTAGTCCCCCATGTTATCAAACGTATCAAGAACCTCCACCTGGAGAGTTCTATCAATCGCAATGGGGATATAACCAAAATGATAGTGTAGGATATAGTAGTAGTTCCCACGATTACCAAATGCACCAAGATTTTCCTTCTGGGGAGTCTTGCACACAAACACAATGGGAAGGGGACTATTACCAACAACAATGGGGTGAAACTTCATATAGTTATAATGAGGAGAATAACCAAGTTGAGGATAATGGTATGTTAGAATTGCTGCTTAGTGAAATGAAAAGGCTTGAGAGTGCAATTGATAAATTAGGAGCTAGATATCAACAAGCATTTGATAGCCAACCTTTAGAAGACTATACCAGTCCTTCAACGCTACAACCTGAATTTCAAGACACTAACAATGGAATGGAATTAGAGGACAATGATGGGTTCATATCGAGTGAGGTTAACAACTCATTTGAGAAAGTGATAATCCAACAAGAACTCCAAAACCAAACCATTGAGCATGAAGTTGTAGAACCATCTTCTCCTCAACATACAACCCCAGACATCAACTCCTTCACTGCCTGGATAAAACTGCACAATCTCTTTGTCCAGAGCACCTCAATAGATGACATATATAGTGAGGAGAGTTACAAGGATGAGAATGAGGTTTTAAAAGATGACGAGAGTTTAGGTGATTAAACGCAATTAGGAAAGGAAGAGTCCCCTGTTGACTCTACCCCTACCTTTGAAAGTGACCCTAGGGAGGACGTTATTGAAAATTTTCAATTCGATTTAGATTCATGTGATATTCATGCACCCTCACCTCTCTCGGCCGAAGAGGTGGTGTCACCAAGTTGCCCATCACCTATCCTTGCTATCAATCAAAGCTCTCGTCCCGAGCTTGAATGTTATGTGTACCCCATTCGTGAACAAATAGAATGTGTTGTGGAAGAGGATGGTAAGGATACTAGCACATGTTCTTCACAAAATTTTAACTTTCAAAATTCTTTGAGAGAAGACTTGGAAAATATTGGGCCCACTTTAGATGATCTTAAAATTCAACAAGAAGCTAGCAATCTTCTAGACTGCTTGACCTTCTTGAGTGATTATGACATTGAGGGCCAAATAGATAGCTTTATCCAAGTCCAGTCCAAAACCATGTGCATGGAACAGAAATTCAATTCCTATGATTATATCTCCATAGATTCTGTTCTAGGACAAGCGGAGGGTGGTGAAGCTTCATTAGAACATCACTTCGACCCTGCCCCTTTTATTGAACCATGGCCTCCCCCTGTTTTTAGTATTAAAATAGAGGCTGTTATAGGAAATACCAACACCAAAGATCGTTTCTTGCATATAATTCCTAAAAAGTGTGGTATTCCTTTTATAACTGTCCCAAAAAAATTTGGAAGCCATAGGTTTTGCATCATCTCCTCTGACCTTGAGCCTGACATTAGTTGGGGGGAGTTGCAATTTTATGAGGATCCCAACATTCTTCTCAAAGTTAAATTATTTTATTGGGAAGATCCTCAAAAATTTCGGTTGTTAATCTATGATAAAAATCTTAATTAACCGAATTTATTTACTGAGTAGTTGTATCTATGTTTCCTTGTTGCTACTAATGATCTTGCAGGTAGCTTGAAAAAAATGGATATTAATGCCTCGAGGTAACATTCTTCCTTCTCTCGCTTTACTTTACATGTCCATGTGCTTAGTTTGGAACATTGGAGACAATGTTTAGTTTTAGTTGGGGGGAGTGAGCCATTGCATGCCTCATATTTTTTTGTGGTGCTTTAATGTCAATATACCTACTTAGCAACATGACTCAGTAAATTAAAATTGTCAAAAATTTTGAAATTTTTAATTTTATTTTTAAAGATAAGAAAATGGTTCTTGCATTTCTCTCTTAGTTAATGTAGTTAGTTATGATGCATTAGTGTTATTTTCTGTATGTTATTAGTATGTGATATACTATGGTAGTTTGTTTACTATCTTAGTTATAGTATGTTCTATGTTTTTTAATCTTCAAACAACTTTGAGCACGTTGTGACAACCTTGTACATAGCTAAAATGGATTAGTAAGCATAGCTTAGGTGTCTTGAGAGACTGTAGTGGAGACTAAGAACCCAAGTGAGCTTTTGTGCCATTCTTTGTTTTTGAGGGTTTTATAAAATTACTCTAACTTTTTGAAAAGCGTATTAATTCGTTGAAAGTCTCATTTTTCTTCTTCATTTTGACTTATTACTAGAAGAGAACGTTCAGGATTTACCAAACTTTAGAGCTCTTGAATTTACTGAAATGAATAATCCTATTAACTTAGAAGATGATTTAGGCTATCTTTTGACCATATATGGATAATACAGCCTTGGCCTACCTCTATGCTATTCCTTTACTTCACCTCTTGAGCTTATCATAATCGCCTTGTCTTCATAATTCCTTAAATCTAAACCTAACTCCAAATTAGGAGTTCAAGCATCAGTTCTTTATTTAGGTGTGATTGGGATGTGTTGCGTTAACAAGAAGTATGTTAGTGTGAATAAGGGAAAGTTGGCAAAGTAAAAAATGAAAAAAAAAAAGCATGAAAAAAAAAAGAAAAAAAAAAGTGCCAATGGTTGTTACAAAAGAAAAAAAATAATAAAAAGAAGAGTGTGAAAAAGAAAAGAAAAAAAAAGAAGAGAAGAAGAAAAGAGAGAGATTGGAGATGTGGGGGAAGTTTCAAAAAAAATGTAGTAGACATTCCAATCACATCCTTTGACTCAATTGAATATCACGAACCTCTTTCTTCTTTCACCTAACACCTCTTTTTCAAAGTCCTGATGATTTTAAGTAAATTGGATTTGAAGTTAAGGTAATGAGAGAGTTCTCCACGGTATCTCGCTCTTCTAATGAAAAGTATCCATTCATGGGACTTTGTGCACTATAAAATGTCTGTTTTTCAATTTAGATATGAGAAGCATTAGATTCCATTTACATTTACTCTTTATAGCTTCCATATCATGAGTGATAATTATTACACCTAATTCGGAGTGATTTCATCTTGAGAGTGTAATCCCGGTAAGAGTTGAGTCAAAATGAACGTCTTGATAGTATCTTAGGTTATGCGAGCTTTGAAATTGAAGTTTTGTATTTTGGTTATCCATTCACACACACACTTGAAGATTAATAGGTATGGAATATTCTAATGACTTTGATAGTAGATTAACTGTAATGTGTGTGTTGCATTGCTATGGCTTACTAGAGAGTTTCATGAGATTGTTGAGCTTAACTACATTGCTAAATGAGAGGAAAATTTCTTGAAAACATTTAAATGAGAACCATTACCATAAACATGAATTTTGTGGGTAGATTCACTGCAAACCCTCACGAGACAACACTCGTCCACTAAGGGGAACCTAGGGGTTTAAAGGCTTGTTGCATACGCTAAATGCAATCGTGATTCCTGCGAAAGTGAGTTAGGATTTTTATTTTATTTTGTTTTCAATTTTTAGAGTTAATTAAACATTACTGTAGTTCGCTTCATTGCTAGGGACTAGCAACGAGCTAGTTGGGGGGTGTGATTCGAGGTGAAAAGTGTATGTTTATAGCGTATTACATAGTCTTTTATGCATACTTTTATCCCCAAATCCCTAGATTTAAATGCACATCAATGATTAAGTGTTTTCTATGATGTTGAGACTCAAATATGTGTTTTTACACCATTTTGCAGGTTATAGGAAGCAACCATTGCATAGAAAGTGATTCTGGTGAAGAGAACAATAGAAGCAGCTGAGAAAACGCCAATTTTGACAATGAAGACTTCAGATTTGGAAGATTTTCCCAGAGACATGAAATGTAGATCTTTGAGTTACGGTCGCGTGGCCGCAAACGGGAGGTCAATCCGAGCTCCGAGTGAAAAGTTATGGCCATTCTCCCATCGGTGTGCAGTGCTGTCAAAATCAGAGAGTTCAAGCGATTGAAGGAGAGTTCGATCGATCGAACCTTCGATCGATCGAACTAAGCTCGATCGATCGAACTCTATTTTCACCCAAAAGTTGCGTAAACTCTGTGGGAACCTTATATATACGTCGTTTTGACGCCAGACGAAAGGAGGACGCTCCAGAACGCACAGAACAGCAGTTTTAGGGTAGTTTTAGGGTTAGATTAGGTGTAGATTAGGTTAGATTCTTGTTTTTCTTCCTCTTTTCCATTGATTTACTGAAGATTATTGAAGATTCAAGTTTCTTTCATGTTTATTTCAAGTTTATTTCAGATTATATCCAGGTTTTTCTTTCCAATCCTTGTTATTTGATTGCTATTAGTTTATATGCTATGATTACTCTAGTTTGTTATTCCTGTATTAGTTTAATCATGTTTCTGTAGTTTAGACGTTGGGAATATGTGATGAAACATTGAATCCCAGCCTCTGCCATGCAATCTTTAGAAACCTTGGGCTCGATCGATCGAAGGTATTTCGATCGATCGAACCAGGGATAGTCAAGCGATCGAAGACATTTCGATCGATTGAAGGATGATGTTGTCTGATCGATCGAGAGCGCTTCGATCGATCGAACATGTTAATTCTTGAGATGATTCTTTTAAGTATTCCATGACTTTCTGTTTTAGAAATCTGTCATCAAATTGAGCTCAGTTTGTCACAACAGTTTTTAGAACTTAAAGCCTTAAGGCATTTTCTTCAATGACTTGTGAAAACCACTTTGAATGCTAACACCATTTAGAGTGCAAGTAATTACCATTGTTTTAAACCGTCTTCTATGTATTTTAAATCACCTATGATGATATAGTCCCAGGCATGAAAGGGCTATTGATTCTATATCTTTAGAAAAATACGGAATACTGAAGAGGAATGAACTCCATCGAACATTAATGAGTGTGCATGGTAGATGGTTAGGATCAATGTGGATTCTCGTATTTCCAACACCTTTAGTTTATTTATTTAGTTATGTTTCTTTATGCTTTAGATTATTCTTTAGTTTAAGTTAATTAAGTAGGATTCATTAGAACCTCCAATCCTTCATTTTTATTTTCTTTTCTTTAGGTTATAACTTAGTATATTTTCTTCCTATTCCTTCCCTGTGGGATCAACCTGGACTTATCCAGTATTACTTGCACGATCACCTACACTTGGGTGTTGCACAAGAGCGCACAACTATTTAGTCGTGTCAGTAAGGTTAGTAAGAAGGAGCGACGAAGAAATGGCAGACGAAAGAAATGTTGGGGAAGTAGCAGAGTTAAGGACATTGGTAGAACAACAAGTAGAACAGATGAGGCGATAAGCTAAGAATATGAACCGAATGATGGTCATGATAGAAGCGATAACATGCCCGCCACCAGTTGTGAATCCACCAATCAACGACCCACCCGTCAAGGAAGAAGGCCGGTATGATGACCCAGAGATGCCAAGGGCTGAGGTTCCTAGAGCAGAGAGGGAAAGGGTGGAGAGAGAAAAGACTGACAAAGAGAGGATAATGACCGAGAAGATCGAGAAGTTAGAAAGGGTGATGCATAAGGCTCAGGGGGTCAATACTTACCTGATGGAGTTGGAAGGGTTGTACAATGGGGTTCATGAGACGCTGCCCGTCGATTTCAAAATGCCAATTTTTAACAAGTTTGATGGAATAGGGAATCCACGCAGTCATGTGAGAATGTGTATCCGGGCTTTCCAACTGAGTGGGCTAAGCACTACCATGATGGCTGTCTTATTTCAGCAGACCTTAACTGGGGCTACCTTATCTTGGTATCTCACTCTCGAACCAAGCAAAACCTGAGTCTGGGAAGAAGTGATCAAAGCATTCGTGGCACAGTATGAGTACAATCAGGACTTGGATGTCACAGTCCGAGATCTGGAGACCACTAGGCAAGGGAACAAGGAGTCATTCACTGAGTATTTGATCAGATGGAGGGGGAAAGCGGCTAAGATGGTACAGAGGCCATTCGAGAGAGATTAGATCCGAATGTTAATGAAGAACCTTCAGCCTGTCTATCAAGAGAAGATGCGATTCTAGTCGATCAACACCTTCGCTGAGGTTTTTGACGTGGGAACAAGGATAGAGGATGCTATCCAAGAAGTGGTAATCAAAAAGGAAGAACAGCCGAATTGATATAGAAGGCAGAACTATGGATCAAATGGAGGACATTCGGGGGGTCAATCTGGTCCCACCGATGTCAACGCGCTAAGGGGGCCAGAGAGAAAGTTTGGTATAACACCAAGAAGAGGAGGGAACAAACAGCCAAGGAAGTTTTCAGATTTGGGGTATCACTATCAGCCACCCTCGATAGGCTAACAGCAAAAGGATCATCTTCGCCTATTGGAGCCTCGACCTCTACCAAGTCCACTTCCGCCAATGTTCTGGGAGGATCTTTATTGCAAGTTTCACCAGCAAAAGGGTCACTCTACGGATCGATGCACAAGGGTGAGGAATGAAATTCAGGACCTCATTGATAATAAATTTATATCTGAACCGCCCGTCAAATCTCCGAATGTTACTAGGAATCCACTGCCAAATCACCATGATGTACCACCACCATAAGGCCTTTACTTCTTGGGGATGGAAGGGACAATCTTCGATCTGTCTAGGCTAATCACTAAAGCTGGGACACCAAGGAAGTCTTATCAGCTGCCAGAGGATTTGACAATTTATACTTTGGGGAATCAATCAGAAAAGTACAGAAAAGGAATGACAAAATAATTGGACTAGTGGGTTCAAGGGACTAGTAACACTGATTAGGTAGAAGATGATATATGGTATGCAAGCGATAAAGAGATGAGGATGGAGAAGGCAGATTTGAAAGTTATTCCAGAGATCGACAATCTATGGGCAAAAGAGTAAGTCAGTCATCTAACCCGGTCAGGGAGACATTTTAAACCTCATGAGCTGGAGGAGGATCACCCAGGGAGGGAATTGGATAAAGTGAAAGGAAAAGTGAATAAAGAAGAGGAAGAAGATAGGGTTTTGAAGCAAATGAGGATGACTCAAACTAACATCGCCATCTGGGGTTTTTTTATTACTTCCAAACGTCACAGGCAGGCAATTCTGGATGCCTTGAACCAATTTGATGTTTCTATCGCCACAGCACCAGAAGACCTCATGGGAATGATCGACAGATTTTCGGCTCTGGCTATCACCTTCTCATCTGATGACCTACCTCCGGGGGGGCCTGTTCATAATAAACTGTTGTATGTCACTGTTAAATGCTTAGGAAACACTGTGCCTACTTATCTTGTTGACAATGGGTCTGCTCTAAACGTGTGTCCATTCTGAACAACTAAGCATATGGGTTTGGATGAATAAACGTTCATACCGTCTGAGCAGAAGGTGAGAGCGTATGACAACACTCAGAGGACAGTCATGGGGATGATTCTCCTTCATCTCGCTATCGGGCCAGTGGAAAAGGAAGCCAAATTTTAGGTCTGCCTCTTTTAATTTGCTGCTGGGAAGGCCGTGGTTAGACAGTCTAGGTGCCATACCATCTACAATTCATCAGAAAGTCAAATATGTTTGGAAAGACAAGGTCTGTGATATTTTCAGGGACAGTTGGGTTCGTCCGTCTGAAGCTTCATCAAGCGCGCCGGTTCTAGAGGTAAAATTTCAGAAAGAGGAAACAGGTCTGGGAGGGTTTGAGTTTATCAACATGTTAGAAGAAGAGAAGCCAAGGGAGTTCCTACCACTGTATTTCGATCAGTATGCGAGCCCGCTAGTCGCCGGTATCATGAAGAAGATGGGTTTCTTTCCAGGAATGGGATTGGGTAAGAATCATCAAGGCCTGCCAAAATTTTTGAGCATCCTCACTCAGAATCATACTCATGGTCTGGGTTATTAACCATTGAAGAAGGAACTGAGAGAGAATAGGAAAATAGTGTATACACCGTTGAATCCTTACCTAAAGTGCTCAATGGATACTTTGTTAAGGAGGGAGAGGATTTTCCCTTTTGTGGCTTCCCAGAACCATGGATGGATCAGAAAGATAACTATTTAAAGCTAGGGTTTGAGATTTTCTTCCCCCACGAATTCTCTGAGTATCAGGATCCGTATCTACAGGTGCCCGTGAAGTCAGCTACTGCTAAAGATTGGGTTGGTATGCTAGATGGCTCGGTCATAAAGAATTTGTTGGGCGAGAAAAGCACAAAAATTGAGGGAATAGGCCAAGAAGGGGTCGTGGAGGACAAGGTAGGAAAAGAACATGTTGAGGATTTGGTACAAGAAAAAGAGCCAAAAAAAAGAAAAGATGGAAGTGATTACCAAGACAGGGGATCAGGAAGAATGCTTCATTTTTGATCTAGAAGGAGAAAGCAAAAAAGGAATAGGTTTTCGAGTCTAGTGATAGGTATCCCCCACACCCAGAGTCTGTAATGGCCCAAATGAGGCGTCTTTCAAATTACATGTCTATTGTAATTGCTCCACAGAAAATTAATGAAAGTATGACTAATTTTGCCTACTCGAACGCGCTTAATGAATGTGATGATCATGAAATACCAAATGAATTGCAAAAATTAATCGAAAAAGAAAAAGAATCTGCATGCAAAATCATTGAGGACACTCTAACGATTAATCTAGGAAATGAAGATAATCCTCAAAATGTTTTTATTGGCTCTACACTTATCAAAGAAGAAAGCAAAGAATTAATCAATCTATTAAATGAATTCAAAAATGTTTTTGCATGGTCTTACAGTGATATGCCAGGTATCGATCCAGAAATAGTCCAACACCATATCCCCCTCTTCCCCAATTCAAAACCTATGAAACAAAAATTGAGGTGAATGAGACCTGAATGAGCCCTCAAAGTTAAAGAGGAAGTTGAAAAGCAATTGAGAGCCGGATTCTTGATGGTCACCGAGTACCCAGAGTGGATTGCCAATATTGTGCATGTCCCAAAAAAGGACGGTCGTGTTAGGGTTTGTGTCGACTTCTGGGATCTGAACAAAGCCAGCCCTAAGGACGATTTCCCTCTACCCCACATTGATGTGTTAGTAGACAACACCGCGGAACATAAACTTTTATCATTCATGGATGGGTTCTTAGGTTATAACCAGATTCTTATGGCGTCCGAGGATCGGGAAAAAACCACTTTCATCACAGCGTGGGGAACTTGTTGGTATAGGGTGATGCCATTCGGGCTTAAGAATATGGGGGCGACATACCAGCGCGCTGCCACCACACTGTTGCATGATATGATCCATAAGGAGGTAGAAGTGTATGTGGACGATATGATTGTGAAATCTAAGGAGAGGGGAGGGCACTTAAAAGCGTTGAGTAAATTCATTGGTAGGTTGAGAAAATTCATAATGAGGCTAAATCGGCAAAAATGCACCTTCAGAGTCACCACCGGGAAGTTGTTAGGATTCTATATCACCCAGAGAGGAATAGAGGTGCACCTGACCAAAAGAAAGGCCATAGTCGAAATGCAGCCGCCCAAGAATGAGAAGGAGTTAAGGGGGTTTTTGGGTAGAATACAGTTCATAAGTCGCTTCATCTCAAAATTCACCCTAACCTGTGACCCTTTATTTAAGCTGCTTAGAAAAGGAAAAAAGTTCGAGTGGGATGCCCAATGCCAACTAGCCTTCGATAAGATCAAAACCTATCTCCAAAACCCACCTGTCTTATCACCACCCTCACCCGAAAAACCTTTACTACTATACCTTTCTGTGTTCGAAGATTCGATGGGTTGTATGTTGTCCAAGAAGGAGAAAAAGGGCACGTGGAAAAAGCCATTTATTACTTAAGCAAAATAATGATCGGGTATGAATTAAAGTATTCGCCTTTAGAAAAACCATCCTGGGCTTTAGTTTGGTGTACCCGTCACCTGGGGCACTACATATTAGCCTTTCCCGTAACCCTAATATCCTGAATGGACCCACTTAAATACCTATTTGAAAAACCCGTGTTGACCAGTAGGATTTCTCGGTGGACCATGATGCTACCTGAATTTGATATCAAGTATGTCACTGCCAAATCCGTGAAAGGAAGAGTTGTCGCACAATACCTGGCCGATCTTGTAATAGAATCCGAAGAAAAGGGCAAGTTCCGATTCCTAGATGAAGGAGTAATGGGGATAGAGGAGAACTTATGGAAAATGTACTTTAATGGAGCAGCAAATCAACTGGGCTATGGGGTTGGAATCATCCTTGTAGCACCAGACAGGGCCCTAACCCCTTTAGCCATCAAGCTTAAGTACAACTCAACCAACAACATGGCAGAGTTTGAGGCGTGCATAATTGGAATGGAAGCGGCGCTGGCCTTATAAGTTAAGAGGATCGATGTTTTTGGGGACTCTAATTTGATCATATCTCAATTTTGGGGTGATTGGAGAGTAAAGCATGAGAAGTTGAGACCTTATCAGGACTATCTGGAGAGCCTAAAAGCACAGTTTAAGAAGATATCATTCTACTACCTCCCCTATAAAGAGAATCAGATGGCTGAATCCTTAGCTACCTTAGCCTCAATGATACAAATCCCCCCGGGAGTCACCATGATCCTGTTATCCATAGAAGTAAGGGACTGTAGACACCCCATTTTGTCGGCTATCAGATCTAGGAGACCCATAGCTTGGTGGTTCACAATGATCGTAAAAGACTCAAAAAGACTCTTGGAAGTCAGCTCTATCTCTCAGAATGCTCAGAATGACCAAAATGCCCCTGAAAGCCCAAAAACTCCCAGATTTGGTCCTAAAGTTTTGGAAACATGCTACGTCGTAAGAAAATTGATAAAATGAGTTTTTAAGAAAATTTGGATGAAATCGTCAGCTCCCAGAGACCCCCGGAAGTCCCGGAAAGTCCCCGTTGACCGGTTTGACCAAGGTTTGACCAAAATTTGACCAAGTTTGACCGAAATTGTCCGAATTCATCAAAATCATTCTAGATCATGAGAAAAGTATTAAAATGAGTTTTAAAAGAAAATCGAGCGAAAACGTCAGCTCCTGGGAACTCCCAGAAGTTTCCAGAACTTCCCGGGAATCCCAGGTTTGACCAATTTGACCAGAATTTGACTTTAAAACCGGGGCACCGTAACAATTTTCAAATATTTTTCATGGATACTAGAGGTCAATAGCTTTCCAATGGTATATCGCACATAATTTTCGGATTTAAAACGAGTCTATTATGAATTTCCGAAGGCAAAAAAGGCGATCAAATCGGCTTTTATCGCAAATACCGCAAAACTTTTCAAGGTGACCTATCCTCAAACTATTGTTTATTTAAATTAGACTCCATTACCTTTCAAATGGTATATCACAACTTCAATTTGGAGTTCGTACGCATTTTCTGTGAATTTCGGACGAAATAAGGCCTTTTTGCGAATACGGGAACCTCTGGGGGGCCTAAACAGCATTATCTGAACGAAGGAAGAGCAGTGCCGCCGCGGCACTGGCCCACTGCCACCGCGGCACTGGCCCAGTGCTGCCGCGGCACTCTCCTCCAGAACAGTGTATTTTTGTAATTTTTCTTGGGGGTTCATTTTGATTAATTGAAAACCAAAACGACGTAGTTCTATGATTTCAGATGTTTGGGACCAATGGGAACACTTCTAAAACCCCAAAACCACACCAAGTTGGCCTATTTAAACCCCTCATTGCTCTTCATTTTGGGGGTGTCAAATGAAAGCTTAGAAAAAATTTGGGAGAGAAAGTTGTAGAGATAAGGTTAGAATAGAGAGAAAAGAAGCTTCCTTCTTTGATTTTCAAAACAAAAGTGAGTTCTAAACTTTGTTTTTACTTCATTACTCCAATTTACTTCAACATTCAATACACCTAACCACCATTTTAGTGAGCATTTAAGAGAGTGGAAGCTTCTTCCATCTCCAATGTCATTACATATGAGTGAAACACCAATCTACAAGTTCAATACATCATGAGTATCATCTATTGATCATTATCTACTTGCTTGTTTATTCATTGTTTATCTCTTCTTACCTCATTTCTTTTGTATTTTTTTTCTTTATTTACTTACTAGTTCATCATCATCTAGATGATGACATGAAGTTTGAGGTGAGTGAATCCTTATGGATAGTAGCTCTTGACCTCAAAAACATGTTTGATAGATGATGATCATAACTTCAATACCTCCAAGGTATTCTTGAAGTTATGTTCAAAATAAAAATAAATCTCTCCAACAATCTTGGAGGTTCTTGATGATGAGTTTGAGGTTGGCATTTTAAGTGGTTATAACCCTCATTGAGTATTGAAAATATGCTTTCAAAATATCTACTTCAAAACCCTCTTAAAACCCCCTCATTTTAATCTCAAGAAAGAAAACTCCAGTTTTTTCCCAAAATTTTCAAAACAGTGAGTCAAAATAGTGAGTAATCTGAGTTCAAAGATTTTCCTAGAACTCAATACTCAACATATGGATGTAAGGCCACTTGGAAAGTCTTCCTAACTCATTGGAGAACACCCATGATTTTTGGTTTGACTTGGAAGTACTTGGAGATGGTCCATTTGGACCCAAGCATTCCTTCCAGACATTCTGTTTTTGCTGCCACTGCAGCTAGGTCCACTTCCAACCTCTTTTACAGAACACTTATCCAAAAGGGGTGGTCCTAACTTATTTTTTCCTTAAACTTCAATGTCTTAGGGAACCGTCTGTATAAAATGGGTCTCTAGATCATTCGTTTTCATTTTCTAAGATTTTTCAACATTTCGGTCGACAGTACGGACTCTATTTCTGAGTGACCTCTGTTGTTCATATGATTTCTCTCAATCTGTGATAGTTATTAAAGATTGGCTTTTTTGGTAGTGTTCTAGACACAATAAGGAAGATCTCCATAAAAACGTACACTGATAACATTTCTAACCCTTCTTTTCAATTTTTAAAAGATCTAGCTACTGTTCTGTCCACAATTCACAGCAAGCATATTTTTACTTCCATCCTTTGATTTGATGCTTACATGCACTCCAAATTAGTTCATGTCTTAGGAAGTAGTTCATACTACATTTGTACATATCCCATGATGATTTCATTCATTCATTCACACACATTCTAGACTTCTAAGTCATTCTAGGAATCCATGAACACAAAACACACTACAACCTTGGCACATTCTAGATACATACATTGCATTCATTCAAGATTTGGGATTTTTGTAACTCCTAATCTAAGAAGATTATAAGGAATGATCATGATCACACGTTCATGCTTCCCCTCAATCTAATCATCCTTTCTCATCTGTCCCGGAGATTGAGAGATCTTCTTTTCTCAACGATTAACATGCATCATTCTAGCTTGCTAAGCATATTTTGATTTCTTTATTTGTTTGTTTCAAGAACAATCCATGTCCCCCTTTTAGATTAGGAAAACTTGACTACTTGATATGTGATTAGACATTTTTTCCTAGGTTTATTTGTGTGATCTTTCACTTTACATTGTATGATATTTGGCTTAGATATTATGAATGATATCTTATCTTTAGATCTTCCATTTCAAGTTTCTTATGTAATGTAGCATACTACCATAGTATTAATTTCCAAACCATACATAGTATAAGATGATTATTTGGATGCTAATTGAGGCCCGTCGAAAGACGGGGCAAGTTGAGGGTGTTTTAGTCGCGACAAAGGCTCCTTCCTCTCTCGTACCAAAACCCCGAACCAAGTTCTTTGGTTATGAAGGGCCGATGCCCTTTATCCATTTGGGTGAGTCAAATTAGGTTTCTTGGTTCCTTAAAGACCAAGTGGCGACTCTGTATCTGTTTTCAACAGACCATTTTCTTTCTTTGATCCAAATCAATTTCAATCTCAAACAAGCAAGCAGTGGAATTCCACGTGTCCACAGGGACTAACTGTAGCACCCAGAAATTTCCCGCAGCAATTCCACATAGGAATTTAAAATAGTGACGTCACCCAGGATTCAGTTACAGAAGATCCATTAGGAGTCCTTATTAAGAATCCTTAGTAATCGTCTTGACAACGACTACGTCAATTCAAATCTAGTGCCTACTAGAATGGTCGTAACCCCGGCATATATACTTCCTATAGTAGAACCTTAAGTAGAATTGCATTTGGACCCGCATATCCTGGTAACAGGTTTACATTTTCAATCTCATTTATAGTCAGTAGTGTATCTACCCGTGAGTGGGACCCACACTATATTTAAGAACCAAGTGGACCCCCACCCTGATAATCTACCCTAGGATACACACAACATACACATACACGTACTTTGGGACTCAGGAACACATCCATATGCACAACCTAAGAATGGGACCCACACCCCCCCCCCTTGACGATCATGTGGACCCCACACTTATCTACCCTTGGACACATATACATACATATGCACCTTGTGCACACATTGCACCCAACCAAACCTCCCTCACCTTCCCTCTATATAATGCACCCCACCCTCACCCTCTCATTTATCACCCCCATCTCCCCACAATCTGTCCATACAGATTGTCTTAGAGAGAGAGAGCCCGAGAGAGAGAGAGAACACACCCCTCACCCTCGGTTTATACACACCCCCCAACATTGTGTACACTACCACCACCACCTCTGTCCATTTCCTTCCCAGCACACACATCACACTCCCTCCCTGTGCTCTCCCGATCTCTCACTGTATACACACACATTCACGAAGAAGAAGAAAACGAAGGAAAAGAGAGAGATCGAAGAAGAAAGGAGATCTAGCCCCTGAGGTAAACCCCAACCCCTCTCACACATTCTTGAGCATCTGCATGTCCATTAGGAGACCCTAGGATCCCTTGCATGCAAACCAAACAGAGCCTAAGGCTCTGTATGAGCTCCGGCCACCATTAAAGCTCAAGCTTGAGCTTGATTTTTCCTAGAGTTAACCAAAGCCCCAAAAATCTACACCAAACAGACCCAATTGGTCCCAGGTAGACCCCCTTGTAGCAGGTTTGGGTTTGGGTGACGATTCGATGGCCATGCAGGCCATTATTCTTTGAAATGACCGAAACAATAATCACTTGGTAGGACCACCAAACGAATGAACCAGACGATAGGTTTATAGTATGTGATAGAGGGAGAGATTCCGGTCATTTCCCCGTTGACCTCATGGATTTTCGTTGAGAAATGAGAGAGATATGAGGAGAGAGAGAGAGTCTCCAGCGAGGCCCGACTTTCCGGCGACGAGCAGCTCGCCGGAGAAGAAGAAGAGACCCGGGTGGGTTTCGGGTTATAACAAGCGGGTATGGGTCGGGTTTGGGTAGGGTTGGTCTGAGTGTGTAGATGGGTTAGGGTAGCGGGTCGGGTTGGGTTTTATATAACCCGTGGGTCCTTTAAGTCTAACGACGTCGTTTTGACGTCGGGTAGGGTTTCGGGTTTTGGGGCGGGTTGTGTTGTGTCTAGATATGGGTTAGGGTTTGGTCTGGGTCTGGTTAGGGTTCGGGTTAGCGGGTAGGTTTAGTTTGTGTCTGTGGATGGGTCAAGTTCAGGTTCGGGTTTGGATTAATGGGTAGGTTTAGATTGTGTGTGTAAACGATTAATCCGTTTAGTCTTGGGTCGGGTCGGGTTTGACCCAACAGGTCATGCCTTTGGGTTTCTTTGTGAGTACATCCGGGTTACCCGTTCAGTTCGGGTCGGTTCGGGTTTGACCCGTCGGGTCTGTGGAATTGTTTATATTATTATTATTATTATTATTATTATTATTAATTAGTTTAAAAGGTTTTAAATGGTTTTAATAATTATAAATAATTTATAATTATACCATTAAGGTTTTAATATTATAGAATATTATTTTAATGTTCTGTATATATCATTATTATATTATATATATTATATATTTATTATTTATATGGTTAATATAAATAATAAATATTAGTTTTAAATAGTTTTAAATAGTTAATAAATACCTATATGTATTTTTAAATTCTAGAAAATTTGGGTAATGACCCTGGGACTATTTTATTATATAATGTATGTTATAAAGCTATAATATTATAGTCTAGTATTTTTAATAATTAATAATGAGCTATCTTATGAGTATATTAATTATTAAAAATACCAAACGAGCTCCGAAAATTATGAAATAAATACTGGTGGTGTATTTTAATATTTAGTATTTAATAAAAATACTTCTAAGCACGGATACCTTAGTATAATTATAATTACATATTTAAATCCCGTTTTGGGTATTTTCTGGTATATATTATCTTCAATAATTCATAATAAATAATCTAGGACTCCGAAAATTACGCGGTCAGTTCCCAGAGTCTTAGATTAATGTCTAGAACATTCCCGTAAAGTTTGGTGACTTTTTGACTCGGTCGAAAATACAGCCTGTCTTTTAGGGGCCGCATTAGTATAGTAAGCCCTACATTTTACCTCGTAAAACGCGACGGACTCCGATTTGAGTCTAGTCAATGGCATTGGACTTAGAATGACACGTAGATCACTACCTTGAGGTTTATGACCTCATTTGATAAAATTACCATTTTGCCCCTATAGTTGTACTCACACATTATTGTTGTTTATTCCGTTTATTATTGTAGAACTTGACGGTTATCCGCTTTTCGAGGATCGGTGACTCGAGGTGAGTTTCCTAACCTCACTCTAATCCTAATAAGATTAATATAAGTTGTTTAAAAGCTACATGTATGATATTTTGTATAAGTGATAAGCTGATTTATGATGTCAAGTGTATTTTCAATAATTATAAGATGTTTAAAAGCATGTTATGGTAGTGCTATCGCATACGTGAGCATGTCAAGGGTTTTATCTATATGTATATCGGTATCAATTCCATATTATGTGATCCATGCTCTATATGTTACGTCTCTGCTGCTTACTGTTAAATGCACGTTTTACGATATTGATGACTCGGATAGATTATGCATGCCATGTTAATAATAAAGATAAATGAAAGTAGATTTGCATGTGCATATTGATAATGGACACACGTGCATTTCATGACATGTGTCAGTATGCGTTGTGCGAGAAAAGAAAGGTGTTTGGTGAGAATATGAATGAGATGAGATATGTGAATGTAAAAGAGATATGATTTCTGGATCCTATGGATCAACGGCTGACGAGCCGGGTGGACATGAACGGTTAGGGTTCCTAGCGCGCCTCTCGCCGTTGAAGACGTCCGGTGATGCGTATACATGATTGAAGACGTCCCATGTATCGTTGAATACGTCCGGCTAGTGCTCTAATATACTTCTCAGCCGTGTAGACGACCGATGAGAGTATACACATGGTTGAAGATGTCCCATGTGCCAGCTTCATTGTTTACAGATAGTGTGAGCCGTGAAGACGTCCGGTGGCCTATCAAGGGAATGAGTATGAATTCGCTGTGATAGTATGTTGTCATCCTTGATATATCACGTGTTGTCAAGTGGATGAGAAAGAAAAGGCGAATGATGAAATTGAGTTGATGAGTCAAAATGATTTGGTTTGGAAGTTTTGGTTTTAAAATAAAATGGTTTTGAAAAGTATCTGTTTTAAAAGCAAGTGTCTTTGAAAAGAGTTGGGAGTGAGTCTTATTAGTCATGCATTTGCACGCACGAGTTATAATAAGGAGAATGTATTCTATGATATTATGTTTATCTGATTTCCTGTCTTGATGAGACCTCTGTTATGCCCATGGTGAGAATGCGTCTTTTGATAAGAGAATAACCATACCTTAAAGTACTAAACTATGACGTGAGTTGAGAGATGTTCTGTATTTATTGATTTTTGTGCGGTTGAGACTCTCACTCAGCCTTGTTCCAAGGCTGACGGCATGTTACGCCCTGGGCATTCGTATGCCCAGAGTGTTGCAGGTTTGGAGATAGATAGAAGAGTTCAGGATGCTGTGCCGTGGAGCCTGGGAGAATAAAGCCTTGCCCAAGACCTGATAGACAGTTTCTCAAGTTTCAATATTATGTAAATTGTTTAGTATGGCCTCTTGTATTAAGATTGAAGTTATTGTAACCCTTGTTTATTTTTCGTTGCTGTATATATACTCTGATAAGTATTAGATCATGCTTATGCCCTAGCTTTTTCCTTGTGATTGCATAGTGCGGAGTTAGAAGGACAGGACGGTTAACAAACTAGTCACGTGTCTACGGACCCATAAAGGAAAATTTTTATTTTCCCTATTTTTGGCTTACTCCGGGGCGTGACACTAACCTTCATTTGAGATGATCGCAGCCCTAGAATAAATGAAGGGGAAGTACCTTGGTACACGGACATTTGGAATTTTATCAAAGAAGGTGAGTACCCCGAAGGAGCCTCAGAAAAAGATAAAAAGGCGATCCGAAGATTCTCAGCCCAATTTGTGATTTATGCGATAAGCTATGGAAGAAGTCATATACCGGGTATAATCTAGAGTGTTTATACAGAAAGGAGGCTAAGAGAATGATGGAGGAAGTTCACAAGGGATTTTGTGGGCCCCACATGAATGGGCATATGTTAGCTAAAAAAATAATCTGCCAAGGGTATTACTGGACAACCCTTGATAGAGACTGCTGTGAGTATGTCAGAAGATGTCACAAGTTCCAGATCCATGCCAATCTAATGCATACCCCGCCTTCCCAACTCTATAGTATGACCACGCCTTGGCCATTTTCCGTGTGGGGCATTGATATTATCGGTCAAATAGTTCCAAAAGCCTCTAATAAACACTGATACATAATTGTGGCCATTGATTATTTTACCAAGTGGGTAGAGGCTGCGTCATACGCAACTTTAAAGGCTAAAGATGTGGTGAGCTTCATAGAAAAGAACATAATCTACAGATACGGGGTCCCAAATGAGTTCATTTCTGATCATGACAGTCATTTCCAAAGGGAAGTCATCCCACTCTTAGAAAAGTACAAGATCACCTATCATCAGTCATTCCCATATAGGCCACAGACGAATGGGGCAGTAGCAGCGGCATTTAAGAATGTCAAAGCAATCTTGGGGAAAACTACAGACACATATAAGGATTGGCACGAGAAATTGCCATTTGCATTGTGGGGATACCAGACCTCTATAAGAACTTCCATAGGAGCTACGCCTTATTCTTTGGTTTATAGAATGGAAGTCGTCCTTCCAGTCGAGGTGGAGATACCGTCTCTAAGGGTTTTGGCCGAATGTGAAATAACTGAGTTGAAATGGACATGTGGGAGATATGAGGAATTGATGTTGCTCGATGAAAAGAGGTTGGTTGCAATAAACCATACTCGGGGATATCATAAGAGGATAGCTCATGCTTTCAACAAAAAAGTCCGCCCAAGGAAGCTTGCTGAGGGTGACCTGGTCCTCAAGGAACTTAACGTGCCTGTTTATGACCCCAGAGGAAAATTCAAACCCAACTTGGTTGGGCCATACATCATTAAGACTCTCCTCTCTAGGGGAGCAGCCTATCTTATGGACCTAGATGGGGTTCAATTCAAACAACCAATTAACCTTGATTGCCTCAAGAAATACTTTGCTTGAAACCCCTTTTTTCGAAACCTCATACGTCGATGAACTACGCTTGACCTGATTCCCACTTAGGGATACATAGGCAACCTACTCGGTTCGGTAATTAATAAAACTACCCGAGTGGCACCTTCTGTCAAGCCTTAAACTGAACTACTGTGGACCTAATACCCACTCAGGAATAAGTAGGTGAGCTCTCAAAAGCCTTCGATCCTTGAAGAACCCAAAAATCCCTATGCCAAACTAGGGGCATACTTGCGTTTTCCAGAATCACATCAAAGCGCCAAAACTAGGGGCAAACTTCGTTTGCTGAGCCGATAAACCCAGACAATACCTTAAGCCCACCTCTGGATCCCCTGGCTGTCAAAATAAGTACTATACAGAAACAAACAAGAATTCATGATATAGGATGATTAAAGCTCTAAGCAAGATTCGAGGCAAAGTAACAAAAAGCCAAGAAAAGATTTTTAAAATAGGGTTATCATAACCTAAGAATAGATCGAAAGAGTGGATACATTGATTGAACATAATAGAACATTTTCTAAACATAAACATTCTTTGGAAAACTAGAAAATCACATTCGAAAGCGCTGGAAAGTAGACAAGACTTGTCAGATATTTTTGTAAAATAAAGTTGCATCCTATTTTTGCTTTCATTTATGTCTATGGAGTCTGTCTGTTGACCAGGGCCTAGATCTGCAAAAGATACTCATAGTGGGGATAACTGAAGCTGGAATCCTCCGAAAGGTAGCTGCCACCCTGTCATGCCAAGCCTCAGCAAAAACTTTCATGGTGGAAGGACTTATGACCAAACTCTATGTAAAATTGGCAGTAATGTCGTCAGTAACATCTTGGAGAAGCCCGTACTGACGAACCACTCGGCTAGGAACATAGAAAGTAGTAGCATGCAAGCCAGGTAACCAAATACCAGGTCGCCCCGAAATTCGTACAGCAACAGAAAGGTAAGACCAATGTGGGCAGACCCAACAAATATCACCAGCAGAAAGACCTCGAAGCCAACCAAGCCAAGCATTGGCAGAATGGAATAAGCAGTGGACTTCCATGTGGTCATAGGGAAGTGGCCCACGAAGGTGTGAGGGGTATATGAAGTGATCAAGGCGTTCCATGAGCCAAATCTATAAAATGAAAGGTGCCCCCGTAGATAACATGGCCCTGGCGATATGAGCACGATCCAAGCCAATCAAGGTCTCGCCAAGGATCAACATGATGGCACTTTTCATCTCCCTCAAACCACAGGAAATGAGTATGAGAATGTCAGAAGATGACTGGAAGAGGAAGTAAGAGGGCATGGCCATCAATAAAGCACTACGCCGAATGACTTGGTACCTATAGTCATAAGGATCCCCCATTGGAGAGTAGATGGACAAAAGGCATTCAAAGTTCATTTGCCGGTCTTAGACAAAAGAACCTGCTATATTTCGAGATGTGTGAAGGAGAGCAGCGAGGTCCCGGACATACCCAACCTACACTAGAGGAATTATCGAATTCGCATAGGGATTAGTGTGCAGAAAGGAGCTAAACTCCTCAAACAAGAGGCAGACCTCCTGGGAGCCAAAGTGAAAGACGTAGAGCGAGGGATCCCAACACCGAATAGCAGCTTAAAGTAAACCATTGTTTAGCATTATCCATCCGAAAGAGAAGAGGTCGTTTAGTCTAAAACACTCGAAGTTGAGCCTGTCAATGCCAGAGAGAGTATCCATCCATGGGAAGAGGATTTAGGAGCTAGTGGGGGCCATTTAAGAAGAAGATGGATGGGGGAAAAGAGTGTTTTACAGAGTTGTGAAGAAAAGAAGCTGTAAATAGGAGTAGATCTACCCAGAACACAGGACGACACTCGGTAAAGTAAAATGACACTTGAAGAAGTGTCGCGCGGCAGTCCATAAATGTCGTACGGCATTCACTGACCGTTGTTGTGGCACTCACTGAGTGTCGCAGAGGGTTAACTGAGTGCCGCATGGGGTTTCATGTTGGCCAGGTTTTGTTTGTAATGTTTTCAACCCACATGTAAATAGAAAACTGAATAAAAATAATAAAACGTGTGCATCATCCATCACGTACAACAAGACCTAACTGCAGTCACAATCATTCATTCATTCATAAGCAATAAAAGCAGAATAATGATCGTAAGCATTCACCAATCACAGAAAAATAAAAAGAAAGAAAGGACCAAGCCATGGTCACACATACAGAAAAGCAATAACGAGAAGAACAGAAAGGATAAAAAGCAATCGTGATAAAGTGTGTAGACACCTATCTTATCACGACTATCCAAAAGCCGTCAGCAAAAGTAAATGTGTGTGTATGATACAGTCATCCAAATAAAAGTGTGTGTCTTCTCCAAAAACACTCAAAACATAAAGAGAGAAAAGGAAGAGAGATGAAGTGAGGTCGGCCCCGGCCCCAACCTCGAGTCTGTCGGGTCACGTGTCTAAGCGGCTCCTCCTCTGACTCTATCCCACTCGCTCTGCCACTGCCCCCACCTCTGCCTCCACCTCTGCCGCCACTGCTACCTCCACCGCTGCCTCTACCTCATCCAGCACCGCTACCTCCAGGAGCTCTGCTAAAATCAATACCGAACTGCTAAAGCCACTACTGAAACTCTTTCACCTGCAGGACCAAAGCTCTATTCTGTTCCTCCTAAATGGAGAAATAGATTGCATAGCTAAGTGTTATTTAAAGATCGAAAAATGCTAAAATAAGTGAAAAGAGTTAGTAGAGGTTTTACCATAGCTCTCGTGTGAGCCTCAGCAGATACCCGCGCCCCATCAGCTTGAATCAGAAAATCAACACACAAAAAGGGGTTAGAATATCAGACTAGGAATGCAAATTTTAAACCAAAGTCAAGTTTCAGAGTTTACCCTCCAATCTCGACTGTAGATCCACTCTCTCATGCTATTGGCGTAGAGTAAGCCCTCCTATGCGTAGTCCCGCGGGACGTGATCATAATGAAATGGAATGGTGGGAGCACCCGCCTAGTATCTGGGGACCATAGTCATAACCTGCTCACCATAGGAGACGGTCTGGAGGCTCCAATCCTAAGGCGGTAGAGCTGGATCCCAAGCGGCAGCAGGAATGGGCTGTAAAGGAAAAATGAATCCAGTAAGAAAAACATGTGTGTGATAAGAATTGAAAGAAGGATCAAAAAGCCAAAAAAAAACACTTACCCGAGTCACTTCTATCAGAGGGAAGTTCGGCATCAGCTTGGCAGTGCGGAATGCCTGATACCCGTCAGGGGGCTCTAGAAAATCTTGAATGGAGAGACAACTAAGGTGACCGTGAGTGCGAAACCCTGGAGGGTCTCTGTAGCTCTCATCTATTTAGGTAGAGGACGCGGCACGAAGAATGCAGGAGCCGCCATCGACTACCTAGTCACCCTCTCCCCCAAGTACCACTCTTGAGCATCCAGGCCGTCTAGTAATATCCTCTGTGGGTCATACCCAGCTGACTATTGAATCCCCAGAGAAGCAATAGGAAGCACATCGAGCCAAGGCTGCCAGCGGACATACGACTCTCGCAGATTCGTCAGGAAGTTCCTGAACAAAATAAAATCATGGGCCCCGGTCTTCCGCCCAACTCGCTCCTTCTACCATTTCAACCCCTGGGGAATAATGAGGGTGTCCGCTGGTTGTGTCTCAGGCGACATCATCTGTAGATACTCATGAGCCAGCTGTAAGAAAGAAAAAGAGCATGAGTCCCCGAATTCACAAAATAAAGAAGGTCTAATTTGAAAATGAAAAATAAATAAAAGAAAAAGGTATACCTCCCACGCCCTCCAGAAGCCGCCTGTGGAGCATGGACGATCCCGAGAAATGCCCCCCATGTGCCTGTACAGGATGGCTAATCCTGCGCCAGCCCAGTCATATTGATAAATATGTCCCATGTCCTCCAGGGACCCCACCAGTGCCACAGAAATCTGATCTCCCCTAGTGCTCAGCAGAGAACATCCGAGCATATACATGATAAAACCTTGAGCCATCTGCTTATCTGTGAATCCCTCCTGGCCTCTGAAAGTATCTAGGAACCACTTGGCCATAACCAAGGGCTCCTCTGGAATAACTCCAAGCAGTGGCAACACCCGTTCCCACTCCGTCACAGTATCGAGGTACCAGAGGTACTCCCCCCCGAAGGAGATCCCAGTTATCATGTTGAACCATGGTCATCTCCCTGAATGAGAAGTGAAATGTGTTGGTGTTATCCCACCATCGCTCGGAGAGAGCATGAATCTATCGCAGGTCGTTAGAACTCTTCGTCAAGAGCTTGACGAAGTGTCCAAAGCCTGTCGCATCAATAAAACCCCGCACGGTCGCACTCAGATCCTCATACCACGTAAAGCTATGTGCTAAGCTGACATGTCCTTTCAGCACGGCAGGTTGAAGCTGCAAAAATTGCAAAATTTGGTATTAGTAGATGAATAAATGAAGTAAAAGAACAAAAAAAATGTGTAATGATAAAATAATGAAAATGAATGAATAAAAGAGAGCAGCTGAAACGCTCAGAAAATCTTGCAAGCACAGCAGTCATGTTCATGAAAATCTAGTCATCATGCATCGCACTTAAAATAATGGTGAGAAAATAAAATATGTGTGCATGAATGAGGAATAAAAGAGCGATGGATAAAGAAAATGAATATAAAATAAAGAAGGAGAGCAGTCGCGATGCCCAGAAACATTCACACTCATTATATACGTTCATATAGAGTCTGGGTATCATGCATTTATTCTTGGAAGTTCATAAGCTATATTAAGAATGAGAAAAGGAAATAGCAGTAAAATCAAAGCACTCGGGAGCACGGAGAGTAGGGCACATGCATACAAAAGTGCAATTGAATTAAAGTGTTATTATCCTCTGAGATTTCAGAGAAAAAAATTTTGAAAAGAAAACTGAGGGGAGCATGTACCTCACGCTTGAACGTGCGGGCAAACAAGTGCTTGTCCGGGTCCTGGAGCAAAAATGTAGAATTAGGATTTGGGGTGGCTTGATACTTGGCCTTCTTTTGGCTACCTGAGCCGCTAGCCATAACCTATCAGAGAAAATGGATTCCTATGTTAAACCTTTGAAAGAATTCAAGAAAACAACAAAAATAAAGAGAATAATGAGATTTTAATCGAGAGTAACTGACCTGTGAGTCCTTTAGATCAATGCGAGAAAAAAGAGAAAAATCTTTGTGTATAAGCATTCTGTCTGTTTAACGCGGCACTAGGTATTTGTGAACGGCAGTTGATGAAGTGTCGTGCGGCATTCGACAAGTGCCGTTGCAGCATTCAGTGAGTGTCGCACGACATTCACGGACTATCGCAACATTTAGCGTGTGCCGCAATTAAGGCAGTTGCTTGGCCTTTGGTTTTCCCCCTAAATTTCAAATTGGGTCCCAAAAAATCAGATTTTAACCCCTGAAATTTACTTTTTTTGCTTCCTACCCCTGAGAAAATTCTTTGAGTCCGATTGACTCCTAATTTTGTGAATAGAAGATTCTTTGAGTTCGATTAACTCCTGATTTTAAATTGCCTTGAGACAATTAGGCCCCTGTTTTCCAGAGTTCTGAACACTTTGAGCATGATTTTGAAAATTTGAAAGAATTTGGATCTGATTGACCCCTGATTTTGAAAATTTGAAAGAATTTGGATCTGATTGACCCCTGATTTTGAAATTTTGGAAAGAATTTGAGTCTGATTGACTTTTGATTTTGAAAATTGGAAAGATTTAACTCCAGATATTGAGAAGTCTGAGTTGAGTCTGATTGACTCTCAATCTTGAGAATTTGAGATCGGATTAAAATCTGAATATGATTAACTCCTAGATTTTAGGAGTTTTGAAGAGAATCAAGCCAAATTCGGAGTATAACAGATTTATACTCCCGGTCCTCGCAACAGATTTGCGTTGGCCCCGCGTTTGGGAGTATAACAGATTTATATTCCAGGTCCTCCCAACAGATTTGCGTTGGCCCCGTATTTTGGAGTATAACAGATTTATATTCTCAGTCCTCACAATAGATTTGCGTTGGCCCTGCGTTTGGGAGTATAACAGATTTATGTTCCCGGTCCTCGCAACAGATTTGCGTTGGCCCCGCTTTTGGGAGTATAACAGATTTATATTCCCGGTCCTCACAACAGATTTGCGATGGTCCCACTTTTGGGAGTATAACAGATTTATCTTCCAGGTCCTTGCAACGGATTTGCGATGGTCCCGCTTTTTGGAGTATAACAGATTTATATTCCTGGTCCTCGCAACAGATTTGTGATGGTCCTGCTTTTGGGAGTATAACAGATTTATATTCCCGGTCCTTGCAACAGATTTGTATTGGTCAGTCTTCAAGAGTTTTTTCTTTGACTACCGCATCAGGCATTATACATCATGTAATAAATGCATGAAATAGAGCAAACATATCCGATAAGGCCAAGCAGCTATGGATTTTCAGAGTACACGTGTTGACACCGGGGTCTAAGTCGCAAAGCGCCGCCCAGTCAATTGCATTCGGCCTTTTGGGAAAAATGGCCACATATCTTGAAAGAGTTAACATAAACATCGAGTAGCATGAGACATGGACTGCATCAAAATGGTAAGACTTTGAATTATTGCGTTTACATAATTCGAAAGCATGAAGCATGAAATTACATTGACAACCACCATTGTGTGAGCATGTACATCACGATAGGGTAGGTGTATTCATCTGTATGACTACTTGTGTCTGTGTGTGTTTGGTCCTTGCCCGAACTACGTCTCGGTCTGATTCCCGAGCAAATACATAGGCAGCTCACCATTGAGCACGACCGACTTAAACCTTGTTGCGCGCTTGTTCTTCTTTTGCAATGCATTTTGTTTTTACCTAAATTCAACAGTTTGGTCAAAGGCTTGTCTTCACATAGGCTTCAACATTCACTTGTGATACGTGTTGCTCCACAAGCTCTGTCGAAGAGGGGCAAACATTTTTTATCATAATTTGTGAACATTTTTTAATTAGCATATGTTGTACCTTAGTCAGAAGGAATGTTGGATTGATTGAGCTAGCATAATCACCTACTAAAATGACGTCATTGTAAGGAGACGCCCTCTACAAAGTCGTCGTAAGGAGATGCCCTCTACTTCAGAAAGTCATAGTATGGAGATGCCCTCTACTTCGCAAAGACATCGTAAGGAGATGCCCTCTACTTCACAAAGTCATCGTAAGGAGATGCCCTTTACATCAGATAGTCGTCGTAAGAAGACGCCCTCTACTTCACAAAGTCATCGTAAGGAGATGTCCTATTTAGAAAGTCATCGTATGGAGATGCCTTCTACTTTAGAAAGTCTTTGTAAGGAGACGCTCTTTACTTAAGAAAGTCGTTGTAAGGAGACGGCCTTTACTTAACAAAGTCATCGTGAGGAGATGACCTCTACTTTAGAAAGTCATCATATGGAGATGCCCTCTACCTTTGAAAGTCGTCGTATGG
The DNA here is from genome assembly GCA_033977485.1 of Hydrangea macrophylla. Lineage (NCBI taxonomy): Eukaryota > Viridiplantae > Streptophyta > Magnoliopsida > Cornales > Hydrangeaceae > Hydrangea > Hydrangea macrophylla. The sequence continues at coordinate 40,622,490 of CM066984.1, forward strand.
AGATGCCTTCTACCTTTGAAAGTTGTCGTATGAAGATGCCCTCCACAAAGTCGTCATAAGGAGACGCCCTCTACATCAGAAAGTCGTCACAAGGAGACTCCCTCTACAAGGTCATCAAAAGGGAATTCCCTCTACCTTTAAAAGTTATCGTTTGGAGACACCCTCAACATTTGAAAACTATCATATGGATACACTTTCTACATTTGAAAGTCGTGGTTGGGAGACGCCCTCTACTTCTGAATGTAATTACAACAATATACCCTCCATTTTTGAAAGTCGTCATTGTGAGACACCCTAAACATTTAAAGACATCAAAAGGAGATGACCTTTGTATTTGAGAATCGTACCAGAAAACACCAAAGAAAATCCTTCAGTCTCAGCCTCTGCTTATCGTCAAAGACGAACACTCAGTCTCAACTTCAGCTTATCGTCAAAGATGATCACGCGGTCTCTACAGATTATCCAAAGAATATAGACACCCTCTACTTCATATAAAGATCATGAAAGCATCATAAAAAAATAATAATAATAAATAAATAAATAAATTTTTGTCATCTATGAGAGAGAGTTGTCGCATTCTTTTCATTAGATTCTGCATCTAGAACCCTTGAGGACGATTCCTCCGACACGTACACATTCACGTTTTCATATTATACCTGATTCGAGGTGAAAAGTGCATATTTATAGCGTAATACATGGTCCTTTATGCATACTTTTATCCCCAAAGTCCCTACAGTTAGGTGCATTCTAATAACAATGTTCTTTTTATTGTGTTAATGCTAAAACATATGTTTATGCATTGTTTTATAGGTATTAGAATGCAAATCAATGAAGTAAAGCTAAAGAAAAGTGATTCTGGTGAAGAGAATAACAGAAGTAGCTGAGAAAATGCCATTTTTGACAATGAAGACTTCAGATTTGGAAGATGTTTCCAGAGATACAAAACGTAGATCTTTGAGTTACGGTTCCGTGGCCACAAACGAGAGGTCAATCCGAGGTCTGAGTGAAAAGTTATGGCCATTCTCCCATCGGTGCGCAGAGCTATCAAAATCAGAGGAGTTCAAGCCCTTGAGCAGAGTTCAGTCGATTGAGAGTTCGATCGATCGAACTAAGCTCGATCGATCAAACTTTATTTTTATCCAAAAGTTGCGTAAACTCTACAGGAACCCTATATATAAGTCATTGAAAGTCTCAATTTTCTTCATTTTGACTGATCACTAGAAGAGAACGATCAGGATTTACCAAAATTTAGAGCTCTTGAATTTACTGAAATGAATAATCCTATGAACTTAGAATATGATTTAGGCCATCTTTTGACTATACACGCATAATACAGCTTTGGCCTACCTCCATGATATTCCTTTACTTCACCTCTTGAGCTTATCATAATCGCCTTGTCTCCACAATCCTAAAGTTCATACCTAACTCCAAATTAGGAGTTCAAACCTCAGTTCTTTATTTGGGTGTGATTGGGATGTGTTGACGTGTCAAGAAGTTTGGTTGTGTGAATAAGGAAAAGTTGGCGAAAAAAAAAATGATGAAAAACACAAAGAAAAAAATGATGAAAAGAAAAAAAATGCCAATGGTTGTTATAGAAGAAAAAAACGAATAGAAAGAAGAGTGTGAAAAAAGAATAAAATAAAAGAAAAGAAAAGAGAGAGATTAGAGATGTGGGAAAGTTTGAAAAGTTGTAGACATTCCAATCACATCCTTTAACCCTATTGAATATTACGAGCCTCTTTCTTCTTTCACCTAACACCTCTTTTTCAAAGTCCTAATGATTCTAGGTAAATTGGATCTGAAGTTAAGGTAATGATAGAGTTCTCCACGATATCTCGCTCTTCTAGTGAAAAGTATCCTTTCATGAGACTTTGTGCACTAAAATGTCCGATTTTCTATTTAGATATGAGAAGCATTAGATTCCATTCACATTTACTCTTTATAGCTTCCATATCACGAGTGACAATTATTACACCTAATTCTGAGTGATTTCATCTTGAGAGTGTAATCCCGGTGAGAGTCGAGTCAAAATGAACGTCATGATAGTATCTTAGGTTATGCGAGCTTTGAAATTAATGTTTTGTATTTGGGTTGTCCATTCACACACACACTTGAAGATTAATAGCTATGGAATATTCTAATGACTTTGATAGTAGATTAACTGTAATGTGTGTGTTGCATGGCTATGGCATACTAGAGAGTTTCATGAGATTGTTGAGCTTAACCACATTATTAATGAGAGAAAAATTTCTTGAAAACATTTAAATGAAAACCATTACCATAAACATGAATTTTGTGGGTAGATTCACTGCAAACCCTCACGAGACAACACTCGTCCACTAGGGGGAACCTAGGGGTTCAAAGGCTTGTTGCATACGCTAAATGCAATCGCGATTCCTGCGAAAGTGATTTAGGATTTTTACTTTATTTTTTTTTCAATTTTTAGAGTTAAATAAACATTGATGTAGTTCGCTTCATTGCTAGGGACTAGCAACGACCAAGTTGGTGGGTGTGATTCGAGGTGAAAAGTGCATATTTATAGCGTAATACATGGTCCTTTATGCATACTTTTATCCCCAAAGTCCCTATAGTTAGGTGCATTCTAATAACAATGTTCTTTTTATTGTGTTAATACTAAAACATATGTTTATGCGTTGTTTTATAGGTATTAGAATGCAAATCAATGAAGTAAAGCTAAAGAAAAGTGATTCTGGTGAAGAGAATAACAGAAGCAGCTGAGAAAATGCCATTTTTGACAATAAAGACTTCAGATTTGGAAGATTTTTCCGGAGATAAAAAACGTAGATCTTTGAGTTACATTTGTGTGGCCATAAATGGGAAGTCAATCCGAGGTCCGAGTGAAAAGTTATGGCCATTCTCCCATCGGTGCGCAGAGTTGTCAAAATCAGAGGAGTTCAAGCCCTTGAGCAGAGTTCAATCGATTGAGAGTTCGATCGATCGAACTTTATTTTCATCCAAAATTTGCGTAAGCTCTGCCGGAACCCTATATATAAGTCGTTTTGACACCAGACAAAGGGAGGACGCTCCAGAACGTAGAAAACAGCAGTTTTAGGGTAGTTTTAGGGTTAGATTAGGTTAGATTCTTATTTTTCTTCCTCTTTTTCATTATTATACTGAAGATTATTGAAGATCCAAGTTATTTACAAGTTATTTTCAGATTTATTCCAGGTTTTTCCTTTCCTTTATCTTATTTGATTGTTTATGAATCTAGTAGTTATGATTGTTATGTTTTCCTGTTTATGCACTAGTTTTATTATGTTTCCGTAGTTTAGACATTGGGAGTATGTGATGAAACAATGATTCCTAACCTCTGCCATGCAATCTTTAGAAAACCTAGGCTCGATCGATCGAAAATATTTCGATCGATCAAACCAGGGCCATAGTCAAGCGATCGAAGGCATTTTGATCGATTGAAGGATGAAGTTGTCCGATCGATCGAGAGCGCTTCGATCGATCGAACTTGTTGATTCCTGAGATGATTCTTTTAAGTATTCCATGACTTTTTGTTTTAGAAATATGTCATCAAATTGTCCCTATAAGCTCAGTTATGATTGTTGTGTTTTACTGTTTATGCACTAGTTTTATTATGTTTCCGTAGTTTAGACATTGGGAGTATGTGATGAAACAATGATTCCTAACCTCTGCCATGCAATCTTTAGAAAACCTAGGCTCGATCGATCGATCGAAAATATTTCGATCGATCAAACCAGGGCCATAGTCAAGCGATCGAAGGCATTTTGATCGATTGAAGGATGAAGCTGTCCGATCGATCGAGAGCGCTTCGATCGATCGAACTTGTTGATTCCTGAGATGATTCTTTTAAGTATTCCATGACTTTTTGTTTTAGAAATCTGTCATCAAATTGTCCCTATAAGCTCAGTTTGTCACAACAGTTTTTAGAACTTAAAGCCTTAAGGCTATTTTCTTCAATGACTTTTGAAAACCACTTTAAATGCTAACACCATTTAGAGTGCAAGTATTAACCATTGTTTTAAACTGTCTTCTAAGTATTTTAAATCAACTGTGATGATGTAGTCCCAGTCATGAAAGGGCTATTGATTCTATATCTTTAGAAAAATACAGAATACTGAAGAGGAATGAACTCCATAGAACATTAATGAGTATGCATGGTAGATGGTTAGGATCAATGTGGATTCTCGTGTTTCCAACACCTTTAGTTTATTTATTTAATTAGTAATGTTTCTTTATGTTTAATTTATTATTTAGTTTAATTTAATTAATTAGGATTCGTTAGAATTCTGCTCCTTTATGATCTTTTCTTTTTGCTTTAGGGTGTAACTTAGTAGATATTCTTCCTATTCCTTCCCTGTGGGATCGACTTGGACTTCCAGTACTATATTACTTGCACGATCACCTACACTTGGGTGTTGCACAAGAGCGTACAGCTTTTTAGTTGTGTCAATACCGGCATCCTAGGATAGAAGCATTTCATCCAAATTGTTATTTGTATGTTCTTTGTCTCCTTGTGCACTTGAACTACCCTGGTCTGATTCCTGGAAAGGATACGTAGGCAGCTCTAGCGGAGCACGACCAGCAGCAGCTTCGACTTAGCAGCCTCTACCCAGCATTGCATTACATTCTTGCTTTCGTAATTTCTTGATTTTCTCAGATTTTGAATTTCTTGATTTTGCGAATTTTGATTTTCCTAAAACCTCTTAGTATGGTTATTGGGTGCCTTCTAGCTTTGGCACTCACTTGCAGTTCACGTTGTTCACAACAAGCTCTGCCAAAGAGGGGTATACTATAGGCACCCAATTTTGACCACACTAATAGGATTTAGGGTGGACAACGTCTTGGAGGATACAATGATGAAAAGTACCCCATGGAAGGTACTAGATTCCACACAATCAAAAGGTCAAACTTCGGAAAGCGACTTCAAGCTCAGAAAGGCCCTTTTCCATGCATAAATCCCGATTTTGTCAAAACCGTCTCTCAGAATTCATATTCATGCAAGGTTATATGAACATGAAGAGTTCTAAATGTAGTATTCTAAGTATCTAGAGATTTAAATTCAAAGAAAAGTTTGAATTAGATGCACATTTAAAAGTAATTTTGGAAAAGAAGTCATTTGATTTCAAAAAGACAATGAAAGTTCCGGAGGACTTCCGGACTTCAATTGGACTTCAATTCTCATTTCAAAACCTCTTGGAATATTCTTACACTAAAATTCAACTCAACAACTTTCCAACGGTAAGTAAATGGACGATTTCGGACACCAAAAAGCATTTTTACGAAAATCTGGAAAAGCAGTGCACATAATTTTTGAAACATTACTTACGGGCATCCAGGGGAACAAGAAATGCAGGTGACGAGTCCCACAAGTGGGGTGGTGGTTCCCCCTAACCACCGCCTATACATCATGCTCTCCACCGAGCTTATTGAGTTCCAGACCCTTCTAGAAGCCTCCCACTGTGAGGAAATTGCCTAAAAACTGCGTTTAGGCATCGAAATGGCCATTTTATCCCTTTTTTATCTCTGAAAATCTTGTTTTAACCCTAAAACTCAAGAGTTAAGTTTTCAAAACTCTATATATAGATCCCATGCATCTCATATACGATCAAGTTGAATCATCTTGAAGAAGCCTTTAGTACACCATTGAATATACTTGAAGATACACTCATATATACTATCAATTTAAGAGAGATTTTCTAGAGAGAAGTGAATCATGAATGAAATATCTATAAAAATAATCTAAAGATAGTTATATTAGAGAATTAGCTCACAATTTTGACATCAATTGCCTCCCTCAACTTCCATGGATGAGTGCTTGAAGAACTTGAAGAATACTTGAAGAAGAAGACTCTTCAAATCAACTTTGATTGCATATTTGAGAATCCTCCAAGAGGTAGACATCACAATTCATCTCTAATTCCTACTTTTATATATAGATCTATAAGACTTGGATCTAGTTCAGTTTTGTTTTATTTGTTAGAACACTCATCTTCTTCCTCTCTTGTTCTTCACACACTCACATAGCTATATCCAAATCTCTCTTGATTTTGTTGATAATTCTTAATTAAAGAGTGATTTTCACTTTTGGTTTTCAATTTTAATTTCATTCTTCTATTTAGTTTAGATCCATGCATACATGATTTTATATATATATATATATATATGTATCTATTTTGAATTCTATGATGATTTGGAAGTATGATCTATGAGAAGGATGATTCCTATGTTCATACCTATCTCTTGATTATTCCTATTACATAGAATTCCTATTGAATTTCATCTCCAATAGGATATTTGTAAGTCCCTTTGATCTATGATACAATGTTCTTCATAGAACTTGAGGGCTAATTTGATTGGGAATCATGATAATTAAGTTGGTCTATAAGTTTGATCTCTCTAATAAGCTTTAACCATCACCTAAGATGTTTACCTCACATTTTAAAATCAATTAGATAAAATTCAGCAAAATAGATTGGTTTTGTCCATAAGAATTGGTCCACCAAAACCCATAGTTTGATGGATTTCAAATTTTCTGGGTAAACTTTGATGAATTAGCTTTCATTCGATCCATTTTGAGAACCTATAGGATCTATATGCTATTTTTAGAAATTGTTGAGAAATCGGTTGACAGATTTGAGCATAGTCTCTTTGTATTTGAATTTCAGAAAGTCTATGATGGTTATCGACAATCCACTTTTTGGGGATGATTTCTAACTCATGTATCTATATGCCGAAGTAAAATCGTGAGCATAAGATCGAGTTAAGATCGTTTTCTAAGTGTTTGAAGTTGATACAACTATTCTGGAATTTTCTAAGTTTAACTACAATCATGATTATGTATAAAAAATGGTCATACCTTGATCACACAACAATATTTTATGAATAAAACTAGGTGTAGAAATCATCTAGGATAAATTGATGAGAGATCAAAAGCTTAGATTAAATTGATTAATATGATTCATGAACTTCTATTACGTTTTATATTCCTTTGTTAAATGATACCAAACTTCCAGAATAACAGAGTCTGTTTAAAACAACTTTTCAGAAACCTTAGGATCATGACATATCCATGGGATTATTTTTATCATAAACTACAATGAAATAGATTTCTTTTGACACTACATAGAGCTTCACATGATTTTTGTAAAATTAATTATGATTTTTACAAGAACAGTGGACAGTCCTAATCCACTGTTCCCAAAACACTTATTTCTCAAATTTAAAAAAATGGTAAAGACGTTCTACTTATGGAGAAGTTCCCTAAGACATGTATCTAACTTTCTGTAAAAGGGTTTTAACCCAGCTCATGTTTAAGACCACTTTTGATATGATTCATTAGAGGTTGTTGAATCTGGAAATTTAATTGATGACATATTTTCCTTGTAAATCATGTATATCATTTGTTTTCTTGTGTGTTTTTGTAATGCTTGGGTATTCCTTGGTGTCTTAGTGTAGAGAATTGAATGTCGTGGATCCGGACTTCGATTTGTGGGCTTGCCTCGTCTACATGTGGCTTAGTGCCCATGTATCATGTACTATCTCTATCCTTTCTCTTAGAATTTTTCTAGGTTTATAACTTTATTTTCAACGACACATTTCCTTTAAGATAGTCCTCGTTTACATGCTTACATGTTAGAGACATCTTATCTAGGATTGTTGCACGATTGCATTACACGTTTCCTTTCTTTTGCTTTTTGCAACTCCGCTTGAGTCACCCCGGTGTAAGTCTTCTCGTTTTCTCTTGCATATCATGACATGTTTCCTTTACTTGCATCGGTCCTAGGCGGTACTAGCCACTGTAAGTGTACTTCTCTCTTGTATTGCCTGTTCATCCGACTTTTACATGATTTAATCTCTTGACATGATTTTTCTTAGATGTTCCCTTTTGACATGTATATATTATCTAGTATATTTGAGGAAACAACGCCAATTATGAATTAAGAACAAGGATATTTGAATCAAGACCTACCATTCAGTAGGGTGAGGAGGGGGTGCTTTAGTCCTGCTTCGGCTCCTTCCCCTCTCGTACCAAGGCCCCCAAACCTAATTTCTTGTAATGAAGGGCGAGTAACCTTATTCAATTTTGGGCGAGTCAAACTTGGATTTCCTAATTCCCGATAAAAGTTAGGTGGCGACTCTTTGTCTCTAGGATCGTGTGAGGAAATTCTAGTTTCCCTGAAGTGTGCCCCTTGGATCCATCCTGGGACACTATCGAGGAAAATGCTAGGACCCCCATCTATGCAATTCTCGGTCCCACAGTCGCGCGATCTCATTTTTGGTAAGTCGCGTGAGCAGGCCACGCAAGCGAGGTGCTGGTATGTCCCACGAGCAGGACGCTCGCGTAAGGCGACTCTTTCTACTTATTTTCTTCTATTTTTACACCATATTTAGCTTGGAACTCTAGCTTTCTTCCAAAACCTGCCAGAAAATGGAAAACAAAGTAAAAGTACATGAAAATAGGATAAAAAGTACTAGCAAATGTAAAGTAAGGCGTGTAATTAGGACATGTTCACTCCCGATTAGTACCTGACTAGCTCCTTCGGGGAATGTCGAGTACTGGGTGGCTATCTGTCTGACCATAGTGAACAGATCATTGATCTATTGCTGAAGACTCAGGTGATCGTGGTTTTGAGTGGTGCCTGTAGCCTCATTCGAGTTTGCTTCGTTGTCGTTCATGTTTCGTTGTTGTCTTCGGAGGTATCCTTGAGTTAGGATAGGGCTGCAGACCTAATCTTTTGGTATCCTCAAAATTTTAAATCATTAAGACCTACCTGAAAAGAAAATGATAACAGTTTAGAGTATATATACTTATTGAGTCCTCTAAGGGAAATTCCCCAACCGAGTCGCCAGCTATCGCGCCCACCCCAAAAGTGGTGGCGGTCCCTTTGAGGATTGTGACCATTACGTTGAAAAGCGTGAAAAGTGGGTGGAAGTATGCAAAGTGCCACATAAAAGTTTCAGAGTTGCCACCTAACATTATTCGAGAATTAGGATCCTTGCAAAGACAATCGACACAATCATCTTTGACTTTTAAATTTTTTGCAAAAAAATATGGCCCTTTTAAAGGTATGACTCTTATTAGTCGTGCAAAAACCAGAGTTCTTGAGTTGGCTTTGGGGACTCAATTATGTCGAGGGAAGGTATTAGGCACCCTCGAGCTTCCTTGACACACGGTTGCCGATTTTGCTATTTTTTATTGAAATGGGGCGTATTATTTTATAAGCAAATAAGTCTTCCCTTTTTTAAAAAAAAATAAGGAATTTAATAGTCGTAGGGGTACCCCTAAGAAAGGTTATACATATCTCGACACGAGGTACGTAAAAAAATGTCCTAAGCACGCATATCTCGACACAAGAAACATGAAAAAAAAATTGTTTTGAGCGCGTATCTCGACACGAGATAGGCGAAGGAGAATGGTTATGGTCGTACCATATGACACAAAATTAATTTGTGTGCGCTTGTGTGCTATACCCAAGTGTAGGTAGACGTGCAAGTAGTACTCTGGTTAAGACCAGGTTGATCCCACAGGGAAGGTTGTAAACTAATTACCTAAATTATACTCTAAAAGAAAAAAAAAAATCAATATTCAAGAAAGGTGTGGAACACAAAGTTCCACGGTTATCAACTACTAAAAGTAAAGCAATTAAATAACTAAGAATTAACTTTTAACTAAGGTGATATTTTAAAACGGGTTTTTACTTAATAAAAGGGGAACGTTGGGATCACACAAATTCACAGTGACCTAACCATCTACCATGCAGTTACATTAAAGCTCAATGGAGTACATCTTCTACAGTATTCCATATTTCTCTTAAGATAAAGAATCCATAGCCCTTTCATGACCGGGACTATATCATCAGAGCTGATTCAAAATACAAGAAAGCGGTTTAAAACAATAGTTAAGACTCGCACTCTGAATGGTGTTAGCATTCAAAGTGGTTTGCAAAAGTTATTGAAGAAAAATGCCTTAAGGCTTAAAGTTCATAAACTATTTTGACAAACTGAGCATTTGGGGACAATTTGATAACAAATCTCTAAAGCAGAAAGTCTAGGAATACTGCATAGGATGTTCTCAAGAATCTGAGGTTTCGATCGATCGACGCACTTTCGATCGATTGAACATTGTCATCTCTCAATCGATCAAAATGTCTTCGATCGCTTGACTGTATCTCTTGTTCGATCGATCGATCGAACTAACTTCGATCGATCGAACACAGGTTTTAAACTAATGTAAGGCAGAGGCTGGAGATCACTGTTTCATCGTGATCTCCCAATCCTAGGACTACTCAGACATGGTCTGGAGTGTCACAGATCTGTTTTTAACATAAATATTCATTAAGGTTGCGTTTGGTTGTGATTTAAACATGAAACTTACGAAAACTATGGGTTTAACAATATCTAACATGCAAGATTACGATTCTAACAGATTATACTACAAAAACTATTAGCAGAATGTAAATTAACTACTGTATGAAAACCTGGAGCGAAGAACTTTAGTTACTTAATGAGAATCCAAGCCACAATCAATGCAAAACCTTGAGAAACCTACAAAAACCATGAACAAATCTCTCTATCTCTCTATAAACTGAAGAAAACAATGTGGGCGTCCTTATAGACGTCTTACAAACTAATATATATAGATAACCTAAGAGCTAGAGTTACAACGAATGTTTCTATTGCATGCGCGTAAATTCTGATAAAAGGCATGTTCGATCGATCTAACATCACTTGATCGATTGAACTTTTGGATTACTCGAGCGGTTGAACTGACTTCGATCGATCGAATGTTCGATCACTTGAATGTTCGTCGATCGCTCGAATTCCTCTTTTCATCTTTTGAATTGTCTTGCTTATCCTCCAGCTTTCCTTTCATCCTGCTATTCATTCCTGCACACAGTAAAACAGTGACTTGCACAAATAATAGCTAAAACAACACAACTCATCATAGATTAGTCATATTGTATAAAAGCTGGCATTGTAACACAAAGTGCAAATATATTCGGGAATTGTTATCAAAATCAATGTATTTCCTTCTTTTAGCGTGGTTGTATTTTACAATTACCCCTGCTTGTCACCCTAGTCAATTTTGCATATGTATCTCGACATAACAATCAGGCTGTACGTAGTTCTTGTTTTTTTGTATGTGTGGGGGAGCGAGTTTGACGTAGTTTAAACATATGAGAGAAATAGGTGATTCATCATGCTCAGGATAAAAAAGAAAAGAAAAGAAAAAAAGTGACAGAGCAACCGACCAAAGTTGATTTATAGGGAGGCCACACCACACTAAGAGAAGTGTAAATAAGAAAAGAAAAGGCGGCGAAGTAGCCAACCACAATGGATTTATAGGGAGGCCACACCACTGAGAAAAGTGAAAATAAGAAAAGAAAAGGTGGCGGAGTAACCGACCAAAGTGGATTTATAGAGATGCCACACCATTACGAAAAGCGTAAATAAGAAGGAAAAAAAAAGTGACAGAGTAATCGACCAAAGTGGATTTATAGGGAGGCCACACCACTGAGAAAAGCGTAAATAAGAAAAGAAAAAGTGGCAGAGTAACCAATCGAATTGGATTTATAGGGAGGCCACACCACTAAAGAATAGAAAAGTCGAAGAGATTAGTTACGAGAATCACCTTTTAAGAATAATTGCGAAAATAGCCTGAGAAGAGCAAATTGGAGATCAGCTTGCAATTGGCCTCTAAGAAAGTCACAGATGCTTCCGGAAGGGCCGGGAAAATCTAAAAGCTTATAAGGCGGCAAAGAAAGAGAACGGGCTGCACGGGGCGGGACCCGCAGAGGTCAAAAGCTGGCCGGGATAGTAGAAAAGTTCCTTATAAGAAGGAAAGTATCCAAAAAAGTTGGATTTTGTAATTCTGAGCCTACCAATGCGTCCGAAATGGTCGAATTAGCTAAGAACAAGTGTCTGTTCCTCAAAAATTGGGCCCAGAGTGGTAAAAATAGGCCAAAAAAAACAAATTTGGATAGAAATGCCATACCACAGGTCATATGGCAGTCAACGACATATGGCGCGTTCTGGTTGGCTGGTCAAAATTGATTGTGGCAATCAATGCCACGTGACGCATTCTGGTTGGTTGGTCAAAAGGGACTGGGTTGCTGACTGGGCAGTCAATAGACACGTGGCAAATAATGATTAGTCAGTAAAAGCTGACTATGCAGTGACGTCGCAGGTGGCATGGAAGAACGATGTTGCAGCCAATGCCACATGTCAACTTCTAATTTGTTGGTTAACGGTGATGTGGTAGTTAATGCCATGGAGCAATTTCTGATTGGTCGGTCAACGTTGACTTTGTTGGGAATATGCCCTCAAACCAGTTAGTTGGACAATGGAATATCATAATGCATTTATGTATGTTAGTTCATGAGATGAATGTTAGACTGAAACCCTTAAACATCATTGTATGTGATTCATTTGTGTATGTGATTACACATGTGAGATATGAATCACAAATCCTTATTATTTTAAAAAGTCACAGTAGATGATAAGTCTGGATAACTTATCAGGTATACATTGTAGCATGATTAATGTCTATGGGGGTAGAATGATGAATCTCATTCATAAGAGTGTTTAACTCTTGGTTAATATGCTAGTGCACACGGTGCATTGACGGACCTGAGTTAAACCTATTGACACCAAAACACTGTCACCGTCAATAGAAACTCATAACTTGTATAGGGATGCATGTCCTTAGTCCTGAGACAATAATGGACACAAGTTGCCCTATTTATAGATTCCCAAAACTGACCGAACATTCAAGCGACCGAAGTGGCTTCGATCGATTGAACCACTTTTGATCAATCTAACGTGCCTAGACTTCAATCGATCGAACCTGCCTTGATGGTTTCCTCAAGTGCCTTTCCAAGCTTCCTAGCGGAGCTAAGAGTGGGACCTCCTAGTCTCTTTATTGTTGGCTCAGTCCAGTTGTTAATTCCCATGATCAAACTCTTTTATCAGCAAACTAACCATCTAATCAGTTAACGTTTACTCCACTATAAAATGATAACTGAACTCCAACGTAAAAGAACATATTTGAAGCTATCACTAGAGTTGTATGGTGTACTAATGTCCTCTACCATCAGCATTCATAATCATATTCAGGTAGTCGGATAACTATTTTTGTCAACCAGAATCATGATTACTTCTTGTATTCCTTGAGTTCCATTCACCACTCATGATTACCAAACATGTTGATAACTACTAATCAATAAGACTGCAGCTCTCAGTAATCAACTTGGTGACATTCTCAAAGGAATGCTTACTCTTTAACAGAGGGTAGATTCTATCTTGACAATATATGTTCACAACCCTATGAACATGACATACCCAAGATACCCAAGTGTTGATCTTTAAGACCTCACAGATTGGTAAGTCAAAGCAGTCATATCCACAGTCTATGTTCATAATCATCTCAAGATTGAGAACATGTACCTTTTACAAGTTATGAGTTCCTATCAACTATTGACAGTCTTAAGTGTCAATAGGAAAGCTCAGGTCCGTCAATGCACCATAAGCACTAGCATATTAACTAAGAGCTACACTCTAGTGATTGATATTCATTACTCCATACAATGATAGTTAATCGTGATACAGTATAAACCTAATGAGATATCCAGTCTCATCATCAATTGTGACAAATTCCAAGTATCAAATAATAGTAATTCGTATCTCACTTGTATGCACCTCATACATACACGAATTATTTACTATGATACTTAAGGATTAACAATCATCTTATGAAAGAAATATACATAATGAAATGTAAAACTGATATCCATATATTAAAAATTTAATGTCTCATACATAACGTAATGGTTTGAGGGCACAAACCCAACAAACTCTTACTTGTACTCATAACCATCCAGGACTACATCTAAGACCTAGACTATCTAGATGACGATCAAAGACCTTCTGTGGCAAGGCATTTGTAAATGGATCTACAAGATTGTCAGCGGTGGCAATCTTGGTGACAGTCACATCTCCACGTTGAACAATACCTCGAGTTAGATGATATTTCTGCTCTACGTGCTTTCCCTTTCGTGGTTCCTTGGCTCCTTGGACTGAGCCACTACCCCACTATTACTACAGTGTAGCGTAATAGGTGACAGCGATGCTGGTACTACCCCGAGCTCCTTAAGGAACTTCTTGAGCTGAACAGCTTCCTTTGCGACTTCACAAGCAGCTATATACTCAGCCTCTGTAGTTGAGTTTGCAATGCATTTCTGTTTAATGCTCCTCTAACTAACAGCACCACCTCCCAAGGTAAGGAGATGTCTGGATGTCGACTTCCTCGAATCTTTATCTGACATAAAGTCCGAGTCAGTGTATCCCACTAGAATTAACTCATCGCTGCCAAATACAAGCATGTAATCTTTAGTCCTTCTCAAGTACTTAAGAATGTGCTTAATGGATGTCCAGTGCTCTGGACCAGGATTCGATTGATATCTACTAACCATGCCAACAGCAAAGCAGATATTTGGTCTAGAGCATAACATCACATACATGAGACTTCCCACTGTCCAAGCATAGGGAACTTCTGCTATGCGATTCCTCTCCTCCTGTGTCTTTGGACACTGGTCCTTGGAGAATGCTAAACCATGCCTGAAAGGTAATAAACATTTCTTTGAATTATCCATTGAAAACTTAGTTAGCATCTTATCGATATAACTAGCTTGAGATAATCCCATTATCTTTTGCTTACGATCCCCAAAAAGCTTTATCCTAAGAATATAGCTCGCCTCTCCTAGATCCTTCATATCGAATTTACTAGCTAGCCAAACTTTAACCTTTGACAATGCCGCTACATCATTCCCAATGAGTAGAATATCGTCAATGTAAAGAACAAGAAAAGCTACCACTTTCCCTTCACACTTCTTGTATACATAAGGTTCATCCAAATTCTGTATGAAACCAAACGATTTGACCGCTTGGTCAAAACAAATGTTCTAGCTCCTGGATGTCTGCTTAAGCCCATAAATGGACTTTTGTAACTTTCATACCAAGCTACCTTTCCCACAAGCTATAAACCCTTCTAGTTGTTGCATATAGATGTCCTCCTCAAGATTGCCATTCAAGAATGCAGTCTTGATGCCCATCTGCCAGATCTCATAATCTAGGCATGCAGCAATGGATATTGAGCATGGCCACCGGCGAGAAGGTTTTCTCATAGTTATTGCCTTCCCTCTGAGCATAACCTTTCGCTACAAGCCTTGCCTCAAATGTCTTAACCTTTCCATCAGATCCTCTTTTCCTCATGTAGACCCACTTACATCCAATGGGTTTAATATTAGTTGAAAGTTCTACAAGATCCCAAACCTAATTAGAATCTATAGATTCCAATTTAGTTTTCATAGCTTTAACCCAATGAGCTAAATCAACATCAATCATTGCCTCTTCATACATGGTAGGATCAGATTCAGATTCTATGGAGACAACTTCAAAAACTTCTCCTAAGAACATGTATCTATTAGGTTAGCTGATAATCCTCCCACGATGATGAGGTACCGGTGTGGGAATGGGTAAAGAAGTGGTATTTTCTTGTGTTGCATCATTATTAACTGCGGGTAGGACTGAGGGCTCTCCTTCTATCTCTCTAAGATCTATCCTTCCCTTAGATTTATGGTTCATGACATAATCATCCTCCAAGAAAATATCATTTTTACTAACAAACACTTTCTGTTCTCTTGGATCATAAAAATATCATCTATAAGTACCCTTTAAATACCCTACAAAATAACATACTTCCGATCTAGAATCCAACTTGTTCATCTTTCCTTTCAGCACATGTGTCGGACACCCCTATATCTAGAGATGTTACAAAGAAGGCTTGCGCCCAATCCACATTTCCCGTGGTGTCCTGGTAATAGATTTGCTTGGTACTATATTTAGTATGTATGGAGCGGTTTCCAAAGCATAACCCCAAAGGAATAATGGTAACCCAGAATAACTTATCATTGACCTAGTCATGTCTAAAAGAATCTGATTCCTTCTCTTCGCTACACCGTTCTATTGAGGCGTACTAGGTGCAGTCAACTATGACAGAATTCCATTCTATACGAGGTGATCAATAAACTCATTAGAGAGGTACTCACCACCTGATCAGATTGAATGGCCTTGATATGTATGCCCAATTGCTTCTCCACTTCAGTCCTAAACTCTTTGAACTATTCAAAGTCTTCAGACTTGTGCTGCATTAGGTACACATATCCATACCTGGAGTGGTCATCAGTAAATGTTATAAAATACTCATAACCACCCCTTGCTCTAATATTTATTAGTCCACAGACAACAGTATGAACTAATTCCAACAATGCATTGGTCCTATTGCCCTTTGCGAAAAAGGGCCTTTTGGTCATCTTACCCTCTAAACAAGACTCGCAAACTTCCATTGGTTCAAGAACCAAAGCGCCTAAGACCCCTCTTTGACTAGTCAGCCAATCCTATTTAGATTGATATGGCCAAGCCTCATATGCCCTTGTTGGATTAGTGGAAGGTTCCTTTCTTTTAGATGGTATAGTTACCACTGAGTTATTAAGTTCCATGCAAGAGTCTGTAGAAATATTAGGAGTAATCACATATAAACCATTTGATTTAACACCAGAACACATAATAGTACCATTTCTTTTAAACACAACTTCAGTTCCAAAATGAAAAGAATTACCATTATTCAACAAATTAGAAATTGAAATTAAATTATGTCTCATTGAAGGGACGTAAAGTACATCTGATAAAATCAAAACATTATTGTTTGAAAATTTTAAAGCTACTACTCCTATAGCAACAGCGAAAATGGTTGCGCTAGATCCCAGAGTCAGCACGATTTCCCCAACACTACATTTCTTGGTTGATATAAACCCCTGCAATAAATTACAGATATGGTTAGTCGCACCAGAATCAATGCACCAAGTGTTTGAAGTATCCGCTATAAAACTTACTTAAAATGTGATTCAATCATACCTTGAACCCTTGTAGCCAAGAATTATGGACAATTCCTCTTCCAATGGCCCTTCTCACCGCATTGGAAACAATTTCCTTTGCCTTGGCCACCCACCTTCCCCTTACCCTTACCTTTTCCTTTAGATTTTGCAATCTTAGGGACCGGTCTAACACTTGGACCACCCGTGCTAGCTTTCTTCTTCTCTTTCTTTCCTTTTGGTGTAGATTGGGAGGAGGAAGAGCCTTTCTCAACGTTCAAAAATGTTGCCCCCAGGTTTGATCACTCCTTTCACTGCCAGTAAAGAACTCCTTAATTCACTCATTGAAAAATTCATTTGATTCATATTATAGGTAAGTTTAAATTAAGCGAATAAAGGCAACAGTGAATTGAGGATCATATCAACTTTGGTCTGTGCGTCGATGTTGGCACCTAGGGTCTCTAGCTCGTTCAAATAACCAATTATTTTTAAAACATGTTCTTTAACTGGAGTCCTTTCCAACATCTTGGTACTCATATCTTCTACATAGCTACCTGTCTGGCAGGCCTGCCATGCTCCCCAAACATTTTTCCAGGGATTCGATAATGTCACTGGCAAAATTATTCGACTGGAATTGATGTTGCAACACACCAGCCATTGAGGTCAAAATGTAGCAACGGCCCATTCCATTTTACTTCTTCCACTTGTCGAACTCACGTTTGGCAGCTACTGAAGCATTTGCCGTGGATTCTTCAGGGCATGGGGTGGTAAGGACATATATATGATCCTCCGTAGTTAATACAATGTCAAGGTGATGTTTCCATTCAGTGTAATTATTTCCAGTTAACTTGTTCTGAGTGAGTATAGTTACAAGTGAACAAAATGCAGATCTAGACATTATGATTTACTAAAAAAATCAAAAGACAAAATAAATATGGATATCAAAATTTAACAATTTTGAAATAAAAGAATCCTTAAAACTCTTATTAAAAAACAAAGTCGCCGGAATATCAAAACAAAAAAGTAAAGCCTCCGTGTGGCGGTCAATTCTCGATCTTTTGATTAATCATGACTTGTCCACTATGTAACTCTTGCAAAACAAGTTATGACTCCCGAACCTATTTGAACTCTAAGTTTCTGAATAATGCCCCGTGTGGGAACCCTTATCCATAGCTTAGCTAATTTGCACCATTAACTAGGATCCAATCATAACCGCCTCAAGTAGTGCCTCCTTGTGGTGGTCGCCCTCTAACATGTCTGATTGATCCTATCCATAGGAAGTTCACATCTAGTAACCAATGAGTAGAGTACCCTCCGTGTGGAACGATCACCCCTGGCGAGGTAACGCAGAATGCACTACTCATCTTATAGTGAACCGTTAATGGAAGATCGTGGATGTTATTTATAGGACCCTCTCCCACTAGATTTGGTAAATAAGGATTTTGCTTTTTAGAAAAACGTTTCTACTCATTGCCCATAGACATCCAATGTCTACTAATGAGTTAAAATGATTTTTGAATTTTATTTTAGAAAACTTGTTTTATTATGCATGTAGTAACAACATATTAAATATTCCAATCACAAACAAGCATATAAAAACAAAAAACTAAAATGAAATAAAGGCATTCATATGCCTCCATCTCCCATGGCTCTATCTTCATACAACCTCCTTCTTGGTTTGATTGCCTCCAACTTCATCTTCATGGACAACGGCTTTCTCCTCCATCTTCATGGATTTTCTAATTCTATTATATTGGTCCTATGCTTCTTTCGAAGCTCACAATTTATCTAGAAAAAGAAATAGCAACAATAGAACAAAAAGGCTAGGGAAACCAGTGTGACTTTCCTATTCGTAGGATTGAAGTTACAGTGCCCTTTACACATGCCTTAAAACCAAACCAAAATTTAATACAACATACACCAATCTCAAACATTTAAATACAAAATTTAAAACTGATCTTGGTGCCATGGGAGATAGTAGACTTATCTTGCTGCAAGAGGGTTAGTTGTATGCACATCCATGCATATATAACAAATATATATAACTATTGGAACCCCTAACTGATTCACATAGTATATAAACTTTTTACATACTGAATTAGAACTTAAAATAGCATCTCAATTCTCTATCACACTTCGATCGATAGACAGAAGTTCGATCGCTCGAACCTTCGATCGATTGAACATAGTTCAATCGGTTGAACTTTCAATCTCACCGAATGATTTGAAAAATTTTACAGAATAATATAAAAGGAAAGTATATAATTTTAAAAACTTTTAAAATTGTGAAAAGAACACTTGGACAGAGAATCATTCTCGATCGATCGAACACATTCAATCGATCGAACAAAACAAAGTTCGATCGATCGAAACCCGTTCGATCACTTGAGAATAGAGAGGTTCAATCGATTGAACCCATCATGTATCTAATGCAAACACAGATTTGTATTCTGCAGCGAGAACATTGCAGAAGTAGATCTGTGACGATGCAGTTTTGAAAACAGTTCTAAAATCAACATGCAAATCAAAACTAGTGTTCCAAAACGCATTTATAGATCCAAACAAGCATGGCTCTAATACCAATTGAAGGAAAAATAGGCTTAAAATATTTTTAAACGTGCAGTAGAAAGATAAAGTTTCAAAAACTTTATTGGTATCCTAGATCTACTACTCATTAACTCTATAGATGCGTACAAGAGAAGGGACAAGAATTATACCTTACGCTCTTGAACCCAATTCTGAAATCTCTGACTTTCAGCAGCCTCCACTAGATGGTCTTCACCCTTATATCTCCTATAAGTGCTTCCCGAAGAGGCTAGAGATGGTGGGATCTCTAATGGGGAGGATACGATGGTTTGGTAAGCTTCAAACAGTTTTTGTAGCCTCTGGTTTATAAAAATGACGAACTCTAATTTCTGGACACAGGTGCCCTATTTATAGATTCCCAGAACTGACCTAACATTCAAGTGATCGAAGTGGCTTCGATCGATCGAACCACTTTCAATCGATCTAACCTACCTAGACTTCAATCGATCGAGACTCCTTCGATTGATCGAACTTGTCTTGGCAGCTTCCTTAAGTACCTTTTCAGGATTCCTAGCAGAGCTAAGAGTGGTACCTCCTAGGCTCTTTATTGTTAGCTCAGACCAGCTGTTAATTCCCAAAATCAAACTCTTTGATCAGCAAACTAACCAACTGATCAGTTAGCATTTACTCCACTATAAAATGATAACTGAACTCCAACGCAAAAGAACATATATGAAGTGATAACTAGACTTGTGTGGTGTACTAATGTCCCTCTACCATCAGCATTCATAATCATATTTAGATAGTCGGATAACTATTACTGTCAACCTGAATCATGATTACTTCTTGCATTCCTTGAGTCCCATTCACCACTCATGATTACCAAACATGTTGATAACTACTTATCAACAAGGTTGCAGTTCTCAGTAATCAACTTGGTGACATTCTCAAGGGAATGCTTACTCTTTAACAGAGGGTAGATTCTATCTTGACAATATATGCTCACAACCCTATGAACATGACATACCCTAGATACCCAATTGTTGATCTTTAAGACCTCACTGATTGATAAGTCAAAGCAGTCATATCCACAGTCTGTGTTCATAATCATCTCAAGATTGAGAACACATACCTTATATAAGTTGAGTTCTTATCGACTGTTGATAGTCTTGAAGGAAAAAGTGGTTTAAAGTTAGAGTTTAAACGCGCAGCGGAAATAGGTTAAGTTATAAAACTTTTGGTATTCCAGGATCTACTACTTGTCAATTCCATAGATGCGTACAAGGGGTGCAAGAATTATACCTTTGTGTCTTGAACCCAATTCTGAAACTTCAACTTCCAGCAGCCTCCACTAGATGATCTTCACCCTTATGACTCCTGCGGATGCCTGCCGGAAAGACTAGGGTTGGTGGGAACCCTAATAGAGAGGATAGGAAGGTTTTGGGAAGACTATGATAGTTTCTGCAGCTTCTGCGTATAAAAACGACGATCACCTTCTTCCAGAACGCAGCTGCCCTATTTATAGATTTCCAGAACCGACCTAGACTTCGATCGATCGAAGTGACTTCGATCGATCGAACCTTCGATCGATCGAACCATTCTCGATCGATCAAACCTGCTGACTTCAATCGATCGAACTCGTTTCGATCGATCGAACCTGTCTTAACAGCTTCCTCAAGTGTCTTTCCAAGCATCCTAGCGGAGCTAAGAGTGGGACCTCCTAGGCTCTTTATTGTTGGCTCAGACCAGTTTGTTAATTACCATGACCAAACTCTTTGATCAGCAAACTAACTAACTGGTCAGTTAACGTTTATTCCACTATAAAATGATAACTGAACTCCAACGCAAAAGAACATATCCGAAGCGATAACTAGACTTGTATGGTGTACTAATGTCCCTCTACCGTCAGCATTCGTAATCATATTCAGGTAGTCGGATAACTGTTACTGTCAACCTGAATCATGATTACTTCTTGTATTCCTTGAGTCCCATTCACTACTCATGATTACCAAACATGTTGATAACTCTTATCAACAAGACTGCAGTACTCAGTAATCAACTTGGTGACATTCTCAAGGGAATGCTTACTCTGAATCAGAGGGTAGATTCTATCTTGACAATATATGTTCACAACCCTATGGACATGACATACCCAAGATACCCAGGTGTTGATCTTCTATAGACCTCAGTGATTGGTAAGTCAAAGCAGCCATATCCATAGTCTGTGTTCATAATCATCTCAAGATTGAGAACACGTACCTTATACAAGTTATGAGTTCCTATTGACTGTTGACAGCCTTAAGCGTCAAAAGGAAAGCTCAGGTCCGTCAATGCACTACAAGCACTAGCATATCAACTAAGAGCTACACTCTAGTGATTGAGATTAATCACTCCATCCAATGGTAGTTAATTATGCTACAGTGTAGACCTGATGAGGTATCCAGTCTCATCATCCACTGTGACATATTCTAAGTATCAAAGAATAGTAATTCGTATCTCACTTGTGTGTATCTCATACACACACGAATTGCTTACTATGATACTTAAGGACAAAATAATCATCTCATGAAAGAAACATACACAATGAAATATAAAGCTGATATCCATATATTATAATGCTAATGTCTCATACATAAAGTAATGGTTTGAGGGCACAAACCCAACAAACTCCCACTTGCACTCACAACCATTCAGAACTACATCTAAGACCTAGACTATCTAGATGACGATCAAAGACCTTCTGTGGTAAGGCCTTTGTAAACGGATCAGCAAGATTGTCAGCGGTGGCAATCTTGGTGACAGTCACATCTCCACGTTGAACTATATCTCGGATTAGGTGATATTTCCGCTCTACGTGCTTTCCCTTCCCGTGGTTCCTTGGCTCCTTGGACTGAGCCACTGCCCCACTATTATCGCAGTATAGCGTAATAGGTGACAATGACGCTGGTACCACCTCGAGTTCCATAAGGAACTTCTTGAGCCAAACAGCTTCCTTTGCGGCTTCACAAGCAGCCACATACTCAGCTTCTGTAGTTGAGTCTGCAATGCATTTCTGCTTAATGCTCCTCCAACTAACAGCACCACCTCACAATGTAAAGAGATGTCCGGATGTCGACTTTCTCGAATCTTTATCTGACATAAAGTCCGAGTCAGTGTATCCTACTGGAATTAACTCACTACCGCCGTACATAAGCATGTAATCTTTAGTTCTTCTCAAGTACTTAAGAATGTGCTTAACGGCTGTCCAGTGCTCTGGACCAGGATTCGATTGATACCTGCTGACCATGCCAACGGCAAAGCAGATATCTGGTCTAGTGCATAACATCGCATACATGAGACTTCCCACTGCCGAGGCATAGGGAATTCCTGCCATGAGATTCCTCTCCTCTTGTGTCTTTGGACACTGGTCCTTGGAGAACGCTAAACCATGCCTAAAAGGTAACAAACCTTTCTTCGAATTATCCATTGAAAACCTAGTTAGCACTTTCTCGATATAACCAGCTTGAGATAATCCCATTATCTTTCGCTTGCGATCCCGAAAGAGCTTTATCCCAAGAATATAGCTCGCCTCTCCTAGATCCTTCATATCGAAAGTACTAGCTAGCCAAACCTTGACCGTTGACAGCGCCGCTACATCATTCCCAATGAGTAGAATGTCGTCAACGTAAAGCACAAGAAAAGCCACTACTTTCCCTTCACATTTCTTGTATACACAAGGCTCATCCAGATTCTGCATGAAACCAAACGACTTGACCGCTTGGTCAAATCGGATGTTCCAACTTCTGGATGCCTGCTTAAGCCCATAAATGGACTTTTGCAACTTGCATATCAAGTTACCTTTCCGACCAGCTATGAACCCTTCTGGTTGTTGCATATAGATATCCTCCTCAAGATTGCCATTCAAGAATGCAGTCTTGACGTCCATCTGCCAGATTTCATAATCTAGGCATGCAGCAATGGATAAGAGTATTCTGATGGACTTGAGCATGGCTACCGGCGAGAAGGTTTCCTCATAGTCAATGCCCTCCCTCTGAGTATAGCCTTTCGCCACAAGCCTTGCCTTAAAGGTCTCAACCTTTCCATCAGATCCTCTTTTCCTCTTATAGACCCACTTGTAGCCAATGGGTTTAATATTGGCAGGAAGTTCTACAAGATCCCAGACCTGATTGGAATCCATAGATTCCAATTCAGCCTTCATAGCTTTAATCCAATGAGCTGAATCAACATCAGCCATTGCCTCTTCGTAAGTGGTAGGATCTGATTCAGATTCTATGAGACAGCTTCAAAAACTTCTCCTAAGAACATGTATCTATCAGGCTGGCTGATAATCCTCCCACTACGACGAGGTACCGGTGCGGAAATGGGTGAAGAAGTGGTGTTTTCTTGATTTTCATCGTTATCAACTGCGGGTTGGACTAAGGGCTCTCCTTCTATCTCTCTAAGATCTATCCTTCCCTTAGGTATATGGTTCATGATATAATCATCCTCCAAGAAAACAGCAATTGTACTAACAAACACTTTCTGTTCTCTTGGATCATAAAAATACCATCCATAAGTACCCTTTGGATACCCTACAAAGTAACATACTTCCGATCTAGAATCCAACTTGCTCATCTTTCCTTTAAGCACATGTGCCGGACACCCCCATATCCGGAGATGTTGCAAAGAAGGCTTGTGCCCAATCCACATCTCTCGTGGTGTCCTGGGAACAGATTTGCTTGGTACTAGATTTAGTATGTATGCAGCGGTTTCCAAAGCATAACCCCAAAGGAATAACGGCAACTCTGAATAACTCATCATCGACCTAGTCATGTCTAAAAGAGTCCGATTCCTTCTCTCCGCTACACCGTTCTGCTGAGGCGTACCAGGTGCAGTCAACTGTGACAGAATCCCATTCTGTACGAGGTGATCAATAAACTCATTAGAGAGGTATTCGCCACCTCGATCAGATCGAATGGCTTTGATATGTGTGCCCGATTGCTTCTCCACTTCAGCCCTAAACTCTTTGAACTTTTCAAAGGCTTCAGACTTGTGCTGCATTAGGTACACATATCCATACCTAGAGTGGTCATCGGTAAATGTTATGAAATACTCATAACCACCCCTTGCTTTAATATTTATTGGTCCACACACATCAGTATGAACTAATTCCAACAATGCATTGGTCCTATTGCCCTTTGCAGGAAAGGGCCTTTTGGTCATCTTACCCTCCAAACAAGATTCGCAGACTTCCATTGGTTCGAGAACCAAATCGCCTAAGACCCCTTCTTTGACTAGTCTGCCAATCCTATTCAGATTGATATGGCCAAGCCTCATATGCCAAAGCCTTGTTGGATTAGTGGAAGGTTCCTTTCTTTTAGATGGTAAAGTTACCACTGAGTTATTAAGTTCCAAACAAGAATCTTTTGAAATATTGGGAATAATCACATACAAACCATTTGATTTAACACCAGAACATATAAAAGAACTGTTTCTTTTAATGACAACTTCAGTTCCAAAATGAAAGGAATAACCATTATTCGTTAAATTAGAAACTGAAATTAAATTACGTCTCATTAAAGGGACGTAAAGTACATCTGATAAAATCAAAACTTTATTGTCTGAAAATTCTAAAACTACGACTCCTATAGCAACCGCAGATACGGTTGCGCTAGAACCTAGAGTAAGCACGATCTCCCCATCACTGCATTTCCTGGTTGATCTGAACCCCTGCAATGAATTATAGATATGGTTAGTCGCACCAGAATCAATGCACCAAGTGTTTGAAGTATCCGTAATAAAACTTACTTCAATCACATATGATTCAATCATACCTTGAACTCTTGTAGCTAAGAATTCTGGACAGTTCCTCTTCCAGTGGCCCTTCTCACCGCATTGGAAACACTTTCCTTTGCCTTGGCCACCCACCTTCCCTTTGCCCTTACCTTTTCCCTTAGATTTTGCAATCTTAGGGACTGGTCCAACACTTGAACCACCAGTGCCAGCCTTCTTCTTTCCTTTCTTACCTTTCGGTGTAGATCGGGAAGAAGAAGCACTTTTCTCAACGTTCAAAACGTTGACCCCAGGTTTGATCACCCCTTCCGCTGCCAGTAAAGAACTCATCAATTCGCTCATTGAAAAATCCATTTGATTCATATTATAGTTTAGTTTGAATTGAACGAATGATGGCGACAGCGAGTTGAGGATCATATCAACTTGGGTCTGTGCATCGATGTTGGCTCCCAAGGTCTCCAGTTCGTTTAAATAACCAATCATTTTTAAAACATGTTCTTTGACTGGAGTACCTTCCGACATCTTTGCACTCATTATCTTCTGCATGGCTACCTGTCTGGCAGGCCTGCCATGCTCCCCAAACATCTATTTCAGGGATGTGATAATGTCACTGGCAGAATCGTTCGATTGGAATTGGTGTTGTAACACACCAGCCATTGAGGCCAGAATGTAACAACGGGCCATTCCATTCGACTTCTTCCATTTGTCGAACTCGCGTCTGGCAGCTGCCGAAGCATTTGCCGCGGGTTCTTCAGGGCTAGGGGTGGTGAGGACATATATGTGATCCTCCGCAGTTAAAACGATGTCAAGGTTACGTTTCCATTCAGTGTAGTTATTTCCAGTTAACTTGTTTTGAGTGAGTATGGTGGCAAGTGGACTAAATGCAGATCCAGACATTATGATTACTGAAAATCAAACAAACAAAATAAATATGGATATCAGAATTGACAGTTTGAAATAAAAGAATCCTTAAAACTCTTATTTAAAAACAAAGTCGCCAGAATATCGAAACGAAAGAATAAAGCCTCCGTGTGGTGGTCAATGTTCGATCTTTCGATTTATCATGACTTATCCGCTATGCAACTCTTGCAAAATAGCCATGACTCCCGAACCTATTTGATCTCTAAGTTTCTGAATAATGCCCCGTGTGGGATCCCTTATCCATAGCTTAGCTAGTGTGTACCATTAACTAGGATCCAATCACAACCATCTCAAGTAGCGCCTCCGTGTGGTGGTCACCCTCTAACACGTCTGATTGATCCTATCCATTGGAAGTTCACATCTAGTAACCAATGAGCAGTGTACCCTCCGTATGGAATGATCACCCCTGGCGAGGTGACACAGAATACACTACTCATCTTACAATGAACCGTTAATGGAAGATCGTGGGTGTTATTTGATAAGACCCTCTCCCACTACATTTAGTAAATTAAGGATTTTGCTTTTGAAAAATGTTTCCACACACTACCCATAAACATCCAATGTTTACTAATGTGTTGAAAACGATTTTTGAATTTTATTTTAGAAAACTTGTTTTAAGTGCATGCAATAATGTATTATACGCCAATCACAAAACAAGCACATAAAACAAAAAACTAAAATGATAGGCATTCAAACAATGCCTCTATCTCCCATGGCTTTATTTCCATAGAACCACCTTCTTGGTTTGGTCGCCTCCGGCTCCATCTTTATGGACAACGGCTCCTTGCTCCATCTTCATGGAATTTCTAATTCTATTACATTGGACCTATACTTCTTTTGAAGCTTACAATTTATCTAGAAAAAGGAAATAGCAAAAAGGAAATAAAAGGCTAGGGAAACCGGTGCGACTTTCCTTTTCGTAGGATTGAAGCCGCAGCGCCCTTTACATACGCCTTAAAACCAAACCATTAATAAATTACAACATGCACCAATCTCAAACAATTTAAATATAAATATTTAAACGACTTGGTGCCATGGGAGATAGCGACTAATTTTGCTGCAAAAGGGTTAGTCATACACGCATCCACACATACATAAAAAATATATGTGACTATTGGAACACTTAATTGATTCACACAGTATATAAACACTTTACATACTGAATTAGAACTTAAAACAGCATCTTACTTCTCTGTCACGGTTCGATCGATCGAAGACCGTTCGATCGCTCGAACCTTCGATCGATTGAACACTGTTCAATCGCTTGAACATTCTGTTTCACAGAATGATTTAAAAAATTTTACAGAAATAATTTAAAAATAAAGTATAATTTAAAAAACCTTTACAACTGTGAACAGAACACCTGGACAGAGAATCTGTCTCGATCGATCGAACACTATTCGATTGATCGAACACCAGAAGGCTTCGATCGATCGAAACTAGTTCGATCGATTGAGAACAGAATGTTCGATCGATCAAAACAAGTTCGATCGATCGAACCCAGAATGTTCGATCGATCGAAACAAGTTCGATCGATCGAACCCACCTTGCATCCTATGCAATCACAGTTTTGTATTCTGCTGCGATAACACTACAGAAACAGAACTATGACGATGCAGTTTCGAAAACAGTTCTAAAATCAACATGCAAATCAAAACTAGGGTTCCAAAAACGCATCTATAGATCCAAACGAGCGTGGCTCTGATACCAATTGAAGGAAAAAGTGGTTTAAAGTTAGAGTTTAAACGCGCAGCGGAAATAGGTTAAGTTATAAAACTTTTGGTATTCCAGGATCTACTACTTGTCAATTCCATAGATGCGTACAAGGGGTGCAAGAATTATACCTTAGTGTCTTGAACCCAATTCTGAAACTTCAACTTCCAGCAGCCTCCACTAGATGATCTTCACCCTTATGACTCCTGCGGATGCCTGCCGGAAAGACTAGGGTTGGTGGGAACCCTAATAGAGAGGATAGGAAGGTTTTGGGAAGACTATGATAGTTTCTGCAGCTTCTGCGTATAAAAACGACGATCACCTTCTTCCAGAACGCAGCTGCCCTATTTATAGATTTCCAGAACCGACCTAGACTTCGATCGATCGAAGTGACTTCGATCGATCGAACCTTCGATCGATCAAACCATTCTCGATCGATCGAACCTGCTGACTTCAATCGATCGAACTCGTTTCGATCGATCGAACCTGTCTTAACAGCTTCCTCAAGTGTCTTTCCAAGCATCCTAGCGGAGCTAAGAGTGGGACCTCCTAGGCTCTTTATTGTTGGCTCAGACCAGTTTGTTAATTACCATGACCAAACTCTTTTATCAGCAAACTAACTAACTGGTCAGTTAACGTTTATTCCACTATAAAACGATAACTGAACTCCAACGCAAAAGAACATATCCGAAGCGATAACTAGACTTGTATGGTGTACTAATGTCCCTCTACCGTCAGCATTCGTAATCATATTCAGGTAGTCGGATAACTGTTACTGTCAACCTGAATCATGATTACTTCTTGTATTCCTTGAGTCCCATTCACTACTCATGATTACCAAACATGTTGATAACTCTTATCAACAAGACTGCAGTACTCAGTAATCAACTTGGTGACATTCTCAAGGGAATGCTTACTCTGAATCAGAGGGTAGATTCTATCTTGACAATATATGTTCACAACCCTATGGACATGACATACCCAAGATACCCAGGTGTTGATCTTCTATAGACCTCAGTGATTGGTAAGTCAAAGCAGCCATATCCATAGTCTGTGTTCATAATCATCTCAAGATTGAGAACACGTACCTTATACAAGTTATGAGTTCCTATTGACTGTTGACAGCCTTAAGCGTCAAAAGGAAAGCTCAGGTCCGTCAATGCACTATAAGCACTAGCATATCAACTAAGAGCTACACTCTAGTGATTGAGATTAATCACTCCATCCAATGGTAGTTAATTATGCTACAGTGTAGACCTGATGAGGTATCCAGTCTCATCATCCACTGTGACATATTCTAAGTATCAAAGAATAGTAATTCGTATCTCACTTGTGTGTATCTCATACACACACGAATTGCTTACTATGATACTTAAGGACAAAATAATCATCTCATGAAAGAAACATACACAATGAAATGTAAAGCTGATATCCATATATTATAATGCTAATGTCTCATACATAAAGTAATGGTTTGAGGGCACAAACCCAACAAGTCTTAAGTGTCAATAGGAAAGCTCAAGTCCGTCAATGCACTATAAGCACTAGGATATTAACTAAGAGCTATATTCTAATGATTGCGATTCATCACTCCATCCAATGGTAGTTAATCATGCTATAGTGTAAACCTAATGAGATATCCAGTCTCATCATCCACTGTGACAAATTCTAAGTATCAAAGGATAGTAATTCGTATCTCACTTATATGTACCTCATACATACACGAATTACTTACTATGATACTTAAGGATTAACAATCATCTCATGAAAGAAACACACATAATGAAATGTAAAACTGATATCCATATATTAAAATGTTAATGTCTCATACATAAAGTAATGGTTTAAGGGCACAAACCCAACAATCAGGTATGCAACGTTGGGAACATATATTGTCAAGATGGAATTCTACCCTTATCCATAAAACGAAGAATAAGTATTCCCTCGAGAATGTCACTAGGAGTGATTACTGAGAGCTGGCCAGCCTTGTCAACAAAGTGTATTGTTGACATGTTTGGTAATCCGAGCGTAGTGAATGATACTTGAGGAATATAAGATGTATCTATATATTGGGTCGACAGTATCTTAAAACATACATCCTAATGATAAATACGATTACTACCTGGTAGAGGGACATTCGTATCATATTATACAAGTCTAGCAATCGTTTATGTATGTGTGATTATATTCTTATGCACTGGAGTGCAATTATCATTTTATAGTGGTATTAATGATAGTTGATTAACTATAGATTCCTTAGTTAAGGAGTATTGACTAGATGAAATTATAATTAATTGGAGCTAGTAATTAAGAACCTAGGAGGTCCCACTCTTATCTCCGCCAGATTATTTGGAAAGGCAAATGAGGATGTCAAACCTGTGGATTGAAAGAGTTTCAATCATGTTCGATTTGAAGGTTCAATCCATCAAACGTTTTCGATCGATTGAATTATAGTTGATCAAACGTGCTTCGATCGATCGAAGCCTAGAGTCGGTTTGGGAATCTATAAATAAGGCAGCTACATACAGAGTTTAATAACCATTGCTTTTCTATACTGGAGCTACAGAAACATTTTAGAGTTCCCAAATCCTTCATTATCCTTTCTATTAGGATTCCCACAAACCATAGCCTCTCCTATAGCATTCAGGGAAACATAAGGGTGAAGATCTCTTGGACGTTACTGTTGCACACTAAAGGAGAAGGACAAAATCAGAATTGGGTTCAAGACCAAAAGGTAAAGATCTTCTCCCTCTTATTCTACCCATCTATAGAGTTAATAAGTAGTAGATCCAAGGCTGTCAATAAAAGTTTTGAACTTTGTTTTTTGCTGTGCATAAAATAAGTTTTCGAAACCTATTTTCCCTATAGACTCAACACTGACTCGATAATACACGTGGTTGTTGATGTGACAGTCAATGACACGTGTTGGATCATGATTGGGTAGTCAAAGCTTACTGCACCCTAACGAGTCGGACACATGGCGTGCTGACTGGACACTAATTGAGTATTCTCTGCCACATAGAAAATGTTGATTGGTGGGTCAAAGCTAAGTCAGCACTAACTATTTACAAGTAGGGGGAGGGTAGAACGGACAAGCGGTGGATCGTGCAGCCATGTCGGCATGTTAGGGTGGCTTTGGAGGTCGGGCCGGTGGGGTTAGGATTGTCTCACTCAGACAAAGAGGGTAATGGTGGTGGTTGCAAACGATCATTAGTGGAACAATGGTCGGAGGTAGTTTTGTGTAGCGGCCGAGAGTAGGGTGTTTGGTCGGCGCGTGTTGGCAACTAGGGAGTGTTTTAGTGGTGGGTCCAATAGTGACAAGTTAGTTTTGACGGTGGGGATCCACCAGTGGTGGCGGAGAGAATGGAAAATGGGTTTAAGGGTCTGTTTGGTTGATTTTTTTTATTCTGGGCAGAGGACGAAGGGTCTGTTTGGTTTTGCTTTGATTCTAGGTTGTCTGAGTGTTTTTTGAAGCTAGTTTTTTTGGGAGGACTAGGTAATGGTCTTTTGATGATGGTTGTCAGTTGTAGGGGTAGTGGTGGTGAGGTGATGGTGTTGTTGGTGTGTTTGGTCAATAATCAAACAATGCATAAACGTGGGGGGAAGCTCTTATTTGAACCAAACTGAACTTTGGGGAAATGGGGGAGGATGTCACAAAAAAAATTTTGCTTCTGGGCTACGTGTCAAAATGAGGAAGAAGACCCCTATATTTATAGAAATTTTTTGATGAAACCCTACATGAGCTTTGATCCCATGTGGGTGAGATGCAAAGGGTAGGTTCCAACTTTCAATCGGGGCCGTCGATCGATCCGAACTTTGATCTTTGATATTTTTCTTAACCTGGATGTCTGATTCGAACGATTAGAAATGATTTGGACTCAGTTTAAGGTCCCCTTAAAATCCATATGGTCAGATCAGAACTCGTTTGATCGGCGACGAATAGTTGCCGTTTATAGTCCTAAAAATACGCTTTGTTAGTGTATTTCATGTAGTTATTAGTTATTTTTTAATAAGTATTCTAAATTTTGTAAGTTTTGGAGCTTTAACTTGAAAATGCACAAAAATCCAATAATTAGTGGCTTTGGAAGTCATTCTGGGCTCCAACGGTGATTCCGGTGAAAGCTGAATGCAGTAGCAGCCTCGGAAAATCACATTTTTGACAAGGAATACTTCAGATTTGAGAAATTTTTCCAGAGATATAAAATGTAGATCTTTGAGTTACGGACGTGTGGCCGTAAACGGTGAGTCAATACAAGGTCTGAGTCAAAAGTTATCACAATTCTACGATCGGTACGCAGAGCAGCTGAAAATCTGAGAAAAGTTGGAAAAGTGGAAATTTGCTGGAGCGACCCGCTCGCGCGACCGCGTGAGCGACTCGTTGAAAAAGTCAAAGTTGCGTATTTCGAGGCCCTGAAGAGCCCTGTGCGATCCGAATTGGCTGAATACGTCCAGAAACGTAAAAATAGTTGTTTTAGTGCGATTTGGCTTAGGAAAGCTTCCTAAATCCTTCCAAACTCTATATAAATCCTATTCTAAATCAAATTTAAGGTTACAAATCATTACACACTATTATACACATCAATATATAGCCATATTATACATTTTTTTCTAGCCATTGAAGAGAGAAAAGCAAGGAGAAGAAGAAGAAGACCAAGGATTCTCATGGCCTCCTCCATTAACCTCTTGTTGTTCATCAATTCTATGGCCAACTAAACTCTAGATCTAGGGTTTCAATGAAACCCTAGCCAAGTAATAGGGTTTTATTTATGTTTTTATTTTAGTTTTATTATGTATGGATGATGATTACATGTTCTGAGGATTTTTATAAATAAATCATGCTTCTATGAATTAAATCATTGCTTTCAAAATCTATTCTTGTCTTAGATCCATTTTGATTGTGATGTGCTCAATGATCTATATTTGCTGTGCTTGTATAGATTGTTTACATGTAATGGTGCTTAATTGAATTGTGCTATCAAGTATCCGAATAGTCCATGCCTAGGTTAGACGGATTATGTCACAACCCTAGTTTAGTGTGGGATAATTCGTGCTAACCGAAGATGGATTATGTTGGTGCTTGAACCATGGTTATTTTCTTGACGGAGGAATTGGGCTTGTAGCTACAATTCCCCATTATCATCCAACTTAATAGGCTAAAGTAATTCATAAATATTCCCATTATGAAGCTAGTGGTGGATTTGCAATCCTAGGCTCCCTTCAAATATCTTTAAAACAACTTTAATTGCTTTCATAATTTAGATTTACTTTTATTGTTCTTAGTTTAATTAAAATCAAATCAAAATTTTTTTTTCTTAATTAATTAGATTTAGGTTTTAAAATTAAAGCACTGTAGTATTTCAATCTCTGTGGGTTCGACCTTTACTTCCACACTGCAAATCTTTAGAAAAGTAAAGCATACTTTTATATCTTGATTTTGACAAGATCAATTTTTGGTGTCGTTGCCGGGGATTGCAAATTACTACCTTTAGTTTTAGAATCTTAGTTTAGTTAATTCGTAAATATTAGATTAGGTTTTCTTTTTCTTGTTTTTCGTTTTATTTTGAGTCACTAACTTTTCTTTTTATTTTGTAGTTTCTTGAGTCATCAAATTCTAACATTTTCGGGAGGAATAGC
This sequence comes from Hydrangea macrophylla, assembly GCA_033977485.1. NCBI lineage: Eukaryota > Viridiplantae > Streptophyta > Magnoliopsida > Cornales > Hydrangeaceae > Hydrangea > Hydrangea macrophylla. The sequence goes on from CM066984.1 coordinate 40,655,978, forward strand.
TTAGCACATCAAAGGAGCTTACGCGAAAAAATATAAATAAAATAAAATAAATTGCTTCTTTTGAAACTCGCTTTAAACCACTGTAAGTCAGGGCGCTGTGACGCACTATTTGCATTAGTTTAGGGTTAATTGCACTGCATTAGCTAGGACACCCAGGGCGCTGGGAATTGACGTGGTCACTGCATTACAGGATAATTTACATGCATCACAGTAGTTGAGTGCTTGTTATCTTAGTTGCGTGATTTCTATTTGTTTTTTTTTATTTGAGTCAGTTTTTGTTTTTAGTTTATTTTCTTGTAGTTTATGTTTGGTACACATTGAGTAAACCGGAATTAAAACCTTGCGATCTTGAACTTGAACGTACATTAAGAATTAACAAGTATTCAAACATAACTTCTAGAACTAGGTTAAATATAGAAGACGAATTAACTCCGAAACCATCGTCGCTGTTTGAGTCTGAAATACGTAGTACCCTTAAAAACCTAAAGAAACCACGCTTTATTAACATAGAACCTATTCCAATGGCCGACATTGGAAATAATCAAAACAATGAAAATAACAATAATAACCCTAATATACCACCACCTCCTCCGCTTAAAGATTATTTTATTCCTACGACTTACACGCCTCAAGCAGGTATCAAATTACCGGAGGCGACGGCATCTCACTTTGAGATAAAGTCGTCTACCATCTCGCTACTTCCTTCATTCCATGGCCGTATAAATGAAGACCCTTATCAGCACTTAGGGGATTTCCAAGATATATGCTCTACGTTAAAAATTCAAAATTTCACTGATGATGAATTAAAATTGCGTCTCTTTCCATTCTCTTTAAAAGATAAAGCGAAGTATTGGCTCCAATCTTTGGAGCCAAACACTATAAAAACATGGGAAGCATTACATACTGCATTTTTACAAAAGTTTTTCCTAATCACAAGAACAAATCAAATAAGAAAATCTATAACTAATTTTGTGATGCAAGATGGGGAAACACTTTATGATACATGGGAGAAATTTAAAGAATTATTACGCTCATGCCCACATCATCATGTTCCTAAGTGGCAGTTGGTACAGATCTTTTACGAGGGACTTATTCCCTCTGTCCGTAATACCGTCGATGCCATTTGTGCGGGTACCTTCCTACATAAAAGCACCGACGAGGCCTGGAAAATTTTTGAAATGTTAAGCGAGAACTCGATACATCAGGCTGTGTCGGTACGTTCTAAACGTGAGGTAAAGTTTGAGTCAAGCCACTCAATAGAATTTCAGGAACTATCTAAAAAACTTGACCGACTTTTAACAATGAACCAAACGACAGCCCCACCCGCTCATGAAGTATGTGTAATATGTTCCGATCCGTCACATCCTATCCTTGCATGTCCATCGGCGAGTCAATTTCCGGAATTCGTGGAGCAACACATTAATTCTATTCAACAATACCCACGAAATAATTATAATTTGACTACTAATAATCCGGACGCGCCATGGAGAAACCATCCTAACTTCTCGTGGAAAAATAATAATAATAATAATCCTAATGAGGCAACTAATTTTCCTAATGCACATCGACCTCAGTTTCAACCTAATCAATACCAACAATCACCTCCTAATCCGAGCCCTCCAAGGGGTAACGCTTTCGAGGAGAAGGTGTTGGCGTCCCTTAATAAAATTGAAACACAAGTACAGGCATAAGCACAAATAGTGCACTCACACACACACAATCCATTGCGAAGCTTGAATCCCAAATGGGACAACTAGCTACTGTAGTGAGTCGTAGAAATGAGGGGACGTTGCCTAGTCAAACAATTCAAAACCCTAAGGGACAATACGAGGTTAAGGGGTCAAATGAGCAAGTAAACGCCGTCTCAACTAGGTTGACTACACGAGAGGAAGAGGTAATAGAAATTCCGAATGAGAATGTGATAGATATGAACATCAACTCTAATACAAAGAAGGGTAAGGACGCAAGCCAAAATAAGAAAGAAAAAGAAACGGCCCTGACTAATCATATACCGAAATTGCCCTTTCCACCAAACGTTGATGAACCATCAAATTTTCCAAAGAAAGGGTCAAAGGTTGAGGATATACTCGAGGTATTTAAACAAGTTAAAATCAATATTCCATTCCTCGATGCTATTAAACAAATTCCCGCTTACGCTAAATGTCTTAAAGACCTATGCACTCAAAAACGTAAATTGTGTAGTCATACTCCGAAAAAGGTCTTTCTCTCGGAAAAAGTTAGCTCAATATTCCAACACGCTACTCCGAAATATAAAGATCCAGGTACGCCTATGATATCATGTGTCATAAGTGACACTATTATTCATTGGGCTCTCCTTGACTTAGGAGCTAGTGTTAACCTCTTACCTTATCACGTCTATAAACAACTAGGACTAGGTGAACTTAAACCTACGGCCGCTACAATACAATTAGCGGATCATTCTATTAAAATACCTAGAGGAATCGTTGAGGACATCTTGGTTAAAGTTGATAAATGCTATTATCCTGCCGACTTCATGGTCCTTGACACTGAACCCGTGCTAGATTCTAAGAAACACACTCCTATCATCTTAGGCCGTCCATTCTTAGCGACTGCTAATGCTCGTGTTAACTGTAGGACGGGGGTAATAAAAGTGTTGTTTGGGAACATGAACTTGAAATTGAACGTTTTTAATGCTATGGATCAACCTCCTAATGACGACGATTACCTATGTGAGGCGGAGAGTGAGGTAAGACAGAATATTGAGCCTAATAGAGAACTGAATATGGGTAAGGAGAATAATATAGTGAGTAATGAGAGGATGAATGCAAATAACATGGACCCTAACAATGAATTTACTCGGAAGGTGAGAAATCGATGTGAACATAAGCAAGATGAACCGTTAAATGAATTGACTCATAGTGATGTTATTTCTGCTTATCACCGGACTCTTCCTAATATCCTTAGGGGTATAAAGTCTGAGTTTCAGCCTCCATAAGTCCTGAGCTAGAACGGTCTAGCTAAAGACGTAAAAGATAGCGGTTCTTGGGAAGCAACCCAAGCTTTATTTCGTCGGTTTCTCTTATTTTTTATTGTTTTTGGTAGATTTTGAGTCCTTTTTGAGTTTTCTGAACAGGTTTGGGGGTCGGAGTAAAATTATTTTGCACTTATTTACATTAAAATAAAGAAAAAGAGAAAAAGACCAAAGTCGCGCGCGCGACCCGCTCGCGCGAAATGTCGCTCGCGCGAGATTCTCCCATAGACAAAATTTTTCAAGTTTTTTTTATATATATAGCCTCAGTATCTATTCGCGCTTGAATTCGCGCGCACGAGGGGTCCGCTCGCGCGTTCCGCTCACGCGAGCTTGTGCCTTAGAAACTTTTCTGAAAAAAAAAAAAATAATAATAATAATAATAATAATAAATAATAATAAAGAGGCCTCAGGTTTACCTCGCAGAGGGATTCGCGCAAGCGAGGGTCGCTCGCGCGGTCCGCTCGTGCGAGGTGGGGATTTCCCACTTTTTCTTGTTGTTCTTTTACCTTCTGTTTCCCGCACCTGGTTAGTTATTTTCTTTTCTGTTTGTTCTTTTCAGTTCTTTTCATTTAAGTTTGTCTTTGTTTAGATAGTTTTGTTTCTATTTGTTTTCTTTTCATTACGTTCTTTTACTTATAGTTTAGTTTCTAATTAAAAAAAAACCTTATATGTTAGCTTTTATTATTTATTTGTTTGTTTAATTTTCTTTTGTTAAGTATTAACAGGTGAAATAGTGCTCTGTTTGGAGTAATTGAACTTTGATTCCATATTATTGTATGTTCACCTGGTTTGTGTTTGCCGAGATCGAGGTATTATTGTTCCTTCTTTACGTACTTTCCTTTCTTTCATTTTATTGTTTCATTGGGGATAATGAAAGATTTAGGTTTGGGGGTGTGCACACACGTGCACATTATTATGCACTAATTTTTTAAAAAAAAATTGATTCTTGTGCTTAAATAAACGATGTTACTGATATTTTTGCAATCTCAATTTGATACTTCTTGTTATGTAACTATGATTGTTATAGAATGGTAAACAAGGAAAGATGTGATTAAATATTTAGTGAAGTCGTGATGCAACGTTTTAGGTCATGTATCGTTCGAATCGTAGTTTTATATCATAGATTTGCACACAAACCTATGCACTGCACGTAGTCGCTTGAATACATGTCTGATATGAACTATAATATGATTCGGATTTCTAGATAACACAAGGTGGAGACTAAACCCAGTGAGCTTTTGAGCCTATCTTTTCTGTTTTGAGGGTTATAAATACACATTGTGTTTGTCGAATTTCATTTAAATAGCGCATCTACTTCTTGTTTAGTCTCATTATTTTTGCTTTGGTTGAGAGTCAAGTTAAAATATTTACTACCATGCTAAATAATCTTCCATTGTAAACGTTGAAGAACTATATCACTCTAGGAAATGATCTTAGGCCCTTCTTTGTTTACTACCGACCGATAAATGAAAAAACATTTCCTTAGTTTGCCCTTTTGAGCTGTAAAATGCCTTTTTCTTTAATTACCATTATCCTGTTTTTGCTCCAACTTGACCAACTTGGAGTTCACCACTGAAGGATTCGTCACCTTTTAGTGTTGATAAGGCGATGTGTTGATTGGGAAGAAGAAGATAGGATGCTATTGGGGTAGTTGCTTAGAAATCAATGAATAATCATCCGACAAGCAAGAAAAAAAAGGAGAAAAGATTGAAGAGATTGAAAAAAAAAAAAGGAAAGAAATTAAAAAAGAAATATGAAAAAGAAGAGAATGAAAAGATGAAAGTTGGTAGAAGAGATGAATGAAAGAAATCGAACATGCCTTACAATGCCATTTTGAAAACTACCTAATGAATCCTTTCTATCCTTTTTCATTGCCTGAGTCACATTACAACCTTTGAAAAGTCCTATTTGATCCTAGGAAATATGGATTGGATATGAAAACGATGGGAGGGGGATTAAAACATGGTAATGATTAATTTTTGTTGACTATTGGCGTCCTATCCATGAGACTACCGTTCTTTCGTGTCATGCATCTTTTTCGAGTCATATGTGAGCATTTCTCGTTTTGAAAATATATTTCTTTGCTCCCATATATTAGAAAAATTACACCTGTTTCTGAGTGTTTCATTTGAGAGTGTAATTGACATTGTGAGATTCGTAGTCGAGACATAGTTAAATGGTTATCCGAAGTATATTCCATGTTCATGACATACGCGTGTTCATTTGACTACCACATCACACACGTGCAATTGTATGAGGAATTCTATTGATTTATAAGATGCATGTGCTTGAGATTGTTTTTCATGATTTAGGTGGATGTTACATTATGTTTCTTTATGTTCATTATTCTATTTCAAATCATTGTTTTATAATAAGGAGTATTGACTATTAGTTCTTTGTTCTTAATAAAATTTGTTTTAAAATTTACAAGCTAATAAAGATGGTTGTGGGTGACTTGTTAGCGAGAGCCCTCACGAGACTTCACTCGTCCGACTAGGGACACCTAGAGGTTTAAAAGGCATGTTGCATATGCTAAATGCAATCATGATCCATGCAAAAATGGAGTAGTATTTGTAGTAGTAGTTTTATTTTTCTATTCTTTTTGCTCGAGGACTAGCAAAGTGTAGGTTTGGGGGTGTGATCGGCGACGAATAGTTGCCGTTTATAGTCCTAAAAATACGCTTTGTTAGTCCATTTCATGTAGTTATTAGTTATTTTTTAATAAGTATTCTAAATTTTGTAGGTTTTGGAGCTTTAACTTGAAAATGCACAAAAATCCAATAATTAGTGGCTTTGGAAGTCATTCTGGGCTCCAACGGTGATTCCGGTGAAAGCTGAATGCAGAAGCAGTCTCGGAAAATCACATTTTTTACAAGGAATACTTTAGATTTTAGAACTTTCTCCAGAGATATAAAATGTAGATAGTCGAGTTACGGACGCGTGGCCGCAAACGGTGAGTCAATACGAGGTCCGAGTCAAAAGTTATCACAATTCTACGATCAGTACGCAGAGCAGCAAAAAATCTGAGAAAAGTTGGAAAAGTGGAAATTCTCTGGAGCGACGCGCGCGAGCGACCCGTTGAAAAAGTCAAAGTTTCATATTTCGAGGCCCTGAAGAGCCCTGTGCGATCCGAATTGGCTGAATACGTCCAGAAACGTAAAAATAGCTGTTTTAGTGCGATTTGGCTAAGGAAAGCTTCCTAAATCCTTCCAAACTCTATATAAATCCTATTCTAAATCAAATTTAAGGTTACAAATCATTACACACTATTATACACATCAATATATAGCCATATTATACATTTTTTTTTAGCCATTGAAGAGAGAAAAGCAAGGAGAAGAAGAAGAAGACCAAGGATTCTCATGGCCTCCTCCATCAACTTCTTGCTGTTCATCAATTCTATGGCCAACTAAACTCTAGATCTAGGGTTTCAATGAAACCCTAGCCAAGCAATAGGGTTTTATTTATGTTTTTATTTTAGTTTTATTATGTATGGATGATGATTACATGTTCCGAGGATTTTTATAAATAAATCGTGCTTCTATGAATTAAATCATTGCTTTCAAAATCTATTCTTGTCTTAGATCTATTTTGACTGTGATGTGCTCAATGATCTATATTTGCTGTGCTTGTATAGATTGTTTACATGTAATGGTGCTTAATTGAATTGTGATATCAAGTATCCGAATAGTCCATGCCTAGGTTAGACGGATTATGTCACAACCCTAGTTTAGTGTGGGATAATTCGTGCTAACCGAAGATGAATTATGTTGGTGCCTGAACCATAGTTATTTTTTTTTACGGAGGAATTGGGCTTGTAGCTACAATTCCCCATTATCATCCAACTTAATAGGCTAAAGTAATTCATAAATATTCCTATTATGAAGCTAGTGGTGGATTTGCAATCCTAGGTTCCCTTCAAATATCTTTAAAATAACTTTAATTGCTTTGATAATTTAGATTTACTTTTATTGTTCTTAGTTTAATTAAAATCAAATCAAAATCTATTTTTCTTAATGTAGACACCCCATTTTGTCGGCTATCAGATTCAGGAGACCCATAGCTTGGTGGTTCACAATGATCGTAAAAAGACTCAAAAGGATTCTCGGAAGTCAGTTCTATCTCTCAGAATGATCAGAATGACCAAAATGCCCCTGAAAGCCCGAAAACTCCCAGATTTGGTCCCAAAGTTCTGAAAACATGCTATGTCGTAAGAAAAGCGATAAAATGAGTTTTTAAGCGAAATCGGGTGAAATTGTCAGCTCCCAGAGACCCCCGGAAGTCCCGGAAGCTCCCGGAAAGTCCCCGTTGACCGGTTTGACCAAGGTTTGACTAGGTTTGACCAGGTTTGACCAAGTTTGACCAAATTTGACCAAAATTGTCCGAATTCACCATAATCATTTTAAATGTGTTAAAACAAGTTCCAAAAGAAAATCGAGCGAAAACATCAGCTCCCGGGAACTCCCGGAGGTTTCCAGAACTTCCCGGGAATCCCAGGTTTGACCAGTTTGACCAAAATTTGACTTTGGGACCGGGGCACCGAAACAATTTTTAAATATTTTTCATGGATACTAGAGGTCAATAGCTTTCCAACGGTATATCACACATAATGTCTGGATTTAAAACGAATTTATTATGAATTTCCAAAGGCGAAAAAGGCGATCAAATCGGCTTTTATCGCGAATACCGCAAAACTTTTCAAAGTGACCTATCCCTGAACTATTTTTTAATGTAAAGTAGACTCCATTACCTTTCCAACGGTATATCACAACCTCAATTTGGAGTTCGTATGCATTTTCTGTGAATTTCGGACGAAATAGGGCCTTTTCGCGAATACCGGAACTTCAGGGGGCCTAAACAGCATTATCTGGACGAAGGAGGAGCACTGCCGCCGCGGCACTGGCCCAGTGCCGCCACGGCACTCCCCTCCAGAGCAGTGTATTTTTGTAAATAGTTTTGTGGTCCCATTTTGATTAATTAAAAGCCAAAACGACATAGTTTTATGATTTCAGATATTTGGAGCCAATGGGAATACTTTCTAAATCCCAAAACCACCCTAAGTTGGCCTATATAAACACCCCATTACTCTTCATTTTGGGGGAGTCAAATACAAGTTTGAGAAAAGTTTGGGAGAGAAAGTTGTAGAGATAAGGTTAGAATAGAGAGAAAGAAGCTTCCTTCTTTGATTTTTCAAAACAAAAGTGAGTTCTAAACCTTGTTTTTACTTCATTACTCCCATTTACTTCAACATTCAATACTCCCAACCACCATTTTAGTGAGCATTCAAGAGAGTGGAAGCTTTTTCCATGTCTAGTGTCATTACATATGAGTGAAACACCAATCTACAAGTCTCATGCTTCATGAATATCATCTATTGATCATCATCTACTTGCTTGTTTATTTATTGTTTATCTCTTCTTATCTCATTTCTTTTTTATTTTTCTTTATTTACTTACTAGTTCATCATCATCTAAGTGATGACATGAAGTTTGGGGTGAGTGAATCCTTATGGATAGTAGCTCTTGACCTCAAAAACATGTTTGATAGATGATGATCATAACTTCAATACCTCCAAGGTATCCTTGAAGTGTATTTGAAGTTATGCTAAAATAAAAATAAGTTTCTCCAACAATCTTGGAGGTTCTTGATGATGAGTTGAATGTTGGCATTTTAAGTGGTTATAATCTTTATTGAGTATTAAAAATGCACTTTCAAAACCTCTATTTCAAAACCCCCCTCAATCCCTCTCATTTTGATTTCAAGAAAGAAAATCTTATTTTCCCCAAAATTTTCAAAACAGTGAGTTAAAACAGTGAGTGAGCTGAGTTCAAAGATTTCTCTAGAACTCAATACTCAACATATAGATGCAAGGCCACTTGGAAAGTCTTCCTAACTCATTGGAGAACACCCATGATTTTTGGTTTGACTTGGAAGTACTTGAAAATGGTCCATTTGGACCCAAACATTCCTTCCAAACATTCTGCCTCTGCTGTCACAGCAGCTTGACTAACTTCCAACTTCTTTTTCAGAAATATTTTCCAAAAGGGGTGGTCCCAACTTATTTTTCCCTTAAACTTCAATGTCTTAGGGAACTTTCTGTATAAAATGGGCTTCTAGATCATTCGTTTTCATTTTCTAAGATTTTTCAACATTTCAGTCGACAGTACAGACTCTGTTTCTGAGTGACCTCTGTTGTTTATATGATTTCTCTCAATCTGTGATAGTTATTAAATATTGGCCTTTTGGGTAGTGTTCTAGACACAATAAGGAACATCTCCATAAAAAATCATGCATTGAAAACGTTCCTAACCCCTCGTTTCAATTTTCCCAAGATCATGCTACTGTTCTGTCTACTATTCACAGCAAGTACATTTCAACTTTCATTCTTTGATTTGATACTCATATGCATTCCAAATTAGCTCATATCTTAGAAAGTAGCTCATACTACATTTGTACATATCCCATGATGATTTCATTCATTCATTCATACACATTATAGACTTCTAAGTCATTCTAGGAATCCATGAACACAAAGCACACTACAACCTTTGCACATTTTAGAAACTTACATTGCATTCATGCAAGATTTGGGGTTTTTGTAACTCTTAATCTAAGAAGATTATAAGGAATGATCACGATCACACGTTCATGCTTTCCCCCGATCTAATCATCATTTCTCATCTATCCCGGGGATTGAGAGGTCTTCTTTTCTCAAAGATTAACATGTATCATACTAGCTTGTTAAGCATATTTTAATTTCTTTGTTTATTTGTTTCAATAACAACTCATGTCCCCCCTTTTAGATTAGGAAGTCTTGTTTATTTGATACGTGATTAGACGATTTTTCCTAGGTTTATTTGTGTGATCTTTCACTTTGCATTGTGTGATTTTTGGGTTAGATCTTATGAATGATATCTTATCTTTAGATCTTCCATTTTCAAATTTTCTTATGTGATGTAATATACTATCATAGTATTATTTGTCGTACCAAACATAGTATAAGATGATTATTCGGATGCTAATTGAGGCCCGTCGAAAGACGGGGCGAGTTGAGGGTGTTTTAGTCGCGACAAAGGCTCCTTCCTCTCTCGTACCAAAACCCCGAACCAAGTTCTTTTGTTATGAAGGGCCGGTGCCCTTTATCCATTTGGGTGAGTCAAAATTAGGTTTCTTGGTTCCTTAAAGACCAAGTGGCGACTCTGTATCTGTTTTCAACAGACCTTTTCTCTTTCTTTGATCCAATTTCAAACAAGTTTCAAAAACATAACGAAGCGGTGGAATCCCGGTATCCACACTTAATTAATTAGATTTAGGTTTTAAAATTAAAGCACTGTAGTAATTCAATCTCTGTGGGTTCGACCTTTACTTCCACACTGTAAAACTTTAGAAAAGTAAAGTATACTTTTATATCTTGATTTTGACAAGATCATCGTTGAAACTCGAAAATGAGTCTATTTTCTTCAGATTGTAGACGTTCGATCTAGACCGTCCAAACTTCGACTGTCGATATCTTTTGATCCGGCCATCCGATCTTTTTTATTTAAGATGATCTGGGATCATGTTGATGTTCTCTTTGAATCAGTACGGTTCGATTGAGAATCTCTAACTTTAGAAATGACTGTTTTGCCCTTGTCTTTCCCGATTGAGCTTTGAAACTTCGATTGACCATCGTTTGTTCTCTAATTATCCGATTGGGCTGATTCAAGTTGCAAAATTCATGTTTTTTTTCTATATTTCCATTTGCTTATTCTCAATTGGACTTTCAGTGTTCCCAGATTGATAATCTTGTCCTTTTTCTTTGAGTTTGGTGCTTCGAAACTTCGACTAGAGTTAGATTCTCCACCAGTGCTCATAATTTGATGATTCAAAGTTTTGTGGCACCACATTGATGCCTATTTTTCCTTGATGTAATGAAAGTCGACCTTTGGTTGTCCCAAACTTGATTTTGGTCTTGAATTTTGTGCCAAACTTTGATTTTGGTTTAAAACATCACTGATTATCGTAATCAGACGATCCTGGGCTCTAGAACTTCCGGTTGATGATCTGTAGACTCTGAAATGGCTTCGATTTTGATCCCTGGCCCTCCTAGACTCCAATATGTTGGCTTTCGGCACGAATCGATGTTGATTATTGACTTTTAGGAGATCCAGAATGTAGTATGTTTGCATCGGTGCAGTTCAGGATGTTGATTTAACCTGCAGGACTCCTTATTGTCCAGAGCTCTTTTTCCTCGATTTGTATGGCCAATGGGCCCCCTGTGATAGTTATTTCTCTTTTTGGTGGGTCAAAATAGGGTTTCTACACAGATTCGTTGATCTAACTCTCTCTTCGATCTCGATCTCGATCTTTCTCGATAACATAAGATATGTTAATGGGTAATCTGGTCAAATATGTTTCTGTTGTTTGGTTAAAGGATTAGAAGTGATAATATTTCATTAGGTTGGAGTTTTGGCCAAAATTAAAGTCGATGTGGCCCCTTCCGTTTCTTTGGCCGTCAAAAACTTAACTTAACGCATGAGACCACACTTAAGATACATGATCTTTTTGCCCCTCATGTGGTTTATAAAAAAAACCACACTCTAAATTATGGGTAAAGTTTGGGACACACCCAAGTCTACACCCTAAGGTGGACTAATGAGGAGAGAAAAAGACTGTGGGGTTCACTGTCAGTGTGAAGTCCACCAAAGTAATGTGAGTAGGGTGTGTAAGACTTTAATTCATAAAGACTATCATGTGGAAATAATTTTATATGCCAAGATCTTGAATATAATACATCTTAAGAAATCAAATATAATTTTACATACCGTTATTCGCCATTGATATTGGTAGAGACAGAATTGGAACCCCTTAGATTACACTTTATTCTAGACTTCACCTTCTTCTCTCCACCCTTATTTCTGTAATTGATTGAGGTTAACTTTCAAGGGGTAGGGTGTACCTTTTATAGAGGAGAGAAGAGGGCCTATTAATGACTGTCATAAAGACGGTCTTGGAATACGTAATGACTTTCATAATTACTGAATATGAAAAACCTCGTATTTAATAACTGTTGAAAGATGAACCATTCAATCATTGGTTCTCTCAACAATTAATAACGTATGTCTTATATATATACACATACATATATATATATTAATTGGGACAATCTTCTATTGGCTAAATAGTTAGTGGAGTCCAACTAACATAGAAGGCTAGTGGGCCACATTTAATGGGACTTCTAAAAATCACATAGAAGTTTACATTCTCCCACTTGGTCCACTAGACTGATTATGATACTTGACTTAGTTGGATTCCACATATAAAACTTTAATGTGATCACAAATTTCCATAATTAGCCAATACACCCAAACTGTCAGTTACTATTATACTAAGATTAGCATAGACTATCAATGTGAGTCATAGCGGTTGTACAACATTTGTGTCGTATTCCCTTCCATGCACCACGCCATTAATAACTTGTACTAATCTTAGTCTATTATTCTGTAATGCCCATGTAATGTATCTTGTTAAGACATTTCCTGTTTATCAAACAATAAAACATAAATTGTGCACACATAATTGAAAACAGGAAATAAACAGAAACAAACTTTAATTGCGCATAAGTGTCAATTACACTACAACTGAAATATCCATCATTTACATCATTGATTACTCAAAAGACCCATCCTTACAACATGTTCCTTATATGTCTTTGGAGGTAATCCCTTAGTCAATGGATCAGCAATCATAAGAGTAGTGTTCAAATTTTCAATTGACACTTGCTGTTTCTGGACTCTTTCTCTAACAACCATGTACTTAAGTTCCATGTGCTTGGAACCACTAGAATACTTTCCATTCTTAGAGAAGAAAATTGCAGCGATATTGTCACAATAAATTTTCAGCGGCTTGGCAATAGAGTCAACAACACCAAGTCCTGAAATAAAATTCTGCAACCATAAAGCATAACTCGTAGCCTCAAAACATGCCACAAACTCGGCCTCCATCGTGGATGAAGCAATAATGGACTGCTTCACACTTTTCCACGAGATTGCTCCACCAGCTAGCAGAAACACAAAACCTGATGTGGACTTTCTGCTATCTAAGCAACCACCAAAATCCGAGTCTGAGTACCCAATCACTTCTAACTGATCTGATCTCCTATATGTGAGCATATAATCCTTCGTCCCTTGAAGATATCGCATAACTTTCTTTGCTTCTTTCCAGTGTTTTATTCCTGGATTACTTTGATATCTACCTAACATTCCAACTGCAAAGTTAACATCCGGTCTAGTACAAGTCTGAACATACATTAAGCTCCCCACAGCTGATGCATATGGAACTTTCTTCATTTGTTCCTTTTCTAAGTCATTCCTAGGGCACTAACTATCATTTAACTTATCACCTTTCATGATTGGTGCATCACTAACTGAACATAGCTGCATATTAAATCTTTCCAAGACTCGATTGATATAACCTTTCTGAGATAGTCCTAGCAATCCTCAAGATCGATCCCTAAAGATCTCTATGCCAATGACATAGGATGCCTCACCCATATCAACCATCTTAAAGCACTTAGAAAGATACTCCTTGGTTTCGTGTAACAAACCAAGATCGCTACTGGCTAACAAAATATCATCCACATATAAGACCAAAAAGATAAACCTGCTCCCACTGATCTTTAGATAAATACACTGATCAACAGTGTTTTCCTTAAATCCAAAATCAGTAATGGTATCATTAAACTTTATATACCATTGCCTGGAAGCTTGTTTAAGACCGTAAATAGATTTCTTTAATTTGCAAGCCAAATGTTCTTTTCCTTTCTTTGTGAACCCCTCAGGTTGTTCCATGTAGATATCCTCATCCAAATTTCCATTTAAAAATACAATTTTCACATCCATTTGATGTAACTCTAGATCATAATGAGCTACAAGTGCCATGATAATTCTAAATGAGTCCTTCTTAGATACCGGAGAGACTGTCTCTTTATAATCAATGCCCTCTTTCTGAGTGAAACCTTTAGCCATAAGTCTGGCCTTATACCTCTCGATATTGCCTTTAGCGTCGCGGTTGGTCTTAAATTAAGACCCATTTACAGCCGACTTTCTTACAATTATTAGGCAATTCAATGAGATCCCAGACACCATTCTAGTCCATTGATTTCAACTCTTCATTCATAGCATCGATCCATTTACTAGAATTATCACTTTCCATGGCTTGTGAAAATGAAATCAGATCCTTATTAATCCCAATATCAAAATCAGATTCTTGTAGATACACCACATAATCATCTGAAATGGCAGGTTTTCTTTCCCTCTGAGATTTTCTTAGAACTGCCGGTTGTGGTGGTACTACATTATTTTCAATGGCAACATCCTTATGAAGTGGTGAATCATTTCCATTATATTGTTCATTTCCCTCAACTGGTTGAATAGCTTGAGGAACAACAATTTCTTGAGGAGGAAAGGGTGGTGGGATATCCACTCTTAATTCCTCAAGATTAACCTTTCTTGATTCATCACTCCCACTAACTTCGCCATTCTCTAAGAATCTGGCATTACCGATTTCCACAATCCTCGTACTATGGTTAGGACAATAAAATTTGTACCCTTTGGACTTATCTGGATAACTAATAAAATATCTAGATGTGGTCCTTGAATCTAACTTTTTCTCATGTGGGCTTCTGCTGGACAACCCCAAATATGTAAATGTCTCAAACTAGGCTTCCTACCAGTCCACAACTCAAAAGGAGTTGTTGGGACAGCATTACTAGGAACCCTGTTCAAGATATACATTGCAGTTTTTAATACTTCACCCCACAATGAATCAGGTACAGTTGAAAAACTCATCATACTCCTAACCATATCCAAAAGTGTACGATTACGCCTTTCAACAACTCCATTCTACTGTGGCATACCTGGCATTGTGTATTGAGCACAAATGCCATGATTTTCAAGAAATTTGGCAAATGGGCCAGGATTTTGATCTGTCTCATCATATCTACCATAGAACTCACCACCTCGATCAGATCTCACTATTTTAACTATTCTATCTAACTGCCTCTTGACCTCAGTAATGAACACCTCAAGGATGTCGGCCTGAGACTTTTCATGTATTAGATATACATAACCATAGCGAGAAAAATCATCTATAAAGGTGATAAAGTACTTGTCTCCAGCAAAACATGGAATGGAGAGTGGTCCACAAATACCTGTATGAATTATCTCAAGAAGCTTAGTACTTCTTGTGGCACCTTTCTTAGTGTGTTTGGTTTGCTTTCCCATAATGCATTCCACACACACTTGAAAATCAGTGAAGTCTAGGTGATCCAAAATCCCAGTTCTCACTAATCTCTCAATTTTATCCTTGGAGATATGCCCTAGTCTTTTATGCCACAAGATTGAAGAGTTTTCATTAATTAGACCTCGTTTTGAACCAACATTCGAATGCAGGGCTATTAAAGATTGTTAAAACTCATGATTCAAGGAAATTTATAAAGACCGTCATATAAAATACCAGAACCAACCATAATAGAGTTATACATTAAACTAAGTTTCGCACAACCAAATAAAATAGAATATCCAGCAACATCTAATCTGGATAGAGAAACCAAATTCCTAGAAATCGAAGGTACATAAAAAGTGTCCATAAGATCCATCTGATGACCTGTCTCCAAGAGTAGGCAGTAGGTTCCAACAAATACCACTTCCGCTTTGAGACGGTTCCCCATATAGATGAATCGTTCACTTTCCTTCGGGTTCCGGGTTGTAAGGAATCCCTGCATTGAATTTGTTATGTGAGTTAAGACCCAAGAGTCAATCCACCAAGTATTAAAAGGAACATCAGCAAGATTTGTCATAACATACAAAAGAAAGATTGATACCTCTCTTTTCGAACCAAGCTTTACGCTTGCTGCAGTCCTTCTTCACATGTCCTTTCTTGCCACAAAAATAACACGTGACAATAAACTTTCCATGGCCCTGGCTACTTTTCCCAGGTCCATTACCTTTCCTTGGTGGAATTCTCTTTCCTTTCACAAACTTTCCTTTCTTTTTGGCTTTATGAGTTACAACTAGCACAGAGTGGGGTCCTTCTTACCTTAATCTCACTTCCTCTTGAATACACATACTAGTCAGCTCATTCAAATTCCATTTGTCTTTATGAGTATTATAGTGAATTTTGAATGGGCCGAATTGAGAAGGGAGTGAGTTGAGAATAAACTGTACTAAGAAGGATTCATCCACTTGCATTCCTAGTGCTCCTAATTTTGCAGCTTTGTCAATCATATAGAGGATATGCTCCTGAACCCCTCTATTACCATCATATTTGACAGTAGTTAATTCTGCCATAAGTGTGCCTGCTAGTGACTTATCTACTGATTTAAAACGTTCTTTAACAGCAGTCAAAAGTTCCAATGCGCTATTAGTTTGAGGAAGAGAAGTCTTAATGTTATTAGCTATGGTCATCCTCATAAACATAAGACTAAGTTTGTTCGATCTCTCCCAGGCTTTCATCATGTCAACTTGTACTGCAGTACTGTCAGCAGTAACTTCCTCAGGTTTGTCAACCAACAGTGCCATGTCAAGATCTAACACACCTAGTGTGAATTGGACTTGTTCATACCATTCCGAAAAATTTGACCCTAAGAGTTGGAATGCTAGATGCATGAGAGTGCAACGAAGTGGGAACAGTCACTGAAATAGGACAATGCTCACGTTAAGGCCTTGAGTCTATCTTTAATATAGAATTATAAATTCTAAACAAATGAACTATTGACATCACTACAGTTTCTCCTTTGGGCGAAACCGTAGCATATCTAGTGTCCACTCTATAGGTGCAAAATATTATCACCTATATAGGTCTAATGTAATTTATGTCACCTAATTGTTAGTCATGTTACCAAAGATGGGTATCCAATTCTAAACTACTCAGTAACACAAATTACATTACCCTATCCAGTTCATAGTTAGTTGAAAGTGACTCTCCTTTGGGCTAGTCTCAATCTCCCAACTATGACTGCCATTGAGAATATTATTGTCTCTTATGTCACCCTTATTGACTAATCTTTAATGTAGTTTTATATTCATATGGCTCGCTAATCTAGGTCACTTTGGCAACTACTAAGTTAATAAACCATATGAAAATAAAACTAACCAATAATATTCTCTAACTTTTTATTAGAGTTATTTATTTAATTGCTAAAGTCATCATTTACAAATTCAATTACTAATTTAATGAAAATAATAATTATTTTTTAATTTTTCTTTTATGTAATTGAATTTTCTGTTCAATGACTACTTTGAGCAATAACTCTAAAATTATACATTCTCTATCACTTTTATTAGAGTTATTATTTAATTGCTAAATTTGTTATTTACTTACTTAATCACTTCCATAATATTAAAATTAAATTTAAAATTTTCTTTTATGTGATTAAAACTTTGAATGACCAAGAATTAATAATAGCTCTCTCGTCATATATTTTATTCACAACTAAAACAAATCAAATCACGTGAAACTATAATTCTCTGCTAGTTTATAAGACATAACAAACTACTATAAATTTGTTAAACAAATAAAATATTTGATAGTCAACTTAATTAGCAATAGACCAGCTAACTTTAATTCGAACAAGCAAAGCCACACTCAAATGGCGTATTTAAGTAGTCTTAACCAAACAATAATTTCACATTCAACTCAAACCAAAAAATTTAGACACCTCATATATATATATATATATACTGATATCACATAATCAATACATGTGAATTTTTTTGTTTAAAAAACCGAACATGCCAATGAATATTTAAGTAAAGAATCTTTTGAGAATGGAAAGACCATTAAATATCAGTGTACCCTTTTTTCAAACAAAATTCATATAATGTCAAATCTATCATAGATTTAACTTATTCTTGAATCGGATCGGATATATGTGATTAAAGGTCTCCTTATATGATCAAGACTTTGTAAAACCATAAAAGACATAAACTTTTCTTGCTGTTATACATGCATATGAATACATATATACACGAACAGATCAACATATTGGCCTCAATGTTTGGTTACAATTTCGCAGGTCAAAATTAATCTTTTATACTAAGATGCTGTTTGCTAGTAGTTATGCGCGGGCGTGCCAGAACCAAAAGTGGTTCGGTGTGCAAACTAATTTCCTATATGCTTGAGTCAGTGATACTCAAGGCTTTTAGATCTGACTTCTAAACTAAACAATTGTGTGCGGCGAGTAGGAAAGTACCCTCACCAGAAATCCCTTGGCAGTACTGAAGCGCACAAGCCAAATAGTGTATGAGTTTACCAAGTAAACAATCACAAACGATTAATAAAATACAGATTTTATTAAGTGTTTGGAAAATACAACCAAAGAACAGATTCAGAACAGACTGATTGTTCGTAAGAATGAAAACAGCGTAAGAATGAAAACAGTAGAAGAAATTAACAAAGAAGAAGGGTAGACCTATTTGCTATGCTTGCAAAAAAAAACATAAAAGGTTGGATGCTTTGAATGCTGTGTTGAATGCTGTTTTCGAGAGTGACGCGGAGTCCCTTCAATGGTTGGCCTGCCTGTATATTTATAGCGGCCACAGTTTAATTCCTACTAGGAAAGGATTCCTTAACTTGCGCCTTAAGCTATTCACTGATTGGTTAATTGAAGAAATCCTTCCCTATCCAGAACTTACGTGAATTGATCCCTTTAATTTAGGGATCAGACGCTCCAACCCAGCTGGCAACTAACTCCTTTCCCAGACGGACTCTTATTTCCAAAAAACTCTCAGAGATGACGTCATCATGCCAGCTGTGGACATCAATGCCCTGTCCTTCATCAATCGACCTCTCCCTGTTGGACGAATCGGGCTCATGACTCTTTCCATGTCCGATCATATTTCTTCAACTTCTTATGATCAATCGGACAAACTCTTCCTTTTCATAATGTCCGATCAGTTATAACGCTGCTTTACTTTTCCATCGGGCTCTCAACATGATGAGTTATGTTCTCATAGCCCGATGATGCTTACACTTGCCACACGCTCCCATCGGGCTTACCTCTTCTCCCAACAGTTGTTCCTCCCATCGGGCTTACCTCTTGAGTCCGATGAGTCATCACTACTTGTCCCAGCGTCTTCTTCGCCCAACTTCAACTCCACTCGGGCTCAAAAATCATTGACGGTTTTTGGGTGCAAACAATTGCCCCCCAAAAGGTCATATCAAACGTCCCGCCCTGATTGATGTGACGTTTTGAATTTCAAATATGCCACGCGTCAAGTACGCAGCCAACGTCAGGTTATGGAGAATCCCACCAGTCACCCTACAATTAATGCGCCATGATTACGGCGTCATGATATTTAAATATCATCCAACGTCCGAAACTCATCACACATTCATATTTTCCCCTCTCTAGAATTCAAGCAAACACAGAGCTTCTCACTCTATCTTCATCTTTTCCGGCGACCTTTCTTCCTTCCATTGTCATGGCTCCCAAAACCGCTCCGGCCACCTCCAAAGGAAAAAAATCCTTCGCAGACGCTCCACCGCCACAAAATCGCTGTAGGGAGGTTAGGGCTTTAGCTAAAGCGCACGCCGCTGACATATCCACCGAATATCTCACCCCCTACAGCTCTTCCGACGGTTCTCCCGTCGCTCCAGGCCTAGGCGCGACGTTTCTGGGCCATCCTCCGGCGACTTTCCTTCCTTTCTTTCCTCCGGTAGGAAACGAGACATTCCTACAAGTCCCTGCTCATTGGGCCAAGGTCCAGACGGCGAATCAACCCATTCGGGGATGGCCGACCCCCGCCGCTGACTGGGACAAATGGGTGACTAGGGTTTCGGCCTCTAAGGCCGCCGTCTGGAAGCAAACGGGCATCTACGACGCAATCATGCTCAGCCGGTCTCGCATTGAGATAGACCGGCCTCTCCTCCTTTCTGCTCTACTCTTCTGGTCCTCGTCTTGCAACGGCTTTCTTTTCCGTTGCGGACCAATGGCTCCTACTGTCAAAGATATTAGTTATCTGCTCGGCCTCCGTCCCCACGGACAAGAGATCATTCCAGGGCTTAATGTTGGACCGGCCAGCTTTGCCTATCCACAACAGGATATTGTCAGGGACGGGGCCGTTTCTCATAGGCCGATCACGGCCTTTGGAGGTTTCCTTGCTGCCTGCATAGGGGCAGATGATACGGCAGTGTCCGATGCAGAACACACTGCCTTCCTCATCTACTGGCTCAACAAATATCTCTTCTGCTCAGCCAGCCAGGCTATCACTAAAGAATATACAACCGTAGCCCTGGCCCTTGCATCAGGGCAGCCACTGGCCATGGCTACGCTGGTTTGGGCACATTTAGTTCGAGGCACAACAGACTTCGTTCATTCGGGCTTCAGTGCTGGTGGGAGCCCGATGTGGATACTACAACTGTGGCTTCATTCTTACTTCCCTGAATTCCAACCCACAATTACTCCCTTGGCCGACGTGCCTATCTCTGCCGTTCAATTTATGAACGTATCTCCTTCTGTACATTCCTTTGAAGAGTGTTTTTCCTTCTTTTACCAGGGTTGCTCCCCTCGGGACGTCAATCTCTTCACCCCATTCTTTTCTCTTCAATTCTCTTCTTTTCTCCAGCTCTCCAATAACCCTTCAAACTGGGGTCCGGGCACCCAGTCAACCTATAATGAAATTTTTTCTAGCTACTTGGTAGCTAGAGACATTATTTTTAGCCCAAGCATCCCGTCGGCCAACAATAAATGCAGGGCCGAGTACTACTTTGCTCCTTTATATGCCCGCCAATTCAGGCTTACTCAACTAGTGCCCGTTCCTCCTGGTATCACTGTCAACGTTGATTGGGTTGAACGGGGCCTTATCGTTAACGACGGGCAGGTGAAGAAGATAGCAGAGAGATCTGCCCGGCTCAAAGCCGCGTTCAATTTTACACCCTTCTCTGCCCGGCCAGTAGTATCAGAAGAGTTCACCCAATGGTGGGGTGAACGGGCTAGACACATATTTCCACGCACCGCTGCTGAGGCCCTGGCTCCCTTCACTGCAACATCGGCCACTGTGGCTGATGTCCCTATACCAGCAGCAGCTCCAGCCCGGCGCAAACAAGTCGCCAAGAGACTGGCTCGTAAACAAACTCGGGGCAAGGGTCCGCCTCAAAAGAAGCAAAAAACACCGGCCTCTGTTCAGGTTTGCTCTTCCCCTTTTGATTTGAGCCCGAATTCCTGTTATTCCATATTAATCCTTTTGTTCTATCTTTGCAGCTTGCTGATGAAGATTCGGGAGAGGATCCACTTCCACACCTTGCTCAGACTCTTCCCCCAACTCTCCCTACATCACCGGCCTCTGCAGCGGCTTATCTAGAGCGAGTGGCCGTTAGGGTGATGCCACTTCACATCGTGCCTCCTCTAGATCCTTCAAGCGGAGACGGAGACCTTGCTCATGTCGGCCAAGTCCCTGAGCAGGTTGTTCTTTCTTCGAGTACTGAGGGTGAGGCCGGTGCTGAACCTGCCACCGAGGCCGCTGGGGAGGAAGTAAATCAAGCGATCCCTTCTGCACACGAAACCCCAACCAGACAAGAGGAGCCTACCACCGCCGTCAGCTTTCCTGCTCATATAGTACCAGGACCGATGGTGGCCGATGTCAGTCCTCCGGAAGCGTCTGCCGTGGAGGCCGGTGATGATAATTCGGGCTCTGTCCCTGAAACAGAAGCCCCACAGACGACAATGGCCCCAACGAGTCCGGTCGCAGGAACCGGCCTCCCTTCTTCTTCCCAAACATCTTCTCAACCAAGCGAGGCCGATGTTCGCGAAACAATCTCGGCCTCGCTTCGTCCTCATACCCAGGTACTGCTGTGTTACTTTGCGTTAATTCATACGTTTCTAAAAACAATACCTGACTGTATTTTCTTGAATAGGCCGATCCTTCAGACCCAGTGCCCGTTATTCCTTTCAATGACTTTTTCTTGGGCCTGGACCTGGGAGCTTTTGACCTCGGCCCCCTTGAGCCCGAAGCGGTTTTACCTTCCGTCCTTCAACAAGCCAAGGACCTGCTCTTCGGGCTTGCTGACCAAGAACTTTCCAATCTTCCTGCTGCGGCTGACGTTGACACCGCTTTGAACACCCTCATGGCCGATCCTTCTCTTTCAGACGGGCAGCTATCATTACTCGTGGAGATCAAAGAAAGACTTCCTAGCGTCCGTCTTATGGATAGAACGGCCTTGAAGATTCAAGCGGATGCAAAACTTCATTTAGGCTCCCGTCAGAAAGCATTGAAGTTCTTGGAAGGGGCCAGAACCAAGTTCGAAGCGGGAAAGGCCTCCCGTGCTCAAGTTCTAGCCAGGGGTACTTGGCTGCGGGACCGTATTGCTGTATTAAAAGCTCAACTTGCCCAATGTGAGGCCGAGGTTGTTACCAACAACGCCTCCATTGAAAAAATTGACGAAGCCCTTTCTTCGTTAGGCGGGGACGCTCAGAAGTGCAGTGATCAGTTACAAGCCAGCGTCCCCATATCCCGGGCTTGGGCCCAGAAGCTAGAAAGGGCCAAGAAGGACCGGTCTGGGGCCGTCAAGACCTGGGAAGACCTGAAGGCTAAGCTTAGGAATTTTGAGTCGGCCTAGAGGCCGACTCCTCTTTTGTACTTATTTTTATTCGCATATATTTGTAAGTAAGCTGTGCTCAGCCTATCAATACAAACCACATTTTCGTTACTCGGGCTCAGGGTCGTAGTTAATGATTTGGTCGTATTCTAACCCTGGATTTGGTTTATAGTTCAAATCAATAGTTTCCCACAGAGTAGGGTAATAAGACTTCAAGTACTGACCGTTTATTAATCTAGGATGAATACCACCATCCATATCCCGCAGTCTGTAAGCCCCACCATTCTTGACCTGATGTATAATGAACGGACCCTCCCAGTTGACCGACCATTTACCGTACCGACTATCCTTGTCCCCAATAGGTAAAACGGCCTTCCATACCAAGTCTTCTGTACTAAAAGACTTTGCTTTTACCCTCTTGTTATAAGCTCGGGCGGCCCGCTGCTTCTGCACTTTTAACGAGTCCAAAGCCATGAGCCTCGTTTCATCAAGTCCCTCCAACTCAGCTATCATAGCCTCTGTGTACTCTGCGGGCTCAAGCTGGTTCTGTAAAGCTCTCCTGGCCGATCGAACGGTAACCTCCATTGGTAACATAGCGTCGTGCCCGTAAGTCAACATGAATGGTGTGACCCCGGTACTGGACCTCTTAGATGTCCGATAGGCCCAGAGAGCCTCGGACAACAACTTGTCCCACTCTCTAGGGTTCTCATCGATCATCTTCTCAATGATCCCCTTAAGGATCGTATTGGTTGACTCAGCCTGACCGTTAGCTTGAGCATAGTACGGGGTAGAATTGAGAATCTTAATCCCTCTGCTCTCCGCAAAAGCGGTCGTTTCAGCTCCTGTGAACACAGATCCTTGGTCGGCCGTTATGGTTTCTGGGAGGCCGAATCGATGTATAATGTGCTCTTCAATGAATTTTATCACGGTGGTCTGGGTCACCGTTTTACATGGTATGGCCTCGGCCCACTTAGTGAAGTAATCCGTCGCCACTATAATGAAACAGTGTTGGCCTGATGATGGTGGCAAGACTTTGCTAATCAGATCCATAGCCCATCCTCTAAACGGCCATGGTTTTATTATTGGTTGGAGCTCTTTAGCCGGTACATGCTGGATTGGGCCATGCTTCTGACACGCTTGGCATCCCTTTGCATAGCTGATACAATCCTTCAACATGCCTGGCCAATAATAGTTATATCTTCTCAGTAACCATTTCATTTTTGTACCGGCCTGATGAGCCCCACAGATCCCTTCATGTACTTCGGCCATCACCTGCATGGCCTGTTTTTTGCCTAAACACCTCAAAATCACGTCGTCACCGATGGGCTTTTTGAACAATTCTCCATCGAGTATCACAAATCGGACCGCGAACAGTCTAACTTTTCGGTCTACCCTGACATTTGGGTGATTCAGGTATTCGATGATAGGCCTTCTCCAATCGTCGTCCTCCATCAAGACCGAATTAGTAGTAGCATACCAACCTCTCTTTGCAACGGAAGGCAGTGATCGGACATGAACCGTGATAACTTGGTCTTCCAAAGCCTTTGTAGGAGACGAGGCCGATCCTGTCTTTGCCAGCTTATCGGCCTCAGTATTCGTAGACCTAGGGATATAACTCACGCTAATATCATCAAACTCGTCCATGAGTTGCGTGGCGACAGAGTGAAACGGGCATAATTCCCAACTTTTTATCTGGAATTCTCCTGATATATGCCCGATCACCAGACCTGAGTCTCCCTTTATGTGTACGGACGATGCCCCCAACTCAAGGAGTATCTCTAGTCCGATAATTAATGCCTCGTAATCGGCCTGGTTGTTTGTGCACTTGAAATCGAGCCGAAATGACATTTTTGTCTTCTTATACTTGGGTGATACAATGACCACACCTGCCCCAGCACCTTCTGCGCTTTTGGACCCATCAAAGATCAATGTCCATGGGACCAAGGAAGTGTTTAACACTTTAGGCACTGGTAGTACTTCTCCCAGATCAGTTGGGTCTGGGTGATCAGCCAAGAAATTGGCTATGGCCTGGCCTTTAACCGATTGCTGTGATCGGTATTGGATGGCAAATTCCATCAGGGCCAAGGTCCATTTTCCAATTCGGCCTCTCATGATTGGCCTTGACAACATATATTTTATCACATCGGTTTGACATATAATATAAGTAGAAACGGGCAACATATACGTTCTTAACTTCTGTGATGAAAAATACAATGCCAAACATAATTTCTCAATCGGCGCATAGCGCTGCTCGATTGGAGTTAATATTCTGCTTAAGTAATAAACGGCTTGCTCATTTCCTTGCTCATTATCCTGAGCTAACATACTTCCTATAGAGCATTCAGAAGCCGATATATACAATTTAAGGTACCTACCCTTCTTGGGTGGCATTAAAACTGGAGAAGTTGACAAATATTGCTTAATTCCCTCAAAGGCCTGTTGATGGCTGTCCTCCCACTTGAACTCTTCGTCGGTCTTGATCTTCAATAATGGGGTCCATACTTGGGTCTTTCCTGCACAGTTGGAGATGAATCTTCTCAGGAAATTAATCTGCCCGAGTAGCCTTTGAAGCTCTTTCTTATTGGCTGGTGGCTTCACTGCCTGTATTGCTCGAGCCTTGTTCTTGTCAACCTCTATCCCTCTTTGATGCACCAGGAATCCTAAGAAGTTCCCTGCTGAAACGCCGAAAGCACACTTGAGAGGGTTCATTTTTAGTTTGTGAGCCCGCATTCTTTCAAATGCTTTTTCTAAGTCTCTCAAATGATCGGCGTTGTCACTTGATTTTACCACGACGTCATCAATGTAAACCTCCATGAAATGCCCGATCATATCATGGAAGATTGAATTCATCGCCCTCTGATATGTGGCTCCGGCGTTCTTTAGTCCGAAAGGCATGACAACCCATTCAAAGGTTCCAATTGCCCCCGGGCACCGGAAAGCTGTCTTCGGGACATCCTGCTCAGCGATGTAAATCTGGTTGTACCCCGAGTGCCCGTCCATGAAGGACAAAATTTTATGTTTGGCGGCCGAATCAATCAATTGATCGGCCATGGGCATAGGGTACTCGTCTTTTGGGGTAGCTAGGTTTAGATTTCTGAAATCAATACAAACTCTCAGCTTACCATTTTTCTTTACCACTGGGACTACATTTGATACCCATTCCACGTACCTGGCTGTCCGAATGAAGCCAGCCCCCAAAAGCCTCTCAATTTCTTCTTTCACCTTCATCGTGACTTCAGGTGACATGCGCCGTGGGAGCTGTTTGAACGGCCTAAAGCCCGGCTTAATTGGCAATCGGTGCTCTACCAATTCTTGGGATAGTCCGGGCATTTCATCGTAATCCCAAGCAAAGCAATCCTTGTATCTGTGCAAGAGAGCAATGATATCGGCCTGGAACTGTGGTTCAAGCACCTGACTCACATATGTGGGTTTGTGCTCTCCTTCATTGCCCAGGTTGATCTCCAATAGTGGATCCTGCACGTCGGCCTTCAAGTCATCAAGCTTGGTTGTGGCCGTTTCGAGTTCATCCATTTGAATCTCCTCTTCTATTGGCGTTTCTTCTTCATAGATACAATCGGCCAGATTAATCATTCCGTCTACAGGGCCGATCTCTAATCTCCTATCGGCCAGATATGCACACCATCTGGCCATGCTGGCCTTAAGGGCCAGCTGTCTTCTAACTTCAATTGGCTGTAGATCCATCAAAGTCTTCTTGTTCATTAATTTCTATCGGCCTTACCTCTTCTGTCCGACTTAGATTGTGATAACCAAGCTTTAAGTTTGGTAGAATTTCTTTACGGAACGTGGCTGCATTTGGTCTACCCAGTTTGCCACATCCTAGTAATTTGATAGGTTCGATATCATCTTCATATAATACTGCATCGGCCGTCTGCACCCGGGCTACGAATGGCTTCGTATCAGCCCCAACCACTTCCACTTCGTCATCTCTCCAAAAGATCAACAATTGATGGAGAGTAGAAGGGATGCAGTAATTGGGATGGATCCAATCACGGCCAAGCAACGCGTTGTAGGCGGCCGATGTCTCCACAATGAAAAAGGCTGTCATGGCCGTTTGGGTTCCAACCCTCAGCTCCAGAGGCAAGATGCCCTTTGTCTTAGATGGTGTGCCCGTGAAGCTCTGAACATTCATCTCGGTCGGAATCAGTTCCGACTCAGATTTTTGAAGGATCCTCAGCATGATTTGGGGCATGATGTTGATTGTAGATCCCCCATCAATCAATATTCTATTCACGGGGATTCCCTCAATGTGACCCTTTACGTACAACGGCTTCAGGTGCTGAGACATTTGATAGGTAGGTTTTTCGAAAACCACCTTGACTGGCCCCGCCGGTTTCAGCCCCTCCTCAGTTTGGATCCCTTTCGGCCTCAAGATGGTTATCTTAGGCCGATCGGTTTGTATATCGGTAGTGTCCACGTTCTTGCTCGTAGCCTCTACCACCTTGGGTCTGACGGTCTCACCACCACCCCAACATACACTTTCTATTACTGCCGACTCCTTGGTCCGGCCTTCTATTACGTCACCTTCAATGGCCGTTGGCTGATCCGGTTTGGCCATAAATGACATGGGCAAAGTAAACACCATGTTTGAGGATAGATTTTTCGGGATTGTCCCGAATTGAATCGGTGAATCATCCTCATCTTCATAATCATCAGCCTCCTCCATTGGATGGGCCGATGGCTCACACTTTTCTTGTTCAAACAGTTTCTTCAAGCGCTCTGTGGCATGCATCGCCCCTTTACCCGCTTTCTTGTCGAAAACGGGCTCATCTTCTTCCATGGCCGTTATCTGTTTGTCGGCCTTGCGCTGAAGAGACTCTTGAGGAATCTGGACACGGCCTTGCGAGCGCTGCCGTTCCCTCTCGGCCTGTCTCAGCCTCTGGTACCTCCTCTTCTGAGACTTGCTGTATTGAGGCATCGCTGGAAATTTTGGATGCTCAGCTCTATACCATCTCCCATCACTCACTCTTGGTGGGAGTATCATTCGGGAGCGAATGTCCGAGGCTGCAACCCTTTGTGATGCACTCATCGTGGGTCGTGATCCATATTCCCTTCCTTCCCTATGACTCGAGCTAGGCATACTGCTTGCTGGTGGCGGCTTTGGCTTCCACTCGGGCTTTGGGCGTCCCTGTTTGGGCAAGGAAAGCCTCTCATGCACGGATCTTCTCGGGCTGTACTCTCGTCGTTCCTCAACCCTAGGCCTCTTGCTTGGATTGGAGGCCCCTTTCTTAATATCGGCCTTGCACCTCGGACACAGGCCTTGTTCAATCAGCTCTAGTTGGTGTCGTAAATCCGTAATCAAGCTATCTGTAGTTGACCGGGCTCCATCAGCCTTTAGTTCTGCTTCCTTGCGTTCCTGGTATGTCCTCTGAAGCTCGTGAATAGTCACCTTCGGCCTATCAGTTCCTGAAACGGCAATTTGTTTTCCTTCCCTTTGCTTTGGGACTTTCTCGCTGTCGGTCAAGTCTATCTTGACCCTTGGCCGTGTCAGCTTAGTCAAATCGGGCACTACCATATTGGTTCCAGTGATCTGTGGGAACGGATTCGCATCAACTCCCATAGCTTTGTCCGAAAATTTGAACACTCCTTTCTCCACGTTCTCCTGTATCACATTACGAAAAACAACGCAGTTGTTAGTTGAGTGTTTCCAGGAATTATGCCACTTACAATATTCCTTATTTTTTATGTCATCGGCCTTGGGTATCCGATGACCTTCACCTAGCCTGATCACTTTTTCAGCCAAGAGGGCGTCAAAAATCTGATCGGCCATTGTTATGTCAAATGTGTAATTTTTTCCTGCCTCGAACGTCATTTTTTTAGCAGCAGCGTTATTATTGACCGGTTTGTTCAAGGCATTACACACAATAGGCCGCTTAGAGATTAGTTCGGCCATGTCGATTTCTGCCTCGAGGTCACAATCTGCAAGATGGACCTCGTAATTGGGATCTTTGTAATACGTTCCCTTAGAAGAATTCTTCTTTTCCTGTTCATCAAGCAGGATACGCTCGTAACGGGCGGCCCTTGAAGCCAGCTCGAATAAATCACGGAAATCGGTCCCTTCGAACTTTTTGCGAAGCTCGAAAGACATTCCGCCCATAGCCATCTTTGCGTATTCTTCCTCGGGCAATACTGTCTTACATCTGTACTTAGCCTTCCTGAATCGGGCTATATATGTTTCAACGGTCTCTCCCACTAGTTGGAGCATCCTAGACAGATCTGCCAACGAGATCTCGGGCTCAGTCCTATAAAACTGCCCATGAAACAATTCCTCCATTGCTGGCCAGCTTCGTACTGAATTGGCCGGGAGATTGACATACCATAAAAATGCTATGCCCGTGAGCGAATTTGGGAACAGCCTTAATTTTAAAGGGTCACTATTGCCTGCATGGCCGCATTGCACAATGAACCGACCTATGTGCTCTACCGTGGTATGCTCACTTTCCCCAGAAAATAGAGTAAAGTTCGGAACTTTATACCCTGGTGGGAAATTAACTTGGTCAATTTCAGGCGGGTAAGGCCGTCGGTACGTCGGCCTCTCCATCCTTCTCATGAACGGGCCATACTCTTCATGTATGGCCGCCACCAACTCCTCCCTGTTAATAGGCTGCGCAGCAGGTCGGGCACCACCCGCAGGGGGTGGTGGTTGCTGTGGGTTGTTATTGGCCTGACGAAGCCAAAAATCATTATCATTCCTTTGCCCCCCAGCAGTGTTACCTGGGGGCACTTGTTGGCCGATTACCTCTGGGTTACGGCCTATTGTTGCAATTACCTCAGGCTGAGCCCCTGTTACCGGGGTTAGTAGAGGTGGCAACTGTTGATTATTGTTGGTCTGGTGGGTCCAAAACCCCCCATTGTTTCTTTGCCCCCCAGCAGCGCGAACTAGAGGTGGAGTCCGGTCGAACTGGGTTTCAACACGGCCTCCTGTGTGGACAAAACTTGGTGTCGCCGATCCACTGGGATCGGTGACCACCGCGCCACTGGCCGTTTCGTTATGTAATTCGGGCTTCTTGCCCGAGATGTTACCCTCCCTTAGGTTTGGACAGACATAGAGTGGGTCTTTTGGTCTGTCGGACTCAAGCGGCGTGCCAGAGCCCGATCCCGAGCCTGAGCCTGATCCCAAGGCCTTTTGTTTGTTATTGGCCTCAAGAACGGGGCAAAGCTGTTGTATCTGAGTAGCCAGGGCGTCCAGCTTCACGTGGGTAACCCTTGTCTCCATGACCAACTCAGACTGTTCCCGGCGTATATCGGCCGTTTGCCTGACCACATTGTTGAGACCTGCCATTGACCCTATCAAGGTGTTATAGTCCTGCCTCAAAGGATCAACGGTGGCTCTCACGGTTTCCGAGATCGCTTCGATAGTAACACCACCGTCATCCGGAGAATGACCAGTGCTTTCCTCCGTAGGTGTATCAACGGCCGACTCTTCTTGGCCGTTTTTGCCGATCTGCTTATCCCTCTTTGGCGGCATGACTTGACACTATGGGTCCCACCAGGCGTGCCAAAATGTTTGCTAGTAGTTATGCGCGGGCGTGCCAGAACCAAAAGTGGTTCGGTGTGCAAACTAATTTCCTATATGCTTGAGTCAGTGATACTCAAGGCTTTTAGATCTGACTTCTAAACTAAACAATTGTGTGCGGCGAGTAGGAAAGTACCCTCACCAGAAATCCCTTGGCAGTACTGAAGCGCACAAGCCAAATAGTGTATGAGTTTACCAAGTAAACAATCACAAACGATTAATAAAATACAGATTTTATTAAGTGTTTGGAAAATACAACCAAAGAACAGATTCAGAACAGACTGATTGTTCGTAAGAATGAAAACAGCGTAAGAATGAAAACAGTAGAAGAAATTAACAAAGAAGAAGGGTAGACCTATTTGCTATGCTTGCAAAAAAAAACATAAAAGGTTGGATGCTTTGAATGCTGTGTTGAATGCTGTTTTCGAGAGTGACGCGGAGTCCCTTCAATGGTTGGCCTACCTGTATATTTATAGCGGCCACAGTTTAATTCCTACTAGGAAAGGATTCCTTAACTTGCGCCTTAAGCTATTCACTGATTGGTTAATTGAAGAAATCCTTCCCTATCCAGAACTTACGTGAATTGATCCCTTTAATTTAGGGATCAGACGCTCCAACCCAGCTGGCAACTAACTCCTTTCCCAGACGGACTCTTATTTCCAAAAAACTCTCAGAGATGACGTCATCATGCCAGCTGTGGACATCAATGCCCTGTCCTTCATCAATCGACCTCTCCCTGTTGGACGAATCGGGCTCATGACTCTTTCCATGTCCGATCATATTTCTTCAACTTCTTATGATCAATCGGACAAACTCTTCCTTTTCATAATGTCCGATCAGTTATAACGCTGCTTTACTTTTCCATCGGGCTCTCAACATGATGAGTTATGTTCTCATAGCCCGATGATGCTTACACTTGCCACACGCTCCCATCGGGCTTACCTCTTCTCCCAACAGTTGTTCCTCCCATCGGGCTTACCTCTTGAGTCCGATGAGTCATCACTACTTGTCCCAGCGTCTTCTTCGCCCAACTTCAACTCCACTCGGGCTCAAAAATCATTGACGGTTTTTGGGTGCAAACAGATGCATATATTCAAAACCTGACTTTGATACCAACTGTAAGACTTTAATTTATAAAGACTATCATGCGAAAATAATTTTATATGCCAAGATCTTGAACATAATACATCTTAAGAAATCAAATATAATTTTACATACCGTTATTCGCCATTGATATTGGTAGAGACAAAATTGGAACCCCTTAGATTACACTTTATTCTAGTCTTCACCTTCTTCTCTCTGACTTATTTCTGTAATTGATTGAGGTTAACTTTCAAGGGGTAGGGTGTACCTTTTATAGTGGAGAGAAGAGGGCCTATTAATGACTGTCATAAAGACGGTCTTAGAATACGTAATGACTTTCATAATTACTGAATATGAAAAGTCTCGTATTTAATAACTGTTGAAAGATGAACCATTCAATCATTGGTTCTCTCAACAATTAATAATGTATATCTTATATATATATATATATACACATACATATATATACTAATTGGAACAATCTTCTATTGGCTAAATAATTAGTAGAGTCCAACTAACATAGAAGGCTAATGGGCCACATTTAATGAGACTTCTAAAAGTCACATAGAAGTTTACAGGGTGTGTATTTGAGTGTGTCTATAGCATTGCCCCTAAATTATAGAGTTCCCTTCTCTCTCTCTCTCTCTCTCTCTCTCTCAAAGACAGCATCACGAATCCACAATTGTGTATGTGTTCATTTCTGTATACGAGACTCGCTTGTTAATGTAGGACCTTGAACCTGTATGAAATTAATAGCACTGTAACATTTATAACAAAGTAAACGAGCCACATCCAAGTCCGAACATCAGAAATTCTGTCTGTCTATACATATTGTAGCAATAGCAACATAATTGGGAACAGGGGCGGAACTAAGTGTACAGTGGAGGGTGCCATTGGTTTTACTCACATGTGGTAAATTGGTTTTACTAATATATATGTATGTGTGCTATGCCTTATATTTGGTTGTCTGTTGGCACCCCCAAACAAAAAAAAAATCTGCTACTTCTCATATTTTGTTGTTTCTGGTACACACTCAAACAAAAAATATGCTACTCCATTAGTCACCTTAAACCATTTTATTGATTTCTTTCAACTCTTAACTTGAACCACATATGTTTGAGAATCATTTGAGATACAAGATTTGAGCGGAATAGCATTACTCTATACAATTAGACTACTCATTATGATAAAGTCAACCGACCACACAAAACAATCGTACATAATAAATTTGTAGTCTTACCGATAAAAAAAAAAGGGTGATGCTATTGCCACTCCATCATTGAACCAAGGCACTCCATGGTACTATTCTTAAAGGATATGGTACATGCATGTCATGCATTACATACATGGTACCACATGCTCTGATAGTGGTACCATGGAGTGCATTGGTTCAATAATGGAGTGGAAATAACAATTCCCAAAAAAAAAATATATATATATATTCATGTATAAATAAAACCAAAAAAAATGTCTCGGGAGCGTTGCCCCCAAATCCCATGTGTCATTGTTAGATAACATAAATAGTAATTCGGCACCCCCAAAGACAAATTCCTAGTTCCGCCACTGATTGGGAACATTTTTCTCTCTAAGTTCTCCCCCTGAGTTCTAGCTCAGGCCAACTTTCCGGCTACCTGCTCTCTCCTTTCCACCAGTTTTCTGGCCTTTCACCATCTCTCAGTTACCCTTGTAGCATAGCCTGATATTCCCCATCCAAGCCCTCTGCTTTCCTCATTTGTCTCCTTACCCCACCCGTCCTCCATCATGTCTCCACCAAACCATAGCCCAAATCCTAACCAATCCAAACTATCCATTTCATTACAATCCGATAAACTCATCACTGAAAAAAGTCTGTACTCTGTTTAATTGGGAAAATCGTTTCAAGGAAATATTTAAGCAAGCAAGGAGTCACCACCATAAATGAGCTTCAGTTCAATACTTCACCTTTTAATTGGGTTCAGATACGTGGCCTTCCCCCCGAGAAAATGACACACAATAATGGAGTTATTATTATTGGAAAACTCTATTGGAGAGTTTATCAAAATGGATAATAAAAAAAAAGGGGTAAATTACAAGAACACCTCCTGAACTATGATCGTTTTTCACTAACACCACTTGAACTTTAAAACTGAATAGACTCACTCCTGAACTATTCAAAAATGACCAAACTCACACCTGCAGAAGGGGTTTTAGTGTCAACAAATGATAGTTTAGGAGGTGAGTTTGTTCAATTTTAAAGTATAGGAGGTGTTAGTGAAAATGGTCATAGTTCAGGGGGTGTTACTATAATTTACCCAAAAAATAGCAAAATAATTGGAGTTTTGCAAATATTATAGACCAGCCACAATAAAAATAAAATAAAAATAGCTCCTCGACACCGAAAAAAAAACTTGCACAAAAAGGTGTCTATGGAGAAGGTCACAAAATAGAGAGAGAGAGAGAGAGAGAGAGAGAGAGAGAGAGAGAGTGAGAACCATGGGTCTCATCCACTTGATTTTCCCCATCCACTCACAATAGCTTGAACTCTTCCAGTGTACCAAGTAAACAACCTAGCTGAAGAATACATCCCAAAAAAATCATAATTTGCTCACAACCTCAATGCCCTAAACATTTTCGGAATCAAAAGGGAAAAGAGAAATTTTCAGACCCCTTCCACATTTTCGGAATCAAAATGGCGAGGGTAAGTTACCAGAACCTTTTGAAATCATTTATTTTGAAATCACAAGAACAAAAAACAACCCTACAATGTGAATATTTTTGGAATCTTGTAGCCCTGAAATTTTCATAACAGAAAAATAATAAATAAGTAAAATAAAATAAAAAAATTACAGAAACCCTTCGATCGACTATTTCTTCATCCTTTAAGCTTGACACAAGATTTCGGATCATCCAAAGCAAAGATCCAATCTCTTGTCTTCATTCACACTTTCGGGTGAAGTCAAGAGGGTGAGTGACGATTGACAAACGAGGGACACTTAAGGCTGTAAACACAAAGGAGGGTAAATAAGTAATTTCTCAATTTCCGTCACTACCGTTTGTTAGTATGGCTCCTCAAATACATGAGGGGGTCAGCTTGTTCAAAAATAAAGATCAGTGAGTATTAATGAAAATTGGTGATAGTAGAGGGGGTGTTTACATAATTTACCCTTATTGTTTTTCAATCATACTTATGTTTGTCAGGTTTAGTTCGGTTCACTCAAACTTTAGACCCAAACCAACCCGAATTCCCTTTGTTTTTGTAGACCGGAACCGAAACTTTTGCAGACCCAAATCAACCCAAACTTTATTGTTCGGGTCAGTTCTCGGGCATCTTTTTTTCCTTTTTTTTTTTCCCTCAGCCCTACCATGATTGGAAACAAATTTTCATGCCCCAATCTGTTAGTGGAAAGGAGCTTATGAAGCAGAGGAATATTTCACGCCCATTGAGTTAAGTGTTAAATGAACTTCAACCCAAGCAGGGTAACGCCTATAAACTTCTCACTAACCTTTCAATCAACAATGTTATGTAGCACTTACACTTCAATACGGACATCGTGTGTTTGTCAGACACAGACAAGCGTCAAAACATATAGAAAAACTAGTCTTGAATTTTTTTCAAATCAAACA
This sequence comes from Hydrangea macrophylla, assembly GCA_033977485.1. NCBI lineage: Eukaryota > Viridiplantae > Streptophyta > Magnoliopsida > Cornales > Hydrangeaceae > Hydrangea > Hydrangea macrophylla. The sequence continues at coordinate 40,690,786 of CM066984.1, forward strand.
CACATCAACCACGTGTCGAACACACAGCCGACATAGCCAGATAGGGAAGAACATGCAGGACATGATGATAAGTAATGGATTTATTGAAAAATCTAGAAAATCGGAGTGGGATATGCCACGGTAGTATATTGTTAATTAAAACAAGATTTTTATATCCTCCATGCATGACGTATCCTACATTTTTAGGACATTTCGTGTCATGTATGTGTCCCACTTCCATACTGTGCTGCATAGTCAAAATCACCCTCTACAAAATTCATCATCAATGGAGGTTGTCAACATTGATCATCTGCATTGTGTTTCTTCCAACACACCCTTAGCAGAATCACATTAAGTAATTAAAAATAATAATGACACCACTGGATACATACCCTCTATTCTTATCTTAATCAGCCCCCCAACCCAGGAGCCTGAAGTACTCCTACTTTCAAGTTCCGCTTCAGCTCTGTCTCCATGATTCTCCCGACTTCTTCAAGCTACCCAATATACCATCAATCAGCTTGTCCTTGTTATCCCCAGCTTGGTCTGACACAAAAGAATAGCTCCTAATAGATTTTTGCTTTCTCCCACATTTTACCTCAGAAGTTCCAGTTTTGACTCCAACTCCGGGTGGCATTGAGCCTTTTCGAGAACAATCCACGAACTCATCCCTTCCTTCACTTCCCTCCTTGCTACTGTACCACGAGTCTAGAATCTGTAACAATGAGCTATCTTCCCCATTCATTCTAGCATTTGCTTGCCCTTCCAACCCTTTTGAGGGCAATATCTCTTCTTCGGAATCTGAAATTTCTTCATCTAATAACGTTTCGTAATCATGATTTCTCTGCCCTGTGGTTTTTTCTTTCACTTTCCTTCTCAACCTTAATTTCATTTCATTCATGTTGGGATTTGTAATGGAAACTGGCCCAAGTTCCTCCCATGGAGAGTCAGAAGACTCACTATCTGAATTGGCTACTGAACCACTAACATTATCTTCTTCAACGTCTAGATCAGCAGTTTCTAAATCACAACTCTTTGAGACTTCACCGGAAGGAATGATATAACTAGACTCTAGTTTTATCCCAGACATTATCTGCAACAAAGTTGCCAGTTTTTGGTAACCAAGCTTTTGTAAATCTAGAGAATACCCATACCTCTCCTGGAATTGTTTCCTAAATAAACCCATATTGAATCCTTCAGGGTATTCCTTCACAATTTCATCCACAAGATTTTGACAGTCGGATAAGATCTCGTTTTTGGACTTCCCAGTGGATTTTTGGAGATTTCGGTTTATTGCCACTCCATTGTCTTGAGGCCTCTCTGAACTGGACCGGAACGTTTCAGTCAAAAAGATAGATCTCAATCCATTGGAACTCCTAGGATTACTTAAAGATGTAGTCTTTGCAGCAGAGGGAATGAGTTTGAAAGGATAGGTTTGAGAGGGACATTCTCTGACCCATTTCTTCTCCGAGATTAATAAGTTCACCAGGTGAAGGAGATCGTTTTCACCAAGAGATCTGAGAACTAAAAATCCTTGCTTTTGCAAATTTTTTGCCAATTGTTCCCTGTTACAAATAAAGCATCATAAGAAACAGCCAGAGCGAATAATTATCAACGCTCTAAAATTCAAATTCACAATAAGCATGATCCACTGTATGGGACACTCAACGAAAGCAAGAGTAATATACACAAAAATGGAAGTTCTACCAAAAGGCAAAATATATATATATAGATATATATATATATAAATTGTGCAGTATGATTATTCATAACATAACCAAACCAAACCAAACCAAGCCTTGTGTCCCAATCAATTGGGGTCGGTTGTACACGTGAAATCTGTTATTTATTCATAACATAAATAAACAAATTCACAAAGGAAATCTGTTTCAAAGTATAGATGAAAAATTATGAATGGTAGTTTTTTGATGTTCAGTCACTGCTATTTTTAATTCGATTCTTTGTCTCTCTCTCTCTCTCTCTCTCTCTCTCTCTCTCTCTCTCTCTCTCTCTCTCTCTCTCTCTCTTTAAGATCTTTTTTACCCCTCGCACGTGTAAGACACATGATGCATACACAGAAATACTCTGAAACAATTTAATGTTGAAATTTTGAGGTACGTGCCCTCAACGTGGCCCATTTTGTCGTTTGGTTTTCGATATCATTAACAATTTTTTCTTAAATGATACTCACTGGAGAGCATTAAGAATTGCAAATAATAATAGAGGGTCCGAAATGAAACTTAAGCATAATTGTAAGGTACTAAAATGTTTTTTTAGCCATATTTAAATATATGTTCATTTTTTTTCCACGTCCTCGTCGTGTCCGTGACCTAATTATTTAGAATTTTCGTGTTAATCGTGTTGTATTGCGTCCCTGTTTCCATGTCTGTATCTATGCTTCTTAGGTCACAAGCTGGAGAAGCACCCAAAATTCGGCATTTTTGCACAAAGTAGTTGTTCTCATACACTAACCTGCAGGAGATGGCTTGTCAGTCCGAGATTTTACCATAGCAAAGCAATGATTCTTACCGATACATCCAATACAGAGTGTATGATAGGTCACTTCTACGGTTTTTAATCACTTTTTTATTCAGTGTCTTCTCTCAGGTCTTACATACCAGGGTGTTGCCTTCTCTCCTTTTCTGATTTGTGGGTGCCTCCCCACTGTAGCCCCTCGTGTCATTGCGTCCATGACCTCACTATTATGATTTATTCTTCTCAATGGCCTGATGATAAAGAAAGCTAAATGCTAGGGTCCAATTCAACTTCTATTTCTGCATGTTTGTTGTCACGACTTGACAACCACATCACCCCGCTGACAATGCTCTAAGTAACCCCTCCCTCTCTCTGCGAAACCAAACCAAACCAAACCAAACCTTGCGTCCCAATCAATTGGGTCAGCTGTATGAATCTTTTTTCTCCATTCTGCACGATCAAGAGCTATCTGCTCATTTAAATTTTATATATTCATATCTTGTTGCACTACATACTCCCAGGTCAGTCAAGGTCTGCTCCTCCCTCTAACCATTCCAGGCACTACGATCCTATCACTCTTTCGCAAAGGTGCGTCTACAAGTCTTCGTTGCACATGGCCGAACCATCTAAGTCTATTCTCCCTCAACTTATCCTCAATCTATGACACTCCTACAGTCTATCGAATGTACTCATTTCTAATTCTATCTTTCCTAGTCTTACCACACATCCATCTTAGCATTCTCATCTCAGCTACACTCATTTTGCTAATGTGTTGTTTCTTAGTTGCCCAACGCTCGGTCCCGTAGAGCATAGCTGGCCTAATAGCTATCCTTTAAAGTTTTCCCTTCAATTTTGCTGGTGTCACATAATACTCTGAAGGGCCCACTTAAGCCCGCTTACTTTAATTCTATGGGTCACGCCATCACCAAGCTCTCCATCACTACTGATCATTGAACCTAGATAACGAAAGTGTTCCTTCTTAAGGATCTCCTGATCTTCGATCTTTTCACTGCTTCGTTGTCTCTACTTCAACTGCTACTAAAACTACATTCCATGTATTCTATTTTCGTCCTATTTATCTTTAGCCCCTTTGTCTCCAGTGCTTCTCTCCAAGCTTCCATTTTAGTGTTGAGTCCCCCTTTAGTCTCATCAACCAAGACAATATCATCTGCGAACAACATACACCATGGAACATCATCTTGGATGTGTCTAGTCAATTAATCCATAATTACGGCGAATAAATAAGGGCTCAAGGTCGACCCTTGGTGCAGGCCTACGGTAATTGGGAATTCGTTTGTTTCTCCGGCCGGTGATCTAATTGTAGTAACAGCTTCATCATACATATCCTTCACCACATCAATAAAACCGTTCGTCACTCCTTCTTATCTAGCACCCACCAAATTAAATCTCTGGGCACCTATCATAAGCTTTCTCTAAATCAATAAAAACCATATGTAGATCTTTTTTCTTCTCTCTTACTTGTCCATTAGTCTCCTAGGTAAATAGATTGCTTCCATAGTTGACCTCCCAGGAATAAATCCAAACTGATTTTCTGACACTGATGTTGCGCATCTTAAGCGATGTTCCATCACCCTCTCCCACAGCTTCATAGTATGGCTCATCAACTTAATACCTCTATAGTTGTTGCATTGTTGCACATCTCCTTTATTCTTATATAGGCTCTAGAATGCTCTTCCTCCACTCATCAAGCATTTTTCTAGTCATTAAAATCCTATTAAAAACTTTGGTAAGCCAAGATGCCCCCACATCTCCCAAGCATTTCCAAACCTCAATGGGGATCCCATCCGGTCCTAAGGCCTTGCTGGGTTTCATCTTCTTCAAAGCAAATTCCACCTCAAACTTCCTTCTTCTCCGATAGAATCAGTATTCTCTAGTTTCATCAGAATTACCAGTTTCTTCTTCAATTGCGTTATCCATATGTTTTTCATCCACCAACTTCTGAAATTAGCTCTTTCACATTTCCTTAATCTCTTAGTCTTTCACTAAAACACTAGAGTCATCGCTTTTTATACACTTAACCGGATTAATGTCTCTTGTTTTCCTTTCTCTCAACTTAACAAGCTTATAAATACATTTCTCTCCCTCGCTAGTGTCCAGCTTGGTGTAAAAGTTGTCATAGGCATTCATTTTAGCAACTGGAATTGTCCTTTTAACCTCCTTATTTGCACATTTATAGCTCTTGAAGTTTTCCCCAGCTCTATCCCTTTGCCACTTCTTAAAGCAATCCTTTTTGGTTTTTACTGCAGCTTGTACCTCTTCTTTCCATCACCAACTATCTTTAGATGCTAGCCATCTTCCCTTCGACTCTCCAAGGACTTCCTTCGATATGCTCGTGATGCACGCTGCCATTCTATCCCACATAGTATTGCTTCCATCTTCCAAATTCCAAGGTGCTTCTTATACATTCTATCTTGAAATATTGCTAGTTTCCCGCCTTTAAGGTTCCACCACCTTGTTCGTGGGTTTATAGGGTCTTTCCTAATACGGTGTTGTCTGTTATATGGATATCTAAAATAGTAAGTCTACATTGAGATGTTAAACTCTTCCCTGGGATGACCTTACAGTCTTTACATGCTAAGCGGTCTGCCTTTCTCACAAGGAACAAATCAATATGGCTACTATTAGATCCACTCACAAGGTCATATGCTACGGCGAAATCTAGAATACTCACCCCTGCCTCATTCTGATCTCCAAAACCATATCCCCCATGCACCCTCTCATATCCATTTATATCTTTGCCTATGTGGCCATTAAAATCTCCACCTACAATTATCTTCTCTCCTCCCGATATTTCTTGCATTAAAGCATCCAACTCATCCTAGAATTGTCTTTTAGCGTGATCATCCAATCCGAGTAAGCACTAATCACATTAACTATATCCACTCCAACTATATCACATTAACTATATCCACGCCAACTACCAGTTTGATAAGCAATATTCTATCTCCTTTCCTCGTGACTGTCATAACCTTATCCTTGAGGTTCTTGTCAACAACTCCAACACCATTTCTATGCTTATCTTTCCCCGTATAGAGTATATCATACCCGGTCTTTTCTACCTCCTTAGCTTTCTCTCCAACCCACTTTGTTTATTGTAAACATACTACATTAACCTTCCTTCTAATCATAGTGTCTACTAGTTCCATAGCTTTACCTGTTAAGGTTCCTATATTCCAAGTTACTAATCTAAGCCCATAGTTCTGGACTAGCTTCTTGACCCGCGGTGGCCCAGATGAGTGCGGGAAACCTTGCTTATTTAACACCGCACTCTGGCATCGATGCGGCACCCACATTTTCCGAAATGCCCAAACGTCGCTTAAAGGGAACGGCCTAGCATTTACACGAGTATTCATATTTGGATTTCATATCATAAGGATCCGATGGTGTTTTTTTACGTGTTGGCTGTCGAGCTACCTAACGCACTAACCCTCCTGTTTTATCCGGGCCTTGGGACCGGCACTGTTGAATCAACACAGGCAGAGTGCAACATTTTAGTTGGGAGTGAGGCGAGGAGAGTTTTTCAAAGCGGGTGGCGTTGGGAAGGGCGATACCTGAACCTACTTAATCACATGATCTAAAAAGAACAAACGTTCCTATAAGGATTAGGTCGCGTCAGGCATGATACACGCCACACATTCTACATGTGTCACACACAACAAAGTGTATGTACTACTTCTTTATTCATACTCCAGACACGCGTGGTTATATTCTTTGTTATCAAAATCATATGATTCGTAATGTATGATTCACGATACGAATCGTACGATTCGATACGATTCACCATGAAAACGATATGAATCGATACACGAATCGAACAGATAGCGAGAAACGAAGGCGAATCTTACGATTCGCAAGTGAATCGTACAATTCAATTTGCGATTCTTACGATTCACTTGACTGCCAGGTACAAATTGATTTTTTCCATTTTTTCCTTTTTTGTTTTTTGATTTTTTTTTTTTTTTTTTTTTTGTTAATTAAGTTGATTCTCAACCCTCTTTTAAACCACTTAGGACATGTTTATACAAGCCTAGGGAAAAAAATGATATCTTTATACAAGCATAGGAAAAAAAAAAGGACATGTTTATAGGTTTTTTTTTTAATTTGTTACCGAAACATGATTCGCAAATCCCAATTGGATTCACATGTTTCATTTTGATACACGAGACGAATCCCGATTTGGCAACCATGGTTACATTAACATCAAGTGCATAATTGTTGAAATTTTGAAATAAAGTAGAAGCTGAAAGTGATCAAGGCCTCTGGATGATGAGAACATTAGAACTATCTGTGTCATAGCTTCAATACGTAGAAACAGAAGTAAATAGGTTTTATGGAAGTATAATATGACTATTACAAATTGAAAATACTTAAAAGTTGTGAAATCAAAATAGGGCTTTTGACATTAGAAATATTTAGGACGTTTTTTTAAAGTAAAAATGATTCTGACATTTTAATTGATTATGGATTATATAATATTCTTATCATATGTGATCATATATATTGAAGTATATTGTATCCTAATTTTTATAACAGTGGATCATGTCTGTGTTTCTGTATCCTTAATAGTGCCTCTTAGCCCATGATAGGATGGGGGTGGGGTAGGATACTGAACAACGCCTGACGATGTTCTCTCAACCGTGCTACCGGAGGCTCTGGGAAAGTTGGAATAGGAAAACACTCATCTTGGGGTGGGCTTACTACTTCGATGCTTTCAGCAATTATCCGCTTTGCACTTGGCTACATAATGTTTACTGTGAGCACGATAACTGGTACACCTGAGGTGCATCCTTCCCGGTCCTCTTGTACTAGGGAAAGGTCCTCTCAATGCGCTAACGCCCACACTAGATATGGACCGAACTGTCTCACGACGCTCTGAACCCAGCTCACATACCGCTTTAATGGACGAACAGTCGAACGCTTAAAAACATACTACAACACCAACTGATGAAGAGCTGATATCGAGGTGCCAAACCTTCCCATCGATGTCAGCTCTTAGGAAATATCAACGTGTTATCCCTAGAGCAACTTTTATCCATTGAGCAATGACCCTTTCACTCGGTCGCCATCGGATCACTACAGCCGACTTTCGTCCTTGCTCGTCGGGTAGGTCTTGTAGTCAAGCTCCATTTTGCCTTTGCACTCGAGGGCCAATCTCTGTCCAACCCGAGGAAACATTTGCAGGCCTCTGTTACCTTTTGGAAGGCCTTCGACCCATAGAAACTGTCTACCTGAGACTGTCCCTTGGCTCGTAGATCCTATCACAAGGTTAGAATTCTAGCTCTTCCAGAGTGGTATTTCACTGATGGCTTGGTCCCCCCAGACGGAAGCCTCCTTCAGCCTCCACCTAATCTTAGCAGGAAAGGCCCAAAGCCAATCCCAGGGAATTGTAAAGCTTCATATGATTTTTTTGTTTAGGAGCAGGCAATCCACATCTTCACAGACATGTCTATTTCACTGAGCCTTTCTCCGAGACATTGCCTAGTTCGTTACGCCTTTCGTGCAGATCGAAACTTACCCGACAAGGAATTTCGCTACTACCATAGGATCGTTAAATTTACGACCGTCGTTCACCGGGGTTTTGGTCGGCGGCTTCCCTGTCATCAGGTCACCAACTTCCTTGACCTTTCGACAAGGGCAGGCATCAACTCCCCTACATGATGTAACGACTTGGCGGAGACCTGTGCTTTTAGAAAACAGTCACTCGGGGCTGATCACGACAACCCCCTTTGTGTGGAGGCACCTCTTCTCTCGAAGTTACAGGGCTATTTTGTCGAGTTCCTTAAAGAGTTGTCTCGCGCCCCTATGTATAACTACCTACCCACCTACGTTGGTTTCAAGTATAGGTACCCTTTTGTTGGAGGTCATTCGAGCTTTTCATGGGAGTATGGCATGGGCAACTTCAGCTCCGTAGCGCCTCGTACTCGAACATTGGTTTGAGGTATTTTCTCAACCCCTTCTTACCCCCGAAAAAGCAAGTCAGCTTACGTCCTTGAATCAATAACCATCATCCGGCTAACCTACGCTCCTCCGTCTCTCGTGACCAAGGGGTAGTACTGCAATATTCACATGTTGTCCAGCCACTACGCCTTTCGGTGTGACTTAGCCCTTGACTCGCCCTTTGTGGACGAACCTTATAGAGTGACCCTTTGGTTTTTAGGGCATTGGATTCCGACCAATGATTGCACTGTAGCCACCCCAGACGATCTTCATAAGTCCAATCATCGGGTTCTTCGAAAACTAAGGCTAAATCAACATAGTGGCAATATTAGCAAGATGTGATGCAAGTAAGGTAGCAAAAGGACATGGTTCACAACATGACATGGACACACTAAGGCGATAAAATTTAGAAGGTAGGAGGTGAGGCAAAGGATAATATTTTTACCGATTATGAAAGAAAAAAACAATAAATATTTATTTAAATGATAAATTATCTATTATCATGTGGTTGTAACGTGATGACTTCTTTCTCAAAATCACAATAACAACAAATCACCCCTTTGATAAAGACAGTACCTATGTTACATGGACTCAGGTACTAGTGTTGATTGGGGGTACATGTCTAAGCGTCGGACTTCCCAAATTCATGAATCTAGGACATGGGGACATGACAACAGATCATAATTCTTCATATATTTCTAAGAAAAAAAATAGCGATTTCATGTAATAATAAGACTTCAATATGACGTCCATTTTGAAAGAACTTTCTAGCAAGTGGAAGATAATTGGAGACTATAATCTATGATTATACAAGTAGCTAACATGCTTCTAAGTGTGTCCACAAAAAGTGTCAGACACATATCCCATACCCTTGTCCGAGTATCAAGTGTTCGTCACGAGTACTTCAACTTGTTAAAAACATAAGGAGGACACATCACGTAATAAAGCATGTTCATTAATGCATGTAAGTTTAAATATAGATATTTGTGGATTACACATAATTATGACAATTCTTTCTTCTCGTGTCCAGTCATATTGTAAAAATTGTCTAAATCAATTCTTCAAAACTACTATTATGTCATCCTTTAATTTAAATTCTTACAAATTTGTATAGAAATACTTCTCCCGACGAAAATCTTAATTTGGATTTTCCTTACAATTATTTTTATTTTCATGTTTAAAGAAATTACATCCCAAAGTCCAATTTGATTGTCAAAAGTTGTCGAGTGTCCAAAAAATCTATAGATATATATTAATCTTGGGAACAAAGGACACGACACGGAAAGTGTCCATGACGTGTCAACGTGTAATTTTTTAGGATTTTGCCGTGTCAATGTGACGGTGTCGTGTTCTATCCGTGTCAGAGATTCCATGTCCGTGCTTCATAGGTTTTACAATAATGCATTAACTTTAAAAGCCGAAGTATATCTTAGAAACTGGCTAAGAGTTTGAGTAACACGACAATTATATAGGAACAGAACCAGAACCCAAATGGAACAAAGGAAAGACTTCTTAGCACATTATTCATGACTAATGGGTATAAAATTAAAATTTTAAAATATACGAAAGAACTGTACCTCGTCCTTGATTGCAAGACTAGGACTGAACCTTTGGGTGTGTTCACAAAAGCCTCCATGTCATCCCAAAAAGAATCTTTAGAAAACATTTTATTCTTTCCAGAATCAACAAGTATCTGGTTTAGTTCTTCAACAGATTGTTCGCCTGAAATATCAGAGTCAGGGGTCCTCCTCCAAAATTTATACCAGCTCATAATACGGTTAAAGAAACCACGATCTCCACTGGGATTATCACCATAGGCTTTAGAGCCTTCAGCAACTTTGTTCTCTAGAGCTGCTCCATTACACGATGAAGAAGATGAAGCCATAGAAACTGTATTATCACTTTTTCTTGCTGCTTCTATATGTTTTTCCTCATTGTCTGTTTTCTCTGTTTTCCCACCAGAAGCAGTACTTTCTTCTCCAAAGCTATAATTCTTCTCAAAATCACCATTCTTGCTACCCAAGCATTTTCTCCATATTGTCTTGAAAAATTCTACTCGAGATATAGAATTGCGACGCAAATGACTCTCATTTATCGAAACATCATTTACCTTCTCAACGAGTGGAATAGGCTCTTGCACTATTGTCTGTGGCTCTTGCATTTTTGTTTGACACTCTTCCACACTTGGTTTAGGTGATGGAGGCAATAATGATGATTTCTCATCCGCACCTTTAGATATAGTGCTCTCCTTAGTCTGCTCACCATTTAACTTAGTAGTGACTGTGAGATCTGATTTGCCCTTATTCTCAACTGGATCAGAAATTTTCGGCCCAACACTACGAACAAAAAGTTGACCTTCACCCTCGGATTGAAGCTTTAAAATGTGAGGCATAGCCAGAATAAAACGGGAGAACTTTCTATGTCCGTATAAATCTTTATCTATACTTACATTACTCTTTTCCAACTCAGTACGAAGATCCATAATGGAGATTCCATGCGGGTAAGAATTCATTATATGACGAATTTGCTTTATAACAGCTTTTGGAACTGGACGAAGCTTTGGTTCTGAACTAGACTCAGACAACTCCTCACAAGGAGGCGCAGGAACTGCAAAGGGGTCTTCCAGAGGCAACTTATAATTACCATACCAAGATCCGTAGGGCCCATCTGGGGGTTGGTTAAAATGCTTTCCAGTAAGGTTTTGGCCTTTAGCCAAAGCATTCCAATGCCACATAATACTTGCCGCACTACAGAGAACACCAGGGGCAGTTTCGGGACTAGAAAGCAAGATATTGTAATTGTTCATTCTTAACCGGTGTAAGATGCTAGCAAAATCCCTGTCACCAGAAATTAAGAAAAGGTGTGCCGGTGGAGGGTTTTGAGAAACCCAATACATCAAATCCACAAGAAGAGACCTGTCTGCACTGTTCTTGCCACCTGTTGACAACAGGCGTTGTCAAATCATGAAGCGAAATAGTGCATCGATTTGCCAAAAGTATGAATTGTGAATCTCACTGAATCGTGAATCTAAGCTTCGCATCTTTCACGAAAATTAAAATAGAAATATACATATATATATACACAGTCCAAACACATGTATTGTGCGTAAAATGAACAAAACAAGTATTTTGTAATGTAATATCAAGACTCTATATGTTGAAAATTTTCCACTTGAAACTTCAAAGCCCAAAATTATGAATGGTGACCCGTATTGAATCGTGAATTGTTTAGGGTTGTATGAAACTCGAACCGACTCCTAAATCGACCGATCCTAACAGCCACGCATATAAGTTTGCCATACAACAGACGATCAGTTGATTACGAATGGGAAAAACTGTGTAGAACCAATGATGCGTACTAACATGAACATATTTGATTTCACCCTCAGCATTTCTAAAATTAGCAGCTAACACATATGAAAACTTGATAAGCGGGAAACTCAGTTTAAACCATTCCACAACAGAGATAATTAGCAATCTGTATGAAATTATGAATATGCAGTAGTGGAAACATCCAACAACCATTTAGCTCTGTGCAGCCATTCTAATTGATGGAGTTGAGATAATACATTATCTTAGAAGTGATTCGTAAGGATCCACAGCCAGATGTCATACTCTTTATCTTCTTCTTTTTTTCTCTTTGATTACAATTCACAAGGTGCTGATAACACCATAAAAAACCCTAAACCATCCCTTAAACCATGGCCTACCTAGCTATAGTTAGCCTAACCATGTTCCCCTATCCTTCCATCTTCAACTTAACATCCAAGCACCTTAAATTAATCATTAGCCCAAATATTATAGATGTGTGGTGGTGAGGGGTTGAGTGTGTAAGTGTCCATATATATACATACACATATGTATAGATGTGTGGTGGTCTAGGAAGCACAGACTCTTCGGAAAGGCAACCGCACCAGGACGGGGTGTGTACTAATTAAAGACCGTCGTACCTGCACTGGGTGTCTGACCGCCGCACCCGTGCTTCCTAGGTGGTGGTAGGAGGTGGAGTGTAGAAGTGGTAGTGGTGTGACATAAAAGTGATGGAGAAGAGACATAAAGGTGATGGGGTTGGTGATGGATGGACATAAAGGTGACAGGGTGATTGAAATACTTCCTTGATTTGGGGGATGTGTTGGGGGGGGGGGGGGGGGGGGGGGGGGGGAGGATACGGTGATGTCATGCTAGTATGTGGGTGTGGTTGTGCACGGGGTGAAATGTGACTGCTAATACAAGTATCTCACAGATATACATAAAAATATTATAATACAGATATGCACTACTAATATGATATATATACATAAACACAGATAATATTACTTATGAATATACTATAATACATATACATATATACATATATATAATAAATAAACATGCACACTAAATAAAAGTAATATAGATACGATAAATAAACGCAGATATAAATACTAATACTAGATAGATAGCATATAGAAACTGTTAGAGTTTATTTTGTTTATCCAGTTTATAACATTGAGGGTAGTTCTGTAATTTTCTTCTTGCTGAATATATATATATGAACAAATACATGTGCATGCACTAATTTTATGTAGCCCTACTTCTTTACTCTCTCTCTCTCTCCTTCACTCTTTCTTCAAACCCTAATCTCCATTGCACAACTCAACTTGGTATCAGAGCAAGATAGATCCAAACACGTATACAAGCTTCAACAATCACTAGACTCAATCGAAACAACAAGAAGAAGCCCCGCCGCTGCTGACGTCACATTCTGACGATGACGTCTGCTGACATCATCTTTCCGGTGATGACGTCAGCCACTTTGGACTACGCCGGTGGACTCGCCTTGGTCTTGCGATCTCCATGGTTATTTTTCTGAATTTTTTTGAAGTCGTTTGATGAATGGTGTTTTGATTTTTTGAAGACTTTCGGCATTTTTCGATCTGTTTTTCAGATGAGCGATTTGGGACCTTGTTGCTTCGATCCATCATAGTGGGGTCCAAATTTGTCTGTCCCATCTTCGTATGGTGATTTCTACAAGTTTCAATTGGTTGTTCACTTGAAATCATCGCTGTTCTTGGCTTTGGGTGTGCGGCTAAGGTTGGTGATTGCTTCTCTAAGGGTTTGTTTTGCCCTAATTTGTTGATTGGTTGATACAACTTGTGTCCTCAAGCCCCTTATTCACCATGACTGATGAAAAATCGTCTCCGCAATCCTCGGTGTCGAGGGATGATGATATGCCAAAATCTATCACCTTTAAAAAATTGAATGGCCTAAATTATTTGGCTTGGGCCCATGCTGTGAAAGTTTTTTTGCGTGGCAAACGAAAAGTAAAGTTTTTAACTGATGATCCTCCTCCTAAGACAGACAAAAAGTATGATGACTGGATGTGTGAGGATTCGGTGGTTATGGGATGGCTTTGGCATAGTATGGAACCCCATGTGGCAGCTACTGTTGAATTCTGTGACTCTTCTAAGAAGATTTGGGACTCAATTTCCGACTCCTTCGCAACAAAGTAATGTTTCTCGTGTTTACGAGTTGTATGAGCAAATTTTTACTACTCGACAGTATGGGAAGCCATTACCGGAGTACTACAGTACCCTTCAGAGTTTGTGGGACCAATTGTTGCAATATCGTCCATTTACCTCTTATTTGGAGCAACATAAGCGTCATTGGGAGGACTTTATGATTGCCTCTTTACTTTCTGGATTGGACTCAGACCTCCGTGGCTTTAAAGACCAGATTCTTGCAAGTGAGCCTTTACCTACTGCCGCTAATGCATATTCCCGATTAATGCGTTCGTCCTTAGGACAAAGCTCCCAGAGTAGCTCCACTGTTCCAGCACCAGAGTCATCTGCTTTAGTCTCAAGTGGTGGAAGCCGTGGATCTGAGTTCCGTGGTTCTCGTGGTTTTCAAGGTGGTTCTCGCGGTGGTTCTCGCAGTGGTGGTCGTAATAGTGGACGTGGTGATAGGAAATGTGATCATTGTGGTGGCACTAATCACACAGAACCTTATTATTGGAAAAAGTATGGTAAGCCAGAGTTTGCACATCATACCATTGATGGTACTCCACAACTGCTGCCACCTACTCCCCCTGGACCCGTTACTCCCAGCTCTAAGTCTCATGATGCACTCACTACTGTCCTTCCTTTCCCCTCTACTAGTGCACTCGCTGATTCAGGTAATGTTGCATGTGTCACCCATTCACCTTCATCCTGGGTCATTGACTCTGGAGCTAGCTCGCATATGTCTGGTATACAATCTTTCTTTTCTGATTTACATCCTTTTAAACACGATATTATGTTAGCTGATGGGTCATCTCGCCCAGTTCGGGAAAGGTGTTCTTCATCCTACTTCTTCATTGCCCTTATCCTCTAGTTTGTATGTTCTAGATTTTCCCTTTAATTTACTTTCTGTTAGTCAATTGACTAGAGCTTTACACTGTTCCATAACCTTTTCTCCCACTTCGTGTGTCATTCAGGACCTCAAGACAAAGAAGATGATTGGTTCGGGGCATGAGAAAGACAGACTATACTACTTGGATCCTGGTGAATCAATATCTCCCCCTGCATCTGCCTTAAGTGCTGCAGTTTCACCACTTCAGTGGCACTTTCGCTTGGGTCACCCATCATTGGCCAAATTGAAGTTAGTTGTTCCTGGTCTGAGTCGTGTCTCTAGTCTAGATTGTGAGGCTTGTCAGTTGGGCAAGCACCACCGTAGTTCATTCCCTAATATTAGTTCTGGTCGTCAGTCTGAGTCATTTGCTTTAGTTCATACGAACATATGGGTACCGTCTCGGTTTCCTAGTTTGAATGGTTTTAAGTACTTTGTTATATTTGTGGATGATTATTCTAAATTGACATGGTTATTTTTTATGAAAGAAAGATCCGAGTTACCACGTGTTTAATTTAGATTTTATAATGAGATTTTTGTTCAATTTGGTAAGCGGATTAAAATTCTTCGTTCTGATAATGCATTAGAATACACACAATCTGTTATGGATTCGTTCTGTGTTGATCATGGCATTCTACATCATACTAGATGTGCTAACACATCCCGACAAAATGGTGTTGCAGAACGAAAGCATAGACATGTATTGGATGTTGCACGTACCTTACTATTCAATATACATGTCCCATGTCATTTTTGGCATGATGTGGTTCTTACTGCATGTCACCTTATTAATTGTATGCAATCTGTTGTCCTTAATCAATTCGCCCCTTTTTCCTGGTTAGATCCTCGTCTTTCATCTTTTCAACTTACTCCCAGGGTCTTTGGTTGTGTAGCCTTTGTCCATATATTAGATCATGGTCAGGATAAGTTATCCCAACGTGCTCGAAAATGTGTGTTTCTTGGGTATTCTCAGACTCAAAAAGGTTTCCGGTTCTACAGCTCTGATGCTCGGCGCTACTTTCTAAGTGCTGATGTTACTTTCTTTGAATCCTATTCCTTCTTCTCCTCATCTGGTCAAAATTTGTCCAGTGACCTAATTACATGTCGTGAGGGGGCATCTTCTGTTCCAACCCCCACTCTTCCTTTGCCTATGACTACATCTCCCTTGCAGGTTTATCAGCGATCCAACGATAGGCCAATTGTTTCTTATGGCCCGAATGCCGCACCTTCGCAGTCTGAGGTCCCAGCTCCTTCCTCACCCACCCCTGCCACGGCTGACTTACCTATTGCTTCACACCGAGGTAAACGTAGTTGTACTCAGCACGCTATTGCTCACTTTGTGTCTTATAATCGTGTGTCACCGTGTTTTCAGTCGTTTGCATTGTCCTCTATTGCTATTCCTACAGCTTATCAACAAGCCTTATCTTCTTCTGGCTAGCGACACGCTATGGATGAGGAAATGAGTGCTCTTGATAAGAATCAGACCTGGAATCTTGCAGTTCTTCCACCATGTAAGCAAACTATTAGTTGTCGTTGGGTTTATACAGTTAAATATTTACCAGATGGGTTTATTGAGCGTCTTAAGGCACGCTTAGTTGCTAAGGGATACACACAAACATATGGTGTTGATTACTTTGACACCTTTTCACCTGTGGCCCGTCTCAATTCTGTGAGGATCCTACTTTCTGCTGTTGTTGGTCGATCTTGGCCCCCTTATATCAACTTGATATAAAGAATTCTTTTTTGCATGGCGACCGTCAGGAGGAGGTTTATAAGGATCAACCACCGGGTTATGTTGTTGGAGGTAATGCACATCTGGTATGTCAACTGCGAAAGGCTCAGTATGGTCTAAAATAGTCTCATCGTGCTTGGTTTGATAGATTCAATTCTGTTGTTATTGCATATGGCTTCAAACGTTCTAACTCTGATCACTCCGTTTTTGTTCGTCATTCTTCTTTGGGTACCATTGTATTGATTGTTTATGTGGATGATATTATTATCTCTGGAAGTGATTCTGCAGGAATTGGTGATTTGCAACGTCATCTTAGGCAAAATTTTCAGACTAACGATTTGGGTACTCTTCGTTATTTTCTTGGGATTGAAGTTGCACGCTCCCATCAGGGAATCTTTTTATCACAATAAAAGTATGTCCTTGATCTTTTGTCTGAAACAGGTCTCTTGGGCACTCGCCCTGTTGATACTCCTATGGAACCCACGGTCAGGCTCGATGGTGAGCAAGGCGATCTTTTTCATGATGTAGGTCGGTATCGCAGGCTGGTTGGGAAGTTGATTTATCTTACTATTACTCGACCAGATATCACCTATGCTGTTGGTGTTGTTAGTCAATATATGCATGCTCCACGTCCCCCTCATTTTGAAGCAGTATGTCGCATTTTGGGTTATCTTAAGAGTGCTCCTGGCCGAGGGCTTTTGTATATGCCTTCTACCTCTCTTCTATAACTGGTTTTGGTGATGTTGATTAGGCTAGTTGTCGTTCTGATAAGCGTTCTACGTCTGGCTATTGTACACTTGTTGGTGGAAACTTAGTTACTTGGCGTAGTAAAAAGCAGAATGTTGTTGCGCGCTCTAGTGCGGAGGCAGAGTATCGAGCTATGGCTCATACCGCGTCTGAAATGTTGTGGGTTTGGTCTCTCCTTCGGGATTTTGGTGTTGATATTTCTGACCCCATGAAGCTGTATTGTGACAATCAAGCCGCAATTTTTATTGCCAACAATCCTGTTTTCCATGAGCTCACTAAACATATTGAGGTGGATTGTCACTTTATTCAAGACCTGCTGATGAAGAAACAAATTGTCACTGCCTATATTCGCTCACATAATCAGACGGGTGACATTCTCACAAAGTCTTTGGTTCGTGTTCCTTTTCGCTATTTGTCTTCCAAGCTGGGTATGTTTGATATGTATGCTCCACCTTGAGGGGGCGTGTTAGAGTTTATTTTGTTTATCTAGTTTATAACATTGAGGGTAGTTCTGTAATTTTCTTCTTGCTGAATATATATATATATATATGAACAAATACATGGGCATGCACTAATTTTATGCAGCCCTAATTCCTTACTCTCTCTCTCCTTCACTCTTTCTTCAAACCCTAATCTCCATTGCACAACTCAACTGATACAATTACAGTTACCGCTAAACAGATACACAGGTGTGAATAGTTATACTATCAACTATGTGCAAGGGAATGTCCGCGTGTTCGTTTAATGCAAACGATTAGGTAAACGGTTACAGGAATGGTTTTGATATGCGTCCGGTACAAATTGACGATCTTCCTATCGATAATTCTATAACTAAGACAGTACCTATGCTGACAAATCATAAATCTATGGTTCAAGAACACGGAATTCATATTTTGAATTTCTAGGAAACTTACGGGTATTACACATCTAGTAGTTTATCTGATAGGTTTGACTCATTCCAACCAACAAGATAATAACAAGTGGTGGTTGAGCACTTTGTTGAACCAGATCTTTAGAACTCTTACGAGTCATTGGGCTAGAAACAATAGCAGCCATAGGAGCATCTTCATTGCCATAAACATCTTGCTTTTTCCTAGAAGCCACAGAGATCGACCAAGATCTCATATTCAAATGAAGGAGAATGATAGGAGGGGCAAAGTGGGTCCCACCGGGCGTGCCACAAATTTGTAAGCAATAAAATTTTGTGTCTGAATATCAAACAGTCGAAACTGCAAACAAATACTCAAGAAATGTGTAATTTTATTAATCAAAGAAAATGGAGACAAACTCTGTATTTTTGTATAATTTACAAAGGAATAACCCCTGCCTATGTAGCATGGGTACTTCATTTAGGCCCCGTAACCGAACTGGGTACGTACCGGACACCAACACACATTGGACAGGCCAGGATACGTAACCGACAAAAAGGTCCCCTGCTTATATCTCTCCTTGATGTGTCTACGATCCGAGGGCTGAGACACTTTGTTCTCGAATAAAGTGATGGAAAATCCTCCTACGACGCTTTTGATGGCCGAAAAGAGGCAAGATCTCCGCAGACAAGACAAAGAGTTGATGATCTTACCTGAAGGAATTACAGAGAACGACCGCAGCAATGCTTCTCCTTGAATTGGTCAGGCGACTTGTTGTAGAGCATAACATCTTTAGCTTGAGAGTTTGAAGTTGCTTAAGCCACTCATGTGTTGTGAGAAGGAAGCTTGCTTAGGATTTTAAATGTGTCCCCTATTTAGGAGGAGGATCAAATCCTTTTTATAGGCACCATTTGTACCATATATGATATACATAACTTACCTGATAGTGACCTTATCTTATAGGGAGTTATCCGATAATGACTTATCTTATAGCGAGTTATCCGATAGAGACCTATGAGATAGAGGCTTACCAGATAGTGAGTTATATGATAGAGGCTTATCTAATAGTAACTTTATCTGATAGTAACCCATCTGATAGGGACTTATAGGTTTGACTCATTCAAACCAACAAGGTAATGAAAGTGTCTAATCTTGATAGGACTTTGTCAATAATCAATTATATAGGCCCATGCTTTTTTATTTTGATAAGCCCCGGTATTAATAAACCAATTTATTTAATTGGGCTTGGCCCATTATCTTCAGTTGACCAGTTAAAGAAGTAAACTGCTGACTTTTGACTAAATCAATGGTGATTAAGGCACTATTAGAATTTCAATGCCTACAAGCGTGAATGACAGTTACGTCAGAAGTAACATTGAAGAGGCTCACGCTTTTGGTGTTACATGTTCACGAGCCAACCAAATATGACATAATAAATATTTCTCGCAACGAACTTAGAAGCCTTTCCATAGAAATTCTTTGTATCTTTAGAAGGACCAAGGAGGTTTACATAAGGCAAACCACATACTCCTGAGAATCCCAAAATAATTTCGGCACGATAGGGCTTGGAATAGCCCTATCGAGGTGAAGTTAAGCATATTGCAGACTTAACCCCTCAAAGTCTATCTGTTCAGTGAAATACCTCAAGTATCCCTTTCCAAATGGGCATGTGACAAAGAACAGCCCATTTTCTAAGGATATTCATCCTCACCTGGTGAATATCGCAACCTTCGCGTTAATCTTACAGTTCGGAAGATAATACTAGGGAAGGTTCTTACAAAGGTGACACTTGGCAGTATCCTATAGGCGAGTTAAAACCATGTACTTACAATAATGTCTAATGGCAGTATTAAAAAGTTCATTAAAAAAAATTGAGGTAATAAATACTGAGCCGAGAAAAAAAGGCAACCCCACGAGCCAAGGAACAAAGATTAAGTTTGGTGCACACTACAGTAAGTAGTAGAATGTTAGCATGAATGAACCCAAAAAAAAAAAAAGGCAGAAAGGAAAGGAAGGGGAAGCAAGCAACCAACCATGAGGAATGTGGCTGATATTGATCCCTGTGGAAGACAAGGCCTCCTGGTTGGACCTAGAGAGCTGGAAGACGTCGCCAAAAGCAGTGATTTGAATGGGGCCCTTGATCCCATTACCCCTAATGGCAGCAGTAATGCTGTGAGCAACCTTGAATACGTTGGCACCGGATGGAACCGCACAGTTCTCAAAGTCCCACCACACAGAAACCTTCACATTTCGGCTCTCTTCTTCATGATGGCGTCGCGATGGATAAGTAGAAGTATAAGAAGAAGAGAGCCGAAATGTATTTGCGTTGGAGATTCGGAGGCCATTTTGGTGAATAATAATAATTTCAACAACTTGTTGTAATTGTAGTAGTATGGGATTGATGATGATGCAAGAAAGAGAGCGTGAAGAGAAGACGAATGGGGCTGCGGCCCCCCTTGGATTGAGAAATTTCATGGCGGATGGATGAAATGAGACCAGTGAGAAATTTTAGAATTGATGAGAGGGTTTTCGATTATGATGACGATGAGGATGAGGGAATCATCTCATCTCATCTCATCTCATGAAGAATGACACAGTCGCGGCAGAGACTCCCAGTCTCAGGTAAAGGGTTTAAGGGAGGAAGACGGTGGCGCACCAAAACCCTCCTCCTCAAATACTTAAACCCACGTGTTAGCTCACATGACTCGTTTAAACAAATTTTAGGGTAAAAAACATTTTGAGGAAATTTTGATGGGGGCAAAACGCAATACAATTGTTAGTTTAGGGTGATAAATAGAAATAAACACTTAATGGATTCTAGTTGAGCATTGGTAATTTTATTGTCTTTCTAGTATTTTTCTTGCAATAATGCTAGGGGCACTAACAAATTCCACTAACATTCACACCCACACTCTATCTCTCTCCTAGTGGCATTTTGAATCCACTGCGGACCCCACAGTGCCACTAGGAGAGAGATAGAGTGTGGGTGTAAGTGTTAGTGAAATTTGTTAGTGCCCCAAATATTACTCTTTTTCTTGTTCCCGACATGAACTTGTCATCACACTGTGATTCACACATAGTTGCCCGTTTTATGACTTAATCTAGTTTTGGGGGGGGGGAGAGGATGTTTCTAATTTATTGTTACCATTTTTTAAATTTTAAACAAAAACATATGTAAACATGTGAAAATTGTGCTTGTGAAAAGCGGAAAATAAATCAAACTCAAGAATACAAAGATTTTTGCATGAAAACCCCAACATGGGTAAAAATTACATCTACGACTAATTCTACTATTCACGAATAACGGTAAACTTACAACCTGCTTAGACTTGACCAGAGTCCCTCTGAATCACCATCTTGAATCACTCACTCTATGCTTGAAATCTTCCTTTGTCTAGAATAGTGTCTTCACAGCTTCAATCGTCAAGCCTTGGTGTCGCACCGATTACGGTATCACCAACGTGTCACACGCGATGAACTACTAACCCTTAATTGGTGTAAGGGAATAACCTAAACTTATAAAAACGAATCGAGTGAGTATTTGAATGCTCTATGATTGCTTATAGACTCTCTCAAATTCGTAGGAAAAGGTGTATCTAATTTTTTTTTGCGCACAAATATTTCCTAAATATGCATTGATTCTAGCGTGGGTTTCAGGGGCGGACCCAAAGAGAGAATGGGGGGGGGCCACGGTCCCTGCAAAAATTTTGAAAATTTTAAGGGTCTATATAGAATTTAAAAGATTTGAAAATATTTTATATAGTGGCCCCCCCAAATTTGTGACTTTACATGTATAAGTTCTTAACACATAGTGTCCATTTGACTTTTATTATGTTAAAATGGTGATGTGATAAAAATAACATTGCAGGATTAATAACAATATCCACTAATGTGACAGTGTGACATTAAAAGTCCCTATTAATAGTGAAAGGTGTTAGGAAACTGCGTTCCCAAAATCCGTTGACAGTGCATATAAGTTGGTACTGCAAAAAAAATTATGTGAAAACTACAATAACCCTACAAGGGCGGAACTAGGGTTACCTTAAACTGCTAAAACGGATTGCTGTAGTAGACAAATCGAGAACACGGGCTCGATAATAGCTCACGATCTTCTACCGTATTCCTTCGCTGCCAGAATATCGAACTAAGTGTGGGCTCTTTCGAAATCCTTTCTGTTTTCTGCTCTCTCTTTTTACGCTCTCTTTTTTATTCCGAGTTATAATACTCTTGATAGAAAAACGCTAGCTGAGCAGACAGCCAAAGCAGCATATATATAGGCTACGATAGGGACCATAAGAAGTCAATAAGGAATAGGCTTCCTTATGGAATTAGGAAACCCTAATTCGAACTGAATCAGATTCTTATTTTCATAAATTATAATTCATACCACTAAAGAATTATAATTGCACTCCTACCCTTATCTCAAAAATATATTTCGAGATCCATGTTATTAAATGTTTATTATCTCCCCATGTTAAGATTACAGATATCCATTAATTAAATATAATTACTGACAATCATATTTAATTAATTGCTTAAAATTCCTTGAGATCCTCTGCTTACCTTATCTGCCAGGTTATTTGCTGATGCTATCTTGGTCACTTCAACATCACCTCTTTGCACGATCTCTCGTATCAGGTGATACTTACGCTCAATGTGTTTCCCTTCTTATGGGCTCTTGGTTCCTTTGAATTAGCAACCGCTCCGCTATTATCGCAATAAAGGGTAATAGTCGATTGTACCGCAGGTACTACTCTTAGATCCATAAGGAAGTTTCTGAGCCAAACGGCCTCCTTAGCGGCTTCAGAAGTAGCCACATACTCAGCTTCCATGGTGGAATCAGCAATATATGACTGCTTGATACTCCTCCAAGTAATGGCTTCACCTCCTAGGGTAAACACATATCCTGAGGTAGACTTTCTGGAATCCCTATCTGACATGAAATCAGAATCTGTGTACCCAATGGGTACAAGACTGTCTGCTTGGTAAACTAACATATAGTCTCGAGTCATTTTCAGGTACTTGAGAATATTTTTCACCATAGTCCAATGTTCTTGCCCTGGAATAGACTGATATCTACTAACCATGCCAACAACATAGCAGATGTCAAGTCTAGTACATAGCATAGCATACATTAGGCTTCCTACTGCCGAGGCATAAGGAACTACCTTCATCTTCTCTATCTCATCAGGTGTCTTAGGACACTGATCCGTAGATAAAGTAATTCCGTGTCTGAAGGGAAGGAATCCCTTTTTAGAATCTTGCATGCTAAACCTTGCAAGAATATTGTCAATATAAGTGCCTTGTGACAAGCCCAACATCCTATTCTTGCGATCTCGCATAAGCTTGATCTCTAGGATGTGACCGGCTTCTCCCAAGTCCTTCATATCAAATTGACTGGACAACCATACCCTTACAGAAGATAATACTCCCACATCATTTCCGATTAGCAAGATATCATCCATATATAGTACTAAGAACACCACCACTCTTCCATCATGTTTCTTGTACACACAAGATTCATCCGTACATTGATCAAAACCAAAAGACTTGATTGCTTGATCAAAGCGGATATTCCAAGACCTAGATGCCCGCTTAAGTCCATAAATGGACTTCTTAAGCTTGCACAACATGTGTTCTTGGCCCTTCGCAATGAACCCGTCTGGCTGCATCATATAGATGTACTCGTCAAGATTCCCATTTAGAAATGCTGTCTTGACATCCATTTGCCAAATTTCATAATCGAAAATGTGTAGCAATGGATAAGAGAATCCGGATAGACTTTAGCATGGCCACCGGCAAAAAGGTTTCCTCATAATCGATTCCCTCTTTTTGAGTGAACCTTTTCGCAACAAGCCTTGCTTTAAAGGTTTTCACCTTACCGTCTGCTCCTCTCTTCTTCTTATAGATCCACTTACATCCAATGGATTTTATTTCATTGGGTGGTTCTACAAGATCCCAGACTTGATTAGAGTACATGGACTCCATTTCAGACTTCATAGCCTTTTGCCAAAGATCTGCATCTTTATCTTGGCGTGCTTCATTGTAGTTACAGGGATCGATACTTTGTTCATCAGGGACCCGGTCATAAAGACTCTCCCAAGAACATATACCGGTTAGGTTGAATAATAACCCTCCCACTACGACGAGGCACAACCCATGTCTGTGTATCACTGATATTTCGTTGTGAAGATTCTGAACCTAATACACCATTATCTGCACGCTGTATTGGTTCAGGAACCTGCGTGTTAATGGTTGGTTCGGGATCTACACGAGTTTCGATAATCCTCCCACTACGACGTGGTAATGGAATATCAATAACTCTTTCTTGTGGTGTTTCTTCTCGTACCGTTGGTATTGAAGAAGTATGTCTCGGTGTCTCTCCTCTCATTTCCTCTAGAATAATACGGCTTCTGGGCTTATGGTCCATAACATAGTCCTCTTCTAAGAATGTGGCATTGGTGCTAACAATAACCTTCTGATCCTTAGGACTATAAAACAGACCACTTTTAGTTCCTCTTGGATACCCAACAAAGAAACATACTTCTGTTCTTGATTCCAACTTTTTTGTGTTCCCTTTCAGCACATGAGCTGGACTACCCCAGATCCGAACATGCCGCAGACTAGGCTTTCGCCCAGTCCACAATTTCGTGGGAGTAGTAGGTACTGACTTAGATGGTACCAAGTTTAGAATGTATGCAGCTGTCTCTAATGTGTGTCCCCAAAAGGAAATTGGTAAATTCGAGTAACTCATCATAGATCTTACCATATCCATGAGAGTCTTGTTCCTTCTTTCTGCTACACCGATCTGCTGAGGCATACGGGGTGCAGACAATTGGGATGTAATCCCTTGCTCCAATAAGTATTCCCTAAACTCTCCCAAGAGGTACTCTCTACCACGATCAGATCGTAGTGTCTTGATACATTTACCTAGACGCTTCTCCGTTTCAGCCTTGAAGTCTTTGAATTTCTCAAAGCATTCAGACTTACGCCGCATCAAATAAATGTACCCATACCTTGAGTAATCATCGATGAAAGTGACAAAGTACTCAAATCCCCCTCTTGCTTGGACAGTCATAGGACCACACAAATCAGAGTGAACCAGTTCCAACGGCTCTTTTGCTCTATAGCCCTTGGCCGAGAATTGGCTCTTGGTCATTTTACCTTCCAAGCAGGACTCACAAAACTGGAAGTGCCTCCACTTCCAATGAGCCTAATGGCCCATTTTGAACCAGTCTTTGAATCCTTTTCAAATTAATATGACCAAGGCGTAAGTGTCAAAAATGCGTTTGGTTCATCCTTGAAGGTTCTTTTCTCTTAAATGGCAAACTATTTGTGTTATTCAATTCATTAAGTTGTAGTATAGGAGAGATAGGATTTATAATATAAAGATCATCCACCAATTGACCAGAACAAATAAAACGTTTATTTTCTTTAATAACTACTACTTTATTAAAATGAACTGAATATCCATTCTTTACTAAACTAGAAACTGAAACTAAATTCCTTCTAATAGAAGGTACATAAAAGCAATTTTTTAATATTAAAATCCTATCTCTACCAAAACTAAGATGTAGATCTCCTACTGCAACTGCTGCTACTCTCGTAGCATTTTCCATATATAGATAAATCTCTCCATCACTGAGCTGCCTGGTTCCCTGGAACCCCTGCAAAGAATTGCATACATGATCAGTGGCTCTCGTATCTACACACCAGGTACCGGTAGATCGGACCGCTAAACACGATTCAACAACTAGTAAATGAGATTTACCTTGATTGTTCTGTCTGGCGAGATAAACTGGACATTGCTTCTTCCAGTGTCCTGGCTGCTTGGAAACAAAACATTTGCCTTTAGGCTTTCCCGATTGTCCTCGTGGCCTTTGGATTGGCGGAGGACCCGCGACCTTCTTTTGAGCCTTTTTTATTTTCTTCTTGCCTTTCGGCTTTGAAGCATAACCTTTCTCAAACACAAGAGCACTCCCTAACTTTCTGTTGAGACCCTCAGCTGCCTGGAGTTCTTTAAGCAGCTCCGCCAAAGTATATTTAAATTTATTCATGTTGTAATTGAGGCAGAATTGCTTAAAAGACTCTGGCAGTGACTGGAGTACGATATCGACCTGGGTTTCCCCGTCGATTTCAGCTCCAAGGATCTCTAGTTCATTAAGAAGAGATATCATCTTAAGAACATGATCCCTTACAGGCGTCCCCTCAGCCATGGTTGTGTTCATCAAGTCTTTCATGGAAACCTGCCTAGCAGCACGACTTTGATCCCCGAACATCTCTCGGAGGCTCTCCATCATGTCATAGGCGCTGGCCATTGACTGATGATGATGTTGCAGCACATTTGACATGGATGCCAAAATGTAACACCACGCCATCTCATCAGCCTTGACCCATTTCTTTGTGAGTCTGGGTTTCCTCGTCGGTTGCCCCCTCACCAGGTTGCTCAGGACATTCTTGAGTAAGCACAAACTTGTACTCTTCAGCAGTTAACACAATATCCAAATTCCTTTTCCAGTCTATATAGTTTGGTTCAGTAAGTTTGTTTTCTTTAAGTATAACAGCAAGTGGATTGAAAGTACCCAATTAAAAGCCAGAGAATCACATAACATAAATAATTACGTTTGGGCAAAAATTACTATGGATTCGAGTTGAAAATATTGGTTCCCTCTACCATATTTGAAAGGAATCCGCCAGTAACCTGATACACCGCGAATAGTATGACTCGATGGGAAGCCATATACTATCCATCATTTGTTCAGATAGGCAATTGCCTTTTAATTTTACTATCCAGGCAATGTACCTTGCCTAGTAAATTAAACTGCTGACTTGCTTTGATTCTAACCTACTACAGCAGTGACTCAGATGGAGAGGATATTATTATTTATAGCTAAGTGTATACCATCACTTAATTCTAGGTCAAGAGTTCCATGAGGAACACCTCTGATGGAGAGGTGACTCACACCAACAATCACCCAAAACATTCTTTTAAAGAAGTTTGTACTGATGATTCCATGATCAACTACATCCGATAGGGAGGATGACACTAGAGCCATCACACAAAATTAATCATATCATCTACAAACCAGTGATGGAGACCATGGGATTTATACTTGATAAATTCCCTCTCCCATTTAGAATTTTAAAAAAATTTGAGGGTTATAATTTTTTTGGAAAAACTTTTAATTTAATTGATAAAAAAATAATGGAATACTTGACAACGATTAATTCATCCTTACTTGTGAAACCCACATGTGTAGATAATAAAATTATTCTATTCTCATGATTTTAGAAAATAAGTACTTATGTTTTCAAATTATGGAATTAGTTTTATTTCTAAATACATATGTAGTTGTCCATCATTTTAAATTAAAATGAATTAAACATGCAGCTAGACATCTGAAATAGGTCTAGGAACAATTATCCATGTTGTCCTATTCATTAAACATGAAACAATAATAATCATTCAATCACACATAAATAAGGAAACCACAATAAAATAGGAATCCCACTATTATGGTCAAGCTGCAACTCTTGTGAAGAAATCTTCATTGAACCCGATTAGCTCAATGTCGCCACTACGCACGGGGGTCGAGCTGCCCGGTCAGCTCGCGGGGATCGACTATTTTCTGAAATAGTCTTCTGAAACTGCCTTGTGAAACTGCTTCTAGATCGCTTTCGAAAACTGCTTGTAAAACTACTCTCACGAACGATCTTCACGGATTTACTTGAGATATATTACATAAACCCTATGCCTCCGTGAAGGAGTTTACATGCTATATATTTGCAGTAAATTAACCACGCATCAATCAAGCGTGGGATCCAATACATACAAATCCTATGCCTCCATAAAGGAGTTCATATGCTATATCAAAACAGCAATATTAACCACGAATAAACCCATCGTGGGATACAATCACACAAAACCAGCGACCATAATAGTGGAATAAGAATGCTGCAAAACAATGGTTAGCACAGATCTACGTTCTATCCATCCATCAATGCACGCATAAGATCTGTTTTATTGGACAACATGGTTGCGTCCAACCTATACGCAGAATCAACGTTGCTCTGATACCACTGTTAGGAAACTGCGTTCCCAGAATCCGTTGACAGTGCGTATAAGTTGGTACTGCAAAAAAAAGTTATGTGAAAACTACAATAACCCTACAAGGATAGAACTAGGGTTACCTTAAACTGCTAAAACGGATTACTGTAGTAGACGAATCGAGAACACAGGCTCGATAACAGCTCACGATCTTCTATCGTATTCCTCCGCTGCCAGAATATCGAACTGAGTGTGGGCTCTTTCAAAATCCTTTTTGTTTTTAGATCTCTCTTTTTACGCTCTCTTTTCTATTCCGAGTTATAATACTCTTGATAGAAAAACGCTAGCTGAGGAGAGAGCCAAAGCAGCATATATATAGGCTACGATAGGCACCATAAGAAGTCAATAAGGAATAGGCTTCCATATAGAATTAGGAAACCCTAATTCGAACTGAATCAGATTCCTATTTCCATAAATTATAATTCATACCACTAAAGAATTATAATTGCACTCCTACCCTTATCTCAAAAATATATTTCGAGCTCCATGTTATTAAATGCTTATTATCTCCCCATGTTAAGATTACAGATATCCATTAATTAAATATAATTACTGACAATCATATTTAATTAATTGCTTCAAATTCCTTGAGATCCTCTGCTTAACTTATCTGATATGTCGGATACAAAATCCACCTGCAGGGTTTGACATAATCAAAACTTATAAGCTTTCTCAAGGGGATATCATCAATCCCAAAATTGAGATATGGATTCCATCATTAATTAATATCCACCACACAATTAATATTGTCACCCAATCCAATGAGATATTGACCCATTTAAGGATCTCACCCTTTTAGGGATCAAAGTGTAAATATCAAATGTACGTGTCTATAAATTTACTTAGGATTTAGAGCATAAGCACTCATAATAGTCATGAGATATTAATTATCTTATAAGTCAGTATAAAGATAATTACCCCAAGTCAGTCCCACTTAATACACAAAGTGTATCAGCATAGTGAGTTAAAACTATACCGTTTTCCGTAGTCAAGACAAACCTACGACAACACCATGCTGCAGTCCTACCGATGGTGTGTCCAATCCCATCTAAGACTGTAAACCAAAATCTTACATTCTATAATATCTGATGGCCTGATCTTTCATGTGTAAGCCGAACTCTACACACCAAACCACCTACTATATAGAATGAGAGACAAACATGCATAATATTAAATAAATAATATAATACAAACATCGCCCACACAGATTCTCATAAAAAAAATGGATTAACTAATTTTATTAAATGAATAATAAATCAACTACATAAAGCATGGCTTTTAGTATATATCCCTAACAAAAGGGAAGAGTAATATCCCTTTATTCAGCTCAGGAGATAAACAATGTCTAAATCAAATTTGCCACAACTACTTGTTCGACTCTTTGTCTCACTTAAAAATAAAAAATATGTATAAGTGACCCAAAAAAAAATTTCGGGGGCCCACCCTAACACAAAATCCTGGGTCTGCCACTAGTGGGTTTTGAAGTGGGTACTTGAAGGTTGTTATCTTGGATAGTAGTTGTAGACACACCAATCAATCACGCTAAGAGGATGTTCTCCAAAACCACAAGGGAAAAGGTATTACAGTTTCGATTCGATCCTTATTTAGCGTAGTTAAGATTGACTCTCCTCAATAGTGTGGCACATTTTTTACCACGCTATTAGGATTTAGGGTAGACAACCTTTGGAAGGATCTGATGATGAAAAAGTACCCCATGGAAGGTATTGGATTCCACACAACAAGAAGATCAAACTTTGGAAAGTGATCCAAACCTCGAAAAGCTCTTTTTCAAGCATAAATCCCGATTTTCTAAAAAATGTCTCTCAGAATTCTTAATCACTCAGGGATAAAAAGGACATGAAAATTTCAAAATGTAGTAATCTAGATATCCAGAGAATCAATTTCAAAGAAAAAACTCGAAATCGATGCGCTTTGGAAAGCGATTTTGAAAAGGAGGTTGTTTGATTTCAAAAAGACGACAAAAGTTTCAGGAGACTTCCAGGCTTCAATTGACCTTCAATTCTTATCTAAATTTCTCTCAAAATATTTTTACACTGAAATTCAACTTGATAGCTTTCCAATGGTACATAAACGGACAATTTCGGAGACTAAAAAACATTTTTATGAAAATTTGGAAAAGCAATGCACATGAAACTTGAAACAGGCCATAAGGGCTACCAGGGGAGGATCAATAGTGGATGGCGATTTACAAGAGGGGGGTTGTCACTTCCCCTGTAAACCACCACCTATCTTGCAATAGTACGAGGCTAGGGACGACAGTATGGTGGCCTACCTGGCCTTGGTCAGAAAGATTACCAGTGAGCTTAAAGGGTTATCTATCACTCAGATCCCGAGGTAAGAGAACTCATAAGCCGATCAGTTTGCTTGCCTAGCATCATCGTCAGAATCGAATCTACAGGGACTAAGGATAGAATACCTGCCCGAGCCTAGTGTGTTTGTTCCAGAAGGCATGGAGGTGGACCCGGTCGATGAAGGTCCCAGTTGTATTTTGACGTTCCTCATAGGAATCTCTTGCCCAAGAAGTCTAAAGGCCGGTGAGTTAGAAACTGAGTGGCAAGGTACCTCCTAGCTAATGGGGCACTCCACAAAAGGGATTCATTGTTCCCTACATTCGATGTGTTCACCCAACTCAGGTTGAAAGTATTCTGCAGAAAATTCACAAAAATGTGTGTGGAAGCCACGTCGGAGGTCGGGCCTTGTCCAGGAGGGCCCTACTGCAAGGGTACTACTGGCCCACTATAACTCAGGACTCAAAGGACTATGTGAGACAATATGACAAATGCTAGAGATATGCAAGCATGATCAACTGCTTGGTGGAAGAACAAACCCTATTTCCCAGCCAGTGACCGTTCGCTCAATGGGGAATTGACATAGTCAGACCACTCCCCATGGCCAAAGGTCAGGTCAAGTTTATCGTCATAGCGGTCAACTACTTCACCAAGTGGGCAGAGGCCGAGTCGTTGGCCACAATCACCGAGAAAAAAATGAAAAGTTTTGTGGAGAGAAACATACTTAACAGGTTTGGCATTCCTCAAGTTCTGGTCAGTGATAATGGCAGACAGTTCAACACACTGGTGTTCAGACAGTTCTGCTCAGGCAACGAGATCTCAAATCATTATTCTTCTCCTGAGCATCCCTAAGCTAGTGGACAAGCAAAGGTAACCAACCAAACAATTTTATAGTCCATAAAAACAAGGCTTAAAAAAGCCAAGGGACTCTAGGTAGAAGAACTTTCGAGCCTTCTATGGGCTTATTGGACTACACCCCAAGAGGCTACTAGAGAAACCCCGTTCTCGCTTACCTATGGCTACGAGGCGATAGTCCCGACAGAGCTCCAGCTACCAACCCACCGAGCGGCAAACTACTGTAGCAGCCGGGGAAATGAAAATTCTCTTAGAGGGAAACTCGACCTTGTAGAGGAAAGAAGGGATTCAACATACCTCAGAATGGCAGTCTACAAGTAGAGGGTCTCCCAATACTTCAACAAAAGGATAAAACACCATATCTTCCAGGTGGAAGACCTGGTCCTCAAAGCAGTCAACAAGTCCACCAAGAAACCTAGCCATGGAAAGTTGGGGCCAATTCCTATAGGGTTACCCGGGTCAACTGACCGAGAATGTATTGATTACAAATGCTAGAAGGGTAGGACCTATCACACCCTTGGAGCATGAAGCATCTACCAAAGTACTTTTAGTAAATTATAATTAGTATTTATTAGGGATGTTATGTTTTCTTTGGTAAGTTGTAGCTCTTCCAGAGCATTCACGGCAGTTTTTCAAATTAAATAAAGAATTCCTTTTGCAAAAGTGTTCCTTACCACTGTTTTATAACAATATAAGTCCTCGGGATCATACCCTAGGCACCAAAAAGTCCACGGGATCACATTCGAGGCACCATAAAAGACCTCAAGATCACACCCGAGATACCCGAAAAGACCTCGGGATCACAACCGAGGCACTTTAAGACCACCGCACTGATGGAATAACAAGTTTAAAAGTTATTTTAAACTCGTAGTGGAAATATAGAGTTACAAAACTTTTTTGGTAGCCCAGGATCGAGTAATTCCATATATGCGTACATAAGTGGGGAAAAAGAAATCATACCTCAGGTCTTGAACCCAATTCTGAATTTCTTTCTCCTGGATGGTGCAGCAGCTTCCACTAGGCTATCTTCACTCTTATGACTCCTGCGGATGCTTCCCGGAAAGACTAGAGATGGTGGGATCTCTAATAAGGAGGATGGAGAGGGTTTGGGAGCTCTAAAATAGTTTCTGCAGCTTTTGGCGTATTAAAACGATGAACTCCTTTTTCTGGACGCAGTTGTCCTATTTATAGATTCTCAGAACCGACCTAAAGTGCAAGCGATTGAAATGGCTTCAATAGATCGAACATTTGATCGATCAAACAACCTTGGAGCGATCAAACCTGTCCAGACTTCAATCGATCGAGACAACTTCGATCGATCGAACCTGTCTTGACATCATCCTCATGTGCCTTTCCAAGCATCCTAGAGGAGCTAAGAGTGGGACCTCCTAGGCTCTTTATTGTTGGCTCAAACTAGTTGTTAATTCCCATGACCAAACTCTTTGATCAGCAAACTAACCAGCTGATCAGTTAACGTTTACTCTACTATAAAATGATAACTGAACTCCAACGCAAAAGAACATATCTGAAGCGATAACTAGACTTGTATGGTGTACTAATGCCCCTCTACCTTCAACATTTGTAATCATATTCAGGTAGTCGGATAACTGTTATTGTCAACCTGAATAATGATTACTTCTTATATTCCTTGAGTCCCATTCACCTCTCAGGATTACCAAACATGTTGATAACTACTTATCAAAAGACTGCAATTCTCAGTAATCAACTTGGTGACATTCTCAAGGGAATGCTTACTCTGAATGATAGGGTAGTTTCTATCTTGACAATAGATATTCATAAGCCTATGAACATGACATACCCATGATACCCAGGTGTTGATCTTCTATAGACCTTACTGATTGGTAAGTTAAAGCAGCCATATCCACAGTCTGTGTTCATATTCATCTCAAGATTGAGAACATGTACCTTATACAAGTTATGAGTTCCTATCGACTGTTTGACAGTCTTAAGTGTCAATAGGAATGCTCAGTTTCGTCAATGCACTATAAGCACTAGCATATTAACTAAGAGTCACACTCTAGTGATTGAGATTCATCACTCCATCTAATGGTAGTTAATTATGCTACAGTGTTTACCTGATGAGATATCCAGTCTCATCATCCACTGTGACAAGTTCTAAGTATCAAAGAATAGTAATTTGTATCTCACATGTATGTATCTTATACACACACGAATTACTTACTATGATACTTTAGGATTAACAATCATCTCATGAAAAAAACATACACAATGAAATGTAAAGCTGATATCCATATATTAAAATGTCAATATCTCATACATAAAGTAATGGCTTGAGGGCACGAACCCAACAAACTCCCACTTGCACTCACAACCATACAAGACTACATTTGAGACCTAGACTATCTAGATGACGATCAAAGACCTTCTGTGGCAAGGCCTTTGTAAACGGATCAGCAAGATTGTCAGCGATGGCAATCTTGGTGATAGTCACATCTCCACATTGAACAATATCTCAGATAAGATCCGCTCTACGTGCTTTCCCTTCTCGTGGTTGCTTGGCTCCTTGGACTGAGCCACTACCCCACTATTATCACAATAAAGCGTAATAGGTGACAACGACGTTGGTACCACCTCAGGCTCTAAAAGGAACTTCTTGAGCCAAACAACTTCCTTTGCGGCTTCACAAGCAGCCACATACTCAGCTTCTATAGTTGAGTCTGTAATGCATTTCTGCTTAATGCTCCTCCAACTAACAGCACCACCTCCCAAGGTAAAGAGATGACCGGACGTCGACTTCCTCAAATATTTATCTGACATAAAGTCTGAGTCAGTGTATCTCACTGGAATTAACTCACTACCACTGTACATAAGCATGTAATCTTTAGTCCTTCTCAAGTACTTAAGAATGTGCTTAACGGTTGTATAGTGCTCTAGACCTAGATTCGATTAATACCTGGTGACCATGCCTACGGTAAAGTAGATATCTGGTCTAGTGCATAACATCACATACATGAGACTTCCCACTGCCGAAGCATAGGGAACTCCTGCCATGCAATTCCTCTCCTCCTGTGTCTTTGGACACTGGTCCTTGGAGAAGGCTAAACCATGCCTGAAAGGTAACAAACCTTTCTTCGAATTATCCATTGAAACCTAGTTAGCACCTTATCGATATAACCAACTTGAGATATCCCATTATCTTTCACTTACGATCCCGAAAGAGCTTTATTCTAAGAATATAGCTCGCCTCTCCTAGATCCTTTATATCGAAAGTACTAGCTAGTCAAACCTTGACTGTTGATAACGCCGCTACATCATTCCCAATGAGTAGAATGCCATAAACGTAAAGCACAAGAAAAGCCACCACTTTTCCTTCACACTTCTTGTATACACAAGGTTCATCCAGATTTTGTATGAAACCAAACGATTTGACCGCTTGGTCAAATCGGATGTTCCAACTCCTAGATGCCAGCTTAAGCCCATAAATGGACTTTTGCAACCTTTCCGACTAGCTATGAACCCTTTTGGTTGCTGCATATAGATGTCCTCCTTAAGATTGCCATTCAAGAATGCAGTCTTGATGTCCATCTGCTAGATCTCATAATCTAGGCATA
Organism: Hydrangea macrophylla; assembly: GCA_033977485.1. NCBI lineage: Eukaryota > Viridiplantae > Streptophyta > Magnoliopsida > Cornales > Hydrangeaceae > Hydrangea > Hydrangea macrophylla. The sequence continues at coordinate 40,725,776 of CM066984.1, forward strand.
TAGCAATGGATAAGAGTATTCAGATGGACTTAAGCATGGCTACCGGTGAGAAAGTTTCCTCATAGTCAATGCCATCCCTCTGAGTATAACCTTTCGCTACAAACCTGGCCTTAAAGATCTCAACCTTTCCATCAGATCCTCTTTTCCTCTTATAGACCCACTTACAGCCAATGGGTTTAATATTGGTTGGAAGTTCTACAAGATCCCAGACCTGATTGGAATCCATAGATTCCAATTCAGCCTTCATAACATTAACCCAATGAGCTAAGTAAACATCAGTCATTGCCTCTTCGTATGTGGTAGGATTAGATATAGATTCTATGGAGACAACTTCAAAAACTTCTCCTAAGAACATGTATCTATCAGGCTGGCTGATAATCCTCCCACTACGACGAGGTACCAGTGCAGAAATAGGTGAAGAAGTAGTATTTTCTTGATTTACATCGTTATCAACTACGGGTTGGTCTGAGGGCTCTCCTTCTATCTCTCTCAGATCCATCCTTCCCTTAGGTTTATGGTTCATGATATAATCATCTTCCAAGAAAACAACATTTGTACTAACAAACACTTTCTGTTCTCTTGGATCATGAAAATACCATCCATAAGTACCCTTTGTATACCCTATAAAATAAAATACTTTCGATCTAGAATCTAATTTGCTCATCTTTCCTTTCAGCATATGTGTCGGACACCCCCATATTTGGAGATGTTGTAAAGAAGGCTTGCGCCCAATCCATATCTCTTGTGGTGTCCTAGGATTGGAACATATTTGCTTAGTACTAGATTTAGTATGTATGTAGCAGTTTCCAAAGCATAACCCCAAAGGAATAAAGGTAACTCCGAATAACTCATCATCGACCTAGTCATGTCTAAAAGAGTTCGATTCCTTCTCTCCGCTACACCGTTCTGGTAAGCCGTATCAGGTGCAGTCAACTATGATAGAATCCCATTCTGTACGAGATGATCAATAAACTCATTAGAGAGGTACTCGCCACCTCGATCAGAACGAATGGCCTAGATATGTGTTCCTAATTGCTACTCCACTTCAGCCCTAAACTCTTTGAACATTTCAAAGGCTTCAGACTTGTGCTGCATTAGGTACACATATTCATACCTAGAGTGGTCATCAGTAAATGTTATGAAATACTCATAACCACCCCGTGCTCTAATATTTATTGGTCCACACACATTAGTATGAACTAATTCCAATAATGCATTGGTCTTGTTGCCCTTTGCTGGAAAGGGGCTTTTGGTCATCTTACCCTCTAAACAAGATTCGCAGACTTCCATTGGTTCAAGAACCAAATCGCCTAATAACCCCTTCTTTGACTAGTCTGCCAATTCTATTTAGATTGATATGGCCAAGCCTTATATCCCAAAGCTTTGTTAGATTAGTGGAAGGTTCATTTCTTTTAGATGGTACAGTTACCACTGAGTTATTAAGTTCCATATAAGAGTCTTTAGAAATATTAGGAGTAATCACATACAAGCCATTAGTTTTAACACCAGAACATATAAAAGAACTATTTCTTTTAATGACAATTTCTGTTCCAAAATGAAAAGAATTACCATTATTCGATAAATTTAAAACTAAAATTAAATTACGTCTCATTAAAGGGACGTAAAGTATATCTGATAAAACTAATGTCTTATTGTCCAAAAACTCTAAAACTACTACTCCTATAGCAACCGCAAAAACGGTTGTGCTAGAACCTAGATTAAGCACGATCTCCCAATCACTGCTTTTCCTGGTTGATGTGAACCTTGCAACGAATTACAGATATGGTTAGTCGCACCAAAATCAATGCACCAAGTGTTTGAAGTATCCGTAATAAAACTTACTTCAATCATATGTGATTCAATCATACCTTGAGCTCTTGTAGCTAAGAATTCTGGACAGTTCGTCTTCCCGTGTCCCTTCTCACCACATTGGAAACACTTTCCTTTGCCTTGGCCACCCACCTTCCCTTTGCTCTTACCTTTTCCCTCTTACATTTTTCCTTGGATTTTGCAATCTTAGGGACCGGTCCAATACTTGGACCACTAGTGCCAGCCTTCTTCTTCCCTTTCTTTCATTTTGGTGTAGATCAGGAGGAGGAAGAATTTTTCTCAATGTTCAGAACATTGCCCCTAGGTTTAATCACCCCTTTCGCTACCAGTAAAGAACTCATTAATTCACTCATTGAGAAATCCATTTTATTTATATTATGATTCAGTTTAAATTGAGTGAATGATGGCGACATCGTATTGAGGATCATATCTGTCACACCCGTTCCAGGAATTTATAATTTTATCATGCATATTTGTAATTTGGGAGTTTATCAATGTTAGTTGATAATGGTGATGAGGTTGACTGTGAGTCAACAGTAAGGTGTCAGTGAGGACACGGGAACATGATAGTTCATATGGCATGAGCATGAGTAAATGGCATTTATATGATTTAAATGTTATTTGACTTATATGGTATTCCTGTGAATAGTAATTATACTTGTGTAGTATAATTCTGGTATTTGGATATTTTAGTATATCATTTTGAGAACTGCGGTGAGAACGTGAGTGATACGTTAATTAAAAAGTTAGGTGGTGTAGAGATTTCACAGAATATAGTTTCGGACGTTATTTTGGACCCAAACGAAACCTAGTCGAAAACTTTGGAAATTTATAGTTTTCACTCGTAAAGGTATAAAATGAACGTGTGTGAAGTTTCATGGGTTAATTAGAAGTTTGAGAAACTTGCGGGGAGGTAAATGTAATTTCCAGAACGTTTGTCTATATATAGATGAGGATGAGATTTCAATCTCATCCAAATACTTGCCAAATATCTAGAGAGAGGAGAGAGCACTACGCCATATGGATAAATTTGTAACGGACAGATTTTATGATTTGCAACGGGTATACCCGTTACTAATTTGCAACGGGTATACCCATTACAAATTTAGAAAAACCGTTATCAATTACCATTATTTTGGTTACTTAAATTGTGTAACAGTTGTATTTATATTTGTAACATTTGTACCCGTTACAAAATTGATCTAAAACAAAATAAATAAATAGAAGAATTTTGACAAAACAAAACTATCGGGCTCCAAAAGTAAAAGAGAGAGAAAAGAAGCGGGAGAAAGGGGGAAAGGGAGAAAGAGGGGAAGCTTCCAACGCCGACCAAAGCTTCCAACGCCGCCGACCGCTGATGCCAACGCCGCCGACCACCGATGCCATGCTTCCGACCGCCGACCCCTGGTTCCCCCTTCTTCTTCCATTTTCTTCTTCTTCTTATTCTTCTTCTTTATCAATTACAACCCTAGATTTAATATAACCCCCCTTTTTTTCCTTCTTCTACTTCATTCTTTTTCTTCTTCTTCACACCAGGTAAAAAGGGTGTCAATTTCAACCTAGAGAATTAGATTTTCCTATTTCAGGTTGGGGTTTTCAACCTACAACATTTTTTGGGTTTTCATTCTATGATCCAGAGAATTAGATTTTCCTATTTCAGAAGGGGGACTTGCTGATGCTGTTCTGGGATTTGACTCTCTCGTGCCATAATTGGTGAGTTCTATTGAGTATTTGAGTTCATTTAAACTACTTGATTTTCACTTTTAAATTGATGTTTTGCCTTCTCTTTCTGGGTAAATGTGTGTTTGGTTGCGTAGAAACTTGAAGTAAATGCGAGCAAATGACACTGATTGTGCATTTATTGATTGGTGAAATAATTGGAATTTTGAGTTCACATGAATGTAGTTGTGGTTCTGATCATGTATGTGTGAATGAACGAGTTTATCTTATAGTTCCGTGTAGAAAGCCTTGTAATGTGCTGGTACATTTAGGATGGAAACAACTAAATATATAGAGGGGTTTTGATAAAGTGGTTTGGGATTTGGTTTGTACATAAAGATGGTGAAACCCTATCAGTAATCTTTAAATATAACAGTAATAATGGGCAAGAAGGTTTAGTCACTCTCTATATCTATATCGTCTTTTGTATGCTCCTTCATTGTTTGATGAAATGATTCTTCAATTACTTTTTAAAATGGTATGAACCAAATTTCCCTTCCATTTTTATTCAACCAGGTGAAAAGTACAAGCATACGATGTTGTTTGAGTTCTTCGTGGAGTAATCCAAATGTCTTCTGTGGTAATATGCTATGTTTTGGGCATCATTAAAAGTACAGCTGCTGAACCTATTAGTTAGTTAGCCACACATGCATTAGACAAGGAGATTCTTTGTCTTCATAATATGTACTGAAGCCTTAGCCAGACTGATTCTCAAAAAGGAGAATAAAAAATAAAAAATAAAAAAAATATTCTTGTTTGTCTAGCAAAAAAAAAAAAAAAGAAGTTAGTCTCACTTTTTCTTGGGTAGTGTAGCATCGGATTCTTTGGTTTCTTTGAACTTAAGATGCAATAAGATGGTCAATTACATTTATTGGTGACATGGTCAAGGTGTACATACCACATTTGCCCAACTATTTGCATTATTTTTGTATATACAACAAATTGGTTAATATAATATTGTCAGCAATAGAAATTTTTTCAAAGTAGTTGCATTTCTTCCTAGCAGTGTTAGAAGCATCAGGTGCACCTCTTGTCTTGAGCATTTGATTTCAATTTTTTGGCAAGCTTTTCATCTATGTTTTCTTAATCATATTCTTGAGAACTTTTGTGGATAAATAAGGAGACATTTTTTTTTAATGTTAGTATTGAAACAACATACATACATGGGTCTTGTGGGTGCCTTTCATGAATGCACTTTTATCATCCATTATGCTTTCAAACATATCTGAAAGCATGTGCACTTAAAAGTTAGATAATGAAATAAAGTAGAAAATGACTTTTTTATGTACAAATATCACATGTTTTGTACCTTTGAAACATTATGGCTGGCATGTGCACTTAAAAGCATGTTTTTTTTTTTACTTTAGTTAGTTAAAAGTAATCATATCATGGAAATGTTAGATGCCAGAAAGCTACTCTGAGAACCTGGGAACCAAGAACTTAAGATTCTTTGCTTGAGTACTGTACGAGTTATATTTTTCTTTGGGAACTTGAAAACCCATAACTTAAGAAATGTTAGATCCCAGAAAGCTGCAATATTTAGTTGAAAGTTCATAGAAATATACTCTCTACAAAGCTACAGATGAATGCAACATGAGTACCGTACGAGTATATATTTTTCTCATAAAAACAATTAAAAAAAAATTAAAATTTCATGTTTGTTAAACAAAGATTTTCTGAAGGTGTTGTAGATCAATTAACGTTTCTGGTTTAGATGCATTTACCAACTGCAGGCTTGAGGCCTTAAATTTTTCTTAGGAAGTTAATTATTCTTTAACAATATTGAGTCCAAAGGGCTGCATTTTTTTTATTCAATTCCTACACATATTTTTTTTTACAAAAGGCACCTATATTTACAGGTGGAAGATATATTGAATCTTCAGTACAATTTATCTTTCCAGATTTAGGATTCCTGAAGAGGGTCTTGGGTCTCTATCTTCGCGAATATAATCTTCATCATGAAAACTTAAGTGATATTTATTTAGGGTTCCTAACTAATCCACCTATATAGGATTTCTAATGTGGAAGTCATAATTTTCTTTTGGCTCAAATCATATTCCAGTACAGGAAGCAAAATATATAAAAGGCAGCATAGACTTCATAGGCATTAATCATTACGCAACACTTTACACCAAGGACTGTATACATTCTAAGTGTAGCCTAGGAGATCGTACAGTCCGTGGCTTTGCAGAGACGAGTACAAAATGCAATGGTGTTCCTATTGGAGAACCGGTATGCAAAAATTTGAAGATTTTCTTATATATGGTTTCAAATTCGCGTTGCTCTCCATTTATTATTCTAGGTTGACTCACTATTCACTCTTGTACTATTTTTATACTCAATGTTGCTTTGGCCCTATAGTCTAAAAGTTGACACATTCGACTTAAGGTTTTTTATTTGTGTCAATTTTCACCCTCCATCAAAATTTGTCAGACTTCTGCCACAGTTCTATAAAACCCTTAAAAATTCATCATAATTCGTTGTAAAAATTAGACGGGGATGGGAAGGTTTTTTGTTTACAAGCATATGTATGTTCCTATGCAGGTGATAAGATTTGTAGTGAACTTTCCATTACCTTGGAGACAAAAATTCAAATATTTGGTTGGTTGTTGTTTCAAGAAGTTGTCCACCAGAAAATTACCTTCGCTCAGTGACTTTGCTCTAGGTGAGCATAAACCCTCTCTGCATTAGACATATAAACCCTATCTGCTTTAGACATATATATATACAGTTTGGCTCTAGTGCGCACTGGGTAAGTGCACTGGGTGATCGCACTGAAATTTTAAGCCTAAAAAAACCGCGGGTCAGTGGGGCGACTGGATGGGGCTTGGGTCAGCGGGGCACCCTACGGTTTTTTTAGGCTTAAAAATCCAGTGCGTTCACCCAGTGCGCTTACCCAGTGCGCACTGGAGCCTGACTCTATATATATGTATACTAGTTTATGTTTCATTTAACGTAGTTGAATGAGTTGGGTCTTCACATGGATTTATCTCTTGTTCTTCACATGGATATATTTTGAGAAATTTTCACTTCAATGTTGTTTAAGCATAGAGGAAACACAAGGGAGCTAGTTTTCCGTTCCCTTTTCTTTTCCTTCAATGAATCCGCGAACCAAATTATATAAAACTCTCTCAGATTTCAATGTTATTTAACTATGCACTTTTCAACTTTGACTTCCAATACAATGAACAAAGGCTAACTTGATATTGACCAACTTTGTTATCTAGAATTAAAACTATATGTTAATGTTTGGGAATGATAGATAGAGAGAGAGAGAGAGAGAGAGAGAGAGAGAGAGAGAGAGAGAGAGGGGGGGGGGGGGAGAAAGAGAGTATGTGTTTGTGTGCTAGGCTTATGATATGTTTGGGAATGTTAAAAATAAATGTTTAGCAACTCTTCTATGTTCGCTAGTAGCATTCCCATTACTTTATTACACTTTTCAATGTTGTATCGCAGAATGGCCCGAATCATAAACAAAGAGTGGATGAATGAAAAAAATTGAGTTAGCCCAGTATATATGAAGGGAGTTGAAGAGTTTCTTGAATTTGCTATTGCAAACAATGTTGAACACTTCACAACAATACCTTGCCCGTGTGTAAATTGTCGGAATGGGACACGACGTAGACCATTAGATGTCAGAAACCATCTTATTAGGGCTGGTATAGATAGGTCATATTCTGTATGGGCTTTGCATGGTGAAAAGCCATATAAGAATTCGATACATCATCCGCCAGTAGAAGATGTTCATACAGAAAACATTAAAGAAGAAAACATCGAGGTTGGAGGGATTGGGATGGAGGATCTTGTTGACGCTTCTTACGGAATGCTCGAAGAACCTCATGAAGATGATGGCAATGGTCAAGCTGGAGTTTCAGAAGAACCATATGCCGGTAATGAGAAATACAATGAATACAGAAGATTATCAATTGAGAAATTGTACCCTTCATGTGAGGGCCCTGAGACAACTCTTTCTGCAATTGTGGAACTGCGCAACATTAAAAAGTAATTTGGTTGGTCGGGAAATAGTGTGACGGCACTTTTGTCCATCTTGAAAAGGTGGCTCCCGAAAGACAACACTTTGCCAGAGAAGTATCCACACATGAAGAGTATGATGAAAGACTTAGGGATGAAAGCAAACTTTATTCATGCATGCGTCAATAATTGTGTTCTATATTGGGATGGTAATGAAGATAAGGAGCAATGTCCTCAATGTGGAGAACCAAGATATGCAATGAAAACAAAGAAGGGGGGGGGGGGGGGGAAGTTTGCAAAGAACCTTTGAAAGTATTGAGACATTTCCCTTTGATTCCAAGACTTGTGAGATTGTATACTATACCGTGGATTGTCCATGAAATGACATGGCACGATCGATCAACCTCTTCATGGGATTATCTACGCCATCCATCTGATTCTCCACAGTGGAGAATGTTTAAGGATAAATGGCCGAAATTTGCTAAAGAAGGGCGTAATGTTTGGCTTGCAATTGCAACCGATGGGTTTAATCCGCGTGGTATTCAGTCCTCTAGTTATAGTTGTTGGCCTGTTATCACGGTGCCATATAATCTCCCACCTTCATTGTGCATAAAACGAGAGTTCTAAATGTTGTCTTTGCTAATTCCTGGGCCAAAGGCACCGGGTCAAGACATTGATGTTTTCCTTCAACCTCTAGTAAAGGAGTTGAAGCAGCTTTGGAAAGAAGGAGTGCTGGCTTTTGACATGTACAAAATGCAACATTTTACGTTAAAAGCTATGCTAATGTGGGGTATTCATGATTTTCCCGCATATGGGAATTTATCTGGGTGTATAACACATGGTTATAAAGCATGTCCTAGTTGTGGAGATTACACTCAATCCATCCATCTACCTCATAGTAAGAAAATAGTTTACCCAAACTACCGCATTTTCCTTAGCACGGATCACCCGTTTAGGAGTGGTGGGTGTTTGGGGTATCGGTCATCTGAACATAGTCATCCTCCTCCTCGGTTAAATGGAGATGCACTTTTAGAGAAGTTGCGGCAAATAAAGTACGTTCCTGGCAAGATCCCAAAAGTTTCAGGTAGGAAAAGGAAGACGTGCAATGAGGATGATGGTGGTAATGTTGAACCTAAAGAGGCATGGTATAAAAGGTCCATCTTGTTTGATTTGGAATACTGGAGCTCTCATCAAGTTTGTCATGTTCTTGATGTGATGCACACCGAGAAGAATGTCGCAGAGCATCTAATTTTCACAATCCTAGATGATAAAAACAAGTCAAAGGATACACTCAATGCACGTTTGGATATGAAGGCAATCGGCATACACGGTGGCCAATGGATGAGAGTAGATGACCACACATGCAATCAAATAAAACCAAAAGTGTCATTTCAATTGGATAAAAATGAGAAGCGAGAATTTTGCCAAATCTTGAAAGACTTGAAGCTCCCTACTAGTTTTTCATCTAACCTGAGCAACATGGTCACTGTTAACCCACCCAATTTGCATTCATTGAAATCGCATGATTTTCATGTTATTGTAGAATATTTGTTACCCGTATTGCTTCAACATGCCTTTCCAAAACACCGAGATTTGCGCAGAGCTATCCAACAGATAAGCTTATTCTTTAACCTATTGTGCTCAAAAGTCTTAATTCGGAAGGATATCCAAAGAGCCAAATACATGGTTGCCGAGGCATTATGTGTGTTGGAAAAACACTTTCCACCATCATTTTTTGATATCAGTATCCATCTCATGGTGCATCTAGCTGATGAAGCATTGATTTGTGGACCTACCGGACCTCGGTGGATGTTTCCTTTTGAACGGTATACTCTTTTACTTATATTCTATTTCCGTGCATATTCAGGAGTGTTAACGACTTTATTGACTAACACGTCTACATATACAAATAGGCAAATGAAGGAATTTAAAGACATACCTAGCAATAAGAGGTATATTGAAGGATCTATTACAGAGTCGTATGTTATTGGAGAATCCGTTAGGTATTGCATGGAATACATGCCAAATCCAATGGATGGAAATCACAAACGTACTCGTGAAGCCTTTTTAGAGGAAAACGGTGAGTTCTCTGACAAAGGGCCTTTGCTCGACGATAGTACCCTAACGTTGGAACCTAGTCAATTTCAACAAATACGTCGATGGGTACTGTTTCGACTTAACATGGACGGACTTGCAGAATACTACAGGTTCGAGTTCTTCGAACATATTTATTGAATTCCACCTATAACAACTAATATCCAAACTTGTATCTACAAATTTCAGTGAGTATAAAGCACTTTTGGAATCCACTTCTTGTGGTAAAGGAAAGGGGATTACAAAGACAGAAGTAGAGTTACAAACTTCTTTCATCCTTTGGTTATATGAAAAGGTATCACTATATTATGGTCATAAATAAAACACTACTTGCCAATCTTATGACTATATTTGCAAAAAGAGTCATATATGTTAGAAAAAAGTACTTTTTATGACTTTTTTTTTAAAAAGTCATTAGCCCAAAATGAAAAAAAGTCATAAAAAGGGTTTTTTCTTGTAGTGTATTCTTTTCATTAATAAACATCCTGAAATATCGTCCATCCTTAGTTAGATTCTTATTGTCCTTTGTTTCCTTTTCACAGTTGGTGTCTTCTGGAGAGACGGAGACAAATGCTATTTTGTGGCGTTTAGTTCAAGGGCCTTCCCACTTGGTTAAAACATACAAAAAGTACCGCGTTAATGGTTTTGTATTTTCTCCTAGGTATCACGATGACACCGTTGTCATGCAAGATAGCGGTGTTTGCATGAAGGCATGGACTCAATTTAGGGCCAAAAAAGTGATAAAAGGCTCAAGGATGCTTGGACTATGTGGTATGGGGGTTTATCAAGCATATAATGGAGTTAGACTATATAATATTTAAAGAGGTAGTATTTTATTGCGACTGGGTGAGGGTGGAGGACAAGACCAATGGTTGTAAGCACTGTCCGAACTCTAACCTGGTTCTTGTAAATTTTGACAAGTTAAAGAGTGTCAGTAGTGAGCTAGACGAGCCTGTCATTCTTGCTTCAGAGGCGAGTCAAGTCTTCTATTCGAAAGACAATAGAAATCTCAATTGGTGGGTTGTTATACATTCACCGAAGAGATTGACCAAGCGAGTAGACGAGTTAGAGATACCAACGGTCTTCTAATCTACTCTTGAAGACCAACCTCATTTGGAAAGCCTATTAAAGTTGCATGACTCTGCCTAACTTTTGGCTCTTGTATTAAATGTTACTATGTTGAGATTGTAATTGCTACCTTTATTGTAAAAATTTCCTTATGGTCAGTTAAATGTTGTTTATTTTGGAATATAATTGCTACCTTTATTGTAAAAATCTCCTTGTGGTCCGTTAATTGTTGCTATGTCATTTAATATTGTTATTATTAATTTAATATTGCTTGCGAACTAACACCTTAATTTCAAATGATAGGCATTCAATATAATGTCAACAAATGCAGGTAATTCAAACCTGAGTTTATCGCAGCCATCTTCTTCAGCTCCGCCTGCATCTGAGTCATCAGGAAGCAAAGCCTCAAAGGGCCCCAAGGAGAAAATGAAAGTCATAATTCAAGCTGACGGGTCTGTTGTGGGTAAAAATGCGAAGGTATGGAGTAGTCGTACGGGGGATTTTGTGAGAAGCTACCCTCCAATTAGCTACAAAGATATTCGAACTGTGCCAAAGAACTTCAAAGACGATGTTTGGAATGCTTTGATGGTAAACTTTTGTTTATATGCTCTTTTATTCAATTAGTTGTTTTGCTTTAATTATTTACTTGTAACATAACTATCTTATTCCACTACTAGGGTGAGTTTGAACTAGAGGTTCCACCAGATGTGGCTCGACCATTGGCGGAGAAGTCGTGGCCCCAAAAGTTTAGATCTCACAAAAATAAATTGCGGCCCCTTTTGAATGAAGAAGTTGGGCCGGACGGTATTGATCCACATATTTGGAGAAAGTGTGTAGAAAATGAGAGTGATCCAAAAAAGAAGGAGCAAAATGCTAAAAATTGTAACAATCGAAAACAACAAGAGACTCCCCATACTCTTGGGCGTTGTTCCTATGCTCAAAAACAATTCTTAATGGTTTGTATCATTTTTTTTTACACATTTTGTGTTTTAACAAAGTTTTTTTAACTAACTAATTAAATTTCAATGTCTAGGAACAAGAAAATCCTGGAAAAAAAATTCGTCGCGTAGACAAATGGTTGGCGGCACATGAGCGTAGAGATGGTACTGTGTTGGAGAGTGCTAAGAGTAAATATGTGAGTAACATATTTGATTCTTTTGTAGGTTTAAAGTTTAGCATAATTATTTTATTTTAACATTACAAGTTTCACTTAAATATACTATAGGACGAAGTTATAGCTGCTGGAAATAGAAAAAAAAGCCAAAGCTTGTCTGATTCGGGATGTAATGACATGTGTGAAGACCTTGACAATGATGAATTAGCAGAAGTATTTGGGAAGGAACTCAAGGGAGGGGGGGTTCGTGCGGTGGGTTCTCATGTTTCTAAGAAGCAACTAAGTCAACTTGGGGTGGCAAGGTCAATAATTGAACAAAAAGGTAAGACAAGTGAAGACAAATCATTTAAGGATGAAGTCATCTCAAGACTTAACAATTTTGATGGTGTAATGATGTCTTTTATTTCCAAATTTTCAAATGTGAGTACCCCTCCAATGGTGACTACTCCTTCAAGTGATCTTGCATCCAATTCAGTTAATCACCCTATTCATTTAGGTCAAAACTTGAATAACGTTTTTGCCGCGATGGATAATTAAAATTCTCTTCATTCTATGCCTACTCCCACCGACAAACCCCCGGTTATCTTACTTGATAAATTTGGGAAAGAATTAGCAAAGGGGTATGTTGTGACGGATGCTAGTGCTAAAACGTGTCACTTCAAAACTGTTGGTATTGACGAAAAGAAAGTTTATATCGAGGAAGTGATTGATCCCAATGCTCGTTTGTTCGACCCTCCTCAAGGTGGTTTCGATACTTTGGGAGGCTTTGTTCAAGATGGATATGTGATTTGGCTTGAGAATAGGTTAAAGTATGTTTGACTTCGATTATCTTATTTTCTACAACTCTTTAAATTTCGGACATGGTTTGTTATAGTTAGTTTAAGTTTGGTCGGATGAACTCTTTACTTGTTATGATTAGTATGGATTTATGGATTATGTTGGTTTTGTGTAGTATGGATTATGTATTATGGATTATGGATGATGGATTATGTTTATTGTGTTTGGTATGGATTGTGGATTATGTTTGTTGTGTTTGGTATAGATTATGTATTATGGATTAAGCTTATTGTTATTTATTCATTTATTTTTGTTGTGTTTCAAATGGATTATAATGTTTGTTAATTAGGTGGGAAAAAAATTGGGAAACATTTCAAATAAATAATTTTTTTATTTGTAATTAAATTTTGTAACGGGAATATCCGTTACAAAATCCGTTACTAATTTTTATGCATTTTCGAAATTAGTAACGGATATAACCGTTACTAATTCGTTACAAACCGTTATTTATTTTTTCAAAAAACCAAAAAAGTTGTACATTTATCCGTTACTAAACTAATTTGTAATGGGTATATTCGTTACAAAAAAGATATTAGTAACGGGTATATCCGTTACAAATATCCGTTACTAATTAGTAATGGATATATCCGTTACCAAAATCTGTTACAAATTTGCAATGCAAAAATTGTAACGGGTATATCCGTTACAAATAATTTTTGTAACGGATATTCCCGTTACAAATCGGGCCATATGGTGTAGTGGAGAAGGGAGATTAGAGCCAACGGGCTTTGCGACGCCGATCGACGACCGTTCGTCCGTCAGATTTTCTCCAGATTTTAGATTTGAACTCGTGGAGGTAAGACCTACGTTTTGATACTACTTAGGCCGTGTTTGGCCAAGTTTGGTAAAAATCTTAATTTTAGACTTTTGGGAAAAACATGTATAAACTTGTAGGAATTTTCTCAAATTCGAAATTCGACGTTTATTTAGCCTCCTAGTCGATCCTTCAAAGTTTGGGGGAAATTGCACGAGGTATGAAGTTCTAACTTGTGAAATATAGAGAAATACATGTTTTATATTTCGACGACGAAATTGAGATCCGGGCAAAATCCATGTGTTAATTGTAGGCCCGTTACTTATGCACGCGTTAAATTGTGAAAAGCATGTCTACTTTTACACGAGCACGTTGAGTTGTCTATGTGGGTCAAAGGGGAGTCTTATACAAATTCATGCCGGAGTAAGCTTCTCGATGTTTGAGAATTTGAGTAGCGACGACTACTGTGCATGGTTGTAGGCTTGGACTTGCCATGGCACTTGTAGGATGTAATGGTTGTAGGCTTGGACTAGCCATTGACATCGCGGTTTAAGGCTTGGACTTGCCGCTACGGGATGAAGGCGTATTTTTCTCCCTAGAGACTATTGATATGACTTATGAGATTAAAGCATGTTTTGTCATATATTGCATATGTTGGAACTTGTACGCTCAACATATAGCTGAGCAGTGGAGATGTACTCCATTGCAGGTAAAAAGAAAGACAAGAAGAAGCGTGATGAGTGAGGACGTTAAAGAACGCCAGGGGAATCACTTGTATATGTTTTGTTTAAATCTTAAAACTTGTATAAGGATTTGAGTTTTCATAGTATGTTGTAATATAATCTGAACTTAGATTTAGTACTTGTAATCCCTAGTAAACGCTCTTGTATTTATGTTTTGAATGATGGAATAGAGTGGTTATATGTTGGTTTGGAATTGGAAGAACCTTGAGTGGGAAAGCTGCAGTTTTGGGAGTTGCTGATAGAAATCAGTCGACTGGTTTTTGATCCAGTCGACTGGACCGCTGTGTTGGATTGGTTACTGCTTTGTTTCGTCTGAGGTTTAGTCGACTGGGTTGAGAAAACAGTCGACTGGATAGAGCCCCAGGCCATGACATTCTGCTAGAGTAGGGTACCAGTTGACTGGACTTCTTCAGTCGACTGAAAATTTTAGGCACCAGTCGACTGGGTCCCCGACACAGTCGACTGGGTGGGCTGTTATGATTGGAAACCTTGCTGTTTGAGATCACCAGTCGACCGGACCCTTGATCAGTCGACTGGTCCTCTGTTTTCAAAACCGTTTTCTTTTGAAAGGATTCAATTGGCCAAAAACTTTTTATAACTCTGAATTTAATGAATCTTAATAATGTTTTCCGCTGCTATTTGACTTTAATGGAACTGGATAAGCCTTGATGGCGTGCCACGTGTCCTATTTCCACGCATAGTGGGATGGGTCGTGACAATATCAACTTGGGTCTGTGCATCGATGTTGGCTCCCAAGGTCTCCAGTTCGTTTAAATAACCAATTTTTTTTTAAAACATGTTCTTTGACTGGAGTCCCTTCCGACATCTTTGCACTCATTATCTTCTGTATAGCTACCTGTCTGGCAGGCCTGCCATGCTCCCCAAACATCTTTTTCAGGGATTCGATAATGTCACTGGCAGAATTGTTCGACTGGAATTGGTGTTGCAACATACCATCCATTGAGGCCAGAATGTAGCAATGGGCCATTCCATTCGACTTTTTCCATTTATCGAACTCGCGTCTGGCAGTTGTTGAAGCATTTTTCGCGGGTTCTTCGGGGCATGGGGTGGTGAGGACATATATGTGATTCTTCGCAATTAAAACGATGTCAAGGTCTCGTTTCCATTATGTGTGGTTATTTCCAGTTAACTTGTTTTGAGCGAGTATAGTGGCAAGTGGACTAAATGTAGATCCAGACATTATGATTTACTGTAAAAATCAAAAGACAAAATAAATATGGATATCAGATTTTGACAGTTTGAAATAAAAGAATCCTTAAAACTCTTATTTTAAAAACAAAGTTGCCGGAATATTGAAAAAAAAGAACAAAGCGTCCGTGTGGTGGTCAATGTTCGATCTTTCGATTTATCAATGACTTGTCCGCTATGTAACTCTTGCAAAAATAAGTTATGACTTCCGAACCTTTTTGATCTCTAAGTTTATGAATAATGCCCCGCGTGGGATCCCTTATTCATAGCTTAGCTAGTGTACACCATTAACTAGGATCCAATCACAACCGCCTCAAGTAGCGCCTCCGTGTGGTGGTCACCCTCTGACACATCTGATTGATCCTATCCATAGGAAGTTCACATCTAGTAACCAATGAGTAGTGTACCCTCCGTATTGAATGATCACCCCTGGCGAAGTGACATAGAATGCACTACTCATCTTACAATGAACCATTAATGGAAGATCGTGGGTGTTATAATAAGACCCTCTCCCACTAGATTTGATAGAAAAGAATTTTGCTTTTGAAAAATTGTTTCCACACATTACCCATAAACATCCAATGTTTACTAATGCGTTGAAAATGGTTTTTGAATTATATTTTAGAAAACTTGTTTTACTTGCATGCAAGTTGTAATAATATAATTAAATGCCAATCACAAACAAAGCACATAAAACAAAAAACTAAAATGAAATAAAAGCATCCAAACGATGCCTCTATCTCCCATAACTCTATCTCCATAAAACCTCCTTCTTGGTTTGATCGTCTCCAACTCCATCTTCGTAGATAACTGCTTGCTCCTCCATCTTCATGGGTTTTATAATTCTATTACATTGCTCTTATGCTTCTTTCAAAGCTTATAATTTATCCAGAAATAGAAATTAACAAGAAGAAAATAAAGAAGGCTAGGGAAAGTGGTGCGACTTTCCTTTTCGTAGGATTGAAGTCGTAGCGCCCTTTATACATGCCTTAAAATCAAACCAATAATTAAATACAACAAACACCAAACACAAACATTGAAATACAAAAATAAAGTATTTGTTGATGATCGGTGCCATGAGAGATAGCAGACTAAACTTGCTGCAAAAGGGTTAATCGTACGCACATCCACGCATATATAACAAATATGTGTAGCTATTGGAACCCCTAATTGATTCACATAGTTTATGCACTAAATTAGAACTCAAAACAACATCTCAGTTCTCTGTCACACTTCGATCGATCGATAGAGGTTCGATTGATTGAACCTTCGATCGATTGAACTCGATTGAATTTTCAATTTCACAGAAAGGTTTGAAAAATTTTACAACATAATAAAAAAAATATAGTATATATTTAAAAAACTTTAAAACTATAAACTAAACACATGGACAGAGAATCGCTCTCGATCGATTGAACACCATTCGATCGATCGAACAGAACCATAGTTCGATCGATCAAAACTAGTTCGATCACTTGAGAATAGACGCAGTTCAATTGATCGAGACTACTTTGATCGATCGAATCCATCATGCATCCAATGCAATCACAGATTTGTATTCTGCTGCATAATCACTGCAGAAACAGATCTGTGACGATGCAGTTTAAAAAATAGTCCTAAAATCAATATGTAAATCAAAACTAGTGTTCCAAAATGCATCTATAGATCCAAACAAGCATGGCTCAGATACCAATTGATGGAAAAATAGGTTTGAAAGTTATTTTAAATGCGCAACGAAAATATAGAGTTACAAAACTTTATTGGTAGCCCAGGATCTACTACTCGTCAATTCCATAGATGCATACATAAGAAGGGAACAAGAAATAATTCCTCAGGTACCAATTCTGAATTTCTTTCTCCTGGATGGTGCAGCAGCTTCCACTAGGCTGTCTTCACTCTTATGACTCCTACGAATGCTTCCTGGAAAGACTAGAGATGGTAGGATCTCTAATAAGAAGGATGGAGAGGATTTGGGAGCTCTAAAATAGTTTCTGCAACTTCTGGCTTATTAAAACGATGAACTCCTTTTTATGGACATAGCAGCCCTATTTATAGATTCCCATAACCGACCTAAAGTTCAAGCGATTGAAGTGGCTACGATCGATCGAACATTCGATCGATCGAACCACCTTAGAGTGATCAAACCTGTCCAAACTTCAATCGATCGAGACACCTTCGATCGATCGAACCTGTCTTGGCATCATCCTCATGTGCCTTTCCAAGCATCCTAACGGAGCTAAGAGTGGGACCTCCTAGGCTATTTATTGTTGGCTCAGACCAGTTGTTAATTCTCATGACCAAACTCTTTGATCAGCAAACCAACCAACTGATCAGTTAACGTTTACTCTACTATAAAATGATAACTGAACTCCAACACAAAAGAACATATCCGAAGCGATAACTAAACTTGTATGGTGTACTAATGTCCCTCTACCTTCCGCATTCGTAATCATATTCAGGTAGTCGGATAACTGTTACTGTCAACCTGAATAATGATTACTTCTTATATTCCTTGAGTCCCATTCACCTCTCATGATTACCAATCATGTTGATAACTATTTATCAACAAGACTGCAGTTCTCAATAATCAACTTAGTGACATTCTGAAGGGAATGCTTACTTTGAATCAGAGGGTAGATTCTATCTTGACAATATATGTTCACAAACCTATGAATATGTGTGGATATCACAATTTTCTCTTTTATTCCCACAACTTTTTCATATAAAATCTTTTCCAAATTCAAATTCAAATTCAAAAATGAGTCGCCACCTAATTTTTTAAAAGGGGAATTAAGAAACCATTTTAAAAGCAAACTGATCTTTTGCGACACCAAAGACAAACTAGGTCCGGGGATTATGGAATGAAAGAGGAAGGAGCCCGGCGGACTAAAACACCCCCTTTCATCCTATCTTGCTATAGGCCTCTACTCAACATCATTTTTAATCGAATTATTAATCTAAGCATGCCCTCAACTAATACATATATATGTATACTTTACAAAAAGCATGTCAAAAGGGTGTAAGATTGCTAATGGTAAAATATCATTCATAAGTCAAATAGTTCAATTAGCAAGCAATATGATATGCAAATAAGGAACTAGAGAACTTACCCGGGATCCAGCCGTGGAATAGATATGTGTAATGCATGCGAACAAATAAAAACCTAGAAAAGAAGTCTCTAATCACATATAAACACATATGGCAAGACCTAGTCTAAGGTGTTGTGCATGGAGTCGAAAATCAATAAAATCAAGAAATTAAAACAAACTAGAGGAGATTTTGAGAAATTGTACCTTGATAGCGCTACAAAACATAGGGTTAGTTCACATACTTTAAATAAAATATATCATTAAATCCTAAGTAACAAGTCCTAATACAAGGTGAATTCTATTTACAAGCTATGAACTATTCATTGATTTGGATCATTTAGCCTCTGGTTTTAAGTTTAATCAATCATTGTTAAAGCATGGTATAAACCCTAGGTCATGAAAATATCATTTTGGCCATTATTTAAAAGATTGATTAAAATTGTGACGGGATTCTGAAAATTGCTGAGAGCAGATCAGAACTTCAAAGAAATAAAAGGCATGGTTCCCATGGTTTGATCTTGGTGATTTTTAGACCCCAATTGCTTATGTGAGTCTAGTTTTTAATCCAAAAAGAAAATCAAAGTTTGAACGGTTGGATCTCTGGGAATTAAACAAACACTAGACATCACTCAGAACTTCATAACTCTCTGTCCATAGTTCTTGTACGATTTTCTAAAAATAGTAAAAAAATCTAAAAGACTCTAATATTTTTAGGGGATCTTAGTAACACATTAAAGTTCACAGAAAAAATTATTTGGGGTCATTAATGCTTGATTGGGTTTCTGATTTACTCATTAAAAAAGGGTGTTGCTATTCTGAAATTCTGGACAGATTGTTGTTGCCAAAAACTCATGGCCAAACCATTTTAACCATGGAATCTTGTTAAAACAAAAATTACAGTGGTAGAACTTTGAGTTATAGATACCTTCCCGTTGGTTTCATTCAGTTTCAACGGTTCGATGTTTAGCTAAAAATCCTTGATCAAAGGTGGTCATTGACTTCACTGCTCCATTCGTCAAGTTCAACTTTGTTTGTTAACCCCAACTATTAAACCATGAAGTTGGGCTTAAACCAAACTACTTCTCCTACCATTTGATGGTCATTGGGGACTAAGGACACTTAAACTTGTGGATTTTAATGAAGTATGAAGAGACTTCATAAAACCTCAATCCAATGAATCTAAACCATGGATATAAGTTTAGACTCAAATTATTCCTCCAACCATTTGATGGTCATTGGAGGATAAGGACATTTAAACTTGTGGATTTTAATGAAGTATGAAGAAACTTCATAAAATCCCAAAGTAATGAATTCAAACTATCGTAAAAGTTCAAGCTCATTAACTCAATACACTAATATCGGCCTTAATCCCCTCATAAATCATAAGTTTATAAGAGTACTAGGGGTTTTTAAAAGATTCAAGTAAGACATTAAAAGTCTTATGAATCTTAAGAAATAAACATAATCAAAAGGAAGGAGACCAAAGTTCTACTTCAAAATTTATTTAAGCTTTAAAACCTAAGCTATTTTGATCCAAACTCATGAAATGAAAGTTCAATCACAATATTGGTGGTGTGTGATGAAATGAGGTGAGAAGAGAGTTTTCGAAAATGTGTAAAGAGCCTAAAAGATTTTAAATATTGTGATTGAACTACTAAATAAACTAATTACTTTAGAGGTTATCTCTAATTATCCTCAACTCTTTTGTTGCTTTAGGACCTTCTAAATGATGATCAAGCTGTTCTTCTAACTCCTTATAATTCTACTTCTCTCTTAATTTAGAAAGTTTTTGAAGGAGAATCAATGTTGGGATCCTAACATTCTCAAATTTCAAGTAAAAAGAGAAGATCCTTTGTAATGGGATATTCACCTCTCTTATATAGGCAAATTTTGAGAGGGTATTCTAGTAATTTCATAGCAAGAAACCCTAATTCGGATGTCCTTTTAAGGGTACAAACGTACTATATCAAAGCTGGCAGTCACAAAAATGTGGCACTCAATGGAGATGGAAGTGGCACTCACCAATTGTCGTGCGACACTCACCAATTGCCGGCGTGGCATTCGTTGAATGCTGGAACGACACTTCATGAATGCCGCAGAGGACTCCACAGACTGCCGTCTTTTGTGAATTTTCAATTTTTCGTGGCATTTGGTGAAACTTGCAGCATTCACAGAATGCCACTCCAGAGACTGTCGTACGGCAACCCGTGACTGCCGCAACTATCGTCATGTGCCGGTTTTGTTTTTTTTTTTTTTTTTTTTTTTTTTTTTTTTCTATTTTCCTTTTTCTTCTTTGTTTTGAATCGAAAGAGCCTTTTAGAGAGCTTGATTCACCTTTGGAAATTCTAGATTGGCCGTTCCTTGTCATCATCGGATCTTAGAGGTAACACTCCCCTAAGTTTAATAGTTCGGTCAAACTTAGGGTGTCTACAGTTTGCCCCTCTTCGGCAGAGCTTGCGAAGCAACGCGTATCACAAGCGAATGTCGAAGCCTATATGAAGACAAGCCTTTGATCGGGCTATTGAACTTAGGTAAAGACAAAATGCGTTGCAAAAACGGTAGGCAAACGGTTCATGCTGGTCATGCTCAACGGTGAGCTGCCTACGTATCCTTTCAGGAATCAGACTGAGACATAGTTCGGGCCAAGGGCAAACACACACAAACATAAGTAGCCATACAGATGAATGCACCTATCCTATCATGATGCACGTGCTCATGTAATGATGACTGTTGATGCAATTACACGCTCTATAAAATGACGTGATTTTGAGATCATGCCACCTCGACGTAACTAGATGTAATCCAAACCCTATGCTATTCAATGCTCTTGGTTATTCCGACTCCAAGATGAGTCACCTTCAGAATTTGAAGCTTCTGTAACTAACGTGTTGATTCTTTCTAAGACGTGTGGCCATCTCTACCGAATAAACAAACATGACGTGACTGGGCAACGCTTTGCGACTTAAACCCCGGTGTCAACACAAGTTTGCTTCCTCATATGTTTTTTCAAAATGATCCGCAGCCCTTCGGCCCCGTCAGACATGTTTTCTCAAAATGATCCACAACCCTTGGCCTCGTCGGATATGTTTTCTCAAAATGATCCGCAGCCATGCGGCCCTGTCGGACTTGTTTTTTTAAAATGATTATAGACACCCAATTTTGATGACACTTATAGGATTTAGGGTGGACAGCGTCTTGGAGGATTCGATGATAAAAAGTACCCCGTGGAAGGTACTGGATTCCACACAACTGAAAGATCGAACTTCGAAAAGTAACTTCAAGCTCAGAAAAGCCCTTTTCCATGGATAAATCCCGACTTTGTCAAAATCGTCTCTCAGAACTCATATTCACTCAGGGTCATATGAACATTAAAAGATCTAAACGCAGTATTCTAGATATCTAGAGATTCAATTTTAAAGAAAAGATCGAAAACAACGCGCATTGGAAAGCAATTTTGAAAAGACGTCGTTTGATTTCAACAAGACGATGAAAGTTTCTGTAATAACCTGCATTTTCTTGCATTGTCATATTTAAAATTATATATATTTTGTCTGCTTTTATTTTCAATCCTTATGTGAAAAATTTATTTCTTGACTAATCTCATTATTGAAATTACTTTTGGGGTCAAAATGCAATTTTCATAAAAACTGGCAATACCTGTGTTAAATTTCAAATCTGTATTTCAAAACGGTGGAATTATTTCTTTTAAAACTCAAACTGTATTTTTATAAAATCAGAAAACTATTTCTAACATTAAAATGAATTTTCTGTATTTTTGTGATAAACACCGTGTCACGAAAATACTAGTTTAGGTTTAAAACTGTCCGCGCAGTGTTAAACTTCCACAGAATTTTGGGAGTAACTGATTGGACAAATTTCTTTATACCCAATTATTATTGCTAAAGTTTTCCCTTAGGCCTTGTTTGGCAAATGCTTGTAGTATGTGTGTTGTCCTAATGCCATAAGCTTGATTCCCAAACACACCTTGACCCACACCAACTCCACCTACCCTTTCAATTATCAATGGAGCATTATGAATTGCAAGTGTATATTTACACATCATTGCTGCACTTTCTTTGTAATTAGTGGAGATTAATGGAGAATGAGTGGGATGTTAGGCAAATGTTTTCTAAGTGGGAGTTTGAGTATTTATACACCCAACCACACTACACATTCTACACTCCTAACATAGAGAGCTTGAGAGAGTCACATAGAGAGATAATAATTTCAGAATTTGAAGAGCTCAATCCTCCATAGCCAAGCTTGAAATTGGAGATTCTTAATTCTTGTATTTCTTTCTCAACAACTTCTTCAATCTACATCACGGTGAGTATTACTAACTCACTCAAAATGTAACTCATTCCTTATTTACTGATTTAGGTAGTTAATTTTAACAGTAGCAGAATTTTGTTTTTAGATTTTTGGTTAAGAAAACGAATGAAATTTAAGGTTCTGCCCGCGTTGTCCCAAGCAAAACTCGATTCTGCACACTTTTCGTCTAATGCAATTTTCTCAGATTTTGCACCGTTTGGGCAGAAAATGAGGATTACAGTAGCAGAAAAAGTATATTAGAAATTCAATCTAATATTTTCTCTTTTAATTTTAACAGTAGCAGAATTTTGTTTTCAGATTTTTGTTAGGAAAACGAATGAAATTTAAGGTTCTGCCCGCGTTGTCCCAAGCAAAACTCGATTCTACACACTTTTCGTCTAATGCAATTTTCTCAGATTTTGCACCGTTTGGACAGAAAACGAGGATTTCAGTAGCAGTTTTTAGAATGCTATTAGTTATGTTTAAAATGATTAAGGCAATGAATTACGAATTTTCAATCCCCGTACGCGTATTATTTCTTTAATTCTGTGAATTCCTTTATGTTTAAAGTTTGATGACATTCATGTGGAGTCAGTTGTACATGCATGGTGAGTGTTGGTAGTGTGTAAAAGAGTAATGATAGTGTGGAAAAGAGTAATGATTGTGTGGAAAGAGTATGAGTTTGAGTTGTGGTTGTGGTTGTGGTTGTGATTGTGGTTGTGGTTGTGGTTGTAGTTGAAAATGCGGAAGAGGGTGTCTTTGAAATGCGAAGGTGGCAAATATGGACACTCCCTGACGCCCATGGAAGCGTTAAAGTGTGTGAAGCCGAACTTGGACACTCACTGGCACCCATGGAAGTGCTAAAGTGTGGCCTATGGACACTCCCTGATAACTCGAGTCTGGATACTTGTGAGGGGGTTGCCCCGGTATTTGCATGGCGGTTAGGGTATTCAAAGTGTGAGGCATTGGACACTCCCTGGTACCCCGGACCAAAGTGTGAGGCAAACTGGACACTCCCTGGCGCCCCGTTGCTAAAGTGTGGCTATCTTAGTATTTCAAAGATACCAGGAGTAGGATAGAGGGTTGTTGGGTGTTGTCGAGAGAAAAGAGTCGGATAGATGAGATGGTGCATTGTTCTCATACACGGTCACATATGTGTGAAATTATCTTTTAAATAATGTTGTGGTTGTTTTCTAAAACGAGCTCTTTATCATAAATATAAACTTGTGGTATTTAAATGGAAATGGGAAAAAGGTAAATGAGTATGTTTTTACATTCAAAGTATTGTTTTTAATACTCACCAGCTTCTTGAAGCTGACGGCGTTGATGCGTCCTGGACATTCGTGTCCAGGCTTTGCAGGTAATAATCAGGATGAACCGTATGATTATGCTAATTGAGATCAGTTGCTGAGAAGAGATGTTACTTTTATATGTTTTATGTTTATGTGCTTTAAGATATGTTTTGGTTTTGTAATAAGGATGACTGTAATAGACTTTAAGTATTGTTTTATTTTCAAGGCGGTCTGTGCCTTAGTAAACCCCGTACCATAGGATGTAATAAGTTAGAAAAATTTTTATGAGCCCTGATTACCCTACTCTGATTAATGGTTTTATGTTGTTCGACGTTTTGGGACGGAATCGATCCTTCAAACTGTCGCGACCTACGGGTCCATAAAGGAAATTAAACGCTTTCCATATTTATGCTACGTCGGGGCGTGACAGTTTCGAAGGACTTTCGGGCTTCGATTGGACTTCAATTTTCATTCCAAAACCTCTGGGAATATTTTTATACTGAAATTCAACCTGAAAGCTTTCCAACGGTACGAAACGGACAATTTCGGACACCAAAAAGAATTTTTACAAAAATCTAGAAAAGTAGTGTACTTGGAACTTGAAACAGGGCTTGTGGGCAACCAGGGGAACCAAAGAAGGAGATGGCAATTTTGGGTTGTGGGGTGGCGGGTCCCACCATAACCGCCACCTATATATTATGTTTTCCATTACATTTTTCTGGTTCCAGACCCTTCTAGAAGGCTCCCACTGTGAGGAAATTGCCTGGAAATTGCGTTTAGACGCCGAAGTGGCCATTTTAACCCTTTTCAGCTCTCTGAAAATCCTGTTTTAACCCTGTAACTTAAGAGATAAGTCTTAAAAACTCTATATAAGATCTCATGCATCTCATGTGAGATCATCTTGGAAGATCTTGAAGATACAAGAGAATATACAAGATATAGGAGGAAGTACACACAAGTATAGGAAGATACACGTATACTTTGAATATACTTTCAATTTAGGAAAATTCTAGAGAGAGAGAATCATGATTTGAATTTTGATGAACTTAGGCTTATTATATCACAATTTGAACATCAATTACATCCCTCAACTTCCATGGACGAGTGCTTGAAGAACACTTGAAGAACACTTGAAGAAGAAGATCTTTAATTCAACTTTGGTTATATAATTAAGAATCCTCCAAGAGGTAAACACTATAATTCATCTCTAATTCCTATTATATATATATATAGATCTATAAGATTTGGATCTAGCTTCGTTTTATTTTATTTGTAGAACACTCATCTTCTTCATCTCTTGTTCTTCACACACTCACATAGCTAGATCCAAATCTCTTTTGATTTTCATTGATAATTCATAATTAGATATTATTTTTCACTTTGATTTTCAATTTTGATTTCATTCTTATGTTTTAATTTAAATCCGTGCATACATGATAATATATGTATGTATCTATTTTGAATTCTATGATGGTTTAGAAGTATGATCTATGAAAGGGATGATTCCTATGTTTATACCCATCTCTTGATTATTTCTATTACCTAGAATTCCTATAGAAATTCATATCCAATAGGATATTTGTAAGTCCCTTTGATCCATGATCTAAAGTTCTTCATAGAACTTGAGGGCTAAATTGATTGGAAATCATGATAATTAAGTTGATCTATGAATTTGATCTCTCAAATAAGCTTCAACCAACATCTAAGATGTTTTTCTCACACTTTAAAATGAACTAGATAAAAATTCAGTAAAATAGATTGGTTTTGCCTATAAGATTTGGTCCATCAAAATCCATAGTTTGATGGACTTCAATTTTTTTGGGTAAACTTTTATGAATTAGCTTTCATCCGGTCCATTTTGAGAGCTTCTAGGATCCATATGCTATTTTTAGAAATTGTTGAGAAATCGGTTGACAGATTTGAACAAAGTTTCTTTGTGCTTGAATTTCAGAAAATCTGTAATAGTTATTGATGTTCCACTTTTTGGGGATGATTCCTAACTCATGTATCTATTTGCCGATGTAAAATTGTGAGCATATGATCGAGTTAAGATCGTTTTCTAAGCATTTGAAGTTAACACAACTATTCTGGAATTTTCTAGATTTAACTACAATTATGATTATGTATACAAAATGATCATACCTTGATCACTCAACAACAATTGATGAATAAAATTTGGTTTAGAAATCATCTAGGATAATTGGATGAGAGATCAAAAGCTTAGATCAACTTGATTAATATGATTCATGAATCTCTATTATGCTTCTATTATACTTTACGTTCCTTTGTCAAATGATACCAAATTTCCAGAATAACAGAGTTTGTTTAAACAAATTTTCAGAAACATTAAGATCATGACATGTCTATGGGATTATTTTTTTCATAAATTACAGTAAAATAGATTTCTTTTGACACCAAATAAAGCTTCACATGATTTTTGTAGAATTAATTATGATTTTTACAAGAACAGTGGACAGTCCTGATCCACTATTTCCAAAACTCTTATTTCTCAAACTTCAAAAATGGTAAAGAGGTTATACTTTTTGGAGAAGTTCCCTAAGACATGTATCTAACTTTCTGTAAAAGGGTTTTAACCCAGCTCATGTTTAAGATCACTTTTGATAGGATTCCTTAGAGGTTGCTGAATCTGGAAATTTGATTGATGACATGTCTTCTTTGTTTTTCATGCATATCATTTGTTTGTTTGTGTTTTTGCAATTCTTGGGTATTCTTTGGTGTTTTAGTACAGATAATTGAATTCCGTGAATCCGGACTTCGATTTGTGATCTTGCCTCGTCTACATGTGGCATAGTGCCCATGTATCGTGTACCTTCTCTATCCTTTCTCTTAGAATTTTTCTAGGTTTACAACTTTGTTTTCAACAACACAATTCCTTTAGGATAGTCTCCATTTATATGATTATTTATTAGAGACATCTTATCTAGGATTGTTACATGATTGCATTACACGTTTCCATTTCTTTTTACTTTTGCCACTCCGCTTGAGTCAACCCAATGTAAGTTCTCTTGTTCCCTTTTACATATCATGACATGTTTCCTTTATTTTGCATCGGTCCCGGGCGGGACTAGCCACTGTAAGTACACCTCTCCCTTGTATTGCATATGCATCCGACTTCTACTTGATTTAATCTCTTGAAATGATTGTCATTAGATGTTCCCTTTTGACATGTATATATCATCTAGTATGTTTGAGGAAACAACATCAATTATGAATTAAGAACAAGGATATTTGAATCAAGGCCTACCATTCGGTAGGGCGAGGAGGGGGTGCTTTAGTCCTGCTTGGGCTCCTTCCCCTCTCATACCAAGACCCCCGAACCTAGTTTCTGCTAATGAAGGGCGATTAACCTTATTCAATTTTGGGCGAGTCAAACTTGAGTTTCCTAATTCCCGATAAAAATTAGGTGGTGACTCTTTGTCTCTAGGACCTCGAATCTGGTGGTCCACAATCTGGCGACTCTGTTGGGGATTTGAACATGAAACCGATGGTTTGACTTGAGCCAAAGAATATCCTTGTTATTAATTCGATAACCGTGTTGTTTCTGCCTGCATTTGCACTTGCATTGTTTTCTCACCGCGACTGCTTGAGACCATTGCCTTGAGGGTAGAGGACCCTCTTTCCTCTATTTGTCAAGAGTTTTGTAGCATATGGTCACCATTAGCCTTGTACCGCTTGAGGTATATAGAGCCCATGTGTGAATGGCACGCCCTCGGGGAGGCGGTCACCTACACCGCTGAGCTTGCTAATGGACCCTTTATGAGACTAAAGCACGGCCTTTGCATATAGTTTTTGTAGAACCCTTTAATTAGGATCTTGTTTATCATCTTTGATTAGGACAATGTGATGAATTATTTGTGTTTTCCCGTAAGGGATTATGTGGATGATGAGGACGTGTATGCAAAGGCATCATCAAACCTTGTATGGTAGATTTCTCTAGAGTAGTATGGTCTTTATCCAAACATCCAATTATTATCTAAGGACAAGTTTTGAAAATTTTGAAAATATAAGCACTTCTTTGAAAAACCTGAGTTTTTTGAAAATTCCGGGAATATCCCTTTTTGAAAATTCACTTTGAAATTCGTTTTGAAATTCACTTTCACAAAATCCCTCCAAAATTCTCCCTAGATTATAGAGAATTTCAAAATTTCTACTTTGATGATTCAATTTTAAAACCTCCTCTCAGATGTTAGAAAATTTCAAAATTCCTACCTTGGTTTTCAAAAGAAATCATGATTCCACACTTTGATGATTCAATTCTAGGTTTTAGAATTTCAGAATTTCCTGCCTCGATTTTCAAGAATCATGATTTCACACCACAAGCATTGATGGTTCAAAAATATTTTTGAAATTTACAAATCTCCCCCTATCTTTCAAGATTTTCATGAAAAGTTCAATTTTGTAAACATGAGCCATCAAGAATTTCAAAGCTAAAAATCCTTGGATAAAGATTAGATTAGTAAGATGATTAGCATACTCAAGGAATCTTATGTGCTTATATGCTGATATGCTAGGTCTAAGCTAGATTAAGGTGCATTGCATTTAGATTAGATTGCATTTCATCTACATTGCATACATTAGACGAGCATTGCATAAATGACTCACGAGTGCGACGCCTCTAATACACTTTCGAAAAAAGATTTATTTTCTTCAGAATTTCGAAAAAAAGATTTCTTCAATTTTAGAAAATATTTTTGAAAAAGGAAATGATTTCAATCCACTTTTTGTAAAATTTAATTCTTTGAAAATTCTTTTGCAATAAAAATACCTAATTATTTGAAAATCCCTAATAAAAGAGAAGCGAAGATAGGACCAACAAGTTGTACTCCCTCCTGGGTTAGAGCTCCGAATAGCCGTTTGCTCAGATCAGGATTTGAATAAGGAACAGCCGAGTCGACTAGGGTTGTGAATATAACATACGAAGCTAATATGGAAGCCAGAATGGCCGCAATGCAAGCTGCGTTAGATCAGAGCAGAGAACAGAATCGGGAACAACTTGCCACTATGATGAGAATGATTGAGCAATTGACTAATTTGCCACCACCACCGCCTCTGGTGCATCATGAGGAAGAAGACTTTGGGGAGACAGTTCAACCAAAGGTTCAGCTAGATTAGGAAACTCAGGACAAGTTGGCTAAGATCGACAAGCTAGAGAGTGTGATCAGGAAAAGCAAAGGGGTGATGATTATTGGTTCGATATTGAAGGGTTGTGCAATGCTCCGAAAGCCAAACTCCCAGAAAAGTTCAAGATGCCTCATATCGAATTCTTCGACGGAACTGGAAATCCAAAGAGCCACCTGAGGCTTTATGTAGGAACTTTGTAGCCCATGGGCATTGGGTCTGACTATTTTGTCGTGCTATTTTAAAGAACTCTATGTGGAGTAGCACTGTCATGGTATTTGACCTTAGAATCAGCTGTGGCCAAAGATTGGGAAGCCCTGGCTAGAGCATTTATGGCTCAATACTCATACAATCAGTCATTCGATGTTACTACAAGAGATCTGGAAACCACTAGGCAAGAGTGTGAGGAATCCTTCGCAGGTTTCCTTACTCGTTGGAGGGTTAAGGGTGAACAGATGACGAGCAGGCCTACTGAGAAAGAGCAAGTCCGAATGATCATCAAGAACCTGTAGCCTGAGTATCTTGAAAAGCTCCGTTTCCAGTCTATCATGACATTTGAACAACTATTTGACATAGGTACAATCGTCGAAGATGCAATCAGGGATGGGACAATCAAGAAAGAGACCATGATCAATCGAAGGCCAGTCTATCGTCAGTTTATTAATGTTAATGCATTATCTCCTCAACCTTTTCAGAAAGAACATCGAAGTACCACTATTACAAGAGGCAGTCAAAACCAGGGGCAGACGGGCAGTCAAGAGAGAAGAGGGAGTTTTCTGAATTGGGAATGTCTCTAAGCACAACATTGGAAAGAATGTTGGAAAGAGGGTACTTGAAGAAGTTAGATCCGATGCCGACTCTAGACCCACTTCCACAAAACTTTTGGATGGATTTATACTGTAACTTCCATCAAGGACATGGCCATGGTACCAACAAGTGTTGGAGGCGCAGACATGAAATCCAAGATCTAATTGATAATGGGATCATTACCCCTCCACGTACACAGCCAGATGTGAACAAGAGTTTGAAGGTTCCACCACTAAGAGATATCAGCTTCATTGAAATAGGGCGTGAATCCTACGACCCTACGGTGTACACATCACTGGACCAACCAGCCATGTCTATTGAGCTTCCAAAAGATTTGATGATTTGCACAATAAGAGCTGGAGAAGAAGAGATGGCATTTAAAGAATATATGAATGCTAGGATGACTGCTATGGAATCTACTATCAACCAAATCAGTGTGCTGCTTGTGAAAATGATGGGTGTGATAAAGCAATTGGCTGACACAACACCTCTGACTCCACCTCTTGCAACTTATGATGATAATGAGTGGTTTGAAAGATTGGCTAATCTAGAAATACAAACTCTGGATCAGGAAATCCTTGAGAAGCTCACCAAGAGTGGTTTACTAGAGAATGTGACCTGTAAGAGCAAAAGAATCGGTTACCACAAGCTTGATAGGGAGGGATTATTTCATATGCCCAATGCAAGGCCTTCAAAAAAGTTTAAAGGACCACTTCATTTGAACAAATATCCATTACCTGATATTGATGTATGGGTACCACAATTGCCAAAAGGACCAATTCAACATCAATGGGGAAAGAATACCAGAGTTGCAAGGAGAAACCAGAATCAAGGGCAAAAGAAAGAGAAGAGAGAATTTTCTAAGCTAGGAATGTCCCTGAGCAGCGCACTTGAAAAAATACTAGAGAAAGGGTACTTGGAGAAGTTGGAACCCAAGCCAGAACCTGATCCAATTCCACAAGGCTTCAAGACTGAGTACCACTGTGATTTCCATCGGGGCCTGGGCATAGCACAGATAGATGCTGGAGGCTTAGGCATGAAATTCAGGACTTAATTGAAAAAGGTATCATCATTTATCCACCTCAAAAGGTCCGAGGAATTAGCTAAAGAATTCAAGAATGAAGAACTTGGGAGAGCTTACGAGGGGTAGTATTGTGATGATGTTTGGAATAGCTGCTTGTTGAAACCAAATGGATGTTTAAAAAGGAATAAGCAAGTCACAGTGACGCTCCACTTGAGATCAAGTTGAGTCCAGTTCAGTTGAGTCTATTTTATGTTTTGAGTCTTGTCTATCTATCGTCAAGTTGTGCTTAAGTCTGTGTCGAGTACTGTAATCCTTCTAAGTAATGAAATAAAATCTTCATTTGCTTGATCTAATGCACCTTGTCATGAATGAATGAATCTCTGAAAAGTGTTATTTCTTTGATTATTGTGAAAAATACACTACTGATAATTTTGTGCATTGAAAAGAATCCTGAAAGGATCAAAGTTGATTTTGCTCTAATGCCGAAAAAAGCTAAGAATTGATTAGTTTTACTTTAAGAATCTTAAGATGCTTTTGCTTAAATCTTGAAAAGATATACTTGATAGTAACTCGGGACTAGCTTAAATCCTTGATCTTCCCATTCTAAAATCTTGAGCCCAGAAAAATAAGCTGTGCAAACCTGTCTAAACTGCGAGCCATGTACACTTCATCCTTGATGGTAGCCAAACACTTCAAATGAACTACTTCTCTCAAAAAAGAAAAAGAAAAAGAAGCTCGCTAGGATGAAAACCCAAAAGGGCGCCTAGGTAAAAGTTAGAGCATGAAAAGATAAGAAAATTTTGCGTGTTGTTTTCAAGAACTTGATCCTAGCCAGTCAAAACTTTAGAGAGAAAAGAAAAGAAAGAAGAGAAAAAGAGAATGTAGAAGATTGAGAAATCGGGAACTTGAATTATCCCAAAGCTTTGATTTAAGTAAACCCAAAAGATTTGAAGGGCTAATCTTGCTCTGAAAACATGTATGATGTATGATGAGAAATATAAAATTGGTTGGCTAGTGAAAAGGTGAAAAGAATGAACCGTCAAAATCACAAAGAGAAAAGAAAAAGAAAAAGAAAAGGAGAGGTAGTTTAGTTTCTTTCAACGCTACCACAAGTGACCTACTTCAGAATGTCTGTTTGATGACATGGCTTGAAAAGCCCCCTAATTCTTGAATCATTTCTCTTTCAAAACCTCCAGCCTTCGAGGAACTACGCTTGACCTGATTCCTACTTGGGGATACATAGGCAACCTACTCGGTTCGGTCACTACTCCTGAAAAACTCAGCCACATCTCAAATACCTTCTTTCAAAACTTGGCTGAACTACTTTGGACCTGATCCCCACTTAGGGATAAGTAGGCAAGCTTCCCTGACTCTCGGCCCCTGAACCTTGCAAACTAGGGGCAAAGCTTTCAAGTTTGCCTAGAGCCTCAAGATACCACTGCCACACTAAGGGCAAACTTCGTTAGCCCAAACCTCCATTTATCACCATCAACTAGGGGTAAACATCGTTTGTCTATACCCCCTCTCATATCATAAGCTAATCTTGAATCATCAAGTATATCTTTGAAAACATTTGAAATGAATTCTCTTATTCTATAAGCTAAGGCACTAATTCAAAGCACATTTCAGAGAAAGCAAAGGATTGATTGAGATCCATATGGAGTATTTTCAAGGCATTACTTTATCAGCCAAGTATTATCACAATAAGATGAGAAGTGCACATCCGTCAAACATGACAAACGCGCATTAAGATTAAGGAAAATTGGGTTTTCTCCTCCAAACTTCTATTTCAGTATCAAGAGTGTTACCTTCCTGTGTCAACGTCTATCATGGTCAAATCTATCGTCGTCTAATCTGTAATCTCAAGTGTGTGGGTCCAGAGTGATATACAATAAATTTTCAAAACTTTACGAGCATCCAAAGGTGGATACAAGTAGAAGTTCCAAACACTGTTATTGCATCAATTAATCATGCTAATCAGAAGACTGGCCTTGGATGTTGAGCTAAATTAGAGTGCCTTGAATGAATATCTGCTAGAATTGGTTAAAGACTAAGCTCATCAAGATCATCAGGTCTTTTGAGTACCTATTAAATGTGAATCAGAATTGCGACATTGGGAACTCTTGTTTTGACCCCGGATTGGTCCGATCATGATATATAAGCCTTAAGAGTGCCTGAAACTTGTTGGAACTGGTCTAAAGGACCCTTGGGAAATTGAATTTTGGTTAAAGAAAGGTCCCCAGACGTGAAGAATCGAGGGAACCACTGCTTAAAAATAGTTGAGAATCGATGATTTGCAGCGAACTCCTATTGTTTTGGGTTGATTATGTGCCATCCTGGAACTTGGACATTTGGGTCTTCTGTCAATCGAGAATTACATCCAGAAAGGATTTGCAGAAGATGGATCAGAATTCAGAATAGGGTCAGAATAAACCAGATGTATTTGCAAGAATATTTGAGCTGGTCGAAGCACCATCGTCAACTTCAGATCAACAGAGCCTCCAGAATAGAAGCTTTTCACATCTCTCAGAATTTTAGCAACCTCCCCAGTAGAGGACTTTCATCAATCGTCCAAGTGGTTAGGACTCTCAGGTATCGAGTTTAAGATTAGATCGAGTTTAAGATCAGGTCAAGTTTAAGACAGAATCGAGTTTAAGATTAGATCGAGTTTAAAATCAGGTCAAGTTTAAGACAGAATCGAGTTTAAGATTAGATCGAGTTTAAGATTAGGTCAAGTTTAAGATAGAATCGAGTTTAAGATTAAATCGAGTTAAGATCAGGTCAAGTTTAAGACAGAATCGAGTTTAAGATTAGATCGAGTTTAAGATCATGTCGAGTTTTAGATCGAGTTTAAGATCATGTCGAGTTTTAGATCAAGTTTAAGATCATGTCAAGTTTTAAATCGACTTTAAGATCATGTTTTAGATCGAGTTTAAGATCATGTCGAGTTTAAAATCATAGGTCGAGTTTATGACCACGCCCAAATATAAGAATAGGTCGAGTATAAGATCATATCATGTCTAGGATTAAGTTAAGACCTGTTGAGAATAAGACTTGTCTAGAACCCTCTTCATTAAGAAACCTGAATCAAACATGAGAGATTGTGTTAAAAGTTTCCATATGTGAGAGAAAGACGTTTCATTCCTTGCATTAGATTTTGCATCTAGGGAATCCTTGAGGATGATTCCTTCAACACTTGCACATTCACGTTTTTCTACTGCATCAGCATCCTAGGATAGGAGCATTTATCTATATTACTATTTGTGTGTTCTTTGTCTCCTTAAGTGCTTGAACTATGCCCTAGTCTGATTCCTGGAAAGGATACGTAGGCGGCTCCAGCGGAGCACGACCAGCAGCGGCTTAGATTTAGTAGCCTCTACCCAGCATTGCATTATTGCATTTCGTAATTTCTTGATTTTCTTTGATTTTGAATTTCTTGATTTTTGCAGATTTTTGTTTTTCCTAAAACCTCTCAGTATGGTTATTGGGTGCCTTCAAAGCTTTGTCACTCACTTGCAATTCACGTTGTTCACAAGAAGCTCTGCCAAAGAGGGGCAAACTGTAGACACCCAATTTTGACCACACTGATAGGATTTAGGGTGGACAACAACTTGGAGGATTCGATGATGAAAAGTACCCTGTGGAAGGTACTGGATTCCATATAACTGAAAGATCGAACTTCGAAAAGTAACTTCAAGCTCAGAAAAGCCCTTTTTCATGGATAAATCCCGATTTTGTCAAAATCGTCTCTCAGAACTCATATTCACTCAGGGTTATATGAACATTAAGTGTTCTAAACGCTGTATTCTAGATATATAAAGATTCAATTTTAAAGAAAAGATCGAAATCGACACGCATTGGAAAGCAATTTTGAAAACGACGTCGTTTGATTTTCAAAAAGACGATGAAAGTTCTAGAGGACTTTCGGGCTTCGATTGGACTTTAATTTTCATTTCAAAACCTCTGAGAATATTTTTATATTGAAATTCAACCCGACAGCTTTCCAACGGTACATAAACGGATGATTTCGGACACCAAAAAGCATTTTTACAAAAATATGGAAAAGCAGTGCACTTGAACCTTGAAACAGGGCTTGTTGGCAACCAGGGGAACCAAAAAAGGGGATGTCAATTTTGGGTTGTGGGGTGGTGGGTCCCACCATAACCTCCACCTACATGTTATATTCTCCATTGCATTTGTCTGGTTCCAGACCCTTCTAGAAGGCTCCCACTGCGAGGAAATTGCCTAGAAATTGCATTTAGACGCCGAAGTGGCCATTTTAACCCTTTTCGGCTCTCTGAAAATCTTGTTTTAACCCTGTAACTTAAGAGCTAAGTCTTAAAAACTCTATATAAGATCTCATGCATCTCATGTGAGATCATCTTAGAAGATCTTGAAGATACAAGAGAATATACAAGATATAGGAGGAAGTACACACAAGTATAGGAAGATACACGTATACTTTGAATATACTTTGAATTTAGGAGAATTCTAGAGAGAGAGAATCATGAATTGAATTTTGATAAACTTAGGCTAATTAGATCACAATTTGAACATCAATTGCCTCCCTCAACTTCCATGGATGAGTGCTTGAAGAACACTTGAAGAACACTTGAAGAAGAAGATCTTCAATTCAACTTTGGTTATATAATTGAGAATCCTCCAAGAGGTAAACACTATAAATCATCTCTAATTCCTATTATATATATAGATCTTTAAGATTTGGATCTATCTTAGTTTTATTTTATTTGTAGAACACTCATCTTCTTCATCTCTTGTTCTTCACACACTCACATAGCTAGATCCAAATCTCTTTTGATTTTCATTGATAATTCATAATTAGAGATTGTTTTTCACTTTGATTTTCAATTTTGATTTCATTCTTATGTTTTAATTTAAATCCATGCATACATGATTATATATATGTATCTATTTTGAATTCTATGATTGTTTAGAAGTATGATCTATGAGAGAGATGATTCCTATGTTCATACCCATCTCTTGATTATTTCTATTACCTAGAATTCCTATAGAAATTCATATCCAATAGGATATTTGTAAGTCCCTTTGATCCATGATTTAAAGTTCTTCATAGAACTTGATGGCTGAATTGATTGGAAATCATGATAATTAAGTTGATCTATGAATTTGATCTCTCAAATAAGCTTCAACCAACATCTAAGATGTTTTTCTCATACTTTAAAATGAACTAGATAAAAATTCAGCAAAACAGATTGGTTTTGCCTATAAGATTTGGTCCATCAAAATCCATAGTTTGATGGACTTCAAATTTTTTGGGTAGACTTTGATGAATTAGCTTTCATCTGGTCCTTTTTGAGAGCTTCTAGGATCCATATGCTATTTTTAGAAATTATTGAGAAATCGGTTGATAGATTTGGAACATAGTCTCTTTGTGCTTGAATTTCAGAAAATCTATAATAGTCATTGATGTTCCACTTTTTGGGGATGATTCCTAACTCATGTATCTATATGCCGATGTAAAATCGTGAGCGTACGATCTAATTAAGATCATTTTCTAAGCGTTTGAAGTTGATACAACTATTCTGGAATTTTATAGATTTAACTACAATTATGATTATGTATACAAAATGGTCATACCTTGATCACTCAACAACAATTGATGAATAGAATTTGGATTAGAAATCATCTAGGATAATTGAATGAGAGATCAAAAACTTAGATCAACTTGATTAATATGATTCATGAATCTCTATTATGCTTCTATTATACTTTACGTTCCTTTGTCAAATGATACCAAATTTCCAGAATAACAGAGTCTGTTTTAAACAATTTTTCAGAAACCTTAAGATCATGACATGTCTATGGGATTATTTTTTTTCATAAACTACAATTAAATATCTTTCTTTTGACACCAAATAGAACTTCACATGATTTTTGTAGAATTAATTATGATTTTTACAAGAACAGTGGACAGTCCTGATCCACTGTTCCCAAAACTCTTATTTCTCAAACTTCAAAAATGGTAAAGAGGTTCTACTTTTTGGACAAGTTCCCTAAGACATGTTTCTAACTTTCTGTAAAAGGGTTTTAACCCAGCTCATGTTTAAGACCACTTTTGATAGGATTCCTTAGAGGTTGTTGAATCTGGAAATTTAATTGATGACATGTCTTCTTATTTTTCATGCATATCATTTGTTTGCTTGTGTTTTTGCAATGCTTGGGTATTCTTTGGTGTTTTAGTGTAGGGAATTGAATGCCGTGGATCCGGACTTTGATTTGTGATCTTGCCTCGTCTATACGTGGCTTAGTGCCCATGTATCGTGTACCTTCTCTATCCTTTCTCTTAGAATTTTTCTAGGTTTACAACTTTGTTTTCAACGACACAATTCCTTTAGGATAGTCTCCGTTTATATGATTATTTGTTAGAGACATCTTATCTAGGATTGTTGCATGATTGCATTACACATTTGCATTTCTTTTTGCTTTTGTGAGTCTGCTTGAGTCAACCCAATGTAAGTTCTCTTGTTCCCTTTTGCATATCATAACATGTTTTCTTTATTTTGCATTGGTCCCGGGAAGGACTAGCCACTGTCAGGGGCGGAGGTACATTGGGACGCCCCCCCCCCCCCCCCCTGAAATTTTGAGAATTAAAATTTTATCCTCAGTTTTTTTAGTATTTTACATTTAGGCCCCCCCTCAATTATGTTTAGGCCTCTCCTCAATTTATGTTTAGGCCTCCCTCAACTTATGTTTAGTCCCTCAAAGGGGTCCAAGGCACAATTTAGTGCTATCAATTACATATATATTGATATACAAGGTATATACAACTCAAAGGAAAGGCGCCTAAAGTTTTAAAAATTACACTGTCACTGTCAGTGTAATAATTTTATGTGTTTTAGAAATTGGCCCCCTTAAAATTTTGAAAGACACTACACAATATATGTGTGTCACCAAATAGATTTATATTATAAGCATATCCCCAAAAAATCACAATTATCGACAATTAGACCCTAAAAAAATCGTCAATTATGTATAAATAGGCCCAAAAAAAATCGCCTCGGGGCCGCTGCCCCCGAACCCCCGTATAGCCTAGGCCCCCCCTGGGCAAAATTCCTAGCTCCGCCCCTGGCCACTGTTAGTATACCTTTCCCTTGTATTGCTTGTGCATCCGACTCTTACTTGATTTAATCTCTTGAAATGATTTTCATTAAATGTTCCCTTTTGACATGTATATATTATCTAGTATGTTTGAGGAAACAACATCAATTATGAATTAAGGACAAGGATATTTGAATCAAGGCCTACCATTCGGTAGGGTGAGGAGGGGGTGCTTTAGTCCTGCTTGGGCTCCTTCCCTTCTCGTACCAAGACCCTCGAACCTAGTTTCTGGTAATGAAGGGCTAGTAACCTTATTCAATTTTGGATGAGTCAAACTTGGGGTTCCTAATTTTTTATAAAAATTAGGTGGCGACTCTTTGTCTCTAGGACCTCGGATCCGGTGGTCCACAATGATCCGCAGCCCTTCGGCTCCGTCGGACATGTTTTCTCAGAATAATCCGTAGCCCTTCGGCCCTGTCGGATATGTTTGCTCAGAATAATCCACAGCCCTTCGGCCCTGTCGGATATATGTTTGCTCAGAATAATCCGCAGCCCTTCGGCCCCGTCAGATATGTTTGCTCTGAATTTTCAAAATATGGAGTCAAACAGTCTCAAATTCATTTCAATTTTTGAAATCAGGGGTCAATCAGACCCAAATTCACTTTAAATTCGAAATCAAGGGTCAATCAGACCCAAATTCATTTCAATTTCCAAAATCAGGGGTCAATCAGACCCAAATTCATTTCAATTTCCAAAATCAGGGGCCAAATGACTCCAAAACAAATTTTTGGGGACAAAAAGTGCCAAAAGTGGGCAAAATTAGGGGGTTTGAATTCAAATTTTGAGGTTTATTTTGAAATTTTGGGGGGAAATCAGCGGCACTTAAACCTCCATACTCGCGGCACACGCTTAAAACACGGTAGTCCGTGAATGCCGTGCGGCACTCATGAAGTGCCGTTGCGGCATTCAGTGAGTGCCGCCCGACAGTTCATTGACTGCCGCGCACAATTCCCGGAGTGCCGTTCGGAGTGGCAGAAGGTTTAAACTCAAATTTTTTTCTCATTTTTCATTCATTCTCAAGTCTCTCCAATCCGAAGTTCTCTCTGGAGATTTTTCTCATTTTCCTCATAGTGATCTCGAGGGTCCACAAGTTAGTTTCACTCGATCATAACCTCAATGTTCTATTTATTTTGCTCGTTTCCTTGATTAACTCCAAAGTTTAACTTCTCGGTTCACTCCCCTTTTAACAGGTTATGGCAAGTGGTTCGGGCAGCAGAAAGAAGGCCAAGTATGTGGTCACTCCTCATCCCGATCCTACATTCTTGCTCTAGGATCCGGACAAGCATCAATCTACACGGGCGTTCCAGCGACAGGTATACATGCCTCCTCCAGTTCCCCTCTTGCAATTCTTCTTCGTTATAAACTTTATGAATGCAATGCGCGATCAACATAACTTCAAAATGCCTTATTGTGAATGCAAATGTTGTGCTTGTAGGCTCTCGAGTGCTTCAAATGCTTTATTCAATGCTCATTCAATTTTTTTTTATTCTTTATCTTATTTCCTATGAACTTTATGAATGTAGGGACAAAACTTCATATGAATGCTATGCTTGTGAATTTTTTGGTGTTTCACCTGTATCTGCACACTTCAATTTCATTATTTTTTCTTCAATTTTTCTCAAAGATCTTTTGAATGCGATGCGTGTCAATCAAGGCCTTGCACATCCCTTAATGAATAATGATCATTATGCTTATGAATTTTCCGAGCGCTACAATCGCCTTTTCATTCATTTTAAATTTGATTTGGATACTTTCGAACCTATATTTCTTTTAAACCTTCCCTTACAAAGTTCGTGGATCCAAACATGTTACTTTTCTCAAGAATGCGAACACTAATTTTTGTGAAATCTCCAAGTACTTTAAATGCTTTCTTTATTCATTATCACTTCTTTTTATTATCCCACTTTTTTATTCTCTTATTTATTATTTTCTCTTATTTTCTTTTTCCCCTGCTTATTTACTAACACCACTTTTT
Organism: Hydrangea macrophylla; assembly: GCA_033977485.1. NCBI lineage: Eukaryota > Viridiplantae > Streptophyta > Magnoliopsida > Cornales > Hydrangeaceae > Hydrangea > Hydrangea macrophylla. Next base: position 40,765,893 of record CM066984.1, read on the forward strand.
TGTGATTCTTGCAGCTTCAGCCTAATGTACTGAAAGGGCGCGACAGCTTAGCTCATGGCTTTGCATGGTACGAGGAGTTGAGCGGGACCGTAAAGGGGTTCATAGATGCTGCGAGTTTTGGGGACTTCGTCAAACTCCTGACGAAGAGCTCTAATGATAAGTCTGCTACCTCGATACGGTGACGGAGTAGGACCGGGTCGAGCCGCTTTTAGGAGTCATCCCCGAGGAGCCCTTGGTCACAGCCAAGTGGTTTATGGACACATTCAGAGGCCAGTAGGGCTTTTCAGAGGAACAGATGGCTCGGGGCTTTATCATGTATATGCTGGGGGTGCTCTCTACTGAGCACCAAGGGTGATAGGATCTCTGTGGCACTGGTGGGGTCCCTGGAGCAGATGGGAGAGATTTACCAGTACGACTAGGCTAGTGCAGGATTAGCCGTCCTGTACAGGCATATGGGAGAGATTTCTCGAGACTGGTCGGCTTCCACAGGCGGCTTCTAGAGAGCGTGGGAGGTGTACTTCTCCTTTTTGCTATTTCTTATTTAAACCTTGCGCTTTCCTTTCTGTCTCTTAATTATAAATCCTGAAACTTATGATTTTTCTCTTTTTTTGTACATTTGGTCCCACGAGTATCTACACATGATGTCGCCTGAGACACGACCAGCGAACGCCCTCATCATGCGTCAGGGGCTAAAGTGGGCGAAGGAGCGAGTGGAGCAGAAGACCGGGGCTCATGATTTCGTCTCGTTCAGGAATTTCCTGATGAATCTACAAGAGCCACACGTCCGATGGCAGTCTTAGGTTGACGTGCTTCCCGACGCTTCCCAGGGGATACGGGAGTCGGATGGGTATGACCCACAGAGGATTTTGTTGGAGGGTCGAAGGGCCGAGAGTGGTATCTCAGGGAGAGGGTGACCAGGCAGTCGTTGGCGGCCGAGTCATTCTTTGTGCCGCGTCCCCCACCTGAGTCGATGAGGGCTACGGGGACCCTCCAGGGTTCCACACTCACGATTGCCTTGGCTGGATCCTCTATTCAGGGTTTCTTGGAGCCTCCAGACGGGTATGCAGCTTTTCGGACCGCCAAGCTGATGCCAAACTTCCCTCTGATGGAAGTGACTCGAGTGAGTTTCTTTTATCCTTTCTTTTAATTCTTAACCATGCATGCACACCCTCTTACTGAATTCATTTTTCTTCTTTGCAGCCCTCTCCTGCTGCGGCTCGGGCTCCAGCTCTTCTGCCTTGGGATTGGAGCCTTAGGACAGTCTCTTATGGAGAGCAGGGCACGACCATGGTCCCTCGATTTTAGGGTGCTCCTACTATTCCACTCTAGTACGATCATGTTCTGCGGGACTATGCGGAGGAGGGCTTACTCTACGCTCATAGCGTGAGAAAGAGGATCTATGGCCGAGAGTGGAGGGTAATTTCTAAAATTTTCCTTTTGGTTTAAATTTTGCATTCTCATTCTGACATTCTAACCCTTCTTTCTTTGACTCAGGCTGATGGGGCGCGGGCGGCTGCTAAGGCTCACACGAGATCTCTGGTGAAAATAAATGCTCCTTTTTACTTATACTCGCTTTTGGCATTTCAGCTTTTACATACCACTTGGTAATTCGATTTGTTTTCTCCATTCAGGAGGAGCAGGTTGGGGCTTTGGCCCGACAGGCAGGAGAGCTTCAGCAGTAGCTTCAGCAGTTCGGCATTAGCCTTAGCGATGCCCTTGGGGGTAGCGATGCTGGACGAGGTGGAGGCAGCAGTGGCGGCTGAGGTGGAGGCAGAGGCGGTGGCAGAGGTGGTGGCAGATGCGACGGGAGCAGCACAGAGTCAGAGGAGGAGCCCCTCAGACGCGTGACCCACCAGACTCTGACCTACTTTTCCCTCTTTTGTATTTATAAGTGTTTTGGGGGAGGATTCACATACTTGGATGACTGTATCACACACACACACATATATTATTATTATTTTTTTGGTGGCGGCTTTTGGATAGTCGCGATAGGATAGGTATCTGCATTACTTTACTATGATTGCTTTTTATCCTTTATGCTTCTTATTACTGCTCACCGTATGCATGACCATAGCTTGGTCCTTTCTCTCTTTTTATCTTTTCTGTGATTGATGAATGTTTGCGATCATTATTTTGTTTGTATAGCTTATTTGTGTGAATGAATGGATGAATGATTGTGACCAAAGTTAGGTCTTGTTCTACGTGCTGTATGATTCATATGCTTTTATTGTTTTTATTCATTTTTGTTTGCAGGTGGGCTGAAAACATTACAAACAAACCCTGGCCAAAAATAAAACTCCACGCAGCACTCAGTTAGTCCTCTGCGGCACTCAGCGAGTGCTGCAACGGCAGTCTGTGACTGTCGTACGGCAATTGCTGACTGTCGTGCGACATTATGACGAGTGTCGTGGCACTTTATCGTGTGCCGCGGGTAGGCAAGGGCAGATTCTCTCCTATTTATACCCCCATTTACTCCAAAACTCTGTAGAACACTCTTCTCTTCCACCCATTTCTATCCCCTTCCTCCTCAAATGGCCCCTATTAGCTCCCAAATCCTTTTCCCATGGATGGATACTCTTTCCGGCATTGACAGACTTAATTTCGAGTGCTGTAGACTGAAAGACCTCTTCTCCTTCAGAAGGATGATTCTAAATGAAAGCTTGCTTCAAGTCGCTACTCAATGTTGGGATCCCTCACTCCACGTCTTCCACTTCGGTTACCAAGAGATTTTTCCTTTGTTTGAGGAGTTCAGCCCTATTCTTCACACTGATCTTTTTGCGGATCTGATTGTTCCTCCGGTGCAAGCTGGGTATGTTCAGGATTTGGCAGCTCTTCTCCACATATCTTGTAGTGCCGCTGGCTCTTTTATACATGACAGACAGGTCTTTGAGCGTCTCTCTCCAGTCTATGCTCTTATCGGGGATCCTTATGACGGCGGGTATCAGGTTACATGGCGTAGCGCTTTATCGATCGCTATGTTTTCTTATTTCCTCGTTCAGTCATCTTCTGACATTCTCATACCCATTGCCTGTGGTTTGAGGAAAATGAAAAGTGCTGTTATGCTGGTTCTTGGTGAGACTTTGATAGGACTGGATCATGCCTGTGCTACCAGGGCCATGTTATCTACTGGGGCGCCTTTTGTTTTACAAATTTGGCTCATGGAGCACTTGGATCTCTTTATCCACCCTTCGCACCTGTGCAGACCACTTTCCTATGATCGTATGGAGATCCACCACTTATTCCATGCTATTGATACCTAGCTCGACTGGCTTCGAGGTCTTTCTTCTGATGACATCTGTTGGATCTGCCCGAAATGGGTGTATTATTCTATCGCAATACGACTCCCTGGGCGTCCTGGCATCTGGTTGCCTGGTTTTTATGCTACTACTTTCTACATTCCTGGCCGGGTGGTTCGTCAGTACAGGCTTCTCCAGGATATCACTGAGGTTATTACTGCTGATTTTACGAGGAGTTTGATCATTTGCCCTTCAATTGTGAAGGCTTTCACTGAGGCTTGGTATGATAGGGTGTCAGCCCCTTTTCGAAGAGTTCATGCTTCGGTCGTGCCTACTACTGAGTACCTTCTTCAGTTCCAAACTCTGATCTAGAGACAGACTTTATAGACATACATGGATGAAAGTAAAACACAAGGACAAAGCTTTATCTCACAAATTGTTTGACGAGTCCTGCCTACCCTTTATATGCTTTTGAATGTGATTTTCTTATGCTATTTATCTTCTCAAAGAGTGTTTTCATTTTTAGGAAATGTCCTAACATGTTTAATCAAAGTGTTCATTCTCCTTGATTAATCTTTTGAGTTATGAAAATTTTCCTTTTAATGTCTTTTCTTGGCTCTTTACTTTGCTTTGAGTCTTGCCTAAAGTTTCAATCATTCTATACCATGAATTTTTGTTTGTTCTTTTATAGTACTTATTTTTAATAGCCAGGAGATCCAGAAATGGGTTTAAAATATCTGGGTTCTTCGGATAGCAAACGAAGTTTTGCCCCTGGTTTTGGGGTTGTGGACACGCGGAATCGCTCATCCACTCTTTTTGGTTTGTTTGAAATCGTTTTGAAAAGGAAAAGAAAAGGGTCAGTTGAAAACAGATATAGAGTCGCCACTTGGTCTTTAAGGAACCAAGAAACCTAATTTTGACTCACCTAAATGGATAAAGGGCACCGGCCCTTCATAACCAAAGAACTTGGCTCGGGGTTTTGGTACGAGAGAGGAAGGAGCCTTTGTCGCAACTAAAACACCCTCAAGTAGATGATAATCAATAGATGATATTCATGAAGCATGAGACTTGTAGATTGGTGTATCACTCATATGTAATGACACTAGACATGGAAATAACTTCCTCTCTCTTAAATGCTCACTAAAATGGTGGTTGGGTGTATTGAATATGAAGTAAATGGAAATAATGAAGTAAAAACAAAGTTTAGAACTCATTCTCTTGTTTGGAAATCAAAGAAGGAAGCTTTTTTTCTCTCTATTCTAACCTTATCTCTAAAACTTTTCAAAGCTTGCATTTGACACCCCCAAAATGAGAAGTCAAGGGGGATTTATATAGGCCAATTTGGGGTGGTTTTAGAAGTACTCCCATTGGTCCCAAACATCTGTGAACATAGAACTACGTCTTTTTGGTTTCCAATTAATCAAAATGAACCCCCAAAAGAAATTACAAAAATGTACCATACTGGGGGAGAGTGCCGCAGTGGCACTGGGCATGTACCGCGGTGACACTGCTCTTCATTCGTCCAGATAATCCTTTTTAGGCCCCCAGAGGTTCCAGTATTCGCAAAAAGGCCCTATTTCGTCCGAAATTCACAAAAAAATGCATACGAACTCCAAATTGAGGTTGTGATATACTGTTGGAATGGTAATGGAGTCTAATTTACATTAAAAAAATAATTCAAAGATAGGTCACCTTGAAAAGTTTTGTGGTATTCGCGATAAAAGCTGATTTGATCACCTTTTTCACCTTCGAAAATTCATAATAAATTCGTTTGAAATCCAAAAATTATGTGCGATATACCGTTGGAAAGCTATTGACCTCTAGTATTTATGAAAAATGTTTGAAAAATGATACGGTGCTCCAGTTTTAAAATCAATTTTCGGTCAAACTGGTCAAACTTGGGATTCCCGGGAAGTTCTGGAAACCTCTGAGAGCTCCCAAGAGCTGACGTTTTCGTTCAATTTTTTTTTAAAACTCATTTTAATACTTTCCACGTGATCTTGAATGATCTCAGAACTTTTCGGCAAATTTGGACGAATCGCACATGCATGATAAGACAGGCGAATGCTATGCTATGAGGATGATATGCAATGCGTGGATGTGATATGAATTGTGTCATAAGTCCTATCATGCCTAGTGTTCTGATCCTAGTATGAGCTGGTATTGTGGGGTGTGCGCCACTCCGAGTGGACTTATGCCGTGCTAGTGTCTCCGACTATGATGCAGGGGTTGACTCGGATAAAGACACAATGTTTGGAAGACTCTGGGTCTCAGGGAAAACTTCTTAAATTCTGAGAAACGTGCTTTGTAAGTGAAATGGATCAGACATAAGGTTTTAGAGGATGACAGCCAAAAGTGACCGATGGATCTTGTGATAACCGATAAGTGCGAAAGCTATGATAATGGACAAATGAGAAAGCTCATGATAATCAGGAGACGCGGAGTCATGGAATGATGGTGCTCATTTTTGAAAACTGGACACAGGCGATGTTCTGGTTGTTCCTGATGACCGATCTTCGAGAATTGGTTATGCTTTTGCTACTTTCTGCTGGGGATAGTGGGAACTAGTATCCTTTCGTATTTATCCTCGGGGGATGGCGTAGGACTCTCAGAGAATCTCTCCTTTCTTGATCGGGAACTAGGACCCATCTCTGGATCTCTCACAGTTGATCAAATCTTCCGGCGCTCAATCCAAGAGGGCCGGTCGGGGCCTCCAGGAGCTGGTATCTCTATTTCTGTCCTCGAGGGATGGTGTAGGACTCTCAGGGAATCTCTCTTAACTGTTTCTTGATCGGGAACTAGGACCCATCTCTGAATCTCTCACGGTTGATCAGATCTTGGTAATGGTCAATCTGAAAAGTCAATTCGGGCCTTCAGGAGCTGATATCTTTCTATTTCTGTCCTCAGGGGATGGTGTAGGACTCTAGGGGAATCTCTCTTAACTGTTTCTTGATCGACAACCAGGACCCATCTCTGAATCTCTCACGGTTGATCAGATCTTGGTCATGGTCGGTCTAAAAAGCCGATTCGGGACTTCGAGAGCTGATATCTTTCTGTTTCTATCCTCAGGGGATTAATTGAATTAGTAGGGGTTAAAATGGATTTGCTGGGGATAAAAACTCATAAATCTTGACTAAAATGGGCCACCGGGGCTAATCGGGACCACAAACGGGCTAAAACGAGTCAGAATGGGCCAAAACAGAGCAGAGTAGGGCCCGCGGGGAGCAGTGCCGTGACGGCACTGGGCCACTACAACGACAGAAATTGGCCAGTACTGCGGCGGCACTGGGTGGCCGGACTTCATGTGTGTATATCTTGGATTTTTTTGAGCATTTCAAGCTCATTTTTGGCCATTTCGGGGTGCTTTTGGAGCCAAAATCTGTCAAAACGTAGCTTGTGCACGCTCAGGTGAGTAATCTTTCCTCATGATTGGAATTTTGATTAGTGTTTTGGTTTGTTCCATTTTTCAAGAAGAAAGTTTTGTTTTAGCTTCCATTTTTCTTGCAGATCAATGGCTTCGAGCTCAAGGAGACCGTCTAAAAAGGCCAAGGAACGAATGAAAGTCAAGAGCCAAACCCCAGACTTGATTTTACGGGACCCCCAACGTCATCTTTTAGCCGCGGCTCTAGCGAGCCTGGTATGTGAAACTTTTGACAGTTTAGGACTATATTGTGCTAGAATTATGAACTGTAGTGTGCACACCTAGTGGTTGTTGGAAGCTTGTTTTGTGCTCGTATGTTAATTTTGTGAAGTTGGACTTTGGGTCGTGAATAGTGATTTTGTGCTCATTTTCTGTCATTTTTGACGTGTGCAGGTGCCGGAAGTAACATTGAAGGGCCATGGTTGCCTTGCTCACGCTTTTCTGTGGTACACCCAACTCTCGCCTGCCGTCAAGAGAATGGTAGACAATGCCGGATTTGGCGGCTTTGTCTGCCTAGTTTCAAAGAGTACCAACGATCTGACATATTTTTATGCTCTTGCTGAGAGATGGTGGGACACCACCAATACTTTCCATCTGCCAATCGGTGAGATAACAATGACGCCTTTTAATTTTTCCATGATTACCGGCTTGAGGGTTGGCGGTTAGCGCCTAGTTTTGGATTACTTCTATGAGATTGACCCTGAAGCTGTAGAGATACTGATTGGGGCTGTTCCTCCTAATCTGGAGAGGCACTGGTTCCCTTGTGGCTGGCTTTATCGGGCTTATGGCAGAGGGAATCGCAACCTGAATAATTCTCAGCTTCTGAGGGTATTTCTACTGTATGTCCTTGGTTGCTCGATTTTCACAACACGGAATGACCAGGTGAGCTTGAGGCTTCTTTCTTGCCTGGCGACCATTGATGACATCCCCACTTATGACTGGGGCGGTGCTGCCTTGGCCCACCTTTACAAGCATATGGATGAGGTTTCCCGGGGTGATATCAAATCAACGGGGGAATTCTGGCGAGCTTGGGAGGTATGTACTGTAACCTCTTTTATCTTCTGGCTTTTTGATTTTCGTACTTCTTGTCTTTTTTGATTTTTCCTTTGTTTGTGCAGCTTTAGAGCTTTGAGTACCTGAAGATGTTGGCTCCTTCCCCTGCTGATGAATCAGGTGAAGATGAGGATGGCATGGCTCCTATGCCTTTGTTCCCCCGGGGTTTGAGATGGCGGAGGGATGTTGTCAGGGTAAAGAGCGGGGCTCATCGGATTGTTCTCCTCAGAAACTTCTTATCTGGGCTGACAACTGCTAGCATTGATTGGACGCCTTGGGAGCACGTTACCTATGCTACCCAGAGGAGATATAGGTGGTCAGGTCCCTTGCCTCTTGTCGACTTCTGATGGAAAGTACCGAAAGCAGGCAATGGTTCCTTGGTGAGCGAGTGTCACAGCAGGTGGTTGGCAGTCCAAGGTATTGCGTCCCTCATAATCCTCATGTGATGGATGTTGATGACCTTTCTGGTGATGCTTTGCTGGCGGCCTTAGCTAGTACTGATGTTTGGGATCACTTTCTCTCTGAGACTGGCTATGAGGCTTACCGTGGCCGCTTTTTGATGCCCAACTTCCCACTCCTGGATGTGAGTTTCTTTTACGTTTTTGTCTCTATCCGTTGCCTATGTTTTTTACTCATCTTTTTCTTAACTTGTTTTGTGCCTACAACTTCGCGAGATGTACATGAGACAGGTTCCCCCAATTTCTGAGCCTATCCCTCCTTGGGATTGGACCGTGGATGTTTTGGGTGTAGATGGCTCTCCTTAGGTTATGGAGGTGTCACAGGTCACTTACGGGTATCCCGTCCAGCCAGCAGGCGTCCTCAACGTCCCTTGGAGTTATGCTGAGGAGGGCCATGCCTTGGCAGCTAGCTTACAGTCTTTGGTCCTCACGCGAGACCATCGGGTATGTCTCTAATTTTGCGCTCCTTAAGGTAATGAGGTCCTAACCCTGATTTTGCCCTTGACAGATGGATGGTATGCGGCAGTTTGCCACCAGTCAGATGGCGTCCTTGTTAAGTTTTTGACTCGACTTCAGTTTTGTGCTTTGTGTTGTTTCTCTACTGATTGCTTTCATTTTATTTGTATGTGCAGTATTATGGGGGTGGCACCGGCTCATCGAGGACCGGGTCGAGGTGTAGAGGTGGCAGGAGGAGGCCATTGCCGACGTATACTCCGGGTGGCCCGACAGAGCACGAAGAAGAGGAAGACTGAGGCCTCCTAAGCGGGGATTTTGTTTTATCTCCATTTCATGTTTTCAATTGGGTTGTACTAGTGAATAATTGTAGGCACACGAATCCCCACCTCTTGTTTGTTTGAAATCGTTTTGAAAAAGGAAAAGAAAATGGTCTGTTGAAAACAGATACAGAGTTGCCACTTGGTCTTTAAGGAACCAAGAAACCTAATTTGACTCACCCAAACGGATAAAGGGCACTGACCCTTCATAACCAAAGAACTTGGTTCGGGGTTTTGGTACGAGAGAGGAAGGAGCCTTTGTCACGACGAAAATACCCTCAACTCGCCCCGTCTCTTGACGGGCCTCAATTAGCATCCAAATAATCATCTTTTACTATGTTTGGTTCGACAATTAATACTATGATAGTATATTACATCACATAAGAAAATTTGAAATGGAAGATCTAAAGATAAAATATCATTCATAAGATCTAAGCCAAGTATCATACAATGCAAAGTGAAAGATCACCCGAACAAACCTAGGATAAATGGTCTAATCACATATCAAGTAATAAAGTTTTCCTAATCTAAGGGGACATGAATTGTTCTTGAAATAAATAAATCAAAGAAAATAAGGATGTGTAGACATCCCATTTTGTCGGCTATCAGATTTAGGAGACCCATAGCTTGGTGGTTCACAATGATCGAAAAAGACTCAAAAGGACTCCTGAAAGTTAGTTCTATTTCTCAAAATGCTCAGAATGACCAAAATGCCCCTGAAAGCCTGAAAACTCTCAGATTTGGACCAAAAGTTTTGGAAACATGGTATGTCATAAGAAAATTAAAAAAATGAGTTTTTAAGTAAAATCGGATGAAATCGTCAGCTCCTAGAGACCCCCGGAAGTCCCGGAAGTTCTCGGAAAGTTCCCGTTGACCGGTTTGACCTAGGTTTGACCAATTTGACCAGGGTTTGACCAAAATCATCCAAATTTGCCAAAAAAATTCCAAGATCATCATGGATCATGTGAAAAGTACTAAAATGAGTTTTAAAAGAAAATCGGACGAAAACGTCAGCACCTGGGAGCTCCCAGAGGTTCCAAAAACTTTCTGAAGATCCCAGGTTTGATCGATTTAATCTAAAAGTTGACTTCAAAAATGGAGCACCGTAACAACTTTCAAACATTTTTCATGGATACTAGAGTTCAATAACTTTCCAACGGTATATCGTACATCATTTCGGGATTTAAAACAGATTTATTATGAATTTCCGAAGGTAAAAAAAGGCGAGCAAATTGGCTTTTATCGCGAATATCGTAAAACTTTTCAAAGTGACCTGACTCCAAAACATTTTATATAGAAAGTAGACTTTGATACCTTTCCAACGGTATATCACAAGCTCAGTTTGGAGTTCGTACGCATTTTCTGTGAATTTCGGACGAAATAGGGCTTTTTTGCGAATACCGAAACATTTGGGGACCTAAGTACAAATTTTTGGGCATCTTAGGAGCAGTGCCGCGGAGGCATATGGCCAGTGCCGCGGCGGCACTCAACCCTCACAGAGTCCATTTTTGTAATTTATTCGGGGGTCCAATTTGATTAATTAAAAACCAAAACAGTGTAGTTTTATTTTCACAGATGTTTAGGACCAATGAGAGTACTTCTAAATCCCCAAAACCATCCCAAATTAGCCTATATAAACCCCCCATTGCTCTTCATTTTGAGGGGGCCAAGTGCAAAACTTGATAAAGTTTTAGAGAGAAAGAGAGATAGAGATAGGTTTAGAAGAGAGAAAGGGAGCTTCTCCCACTGATTTTTTTTTTTTTAATTATAGAAGGTGAGTTCTAAACTCAAGTTCTTCCATCATCCTTCTATATACTTCATCATCAATACACCCAACCACCATTTCTCTAAGCATTCATGAGTTAGGGAGCTACTTCCATGTCCAAATGTCAATATCTATGAGTACAACACCAAGCTACAAGTCCAAAATCACATTGATTATCATCCATTGATTGTTATTTACTTGCTTGTTCATATTATGTTCATCTCTTCTTAATCTCATTTCTTTTTCTTTTTTTTTTTCTTTATTTACTTACTTGCTCTTCATCATCTAAATGATGACATGAAGTTTGAGGTGAGTGAATCCTTATGGATAGTAGCTCTTGACCTCAAAAACATGTTTAATAGATGATGATTATAACTTCAATACCTCCAAGGTATCCTTGAAGTTATGTTCAAAATAAAAATGAATCTCTCCAATAATATTGGGGGTTCTTGATGATGAGTTTGATGTTGATATTCCAAGAGGTCATAATCTCTATTTAATGTTGAAAATATACTTTCAAAACCTCTATTTCAAAACCCTTCTCAAACCCTCTCATTTTGATCTCAAGAAAGAAAACTCAAGTTTTTCCCAAAATCTTTAAAACAGTGAGTCATAACAGTGAATGATCTAAGCTCAATGATTTCTCTAGAACTCAATGCTCAATGTATGGATGCAAGACCACTTGGAAAGTCTTCCTAACTCATTAAAGAGAACACCCAAGATTTTTGGTTTGACTTGGAAGCACTTGAAAGGGGTCCATTTTTGTCTAAACATTCATTCCAAACATTCTGCCTCTGCTGTCACAGCAACTAGGTTGAATTTCAACTTATTTTACAGAAAACTTTTCCAAGACGAGTGGTCCCAACTTATTTTTTCCTTGAACTTCAATGTCTTAGGGAACTTTGTGTATAATATGGGTCTCTATATCTTTTGTTTTCATTTTCTAAGATTTTCTAACATTTCAGTTGACAGTACGGACTTTGTTTATGAAAAACCTCTATTGTTTATATGATTTCTCTCAATCTGTGATAATTATTAAAGATTAGCTTTTTGGGTTGTGTTCTAGACACAATAAGGAAGATCGTCATACAAAATTATGCATTGAAAACATTCCTAACCCCTCTTTTCAATTTCCAAAATATTCTATTACTATTCTGTCCACTATTCACAGCAAGCATACTTTTACTTCCATCATTTGATTTGATGCTTACATGCACTCCAAATTAGCTCATGTCTTACATTTGTATATATCCCATGATGATTTCTTTCATTCATTTATACACATTCTAGACTTCTAAGTCATTCTAGGAATCCATGAACACAAAACACACTACAACCTTGGCACATTCTAGATACATACATTGCATCCATGCAAAGAGTTGGGGGCTTTTGTGACTCCAAATCTAAGAAGATTATAAGGAATGAACTTGATCATACGTTCATGTTTCTCCTCAATCTAATCGTCCTTTCTCATCCATCCCAGAGATTGAGAGGTCTTCTTTTCTCAAAGATTAGCATGCATCATTCTAGCTTGCTAAGCATACTTTGATCCTTTTTGATTTATTTATTTCAAGAACAATTCATGTCCCATTTAGATTAGGAAAACTTAATTACTTGATATGTGATTAGACCATTTATCCTAGGTTTATTTGTGTGATCTTTCACTTTTGCATCGTGTGATATTTGGCTTAGATCTTATGAATGATATCTTATCTTTTGATCTTCCATTTCAAGATTCTTATGTGATGTAATATACTATCATAGTATTAATTGTCAAACCATACATAGTATAAGATGATTATTTGGATGCTAATTGAGGCCCGTCGAGAGACGGGGCGAGTTGAGGGTGTTTTAGTCGTGACAAAGGCTCCTTCCTCTCTCGTACCAAAACCCCGAACCAAGTTCTTTGGTTATGAAGGGCCGGTGCCCTTTATCCATTTGGGTGAGTCAAATTAGGTTTCTTGGTTCCTTAAAGACCAAATGGCGACTCTGTATCTATTTTCAACAGACCGACCTTTTCTTTTTTCCTTTTAAAACAATTTCAAACAAACAAGAGGTGGAATTCCGCGTGTCCACAGTGAGAAAGGCCACTGGAAGAGGAACTGTCCAGAATTCTTAGCTACAAGAGTTCAATGTATGATTAAATCACATGTGATTGAAGTAAGCTTTATAACGGATACTTCAAACACTTGGTGCATTGATTCTGGTGCGACTTACCATATCTGTAATTCATTGCAGGGGTTCCGATCAACCAGGAGGTGCAGTGCTGGGAAGATCATACTTACTCTAGGTTCTAGCACAATCGTATCTGCGGTTACTATAGGAGTCATAGTTTTAGAATTTCTAGACAAGAAAGTTTTGATTTTATCAGATGTACTTTACGTCCCTTCTATGAGACGTAATTTAATTTCAGTTTCAAATTTATCGAATAATGGTTATTCTTTTCATTTTTGGACTGAAGTTGTGATGAAAATAAATGGTTCTTTTATTTGTTCTGGTGTTAAATCAAATAGTTTGTATGTGATTACTCCCAATATTTCTAAAGATTCTTGTATGGAACTTAATAACTCAGTAGTAACTATACCATCTAAAAGAAAGGAGCATTCCACTAATCTAACAAGACTTTGGCATATGAGGCTTGGCCATATCAATCTGAATAGGATTGGCAGACTAGTCAAAGAAGGGGTCTTAGGCGATTTGGTTCTCGAACTAATGGAAGTCTGCGAGTCTTGTTTAGTGTTGGGGATATATACTAAAAGCCATGCTTTATGTAGTTAATTTATTATTCGTTTAATAAAATCAGTCATTCTATTTTTATGAGAATCTGTGTGGGCAATGTTTGTATTGTATTATTTATTAAATATTATGCATGTGTGTCTCACATTCTACATAGTAGGTGGTTTGGTGTGTAGAGTTTGGCTTACACACGGAAGATCAAACCATCGGATCTTGTAGAATGTAAGACTTTGGTTTACAGTCTTAGATGGGTTTGGACACACCATCGGTAGGACTACAGCATGGTGTTGTAGTAGGTTTGTCTTAACTATAAGAAACGGTATAGTTTCAACTCACTATGCTGGTACACTTTGTGTATTAAACAGAACCGACTTGGGGTAATTATCTTTACATTGACTTATAAGATAATTAATACCTCATGGCCATTATGAGTGCTTATGCTCTAAATCCTAAGTTAATTTTATAGACACATACATTTGATATTTACACTTTGATCCCTAAAAGGGTGAGATCCTTAAATGGGTCAATATCTCATTGGATTGGGTGACAATATTGATTGTGTGGTGGATATAAATTAATGATGGAATCCATGTCTCAATTTTTGGGATTGATGATATTCCCTAGAGAAAGCTTATAAGTTTTGATTATGTCAAACCCTGCTGGTGAATTTTGTATCCGACATATCAAATAAGCTAAGTAGAGAATCTCAAGGAGTTTTAAGAGATTAATTAAACATGATTGTCAGTAATTATATATGATTAATGGATATCTGTAATCTTAACGTGGGGAGATAATAAGCATTTAATAACATGGAGCTCGAAATATTTTTGAGATAAGGGTAGGAGTGCAATTATAAATCTTTAGTGGTATAAATTATAATTTATGGCAATAGGAATCTGATTCAGTTCGAATTGGGGTTTCCTAATTCCATAAGGAAGCCTATTCCTTATTGACTTCTTATGGTCCCTATCGTAGCCTATATATATGCTGCTTTGGCTCTCCTCTCAGTTTGCGTTTTTCCATATAGAGTATTGCAACTCGAAATAGAAAAGAGAGTGTAAAAAGGGAGAGCAAAAAACTAAAAGGATTTTGATAGAGCCCACACTCAATTTAATATTCTGGCAGCAGAGGAATACGGTAGAAGATCGTGAGCTGTTATCGAGCCCGTGTTGTCGATTCGTCTACCACAACAATCCATTTTTGCAGTTCAAGGTAACCCTAGTTCCGCCCTTGTAGGGTTATTGTAGCTTTCACGTAAATTTTTGCAGTACCAACTTATACACACTATCAATGAATTTTGGGAGCGCAGTTTCCTAACATTTAGAGGGTAAGATGACCAAAAGACCCTTTCCCGCAAAGAGCAATAGGACCAATGCATTGTTGGAATTGGTTCATACTGATGTGTGTGGACCAATAAATATTAGAGCACGGGGTGGATATGAGTATTTCATAACATTTACTGATGACCACTCTAGGTATGGATATGTGTACCTAAAGCAGCACAAGTCTGAAGCCTTTGAAAAGTTCAAAGAGTTTAGGGCTAAAGTGGAGAAGCAATTGGCACATATATTAAGGCCATTCGATCTGATTGAGGTGGCGAGTACCTCTCTAATGAGTTTATTGATCACCTCGTATAGAATGGGATTCTGTCACAGTTGACTACACCTAGCACGCCTCAATAGAATGGTGTAGCGGAGAGAAGGAACCGGACTCTTTTAGACATGTCGATGATGAGTTATTCGGAGTTACCTTTATTCCTTTGGGGTTATGCTTTGGAAACCGCTGCGTATATACTAAATCTAGTACCAAGCAAATCTATTCCTAAGACACCACAGGAGATGTGGATTGGGCGCAAGCCTTCTTTGCAACATCTCCGGATATGGGGGTGTCCGATACATGTGCTGAAAGGAAAGATGAGCAAGTTGGATTCTAGATCGGAAGTATGTTACTTCATAGGGTATCCAAAGGGTACTTATGGATGGTATTTTTATGATCCAAGAGAACAAAAGTGTTTGTTAGTACAAATGCTATTTTCTTGGAGGATGATTATATCATGAACCATAAACCTAAGGGAAGGATAGATTTGAGAGAGATAGAAGGAGAGCCCTCAGTCCAACCTGCAGTTGATAACAATGTAAATCAAGAAAATACCACTTCTTCACCCATTTTCGCACAGATACTTCGTCGTAGTGGGAGGATTATTAGCCAGCCTGATAGATAAATGTTCTTAGGAAAAGTTTTTGAAGCTGTCTCCATAGAATCTGAATCTGATCCAGCCATATACGAAGAGGCAATGACTGATATATGTTGATTCACCTCATTGGGTTAAAGTTATGAAGGCTGAATTGGAATCTATGGATTCCAATCAGGTTTGGGATCTTGTACAACTTCCAGCCAATATTAAACCCATTGACTGTAAGTGGGTCTACAAGAGGAAAAGAGGATCTGATGGAAAGGTTGAGACCTTTAAGGCAAGGCTTGTAGCAAAAGTTATACTCAGAGGGAGGGCATTGACTATGAGGAAACCTTCTCACCGGTAGCCATGCTCAAGTCCATCAGGATACTCTTATCCATTGCTACATGCCTAGATTATAAGATCTAGCAAACAGACGTCAAGACTGCATTCCTGAATGGTAATCTTGAAGTGGACATCTATATGCAATAACCAGAAGGGTTCATAGCTGGTGGGAAAGGTAACTTGGTATGCAAGTTATAAATGTCCATTTATGGGCTTAAGCAGGCGGTCAAATTGTTTGGTTTCATACAGAATCTGGATGAACCTTGTGTATACAAGAAGTGTGAAGGGAAAGTGATGGCTTTTCTTGTGCTCTACGTTTATGACATTCTGCTCATTAGGAATGATGTAGCGACATTGTCAATGGTCAAGGTTTGGCTAGCTAGTACTTTCGATATGAAGGATCTAGGAGAGGCGAGCTATATTCTTGGAATAAAGCTCTTTTGGGATCGTAAGTGAAAGATAATGGAATTATCTCAAGCTGGTGTAGACACCCCATTTTGTCGGCTATCAGATTTAGGAGACCCATAGCTTGGTGATTCACAATGATCAAAAAAGACTCAAAAGGACTCCTAGAAGTTGGTTCTATTTCTCAAAATGCTCAGAATGACCAAAATGCCCCTGAAAGCCCGAAAACTCCCAAATTTGGACCAAAAGTTCTGGAAACATGCTGTGTCGTAAGAAAAGTAAGAAAATGAGTTTTTAAGCAAAATCAGATGAAATCGTCAGCTCCCAAAGACCCCCGGAAGTCCCGAAAGTTCCCAGAAAGTCCCCGTGACCGGTTTGACCAGGTTTGACCAAGATTTGACCAAGTTTGACCAAAAATGTCCAAATTCACCGGAATCATTCTAGATCATGTAGAAAGTATTAAAATGAGTTTTAAAACAAAATCGAGCAAAAACGTCGGCTCTTAGGAGCACCCAGAGGTTTCCAGAACTTCCCGGGAATCCCAAGTTTGACCAGTTTGACCAAAATTTTACTTTAGAACAGGAGCGCCATAACAATTTTCAAATATTTTTCATGGATACTAGAGGTCAATAGCTTTCCATCGGTATATCGCACATAATTTTTGGATTTAAAACGAGTTTATTGTGAATTTTCGAAGGCGAAAAAGGCGATCAAATCGGCTTTTATCGCAAATACTGCAAAACTTTTCAAAGTGACCTATCCCCGAATTATTTTTTATGTAAAATAGACTCCATTACCTTTCCAACGGTATATCACAACCTCAATTTGGAGTTCGTATACATTTTCTGTGAATTTCGGACGAAATAGGGCCTTTTCGCGAATATCGGAACCTCTGGGGGCCTAAATACAATTATCTGGACGAAGGAGGAGCAGTGCCGCGGCGGCACTGGCCCACTGCCACCGCGGCACAGGCCCAGTGCCACCATGGCACTCTCCTCCAGAACAGTATGTTTTTGTAATTTCTTTTGGGGGTCCAATTTGATTAATTAAAAACCAAAATGATGTAGTTTTATGTTTTCAGTTGTTTTGGACCAATGGGAGTACTTCTAAAACCCCAAAACTACCCCAAATTAGCCTATATAAATTCCCCATTGCTCTTGATTTTGGGGGGGCCAAGTGCAAAGCTTGACAAAGTTGTAGAGAGAAAGAGAGATAGAGATAAATTTAGAAGTGAGAAAGGAGTTTCCTCCTACTATTTTTCTATAGAAAGTGAGTTCCAATCTTGTTTCCTCTACCATTCTTCTATATACTTCATCATCAATACACCCAATCACCATTTCTCTAAGCATTCATGAGATAAGAAGCTACTTCCATGTCCAAATGTCAAAATATATGAGTGAAACACCAAGCTACAAGTCCAAAATCACATTGATTATCATCCATTGATTTCTATTTACTTGCTTGTTTATACAATGTTCATCTCTTCTTACCTCATTTCTTTTTGATTTTCTTTATTTACTTACTAGTTCATCATCATCTAGATGATGACATGAAGTTTGAGGTGAGTGAATCCTTATGGATAGTAGCTCTTAACCTCAAAAACATGTTTGATAGATGATGATCATAACTTCAATACCTCCAAGGTATCCTTGGAGTTATGTTCAAATGAAAATAAATCTCTCCAACAATCTTGGAGGTTCTTGATGATGAGTTTGATGTTGACATTTTTGAGTGGCTATAATCTTCATTGAGTATTAAAATATGCTTTCAAAAATTCTATTTCAAAACCCCCTTCTTAAAACGCTCACTTTGATTTCAAGAGATAAACCTTGTTTTCCCAAAATCTTCAAAACAGTGAGTCAAAATAGTGAGTGATCTGAGTTCAAAGATTTCTATAGAACTCAATACTCAATGTATGGATGCAAAGCCACTTGGAAAGTCTTCCTAACTCATTAAAGAACACCCATGATTTTTGGTTTGACTTGGAAACACTTGAAAATGATCCATTTGGACCCAAGCATTCCTCCCAGACATTCTGCCTCTGCTGTTAAAGCAGCTTGGTTGACTTTCAAATCTTTTTCAGAAAACATTTCCAAAAGGGGTGGTCCTAACTTATTTTTACCTTAAACTTCAATGTCTTAGGGAACTTTATGTATAAAATGGACCTCTAGATCATTTGTTTTTATTTTTTAAGATTTTTCAACATTTCAGTCGACAGTACGGACTCTGTTTCTGAGTGATCTCCATTGTTTATATGATTTATCTCAATCTGTGATAGTTATTAAAGATTGACTTTTGGGTTGTGTTCTAGACACAATAAGGAAGAGTTCCATAAAAAATCATGCATTGAAAACATTCCAAACCCCTCTTTTCAATTTCCAAAAGATCATGTTACTGTTCTGTCCACTATTCACAGCAAACACATTTTAACTTTCCCCCTTTGATTTGATGCTTACATATACTCCAAATTAGCTCATGTCTTAGGAAGTAGTTCATACTACATTTGTACATATCCTATGATGATTTCATTCATTCATTCATACACATTCTAGACCTCTAAGTCATTCTAGGAATCCATGAACACAAAACACACTACAACCTTAGCACATTCTAGATACATACATTGCACCCATGAAAAGATTTGGGGCTTTTGTGACTCCTAATCTAAGAAGATTATAAGGAATGATCATGATCACACGTTCATGCTTCCCCTCGATCTAATCCTCCTTTCTCATCCGTCCCGGGGATTGAGAGATCTTCTTTTCTCAAAGATTAACATGCATCATGCTAACTTGCTAAGCATATTTTGATTTCTTTATTTATTTGTTTCAAGAACAATTCATGTCCCCTTAGATTAGGAAAACTTTGTTACTTGATATGTGATTAGACGATTTTTTCTAGGCTTATTCGTGTGATCTTTCACTTTGCATTGTGTGATACTTGGCTTAGATCTTATGAATGATATTTTATCTTTAGATCTTCCATTTCAATTTTCTTATGTGATGTAATATACTATCATAGTATTAATTGTCGATCCATACATAGTATAAGATGATTATTCGGATGCTAATTGAGGCCCGTCGAAAGACGGGGCGAGTTGAGGGTGTTTTAGTCGCGACAAAGGCTCCTTCCTCTCACGTACCAAAATCCTGAGCCAAGTTCTTTGGTTATGAAGGGCCGGTGCCCTTTATCCATTTGGGTGAGTCAAAATTAGGTTTCTTGGTTCCTTAAAGACCAAGTGGCGACTCTGTATCTGTTTTCGACAGACCTTTTCTCTCTCTTTTTCAAATCAATTTAAAAAACAAGTGGATAGTGGTGGAATCCCGCGTGTCCACAGCTGGTTATATCGATAAGGTGCTAAATAAGCTTTCAATGGATAATTCGAAGAAAGGTTTGTTACCTTTCAGGCATGGTTTAGCGTTCTCCAAGGACCAGTGTCCAAAGACACAAGAGGAGTGGAATCGCATGGCAGGAGTTCCCTATGCCTCAGCAGGGGGAAGTCTCATGTATGCGATGTTATGCACTAGACCAGATATCTCCTTTGCCATTGGAATGGTTAGTATATATCAATCGAATCCAGGTCCGGGGCACTGGACAACCGTTAATCACATTCTTAAGTACTTGAGAAAGGACTAAAGATTACATGCTTATGTACAGCGGTAATGAGTTAATTCCAGCAGGATACACTGACCTGGACTTTATGTCAGATAAAGATTCAAGAAAGTCGACATCCGGACATCTCTTTACCTTAAGAGGTGGTGCTGTTAGTTGGATGAGCATTAAGCACAAATGCATTGCAGACTCAACTACAGAAGCTGAGTATGTGGCTGCTTGTGAAGCCATAAAGGAAGCTGTTTAGCTCCAAAAGTTCCTTATGGAGCTCGAGGTGGTACCAGCATCGCTGTCACCTATTACACTTTATTGTGATAATAGTGGGGCAGTGGCTCAGTCCAAGGAGCCAAGGAACCACGGAAAGGAAAAGCACGTAGAGCGGAAATATCATCTAATCCGAGATATTGTTCAACGTGGAGATGTGACTATCAGCAAAATTGCCACCTCTGATAATCTTGCAGATCCGTTTACAAAGGCCCTACCACAGAAGGTCTTTGATCGTCATTTAGATAGTCTAGGTCTCAGATGTAATCCTGTATGGTTGTGAGTGCAAGTGGGAGTTTGTTGGGTTTGTGCCCTTAAACCATTACTTTATATATGAGACATTGACATTTTAATATATGAATATCAGCTTTATATTTCATTGTGTATGTTTCTTTGATGAAATGATTGTTAATCCTTAATTATCATAGTAAGTAATTCGTGTGTGTATGAGATATATACAAGTAAGATACGAATTATTATTCTTTGATACTTAGAGCTTGTAATAGTGGATGATGAGACTGGATATCTCATCAGGTTTACACTGTAGCATGATTAACTACCATTGGATAGAGTGATTAATCTCAATCACTAGAGTGTAACCCTTAATTAATATGCTAGTGCTTATAGTGCATTGACGGACCTGAGCTTTCCTATTGACACTCAAGACTATCAACGGTCGATAAGAACTTATAACTTGTATAAGTTGTTCTCAATCTTAAGACGATTATGGACACAAACTGTGGATATGGCTGCTTTGACTTACCAATCAGTGAGGTCTATAAAAGATCAACACATGGGTATCTTGGGTATGCCATGTTCACAGGGTTGTGAACATATATTATCAAGATAGAATCTACTCTCTGATTCAGAGTAAGCATTCCCTTGAGAATGTCACCAAGTTGATTACTGAGAACTGCAGTCTTATTGATAAGTAGTTATCAACATGTTTGGTAATCATGAAAGGTGAATGGGACTCAAGGAATACAAGAGTATTCATGATTCAGGTTGACAGTAACAGTTATCTGAATACCCGAATATGATTACGAATGCTAAAGGTATAGGGACAGTAGTACACCATATAAGTCTAGTTATCGCTTCGGATATGTTCTTTTGCGTTAGAATTCAGTTATCATTTTACAGTGGAGTAAACGTTAACTGATCAGTTGGTTAGTTTGCTGATCAAAGAGTTTGGTCATAGGAATTAACAACTGGTCTGAGCCAACAATAAAGAGCCTAGGACGTCCCACTCTTAGCTCCGCTAGGATGCTTGGAAAGGCACATGAGGATCTTGTCAAAGCGGGTTCGATCGATCGAAGTCTTGGCGGGTTCGATCGCTCGAAGGTGGTTCGATCAATCTAAGGCTCGATCTATCAAAGCCACTTCGATCACTCGAACGTTAGGTCGCTTCTGGGAATCTATAAATAGGGAAGCTGTGTTCGAAAATTAGAGTTCGTCGTTTTACTACGGTGAAGCTGCAGAACCTATTTTAGGGCTTCCCAAAATTTCCCATCCTCCTTATTAGAGATCCCACTATCCCTAGTCTCTCCGAGAAGCATTCGCAGGAGTCATAAGGGTGAAGACAACCTAGTGGAGGTTGTTGTATCACCAAGGTTGAAGATTTCAGAATTGAGTTCAAGACCTGAGGTATATTTCTTCTCCCTTTTGTTTGTACGCATCTATGGAATTAACGGGTAGTAGATCCGGGCATACTAATAAGTTTTTGAAACCTAATCTTTCTGTTGTGTGTTTAAAAATAATTTTAAACCTGTTTTTCCATCAAATACATCAAGCAAAAGATAAAATGTATCATAATAAGAATCTTTTGCACAAAAGATTTACCCCCACGCAAAAAGTTCTATTATATGACTCTTTTGTTTTTTTTTTTGTTTTTTTTATTATATATAAAGGTTCTAATAAGAATCTTTTGTTTTTTGTTTTTTTTTTTTATATATTTTACTCAAGTACATACTGTAAGTTTAAAGAGTATAAAAAATGCTACCATTGACAAACTGTGAGTATATGTGTTGCATTACTATTACATACTTAAAATTTTCATTTTATTGTCAAATTTAATCTTATCTATTGTAAAAGGAGAAAATCTACCTTAATTTTTTATTTTACTTTTAAAAAAAAAATTAAATGAATTTTGTAGGTATATTCACTGCAAACCCTCAAGAGACAACACTCGTCCACTAGGGGTAAGGGTTTAACGGCTTGTTGCATATGCTAAATACAATCGCGATTCCTGTGACAGTGAGTTAGGTTTTATTTTCCTTAGTCTACTCCTATTTTTTAATAAAACTTTTAGAACAATTTTTCTTTCACTTCATTAATAAGGACTAGTAATAAGCTAGTTGAGGGATGTGACAAACACTGAATATTGCACATTCATATGCCAATATAATAGATACAGTGCTCATTTAATTCCCCAAATTCCTAGTTTTACATGCATATTTGAATTAATGTAATTTAATAGTGATGTCACTCAAATGCGTGTAATTATTTGCTTTTACATATTTTATATGTTTAGGTGAAAATAAAGTAAAATAAATGGAAGGAAAGAAGTAACAACCATAGTATATCCCATATGTTAGTCAAAACATGAATAGTAACAACAGTAAAGTTCCTGTAAATTTCAGAAACAATCTAAAAGAAAAGGAAAAAAAAAAACAATGTTTGAAAAAAGTTGTCAAGCATTTACTGCTCGACAACGATGATGTATATATGTTTGACAAATCCTTCTCTCTCTCTCTCTCTCTCTCTCTCTCTCTCTATCTATCTATGTGTATGTGTGTGTGTGTGTGTGTGTGTGTGTGTCTGTAGTGTTTTTCAAACAATGTCAGAAGACAAAGAAAAAAAAGGGACTCAAGAGGAAAATTGAGACGAAAGCAAAGAAAAAATTGGCAAGCTCTGTTCAAGGTGATGAATGCAGTGACGAATTCGCATCAGAATCTCGTCCATAAATTGAGGAGGCCAACAACGCACAACCATGATCAAATCACAACAACGAGAAATTATACTATGCACCAACATAGAGAGAATAGTTTAGGGAGGTTATCATGTGAGTACTTCATAGTGTCCCTAGAAATAGGAAACTTTAGTTTTTATTTGCTTTTTCTAGTTCTAGTAGTTGTAAAACTTTCCTTTTATGTAATTGATGATTTCATGTTCAAAAATATATAACAAAACTTTGTGTACTATATTTCTCAAATTAAAATATTTGTTTTCTCGTAGGACCTTTGTTAATTTGTAATAGTAAAATATTCCTATTAAAATTTAGAATTAATATTTTTAGTCTAGTAGTTGTAGTTGTACCCTAAAATAGTTTGAAACCCCAAATTTTCAGTTTTTATAGCAATATTTCCATTCACTAGAAGACAGATTTTGCAAGTAAATGCCAGATTTCTTGGCCATGTAGTTGTTATAATCACCTACTAAAGCCCCAAGCACACCATATCCATATCCCACTCCCAAATTAGATTAGGATTTGATTTAGCCTTGTTTGTGTTCTTAGAGTTCAACCATTGTGATCCCACAAGAAGTCAAAGTCAAAGGTTTAGTATTTTATTAATTTTGATTCAGTATTTCCATTTATTTATATTTTATTAGCCTAGTTGTACTAAATTTTATTATGTTGCAGATTCCACAAATTCAATCTCAGCTCATGTTAAGTTAAGAAAAAATATAATAATATTAGTTTTCACCCTCACCTTGGTTTTATAACTTTAATTTTAGTTGGACGGTGATTGTGTGCTTCTATTTAATTTATCTTTAAATTTTATTTAGAATACAGTTTCAATTCTAAAATGGTAGACTAAAACTTTAATTAGGGATATACTATAAAAACTTAAAAACCACAGCTTCTGTGCACTAATCTTAAATGGGCAAATTTATCTGGATGAGTTATTTTTCCATTTATGGCCAAAATATCTATGTATCTATAGTTTATGACCATTTAACATGTTTATAGACTATAGCTATATTGGACATCAAAAGATTACATATTTAAAATAAGAATCTAATTATGTGGATTGTCAAACTATGCCTTTTGTCATAAAAAAACACCTAGCATACTCAAACAAGTCATTTAACAAAGTTTATATTTCAAATATGTGTATATATATATATTTCTATCCATTAATGGACAGACAATTGTGTAGTGGCAGAATGGTGGGGACCGGGCGCCGAATAACCCATGTCCGCGGCGGGTCATGGTTCGAACCTAGCTACTGTCCAATTGCCTCTTTATTTTTCTTTAAACCAAACGATGTCGTTTCATATAAAACCTGACACACTTGATATGACATCAACTAGAGTAAGTTTATTTTCAAATAAAGATTCACTCTGTTTAGAAATGCCAAATCCTTTACCAATGCACAAAAAATATAGTGTTGGTTTGCATATTCTCAATTCCCTTAAATCATTTCTTTCAAATTAATTAATATTCCCTACTTTTAGATAACTTAGATTAAATATTTGTATTATTTCCATCTTTCGCTATAATAAAATCCAAAAAGTTTATCCCATGAAAATCTAGCTTTTAATTCTTTTTTCTTCCTTTTCTTACTAGTATCTTAGTTAATTTATTTTGCACTATAAAAATCTTCACCATAAAGTGTTTCGGAAACATAGCTTTTAATTAGTTTTATTGCAAAAATATAAAAACTAGTAGTTTAGCAAAAGCCCCAAAAATCCATCATCTTTTAGTTTCTTTTTAGGGACAAAATAGTTACTGCCTATCTTTATAACTTTATTTTCCGTTCCCTATGGGTTCGACCTGGTCTTCCAGAACGTTATTACTTGTACGATCACTTATACTTGGGTGTTGATAAGAAAACGCGACAATAAGATGTCGTCAGCTGCATTAGGTACACATATCCATACCTGGAGTGGTCATCAGTAAATGTTATGAAATACTCATAACCACCCCTTACTTTGATATTTATTAGCCCACACACATCAATATGAACTAATTCCAACAATTCATTGGTCCCATTACCCTTCTCAGGAAATGGCCTTTTGGTCATCTTACCCTCTAAATAAGACTCGCAGACTTCCATTGGTTCGAGAACCAAATCGCCTAAGACCCATTCTTTGACTAGTCTGCCAATCCTATTTAGATTGATACGGCCAAGTCTCATATGCTAAAGTGTTGTTGGATTAGTGGAAGATTCCTTTCTTTTAGATAGTATAGTTACCACTGAGTTATTAAGTTCCATACAAGAGTCGTTAGAAATATTTGGAGTAATCACATACAAACCATTTGATTTGACACCAGAGCACACAAAAGAACCATTTCTTTTTATCACAACTTCAGTTCCGAAATGAAAAGAATAACCTTTGTTCGATAAATTTGAAACTGAAATTAAATTACGTCTCATTGAAGGGACATAAAGTACATCTGACAAAATCAAAACTTTATTTTCTAAGAATTCTAAAGCTACTACTCCTATTACAACTACGGAAATGGTTGCGCTAGATCCCAGAGTCAGCACGATCTCCTCATCACTGCATTTCCTAGTTGATCTGAACCCCTGCAATGAATTACAGATATGGTTAGTTGCATCAGAATCAATGCACCAAGTGTTTGAAGTATCCGTTATAACACTTACTTCAATCACATGTGATTCAATCATACCTTGAACTCTTGTAGCTAAAAATTTTGGACAGTTCCTCTTCCAGTGGCCTTTATCACCACATTAAAAACACTTTCCTTTGCCTTGGCCACCCACCTTTCCCTTACCCTTACATTTTCCCTTAGATTTTGCAATCTTCGAGTCCGGTCTAACACTTGGACCACCTGTGCCAGCTTTCTTCTTTCTTTTCTTGCCTTTAGGTGCAGATTAGGAAGAGGAAGAACTTTTCACAACGTTCAGAACGTTGCTCCCAAGTTTGATCACCCCTTCCGATGCCAGAAGAGAACTCATCAATTCACTCATTGAAAAATTCATTTGATTCATATTATAGTTAAGTTTAAATTGAGTGAATGACGGCGATAGCGAATTGAGGATCATATCAACTTGGGTCTGTGCATCGATGTTGGTTCCCAAGGTGTCCAGTTCTTTTAAATAACCAATCATTTTTAAAACATGTTCTTTGACTAGAGTTCCTTCCGACATCTTCGCACTTATTATCTTTTGCATAGCAACCTGTCTGGCAGGCCTTTCATGCTCCCCAAACATTTCGATAATGGCACTGGCAGAATCATTCGATTGGAATTGGTGTAGCAATACACCAGCCATTGTGGTCAGAATGTAGCAACGGGCCATTCCATTAGAATTCTTCCATTCGTCGAACTCACATCTAGCATCTGCTGAAGCATTTGTAGCGGGTTCTTCGGGCATGGGGTGGTGAGGATATGTATGTGATCCTCCATGGTTAAAACGAAGTCAAGATTACATGTCCATTCAATGTAGTTATTTCCAGTTAACTTGTTCTGAGTGAGTATAGTGGCAAGTGGACTAAATGCAGATCCAGACATTATGATTACTGAAAAATCAAACAGACAAAATAAATATGGATATCAGAATTCGACAGTTTGAAATAAAAGAATCCTTAAAACTCTTCTTTTAAAATTAAGTCGCTGGAATATCAAAATGAATCCGTGTGGCGCTCAATACTTGATCTTTCGATTAATCATGACTTGTCCGCTATGCAACTCTTGCAAAACAAATTATGACTTCCGAACCTATTTGATCTCTAAAATAATGCCCTGTAGACACCCCATTTTGTCGGCTATCAGATTTAGGAGACCCACAGCTTGGTAGTTCACAATGATCGAAGAGACTCGAAAAGGACTCCTGGAAGTTAGTTCTATCTCTCAAAATGCTTATAAAGTGGTACAAATGACCAGAATACCCCTGAAAGCCTAAATGCTCCCAGATTTGGACCTAAAGTTTTGGAAACACATTGCGTCCTAGAAAAGTATAAAAATGAGTTTTAAAGCAAAATCGGATAAATCATCAGCTCCCAGAGACCCATGAAAAAGTCCTAGAAGTTCCCGAAAAGTCCATGTTGACCAGTTTGACATAGGTTTGACCAGAATTTGACCAAAATCATCCGAATTTGTCCAAAAGTTCTAAAATCATTCTAGATCATTTAAAAAGTACTAAAACAAGCTTTAAAAGAAAATCAAACAAAAACGTCAACTCACGGGAGCTCCCAGAGGTTACCAGAACTTCTTGGAGTTCCCTGATTTGACCAGTTTGACCTAAAAGTTGACTCAAAGACCGGAGCACCGTATCATTTTTCAAACATTTTTTAGGGATACTAAAGGTCAATAGCTTTCCAACGGTATATCGCACATAATTTATGGATTTAAAACGAATTTATTATGAATTTCAGAAGGTGAAAAGGGCAATCAAATCGACTTTTATCGTGAATACCGCAAAAATTTTCAAAGTGACCTATCTCTGGACTATTTTTTATGGAAATTAGACTCCATTACATTTCCAACAGTATGTCACAACCTTGGTTTGGAGTTTGTAAGCATTTTTTGTGAATTTCGGACAAAAGAGGGCCTTTTTGCGAATATCAGAACCTCTGGGGGCCTAAATACAATTTTTAGGGCGTCTGAGGAGCAGTGCCACCGCGGCACTAGGCCTGTGCCGCGGTGGCACTTAACCCATGATGGGTCCATTTTTTAATTTATTTTGGGGGTCCAAATTGAATAATTGGAAGTTAAAACGACATAGTTTCTTGTTCACAGATGTTTGGGACCAATGTGAGTACTTTCTAAATCCCAAAACCACCATAAATTGGCCTATATAAACCTCCCTTTGCTATTCATTTTGGGGGGGCCAAGTGCAAAGTTAGAAAAAGTTGTAGAGAGAAAGAGATATAGAGTTAGAATTAGAAGTGAGAAAGGAACTTCCTCCTACTGTTTTTCTATAAGAAAGTGAGTTCTAATCTTATTTTCTTCCATTGCCTCTCTTATACTTCACATTCAAATCTTCCCCAATCAATATTTTGAGCAATCTGGAGTTAGAAATCTACTTCCATGTCCAAATGTCAATGTATCTTAGTGAAACACCAAGCTACAAGTCAAATATCTCAATGATTATCAACTATTGATTGCTATTTACCTGCTTGTTTATATATATGTTCATCTCTTCTTACCTCATTTCTTTTTTTATTTTTCTTTGATTTCTTACTAGTTCATCATCATCTAGATGATGACATGGTGTTCGAGTCTTGACCTCAAAAACATGTTTGATAGATGATGATTCCTACTTCAATACATTCTCATGTATTCTTGAAGTTATGATAAAAAACCAACAATGCTCTCCAACAATCTTGAAAGTTCTTGAGGTGAGTTTGAAGTTGATATTCCAAGTGGTTATAATCTCCATTTAGTTCTGGAAATGCACTCTCAAACCTCCTTTTCAAAACCCCTCTTAAACCCCTCAATTTTGATTTCAAGAAACAAAACATTTGTTTTCTCAAAATCTTCAAAACAGTGAGTTCTTCAACATTAAAACATTATTCTGAGTTTAATACTCAATGGATGATTTCAAGGCCACTTGGAAAGTGTTCCCAACTCATTAGAGAACACCCACGACTTTTGGTTTTATCTAAAAACACTTGGAAGGGTTCCATTTTGACCCAAACATTCCTTCTATACATTTTGCTTTTCTGTCACAGCAGCTTTGGTTGACTTTCAACTTGTTTTTCAGAAAACTTTTACAAAGAGAGTGATCCCAACTCATTTTTCTCTTACACTTCAGTGCCTTAAGCAACTTTCTGTATAATATGGACCCTCAAATGTTTCGTTTTCATTTTCAAAGATTTTCCTACATTTCAATCGATAGTACAAACTCTGTTTCTGAGTAACCTCTTTTGTTTATATGATTTCTCTCAAAATGTAACTTCAATACTGATTTGGCTTTTTGATATGTGTTCTAGATACAATAAGGATGATCTCCATAAAAAAATTATAAACTAAAAACATTCTAACCTCACTTTTCCATTTTTACAAAATCAGCTCACTGTTCTGTCCACTATTCACAGCAAGCATGTTTCAACTTTTATTCTTTGATTATATGTTTACATTCATTCCAAATTGGCTCATCTCTTAGGATGTAGTTCATACTACATTTGTAAATATCCTACAATAAAATTCTTCATTCATTCATGTATATTTTAGATTTCTAAATCACTTTAGAAAATCCATGAACACAAAACACACTACAACCTTTACACATTCCAGGATCATACATTGCATCCATGCAAGATTTGGAGTTTTTGTGACTTCCATTCGAAGAAGATTATAAGGAATGAACTTGATCACAAGCTCATGCTCCCCCCGATCAAATCTTCATTTCTCATCTGTCCAGGGGATTGAGAGCTCTTCTTTCTTTCAAGAATTAACAAGCATCATACTAGCTTTCTAAGCATATTTTTTTTATTTCTTTGATTATTTATTTCAAGAACAATTCATGTCCCCTCTTAGAATAGGAAAGCTTGATTACTTGATATTTGATTAGACAATTTTTCCTAGGTTGGTTTGTGTGATCTTTTACTTTTGCATTGTATGATACTTGGCTTAGATCTTATGAATGATATCTGATCTTTTGATCTTTCATTTTAAGATTCTTGTGCAATGTAATATACCTATCATAAATACTAATTGTCGAACCAAACATAGTATAAGATGATTATTTGGATGCTAATTGAGGCCCGTTGAGAGACGGGGCTAGTTGAGGTTGTTTTAGTCATGGCAAAGGCTCCTTCCTCTCTTGTACCAAAATCCCGAGCCAAGTTCTTTGGTTATGAAGGGCCGGTGCCCTTTATCCATTTGGGTGAGTCAAAATTAGGTTTCTTGGTTCCTTAAAGACCAAGTGGCGACTCTGTAGCTGTTTCAACAAACCTTTCTTCTTTTTCTTCAAACAATTTCAAAACAAGGAAGATCAATTCCAAAACTCTGGAAAAGAAAGCGAGGGGTGGGCTCCCGGAGGCCACATGTCTACAATCTGGCAACTCCACTGGGGACTTTTATTTTAAAAACAAAATAATACAAAGGTTTGACTCATAAGAAGCCTCCTTAAAATCATCTTTTTATTGTGTTTGGTTCACCGCATTACCCTTCTGCATTTCCCCCTCTGACTGTGTTTGAAACGCGGCGCTGACATTGTTCAGGTCTTGCTGTGCCAGGGCACAAGTCACCATTGATAATGTACCTTCCAAGGTATATCAAAAAGAGTAAAAACTTCCGTACTGTCTCCCTGACAGTATATTGGAACTCTCGTCAATGGACCCTCTTTGACTAAACCTGACCTTTGCATATAAATTCTTGTAGAACCTTTCATAGGACTATTGATTTATCTTTTTAGATAGGACAATGTGATATAACAGCTCTATGCCCTGGAGAGATTACCTGCGCGATGTAGATGCTTATGTGGCATAGAACAGAACCTCTTTTTTATGATTCCCAAGGCAATCACTCACATGTGATCACATTGAGTTGACCTGTCTAGGCACCATGATAAGGATGTCTACTTCGTGCTCACAAAGATATATACTGCAAACCTTGTTTGTTGGTCCTAAGACATACGAGTGTGAAAACTTGCTAGACAGTATGATCACCATCATCACATGTTCCTGTTATATACACCTATTTCTCCCAGAAACTCCACCCAACTCATCCGAATATCCCTATTTCTCCTAGAAACTCTGTCCAAATCTCCCAAATTTCCCAAAAAATACCCGTTTCCCTCAAAAACCCTGTCCAAATTCCTCAGATTACCCAAAAATCTCAATTTCCCCCAGAAACTCTGTGATACTTGTTTCTCCCAGAAGCTCTGTTTGAATCACCCAAATATTCCTGCTTCTCCCAGAAATCCTATTCGAACTCCCCAGGTATCTTTGTTTCACCTAAAATTCCAGAAAATCCATGTTTTGCCTGAACCTCTACCCAAGCTTCCCAGAAATTCCCATTTCCCCAAAACTCATCCAAATGTACTTGTTACACCCAAAAACACTGCCCGAATAATCCAGTTATCCCTGCCTCCCTTAGTAACCCTGACCAAGTCACCCAGAAACCCCTATTTCACCCAGAAACTCTGAAATTCCTATTTCTCTCATAAACTCCCATATACGCCAGTTTCTCCCAAAACTTTATTCAATACGCCTAGATTTCCTATAAATCCTTATTTCTCCCAGAAACCTTGAAATCCCTACTTTTTCCAGCAACTTCTCCCAGAAACTCTAATTTCCCAGTCTCTCCCAGAAACTCTGTCCAACTCACTCGAATATATATATATATTTCTTCCAGAAACTCTAGATTTCCCAAAAATCCCTATTTCTCCCATAAACTCCTTTGGAATGTCTCGAATATCCTAGAAATTCCATATTTATTCCAGAAAATTCCAATTCTCTCATATTGGTGATCATACTAGAAAGAAAGGTTAGCACACTCTATATGACTAGGACCTTACTTGATTAACTGCTATATGTTAGAAGTAGGGGCATCGTATAGATCAGGGCTTGCATCTGCATGCTTGTCTCATGTGCATACACAATTCATGTCAGTTCGCATACACGCACATCTCGTCAGTCTTACTGTGTCAGTCCTACACATCAAATGCATACGTATCATCCCTCACCCATCTCAATCATTGTATAGAAGTCATAAACTTATTGCAACTATCATCAGTTTGCATTGATAATTCCTTCAAAATTCTAATCATCTCTCCCTACTAGGAGTCCATGATCGAGAAGTGTTTCGCGCCTCTGGTAATTTAGGCTTTTACTTCTATTTGTAGAAAATTGTAGCATCGGGTAAGGACACTTCTGCACCTCCCCAAATTCATTGTCATGATCACAGGCTAGCCCAGGCTATCATAAACCCACTAATGGCCTACCAAGCTTTGGAAGAGAAAGTGAACAAACTATAAATCACTGTTGATCGACTAAATTTACATGTAAGCTGATTTGAGAAGATGGTGCAAAGTAATGATAAAGGGAAGTACAAGTGCCCAATGCTATCTATCCAAGCCCGTTTCCACATCCAAATCTCTACTTGTATCTAAGCTCACACCCTATCCTTGGAAATCCTAGTCCATATTCAAACCAAAGAGCCACTCCAAGGACCCACTTGAACTCAAAGTTTAACAAAGCCTGTAAACCAAGAACCTTCGCCAACCTGGGTATGCCGTTGTCCGTAATCCTTGATAACCTCATCAAAATGGGGCACGTCCAACTCCTTCAGCCTTGTGCCTGTAGGGACAATTAGGTTTAAAATCTAATCAAACACGCAGCGGAAATATAGAGTTATAAAAACTTATTGGTAGCCTAGATCTACTACTCGTTAACTCTATAGATGCGTACAAGAGAGGGGACAAGAATTATACCTCACGATCTTGAACCTAATTATGAAATCTCTGACTTCCAGTAGCCTCCACTAGACGGTCTTCACTCTTATGACTCCTACGGATGCTCCCGGAGAGGCTAGGGTTGGTGGGAACCATGATAGAGAGGATATAGTAGGTTTGGGGATTTTAAAATAGTTTCTGTAGCTTCTGGTATAATAAAACGACGAACTCTTTTTTTTGGACGCAACTGCCCTATTTATAGATTCCCATAACCGACCTAACTTTCAAGTGATCGAAGTGGCTACAATCGACCGAATCTTCAATCGATTGAACCACCTTCGATCGATTGAACCTGTCTAGACCTCAATCGATCAAAGCAACTCTGATTGATCGAACCAGTCTTGACAGATTCCTCAATTGCCTTTCCAAGCTTCCTTGCAGAGCTAAGAGTAGGACCTCCTAGCCTCTTTATTATTGGCTTAAACTAGTTGTTAATTCCCATAACCAAACTCTTTGATCAGCAAACTAACCAACTGGTCAGTTAACGTTTACTCCACTATAAAACGATAACTGAACTCCAACGCAAAAGAACAAATCCGAAGCGATAACTAGACTTGTATGATGTACTAATGTTCCTCTACCGTCAGCATTCATAATCATATTCAGGTAGTCGGATAACTGTTACTATCAACCTAAATGATGATTACATCTTCTATCCCTTGAGTCCCATTCACCTCTCATGATTATCAAACATGTTGATAACTACTTATCAAAAAGACTACAGTTCTCAGTAATTAACTTGGTGACATTCTCAAGGAATGCTTACTCTTTAACAGAGGGTAGATTCTATCTTGACAATATATGTTCATAACCCTATGAACATGACATACCTAAGATGCTCAGGTGTTGATCGTTAAGACCTCACTAATTGGTAAGTCAAAGCAGCCATATCTACAATCTGTGTTCATAATCGTCTCAAGATTGAGAACATGTACCATATACAAGTTATGAGTTCCTATCGACTGTTGACAGTCTTAAGTGTCAATAGGAAAACTCAGTTCTGTCAATGCACTATAAGCACCAGTATATCAACTAAGAGCTATACTCTAGTGATTGAAATTCATCACTCCATCCAATGGTAGTTAATCATGCTACAGTGTAAACTTGATGATATCCAGTCTCATCATCCACTGTAACAAATTCTAAGTATCAAAGAATAGTAATTTGTATCTCACTTGTATGCATCTAATACACACATGAATTACTTACTATGATACTTAAGGATTAACAATCATCTCATGAAAGAAACATACACAATGAAATAAAAAGTTGATATCCATATATTAAAATGTCAATGTCTCATACATATAGTAATGGTTTGAGGGCACAAACCCAACAAACTCCCACTTGCACTCATAGCATTCAGGACTACATCTGAGACCTACACTATCTAGATGACGATCAAAGACCTTTTGTGGTATGGCCTTTGTAAACAGATCCATAAGATTGTCAACGGTGGCAATCTTGGTGACAATCACATCTCCACATTGAACAATATCTCGAATTAGATGATATTTTCGCTCTATGTGCTTTCCCTTTCTGTGGTTCCTTGGCTCCATGGACTGAGCCATTGTCCCCACTATTATCGCAGTATAGCATAATAGGTGACAGTGATGCTAGTACCACCTCGAGCTCCATAAAGAACTTCTTGAGCCAAATAACTTCCTTTGCAGCTTCACAAGCAGCCACATACTCAGCTTCTATAGTTAAGTCTGTAATGCATTTCTGCTTAATGCTCCTCTAACTAACAGTACCACCTCCTAAGGTAAAGAGATGTTCGAACGTTGACTTTCCCAAATCTTTATCTGATATAAAGTCCAAGTCAGTGTATCCTACAGGAATAACTCATCACCACCGTACATAAACATGTAATCTTTAGTCCTTCTCAAGTACTTAAGAATATGCTTAATGGTTGTCTAGTGCTCTGGACCAAGATTCGATTGATACCTACTAACCATGACAACGGTAAAGCAGTATCTGGTCAAGTGCATAAAATTGCATATATGAGACTTTCCACTGCCGAAGCATAGGGAACTCCTACCAAGCGATTCCTCTACTCTTGTGTCTTTGGACACTGGTCCTTGGAGAACGCTAAACTATGCCTAAAAGGTAATAAACCTTTCTTCGAATCACCCATTGAAAACCTAATTAGCACCTTATTGATATAGCCAGCTTGAGATAATCCCATTATCTTTCACTTATGATCCCGAAAGAGCTTTATCCTAAGGATGTAGCTCGCCTCTCCTATATCCTTCATATCAAAAGTACTAGCTAGCCAAACCTTAACCATTGACAATGCCACTACAATATCGTTCCCAATGAGTAGAATGTTGTTGATCGGTGATGAATAGTTCTCGTTCATAGTCCTAAAGTTACGCTTTGTTAGCCCATTTCATGTAGTTATTAGTTATTTTGTACTAAGTATTCTATATTTTGTAAGTTTTGGAGCTTTAACTTGAAAATGCACTAAAATCCAATGATTAGTGGCTTTGGAAGACATTTTGGTCTCAAAAGATGATTTCAGTGAAAGCTGAATGCAGTAGCAGCCTCGGTAAATTGCATTTTTGACATGGAATACTATGGATTTGAGAAATTTTCCCAGAGATATAAAATGTAGATCTTTGAGTTACGGTCGCATGGCCATAAACGGCGAGTCAATCCGAGTTTTGAACAAAATGTTATCTCAATTTTACGAAAGTCACGCAGTGTAGTGAAAACTAGCTCGCACGAGCGACTTGTGAAAAAACAAAAAATGCGTATTTCGTCAAATTAGAGTGTCTAGTGAAGGTGGTTTGTGCATACGACATCCAGAAGCAAAAATACGAAAGGTTTAGTTCTATTAGACTTAGAAAAACCTCCTAATCCTTCCAAAATCTATATAAATCCTATTCTAAATCAATTTTGGGGTTACACATTGTTACACAACATTAGATACACCCATATACCACTAAAACTTCAGCCATTGAAGAAGGAGAAGCAAGGAGAAGAAGAAGAAGACCAAGGATTTCCATGGCCTCTTCCATCAACCTCTTGCCAATCCTTGATTCCATGCCCGCTTAAACCGATATCTAGGGTTTCAATAAAACCCTAGCCATGTAATAGGGTGTATTTATGTTTTTCTTTTAGATTTAATATGTTTGGATGATGATTACATGTTTAGAGGATTTTAAATAATAAAATGGAACTTCTATTGAATAAATCATTATTTTCAAAGTTTATTCTTGTCTTAGATCTATTTTGAATGTGATGTGCTCAATGATCTATATTTGTTGTGCTTATATGGATTATTTACATGTAATGGTGCTTAATTGAATTGTGATATCAAGTAGTCGAACAGTTTATGCCTAGGGACGACGGAGTGTGCCGCAACCCTAGTTTAGTGTGAGATAATCCATGCTAACCGAAGATGAATTATGTTGATGCTTGAATCGTAGTTATTTTCTTGACGGAGGAATTGGGCCTGTAGCTACAATTCCCCATTATCATCCAATGTAATAAGCTAATTGAATGCATAGATACCCTTTTTATGATGCTAGTGGTGGATTTGTAATCCTAGGTTCACTTTAAATATCGTTTACAACAACTTTTAAAGTGCTTTCATAATTTAGATTTACTTTCATTGTTCTTAGTTTAATTAAAATCAAAATAAAAATTCTACACTACATGATCTTGTCAGAATCAAGATATAAAAAGTGTTCTTTACTTTTCAAAAGATTTGCAGTGTGGAAGTAAAGGTCGAACCCACAGAGATTGATTAACTACAGCGACTTAATTTTAAAACCTAACTTTAGTTAATTATGAAAACGGATTTTGATTTGATTTTAATTAAACTAATAACAATAAAACTAAATCTAAACTATGAAAGCAATTAAAAGTGTTTTAAATAATGTTAAGTGAACCTAGGATTGCAACTCCACCACTAGCTTCATAATAAGGAATATTTATGAATTACTTTAGCTTACTAAGTTGGATGATTATGGGGAATTGTAGCTACAAGCCCAATTCCTCCGACAAGAAGATATTCATGGTTCAAGCACCAACATAATCCATCTTCGGTTAGCACGAATTATCCCACACTAAACTAGGGTTGTGATCTAATCCGTCTAACCTAGGCATGGACTATTCGGATACTTGATAGCACAAATCAATAAAGCACCATCACATGTAAACAATCTAAACAAGCACAGCAAGCATAGATCGTTGAGCACATCACAGTCAAAATAGATCTAAGACAAGAATAAATTCTGAAAGTAATGATTTAATCACTAGAAGTACGATTTATTTATAAAAATCCTCTAAACATGTGACTGTCATCCATACATAATAAAACTAAAATAAAACATAAATAAAATCATATTACTCGTCTAGGGCTTCATTGAAACCCTAGATCTATGATCTAGCCGTCCATGGAAGTGATGGATGGCAAGTAGTTGATGGAGGAGGCCATGGAAACCCTTGGTCTTCTTCTTCTTCTCCTTGCTTCCCTCCCTTCAATGGCTGAAAGTATAGTTGTAGAATGTGTGTATATTAATTGCCAATAATGTCTAACCCTTTAATTGTAATAAAATAGGGTATATATAGATTTACAACAAGTTTTGGAAGCCTTCCTAACCCGAAACGAACTGAAACTGATGTAATTTACAGTCTAGACGTCGTTCAGCAGTTTCGTTTGCACAGGAGTCTTCAGTATACTGAAATATGCAACTTTGATTTTTACACATATCGCGCGAGCGCGACATTTGGTACCTCGCGCGCGCGGATCGCGCGAGCGATATCTGGGTTTCTCGCGCGAGCGATTCTCTGTTTTTTGCGCGCGCGACTTGGCTTTTTCAGCTTCTTTCTTTGTGCTTTTTCATCCTGTTTAGCCTGGTTTAGGTGATTTCTTCCAAATCCTGTCAAAAACTAGAAAACAAAGTAAAAATATACAAAAACAGGATAAAAAGTACTAACAAATGTGAATTAAGGCGTATACTTAGGATTAGTTCTCTCCCGATCACACCCCCAAACCTACATTTTGCTAGTCCTCGAGCAAAACTAAAATAAAAACTAACTACTAAAAAAATACTACTCCATTTTCGCATGGATCACGATTGCATTTAGCGTATGCAACAAGCCTTTTAAACCTCTAGGTGTCCCTAGTCGGACGAGTGAAGTCTCGTGAGGGTTCTCATCAACAAGTCTCCCACAACCATCTTTATTAACTTAGAAATTTAAAAAGTTTTATTAAAAACTAAAAACTAATAAACAATACTCCTGATTATAAAACAATGATTCGAAATAGAATAACGAACAAGAAGAAACAGAATCAAACGTTCACCTATATCATGAGAAACAATCAAGTGCATGCAATGTACGAATCAATAGAGTTCCTCATAAGATTGCACGTGTGTGATGTGGTAGTCAAATGAACACACGTATGTCATGATCATGGAATATAAATCGGATAACCATCCAACTATGCTTCGACTACGAATCTCACAATTACTTACACTCTCAAATGAAACACTCAGAAACATGTGTAATTTTTCTAGTATATGGGAGCAAAGAAATATATTTTCAAAACGAGAAATGCTCACATATGACTCGAAAAAGACGCATGACACAAAAGAATAGTAGTCTCATGGATAGGATGCCAACAATCAAGAAAAATTAATCATTACCATGTTTTAATCCCCCTCCCATCATTTTCATATCCAAACTATGTTTCCTAGGATCAAATAGGAGGTTGTAGTGTGGCTCAGGTAATGAAAAAGGATAGAAAGGATTTATTAGGTAGTTTTAGAATGGCATTGTAAGGCATGTTCGATTTCTTTCATTCGTCTCTTCTACCAACTTCATCTTTTCATTCCCTTCTTTTCATTTTTCTTTTTCTTTTTTTTTTCAACCTTCCTCTTCTGTATTATGTTTCTTTTCCTTTTTCTTTTCTTGCTTCTCAAATGATTATTCATTGAATACCAAGCAACTACCCCAATAGCATCTTATTTTCTTCTTCTTCTCACTCAACACATCGCCTTAATACTACTAAAAGTTGATCACTCTTCCAGTGGTATACTCCAAGTTGATCAAGTTGGAGCTTTTAAAGAGGATAATGGTGAACAAAGAAAAAGAGGCATTGTAACGGCTCAAAGGGTGAACTAAGGAAATTTTATCTTTTATAGGTCGGCAATAAACAAAGAGGGCCTAAAATCATGTCCTAAAGTCGTATGGTTCTTCAATGTTTACAATGAAAGATTATTTAGCATGGTAACAAATATTTTAACTTGACTATCAACCAAAACAAGAATAATGAGACTAAACAACAAGTAGATGCGCTATTTCAATGAAATTCGACAAACACAATGTATTTATAACCCTCTAAAAAGAAAAGATAGGCTCAAAAGCTCACTGGGCTTAGTCTCCACCATGTGTTATTTAAAAATCCGAATTATATTATAGTTCACATCAACATGTATTCCAATGACTACGTGCAGTGCATAAGTTTGTGTGCAAATCTATGATATAAAACTACGATTCAAACAATACATAACTTAAAACGTTACATCATAACTTCAGCAAATGTTTAATCACATCTTCTCTTGTTTATCATTCTATAACAATTCAAAGTTATTTAACAAGAAGTATCAAATCAAGATTGTAAAAACATCGGTAACATCGTCTATTTAAGCACAAGAATTGAATTTTTTTTTAAAATTAGTGCATAATAATGTGCATATGTGTGCATACCCCCAAACCTACACCTTTCATTGTCCCCAATGAAACAATAAAATGAAAGAAAGGAGAGTAGGTAATAAAGGAACGATAGTACCTCGATCTCGGCAATCACAAACAGGTGAAGGTATAAAAATATAGCGATAACGTTCAAATGTACCTGGTTATACTAGATAAAAAACTAACAAAAGAATATTAAAAGTAAATGAAACCTAAATATAAAATATAAATCTAAAAACTAAGCTAAACTAAACTAAACGAGCAAATGGAAAAGAAATAAAACGAAAAAGTATAAATGTAACAAGGAAAACAACGAACACGAACTAAACTTAACCAAATAAACACAAACAGAAAAGAACACAAATAAAATAGGTAGGGGGAAGGATATAGAAAACAAAAGGGAAAAAACAGGAAAGTGGGGAATCGCGCGAGCGGTCCGCGCGAGCGGCCGTCGCGCGCGCGAATTCCCAATTTTTTTTTTTAATCCGCGCCAGCGGGACCCCCTCGCGCCCGCGAAACCAGGCGCGAGAAGAAGCAGAGGCATCAAATAAGAAAAAACAAGGAAAAACCACTAAGTCACAAACTCGCGCCAGCGGACTGCGCGAGCGAGGCCTCGCGCAAGCGGATCGCGCGCGCGATTTGGGTTTTTTCAATTTTTTAGCTAAAAATATGTATGTAATATTAAAATAAATTAATTCCGACCCCCAAACCTGTCCAGAAAAACTCCAAAACTCCAAAACGACTCAAAAACAACCAAAAATAAGAAAAATGAACGAAATAAAGCTTGGGTTGCCTCCCAAGAAGCGCTAACTTTTACGTCTTCAGCTAGACCGTTCTAGCTCAAGACTTACGGAGGTTGAAAATCAGACTTCGTACCCCTAAGAATATCAGGTAGAGCTCGATGGTAAGCAGAAATCATGTCGCTTTGAATTAATTCGATTGACGGTTTGTCAGTATGTTCAAATCGATTTCTTACCTTCCGAGTAGATTCAGCATTAGGGTCCGAGGTATTAGGGTTCATCCACTCATCATCCGCTATATCTTTGTCGTTACTCACATTTATTGCTTTGTTAGGCTCCATATTCCGTCTTACCTCACCTTCCGCCTCACATAGGTAATCGTCGTCTTTAGGAGGTTGATCCATAGCATTAAAAACGTTTAATTTGAGATTCATGTTCCCAAATGACACCTTCATTACCCCCGTCCGGTAGTTGACCCGTGCGTTGGCCGTGGCTAAGAATGGACGACCAAGAATAACAGGAGTGTATTTTCTAGCATCTAGCACCGGTTCGGTATCAAGGACCATAAAATCAACAGGATAGAAACATTGATCAACTTTTACTAAGACGTCTTCGACGATTCCTCTAGGTACTTTGACGGAACGATCCGCTAATTGATTAGTAGTGGCCATAGGTTTAAGTTCACCTAATCCTAGTTGTTTGTAGACATGATAAGGTAAGAGGTTAACACTAGCTCCTAAGTCAAGGAGAGCCCTATGAATGATAGTGCCACCTATGACACATGAAATAGTAGGCGTACCTGGATCCTTGTACTTCGGAGGAGCGTGTTGACAAACTGAACTTACTTTTTCCGTGAGGAAGACCTTTTTAGGAGTGTGACTACGTATTTTGCGCTTTTGTGTACAAAGGTCTTTTAAACATTTAGCATGATGTTGTCAAAATCAATTTATAAAAGTATTCTTTACTTTTCAATAGATTTGCAGTGTGGAAGTAAAGGTCGAACCCACAGAGATTGCTTACTACAGCTTTTAGTTTTAAAACCTAAGTCTAATTAATTAGGAAAACGGATTTAATTTGGTTTGAATTTAAACTAATAACAATAAAAGTAGATCTAAACTATGAAAGCAATTAAAGTTGTTTTTAATTAATGTTTAAGGGAACCTAGGATTGCAAATCCACCACTAGATTCATAATAGGAATATCTATGAATTACTTTAGCTTATTACGTTGGATGAATATGGGGAATTGTAGCTACAAGCCCAATTCCTCCGACAAGAAGATAATCATGGTTCAAGCACCAACATAATCCATCTGCGGATAGCACGAATCATCTCACACTAAACTAGGGTTGTGATCTAATCCGTCTAACCTAGGCATGGACTATTCGGATACTTGATAGCACGAATCACTAAAGCACCATCACATGTAAACAATCTAAACAAGCACAGCAAGAATAGATCGTTGAGCACATCACAGTCAAAATAGATCTAAGACAAGAATAAATTCTGAAAGCAACGATTTAATCAATGTAAGTACGATTTATTTATAAAATCCTCTAAACAAGTGACTGTCATCCATACATAATAAAACTAAAATAAAAACATAAATAAAACCCTATTACTCATCTAGGGCTTCATTGAAACCCTAGATCAATGATCTAAGCTGCCATAGGAGTAGAAATCGGCAAGTAGTCGATGGAGGAGGCCATGGAAATCCTTGGTCTTCTTCTTCTTCTCCTTGCTTCTCCCTCTTCAATGGCTGAAAGTATGGTTGTAGAATGTGTGTATATTAATTGCCAACCCCCTAATTGAAGTAAAATAGAGTTTATATAGATTTACAACATGTTTTGGAAGCCTTTACCACTCGAAACGGACTGAAACGCATGTAATTTACAGTCTGGACGTCGTTTAGCAGTCTCGTTTGCACAGGAGTCTTCAGTATACTGAAATACGCAACTTTGATTTTTGGGCATATCGCGCGAGCGGGTCGCGCGAGCGCGACATTGGGTACCTCGCGCGCGCGGATCGCGCGAGCGAGTTCTTGGGGGTCTCGCGCGAGCGGATCGCGCGAGCGGTTTCTGGATTCTCGCGCGAGCGGATCGCGCGCGCGATTCTTGGATTTCCGCGCCCGCGGGTCGCGCGCGCGAAGTGGTTTTTTCAGCTTCTTTCTTGATGACTTTTCACCCTATTTAGCCTGGTTGAGTTGATTTCTTCCAAAACCTGTCAGAAACTAGAAAACAGAGTAAAAATATACAAAAACAGGATAAAAAGGTACTAACAAATGCTCGTTAAAGCGTATAATTAGGATTAGTTCTCTCCCGATCACACCCCCAAACCTACATTTTGCTAGTCCTCGAGCAAAACTAAAAATAAAAACTACAAATAAAAATCTATTCCATCTTCGTATGGATCACGATTGCATCTAGCGTATGCAACAAGCCTTTTAAACCCCTAGGTGTCCCTAGTCGGACGAGTGAAGTCTCGTGAGGGTTCTCGTCAACAAGTTACCCACAACCATATTTATTAACTTGAAATTTTAAAAACTTTTACTAAAATAAAACAATCAATACTCCTTATTATACAACAACGATTCGAAATAGAATAACGAACATAAAGAAATAGAATCAAATGTCTACATACATCATGAAGAAACCATCTCAAGCACATGCATCGTATAAATCAATAGAGTTTCTCATAAAATCGCACGTGTGTGATGAGGTAGTCAAATGAACACGCGCATGTCATGAACATGGAATATACTTCAGATAACCATCTAACTATGTCTTGACTACGAATCTCACAATGAATTACACTCTCAAATGAAACACTCAGAAACATGTGTAATTTTTCTAAAATATGTGAGCAAAGGAAATATATTTTCAAAACGATAAACGCTCACATACGACATGAAAAAGGCGCATGACACGAAAGAACAGTAGTCTCATGGATAGGATGCCAATAATCAAAAGAAATTAATCATTACCATGTTTTAATCCCCCTCCCATCGTTTACATATCCGAACCATGTTTCCTAGGATCAGATAGGACTTTTTCAAAGGTTGTAATGTGGCTCAGGTACTGGAAAAGGATAAAATGGATATGGTAGATTTAGAATGGCATTGTAAGGCATGTTCGATCTCTTTCATTCTTCTTCTACAAACTTTTCATTCATATATTTCTCTTTCCTTTCATTCTTTTTCTTTCAATATATATTTTTTTTTCAACCTTCTCCTTTTTATTCTGTTTTCTTTTTCCTTTTTCCTTTCTCGCTTCTCAAATGAATATGCATTGAATAACAAAGCACCCACCCCAAACATCATCTTATTTTCTTCTTCTCAATCAACACATCGCCTTAATACTACTAAAAGTTGATCACTCTTCCAGTGGTATACTCCAAGTTGATCAGATTGGAGCTTTTAAAGAGGATAATGGTGAACAAAGAAAAAGAGGCATTTTAACGGCTCAAGGGGTAAACTAAGGAAATTTTATCTTTTATCGGCCGGCAGTAAACAAAGAAGGCCTAAAGTCATTTCCTAGGGTAATACGGTTCTTCAATATTTACAATGGAAGATTATTTAGCATGGTAACAAATATTTTAACTTGATTATCAACCAAAACAAGAATAATGAGACTAAACAACAAGTTAATGCGCTATTTCAATGAAATTCGACAAACACAATGTGTATTCATAACCCTCAATAAAGAAAAGATAGGCTCAAAAGTTCACCGGGCTTAGTCTCCACCATGTGTTATCTAGAAATCCGAATCATATTATAGTTCACAACCTACATGTATTCCAATGACTACGTGCAGTGCATATGTTTATGTGCAAATCTATGATATAAAACTACGATTCAACAATACATAACTTAAAACATTTCAACATGACTTCAGTAAATATTTAATCTCATATTCTCTTGTTTATCATTCTATAACAATTCAAAGTTATTGAACACGAAGTATCGAATTAATCTTGCAAAAACATTAGTACTATCGTTTATTTAAACACACGTATTGAAAATTTTAAAATTTTAGTGCATAATAACGTGCATGTGTGTGCATACCCCCAAACCTAAACCTTTCATTGTCCCCAATGAAACAATAAAACGAAAGAAAGGAGAGTACATAAGATAGGAACGATAATACCTCGATTTCGACAATGGCAACCAGGTGAACACAAAGGAATATGACAATAAAGTTCAATGTTACCTGTGACTACTAGA
Organism: Hydrangea macrophylla; assembly: GCA_033977485.1. NCBI lineage: Eukaryota > Viridiplantae > Streptophyta > Magnoliopsida > Cornales > Hydrangeaceae > Hydrangea > Hydrangea macrophylla. Next base: position 40,810,174 of record CM066984.1, read on the forward strand.
TAAACGAACAGAACTAACAAAAGAATATTAAAAGTAAAAGAAACAGAAATATAACTTAGAAATTGAAAAACTAATCTAACTTAAACTAAACTAGCAAAAGGAAAAGAAATAACTCGAAAAAGTATAAATATAATAAGGAAAACAACAACTAACTCGATCTAAAATGACTTAATAAACAAAAAAAACAGAAACGCAAACAGTCCCAGAACAAGTATGGGGGAAGATACAAGAAAACAAAAGAAAAGATGCAGAAAGTAGGGACTCGCGCGCGCGGTCCGCGCGAGCGGCCGTCGCGCGCGCGAAATCCCAGAATTTTTTTTTTTTTTTTTTTTTTTTTTTTTTTTTTACGCGCCAGCGAGGTACCTCGCGCCCGCGAAATGAGGCGCGAGGAGAACCTGAGGCCTCGTAATAAAGAAAACAAGGAAAAACCACTAAGGGGCAATCTCGCGCCAGCGGGCCGCGCGAGCGATGTCTCGCGCGAGCGGGCCGCGCGCGCGAGATTGGAGTTTTCCACTTTTTAACTAAAAATATGTATATACTATTAAAATAAATTAATTTCAACCCCCAGACCTATCCAGAATGTCCAAAACAGACACAAACAGACCCAAAAACAACCAAAAATAAGAAAAACGAATGAAATAAAGCTTGGGTTGCCTCCCAAGAAGCGCTAACTTTTACGTCTTTAGCTAGACCTTTCTAGCATAAGATTTATGGAGGCCGTATATCGGACTGTGTACCCCTAAGGATGTCAGGTAGAGCTCGGTGGTAAGCGGAAATTACGTCGCTTTGAATTAAATCGATTGACGGTTTGTCATTATGTTCGAATCGATTTCTTACCTTCCGAGTAGATTCCGCATTAGGGTCCACGGGATTAGGATTCATCCACTCATCATCATCCGCTATATTGTTTTCCCCACTCACATTTATTTCTTTAGTAGGCTCGATATTCCGTGTTACCTCACCTTCCACCTCACATAGGAAATCGTCGTTTTTAGGAGGTTGATCCATAGCATTAAAAACGTTCAATTTTAAATTCATGTTTCCAAATGACACTTTCATTACCCCCGTCCGACAGTTAACACGTGCGTTGGCCGTGGCTAAGAATGGACGGCCTAAGATGACAGGAGTATGTTTCCTAACATCTAGCACGGGTTCAGTGTCAAGGACCATGAAGTCGACAGGATAATAGCATTTATCAACTTTAACCAAGACGTCCTCGACGATTCCTCTAGGAATTTTAATAGAACGATCCGCTAATTGTATAGTAGCGGCCGTAGGTTTCAGTTCACCTAATCCTAGTTGTTGATAGACGTGATAAGGTATGAGATTAACACTAGCTCCTAAGTCAAGGAGAGCCCTATGAATGATAGTGTCACCTATGACACATGAAATCGTAGGCGTACCGGGATCTTTATACTTTGGAGGAGCGTGTTGGAATATAGAGCTTACTTTTTCCGTGAGGAAGACCTTTTTAGGAGTATGACTCCGTATTTTGCGCTTTTGAGTACAAAGGTCTTTTAGACATTTAGCATAAGCGGGAATTTGCTTTATAGCATCGAGGAAAGGAATATTTATTTTAACTTGTTTGAACACCTCGAGTATATCCTCAACCTTAGACCCTTTCTTAGGCGAATGTGACGGTCCCTCAACGTTTGGTGGATATGGCATTCTTGGAATATAGTTTGTTGGGGCCGGTCCTTTATCTTTTTGAATTCTACTCGTTCCCTCACCCTCCTTATTCAAATTTAAGTTTTTATCTTTCTCACCCCCATCCGGAATTACAACAACTTCCTCATCTCGAGTAGTCATCCTAGTCGAAACAGCGTTCACGCTCTCACTCGTACTACCCACTGCGTATTGCCCCTTAGGTTGCTGAGTAGGTTGACTGGGCAACTTACTCTCAGTTAAGCGGTTTAGCGTATTAACAATTTGCCCTACTTGGGACTCCAGTTTTGCGATGGATTGTGTGTGAGAGTGTACTAACTGAACCACCGAACCAAAGTTTTCAAGTGAGGCCAACACCTTCTCCTCAAATGCATTATTGCGTGGAGGTGGAGGAGGTGGTTGGTATTGACCTTGTTGGTATTGGGGTCGGTACGTATTTGGAAAATTAGTCGACCTAGGATTGTAATTATTTTGTGGGAATTGTTGCATAGAATTAACGTGTTGTTCAACAAATTCCGGATATTGAGATGCAGAAGGACATGCAAATATATTATGGGACGGTTCAGAACATAATGCACAAACTTCTAAAGAGGATGAATTAGACGGTTTGTTCATTTGCATAAGTCGATCAAGTTTTCTATTTAATTCTTGAATTTGAATTGCTTGACTTGACTCAATTGTCACCTCTCGCTTAGGTTGAAGGTACCCCTCAGAACGTACCGACACAGCCTGATGCATCGAATTCTCGCTTAATGTTTCAAATATTTTCCAGGCCTCGTCGGCGCTTTTGTGTAGGAAAGTTCCCGCACAAACGGCATCGACGGTATTACGGACCGAGGGAATAAGTCCTTCGTAGAAGACTTGAACCAATTGCCACTTGGGAACCTGATGATGTGGACACGAACGTAATAATTCTTTAAATTTTTCCCACGTGTCATAAAGTGATTCCCCATCTTGCATCACAAAATTAGTTATATCTTTTCTTATCTTATTTGTACGCATAATAGGGAAAAACTTTTGTAAAAAGGCGGTGTGTAAGGCTTCCCATGTTTTTATTGTGTTTGGCTCCAAAGATTGAAGCCAATACTTCGCTTTGTCTCTTAAGGAGAATGGGAAGAGCCGCAATTTTAATTCATCATTATCTAGGTTTTGCAATTTCAAAGTAGAACAGATACCCTGAAAATCTCCTAAGTGTTGGTAAGGGTCTTCATTTAGACGGCCATGGAAAGAAGGTAGTAGCGAGATCGTAGACGACTTTATCTCAAAGTGAGATGCCGTCGCCTCCGGTAATTCGATACCGGCTTGTGGCGTGTAAGTAGTGGGAATAAAATAATTTATAAGTGGAGGTGGTGGCGGTATATTAAGATCGTTCATATTCGCACCGTCGTTTTGATTGTTATTGTTATTTCCACCGTCAGCCATTTTAATTGGTTTGATTTTAAAAGTTCGAGTTTTCCTTATCCGTTCACGGGTACTCTGAATTTCGGCCTCAAACAACGACGACGGACTCGGAGTTGATTCGTCGTCTTGCAACCTAGCTCTAGAAGCTTGGGTTGTGGACTTACTAGTTTTTAAGGTACGTTCAAGTTCAAGATCGAAAGATTTTAAATCTGGTTTATTTGAACGTGTACCCAACATAAACTAAAACAAAAGAAAAGAAACTAAAAACAACGACTGACTCAAAAAAAAAAAAACAAATAGCAAGCAATCACGCAAATAAGACGACAATCAAGCACACAGTACTACTATGATGCATGAATATTATCCTGTAATGCAATGACCGCGTCAAGCCCAGCGCCCCGGGTTTCCTAGCTAATGCAGTGCAATTAACCTTAAACTAATGCAAATAGTGCGTCACAGCGCCCTGACTTACAGCGGTTTAAGGCGAATCTCCAAAGGAAGCAATTTATTTAATTTTATTAATTTTATTTTTGCGTAAGCTCCTTTGATGTAATTAGCCGATCCACCCGGAAGCGTTGACTACAAAATAAAAGAAAAAGTTAGTAACTAAAAACAAAAACAGAAAATAAGAAAAATAAACACTAATCTAATATTTACAAATTAACTAAACTACGATTATAAAACTAAGAGTAGTAATACAATCCCCGGCAACGGCGCCAAAAATTGATGTTGTCAAAATCAATTTATAAAAGTATTCTTTACTTTTCAATAGATTTGCAGTGTGGAAGTAAAGGTCGAACCCACAGAGATTGCTTACTACAGCTTTTAGTTTTAAAACCTAAGTCTAATTAATTAGGAAAACGGATTTAATTTGGTTTGAATTTAAACTAATAACAATAAAAGTAGATCTAAACTATGAAAGCAATTAAAGTTGTTTTTAATTAATGTTTAAGGGAACCTAGGATTGCAAATCCACCACTAGATTCATAATAGGAATATCTATGAATTACTTTAGCTTATTACGTTGGATGAATATGGGGAATTGTAGCTACAAGCCCAATTCCTCCGACAAGAAGATAATCATGGTTCAAGCACCAACATAATCCATCTGCGGATAGCACGAATCATCTCACACTAAACTAGGGTTGTGATCTAATCCGTCTAACCTAGGCATGGACTATTCGGATACTTGATAGCACGAATCACTAAAGCACCATCACATGTAAACAATCTAAACAAGCACAGCAAGAATAGATCGTTGAGCACATCACAGTCAAAATAGATCTAAGACAAGAATAAATTCTGAAAGCAACGATTTAATCAATGTAAGTACGATTTATTTATAAAATCCTCTAAACAAGTGACTGTCATCCATACATAATAAAACTAAAATAAAACATAAATAAAACCCTATTACTCATCTAGGGCTTCATTGAAACCCTAGATCAATGATCTAAGCTGCCATAGGAGTAGAAATCGGCAAGTAGTCGATGGAGGAGGCCATGGAAATCCTTGGTCTTCTTCTTCTTCTCCTTGCTTCTCCCTCTTCAATGGCTGAAAGTATGGTTGTAGAATGTGTGTATATTAATTGCCAACCCCCTAATTGAAGTAAAATAGAGTTTATATAGATTTACAACATGTTTTGGAAGCCTTTACCACTCGAAACGGACTGAAACGCATGTAATTTACAGTCTGGACGTCGTTTAGCAGTCTCGTTTGCACAGGAGTCTTCAGTATACTGAAATACGCAACTTTGATTTTTGGGCATATCGCGCGAGCGGGTCGCGCGAGCGCGACATTGGGTACCTCGCGCGCGCGGATCGCGCGAGCGAGTTCTTGGGGGTCTCGCGCGAGCGGATCGCGCGAGCGGTTTCTGGATTCTCGCGCGAGCGGATCGCGCGCGCGATTCTTGGATTTCCGCGCCCGCGGGTCGCGCGCGCGAAGTGGTTTTTTCAGCTTCTTTCTTGATGACTTTTCACCCTATTTAGCCTGGTTGAGTTGATTTCTTCCAAAACCTGTCAGAAACTAGAAAACAGAGTAAAAATATACAAAAACAGGATAAAAAGGTACTAACAAATGCTCGTTAAAGCGTATAATTAGGATTAGTTCTCTCCCGATCATAGCACAAGCAAGAATTTGTTTAATAGCATCGAGGAAAGGAATATTAATTTTAACTTGTTTAAAAACCTCGAGTATATCTTCAACTTTCGACTTTTTCTTGGACAAATGTGACGGTCCCTCAACATTAGGTGGATATGGCATTCTCGGAATATAATTTGTTGAGACCGGTTCATTTTCTTTTCTACTTTGATTCACGTCCTCACCCCTCTCTTTATTAGAGTTGATGTTCACATCTATCACATTCTCATTCTTATTAGGGGTTTCTATCACCTCCTCTCGTGTAGTCATCCTAGTTGAGACGGCGTTTACTTGTTCATTCAACCCCTTAACCTCATATTGTCCCTTAGGGTTTTAAATTGTTTGACTCGGCAACGTCCCCTCGTTTCTACGACTCACTACAGTAGCTAGTTGTCCCATTTGGGATTCAAGCTTCGCAATGGATTGTGTATGAGAGTGCACTATTTGTGCTTGTGCCTGTACTTGCATTTCAATTTTATTAAGGGATGCCAACACCTTTTCCTCAAAAATGTTACCCCTTGGAGGGTTCGGATTAGGATGCGGTTGTTGGTATTGATTAGGTTGAAACTGAGGTCGATATGCATTAGGAAAATTAGTCGCCTCATTAGGATTATTATTATTATTTTTCCACGAGAAGTTAGGATGGTTTCTCCATGGCGCGTCTGGATTATTAGTAGTCGAATTATAATTATTTCGTGGGTATTGTTGAATAGAGTTAATGTGTTGCTCCACGAATTCCGGAAATTGACTCGCCGATGGACATGCAAGTATAGAATGTGAAGGATCAGAACATAATGCACAAATTTCATGAGCGGGTGAGGCTGTCGTTTGGTTCATTGTTAAAAGTCGGTCAAGTTTGTTAGATAGTTCTTTTATTTCAATTGAATGACTTGACTCGAACTTTACCTCTCTCTTAGGTTGTGAATGATATCCCTCGGAACGTACTGACACAGTCTGATGCATCGAATTCTCGCTTAATGTTTCAAAATTTTTGCAGGCCTCATCGGCGCTTTTGTGTAGGAAAGTTCCCGCACAAACGGCATCGACGGTATTCCTAACAGAGGGAATAAGCCCCTCGTAGAAGACTTGAACCAATTGCCACTTGGGAACCTGATGGTGTGGGCACGAACGTAATAATTCTTTAAATTTTTCCCACGTGTCGTAGAGTGATTTCCCATCTTGCATCACAAAGTTTGTTATAGATTTTCTTATCTGATTCGTACGCATAATCGGGAAAAACTTTTTGTAAAAATGCGGTGTGTATGTCTTCCCATGTTCTAATTGTGTTTGGCTCCAAAGATTGAAGCCAATATTTAGCTTTATCTTTTAAAGAGAATGGAAAGAGCCGCAATTTTAATTCATCATCAGTTAAGTTTTGGATTTTCAAAGTAGAACATATATCTTGAAAATCTCCTAAGTGTTTATATGGATCTTCATTTAAACGGCCATGGAAAGATGGAAGTAGCGAGATGGTAGACGACTTTATCTCAAAGTGAGATGCTGTCGCCTCCGGTAATTCGATACCAGCTTGTGGCGTGTACGTCGTAGGAATAAAATAGTCTTTAAGTGGAGGAGGTGGTGGTATATTAGGATTATTCAAATTATTTCCGTTGTTATTTTGGTTGTTATTGTTATTTCCAATGTCTGCCATTTTAATCGGTTCTATGTTATGAAAGGGTGGTTTCTTTAATCTTGTAAGAGTACTACGTATTTCGGACTCAAATAAAGACGTTGGTTTCGGTGTCAAATCGTCGTCTATTAAAAACCGTGTTCTAGAAGTTAAGTTGGAAGACTTGTTAAGTCTTAATGTACGTTCAAGTTCAGAGTCAAAAGGTTTTAATTCCGGTTTATTTGAACGTGTACCTAACATAAACTAAAAGAAGGTAAACTAAAAACAAAAACTGACTCAACAAAAAAAAAACAAATAGCAATCACGCAACTAAGATAACAAGCACTCAACTACTGTGATGCATGAATATTATCCTGTAATGCAATGACCGCGTCAAGCCCAGCGCCCCGGGTTTCCTAGCTAATGCAGTGCAATTAACCCTAAACTAATGCAAATAGTGCGTCACAGCGCCCTGACTTACAGTGGTTTAAAGCGAGTTTCACAAGAAGCAATTTATTTTATTTTATTTATATTTTTTTCGCGTAAGCTCCTTTGATGTAATTAGCTGCTCCACTCGGAAACGTTGACTACAAAATAAAAGAACAAGTTAGTAACTAAAAACAAAACGGAAAATAAAATAAAAAAAATAAAAAAATAACCTAACAGTTACAAATTAACTAAACTAAGATTATAAAACTAAAGGTAGTAATGCAATCCCCGGCAACGGCGCCAAAAATTGATCTTGTCAGAATCAAGATATAAAAAGTGTTCTTTACTTTTCAAAAGATTTGCAGTGTGGAAGTAAAGGTCGAACCCACAGAGATTGATTAACTACAGCGACTTAATTTTAAAACCTAACTTTAGTTAATTATGAAAACGGATTTTGATTTGATTTTAATTAAACTAATAACAATAAAACTAAATCTAAACTATGAAAGCAATTAAAAGTGTTTTAAATAATGTTAAGTGAACCTAGGATTGCAACTCCACCACTAGCTTCATAATAAGGAATATTTATGAATTACTTTAGCTTACTAAGTTGGATGATTATGGGGAATTGTAGCTACAAGCCCAATTCCTCCGACAAGAAGATATTCATGGTTCAAGCACCAACATAATCCATCTTCGGTTAGCACGAATTATCCCACACTAAACTAGGGTTGTGATCTAATCCGTCTAACCTAGGCATGGACTATTCGGATACTTGATAGCACAAATCAATAAAGCACCATCACATGTAAACAATCTAAACAAGCACAGCAAGCATAGATCGTTGAGCACATCACAGTCAAAATAGATTTAAGACCAGAATAAATTCTGAAAGTAATGATTTAATCACTAGAAGTACGATTTATTTATAAAAATCCTCTAAACATGTGACTGTCATCCATACATAATAAAACTAAAATAAAACATAAATAAAACCATATTACTCGTCTAGGGCTTCATTGAAACCCTAGATCTATGATCTAGCCATCCATAAAAGTGATGGATGGCAAGTAGTTGATGGAGGAGGCCATGGAAACCCTTGGTCTTCTTCTTCTTGTACCGGCGAGAAGGTTTCCTCATAATCAATGCCCTCCCTCTGAGTATAACCTTGCGCTACAAGCCTTGCCTTAAAGGTCTTAACCTTTCCATCAGATCCTATTTTCCTCTTATAGACCCACTTACAACCAATGGGTTTAATATTGGCAAGAAGTTCTACAAGATCCCAGACCTGATTGGAATCCAAAGATTCTAATTCAGCCTTCATAGCTTTAACCCAATGAGCTGAGTCTACATCAGCCATTGCCTCTTCGTACGTGGCAGGATCAGATTTAGATTCTATGGAGACAGCTTCAAAAACTTCTTCTAAGAACATGTATCTATCAGGTTGGCTGATAATCCTCCCACTACGACGAGGTACCGATGCAGAAATGGTTGAAGAAGTGGTATTTTCTTATCTTACATCGTTATTGACTGCGAGTAGGACTGAGGGCTCTCCTTCTATCTCTCTAAGATCTATTCTTCCCTTAGGTTTATGGTTCATGATATAATCATCCTCCAAGAAAACAACATTTATACTAAGAAACACTTTCTATTCTCTTGGATCATAAAAATACCATCCATAAGTACCCTTTGGATACCTTACGAAATAACATACTTCCGATCTAGAATCCAATTTGCTCATCTTTCCTTTCAGCACATGTGCCAGACACCCCCTATATCTGGAGATGTTGCAAAGAAGGCTTGCGCCCAATCCATATCTCCCGTGGTATCCTGGGAACAGATTTGCTTGGTACTAGATTTAGTATGTATGTAGCGATTTCCAAAGCATAACCCCAAAGGAATAATAGCAACTCATAATAACTCATCATCGACCTAGTCATGTCTAAAAGAGTCTGATTCCTTCTCTCCGCTACACCGTTCTGCTGAGGCATACCAGGTGTAGTCAATTATGACAGAATCCTATTCTGTATGAGGTGATCAATAAACTCATTAGAGATGTCCTCGCCACCTCGATCAGATTGAATGGCCTTGATATGTGTGCCCAATTGCTTCTCTACTTCAGCCTTAAACTCTTTGAACTTTTCAAAGGCTTCAGACTTATGCTGCATTAGGTACACATGTCCAGACCTAGAGTGGTCATAAGTAAATGTTATAAAATACTCATAACCACCCCTTGCTGTAATATTTATTGGTCCACACACATCAATATGAACTAATTCCAACAATGCATTGGTCCTATTGCCCTTTGCGGGAAAGGGCCTTTTAGTCATCTTACCCTCTAAACAAGAATTACAGACTTTCATTGGTTCGAGAAACAAATCGGCTAAGACCCCTTCTTTGACTAGTCTGCCAATCCTATTTAGATTGATATGGCCAAGCCTCATATGCCAAAGGCTTGTTGGATTAGTGGAAGGCTCCTTTCTTTTAGATGTTACAGTTACCACTGAGTTATTAAGTTCCATATAAGAGTCTTTAGAAATATTTGGAGTGATCACATACAAGCCATTTGATTTAACACTAGAACAAATAAAAGAACCATTTCTTTTAATCACAACTTTAGTTCCAAAATGAAAAGAATAACCATTATTAGATAAATTAGAAACTGAAATTAAATTACGTCTCATTCAAGGGACATAAAGTACATCTGATAAAATCAAAACATTGCTGTCTACAAATTCTAAAGCTACTACTCCTACTGCAACCGCAAAAATGGTTGTGTTAGATCCCAGAGTCAGCACGATTTCCCCATCACTGCATTTCTTGGTTAATCTGAAACCCTGTAATGAATTACAGATATGGTTAGTCGTACTAGAATCAATGCACCAAGTGTTTGAAGTATCCATTTTAAAACTTACTTCAATCACATATGATTCAATCATACCTTAAACCCTTGTAGCTAAGAATTCTAGACAGTTCCTCTTCTAGTGGCCCTTCTTACCGCATTGGAATCACTTTTCTTTGCCTTGTCCACCCACGTTCCCTTCACCCTTACCCTTTTCCTTAGATTTTGCAATCTTAGGGACTGGTCCAACACTTGGACATCCAGTTCTAGCCTTCTTCTTTCCTTTCTTACCTTTCAGTGTAGATCGGGAAGAGAAAGAGCTTTTCTTAACATTCAGAATGTTGCCCCTAGGTTTTATCGCCCCTAGGTTTGCCCCTTCCACTGTCAGTAGAGAACTCATTAATTCACTCATCAAAAAATTCATTTGATTCATATTATAGTTGAGTTTAAATTGAGTGAATGAAGGCGATAGCGAATTGAGGATCATATCAACTTGGGTCTGTGCGTCAATGTTAGCTCCCAAGGTCTCCAGTTCGTTCAAATAGCCAATCATTTTTAAAACATATTCTTTGACTGGAATCCTTTTTGACATCTTGGCACTCATTATCTTCTGCATGGCAACCTGTCTGGCAGGTCTGATAATGGCACTAGCATAATCATTCGATTGGTATTGGTGTTGCAACACATTAGCCATAGAGGCCAATATGTAACAATGAACCATCCCATTCGACTTCTTCCATTTGTCAAACTCGAGTCTAGCAGCAGCCGTAGCATTTACAGCAGGTTCTTTGGGGCATGGGGTAGTGAGGACATATATGTGATCCTCCGCGGTTAAAATAATGCCAAGTTTTCATTTCCATTCTATGTAGTTATTTCCAGTTAACTTGTTTTGAGTGAGTATCGTGGCAAGGGGACTAAATGCAGATCCAGACATTATGATTTATTGAAAAAACCAAAAAGACAAAAAAAAAATATGGATATCAGAATTTGACAGTTTTGAAATACAAGAATCCTTAAAACTCTTATTAAAATCATAGCAAAAAAGTTAAGCCTCCGTGTGGCAGTCAATACTCGATCTTTTGATTAATCATGACTTGTCAGCTATGCAACTCTTGCAAAACAAGTTATGACTCTCGAACCTATTTGATCTCTAAGTTTCTGAATAATGCCCCGTGTGGGATCCCTTATCCATAGTTTAGCTAGTGTATACCATTAACTAGGATCCAATCACAACCGCCGTAAGTAGTGCCTCCGTGTGGTGGTCACCCTCTAACACGTCTGATTGATCCTATCCATAGGAAGTTCACATCTAGTAAACAATGAGTAGTGTACCCTCCATATGGAATGATCACCCCTTGCGAGGTGACACAGAATGCACTACTCATCTTACAATGAACCGTTAATGGAAGATTGTGGGTGTTATAAATAAGACCCTCTCCCACTAGACTTGATAGTAAAAGATTTTGCTTTTGGAAAAAATTGTTTCCACACATTACCCATAAACATCTAATGTTTACTAATGCGTTGAAACGGTTTTTAAATTTTATTTTAAAAAACTTGTTTTACGTCCATGTAAGTAGTAACAATATATTTAAATTCCAATCATAAATCAAGCACATAAAGCAAAAAAACTAAAATGAAACAAAGGCATTCATATACCTCTATCTCTCATGGCTCTATCTTCATAGAACCTCCTTCTTGGTTTGATCGCCTCCAGCTCCATCTTCATGGACAACGGCTTGCTCCTCCATCTTCATGGATTTTCTAATTCTATTACATTGGTCCTATGCTTCTTTTAAAGCTTACAATTTATCTAGAAGTAGAAAACAACAATAAAATAAAAGGCTAGGGAAACCGGTGCGACTTTCCTTTTCGTAGGATTGAAGTCGTAGCGCCCTTTACACATGCTTTAAAACCAAAATCAAAATTTAATACAACATACACCAATCCCAAACATTTAAATACAAAATTTAAAATAACTTGGTGTCATGAGAGATAGTGGACTAATCTTGTTGCAAAAGGGTTAGTCGTACGCACATCCACGTATATATAACAAATATATGTAACTATTGAAACCTCTAATTGATTCACATAGTACATAAACTCTTTATATACTGATTTAGAACTTAAAATAGCATCTCGGTTCTCTGTCACACTTCGATCGATCGATCGACAGAGGTTCGATCGCTCGAACCTTCAATCGATTGAACATAGTTCAATCGATTGAATTTTTAATTTCACAGAATGATTTTAAAAAATTTACAGAATAATATAAAATTAAAGTATATAATTTTAAAACCTTTTAAAACTGTGAAAAGAATACTTGGACAGAGAATCAGTCTCAATTGATCGAACATCTTTCAATCGATCGAACAAAACTGGTTTCGATCGATCGAAACCAGTTCAATAGTTGGAGAACAGAAGGTTCAATCGATCGAACATACTTCGATCAGTCGAACCCACCATGCATCCAATGTAATCACAGAATTGTATTCTGCTGCGAGACTATTGCAAAAACAGATCTATGACGATGCAGTTTCAAAAATAGGCCTAAAATCAACATGTAAATCAAAATTCATGTTCCAAAACGCATCTATAGATCCAAACAAGTATGGCTCTAATACTGATTGTAGGAAAAATTAGGTTTAAAATCTAATCAAACACGCAGTGGAAAACTCGAGCTATAAAAACTTATTGGTAGCTCAGATCTACTACTCGTTAACTCTATAGATGCGTACAAGAGAGGGGACAAGAATTATACCTCATGGTCTTGAACCCAATTATGAAATCTCTAACTTTCGATAGCCTCCACTAGATTAACTTCACTCTTATGACTCCTACGGATGCTCCCGGAGAGGCTAGGGTTGGTAGGAACCCTAATAGAGAGGATATAGTAGGTTTGGGAACCCTAAAATAGTTTATGTAGCTTTTGGTATAATAAAATGATGAACTCTTTTTTTTGGACATAACTGCCCTATTTATAGATTCTCAGAACTGACCTAACTTTCAAGCGATCGAAGGGCTTCGATCGATCAAATCTTTGATCGATTGAACCACCATCGATCGATTGAACCTGTCTAGACCTCAATTGATCGAAGCAACTCCAATGATCGAACAAGTCTTGACAGTTTCCTCAAGTGCCTTACCAAGCTTCCTAGCGGAGCTAAGAGTGGGAACTCCTAGGCTCTTTATTGTTTGGCTCAGACCAGTTGCTAATTCCCATGACCAAACTCTTTGATCAGCAAACTAACCAATTGGTCAGTTAACGTTTACTCCACTATAAAACGATAACTGAACTCCAACGCAAAAGAAAAAATCCGAAGCGATAACTAAACTTGTATGATATACTAATGTTCCTCTACCATCAACATTCATAATCATATTCAGGTAGTCGGATAACTATTACTGTCAGCCTAAATGATGATTACATCTTCTATTCCTTGAGTCCCATTCACCTCTCATGATTACCAAACATGTTGATAACTACTTATGAACAAGACTGCAGTTCTCAGTAATCAACTTGGTGACATTCTCAAGGGAATGTGATCTTGTCAAAATCAAGATATAAAAGTATGCTTTACTTATGTTTTACTTTAAAAAAATTTGCAGTGTGGAAGTAAAGGTCGAACCCCACGGAGATTGAATACTACGCACTTTAATTTTTAAAACCTAAATTTAGTTAATTAAGAAAAACGGATTTTGGATTTAATTTGAATTAAACTAATAACACTAAAAGAAAATTTAAATTATGAAAGTAATTAAATATTTATTTTTATAATAAGTTTAAGGAACCTAGGATTGCAAATCCACCACTAGCTTCATAATAAGGGTATCTACGAATTACTTTAGCTTATTAAGTTGGATGATAATGGGGAATTGTACCTACAAGCCCAATTCCTCCGTCAAGAAAATAATTACGGTTCAAGCACCAACATAATCCATCTTCGGTTAGCACTAATTATCCCACACTAAACTAGGGTTGTGGTATAATCCGTCTAATCTAGGCATGGACTATTCGGATACTTGATAGCACAATTCAATTTAAGCACCATTACATGTAAATAATCTAAACAAGCACATCAAACATAGATCATTGAGCACACTACCATCAAAATAGATCTAAGACAAGAATAAACTTTGAAAGTAATGATTTTAATCAATAGAAGCACGATTTATTTATGAAAATCCTCAGAACATGTAACTGTCATCCATACATAATAAAACTAAAATAAAAACATAAAATACACCATATTACTTGGCTAGGGTTTCATTGAAACCCTAGATATGGAGTCTAGTTGTCCATAGAAGCGGCGGATGGCAAGTAGTTGTTGGAGGAGGCCATGGAAACCCTTGGTCTTCTTCTTCTTCTCCTTGCTTCCCTCCCTTCAATGGCTGAAAGTGTGGTTGTATATTGTGTGTATATCAATTGTCAACCCTTTAATTGAAGTAAAATAGGGTATATATAGATTTTACAAGAAGTTTGGGAGCTTTTCTAACCCGAAACGTACTAAAACTACTTTATTTTGCAATCTGGACGTAATTAGGCAGTTTCGTTCGCGTAGGAATCATCTGTATAGTGAAATACGCAAGTTCCATTTTTGCATAGGTCGCATGAGCGGGCCGCGCGAGCGCGATATGTGGAGGTCGCGCAAGCGGGTCGCGCGAGCGATTTTTGGGACTTCCGCGCGAGCAAGTGTGTTTTTCGGCTTCTTTCTTCCTGCTTTTTCTCCTTATTTAATTAGTGTTTTCTTCCAAAATCTGCTCTAAAATAGAAAACGAAATAAAAATACATAAAAACAGGATATAATATGCTAACAAATGTGAATTAGGGCATGTAATTAGGATCTGTTCTCTCCCGATCACACCCCCAAACCTACATTTTGCTAGTCCTCGAGCAAACATAAAAATAAAAATAAAAATAAAAATACTAATAAAAAGCTATTCCATTTTCGCATGGATCACGATTGCATTTAGCATATGCAACAAGCCTTTTAAACCTCTAGGTGTCCCTAGTCGGACGAGTAAAGTCTCGTGAGGGTTCTCGTCAACAAGTTACCCACAACTATCCTTATTAACTTATCAATTTAAAAACTATTATTAAAAACAAAGAACATAATATTCAATACTCCTTCATCATATAACAAAGATTTGAAATAGAATAACGAACATAATGAAACATCCACCTAAATCATGAAAAACAATCCCAATCACATGCATCGTATAAATCAATAGAGTTCCTCATACAATTGCACGTGTGTGATATGGTAGTCAAATGAACACACGCATATCATGAACTTGGAATATAACTTGGATAACCATCAAACTATGCTTCGACTACGAATCTCACAATGTTAATTACACTCTCAAATGAAACACTCAGAAACAGGTGTAATTTTTCTAAAATATGTGAGTAAAGGAAAAATATTTTCAAAACAAGAAATGCTCACATATGACTCGAAAAAGACGCATGACACGAAAGAACAATAGTCTCATGGATAGGATGCCAACAATCAAGAAAAATTAATCATTACCATGTTTTAATCCCTCTCCCATCGTTTTCATATCCAAACCATGTTTCATTGGATCAAATAGGACTTTTCAAAGGTTGTAAAGTGGCTTGGGCAATGAAAAAGGATAGAAATGGTTCATTAGGTAGTTTTAGAATGGCATTGTAAGGCATGTTCGATTTCTTTCATTCGTCTCTTCTACCAACTTTCATCTTTTCATTCTTTTCTTTTCATTCCTTTCAATTTTTTCTCCTTCTGTTTCTTTTTCTTTTCTTTTTTTTTCAACCTTATTCTTTTTTTTTTCTTTTTCTTTTTCTCTATTCTTTTCCTCCTTGTTGCTTTTGAAACGAATATTCAATAAATACAAAGCAACCACCCCAAACATCGTCTTATTTTCTTCTTCTTCTTCTCAATCACACATCGCCTTAACACCACTAAAAGTTGATCAATCTTTCAGGGGTGAACTCCAAGTTAGCCAAATTGGAGCAAAAACAGGATAATAGTAATTAAAGAGAAATGGCATTTTAATGGCTCAAAGGGCGAACTAAGGAAATTTATCATTTATCGGTCGGTAATAAACAAAGAAGGCCTAAAATCATGTCCTAGGATTATTTGGTTCTTCAACATTTACGACGGAAGATTATTTAACATGGTCGCAAATATTTTAACTTGACTATCAACTAAAACAAGAATAATGAGACTAAACAACAAGTTAATGCGCGATTTCAATGAAATTCGACAAACACAAATGTACTTATAGCCCTCTAAAAAGAAAAGATAGGCTCAAAAGCTCACTGGGCTTAGTCTCCACCTTGTGTTATCTAGAAATCCGAATCATTTTATAGTTCACATCAAACATGTATTCAAGCGACCACGTGCAGTGCATAGGTCTGTGTGCAAATCTATGATATAAAGCTACGATTCAAACGATACATGACCTAAAATGTTTCAACATGACTTCAGCAAATATTTAATTACATCTTCTCATGTTTACCATCCTATAACAATCCAAGTTACATAACAAGATGTATCAAATTTATATTACAAAAACATCGGTAATCATCGTTTATTTAAGCACAAGTATCGAATTTTTTTTAAAAAATTAGTGCATAATAATGTGCATGTGAATATGTGAATGCATACCCCCAAACCTAAATATTTCATTGTCCCCAATGAAACAATAAAACTAAAGAAATGAGAGTAGGTAAGGAAGGAATGATAGTACCTTGATTTTGGCAATCACAAACAGGTGAACATATAATAATATGGAATCAAAGTTCAATTACTCCAAACGGAGCACTATTTCACCTGTTAATACTTAACAAAAGAAAATTAAACAAACAAATAACTAATAAAAGCTAATATATAATACATATGTTTTTTTTTCTTTTTTTTTAACATTAGAAACCAAACTATAAGTAAAAAAACGTAATGAAAAGAAAACAAATAGAAACAAAACTATCTAAACAAAGACAAACTTAAATGAAAAGAACTAAAAAGAACAAATAGAAAAAGAAAAATAACTAACCAGGTGCGGGAAACAGAAGGTAAAAGAACAACAAGAAAAAGTGGGAAATCCCTACCTCGCGCAAGCGGACCGCGCGAGCGACCCTCGCTTGCGCGAATTCCTCTGCGAGGTAAAGCTGAGGCTTGTTATTAATTTTATTTAGGAAATTTCTAAGTGCCAGAATCGCGCGAGCGGGCCGCGCGAGCGAACCCCTCGCACGCGCGAATTCTAGCGCGAGATGTAACAGAAGCTCATATACATAAAAAGTTGAAAAAAAAAATTTGTCTAAGGGGGAATCTCGCGCGAGCGGGCCGCTAGAGCGACCTATCGCACCAGCGGGTCGCGCGCGCGACGTTGGTCTTTTCCTCTTTTTCTTTATAAAAATTTATATAAGTTCAAAATAAATTTACTCCGACCCCCAAACCTGTCCAGAAAACTCAAAAATAGACTCAAAATGACCACAAAAATACTCAAAAAAATAGAAATTGACGAACTAAAGATTGGGTTGTAACTTGACGAACTAAAATACTCAAAATGACCACAAGAAGCGCTATCTTTTACGTCTTCAGCTAGACCAAGCTAGCTCAAGAATCGTGGAGGTCGTAACTTGGACTGTGAACCTCTTAAGATATCAGGAAGAGCTCGGTGGTATGCAGAAATAATGTTGCTTTGAATTAATTCATTTGACAGATCATCCTTATTATGTTCAAATCTATTTCTTACCTTCCGAGTGAATTCATCATTAGGTTCCAAATTATTTAAATTCATCCACTCATTACGAATTATATTATTTTCCTCATCCATATTCAGTTTTTTGTTAGGCTCAATATTCCGTCTTACCTCACTCTCCACCTCACATAGGTAATCGTCGTCTTTAGGAGGTTGATCCATAGCATTAAAAACGTTCAATTTCAAGGTCATGTTTCCAAACAACACTTTCATTACCCCCGTCCTACAGTTAACACGAGCATTAGCAGTCGCTAAGAATGGACAGCCTAAGATGACATGAGTGTGTTTCTTAGAATCTAGCACGGGTTCAGTGTCAAGGACCATGAAGTCGACAGGATAATAGCATTTATCAACTTTAACCAAGACGTCCTCGACGATTCTTCTTGGTATTTTAATAGAAGGATCCGCTAATTGTATTGTAGCGGCTGTAGGTTTAAGTTCACCTAGTCCTAGTTATTTGTAGACGTGATAAGGTAAGAGGTTAACACTAGCTCCTAAGTCAAGGAGAGCCCGATGAATAATAGTGTCACCTATGACACATGATATCGTAGGCGTACCTGGATCTTTATATTTCGGAGTAGCATGTTTGAATATTGATCTAACTTTTTCCGTGAGAAAGACCTTTTTCGGAGTATGACTACGTAATTTACGTTTTTGAGTGCATAGGTCTTTAAGACATTTAGCGCAATCGAGAATTTGTTTAATAGCATCGAGGAATGGAATATTGATTTTAACTTGTTTAAATACCTCGAGTATATCCTCAACCTTTGACTCTCTCTTTGGAAAATTTGATGGTTCATCAACGTTTGGTGGAAAGGGCAATTTCGGTATATGATTAGTCAGGGCCGTTTCTTTTTCTTTCTTATTTTGGCTCGCATCCTTACCCTTCTTTGTATTAGAGTTGATGTTCATATCTATCACATTCTCATTCGGAATTTCTATTACCTCTTCCTCTCGTGTAGTCAACCTAGTTGAGATGGCGTTTACTTGCTCATTCGACCCCTTAACCTCGTATTGTCCCTTAGGGTTTTGAATTGTTTAACTAGGCAACGTCCCCTCGTTTCTATGACTCACTACAGTAGCTAGTTGTCCCATTTGGGATTCAAGCTTCGCAATGGATTGTGTGTGTGAGTGCACTATTTGTGCTTGTGCCTGTACTTGTGTTTCGATTTTATTAAGGGACGCCAACACCTTTTCTTCAAAAATGTTACCCCTTGAAGGGTTCGGATTAGGAGGCAGTTGTTGGTATTTATTAGGTTGAAACTGAGGTCGATATGCATTAGGAAAATTAGTCGCCTCATTAGGATTATTATTATTAATTTTCCACGAGAAGTTAGGATGGTTTCTCCATGGTGCGTCCGAATTATTAGTAGTCGAATTATAATTATTTCATGGGTATTGTTGAATAGAATTAATGTGTTGCTCCACGAATTTCGGAAATTGACTTGCCGATGGACATGCAAGGATAGAATGTGACGGATCGGAACATATTGCACATACTTCATGAGCGGTTGTCGTTTGGTTCATTGTTAAAAGTCGGTCAAGTTTTTTAGATAGTTCCTGAAATTCAATTGAATGACTTTACTCGAACTTTACCTCTTGCTTAGGTTGAAGGTAATCCTCAGAATGTATCGACACTGCTTGGTGCATCAAATTCTCGCTCAAAGTTTAAAAAAATTTCCAGGCCTCGTCGGCGCTTTTGTGTAGGAAGGTACCCCGCACAAACGGCATCGACGGTATTACGGACTGAGGGAATAAGTCCCTCGTAAAAAACCTGTACCAACTGCCACTTAGGAACCTGATGATGTGGACACGAGCGTAATAATTCTTTAAATTTTTCCCACGTGTCATAAAGTGACTCCCCATCTTGCATCACAAAGTTTGTTATCGATTTTCTTATTTGATTTGTTCTTGTGATTGGGAAAAACTTTTGTAAAAATGTCGTATGTAATGCTTCCCATATTTTTATAGTGTTTGGCTCAAGTGATTGAAGCCAATACTTCGCTTTATCTTTTAAAGAGAATGGAGAGAGACTCAGTTTTAATTCATCATCAGTGAAATGTTGGATTTTTAAAGTAGAGCATATATCTTGGAAATCCCCTAAGTGCTGATAAGGGTCTTCATTTATACGGCCATGGAAAGAAGGAAGTAGCGAGATGGTAGACGACTTTATCTCAAAGTGAGATGTCGTCGCCTCCGGTAATTCGATACCAGCATGTGGCGTGTAAGTCGTAGGAATAAAATAATCTTTAAGCGGAGGAAGTGGCGGTATATTAGGGTTATTATTGTTATTTCCAATGTTTTGATTATTTCTAATGTCGGCCATTGGAATAAGTTCTATGTTAATAAAGCGTGGTTTCTTTAGGTTTTTAAGGGTACTACGTATTTCGGACTCAAACAACGATGATGGTTTCAGTGTCAACTCGTCGTCTACTGTCAACCTAGCTTTAGAAGTTATGTTTGACGACTTGTTAACTCTTCAGGTACGTTCAAGTTCAAGATCAAAAGGTTGTAATTCTGGTTTACTTGAGCGTGTACCAAACATAAACTACAAGAAAATAAACTAAAAACAAAAATTGACTCAAATAAAAAAAAACAAATAGCAATCACTCAACTAAGATAACAAGCACTCAACTACTGTGATGCATGTAAATTATCCTGTAATGCAGTGACCACGTCAATTCCCAGCGCCCTGGGTGTCCTAGCTAATGCAGGAGCATTTGAACTTTTCTTCCAGATTCATATACTTCACTTGTTTCTGGTTGTTTTACTTGAAAAAAAAAATTTCGTGCAAGCTCTTTTGACGTGTATAGTTGTTCCACTCGAAACGCTAGAATTTTGAGTACCTAAGAAATTACAAAAATAAAAAGAAAAGTTAGTGGCTCAAAATAAAACGGAAAAATAAGAAAACGAAAACCTAATCTAATATTTACGAAT
Source organism: Hydrangea macrophylla (assembly GCA_033977485.1). NCBI lineage: Eukaryota > Viridiplantae > Streptophyta > Magnoliopsida > Cornales > Hydrangeaceae > Hydrangea > Hydrangea macrophylla. The sequence goes on from CM066984.1 coordinate 40,830,939, forward strand.
TAACTAAACTAATATTCTAAAACTAAAGGTAGTAATGCAATCCCCGGCAACGGCGCCAAAAATTGATCTTGTCAAAATCAAGATATAAAAGTATGCTTTACTTATGCTTTACTTTCAAAAAATTTGCAGTGTAGAAGTAAAGGTCGAACCCACAGAGATTGAATACTACGCACTATAATTTTTAAAACCTAAATTTAGTTAATTAAGAAAAATGGATTTTGGATTTAATTTGAATTAAACTAATAACACTAAAAGTAAATTTAAATTATGAAAGTAATTAAATATTTGTTTTTATAATAAGTTTAAGGAACCTAGGATTGCAAATCCACCACTAGCTTCATAATAAGGGTATCTACGAATTACTTTAGCTTATTAAGTTGGATGATAATGGGGAATTGTAGCTACAAGCCCAATTCCTTCGTCAAGAAAATAATTATGGTTCAAGCGCCAACATAATTCATCTTCAGTTAGCATTAATTATCCCATACTAAACTAGGGTTGTGGTATAATCCGTCCAATCTAGGCATGGACTATTCGGATACTTGATAGCACAATTCAATTTAAGTACCATTACATGTAAATAATCTAAACAAGCACAGCAAGCATAGATCATTGAGCACACTACCATCAAAATAGATCTAAGACAAGAATAAACTTTGAAAGTAATGATTTTAATCAATAGAAGCACGATTTATTTATGAAAATCCTCAAAACATGTAACTGTCATCCATACATAATAAAACTAAAATAAAAACATAAAATACACCATATTACTTGGCTAGGGTTCCATTGAAACACTAGATATGGAGTATAGTTGTCCATAGAAGCGGCGGATGGCAAGTAGTTGATGGAGGAGGCCATGGAAACCCTTGGTCTTATTCTTCTTCTCCTTGCTTCCCTCCCTTCAATGGCTGAAAGTGTAGTTGTATATTGTGTGTATATCAATTGCCAACCCTTTAATTGAAGTAAAATAGGGTATATATAGATTTTACAAGAAGTTTTGGAAGCTTTTCTAACCCGAAACGTACTAAAACTACTTTATTTTGCAATCTGGACGTAATTAGGCAGTTTCATTCGCGTAGGAATCATCAGTAGAGTGAAATACGCAAGTTCCATTTTTGCATAGGTCGCGCGAGCGCAATAGGTGGAGGTCGCGCGAGTGATTTTTGGGACTTCCGCGCGAGCGGGCTGCACGCGCGAAGTGTCTTTTTCAGCTTCTTTGTTCCTGATTTTTCTCCTTATTTAACCTGGATTAGTGTTTTCTTCCAAAACCTGCTCTAAAACAGAAAACGAAATAAAAATACATAAAAACAGGATAAAATATGCTAACAAATGTGAATTAAGGCATGTAATTAGGATATGTTCTCTCCCGGTCAGAATGCTTACTCTTTAACAAAGGGTAGATTCTATCTTGAAAATATATGTTCACAATCCTGTGAACATGACATATCCAAGATACCCAGGTGTAGATCTTTAAGACCTCATTAATTGGTAAGTTAAAGCAGCCATATCCATAGTCTGTATTCATAATCGTCTCAAGATTGATAACATATACCTTATACAAGTTATGAGTTCCTATCGACTATTGACAGTCTTAAGTGTCAATAGGAAAAGTTAGGTCCGTCAATGCACTATAAGCACCAACATTTCAACTAAGAGCTATACTCTAGTGATTGAGATTCATCACTCCATCCAATCGTAGTTAATCATGCTACAGTATAAACCTGATGAGATATCCAGTCTCATCATCCACTGCAACAAATTCTAAGTATCAAAGAATACTAATTCGTATCTCACTTGTATGCATCTCATATACACACGAATTACTTACTATGTTACTTAAGCATTAATAATCATCTCATGAAAGAAACATACACAATAAAATGTAAAGCTGATATCCATATATTAAAATGCCAATGTCTCATACATATAGTAATGGTTTGAGGGCTCAAACCCAATAGTGTCAATATCCCTTCGCCCAGCTGTGACCTGTCTAAATGTTGTGCATACCACCAAGGCCCAGGCCACGACACCGACAGCTGTATGTGCCTTTGCCATGACATCCAAGACCTCATCGATCAAAAAATCATCGAGCCATCACCCATCCAACCTAATGTCAACCAAAATGTCAGCTTCATCTAACCTAAAGCTCCTGTCTTATCTATTCAAGCGATCCCCTTCACTGAGGACCATGAATGTCGAACCTGTGCAAGTGAAGCGACGGTGTTTGGGACTTTTGCTATATAAAAAAAAACAAATGAGGATGCTCTTTCGATAAAAAAAGAAAAGAATAAGCGAGTCATCGTGACACTCCATTTGAGACTAGGTCGAGTCAAGTCGAGTCTATTCTACATTTTAAGTTTAGCTTGGTTATCAAGTCCGTCAGTCATCAAGTTGTTATGGGTCTGTGCTGAGTAATGTAATCCATCTCTTTTGTTAATGGAATGAAATATCATTTTGCTTAACTTGATGTGTCTAGTCATAAATGCATGAATCATTGAACTGAAATGTCACTTTTCAAATTACCATGGATATTACTCTACTAATAAATTTTTGCATCAAACAATAAAAAAGAAGAATCCTGAAAAGGTCAAAGTCAATTCTGCTCTGACACCGATGAAGAGCCGAGAATTGAATAGCCTTACATTAAGAATGTAAAGATGCTTTTGCTCAAATCTCGAAAGACATACTTGAGACTGATTTGGGGCTTGCCTAACACTCTTTCCCACCATTTAAAAGCCTTGAGCCCAATCCAATTAAGAGCCATGCGAATCTGTCCAATTGAAAGCAATGCAGACTTGGTCCTAGATGGTAGCTAAACAATTCAGTGAGTTTCTTCTTCCCTTAAAAAAAAAAGAAAAAGAAAAGCTCGCTAGGCTGAAAACCCGAAAGGGCACCTAGGCAAAAGTTGGAGTTGAAAAGGTATTGATTTCCAAGATCTGACCCTAGCCAGTCAAAATGATAGAAAAAATGAAAGAAAGAAAATTTTGATGATGCAAAAAATTGTACACTTCAAGAAACATCATGAGAATGTGTCTAGATCATATTTCAAAAATCTCTGAACGACCATAAATAAATTCTGAGAGCTGACATGCACATTATGAAATTTTGAGATTACGATCGAAAGATCTCATATGAATCAACTACGTAAAAAGAAAAATTGACTGGCTAGGTGAAAGTAAAAAGGATCAACCCTCAAAGCAAAAAAAGAAAAGAAAGGGAGATCAAAACTGAATCCTCTTACTTAAGGCTACCATAAGTGACCTAAAATTGAACTTCTCTAACAATTGGTTTAGAAAACCCTTATACCTCGTTTCTTTTAACCCTTTAGCCTTGAACTACTGTACTACACTCGACCTGATTCCTACTCGAGGATACGTAGGCAACCGCATCGGTTCGGTCGACACCATCATAATCAACTCCCCTTCTTTCAAAGCCTTGCCTTGAACTATGCTCGACCTGATTCCCACTCGAGGATACGTAGAAAACCGCATCGGTTCGGTCGACACCATCATAATCAACCCCCTTCTTTCAAAGCCTTGCCCTGAACTACGATCAACCTGATTCCTACTCGAGGATACATAGGCAACCGCATCAGTTCGGTCGACACCATCATAATCAACCCTCTTTTCTTTGAAGACTTTGGCCCGAACTATGTTGGACCTGATCCCTGCTCGTGGGTAAGTAGGAAAACTTTCAAAAAAAAAAGTGATGGCTCGCTAGGTTAAAAATTTGAAAGGATGCCTAGGCAAAAATTAGATTTAAATCCAGGGTGAGGATAGTAAAAGAGATAAAAGAGCTCGCCAGGTCACCTCACTGGTGCCTAGGCAAAAGTTATGAGCATTTGAGAGATTAAAGTCACGGTCCTTGCCTCAAGCCAAAAAATCACCTTCCACACTAGGGACGAACTTCGGCTACCTGCCTCATTTGCCTAAATTTTACTATCTACCCTTCATATAAGATGAAAACTTCGGTCACCTACCTCATTTGCCCAAAACCTTCAATGAACTATCATCTAAACTACGGGCAAATTTTGGTCACCTACCTCGTTTACCTATGAATTCTACTTCCTACACTTCAAACTAGGGGTAAACTTCGTTTGCTGCACACCGATGGTAAGACTTCAAGTCACCAATTTTGTTTTGAATAGATGGAAATGGAGTATCTTTTATTCTATAAACTAAGGCACTAATTCAAAGCACATCCTGGGAATCGACTAGATTAATATGGAGGAATTTTCAAAAATCAAGTTTATCAACAAAGTGCTACCATGTTAAGATGAGGACTGAAATGGTATCATATATGACAAAGGCACATCAAATCTTGGCAAGTAGAGCTTCTTCCAATTTGGTGTCAAGTGTGTCACCCTCGTGCGTCGATGTCTGTCAGTTTTTGAGTCTGTCGTAGTCTCAAATGTGTAAGTCAATAGTGACTAATAATGAATTTTTAAATCAAGTTATAAAATTTTTAAGAGCAATCCAAGGACAATATAAGTAGGAGAACCGAACACTATTATTGCACCAGTCAAGGCGTCAGCATGAGAAGTGTCCAAACTTAGGGCAAATGCAAATTTCATCCCTTTCCAAACTACCAAAAGTTAACCATCATCTTCTAGCAACATAAGTCCATGAGTGGCTATTGATCATCTTTCTTTGTTCATGCAATATAAGTCCATGAGTGGCGGATGATGATCTTCCTTCCTCCTATCAACATAAGCGTATGAGTGGTTTTTGATCATCTTTCTTCATTCATGTAACATAAGTCTATGAGTGGCGATTGATGATCTTCTTTCGCCCTAGCAACATAAGTCCATGAGTGGCTGTTGATCTTCCTTTTTCCTAGCAACATATGTCCATGATTGGTTGTTGATCATCTTTCTTCGTTCATGCAACATAAGTCCATGAGTAGCGATTGATGATATTTCTTAGTCCTAGCAACATAAGTCCATGAGTGTCTTTTGATCTTCCTTCATCCATGCAACATAAGTCCATGAGTGGCTGTTGATTATCTTCCTTCATCCATGCAACATAAGTCCATGAGTGACTGTTGATTACCTTCCCTCGTCCATGCAACATAAGTCCATGAGTGGCTATTGATCATCGTCCTCCATTAATGTCAAATCCATAGCAGTCGCAGATTATCTACGTATCCTTCATCCCAAATAGAATGACACCTTTATACCCATATCAGTTAGCATATTTCCCAGCATAATCTTCTCATCCCAGCAGAAGAAAATAGAGAAAATAGCTCCTAGAAACTTGAACTGGCTTTCCGGGGCAGCCACCACAAGAATCGTCATCAACAGTCTAGAGATCTCAGCTCTTGGGGCAACCATTATCTATTCACAAATCCAAGGCTCTGTGTCAGTTGGTTATCGTTAGCTTCTTCACTCCTTTGTCCAAAATCATGAGCTTCCTCACCAAACAGTTATCGTGAGCTCCTCACTCATCATGAGCTTCCACAGTCATTTGTCCAAAATCATGAGCTTCGTCACCAATCAGTTATCGTAAGCTCCTACGCCCGCCACTTATCGTGAGCTCCCTCACCTATTGGTTATCTTGAGCTTCCTCATTCGTTGTTCTGTATCCAGGACTTTGCGTCCATCAGTTATCTTTAATTATCATCCTCAAGGACCCTACATCCAATCCCATTCGCTCGCGATGCACACTTCTCAAAATTTAAAAAGTTTACTCCAAGACCCAGAGTCTTCAAACCTTGGTGTCCTTATCTGAGTCAATAATTGCATCACAGTCAGAAACACTAGCACAATATAAGTCCACTCGGAGTGGCACACGCCCCATTACACCAGCTCATACTAGGATCAGAACACTAGACGTGATAGAACTCAGGACGTAATTCATATCACATACATGCATTGCATATCATTTTCATATCATAGCATCCATCTGTTCGGTTATGCATTTGCATGTGTAATTTTGTCCCTTGTTCGCCTGAACTACGTTCTGGTCTGATTCCCCTTGGGATACGTAGGTAGCTCATGCAGAGTACTACCAGCACTAGCCTTAACATCAATTTTTCATTGCATCTTTGCAATGCTTTTTGTCCTAAACATATAGCCTCAAAAAAGACATGTCTCTTCAAAACTTTGGCACTCGCTTGTGACATGCGTTGCCTTGCAAGTTCATGCCAAAGAGGGGTAAACCGTAGACACCCCATTTTGTTGACTATCAAATTTAGGAGACCCATAAATTAGTAGTTCACAATGATTGGAGAGACTCGAAAAGGACACTTAAAAGTTAGTTATATCTCTCAAAATGCTCAGAAAGTGGTACAAATGACCAGATGCCCCTGAAAGCCCAAATGCTCCCAGATTTGGACCTAAAATTTTGGAAATACACTACATCGTAAAAAAAGTAATGAAATGAGTTTTAAAACAAAATTAGATGAAATCGTCAGCTCCCAGAGACACCCGAAAGTCCTAGAAGTTCCAGAAAAGTCTCCGTTGACCGGTTTGACCCAGGTATGATAAGGGTTTGACCAAAATCATCCGAATTCATCCAAAAGTTTTGAGATCATTCTACATCATGTGAAAAGTACTAAAATAAGTTTCAAAAGAAAATCAAACAAAAACGTCAGCTCCTGGGAGCTCCTAGAGGTTCCCAGAACTTCCTAGAGGTCCTTGATTTGACTAGTTTGACCTAAAAGTTGACTCAGAAACCGGAGCACCGTATCATTTTTTAAACATTTTTCATCGATACTAGAGGTCAATAGCCTTCCAACAGTATATCGCGCATAATTTTTGGATTTACGGATTTATTATAAATTTCTGAATGTGAAAAGGGCGATCAAAATGGCTTTTTTCTCGAATACCACAAAACTTTTCCAAGTGACCTATCTCTGGACTATTTTTTATGGAAAGTAGACTCCATTACCTTTCCAACGGTATATCACAACCTCAGTTTGGAGTTCATATGCATTTTTTGTGAATTTCGGACGAAATATTGCCTTTTCGCAAATACCGAAACCTTAGGGGGCCTAAATACAATTTTCTGGGCATCTGAGGAGCAGTGCCATGGAAGCACTAGGCTTGTTCCATGGTGGCAGTGGGCCATTGCTACGGCGGCACTTAACCTTGTTCGCCCGAACTACGTTCTGGTTGATTCTACTTGGATACGTAGGTAGCTCACGCAGAGCGTGACCAACACTAGCCTTAACATCAATTTTTCATTGCATCTTTGCAACGCTTTTTGTACTAAATATATAGCCACAAAAAAGACCTGTCTCTTCAAAGCTTTGGCACTCGCTTATGATATGCGTTGCATTGCAAGTTCATGCCAAAGAGGGGCAAACTGTAGACACCCCATTTTATCGACTATCAAATTTAGGAGACCCGCAGCTTAGTGGTTCACGATAATTGGAGAGACTCAAAAAGGACACTTGAAAGTTAATTCTAACGCTCAAAATGTTCAGAAAGTGGTACAAATGACCAGAATGCCCCTGAAAGCCCAAATGCTCCCAGATTTGAACCTAAAGTTCTGGAAATAAATTACGTCGTAGAAAAAGTAATGAAATGAGTTTTAAAGCAAAATTATATGAAATCGTCAGCTCCCAAAGACACCCGAAAGTCGTGGAAGTTCCCAGAAAGTCCCCATTGACCGGTTTGACCTAGGTTTGACCAGGGTTTGACCAAAATTATCCGAATTAGTCCAAAAGTTTTGAGATCATTCTACATCATGTGAAAAGTACTAAAATAAGTTTTAAAAGAAAATCAAACGAAAATGTCAGCTCTTGGGAGCTCCTAGAGGTTCCCAGAACTTCCTGGAGGTCCTTGATTTGCCCAGTTTGACCTAAAAGTTGACTCGGAGATCGAAGCACCGTATCATTTTTTAAACATTTTTCATGGCTACTCGAGGTCAATAGCCTTCCAACAGTATATTATGCATAATTATTGGATTTACAGATTTATTATAAATTTCTGAACGTGAAAAAGGCGATCAAAATGCCTTTTTTCTCAAATACCACAAAACTTTTCAACGTGACCTATCTCTGGATTATTTTTTATGAAAAGTAGACTCCATTACCTTTCCAACGGTATATCAGAACCTCAGTTTGGAGTTCGTATGCATTTTTTGTGAATTTCGGACGAAATAGTGCCTTTTCGCAAATACCAGAACCTTTGTGGGGCTAAATACAATTTTCTAGGCGTCTGAGGAGCAGTGCCATGGCAGCACTAGGCCTATGCCATGGTGGCAATGGGCCATTGCCACAGCAGCACTTAACCCCTGACGGGTCCTTTTTTGTAATTTATTTTAGAGGTCCAAATTGAATAATTGGAAGTCAAAATGACGTAGTTTCTTATTCACAAATGTTTGGGACCAATGGGAGCACTTTCTAAATCCCAAAATCACAGCAAATTGGACTATATAAACCCCCCTTTGCTCTTCATTTTGGGGGGACCAAGTGCGAAATTAGAAAAAGTTATAGAGAGAAGGAGAGATAGAGTTAGAATTAGAAGTGAGAAAGGAGCTTCCTCCTACTGTTTTTCTATAAGAAAGTGAGTTCTAATATTGTTTTGTTCCATTACCTCTCTTATACTTAACATTCAAATCCTTCCCATTCACCACTTTTGAGCAATCTTAAGTTAGGAATCTACTTCCATGTCCAAATGTCAATGTATATGAGTGAAACACAAAGCTACAAGTCCAATATCTCAATGATTATCAACTATTGATTGCTATTTACTTGCTTGTTTATATATGTTCATCTCTTCTTACCTCATTTCTTTTTTGATTTTTATTTGATTGATTACTAGTCCATCATCATCTAGATGGTGACATGGTGTTTGAGGTGAGTGAATCCTTATGGATAGTAGCTCTTGACCTCAAAAACATGTTTGATAGATGATGATTCCAACTTCAATACATTCTCATGCATTCTTGAAGTTATGATCAAAAACCAACAATGCTTTCCAACAATCTTGGAAGTTCTTGAGGTGAGTTTGATATTGATATTCCAAGTGGTTTTAATCTCCATTTAGTGCTGGATATGCACGCTCAAAACCTCATTTTCAAACCCCTCATTTTGATTTCAAGAACAAAACATTTGTTTTCTCAAAATCTTCGAAACAGTGAGTTCTTTAACTATAAAACATTATTCTGAGTTTAATACTCAATGAATGATTTCAAGGCCACTTGGAAAGTCTTCCCAACTCATTAGAGAACACCCATGATTTTTGGTTTGATCTAAAAACACTTGGAAGGGTTCCATTTTGACCCAAACATTCTTTCCAGACATTCTGCTTTTCTGTCACAACAGCTTTGTTTGAATTTCAACTTATTTTTCAGAAACCTTTTACAAAGAGAGTGGTCCTAACTCATTTTTCCCTTGAACTTTAGTGTCTTAGGGAACTTTCTGTGTAATATGGACTTCCAAATATTTTGTTTTCATTTTCCAAAATTTTCCTACATTTCAGTCGATAGTACGAACTCTATTTCTGAGTAACCTCTCTTGTTTATATGATTTCTCTCAATCTGTAACTTCAATAGTGATTTGGCTTTTTGATATGTGTTCTAGACACAATAAGGATGATCTCGTTAAAAAATCATAAACAAAAAACATTTTTAACCTCACTTTTCCATTTTTACAAAATCAGCTCATTGTTCTATCAACTATTCACAGCAAGCATGTTTCAACTTTTATTCTTTGATTTGATCTTTACATGCATTCCAAATTGGCTCATTTCTTAGGAAGTAGTTCATACTACATTTGTACATATCTTACAATGAAATTCTTCATTCATTCATGTGTATTTTAGATTTCTAAATCACTTTGGAAAATCCATGAACACAAAACACACTACAACCTTTACACATTCCAGGATCATACATTGCATCCATGCAAGATTTGGAGTTTTTGTGACTTTCAATCTAAGAAGATTATAAGGAATGAACTTGATCACACGTTCATGCTTCCCCTCGATCAAATCTTCCTTTCTCATCCGTCCCGGGGATTGAGAAGTCTTCTTTCATGAATTAACATGCATCATCCTAGCTTGCAAAACATATTTTTTTTTATTTCTTTGACTATTTATTTCAAGAACAATTCATGTCCCCTCTTAGATTAGGAAAGCTTGATTACTTGATATGTGATTAGACGATTTTTCCTAGGTTGGTTTGTGTGATCTTTCACTTTCGCATTGTGTGATACTTGGCTTAGATCTTATGAATGATATCTGATCTATTGATCTTCCATTTCAAGATTCTTGTGCAATGTAATATACCTATCATAAATATTAACTGTCGAACTAAACATAGTATAAGATGATTATTTGGATGCTAATTGAGGCCCGTCGAGAGACAGGGTGAGTTGAGGGTGTTTTAGTCATGGCAAAGGCTCCTTCCTCTCTCGTACCAAAACCCCGAGCCAAGTTCTTTGGTTATGAAGGGCAGGTGCCCTTTATCCATTCGGGTGAGTCAAAATTAGGTTTCTTGGTTCCTTAAAGATCAAGTGGCAACTCTGTATCTATTTTCGACAGACCTTTCTTCTTTTTCTTCAAACAATTTCAAAATAAGGAAAATCAAATCCGAAACCCTGGGAAAGAACGCGAGGGTGGGCTCCCGGAGGCTGTGTGCCACATGCCCCGTGTGGGACCTCTTATCCATAGCTTAGCTAGTATGCACCATTAACTAGGATCCAATCACAACCGCCTTAAGTAGCGCCTCCGTATGGTGTTCACCCTCTAACACGTTTGATTGATCCTATCCATAGGAAGTTCACATCTAGTAACCAATGAGTAGTGTACCCTCAGTATGGAATGATCACCCCTAGCTAGATGACACAGAATGCACTACTTATCTTATAGTGAACCGTTAATGGAAGATCGTGGGTGTTATTAATAAGACCCTCTCCCACTAGTTTTAATAATTAAGGACTTTGCTTTTAGAAAAATTGTTTATACACATTGCCATTAAACATCCAATGGTTCCTAGTGTGTTGAAACGGTTTTTGAATTTTATTTTAGAAAACTTGTTTTACGTGCATGAAAGTAACAACAATGTGTAAAACTCCAATCACAAACCAAGCACATAAAGCAAAAAAAAAAACTAAAATGAAATAAAAACATCCAAACGATGCCTCTATCTCCCATGGCTCTATCTCCATAGAACCTCCTTCTTGGTTTGATCGCATCCGGCTCCATCTTTATGGACAACGACTTGTTGCTCCATCTTCATAGGCTTCCTAATTTTATTACATTGGACCTATGCTTCTTTCAAAGCTTACAATTTATCTAGAAATAGAAAATATAATAAAATAAAGAAGGTTAGGGAATCCGGTGTGACTTTCCTTTTCGTAGGATTGAAGTCGCAGCACCCTTTACACACGCCTGAAGCCAAAACAAAATTAAATACAACATACACTAATCTCAAACATCAAAAACTGATCTCGGTGCCATGGGAGATAGTAGATTTATCTTGCTACAAAAAGGGTTAGTTGTACACAACCACACACATATATGAAAAACATATGTAACTATGAGAACCCCTAATTGATTCACACAGTACATAAACTCTTTATGTACTGAATTAGAACTTAAAACACCATCTTAGTTCTCTGTCACACTTTGATCGATCAACAAGGGTTCGATCGATCTCACCTTCGATCGATTGAACATTGTCCAATCGATTGAACTTTCAGTTTCATAGAATATTTTACAAAATTTACAGAATAATTTAAAGTTAAAGTATATAATTTTAAAACCTTTTAAAACTGTGAAAAAAAACATCTGCACAGAGAATAAATCTTGATTGATCGAACAGAACACAGTTCGATCGATCAACATCAGTTTAATCGCTTAAGAACAAAGAGTTTTGATCGATCGAAACAACTTCAATCGATCAAAATTGTTGTGCATCCAATGCAATCACAAATTTGTATTCTGCTGCAAAAACACTACAGAAACAGATCTGTAACGATGCAGTTTCAAAAAATAGTTCTAAAGTCAACATAAAAATCAAGGCTAGTGTTCCAAAATGCATCTATAGATCCAAACAAGCGTGGCTCTAATACTAATTATTGGAAAATTAGGTTTAAAAATTTATTTAAACGCGCAGCGGAAAACAAAGTTTGAAACTTTATTGGTAGCCCGGATCTACTACTCCTCAACTCTATAGATGCGTATATACAAGAGGGAGAAGAGTTTATACCTCAGGTCTTGAAACCAATTCTGATTTTCTTCTTTCTTGATGCTGCAGTAGCCTCCACTAGGTTGTCATCACCCTTATGACTCCTACGGATGCTTGCCAGAAGCTCTAGTGGGAACCCTATTAGAGAGGATAGAGAAGGTTTGGGAACCCTAAAATAGTTTCTGTAACTTCTGTATAATAAAATGACGAACTCAAATTACTGGACACAGCTGCCCTATTTATAGATTTCCATAACCGACCTTACTTTCAATCGATCGAAGTCACTTCGATCTATCGAACCTTCGATCAATTGAACAACAATCAATCGATTGAACTTGCCTTGACTTCAATCGATCGAGACTCCTTCGATCGATCAAACCTGTCTTGACAAGATCCTCATGCACCTTTCCAAGCATCCTAGCAGAGCTAAGAGTGGGACCTCCTAGGCTCTTTATTGTTGGCTTAGAGTAGTTGTTAATTTCCATGATCAAACTCTTTGATCAGCAAATTAACCAACTGATCAGTTAACATTTTTTCTACTATAAAACGATAACTGAACTCCAACACAAAAGAACATATCTGAAGCGATAACTAGACTTTTATGGTGTACTAATGTCCCTCTACCATCAGCATTCGTAATCATACTCAGGTAGTCGGATAACTGTTACTGTCAACCTGAATCATGATTACTTCTTGTATTCCTTGAGTCCCATTCACCTCTCATGATTACCAAACATATTGATAACTACTTATCAACAAGACTGCAGTTCTCAGTAATCAACTTGGTGACATTCTCAAGGGAATGCTTACACTTTATCAAAGGGTAGATTCTATCTTGACAATATATGTTCACAACTCCATGAACATGACATACCCAAGATACCCAGGTGTTGATTTTTTATAGACCTCACTGATTGGTAAGTCAAAGCAGTCATATCCTCAGTCTGTATCCATAATCATCTCAAGATTGAGAACACATACCTTATATAAGTTATGAGTTCCTATCGACTGTTGATAGTCTTAAGTGTTAATAGGAAAGCTCAGGTCCGTCAATGCAGTATAAGAACTAGCATATTAACTAAGAGTTATACTTTAGTGATTGAAATTAATCATGCTACAGTGTACACCTGATGAGATATCCAGTCTCATCATCTACTGTGACAAATTCTAAGTGTCAATGACTAATAATTAGTATCTCACTTGTATGCATCTCATACATACACGAATTACTTACTATTATACTTAAGGATTAACAATCATCTCATGAAAGAAACATACATAATAATGTGTAAAGCCGATATCCATATATTAAAATGTCAATATCTCATACATAAAATAATGGTTTGAGGGCACAAACCCAACACTAACATGGCTTGTAGCTCAGCGGTATGAAAGTCCTCATCGTTGAATATCATCCAACCCATCTCCATGTAAACAAGCTCTATAGTAGTAGCATGATGCATAGCCAACATACAAATCTTGTCCGGGTGCAATAGTCCATCTACGTGCATCAAATGCCATAGGTACTCCTCCAACCACTCTCGGACTCTTATCCGAATACACTGTCGATAATACACGGGATCAACTGCCTCAACTCTGTTAGTATAAATGATGTATCCTCCCATCTCATCCTCTACGTGCATCGACTCCATGATCTGAAAATAAACTAACTTAAGTCAGAACTAGTCGCAAGGTATCTTAAGGCTCATAAGCATAAGACAATCAACGAGCACAACTAAACCTAGAACTCTGATACCAAAAATCCTTGTCACACCCCAGAGTAGCCAAAATAGGAAATATTTAAGCATCTTTTCTTTTGGGTCCGTAGGTCTATGGCAAGTTGAATATCTCATGATTGTCCACAACCATAAAGAATCGATAACATAAATAACAGCAGTAGTAATAAACATGGTGTTGGGTTTGTGCCCTCAAACCATTACTTTATGTATGAAACATTGACATTTTTATATATGGATATCAGCTTTACATTTCATTGTTTATGTTTCTTTCATCAGATGATTGTTAATCCTTAAGTATCATAGTAAGTAATTTGTGTGTGTATGAGATACATACAAGTGAGATACGAATTATTATTCTTTGATACTTAGAATTTGTCATAATGGATTATGACACTGGATATCTCATCAGGCTTACACTATAGCATAATTAACTACCATTGGATGGAGTGATGAATCTCAATCACTAGAGTTTAACTCTTAGTTAATGTGCTAGTGCTTACAGTGCATTAACGAACCTAAGTTTTCCTATTGACACTTAAGACTGTCAACAGTCGATAGGAACTCATAACTTGTATAAGATATGTGTTCTCAATCTTAAAATGATTATGGACACAGACTATGGATATAACTGCCTTGACTTACCAATCAGTGAGGTCTATAAAAGATCAACACTTGGGTATCTTGGATATGTCATGTTCATAGGGTTGTGAATATATATTGTCAAGATAGAATCTACCCTCTGATAAAGTGTAAGAATTCCCTTGAGAATGTCACCAACTTGATTACTGAGAACTGCAGTCTTGTTGATAAGTAGTTATCAACATGTTTGGTAATCATGAGGAGTGAATGGGACTTAAGGAATACAAGAAGTAATCATGATTTAGGTTGACAGTAACAGTTATTCGACTACCTGAATATGATTATGACTGCTGACAGTAAAGGGACATTAGTATACCATACAAGTCTAATTATCGCTTCAGAAATGTTCTTTTGTGTTGGAGTTCAATTATCGTTTATAGTGGAGTAAACGTTATCTAACCAGCTGGTTAGTTTGCTGATCAAAGAGTTTGGTCATGGGAATTAACTAGTCTGAGCCAACAATAAAGAGCCTAGGAGGTCCCACTCTTAGCTCCGCTAGGATACTTGGAAGGGCACTTGAGGATCTTGTCAAGACAGGTTCGATCGATCGAAAGTGTTTCAATCGATTGAAGTCGAGATAAGTTTGATCGATTGAAGGTTCGATTGAAGAACCTTCAATCGATTGAAGGTTCGATCGATCTAAGCCACTTTGATGAATCGAAGACTTAAAGTCGGTTTGGAAATCTATAAATAGGGCAGCTGTGTAAAAAATATTTCTAATCGTCGTTTTATCGCCCAGAATTCTACAGAAACTATTTAGGGTTCCCAAACCTTCTCTATTCTCTCTAATAGGGTTCCCACCAACCCTAGTCCTTCTTGCAAGCATCCGTAGGAGTCATAAGGGTGAAGACAACCTAATGGAGGCTGCTACACCATCAAGAAAGAAGAAAATCAGAATTGGGTTCAAGACCTGAGGTATAAACTCTTCTCCCTCTTGTATATACGCATCTATAGAGTTAACGAGTAGTAGATCCGGGCTACCAATAAGTTTTTGAAACTAAATGTTTCCGATGTGCGTTTAAATGATTTTTAACCTATTTTCCAACACATGGTGGTCTAGGTATACATAGATATATATATTAAACATTAGAGTCTTAAATATCATCATTACAGAACCAAGGAAAAGAAAAGGGAATAGTGTCTTGGGCATAAGCCCTACAACATAATATTAATAAAACGGCATCTAGTGTCCTAACATCGCTAACAGATAAGGACTAATAGTCTTTGACTCCCACCAGCTAACTCGCGAAGCCGTAACCTTCCTCAGCATACTCCTCATCCAGGTACTCTGCTTCTGCAAGGTCTGGACGTTTGATTCTCCAAGACATAAAAGTCGTCAGCTTTACTGCAAGCTAAATGAGTAAACCTACTACACTGAACAGGCTCAGAAAACACTTGTTAAATCGTTTTAGAAGTAAAACGTTCCTTTTCTTTACACTTTAGAAAGCATTACATTAAGTCTCTCTTAATCTCAATCTCATCGCGACTCATACGTGTCGTATTCATTCTTCACTACACCACAATGGCCGAATTGTCACTGTTTAAAATAGTCACAAAGCCCCTTTGTCACTATTTACATCCGTGACAATTCATGGCGTGACAATTTTCTTTGTCACTGTTGAAAACAATGACAAAAATCTTTGCCACGGTTGGTTTTGGTACCACTTAAAAGTGAGATTTTCCTTCAAATTGCCACATTTGTGTCACTGTTCTGAACAGTGACAATTAGTTATATTAGTCACTGTTCTAAACAGTGACCAACATTTGTCACGTAGTTGTCACTGTTCTGGACAGTGACAATATTTATTTGTCAGTCACTATTTTTAATTGTGGTAAATAATTGTCACATGTGTTTTGTCACAGTTTATAACAGTGACAATTTGGGGAAAAAATTGAAAAAAAATTTGCTTGTTTTTGCAACAATCCACCCTACTAATTTTGGTACCTAACACAATGCAAACACAAATAACAAAAATTGCAATCCAACTATTATAAACACAAATTGTAAGATCACCACAAAAAACAGCTGTGCAATCCAATATGATAACATATATAAATACAAATCGAACACAAAGTTCACTTAATTATAACACAACTGCAATCCTATAAACACAAAGCAAAAGACCATTACAAAACACAATTCCAATCTAATTTGATAAAAATTTGACAGAATGACCGCGCTAAATATCTCCCAAGTTCTCGACGGTGCATTTGGTCAATACAATAAAGTTCTCAGCAACAACAATCAAAGTTCACACAATAATAACCAATCATCAAAAACAATTATGATCATCAAATATCATCTACAATCCATTCTGTAACAATAAAATCAAGAGAATTGCGCCTTGCTTGTGTGAATGTGAACAGTAAGAGACTAAAAATTCATGTGAAGACCCAATTCATCCAACTATAACAAAATCAAGAGAATTGGGCCTTGCTTGTGTGTGAATGTGAACCAACAAGAGACTAAATTAATGTGAAGACCCAATTCATACAACTACAGTAAATAAATGAGAAGATAGATCAGTTGTACCTTAGATTGTTGAAGACAAATCTCCCGAATCCAGATCCGAATAGGAAAGAGAGAGAGACGAAGAATCAAATACTTGATTTGCTTTTGATTTTGCCTGCATTCATAAAAATTAACACAAATGAGAAATAAAAGAGAAATTTGTATGTGTTTACTCAGATGGATATGCGAATTCACTTTAAATGGAACTAAATAATCAAGATAAGACTTTGAAGAGAGCGAGGGTGAGATATATATATATATATATATGCATATGGCTTTGAATATAGAGAGCAAATGGGGAAGATAAATGGCCAATTAACTAATAGAGAGAGGCTTTGAATGGAAAGAGAATAAATGGGAGAGATTCATGACGGTCAAGGTAGCTAATAATATAAAGTATATATAGAGAGAGAGATGCCCATTCTGCCCCAAGATTGTAATATAACTCTCTCTCTCTCTCTCTCTCGAATCAACAGTTTATCGTTTCACCCCCCCCCCCCCCCCCCAAACCCCAAAACTAAGCTTTTTTAAGCCTAAGTATGTCAAAATTAGTTTTTCTCGCATTATTTGATAACCGGAAGTCTGTTTTGCATTTCATTTGTTCCCACAACTTTCTTTAAGAGTGTTTGAGGTGCGAGTTAAGTTTCACGCCCATCGGATTGACGGTTTACCGTTTCACCCCCTCCCCCACCCCCCACCCCCCCCCCCCCCCCAAAACATAGTTTTTTCAAGCCTAAGTAAAAACATGTTTTTTTTCGTGTAACTTGATAACCGGAAGTCGGTATTGCATTCTGTTTGTTCTAATAACTTTCTTTAGACGTATTTGAGGTGCAAGTTAGGTTTCATGTCTTTTGGAATGGCGGTTTAACATTTCACCCCCTAAAACTAAGTTTTTTCAAGCCTAAGTAAGTAAAAAAAACATGTTTTTTTTCCGTTACTTGATAATCAGAAGTTTGTTTTACATTTCGTTTGTTACAAAAAATTTCTTTAGGCGTGTTTGTCATGAGGACTTGAAACTTTTGTAACACTTGCATTAACATGCATTGAAAATAAAGAAGAAGATAGGCTAGGAAAAAAATACAAAAAAAGAGAAAGGGCTGTGTGTGGGCATGTGAGAGAGTGTGGAGGGAAAGGGAGAGAGGGAGAGAGAGAGAGTGTGTGAGAGAGAGAGAGTGTGTGAGTAGGATCTGTTTGAAATTCGAAAGAAGATTTGTTTGAGAGAGAGAGACGTATTGGGTATTGTGTATGTCATAGTGAACCTGATAGAGAGCAGACGGAGAAGACTATGTAAACTGTAGGATTTGATCCAACAGTCTAAAGTATCCTAAATTAGTGGACGACAATGATGGACGTCTAAATTTAGGACCCTAGGATCAGTCATTTTGTCCTAAAAAATTTTGTAAGTTATTATATAGTGGACAGCTATGATGGACATCTATGATGCATTTTGATCATCTAACATTTATGATCAAAATGTTAGATGGAGCTTAACTTAGGACCGTTTGCTTCTAAACACATGTAAAAGTGGAACCTCCAAAATAACTTCCTATGAGAATTCAGGTGGTATCACTGACACATATGTTGGGAGCCATATTTGTGATACGAATTTGGGAATCATAACATTATTCAATAAAAATTCAGCACCCTAAATCTAAGAGTTTCATTATTTCTTTCAATAGCAAGTTGTACAAATGTGTAAGTAAAGAGATTAAGACTTGAAAAAAGAAAACAAAGAAAGAAGTGAAACGCCAATAAAATTTGGCTCAAAGAAATCTTGTGTTCCAAATTTACCTTGCTTTGGACTATTGGATTGCACAATTGTATTCTCGCTTGGGGCAAATCCATTTTCAGCTACATGTTTGTGGTTTTAATTATTAATTGCTCACAAATATATAATTTTTAGGTGAGGTTATAAGTTTGCTCTTATTGCTTAGATTTTTTGTTAATAAGTCAAAAAATCTGATTTTAAGTCTGCGATCAAATGTGGCCTTCTTTGTAAGGTGGAAACAAAACCAAATATCCTTATTTAAAAACTATATGTGCAAATACAAGCAGATCAATTATATTTAGATGAGTATCAAAAAAAAATTATACTTAGATGATGCTTTAAAAAGTGAAACACAAGAAAATGTGTCATTCAAATGGGCAAACGACCATTCAAACCAACTCGTACTCAAAACAAAGATCCAACCAACTTATGACACGGGGTTGTAAAATACGCAAAGTAGTGGAGATTTAAACATGTCACGAGATACTTACCTTGCCTCCAACTCTTGTTTTTCAATTACTTATAGCATATTGTTAAAAACTAAGGTGTTCACATAACTTATAATTAGCCCCTCAGTAGTCATAACATTAAATATTATTTAATAACAGAACATGTTTCATCACTAAACTGGAAAGCTAACTAAAAAGATGAAGTTTTTATAATCACCTTCAAGCTACAGCCTTTGCAGCCTTTCCTTTTTCTTGCTGCATTTTTAGTGGACAAAATAATTGATTGTTGGTCCCAAATAAGTTAATCCAAACATGAAAGAAATAATCATAAATAATATTATTGCAAAATACATACCGCATTACCATGATGATTAATGATGATGATGATATCATCATCATCATCACCAGCAGAATAATTTGCTCAGCATTGCCTCATTAGAACTTTAGGGTCATCAAGGTTATAGAGATACATAAAACCACATATAAGTTACATAACCATTTTTGGAAATTAGCAAACACCACCACTACTAGCACTTTGTAAGTAATTACTAATTGGGTTCTTAACATTAACATTAGAATGTCTCCTAACATATTAAAATACATGTTAGCAATTAATCCAAAGCTAATAATGAGAGCAAATAATGAATTACAGATTCAAAAAATTGTAATTAACATGTGCATTACCCAATATCTTTGACATGTCCATCCACAGTGGTGGAGTGGCATATAGGGACGGACGATTTCTTGGGGATCTGTAGACACCCCATTTTGTCGGCTATCAGATTTAGGAGACCCATAGCTTGGTGGTTCGCAATGATCGTAAAAGACTCAAAAGGACTCTCGGAAGTCAGCTCCATCTCTCAGAATGCTCAGATTGACCAAAATGCCCCTGAAAGCCCGAAGACTCCCAGATTTGGTCCCGAAGTTCTGAAAACATGCTATGTCGTAAGAAAAATGATAAAATGAGTTTTTAAGTAAAACTGGATGAAATCGTCAGCTCCCAGAGACCCCCGGAAGTCCCGGAAGTTCCCCGAAAGTCCCCGTTGACCGGTTTGACCAAGGTTTGACCAGGTTTGACCAGAGTTTGACCAAGTTTGACCAAAATCGTCCGAATTTACCGGAATCATTAGAAAAGTATTAAAATGAGTTTTAAAAGAGAATCGAGCGAAAACGTCGGCTCTTGGGAGCTCCCGGAGGTTCCCAGAACTTCCCGGAAATCCCAAGTTTGACCGGTTTGACCAAGATTTGACTTTGGAATCGGGGCACCGAAATAATTTTCAAATATTTTTCATGGATACTAGAGGTCAATAGCTTTCCAACGGTATATCGCACATAATTTCTGGATTTAAAACGAATTTATTATGAATTTCCAAAGGCAAAAAAGGCGATCAAATCGGCTTTTATCGCGAATACCGCAAAACTTTTCAAAGTGACCTATCCCCGAACTATTTTTTATGTAAAGTAGACTCCATTACCTTTCCAACGGTATATCACAACCTCGATTTGGAGTTCGTACGCATTTTCTGTGAATTTCGGACGAAATAGGGCCTTTTCGCGAATACCGGAACTTCAGGGGGGCCTAAACAGCATTATCCATACGAAGGGAGGAGCAGTGCCGCCGCGGCACTGGCCCACTGCCGCCGCGGCACTGGCCCACTGCCGCTGCGGCAGTGGCCCAGTGCCGCCGCGGCACTCCCCTCCAGAACAGTCCATTTTTGTAATTAAGTTTGTGGTCCCATTTTGATTAATTAAAAGCCAAAACGACATAGTTTTGTGATTTCAGATGTTGGAGCCAATGGGAGTACTTTCTAAATCCCAAAAACACCCCAAGTTGGCCTATATAAACACTCCATTACTCCTCATTTTGGGGGAGTCAAATGCAAGTTTAGAGAAAGTTTGGGAGAGAAAGTGTAGAGATAAGGTTAGAGTGGAGAGAAAAGAAGCTTTCTTCTTTGATTTTTCAAAACAAAAGTGAGTTCTAACTTTGTTTTTACTTCATTACTTCCATTTACTTCAACATTCAATACTCCCAACCACCATTCTAGTGAGCATTCAAGAGTGTGGAAGCTTCTTCCATGTCTAGTCTCATTACATATGAGTGATACACCAATCTACAAGTCTCATGCTTCATGAATATCATCTATTGATTATCATCTACTTGCTTGTTTATTTATTGTTCATCTCTTCTCATCCCATTTCTTTTTATTTTCTTTATTTACTTACTAGTTCATCATCATCTAAGTGATGACATGAAGTTTGGGGTGAGTGAATCCTCATGGATAGTAGCTCTTGACCTCAAAAACATGTTTGATAGATGATGACCATAACCTCAATACTTCCAAGGTATTCTTGGAATGTATTGAAGTTATGTCCAAAAACAAAATAAATCTCTCCAACAATCTTAGAGGTTCTTAAATGATGAGTTTGATGTAGGTATTCTAAGTGGCTATGATCCTTATTGAGTGTTGAAAACATGTTTTCAAAACATCTATTTCAAAACCCCTCTCAATCCCTCTCATTTGGTTTCAAGAAACTAAACTTTGTTTTCTCCAAAATCTTCAAAACAATGAGTCAAAACAGTGAGTGAGTTGAGTTCAAAGATTTTTCTAGAACACAATACTCAACATATGGATACAAGGCCACTTGGAAAGTCTTCCTAACTCATTGGAGAACACCCATGATTTTTGGTTTGACTTGGAAGTACTTGGAAATGGTCGATTTGGGTCCCAACATTCCTTCCAAACATTCTGTTTTTGCTGTCACAGCAGCTAGGTCAACTTACGACCTCTTTTCCAGAAAACTTTTCCAAAAGGGGTGGTCCTAACTTATTTTTCCCTTAAAATTCAATGTCTTAGGAAACTTTCTGTATAAAATGGGCTTCTAGATCATTCTTTTTCATTTTATAATATTTTCTAACATTTCAGTCGACAGTACAAACTCTGTTTCTGAGTGCCTCTATTGTTTATATAATTTCTCTCAATCTGTGATAGCTATTCAAGATTGGACTTTTGGGTTGTGTTCTAGACACAATAAGGAACATCTCCATAAAAAATCATGCATTGAAAACATTCCTAACCCCTCTTTTCAAATTCCAAAAGATCATGCTACTGTTCTGTCCACTATTCACAGCAAGTACATTTCAACTTTCATTCTTTGTTTTGATGCTCATATGCATTCCAAATTAGTTCATATCTTAGGAAGTAGTCCATACTACATTTGTACACATCCCATGTTAATTTCATTCATTCATTCATGCACATTTTAGACTTCTAAGTCATTCTAGGAATCCATGTACACAAAAACACACTACAACCTTTGCACATTTTAGATACATACATTGCATTCATGCAAGATTTGGGGTTTTTGTAACTCTTAATCTAAGGAGATTATAAGGAATGAACTCGATCACCCGTTCATGCTTCCCCTTGATCTAATGATCCTTTCTCATCCGTCCCGGGGATTGAGAGGTCTTCTTTTATCAAAGAATAACATGCACCATACTAGCTTGCTAAGCATATTTTGATTTCTTTGTTTATTTGTTTCAATAACAATTCATGTCCCCTTTAGATTAGGAAAACTTGATTAATTGATATATGATTAGACGATTTTTCCTAGGTTTATTTGTGTGATCTTTCACATTACATTGCGTGATATTTGATTTAGATCTTATGAATGATATTTTATCTTTAGATCTTCCATTTTCAAGTTTCTTATGTAATGTAATATACTATCATAGTATTAATTGCCGAACCATACATAGTATAAGATGATTATTTGGATGCTAATTGAGGCCCGTCGAAAGACGGGGCGAGTTTAGGGTGTTTTAGTCGCGACAAAGGCTCCTTCCTCTCTCGTACCAAAACCCCGAACCAAGTTCTTTGGTTACGAAGGGCCGGTGCCCTTTATCCATTTGGGTGAGTCAAAATTAGGTTTCTTGGTTCCTTAAAGACCAAGTGGCGACTCTGTATCTGTTTTCAACAGACCTATTTTCTTTCTTTGATTCAAATCAATTTCAAAACAATCTCAAACAAGAGAAGTGGTCCACTTCCGGTATCCACAATCTGGCGACTCTGCTGGGGATTTTTATTTTAAAACAAAATAATACAGAGGTTTGACTCATAAGAAGCATCCTTAAAATCATCTTTTTACTGTGTTTGGTTCACCGCATTGCACTTTTGCATTTCCCCCTCCGACTGTGTCTGAAACGCGGCGCTGACATTGTTCAGGTCTTGCTGTGCCAGGGCACAAGTCACCGTTGATACTGTACCTTCTAAGGTATATCAAAAAGAGTAAAAACCTCTATACTGTCTCCCTGACGGTATATTGGAACTCTCGTCAACGGACCCTCTTTGACTAAACCCAGCCTTTGCATATAGATTCCTGTAGAACCTTTCATAGGACCGTTCATTTATCTTTCCAGATAGGACAATGCGATATAACTGTTGTACGCCCTGACGGGATTACCTGCGCGGTGTAGACGCTTATGTGGCATAGAACAGAACCTCTTTCTTATGATTCCCAAGGCAATCACTCACATGTAGCCACATCGAGTTGACCTGCCTAAGCATCATGACAAGGATGTCTGCTCCATGCTCGCAAAGATATACACCGCAAACCTTGTTTGTCGGTCTTGAGACATAGGAGTATGAAAACCTGCTAGAAAGTATGATCACTATAACCGTACTTACCAGTTTCCCCAGAAACTCTGTCCAAATATCCCAGATATAACCACATTAACCAGTTTTTCCCAGAAACTCTGTCCAAATATCCCAGATATAACCACATTAACCAGTTTTTCCCAGAAACTCTGTCCAAATATCCCAGATATAACCACATTAACCAGTTTCCCAGAAACTCTGTCCAAAAATTCCCGAAGTATCTTGGAAATCCATGTTATCCCTTGGTGATCATACTAGAAAGTAAGGTTAGCACTCTCTGTATGGCTAGGACCTTATTTGTTTAGCTGCTATCTGTTAGAAATAGGAGCATCATATAGATTAGGGCTTACATCCGCATGTTTGTCCCATTTGAATGCACCATCCCCCATCAATTTGCACGCACTGTTTCGAGTCGGTCCACATCACTATCTTTGTCTGCCTAAAGTCGTCACTGTCAAAGATCTAATCTAGTCCTTTCAAAATCTGTCAGGTCAGTATAGATTCCCAAGGGCAGCAGTCAGGGTCTTATTCGTGGGTCAGGAGTTCGGATAATAGGTTAATCAGAATCAGTCTGACAGCTTACGTCAGCATGAATAGGGAAGAGTTGGAAAACAAGGTTACTGAATTGGGAGCGACCATAAGCCAGCAGTCCGACAGCCTGGCCCAGGTTTTGAAGTTCATGGAAGAACTAAAGCAGCGACGACCGCAACCTCCGCCCGGGTTTCCACCACCGGAGTTTGAACTACCCCCACCTGAGAATAATGGGGAAGAAGACTGGTTTCAGGTGGTCCCACCGTCCGCATACGAGAAGAAGCTCCAAGAAAAGATGGACAAGGTTGACAAACTGGAAAGCGTACTCAGGAAAAGCAAGGGTATCGACGATTACATGTTAGATCTGGAAGGCCTCTTCGAGCCTGTCAAGCTGAAACTGCCAGAGAATTTCAAAATGCCTGCCATCGATCGCTTTGATGGAACGGGAAACCCGAAAAGCCACGTGAAGCTATGTATGAGTATCTTCCAGTCCATGGGTTGCACCCACGAGCACATTGCGATGCTATTCCCGCAAACTCTGGCAAAATCTGCACTATCGTGGTTCCTAACCTTGGAAGCCTCCAAAACCCGGGCCTGGGAGGACATTGTTCGAGTCTTCGTCGATCATTACTCTTACAATCAAGAGCTGGACGTCGCCGTCAGGGATTTGGAAACAACCCGGCAAAGCAACAATGAAACCTTCGCTGCATTTCTGAGCAGATGGAGGAACAAGGTAGCCCAAATGACCCACCGGCCAATCGAGAAAGAACAGGTAAGGATGCTCATCCGGAATCTGCAGCCGCTCTATCATGAGAAATTATTCTACCAGTCCATCTCCACCTTTGAGGAGTTGTTTGAAGTCGGAACCCGAATCGAAGATGCTATCAGGGAGGGGAAGATCAAAAAGGAAGACCCTCCGAGTCAGCCAAGAAGGCCCAACTACTCCCGGAATCCCCCGGATGTCAATGCCCTTAGCGGCCAACCCATGGCATATCCTCCAAGGCCATACCAACCCTCCAACCAGGCAAATTCCTCCAACCGCCCTTTCCAGAAAAAGCCCCCTCGCAATTTTGCCAAGCTAGAAATCTCTCTCTCCTCAGCCCTAGATCGCCTCCTCAAAAAAGGCCATCTCCAATTACTCCAGCCTCGAAATACCCCGCTCCCACCTAACTGTGATATGTCCAAGCGATGTACTTACCACCAAGCCCCCGGCCATAACACTGATGATTGCATGCGCCTCCGCCATGACATCCAAGACCTCATTGACCAGAATATCATCGAGCCACCACCAAAGCAGCCTCATATCACCCAAAATCCCCTACCAAACCACCAAAATGTCAACCTCATTGAGTCCAGTCCCGTACCCTTCAACCCTGCTACTTATATCACCCCCCTAGGACAACCCTTGCTTTGCATTGACATCCCGGATTCTGAGGGGATTCATCTGATCGGAGGGGAGAATGACGAGTGGCAGCAGCAGCTTGACGACGAGCAGGACTTGTTCTTCCTGGAAGAGCATGACCTAGGGGCGGTAGACCTCAAATGGTATGACCCTAACGACGAGAGTGATGCTTCCATCTGGAACGAGCCAGAAAAGCCATTTGTGGGAACGGATTGTGATTGGTTTAAGAAGGATGGGACTGTAGAAGGGCCTACTCCTGCCGAGATTGATCACCTAACCAGGTCAGGCTGTCATTATCAGCCTCCACAGCCTGCCACCGAAGCCATCGAAAAAGATCCAGTTAAAGACAAGGGGAAGGGCAAGATGGATGAGGTCATCGAAGAAGACAATGAGCTGATCAAGCAGCTAAAGAAAACCCAAGCACATCTCTCGATGTGGGATATTATGGTGACATCCTATAAGCACAGGCAAGCCGTGTTAAATGCCTTGGCTGGGATTGAAGTCCCCATCGACGCCGCGCCGGAGGACATGGTAGCTTTCTTGGGTGCACTTACCCCTGACCCCATCATTACATTCTCCGATGAGGACCTGCCGCCAGAGGGATCCGCGCATAACAAGGCGTTATACATTACTGTGGGATGTAAGGAACAACAGGTGCCGTTTTGTCTAGTCGATACAGGTTCTGCTTTGAATGTTTGTGCCTTAAGAACTGCCACTGCTTTGGGGGTCAATATCCTTGACATTACGCCATCTGTGCAATCCGTGAGAGCCTATGACAACACTAGAAGAAATGTGATGGGAACTGTTTCTCTCCAAATCCGGGTAGGATCTTTGGTGAGCACCGAGATTTTTCAAGTCATGGACATACCTGCCTCGTTCAATCTGCTAATTGGGAGACCCTGGCTTCACGCCAACAAAGCTGTATCATCCACTGTGCATCAAATGATCAAGTACATTCATGAGAGGGAAGTAAAGATCATCCTCGGTAATAGTTGGGGTAATGAGGCTTTCCCGAATTACGCTCCCATTTTTGAAGTCCAAATACCTGAGCTGGAAGAAGGAGAAATCGGAGGATTCTTCATGGAAGAAGTTCATATGATCAAAGACGAAGACCGATTCCCTGAGGTCCACTCCGCAGTCGTCAACATTGTCCGCAAGATGAACTACTTCCCTGGAATGGGGTTGGGTCAACGCCAGCAAGGAATTCGGGAATTCCCGCAGATCAAAGGGCAACAAGGCACTTTCGGGTTGGGGTACAAGCCCACTGATGAGGACGCCGAGCTACAAAGGCCATGGAAGAAGAGGGTGAAGGGTCTCCCGCCATACCGCAAGACTTTGAATGGACAATTTGTCAAAGAAGGGGATGATTTCCCTTACTTCGGGTTCCCCGAACCCTAGGTCCATCAAACCACTGGGAGAAGGCACTCCGGGCTTGAAATCTTCGTTGACTGCGAGAGGCCCCCATATCAAGACCCGTTCTATCCCGAAGAAGTTGAAAAGACCCCAGAGGAAGACTGGTTAAAATACCTTGACACTGAGGCGATCAAGGAGATGTGGGAGGAATCCACTGAGGAGGAGGAAGAGAAGAGGGCCAAGAGCCAAGATGATCAGATCAAGCCAACTGAGGAGGGTCTGAGCAACCAGGCTGTAGAGTCATCTGTCTGTGTCTCCCAATCCCCTATTCCCCCAAAGTCTGTACTACCGGTTATCGAGTCTGTACTGGAGTCGGCTGCTGTAAGCCCACCACTATCCAATGTAATCACTTCACCTGTCATGAATGAAATGAAAGACGATTCTGCTTACTCCTCTGTGTCTGACACTTGTGAATGCACAGATCCCTCCGAGGATCTCCCAATCGAATTAAAGAAACTAATTGAAAAACCACCTGCTTATGAAATAATCGAAGACACTTTATCAGTTAACTTAGGTGAAATAGATAATCCACAGATTGTGCAAATTAGCTCAACCCTTAATAAAGAAGAAAAAGAAAAATTAACCCTCTTGCTAAAAGAGTTCAAAGATGTTTTTGCTTGGTCTTACGAAGACATGCCTGGGGTCGATCCCGACATCGTCCAACATCATATTCCTCTCCTCCCTAATTCTAAACCTGTCAAGCAGAAACTGAGGCGCATGAGACCGGAATGGGCACTCAAGGTTAAAGAAGAGGTGGAGAAGCAGTTCAAGGCAGGGTTCATCATTGTCACCGAATACCCGGAATGGGTTGCCAATATCGTGCCAGTCCCGAAGAAGGATGGAAAAGTTCGTGTGTGCGTCGACTTTCGTGATCTGAACAAGGCCAGTCCCAAGGATGACTTCCCGCTTCCCCACATTGACGTTTTGGTAGATAACACCGCAGGACATGAGCTACTGTCTTTCATGGATGGCTTCTCAGGGTATAATCAGATTCTAATGGCGCCAGAAGATCGGGAAAAGACGACATTCACCACCCCTTGGGGAACCTACTGTTATAGAGTAATGCCCTTTGGGCTCAAGAACGCGGGGGCAACGTACCAAAGAGCTGCCACCACTCTGCTGCATGATATGATTCACAAAGAGGTAGAAGTATATGTAGACGACATGATTGTAAAATCCAAGGATAGAGAAGGGCACCTGGTAGCGCTGGAAAAGTTCTTCGAAAGGTTGCGCAAATACAAGATGAGGCTGAATCCAAAGAAATGCACTTTCGGCGTAACCTCCGGTAAACTCCTGGGTTTTCTCATCACACAAAGGGGAATAGAGGTGGACCCCTCTAAGATCAAGGCAATCCTCGAAATGACGCCACCACGGAATGAAAAAGAAGTAAGGGGGTTCCTCGGAAGAGTCCAGTTCATCAGCCGCTTCATTTCTAAGCTCACAGCTACATGCGATCCTCTGTTCCGATTGTTGAGAAAAGGGGAGAAGTTCCAATGGGATGACCAATGCCAAGCCGCTTTCGACAAAATAAAAGCCTACCTTCAAAATCCGCCTGTCCTTTCGCCACCAATGCCTCATAAGCCCTTATTCCTTTACCTATCCGTCTCTGAAAATGCCATGGGTTGCATGCTAGCCCAAGAAGGAGAAGAAAGCCACTCCGAAAAAGCCATATATTACCTCAGCAAGAGGATGACTGGGTATGAGCTCAACTATTCTACCCTCGAAAAAACATGTTGGGCCTTGGTTTGGTGCACTCGCCGACTAAGGCACTACATGCTGGCCTTTCCGGTTGTGCTCATATCCCGCATGGATCCTCTAAAATACCTTCTCGAAAAACCCGCCCTGACCGGTCGTATATCCCGTTGGTTACTTCTATTATCCGAATTCGATATCAAGTATGTTACGAGCAAGTCGGTAAAAGGGAGAACCATAGCTGAGCATCTCGCAGAACATGCCGTTGACTCCGAATAAAGTGGGGACTTTCCGTTTCCAGACGAGAGCATCGTGGAAATCAAGGAAGAACAGTGGAAGTTGTACTTCGATGGAGCAGCCAACATGAAGGGATACGGAGTAGGTATGATCCTAGTATCGCCGAGTGGGGACCATACTCCGCTAGCAGTCAAGCTCAATTATAACTCCACCAACAACACTGCTGAGTATGAAGCATGCATTCTGGGAATGGAGGCAGCCTTAGAGCTGAAAGTTCGGAGGTTGGATGTCTTCGGGGATTCAAACCTCATCATATCACAAGCCAGAGGAGAATGGAAAGTAAAAGAAGAAAGGTTGAAGCCCTATCATGATCGTCTCGACCAACTCAAGAGGCAGTTCGAAAATATCACATTCCTCTACTTGCCCAGGGAAGAGAACCAGCTGGCAGATTCCTTGGCCACTCTAGCTTCGATGATCAAAATTCCTGTGGGAGTCAGGATGATGCCCTTGGTAATTGAGCAGAGGTACGAGCCTTCGTTCAACATAATTGCCACAGTCGAAGAAGAAGAGAATGAAGCGCCATGGTATCAGGATGTCTGGGATTTCATAGAAAAGGGGACGTTCCCCCAAGAATCCACCGAGAGAGACAAAAGGGCAATTCGAAGATTCGCAGCGCAATTCATCATTTGCGGCGGGAAACTGCTGAAGAAAGGATACAACGGTCACAACCTGACTTGCTTGTTTGGGAAGAGCTCCAGAAGAATGATGGAAGAAATACACGAAGGGGTATGCGGTCCACACATGAACGGCCACATGTTGGCCAAGAAAATCGTGAGACAAGGATACTACTGGACAACATTGGAAAAAGATTGTTGCGAATACGTGAGAAAGTGTCACAAGTGCCAGATTCATGCAAATATGATGCATGTACCACCATCCCTTCTATACAGCATGACCTCGCCTTGGCCATTCTCCACCTGGGGAATCGATATTATTGGTGAAATCATTCCAAAGGCCTCAAATGGAAATCGGTACATCCTGGTGGCCATAGACTACTTCACAAAATGGGTAGAAGCTGCATCCTACACCAAGTTGGGGGCCAAGGAAGTGGCCAAATTCATCAAGAGAAATCTCATCTGCCGTTATGGAGTTCCCCATGAGATTATTTCGGACAACGGAAGTCATTTCAAGGCAGAAGTTAAGGACCTGTTCGAGGAATACAAAATCACCTATCACAAGTCGTCGCCATACCGACCACAGACCAATGGGGCAGTTGAAGCTGCAAATAAGAATGTCAAGGCCATATTGCAAAAATCAACTGATACCTACAAAGACTGGCATGAAAAGCTACCATTTGCACTTTGGGGATACAGAACATCGATAAGGACGTCCACAGGAGCGACTCCTTACTCACTAGTGTACGGGATGGAAGCGGTACTGCCGGTGGAGATAGAATTACCATCCCTACGCGTAATGGCAGAGTGTGAAATTTCGGAATCAGATTGGTTGAGATAAAGGTATGAAGAATTGGCCCTCATAGATGAAAAGCGTCTAGCGGCGGTCAACCATGTCCGAATCTATCAGAAGAGGATAGCCCGTGCCTTCAACAAAAGGGTTCGCCCAAGGAAGATTGTCAAGGGCGACCTTGTCCTTAAGGAGTTGCGAGCTCCGATCTTTGATCCCCGTGGGAAGTTTAAGCCAAAATGGGTCGGCCCTTATATCGTCAAGACTGTTCTTTCCGGAGGAGCAACTTATCTCATGGACCTCGATGGTGTCGAATTCAAAGAACCGATCAACATGGATCGCCTCAAAAAGTACTATGCTTGACTATCCAATAACCATTCCTTTCAAGCCTTGCCTTGAACTACGCTCGACCTGATTCCCGCTCGGGGATACGTAGGCAACCACATCGGTTCGGTCGCTCCACCAACAAAAATAACCATTCCTTTCAAGCCTTGCCTTGAACTACGCTCGACCTGATTCCCGCTCGGGGATACGTAGGCAACCACATCGGTTCGGTCGCTCCACCAACAAAAATAACCTTTCCTTTCAAAACCTTGGCCCGAACTACGTTGGACCTGATCCCCGCTCGGGGGTACGTAGGCAGACTTTCAAAAAGAAAAAGAAGGATGGTTCGCTAGGTTGAAAATCCGAAAGGACGCCTAGGCAAAAATTAGAGCTAAATCCAAAGTGAGCAATAACAAAAGAGAGAAAATAGCTCGCTAGGTCACCTCCTTGGTGCCTAGGCAAAAATTATGAGCCCGTGAGAGAAATAAAGTCGCGGTCCTTACCATAACCCAAAAACCACCCTCCACACTAGGGGCAGACTTCGGCCACTCGCCTCGTTTGCCTGAACCTCTTCTAAGCTAGGGGCAAACGTCGGTCATCTACCTCGTTTGCCTCACAACCATATATATCCCAAACTAGGGGCAAACTTCGGCTACCCGCCTCGTTTGCCTCTAACAACCCCAGCATGCTCAAGCAAGTACCAAAAGCAACAACTAATTGAAATCTCAAGTTACAACATATTTTCAGAAAGCTGAAATGCATAAAATGAGATTCCCAAAATAACCAAGGTTCACCGATAAAAAAAACTTTGAATATTGCATAAGCAGGAATAATCAAAGAAATAAAAGTCTTTCAAAAAGCAACCACATGTTCAAAGACACTTGGAGGAATGAGCAAAATCAGTCAGGACTAGTTTTGTCTTAGTGTCTTTTATTTCTTCAAAGGTCTTTAGAAGTAGGCCTTTACTCGGTCAGTCCAACCATCAATAAAAGCAGCAATAGTGGTAGCTCTGATCCTGGAAGCAAAGACCCTCTCAGTAAACCCCCGGGGAACCTCCTGAACCTGTCCATACTGTCGGGCCAAACGGCGAGGATGATAGAAAGAAGTCTCTCTCAGACCCATCAACCACACTCTCTGGTGACCCCTGAGGCTCGTGGTGATAGCATAGAGGCCCCAACGCCTCACGATCCAGCAAATGTCAGCCTCAGATAAGGTGCTCATCATGCCCACCCAATCGGCAAAGGTATAGTAAGAATGAAGCACGGCTCGACGGAAGTAAACTGGTGGTATACGGCCCGTCCACAGCTGAAGGCGCTCGTAAAGCCAAGCCTGTAACACCAAAGGCGCCCCAGAAAAAAGAGGAGTCCCTTGGATGAAGGCATTGTCCAAACCATTCAAAGTTTCAGCTAGAACCATGGCCATGGGATTCCTGCTAAGTTTCAGCCTGAGGCACACATGCACCAAGTCAATGGAAGTACTCGAGAACAGGAAGTGCGAAGTCATGCACAATATCAAAGCGGCCCCACGGGAAGCATCATACACGCTGGGATTCCCAGGACTGGCGTACCGGGCAATAATAGAAGCAATGTTGAGAACCTCACCTTGAATCAGCCGGCGAGAAATAGTGACAGAGCAATTCAGGTATTCAGCCAAGGCTCGCGTAGGGCTGAGGGTATCAGCAGAAGGGAGAATCAAGTCAAAGTCAGAATCATAGCCGAGAATAGCGCAGAACTCCTCAAACACAGGGCATATCTCCAGGCCATTGAAGTTGAAGATATGATTCACCGGGTCCCAGTGACCAATGGCAGCACGCAAGAACTCAGTGTTCAGGGTCATCTGGCAAAGAGAGAATAGCTCGATCAAGCCGTAGCTAAAGAGGTTGATCCGCTCCACGCCATCCGTAATGTTCAGCCAAGCTGTGAGGTGGGCGGGATCATACAAAGCCATATTTTCTGTCGCGGCTCTAGCAAAATTCAAAATTTCGGCAGCACCTCCCCGTTTCACGGACCATCCCACCTGCAAGGCAAAAGCACTCACTATCACAAAACTGCCCATCGCAGTAACATCCAGCAATCACAATGCACATATATCAACAAGCACACAACTGCGCCTCTAAACCGGAAGATATCCGGCCTAGGAGGCAAAACATCATAATACTCTGTCAGAAGGTCACAAATTGTGCTACACATCGTCCTACACTGTCCGAATAATCATATCCTCAGTACAACCCAATCGAAAACAGGAAAAGAAAATAAAATAATAATTCCTGCTTGGTAAGCCTCAGTCCTCCTCTTCTTCGTCCTCCGTCGGACCGCCCGGAGTGTACGTCGGCGACGGCCTCCTCCTACCACCTCTACATCTTGGACCAGTCCTCGATGAGCCAGCCCCGCCTCCACGGTACTGCACACATAAATAAAAATGAAGGCAATCAGTAAGGGAACAACAAAAAAGTACAAAAACAGAGTCGAGTCAGAGACTTACCAAGGACGCCATCTGATTGGCGGCAAATTGCCGCATGCCGTCCATCTGTCAAAAAAAAAAAAAATCCAGGGTTAGAACCTTATAACCTTGAGAAAGTGCAAAATTAGAGACATACCCGGTGGTCTCGTGTGAGGACCAGGGACCGTAAGCTAGCTGCCAAGGCGTGACCCTCCTCAGCGTAACTCCAAGGAACATTGATGACGCCCGCTGGCTGAGTAGGGTACCCACATGTGACTCGCGGCACCTCCATCATTTGGGGAGTGCCATCAGCGCCAAGAATGTTGACAGTCCAATCCCAAGGAGGGATAGGGTCGGGAGCCTGAGGAGCCTGTCTCCTGTACATCTCGCGAAGCTAAGGGCACAGAATAAGTTAGGAAAAGATAAATCAAAAACATGAACAATGAATATAAACAAAAAATACAAAAAGAACTCACCTCTAGGAGTGGGAAGTTAGGCATCAGGAAACGGCCACGGTAAGCCTCGTAACCGGTCTCAGAAAGAAAATGGTCCCAGACATCAGTGCCAGCTAAGGCCGCCAGCAGAGCATCTCCAGAGAGGTCACCAGCATCCATCGCAGGAGGATCATGAGGGACGCGATACCGGGAACCACCAACCACCTGCCGGGAGACCCGCTCCCCAAGGAACCACTGCCTGCACTCGGTACTCTCCAGCAGAAGGCGGCAAGAGGTAAGAGATTTAACCGCTTGTATCTCCTCTGGGGCGGCATAAGCGACGCCCTCCCAAGGCGTCCAATCAACACTAGAGGCCGTCAGCTCAGTTAAGAAGTTTCTGAGCAAAACAATCCGGTGGGCCTCGCTCTTCACCCCAACAACGTCCCTCCGCCATCTCAAACCTCGAGGGAATAAAGGCACAGGAGCCATGCCATCCTCATCCTCGCCTGATTCATCCGCCGGGGAAGGAGCCAACATCTTCAAGTATTCAAAACTCCAAAGCTGCACAGACAAAAGAGAAATCAGAATAAATATGGAAATCAAAAAGATGGAAAAATAAAAGGAGAAACAGTGCGTACCTCCCAAGCTCGCCAGAATCCCCCAGTAGATTTAACATCGCCCTGAGAGACCTCCCCCATATGCTTGTAGAGATGGGCCAGGGCAGCACCACCCCAATTGTAGGAGGGGATCTCATCAATGGTCGCCAGGCTAGAAAGGAGCCTCAAGCTCACCCGGTCGTTCCTTGTCGCAAAGATGGAGCACCCGAGGACATACAGAAGGTAAACCCTCAAAAGCTGGGAATTGTTCAGATTGTGATTACCTCTACCATAGGCCCGGTAAAGCCAGCCGCAGGGGAACCAATGCCTCTCCAGGTTAGGGGGAACAGCCCCAATCAACATCTCCACCGCCTCCGGGTCAATCTCATAAAAATAGTCCAGAACCAGGCGCTTCCCGCCGACCCTCAAGCCCGTGATCATGGAGAAATCAAAAGGCGTCATAGTCATCTCTCCGAACGGCAGGTGGAAAGTGTTGGTAGTGTCCCACCACCTCTCGGCCAGTGCATAGAAGTGAGCCAGATCATTGCTACTTTTCAAAACCAAGCGGACGAAGCCTCCGAACCCGGCATCATCAACCATCCTCTTAACGGTGGGCGAAAGCTGGGTATACCATAAGAAAGCATGGGCAAGGCTACCATGGCCTTTCAATGCCACTTCCGGCACCTGCACACAACAAAGGCGACAAAAGATGCACAAAATCACTATTCACAACCCGAGAGCAAAATTCACAAAATCAACATTTGAGCACAAGTCGAACTTCTAACAGTCTCTAAGTGTACGCTACGGCTCACAAAACTAGCATAGTACATGAAAGTGGTCCTAAAATGTCAAAAGTTTCACATACCAAGCTCGCTAGAGCCGCGGCCGAAAGATGGCGTTGAGGGTCCTGTAAAATCAAGTCCGGAGCTTGCACCTTGGCCTTCATCCGTCCCTTGGCCTTCTTAGACGGCCTCCTTGAGCTCGAAGTCATGGATCTACAAGAAAAATGGAAGTCACATTTAAACTTTCTTCTTGAAAATTTGGGCAAACCAAAACACCAATCAAAAATCCAACTACGGGGAAAGATTACTCACCTGAGCGCGCACAAACTACGTTTTGATGAATTTTGGCTCCAAAAACACCCCAAAATGGCCAAGAATGAGCTTCAAAAGCTCAAAAACCCGAGATATACAAAGTTAAAGTCCGGCCACCCAGTGCCGCCGCGGCACTGGCCAACTGCCGCCGCGGCAGTGGCCCAGTGCCGCCGCGGCACTGCTCCTCGTGGGCCCCGCTTCGCTCTGTTTTGCTCCGTTTTGCCCCGTTTTGGCCCGTTTTGGCCTTTTTCAGCCCGTTTTTGGCCCCGATCAGCCCCGATGGCCCATTCCAATCGAGATTTATGAGGTTTTACCCCGAGCAGACTAAAAGTTGTCAGAACTACCTCCAGCAGGCAAAAACTGGGAAAAATCGGCTCCCGAAGACCCGAATCGGTCGTTTCAGGACAACCGTCGCGAATTTCGATCAAACACGAGAATTCTGGTAACGGATCCTGGTTCCCGACCAAAGAAAGAGATTCCCCGAGAACCCTGCATCATCCTCCGAGGACAAAAGCAGACAGATACGAGATACCAGCTCCCAGAGGCCCTGACAGGCTCTCTTGGATTGAGCACAAAAAAAGATTCCCCGAGAACCCTGCATCATCCCCCAAGGACAAAAGCAGACAGATACCAGCTCCCAGAGGCCCTGACAGGCTCTCTTGGATTGAGCACCAAAAAGAGATTCCCCGAGAACCCTGCATCATCCCCCGAGGACAAAAGCAGACAGATACTAGCTCCCAGAGGCCCTGACAGGCTCTCTTGGATTGAGCACCAAAAGAGATTCCCCGAGAACCCTGCATCATCCCCCGAGGACAAAAGCAGACAGATACTAGCTCCCACAGGCCCTGACAGGCTCTCTTGGATTGATAACCAAAAGAGATTCCCCGAGAACCCTGCATCATCCCCCGAGGACAAAAGCAGACAGATACCAGCTCCCAGAGGCCCTGACAGGCTCTCTTGGATTGAGCACCAAAAGAGATTCCCCGAGAACCCTGCATCATCCCCCGAGGACAAAAGCAGACAGATGCCAGTTCCCGGAGACCCTGACAGGCCCGAAAGATTCGATCAAAAGGAGCAGTTGAAGAGAGATCCTAGAAAGTATCGCTTCATCCCCAGCAGATTCAGATTAATCCTCAGCGGATTTATACACCGTCAGTAGTCCATTGTCGACTCGTCATCTTGATGCAAACATCGTCGGTCCATCGCTCTCATCACACCATTGGGGCCTCCATGTTCATCATAGGACGTCCCAGGATTTCACGTTCGTCCCGTGACTTCTATGTCAGTCTCTTAATTTCCAGGGCCCCTGTGTCCGTCGGTTATTTGCCAAAAGACATCTTCGATCATAGTCCTCTGAGACCCCACACCCAATTACGTTTGTTTACGAAGCACACTTCCAGAAGTTTGCCCCTGAACCCGGAGTCTTCTAGACTTCAATGCCCTTATCTGAGTCGCCCACCACGTCACAATCGCAAACACTAGCACAACACCAGCCCACTCGGAGTGGCACACCCCATGGCACCTGCTTATTCTAGGATCAGAAAACTAGGCATGATAGGACTCATGTATGAGATCATATCACATCCACACACAGCATATCATCCTCATATAGCATAGCATCCGCCTGATTGTTGTGTATGTGCATATGTGATTTATCCCTTTGTGTCCTGAACTACGTCCTGGTCTGATTCCCCTTGGGATACGTAGGCAGCTCACGCGGAGCACGACCAGCATCATCCTTCCATATTTTGCAACGCTGTTTGTCCTAAATCTATAGCCTCCAAAAAGTCCTGTCTCTTCAAAACTTTGGCACTCGCTTGCGACATGCGTTGCCTCGCAAGTTCATGCCAAAGAGGGGCAAACTATAGACACCCCATTTTGTCGGCTATCAGATTTAGGAGACCCATAGCTTGGTGGTTCGCAATGATCGTAAAAGACTCAAAAGGACTCTCGGAAGTCAGCTCCATCTCTCAGAATGCTCAGATTGACCAAAATGCCCCTGAAAGCCCGAAGACTCCCAGATTTGGTCCCGAAGTTCTGAAAACATGCTATGTCATAAGAAAAATGATAAAATGAGTTTTTAAGTAAAACTGGATGAAATCGTCAGCTCCCAGAGACCCCCGGAAGTCCCGGAAGTTCCCCGAAAGTCCCCGTTGACCGGTTTGACCAAGGTTTGACCAGGTTTGACCAGAGTTTGACCAAGTTTGACCAAAATCGTCCGAATTTACCGGAATCATTAGAAAAGTATTAAAATGAGTTTTAAAAGAGAATCGAGCGAAAACGTCGGCTCTTGGGAGCTCCCGGAGGTTCCCAGAACTTCCCGGAAATCCCAAGTTTGACCGGTTTGACCAAGATTTGACTTTGGAATCGGGGCACCGAAATAATTTTCAAATATTTTTCATGGATACTAGAGGTCAATAGCTTTCCAACGGTATATCGCACATAATTTCTGGATTTAAAACGAATTTATTATGAATTTCCAAAGGCAAAAAAGGCGATCAAATCGGCTTTTATCGCGAATACCGCAAAACTTTTCAAAGTGACCTATCCCCGAACTATTTTTTATGTAAAGTAGACTCCATTACCTTTCCAACGGTATATCACAACCTCGATTTGGAGTTCGTACGCATTTTCTGTGAATTTCGGACGAAATAGGGCCTTTTCGCGAATACCGGAACTTCAGGGGGGCCTAAACAGCATTATCCATACGAAGGGAGGAGCAGTGCCGCCGCGGCACTGGCCCACTGCCGCCGCGGCACTGGCCCACTGCCGCTGCGGCAGTGGCCCAGTGCCGCCGCGGCACTCCCCTCCAGAACAGTCCATTTTTGTAATTAAGTTTGTGGTCCCATTTTGATTAATTAAAAGCCAAAACGACATAGTTTTGTGATTTCAGATGTTGGAGCCAATGGGAGTACTTTCTAAATCCCAAAAACACCCCAAGTTGGCCTATATAAACACTCCATTACTCCTCATTTTGGGGGAGTCAAATGCAAGTTTAGAGAAAGTTTGGGAGAGAAAGTGTAGAGATAAGGTTAGAGTGGAGAGAAAAGAAGCTTTCTTCTTTGATTTTTCAAAACAAAAGTGAGTTCTAACTTTGTTTTTACTTCATTACTTCCATTTACTTCAACATTCAATACTCCCAACCACCATTCTAGTGAGCATTCAAGAGTGTGGAAGCTTCTTCCATGTCTAGTCTCATTACATATGAGTGATACACCAATCTACAAGTCTCATGCTTCATGAATATCATCTATTGATTATCATCTACTTGCTTGTTTATTTATTGTTCATCTCTTCTCATCCCATTTCTTTTTATTTTCTTTATTTACTTACTAGTTCATCATCATCTAAGTGATGACATGAAGTTTGGGGTGAGTGAATCCTCATGGATAGTAGCTCTTGACCTCAAAAACATGTTTGATAGATGATGACCATAACCTCAATACTTCCAAGGTATTCTTGGAATGTATTGAAGTTATGTCCAAAAACAAAATAAATCTCTCCAACAATCTTGGAGGTTCTTAAATGATGAGTTTGATGTAGGTATTCTAAGTGGCTATGATCCTTATTGAGTGTTGAAAACATGTTTTCAAAACATCTATTTCAAAACCCCTCTCAATCCCTCTCATTTGGTTTCAAGAAACTAAACTTTGTTTTCTCCAAAATCTTCAAAACAATGAGTCAAAACAGTGAGTGAGTTGAGTTCAAAGATTTTTCTAGAACACAATACTCAACATATGGATACAAGGCCACTTGGAAAGTCTTCCTAACTCATTGGAGAACACCCATGATTTTTGGTTTGACTTGGAAGTACTTGGAAATGGTCCATTTGGGTCCCAACATTCCTTCCAAACATTCTGTTTTTGCTGTCACAGCAGCTAGGTCAACTTACGACCTCTTTTCCAGAAAACTTTTCCAAACGGGGTGGTCCTAACTTATTTTTCCCTTAAAATTCAATGTCTTAGGAAACCTTCTGTATAAAATGGGCTTCTAGATCATTCTTTTTCATTTTCTAAGATTTTCTAACATTTCAGTCGACAGTACAAACTCTGTTTCTGAGTGACCTCTATTGTTTATATAATTTCTCTCAATCTGTGATAGCTATTCAAGATTGGCCTTTTGGTTTGTGTTCTAGACACAATAAGGAACATCTCCATAAAAAATCATGCATTGAAAACATTCCTAACCCCTCTTTTCAAATTCCAAAAGATCATGCTACTGTTCTGTCCACTATTCACAGCAAGTACATTTCAACTTTCATTCTTTGTTTTGATGCTCATATGCATTCCAAATTAGTTCATATCTTAGGAAGTAGTCCATACTACATTTGTACACATCCCATGTTAATTTCATTCATTCATTCATGCACATTTTAGACTTCTAAGTCATTCTAGGAATCCATGTACACAAAAACACACTACAACCTTTGCGCATTTTAGATACATACATTGCATTCATGCAAGATTTGGGGTTTTTGTAACTCTCAATCTAAGGAGATTATAAGGAATGAACTCGATCACCCGTTCATGCTTCCCCTTGATCTAATCATCCTTTCTCATCCGTCCCGGGGATTGAGAGGTCTTCTTTTATCAAAGAATAACATGCACCATACTAGCTTGCTAAGCATATTTTGATTTCTTTGTTTATTTGTTTCAATAACAATTCATGTCCCCTTTAGATTAGGAAAACTTGATTAATTGATATATGATTAGACGATTTTTCCTAGGTTTATTTGTGTGATCTTTCACATTACATTGCGTGATATTTGATTTAGATCTTATGAATGATATTTTATCTTTAGATCTTCCATTTTCAAGTTTCTTATGTAATGTAATATACTATCATAGTATTAATTGCCGAACCATACATAGTATAAGATGATTATTTGGATGCTAATTGAGGCCCGTCGAAAGACGGGGCGAGTTGAGGGTGTTTTAGTCGCGACAAAGGCTCCTTCCTCTCTCGTACCAAAACCCCGAACCAAGTTCTTTGGTTACGAAGGGTCGGTGCCCTTTATCCATTTGGGTGAGTCAAAATTAGGTTTCTTGGTTCCTTAAAGACCAAGTGGCGACTCTGTATCTGTTTTCAACAGACCTATTTTCTTTCTTTGATTCAAATCAATTTCAAAACAATCTCAAACAAGAGAAGTGGTCCACTTCCGGTATCCACAGGATCGTGCTAGAGTTGGAGGATTTGGACCCGAGTGGCCCCGAGTACGGCTTGGATCTGATAGATACTTTATTGTGTCGTGAAGACAACAATGGTAGCGCGTGCTTTAACGAAGGCGGGCCACTTGGTGGGTTAAACGGCTATGTAGAACATCTTCCTGAGCTCGCCGCCGGTGTACGACATCGTACGTGACCCCATGACCCCATTGATGGCTCTAGGTTTGTGACTAAGGTTAGGGTTCATGGAGGATGAAGATTAGGGTTCATGATTGAGGGAAAGAGAAGAAGAAGAAGAAGAAGAGGTGGTTGGAGGCTCGGGAGGGAGGGAGGGAGGGAGGGAGGGAGGAAGCTGGGAGAGGGAGAAGAATAGAACCCAAAAAAGTGGGTTCCTGAATCGTGTAAAGGGAGAGAGAGTAATTCTCTGGTTTAGGGGGGAAATTTTTTGTGAAAATTTGTTCTGTTTATTTACAAAATTGCCACCATGTTTTTTATTTTTGGGTTTTATTTACAAAAATGCCACCGTCACAAATAGTAGATATCTTATTTGTGGCACACTAATTGATATGAGACTACCAATTAGTTGCAAATAAAATTCTTGTTCCCTGAATCTATTAATTAGTGAAAAAAAATTAGAAAACCGATGCGATAGTGCAAATCTTGAATGACAAAACATATAGGCTTAAACTAAGAATGCCAATACGATAGTGCACAACTTGAATTATGCATTTATGAAGAAACCCCACCCCCCATGAAACTAGCAATTAGTTGCATATAACTTTGATGTTTTTGACAATGTTGGTTGGTCAAACCCTACTTCAAGTATTTATATCCTAGAGAGTTATATTATTGAACAATTTGTCACGATTATAAATTTGACCAACCAATATCAAACACTATCACACTTTTGTTTGTCACTGTCAAAAACAGTGATTAAATTAGTCACGGTTTAAACTGTGACAATATTATTTGTCATTGTTTATTATTTTTTGTCACTATCCAAAATAGTGACTAGATTTGTCATTGTTTTTGACTGTGACAAATTTAGTCACTGTTCTGGACAGTGACAAATGACGTGAAATTTAGTGTGACAATTCGGCCATTTTGGTGTAGTGCTTGGAAGTACGACTGACATCAACTGATTGATCACTTTAAACTATTGGTCCAATCTGACTTGACGAATCCACTTTGAATCACAGGTTCAATCTCTTATGACTTGACTTACTTTGGATCACCGACCCAA
Organism: Hydrangea macrophylla; assembly: GCA_033977485.1. Classification (NCBI taxonomy): domain Eukaryota; kingdom Viridiplantae; phylum Streptophyta; class Magnoliopsida; order Cornales; family Hydrangeaceae; genus Hydrangea; species Hydrangea macrophylla. The sequence goes on from CM066984.1 coordinate 40,872,881, forward strand.
TCTGGTACATAAATATCCACTAAAAGTAAAGCTCGGCTTCTATCTACCCGAGCGATTCAACCATGTTATTCGGTCCCAACCAAAAGGTTGGGAACGATATTTGGGTAAGGTTAGTCACGGGCATGGCCCGACCACATCCCATGACGTGTTCCAGTATAACCCAGATAGCTTCCTACACAAGCTAGAAGACTAATGGAAAGAGAAGATTGTGTCCTAATCTAATTAGGAAACTTCCACGAATTGTGCTAATCAATCCCAATTAGATTGTATTAGCTAATCAATTAACTTGCCTTGTAAGGGGAGGTCTCTTATACTATAAAAGAGACCCCTCACCCTCATAGAAGGGGATCGTACACTTGCATCACAATTCTACAATATATATGCACGGATTACCCGGCCGGTCTCTAGTAGCTCCATTCTCCTTGTTGGTTTACCACAAACCCCTGGCTATTTGATACCATAGTGCAAGTGCTCCGACACATAATGTGGACGTAGGTTTCTTCGTTAATAGGGCCGAACCACATACAAATTCTTGTTTCATTCTTCTCCTCTTCTTCCTAGCCTAAATTTAGGCATCATCAGTTTGACACTGTCTGTGGGAAGTTGATAGATTTTCCTTCAACACACATTGTTTGGCTGATCATTATGCCGCCGAAGAAGGGTAAGAAGGCTACTGCGCCAACGGGTCAGGCGGATTTGTTGGCCAGTCAACTAGCGGCTTCCATGAGCTCAGAGCAGATCACCATGGCCTTTGCATAGCTTCTGGAGGGCCAGCACCAGGCACAGGTGCAAATCGAAGCTCTTTTGGCCCAACTGAACAAGCCCCTGCAGGCTACTATACTGCACGGGTACCACGAGTGTAGTCAGGAACCTGTACGGATTCGACGAAGAGCCCATACTGCACCAGCATCCCCCCAGGCTGTGGGACAGTCCAGGATCGACGAGCATGGCCAGGCTCCCTGACAAACACTAAATATTACATAATCATGTGCCAATCTAATAGATATAGTGCTCATTTAAATCCCCAAATCCCTAGTTTTACATGCATTTTGAAATTAATATGATTTAATGATGATATCACTCAAATGTGTGTAATTATGTGCTTTTACATAATTTATATGTTCAGGCGAAAATGAAGTGAAATGATACAATAAAGGGAAGGAAAGAAGTAGCAACCACACTGTAGTATCTCCGATATGTTAGTCAACATTTCAATAATAAAAATTCAGTAAACTTCTTCCAAAAGAAAAAAAATCAACAAGAAAGAGGAAACAAACAAAGAAGGAAAAAAAATATTTAAAGGTTGCTAGTGACTTTTTAGGAATCCTTCTTTTCTTCTCTCTTCCTCTCTCTTTCTGTTTCTTTTTCTTTCTTTCTTTGTAGGTCTTGTGTCAGAAGAAGAAGGAAAGTTGGGACGAAGCGAAGAAAAAAATGGCAACGTTCATTTTCAACCCTGTTCACTGACGCTGTCAATGACGAACCTTCATTCAACAATTCGTCTATAAATAACAACGAGAAGCCAGAACAACAGCCTACAATCACAGCGAAGCAGAAAGCTTCACACACACTGCCAAATAGAGATAATAGTTTAGGGAGGTTATTATGTAAGCACTTCATAGTGTCCCTAGGAGTAGGAAACTTAAACTTTTCTTTACTTTTTCTAGTTCTAGAAGTTGTAAAAATTTCCTTTTATGTAATTGATGATTTCATGTTAAAAAATATGTAACAAAACTTTGTGAACTGTATATCTCAAATTGAAATATTTGTTTTCTCGTAGGTCATTTGCTAATTTGTAGTAGTAAAATATTCCTATTAAAATTTAGATTTAATATTTTTAGTATAGTTAGTTCTTTTAGTTGTACCCTAAAATAGTTTGAAACCCAAAATTTCTAGTTTTTATAACAATAATTCCATTCACTAGAAGACAAAATTTGCAAGTTAATGTCAGATTTCTTTAGAACGTAGTTGTTATAATCACCTACTAAAGCCCCAAGTATACCATATCCATATTCTACTCCCAAATTAGATTATGATTTGGTTTGGCCTTGCTTGTGTTCTTGGAGTTCAACCACTGGGACCCCACAAGAATTCAAAGTCAAAGGTTTAATATTTTATTTTTGGTTCAGTATTTCCATTTACTTATGGTTTATTAGCTTAGTTGTACTAAACTTTGTTATTTTGCAGATTCCACAAATTCAACCCCAACTCATGTTAAGTGAAGAAAAAAGTATATTAATATTATATTTCACTCTTACCCTGGTATTATAATCTTAATTTTAATTGGACAGTTACTGTGTACATCTATTTAATCTTTCCTCAAAAGGTTATTTAGAAGATAGTTTCAATTCCAAAAATAGTAGGCTAAAACTTTAATTGGGGATATGCAATAAAAACATAGAAACCACAGCTTCTGTGCACTAATCTTAAATGGGCAAAATTTATCTAGATGGGCTGTTTTTCCATTTATGGCCAAAAATATATATATATATATATATCTATAGTTTATGACTATTTAACATATTTATACACTATGGCTATATTGGACTTCAAAAGATTACATACTTGAAATAAGAATGTAATTATATGAATTATCAAGCTATGTCTTTTGTCATAAAAAACACCTAGCATACATAAACAATTCATTTGACAAAGTTTATAATTCAAGTATGTGTATATATATATATATATATTTCTATCCATTAATGGACAGGCAATTGTGTAGTGGCAGAGTGGTAGGAACTGGGCGCCGAATAACCCACGTTCGCGGAGGGTCACGGTTCGAACCTGGCTATTGCCCAATTGCCTCTTTATTTTTCTTTAAATCAAACGACGTCGTTTCATATCAAACCTGACACACTTGATATGACTTCAACTAGTACAAGTTTATTTTCAAATACAGAATCACTCTATTTAGAAATGCCAAATCCTTTACAAAAGCACAAAAGTTGTGTGATCTAGTGTCGATTTGCATATTTTCAATTCCTTTTAAATCATTTCTCCCAAGTTAATTAATATTCCCTGCTTTTAGATAACTTAGATTAAATATTTGTGTTATTTCTATCTTTCGTTATAATAAAATCCAAAAAAGTTATTTAATATAAATCTAGCTTGTAGTTTTTTTCTTCCTTTTCTTACTAGTATCTTAGTTAGTTTATTTTGTACTATTAAAATCTTTACCGTAAACTGTTAAAAAAAATAGCTTTTAGTTAAGTTTTATTGCAAAAATATGAAAACTAGTAGGTTAGGAAAAACCCCAAAAATTCATCTTTTATTTTCTTTTTAGGGACAAAATAGTTATCCGCCCATCTTTATAAACTTATTTTCCATTTCCCATGGGTTCGACCTGGTCTTACCAGAACGTTATTACTTGTACGATCACCTACACTTGGGTGTTGATAAGAAAACGTGTCAATAGGACATCGTCAAGTTTTTGGCGCTGTTGCTGGGGAACAGTTAAAATAAAATAAAATAATAAAGTTAGGTCTAAAACTATTTCTCCTACTACATTTATATATATACTTATTCTACCTTATAAATAATCTAGTTTTTCTTTTGAAAATAATAACATAAAAATAATAATAATAATAAAAACTATAGATAATTTTTCCTTGTTAAATATATATATATATATATATATATTCATAAGTATGTACATGTCCATCCTCTAAAAAAACACACATATATATATATATATATATACATATATAAACCTATCATCTATAAAAAATATATATATATATGAATTAAAATATTAAAATATAAAATAAATAAATAAGAGTTTTTTTTTTACATAGCTATAAATAAGGGTTAAATGCATTTTGCTCCCTCAAACTATACCATGTTTTGCACAGTGGTCCATAAACTAACATTTTTCGCATTTTGGTCCCTCAACTATCATTTTGTGGCAGTTTACTCCCTCTGTCACTTTCAGCATCACTTTTGGTGTCACTAAAAAGTGACGTTTTTGTCACTAAAAGTGACGGAGGGGCAAACTGCCACAAAATAATAGTTGAGGAACCAAAATGGCAGAAAATTATAGTTTAGGGACCAAAGTACAAAACATGGTATAGTTTGAGGGTGCAAAATGCATTTTGCCCTATAAATAATAATAATAATAATAATAATAATAATAATAATAATAATAATGTTTTTAAAACTTAGTTTTTCTTTAACTTCATATGTTCTTAGATACTACTGAGGCTTTATGTCAAGTACCGCATAATTCTAATATTTCTAGTAATTCATCTAGTATACAGTTTCCTAGAATCATGGCTGAAATTGAAGGCATAGAAGGAATAGCTAATGATGCTCTTAGTAAACATGGGGGTTATATACCACAATTTGTTTTACCAGAATGTGAACAACGTTCTTTACGTGATTAATTTTCCCCAGAACGAAACATCACTCCTTGCTTCACTTTACGTAGACATACAGGAAATTTTTGTTGGGTTTGTGCCCTCAAACCATTATTATAAGTACGAGACATTGACATTTTAATATATGGATATCAGCTTTACATTTTGTTATGTATGTCTTTCATGAGATGATTGTTTTAATCCTTAAGTATCATAGTAAGTAAGTCGTATGTGTATGAGATACATATAAACGATAGACGAATTAATATTCTTTGATACTTAGAATTTGTCATAGTGGATGATGAGACTGGATATCTCATTAGGTTTACACTATAGCATGATTAACTACCATTGGATGGAGTGATGAATCTCAATCACTAGAGTATAGCTCTTAGTTAAATATGCTAGTGCTTATAGTGCATTGACAGACCCGAGCTTTCCTATTGACACATAAGACTGTCAACAACCGATAGGAACTCATAACTTGTATAAGGTACGTGTTCTCAATCTTGAGACGATTATGAACACAAACTGTGGATATGGCTACTTTGACTTACCAATCAGTAAGGTCTAAAAGATCAACACCTGAGACCCTAAAAAAAAAAGATCAACACCTGGGTATCTTGGGTATGTCATGTTCACAGGGTTGTGAACATATATTGTCAAGATAGAATCTACCCTCTGATAAAGGGTAAGCATTCCCTTGATAATGTCACCAAGTTGATTACTGAGAACTGCAGTCCTGTTGATAAATAGTTATCAACATATTTGGTAATCATGAGAGGTGAATGGGACTCAAGCAATACAAGAAGTAATCATGATTCAAGTTGACAATAAAAGCTTATCTAACTACCTGAATATGATTAAGAATGCTGATGGTAAAGGGACATTAGTACACCATACCAGTCTAGTTATTGCTTCGGATATGTTCTTTTGTGTTGGAGTTTAGTTATCATTTTATAGTGGAGTAAACGTTAACTGACCAACTGGTTAGTTTGTTGATCAAATAGTCTGGTCATGGGAATTAACAACTGGTCTGAGCCAACAATAAAGAGCTTAGGAGGTCCTACTCTTAGCTCCGCTAGGATGCTTGAAAAGGAAAATAAGGATCTTGTCAAGACAGGTTCGATTGATCGAAGGAGTCTTGATCGATCGAAGGAGTCTCGATCGATTGAAGTCAAGAAAGGTTCGATCGATAAAACATCGTTCGATCGATCCAAAGTTCGATCGATCGAATCTATTTTGATCAACTGAAAGTTAGGTCGTTTTTGGGAATCTATAAGTAGGGCAGCTGCGTCCAAAAAAAGGAGTTTATCATTTTTATAAACCAGAAGCTACAGAAACTGTTTTAAGCTTCCCAAACATTCTCTATCCTCACTATTAGAGATCTCACCATCTCTAGCCTCTGTAGAAAGCATCCGCAGGAGTCATAAGGTGGAAGACAACCTTGTCGAGGCTGCTGCACCATCTAAGAAGAAGAAAATTAGAATTGGGTTCAAGACCTGAGATATAATCTCTTCTTCCTCTTATGTATATGCACATCTATAGAGTTTATAAGTAGTAGATCAGGGCATACCAATAAAAGTTTCAAACTTTGGGTTTTTGCTGTGCGTTTAATAATTTTTAAACCTAATAATCCATTAATTGGTATCAAAGCCTCGCTTGTTTGGATGTATAGATGCGTTTTCGAACACTAGTTTTGATTTTCATGTTGATTTTAGAATTATTTTTGAAACTACATCTTCACAGATCTATTTCTGTAATGTTTTCGTAGCAGAATACAAATCTGTGATTGCATTAGATGCATGGTGGGTTCGATCGATCGAAGTATGTTCGATCGATTGAACCTCTCAGTTCTCAAGCGATCGAACTAGTTTCGAGCGATCAAACTTTGTCATGTTCGATCAATTGATCGGGGTTCGATCGATCGATCGAGATTGATTCTCTGTCCAAGTGTTCTTTTCACACTTTTAAAAGATTTTAAACTTATATACTTTAATTTACATTATTCTATAAAATTTTCAAATCATTCTGTGAAATTGAAAGTTCAATCGATTGGACTATGTTCAATCAATCGAAAGTTCGATCGATCGAATCTTTGTCGATTGATCGAAGTGTGATAGAGAACTACGATGCTATTCAAAGTTCTTAATTATTACATAAAGAGTTTATGTCCTGTGTGAATCAATTAGGGGTTCCAATAGTTACATATATTTGTAATATGTGCATGGATGTGCGTACGACAAACCCTTTTGCAGTAAGATTAGTTCAATATCTCCCATGGCATCAAGTCCTTTTATTTTTGTATTTAAATGTTTGAGATTGGTGTATGTTATGTTTGATTTGTTGGTTTGGTTTTAAGGCATGTGTAAAGGGCACTACTACTTCAATCCTACGAATAGGAAATTCGCACTAGTTTCCCTAGCATTTTTTTATTGCTATCTTTCTATTTCTAGATAAATTGTAAGCTTCGAAAGAAGCATAGGTCCAATGTAATAGAATTATGAAATCCATAAAGATGGAAGATAAAGCCATTGTCCATGAAGATGGAGCCGAAGACGATCAAACCAAGTTGGAGGTTCTATGAAGATAGAGCCATGGGAGATAGAGGCATTGTTGAATGTCTTTATTTTCATTCTAGTTTTTTGTTTTATGTGCTTGGTTTGTGATTGGCATTTAAATATATTGTTACTACTTGCATGCACGTAAAACAAGTTTTCTACATTAGTTCAAAAAACGTTTCAACGCATTAGTAAACATTAGATGTTTATGGGTAATGTGGAAACAATTTTTCCAAAAGCAAAATCCTTTACTATCAAATCTAGTGGGAGAGGGTCTTATTTATAACACCCACGATCTTCCATTAACGGTTCATTGTAAGATGAGTAGTGCATTTTTGTCACCTCGCCAGGGGTGATCATTCCATACGGAGGGTACACTACTCATTGGTTACTAGATGAAAACTTCCTGTGGATAGGATCAATCAGACGTGCTAGAGGGTGACCACCACACGGAAGCACCACTTGAGGCGATTGTGATTGGATCCTAGTTAATGGTATACACTAGCTAAGCTATGGATAAGGGATCCCACACGGAGCATTATTCAGAAACTTAGAGATCAAATAGATTCGGGAGTCATAACTTGTTTTGCAAGAGTTGCATGGCGGACAAGTCATGATTATTCAAAAGATCGAGTGTTGGCCGCCACACAGAGGCTTTACTTTTTCGTTTTGATATTCTGACAACTTTGCATTTTAAAATAAGAGTTTTAAGGATTCTTTTGTTTCAAACTGTCAAATTCTGATATCCATGTTTATTTTGTCTTTTGATTTTTTCAGTAAATCATAATGTCTGGATCTGCATTTAGTCCACTTGATACTATACTTACTCAGAACAAGTTAACTGGAAATAACTACATAGAATGGAAATGTAACCTTGACATTGATTTAACTGCGAAAGATTACAACTATGTCCTCACCACCCCATGCCCCGAAGAACCCGCTGTAAATGCTACGGCTGTTGCTAGACGCGAGTTCGATAAGTAGAAGAAGTCGAATGGGATGGCTCGTTGTTATATATTGGCTTCTATGGCTAATGTGTACAACACCAATACCAGTCAAACGATTCTGCCTGTGCCATTATCAAATCCCTAAAAGAGATGTTTGGGGATTATGACAGACCTGCCAGACAGGTTGCCGTGTAAAAGATAATGAGTGCCAAGATGTCGGAAGGGACTCTAGTCAAAGAGCATGTTTTAAAAATGATTGGTTATTTGAACGAGCTGGAGACCTTGGGAGCCAATATCGACGCACAGACCCAAGTTGATATGATCCTCAATTCGCTGTCGCCTTCATTCACTCAATTTAAATGAATTTTTTAATGAGTGAATTAATGAGTTCTTTACTAGCAGCAGAAGGGGTGATCAAATGAATTTTTCAATGAGTGAATTAATATGAATCAAATGAATTTTTCAATGAGTGAATTAATGAGTTCTTTACTGGCAGCGGAAGGGGTGATCATACCTAGGGGCAATGTTCTTAACGTTGAGAAAAGCTCTTCTTCTTCCCGATATGCACCTAATGGTAAGAAAGGAAAGAAGAAGGCTAGCACTGGAGGTCCAAGTGTTGGACCGGTCCCTAAGATTGCAAAATCTAAGGGAAAGGTAAGGGTAAGGGGAAGGTGGGTGGCTAAGACAAAGGAAAGTGTTTCTAATGCAGCGAGAAGGGCCACTGGAAGAGGAACTGTCCAGAATTCTTAGCTACAAGAGTTCAAGGTATGATTGAATCACATGTGATTGAAGTAAGTTTTAATACGGATACTTGAAACACTTAGTGCATTGATTCTGGTGCGACTAAGCATATCTGTAATTCATTGCAGGGGTTCAGATCAACCAGGAGATGCAGTGATGGGGCGATCATAATTACTCTAGGTTCTAGCGCAATCGTATTTGCGGTTGTTATAGGAGTAGTAGTTTTAGAATTTGAAGATAGTAAGACTTTAGTTTTATCAGATGTACTTTATGTCCCTTTGATGAGACGTAATTTAATTTCTGTTTCAGATTTATCGAATAAAAATTATTCTTTTCATTTTGGAACAGAAATTGTTATTAAAAGAAATGGTTCTTTTACATGTTCTGGTGTTAAAACTAATTGTTTGTATGTGATTACTCCCAATATTTCTAGAGATTATTGTATGGAACTTACTAACTCAGTGGTAACTATACCATCTAAAAGAAAGGAACCTTTCACTAATCCAACAAAGCTTTGGCATATGAGGCTTGACCATATCAATCTAAATAGGATTGGCAGACTAGTCAAAGAAGGGGTTTTAGGTGATTTGGTTATTGAACCAATGGAAGTCTACGAGTCTTGGCCCTTTCCCGTAAAGCGCAATAGGACAAATGCCTTTTTGGAATTAGAGCACGGGGTGGTTATGAGTATTTCATAACATTTACTGATGACCACTATAGGTATGGATATGTGTACCTAATACAGCACAAGTCTGAAGCCTTTGAAAAGTTCAAAGCGTTTAGGGCAGAAGTGGAGAAGCAATTAGGCACACATATCAAGTCCATTCGATCTAATCGAGGTGGCGAGTACCTCTCTAATGAGTTTATTGATCACCTCATACAGAATGGAATTCTGTCACAGTTGACTATACCTGGTATACCTCAGCAGAATTGTGTAGCGGAGAGAAGGAATCAGACTCTTTTAGACATGACTAGGTCGATGGCGAGTTATTCCAAGTTGCCATTATTCCTTTGGGGTTATGCTTTGGAAACCGGTACATATATACTAAATCTTGTACCTAGCAAATCTGTTCCCAGGATACCATGAGAGATGTGGATTGGGTGTAAGCCTTCTTTGCAACATCTCCGGATATGGGGTTATCCGACATATGTGCTGAAAGGAAAGATCAGTAGGTTGGATTCTAGATCGGAAGTATGTTACTTTGTAGGGTATTCAAAGGGTACTTATGGATGGTATTTTTATGATCTAAGATAATAGAAAATATTTGTTAGCATAAATGTTGTTTTCTTGGAGGATGATTAAATCATAAACCATAAACTTAAGGGAAGGAAAGATCTTAGAGAGATAGAAGGAGAGGCCCCAGTCCTACCCGCAGTTCATAATGATGTAAGACAAGAAAATACCACTTCTTCACCCATTTCTGCACCGGTACCTTGTCGTAGTGGGAGGATTATTTGCCAGCCTAATAGATACATGTTCTTAGGAGAAGTTTTTGAAGCTTTCTCCATAAAATCTGAATCTGATCCTATCACATATGAAGAGGCAATGGCAGATGTAGACTCAGCAAATTGGGTTAAAGCTATGAAGGTTGAATTGAAATCTATGGATTCCAATCAGGTCTGGGATCTTTTAGAACTTTCAGCCAATATTAAATCCATTGGCTGTAAGTGGGTCCATAAGAGGAAAAGAGGATCAAATAGAAATGTTGAGACCTGTAAGGCAAGGATTGTAGCGAAAGGTTATACTCAGAGGCAGGGCGTTGACTATGAGGAAACCTTCTTGCCGGTAGCCATGCTCAAGTCCATCAGAATACTCCTATCCATTGTTGCATGCCTAGATTATGAGGTCTGGCAGATGGACGTCAAGACTGCATTCTTGAATGGCAATCTTGAGGAGGACATCTACATGCAACAAACAGAAGGGTTCATAGTTACACCCCAAATTTTCAGACAACCATTTATTAACCAAGGGAGAACCCTCAACCAATATCCAGTTGTCCAATCATCAAAGGTGCTTGTAATATAAAAACATCACACAGTCTGTACCGAAATAAATCATTACTCACATGAGCTATATCAATAGTCAACATCCAACCATAAGAATCAAACCAAGGTTAAAATCCAACTCCAAAACATAATAAATATCTAAAAAGAACACTTCACTAAAACAATAACTTAAATTGACAAATGGCCCACAATGCCAGAATCTTATTACTAAACTCTCTAAATTGAAAAAAAATGAATAAGGAGAAACAACACAAGACTCCACACGCCTCCTGCTGCCAGGTGTCATGAACTCCTTACTAGCCCTGCAAATTATGATCGGCTACGCTCCAACAAGAACGCACCCGCGAGAAAAAAAAAAACTCAATGGGTCAGTCACATGACTGGTATGAGTTAAATCACACACATGGCTTCGGGATCACACGTTGACCCTTTAAGTACCACTCACAAGTCACAACATTAACTTGGGCAAGAGAATAGTTCCACTTCACATATCGGGACGAGCAGTAGTTTCCCCAATATCGTGGCCATGTAGTTCTCACTCGAATTTAAATAAAATAATACTTATCTTTCGTCACATGGTGAGTCAATACCTGCATAATGTTAGTAGACCCACCATCCTGCAATGACAAAAATTTATAACAACAAAATACCACAAAAATTAACATCACATTTTACTCACTAACCCAAAATAAATATATAAGAAAAGAACAAAAGTCGAGGAAATCAACATTTTAGATCCATTAACTCATCGAGAATTTTATTGACAATAATCCTCTTACTTATATAAACGATTCATTATTCAATTTCCTAGGTTCACCACTTGGCTACCCTCTATGGTATACCCACACATATATCCCATGTGTGCCCGAACATACTACCAACATCCACTCTGGTGTTAGTTTGGTTGGGGTATCTGATCGGGAGAGAACTAATCCTAATTATATGCCTTAACGCGCATTTGTTAGTGCCTTTTTATCCTGTTTTTGTATATTTTTACTTCGTTTTCTAGTTTCTGACAGGTTTTGGAAGAAATCAGCTAAACCAGGCTAAACAGGGTGAAAAGTCAGAAGTAAAGAAGCTGAAAAATCCAAATCGCGCGCGCGACCCGCGCCCGCGAAAATCAGAGAATCGCTCGCGCGATCCGCTCGCGCGAGACCCCCAATAACTCGCTCGCGCGATCCGCGCGCGCGAAGGACAAAAAGTCGCGCTCGCGCGACCCGCTCGCGCGATATGCCCAAAAACCAAAGTTGCGTATTTCAGTGTACTGAAGACTCCTGTGCAAACGAGACTGCTAAACAACGTCCAGACTGTAAATTACATGAGTTTCAGTCCGTTTCGAGTTGTAAAGGCTTCCAAAACATGTTGTAGATCTATATAAACTCTATTTTACTTCAATTAGAGGGTTGGCAACTATTATACACATTCATATACAGCCATATACACAGACTTCCAGCCCTTGAAGAGGGAGAAGCAAGGAGAAGAAGAAGAAGACCAAGGATCTCCATGGCCTCCTCCATCAACTACTTGCCGATCTCTACTCCTATGGCAGCTTAGATCATTGATCTAGGGTTTCAATGAAGCCCTAGATGAGTAATAGGGTTTTATTTATGCTTTTATTTTAGTTTTATTATGTATGGATAACAGTCACATGTTTAGAGGATTTTATAAATAAATCGTACTTACATTGATTAAATCATTGCTTTCAGAATTTATTCTTGTCTTAGATCTGTTTTGACTGTGATGTGCTCAACGATCTATTCTTGCTGTGCTTGTTTAGATTGTTTACATGTGATGGTGCTTTATTGATTCGTGCTATCAAGTATCCGAATAGTCCATGCCTAGGTTAGACGGATTAGATCACAACCCTAGTTTAGTGTGAGATAATTCGTGCTATCCGCAGATGGATTATGTTGGTGCTTGAACCATGATTATCTTCTTGTCGGAGGAATTGGGCTTGTAGCTACAATTCCCCATATTCATCCAACGTAATAAGCTAAAGTAATTCATAGATATTCCTATTATGAATCTAGTGGTGGATTTGTAATCCTAGGTTCCCTTAAACATTCATTAAAAAACACTTTTAATTGCTTTCATAGTTTAGATTTATTTCTATTGTTATTAGTTTAATTAAATTCAAAATCAAATCCGTTTTCCCTAATTAACTAGACTTAGGTTTTAAAATTAAATCGCTGTAGTAATCAATCTCTGTGGGTTCGACCTTTACTTCCACACTGCAAATCTATTGAAAAGTAAAGAATACTTTTATATCTTGATTTTGACAACATCAATTTTTGGCGCCGTTGCCGGGGATTGCATTACTACTCTTAGTTTTATAATCGTAGTTTAGTTAATTCGTAAATATTAGATTAGTGTTTATTTTTCTTATTTTCTGTTTTTGTTTTTAGTTACTAACTTGTTTTTATTTATTTTGTAGTCAACGTTTCCGAGTGGAGTAGCTAATTACATCAAAGGAGCTTACGCAAATAAAATATAAATAAAATTAAATAAATTGCTTCTTTTGAACTTCGCTTTAAACCACTGTAAGTCAGGGCGCTGTGACGCACTATTTGCATTAGTTTAGGGTTAATTGCACTGCATTAGCTAGGAAACCCGGGGCGCTGGGCTTGACGCGGTCATTGCATTACAGGATAATTTGCATGCATCATAGTAGTTGAGTGCTTGTTATCTTAGTTGCGTGATTGCCTGCTATTTGTTTTTTTTAGTTGAGTCAGTCTTTGTTTTTAGTTTCTTTTCTTGTGTTTTAGTTTATGTTGGGTACACGTTCAAATAAACCAGGTTTAAAATCTTTCGATCTTGAACTTGAACGTACCTTAAAAACTAGTAAGTCCACAACCCAAGCTTCTATAGCTAGGTTGCAAAACGACGAATCAACTCCGATTCCGTCGTCATTGTTTGAGGCCGAAATTCAGAGTACCCGTGAACGGATAAGGAAAACTCGAACTTTTCAAATTAAACCGATTCAAATGGCTGACGGTGGAAATAACAATAACAATCAAAACGACGGTGCGAATATGAATAACCTTAATATACCGCCACCACCTCCACTTATAAATTATTTTATTCCTACTACTTACACGCCACAAGCTGGTATTGAATTACCGGAGGCGACGGCATCTCACTTTGAGATAAAGTCGTCTACGATCTCGCTACTACCTTCCTTCCATGGCCGTCTAAATGAAGACCCTTACCAACACTTAGGGGATTTTCAGGGTATATGCTCTACTTTGAAAATACAACACTTAAATAATGATGAATTAAAATTGCGGCTCTTCCCATTCTCCTTAAGAGACAAAGCGAAGTATTGGCTTCAATCTTTGGAGCCAAACACAATAAAAACATGGGAAGCCTTACACACCGCCTTTTTACAAAAGTTTTTCCCTATTATGCGTACAAATAAGATAAGAAAAGATATAACCAATTTTGTAATGCAAGATGGGGAATCACTTTACGACACGTGGGAAAAATTTAAAGAATTATTACGTTCGTGTCCACATCATCAGGTTCCCAAGTGGCAATTGGTTCAAGTCTTCTACGAGGGGCTTATTCCCTCTGTTAGGAATACCGTCGATGCCGTTTGTGCGGGAACTTTCCTACACAAAAGCGCCGACGAGGCCTGGAAAATATTTGAAACGTTAAGCGAGAATTCGATGCATCAGGCTGTGTCGGTACGTTCTGAGGGATACCTTCAACCTAAGCGAGAGGTGACAGTTGAGTCAAGTCAATCATTTCAAATACAAGAGTTAAATAGAAAACTTGACCGACTTATGCAAATGAACAAAACGTCCAATCTACCTTCTTCAGAAATATGTGCATTATGTTCCGAACTGTCACATAATATCTTTGCATGTCCTTCTGCATCCCAATATCCGGAATTTGTTGAACAACACGTTAATTCTATGCAACAATTCCCACAAAATAATTACAATCCTAGGTCGACTAATTTTCCAAATACGTACCGACCCCAATACCAATAAGGGCAATACCAACCACCTCCTCCACCTCCACGCAATAATGCATTTGAGGAGAAGGTGTTGGCCTCACTTGAAAATTTTGGTTCGGTGGTCCAGTTAGTACACTCTCACACACAATCCATCGCAAAACTGGAGTCCCAAGTAGGGCAAATTGTTAATACATTAAACCGTTTAACTGAGAGTAAGTTGCCGAGTCAACCTACTCAGCAACCTAAAGGGCAATACGCAGTGGGTAGTACGAGTGAAAGCGTGAACGCTGTTTCGACTAGGACGACTATTCGAGATGAGGAAGTTGTTGTAATTCCGGATGAGAGTGAGAAAGATGGGAAAATTAACTTAAATGTGAATAAGGAGGGTGAGGGAACGAGTAGAATTCAAAAAGATAAAGGACCGGCCCCAACAAACTATATTCCAAGAATGCCATATCCACCAAACGTTGAGGGACCATCACATTCGCCTAAGAAAGGGTCTAAGGTTGAGGATATACTCGAGGTGTTCAAACAAGTCAAAATAAATATTCCTTTCCTCGACGCTATAAAACAAATTCCTGCTTATGCTAAATGTCTAAAAGATCTTTGTACTCAAAAGCGCAAAATACGGAGTCATACTCCAAAAAAGGTCTTTCTCACGGAAAAAGTAAGTTCTATATTTCAACACGCTCCTCCAAAATATAAAGATCCAGGTACGCCTACGATTTCTTGTGTCATAGGTGACACTATCATTCATAGGGCTCTCCTTGACTTAGGAGCTAGTGTTAATCTCATACCTTATCACGTCTATCAACAATTAGGACTAGGTGAACTGAAACCTACGGCCGCTACTATACAATTAGCGGATCGTTCTATTAAAATTCCTAGAGGAATCGTCGAGGACGTTTTGGTTAAGGTTGACAAATGCTATTATCCTGTCGGCTTCATGGTCCTTGACACTGAACCCGTGTTAGATGCTAGGAAACATACTCCTGTCATCTTAGGCCGTCCATTCTTAGCCACGGCCAACGCACGTGTCAATTGTAGAACGGGGGTAATGAAAGTGTCGTTTGGGAACATGAATTTAAAATTGAACATTTTTAATGCTATGGATCAACCTCCTAAAAACGACAATTACCTATGTGAGGTGGAAGGTGAGGTAACACAGAATATCGAGCCTACTAAAGAAATAAATGTGAGTGGGGAAAACAATATAGCGGACGATGATGAGTGGATGAATCCTAATCCCGTGGACCCTAATGCGGAATCTACTCGAAAGGTAAGAAATCGATTTGAACATACTGACAAACCGTTAATCGATTTAATTCAAAGCGATGTTATTTCTGCTTACCATCGAGCTCTACCTGACATCCTTAGGGGTACACAGTCCGATTTACGGCCTCCATAAAGTCTTGAGCTAGAACGGTCTAGCTGAAGACGTAAAAGTTAGCGCTTCTTGGGAGGCAACCCAAGCTTTATTTCATTCGTTTTTCTTATTTTTGGACGTTTTTGGGTCTGTTTGTGTCTGTGTGGACATTCTGGATAGGTTTGGGGGTTGGAATTCAGTTTTCTTTATAGTATATACAAAATTTTAACTAAATAATGGAAAAAACCATTCTCGCGCGCGCGGCCCGCTCGCGCGAGACGTTGCTCGCGCGGCCCACTGGCGCGAGTTTGCCCCTTAGTGTTTTTCCTTTCGTTTTCTTTTTATGATGCCTCAGCAGTTACTCGCGCCTGATTTCGCGGGCGCGAGGTACCCCGCTGGCGCGAGAATTTCAAAAAAAAAAAAAAAAAATTTGAGAATTCGCGCGCGCGACGGCCGCTCGCGCGGACCGCTCGCGCGATTTCCCCATTCTCTGTTTTTCTCCTTTGTTTTCTGTATCCTTCCCCCATACTTGTTCTGATAATGTTTTTGTTTCTGTTTTTGTTTATTCAGCCATTTTAGATCGAGTTAGTTATTGTTTTCCTTATTATATTTATACTTTTTCGTTTTCTTTCTTTTCCTTTTGCTAGTTTAGTTTAGTTTAACTTAGTTTTTAGATTTTTATTTTGTATTTTGATTTCATTTACTTTTAATATTCTTTTGTTAGTTTCTTTTTTCGTTTATCTAGTATTAACAGGTATCATTGAACTCTATTGTCATATTCCTTTGTGTTCACCTGTTCTATGCTTGTCAGATCGAGGTATTATCGTTCCTTTCTTATGTACTCTCCTTTCTTTCGTTTTATTGTTTCATTGGGGACAATGAAAGGTTTAGGTTTGGGGGTATGCACACACATGCACGTTATTATGCACTAAAATTTTAAAATTTTCAATACGTGTGTTTAAATAAACGATATTACTGACGTTTTTGCAATTTTAATCCGATACTTCTTAGTATGTAATGTGATTTGTTATAGAATGATAAACAAGGAAATATGTGATTAAACATTTACTGAAGTCATGTTGAAATGTTTTAAGTTATGTATCGTTTGAATCGTAGTTTTATATCATAAAGTTGCACATAAACTCATGCACTGCACGTAGTCACTTGAATACATGTTGGTTGTGAACTATAATATGATTCGGATTTCTAGATAACACATGGTGGAGACTAAACCCAGTGAGCTATTGAGCCTATCTTTTCTGTTTTGAGGGTTATAAATACATTGTGTTTGTCGAATTTCATTGAAATAGCGCATCTACTTGTTGTTTAGTCTCATTATTCTTGTTTTGGTTGATAGTCAAGTTAAAATATTTGTTACCATGCTAAATAATCTTCCGTCGTAAATATTGAAGAACCATATAACCATAGGACATGATTTTAGGCCTTCTTTGTTTACTGCCGACCGATAAATGATAAATTTTCTTAGTTCCCCCTTTTGAGCCATTAAAATGCCATTTCTTTCTTAAATTACCATTATCCTTGTTTTTGCTTCAATTTGGCCAACTTGGAGTTCACTTCTGAAAGATTGATCACCTTTTAGTGGTGTTAAGGCGATGTGTGATTGAGAAGAAGAAGAAAATAAGATGATGTTTGGGGTGGTTGCCTTGTTATGTATTGAATATTCGTGTCAAAAGAAAGAAAAGAAAAAGGAAAAGAAAAAAATAAAGAAGAGGAAGGTTGAAAAAAAAAATGATGAAAGAAAAGAAGAAGAAAAAAAAAGAATGAAAAGGAATGAAAAGTATGAAAAGATGAATGTGGTAGAAGAGACGAATGAAAGAAATTGAACATGCCTTACAATGCCATTCTGAAACTACTTGATATATCCATTCTATCCTTTTTCATTACCTGAGCCACATTACAACCTTTGAAAAGTCCTATCTGATCCTAGGAAACATGGTTTTGATATGTAAACGATGGGAGGGGGATTAAACCATGGTAATGATTAATTTCTTTTGATTATTGGCATCCTATCCATGAGACTATTGTTCTTTCGTGTCATGCGTCTTTTTCGAGTCATATGTGAGCATTTATCGTTTTGAAAATATATTTCCTTTGCTCACATATATTAGAAAAATTACACCTGTTTCTGAGTGTTTTATTTGAGAGTGTAATTCATTATGAGATTCGTAGTCGAGACATAATTAGACGGTTATCCGGATTAGATTCCAAGTTTATGTCAAGCGCGTGTTCATTTGACTACCATATCACACACGTGCGATTTTATGAGAAACTCTATTGATTTATACGATGCATGTGCTTGAGATTGTTTTTCATGATATAGGTAGACGTTTGATTCTATTTCTTTATGTTCATTATTCTATTTCAAATCTTTGTTGTATAATAAGGAGTGTTGAATATTATGTTCTTTGTTTTTAATAAAAGTTTTTAAATTAATAGGTTAATAAAGATGGTTGTGGGTAACTTGTTGAAGAGAACCCTCACGAGACTTCACTCGTCCGACTAGGGACACCTAGGGGTTTAAAAGGCTTGTTGCATATGCTAAATGCAATCGTGATCCATACGAAAATGGAATAGATTTTTATGAGTAGTTTTTATTTTAGTTTTGCTCGAGGACTAGCAAAATGTAGGTTTGGGGGTGTGATCGGGAGAGAACTAATCCTAATTATATGCCTTAACGCGCATTTGTTAGTGCCTTTTTATCCTGTTTTTGTATATTTTTACTTCGTTTTCTAGTTTCTGACAGGTTTTGGAAGAAATCAGCTAAACCAGGCTAAACAGGGTGAAAAGTCAGAAGTAAAGAAGCTGAAAAATCCAAATCGCGCGCGCGACCCGCGCCCGCGAAAATCAGAGAATCGCTCGCGCGATCCGCTCGCGCGAGACCCCCAATAACTCGCTCGCGCGATCCGCGCGCGCGAAGGACAAAAAGTCGCGCTCGCGCGACCCGCTCGCGCGATATGCCCAAAAACCAAAGTTGCGTATTTCAGTGTACTGAAGACTCCTGTGCAAACGAGACTGCTAAACGACGTCCAGACTGTAAATTACATGAGTTTCAGTCCGTTTCGAGTTGTAAAGGCTTCCAAAACATGTTGTAGATCTATATAAACTCTATTTTACTTCAATTAGAGGGTTGGCAACTATTATACACATTCATATACAGCCATATACACAGACTTCCAGCCCTTGAAGAGGGAGAAGCAAGGAGAAGAAGAAGAAGACCAAGGATCTCCATGGCCTCCTCCATCAACTACTTGCCGATCTCTACTCCTATGGCAGCTTAGATCATTGATCTAGGGTTTCAATGAAGCCCTAGATGAGTAATAGGGTTTTATTTATGCTTTTATTTTAGTTTTATTATGTATGGATAACAGTCACATGTTTAGAGGATTTTATAAATAAATCGTACTTACATTGATTAAATCATTGCTTTCAGAATTTATTCTTGTCTTAGATCTGTTTTGACTGTGATGTGCTCAACGATCTATTCTTGCTGTGCTTGTTTAGATTGTTTACATGTGATGGTGCTTTATTGATTCGTGCTATCAAGTATCCGAATAGTCCATGCCTAGGTTAGACGGATTAGATCACAACCCTAGTTTAGTGTGAGATAATTCGTGCTATCCGCAGATGGATTATGTTGGTGCTTGAACCATGATTATCTTCTTGTCGGAGGAATTGGGCTTGTAGCTACAATTCCCCATATTCATCCAACGTAATAAGCTAAAGTAATTCATAGATATTCCTATTATGAATCTAGTGGTGGATTTGTAATCCTAGGTTCCCTTAAACATTCATTAAAAAACACTTTTAATTGCTTTCATAGTTTAGATTTATTTCTATTGTTATTAGTTTAATTAAATTCAAAATCAAATCCGTTTTCCCTAATTAACTAGACTTAGGTTTTAAAATTAAATCGCTGTAGTAATCAATCTCTGTGGGTTCGACCTTTACTTCCACACTGCAAATCTATTGAAAAGTAAAGAATACTTTTATATCTTGATTTTGACAACATCAGTATCAACCAAACCAGGTATACACAACGGAAGGCCGATCAATATGCCTAGACGTCTAACAAATAAGCCGGGCATAAGGCTTTGTCCAGCTTGATCACAAAGCCACTGGCAAAAAGGTACACTCAGCAAGTCGAGCTACCAAAAACAATATCACAACTGGGAGCGGAGAACACTAAGGAACTTGAAACTATTTTGCATTTTCGAAATTATAAAATTTAATCGGACTCAACGTTAATGACTATCACCTATTTTTTTCATAGCTCAACATTATATGAGAATTCATGTATCTCCAAGAAATTTTCGTTAAGTCATACGAATGAATAAAAAAAACAACGAATCATATTTCCCCAATTTCGTACATTTTAATATACTAAAAACTGCTTCTGAAATCTTCAATTTCTGCCCAAACGGTGCAGAATTAGGAAAACTTAAAACACGAAAAGTGTGCAGAATCACGTTTTACATAAGACACGCTGACAGAATATTCAAATTCAAAGCCACGATTTTCTAATATTTTTCTAAAGTTTCTGCAACTGTGTGAATTACAAAAAAAAAAAACGAATTTCACATATATTTCTTAATTACCATGAATATTTCACATATGGATTTTATCAAACTAACTATTCACCTAACCCTTTCGAATACCCTAATGTCATAATCACAAAGTCACATGAAGGGGAAAGAAAATATCTAGATTACTTCAACAATAACAATGTGTATCCATTACAAAGATTTAACTCTAATAATTAAATTAAACTTGTAGGAGTTTGGTTTACTTGCATACATATATACATATATGTATATATATATATATATATGTATGCTCGGATACAGAAGTTTAACTCACCAAGTTTGGGTAAAAATTGACAACAACGTATACTCCGTGATCCTACACGAGACCACGAACCCGAGTCCCTTCTCCTTTTTCTTCCCTTTTCTTCTTCTTCTTCTTCTTCTTCTTCTTCTTCTTCTCTCTCTCTCTCTCTCTCTCTCTCTCTATATATATATATATATATGTATGTATATTGTGGTTGTGTAAAGGAAAGGATTACCTAACCCTATTCAATATTATAGATATATGTATATATGATATTATGTAATACCTAACTAACTAATACACACACACACATACACACACACACACACTAAAGACACTACTCACCCACGACAAATACAAACTGAACACACACGTTTCTTTTTTTTTTTTTACCACACAGAAGTTTTGTAGTATATAACACTCACACAAATTTTTGTATACTAACCCCATTATTAATTTAAATAAATCATAAAAATACCAATTTAAAAATTAAGAACTATTTAAAAAAATTCAGGGTATTACATTATACACACCTTAAAGAAAATCTCGTCCCGAGAATTGCAACACGCGCAAACACTACTCGAATAGCTTAGGATGCGATTTTTGAATCTTCTCCTCAAGTTCCCACATAACAGCGTTAATTCTCTCACTCCATTGCACCTTCACAAGATTTACTATTTTCCTCCGCAAATACTTTACATCTCGAATCGACGATAGTGATAGGTTGAACAACATACGTGAGGTCATCGTTAATCTCAAGCTCTGTCGGGCGAACAATTTGTTCAGGATCTTTCACACACTTCCTCAACATGGATACATGGAACACATTATGGATTGTTGCCAATGTCGGAGGCAACAATACTCTAAAGGCCAACTCTCCAACCTTTCCTATGATCTCATAAGATCCTACAAACCTCAGAGCAAGCTTCCCTTTCTTACCAAAATGCATCACACCCTTCATCGGAGATACTTTCAAGAACACGAAATCTCCTATGCTAGAATGGTAACTGTTATTATAAGCGAACTCTACCAATGGCAAATGTTCCTCCCAACCACTTCCAAGGTCAAGAACACAAGCCCTCAACATATCTTCAAGAACCTGGTTAACCCTCTCAGTCTGCCCATCGGTCTAAGGGTGATAAGCAGTACTAAGGTCTAATCGGGTCCCCATCACCCTCTGAAAACTCTCCCAAAACTCTGCCATAAAACAACGAATCTCGATCCGACACAATCGAGATCGGAGTCCCATGCAAACATACTATCTCCCGAATATACAACTGTGCCAACTTGTCTGCCGTCAGACTCACTGGAATAAAGTGTGCCGACTTAGTTAGTCTATCCACAATCACCCAAATCGGCTCATTCCCCTTCTTGGACTTTGGTATCCCATCCACAAAATCCATGGAAATGCATTCCCACTTCCACACAAGTATTTCTAAGGGTTTCAACAAGCCAGACTGTTTCTGATGTTCCACCTTCACCTGCTGACACACCACGCACTTGAAAACAAACTCTCCTACATCTCTCTTTATACCTTCCCACCAAAAGGTATGCTTCAAGTCATGATACATCTTGGTCCCACCAGGATGTATAGTGTATCGAGACTGATGTGCCTCATCAAGCACTTCCCTCTTCAACTCTTTACTATCTGATACACAGAGTCTTCCTTGAAAGCATAAACTTCCCTCTGTGTCCACAGACCAATCCGTCGGACACTCATCAAGCAAATCCACTACCAAGTCATTGAGACGGTTGACTAGAATTTCATCTGACCTCTGCATCTGTGGAACCTTCCCTATTAGAGTCGGTTGGACAACCAAACTCCTAATATATGCTTTCTCACCTTCATGCCCTGGCTGAATATCATGAGATACTAACACTTCAAGAGACTTCCACTCCGTAACCATCAAAGAAGCCATCACATTTTGTTTTCGACTCAGTGCATCGGCCACTACATTTCTCTTACCGGAATGGTAAAGAATCTCAAAGTCGTAGCTACTGATGAACTCAACCCATCTCTGTTGCCTCATATTCAGTTCCTTCTGTGAAAACAAGTACTTGAGACTCTTATGATCTATATACAACTCAAATCTCTCCCCAAACAAATAGTGCCTCCACACTTTCATTGCAAACACAATAGCTGCCAACTCTAAGTCATGAGTGGGATACCTCCTCTCATGTAGCCTCAACTGTCTAGAAGCATACGAAACAACCTTTCCTTCTTGCATCAAGACACAATCCAAACCAGTCCCACTGGCATTTGTGAACACTACAAGCTTCCCTCCTTCCATTGGGATAGCCAACACTGGCACGGTGGTCAACTGCTGCTTCAACTCTTGAAATGCTTGCTCACACTCATCTGTCCATACGAACTTCACATTTTTACAAGTCAACTTCGTCATTGGAGCTGCTATGAGCGAAAACTTCTCAATGAACCTCTTGTAATAACCTGCTAATCCCAAGAAACTCCTTACCTCTGTCGGATTAGAAGGTTGTGCCTAGTCTTGCACTGCTGTGACTTTTTCAGGATTTACTGATATTCCCTCAGCTGAAATAACATGACCTAGAAATCTCACTACGGTCTCCCAAAAATGGCACTTACTAAACTTGGCATACAACTAATGCTCCCGAAGTATCTGCAACACCACTTTCAAATGCTCTCTATGATCCTCCTGAGTTCGTGAATAAACCAAGATGTCATCTATGAAGACAATGACAAAATGGTCCAAATACGGCCTAAACACCCGATTCATCAAATCCATAAAAAAGGCTGGAGCATTGGTCAAACCAAATGGCATCACTGGAAATTCATACAACCCATACCGAGTACGGAAAGCTGTACGGGGAATGCTCTCTTCCACCACTCCCATCTGGTGATACCCGGTCCTCAAATCAAGTTATGAAAAGACCGCCGCTCCCTTCAATTGGTCAAGAAGGTCGTCAATCCTGGGAAAATGATACTTATTCTTGATCGTCACCTTATTTAGCTCTCGATAATCTATGCACATACATAGGGAACCATCCTTCTTGGATACAAATATCGCCGGAGCTCCCCACGGTGAATTACTAGGACGTATGAACTTGATTCATACACACCTCAAAAGAATTACACTACTAGAAAGAAAGATCAACTATGAAGAAAATGAATCTACCAAGAAGAAATAATTAACGCACCCTTTATGAAGCATCTCATCAAATTGCTTCTTCATCTCTCCCAACTCCTTGGGCGCCATACAATATGCCGCCTTAGAAATTAGTGCAGACCCCGGTACAAGATCAATCCAGAATTCCACCTCTCTCTTAGGCGGCAGTCCAAGGATCTCCTGAAAAACATCCTCAAAATTGCATACCACTTCCACATCACTAACATCCTTCTTCGATATCTCCATTGAATATAGGAAACTAGACATAACCAATTCTCCACTATCTGGATACGTATGAGAGAAACGAGGTAATCCTGGGGTATCTATATGAATGGTCCTCTTAGCACAATCAAGGACAACATGGTTCTCCCTAAGCCAATCCATCCCCCAAAATAATGGAAAACCCCTCGAAACCCAATACAATCAAATTAACGAGGAAAGTCCTATCCCCAAAGTCTATCACAAAATCTTTACAATTCTCATATAGAGTAACTGAACCCCCTAGAGGTGTTCCTACGCTCACAGGAACAAGTAAATGTGTAACAGGAATACTCTCTCTCAAAACAAACTGACGAGAAATAAAAGAGTGGGATGCACCCAAATCAAACAAAACATGAACATCGAAATGAAAAGGTTTGAGGCTACCTTGCACATTCTCTTTGCCTGGCATCACTATAAATGCCCTGGCTGGAGCTGCCTGACCCTGTCTCGTAGCCTGATCATTCCTAGGAGTGTGGGGACATTCCCTAGCAATATGTCCTGGTAACTGACAATTGAAACACACTCTAGGAGCTACAACCATCTCTCCCCTTACCGGTGGTGCTCCAATCTGAGGCACTGGTGGACGAAAACCAATCTGTGGCTGAGAGGCCTGTTGACATTGACCCTGGAAGCCCTAATTATGCTGACCACCTTGACTATTCCACTGTTGGTTCTGCTACCTGAAGTTCCCCTGATTTCCTAGGAACCACTGACCGCCATATCCTTGTCTTTTATACTGCTGACCTCTATACCCTTGATCATAAGGCTTAAATCTGTTCCCACTACGTCTTGTATCTTTTTGCTGAGTTTGAGGCTGAGTGTCTCTAGAATTCTCATTGGTCTTTGCCCTTGCTGACCTCTCAGCCTGAAATTTCTGCTCCTTTCGCTCGAACTTTAAAGCCAAATCCACCACTTTGTTGAAAGGCTCACTCTTTGCAAATAGCACTGCCTTGGACAAGTGATGTCCCAATCCATCAATAAATTTCTCGTTCTTCTTCTCTTTTGTATCAATCAGATAAGGAGCATACTGAGATAGCTCATTGAACTTCTTTACATACTCCCACACAGTCATAGTACCCTGAGTGAGTTCTTGGAATTCCTTAGCCAATTGTGACTTCACTGCACAGGGAATGAAATTCTCCTCAAATAAAACTTTGAACTCCTCCCACGTCATCTCTGCCACTTCATAAGTAACCCTCAATGATTCCCACCAAAGCAAAGTTGCACCCTCAAGCTGTTGAGATGCCAACTCGTATTTCTAAACCTCTGTGACATGTATCCTCTCGAACATGAACTCACACTTTCGTATCCAAGCATCTCCTGCTAACAGACGCTTTTCCCCATTGAATGTTCAGCCTCTAATAGAAACAAAATCCTTGTTCCTTTTAATAAACGGGTTACCCTAGTTTCCCTGCTAAATGCTCTGCACAGCTTGGAGAATCTGGTTCATCATAGCCCCCACGTCAACCTGAACTAAGTTGGGATTTCCTGCCCCAACTCCTCCAGAACTCTCACCACCTCCAGCCTGAGCTCCATAACGGGTATTGTAGCCTCCACCCATAACCTTCATAAGACAATTATACATACATAAATATCTGAAACAAACTCGTTCATTGTAATTAACAACCTATTCACCGCGTTTCGAAGATCACCTAGACATTCTCTAGTCTAGGACAACCATGAGCTCTGATACCAAACTATCACACCCCAAATTTTCAGAGAACCATTTATTAATCAAGGGAGAACCCTCAACCAATATCCAGCTGTCCAATCATCAAAGGTGCTTGTAATATAAAAACATCACACAGTCTGTACCAAAATAAATCATTACTCACATGAGCTATATCAACGGTCAACATCCAACCATAAAAGTCAAACCAAGGTTAAAATCCAACTCCAAAACATAATAAATATCTAAAAAGAACACTTCACTAAAACAATAACTTAAATAGTCAAATGGCCCACAATGCCAGAATCTTATCACTAAACTCTCTAAAGTGAAAAAAAATGAATAAGGAGAAACAGCACAAGACTCCACACGCCTCCTGCTGCCAGGTGTCATGAACTCCTTACTAGCCCTGCAAATTATGATCGGCTATGCTCCAACAAGAACGCACCCGTGAGAAAAAAAACTCAACGGATCAATCACATGACTGGTATGAATTAAACCACACATATAGCTTAGGAATCACACGTTGACCCTTTAACTACCACTCACAACATTAACTCGGGCAAAAGAGTAGTTCCACTTCACATATGGGGACGAGTGGTAATTTTCCTCAATGTGGTGGTCATACAGTTCTCACCCGAATTTAAATAAAATAATACTTACCTTCCATCACATGGTGTGTCAATACCTGCATAATGTTAGTGGACCCACCATCCTGCAATGACAAAGATTTATAATAACAAAATACCACAAAAATTAACATCATAATTTAATCACTACACGTCCCAAAATAAATATATAAGAAAAGAACAGAAGTCAAGGAAATAAACATTTTAGATCCATTAACTCATCAGGAATTTTATTGACAATAATCATCTTAATTATATAAACGATTCATTATTCAATTTACTAGGTTCACCACCTGGCTACCCTCCATGGTACACCCACACATATATCCCATGTGTGCCCGAACATACTACCAACATCCACTTCGGTGCCAGTTTGGTTGGAGTATCAACCAAACCAGGTATACACAACGGAAGGCAGATCAATATGCCTAGACGTCTAACAAATAAGTCGGGCATAAGGCTTAGGCCAGCTTGATCATGAAGCCACTGGCAAAAAGGTACACTCAGAAAGTCGAGCTACCAAAACCAATATCACAACTAGGAGCGGTGAACACTAAGGAACTTGAAACTATTTTGCATTTTCGAAATTATAAAATTCAATGGGACTCAACGCTAATGACTATCACCTATTTTCTAATAATTTTCTAAAGTTTCTGCAACTGTGTGAATTACAAAAAAATTAATTTCACATATATTTCTTAATTACCATGAATATTTCACATATGGATTTTATCAAACTAACTATTCATCTAACCTTTTCGAATGCCCTAATGTCATAATCACAAAGTCACACAAAGGGGAAAGAAAATATCTAGATTAATTCAACAATAACAATGTGTATCCATTACAAAGATTTAACTCTAATAATTAAATTAAACATGTAGGAGTTTGGTTTACTCGCATACATATATATATATACATATGTGTACATATATGTGCTCGGATACATAAGTTTAACTCACCAAGTTTGGGTAAAAATTGACAACAACGTATACTCCGCGATCCTACACGAGACCACGAACCCGAGTCCCTTCTCCTTTTTCTTCCCTTTTCTTCTTCTTCTTCTTCTTCTTCTTCTTCTTCTTCTCTCTCTCTCTCTCTCTCTCTCTCTCTCTCTCTCTCTCTCTCTCTCTATTGCGGCTGTGTAAATGAAAGGGGTTACCTAATTCTATTTAATATTATAGATATATGTATATATGATATTATGCAGTACCTAACTAACTAATACACACACACACATACTAAAGACACTACTCACCCACGACACACACAAACTGCACACACACGTTTTTTTTTTTTTTTACCACATAGAAGTTTTGTAGTATATAATACTCACACAAATTTTTGTATACTAAACTCATTATTAATTTAAATAAAATCATAACAATACCAATTTAAACATTAAGAACTATTTAAAAAAATTCAAGGTATTACAAAAAGTCCAGTTATGGGCTTAAGCAAGCATCCTGGAGTTGGAACATAGGTTTTGACCAAGCAGCCAAGTCGTTTGGTTTCATATAGAATCTGGATGAGCCTTGTGTATACAACAAGTATGAAGGAAAAATGGTAGTTTTTCTTGTTCTCTACGTTGACAACATTGTACTCATTGGGAATGATGTAGCGACATTGTCAATGGTTAAGGTTTGGCTAGCTAGTACATTCGATATGAAGGATCTAGGAGAGGCGAGCTATATCCTTGGGATAAAGCTCTTTCGGGATCGTAAGTGAAAGATAATGGGATTATCTCAAGCTGGTTATATCAATAAGGAGCTAACTAAGTTTTCTATGGATAATTTAAAGAAAGGTTTATTACTTTTCAGGCATGGTTTAGCTTTCTCCAAGGATTAGTGTCCTAAGACACAGGAGGAGAGGAATCGCATGGCAAGAGTCCCCTACGGCTCGGTAGTGGGAAGTCTCATGTATGAGATGTTATGCACTAGATCAGATATCTGCTTTTCCATTGGCATGGTTAGTAGGTATCAATCGAATCTAGGTCCAGAGCACTAGATAGTCGTTAAGCACATTCTTAAGTACTTGAGAAGAACTAAAGATTACATGCTTATCTATGGAGGTAGTGAGTTAATTCTAATGGGATACACTGACTCGGACTTTATGTCAGATAAAGATTTAAGAAAGTTGACATCCGAACATCTCTTTACCTTGGGAGGTGGTGCTGTTAGTTGGAGGAGCATTAAGCATAAATGCACTAGAGTATAGCTCTTAGTTAAATATGCTAGTGCTTATAGTGCATTGACGGACCTGAGCTTTCCTATTGACACTTAAGACTGTCAATAGCCGATAAGAACTCATAACTTAGATAAGGTGCGTGTTCTCAATCTTGAGACGATTATGAACACAGACTGTGGATATGGCTACTTTGACTTACCAATCAGTGAGGTCTCAAAGATCAATACCTAGGTATCTTGAGTATGTCATGTTCATAGGGTTGTGAACATATATTGTCAAGATAGAATCTACTCTCTGATAAAGGGTAAGCATTCCCTTGAGAATGTCACCAAGTTGATTACTGAGAACTGCAGTCTTGTTGATAAGTAGCTATCAACATGTTTGGTAATCATGAGTGGTGAATGGGACTTAAGGAATAGAAGAAGTAATCATGATTTAGGTTGATAGTAAAAGCTTATCCGACTACCTGAATATGATTACGAATGCTGATGGTAAAGGGACATTAGTACACCATACAAGTCTAGTTGTCGCTTCAGATATGTTTTTTTGCGTTGGAGTTCAGTTATCATTTTATAGTGGAGTAAATGTTAACTGACCAGCTGGTTAGTTTGCTGATCAAAGAGTTTGGTCATGAGAATTAACAACTGTTCTGAGCCAATAATAAAGAGCCTAAGAGGTCCTACTCTTAGCTCCGCTAGGATGCTGGGAAAGGCACATGAGGATCTTGTCAAGATAGGTTTGATCGATCGAAGGAGTCTCGATCGATTGAAGTCAAGGCAGGTTCGATCGATTGAACATCGTTCGATCGATCGAAGATTCGATCGATCAAATCTACTTCGATGGATTGAAAGTTAGGTCGGTTCTAGGAATCTATAAGTAGGACAGCTGCATCCAGAAAAAGGAGTTCATCATTTTTATAAACCAGAAGCTGCAAAAACTGTTTTAAGCTTTCCAAACCTTCTCTATCCTCACTATTAGAGATCCCACCATCTCTAGCCTCTTCGGAAGTTTCTGCAGGAGTCAGAAGGGTTAAGACAACCTTGTGGAAGCTGTTGCACCATCTAGTAAGAAAAAAATCAGAATTGGGTTCAAGACCTGAGGTATAATCTCTTCTCCCTCTTATGTATATGCACATCTATAGAGTTTATAAGTAGTAGATCAGGGCATACCAATAAAAATCTCGAACTTTGGATTTCTGCTACGCGTTTAAATAATTTTTAAACCTAAAATTCCATCAATTTTTACTTTAGACAAGGCATGATTCCACTCTTAGCAACTTTCCATGGAATGGGGTCAGAACGTGCTTATTTACATATTCGTGAATTTGATGAAGTTTGTAGTACGTTCTCTTATCAAAGCTGTCCGATTGAAATTTGAACCCAATTCTGATTTTCTTCTTTCTTGATGGTGCAGCAGCCTCCACTAGGTTGTCTTCACCCTTATGACTCCTACGGATGCTTGCCAGAATGACTAGGGTTGGTGGGAACCCTATTAAAGAGGATAGAGAAGGTTTGGAAGCCCTAAATAGTTTCTGCAGATTTTTGGGCGATAAAATGACGATTAGAAATATTTTGTATGCAGCTGCCCTATTTATAGATTTCCAAATCGACTTTAAGCCTTCAATTGATCGAAGTGGCTTCGATCGATTGAAGGTTCTTCAATCGATCGAACTTATCTAAACTTCAATCGATCGAAACATTTTCGATTGGTCGAACTTGTCTTGACAACCCTTCCAAGCATCCTAGCAGAGTTAAGAGTGGGACCTCCTAGGCTCTTTATTGTTGGCTCAGACCAGTTGTTAATTCCCATGACCAAATTCTTCAATCAGTAAGCTAACCAGCTAGTCAGATAATGTTTACCCACTACAAAATGATAATTGAACTCCAACGCAAAAGAACATATCTGAAGCGATAACTAGACTTGTATGGTGTACTAATGTCCCTCTACCGTTAGCATTCATAATCATATTCAAGTATATGGATAACTGTTACTGTCAACCTGAATCATGATTACTTCTTGTATTCCTTGAGTCTCATTCACCCCTCATGATTACGAAACATATTGATAACTACTTATCAACAAGACTGTCGTTCTCAATAATCAACTTGGTGACATTCTCAAGGGAATGCTTACTCTTTAATTGAGGGTAGATTCTAACTTGATAATATATGTTCACAACCCTATGAACATGACATACCCAAGATACCCAAGTGTTGATCTTTAAGACCTCACTGATTGGTAAGTCAAAGCAGCCATATCCATAGTGTCTGTTCATAATCGTCTTAAGATTGAGAACACGTACCTTATACAAGTTATGAGTTTCTATCGACTGTTGACAACCTTAAGCGTCAATAGGAAAGCTCAGGTCCGTTAATACAGTATAAGCACTAGCATATTAACTAAGAGTTAAACTCTAGTGATTTAGATTCATCACTTCATCCAATGGTAGTTAATTATGCTACAGTGTAAACATGATGAGATATCTAGTCTCATCATCCACTGTGACAAATTCTAAGTATCAAAGAATAGCAATTCGTATCTCACTTGTATGTATCTCATACACACACGACTTACTTACTATGACACTTAAGGATTAACAATCATCTCATGAAAGAGACATACACAATGAAATATAAGGTTGATATCCATATATTAAAATGTCAATGTCTCATACATAAAGTAATGGTTTGAGGGCATAAACCCAACAAAGTACAACATCAAAGTACAACGTTTACAACTCATAGTACTATCAAACATATCATGGATTGACATAAAACTAACATATAATAACTCATTCTTTTAAGTACTAGTGAACTCGAGCGCTCGTGCCTCTTGATCACTCAGGCCTAGCCTATTTATTAGGCTCGAGTGCTCACGCTTGGTCCGAGCGCTCAGGTGTAGTTTAGAATAGTGACAGTTTTAGCAACACATTTTAAGCTCATAGATCTATATACATGTTACTTGCATGTACTTTAATTGTCAAGATAACTTAATAAAACATGTTATATGAGTGAGTAAGAGTACTCACAAGATCTAGATTGAACTAGATGATGAAAATCGAAGAGATTGTGTGATATGTATGCTTGATCAAGCTCCAAATTAACTCTAGCAAGCTTAAAGACTTCAGAAAATTCTCTCATGCACTTAGATTCTCAGGAACACAGCTCCAGAACTTTACCTTAGTTGTAATGCAGGTGTTTGTGTGTGTAGGAAGTGAATGGGTCATCAATTGGAGGCCATGTAAGCATGAATGTGTGTATGTTGGTGTATAAACTCTCAAGGATCTCTCTCTCTCTTAAGCTCTTTGTAAAAATAGAGTTTTGAAAATGTAATAAATGCTAAGAGGGTTGATTCATGTTCAATATTGCATTCTTAACTTCATGATTTTACCCGTATTGAGCATGAATTAGTACCTAATAAGGGAAATTTTAATGGATAAATTGTACCCTTGATAACCCTCATTGTTACTCTCTTTTTGTTAATAATGATCTATTCCTTGTAGGTTTTGCAAGCTTGGGAAAAGTGGAACCCAACCCTTATGGCATTCATGTCATGAAAAGGGCAAGGAATGGATTTCAGTAGGGACGGATCGATCCGGCCTAACACAGGGATCGATTCGCATGTTTAATAGAAGCTTATCATCAGGTTCAGAAGACTCGGATTAATCTAGCATATTGTGCGGATTGATCTGCAATTTTGAGGGAACATTATGTGATAAAGATCTTGAAATGGATTGATCCGACAGTTAGAAGGGATTGATCCGGACTTCTCGAGGAAATATCGAGGGCTTTGTTGAAAGGCGGATCGATCCAGTTTTTAGAGGGGATCGATCCGCAACTTCTGAAGATGTTTACCCTTTTTAATTTACAAGTTTTCCATTTTGTGTATGTACTATAAATAGTTAAAGATTAGTGTTTATTAGGGTTAGCTATTTTTTAGGATTTTCTTAGGTTGTGAACTCTCTCTCTCTCTCTCTTAGGCCTCTATTTTCCCCATCTCATTTACTTCTCCATCTACTTCATGTTAGTTGTATTAAAAGTTAAGAGAGAGAGAAGATAGTTGTGTATTGAATGTTCTGAAGCTTTTATTGAAGAATCTTTTGGAATTTCTATGGCATTGATAATGGATTCCTCTAGTTGGTATAATCTCTCTTTCCCCCTCTTTAATATTAATGTTATTGTATTCATGAGTAGCTAAATCATGTAGGTTGGGGATCATAAACCCACCATTGGACCCATGTGTGTTTTAATGTAGGACACTCACACTTTGTAGCATATATAGAGTTCAATGGTGCAAGGTTTGATTTCTTGAGACTCTACTTACAATGTCAAGCATTGAAAGTTGTTAAATCTCTAGACTTTAAACCTATACTCATGTATTGCTTTGAAACATCTATCTAGCATGTAGGTTGACTACCACATGCTTGATAGTTTGTCACAATGGGATTCTATACTCTACAATGTGCAACAAGTATGAAATCCATGTGTTGGTTGGTCCAAGGTGGGGGAATGCTCCCCAACCTTGATTTCTCTATTTACAAAACCCCAAATTTTTAGTTAAACTTAGCTTTATTCAAAGTTTACTTTCCATTTCCGAAATAGTCATTGTAGTACAATCTCATACAAATTGAATCAAACCCAAAGTCGAAAAGACTCAATTTTATTTCGTAGTTTGTTAATTACTCCTCGCATTATAATTGGTTATTAAGTGCCCACCAAGCATTGTTGCATTCCAATCCATGTGGACTCGACACCCTATCTCCATTGTACTATGTTTTTAATAGGGTTAACAAAAGAACTTGATTTTGACATTATCAAAATGGCGTCGTTGCTGGGGATTGGCATCAGTAACAACCTTCGGTTGCTTAGTTTCTAATTATAGTGCTTTTACTTTTAATCTTGTTTTCTTTCTTGTTGATTGTCTTTGAAGGAGTAGCCTTCAGTTGAGAATCGATAAGCCTCTACAATGTCAAATCCAAGCAATGCAGGTATGCCTAACCCCTTTTAACCTAATACTAATGCTAGTTCTAGTAGTAGTAGTAGTAGTGGTCATTTTAGCAGCCTCCGACCACCCCATCACTATCATTCACCCAAAACTCGCACACTTCCGGCTACCGAGTTAACGCATTATCGGACCATGCTACTTATGCCACGGAGGGCGAAACTCCCATGGATCGATTCCGTCGGGAGCAATAGGGCTAACATAACCCCGTACATCCTACAATCAATGCGGTTTTCCTGCCGTATTCTCCACCGCCTTTCCAACATCATTATTCTCCTCCACCTCCTCCCATGGATCAAAATTTTGGGAGAACGATTGGGGATTATCTTCAACCCGAGACCGTGTCTTCCCCATCTTGCATAACATTCTCGTACAATGCGGGAGTGTTCCGTTTCAAGCCTAGTATGATCAATCTCTTACCCAACTTCCATGGACAAGAAAATAAGGATCCCTACAAGCATATTAGGGAGTACGAGGATATTTGTGGGATGTTTGAACAACAAAGATGCACACCCGAGCTCAGAAGGCTCAAATTGTTCATATTCTCACTCAAGGATCGGGCTAAAGATTTGTTAGTAACCCTTCCTCTAAACTCCGTAGGTTCATGGCCGGAACTCCAAAATTAATTCGATAAGGAGTTTTTCCCCATGCACAAAACACAAGCATTGGTCAAACAAATTCAAAATTTCTCCCAAGGAGAACACAAAACCTTTGTTGAGTGTTGGTTGAGATTCAAGGATCTCCTTAGGAAATGCCCGCACCATGGTTTTGACAAATTCCGTCAAATTTCCATTTGTTATGGGGGTTACAACCCAACACCAAACAATTAATTAACACTATGTGTATCGGGAGTTTCTTGACTATTGAGGTCGAGTAAGCCGAAGCTCATCTTGAATATGTTTATGAGACATCTTGCGGTTGGGGTACATCTAACCCCCATGACCGAGCTTTGCCGGCTACCGTAGCCCCGTTGAATTATAACCTCTATCAAGTGTCAAGCGAGGCCGATCCCATTTTTGAACTCACTAGAAAAGTGGAAGCCTTGGAATCATAAAAGAGCACCATCCCCACCACTCCTACCCCGATCATTGCTCCGATCAATCTGTTACATTGCTACCCTTGTTATGATCCGACGCACTCAACCAACGAGTGCCCCGTTTTTCCCATCCTTCAAAACCAAGCTTTGGAGCAAGCATGTGCACTTGGGATGAACATTAGCCCCAGGTATAATCCTTCCCAAAATTATGCCTACAATCCTCCCGGGAGGTGGAGTGCACCGGGACATAACTACCATAGAAACAAAGGGGTGATTATAGCTCCCAGTGTTCTTCCACAACCATACTACCCGCATCAACCCCCCTACCACCTTATACACCTCCAAACTTTGGTCCACCTGCACCTCAACCGCAAGGACCACCTTTCGTCCAAAATCAAGGGACACAATATCCTCCACCCCCTTATGTGCCCCCTCACAAGAAGAACTTCGAGGACCCCAATCATGGCTTATCCCAAAGAATGAGCCAACTTAAGTAATCCATACAAGCGATGCAATCGTCGCACGCTCAATCCATGTAAGCTTTTTAAGCTCAACTGACTCAATTGCTCTAAAACCAATAAGTCATTGATAAGGGAAAGCTTCCTGCACAACCATTTCAAAATCCTAAAGGTTAAGTGAATAATGGAGCCTCAAATTCCAATGTCAAACATTTAAAAGGAATCACCACTCTCCGAAGTGGTAAATTCGTGGACAGCAAGGTCCAAAAGACTCCTTAAGAACAAAAAATTGGCGATAATCCAGTTAGAGTTAAGGCCGAACTCGATGATGGGGTCTCATTGCCCCCTAATGACATGAATTTGGAAGAGGACTTACCTAAAGTCCCCGACTTTATGGATCAAAATTTTTTGAATCCCGCTCTTCCGTTTCCTTAAAGGCTCAAAAGAAGGACGAGAATAACAAAAAACACAAAATTTTGGAATTATTTAACAAAGTTGAAATCAATATTCCTCTTTTGGAGGCCATTAAACAAGTTCCGGCCTACGCAAAATTTCTCAAGTTCCGGCTATTCTTTGATGCTTAGAACTTGTCATAGTGGATGATGAAACTGGATACCTCATCGGGTCTACACTGTAGCTTAATTAACTACCATTAGATGGAGTGATTAATCTTAATCACTAGAGTGTCACTCTTAGTTAATATGTTAGTGCTTGTAGTGCATTGACGGACTTAAGCTTTCCTATTGACGCTCAAGGCTGTCAACAGTCATTAGGAACTCATAACTTGTATAAGGTACGTGTTCTCAATCTTGAGACGATTATGAACACAGACTGTGGATATGGCTGCTTTGTATTAGTGAGGTCTATAAAAGATCAACACCTGGATATCTTGGGTATGTCATATTCATAGGGTTGTGAACATATATTGTCAAGATAAAACCTACCCTCTGATTCAGAGTAAGCATTCCCTTGAGAATGTCACCAAGTTGATTACTGAGAACTGCAGTCCTGTTGATAAGTAGTTATCAACATGTTTGGTAATCATGAGAGGTGAATGGGACTCAAGGAACATAAGAAGTAATCATGATTCAGGTTGACAGTAACGTTTATTCGACTACCTGAATATGATTGCGATTGCTAAAGGTAGAGGGACAATTAGTACAAACATACAAGTCTATTTATCGCTTTAGATATGTTCTTTTGCGTTGGAGTTCAGTTATCGTTTTATAGTGGAGTAAACGTTAACTGACCAGTTGGTTAGTTTGCTAATCAAAGAGTTTGATCATGGGAATTAACAGCTGGTCTGAGCCAACAATAAAGAGCCTAGGAGGTTCCACTCTTAGCTCAGCCAGGATGTTCAGAAAGACAGAAGAGGATGATGTCAAGACAGGTTCGATCGATCGAACTAATTTCGATCGATTGAAGTCAAGGCATGTTAGATCGATCGAACGTAGTTCAATCGATCGAAGGTTAGATCGATCGAACTCACTTCGATCGGTCGAAGGTTAAAGTCGATTTTGGAAATCTATAAATAGGGCAGCTGCGTACAGGGTTTAATAGTCGTCGTTTTTCATATACAAAAGCTGCAGAACTTGTTTAGGGCTTCCCAAAACCTTCCTATCCTCCTTATTAGAGATCTCACCATCTCTAGCCTCTCTGGAAAGCATCCGCAGGCGTCATAAGGGTGAAGACAACCTAGTGGAGGCTGCTGTATCACCGAGGTCGAAGATTTCAGAATTGGGTTCAAGACCTGAGGTATAATTCTTCTCCCTCTTGTTAGTACGCATCTATAGAATTGACTAGTAGTAGATTCTTGGCTACCAATAAAGTTTTTGAAACTTAACCTTTCTGCTGCGCGATTAAAATAATTTTAAACCTAATTTTCCATCAAGATCAATGTTGGTGGTGGTAGAGAGAAGCTCTGGATGACTAATCTATTTCACTTCGTTTAGATTGAGAGAAATGGAGAGAAGAGAAGAGAAGAGAAATGGGACAACTTTCTCTCCATCTCTCTCATTTGGTAACTTAAGTGGGGAGAGAAGAGAAGAGAAGTGAAATGGAGAGAAAGTGGAGAGAAAAGAGCTTACTTTAGTTTTTCTCTAAATCAGAGAGATTCAGATAGAAAAAAAGAGAAACTTAATTAAATAATATGTAAAAGAATAATTTGTCCTTATACATTTTTGTACTTAGAAAGTATCATTATTTAAAAGTGGATGAAAGAGTAATTGATTTCATGTACTTTCTTTTCTCTTCTCTCATGAAAGCTTAACAAATAAGAGAAATTTAAGTTTCTCTTCTCTCAATCCAAACAGGATGGAGACAATTATCATTTTTCTTCTATTATGTTCTCATATTTTCTCTTAATGAGTTTCGTTGATCTTCTCTCTACTTCTCTCCATCTAAACGGAGTGTTAATGAAAGTAATATAAAATAGGGAAAACATATTCTATTTAATGGGTTTATTTATTTATATTTGCCTTGGTAAGGGTAAAGTGGTCCTTTTTAAAAAATTAATATGAAATTTACCCTTCCGTTTGGCCAACGGATTGTTGATTAACGGCCATGGGGAGGTAGGTGTTATTCTACCATAAATTTTGAGGGAGGTCAGTGTAATTGTTGAAAATGCGAAACTCAAGGAAGGTTGGTGTAATTGACCTAAAATAACCTAAAATAAATGGTGAAAATTTCCCTGCTCTCCCTTCTCTTGTGGCCTCAACAACGGTGAAACAGTTTGATATAGCTTTGTTGGTACTCTACCAAAAACAACAAATTCTTCGCCATTGGTGAAACAATAGCCAAATTCTTTGGAACAGTCCATGCATGTGTGTATGTATGTTTGAATTGATTCTTTATCAATAAATAAATCCATTTAGATAGAAATGCAAGTAGTAGTAACCAGATGGCGAAATCTTCACATGCTCAAGTTTTCATTCATTCCATCAACATCAACATCAACATCGTCGTTCCATTTGGCTTCATTCCATTCCACTCCCCCTTCTTCCCAGAAATGGAAAAGTAAATGGAATTCGGTCAGTCTCTCTCTCTCTCTCTACACACACACACACACTCGCACAGGCCACAGATTATTTTTGGCTTGTGTGTGTCTCTGCAAAGCTTAAAAGATTAGCGTTAGTAGGAAAAATCATCGTCATTTTTAATGATGGAAAACGAATAGCAATGTTTTCGCTAATAAGAGACATTGAAGTAATTTCGTTGTCAATGATGTTTTAACTGTTAGTTTAATTTTGTTAAAAGCATTCGAGTTTATTTTTATTGTTCTTTTTCACAAGTCTGAGTTTCATTTTTAATAATTTCTTGTCATCAAGTTTATTTTTCTCAGAAGTTTTTGAATCAACTTTACTTATTGCACCTGCTTAATGTAGTATTAATTGTTATCATGCTGATAAATTACCAAAATAAAGTTTGAAAGGAGAATATTCTTTCTGACCATGGACTAGCTTTTGCAATCCTTGGTCAAATTGGCACTAATATGTATCTTGGGTGATTACCATATTAGTATCATCTGACTTTCTCAAAGGGATGCAATAGGATTGACATAAAACAGAGTTTACTCCTATAGGGCCTTCCAGAAGCCATTATAGTTGGGTTTCTTTATTGCTTGACATAGGGAGATTTTCATTTGTGGTGTGACGAGTGAGGTGTTTGCAATGTTCTAAAAATCGCTAGGTGGTAGGCGGGCGATGGAGGGGGGCCTACGCGGGAGCCCAGGCGGGGCTTAGGTGAAAAGTTTATTTTTAGCAAATTAATAATATAGAGAATTCGTATAAAGAAAATTTAAATAACCAACAATCTAATTTAAAATAGGTGCTTATCAACAATTAAAATGATAAGTTCTTAGCAACAATTAAGAAAATAAGTGCTTCCTAAATTTTACTAACAATTAAAACACAAATGCCAAATTAACACATATTAAATGCTATTGAAGAATATTTAATAATCTTCTCATAATTTGTGGATCATGGAAGATATGAAAATATTTAGGAAATAATTTTTGATTTGATTTTATTCTGTTTTTTTTTTTTATTTCTTGCTGATTTTATGGTCGTAAATCATATAATGTGTTCTCTCTCATTCCCTATAAATACAAGGCTCTAATCTCACATTGAGATAAAAACCTTACACAGAAAAATTCTCTCTGTTTTATTTTTGACATGGTATCAAAGCAGGTTGTTCCTACCTAGTCTCCCTTCAACCTTCCACTTAGCCGGTGGGTGGTTTCTCGCCACTCACCGGACCTCACTCTATGGTCATTACGACACCAGAACCTTTGCTTCTCTTCAACCTCTCGGCCAGTCGTGATCTACTGTCACGATCTATGCTTAAGGCTCAGCAATTGTTTTGTGGCTCTTGCTATGCGAATAGACCTTTAAGGGTCTATTTGGTTCCTTATTAGGGACTACTATAATTTCGATCTGTTTGGTGCCCCATACTCTTCTAAAATTCTCGAATCTCCCCCCCACTAAAGACATGTTTGATCTCTCTATGCTAAGTGCTTGTTTGGTTCATGTTTTTATGTATGACTATTCATACGTGAACGCTCTCATCGGCCATGGCTCATCTTTATCGCTGGGTTCTCTCGCCTAGGCTTCTTGATCAGCTAGGCTTTCTCTTCCAACCCTCTTGGCCCCTCATGGCACTCTCGACCCATGCGGCACACTCGGAACTCTCAGGCTCTTGGCACTCTCACTTATCAGACATGCAATCAACTCTACTTATGGCGAGCTGGAACTTTATGCCCTTGCGACACTCTACGCTCTCGTGGCACTCTTGGCACTTGCAGCTAGTGGCCCGCTCCATAAAAGACTCTAATTGTGGCAAGCTAGGCCTAGTTGATTCTCCGCTCCAGCTTGAGGGGGAGTGTTGAAGAATATTTCATTTTCTTCTCATAATTTGTGGTCATGGAAGAAATGAAAATATTTAGGAAATGATTTCTGATTTGATTTTATTATGTTTTTTATTTCTTGACGATTTTATGGTCGTAAATCATGTAATGTGTTATCGCTTGTTCCCTATAAATACAAGGCTCTAATCTCACGTTGAGATAAGAACTATACACAGAAAAATTCTCTCTTTTATTTTTGACAAAAGCCTTCAACAAAAAAACTAGGTTTCTAACTCTTCTTCTCCATATTCTTCCAATACTCTCTCTAGGCCCCGCCT
Organism: Hydrangea macrophylla; assembly: GCA_033977485.1. Classification (NCBI taxonomy): domain Eukaryota; kingdom Viridiplantae; phylum Streptophyta; class Magnoliopsida; order Cornales; family Hydrangeaceae; genus Hydrangea; species Hydrangea macrophylla. The sequence goes on from CM066984.1 coordinate 40,913,232, forward strand.
GGCCCGCCTAGCATGCCTAGGCCCCGCCTAGTTTTCTCAAATAATTTTTAAAACGCCTAGGGTAAAAACTAGGCGGTAAGGCACGACCTAGTCCGATTTTTAGAACACTACGTGTTTGTTTGTTGGATCTTGGCACCTAATGATAGAGATGTGAACTTGTTAGCTTTACATGCGGAGAGTTGATGGATTATCTGATTAGCTCATAAGTGTGCCTATTTTTGGCTAAGGGGGATTAGTTTGGGGGGAAAATTGTGTGAGAGATTGCAAATATATCGTCTATTGTGGGTTGGGTTTCTTGGTATTTTAAATTTCTTTGGGATGGTTTTCCCTTCCTGCCTTAAATGTATTATTATAATCATCTCATATTTTAGTTTTTTTGTTTTGTATCGTGTGAAAAGAAGAAAAAAAGTTGATTTATTTTGCATGATGAACCTTGCAATTGTTAGCTCTTTATGGTAGTCATGATGAATATGCACATCTGTGGATGGGAAATTGTATTTTAGGTGATATCCCCTCCGCCGTATGCAATGACGGGGAGTAATATTACATAGGAATGAGAAAATAAAATAGTTGCTCGCTCTCTTGGACATCTTACACATGATTCTTCCAAACCACGGGCACGAGTGGTAGCTTTGAAGTAGTGAAGATTATGATTATTTCAGAACTACATTTTTGTGTTTGTTTTGTATGATCTGCTTGTGGAAATATCTCCTCATGGGAAATATGTGGTGGAATAGTGAAACAATTAGAAACAAGTGAAAATGGTTGAAAATTATGTATTCATCTCCAAAATATATTCTATTCTTATATGCATTGAATGTTTGTTACATGGAAAGTTTGCATTGTATGAGAAAATGTAAAAATACCAGTCCTTGTGGTAACATAATATACCCTTGGTTTGGTTGACTAAGACATCTTTTCTGGGATAGAATATCTATCAAATTCTAGATGTTCATTCAAGCCTTTGTAGTTTATGTTCTTTAACTACGAATCTTAATCCACGCGTCTTTGCACAGTTGATCTTCTCGCAGAATCCACTACGAGCTCATAACGCGAATATCACGGACAACCGAATCACAATGTTCTTTTGTGTTCGAGTCCTTCAGCTTTAACGGTTCTAAACAGTCCAAATCACATGGACTATGATATTACACCGTTAAGAATCATGTTCGGATGCAGTTAGCAAATGATATAAATGAGGCAGGCTCTTGCTTTTTCTCTGAAAATTTAAATGAGATCAATACCAAATAGATACTCTAAGGCTCTATTTGGTTCATGGTGTGGGTACCAACATCCACTAACCTATTCGCGATCGACACGTGTCCACATACATATAGAGGTCGTCTCACTAGATCCTCCCCCTCCATAGAGAGAAGAATGGAACGACACTCAAAAAGGCAAGGCGCCCTTGACATCTCATATTAAACGCCATGTCGCTACAAACTCGCTCAAGGAAGATATCCTCGGTATCCTCTCGCTCATATAGACCGTGACTGGGTAGGTCTTGGCGCAACACAACTCCGTCATGACATGGCCTAGAGTGCCATGGTGTGGCAGAGCAGCTCCTTGGGAATCCCAGGTTTATGTGACTTGGTTGGCTTAAAGAAAGAGCTCGCTAAGGAAGGTCACGACGGTCTCTTCCGTGGCACACTTCCTTGGCTCTAAAGGTCAATGACACTATTTGGAACAACTCTCTAGTCTATCACGAGGAACATTCCTTGTGTCGTCTCCGGACGACACGTGGCTTTGGGCATACCCTAAAGGAATAAGCCATGTCAGCAACGCTTATTCCTTGGCATGTGTCCCAACTGCTATAAATAGGAACAATGCCCAATGATAGGCACAAGACACAATTAAGAGAGAGAATTTCAAATTCCCCTAGGATTCTGTGCATTTATCAGCTCAGAGTGAACATTCCTTCACCTGCACGCTCGATCATTAAGTGCATAGTCTTCTCTCGGAACACCCCCACTCACTCACCTTTACTCTCTTTATACGTATCCACTACACCTCGAGATCCCTTTCAATATTGCTTCAAGGATTATTACTCTCTTACGAACTCTTCTATCTCAGTCCCCTAACCTCAAACTACCACCTACACATGGATTTTGTGAGGGAAAAGAAAAGGGAATGGAAAACTAGTTCCTGTTCCCTCGTGTTTTCCCCTTTGTTTTCGTAATGCTTAATGAAAATTTTTTTATTATAATAAATGCATAAAGAGAGGGAAATGACCCTCAACATTCAAAATGTTAAATTTATTTCTCAACTTGTTCTCCTTTCTTACAGTACCTATTTTTCTCATCGTTTTCGTTATTTGCCAACCAAAGGAAAATGTTTTCCTCTATGTTTTCTTTTCTTTTCTTTCACAATCAAGAACCAAACAAAGCCTAAGAAAAAGCTCATGAATTTCCTACCCTAGGCTCCAAAAAACCAGCTCATGGAACAGGGTGAAGGTCCTATTTAAGCGGACTGCAAACATCGTTTGAACACCAGAACCTCCCATTTACGACCATCTGTTGTTCGAACGAGCTTTTAATGACTATCCAATGACAGCTTCTATTTTGAAGAATGATTCTTTATCGTTTGAATAGTCATCCAATGACTATCAATGGTGCGCATTGTTTTAAAAAATATTTCAAACAAAGCTAGCGTACGAACGTCATCCATATGCTATTATACAAAGTATTTTGAAAAATCATTTGATTGCCGAAAAACCCTCCTTTTGAACTCTCAAGTCATGATTTGAATGCCACCTTATTTAATTGCCCTGTTTCACTGGAAAAACAAAGTTTAAATCTAGGAAATAGAAAGGGCATTAATTATACATTTTGGGAACACTTTAAAACCACTTTTCAATACTAAGTGTGAATTTGTGCATCCAAACCTAAACTAACGTCTCTAAGTCCACTTACCTAGCTAAGTTTGTAACCAACGCTTTGAAATCTTTGTCATCAATGATTATTTTCGAATTTCAAAACTGGATCGTTGAGGCTCATGAGACTCAATTGACCATATAGCAATTCAGTGTTTGTCGCATGGAATATTCAATTAACAATTGGTTAGATGGTTTCACGGATGTGATTTTGGGGAAGAGGGTGGTCTACTCCTAGTTCAACACACTTCCATAGTAGTGTCCATCACGAGGATAGCTAGCGTGTAAAAGGAACTCTTAGATATAATTGATCTAACATGGACCAAATGGCCAATAGTGAGTCAATGTGAAAGTAGGCCAATGGCCAAAGCTTAGGTAAGAAGGGCTTTTAATAGAGGAAGGGGGTATCCAAGAGAGGACGAGGGTGACATTTTGAAGTGATTTAGTAGTTTCTGAATATAATACCAGGGAAGTGGATGTAGACTTTGAAGCTCACATCATATTTGGTGTGAATTTTTTTTTGCCTCACTAGGAAAGGTATTTTTTGGCTTCCATGTCCTCAAGATCCTGCCTGATTTGGAGCAAAAAGCTATTTTAGTACGGCTATTGAGCATGGTTAATATGATTTCCATGTAATTCTTGTTTCCTTCCTTCTCCAAATCTTTTCAAGTTTCTGTAATTGAGAGGAGCTAGATCTACTAAGCACAGTCTGTGTAAAATGTTGCATACAGTCATATGTCTTGAATATCTCATTAGGTGTCTGATGTACTTTAATAATCTAGGACTATTTCATATTTCTGAGAGTTCTTGGAATAATTGGTTTCAAGTATGCTCTTCAGATCTTTATTTAGGAAACCTATTTGTAATGGAAATAAAATAAATGAAACAAAATTAAAGCACTTCATTAATTATGCTTGTGATCTACTTGGTTGCTTAGCTTAAGCTGAGCGGAGCTGAGGTCAAGCTTATCTAGAAAATGGTAAGACGAGCTTGAAGAGCCCTAGCTAAGCTGTATTGCTGCTTGAACCAAGTTTCAACACCATCTAACTTGGCTAAGCCGAGCTCACCAGTTTCTTCTTCTTGGATGGGCGTGTAATTTGTTGGCTATTACACCCACACACATATAATATATGAGTAGCTATTAGACACAGGGCTGGTCTCGTGTATTTGGAGGCCCAGGACGAACTACTAAAAGGGAGGCCCTTATACGGCGGTTCGGGTGCAACGCCCTCGAGGCAATTTTTTTGGGATCTGCTTATACATAATTGGCAATTTTTTTAGGATTTACTTATACATAATTGACGATTTTTTTGGGGTCTACTTATAATATGAGTCTATTTGTGAAACTTAAACATTGTATGGTATCTTTCAAAATTCTAGAGGGGCCTATTTCTAAAACTCAAAAACTTTTTACAATAAAAGTGTAATTTTCAAAATTCTAAGGCATATGCTTTTGAGTTTTATATACATGTATTGATGACACTAAATTAGACCTTGGGGAGGCCTAAATGTAAATTACTATAAATCTCAAGATAAAAATGTAATTATAAAAATTTCATGGGGGCTCTCAAAATTTTGTGAACTTTGGTGGCCGGGGGCAGTTGCCCCTTTTGCCCCCCCTTTGGGCCGGCCATGATTAGACATATATTTTTTGGCTATTACACACAGACACACACACACATAATATATGAGTAGCTATTATACGTATATTTTTTGTTTTTGTTAGTCAGCTATTAGACATATTTGTTAAGAGATTCAATCAGTTGTTCATCTGAGGCTTTCTCCTTTCACTTTTTATATAACGCACCATTTGTTTCGACGTAAAATGTTTTACATGGAAAAGCATTTTTTTTTATGTAAAACATTATCATGTAAAATAATTTTTTTTTCTTATGTTTTCCGCTATTGCTAAAATGTTCAAAGCATTTTCTAGAAAATATGTATGCATGTGTATTACATGCATGTAGGGGTGTATACGAGCTGAACCGCTCAACAAGGGCTCGCGGCTCGGCTAAATAACAGCTTGGATTGGCTCGGCTCGGCTCGTATAATATATGAGCCAAGCTTGAGCTTGAATACCAGGCTCGTTTAATAAATGAGCCAAGCTTGAGCATATATGGGCTCGGCTCGTGAACAACTCATCAGTAGGCTCATGGAAAAGCTCGTGAACAATATCTATACGTATTTATATTCTTGTAAGGCCCATCCCATTCAACTCCTTAAAACCCAGGTGTTAAGGAGAGGGGAACTAAAGGCTTATAAACCGCACAGAGGGACCATAAATGGGCGATGTGGGACATTCTAACACACCCCTTGAACCACAGGAGCCGGATACTCGGCATACCCTGGACCACAATAGTCGGACACTCGGCACGTCGGAAGACAAGTCCAACCAAGCTCCGATACCACTTGTAAGGCCCAGCCCATTCAACTCCTTAAAACCCAGGTGTTAAGGAGAGGGGAACTAAAGCCTTATAAGCCGCACAGAGGGACCATAAATGGGCGATGTGGGACATTCCAACATATATATATGTACATTGATTAGCGTAAAGTGTTAAAATTGTATCTTATTAACTAAATAAAGTAAGAAGTAAAGAGTAGTGCTATGCTTCCCAATTAATTTTTGAATCCCAATATTTCATAAATATATGTTTATCAATGTGTATTAATTGTATATATAAAAATGTGAAATATTTGATTGGAGGATGTTCAAGTGGTCACACAATTATTAAGGTTGAAATTTATGTACATATCTTATAATATATATACATTTCTCAAGGGTACATTTTTGTGTTGTATAAGTGGTGAAAAATGGCGCTCATTCAAAAAAAGAAAACAAATAGTGAAAAATGAGCATCACGTGGGAAACAAAGAGAGATCAATTGCTGGTGATCAATGATGAAGGGAGAGGGAATGGTCAATTGCTTGGCATCATATTTCTACAGCCTTTTCGTCCCACATCGATCAACGATGAAGTGAGGGGGAGAATAGTTGGCCTATAAAGAGTGGTCAATTGATTGCCTAGAGGAGCAAATCTTCTATGGCTTGATAACGAGCTAATGGCTTGATAACGAGCTCGAGCTTGATTTTGAGCTCAACTTGATAAGTTTAATCGAGTCGAGCTCGAGCTGGCTCGTTTAAGTTTGTCACGATCTCGAGCCAAGCTTGAGCGAGGTGTAAACCATTCGAGCCGAGCCTTAAAAGCTCGGCTCATGTACACCCCTACATGTATGCATGTGGAAAAACCTCTTTGGTGTTAACATCGACTTAGTTTACACTCAAACATGTATTCATGTGTCATGTATATATATATATGTCTCTTTGTGTGTACACACATGCCTATATATGAATGTAATACAATTATGTACAGTACTTATTTGTCCACAAAAACATAACTAAAGCTATAGTATATATAAGGTTAGTATAAAGTCGATTATCCACCAAAATAGGCGTACAGACGTATTTATCCAACTCAACAACGAAATGAACTTGAAAAGGACATAAAGGACCTTTTCCCTAGCTAGCTAGTAAGGCAAATCACCACTTTAATGCCATTAGAATTGAGGTAAAATCGACTTTTCCTGCAATAATGAACTTAGTTGATAATACGTCAAACAAAGTTTTATCATGTGGCATATCGAAGCTTCACGGTGCGGAAAATGACTTCCGGCTTTTTTAACCGTAAGTTCTTTTCCATTGGATGGAGGTAAAACATTTTCTGGAGTTATTAGTGCGATCAAACACCGGAGTTTTCTGGAAAACATTTTGCACCGAAACAAATGGAGCGTAGGTAGATATCATGTTTAAGTATCTCTAATTCAAATTTATGCTTTCTGCCCATCAACAAATATAACAAGTCAAAAAGAGTTTGAAAAATCTTTACTCAATTGTCACTGTTTTTAATTTTCTGAAGATGTAACTGGAGTGCCTGTTACCGTGTAAGACACAAGTTTCATCACTTTCCTCCGTTTTCTTATGAGTATACTTTGTGTGTTTACACTTTGCAGGATGTAAGAAGTGGGCAACAACCATCTAAGGTAAACATGTTTGTCTTAGTTTTTGAGATTTACACGGTACATTAAGTTAATTGTTGCACGCTATGGAGTAATATAGTAGAAGAATTAGATTTATACTCGATAGCGTTAAATTATTACTTTCAATACTCTATAGCCATTTAAGGAAACTTGTTTGTCTTAGTTTTTGAGAGTTACATGGTATATTAAGTTAATTGCTGCATGCTATGGAGTAATAAAATAGAAGAATTAGATTTATACTCGATAGCGTGAAATTATTACTATCAATACTCGATAGCGTGAAATTGTTGCTTTCATACCAAACCAAACCAAACCAAGCCTTGTTGCTTTCATATTTAAAATTTTTTTGCAGATGTGAAAAAACTACAAATTTTGTGTAAAATTGTCCTGAGGGGCAAAAACATTAAGTTATAGATATTGATACTGCATTTGAACTTTGGATTTCTTGAAATTTTAGAATTGATCCCTTATCACCAGTCTCTGAATAATTATGTGGTGATATAATTATTTCACTTTATTTTTTTTATTATTTTTTATTTTTTTTTTATTCTTATAAATTTTATTTTATGCATTTTTATTTTATTTTTGGTGTTGTACAATGGATGTTGTTTAAGAGAGTGGATGTGTAACCCGCCATTGTAATGTAAAGGACTACCTGAGCCATTCTACACATTGATCAATTAAGAATTCCCTAAAAGGATGAAAAAGTATAGTGTGATATCTTACAAACAAATTGCATCTCCCCTCTCTCTCTCTGTCTCTCTCTCTCTCTCTTGCGACTGTGGTCCGACAGAAAATCATAACTCCCTTTTTCTTGGGATTCTCTTTCTTTTCCCCTTCTAGGCATATTATGACTCTGACTAGTGAATATTGCAATCAGAATTACATCAGATATGCAACACGTCAAAAGCGTGCTGATGCAAAGAAAGCTCTGAAAGATCTCCTCTTCAAGAACGGTTCCTCCTTATTTTCATTTCAGGTATACCTCTCTTGAATCCAGTTTGGTAGAAAACCGTCTCTGATACCCTGCTTAGAATATCTTCATGTAAAATTTGTTATCTATGTGTAGTGGTTGTACGTTCTTTTCAGCTTTCCATTGCAATGATGAGATTCTGAAAATATGAAGTACTAAAAATTCAACTTGATATCATGAACTCGTGAAGAATGGTGTAGTGATTAATAAGCACTGGTAAAGCATGTACATATTTTTTTGCCTTTGTTCTTTTGTATTTTAATATCATTTAGTTTCCTCCACAAAGTAGATAAAGGTGCAACAACATTCTTTGATGTAGTACTTATTGCTCTAGTAGTGGTAGATAGTTACTTTTTGGTGGTTGCTTTGTGTTGTCACAACCATGTGTGGTTAGTGTACCCTAGTAAGTAGTATATATAAAGCGGGTAAATATCACCTAGACTCCTTGAGGTTTGCTTTAATCACATTTAGACTCCCTCACGTTTCAGTAATATCACCTAGACCCCTTGAGGTTTGAAGCGTGTATCACCTAGACCCCCTCCGTCAATTCACAGTTAAAAAAGTGAAGGACTGACATAGATAAGTATAAACTGAAAGGTTGGTTCTTGTGTCATTTTAGTCCATGTAGTTTTAATTGGGTCAATTTGGTCCTCGAAGTTTTAATTGAAGCAATTTGATCCAAATGCCCTATTTTGTGAGAAAACTTGACAGAAGAATTCTATGCTGTCACACTTTTTAAGGGCAAAAATGAAACACCGCCAATCTCCCAACCGCTTATTAGCGTAATTATGCATACATGTGGATAAATTCTGTAAAGTTTTTTGTCAATTTTCCTCACTAAATGGGGCATTTGGATCAAATTGCTTCAATTTAAAACTTTAGGGACCAAATTGACTCAATTGTAATTACAGGGACTAAAATGTTACAAGGACCAAACTTTCAAGGGTATTTTTTTTTGTGTACTTATTCATATCAGTCCCTCACTTTTTAAATGGTGATTTGACGGAGGTGGTCTAGATGATACACGCCTCAAACCTCAGGGGGTCTAGGTGATATTACTGAAATTTGAGGGGGTCTAAGTGTGATTAGAGTAAACCTCAGGGAGTCTAGGTGATATTTACCCGCTTTATATATACTACTTACTAGGTTAGTTCCCTACGGTCGCTCCCTCTCCCAGCACCCGCCTTAGCAAAAGCTTGGGGGGCAGGGAAAACAGGAAATTACACCGGGCACTAACATGGCTTGGAATTCTAGAACATTCCTAAGTACCTACAGTGTCCATAGAAACCGTCCGGATAGTCACAGGACCAAAATCCTATACTATACCGGGCGGGACCTTCAAAACAGGTCCCTAGAAGACCAAGTGTTCTTTATCGGTCACGGTCCTAAACTTTTGCTAAGGTAGGGTTTCCGCAGGCTTTACAACCGGTCGGGCACAGGCAATTACAAACAGGCAAGTACAAAAAGAAACACAATGATAAATGGTTGATGCAAAAGGGCGGCCTCAGAGTACCTTTTCATTAATAACAAAAGTATGTACAAAGCCTGGGGGGCAGTTGTAGTAGCCTCTAAAAAAAAGAAAAAAAGAAAAAAGAAGATATATACAAGTTCAGGAGCTAAGGGTCGTCCACGACGACCACCTACTAGGTCTCTACAGCCTCCCCTCTCGGGGCAGCATCCCCACCCGGAGCAATTCCTTCAGTTGATTCGGCCTCAGCAGCAGAACCTTCGGCAACGGAGGGACCCACGTCCCAGTAGTTCGAGTCCATCCCTTTGTAGCCGAGGTGTCCCACTCGGGATGGTCTCGAGCCAACCTTCTTTTCAGGTCCTCATAGCTCTGAAAGAAGCCGTCGTCGAAGGCCTCCTTAGTAGATCCAGCCATCGCCGTTTCGGCCAGAGCCTTCTCCCGAGCCTCCGCTGCCGCCATGTTGGCCCGGGCAGCTTCCAGATCAGCCAAGGTGGTCGCCAACTCCGCTTGCGCCGCACCAAGGCCCAGAGCCAAGCCCTTGACCTTGTCCTTCTCCACGGCCAAGGCAGTCTCCTTAGCCTCCAAGGCTGCTCGCTCCTTTGACAGGGCAGCTTCAGCAGCGATGGCTCTCCCAGCCAAAGAGGGCAAGAAGGACTCGGCCCCGGCAGCCATGCAGCCGACCTGCAAGAAGCATAAACCGGTCGGTTAATAAGCTAACAAAGTGAACAAAGAACAAAGAACAAAGAACAAAGTGGCGGAAGTACCTACGAAGTGGGAGAGGCTGTATAGCCACCCCTGAAAAGCCTGGGGAGACATGTTTGCACACATCTCCACCTGACTTGGGAGAAGACCCGGCCTGACCCTTTCCCTGATCTCCGCCGACTCTCCTAGCGGCGTCCCGCTCGGTAGGTCTGCCTGGGGAGCGGTCTCTTCCACCACCACCACCACTCGAGGGGCCGACGACTCCCCGAGTTTCGAGCGAGCCGTCGTCCCATGCCTTATCCGCTTGAGCGGGCGGTCGCTGCCCGTGGCCTCAGCTGCTGGCCTCTTCCCTCTCTCAGCCATCCGGGTGGCGGCGGCAGCCTGTCTGGCCCTTAGCTGCTCCACATCTCTCCTAGGGCCCATTTCTGTGAAGGGAAAAGGTCATGCGGTCAGTAACCGGGAAAAGCAGTGAAAAACGACCAGATATCCCACTTACTAGGAATGATCCGAGCTTACTAGGAATCCGCCCAGAGCTTACTAGGAATGATCGGAGGAAAACAGGGGCTTCAACCGGCTGATCTGGGTCGTATGTTACCTTCCGATATCCCCACTTGGTCAGCACGTTCCAGACGTTTGTGGGCAGGCTCGCCAAGCGCTGGATCCTGTTCTGGCACTACTCGGGATTGCTTGGTGGGTCAACTGATCCTACTGCAAAATACAGCGAATTGAAACTGGGAAGGTGAAGACTTACAGGAAAAAGCGCAGAAAAAAGTTCAGGAAGCTTGACGGGGAGCTTTTTCTCTCAAACCGTCCGGTGATCTCTAGTTCAGGGCAGCAGGAATGAGAGAAATGAACAAGTGTCCTTATATATAAAGCGTGAACGGTCCAGATCAGATCAGGTCAGATCTAGCGGTCAGGAAACTTTCCCACCTAAACCGCCTGACAACTGTCTCCTCGGGCACGTGAAGCGTTGCTTCAAAAGGCGCGCACATTAAATTCATGATATGACGGTCCGGTTACCACGCGATTGCTCGGTTACACCCACGCCGACCTCGTTGGATCCTAACCAGACCATTAACCCCTTGACACATGGTGGCCACCGACCCCGGGTTCCCAAGGGTACCGACCGGTTCAGCCCCCGGGTGGCCAAGGGGGCGGGTCCATCTCATGGCTTGCCCCGCAAGGCTCCAGGCAGTTTCCTAACTCAGTCAGAAGACTAATGGAAAGCACAAACTATTTCCTAAACCACTTAGGAAACTTCCATGATTTATGCTAATCACTTGTAATTAGATTAGGCTTCCTAATCTACTCACTTACTTTGTACGAGTGGTCTCTTGCATCTATAAAAGAGATCACTCATCCCCATTAAAGGGATCGCATTTTTATTTCACAGAATAGCAATACATATATCACTCATATACATACACCCGACCAGTTTTTGGTAGTGCTGCCCTCCTTGTTGGTTCACCAAAGGCCGCCGGTGATTTGTTAGTGAACGCGTTCCGACGCACATGTGGACGTAAGTCTCCTAGTTAATGGGGCCGAACCATATACAAACTTTCTTTGTCTCCATCTTCTTGTTCTTACCCAAATTTTGGCATCATCAAGAACCGTGGTCGTGACACCGCTAGTGAGTCTGGTTCTTCGGATAAATCTTAGCAGTTTTGTGATTATTGTAATACCAAATTTCACACCAGGGAGACATGCTATAAGCTTCATGGTTATCCCCAAGGGGATCGCGGGGGTCGTTTTGGCTCGTCTAGGGGTCGTGGAGGAAGGTTTAATGGTAGAAATTCTCTTGCTTATCATACTACAGCAGTCGATCTTACAGCTCCAGCTCCGATTGATCAGTCATCTCCTGCTGTTTCTCCACCTATGTTTACTGCCTCTAAGGTGGAGGAGGCTCTCCGGAGCCTATTGTCTCGCCGTAATTCTGCTACCTCTGCCCCGACTACATCTACAGGTGCTTCCTCTTCCTTTGCACAAACAGGTAACTTATTCACTTCTACTCAAGCATGCTTATCCCATTTGTCTTTTCCTTGGATTATTGATTCAGGTGCTTCCGACCATATGTCTAGCTCTTCCGATTTGTTTTCTGTAAATATTTGTCATTCAGGTAAAGATAAAGTTCGCATTGCTGATGGCACTTCTTCTTCCATTATAGGGAAGGGTGTCATTCATGCCACTCCCTCATTGCCTCTGTCATCGGTCCTACATGTTCCCAGTTGTAATCTCTTGTCTATTAGTCATATAACTCGTGATTTGAATTGTAGTAACTTTTTTCCCTTCTCATTGTGTCTTTCAGGATATTACCACAAGGATGACGATTGACAGTGGTAGAGAGGAGAATGGCCTTTATCATCTGGATTCAGGAAGCAAAGGAGCTCATCACACATCAGTGTTGGATCCAGAACCCGACTGCGAACTGGATCCAAATCAGAGTGAAGTTCCTCTAGGAACTTCAAAATCCTCTCCTCAACAATAAGTTTATGATAGACCACAGAATCAGCAAGACAAACTGACTTGTAGTCCAACAGGCGGTCTAAACATTTCCAATTGGTGGATAGAGATGTGAAGTACTGCCGAACACTCTTCTCCCCCTGTTCAGATCTACCAAATGACCTCCGTAACTTAAAAATTTGCGCAGAATTGCCCTTGCGCGAATAAGTGTTGGCCATGGTCTCCCAAATATCTTGGGCAGTCACCATGTCCAAAAAACCTTCAGCGATCTCAAGAATCATAGAGTGGCAAAGCCACGTCATGACAGTGGAGTTCTCCATCTCTCACTTGTCATAAGAGGCATCCTCGGTGGTAGGAGCTTTAATTTTGCCGTTGATATATCCCATCTTCCCTCTGCCTTTGAGAGACATAATCACAGATCCGGACCATGCTAGGTAGTTTTGGCCATTGAAAAGTGATGTAGTAAGTTTAACATTCGGGCTATCGGTGGATGCAACAATAACACATTCATTCGAAAGCAACTGTGTATTCACGTTGGATTTGGCAGGAGCCGTCATCGTGAATCAACACAAAAAAAATGATACCCGCAACAGAAAAAACTGAAAAAAGGCAATAGAAGCAGGGGCAACGGATAAGTAGCACACCAACAGAAATTAGACCACCATATACGATGCTAGTAAATCAATCACTAATCAATGCGCCATAGAAGGATCCAAAGAGATTTGATAAGGTATGTGTGTATATTTGTTTAGTTTGTATTATGTATGTGTGTATATTTGGAGATGTATGTATATATATATTTATACATATTAGATATTAATGAGATTTGATAAGGTTTAAAAAGAGATAAGGAAAGATAGAGAAAAAAGGAAAAAGAGAGGGAGATTATATATGTATATCTTATTAATTCTAGAGAGAGGGAAAATAGGAAAAGAAGAATGATATAAAAAAAATGGGAAAACTTACAGAGCTGCCACAATGCAGGCGTCTGATTCCACTTTATATTGTATATATATATGATATGTAATGAAAATTATTTGGTGTCCTGAGCTCATGAACAATATTAATAGTCATTATATGACTGGTAAAGCAAGGATATATAATATGTATTTTTTAAAACTGTTTTGTGTTTCAATTTCGTTCTATTTCCTAGTGGAGAACGGTTCAACAGCATGCTTACGCCCTTACTGGAATAACAAAGACTAGTATATGCTCTTCAAGTTTCAAGAACTCTTTTTAACCAGAGAGTACTACGTATAAAACGGGCGCAATTTAAATGGACAAAAAAGTCCCTGCTACGTCATCCAAATAAGGGCACTACAGAAATTTTACAAAGGAGCTAAAGTCAATTACTTTAATGCCCTAATTGCAAAATTATTTTAGTGCCCCATTTCGATTAGGCGGTGAGGACTTTACTTGTCCATTAAAGTTCAACAATGCTATCCTACCGTCTACTACCTTTGTATAGAAGGATAGCAAGCCCCATATACACGAGCAAATCTATTCCATGGTTTAAAAAGTTCATTCTTTATTTATATCCTATGAAGCATGGACACGTACACTTCGACACGGATACGACATGACACGACACGATAAAATCCTAAAAATATTGCATGTGACACTCCAGGAAATGTGTCCGTGTGTCGAAAGTTACCTTCTTAGAACTGCCGGTGCTTCCTAGTTTATATCTTGTTATCTACTCCAGGGGTTCATTTCATTGTAGTAGTCTATTTGCTTCAGTGACGGCTTACAATAATTACATGTTTCTCTAGGATGAACTTCCTAGAGGGAAAACAGATAAAACAAGCAGCTGGGATGCATCAGAGGCAGGCCATTGGCATAGTTCTGACAGCAAAGGTCGATCCAAATCATCTGCTCGCTGTGCTAGTAACTCTCACCAGAGGAAAATAAAACGTGAGATAATCGTATTTCCTCCTTTCCCTTTCTATTTCTCCCCCTTAATTCTGCGTATTTTGTAGTATTCCTATATCTCAAGTTTTTCGGTTTTCTAGTGTTTAGTTTAGGATACAGAGTGAAGCTGCACATTCTATATTCTCTTAATTTACCACATAAAGGGACAAGATGCCAAATTATTTTCACGAGTTTAAAAAAAATAAAAAAAGGATTGACAAATATTATCGAAATTTCTGCCATATATATCTTAATTCCCTTAATTTTACAAACTCTTTTATAATATTTATATATCTAAATTTCTTAAACTCATTGTATATCTATATATCTGAATTTCTTTAACTCCTTTTTTTTTTTTTTGGCTAGTATTGAACAATTTCGATCCAATTATGTGTGTACAATTATTAGACAGTAGATCGGCATCGTTTGAATTGAATGACATGTGCTTCTATAATTGGTACATTGTGTATTGTGGTAATCTATTAGGACAATTTTGCTATTCTTATTGTTTTAGAAATTTTCATATTTTTGAATCTTAAATCTAGCGTATCGTTGCGTATCGCCCTATACTAGGCCGCAGCGGCCGAGACACCGAGTCATTACAACGGACACCGAAACCGCGACCTTGAACCATGTTGCCAACCAAGTTAAAAGGTTGAACGTGTGTATTCTCTTCATTTAACCATATATAAATGGCCAAGAGGGCCTAATTATTTTCATGAATTATCTTTTTTGCAAGTTAGAATGGCCATAAATTTTATTGATTGTATCTGCAATTTGGAATCCGGAATGATGTCCAACCCAATTTGAAAGGTTGTGCATGTTCTCGTTTAAGACTCACTGATATGTGTACAAGGAAATGGATATGATACACTGTCGCCAAATTCTGAAAAATTAGTTTATGGACACAACGATTAGACAGAGGAGATCCTATTTTGGAACCCTATTAGGGAAAGAGCATAAATAGTGATGAAAACGTGGGGACCCTATTCGAGAAAGCAGGACCCGCTTGGTTATGAAAGTATACAGATAAAGAACAGGGATTGCTTCTGAAAATTTGATACAAAATAAAGAAAGAAAGCTGATTTTCTATTTTTTTAATAGATAGAGCCAGACTCCGCGTTTCCAGAAACGGTAATGTTTTAATCTCGTGCATTATGCAGGGGTGCTGCTAGGTATTGCAGTAGAGTTTCTAAGTGGTTTTTCAATAGTATTCTTGACCGGGAAAGCTATTTTATTAAGCCACGAAACGTCAGAGAGAGAAAAAACTTGCATATGGTATTTCACTGCTTATGAGTTGCAAAAATTTGTGTCATAGAGTTTTAGATAGTTTCATGTTGGCTTTTAGTGTTTGTAAAAAGAAAGGGTTTATAACTTAGATTCATTAATGTGAAAACTTGTATGACAATATAGTTAGTAGTGTGATAATAATTGGAATGCATATATTTTTTTCTTCTCTCAAACTCCGACCTGTTGGATTTTTGAGAGAGTATTTTTCAGGCTTAGAACTCACAATTGTGAGTCTCTCTTTTATTTATAATAAAAGAAAAGGAAATTACATTTGAGTCCTCAAACTCTAAATAATAACATAAAGATAAGAAAAAATAAAAAGACTTCTTTCAACACTCCCCCTCAAGTTGGTGCAAAGATATCTCTCATGCCCAGCTTGGAGAGAATAAAGTGAAACGAACGACTAGTAAGACTCTTTGTCAGAACATCAGCTAGCTAACTGCTCTCCTGACTTCACAAAAGGCGTGCAAATGCTTCCATTGTTTAGCTTCTCCTTGATGAAATGTCTATCAATCTCTACATGTTTTGTTCTGTCATGTTGGACCGGGTTGTGAGCAATACTAATAGCAGCCTTATTATCACAGTACAACTTCATCGAGTCCTTGGGTCCAAACCCAAGATCTGATAACACAATCTGGATCCATAATAACTCACATACTCCTTGCACCATAGCTCTAAACTTTGCCTTTGCGCTGGACCTAGCCACTACTGGCTGCTTCTTGCTCCTCCACGTTACCAAATTACCGCCAACCAAGGATCAAAATTTCGTTTCGGTGTAGTGTTTCGGTGTTCCCGGAAACGGAAACGTTTCGGAAACATGTGGAAACACCGGAAAAAACTGGAAACACAAAGAAACTTGTGGAAACATAACTTCAAACTAAACTGTATGCACATATAAAGCTTATAATTGATTAATTAAACCTTTGAGAGGTCTATATATGTAGTTATATCAATAGTATATAGTTTAAGTTGAAAATACCTGATAATGTAGGCGTCAATCTACTGTCAAGCAGTTCATAGAATACATAAAACACCATTCATAGAAAAGAAAAGTGACATATAAGCACATAAGGACCAACCTGGAGACATCTCCAAAATATATATACTTGTTCATCCAACAAATTCACATCCAACCGGCTGTAGAGTGTCGAGCAGGCGCATAAACTGGTCCAGGCTCCGGGTATTCACCAAGAGGAACATTATACGTGTTCTGGATATATCGGCAATACTCAGTCCAACCCATGTAAGCACGAAACCATGCCTCATATTGAGCCGTAAACCTCTCATAATCAACTTGACTACATCCAAATTGAAGCCCATGGCCATGTCCATAGCCTTGTGAGGATGATACTTGGGAGTCATATCCAGATGTATAAACTTGACCAGCTGTATGTGAATCGTATCCTGAGCCATAAGCATTTGAAGATGATGATCCTTGCCCATAGAAATCACCCCCACTCATACTCATACTAGACATGCCAGTGTCGATCATATCAATATCCATAGCATCAATTGGTGCGGGATTATTTCTCTGATTGCGTGGATTACAATGTCGACCTTGACCACGTTCATACTGAAGCACACGACGGGAGCCATGATCTTCATCTTGTGTAGCATGAGTGAATCCTTGCTCTTCCGTGAATATAGGCCCTGGAGGACTTTGGCTACCCCTCCCTATTGGTGATGAAAAACCAACATTGCCACCCGGACTCCCACCTTGTGGAGGACTAGTATCATCGTCTTCGTCATCATTGTTTCCATCTCCATTATCACTATCATCGTCATGATCGCTACTAACCATAGGTTGCTTACCACGTGCTTTTGACCCTCTTTCACTGTTATCCTGAGCCATACCACCATCTCTCGGGTGATTTACCCATGTAGCTACGTATGTATTTGGCCTATTCGAATTACCGTTGCCATCAATCTCATCTAGGAGTGCATCCCCGGGGTCATCTAGCCATTCTGAAAGTCCCATATTTTCTTCATCTTCGTCAAATATAGTACTTAAGTCAATTGGTTGGAATTCTTGATTTCTTTGTTCTTTAAACATGTGTTTAACCTTCAACCGCATGTTGTACTGTGCGAAAACCAACTTTTCTAACTTGTCATAATGGAGTCGATTGCGCACTTTAGTATGAATAAGAGCAAACGTGCTCCAATTTCTTTCACAACCACTAGATGAAGCTGTTTGTGATAAAATTCTTATAGCAATCCTCCTCAAGTTAGGAGCGTCCGTGCCATACAAAAGCCACCATTCAGCTGTAATTAATAGATAGTTAATTAATAATGTAAACAGTTTCAAACTGGTAAATATGGCACAAAATTCACCTGGATCCGTCCTAGTTCTCCCCCTGATTGCCGCTTGGTCTGAAAACCCATACATTGCCTCACGAAACATTTTAACCTCTGCAAGTGCTTGAGAAGCACGATTACCATCAGGCTCCAATCGAGATACTACGGCTCTAAGCGCTTTCAGCAAACTTTCTTTCACACCTACACTTCTTCGTATTGGTATGCGGGATTCAAATAGTAAGCTACAATGAAGCACATGAATATCGTGAATTAGTCACTACATATGCAATGACTAAATATAGCATAGTAAATATTCACTACCATACCTGCCATGTGAATTGGCTGAATGATTTGCTTCTTCCATCAAGCATCAACAATGTCAAGATACTTCTTGCAAGATTTTGGGGCAATCTCTGTAATGGCATGTCTTGCTCGTATCATTGCATCATATACATATGGCATTGTAGCTCTTCTCTCCTCATCTACCATCTTTAGAACCTTTGCAATAGGTGCATGAATGTCGACAACAATCTTGGCTTTTTCCCAGAATTTAGCATCGAGTATAGTAGCTTGTACTCGCTTCCCTATTCCGTCTTTGCTACCAGCACTCATACCCCAATCATCTGATGTGAACATCCTTTGCAAACCTCTTTTATGCTCTAAAATACTTTGAAGAGCAATGTAATTAGTTCCAAATCGTGTTTGCCCTGGACGAATCAATTCTCCCTTGCAGTATCTTCGATATATTGCCAATATTCTGTTGTGGTTGTAAATAAAGTTTGTGACCCTCTTTGCCTTATCTAAGACATTCTGCACAGCCTCAATGCCAGCAAAATCATGTAAATAAGATTAAATCAAGGGAATGAGTTGCACAAGGAGTCCAATATAAGTGTGGATTCACTTCCATCAACATTTCACCGGCCTTTTTGTATGCACTCCCATTGTCTGTGATGATCTGAACCACATGTTTATCTCCAATTTGTTGAATGGTCTGATCCATCAGATCATAAATGAATGTTGCATCCTTATCATTATTTGAAGCATTAAAAGATCGGTGAAAAATAACCTTTCCATCACAATAAACCAAGAAGTTGATTATTGCTAATCTGGTAGTTGAAGACCACCCATCACACATGATTGTGACTCCATAAGTGTCAAACTTCTTCTTGAAAAGCTCAATATATTCCCTTAGTTCCTCTATTTCATCATCTAATAAGGGCCCTCCAATCTCGTAGGGTGTTGGCCCTTTAACACCTGCACCAGCTAATGCAATTTCATCTATCATCAATTGATAAAAGTGGCCTTGCGCCTTGGATGGTGGGATATTTTCGTATATGAAGAACTTTGCTATTGCATGTTTTGCCGACATTGCCCACTTTTTTGGATTCCACAAATGAGTTAACTTTGCTTGTTGGACTTCCTTATTTCGATGCAATGAAGGAGTCATTTCATGAATGCCAAGTCCTTTCTTCTTATCTTTTTGTGATTTGGTAGACATTTTATTCCAAGCTTCTTTCACACTACGAGATCTCATTAGTTTATGCATTGCATTTGCACCTCCCTTTTGAGTGGATGGTTCCCCCCTTGCTCTTCTATACATTTCACCAGCCATATGAATATCGTGAATAGATTGTTGTTTGGCGTACTCTAAATCATCTCTCTCCTCCTTTGTCATACCATCATCATCATCATCATCCGAATCGTCCGAGTCATTGATTTCAATCCCACTTCTCTTTCTAGCAGTTCCCATCAAATTACTCCTCATTTGAGCTCTTTGGTCTTCGACTTTCTCATTCTCTTTCTTATTACGATTCAAGTAGTCCCTCATTGCTTTAGAAACTGCTGAAGGGCACTTATCACATCTTTCAACATTTGAATTACCTCCAGCCAAGTGGTGCTTCAAACGTGACACACCACTACCTTTCATTATTTTGTGACAGTAGTTGCATTGCACATGTTGCCGATTATCTCCAATCTGTGTACCGTGCTTCCAACCAATATCTCGTTGCCGTCTCTTATTTTCAATTGGTTGTGAAATGTCATCTTTATTTTTTCCTGACATTCCTACACATAATACATAATATTTAATTTAATTTTTTTACTATTTATAAACTAATTATTAATTTTATACCTAATTATTAATTTTACGACTAATTTTATATTTCTAAGAATATAACTTCTATAACTTATATTAGTATGCACTAATTATTAATTTTATAACTATTTATTAATTTTACAACTAATTTTATATTTTTAAGAATATAACTTATATTAGTATGCACTAATTATTAATTTTATAACTAGTTATTAATTTTACAACTAATTTTATATTTCTAAGAGTATAACTATAGAACTGATATTAGTATACACTAATTATTAATTTTATAACTATTTATTAATTTTACAACTAATTTTATATTTATAAGAATATAACTTTATATAACTTATATATGTAATAAGTTATAAGTTGTAACTATTTTTTATATTTATAAGAATATCAGTTTCAATGAGTATTACTAAGAAATTACATATAATTTTTATATGAATACAGTTTACCTCACCCTCCTTTCCTATTGATTAATGCAAGGGGGACACAGTATTAAAAATTTATTCATTTTAAAATTAATTTTGATCAATTTGGGATGAATAAATTTAGGGTAAGCAAAAATATATTTATTTTAAATTAATTTTGATCCTTGAGTATGACTAATAATATAAATAATAAGTAATGGCAAGAGTAGGCAATGGTGAATCAAATTTGGGTAAGCAAAAGTGGTCTCTAATATAATATAGTAATACAAGTAATATAATACTTATAGTACTAATAAATTAATAATAATAAAACTTGTATTGGTAGTATTAGTAATATAACACTGTATTACTAGTGTTACTATATATATATCATATGTATGATACTGTATTACTAGTGTTATATATATAATATATATATAATCATATGATATGATATAGTAATATAAAATAGGAAAGCAAGCAATGAAAAAAATAAAAAAGAAAATAAGAAAGCTTACTCGCTACTGGCAGAGAGAGAGAGGAGAGGCGACTCACTTTCGCGCCGACGAAGAAGAAGAAGAAGAAGAAGAAGAAGAAGAAGAAGAAAGAAGAAGAAGAAGAAGAAGAAGAAGGAGAGAGAGAGAGAAAGTCGAAGCTGAAGAAGAAGAAGATGAAATCTAGAAGAAGAAGAAGGAGAAGAAGAAGAAAGAAGAAGAAGAAGGAGAGAGAGACAGAAAGTCGAAGCTGAAGAAGAAGCAGATGAACCCTAGAAGAAGAAGAAGAAGAAGAAGAAGAAGAAGAAGAAGATCAAGTAGAAGAAAAAGATGAAGACTAACAGGTCAGTAGTTTTACTGTTCTCTCGTGATCTCTTTTCCCCAATTTTCAAACCCTCTTTTCAGTTTTCACATGCTCTCTGCAATTGATTCGACACAATCACATGTTTTGTGCGAAACATGTGTGTTTCCTTCGAAACACACCGAAACCGACGAAACTTGTCGAGACCTAGGATTTTCGAGATTCCTCTACAGTTTCGTGTCGGTGGCCCACGAAACCGAAAAGTTTCGGCTGTTTCGACCGAAACGAAACGAATTTTAGATCCTTGCCTCCAACAAACGAACAATAACCCGTAGTCGATCTCCTATAATTTATCGAACCAGCCCAATCAGCATCAGTATAGGCCTCAACTGATGTATGGCCATTCTTAGCAAAGAACATCCCTTTACCTGGTGCTGACTTAAGGTATCGATGACCCGAAACACAGCATCAAGATGAGTTTGTTTAGGGGCATGCATAAATTGACTAACTACACTGATTGCAAAAGCAATATTTGGTCTAGTATGGGCTAAGTAAATCAGTTTACCTACCAATCTCTGGTATCTGCCCTTATCAGCTAGTTCTCCATTTGGATCATCCCCCAGCTTTGAGTTATAGTCCATTGGTGTATCCACCGCCTTCCTCCCCAACATGCCTGTTTCCTTTAGAAGATCCAAAACATACTTTCTCTGGGATATGAATATTCCTTCCTTGGATCTCGCCTCTTCGATTCCAAGGAAGTACTTTAGATTTCCCAAGTCTTTAATTTCAAACTCCTTAGCAAGATAAGATTTCAATTTTTTCATCTCCTCCAAGTCATCACATGTGAGGACAATATCATCTACATAGACAATCAAAGCAGTCACCTTACCCTGTGACGAGTGTTTAATAAAAAGAGTATGATCACCTTGGCTCTGCCTGAAACCATACCTGACCATAGCTTGAGAGAACCGATCAAACCATGCTCTCGGTGACTGTTTTAGTCCATACAAAGACTTCTTAAGACGGCACACTTTGCCTTCAGTCTTGCTATTCTCAAACCCAGGAGGTATATCCATGTACACCTCTTCTTCTAAATCACCATGCAGAAATGCATTCTTCACGTCAAATTGATGTAAAGACCACTCTAGATTTGCTGCTAGAGATAACAGAACCCTGATGGAGTTCATCTTAGCAACAGGGGCAAAGGTCTCCTGATAGTCTACCCCATAAGTCTGAGTAAAGCCCTTAGCAACCAACCTTGCTTTATACCTTTCGATTGTCCTATCTGCTTTGTGCTTTACAGTGAACACCCACTTGCACCCAATGTCTTTTTCCCTCGAGGTAGTTCTACTAATTCCCAAGTACCATTCTTGTGAAGTGCTTTCATCTCTTCAACCATGGCAGATTTCCAGTTAGGATCATATAGAGCTTCCTATACATGGTTAGGAATAGAAACAGAATTGAGTTTCGACACAAAGGCCCTATGTGATGAAGATAATCGAGAGTACCAAACAAATTTAGAAATCGGATGTTTAGTACACTCCCTAATACCCTTGCGAGGAGCAATAGGTATGTCTAATTCATCAACAGAGGAAGAAACAGAAGAAGGAGAATTATGAATAGGAGTAGAAGGAATCAAAGGACTAGAAATACCTGGACCTTCATCACTTGAAGAAGACAATTGTAGTGGTACTGGAGAGATGGTCCTCTTTTCCGTTGTCCCAAAAATTTTCCTTCGTTTATTCTTTGAATAGGTGAGTAGTTCCTTTCCTTTTCCTTCTCTACTTTCCCCCTCATTCTTTTCTTCACTTCCACTCCACTCTCCCTCTTTCTTTTCCTCACTTTCACTTATCTCTCCTTCTTTCTTTTCTTCTCTTTCACCCTCCTCGCTTCCTATAGTGAATGGAACAATTTCTAGAGGCATCTCTTCACTGTTCTTTTTCTCCCCCTGAAGAGATGGCTGGGAAGGCTGGAAGTATGACAATGTCTCATCAAAGGTAACATCCATAGACACATACCATTTACGAGTGGGAGGATGATAACACTTGTACCCTTTTTGTGTAGGTGAATACCCAACAAAAACACATTTAAGGGAACGAGGATCTAACTTTCTTCGAAAAGGAGAGTGATTGTGGACAAAACAAGCACAACTAAACACTTTAGGAGGAATGGGGAAAATTGAGGACAAATTAGTAAGAAGTTCGATTGGACTTCTTTTACCAAGCACACGGGTAGGCAGACGATTAATAAGATATGCAGCTGTTAGGACGGCCTCTCCCCAGTAAGACTTGGGAAGTTGCATGGAGAACAACATGGACCTAGCAGACTCTAACAAGTGCCGATTTTTTCTCTCAGCTACTCCATTCTGTTGTGGAGTATTAGTACACGACGTCTGATGGACCATACCTTGCTCTGAAAAATAGTGAGTGAGACCACCATAGATATATTCCCCCCTTTATCTGACCGAACAATTTTGACAACTGTACTAAACTGGGTACATATCATTTTACGGAATGTTTGAAAGATAGAAAACACATCACTTTTTTTCTTTCATCAAATAGACTCAAGTAGTGCGAGTGCAATCATCGATAATGGTGACAAACGATTTATATCCCTTCAAAGAAATAACAGGAGAAGGACCCCAAACATCGGTATGAATAATAGCAAAGGGAATAGTACTTTTATTAAAACTGGAATTAAATGTAACACGATGGTGTTTTCCCGAGCTCAGGCCTCGCTAGAAATCTAGAAAACACTTAAATTTTTTACTAAGGAGGGAAACAAAAAACGAAGCAAATAAAAAGAGGGATGTCCCAATCTTTGATGCCATAGCCAAGCCTCTCGAGGGAGTGTGTCACTCTGTGAATGATGAGCAACTTGTGTCAAGTTTCCACTAGTAGCTCCATCGGACAACAAAAAATAGAGACCATTCTCCTCTCTACCACTGCCAATCACCTTCTTCGCGGAGAGATCCTGAAAGATACAGCGAGTAGGAAAAAAAGTTACACTGTAGTTAAGATCACGGGTAAGACGACTAATTGAAAGAAGATTAGTCGAAAAATTAGGCACATGAAGTACAGAGGATAAAGACAAAGAATTAGAAACATTAATGACACCTTTACCAGAAATAGGGGAAAGGGAACCATCCGCAGTTCTAACTTTCTCTTTCCCTGAACACAGATTATTAGTAGAAAACTCAGTAGAAAGACCAGTCATATGATCAGAAGCTCCGGAGTCAATGATCCATGAGTGCCTAGAATTAGCAGTTAAAGCACTTGAACAATTAGCAAAATTACCTTTTTGGGCAAAAGAAGTAGAGGCACTCGTGGGAGTATCAAGCTGAGCCATAATACAAGGCAGTGTCTTAATATCAGTATGGCCAATATCAAGTGCGGATGAAGGTGAGGAAGCATGAGGATCCTCATGATGAGTAGACTCAGATCCGGTAGTCAACTGATCCCGGGGTCCACTACCCTGACCACCACTACGGTGAAACTTATAAACTTGGGCTACATTCTCCTTTCAGGTGTAAGTCTGAGCCAGAGTGTCCCAAATATCTTGCGCTGTTTCCCTAGACAGGAACGGATCTGCTAGTTCAGGCTCCATGGAATGAACTGGCCAAGTCATGATCAAGTAATTATCAACTTCCCACTTTGCATAAAGGGATCATCGCGACTAGGGGCCTTGACTGTACCATCAACATAACCAAACTTGGCTCGACTTCGGAGCCAGAGAGTTGCCGACTGAGACCATGACAGGTAGTTATCACCATTAAACAAGACAGTGGTAGGATTCTCGGTAAGAGGAGATCCAGAGGATTCGGCACTCTTCGAAGATTTTTCGGGTGTCACACCATCCTTAGGCATGTTGAAGGTTGAACACACACCCGCTTCACAAATAAACGAAGGTAGTCAAGGCAACCCTAGTACTCAGAAGTCCAATTTATGGACAAATCATTGGTCTGATCACGGACCTAAAACCTTAAAAACAAAGAACCAATCAAAACAGTCCACCGATGAACAGTGTCGGTGAACAGTGCCGGTGAACAGTGTCAGTGAACAGTGTCGGTGAACAGTGTCGTGTGAATAGTGTGGTGGTTAGGGTTTGGGATTGATTGTGGATGGTGGTGGTTGTGGTTGAGATGAGTCAAACCCTAATTCAGGGTGGCTCTGATACCATGCTGGATTTTTGAGAGAGCATTTTTCAGGCTTAGAACTCACAATTGTGAGTCTCTCTTTTATTTATAATAAAAGAAAAGGAAATTACATTTGAGTCCTCAAACTCAAAATAATAACACAAAGATAAGAAAAAATAAAAAAAAGACTTCTTTCAACACGACCCACCAAACACCCCACTGGCCTCAAAGATGTAGCGGGGGTTCAAGATATTAGTCCCCTAACGTTCCTAAACTTACCATTTATTTTAAAATTTTTATTTTTATTTTGGATCAACATCCATGAGAATGGAAGATCAAAGAGTACACTTTTGCATGAGATCAGAGTTATGAGATTGGATAAGTTGTTGCGTCCATCTAGAGTCATTCAAGTTAATTGAAATTTGATGCTATAGGACTAGTTATACTTTTTGACAGAGGTTTTCAGGTAGTAAAGAGATTCCATATCCCTAAATGTGCATGTTAGACAAGAGGATGTCTTGGTGAGGAAATGGTAACACAAATTGCATTCACAAGAAGCTAAAGATCTATGTAGCATGGATACGGACATGCGACACGGACACGACACGATACAGAGACGGCGAAACGGCAAATTTTAAAAATATAGGATACGGAGATGGGTGGGATACTTCGAATAAAAAAGTATTTTTTTAATATAATTTAATTTCAAATAAGTCAAAGAATTAAACATCTAACATTACATTATATAGTCATCCATAGCAAATTGTTTCAGCAGAGACCAAATACTACAACATATATATCTCATCTCATCTGTTTTTTCAACAGTGCTCATAATATATTATTGTATCTCTTCTCATGTCTTTGTATATATCTATTTATCTGTATATTATATGTATTATACAATATATATTACTAGTAAAAGAAGACAGACACTCCTAATCAGTCCAAAATCCAAATGCCAATGAGTCCCGACTCTTCAATTATCGAAGAGACACTAGAAAAGAAGAAGTCAACTAGACAAGACTACTAGTCAGAAAAAAAAGAAAAGAAAAAAGATGAAGAAGACAAGAATAGTCTAAAAGAAGCTCTAGAGAAACTTTTATATATATAGACTAACCTCTGAATAAGAAGTCCAGTGCTAATAAAAAAAAAAGAGAAGAAGTCCAGTCACGAAGGAGGCCACGAAGAAGAAGACACGAAGCAGTTTCTTTCGTAACAAAGCCCTTGCCATCGTCGCCCCAATGAAGAAGAGGTCGCAACAAAGAAGAATCCCTCTCGTTGTTGGCACGAATAGGTCGATGTCGTCACATAGAAGCCGCCGTCACGAAGGAGGCCTCTCCTTAGTTTGAACATTTTATGGTAGGGTTATGTGATAAAACAGGCTTGGTAAATATCTTTTATTTTTCTTATTTCGTTTATTACCCTCCCCTCCCCCCCCAAAAAAAAAAGGAAAAAAAAAAGAAAAAAGAAAAAGGAAAAAGAAGGCAACTGGCCGCATCCACCGAGTGTCCATGGAGTGTCCTCGACGTGTCCATGAAGTGTCCGAGCCGTGTCTGTCATTCAAATTTTAATTAAATTAATGCAGACACGGATTTGGGCGTGTCCCGTACGTCTCCCCGCGTGTTGCACGCATGTCCGTGCCTGTGGAGTGTCAGAAACGCAAATGGCACCCAAAATGGAGTGTCCATGCTTCATAGCTAAAGATAGCACGAAGGGTAAAGTGAATGAGTCATCTAAGATAGTTGCATATGAGGAGAGTTTTACAATTTTGGACCAAGGCAATGCTAAAGGATCATAATGGCCAAAGAAGTCATTTCTCTATGTAGATTTATCAGTGATAGAGGATTCATGCAGCCAAATTTAATAAGCCAGGATTTGATAGAGGATTCATGCAGCCAAACGTAGGCAAATGCCTCTCGAAGTGACGGTAGTGGTTCCATCCCAAGAATACGACTCCTTACTTAATCGAATTCGGAATTGAGGCCAGCTAGGAACTTAAAAATTCTTTCACTCTCAATATACTCCTTGAAGCTAGTGGCATCCGTAGAGCAAACAGGACGATAGTTCTTCAAGTGATCCAGACGCTTCCACATAGTACTCAAGGAGGTGTAATACTGAAGTATGGAACGTTTACCCTGTTCATCAGCCTCAATACGCCGACGAAGTTCATAAACTTCAGCTATATTCCCTATTGTAGCATAAGTCTGTGCTAATGTATCCCATATGTCAAGTGCTGTCTCCATCTCAAGGAAAAATGCGACAATACTGGGCTCCATAGAATGCACAAGCCAACTCATAACAAGATAATTGTCCACTTCCCACTTTGCATAGGTGGGATCCTCACAACTAGGTGCCTTAAGAGTGCCATCAACATAACCAAACTTCGATCTACTACGTAGCCAGAAAGTAGCCGATTGAGACCAAGTAATATAGTTCTCTCCATTGAACAATTCAGTGGTAATTTTAGACCCAGGGTTCTCAGTAATGAGGGAATGCTTCTCATGACTTATAGGAGAACTCACAACACCGGATTTATCACCTTCTTTCGACACGATGAAGAAAACAAAAGAATGGCATAGGACAAACTTGCAGCAATAAGGCAGATCTAGTCGTCACAGGCACCATGCTGGTGCAAACATCCAATTTATGGATAATACATGGGTTCGTACACGGACTTAAATTGTCGGAGAAAAGAAACTTGTGATCAGATCAAGTATCCGTAGAGTACCCAATGAAATGGCATTTTTAAAACGGAAAAAAAGAATTGCTGTTTATCAATCCAGTAGGTCTTGGTTATGTGTGTCCAAGGGGTTGGACTGCCGAAAAAGGGAAGAAAGGGTTTGGAAGGTGTCAGTTAGGGTAGAATGATCAGGGTTGCTCTCGGTGAGGTCAGTTAGGCCTGGGAGTGAACAACGCAGCCTCCTAGGGCTGTTTTGGCATGTGGCGCAGTCTTCTAGGGCTGTGGTGGGTTCGACGATGGATGTGGTGGTGTTGGGTTAGGCCGGCGATGGGTTTGGTGGTGATTGGTGGAGTGTAGGTTGTGGTGGTGGTGATGCTTGGTGAGAAACCCTTCTCAGGGTAGCTCTGATACCATGTTGAACAAATATTTTTCCAAGCTTAGAGAGAACAATCGTTCCTCTATGTTTTTTATTATATGTCAAAGTACAATAATGGCTAATTACAAGATAGTCCCTAAACAAGAAAATAATTATATCCAGCTACTAATAAAAATAGAACTCCA
The DNA here is from genome assembly GCA_033977485.1 of Hydrangea macrophylla. Taxonomy (NCBI): domain Eukaryota; kingdom Viridiplantae; phylum Streptophyta; class Magnoliopsida; order Cornales; family Hydrangeaceae; genus Hydrangea; species Hydrangea macrophylla. The sequence continues at coordinate 40,941,919 of CM066984.1, forward strand.
ACAGATGAAACCATGGAAAAAAAATGGTGCAAGTATCTTTGTATCTTAGAGAGAAGAAAGAGAAGAAGAGAGAGAGAGAGAGAAAAAAATTGAAAAGTAAAGGGAGGAGAGAGAGGTGGCTGGCCAGATTTGGGGGGGGGGGGGGGGGGGGGGGGGGGGGGGGGGTATGTGGGACCCATTAGTTGCTTAAATTTTGGTTTTTGCCCTTTGAATGATTTGAAGTGATATATAGCATGTGTGTGTGTGTGTGGTCTAGTGTTACACACCCAAATTAAAACATGTACCCATATTAGCACTAAGTTAACAGAAAAAAAATATACATCAACCAAGGAACAAAATATCGTGTCGTGTCGGCCGAAACCACCGAAACTTTTCGGTTTCGTGGCCCACCGACACGAATCATCGTGGGAATCTCGAAATTCCAGATAATCGACAGGTTTCGTGCGTTTCCATGTGTTTCGAACGAAACACGTTTGTTTCGAGCGAAACAGTAAAGTGATTCGACGCAGAGGCAGAGCAATGATTTAAGAGTAGAAATTCTTGCGGAAATAATTGAAGAAGAGAAATTTGGGGGAAAATCTGCTTATAAAACACTTACTCGAGTTCATTCAGGTAAGTTCTTCCTCATCTTCATCTCTTCTTCTTCTTCTTCTTCTTCTTCTTCTTCGCTGGTTGTCTGGTCCAGATCTGGTTTCCTCTTCTTCTTCTTCTTCTTCTTCTTCGCTGGATTCATCTTCGTCCTCCTCTTCTTCTTCTCGCTTCTTCTTCTTTCTTCTTTCTTCTTTCTTCTTCTTCTCTCTATCGTGTCTTCTTCCGCTAGAGCCGCTGGAGCTGCTGGGTTTATTTTCTCATTAGAGAAGCCCTAATCCTAAGGTAAGCTCCTGTGTATATATCTATTTATGTAATACTTTATTTAGTTTATAACTTTAGTTTTATACTTAATACTACTTATAACTTTAGTTTTATACTTAATACTACTTATATAAGTTTATAACTTATGTTACTTATATAAGTTATTAAAAATATTTTTAGAAATATAAAGAGAGTATAGTTTTGCTCACCCTTTATTCACCCTCCTCTCTCATTGGTTAATACAGTAAGACCCAGTAATTTACACCATTAACTAATTCTCATTTAATATTGTGCCCCCCACTGCATTAACCAAAGGAGGTGAGCAATTTTGGGTGAGCAAAACTGTATTCATATAAAAATTAGTTGTCAATTACTAATTAGTGTATACAAATTGCAATTAATACTAATTAGTGTATACTCACATAATTGTTGTATACTAATTCCAATTTATAAATCATAATTTCTTATAATACTCATTGAAACTAATATTCTTAAAAATTTAATAAATTAGTTACAACTTATAACTTATTACTTATATAAGTTATATAACTAATATTCTTAGATATATAAAATAAGTTGTAAAATTAATAAGTAGTGTATACTAATTGCAATTAATACTAATTAGTTCTTAGTCATATAATTGTGGTACACTATTTCTAGTTTATAAATATATAAAAAAAAAAAATTTAAATTAGTAATACTTATATAGCTTATATGAGTTATATAACTAATATTCTTAGAAATTTAATAAATTAGTTACAACTTATAGCTTATTACTTATATAAGTTTTATAACTAATATTCTTAGAAATATAAAATAAGCTGTAAAATTAATAATTAGTGTATACTAATTGCAATTAATACTAATTAGTAATTAATCATATAATTGTGGTATACTAATTATAATTTATGAATATTCTATAAATATAAAAATAATAATAATAATAAATTTTAAATTAGTAATACTTATATAACTTATATGAGTTATATAATTAATATTCTTATATATATAATTAGTTATACTAAATTTATTTCGTAGTCCTATAAGTGTACTAATTACAATTAATACTAATTAGTAGTCCTATAATTGTGGCACACTAATTCCAAAAAGAACAAAAAAAAAAAAATATCAGATATTATAGTATAATAGAATATACTATGCTATATGACTATATTCCAATCGAAATTAATTATCTATTATGTGTAGGAATGTCAGGAAAAAATATAGATGACAGTTCACAGCCAACTGAAAAAAAGAGACGGCAACGAGATATTGGTTGGAAGCATGGGACATAGATTGGAGATAATCGGCAACATGTGCAATGCAACTACTGTCACAAAATAATGAAAGGCGGTGGTGTGTCACGTTTAATTAACAATTATCTATTAATTACAGCTGAATGGTGGCTTTTGTATGGCACGGACGCTCCTAACTTAAGGAGGATTGCTATAAGAATTTTATCACAAACAGCGTCATCTAGTGGTTGTGAAAGAAATTGGAGCACGTTTGCTCTTATTCATACAAAAGTGCGCAATCGACTCCATTATGACAAGTTAGAAAAGTTGGTTTTCGCACAGTACAACATGCGGTTGAAGGTTATACACATGTTTAAAGAACAAAGAAATCAAGAATTCCAACCAATTGACTTAAGTACTATATTTGACGAAGATGAAGAAAATATGGGACTTTCAGAATGGCTAGATGACCCCGGGGATGCACTCCTAGATGAGATTGATGGCAACGGTAATTCGAATAGGCCAAATACATACGTAGCTACATGGGTAAATCACCCGAGAGATGGTGGTATGGCTCAGGATAACAGTGAAAGAGGGTCAAAAGCACGTGGTAAGCAACCTATGGTTAGTAGCGATCATGACGATGATAGTGATAATGGAGATGGAAACAATGATGACGAAGACAATGATACTAGTCCTCCACAAGGTGGGAGTCCGGGTGGCAATGTTGGTTTTTCATCACCAATAGGGAGGGGTAGCCAAAGTCCTCCAGGGCCTATATTCACGGAAGAGCAAGGATTCACTCATGCTACACAAGATGAAGATCATGGCTCTCGTCGTGTGCTTCAGTATGAACGTGGTCAAGGTCGACATTGTAATCCACGCAATCAGAGAAATAATCCCGCACCAATTGATGCTATGGATATTGATATGATCGACACTGGCATGTCTAGTATGAGTATGAGTGGGGGTGATTTCTATGGGCAAGGATCATCATCTTCAAATGCTTATGGCTCAGGATACGATTCACATACAGCTGGTCAAGTTTATACATCTGGATACGACTCCCAAGTATCATCCTCACAAGGCTATGGACATGGCCATGGGTTTCAATTTGGATGTAGTCAAGTTGATTATGAGAGGTTTAGGGCTCAATATGAGGCATGGTTTCGTGCTTACATGGGTTGGACTGAGTATTGCCGATATATCCAGAACACGTATAATGTTCCTCTTGGTGAATACTCGGAGCCTGGACCAGTTTATGCGCCTGCTCGACACTCTATAGCCGGTTGGATGTGAATTTGTTGGATGAACAACTATATATATATATTGTAGATGTCTCCAAGTTGGTCCTTATGTGCTTATATGTCACTTTTCTTTTCTATGAATGGTGTTTTATGTATTCTATGAACTGCTTGACAGTAGATTGACGCCTACATTATTATGTATTTTCAATTTAAACTATATGCTATTGATATAACTACATATATAGACCTCTCAAAGGTTTAATTAATCAATTATAAGCTTTATATGTGCATACAGTTTAGTTTGAAGTTATGTTTTACACAGCTGTCGCTCTATCAAGAGAATCAGTGGTTTCCTTAACCACTTAGGAAACTCACCAAATATTGGGCAAATCTATTGTGATTAGATTAGGCTTCCTAATCTCGTAAAACTTATCATGTAAAGGTGGACTCTTACACTTATAAAAGAGCCCACCTACCCTCTCAGGGGGGATCCGAGTATCAACTCTCTAAGCAAATACACCTTAGAGAAATCACCAACATACACGCATACACCCGGCTGGTATTACTGGTAGTGCCACCCCACTTTGTTGGCTCATCAGGCCGCCGGTGATCTGCTAGTGAACGCGCATAGACGCAACCGTGGACGTAGGTCACCTCATTAACGGGGCCGAACCACACACAAACCTTCTGTGATCTCGTTTTCTTCTTAAAATTGCTCTCACCAGTTTTCGGCATCATCAGTTTGGCGCCGTCTGTGGGAATCGACACGATTTCCTTGTTAACAAAAATCTTTGACTGATCAACATGCCAAAGAAGAAGGGCAAGAAGACCGCCGATTCAACCGGTCCGGAGGACCTACAGATCGAGACGCGGGCGACCTCCATGACCTCCGACCAGGTCGCAGTAGCGCTGGAGCGGCTCTTGGAAGGCCAGCTCCGGACACAACAGCAAATAGATGCGCTCATAGCCCAGAATGAAAAAGTGGTCGAGGACTACGAGAAAAGCCCTTCGTCGGAGAAGCGGCCTGAAAAGAGCACTCCCAGTCAGAGGCCCGAAAGGAGCGCTCCCAGCAAGAAGCCTGCCCGGACGCACGGAAAGACTAGGTCCGCTCCAGGGTCCCAACTAAACCGGGAAAGCCGGGCAGAGGGAGAGCGTAGCCAGCCTGCCAAGCGCCCACAGGAAGGACCTCGGTATGTCCCTCGCCGAGCGCGACGAGTAGAGGATGCCCGGATCCTCATCGAACGGCGGCGAGCTGCAAGGGGAGAAGCATCCGGACGAAAGGTCAGGGAACCGGTCGACGATCCGCCCGCCCTAAGCCGGGATGATCTCAGGCACAGGCTATCCCGGACTCGTAGCCGAGTGCTATCCCCAAGATCGACGCACTTCGAGGACGAGGACGAGGCATCATCGTCCGATCCAACTTACTACTCAGGTGCAGAGAGAAGGATCGGGCGTACTGATGTCAAGGCCCAGGTCGAGGAGCTGCAGCAGCAGATTGAGAGGCTGAACCGCAAGTCCGGCCACGACCTCACTAATACAGAAACGGAGTCACCCTACACTGCCCGGGTGACACAGTTCCCGATTCCGCGGAAGTTCAAACCCCCTCATCTCAGCTCATACGACGGCAAGGGGAGTCCAGTGGACCACATCCGCACCTATAAGGCGCAGATGGCACTGGTCACTACCACGGACGAGTTGCTATGCCTGGCATTCCCCAGTACTTTAAAGGGATCAGCCGCGCAATGGTTCCATGCTCTGAAACCGCGGACGGTTGACGATTTCAAGACCCTCGGCAAACTCTTCATCAGTCAGTTTGTCGGGATGCTGGACCGGTCGCAACCAGACACCCAGCTGCTAGCTGTCAAGCAGCAAAGGGGGGAGTCTTTAAGGGAGTACGTAGATCGTTTCAACCAGCAGAGGCTTTTGATTCGCAACCTCAATGAGACCGCCGCTATCATGGCTTTCTGCTCAGGAGTTCAGCACACCAAGGTGGCCACGTCCTTTCATCGCAATCGACCGGCAACCCTGGTGGAACTCTCGGAAAGAGTAGGGAAGTACATAGACACCGAAGAATTCCTGAAGGCGAAGCGCGCCAGCCAGAAGGGAGACGAGTCCCCAAAGGCAAAGCGCAAACGCGAGGGATTTGAGAAAAGGTCCGGGAAAGAAGCCAAAGCAAGACCAAAGAGAGGCTAGGGGTCAGCCCCCAACAGCTTTTACACCTCTTTCCCGACCCATACATGAGGTGATGGCCGCCGCAGAGGCGCAGAGGCTGCTTCCGCAGCCTACCAAGCTCAGAGCCCCTCCCGGCAAGAGGAACCGGGAGAAATTCTGCCGTTATCACAAGGACCATGGCCATGAAACGGAGGATTGCTTCAAGTTGAAAATAGCAATCGAGAAGCTGATCGAGTAGGGCCATCTTGCCGAGTTTGTCACAGCAGACAGGCGACCCCGACAGGATGCCCGAGCTCCCGGTCAGCCCCCTCCACCGCACGGCCACATCAACGTAATCTCCGGAGGAACATCTGGCGGAGGTGATTCACAGTCGGCACGGAAGAGGCACGCCCGAGCATCCCGAGCGGATGTATGGCAGGTCCAATCCACCGGCCCCTCACCAACTGACGTTCTGACATTCTCATCCGATGATGTACAGGGCCTCCACTGCCCCCACGACGACCCGCTGGTAGTGACACTGTCTATAGCAAACTACATGGTCCAAAGGGTACTGGTTGACACGGGCAGCTCGTCGGATATAATGTTCGCAGCGGCATTCGACCAACTCGGGATCGATCGAGATCGACTCCGGCCAGTCGCTACTCCCCTGGTTGGATTCAACGGCTCTAGCACCCAACCGCTCGGCACGATCGAACTCCCGGTACTCATGGGGACCTATCCACAACAGGTTTCCCTGCTCACCAATTTCGTGATAGTGGATGCCCCATCGGCCTACAACGTCATCCTTGGGAGGCCGACCCTCAACAGAGCACGAGCAGTTGTCTCCACATACAGCCTAACCGTAAAATTCCCGACTCCTCAGGGACCGGGATGCTTGCGAGGAGACCAGACCACGGCTCGGAGTTGTTATGTTAGCTCGTTGCGACGGGGGGCAATCACCGAGACTCTGAATGTCCAAGAAATGGATCCCCGGGACCCGAGGGACATGATGGGGCCGATGGAAGAATTGGAGCAAGTTGTGCTGGATCCGGAGCACCCGGATCGGACGATCAACGTAGGCGCGTTGCTGGAGCCTGCCTTGAAAGAAAAATTGGTCCAGTTCCTGAAGCAAAACCAGGATGTCTTTGCGTGGAGTCATGAGGACATGCCCGGGATTGATCCCCGAGTGATGTCCCATCACCTCAATGTTAGCCCAGACTGCCGTCCGGTAAAGCAGAAGAGAAGGGGCATGGCGTCCGAAAGGCAAAAAGCTGTAAGTGAGGAGGTAGAGAAGCTATTAAAAGCTGGCTCCATCCGGGAGGTCCACTACCCCGACTGGCTAGCCAACGTTGTTCTGGTCAAGAAGAGCAATGGCAAGTGGAGGATGTGTGTGGACTTCACCGACCTCAACAAGGCCTGTCCTAAGGACTGTTATCCGTTGCCCAGGATAGACCTCCTTGTTGATTCAACGGCAGGCCACTCACTCCTGTCGTTCATGGATGCCTACTCGGGGTACAATCAGATCAGCATGTACCCCGGGGATGAAGAGAAGACAGCGTTCATCACCGACCAAGGCACGTACTGTTACAGGGTCATGCCCTTCGGCCTTAAGAACGCCGGGGCTACATACCCTCTCACGTACTGTAAAGGTGGACTCTTACACTTATAAAAGAGCCCACCTACCCTCTCAGGGGGGATCCGAGTATCAACTCTCTAAGCAAATACACCTTAGAGAAATCACCAACATACACGCATACACCCGGCTGGTATTACTGGTAGTGCCACCCCACTTTGTTGGCTCATCAGGCCGCCGGTGATCTGCTAGTGAACGCGCATAGACGCAACCGTGGACGTAGGTCACCTCATTAACGGGGCCGAACCACACACAAACCTTCTGTGATCTCGTTTTCTTCTTAAAATTGCTCTCACCAGTTTTCGGCATCATCAGTACATATATATATACTATTAATACTAATAGACATACTATAAATAATACAAGTATTAATATATATATATACAAATACTATAAATGCAGCTATGAATCCTATTAGGAAAATTATAGGAAAATCGTGGGTATTACAAAAATTTTGGCTCTATTTGTTTGGATCTGTGACTTAAGGTTTGTTTGGAGCCATTCTTTTCTTCGATTCACTCCATTGGGGGTGCGCATAGGCCTTCTTTGTCCAGTCTATATGTTCCTACAGGCTATTAAAGACAAACACAAGAGTTTTGTGCAGTTTTTTTTTTTGTTTTTTTTTTGGGTTCAAAGTCGTTCGATCTGTTGATTTGGGCTCTTTAATGGAGGTGGTTGCTTCGATCTGAAGTGTTTTAAGTTTGACAAAGGTGTCTGTGCATAGCCCATACGTTCTTGACTTTGTATGAGTTATGTAGAAGCATTTGAGGCATGTATTTGGTTCGCCCCGTGAAACATGTGACTTTTGATGTGCGAACAATCCTTAAAGGCTTGTTTGGTTCATTATTTGTGGCCGCTACTGCTCGAACAGAAATTAAGGAGCTATTTGGTTCATCCTTTTGGTTCACCTTGTGACCTAAGGACCTTTCTAATTTGCCGGTCTGTTAAAGACATGTTTAGTTCTACCAAAATCTTACGGCATGTTTGGTTGATAATTTGGTGGTCACTTTTCCAAATTCGGTGTTCATGTTCATTCCCACCTTCAGTTTGAGGGGGAGAGTAGTGGAGGGGTGCCCCAGGCTAAGCTATGGCAGTAGTGTAATTTTTAACAACACGCGCGAGGTCCCAGTCGCTATTGGAAAAATCCTAGCCTCTTGTTCATTTGTGTAGTTGAAAGAATCTTGTTCCTTTGCCATTCCTTTGTGAGATTGAGAGAGTCCCCTTGCCGATTATCTTCTTGTAATTGAGAAATCTCAAATCCTTTGACGGCCTATATGGTTGAGAGTTGTTTTTTGACTTTTGGGTTGTCGTTGTTTATAAGGTAAAAGCTTCGGTTTGGATCGTTGTTGTTCATCGATCATAGTTCAGTTGCAAGTTGCATTGCCGGCCAATTTAGTGAGGTCAAGATTTATTTTTTGCCGATTCAGTGGCGTTGAGAGTTTATTTCGGTTGTAATCTTCACTCCAAACTTTGGTTGTAAATTTTGGTACTTGTTTCCGTTTGAGGGGTGAATGTTAGTGGATAAATTAGTCATTAAGTGTATTAGGGCTTAGGTCATTAGTACATCATCGTGATGGCAGCCCCAGTGGGTATTTTGGTATTTTCCCTTTCATGTTATTGCTTGTATATAGGCCTCTCTTGTAACCCTTCCAATCATATCAATAACTTCAGTACAACATTTCTTGTTTCAATGTCCTTTCTCTGATAGTTTCGAGTAATAACATGTAGATGTGAGGATAAAACATGAAATCTAGTGACAATAGCTTTGTTGAAGCTTGATATACATTGTTGGGCCCATTCTCTAACAGCTTAAGCTTTTGGAGTAGTTGGTAACTTAACATGGTATCAAAGCCTTGTTTGTGGGAGGTCCTGGGTTCGACTCTCCATCCCCGCTTTGTTGTGCATATTTGCACTTTGTTATTTGTCTCCAATATGATGGAGTTTGGTTTGTTTGCTCTCCACGTGCAAGTCGGGAACTAAAGCCTTATAAACCGCACAGAGAGGCTATAAATGGGCGATGTGGGACATTCCAACACACCCCCTGAACCACAGGAGCCGGACACTCGGCATACCCTGGACCACAGCAGCCGGACACTCGACACGCCGGAAGACAAGACCAACCATGCTCTGATACCACTTGTAAGGCCCAGCCCATTCAACTCCTTAAAACCCAGGTGTTAAGGAGAGGGGAACTAAAGCCTTATAAACCGCACAGAGAGGCTATAAATGGGCGATGTGGGACATTCCAACAAGCTTTGATGTGTGTGTGTGTGTGTGTGAAAGAGAGAGAGAGAGAGAGAGAGAGAGAGAGAGAGAGAGAGAGAGAGAGAGAGAGAGAGAGAGAGAGAGAGAGATGTTATCAATTGCACAAAATCGTTTGAAGAGTCTAAGGGTAACATTACATACTACACATATTTATCATCAAGGAAGCACCAGTGCCGATGCGGGGACGCGAGTGCGGGGAGTTCGACAAATTTCTCCAAATCAAGAGTGCGAGTGCGGCATGAGTACTTATATAAAAATGCTAAAAATGTATTTTATATAGCATTCATATATTACTATTGTACTATATACAAACGATTCTAACACTATTTTTTTTCTAACTAAGACACAAAATACACAGAAAGTACTTGCTTAATAATAAACAATGTAATTCAACTATCAACAAAACCACAAGCAAGCAAATTAATATTAAACGTTAACAAAGTCTTGCACAAAAGCTTAGTTGGTTCATTAGAGTCTTCAATTTCATTTTTATTTAGAGTAAATTATACAGACACCCCCTTATGTATTGCCCGTTTTCACTGACACCTCTTAAACTAACAATTCAATAAACTGACCCCCTTAACTATTGTTGTTCTTCTCAAATTGACCCCCTCAAATGCCCCCCTCACAAATAGTTGAGGGGTCAGTTTGCTGACTTTTTTTTTAGTTTAGGGGTATTAGTGAAAAAGTGCAATACATGAGTGGGTGTCTATATAATTTACCCATTTATTTATCAGTCTTTGAAGTTATATATGATGGGGCGCTCTGCACGAGGTCCCTGCAAACAAATATTTAACCATTAGGTCCAACCACTTTTTGTTTAACCCCAAACGTCTTTAAGTTGCACACACACAACTTCAGCTTGCTCATTGAAGAGTTAGTGCGCTTCCCAATAGTTGGGTTGCTCTGCCCGATGTTCCTTCAAACAAACATTTACCCCATTAGGTCCAATCACTTTGTTTAACCCCAAAAGTAACTGTAATTTATTTGGACAAAAATATCCCCTTTCAAGTAGCGCGCTCACAACTTTAGCTCATCAAAAATTCAGCGCACTTCCCAAATGTTTTTTTTGGCTTTTCAAACTTTGAAATGCCACAGTTTTCAATTTACAAATATGTTTTTATACATTTGTAGCCTACAAATCAAGATCTATCGAACGATCTGTTATCAAAATCGTACGATTCGCAATACGAATTGTACGATTCGATACGATTCACCATGAAAACAATACGAATCGAACATATAGCAAGAATTGAAAGCGAATCTTATGATTCGCAAGTCAATCGTACAATTTGATTCGCGAATTCTACGATTCTCTTGACTGGCAGGCACAAATGATTTTTTTTTTTTTGATTTTTTTAAAAAAAAGAAAAATTGATTCCCAACCCTCTTTTACCACTTGGGGTATGTTTATACAAGCCTAGAAAAATAAAGGATGTGTTTATAGGTTTTTTTTATTTGTTACCGAATTTTACGATTCACGATTCGCGAATCCCGATTCGATTCACGATACGAATCCCGATTTGACAACCATAGTTATTTACAATTACATTCTTAGAAAAAAAAAAACCTCAAATTTTACAGCTCAAAATTGGGTGTCAAAACGTCACTTTTTGGCAAAACCGACACTTCCATGTAGGTGCATAAAGTGAGTTCAATTCCGGAATGGTTGACAGAATTCGGAATTTGAAATTTTGACTTATGCGTTTGTTGCATGTTCAGGCAAGTTCAGACAAGAGAGCTTCTTTGAAGATTTTGACGAATATCCCGAAACTATCTTTCGAGCAACATTTGGAAACAGATGGTATACTTGGTCTTTTAAGTCGTGGAATGAATCTACTTTCCAAAGTTCAACCACTGGCTTCGAGTGGAGAGACCCTTCAGATTGGACTAGTAGTAAAAATAAAGCATGGGAGAGTGCAAGTGAAACTGAATCTGAGGAAGAGTCGAGTGGAGTAGGCTCATCTTCTGATAGAACTATTCTTGGTCTTCCCCTGAGAGGACCTATAGAGATTGACGATGTCAAAAATGCGTAAGCATTTCATTCCGTTCTTGGATTTTAATAGCAGACTGTTAGAGGCTGTGTGGGTAATCCAAGAACCAGTTCTGTGAACAACATAACCAGTTCTGAATGGTTAGGTCAAAATTTATATTTTTTGTTTAAAGCAACTGTAACTAATCCTGATGATAAAAAGCCAAAAGAAATTCTACTGGAATAGTAATAAAAAAAAAAGAAAAAAAAAAAAGAAATTGTACTGGAATAAAAGAATTTTGTAAAAATTGTGTAGCTACTTTTTGGTTACATACCACTCCGTGCCTGACAAAAAATATCCCAAGAACTGGTTCTTTATCAATTTGGTTTTCATAGAAACCAGATTACAGTGAGATTGGATCTGAATATGATCCTGTTTTAAGCATTCCCGAACAGGGCATTGGATTTGGTTGTTGGTCTAAAATTTTTGTTGCTCTTTCCCTTCTCTAGATTTTTCAAATTCAAATGAAAAATAACTTAAAAGGATGTTCTTATTCTGCAGATTCCGCTTGTCAGCTTTAAAGTGGCATCCTGATAAGCATCAAGGCCCTTCACAGGTTAGTTTATATAACTAAAACCTATATGTAATTGTTTATAATATTTCTTGGATTATGGTTATACTGGAATTTAGTTTACTAAAATTGAAATTGCCACGTATTCTCTGCTTCATTTTTCTCTTTTTTGGATGAAGCTTGTTTTAGATGGACCATGTAGCCTTAACATCTCCCAACTACTAAAAGTCGGGGCACAAGCGTTGTGTGTGCATAACGGAAAGATTTTGATTTATTATGAGAGAAACATTGAAGTTTAAAGAAACTAGTAAACCATTGTGTGAGGTTCTTGTTGAAAAAGTGTTGTGAGTTATTAAAATGATGAAGTTATATTGCCTTGTACTCAAACACACATCAGGAGAGGTGTTCAGAGATTGTGAAGTGGAGAGAGTAGAACCAGGAGAGAGAAGGGGAAGAAGTGCTTAGTTATGTAATTACTACTTTGGAGCTACTAAGTATTTCACACACCTTTGAGACCATAACCTTACTCCACCAACACCTTATCGAATCTTTCATTACTGCCTCTACCCATGTCAATCTTAGTCTTCCTCTACCTCTAGCGCTACTTTGATGTGGGTAATATGAAACCATAATCTTTTAGCATTTCCTGAGGAATTATTTCCAACAGAAAGAGTCTGGGCGGGACGACCATCTACTCTAAAAGCTTAAGCTGTTGGAGAGGGTATAGCTTAAGTATTTATACTCTCAACGCGCCCCCTCACATGTGGCCAGGGGCCAAACACATTAAATTTTAGAAATCAGGGTGACGGAGAGATTGAACTCGGGACCTTTGCCTGCTCTGATACCATGTTACCAACCATCTACTCTAAAAGCTTAAGCTGTTAGAGATTTAGAGAGGGTATAATTTAAGTGTTTATACTCTCAACATTCTAAATGAAAGAGTTGTGGTAGATTCAATGGATATTAATAGGCATATTGGATTTAGAAGTTTTAATTATTCAGTACGTGAAAAACCTACAGAGCTGATAGTGTCACAACCCAAATCCACTAAGTATGGCATGAGGGTACGTGACATGCCACCGAGGTCTGACCCTATGTTAATAACGTACAAAACGGGTTTTTAGACTCCCATTTAAACCACATTTGCAAGTGATTAGCCCCAAGGTATAATAGGAATTTGAAAATTTGAGTTAGATTTTATACCACAAGATAGCCGTTTGAGTCTAGATTCCAATGTTGAAAACGGTGCATGATTTCAAAATTCCAGAAAAATTATGTCCGTTTTCGTAAAAGTCGTCGTTTTGAACCAATTAAAACAGTGTGTGTTTCAATCGATCGAAGCAGTTTCTGTCCACAACTCTAGTTATGAACATCTAAGCAATTAAACATGTTTGAATAGCGAAAGCACTTGCCAAAACCTTTCATACATGAACATAAGAGTCTTACACATCAAGTCCTACACGTGCTTACTTAACACAACATAATTTACAAGTCCTTTAGTTCCAAACTACTACAACAACTACGCCATATATATACAATATGCACATTAAACACTTGCTCTCCTCTTTCTTCCTTTATTTCTCTTTCTCCTTCTCTTTTCTTTCACCTAAAATGGTTATATAATAACCATATGAGCTGAAGCTCAGTGAATAACATGCTCTTTGACATAAATTCGTGTATATCATTTAAACACATGATATGCAATTCAATGTAACATAATGAATCACAACCAAGTAAGTATTTATCTCCAAAGCTTCTTGTTTTTCTCACTATTCCGTGCCCGTAATGGCACCCTTTATCCTTGTTCCGAGCTATCCAATACCCAAGTAAGTATTTATCTCCAAAGCTTCTTGTTCTTCTCACTATTCCGTGCCCGTAATGGCACCCTTTATCCTTGTTCCGAGCTATCCAATACCCTATGCAAGGTGTATTGAACACTCGAGCCTTAGAAGGCTTTTCTACACTCCCTTTTGGAGCTTTCTCTTTGTAGTGATAGGACAATTGCTTCTTCAACTACATAATCACATAAGCATGATTCCAATAACATAATCCTTTCTATCTCTTTCACATATAGTTAATCATTATATACGACATAATTCATAAATTGAAAGTAAATCATTTATATGCCACAATTTCATTACTTGAAAAGTTTCCTCAAAGATAGAGGTTACTCACCTTGCTCTGGATATAGAATAGACAAGATATAACACGCACTTCCAAACTCCTACAAGTCATATAAGATTTCATAGCATATCAATATGAATTCTTCTAATTAATCCATCAAAACTCTATGGAAATGAAATCAAATCACATAGAAAGAATCCTCTTACCCTTAACTTCTCAAGTCTAGCTTCTATTTGTGATAGAAATCTCCCTAGCTCCCTTTCCCCTTTTGGTTTCCTTCCTTTTTCCCTTATTTTTCCCTTTCTTCTTTGCACCTACTTACTTGTGCAGAGACAAACACCTCAAAAAGATGTACATCTTATTTAACTAGTTATTCTTTCATTTCTCTCTCTTGCCCACTTGAATACACATGGACTTAGCCAAATATAGCCCAACACCTCCTGCTTGACCGCCTACTAGGCCACTTTCTAGCTTAGGTAATATAAACTAGCGCCTTGATTAGGATAATTAGTCATCATTAAACTAATTAATCTTAATTAAGCTAATTAATCTTGATTAGGAAGATTCTACCAAATTCTAGAGATCAAGTCTCCTAAATTACACTTTCACCTACTATATTTCTTACTAATTACACAATAGCTCCTCTAGTTCTCGTGAATTGCTAATTCACCTACTAGTTATGAAAACGTATTCTTTTTACTCCTATCATTTATGCCCTTGTCTAGCAATTCAACATTTAACATCAAATATGTATCCAATGCAAGGCATCAAATAATTCCATGTCTTTCAAAATATGTAGACGCCAAACAGATTGCCATGTGTAATACATAACAAGAGTTTATCAACTCTTAATTTCCTTCCATCACTTGATAATAAGATTAAGTATGCAAATCACATAAATATTCATGTCATTACCATATAATGCGCATTAAGATGTCATAACCACATGTCCAAAATATTGGGATATTACAAATAGTTGCAAGCTTGCCATAGGTCAACTAAGCATTATTATTTGGGATTAGCTATATGATTCGTTTTTCTCCACTAAGGTCAGTTAGAGACCATATTCTTACTCAACCAACACGTGATCACTGCCTCTACCCATGTCAATTTTAGTCTTCCTTTGCCTCTAGCATTACCTTGATGTGCATACAGCCTTCCTAAGTGGTGCAGTTTTTGGTCTTTGTTGTAGATGTCCAACCATCTTTGTTTGTTTCCTCACATTGTATCTGGAACGAGCGCTATTCCAACCATTTCACTAATTGATTCATGCGTAATTCTATCATTTCTTGTTTACCATATATCCATCTTGCCATACACATATACACTTAGGTGTCCTGTAAAAATTTCCTTTCGGTTTATTAGTACATGATGTTCATATAATATACTAGATGCCCTCCACTGTTGACCCATCATGCTTTAAGAAATTTTATTTTAACAACGATAGTTAGTAATTGCGATATAAACAGCTGTATCGTAATGAAGAAGCATAAATGTAATATCCATCCAAGGATTGTATATACAAATAGGAATGGTAGTATTTCAAATGATGCCATAGAATAATCGAAGTTTTCATTACAAGAGTGAGTGTAACCCTATGCGAGCAGATTTTGAACTAAAGTGTAAAAGAATTAATAATGTAGTTAATGCTTAGAGTTTTTTATTTAGAAATTTGACATCTTGCATAATTTAGTAGTAAATCTTTTCAAGGCCCTACTTCAATGAATTCCTTTATGGACATTTCTTCATGTTCCACTATGTAATTGGCCCACGTGTGCAGTGTTGTCTCTGGACCACAAATGGACCAACCTCAAGACAGAAGTTTGAGATGTTTAAAGAACTTTATGAAATCTTTTCCATCTTTTAGAATATAATCATTACTTGAATGAGAAGTCCATAAAACCGTAGGTTCATTAGGAACTGCATTTTTATATTGACATGGTGAAATAAGAAGTTATGGAACCAGGATCTTTTCAAAAAGTTGTAATACCATTACCATGAAAAAATTGGTACCAATTACCAAACATAAGTAATTTTTTACGATAGCATAAATTAAAACCATAACACTACTCAACTTAGTCTTGTTCCAATTTATTGTGGATAGCAACATGAATCCTTTTTCTCCATTCCACTCAGTATGAGACTATAGCCTCGTTCAACCTATATGTTGTCATAGACTCATGGCTTCGGCTTATTATCAGTTAAATCCCAGTTTGATGAAGACATCACTGACCTCCTTTGAGGTTTATATTTGTGGTCACTTAACCTCTTCACACAACTGACTAAACAAAAAGTAATGAAATGACGATAGTGCCCCCAATTTAAAACATGAGTTTATAAATAAAAAATATAGAAATTATTAGAAAGACGGATATGCTCTTCTAATAAGCATATCTATCAGATTTATTTTGGTCAGCCTGCAAGTTTGGAGGCATTTCTATCTTTCTGTACTTTATAGATAAGTGGAAGTGCAACTTTTGGCATTAAAAGAATTGATTCATGGCATCAACATAAACCGTGAATTTCTTTTAACAGTTATTTAGGGGAAGCGATTACCTCAAACACAAATATTAACCTCAAGAAGGGCCAGTTATATTGTGTCAAAATATTGGGTACAACTTATACTAAGCCAGACCTCAATGGAATTCGATGATGTTTACTCTAAATAATATCTAGCAATTCTTGATTAGATAGCTAATTAGTTAATAAAATAATGGGTATAGCTTATACTAAGCCAAACGTCAAGGGAATTCGGTGATGTTTACTCAATTCTTGAATTAAATAGCTAATTAATTGGTAAGTTTATTATCTGGACCCTAAAAAGAAAATCTTTCGTTGATTGAATAGTAAATCCAAATATAGTCATTATTTGAATGGGATCCATAAAAACATAAATTCATTTGGTATGATCATAGTGAAAAAGTGGTAGACTAAACTTGAATAGGGAAACGTCACTCAAAAAATGGGACCTAAAGGACTTACACAATAAAGGTAAAATGATCGAGTCTCGTGGTACTTCTATATGCAGCATACATTTTAGTCTATACTTTAAAATTCTGTAAATTCTTTGAAGTGAAAGCGAGGCTATTTTAGTAATGTAAAGTATGACCGAGATGTAGTAAACTAAGAGGGTGTCCTAGCTTTGTATAGTAGGCTAGTAGTGTAGATTGGTACAATGTAGTCACTGATTAAGTTTGGAACTTTACTTTATCCTGAGTTGCTGGTGAGATTACATTTCAAGTATGAAGCGGCCACTTTGTGTAAAGCATTATCAAAAGCTAAATTTGCATCTACTCCACCATCTAAACACTCTGAATAGGTGGGACCACCATTGGATGATGCGGATTTACTATACTTCATAAGACATAATTCACTGTTAAGAGTTACTTTATTTTATTATGTTTTTATTTAGTTATAAGGCTAAGGACCCGATTGTAATATTTATTTTCTTCTTCTCTTGATTAATATAAAAGGGCTCTTACTAATCGCTAGAACTCGAGCTTTACCAAAATATTATTGTGACCATGGGCCAATGCATCCTACCCAACCCTAACCACCACCACCACAGTTTCGGTAGCCACCACCACCCTCCCGTCCCTGTGCCAGCCACCTTTCCACCCTCAACTGGCCTAACCTAGCCAACGCCGCAACCCCAAACCTCACCTAGCCTACGCTGCAACTAATAAACCTAACCTTAGCCTTAGCCACCCTCCTGCCCTCGCCACCCCTCGGGCTAGCCTCTAGCCACACTCTGGCCTGAAAACTCACCATTACCTAACCCTTCTCTGATTTCCGAGCCCCTCATGGGCTATTTTGTTCAAGACCGTTCTAGGTCTATAGGTTTGATTGGCGCTTGATTGTTTGGAGTTTTTTGGTCCGCTTATGAACCTTTAAACAGATCGTGTTAATCCTTTTTTTGATCCCATCTCCTTCGTTTTCCTTCATATTTTGTGGGTTTTCCATTTGGGACACCGAATCATGTCCGATTCAGACAAACCAATGGCTACAAGTTCCACCACCATTCAGACTAGGGGTGTGTTTCGGCCGGAACGGATCGGAAACACCCATTTCGGAAAAAATTCCAAAATTTTCGGAAGCCAAAAATGCATTTCGAATTCCGTTCCGAAATTTCGGAAACTCCAAAATTATTTCCGATTCCGAAATTTCGGAAATTTCGGAATTTTCGGAATTTCATCAGATTCGGAATTTTTTGGAATATTCGGAATGTTTTCGGAATTTTTCGGAATATTCGGAATATTCGGAATTCAAGCTTAATGGGATTTCACTTGAGACTTGTAGGCCTTTTATAGAAGCACATTACATCCCATTTTTGTGTTTTTTCGATGTGGGATGAACACAATTTCGGAATATTTTCGGAAAAGTTTCGGAAAATACAATTTCGGAATATATTCGGAAAGGTTTCGGAAAATACAATTTCGGAATATATTCGGAAAATTTTTGGAATATTTCGGAATATTTTCGGAAAAGTTTCGGAAAATACAATTTCGGAAATTTTTCGGAATTTTCGGAATTCTAAAAACAATTCCGATTCCGATCCGAATTTTTTCGGAATTTTCGGAATTCGGAAATTCGGAATGCATATTTAGTTGCCAAAATCGAAATTTTTCGGATCGGAATCGGTCAGAATCGGAATTTCCGTTCCAAATGACACCCCTAATTCAGACCGTGGTTACACCCTTGGATCCCAATCTCAAAATTACTACTGTTCCTTTCAATGGCCGAAATTACTTGAAATGGTCACAACCGGTAGAACTTTATCTGAAGGCACGCGTGAAGATGAGACATTTTGATGGGTGTGTTACAGCCCCTTCCACTACTGATCCATGATATGTCAAGTGGGAGATTGAGAACTCTGTTATCATGTCTTGGCTCATCAATTCTATCGTTCCTGAGATTGGTGAGTTTTTATCGAATGAAGACAGTTAGGGCTGTTTGGGATACCGTTGCTTCCACTTTCTCGTGAAGGGGGAATTATGCTTAGGAGTTTGAACTTATCCGTTCCATTGACCGTTCTGAGCCGGGTGATCTGACTGTCACCCAATACTACACCTTCGTTACTACTAGCTGGGATAGAGTTGACCACTTACAGTCTTTCCAGCTGGTCTGTACTACCGATGCAGAGGACTACTTGAAGTTACTTGAGAAGCAAAGAGTCTTCAAATTTCTTTAGGGGTTTCATTCAGATTATGATGTTGTTCGTTGTCGGGTTCTTGGGATAGATGTTCTCCCTCCCCTTCAGGAGGCCTTTGCTTATGTTCAGAACGAGGAAAGTTGTCGTTCTATTATGCTTCCACTTGCCTCTACCGCCGTCGACTCCGTCAGATTGACCTGTTGTGATTTGTGGTTATTGTCATCGGCCCCACCATACTCGGGCAAATTGCTGGAGCCTTCATGTACGCCCCTCTGGTGGTTGGGGAGGTCATGGAGGCAGTCGTGGAGGTCGTTCAGGTGGTCGAGGAGGCGGTGCTCGTGCTCATCATATCGTTACTATAGACTCTACCACGGTGATGCTGCTCGTACCTCTGATATGTACTCTTTATCTCCTACTGAGCTTGATGCTCTCAGAAACTTGATGGCTTGGTGTACTTCCTCTACAACTACTAGTACTTCATCTTTTGTCTCTTTCTTTATCAAGTAACATTGTCACAGCTGTAAGAGCTTTTTTGTCTCTTTCTTTATCCCATTGGATTATAGATTCAGGTGCTTTTGACTATTTGTCTTGTTCTTCTGAGCTATTTTGTGATTGTAAGCCCTGTTCAGGTCAGGACAAAGTTCGATTTGCCGATGGTACCTTTTCCTCCATATCGGAGAAAGGTCTTATTCGTGTCACTCCCTCTTTATCCTTGACTTCAGTTTTACATGTTCCTAGTTACTCTCATAATCTTTTATCCTTGAGTCGTATTACCCGTGATTTGAATTGTTTGTAACATTTTTTCCCGTCTCATTGTGTATTTCAGGATCTTATCACGAAAAGGGTGATTGGCAGTGATAGAGAGACATAGGGGCTTTGCATTCTGGATGAGGGAGAAAAGCTTGCTAATGCTGTCGTTTTGAACAATAAAGCTGAAGATTTAGTGCATTGGCGATTTAGCGATTAGGACACCCATCTTTTTCTCTACTTAGATATATGGTTCCTTCTCCTGTTACGAATACAAGTATTTCAAATTCCAATTTTTTATTTATTTAATTTTTTTTGTGATGCATGTGAACTTAGAAAACATTTTTGAGCTTCTTATGCTCCCAGTAATGCTAAAAGTTTAGTTCCTTTTGCATTAATACATTATGATGTTTGGGGTCCTTCCCGTATTGTGTCCTTGAAAGGTCATAGATGGTTTGTGTTTTTTATAGATGATTATTCCCATACCACGTGGTTGTATATGATGAAAGAAAAGCGGGAAGTTTTTTCTATATTTCTAAATTTCCACAAAATGTGAGTACCCAGTTCGAGGTGGTGGTAAAAATCTTAAGGTCTGATAATGGGAGTGCGTACATTGATTCGGGTTTGGGTCAGTACTTCTCTTCTCATAGAATTATCCATTTGACTTTTTGCACTGACACAACAAAATGGAGTGGTTGAGCGTAAGAATCGTCACCTTTTAGATATTACCCGAGTTTTACTTTTCCAGGTTCAAGCCCCTCGTTCTTATTGAGGTGATGCGGTGTTCACCGCAGTTTATCTTATCAACTATCTTCCTACTTGTGTGTTGGATAAGAAAACACCTTTGAGGTTCTTTTTCACTCTTCTCTCTCTTCATTCATCCCTTCCCGTGTTTTTAGTTGTGTATGCTTTGTTCATAACCACAGTCCAACCCGTGGCAAATTAGATCCTCGTGCTGTTAAGAGTGTGTGTTTGTTGGTTATTCGCCCACTAAAAAAGCTTACAAGTGCTACCATTCTCCATTTAGGAAATGGTTTGTCACTATGAATGTCACATTTCACGAGTCACAGTCTACGTTCTTGACTCTCTAATAGCTCTTCAGGGGGAGCCGAGGTGTGAAGAGTTGCCAGTTTTGCCTATGATGATTGTGGTGGAGCTAGAGAGAGTTGAGGGAAAGGAACCCGAACTCGTAGTAGAGAGAGTTGTTGAGCTGGAAATAGAAAGAGAGAGGGGTGAGAGAGAGCCTGAAGGAAAAGAAGAGGTAATTGAGGGGCCGAGGGAGAATGAGTTGAGGGTTTATTCCAAGGGGATATGGAGTAAAAGAATGACTAGAGAGACTCTGAAAGTTAGTACTGCTCCTGTTCCTCCACTCTTATTGCCATTGTCTCTAAGTGATGAAGATTCAAATAATTCCTCTCTCTCTCTTGACTTAGATGATTTAGATGTTCCTATTACCCTTAGAAAGGGTGTACGATCCTGTACTCAACATCCTATAATCTAATTTTGTGTCTTATTCTCATCTTTCTCCTTCCTATAAAGCCTTCCTTTCAAAAATTTCATCTGTTAGTGTTCCTAGTTACGTACAGAAAGCTTTTGCTGATCTCAAGTGAAAACATGCCATGATTTAGGAGATGAAAGCTCTTTGAAAGACTGGTACTTGGGAGTTGACCATGTTACCTAAAGGAAAGACGACTGTGGGGTGCAAGTGGGTATACACTGTGAAGCATCGGGCTGATGGTTCTATTGAGATGTATAAAGCTCGGTTGGTGGCAAAAGGATTCACTCAGACATACGGGTGGACTGTGAGGAGACTTTTGCTCCAGTCGCGAAGATGAACTCAATTAGAATCCTCCTTTCCTTAATAGCTAACCAAAATTGGTCACTTCACCAATTTGATGTGAATAATGCCATCTTGCATGGTGATTTAGAAGAAGAGGTTTATATGGATATCCCTCCAGGGTTCGAGGACTCCAAGACAGATGATAAAGTGTGTAGGCTTAAAAAATCACTGTATAGCCTCAAACAGTCTCCTAGGGCCTGGTTTGAGAGATTCACACATGCTATGCTTCGGTTTGGTACAGATAGTGTCATGCAGATCACACGTTCATCAAACATTCATCGCAGGGTAAGAGGGTTTGGGTATAGATTGAGTTTGAGATTAAGGACTTGGGGACTTTGAAGTTCTTTCTTGGGATCGAACTTGCTCGGTCCAAATATGGGATTTTTATTTCCCAATGGAAGTATGTCCTTGACTTGTTGAAGGAAACAGGGATGCTTGGCAGCATAGCTTGTGGTACACCTATGGAGCAAAATCAAAAAGTTGGTGATAACAGAGCGTTGTGGGACGACCACATATATATACTATATTTACACATATACCTTTTAACATAGCCCAAGGTATTTGTGAGCTACTGTGGATCAAGTCATGTTGAAGGACTTGAAAGTTGAACTGGAAGATTCTATGAAGTTATATTGTGACAACAAAGCAGCCATTAGTATAGCTCATAACCCTATTCAGCATGATAGAACAAAACACGTGGAGATTGATCGACACTACATCAAAGAAAATATTAGTAGTGGTACTATTTGTGTTCCCTTTGTGAAGACTTGCAATCAAGTTGTTGATGTTCTTACTAAAGCCGTTGCGAGTCGACCGTTTCATACTATCCTAGACAATCTGGGCATGAGAGATATTTTGTATCAGCTGAGGGGGAGTGTTAAGAGTTATTTTATTTGTTATGTTTTTATTTAGTTATAAGTCTAAGGACCTGGTTGTAATATTATTTTCTTCTTCTCTTGATTAATATAAAAGGGCTGTAATTAATTGTTAGAACTCAAGCGTTACCAAAATATTATTGTGACATTCACCTACCATGAAACTTGCAAGTATTGATTGGTGAACTGTTAGGGTTAACAGAGGAGATAAATCAAAGGGTTAAATGCATATTGCACCCTCAAACTATACCTTGTTTGGCACTTTGGTCTCTAAATTTTATTTATTTATTTTGTAATTTTTTTTTTTTTTTTTTTTAGCTTTTTGGTCTCTCAACTAACATTTTGTGGCAGTTTGCCCCCTCTGTCACTTTTAGCGTCACTTTTGGCGTCATTAAAAGTGACTTTTTTGGGCAACTGCCACAAAATGTTAGTTGAGGGGCCAAAATGCGGAAAAAAATTGTTAAGGGACCAAAGTGCCAAACAGGGTATAGTTTGAGGGTGCAAAATGCATTTTTACCCTAAATCAAAAGTTTTGATTTCATTTATTGGACAACTTTAGGAATATTTATACATCTATATAGGTTTTTGTATCATGCTGGAAACAGAACTATCTGGATTTTTGGAATATTGGTTTTTAGTTTACTAAGATTTTGTAACGTTGCGGTATTTGATTCAGTTTTCATTTTCATTTTTTTAGTAAGTTCTCGTCAATCTTGAGATCAAAAAAGAATGCAAAAATTGGAAACTGTTGAATTGGAGCGTCCAACCCAAAACCAATTGACAATGGGTGGAGTAGCCACTTGAACTTATATATTGAGTAGCAAGGTTATAAGTCTCTGATGTGGGACAATCTCAACAGAAACCAAAAACCACAACTTTGCAAAACAGACCCTAAGTTTCATTGATTATTATTTTGCTAGATTCAGAATTGTAGGTGTCCCATGAACTTCTGGCAATCAAGTTGAGCTTCATTACATTTCTGTCCATTGTTCAATCGTAATATACTGTATACTAGGAAATCTTCCCCATCTATCTGCGTTTTTATTTCTTTTATTTTTTGTTCATTTGTTTTTCGCGCTTGTTAATTTCGTTGTTGGATGTTGAATCTTTATAAACATAGCTATGCATTTTAGCAGGCAATGGCAGAAGAGAAATTCAAAGTTTGTGTTGATGCATACAAATCATTGTGCATTGCTCTCTCCTCAGCTTAAGATCTAAACTATGATTCTAATCCATACAACTAGGCACATTCTCTTCAATGGAACTACAGCAACAGCATAAAGGTTTAAAACAAAATTTATATATTTGTTTGTGTATTATTATTATTATTATTATTATTATTATGATAATATCTTCGCCATATGTTGCAAGTTCAAATTGTTAAAAGAGCAATGTTAGGTACACCTAAACGAGACACCCAAACTATCCACCTGCTGATGTGGACTTCCAAAGTTATTCATCAGTTATCAAACAAAGTTCGAATTAGTTTCAAAACTAGCACAACATATCAGTAGGTGAATAGTTTAGGTGTCCCTTTTAGGTGTACCTAGCATTACTCCATTTTATGAAGCTTATTGTTGAAGAAATTTAATTATTTACTGAGATATTGGCCTTCCCTCTCAAACGAAGTCGAAGTGCTTTATAATTTTGGTTATTGTTTAAGACTCTGTGTGGTTCATGTGTTTAGTATATGAAAAGAAAAGAAAGCAATGAGAATTATTATTTATTTATTGTTTTTTTTTTTTTTTTTTTGTTTCTTTGTTTGTTTGTTTGTTTTTTTTTTTTGTTTTGTTTTGTTTTGTTTTTTTTTTTTTTTTGTGGCTTTAAGGGAAAATAGCAAGGTAGAGAAAATATGATGAAATGAAATGAAATATTTTGTATTGTGTGAATCACTTATGTTCCTCTTTTCTTTAGGTTCTATAATGTTTTGACAAACTTTAGGCTCAAATACATTTTAGCACCTTCATTTAAAAAAAAAATAAAAAAAGTATTTTCAGCCTTATATTATCTATTGCATCATTTAAGGCCTCAATTTTTAAATCGATTTCAGTTTGGGACAATCGTTGATAGATATGCCTATTAGAGAGCTTAAATAATTGTCCTCAATAATTGTCTTCGTCAAAATGATTTGATTGTTCTCAACTAGGACCCCATGTAAAAATTAAGGGCCTTAATTGATGCAATTTATAGTAGACGATCTAAAATAAAATCTTGAGAAAATATAGGATACAAAAGTGTATTTAACCCAAAACATTAATTTTTAATTTTATGTAAGCATTAAGGAGAAAAAATGGAAAATAGTGCATAACTTGTTTCCTTCTTGTTTTCCATTCACATCATTTTCCTTCTATTAAATGCAAACCCAATAGAGCCTACTAAAGGTGTTGCTCCTAGAAAATCTCCAAAGCATATAAAAAATTTGCTTTGCAGCAAACTTAGCTATGCCAACTGGGATTGTTTTGCTCGAATAGGTACATCAAATGCATAAGGCAAATATGATGTATGAAGCAAATACAACAAATTTTGTTGTATTAAAAAGATGCAACAAACTAGGAATATAATTTAAGACTAATTTATTCTAGAGGATAAAAAAGGGTGCTTTAGATTTTAGTCCATCAAACTCTCTACTTATCTAGAAATAGATCCATTTTAAAATTGAATCTATAAATTAGTTCCTCACCTATTTTAAGGACACAAATACCCCCACTCCTATAAATAAGGGTTTTCAAATTTAAAATCGAGATTTGTTATATATATATATATATATATAGAGAGAGAGAGAGAGAGAGAGAGAGAGAGAGAGAGAGAGAGAGAGAGAGAGAGAGAGAGAGAGAGATACCCCCACTCCCATAAATTAGGGTTTTGTAAGTCAAAACCTAGATTTGTTATATATATATATATATATATATAGAGAGAGAGAGAGAGAGAGAGAGAGAGAGAGAGAGAGTTAGTAGAGAAAAATTATGTACGAGAGGAAAAATAGTGAGAAATTCCTCACTTTAAAATACATTACAGACCATAAGTGAGAAATTCCTTAATAATATAATACGAAATTTTATATATATTATCGGAGAATTACTCACTTCTAACCATAATGAGAAATTTATCACTTTAAAAGGCATTCCTGACCATAAGTGAGAAGTTTTGTCTATTATGGTGAGAAATTATCACTTCTAAAATTTTTGATGAAAGTGTGTAATGTACTAATAAAAAATTCGAATGCTCTAATGACAAATTTGTCATTTACTAATGCAAAATTTTCACCTTTTGGTGAGAAATTCTCTGTTCTAGAATTTTGATGGAAGTTTAATAATACAAATTTCTCACAGTTTTGAATGGATTTGAAAAGAAAATTTCTCACAAAAAAAAAAAAAAAAAAAAAAAATTCAAAAAAACAAAAACTCTTGAAGATGACCCCAAAAAGTGAAGACTTTGAAGATGACCCCACCGTGATTCACAAACTCTTGTAACACAATTGGGGGTTTCAGTTTGTTCAAACCATCACGGTTGAACACAAGAGACATTTTATATGATTTTGCACTCCCGTTGGTGACCAACGGCTTCGCAATCACCTAAACTTCAAATCTTCACCACATTATTCCAGATCCAAAAGTGTATCTACATCATAAATCACAATCTGCTTTGAAATCCCAAAAAAATCACTCTTGTTCTCAATTGCCAACTCTAAAACCACCTGAAGCATCAAAACTTGATTGTCAACGCGTTAAGGGTTTTGAATCGCGTAATCCTCACCGTCGTGATCGATTGGAGACTTGTGCATGGTTCTTGAGTCGCCAAAGATGAAACGACACCGTAAATGTCCATTGTAGTCATCCGATTAATGTTATTAAGGCCTTTGGTGGAGATGATTGTGATATCGAGAGGACGATATGCCATTGTCGATTAGTGAGATTGAAAAGGCAAAGTGATGGAGAGAGAGAGAGAGAGAGAGAGAGAGAGAGAGAGAGAGATTCAGTGGTTGTTGTAGAGAGAGAAAGTAAGGAGAATGGAGATCGTTAGAGATACAGAGTGTGAGATAATAAGAGAGAAATAAATCTTGCATTTATTTGGGTTTCAATTTGATATCCCTAATTTTAAGGTGATGGTATATACACACACATATATATGGAATTAGATACATTCCCAATATTATTACGCTTCTTGTTAATATCTTCTGTCAAGTACAATCAAGAGCATCTCCAACCAGTCACGTGTCCACGGGTCCAAAGGCAGGAAATTTATTTTCCCCTACTATGCCACTATGAGGCATGACATTTTGAAAGGGGTGTTTTGAGAGTATATTTTCAATACTCAAATGGAAATTATAACCACTTAAGGATGTCATCTTCGTCAGAGCTAAGAGTGGGACCTCCTAGGCTCTTTGTTGTTGGCTCAGACCAGTTGGTAATTACCATGATCAAACTCTTTGATCAGTAAACTAACCAACTGATCAGTTAACGTTTACTCCACTATAAAACGATAACTGAACTCCAACGCAAAAGAACATATCCGAAGCGATAACTAGACTTGTATGGTGTACTAATGTCCCTCTACCTTCAACATTCGTAATCATATTCAGTTAGTCGGATAAATGATTACTGTAAACCTGAATCATGATTACTTCTTGTATTCCTTGAGTCTCATTCATCTCTCATGATGACCAAACATGTTGATAACTACTTATTAACAAGACTGCAGTTCTCAGTAATCAACTTGGTGACATTCTTAAGGGAATGCTTACTCTTTATTAGAGGGTAGATTTTATCTTGATAATATATGTTCACAACTCTATGAACATGGCATACCCAAGATACCCAGGTGTTGATCTTTAAGACATCACTGATTGATAAGTCAAAGTAGCCATATCCACAGTCTGTGTTCATAATCATCTCAAGATTGAGAACACGTACCTTATACAAGTTATGAGTTCCTATCGACTGTTAACAGTCTTAATACACTAGAAGCACTAGCATATTAAATAAGAGATGTACTTTAGTGATTGAGATTCATCAGTCCATCCAATGGTAGTTAATCATACTACAGTGTAAACCTGATGAGATATCCAGTCTCATCATCCACTGTGACATATTCTAAGTATCAAAGAATAGTAATTTGTATATCACTTGTATGTATCTCATACACACACGAATTACTTACTATTATACTTGAGGATCGACAATCATCTCATGAAAGAAATATACATAATGAAATGTAAAGCTGATATCCATATATTAAAATGTCAATGTCGTATACATAAAGTAATGGTTTGAGGGCACAATCCGAACAAACTCCCACTTGTACTCATAACCATTCAGAACTACATATGAGACCTAGACTATCTAGATGACGATCAAAGACCTTCTGCAGTAAGGCCTTTGTAAATGGATGTATAAGACTGTCAGTGGTGGCAATCTTGGTGACAGTCACATCTCCACGTTGAACAATATCTTGAATTAGATGATATTTTCGCTCTACGTGCTTTCCCTTTCCGTGGTTCCTTGGCTCCTTGGACTGAGCCACTGCCCCACTATTATCACAGTATAGCGTAATAGGTGACAGCGACGCTGGTACCACCCCGAGCTCCATGAGGAACTTCTTGAGCCAAATAGCTTCCTTTGTGGCTTCACAAGCAGCCACATACTCAGCTTCTGTAGTTGAGTCTGCAATGTATTTTTGCTTAATGCTCCTCCAACTACTAGCACCACCTCCCAAGGTAAAGAGATGTCCGAATGTCGACTTTCTTGAATCTTTATCTGACATAAAGTCCGAGTCAATGTATCCCTATGGAATTAACTCACTACCGCCATACATAGCCATATAATCTTTAGTTCTAGTCAAGTACTTAAGAATGTTCTTAACGGATGTCCAGTGCTCTGGACCAGGATTCGATTGATATCTACTAACTATGCCAACAATAAAGTAGATATCTAGTCTAGTGCATAACATTGCATACATGAGACTTCCCACTGTCGAAGCATAGGGAATTCTTGCCATGCGTTTCCTCTCCTCCTGTGTTTTTGGACACTAGTCCTTGGAGAATGCTAAACCATACCTGAAAGGTAGTAAACCTTTCTTCGAATTATCCATTGAAAACTTAGTTAATACCTTATCAATATAACCAGCTTGAGATAATCCCATTATCTTTCGCTTGTGATCCCGACAAAGCTTTATCCCAAGGATATAGCTCGCCTCTCCTAGATCCTTCATATTGAAAGTACTAACTAGCTATCATTGACAATGTCACTATATCGTTCCCAATGAGTAGAATTTCGTCAATAGAAAGAACAAGAAAAGCCACCACTTTTCCTTCACACTTCTTGTATACACAAGGCTCATCCAGATTCTGTATGAAACCAAATGATTTGACCGCTTGGTCAAAACGAATGTTCCAACTCCTGGATGCTTGCTTAAACCCATAAATGAACTTTTGTAACTTACATACCAAGCTACCTTTCCCACCAGCTATGAACCTTTCTAGTTGTTGCATATAGATGTCCTGCTCAAGATTGCCATTCAAAAATGCAGTCTTGACGTCCATCTACCAGATCTCATAATCTAGGCATGCAACAATGAATAAGAGTATTTTGACGGACTTGAGCATTACAACCGGCGAGAAGGTTTCCTGATAGTCAATGCCCTCCCTCTGAGTATGGCCTTTCACTACAAGCCTTACCTTAAAGGTCTCAACCTTTCCATCAGATCCTCTTTTCCTCTTGTAGACCCACTTATAACCAATGAGTTTAATATTGGTAGTAAGTTCTACAAGATCCTAGACCTGATTAGAATCCATAGATTCCGATTCAGCCTTCATAGTTTTAACCGAATTAGCTGAATCTACATCAACCATTTCCTCTTCGTAAGTGGTAGGATCAGATTCAGATTCTTTGGAGACAACTTCAAAAACTTCTCCTAAGAACATGTATCTTTCAGGCTGATTGACCACCCTCCCACTACGATGAAGTACTGTGGACCACGAAATGCATGTTGAGGGGTGGGTCCTGGCGTTCTCCCTCGATAGTGTCCCGGGACGGATCCCAAGGAGCACACTTCAGGAAAAACTAGGACTTCCTCACGCGATCCTAGAGATAAAGAGTCGCCACCTAATTTTTTTTCGGGAATTAGGAAACCTAAGTTTGACTCGCCCAAAATTGAATAAGGTTACTCGCCCTTCATTACTAGAAATTAGGTTCGGGGGTCTTAGTACGAGAGGGAAATGAGCCCAAGTAGGACTAAAGCACCCCCTCCGCGCCCTACCGAACGGTAGGCCTTGATTTAAATATCCTTGTTCTTAATTCATAATTAGTGTTGTTTTCTCAAACATACTAGATATATATACATGTCAAAAAGGGAACATCTAAGGAAAATCATGTCAAGAGATTAAATCAAGTAGAAGTCGGATCCACATGCCCGGGACCGATGCAAATAAAGGAAACATGTCATGGTATGCAAAAAGGAACGAGAAGACTTACATTGAGTTGACTCAAGCGGAGTTGCAAAAAGAAAAAAGAAAGGAAACATGCAATGCAATCATGCAACAATCCTAGATAAGATGTCTCTAACATATAATCATATAAACGGGGACTATCCTAAAGGAATTGTGTGGTTGAAAACAAAGTTGTAAACCTAGAAAAATTTTAAGAGAAGGGAGAGAGATAGTACACGATATATAGGCACTAAGCTACATGTAGACGAGGTAAACCCACAAATTGAAGTCCGGATCTACGACATTCAATTCTCTGTAGTAAGACACTAAGAAATACCCAAGCATTACAAAAATACAAACAAACAAATGATATGCATGATAAACAAAGAAAACATGTCATTAATCAAATTTCCAGATTCAGCAACCTCTAATGAATCCTATCAAAAGTGATCTTGAACATGAGCTGGGTTAAAACCCCTTTACAGAAAGTTAGATACATGTCTTAGGATATTCCTCCAAAAAGTAGAACCTCTTTACCATTTTTGAAGTTCAAGAAATAAAAGTTTTGGGAACAGTGGACCAGGACTGTCCACTATTCTTGTAAAAATCATAATTAATTCTACAAAAATCATTTGAAGCTCTATTTGGTGTCAAAAGAAAGCTATTTCATTGTAGTTTATGAAAAAAATAATCCCATGGACATGTCATGATCTTAAGTTTTCTAAAAGGTTGTTTTAAAAAGACTCTGTTATTCTGGAAGTTTGGTATCATTTGACAAATGAATGCAAAACACAATAGAAGTATAATAGAAGTTCATGAATCATGTTAATCAAGTTATTCTAAGCTTTTAATCTCTTATCCATTTATCCTAGATGATTTCTAAACCAAGTTTTATTCATCAATTGTTGTTGAGTGATCAATGTATGGCCATTTTGTATACATAATCATAATTGTAGTTAAATCTAGAAAATTCCAGAATAGTTGTATCAACTTTAAACGCTTAGAAAATGATCTTAACTCGATCGTATACTCACGATTTTACATCGGCATATAGATACATGAGGTACGAATCATCCCCAAAAAGCGGAATATCGATAACTATTACAGCTTTTATGAAATTCAAACACAAAGAGACTATGTTCAAATCTATCAACCTATATCTCAACAATTTCTAAAAATAGCATATGGATCCTAGAGGTTCTCAAAACGGACAGAATGAAAGCTAATTCATCAAAGTTTAACCAGAAAATTTGAAATCCATCAAACTATGGGTTTTGATGGACCAAATCTTGTGGACAAAACCAATCTGTTTTTATGAATTTTATCTAATTCATTTTAAAGTGTGAGGAAAACATCTTAGGTGATGATTGAAGCTTATTAGAGAGATCAAACTCATAGATCAACTTAATTATCATGATTCCCAATCAATTTAGCCCTCATGTTCTATGAAGAACTTTAGATCATGTATCGAAGGGACTTACAAATATCCTATTAGAGATGAAATTCAATAGGAATTCTAGGTAATAGGAATAATCAAGAGATAGGTATGAACATAGGACTCATCCTTCTCATATATGATACTTTCAAACCATCATAGAATTCAAAATAGATAAATATATATAATCATGTATGCATGGATCTAAATTGAACAGAAGAATGAAATCAAAATTGAAAATCAAAGTGAAAATCAATCTAATTATAGGTTAAAAATAAAATTAAAGAGACTTGGATCTAGCTATGTGAGTGTGTGAAGAATAAGAGAGGAAGAAGATGAGTGTTCTAGCAAAGAAAAAAAAACTAAACTAGATCCAAGTCTTATAGATCCATATATAAGAAATAGGAATTAGAGATGAATATTGATGTTTACCTCTTAGAGGATTCTCAATTATATGATCGAAGTTGATTTGAAGAATCTTATTCTTAAGTGTGCT
This sequence comes from Hydrangea macrophylla, assembly GCA_033977485.1. NCBI lineage: Eukaryota > Viridiplantae > Streptophyta > Magnoliopsida > Cornales > Hydrangeaceae > Hydrangea > Hydrangea macrophylla. The sequence continues at coordinate 40,973,938 of CM066984.1, forward strand.
TCAAGTTCTTCAAGCACTCATCCATGGGAGTTAATGGAGGCAATTGATGTCCAATTGTAATCTAATTATCCTAAGATTAATTCATAAAACATCTATTCATAATTCTCTCTATAGAAATCTCTTAAATTGAAAGTAAGTATATCTTCAAGTATATTCAAAGCTTCTTCAAGATGACCTAAGCTCTAGGTGCTCTCTAGATCTTCCAAGTATAGGAACTAGTATTCTAGTATATTCCAAGACTACTCTAGATGATCTCATATGAGATGCATGAGATCTATATATAGAGTTTTGAAAACTTAACTCCTAAGTTTTAGGGTTAAAACAATGATTTCAGAGAGTAGAAAAGGGCTAAAATTGCCATTTCAGTGCCTAAACGCAGTTTTCAGGCAAATTCCTCGCAGTGGGAGGCTTCTAGAAGAGTCTGGAACTCAAAAAGCTCGTTGGAGGGGGGCACATGTTGGGTGGTGGCTTAGGTGGGACCCGCCACCCCCTAAGTGGGATCCGCCACCTACTTTTTGTGATCCCCTAGTTGCCCCTAAGCTCTGTTTAAAATGTTACGTTCACTGCTTTTCCATATTTTTGTAACAAAGCTTTTTGGTGTCCGAAATCGTTCGTTTACGTACCGTTGGAAAGCTGTCGAGTTGAATTTCAGTATAAAAATATTCCCGAAGGTTTTGAAATGAAAATTGAAGACAAATTGAAGTTCGGAAGTCCTCCGGAACTTTCGTCGTCTTTTTGAAATCAAACGACGTCTTTTCCAAAATTGCTTTTCAATGCGCATCGATTATGAGCTTTTCTTTGAAATTGAAACTCTGGATACCTAGAATACTGTGTTTAGAAAACTTCGTGTTTATATAACCCTGAGTGAATATGAATTATGAGAGACGATTTTGACAAAATCGGGATTTATGCATAGAAAAGGGATTTTCTGAGCTTGAAGTCACTTTCCGAAGTTTGATCTTTTGATTGTGTGGAATCTAGTACCTTCCACGATGTACTTTTCATCATCGAATCCTCCAAGATGTTGTCCACCATAAATCCTATCAGTGTGGTCAAAATTGGGTGTTTACAGTTTGCCCCTCTTTGGCAGAGCTTGTTGTGAACAACGTGAACTGCAAGTGAGTGCCAAAGCTTGAAGGTACCTAATAACCATACTGAGAGGTTTTAGGAAAAATAAAAAATTCGCAAAAATCAAGAAATTCAAAATCAGAGAAAATTAAGAAATCACGAATGCAAGAATGCCATTGCTGGGTAGAGGTTGCTAAATCTAAGCTGTTGCTGGTCGTGCTCTGCTGGAGCTGCCTACGTATCCTTTCCAGGAATCAGAACAGGGCGTAGTTCAAGCGCGTGAGGAGACAAAGAACACACAAACAACAATGCAGATGAAATGCTCCTATCCTAGGATGCTGATGCAGTATGAAAACGTGAATGTGCATGTGCATGTGCCAGAGGAATCGCCCTCAAAGGTTTCCTAGATGCAAAATCTAATGCAAGGGATGCAACGTCTCACTCTCATAGTCGAATGTGTCTAAAGAGAAGTATGCTATCTACATCTTGGATGATTCTTGAAGTCTTTGTCGGAGTCTTTCTTCTGAGTTTGAGGCTTGTAGGTGTCATCTGTATCTTGGATGACTGTTGAGTATCCTTGATGAATTCTGAAAACAACTTCTGATGACTTCTGAAATAACGTCTCCTTAAACCCGGATGACTGATGTAGAGTCCTTCTACTGGAGACGATTTGCTGATGTAGAGTCCTTGAAACAGGTCTCTCTACCGGAAATAAATCTTCTATTCTTCTGAAACATGTCCTTCGGGGGACAAATATTCTGAAACAGGTCTGGAGGCAAATCCTCTGAAATAGGTCTCTTTGCCGGAGACAAATCTTCTGGAGGTCTGGAGGCAAATCTTCTGAAACAGGTCTCTCTGCTGGAGACAAATCTTCTATTCTTCTAAAACAGGTCCTTCTTCTAGACAAATCTTTTGTTTTGATGCACGAATTCTGAAAGATACATGGATTTCGAGACATACCCTACTTCTAGAGGCAACCCGATACACGATTCTGAGATGTACATGATTCTGAGAGATACCCTATATCTGGAGGCGATTCTGATACACAATATTGAGAGAAACCCTTTATCACAAGGCAACCCCGATACATGATTCACGAATTTATGATAGATACCCTTCATCTGGAGGCAATATTGATGTTGAGAGAAACCCCAATTCTAGAGGCAACCCATGGATACAAATTCTGAAAGATACCCTTCATCTGGAGGAAACCGACGGATACAAATTCTGAAATACACACAACTATGAGGGAAACCCTATATCTGGAGGCAACTCACAGATACAAATTCTGAGAGATACCCTTCATTTAGAGGCAACCCATAGATACAAATTCTGAAAGATACCCTTCATCTCGAGGCAACCCACGGATACAAATTCTAAAATACACACAATTCTGAGAGAAGCCCTATATCTAGAGGCAACCCACGGATACAAATTCTAAGAGATACCCTTCATCTGGAGGCAACCCATGGATACAAATTCTGAAATACACACGATTTTGAGAGAGACCCTATATCTGGAGGCAATCCTGATGCATGATTTTGAGATACACGATTCTGATGGATACCTTATATCTGGAGGCACTTCTGATAGTTGATGCTGATAGATACCCTATATCTACTGGGGGTGACAAGCGGGGGTATTTGTAAAATACAACCGCGCTAAAAGAAGAAAATGTATTGATTTAGTTTACAATTCCTTCATTTATCTGCAATTTGAATTATAATGCCAGTTTATACACAATTTGATTAAACTATGATAAGTTGTGTGTTTTAGCTGTATTTTGTGCAGACTACAGTTGCTGTGTGAAGAATTGAAAGATAACGATAAAAGGAAGTGCTGGATTATAAGGAAGACAATTAAAAGCTGAAATACAGAGCTCGATCGATTGAAGACCATTCGATCGATCGAATGTTCGATTGATCGAGAGAAGCTCAAGCGATTGAAGACCCAGAAGTTCAATCGATCGAGACGTGTTCGATCGCTCGAACATGGCTTTTATCAGAATATGCGCGCACGCAGCGGAAGCGGGTTTTTAACCCTAGCATTAGGTTTTAAGTATATATATTCGTATTATGTACGTCCAGAGGACGCCCCCCATTACTTTTATCAGTTTTTAGAGAGAGAGATAGAGAGGTTTCATGTTTTTGTAGGTTTTGAAGGTTGGATATTGCTTTGGGATTGATTTTTTTTCTAGTTTAATACAAGTTTTCAGTTTCAGATTACTTTATTCATTTTCTGCACTTAGTTTATAGTAGTATAATCTGTGAAATACATAATCTTGCATGTTAGACATAGTTATACAACTTGTTTTTATAGTTTGCAGGATTAAAACACAACCAAACAAAACTTTAATGGACTTCTACGTTAAAAACAACACTGTGACACTCCAGACCATGTCTGAGTAGTTCCCAGGTTGGGAGATCACGATGAAACCGTGATCTCAAGCCTCTGCCATGCAGCAGATTAATTTCTGTGTTCGATCGATCGAAGTTTGTTCGATCGATCGGACCAGAAACATTGTCGAGCGATCGAATACAGTTCGATCAATCGAGAGAAGAAGATGTTCGATCGATCGGAAGCGCGTCGATCGATCAAACACCCTTTTTCTTGAGGACATTCTATGCAGTATTTCTAGACTTTCTGTTTTACTGATTTGTTATCAAATTGTCCCAAAACGCTCAGTTTGTCAAAACAGTCTGTGAACTTTAAGCCTTGAAGCATTTTTCTTCAATATATTTTGCAAACCACCCTCAATGCTAATACCATTGAAGGTGAGAGTCTAAACTATTGTTTTAAACCGCTTTTGTGTATTTCAAACTCCATTGTGATGATATAGTCCCGGTCATGAAAGGACTATGGATTCTTTATCCTAAGAGAAATACGAAATACTGTAGAGAGTGTGCTCCATTGAGCTTCAACGTAATTGCATGGTAGATGGCTAGGTCACGGTGGATTCGTGTAATCCCAACATTCCTTTTTAATTAAGAAAAACACATTTTAAATCATTGTTTTAATTAATTAGTTAGTAATTAGTTGATCTAGTTTAATTGTTTTATTTTTAGTAGTTGTTAAACCGTGGAACTTTGTGTTCTGCATTCCTTTAAAATATTGATTTTTATTTTCCTTTTTGAGATTAATTTAAGTAATTAGTTTAACACATTCCCTGTGGGATCGACCTGGACTTAACCAGACTACTACTTGCACGATTACCTACACTTGGGTATAGCACACAAGCGCACACAGAAAAATTCTCGTGTCAAGTTTTTGGCGCCGTTACCGGAGAAGGCAACAAGCGAACGCTTCGATTACCTCAATCTTTCCTTATCTTTTTTCTGTTTTTCTTTTTCTTTTGTTCTTTAGATTAAAAATTTCTTAGGATCTTTCCCTTTATGTCCGATAATTCCATCGAAGGAATTTACGGATATCCATTCTATTCATCCAGTTCTTCTAGTTCTATTAACCCGATAGTTACACCGATCGACTCAATGGATGATAATCAAAGCGAAAACGGTGATAATGTGGTCGTACCAATTGACGATTCACTGTGTCCTTTGTGTGACCTCATGACACCCGAACACGCACCTACGCCGTCTTGTATTATCATTCCACCTCATGCAGGCGAATTCCAATTTCGTAATGGAATGATTCAACTTCTTCCTACCTTTCATGGAATGGAGAGCGAGAAGGCATATCTACATGTCAAGGATTTTGAGGATGTTTGTAAAACTTTCTCACAGAATTGTCCTGTAGACGTAACATGTCTAATGCTATTTCCTTTCACTTTGAAGGATAAAGCAAAAGCGTGGTTACTCACCTTGAAGCCAAACTCCATCTACACCTGACATGCGATGAACACTGCTTTCCTGAAGAAATTATTTCCACATCGCATAACCACTGAACTTAAACGACAAATAAATTCTTACAAACAAAAGAGCAATGAAACATTCACCCAAACTTAGGAGCGTTTCAAGGATTTGCTACTCTCATGCCCACATCATGGGTATGAGAAATGGCGAACCATCAGCTACTTTTATGAAGGGCTAAATGGTGAAATGAAAAAGTTGGTCGAGACCATGAGTTCAGGGCCATTTCTTCGTAAAAACACGGAAGAAGCTGAAGCTCATTTTGAGTGGTTAGCTGAACATGCCCATGAGTGGTCAAATTCAGACGATGTCCCACGCTCACAGATATCCTGTGTGGAAGAGAAGAGTTTATATCAACTAAAAAGTGAGGATCATCTGATGAACAAGTATGAAGAACTAGTGAAGAAAGTGGAAGAGTTGAGAATGAAAGGAGAGAGTCCTAGGCAGTTTTTGCCTGAAGAACCATGCGGCACATGCAACATGCTGGGACATGCTACTCAATACTGTCCCAATGTGCCGTATTTTCAAGAACAACCCCCCATGGAAATGAATGCCATGCAAGGGTATAGGGGGGCGGGAAATTCCTACAATAATTACAACACGCAAAATAATAACAATAGATGGAATCACCCTGAGTTTGATTGGAAAAACAATGCTGGGACCCAAAACCAATTTCAACAACAGCAGCCACAATAATCAATATCAAGGGCAATACAACAGGCAGTCCCAGCCATTCCAACAAAATAGATCAAACAACTACAACAACGCTCAACCCTCACATCATCAACAAGCAAATGTTTACGTGCCACCTCACAAGAAGGTGCAAGAGGAAGATCCACTCTCTAACGCGAATTTAACACAACAGTTAATTCAAATGATGAGCAAAATGTCTGCGACATTAGAGAGGATGGATACACGTCAAGAGGGGTCGAGTGGAACATTTCCTGCTCAACCACTTCCAAACCCAAAGTGATACAACAATGACCCTCCTAATCATGAACAGGCAAAAGCCGTGACTACATTAAAAAGCAGCAAAGTCATAGGGCAAAACATGCCTCATTCTACTCCCGAGGAGTATGAAGATGAGGAAGTGGTGACTAGGAGTCAACCATCTACTCAAGTAGACGAGTCGTCCACTAATGACAAACCATTAGCACCAAATAAGGATGCTCCTAAAGAAGTAGAGGAAGCTGAGAGAAGGCCTGGAAAGGAACCTGTCACTGACAAATTACCTAAATGCCCTTTCCCTGCCCCTTACCCTCAAAGGCTTAAGAAACCCCAAAACGAGGCAAAGAATCAGGAGTTCTTGGAGTTGTTCAAACAAGTTAAAATCAATCTGCCAGCCTACGCTAAGTATTTGAAAGACTTATGCACGGTCAAAAGGAGGCAAAGTGTAAAGAAACATGCTTATGTCGCTTGCCAGCAATAATTCAAAATGAGTTACCTCCAAAGCTTAAAGACCCTGGTACCCCAACTGTCTCGTGTAGAATTGGGAATCAAAGGATAGATAACGCACTCCTTGATCTAGGAGCTAGCGTGAACTTGCTGCCATATTTATTATATAAACAGCTAGGGTTGGGTGAACTAAAACCCACCAGAGTTGCATTGCAACTGGCAGACAGGTCAGTTAAATATCCTAGAGGAATAATGGAGGACGTTCTGGTACAGATAGACACTTTTGTCTTCCCGGTTGATTTCGTGATATTGGATACTGAACCAGTGTCTAATCCATGTTCACAAATCCCGGTGATTTTTGGACGTCCATTCCTCAACACCATCGATGCCACAATCAAAATAAGAAGTGGTATTATGACCATCGTATTCGGGAACATGACCTTAAATGTCAAGATTTTTTCAAATCCCCGACCTGAAGAATACGAGGACGAAGAAGAGGTTAACTTCATTGAAACGGTCATTGAAGAAGAGGCTGATTTTGTAGATTACAAAGATCCTTTGGAGGTAGTTGTGTCACAATTCGACACTACTTATCAACCTAACGATTCTACCCCATTGGACACTGCCCTAAACCATGCCTGCCTCATGATGGAAACAAAGGAGGAAGATAGAGCTGAATGCATGTGGGTCACACCATATGAACCCTTACCTCCAAAAACGAAGTTAACTATACCTTCGAATCTTTCAGTTTCCCGATCTAGAATTAAAGGAGCTTTCGAAAGAGCTCAAATATGCGTTTTTAGGGACTGAAAAGACTTATCCTGTTATAATCTCATCCACACTGAATTCTGAACAAGAGGATAAGTTGATTCAAATGCTCAAACTACACAAGGGAGCATTGGGATGGACTATTGCCGACCTAAAAGGCATAAGTCCATCTATTTGCACCCATAAGATTTATCTGGAGGAAGACGCTAAACCGTCGCGACAAATGCAGAGGCGTTTGAATCCTAATATGCAAGAAGTAGTGAAAAAAGAAGTCTTAAAACTTCTAGACATTGGGATAATATATCCTATCTCTGACAGCTCTTGGGTTAGTCCAACCCAGTTGGTGCCCAAAAAGGCTGGTATAACAGTTATCCCAAACAAAGACGGCGAGTTAGTACCAACACGCATTCCCACTGGATGACGGATGTGTATTGATTACCGAAAGTTGAATACTGTGACCCGGAAAGACCACTTTCCATTGCCATTCATGGATCAAATGCTAGAAAGAGTGGCGGGTCATAAATTTTATTGCTTCTTGGACGGATATAGTGGCTATAACCAAATCGAAATAGCTCCTGAACATCAAGAGAAAACGACTTTCACTTGTCCGTTCGGTACATTCGCCTATCGCCGTATGCCTTTTGGCTTATGCAATGCACCTGTAACCTTTCAGCGGTGCATGTTAAGCATATTCAGTGATATGGTTGAACAATCGAGGTCTTCATGGACGACTTCTCAGTGTTTGGCCATAGTTTTGATAATTGCCTGGAAAACCTAGAGAATGTGTTAGCGCGATGCGAGGACAAACACCTAGTACTAAACTGGGAAAAGTGTCACTTCATGGTGACCAAAGGAATTGTCCTCGGCCACATTATCTCTGATAAGGGTATCCAAGTGGATAAAGTAAAAATAGATATAATTGCAAATTTACCTGTCCCTCGTACAGTTAGAGACATCCGATCTTTTCTGGGACACGCAGGATTCTATCGACGCTTTATCCAAAATTTTAGTGCAATCTCCCGACCACTGTGACAACTCCTAGTCAAAGATGCACCTTTTGAATGGTTGGAAAATTGTCAAATATCTTTTGATGCACTAAAAGATCACCTTACCTCCGCACCGATAATACAGGCACCCGATTGGAGTTTGCTGTTCGAGTTAATGTGCGATGCTAGTGACTACGCCATTGGCGCAGTTCTAGGACAGAGGAAGGACAACAAGCCTTATGTAATCTATTATGCCAGCCGAACACTGACCGAAACTCAAATAAATTATACAACTATTGAGAAAGAGTTACTGGCAATAGTCTTCGCGTTGGATTAATTCAGGTCTTATCTGATAGGGTCCCCAATAGTCTGTTTTACAGATCACTCGGTCCTATCTAAGAAAGACGCGAAACAGAGGCTTATCCGCTGGATACTCCTACTCTAGAAATTCGATATCATTATCAAGGATAAAATGGGAGTAGAGAATGTGGTCGCCGACCATTTATCTCGGTTGACATTCATGGACAACACTGAGTCAGTACCTATAAAAGATGAATTCTCAGATGAACAACTGATGGCCGTCTCCCACGTGCCTTGGTACGCGGATATAATAAATTATCTCGTTACAGGAGAGAACCCGAGCCATTGGTCAAATCAGGATAAAAAAAGGTTCCTCTCATTCGCACGCCATTTCTTTTTCGATGACCCATACTTATTTAAGTATTGTGCTGATCAGGTCATCAGGCGTTGCGTCCCGAATGACGACATAACCGTAATTCTAGCCTCATGCCACTCTGAAGCCTGTGGTGGCCATTTTTCTTCCCAGAAGACCGCACAAAAAGTTCTACATAGTGGATTTTATTGGCCCACCATATTTAAGGACGCCTATTCTTTCTGCAAATCATGCCAACACTGTCAAAAGCTAGGGACCATTTCAAAAAGAAATTCTATGCCCTTAACTCCCATCATCATAATTGAAATATTCGATTGTTGGGGCATAGACTTCATGGGACCATTTCCTAAATCTAATAACTGTGAATATATACTCCTTGCTGTGGAATATATATCAAAATGGGTAGAAGCGATACCGACGAGACGCAATGACCATAAAACGGTAATGTCCTTTCTTAAGAAAAATATCTTATCGCGTTTCGGAACCCCGAAAGCCCTAATAAGTGACCAAGGCAAGCATTTCTGCAATAGGCCTTTGGAAGCACTACTCAAGAAATATGGGGTACACCATACGATCGCTCTAGCTTACCACCCACAAACAAATGGGCAGGCGGGGTTAGCTAACTGTGAAATCAAGCACATATTAGAGAAGACGGTTAGTTTTAACAGAAAAGACTGGGCCTATAAACTGACTGATGCTCTTTGGGCGTACCGTACTACTTACAAGACAAATATGGGAATGTCTCCATATAGGCTGGTGTATGGTAAGGCATGTCATCTTCCCGTTGAAATTGAGCATAAAGCATATTGGGCAACACGCTCATTAAATTTCGACATTAAAGAGGGAGGACATCTCCGAAAACTGCAGTTGGCAGAACTGGAAGAAATTCGACGAGATGCATATGACAATGCCAAACTCCACAAGGAACGGTTGAAGGCTCACCATGACAGAACGATTTTTCAAAAATCTTTCGAGCCTGGACAAAAAGTTTTGTTATACGATTCGTGCCTTCATCTATTCCCAGGAAAACTCTGATCTTGGTGGACAGGACCCTTCATAGTCAAATCTGTCTTTCCATTCGGGGCCGTTGAGTTATTTAATCCTAAGAGCGATGGAAGTTTCAAGGTCAATGGCCAAAGATTGAAACCGTTCTTAGAGGATTTCCAACCCGAGGTCGAGCACATCCAACTGGATGAGCCCGACTATGGTTCAACCTAGAACACTTAAGTGCGTTGTATCAATGTTGTTGTACTTTCTTTTTCTTTTGCTGTTTCTCGTTTTGTTTTGTTCTGTTGTTTATCTTTTCCTTTTTGAGTGTGATCTTGATCATAATCTGCTATTCCAATTTTAGCTCGTGCAGGCTATTCACCATGAGAGATGACGATGTTCACTCGATAGGGTCATGGGCTAATTCAGAATATCAGAACCCACTATGGACTGCTGATGAAATTGCATTCTGCTTATCTCCATACTAAGGGCCAGGAGCTGACGACATCGTTGACTTAACCCACGGATATACCCCATACGATCTTGCGCTCCTCCAAATTAACCCGTTCGAGCATATGGACCTTTCTGGAGAGGAAGGAGAACCTGAAGGGTATGCTGTTGGAGAAGTGGATGACGCACTGTTGGACCAGTGGGAAAATGACTCAATGTGGGAGCCATGGGAAGAGGAGGACTTACAAGATGTGGTGCCCGAACGCCACAATGCTGTTTTCACATATGTTGACGATTTCATAGTCATCCATGTGGTTCCCTACATCTATGAGTATGTCAGTTACTTGTTGTTCAGGCTTCAATGCCCTCTACCTGCCAGTGCACATCGGTCTATCCGGCCAATAGTGAGGTTAACTCTGAGTCACATTCCTTTCTTTTTCTTTTTGTTTTTGCTTTGTTTAATTCTTCTTGTTTGTTCTTTCTGTGCTCTAGTTAATTTATTTTCTTCGTTTCTTTTTGTTTTCCTTTATCAGGAATATCATTATGAAACCACCATTTCCACCGTTGTACCTTCCACATCAACTCTTTCATGGTGTTGGACCATACATAAGGTCCCCGGGAACTCCGCCGCAAGAGGAACATCCGATGCGCAATTACACTCCGTTATCCTTGTCTCCATCCGGATCCCCTGTTGTTGGTGGAATTAATTCCTTAGCGAGTTCAGACTTGCTCGATGATGTCCTCACTGCTTTCCGCTTGTTCTGGGAAAGGGAATCATCAAGTTCAGACTCTATATTTGAAGCTCTGGCAGAGAAGGAGGGTGTGGAAGACGAAATTTTTCTACTTGAAGAATAGTGTTTCACTCCAATTGTTTTATGTCATTTTATATTTTCTTTTATCAATTGGAGTGTATTCTTAGATGAAGTTTTGTTATTTTCAGTTTTATTTTAGTTTTTCTTTTTCAATAAGGTTTTAAAGACAATGATGGGGGCAATATCGTTGCAAATGGATGCTATCATAAAGATTTATTTATATAAATTTGCAATTTTCTACTTTGTGGATGATGTTTTTGGCTTACATGTCATGTCTATGCATTGTTTTATCACTATTCTGTCTGTCCAGGACAATGTTAGTCAGTTGGGGGTGTGTAATTTCTCAATTCAGGGATATTGTAGAATTTCAATGTTCGATCGATCAAACGTATCTCGATCGCTCGAGAGTACCACAACCTCGAGCGCTTGGGGAGGGTTCAATCGATCGAATATTCGATCGATCGAACCATCTCGAGCGATCGAAACCTGTATTTAAACGAAGCGTTGTCTATACACTTCATTAGTCTCTCCCTCATCCCTCCCTCGAGCGATTGAACACAGCGAGCAACTCACGCGATTTTTGGACCCCACTTCCAACCATACCAATTGCGGAGCAACCGTTCTCCCTGATCATCATCTTCATCACTGTCACCCTCTTCTCGGCGCGTCTCTCGAGGGCTAAACAATGAACCCTATCACTGGGTATCACAAAGCCACGCCATTTCACCTAGCCATACCCGACCCTATACCCGAGCACGGGTTCAGAAACGACGAAGACCGGGTATGGTTCACCAGATATTTCCAGTCGCGCAAGGTCATGCTTGAGCGACCCCTCGAGACGGCATGGCTGGCTACTCCTTGGTATCTTGCACGGATACGTGCCATGCCACAGTGGTACACGCTCTTCTCTCAGCCTAAGCTCGTTAATCTATCCTGGATCCGGGAGGCGTGTGCTACGATGATCAGGGATCCGGTTGTTCCGTTCACTCTCCGTTCTTTCTTCCGTGGCCGGGAGTTTATTTTTAATCCGGCCACTGTCTCTGCTGCTATTGGGGTACCCGAGGTACCAGATTGTATTTGTCCGCATCGCCCTGATACACCGCTGCTCTCCCCGACCATTATTATCAGAGAGATCACTAGGGGTGCTCTTCCGAGCTGGGATGGCGAGGCTCTTATTCCTGATGTTTTCCTTACAGATAATTATCATATGCTGCACCTCGCCCTCAGTAATTGCCTCTTAGTGACATCATATCGGGAGAAGATTACAGCGTGGTATGCCCGGGTATTATATGCGATTGGGACACGGTAGCCTGTCTGTTTGCCTCGTCTCTACATTGATTTCATGAGGCACCCCATTCGCTACATTCAGGCCAAGAAGCACCTGAAGGGTGCTTGGGCCATTCATCGGGTTATTGAGCAGGTGGGGTTACTTCCTTTGGCGGATGATATGACTGCTCAGTCTCGCAGCCGTTTTGGTGAGACTGCTTCCCGCCGGTCAGAGGCACAAAATAGGAAGCGGCGGGGCAAAGGCAAGGCGAAAGTTGGAGAGAAGAGGAGGAGAGGAGGAGGCACCGATACTGAGGGTGCTGCTTCTGGGACGCCCACAGAGGCTGAGGAGCATGATTCGGAGGAGGAGTTAGACCCTGTTGAGGAGGTGGCAAGATTTGAGTTGAGACAGCGGTCTCAGGCTCGTACCCAGGGAGAGTCTTCTTCTGCGCCTCTCCCGACTATTCATGAGTTGCTATTGGAGGAGAGAGAGGCCATGATTAGACTTGAGGGTAAGATGGATCAGATGACTACTTTGCTGGAGGCGATCTTGATGCAGATCGGCGTCGACCAGGCAGTTCATGCTGCTTCTGCACCACCCAGCGATCCACCTACTACTGCTCCTACTGTTGGGTTTGTGCCCTCAAACCATTACTTTATGTATGAGACATTAGCATTATAAAATATGGATATCAGCTTTACATTTCATTGTGTATGTTTCTTTCATGAGATGATTGTTTTATCCTTAAGTATCATAGTAAGCAATTCGTGTGTGTATGAGATACACACAAGTGAGATACGAATTACTATTCTTTGATACTTAGAATATGTCACAGTGGATGATGAGACTGGATACCTCATCAGGTCTACACTGTAGCATAATTAACTACCATTGGATGGAGTGATTAATCTCAATCACTAGAGTGTAGCTCTTAGTTGATATGCTAGTGCTTATAGTGCATTGACGGACCTGAGCTTTCCTATTGACGCTTAAGGCTGTCAACAGTCAATAGGAACTCATAACTTGTATAAGGTACGTGTTCTAAATCTTGAGATGATTATGAACACAGACTATGGATATGGCTGCTTTGACTTACCAATCAGTGAGGTCTATAGAAGATCAACACCTGGGTATCTTGGGTATGTCATGTCCATAGGGTTGTGAACATATATTGTCAAGATAAAATCTACCCTCTGATTCAGAGTAAGCATTCCCTTGAGAATGTCACCAAGTTGATTACTGAGTACTGCAGTCTTGTTGATAAGAGTTATCAACATGTTTGGTAATCATGAGTAGTGAATGGGACTCAAGGAATACAAGAAGTAATCATGATTCAGGATGACAGTAACAGTTATCCGACTACCTGAATATGATTACGAATGCTGACGGTAGAGGGACATTAGTACACCATGCAAGTCTAGTTATCGCTTCGAATATGTTCTTTTGCGTTAGAGTTCAGTTATCGTTTTATAGTGGAATAAACGTTAACTGACCAGTTAGTTAGTTTGCTGATCAAAGAGTTTGGTCATGGTAATTAACAAACTGGTCTGAGCCAACAATAAAGAGCCTAGGAGGTCCCACTCTTAGCTCCGCTAGGATGCTTGGAAAGACACTTGAGGAAGCTGTTAAGACAGGTTCGATCGATCGAAGCATGTTCGATCGATTGAAGTCTTCAGGTTCGATCGATCGAAGGTTCGATCGATCGAACTCACTTCGATCGATCGAAGTCTAGGTCGGTTCTGGAAATCTATAAATAGGGCAGCTGCGTTCTGGTAGTAAGTGATCGTCGTTTTTATACGCAGAAGCTGCAGAAACTATCATAGTCTTCCCAAAACCTTCCTATCCTCTCTATTAGGGTTCCCACCAACCCTAGTCTTTCCGGCAGGCATCCGTAGGAGTCATAAGGGTGAAGATCATCTAGTGGAGGCTGCTGGAAGTTGAAGTTTCAGAATTGGGTTCAAGACACTAAGGTATAATTCTTGCACCCCTTGTACGCATCTATGGAATTGACAAGTAGTAGATCCTGGAATACCAAAAGTTTTATAACTTAACCTATTTCCGCTGCGCGTTTAAACTCTAACTTTAAACCACTTTTTCCTTCAATTGGTATCAGAGCCACGCTCGTTTGGATCTATAGATGCGTTTTTGGAACCCTAGTTTTGATTTGCATGTTGATTTTAGAACTGTTTTCGAAACTGCATCGTCACAGATCTGTTTCTGCAGTGTTATCGCAGCAGAATACAAAACTGTGATTGCATAGGATGCAAGGTGGGTTCGATCGATCGAACTTGTTTCGATCGATCGAACATTCTGTTCTCAATCGATCGAACAGTCTTCGATCGATCGAACCTTCTGGTATTCGATTGATCGAACGAAGTTCGATCGATCGAGATAGATACTTTGTCAGGTTCTCTGTTTCACACTTTTAAAGTGTTTTGAAATTAAAAACTTTAATTTTAAAATATTCTGTAAAATTTTCAAATCATTCTGTGATACAGAATGTTCAAGCGATTGAACAGTGTTCAATCGATCGAAGGTTCGAGCGATCGAACGGTCTTCGATCGATCGAACTATGACAGAGAAGTAAGATGCTATTTTTAAGTTCTAATTCAGTATGTAAAGTGTTTATATACTGCGTGAATCAATTAAGTGTTCCAATAGTTACATATATTTGTTATGTATGTGTGGATGTGTGTACGACTAACCCTTTTGCAGCAAAATTAGTCGCTATCTCCCATGGCACCAAGTCGTTTAAATATTTATATTTAAATTGTTTGAGATTGGTGCATGTTGTAATTTATTAATGGTTTGGTTTTAAGGCGTATGTAAAGGGCGCTGCGGCTTCAACCCTACGAAAAGGAAAGTCGCACCGGTTTCCCTAGCCTTTTATTTCATTTTTTGCTATTTCCTTTTTCTAGATAAATTGTAAGCTTCAAAAGAAGCATAAGTCCAATGTAATAGAATTAGAAATTCCATGAAGATGGAGCAAGGAGCCGTTGTCCATCAAGATGGAGCCGGAGGCGACCAAACCAAGAAGGTGTTCTATGGAAATAGAGCCATGGGAGATAGAGGCATTGTTTGAATGCCTATATTTCATTTTAGTTTTTTGTTTTATGTGCTTATTTTGTGATTGGCGTATAATACATTGTTGCATGCACTTAAAACAAGTTTTCTAAAATAAAATTCAAAAACCGTTTTCAACACATTAGTAAATATTGGATGTTTATGGGTAGTGTGTGGAAACATTTTTCAAAAGCAAAATCCTTAATTTACTAAATTTAGTGGGAGAGGGTCTTATCAAAATTACACCCACGATCTTCCATTAACGGTTCATTGTAAGATGAGTAGTGTATTCTGTGTCACCTCGCCAGGGGTGATCATTCCATACGGAGGGTACACTGCTCATTGGTTACTAGATGTGAACTTCCTATGGATAGGATCAATCAGACGTGTTAGAGGGTGACCACCACACGGAGGCGCTACTTGAGACGGTTGTGATTGGATCCTAGTTAATGGTACACACTAGCTAAGCTATGGATAAGGGATCCCACACGGGGCATTATTCAGAAACTTAGAGATCAAATAGGTTCGGGAGTCATGGCTATTTTGCAAGAGTTGCATAGCGGATAAGTCATGATAAATCGAAAGATCGAACATTGACCACCACACGGAGGCTTTATTCTTTCGTTTCGATATTCCGGCGACTTTGTTTTTAAATAAGAGTTTTAAGGGTTCTTTTATTTCAAACTGTCAATTCTGATATCCATATTTATTTTGTTTGTTTGATTTTCAGTAATCATAATGTCTGGATCTGCATTTAGTCCACTTGCCACCATACTCACTCAAAACAAGTTAACTGGAAATAACTACACTGAATGGAAACGTAACCTTGACATCGTTTTAACTGCGGAGGATCACATATATGTCCTCACCACCCCAAGCCCTGAAGAACCCGCGGCAAATGCTTCGGCAGCTGCCAGACGCGAGTTCGACAAATGGAAGAAGTCGAATGGAATGGCCCGTTGTTACATTCTGGCCTCAATGGCTGGTGTGTTACAACACCAATTCCAATCGAACGATTCTGCCAGTGACATTATCACATCCCTGAAAAAGATGTTTGGGGAGCATGGCAGGCCTGCCAGACAGGTAGCCATGCAGAAGATAATGAGTGCAAAGATGTTGGAAGGTACTCCAGTCAAAGAACATGTTTTAAAAATGATTGGTTATTTAAACGAACTGGAGACCTTGGGAGCCAACATCGATGCACAGACCCAAGTTGATATGATCCTCAACTCGCTGTCGCCATCATTCGCTCAATTCAAACTTAACTATAATATGAATCAAATGGATTTTTCAATGAGCGAATTAATGAGTTCTTTACTGGCAGCAGAAGGGGTGATCAAACCTGGGGGCAGCGTTTTAAACGTTGAGAAAAGCGCTTCTTCTTCCCGATCTACACCGAAAGGTAAGAAAGGAAAGAAGAAGGCTGGCACTGGTGGTTCAAGTGTTGGACCAGTCCCTAAGATTGCAAAATCTAAGGGAAAAGGTAAGGGCAAAGGGAAGGTTGGTGGCCAAGGCAAAGGAAAGTGTTTCCAATGCGGTGAGAAGGGCCACTGGAAGAGGAATTGTCCAGAATTCTTAGCTACAAGAGTTCAAGGTATGATTGAATCACATGTGATTGAAGTAAGTTTTATTACGGATACTTCAAACACTTGGTGCATTGATTCTGGTGCGACTAACCATATCTGTAATTCATTACAGGGGTTCAGATCAACCAGGAAATGCAGTGATGGGGAGATCGTGCTTACTCTAGGTTCTAGCGCAACCGTATCTGCGGTTGCTATAGGAGTCGTAGTTTTAGAATTTTCAGACAATAAAGTTTTGATTTTATCAGATGTACTTTACGTTCCTTTAATGAGACGTAATTTAATTTCAGTTTCTAATTTAACGAATAATGGTTATTCTTTTCATTTTGGAACTGAAGTTGTCATTAAAAGAAACAGTTCTTTTATATGTTCTGGTGTTAAATCAAATGGTTTGTATGTGATTACTCCCAATATTTCAAAAGATTCTTGTTTGGAACTTAATAACTCAGTGGTAACTTTACCATCTAAAAGAAAGGAACCTTCCACTAATCCAACAAGGCTTTGGCATATGAGGCTTGGCCATATCAATCTGAATAGGATTGGCAGACTAGTCAAAGAAGGGGTCTTAGGCGACTTGGTTCTCGAACCAATGCAAGTCTGCGAATCTTGTTTGGAGGGTAAGATGACCAAAAGGCCCTTTCCTGCAAAGGGCAATAGGACCAATGCATTGTTGGAATTAGTTCATACTGATGTGTGTGGACCAATAAATATTAGAGCAAGAGGTGGTTATGAGTATTTCATAACATTTACCGATGACCACTCTAGGTATGGATATGTGTACCTAATGCAGCACAAGTCTGAAGCCTTTGAAAAGTTCAAAGAGTTTAGGGCTGAAGTGGAGAAGCAATCGGGCACACATATCAAAGCCATTCGATCTGATCGAGGTGGCGAGTACCTCTCTAATGAGTTTATTGATCACCTCATACAGAATGGGATTCTGTCACAGTTGACTGCACCTGGTACGCCTCAGCAGAACGGTGTAGCGGAGAGAAGGAATCGGACTCTTTTAGACATGACTAGGTCAATGATGAGTTATTCAGAGTTGCCATTATTCCTTTGGGGTTATGCTTTGGAAACCGCTGCATACATACTAAATCTAGTACCAAGCAAATCTGTTCCCAGGACACCACGAGAGATGTGGATTGGGCGCAAGCCTTCTTTGCAACATCTCCGGATATGGGGGTGTCCGGCACATGTGCTCAAAGGAAAGATGAGCAAGTTGGATTCTAGATCGGAAGTATGTTACTTTGTAGGGTATCCAAAGGGTACTTATGGATGGTATTTTTATGATCCAAGAGAACAGAAAGTGTTTGTTAGTACAAATGCTGTTTTCTTGGAGGATGATTATATCATGAACTATAAACCTAAGGGAAGGATAGATCTTAGAGAGATAGAAGGAGAGCCCTCAGTCCAACCCGCAGTTGATAACGATGAAAATCAAGAAAATACCACTTCTTCACCCATTTCCGCACCAGTACCTCGTCGTAGTGGGAGGATTATCAGCCAGCCTGATAGATACATGTTCTTAGGAGAAGTTTTTGAAGCTGTCTCCATAGAATCTGAATCTGATCCTACCACTTACGAAGAGGCAATGACTGATGTTGATTCAGCTCATTGGATTAAAGCTATGAAGGCTGAATTGGAATCTATGGATTCCAATCAGGTCTGGGATCTTGTAGAACTTCCAGCTAATATTAAACCCATTGGCTGCAAGTGGGTCTATAAGAGGAAAAGAGGATCTGATGGAAAGGTTGAGACCTTTAAGGCAAGGCTTGTGGCGAAAGGCTATACTCAGAGGGAGGGCATTGACTATGAGGAAACCTTCTCGCCGGTAGCCATGCTCAAGTCCATCAGAATACTCTTATCCATTGCTGCATGCCTAGATTATGAAATCTGGCAGATGGACGTCAAGGGTGCATTCTTGAATGGCAATCTTGAGGAGGACATCTATATGCAACAACCAGAAGGGTTCATAGCTGGTCGGAAAGGTAACTTGGTATGCAAGTTGCAAAAGTCCATTTATGGGCTTAAGCAGGCATCCAGAAGTTGGAACATCCGATTTGACCAAGCGGTCAAGTCGTTTGGTTTCATACAGAATCTGGATGAGCCTTGTGTATACAAGAAATGTGAAGGGAAAGTAGTGGTTTTTCTTGTGCTTTACGTTGACGACATTCTACTCATTGGGAATGATGTAGCGGCGCTGTCAACGGTCAAGGTTTGGCTAGCTAGTACTTTCGATATGAAGGATCTAGGAGAGGCGAGCTATATTCTTGGGATAAAGCTCTTTCGGGATCGCAAGCGAAAGATAATGGGATTATCTCAAGCTGGTTATATCGAGAAAGTGCTAACTAGGTTTTCAATGGATAATTCGAAGAAAGGTTTGTTACCTTTCAGGCATGGTTTAGCGTTCTCCAAGGACCAGTGTCCAAAGACACAAGAGGAGAGGAATCGCATGGCAGGAATTCCCTATGCCTCGGCAGTGGGAAGTCTCATGTATGCGATGTTATGCACTAGACCAGATATCTGCTTTGCCGTTGGCGTGGTCAGCAGGTATCAATCGAATCCTGGTCCAGAGCACTGGACAGCCGTTAAGCACATTCTTAAGTACTTGAGAAGAACTAAAGATTACATGCTTATGTACGGCGGTAGTGAGTTAATTCCAGTAGGATACACTGACTCGGACTTTATGTCAGATAAAGATTTGAGAAAGTCGACATCCGGACATCTCTTTACCTTGGGAGGTGGTGCTGTTAGTTGGAGGAGCATTAAGCAGAAATGCATTGCAGACTCAACTACAGAAACTGAGTATGTGGCTGCTTGTGAAGCCGCAAAGGAAGCTGTTTGGCTCAAGAAGTTCCTCATGGAACTCGAGTTGGTACCAGCGTCGCTGTCGCCTATTACGCTTTATTGTGATAATAGTGGGGCAGTGGCTCAGTCCAAGGAGCCAAGGAACCACGGAAAGGGAAAGCACGTAGAGCGGAAATATCATCTTATCCGAGATATTGTTCAACGTGGAGATGTGACTGTCACCAAGATTGCCACCGCTGACAATCTTGCTGATCCGTTTACAAAGGCCTTACCACAGAAGGTCTTTGATCATCATCTAGATAGTCTAGGTCTTAGATGTAGTTCTGAATGGTTGTGAGTGCAAGTGGGAGTTTGTTGGGTTTGTGCCCTCAAACCATTACTTTATGTATGAGACATTAGCATTATAAAATATGGATATCAGCTTTACATTTCATTGTGTATGTTTCTTTCATGAGATGATTGTTTTATCCTTAAGTATCATAGTAAGCAATTCGTGTGTGTATGAGATACACACAAGTGAGATACGAATTACTATTCTTTGATACTTAGAATATGTCACAGTGGATGATGAGACTGGATACCTCATCAGGTCTACACTGTAGCATAATTAACTACCATTGGATGGAGTGATTAATCTCAATCACTAGAGTGTAGCTCTTAGTTGATATGCTAGTGCTTATAGTGCATTGACGGACCTGAGCTTTCCTATTGACGCTTAAGGCTGTCAACAGTCAATAGGAACTCATAACTTGTATAAGGCACGTGTTCTAAATCTTGAGATGATTATGAACACAGACTATGGATATGACTGCTTTGACTTACCAATCAGTGAGGTCTATAGAAGATCAACACCTGGGTATCTTGGGTATGTCATGTCCATAGGGTTGTGAACATATATTGTCAAGATAGAATCTACCCTCTGATTCAGAGTAAGCATTCCCTTGAGAATGTCACCAAGTTGATTACTGAGTACTGCAGTCTTGTTGATAAGAGTTATCAACATGTTTGGTAATCATGAGTAGTGAATGGGACTCAAGGAATACAAGAAGTAATCATGATTCAGGATGACAGTAACAGTTATCCGACTACCTGAATATGATTACGAATGCTGACGGTAGAGGGACATTAGTACACCATGCAAGTCTAGTTATCGCTTCAGATATGTTCTTTTGCGTTGGAGTTCAGTTATCGTTTTATAGTGGAATAAACGTTAGCTGACCAGTTAGTTAGTTTGCTGATCAAAGAGTTTGGTCATGGTAATTAACAAACTGGTCTGAGCCAACAATAAAGAGCCTAGGAGGTCCCACTCTTAGCTCCGCTAGGATGCTTGGAAAGACACTTGAGGAAGCTGTTAAGACAGGTTCGATCGATCGAAGCATGTTCGATCGATTGAAGTCTTCAGGTTCGATCGATCGAGAATGGTTCGATCGATCGAAGGTTCGATCGATCGAACTCACTTCGATCGATCGAAGTCTAGGTCGGTTCTGGAAATCTATAAATAGGGCAGCTGCGTTCTGGTAGTAAGTGATCGTCGTTTTTATACGCAGAAGCTGCAGAAACTATCATAGTCTTCCCAAAACCTTCCTATCCTCTCTATTAGGGTTCCCACCAACCCTAGTCTTTCCGGCAGGCATCCGTAGGAGTCATAAGGGTGAAGATCATCTAGTGGAGGCTGCTGGAAGTTGAAGTTTCAGAATTGGGTTCAAGACACTAAGGTATAATTCTTGCACCCCTTGTACGCATCTATGGAATTGACAAGTAGTAGATCCTGGAATACCAAAAGTTTTATAACTTAACCTATTTCCGCTGCGCGTTTAAACTCTAACTTTAAACCACTTTTTCCTTCACCTACCACTTCCATCGTCCCACCTACTACATCTGCTGTTCCACCATCCACCACCGGTCCATCATCTGTCGATCCATCTTCCCAGACTGATCCTGCAGCTTCTACATCATCGGTGTCACCGCTTGCTACGGAGATACCACTTCCACCTCCTCTTGTCGTGGCCGACACATCTTTATCTATTCTAGCTGCCACGACTACGAGTGACCCAGCAGCACAGCCTGTTGCTGAGGGTGGTGGTGGGGATGCTCATGATATTTTTGTTGAGATCTTATCGGACGTCACCGATGATGTCTAGTTTCTGGGGGATGGGTGTTGTTGCTTGTTTTTGTATTTTGGTTCTTGTGGTTGGAGTTGGATGTGTTGGTTTGTTGTTAGATATATTTTTGGATACTGTTGGGATATTTTGTATTGTTGGTTGCTTTATATATTTTATATTTTAGTTGCATGGTGCATTTAATCACTGTTCTGTTCTTTCACTTTATTATATTTCCAGTGATTAGTTCCGTTCTAAGCATGAATCACATGTTCTATATTTCATATTCTTTTGATCTCTGCTGTTTGGAGTTTGTATGCTCTCTGTACAGGTTGTTACAGTTGCCATTCTTATGATGATATATAACAGGTGCTATCTCTCTATCTATTTTTGAAAATCGCCTGCTGAGAACATTGCAATTTTCAGTTGGGGGTGGGATGTAGATAGATAATCACTTGTGCACATTAGCTCGTAGCAATCTGGACCATTTTATCTATTGCGTATGTCATACAATTTCCACTAGCAACTAAAGTAAATTATTAAAAAAAAAAAAATTTCACATTCAACAACTTTGCAAAATTTTCAAACAATTAAGTTTTTGAATTAAATTGGTAGAATAATTTTGATTATTCACTTCTATTTAGCTATTATCAAGTAATGACACAACCATTTTGTTCTCATCCTTTTATGAATTAAGTTCACGCGTTTTTCTAGTTTCTCTAGGATGAAAGCATATGTTGATCATTCTTGTATCCAAATTATTTGCACGTATTGATAGCTATGCAGAAAACTTAAAATAAGAGTTAATACGACTTTTGTGCTTTAAAGAATGAAGTAGTGAAAACTAGTTACCCTTAGCGAGCTTTTGAATCCAATCTTCAATTCTGAGGGAATTATCACATTAAAATTTGAATTGTTTTTCTTGAATATACCGATTAAATTTGTTAAATAGTCTCGAATTCTCTCATTTTGGCTTTTTAGTAGAGGAGAACGTTCAGGATTTACCAACTAAACTCAATGAACATTGACATGTAAAGATTAAGAAGTTGGGAAAATGATTTAAGCCATCGTATTTGCTCCTTACCTTCTCCATTCTATATCGACATCTGTGAATATGTGTTGTTCTTAACCCCACGCCTAATAAATAATGCCGAATCCAGTATGAAATTCTAAATCCCTATTTTCATACCTGGACCTCCATATACCCCTTTGCACACTCAATGTGATTAAATTGTTGAAGTAGGAGGAGGGAATAGTGGTGAGAATGGCTATATATATATAAAAAAAAAAAAGAAAAAAAGAAAAAATGATGATAAATGATGACATATATATATGCGAATGGAGAGTATGGGTGGAATAAAATGAAGAAATTAGTGAACACAGCCACATGCTGAAAAAGTGCAACTTATTACCCCTCTAATTTCTACCCTACTAAATAAAAATCAAAAAGTTAGAGCCTTAATGATTCACAACAACTTAGTTTAAACATGAAAGTGTAATTTGAATTATCCACGGTATTTCGCTCCTCTAGTAAGTGGTATTCCTTTTGTGAGACTATACACTCTAAATGTTCGTCTTTTATAGAGTTGAGTATGAAAGCATTAGTATCCGAAAAATCACTCCTATGAAAGCTTTCATACCATGTGCGATCATTATTAACCAAGTTTCTGTGGGATGTTCATTTTTGAGTGTAATAACTATGTAAAGATTGAGTTGAAACTACCAGTTCTGAGAGTGTGATTGTCTAGACAACTCTAAATAAAGTTGATGTATAGCTGTTAATTTCACACACACACAGATACATGGATGTAATGCATATGTTATTTTTATCTTGGTGACATGAGGAGCATGTGTATTTCTTTCATGGTTGGAATGAGGATGATGTGTTTTGTAGAGCTAAATTCATAGATGAATAAAAAGGAATAGTAAAAGTTATTCTATATCTTTTTGAGCTTTAAAATCGGAGAATTTTGTGGGTATATTCGCTGCAAACCCTCACGAGACAATACTCGTCCACTAGGGGGAACCTAGGGGTTTAACGGCTTGTTGCATTTGCTAAATGCAACCGCGATTCCTGCGAAAGTGAGTTAAATAGTTTTCTCTCTTGTTATTTTAGTTTAGCTAATCTGGATTTAGTTATGTTAGTTTTTTCTGTTACAATGTAGTGTAGCTTGTTTTTATTTTCGCTCTATTGCTAGGGACTAGCAAATCGCTAGTTGGGGGTTGTGACAAGCGGGGGTATTTGTAAAATACAACCGCGCTAAAAGAAGAAAATGTATTGATTTAGTTTACAATTCTTTCATTTATCTGCAATTTGAATTATAATGCCAGTTTATACACAATTTGATTAAACAATGATAAGTTGTGTGTTTTAGCTGTATTTTGTGCAGACTACAGTTGCTGTGTGAAGAATTGAACGATAACGATAAAAGGAAGTGCTGGATTATAAGGAAGACAATTAAAAGCTAAAATACAGAGCTCGATCGATTGAAGACCATTCGATCGATCGAATGTTCGATTGGTCGAGAGAAGCTCAAGCGATTGAAGGCCCAGAAGTTCAATCGATCGAGACGTGTTCGATCAATCGAACATGGCTTTTATCAGAATATGCGCGCACGCAGCAGAAGCGGGTTTTTAACCCTAGCATTAGGTTTTAAGTATATATATTCGTATTATGTACGTCCAGAGGACGCCCCCCATTACTTTTATCAGTTTTTAGAGAGAGAGATAGAGAGGTTTCATGTTTTTGTAGGTTTTGAAGGTTGGATATTACTTTGGGATTGATTTTTTTTCTAGTTTAATACAAGTTTTCAGTTCCAGGTTACTTTATTCATTTTCCGCACTTGGTTTAAAGTAGTATAATCTGTGAAATACATAATCTTGCATGTTAGACATAGTTATACAACTTGTTTTTATAGTTTGCAGCATTAAAACACAACCAAACAAAACTTTAATGGACTTCTACGTTAGAAACAACACTGTGACACTCTAGACCATGTCTGATTAGTCCCCCAGGTTGGGAGATCACGATGAAACCGTGATCTTAGGCCTCTGCCATGCAGCAGATTAATTTCTGTGTTCGATCGATCGAAGTTAGTTCGATCGATCGGACCAGAGACATTGTCGAGCGATCGAATACAGTTCGATCGATCGAGAGAAGAAGATGTTCGATCGATCGGAAGCGCGTCGATCGATCGAACACCCTTTTTCTCGAGGACATTCTATGCAGTATTTCTAAATTTTATGTTTTACTGATTTGTTATCAAATTGTCCCAAAACGCTCAGTTTGTCAAAACAGTCTGTGAACTTTAAGCATTGAAGCATTTTTCTTCAATATATTTTGCAAACCACCCTCAATGCTAATACCATTGTAGGTGAGAGTCTAAACTATTGTTTTAAACCGCTTTTGTGTATTTCAAACTCCATTGTGATGATATAGTTCCGGTCATGAAAGGACTATGGATTCTTTATCCTAAGAGAAATACAGAATACTGTAGAGAGTGTGCTCCATTGAGCTTCAACGTAATTGCATGGTAGATGGCTAGGTCACGGTGGATTCGTGTAATCCCAACATTCCTTTTTAATTAAGAAAAACACATTTTAAATCATTGCTTTAATTAATTAGTTAGTAATTAGTTGATCTAGTTTAATTGTTTTACTTTTAGTAGTTTTTAAACCGTGGAACTTTGTGTTCTGCATTCCTTTAAAATATTGATTTTTATTTTTCTTTTTGAGATTAATCTAAGTAATTAGTTTAACACCTTCCCTGTGGGATCGACCTGGACTTAACCAGACTACTACTTGCACGATTACCTACGCTTGGGTATAGCACACAAGCGCACACAGAAAAATTCTCGTGTCAGGGGGCAACACGAATTCTAAAGGTTTTCTAGTCGGGAGATTCTATGATTCTGAGAGCTGTATGGGTTCTGATTTCACGAATCTGCTATAGTACACCTTTCTTCTGGTGGTGATTCTGATATATGAAAGTTCTTTGCTTGGGGAGATATCTAAGGTAGAAGGCTCATATTCTGGAGGCCCTACTGATTCAATCCGGGACTCATATTGGTGCTTCGACCAACTCAAACATTCTTGCAACATACCGGGCTTATTCTGACCTTCTTCTCGAATATCTTGCTCATATTTTGAAGATTCTGTATTCTGATCCATTTTCTGTATACCCAATAAATTTTTTTTCTGGATGTAATTCTCGAGCGACAGTAGGCCCAAGTGTCCAACACAATCAACCCAAATCTACGGGAGTTCGCTGTAAATCAATATCTCTTGGCTATTTCAAGCTGCGGTGCCCTCTATTCTTAGTGTCTGGGGATTTTTCTTCAACTCTGAATAGTTTTTCATCCAAGATTCAAATTCTCAAGAGTCCTTCAGACCAATTCCAACAAATTTCAAGCACTCTTAAGGCTTATATATCATGATCGGACCAATCCGGGGTCAAAACAAGAGTTCCTAATATCACAATTCTGATTCACAATTGATAGGTACTCAAAAGACCTGATGACCTTGACGAGCTTCACAAATCTTCAACTAATTCTAGCAGATATCCATGCAAGGCACTCTGTTCTATTTCAACAATGGCTCAACTCATCATCCAAGGCCGGTCTTAACATATTTCTATCAATCACTTGACACTTCATCTTGACTAGGATAAATTGATGCAATAACAGTGTTCGGAACTTCTGCTTATATCCACCTTTGGATGCTCTTAGAGTTTTACAATTTTAGATCACTTCAGACCCACACGCTCGAGATTATGGCAGACTAGATGATGACCGACTAGACCAAGACAGAGATTGACAGACATTGACACAGGGAGTTGACACTCTTGACACTGAAATAGAAGTTTGGAGGAGAAAACTCAATTTGCCATAATCTAATGCACATTTGTCATGTTTGACGTGTCTCTTTGCTTTTCATGTGCACTTCTCATCTTAGTGCGATAATACGCAGCTGATAAAGTAATACTTTGAAAATACTCCATATGGATCTCAATCAATCCTTTGCTTTTTTTGAAATGTGCTTTGAATTAGTGTCTTAGCTTATAGAATAAGAGACAATTCATTTCAAATGTTTTCAAAGATATACTTGACAGCTCAGGATTTGCTTTTAATGTGGAAAGGGGGTATAGGCAAATGATGTTTTCCCCTAGTTGATGGGGATAGATGAAACCTTGGGCAAACGCAGTTTGCCCCTAGTACGGCAATGATATCTTGAGGTTCTGGGCAAACTTTCAAAGTTTGCCCCTAGTTTGCAAAGTTCAGGGACTGAGAGCCTGAAAATCTCGCCTACTTATCCCCAAGTGGGAATCAGGTCCAAAGTAGTTCGGCTGAGGTTTGAAGGAAGGTATTTAAAGTATGGCTGAGTGTTTCAGGAGCAGTGACCGAACCGAGTAGGTTTCCTACGCCCAAGTGAGAATCAGGTCAAGCGTAGTTCCTCGAAGGCTGGAGGTTTTGAAAGAGCAAGGTTTCAAGAATTGGGGGCTTTTCTAGCCATATTATCAGACAGACATTTTGAAGCAGGTCACTTGTGGTAAAAGAAACTAAAATATCTCTCTCTCTCTCTTTTTTTTTTTTTTTTTTTTTTTTTTTTTTTTTTTTTTTAACGGTAGTTCTTTTCACTTTTTCATTAGCTAGCCAGTTTTACATTTCTCATCATCATACATCATACATGTTTTTGGAGCAAGATTAGCCCTTCAAATCTTTGGGCTGTACTTAAAGAAATTACAAATCAAAGTTTTGGTATAATTCATGTTCTCGATTTCTTGATCTTCTTCATTCTTCTTCTTCTTCTTCTTCTTCTTTATTTTATTTTCTTTTCTCTCTAAAGTTTCGACCGGCTAGGATCAAGTTCTTGAAAACAACACACAAAATTTTCTTTTCTTTTCTTTCTATGCTCTATCTTTTTCTTAAGCACCATTTCGGGTTTTCATCCTAGCGACCTTCTTCTTTTTCTTTTTCTTCTTTTTCTTTTGTGCTCTAACTTTTGCCTAGGCACCCCTTTCGGGTTTTCATCCTAACGAGCTTCTTTTTTTTTTCTTTTCGAGAGTAGTTCATTTGATATGTTTGGCTACCATCAAGGACAAAGTGTACATGGCTTGTAGGTTAGACAGGTTTGAATGGTTCATTTTTCTGGGCTCAAGATTTTGAAATGGGAAGATCAGGGATTTAAGCTAGTCCCGAGTTACTATCAAGTATATCTTTTCAAAATTTAAGCAAAAGTATCTCAAGATTCTTAAAGTAAGACTAATCAATTCATAACTTTCTTCGGCGTTAGCGCAAAATCAACTTTGATCCTTTCAGGATTCTTTTCAATGCACAAAATTACCAGTAGTGTATTTTTCACAATAATCAGAGAAATGACGTTTTCAGCTTAGAGATTTATTCATTCATGACAAGGCGCATTAGATCAAGAAAATGAAGACTTTATTTCATCACTAGAAGATCAGGATTACAGTACTCAACATAGACTCAAAACACAATTTGACGATAGTCAAACTCGACAACAAGACTTAAAACTGACTCGACTGGACTCGACTTGATCTTAAGTGGAGCGTCACTATGACTTGCTTTTTCTTCTTAAGCATCCATTTGGTTTCAACAAGCAGCTATTTCCAAATATCATCATTCAATCATTTATCTTTAAGCTCTCCATAATGCCCTCTTTAATGTCCCTGCTGAACTTGACTATGTCTTTCAATTACCCTCTGAATCTCCATAAAATATTCAACTGATAACTAGATGGAGGCGGGAATTCGTGGAGAAGGTGTCATAATCCACTCATGTCATGCAGTGGTGAAAGCAGTAATCGATGAAGTTTGCCGAATTGAATCTCTCATAACCCCAATGGAGTCCTCAAAAGTATCCTGTTGTGGATATCGCAATTTTTCTTACCCACAACTTTTCTTTTAAAGTTCTTTTAAATTTCAAATTCAAAAAAAATGAGTCGCCACTTAATTTTTAAAAGGAAAATTAAGAAACCATTTTAAAGCAACTGATCTTTTGTGAAACTAAAGATTAACTAGGTCCGGGGATTATGGAATGAGAAGGGAAGGAGCCCATCGGACTAAAACACCCCTTCTCATCCTATCTCGCGATAGGCCTCTACTTAACATCCTTTTAATTGAATTACTAATCTAAGTATGCCCTCAACTAAAACATAGATATACGTATATATTACACAAACATGTCAAAATGGTGTAAAATTACCAATTTATAAAATATCATTCAAAAGTCACGTAATTCAAGTAGCAAGCAATATGATATGCAATAAAGAACAAGAGAACTTACCCGGGATCCAGCTGCGAATATTAAACGTGCAATGCATGCGATTAAATAAAACCTAGGAGAAGAGTCTCTAATCCACATATATACATTTAAGGCAAAATCTTAATTCTAATGTGTCGCGCATAAAGGTCAAGAAAATCGATAAAATCAAAAAATCAAAATAAATTAAGAGGAGTTCAAAAAATCATACCTTAACAGCGCTGCAAAACAAAGGGTTAGTCCACATGCTATACAAGATACGAAGTTAGAAATAACAACCTTGAATTTCTAGCTTAAATCTATCAAATGTAATTAAATCTAAAGCAACCAAGTCCTAATTATAAGTGTCAAGCCATATGGATGAATATGTACATGAACAAGAATAAATTGTGAAATACTTGATGATTTAGATCACTTAAACTTTGAGTTCAAGCTTAACTAATCATTATTGGGACATGGTTTGAACTTTAACTCATGAAAATATCATCTAAGCTATTACTCATAAGATTGATTAAAACTTGCAGAATTCTGGAAATTGCTGAGAGCAGATCATAACTTTAAAGAAATAAAAAGCATGGTTCCCGTGGCTTGATCTTGATGAATTTTGGACTCAAGATGCCTTTGTGTGTCTAGTTTTTAACCAAAAAAAGAAATCAAAGTTTCAATGGTTTGATCTCCGGGAATTGGACAACAACCAGACATCACTCAGCATTCTACAACCTTCTGTCCAGAGTTCTTGCACGATTTTCTAAAAATAGCAAAAAGATCAGAAATGCTTTGTTCTTTTTAGGGCGACTTCCTAACACATTAATCTACTTAGAAAAAATTATTTTGGGTCACAAATACTTTATTAAGGTTCTGATTTACTTATTTCAAAAGAGTATTACTGTGCTGAAACTCTGGGCAGATTGTAGTGACTTCACAAAACTCATGACCAAACCACTTTAAACATGAAATCTCCTTAAAGCAAAAATTGCAGTGGTAGAACTTTGAGTTAGTGACATTTTCCCGTTGGTTTCACTTGATTCCAACGGTTAGAATTCGAACCAAAAATCTTTGATTAAAACTGGTTTATGAATCCACAGTTTCATTGTCAAGTTCAACTTTATTTGTTAACTTCAATTATTAAATCATGAAGTTGGACTTAAACTAAACCATTTCCTCCTACCATTTGATGGTCATTGGAGGCTAAAGACTTTTATATTTGTAGATTTCAAATGAAGTATGAATAAACTTCATGAAATCTCAAGATAATGAATCTAAACCATGGAGATGGGCTTAGACTCAAACTACTTTCTCCTACCATTTGATGGTCATTGGAGATGAAGACATGACTAATACTCATGAGCTTTCAAGAATCTCAAGAGAGAAGTACAAACAAACATAGCTAATACTCATAGGTTTTTAAGGAATATGAAAGGGGATTCCATGAAACCTTAAGTTAAAGAGTCCTAAACCATGGTAGGGGTTTAGATTCATTTACTTGCTCTTATATAAAGGATGATCAACCTTGACTCTCATGGGGGAGCACAAGCTCACATGGAATCAAGGGATCCAACTCATGAGATTCAAGTGAAGTATGGAGGACTTCCAAGAATCCCAAAGAGAGAAGTATAAACAAAGAGGAAGAAAAGAAGGAACTAAAAGAAAATGCAATTAAAGTTCGCAAGTTCCCTAATAATACTTCTAAAAAAAGGGGTTAATCAAAAGACCAAGTAGTGTTAAGAAGTTCAAAAGAATGAAGAAAAAAAAAACAACTTATGGTTAGAGGATCACCTCCAAACTATCCTCAAAGCTTCTCTCTTTTGAAGATCTTCCAAGCTCTTCTCTCTAGTTTTTTTTTTAAAACTCTCTCTTTTCTCTCTCAAATATGTGTGAGTGTAGTGGTAGTTACTTCTTGTCCTTCCTCCCAAGGAAGATCTTCCTTCTTTTATAGACAAAATTACCAAGTATTCTCAGTGAATTCGGAGTAAAAGACAGGTGTAAATGTCTCATTTGGTGGTACAATACGTACTTCCTAAAAATAGACAGACTGCTACAGAAGGCGGCAGTCAAAAATCCTTTGTGGCAGTCAGTGGATGCCGCTACGGCACTCCGTGAAAGCCGCGGCGGCAGTCCATGACTGCCGCGCTAAATTATTGATTGCTGCATTTTTGTCAACCTTACTTTATCAGTTTTTTTGTTTTTATCCGCATACATATACGTATTGTACCACAAAATACGGACTGTTAAAGAAAACGACAGTCAGAAATTGTCGGCGGCACTCAGTAAATGCCAGTCCGGCATTCTGTGACTGCCGTTCGGCACTCACTGAGTGCCGCATACAACTGCCATGTGCCGGTTTCTGTTGAACTTCCCTTTTTAGGTCTTTTCTTTTGTCCTTTTTCTTAAAAAAACTTATTTTCGAAGATCTTTTCCAAAAGTGATGTTTTATACCTGAATTCTCCTAAACACCTGGTATTTCATTCTGTGAAAATTTTACCGCGTTTGGAGAACTTTCTGAAGAGCTTGGAACACTTTGAATCTTTCGGTCCTTGTCATCATCGAATATGGAGGTGACACTCTCCTTAATTCGACGTTTGGTCAAAATCGGGGTGTCTACACCTGTCTACAGCCATATTGCCTGGCTACTTTGTATGTGATGGAAAAAGTGGTAGCATGTAAACCAATAAGCCAATCCCACTTCAATATGGAAATCTAACAGTAACTGAACAGTAATCCCAACGGGCACAGACCCAACGGATGTCCTCGGTGGTGAGATCGCTTAGCCAAACGAACCAAACCTCAGAATTGCTGAAAAATCTTCGTACCTGCCTCTGATCCAAGGAAGGGATTCTGCAAAGACCGCGAGGATATACCAATAAACTGAGTCGCTCAAGAAGCCTGTTTGTAGCACTAAAGGGGCACCAGAAAGGAGTACTGTCCCATCAGCATGTGCCTGATCTAAATCCATTAGAGTTTCTGCTAGAACTAATATGATAGGGTTTCGTCGAGAACGTAGTCCACAAGCAACTGGTATGAGGGCATGAGATGAAGAGGAAAACAAGAAGTGCAAAATCATAGGCAACGTCAAGGCACCCCATCCAGATATGGAATGATCGAATTGTCCTCCCATGGTAGTACAATAGCGAGCAAATAAGTGGGAAAAATCAATCTCCTGATCAAAAATCATGGACCGGGCAACAGAAGGAGAACAACTGAGAAGTGATGTTAGGCTCTTTGCATATCCAGCCTGAATGGTACGGAAGGATCAGATCGGAGTAGGGGCTGAAATCGAGAATGGCACTGAATTCTTCAAATAGTGGTGAGATCTCCTGATGTCCAAATCGAAATACATGGAATTCTGGATCCTAACATCGAATGTTGGCACGCATAATATCTTCTTCAAATTTCACATTTCTCAACTGAAAAGAGTGTACCAAGGCCAAAATATCTGAAATGTACATGATAAATACCGGTGACCTCATCCATCCATGAGAAAAGAGCCTAAGGATCAAGAGGAGTCATCTGTCCTTAACTTTACTTCTTTCTCCCTCTCTAATTCAGGGAGTTCAATTCTTAGGTCCCTATCTTCTTTTCTGGTTTATTAGGAATTTTCAAAATAATCATATGTCTAATTGCAAAAGAATTTTCAAAGAATGATATTTACAAAAGAATGGAA
This sequence comes from Hydrangea macrophylla, assembly GCA_033977485.1. Classification (NCBI taxonomy): domain Eukaryota; kingdom Viridiplantae; phylum Streptophyta; class Magnoliopsida; order Cornales; family Hydrangeaceae; genus Hydrangea; species Hydrangea macrophylla. The sequence continues at coordinate 41,006,704 of CM066984.1, forward strand.
AATCAAAGATAGAAAATCATTTCCTTTTCAAAAATATTTGCTAAAATTGAGGAAATCTTTATCAAAATTCTGAGAAAAATAAATCTTTTCTTTTTAAATGTATATTAGAGGCGTCACACTCGTGAGCCGTATATGCAATGCTTGTTTAGTGTATGTAATGCAGATGAAATGCAATGCACCTTAATCTAGCTTCGACCTAGCATATCAGCATATAAGCACATAAGATTCCTTGAGTATGCTAATTACCTTACTAATCCAATCATTATTCAAGGATTTTTAGCTTTGAAATTATTGTTTACAAAATTGAATTTTTCATGAATATCTTGAAAGAGAGGGGGATATTTGTAAATTTCAAATATATTTTTGAACCATCAATGGTTGTGGTGTGAAATCATGATTCTTGAAAATCGAGGTAGAAAATTCTGAAATTCTAAAATTCGGAATTGAATCATCAAAGTTGGAATCATGATTTCTTTTTGAAAACCAAGGTCGAAGTTTTGGAATTCTTTAAAACCTAAAGAGAATTTGAAATTGAATAATCAAAGTGAGAGATTATGATTTTTCTTTTCTTAAAAACCAAAGTGGGAATTTGAAACCCTCTAAAACCTGAGAGGAGAATTTAAAATTTGAATCATCAAAGTGGGAATTTTAAAATTCTCTAAAAATCTAGGGAGAATTTTGGAAGGATTTTGTGAAAGGAATTTCAAAACAAAATTTCAAAAAGGGATATTTCCAGAATTTTCAAAAGACTCGGGTTTTCAAAGAAGTGTTTGTATTTTCAAAATTTTCAAAAATTGTACTTGAATAATGATTGGATGTTTGGATAAAGACCATACTACTTTAGATGAATCCATCATACAAGGTTTGATGATACCTTCGCATACACGTCCTCATCATCCTCATATTCCCTTATGGGAAAACGCAAATAATTCATCACATTGTCCTAATCAAAGATGAAAATCAAGATCCTAATTGAAGGGTTCTATAGAAACTATATGCAAAGGCCGGGTTTTAGTCTCATAAAGGGTCCATTAGCAAGCTCAGCGGTGTGGGTGACTGCCTCTCTGAGGGCGTGTCGTTCACATATGGGCTTTATATACCGCACGCGGTACAAGGCTAGCGGTGACTACATGCTGCCAAAGTCTCTTGACAAAATGGAGGAAAGAGGGCCCTCTAGCCAAAGGCAATGGTCTCAAGCAGTCGCGGTGAAAGAACAATGCAAGTGCAAATGCAGGCAGGAACAACACAATTATCGAATCAATAACAAGGATATTCATTGGTTCAAGTCAAACCCTCGAAGAACAAGAAACTATCAGTTTCATGCTCAAATCCCCAGTAGAGTCACCAGATTGTGGACCACGGAATGCATGTTGAGGGGTGGGTCCTGGCGTTCTCCCTCGACAGTGTCCCGGGACGTATCCCAAGGAGCACACTTCAAGGAAAACTAGGACTTCCTCACGCGATCCTAGAGACAAAGAGTTGCCACGTAATTTTTATCGGGAATTAGGAAACCGAAGTTTGACTCGCCCAAAATTGAAGAAGGTTACTCGCCCTTCATTACTAGAAATTAGGTTCGGGGGTCTTGGTATGAGAAGGGAAGGAGCCCAAGCAGGACTAAAGCACCCCCTCTTCGCCCTACCGAACGGTAGGCCTTGATTCAAATATTATTATTCTTAATTCATAATTGGTGTTGTTTCCTTACACATACTAGATATATATACATGTCAAAAAGGGAACATCTAAGGAAAATCATGTCAAGAGATTAAATCAAGTAGAAGTCGGATGCACATGCAATGCAAGAGAGAGGTATACTTATAGTGGTTAGTTCCGCTCGGGATCAATGCAAATAAAGGAAACATGTTGATACACCCAAATCTGGCTCTATCCTATGACCGAACAGTTAAGACCAGCAGCGAGTCCATGTCCCGGTCAAATCGTGCACAACTCCTCGGACAAGCATCATCCCGAGTGGTTCATCCACGAAGAGGCCAACAGGTAGGGAAAACCGCACAGGCACATCCCACCGCGGGAACAGCCCATCCGGGCCCACAGGCATAATCCTGAGCATCACAGGCGTGATCCCGAGCATTACGGGCAGTTTCCTACTCAAGATAGAAGACTAATGGAAAGTGCACGCTATTTCCTAATCCAATTAGGAAATCCCCATAATTAATGTCAATCTATATCAATAGGATTATATTTCCTTATCCATGTATGAGTAGGTCTCTTACATCTATAAAAGAGACCTTTCACACCCCATTGAAGGGGCCAATTCTTTAGTCTACACAGCACCTCTATAAAATTCACCATTGTACGCATACACCCGGTCGGTATTAATGGTAGTGCCGCCCCTCTTTGTTGGCTCACCAGGCCCGCCGGTGATCTACTAGTGAATGTGCTCAGACACACCCGTGGACGTAGGTACCTTCATTAATAGGGCCGAACCACATACAAAAAATAGTCTCTCTCACTCTCTCTCTCTCTCCTAAAATTGCTCTACTTTACTCTTTCCAAATTTTGGCATCATCAGTTTGGCGCCGTCTGTGGGAAATGACAAGTCTTTTCATCAACAAATCTCTTGACTGATTGTCATGCCACCGAAGAAGGGTAAGACGGTTGATCAGCACTCCAACCGGGATGTTCCTCCGGCCCCGGCACCGGCTATGGCACTCATGACATCTGAGCAGATCACCACGACCCTCACACAACTCTTAGAGGGCCAGCGTCAAATCCAGCAACAGATCGAAGCCCTGCTAGCCCAGAAAAGCAGTCCTCCAGGGGCCGGGAAATGACCCGGGAACGTTGCGTACAGTCGGGAACCAATCTGGACTAGACAACGTGCCCGAGCCAACCCGTCCCGTATTGAGGATGCCAGAGACATCAACAGTGGGCGTGCTGCTCGAGAGGAAAGGCGGGAGCATATGGCCTGGGAATCAGTCTAGGGTCACTCGTTCAAGAGCCGAATCGTCCCTGGGCACACGGTTACCCGAAGTCATAGCCGAGCCCAATCCCAGAAGACAGCACACCGCCCTAAAGAAGCCTCTTCCACCGACCTGACCAACCCCTCGGATACCGGTCGGGAAGGAGTGGAAGCCCGAATCAAGGACTTGCAGAAGTAAATTGACAGAGTGGCCAAAAAGCTTGGTCAAACCGTGCTCAAAATCAAGCCAATACCGAGACAGAGTCACCGTTCTCTAGCCAGATCACGAGATTCTCCATCCCGTGCAAATTTAGGCAGCCTCGCCTAGATCCCTATAACGGCTCGGGAAGCCCGATCGACCACGTTTGGACCTATAAGGCTCAGATGGCCCTAGGCACCAACTCCGATGAACTACACTACCTAGCCTTTCCCAGCACTTTGAAAGGCCCCGCTATGCAATGGTTCTACTCCTTGGAGCCCCGATCGGTCCGCAATTTCAAGCAACTCAACAAGCATTTCATCAACCAGTTCGCCGGTATGCATGAACGGCCAAAGCCTGACATACATCTACTGACAGTCATACAAAGGGATAATGAGACCCTCAAGGAGTTCACCGGCCGGTTTAATCAAGAGAAGCTCGGCATCTACGATCTTGATGAAACCGCCGCTATCATAGCCTTCTACTCGGGAGTTCAACACACCAAGTGCGCCACGTCACTCCACAGAAACCGACCGAAAACTTTGGTTGAGCTCTCTAAGAGGGTTGGAAAATACATTGACACTGAAGAGTTTCTGAAGACCAAAGACACCAGGCAAGAAATCAATAAGTCTTCCAGAAGCAAGCGAAAGCGAGATCAGCTCGGGAGTTCTGACAGCTCTTCCAGTTGATAGTGGTCTGAGTCCAGCAGCCCTGACCCGACCTTCAGTTCACATCGGTTAGGAACAAGCAGTTCCAACTTTGTCTCCTGTACAGAGAAGTCAGGAGCCCGATGATCCTAATTCGACTCCCTGTCTCCATCAGTCTAGATGAGCCCGACTACAGTGGTACTTGCCTGATCACCACATAAGGCTCCACCGATTGTCAGAGAGCCCTTCCAAAGACCTCGGGCCTAACCCCGAGGCATACCAAGACCTCGGGCCTGACCCCGAGGCACGAAGAAGACCTCGAGCTCCAAACTCAGGCACTAAAAAGACCTCGGGCTCCGAACCCAGGCACCAAAGACCTCGGGGTCATGCCCGAGACACCGGCTTCGCTTAGGTCCAACCGACGATGGGGGCAAACCCCTAGGTGGCTGATGATGGCAAGCTTCAAAAGACCCTGCAACATGTTCCAGGTCGGTTACCTACAGATCATAGCCTTTGTAAGACCCTCATCTTAGCGAAAGCTTGGGGCGCAAGATGGCGTAGTGAACTAAACGGGTAATCACACTGGGTATTTACAGGCCTCGCGGATAACCAAGTCAAAATCTTGGACAACCCGAGCACCTACAGTACTCAGAGGCATTAACTCCACTTAGGTCCAAACCGATGATAGAGGTGACTAAAATCTCTTAGGTTGGCCGACGATAGAGGAGCAAAAAGACCCTAAAGCGACGTGTTTTAGGTCAGCTCCACCAACATGGTTAAGCTCTTCTCCCAACAGTCACGATGAAAGCTAACTGGGCGGAAGACAATCATCCTGGGGAGTTAACATAAAAGGACCTTAAAACAATACGCTTTAGGTTGGCTTCTCCAACATGGTCAAATTCTTCCACCCACAACCTTGATGAAGGTTTACGGGCGGAAGATAACCATCTTGGGAGCTAACTCAAGCAGAAAAGACTCCGAAGTAGGCCGAGTCTCAACTCTCGGTCACTTCCCGAGCATTCAAATACTCCGCATTAGGCCGGGTCTCAACTCCCGGTCAGTTCCCGAGCACCTAAAGGTTTCGAGCTAGGCTGGGTCTCAACTCTCAGCCACTTCCTGAGGACTCACCAGGCTCAGAAGCCCCGAGGCAGCTTCTCTAAGCACTCAGACAGTGGCAAGTAACATCAAACTGATTTCCAAACTTGCCCCGATATAGCATCTGGCCAACCTTGGAAATGGGGGGCAGCTGATACACCCAAATCTGGCTCTATCCTATAACCGAGCGGTTAAGACCAGCAGCGAGTCCATGTCTTGGTCAAATCGTGCACAACTCCTCGGACAAGCATCATCCCGAGCGGTTCATCCACGAAGAGGCCAACAGGTCGGGAAAACCGCACAGGCACATCCCACCATGGGAACAGCCCATCCGGGCCCACATGCATGATCTCGAGCATCACAGGCATGATCCCGAGCATTACGGGCAGTTTTCTACTCAAGCTAGAAGACTAATGGAAAGTGCACGCTATTTCCTAATCCAATTAGGAAATCCCCATAATTAATGCCAATCTATATCAATAGGATTATATTTCCTTATCCATGTATGAGTAGGTCTCTTACATCTATAAAAGAGACCTCTCACCCCCCAGTGAAGGGGCCAATTCTTTAGTCTACATAGCACCTCTATAAAATTCACCATTGTACGCATACACCCGGTTGGTATTACTGGTAGTGCCGCCCATCTTTGTTGGCTCACCAGGCCCGCCGGTGATCTGCTAGTGAACGTGCTCAGACACACCCGTGGACGTAGGTACCTTCATTAACAGGGCCGAACCACATACAAAAAATAGTCTCTCACTCTCTCTCTCTCTCCTAAAATTGCTCTACTTTACTCTTACCAAATTTTGGCATCATCACATGTCATGATATACAAAAGGGAACGAGAAGACTTACATTGAGTTGACTCAAGCGGAGTCGCAAAAAGCAAAAAGAAAGGAAACATGAAATTCAATCTTGCAACAATCCTAGATAAGATGTCTCTAACATATAATCATATAAACGAGGACTATCATAAAGGAATGTGTTGTTGAAAACAAAGTTGTAAACCTAGAAAAATTCTAAGAGAAGGGATAGAGATAGTACACGATACATGGGTACTAAGCTACATGTAGACGAGGTAAACCCACAAATCGAAGTCCGGATCCACGGCATTCAATTCTCTGCACTAAGACACCAAGAATTATCCAAGTATTGCAAAAATACAAACAAAGAAATGATTATGCTTAATAAATAAAGAAAACATGTCATCAATCAAATTTCCAGATTCAGCAACCTCTAATGAACCTCTTTTACAATAATTTCCAAATTCTTTTACAAAAAGTTAGATACATGTCTTAGACAACTTCTCCAAAAAGTGGAACCTCTTTGCCATTTTTGAAGTTCAAGAAATAAGAGTTTTGGGAACAGTGGACTAGGACTATCCACTATTCTTATAAAAATCATAATTAATTCTACAAAAATCATGTGAAGCTCTATTTGATGTCAAAAGAAAGCTATTTCATTGTATTTTATGAAAGAAATATTCCCATGGATATGTTATGATCTTAAGGTTTCTGAAAAGTTGGTTTAAAAAGATTCTATTATTACGGAAGTTTGGTATCATTTGACAAATGAATCCAAAACACAATAGAAGTATAATAGAAGTTCATGAATCATGTTAATCAAGTTATTCTAAGATTTTAATCTCTTATCCATTTATCCTAGATGATTTCTAAACCAAGTTTTATTCATCAATTGTTGTTGAGTGATCATGGTATGACCATTTTGTATACATAATCATAATTGTAGTTAAATTTAGAAAATTCCAAAATAGTTGTATCAACTTCAAACGCTTAGAAAACGATCTTAATTCGATCGTATGTTCACGATTTTACATCGCCATATAGGTACATGAGTTAGGAATCATCCCAAAAAATGAAATATCGATAACTATTATAGATTTTGTGAAATTCAAACACAAAGAGACTATGTTCAAATCTGTCAACCTATTTCTCAACAATTTCTAAAAATAGCATATGAATCCTAGAGGTTCTCAAAACGGATCGAAAGAAAGCTAATTCATCAAAGTTTACCCAGAAGATTTGAAATCCATCAAACTATGGGTTTTGGTAGACCAAATCTTATGGACAAAACCAATATGTTTTTATGAATTTTATCTAATTCATTTTAAAGTGTGAGGAAAACATCTTAGGTGATGATTGAAGCTTATTAGAGATATCAAACTCATAGATTAACTTAATTGTCATGATTCCTAATCAATTTAGCTATTAAGTTTTATGAAGAGCATTATCATGGATCAAAGGGACTTACAAATATCCTATTGGAGATTAAATTCAATAGGAATTTTAGGTAATAGGAATAATCAAGAGATAGCTATGAGCATAGGAATCATTCTTCTCATAGATCATACTTCCAAACCATCATAGAATTCAAAATAAATACATATCTATATATATAATCATGTATGCAAGGATCTAAATTAAATAGAAGAATGAAATCAAAATTGAAAATCAAAAATCAATCTCTAATTATAGATTATCAATAAAATTAAAGAGACTTGGATCTAGCTATGTGAGTGTGTGAGGAACAAGAGAGGAAGAAGATGAGTGTTCTAGCAAAGAAATTAAAACTAAACTAGATCCAAGCCTTATAGATCTATATATATATATAAGAAATAAGAATTAGAGATGAATATTGATGTTTACCTCTTGGAGGATTCTCAATTATATGATCGAAGTTGATTTGAAGATTCTTCTTCTTCAAGTGTGCTTCAAGCTCTTCAAGCACTCATCTATGGGAGTTATTGGAGGCATTTGATGTCTAATTGTAATCTAATTATCCTAAGATTAATTCATAAAACTTCAATTCATAATTCTCTCTCTCTCTCTAGAAATCTCTTAAATTGAAAGTAAGTATATTTTCAAGTATATTCAAAGCTTCTTCAAGATGACCTAAGCTCTAGGTGCTCTCTAGATCTTCCAAGTATATGAACTAGTACTCTAGTATATTCCAAGATTACTCAAGATGATCTCATATGAGATGCATGAGATCTATATATAGAGTTTTGAAAACTTATCTCTCACGGTTAAAATAGTGATTTCAGAGAATAGAAAAGGGCTAAAATGGCCATTTCAGTGCCTAAACGCAGTTTTCAGGCAATTTCCTCGCAGCAGGAGGCTTCTAGAAGAGTCTAGAACTTAAAAAGCTCGATGGAGGGGGAAAATATTGGGTGGCGGCTTAGGTGGGACCCACCACCCCCTAAGTGGGACCCGCCACCTGCTTTTTGTGATCCCCTGGTTGCCCTTAAGCTCTGTTTAAATTATTACGTTCACTACTTTTCCATATTTTTGTAAAAATACGATTTTATATCAAAATCCTCAAGCCTATAGTCTTCATCCTTAAAATACAAGTAAAACTAGAAGACTACATAAATAGAACGAGTTTACATAACTAGGGTTTCATTGAAACCCTAGAACATGTTATTAGTTGGCTATGGAGGGAGTTGAATGCATGGAGTTGTTGTAGGAGTCCATGGAGAACCTTGAACTTGTTCTTCTTCTTCTTCTTCCTGCCTTGTTGTTCTTCTTCTTCTTCTTCTTCTTCTCTCTCTCTCTCTCTCTCTCTCTCTCTCTCTCTCTCTCTCTCTTTCTCGGTTTTTTGGAATATACGAGTAAAAGATTTTTATATGAGTGCATATCTCATATATGAGTAAAAGCTTTTTTTTTTTATATATATTTCTTTTTTAAGAAAAAGATTTTTCTTAGAAAGAAAAACTAAAAATAAACTCCATACTATAACGACTCAAAACTTGACTCAAGAAAAACTTCTTCATCAGTCCTATAGATTAAACCATAATAATATGGAGTGAAAGCAATATTATACCACAAAACATTAATGACAAACAATTCTAAGCAATTATGTAACTCGAAATGAATAGGCATATCTTAAACTGCACGTGTGTGGTATGGTAATCAATAGAACACGCGTTTGTCATGAATTATGGAATGTAACTGGGATAACTTATGACTATGCCTTGATTGCAAATCTCGCTAGGTCATTAATACTCAAAACGAATCTCTCCAAAACAGGTGTAATCTCTCAAGTATATGTGAGCGGTATAAAATTTTCAAGATAACGGATCTCACATATGATACATGAAAAACGTAAGACACGTAAAAGAACAGTCTCAAAGAAAATGATGCCAATAGTCTAGAATTATTCCACATGTCATCATACATATCATGTTAGTCCTCTCCATATTTTATTATTATTATTATTTTTAACATGTATAGAGTTATTTCACCATATCATCCTAGAATCAAGTATGACTTTATTACAAGGATAAAACATAGGCTAGGGTTCATAGCTCAGAAGGGAAGGAAAAGGATAACAAATGACCCGAGAGTGATTTTAAATGGATGTCAGAAACTCTGGGGCCTTTATTTATTTCCTTAACGTTTCTTTTCTTTGTCATCATCTCATCATTTATTTTTCCTTAAATCTTTTCATATTCCCCTTCTTTTCATTCCGCTACTTCTTTTTCCTATATTTTTTTATGCTTCTCAACCTTATTGATAAATCCTGCAATTATTGGAGCATCTCTTTACCGTCATCTCTACTAGCCCTTTCTATTTATCTCTGACTCTCCATTTTTCAACACACTCTCAAACTTAGGTAGAATTTGAAATATATTTATTATTATTTTCTTTTGGTGAACTCCATTTTTGAGTGGGTAGGGAAAAATGGTGAACAAAGAAAAGGTCTCAATTCATAAAGGCTCAAGGGGCTAACTAAGGATATAAAATTTGTGTATTATTCAAAGGTAGGTAAAAAGAGTTAAATAACAAAGTGGCCTACTATCATTTCCTAGGGGGGTATTGTTTCTTCATCTATACATATATTTTATTCATTGAATATGTATTTTTTCTAAGACTCATTATTTATATACAATTTTTCCAACATGGTAAATATTTATTCCATTGAAAGCTTTCTCAACTATTAGCCAAATAGTGAGGAAAAATGAGACCAAACAACGATATGAAACGTATTTCAAGGAAATTTGACAAACATTAACTACTTGTAACCCTCAAAAAGGAAGATAGGCGCAAAAGATCGCAAGGGTTTAAGTCTCCATACTTCATCATCTTGTAATCCAATTCACATTCCAAATTCAATCTACAACATGTATTCACATGACTACGTGCGGTGCTTAAATGGGTGCTATTTAAAATACAAACCATCATTTTAACTACATAATACTATAATTATAAGTCATAGAATGAATAAGCGAGTAATATTGTTTCGAGCATATCATTTAATTCTTTCTATAGGCCCGATAAGGAGTGTTTTGACAATCAAAAAGAAAGAAAAACAAACAAATCCACTATTACGATTACAAATCCCAAATAACTACTAAAAGTAAATAAAATGTACGAATGTCAACAAAACTGAATACCCACCAGACTACCAAAATCATCCATTAGTGCTTACCTTATCCACCTACATATCACTAAGCAGACAGCCATCGGGTCACAACAGTGATAGCATCGAAAGAAATCTTCACCACTACTATTACACCTTGGAAATGGTTTGATGTGGGCGGGACCCTGCTCTGAGCAATGTAAATACTTTGGAGGTTGAGATGGGTCAAAAGTAGACCAATCTGTATCCTCCTCCTCAGGCTCCTGACTCGGTAGCAAGATAGTATCGTCCTCTTTAGGTGTCTTGACTGGCGTGAAAATATCAGTAATGTCCTGAGGTGACTAGTTAGGGGTGTCCCCATTGCTGATAGACTATCTTTGGAACATAATCTAGAAGATCACGATAAAGGCTATCATCATCTGAGGAGTGGGCAGGGGTGCCCGACTCGGAAGAAGATGAGTCTGAACTGCTCGGGACTAGGATTGTTAGGGATATATACTAAAAGCCATGCTTTATGTAGTTGATTTATTATTCATTTAATAAAACCAGTTAATCTATTTTTATGAGAATCTGTGGGCAATATTTGTATTATAATGTTTATTTAATATTATGCATGTGTGTCTTTCATTCTACATAGTAGGTAGTTTAGTGTGTAGAGTTCGGCTTACACACGGAAGATCACACCATCAGATCTTGTAGAATGTAAGATTTTGGTTTACAGTCTTGGATGGATTGGACACACCATTGGTAGGACTGCAGCATGGTGTTGTAGTAGATTTTGTCTTGACTACGAGAAATGGTATAGTTTCAACTCGCCATTCTGGTATACTTTGTGTATTAAACGGGACCGACTTGGGGTAATTATCTTTATACTGACTTATAAGATAATTAATACCTCATGACTATTATGAGTGCTTATGCTCTAAATCCTAAGTTAATTTATAGACACGTACATTTGATATTTACACTTTGATCCCTAAAAGGGTGAGATCCTTAATTGGGTCAATATCTCATTGGATTGGGTGACAATATTAATTGTGTGGTGGATATTAATTAATGATGGAATCCATGTCTCAATTTTGGGATTGATAATATCCCCTTAAGAAAGCTTATAAGTTTTGATTATGTCAAACCCTGCAGGTGGATTTTGTATCCGACATATCGATAAGTTAAGCAGAGGATCTCAAGGAATTTTAAGAGATTAATTAAATATGATTGTCAGTAATTATATTTAATTAATGAATATCTGTAATCTTAACATGGGGAGATAATAAGCATTTAAGGAGCTCGAAATATATTTTTGAGATAAGGGTAGGAGTGCAATTATAATTCTTTAGTGGTATGAATTATAATTTATGGAAATAGGAATCTGATTCAGTTCGAATTAGGGTTTCTTAATTCCATAAGGAAGCCTATTCCTTATTGATTTCTTATAGTCCCTATCGTAGCCTATATATATGCTGCGTTGGCTCTCTCCTCAGTTTGCGTTTTTCCATCAAGAGCATTATAACTCAGAATAGAAAAGAGAGCGTAAAAAGAGAGAGCAGAAACATAAAGGATTTTGGAGCCCACACTTAGTTCGATATTCTGGCAGCAAAGGAATACGGTAGAAGATCGTGAGCTATTATCGAGCCCGTGTTCTCGATTCGTCTGCTACAGCAATCCGTTTTAGCAGTTTAAGGTAACCCTGGTTCCGCTCTTATAGGGTTATTGTAGTTTTCACGTAATTTTTGCAGTACCAACTTACGCGCTGTCAACGAATTTTGGGAACACAGTTTCCTAATAAGGATAATCCTAGGGGGTTAGTAGCGAGGGAATGGAGAAAATACCCTTGAAGAGTAGCTGGTCATGCAAGTGTCTAGTAGCCTGCTCAGCTATATCAGGTCGCGAAATAGGACCCAACTCTGACTTCGAATCACTAATGTCTGGGCTCCTATCTGGTGAGGAAGGAGGGAAAATTGGGTGCTCCATTTGTACTAGTAGGTATATCAAAAATGATCTACGTACAAAAGATTATTATTAAATTGGTTAGCTAACAGTTACAATGAGTTGTAACAATGACAGTGAAAGAAACTATTTACTAAAAAGGAAAACTAACTAAAGTGATGGTTATATGACTTTTCCATTTATTCTACCCAAAGTTGGTTATAATTTTTCAAAGAACAATAATAATTTTTGCTTTCTTTTCTTTTCTTTTTTTTTTTTAAATTAAAAAAAATTAAATGCTCATTAGTGAATTGGATGATAATATCACCCCCAAACCTTAACCTTTCATTGTCCTCAATGAACTAGTCAAGAGAAAGTGATACATAATCGTAAACAATATAAAGCACAATAATGAGAATCAAATAACAAATGCACAACTCTAGAAAACAAGTCTGAATCATATGACTATCATAGGCATATACTAATGTAGCATAATAAAACCAAAAATAGTAATAATGGTGGTCCACCAATCTAAAAGAATAATAGTCCAAAGTCAATGGTCTGGTGGACTGGTGCATGTCCAAACAAAAAGAAATAAATAACAACTACTAAGTAAATAAACTATTTCGATTAAAGTCATAATACAGGACTCAAACTAAAACAAATAGAACAACCTACAAAAGATTGATACTAAAATAAAAAATTAAAAAAATACAATAAAAAAATAAAAAAAAATAAAAATTGTGCTGGAACAGGGCATCATAGGTCAAATATCTGAATATTGCCTCCCCCAAACCAACCAAACAACTACCACCACAACCAAAACCAACCAACCAAACTAACTAATCCTCAAATAAGGCATCAACATCAAATGCCTCATCACTACCGTCATCACCATAGTCACCAATGCCATCATCATCACCTCCCTCATCATCATCACCCTCCTCTACCTTTGCCTCTACCTCCTCAGTTATGCCATCATCACCCTCCCCAAAATCTAGATCCGGGGGAGGCAGAAATGCTCCCTGATAGGCAATCTACCCCCATGCTAAGATTTCCAGCACCCTGTCCGGAACAAAAGTAGATAGGAGTGACTGAACATAGGACTGGGTACGGAATAACTTACTGAGCAATCAATGATAATCTATATGAGTCTAATACAAAGGAGCTTACTCGGGTAGATGAGGATCAACAGGGGCTGGCACGGCCAGCGACCCTATACAGGATGAGCACGGGCGGTCTCGGAATCAAGAGCCATAAGGCTCCATCGCCAGTCAGTCGCGCCAAATACCAAAATGGTCATATAAACCTCCTCATGATCAGACATGGGAAAAGATAGATGACAGAGGATAGCAGTGATAGTGCGCGGGAAATGCAGAAGCTGAGAGTTATCCAGGTTATGGATGGTGAGGTTTATGGCGAGGCACATACATGCCATGATGACTTGGCCGATATAGAACCACTCGCCTATCCACAAGGAATTGAGGGCCTTCTGGATAGCTTTAGTACGTTCCTGGTGATGCCCCAACGGATAGACACTCCTCTTAAAGATGGGGCCTACGAACCATATCTCCCGAGGAAAATCTTCCCTGCAGATGGACTGGACTGATCCTCTCCTACCCTGAGCCATCTTAGTACAAATCTCTAAAAAGTCATGTAGAGCGGGTGCTAAAAGGTGAGGAGTCGAGGTCCAGTCCGTGGGGATACCTAGAGCGACACAAATAGTGTCGACCATGATGGTGAGATGGGTATTATCGGTAAAGATGGTAAGGCGATCGGGTCCTGAACTATCAACATTATAAAATGCCAACCGCTGAAAAAATAATCGGATAAGGAAAGGATAGGTAATACGGTCGTGATCTCGAAAGAAAATAGGAGGACCTAGACGGGCTCGAGTCATTATATTAATACCCCACCGGGTATTAGGATCAGTCTCGAAGTAGTCAGAGTCAATGTCATGTTTATATAAGAAACCACGGGTGTTGTAGGTTTTGGAAGGTGGGTTTTTGTGGGGTTGAGAACGGTCATGGACCTTCTCTTTCCCTTTTCTTTTCTTTTGGGGCAAGCCCGATTGAATGAAACCTGACCAAGACACAGCAATGGGGGTACCAGACTATCATTTTTGGCCATGTTTACTATATAGGATAATGAAAAGATATGGATAAAAGAATGAAAAGACACGGAAAAAAAAACTTCCCCTTGGAATGGCAACTCCCAACTATCCTTACACAAAAGAGCGGTCCCTGTAATGAAGAATAATCCAACAACACATTTAAATGAACTTTGTGTGAACTTGTATTTATTGCTTTTAGCGTAGATAAAAGAATCACTACTGGTTATCGATAGGTGACTTGAAAACCCCAAGAAGAGTCTACGAGTTGCCACGCACATGAATTTTTAAAGATACTTACGTACGTAGGAACGAATGTATTATGTCAATACAAAGTTATTTCACACATGGACTATAATGTTGGAATACTCAGCAAGCCAATGGGTCCACAACAATAGTGCATGAAGAGGTGTGGGAAGGCAAGAGTGTGAACACAAGAAAATCCTATTAATCGAAATGTAGAATACAAAAATTAAACCACGCTCTTACTCTAAGCTTAAATAAGGTCAAAACAAGAGTAGACTTAGGTTTTATATACAATGTTAATGAATTACATAACTATGGTGGTATATGTATATGTAACTCTTGTATTCATAGGAAAAAGTAGAAGAAGATAGATTGAGTAGGAAGGAAACGAACTTGAATACCTCTACAAGGATGGTATGGCCAGAGTGGAACCCAATGCTAACACCGATTAGGGAGGACGAGTAGAATCTTCAGAGGGTTAGGGCTAGAAACGGAGTAGAAGTTGAGAAACTAAAGAAAGAAAAACAAAAGGATTGTAGCCATATATATAAAGGTTCGTGTTGCTTGCCCGGGTGGTGCCTGCTTGGGCGACATGGAGGGCGAGATTCAATCTAGAGACAACAAAGAGGAGAAACGTTTGGACTCCCATCCTGGCAGACCGCTCGGGTGATTCCCATCCTGGCGAGGATAGTGGCGGGTGAGTGTCAGAGATCACCCCTCCCAAAGCCAAGAAGTTCAAAAATTTTTAAGGCATTTTCCTGCCCGGGCGGGCCGCTCAGGCAAGTTTACTCATTTTGTGATAATTCGCTTTAGTTTTCAACCTAAAACACGTAATTGACAAATCAAACCACCCCCAAACCTATTCCAAGACCAAAATGACACAAAGAACAAAAATTCAAAGGTACAACACATGGGTTGCCTCCTAAGAAGCGCTATGTTTAATGTTGTTAGCTCGATCATTCTACTTGCGATTAGTTCACATAAATTGGATCAGCCAAATCTATGGCGTCTATTTCTTCTCCTATTTCTCCAGTAAAGTATGGCTTTAATCTTTGACCATTTACTTTGAACGGTCTCCCATCTTTAGCATAACAGTTTTTATGGCCCATGGGAAAATATTTTTGTGATAGTGTATGGTCCTCCCCATCGAGATTTTAATTTCCCAGGGTGTAGTCATAGTTTGGAATTGAAAAGGCAGATCTGTCGGCCTACTTGGAAATCTTTATGACTTATTAATTTATCATAAAATGCTTTAGATCTCTCTTTATAAAGTTTCTTGTTTCTCATATGCTGCGTTCCTCAATTCTTCTAGTTCCTGAATTTGAAGCGTATCGTGACTACTAGCTGATTTCATATCTTGGTTAAAGGCTTTAATAGCCCAACAGGCTCTGTGTTAGAGTTCGATCAGTAGGTGACACGCTTTTCCAAAAATGAGACGATACGACAACATTCCTATCGGAGTTTTGTAAGAAGTACGGTATGCCCAGAGGGCATCGAATAATCATAGTGACCAGTCCTTGTGGTCTGGTTTAACCGTTTTCTCTAGAATACTCTTGATTTATCTGTTTGATACCTCTACATGACCACTAGTTTGTAGGTGGTATGCTGTGCCTACTTTGTGTGTGATAGAGCATTTATGTATAAGGGCTTCAAATGGTTGGTTACAGAAATGTGAGCCACCGTCACTGATGATTGTGCATGGTGTGCCAAACTGACAGGAAATATTTTCTTTAATGAATTGAATAACAACCTTTTGGTCATTAGATTTTGTAGATATGGCTTCTACCCATTTGAACATATAGTCAACCGCAACTAGAATATATTGAAAGCTGAAAGATGGCGGTAACGGACCTATAAAATCTATTCCCTAAATGTCGAAGATCTCTATAATTAGGATCGGAGTCATGGGCATTTCATTACGGCGTGAAATGTTTCCTAATTGTTGGCAATGCAGACAATTACAGTAGAACTCATGGGCATCTTTAAACAGAGAGGGCCAATGAAATCCGCATTGGAGGACTTTTGCAGCGGTCCTTCGACCACCGAAATGTCCGCCTCACTCCAGAGAATGACAAAATTTTAAAATAGAATGGAATTCACTCTCAGGAACACAACATCAAATTATTTGGTTGGGACAATATTTAAATAATAGTGGATCATCCCAATAAAAATGTTTCTTGTGAAAAGAATGACTTTTATCTTGTTTAGGCCAATGGAATGGTGTTCTACCAGTTGCCAGAAAATTTACAATAGTTGTAAACCATGGCCATTTTTGTTGTGAAACTTTGAACAATTGCTCGTCCAGGAACAAATCACGTAGCAGAATGTGGTCATAAGCAGACTCTACTAAAATTTGAGATAAGTGATTGGCTACTACATTTTCAGATCCCTTTTTATCTTTTATCTCATAATCAAATTCTTTTAGAAGGAGAATCCAACTAATAAGTCTAGATTTTGTGTCCATCTTAGATAATAGGTATCAAAGTGCTAAATGATCAATGTAGACGATAACTTTGGAACCTAATAAATAAGAACAGAACCATGCAAAAACTACAGCGAGTAATTCTTTCTCAGTTGTTGTGTAATTTAGTTGTGCATTGGAGAGAGTTTACTTGTGTAGTAAATGACATGAGGGACTTTATTGACATTTTGGCCAAGGATCGCTCCCACAACATAGTCAGAGGCATCACACATGAGCTCGAATGGTAAGGACCAATCCAAGGATTGAATTGCCGATGTGGTTGAAAGAAGTGATTGGAGTGTTTGAAAAGCTTTCAAATCCTCGTCATCAAAGACAAAAGGTGCATACTTGGCAAGTAAACTGCACAAGGGACGCGATGTTTTCCTAAAATATGTTATAATCTATCTATGAAAATCGGCGTGTCCAAGAAATGACTCTTCTCCCAACTTAGGACTAGGTTTGTTTCCTCACATCGAATTAGAACTTTGGTAAGGTTTTGGAGACAATCCTCGAACATATGACCAAAAATAGAGAAGTCATCCATGAAGACTTCCAAGAATTTTTCTACCATTTCTAAGAAAATAGACATCATACACCATTGAAAGGTCATGGGTACATTACATAAACCAAAAGGCATACGTCTGTAGGCAAATACACCAAATGGACATGCGAATGTTGTCTTTTCTTGATCGTTAGGATAGACAGGGACTTGGTTGTAGCCAGAATAATCATCTAATAAATAGTAGTAACTCTGTCCAGCTAGACATTCTAAAATTTGGTCAATAAAAGGAAGGGGGAAGTGATCTTTATGGGTCATCGTATTTGATTTCCTATAGTCTATGCATACTCGCCATCCCGTGGTTTGAAGAGTAGGGACTAATTCTCCTGAGGCATTTGGGACAACTGTTATCCCTGATTTCTTTGGGACAACTTGTGTAGGACTTGCCCATTTACTATCAAAAATCGGGTATATGGTACCTGTATTTAGCAATTTGACTACTTCTTTGGTGTTCGGGTTTAATCTTCGTTGCATCTCTCTAGATGGTTTATCATCATTTCTAAATGAATTATATGCATGCAAATGGAGGGATCTATTCCCTTGAGGTTTGCCACTGTCCATCCTATAGCTTTCCTATGTGCTCCTAAGACTTATAAGAGTTTGTCCTCCTATTGAGAGGATAGATTTGATGTAATGATCATAGGTAAAGTCTTTTTCAGCTCCTAGAAATGCATATTTGAGGGACTCTGGGAGTGGTTTCAACTCCAAAGTTGATGGACATTCAACATAAGGAAGAGCGGGAGAATTTGCCAACGGTGGAAGTGACTCGATCGTGGTTTCCATGGAAGTGAATTTATATTCTGAGCAGACTCGAGGAGTGTGATTAGCTCTCTAATAGATTGTTCGATATTAAATTCCTTAAAATTAAGATAAGCTAAAAGGGCTTCTAATGGGTTTGAAGTTAAGATATTCAGAGCTGCTTCAAAAATGAGCTCTTATAGTGTTTCTACCATAAAATAATCTGCGTCATCATCGTCGTTAAATGAAAGTTGATTAGATGCATTAAACACATTTAGTCTGACAGTCATATTACCGAATGAGATATCCATAACGCCAGTTCGACAATTTATAATTGAATTAGCTATGGCAAGAAATGGATGTCCTAAGATAACTGGGATGTATTTCCCTGAATCAAGAACTGGTTCGGTATCTAACGCGATAAAATCTACAGGATAATAGCATTGATCAACTTTTATGAGGACATCCTCTATCAAACCCCGAGGGACCTTTATTGAACGATCCACCAATTGAAGGGTAACTGAAGTATGTTTCAAATCACCTAAGCCTAGCTTGGAGTAGACTGAATATGGGAGCAAGTTAACGCTGGCTCCTAAGTTTAACAGAGCATTATGGACCCTCGTGTCTCCAATAATACAAGAGATCGTAGGTGTTCCGGTATCTTTAAACTTACTCGGTGTATTCCAAAAGATGGAACTCACTTTTTCTGTTAAAAAGACTTTGTTTTCGTTAGGTGGTTCCTTACTTTTCGCTTATGATTGCAAAGATCTTTAAGAAACTTAGCATTGGCTGGGATTTGTTTTATAGCATCAAGTAGCGGTAAATTTATTTTAACTTGTTTGAATACCTTGATGATATCTTCTATTTTTGTTTTCTTTGAGAATGGCGACGTGGAATCTAGGCATTGCAGAAAAGGTGCCCTAGGCTAGTATGGTTTTTCGGCAGGAGTGCTAGATTTCCCAACATAGGTCTCATTTAAATCTTTATAGATAAATTTCACCTTATTTTATCTTTTTCTATTTTGAACCCCCTTGGGTACTTCTATAGATTCATCTGGTTCTTCCCTAATTTCCTTGTTTCTGGAAATCGACCTCGTGGATACTACCTGAACCTGTTCAATACCAGTTCCAACTTCGTATTGCTCCTTAGGATTATTCACAGTCTGACTAAGTAGATTTCCTTCATCCCTACGGTTCAATGAGTTAGCTAACTGTCCCATTTGGGACTCTAGCTTAGCGATAGATTGAGTGTGGGAGTGAACTAGTTGTGACTGTGATTGTGCTTGAGACTCTAACTTTTGAATTGCAGCTAACACCCTCTTTTGAAAGATTGAGGTTGTTGTTGAAACTAATTTTGATCATTAGGTTGAAAATTCAAGTTTCGATAATTAGGCTGATAATTCGGTCTCGGGGGTGGAGCAGATGGATTTTCAACATTTTGATTCTTGTATGAAAGAAGCGGGCTTTTCCATGCCTTGCTATATCTATACAATTTTTGATTACTATTATTGTTATAGCTTTGATGTGGATATTGTTGAACCGCATTTACTTGTCCTGAAACAAAATCTGGAAATTGAGTGGCTAGAGAACAAGAGAACACATTGTGACTAGGGTCAGAACATAATGCACATTCCTTCGCATATAATTGAGCGGAGGTTTAGTTCATCATCATCAATTGGTCTAACTTCCTAAATAATTCATCTACTTTTCCTGATACATCCATCAAATGGTTGACTTCTAAGGCTGTTCCTCTTTTATTTCCACTAGATGGAGTGGTGTCTTTCCTAGCTGAGACAACATGATGTATGGAGTTTTCACTTAGAGTTTCAAAAATTGCCCAAGCATCATCGACACGTTCTCTGAAAAAATGTGCATGCTCAAATAACATCGACTGGATTTCTCAATTGAGGTGTAAGACCTTCGTAAAAGGTCTGTGCTAGTTGCCACTTAGGTATTTGGTGGTGTGGGCACGATCGGAGTAAATCCTTAAACCTTTCCCAGTTATCGTAGAAGATTTCACCTTCATTAGCTTCAAAATCTCTTGTAGTTTTCCTTATCTGATTAGTTTTAGTGATAGGAAAGTATTTGTGTAAAAATGCTTTTTGCAAGCCGTCCCATGTTGTAATAGAATTGGCTTCCAAAGAGTGGAGTCAATGTTTAGTTCTATCCTTAAGGGAAAACGGGAAAAGTCGGAGTTTCAGGTGTTCCTCAGTAAAGTTTTGCAACCTAAGAGTTGTGCAAATTACTTGAAACTCGTCTAAATGTTGATAAGGATCTTTTATCAAACGACTGTGAAAATTAGGTAACAACAAGATTGTGGATGGTTTAATTTCAAATTGTGCGGTTGTTACTATTGGTAACTCAATACATAAGGAGGAATCATAAGTAGTGGGAATAAAGTACTCCATAAGAGGTGGAGGTTGTTGTTGGGCCATTTTTTCGACTAGAATAAATGGCTCAGCGCGAAGTAAACGTAAAGTGCGTTCAATTTCCAAATCATAGGGGACTAGCTCAAAATTATTAGGCCGGACTCCAAACATAAACCGTAAAGAAGACTAACTTGGAAGGACTTAATGACACCTAATTGAGTAAAAAGACAATAAAAACTACTATGATACAGCAATTATCCTGTAATGCAGAATGACCGCGTCAAATCGCAGTACCCTGGGTTTCCTAATCTAATGCATGTGAGATTTGCGTCACAAAGCCCAGCGCCCTGGGACCCTGGACTAAAAGTATAATAAAATTTACCTCTAAAGTTAACAAAAAATAATTAGACACTTGGAATAAATTTTTTTTAAACTATTAAATTCCTTTGATAATCCCCGGCAATGGTGCCAAAAATTGATGTTGTCAAAATCAAGATAAATTACCCTACTAAAAATTTGAGTATAGTGAAAAGTAGGGGTCGATTCCTCAGGGATTGTGCTATGAATTTAACTAGATTCTAAAATAATAATTCTAACTACCTACTTAAAAATAAGATTGATGGATTTGTTGAATGCTTCAAATAAATGAAAGTGACTTTAATTAAAGACTTGGAAATTAAGGAATTAACTGCTAACTAATTAACCAAATAAAGCAATAAATAGAATAGGCGAAAAGATATGGAAGAAAGAGATCTAGGATTGCAAATCCACCACTAGCTATATAAAAGATTTATTCATGCAACCTTTTGAGATTACTGTATTTGGATGATTATGAGAAATTGTGGCTACCAGCTCGATTCCTCCGTCAAGAAAATAACCGAGATCTAATTACTAACATATCCCATATGTAGTTGGCATGAAGTGTCTTGCACTAAACTAGGGTTGCAGCACAATCCATCTTACCGAAGCATGGCATATTCAATAATTACAACCTTAGTTCCATAAGCAGTATTGCATGCACACATCTTATACAATCATTGAAAATATATGCTGTGGAATACATTGAATTTAAAATAGATCTAATAAAAGAATAGACTTTGAAAGCAATGATTCAAACATTAAATATGATTTTGTATCAAAATCCTCAAGCACACAATCATCATCCTAAAAATACAAGTAAAACTAGAAAACTACATAAATAGAATGCATTTACATAACTAGGGTTTCAATGAAACCCTAGAACATGTGATTAGTTGGCTATGGAGGAAGTTGATGTAGGAGTCCATGGAGAACCTTGAACTTCTTCTTCTTCCTACCTACTTCTCTCTCTCTCTCTCTCTCTCTCTCTCTCGGTTTTTGGAATATTTGAGTAAAAGTTTTTATTTTATTTTATGTAATGAGTGTATATCTCATATGTATATATGTTTCCCAAGTTTAGGAAGTTTCCCAAACACTAAAAATACTAGGAATAGCCTCCTTTTTCGTTCTTTTACGTTTTTGCATGTATTTCACGTAATTAGTATAACCGCTCGGGCGGTACCCACTGACTCAGGAGGAAATCCAGTTTAGCGCGATTTTTTCTTTGAATCTTTAGAATTACTCCCAATTTGACTATATACTTGAATAATCTGAAACAAAACAAAACAAACATAACATCTGTCAAATAAAATAATATCGGGAGTAATATAGACGAATTAGGTTTAGTGATCGGGAATTATTCATCCCCTATCAAATGCCTCATTGGTTTGACGTCCTAACACACTCTAAAAGAGTTAATGTGTCATGGATCAGGGAGGCACGTGCTACCATGATTAAGGATTCGACTGCACCGTTTACTTATTCTTCATTCTTCCGCGGTCGGGAGTTTGTCTTCAGCCCGTCCACAGTCGCACATGCTGTAGGCATACTAGAGGTCCCCGACTGTGTCTGTCCTTCGCGGCTAGGAGTCCTAGAGATTTCTTTTTGGATGATCGCTCAGGAGATCATTGGTGGAGCCATTCAAGCTTGTAATGGACGTACGACCTTGAGGATCAGTACCTCATGGACAACTACCATATGCTCCACCTGACCCTGTGTAATTGTATCCTAATGACCTCCTACCACAATACATTGGCTGGGTGGTAAGCCAGTGTCTTGTACGCTATAGGGGTGTGGCAGAAAGTCTGCTTGCCTTATCTATATATTGATTTTATGGTTTAGCCCACTCGCCATGCTTTTGCGAAGTGCCATATTAAGGGCGCTTGGGCTATTCATTGTGTCATTGCACAGACAGACTTGCCGACCTTAGATACTGATGATGTTAGGGCAGATCCTAGCCCTTTTGGTGAGACAACTTCCCGTCACTTTGATGCCCAAAAGAAAAGAAAATTGAAGGGAAAAGGGAAGGAGAAAGTAGGGAAGAGACAGAAGAAAAGAGTAGGTGGCACTGATACCGAGGCTGCTTATGGGATGTTGTGGCTGAGGAGCATGATTCTGGCGACGAGTCCGACCTAGTTGCCGAGGTAGAGAGATTTGTGCTTCGATAGAGGACACAGACACTGGCCCTGGGAGAGTCCTCTGTGTCTCTCTAGAGCATTCATGCTATTCTAATAGAGGAGAGAGAGGCACGGACGTGACTCGAGGGAAAGATAGATTTTATTCTACTTTATTTGGGGGTTGGTCAGTCACTCCATACAGCACCACTCCTAGCGAGACCTCTACCTCCTACTACTGCTACCCTAACGACCATTGCTCCATCATCTTCATCAACTCCACCAGTTCTTGCGATTGACCCGATGACTGCCTCTGCGGTTACTGAGGGTGGAGTTGAGATCACTACTTTTGATTTTGACATCCAACTTCTTCCTGCTCTGATCGACCCCTTTTGATCCTATTTCTGGTGCTCTGATTGAGCTCGACTAGGATAACTTAGATGAGAGAACAAGGGTTTATGCTATTTTTCTTTTGTATTTTATTCCATCCTCTCTCTATACTTAAATCACTTTTGTAGTACCAACTTCAGTCACTGGCCTGTTATTTATTTTTGCTTGTTTATATTATAGTGATTGGTTGTTCTAATGTTTATAGGCCATGTTTTATATTTATTGATCTTGATCTTGGAGTTTTATGTGTATTAAACAGATTGCTATTGTGGTAGCTATTTATAATGCATATCACCAGGTGATCTCTATCCACTTCATTTTGAAAATCACTAAACGGGGACTTTGCTATTTTTAGTTAGGGGTAGACAATAGATAGACACTCACCTGCACATAATGCTTAGCTCCATTGCCCCTTTTCACTGAATTATCACATAATTCTCATCTAGCTAAAAATTTTTAAATTTTGAAATTAGCAATAGAATAACTTTAATATTTCTGTCTCTCAGCTGTCTATTATGCTGTGATGCATTTATGTTTTTCTCGTCTTGTTATGGATTATGTTTACATGTTTTCTAGTATTGCTAGGATGATTACATGTGTTGAACATTCATGTATCTAAAAACCATACGCACTAGTTGACAGTTATACGGAAAACCTAAAAGGGAGTTTAATACGACTACTATGTTCAAGGAATAAGTAGTAGAGACAAATTACCCTTAGTTGGCTTTTTGAACCATTCTTCGTTTCTGAGGGATTATCACACAAACTTGAGATGTTTTTATTGATTACGCGTAGAAAACTAGTTGAAAAAGTCTTAATACTTCATTTTGTTTGGCCACTTGTTAGAGGAGAACTTTCAGGATCTACCAACTAAAACTTGATAAACATTGAAATGTGAAGGCTAAAAAGTTAAGAAGATGATTTAAGCCATCGATTACTCCTCTGTTACCTATAGACATATCTGTACCCACATTCATTGTTTGATACTTCTCACCCCCATATAAAGCACATACTGCCTATTCTATTATGATAATTAACACTCCCGACTTTATGCCTTGACCTCAATAAGCTCCATCGTTTATTATGATTAAAATGTCAAAGCATGTGATTGGAATGAAGTTGACGAGGGGATTGCTATGCTACGAAAAAGTATATAAAAAAATAAGGAGAAAAAGAAAGCAAGCAAAGAAAAAATGAAAAGAATCAAATGAATGTGAAGGAGTAAAAAAAAAAAATACAAGAATAGAAGATGAGTTGGAGATTCGAAAAAAAGAGTAAGGAAAGATCTACATCATCACATGCTAAGACATGCGTTCTCTCTTCCATTATTTCTATCAACTAGACAAGAACTTAACTAAAGTCTTACTGAATTTTAGCAAATTAGTTTTGAACATGTAGGTGTGAATTAAGTTATCCATGGTAGTTCACTCCTCTAGCAAGTGGTATTCCATTCATGAGACTATACACTCCAAAAGTCCATTTTTCAAGAGTCGTGTATGAAACAAAGCATTAGTATCCATACATCTATTCATAAAAAAGCTTTCATATGCCGAGCGGTCCTGCATGTGCAAGTTTCTAAGAGATGTTGTTTCATGAGTGTAACCCTATGTGAGAATTGAGTCAAAGCTACGAATCCCAGAATATAATAGTCTAAACAACTTTAATCAAGGTTTAATGTGTAACTGTTGACTTCACACACACACAAGGATGCATGAATGTGATACATATGCTATAATTATCTTGGTGGTGCAAAGAGCGTGTTGATATTTTTCATGGTTTGTTTGAGAATGATATGTCCTTGTAGAGCATAGTTATAGCTCATAAAGAGAGAGTAGTTTGGAAGTTGTTCTTATCTTTTATTTCTAAAACACGAATTTTGTGGGTATATTCATTGCAAACCCTCAAGAGACAACACTTGTCCACTAGGGGAACCTAGGGATTTAACAGCTTGTTGCATAGGCTAAATGCAACCACGATTCCTGTGAAAGCGAGTTAGGCATTTTTCTCTCTGTTTGATTTAGTTGCTTCTTTAGTCGTTGTAGTATAGCTGTTTCTATTACTTGCTAAGTGTTTTCCTGAGATAAGATAAGGTATTGGCCTAATATGTATCAACTCGTAGGTATAATACCCTGTTAGCTTGCACTATGGCTAGAAAAACCCGGAGGACTCAAAACTAGTCAAACGGACCAGA
This sequence comes from Hydrangea macrophylla, assembly GCA_033977485.1. NCBI lineage: Eukaryota > Viridiplantae > Streptophyta > Magnoliopsida > Cornales > Hydrangeaceae > Hydrangea > Hydrangea macrophylla. Next base: position 41,032,407 of record CM066984.1, read on the forward strand.
AAATGAAATGCCTCTCATAATAGACCCAACAGGCTTACTTAAAGCTCTTGTTCGGTAAATAGAAAGAGCCAGCAACAACAGGGAGAACAACCACTACAATAACCCCAACAATGAAGAAGTTCACCCCCAGACTGGAGACAAGCTGCTAGAAATATTCCGCACTCTAAAGCCAAATAAGTTTGATGGGATGATCGAAGCATGGCAAGAAGAATAGTGGCTTCACAAAATGGATAATATATTTGAAACGATTGAATGCAACAAACTAGAGAAATGACGTTTAGCTGTGTTCCAACTCACTTACTCAACAATTGATTGGTGGGATGTCGAAATAAAAACTATAAGAAAAGACACAGCAAGGCAAATGTCGTGGATGACATCCAAGGAAAGACTCTTGGAGAAATATTTCCCCAGAGACAGAAATGAATGAAAAAGAGCGAGAATTCCTAGACTTGGTTCAAGGAAGTTAGACCATATGGGAATTTATAACTTGATTTGATCAACTTTCTTGATTTAATCCACATTTAGTCAATACTCTGAAGAAAAGAGTTCGTAAATTTACCCAGGGATTGAAATCACCCATCCAACATTTTCTGATTGAACATCCAAATTGCTCATTGAAAGACATAGTGGGAATCAAAACTGAAATAGAAACTGACATTCAGAACAGTGAAAAAGAAGGAGAAGTCAAATTCCACAAAACATCACTAAGATACAACCAGAACCACCAAGGTAAATTTTGGACACACCAGAAGCATCACAAGAGACAGAGAAACTGTGAAAGGAAAGTTAGTAAGACAACCGCTCAGACGTATACGATGCAACGTGATATCTGCTATAATTGCGGAATACTTGGACATCATTTCAAAGAATGCACAGCACCGAAACAACTCATAAGATGACAAATGTAGTGCTTCCATTGCAGAAAGTCTAGCCACGTTGCTCGGAATAAGGAATCCAGAACAATGTTCCACAATCACTGACAACTGGGAGTATTTGTAGAATACATCCACATAGGAGCACAAAAACACCACAAATAAGTTCACAATTCTCTGTTTTATCTGTAGTTGTGTTATAATGCATATTTTGATACAATGAGATGATTCCATGATGATTTCTATTGTATTAGTTTCTATTCTATGTAGATATGCTATGTTTCCATGAGCAAGAATTGATTACAGTAAAAGGGTAAAGCAAAGATACAGAAAGGACATGTCAAAGTTGAAAAGATAGCTTCAATCGATTGAAGGAGTTCCAAGAAATCAAAGAAGTTTAATCAATTAAAACTTCTGAACGACTTGAAGATTTACAAGTTCAATCGATTGACCAAAGTTCAATGAATCGAATGTGATTACCAGAATATTATGGGCAGTGCAGTAAAATACATTTTGTTAACCCTAGCTTAAGTTGTATCCATAAATATGAATTGTAAACTCATCCTCTGGATGCCCACTTTTTGTTTACACAGTTTTATAGAGAGATAGAGAGTTTTCTATGTATTGTAGGTTTTTCTTAGATTGTTAATTGAATACAAGTTGATCTCCTTCAAGTTTAATATTAGTTTTGATTCCAGGTTCTGTATTTTAGTTCTTTTTACATTTTGTAAGTAGTGTTCATAATTAGTTTCAATTTCAAACATAGGTTTTGCATGCTAGTCTTGTTAATCGATACTTTTCCATAGTTTTATGTTTAAAATCAAACCAAACATAGCCTTAATGATTTCGAACGTTAAAAATATGTTTTCTGAAACCCAAACAATGTCTGAGTCGTTTAGTAGTTAGGAGATCATGATGAAACAGTGATTTCAAGCCTCTACCATGCATACTGCAGAAAGCATGTGTTTGACCAATCGAAGCTATTTCGATCGATTGAACTAGAGCCACAGTCAAGCGATCGAATCTATTTTGATCAATTGAACGATGACAAAGTTTGATCGATTGAAAACGTATCAATCGATCAAAACTGAAAATTCCTGAGAAGACTCTTTTAAGTACCAAGACTTTCTATTTTTATAATTTGTTATCAAATTGATCAGGTAAGTTTAGTTTGTCAAAATAGTTTTAGAACCTAAAGCCTTAAGGCTATTTTCTTCAATGTCTTTTGCAAACCACTTTGAATGCTAACACCATAAAGGGTGCGAAGCTTAACCATTATTTTAAACCGTCTTTTATGTATTTTAAAACACCTGTAGAGGATATAGTCACATATTAGCCATGTCTGACAACATGGTTAATGTAAGAACTATTGAATCTTTATCCTTAGAAAAATACAAAACACTGAAAATGAATGTACTCTATAGAACATTAATGAATGTGAATGGTAGATGGCTAGGTCAATGTGGATTCGTGTGATCCCAATATTTTCCTTTTATTAAGTGAAATCCATTTTAGAATCTGCTTAGTTAGTTAGTTAATTGCTAGTTTAATTTAATTGCTTTACTTTAGTAGTTGTTAATTGTAGAACTTTGTGTTCTACACCTTTCTTTAAATTATTGAATTTTACTTTTCTTGATGAGATTAGTGTAAGTTACTACACTCTCACTTTCCCTGTGGGTTCGATCGACCTGGTCTTAACCAGTTTACTACTTGCATGATCACCTACACTTGTGTGTTGCACAAGAGCGCACACTTTTATTTTATGTCAGCCATGAAGATCCCGAAAGAGAGCTAGCAAAACAGCAAATCAATCCCATAATTAAACAAGATGGAAGACTAAAGGTACCATATTCCATGTCGGAATTAAGAATCTCATAAGGTATTGATATTGCAAAGAAGTTTTGACATTCGAAAGAACTTGTGAGTGTTGGGTTTGTGCCCTCAAACCCTTGCTTTTTGTTGAGACATTGGCATTTTAACATGTGGATATCAGCTTTACATTTCATTATGTATGTCCTTCATGAGATGATTGTTTATCCATAAGTATCATAGTAAGTAATTTGTGTATGTATGAGATATATACAAGTGAAACACGAGTTACTATTCTTTAATACTTAGAATTTATCACAGTAGATGATGAGACTTCATATCTTAATAGGTTTACACTATAGCATGATTAACTACCATTGGATGGAGTGATTAATATCAATCACTAGAGTACAACTCTTAGTTAATATGATGGTGCTTATAGTGCATTGACGGACCTGAGTTCTCCAATTGACACTTAAAACTATCAACAGTCGATAGGAACTCATAACTTGTATAAGATACGTGTTCTCAATCTTGAGACGATTATGAAACATTGTGGATATGACTGCTTTGATTTACCAATCAGTGAGGTCTATAAAAATATCAACCCTTGGATATCTTGGGTATGTCATGTTCATAGGGTTGTGAACATATATTTGAAGGAAAATTGCATTTAAAATTATATTTTAATGCGCAGCGGAAATGATTAAGTTTCAAAAACTTATTGGTAGCCCAGGATCTACTACTCGTCAATTCTATAGATGTGTACAAGAAAGGACAAGAGTTATACCATTGTGTCTTGAACCTAATTCTAAAATCTTTGACCTTCTTGATAGTACAACAACTTCCACCAGGTTGTCTTCACTCTTATGACTCCAATGGATGTTTTCGGAGAGGCTAGAGTTGGTGGGATCTCCAACGGGGAGGAATAGAAGGCTTGAAAAAACCCTAAACAGTCTCTGCAGCTTTCATATAGAAAAAACGATGATTATTCAATCATGTATGCAACTGCCCTATTAATAGATTTCCAAAACCGACTTTAACCTTCGACCGATTGAAGTGACCTCGATTGATCGAACCTTCGATCGATTGAACTATGTTCGATCGATCGAACTTGCCTAGACTTCAATCGATCAAAACTAGTTCGATCGATCTAACATATCTTTGCATCATCCTTATGTGCCTTTCCAAGCATCCTAGCGGAGCTAAGAGTGTGACCTCCTAGGCTCTTTATTGTTGGTTCAGACCAGTTGTTAATTCCCATGACCAAACTCTTTGATCAGCAAACCAACCAACTGGTCAGTTAACGCTTACTCCACTATAAAACGATAACTGAACTCCAAAGAAAAAGAACATACTCGAAACGATAACTAGACTTGTATGTGTACTAATGTCCCTCTACCTTTAGCATTTGTGATCATATTCAGGTAATCAGATAAACGGTTACTGTCAACCTGAATCATGATTACTTCTTATATTCCTTGAGTCCCATTCACCAGTCATGATTACCAAACAAGTATTATCACAATAAAATGAAAAATGCATATGAAAGCAAAGAGATATGTCAAACATGATAAACGCGCATTAAGATTAAGGAAAATTGGGTTTTCTCCTCCAAACTTCTATTTTAGTGTCAAGAGTATCATCTTCCTGTGTCAATGTCTGTCAACCTCTGTCGTGGTGAAGACTGTCATCATCTAGTCTGTCGTGATCTTGAGTGTGTGGGTTTGAAGTGATCTATAATCGAAAGTTTTAAAAGCATCCAAACGTGGATACAAGCAAAAGACCTAAACACCATTATTGCATCAATTAATCCTAGTCAAGATGAAGCATCGAGTGGTTAATGGAAAGGTGCTAATCAGAAAACCAACCTTGGATGTTGAGTTGAACTGTTGTTGAAACAGATCAGAGTGCCTTGCATGAATATCTTCTAGAATTGGTTGAAGACTTGTGAAGCACCTCAAAGTCATGCCAAAATCATCAGGACTTTTGAGTACCTATCAATTATGAATCAGAATTGTGATATTGGGAACTTTGTTTTGACCTCGGATTGGCCTAATCTTGATATATAAGCCTTCAGAGTGCTTGAAACTTGTTATAATTGGTCTGAAGGACCCTAGAGAATTTGAATCTTAGATGAAAACCATTCAGAGTTAAAGAAAAGTCTCCAGACACTAAGAATCGAGGGCACCACAGCTTGAAATAGCCAAGAAATATTGATTTGTAGTTGATTGTGTTGGACACTTGGGCCTACTATCGCTCGAGAATTACATCCAGAAAAGATTTGTTAGGTATACAGAAGATGGATCAGAATACAAGATCTTCAAGTAATGAGCAAGGTATTCGAGAAAGGGTCAGAATAAGCCCGACATGTTGCAAGAGTATTTAAACTGGTTGAAGCACCAATATGAACCTCAAATTGAATCAACAGGGCCTCCAGAATATGAGCTCACATCTCAGAAATCTCAAATATCTCCCCAAGCAAAGAACTTTCAGATATCAGAATCACCTCCAAAAGAAAGGTATACTTCAGAAAATTCGTGAAATCAAAACCCATACATCTCTCAGAATCATATAATCTCCCTAGCAGAGAATTTTTAGAAATCATGTATCAGAATTGCCCTCAAGAGAAGGGTATCTCTCAGAATCGCGTATCTATCAGCATTGTGTATCCATGGGTTGCTCTTAGAAGAAGGGTATCTCTCAGCATCCGTGTATCAGAAGTACCTCCAGAGGAAGGGTTTCTCTCAAAATTATGTATCTCTTAGCATCGTGTATCAGGGTTGCCTCTAGATGAAGGGTATCTCTCAGAATTTGAGTATCAAAATTGCCTCCAGCTATAGGGTATCTCTCAGAATCGTGTATCTCAGAATCGAGTATCTGGGTTGCCTCTAGATATAGGGTTTCTCTCAGCATTGTGTTACCTCCAGATATAGGGTATCTATTAGCATCGTGTTTCCTCCAGATATAGAGTTTCTCTCAGCATCGTGTTGCATCTAGATATAGGGTTTTTCTCAGTATCGTGTTGCCTCCAGATATAGGGTTTTTCTCAGCATCGTGTTGCCTCCAGATATAGGGTATATCTCAGCGTCGTGTATCAGAATTACCTCTAGATGAGGGTATTTCTCATAATCATGTGTCAGGATTGCCTCCAGATGAAGGGTATTTCTCAGAATCTGTGTATCTCTCAGAATTCGTGCATCAAAACAGAAGATTTGTCCCTAGCAGAAGGACCTATTTTAGAAGAATAGAAGAATTCTTTCCAGAAGAAGGACCTGTTTCAGAAGATTGGTCTCCAAACTTGCAAAAGATTTATCCCCAGCAGAAGGACCTGTTTTAGAAGTATAGAAGATTTGTCCCCAGAAGAAGGGCCTGTTTCAAGAGTACAAAAGATTTTTCCCTAGCAGAAGGACTCTATATCAGCATATCGTCCCCAGCAGAAGGACTCTACATCAGCAAATTGTACCTAGCAATAGGACTCCACATCAGCAAATCATTCCAAGCAGAAGGACTCTACATCAGCAAATCGTCCCCAGCAGATGGACTCTGCATCAGAAAATTGTCCCTAGCAGAAGGACTTTACATCAACAAATCATCCCCAGCAGAAGGACTCTATATCAACATATCGTCCCCAGCAGAAGGACTCCACGTCAGCAAAACATCCCCAGCAGAAGGACTCTAAATCAGTGATCATCCAGGGGTTAGGACACTTCAGTAGTCATCCGAGATACAGATGACACCTACAAGTGTCAAACTCAGAAGAAAGACTTTGACAAGTCTCTAATAATCATCCAAGATATAGATAGCATACTTCTCTTTATTACACATTCGATTGTGAGAATGAGATGTTGCATTCCTTGCATTAGATTTTGAATCTAGGTAACCCTTGTGGACGATTCCTCCAGCACTTGTACATTCATGTTTCATACTATATCAACATCCTAGGATAGGAACATTTCATCCATTATTGTTTGTGTGTTCTTTGTCTCCTTGCGCGCTTGAACTATGCCCTGGTCTGATTCCTGGAAAGGATATGTAGGCAACTCCAATGGAGCACGACCAGCAGCAACTTAGATCTAGCCACTTCTACCCAACATTGCATTGCATTCTTACATTTCATGATTTTTTTATTTTCTCTGATTTTGAATTTCTTGATTTTTTATGGATTTTTGTTTTTCCTAAAACCTCTCAGCATGGTTATTGGGTGCCTTCTAGCTTTGGCACTCACTTGTAGTTCACGTTGTTCACAACAAGCTCTGCAACACTGATAGGATTTAGGGTGGACAACATCTTGGATGATTCGATGATAAAAAGTACCCCATGGAAGGTACTGGATTCCACAAAATCAAAAGATCGAACTTCGAAATGTGACTTCAAGCTCAGAAAAGCCCTTTTTTATGCAAAAATCCCGATTTTGTCAAAATCGTCTCTCAGAATTCATATTCACTTAGGGTTATATGAACATGAAGTGTTCTAAACGCAGTATTCTAGGTATCCAGAGATTCAATTTTAAAGAAAAGTTCAAAATCAACGCCCATTGAAAAGTAATTTTGAAAAAGATGTCGTTTGATTTCAAAAAGACGACGAAAGTTTCGGAGGACTTCCAGACTGCAATTGAGCTTTAATTTTCATTTCAAAAACTCCTAGAATATTTTTATACTAAAATTCAACTCGACAGCTTTCCAAAGGTATGTAAACGGATGATTTCAGACACCAAAAGTATTTTTACAAAAATCTGGAAAAGTAGTGCACATATTATTTGAAATAGGAGATAAGGGCAACAGAGGATGAAGAAAAGCAGGTGCGCGGATCCCACCTAAGCCGCCACCTATATAGTGCCCCTCCATCAAGCTTTTTGAGTTCCAGACCCTTCTAGAAGCCTCCCACTACGAGGAAATTGCATGGAAACTGTGTTTAGGCACCGAAATGGCCATTTTAACCCTTTTCTGAGCTCTAAAATCTCTGTTTTAACCCTAAAACTTAAGAGTTAAGTTTTTAAAACTCTATATATAGATCTCGTGAATCTCATATGAGATCATCTTGTGTGATCTTGGAATATACTAGAGTACTTCATATACTTGCAAGATATAAGAATATACTTAGAATTCAAGAGAAATTTCTAGAGAGATGAAGTGAATAAAGATTAAAATTTTCCAAAACTAATCTAAAGATAATTAGATTAGATGAATTAGACATCAATTGCTTCCCTCAACTTCCATGGATGAGTGCTTGAAGAGCTTGAAGAACACTTGAAGAAAAAGATCCTTCAAATCAACGCATAAGTGAGAATCCTCCAAGAGGTAAACATCCAATTCACCTATAATTCCTACTTTTGTATATAGATCTATAAGACTTGGGTCTAGTTTAGTTTTATTTTCTTTGTTAGAACACTCATCTTCTTCCTCTCTTGTTTTCACACACTCACATAGCTAGATCCAAGTCTCTTTTAATTTTATTGGTAATTCTTAATTAGAAATTGATTTTCACTTTGATTTTCAACTTTGATTTCATTTCTGTTTTAGTGTAGATCCAAGCATACATGATTATATATATGTGATAGGTTCAAAAAAATTCTGTCAAAGTCAAATTGCCACGTCAGTAGCGGAATGCCAAGTCACCCAGAACGGGGACACGTTACTCAATCCTCCCGAGCTGTCCACCCCTGAACCGCCTAGTCTGTTAATACCGCTCGAGGGTTCGTAATGCTGACAGACCAAGATGGGCGCAACTCGGGCTTGACCCCGTGACTCGCGCTGGACAGTTCCAGTAGTTTCCTAACTTAATCAGAAGATTAATAGAAAGTAGAGGATGTTTCCTAAACTACTTAGGAAACATCCCATGATTTATCCTAATCAAATTGTAATTAGATTAGGCTTCCTAATCTAGTAGTTACCTTGTGCGAGTGGTTTCTTGCATCTATAAAAGAGGCCACCCACCCCTATAAGAGGGGATAGCATTCCTGACTTACAAAAGAGTACTATTACGCATATACCCGGACAGTCTCTGGTAGTAGCGCCATCCCTGTGGGTTCACCAGAGTCTACTAGTGATCTGTTAGTAAAAGCGCATTGACGCACACGTGGACGTCGGTCATCTCATTAACGGGGTTGAACCACATATAAACTTCTATTGTCCTTTTCTTATCATTCTTCTACTAGATTTTGGCATCATCAGCTTGGCACCGTCTGTGGGAAGCGACAATGAATTTTCTCGAAAGAAAAAGTTCTGACTAAAAAACATGCCGCTAAAGAAAGGTAAGAAACTCGCTGCTCTAAAATGTCAAACAGATTCACAAGCCGGGCAACCGGCTGCTTCTATGACCTCCGAGCAGGTTACCGCGGCCCTTACACAGCTCCTGGAGGGCCAACGGCAGACTCAGCAGTAGATCAAAGCACTGCTGGCCCACTAGGGAAATCTCCCTCAAATAGAGGAACAACCCGAGAAGGGAGTGCACGATCGGGAACCCGTACGGGTCCAAAGGTGCTCCCACACTGAGCCTATATCTTTGTCGGATCTGGATCAGTTCAGGAATGACGAGCATAGTCAGGCTCCTGAGTAGACCCGACGATGCACCTAGGTCAACCCATGCTGAGCGGGAGACGCCAGATAAATCATCAATAATAGGCGTGCTGCCAGAGGGGAGGGGTAATACCGGACTGCTCGGGATTCGGTCAAGGACTCCCTGGCCAAGAGTGGTGAGGATCTTAGGCACACAATTACCCAAAGTCAAAGTTGGGCCCTATTCTCTAGGATAACGTGCTTTGAGGAAGAGGCCTCATCGTCCGACCCGATGTACTATTCGGACACCGATCAAGAGACCGATCAGGCAAACGTTAAGGCCCAGATCGAGGACCTGTAGAAGAAGATTGAGAAACTGAGCCGTAAATCAATTGATGATCACACCAATACAAAAATGAAGTCACCTTTCACCGCCTGAGTCACAGGATTCCTAATCCTAAGGAAGTTCAACTCACCGTACCTCAATTCTTATGACGATTCAGGAAGCCCGATGGATCATGTCCGGACTTATAAGGCCCAAATGATGCTAGTTACCACCGCTGACGAACTACTATGCCTTTCCTTTCCTGGTACCCTCAAGGAGACAACAGGACAGTGGTTCCACACCCTTAAACCCCCGAACGATCAGCCACATCAAAGCACTCAGTTAGCTCTTCATCGGATAGTTCATGGCAATGCTCGACCGATCACCGCCAAACACTCAATTCCTGACTGTCAAGAAACATAAGGGGTAGTCCCTAAAAGATTACACCGACCGTTTCAATTAGCAAAGGCTGCAGATTTGCAACCTGAACAAAACAGTTGTGATTATGGCCTTCTTCTCGGGAGTACAGCACACCAAAGTCACAACATCATTTTCACAACAACTGACTGGACACTTTGGTTCAGCTCTCGGAAAGGGTGGGAAAGCAAATTGACACGGATGATTTACTGAAAGCTAAGCGTGCTAGCCTTGTAGGAGATGAGTCCTCAAGGGCCAAATGGAAGCGTGATGGCTCTGAGAAGGGATTGGGGAAGAAGCTGAAGCTGAACCAGCAAAAAGATGGCCTGGAGTTGTCACGCCCCGGAGCAGCATAAATAGAGAAAAATAAATTTCCTTTATGGGTCCATAGGGAATGACAGGTGAATAACCGCATTGTCATCTACTCAAACCAACAAACACCACGATAGGGAGGAATGCTATTCATAGAACATACCTTACTAACATAATCAGAGGCTACAGCGGAAGCTATAAAAGGTTTGGAAGCAACAGATGCCCAAGTACCAATTATAAAAGTCTACTACAACTATTACAACAGCTGGCTTACAATCTCAGGCCTATAACAATAACAGCAACAGATATACAAACTAACTATTACAAAGCGGCACATCTTCGTCTTCAAGCCTTTAGCTCCACTTCCGGCGAAACATCGGTCTTCCGTCCTCACTACCTGCCAAGCTCTAGACATTGGAATGTCCAGGGCATCAACGCCATCAGGTTCGAATACAAAGCTGAGTGAGTACATTAAACAACACTCCTCACCGCTATTGTTCAGCATCTTAAAATGCGGTTAATCTCTTATCAATGACGTCACTCACTGACATAGCAGAGGTCTCATTAAACTATGCATGAATTCATCGATAACAGGAAACAGATTAAATGAACTCAATAATAAAGATCATGGTATAAATATCTCATCATGTATTCACCAAATCCATGCATGTAACCGTGCAACCACCCATGCATCTACCTTTACGTCGGGACGCTGAATCCACGACTGAACCTTTATCTCATCATATCCATACTCATATTCATATCTCTATCCATCTCTGTATCCATACGTCAATCCCATCATTCCAATCTGATATCCATTCGTCGATACAATACTGCCAATCGAAATCACCCGACTAGGCAGCAGGTCCCACAATCCCTTGATAGGGTTACCGGTCGTCTACACGGTACCACCTATCTGTAAATGATAGAACGGCACATCGGACGTCTTCAACGATGCGTATACCCTCACTGGTCGTCTACACAGCTGAGAATACATTAGAGCACTAGTCGGACGTCTTCAACGGTACACTGGACGTCTTCAACAGTGCATACGCATCACTGGACGTCTTCAACAGCGAGAGGCGCACTAGGAACTCTAACCATCCCACGTCCACCCGACTCATCAGCCGTTGATCCCACGGATCCCAAAGTACACATATCTCATATTCCACATAAGTCACATGTCCCATTTCTCATCAGCTTCTCTTGCCTCTTCATATCACTATCCCATGCATGCTGACACATGTTGTGAAATGCTTGTACACTAAGTACAGGAAATGCCACATGCTCTGTATTCAACATATCTACTGATTAATTCGCTATTAACATGCTGTCGTGTTCCGTTCTACTATTCAGTTGACAATAACATATGGCAGTTACTTAACCATTAGAGCATCTCATATCGACAGTTAATAATAAATAGTTCATCTTGTAACATTAACATAAACATCATATAAGGCTAACGTAGTATCATGTTGACTAAGCACATATCCAATATCACGTATGGTACAACCATTAGCAGCTTGGGTACATTACAATCAGCTCATAACATATAACAATAGATAAACAACATTCTGCTCTTACCCAATCGATTGGCCAAAATGGCAATCGATTGGAAATAATGTCAATCGATTGAACTTTATGGCAATCGATTGATATGCCAATCGATTGGATCCCATGGCAATCGATTGGAAAATATCCAATCGATTGGATCCAATGGTAATCGATTGAACTCTGTCTTCTTCTTCAAAACTGCTAGTTTTATATATATAAAAACGTTGGGGTCCTCTTTCCTCCTCATGCACGTTATTATACACACATACACATCACAAAAACAACCCTCTTGAGTGAGTTAATGAAACTCACCTCTCCCGGCGGTCCGTTGACGGCGTCCCGAGCTCCACGGCGGCGGTTATGGTGGTTGATCTCTCTCCTCTCCTTCTCGGTTTCTCTGTCTGTCTCTTCTTTCTCTCTCTGGTCTCCTCCTCCTCTTCTTCTCAACCCGAGAGTGTGTGTGTGTGTAATATATATACAATATATATGTGTGGGTATATATATATAAGAGTATGTATCTCTCTCTCTCTCTCAAGGTTTCCAAAATGACCCAAGGCCATAAATATGGTCATATATATAGAGATATGGGAGTGCCACACGTCTAAAGCTAAGGGAAAGAAGAAAACTTGTCTCAGGTTATGCCAATCGATTGGTACTTATGTCAATCGATTGGAGACAGATATTTGTAGTCAATCGATTGAAAACAATGGCAATCGATTGGGATGAATGGCAATCGATTGGGATGTTGACATGTAGTCAATTTTTAGTCGGTAAAATGGCAATCGATTGGGAATATGTCAATCGATTGGTATCAAAATTTACCAAAAAGGAAGAGAAAGTTTATACGAGTATAGAAATGAAATACCAGGTCTTATTAATATACCAAAATACAGGGTATTACATCATCCACCACTCATCAAAAGATTTCGTCCTCGAAATCTGAAGCAGTAGCCCCTATACCAAAAAGAAATCCATCTCGCAAGACAGATTCTAAATGCTCACGTTCTCGTTTTACATAAACGATTACATCAGTGGCCAACGGGTTAAAGTTCTAGACACGCGATACGAAGATATCACAAATCTACGAATACTAGGGTGATAGCTACTAAATCCTCGGGTTTAGACATATAAAATTCGTAAGTCAAACTTCGAGAAAAGGTTCTAGGTAGCATAATCTAACCATCCTACAAGACTAAAATAGCTCGTCTCCAAACACACAAGATTCCTTCCTCAAGTCAAACTCTACGGTGTGAGGGTTCTAATCTTATCTAAGTTGTAAAGAAGCGTTGCCGTCTACTCTCGTCTCCGAAGATGCTTCAAACTATGCTAACGATGTCTCTACTGTATCAACAGTTGGCGGTCTCCCATCTCTGGACTCCTGGTTATGATTGTCAGCATCCTTAGTCGGTCTCTTATTGCACAAGACGTCCTTATAAAACTCCTGTGTTATTATCATCCTTTAGTATGCTGACATAAAAGCATCATGACTCTAACATCGTAGTTGTTGATTCGAACTTCCTCATGTGTCTCCAAATTCCCATGTACTATTGATATAATCATCTATCGAGGTCGTACCATCCATTAAATACTCGTTCTGCTTCCACGTATTAATCAAATAGGTTAGGCAGGACTACATACTGATTTTCGTGAGTCGTTCTATTATATAATCTCGACTGGGTGAAAGCAACATGCAATCGGTGTTGAAAAGAATCCTTCTATGATACTCTTTGTAATTCTGGTGTTGTCTCTACGTTACTCGTATCTCTTCCCGTATACTCGCAATCTTCTAGTTCCTCCTTTCTTGTCAATGCAGTGTCTCTAGAAAATTGAGATTTCTCATCTCTAATCTCTGTCCAACATACCAATAGTTGGCGTAGTCTTTCGATAGGGAGGCAATTGACGTCATATAAGGATGCAATTGGCGTTATACAGGGATGCAAATGATGTCATATCCATTCTCGGATAACTACTGTCATAGACGATTATTGATCAATACCAAATGGGGTGTTTGGGTATCTACAATTTATGGTGTAGGCTAATCCTCTTACAATCAATCAAGCGAATACCAAACTTCCTGCAATGTCGGGATCATATATAATACATGATGTAGGTGTTGAGTGTTGTACCTTCTGTCTATCGTCCTTGTCTAAGTCGAGACCCATTACTTGTATGGTGAGTCTGCCCTTGTGGTACTTGTTGCGATGGAGCATTGTGTTGCATCTCTAATTCTGGACAAAACTTACAGACATGACCAAATTTACCGCAGTTGAAACATCGTATTCCCCGTCCATTAGATTTCCTTAACACTCTACATTCTTGGGAATGGTGTCCTAGTACTCCACAATTGTAGCAGATATCTCATTCTCTATGCTGTGTTGGAGTCGTCATTAGTTTTGATTCTTTCTGGTCGTTCCCCATCCTCTTACGCTTCTGGCGGTTACTTATGTAACTTCTCTCTGTATTTCCTTGTTGAACTTGGTTAGCTGCCAACACAACCTGACTGTCTCTTCCTCTCTGATCCGTTATGAAGAACTGATCGTTCCCTGGAAATGCTTGATCAAAGTGTTGTCCTTCACTAATCTGAGTGTCGTCTTCTAGTTTTGTTGCCATTTCTACCAAAGTTTCGAAAGATTGATCTAAATGTCCTATAGTCATATGAAGAATATGCGGAACTAGTCCTTGATGATATCTTTTGATCTTTCTTCTTGGTGTATCGATCATATGCGGTGCAAATCGTGATAGCCTCTCGAATTGAGTTGTATATTCGGGCACTGAAAAACAACCTTGAACTAATTGGATGAACTCCATTTCCCTTTTGTTCTTCTCAGATTCTGGAAAGTACTTTTCTAGAAATCGAGTCTTGAATGATTCCCAAGTCATCCTTCCTACAGCTCCTTCACCTATCGTAGCTTTCACCGCGTCCCACCAATCTGCTGCTGAGAACGTCAGTTGAAATATAGCCAAATGTCTTTTCTCAGTGTCAGTACATTCGAGTGCCTCAAATATCAATTCTATCTGGCGGATCCATTGCTCAGCTTGCCATGCTCCTGTTAATCCGGTAAAGGTCTCTGGTTGAAGAGCACGAAATTCCTTTAGCAGCTTGACTCTCGTTTGTCGTACTGGTGCTTCATTGCCGATGACATGATTTGCATGATTGATAACTTGTTCCATGTGACGGATGAAAACTCCAATCATTCCTGTTGGATCTATCTCAGGAGGTACTATATCAGGTACTCCATTCAGCTGGCCCTGGTTTCCTCGAGTCGTCCTAACCATAATGAGTGCTGGTAGGGTTCAATGTCGCTACCTACAAATGAAAAACTATTCGGTCAGACGCATCCTATCTTACAGCTCAGGTAAGAACATGCGGTAACAAATAGTACCACTATATAATACGATCACACCAAGCAATACGGATACCTCACATAAATAATAATAACCACAAGGTCAGTCTATCTACCAAGTGTACTCCAATATATCTATGATCAAGACACGGGTTACGAAACTATAGGTTCTACACATAACGTCAAATCTAAACATTCTATTTCCATTCTCAGGTTCCAAGCTATGAGTATTGCTTAACTAACATGTGGCTCAAGGTAACAGGATAATCTTATCCTTATCCTCTTTCTATTTCTAGGACATACAGACTGTTCCAAGATCGCTCAGGAATTCATCAGTGTCTAACATCCAACGGCTCTATATTTAAGATCTCTACCATCACAACTAACTCTCGATGCCTATTCTCCGTGAACTCAGCTATCCATATTCTTATTGGTTCCAACAGCTACTACCTTCAAAAGAAACATCCTCAAACGGATTCTTGCAACCTCTTATCTGCGTGACAAGATAACAGTTCTATCTCATCGCGGCTAATCCTCATGCTACCGACATTAACTTAGAACTCAGGTTCTAACACAAAAGACAAGCGGTTAACAACTGAAACCTAGGCTCTGATACCAAAAATCCTGTCACGCCCCGGAGCAGCATAAATATAGAAAAATAAATTTCCTTTATGGGTCCATAGGGAATGACGGGTGAATAACCGCATTGTCATCTACTCAAACCAACAAACACCACGATAGGGAGGAATGCTATTCATAGAATATACCTTACTAACATAATCAGAGGCTACAGCGGAAGCTATAAAAGGTTTGGAAGCAACAGATGCCCAAGTACCAATTATAAAAGTCTACTACAACTATTACAACAGCTGGCTTACAATCTCAGGCCTATAACAATAATAGCAACATATATACAAACTAACTATTACAAAGCGGCACATCTTCGTCTTCAAGCCTTTAGCTCCACTTCCGGCGAAACATCGGTCTTCCGTCCTCACTACCTGCCAAGCTCTAGACATTGGAATGTCCAGGGCATCAACGCCATCAGCTTCGAATACAAAGCTGAGTGAGTACATTAAACAACACTCCTCACCGCTATTGTTCAGCATCTTAAAATGCGGTTAATCTCTTATCAATGACGTCACTCACGGACATAGCAGAGGTCTCATTAAACTATGCATGAATTCATCGATAACAGGAAACAGATTAAATGAACTCAATAATAAAGATCATGGTATAAATATCTCATCATGTATTCACCAAATCCATGCATGTAACCGTTCAACCACCCATGCATCTACCTTTACGTCGGGACGCTGAATCCACGACTGAACCTTTATCTCATCATATCCGTACTCATATTCATATCTCTATCCATACGTCAATCCCATCATTCCAATCTGATATCCATTCGTCGATACAATACTGCCAATCGGAATCACCCGACTAGGCAGCAGGTCCCACAATCCCTTGATAGGGTTATCGGTCGTCTACACGGTACCACCTATCTGTAAACGATAGAACGGCACATCGGACATCTTCAACGATGCGTATACCCTCACTGGTCATCTACACAGCTGAGAATACATTAGAGCACTAGCCGGACGTCTTCAACGGTACACTGGACGTCTTCAATAGCGAGAGGTGCACTAGGAACTCTAACCATCCCACGTCCACCCGACTCGTCAGTCGTTGATCCCATAGATCCCAAAGTACACATATCTCATATTCCACATAAGTCACATGTCCCATTTCTCATCAGCTTCTCTTGCCTCTTCATATCACTATCCCATGCTTGCTGACACAAGTTGTGAAATGCTTGTATACTAAGTACAGGAAATGCCACATGCTCTGTATTCAACATATCTACTAATTAATTCGCTATTAACATGCTGTCGTGTTCCGTTCTACTATTCAGTTGACAATAATATATGGCAGTTACTTAACCATTAGAGCATCTCATATCGATAGTTAATAATAAACAGTTCATCTTGTAACATTAACATAAACATCATATAAGGCTAACGTAGTATCATGTTGACTAAGCACATATCCAATATCACGTATGGTACAACCATTAGCAGCTTGGGTACATTACAATCAGCTCATAACATATAACAATAGATAAACAACATTCTGCTCTTACCCAATCGATTGGCCAAAATGGCAATTGATTGGAAATAATGGCAATCGATTGATATGCCAATCGATTGGATCCCATGGCAATCGATTGGAAAATATCCAATCGATTGGATCCAATGGCAATCAATTGAACTCTGTCTTCTTCTTCAAAACTGCTAGTTTTATATATATAAAAATGTTGGGGTCCTCTTTCCTCCTCATGCACGTTATTATACACACATAAACATCACAAAAACAACCCTCTTGAGTGAGTTAATGAAACTCACCTCTCCCGGCGGTCCGTTGATGGCGTCCCGAGCTCCGCGGCGGCGGTTATGGTGGTTGATCTCTCTGCTCTCCTTCTCGGTTTCTCTGTCTGTCTCTTCTTTCTCTCTCTGGTCTCCTCCTCCTCTTCTTCTCAACCCGAGAGTGTGTGTGTGTAATATATACATACAATATATATGTGTGGGTATATATATATAGAGTATGTATCTCTCTCTCTCTCTCTCAAGGCTGCCAAAATGACCCAAGGCCATAAATATGGTCATATATATAGAGATATGGGAGTGCCACGCGTCCAAAGCTAAGGGAAAGAAGAAAACTTGTCTCAGGTTATGCCAATCGATTGGTACTTATGTCAATCGATTGGAGACAGATATTTGTAGTCAATCGATTGAAAACAATGGCAATCGATTGGGATGAATGGCAATCGATTGGGATGTTGACTCGTAGTCAATTTTTAGTCGGTAAAATGGCAATCGATTGGGAATATGTCAATCGATTGGTATCTGAAAAGTGTCAATCGATTGGGAATATGTCAATCGATTGGTATCAAAATTTACCAAAAAGGAAGAGAAAGTTTATACGAGTATAGAAATGAAATACCAGGTCTTATTAATATACCAAAATACAGGGTATTACAGGAGCAGGCTCTAATTACTTTTACGCCCCATTCCCGGCCTATTCATGAAGTCATGGCCACCGCTGAAACCCAGAGGCTCCTCCAACAACTGGCAAAGGTGAAGAGCCCTCCCGGGAAGAGAAACCAGGATAAATACCGACGGTATCACAAGGACCATGGTCACGACCCAAAAGACTGCTTTAAGATCAAAATGGCCATCGAGAGGCTAATAGAACAGGGCCATCTGGCCGAGTTTGTCATGGAAGACAGACAACCTAGACCAGACTCACAGTCTGTTAGGAAGAGGCATGCTCGAGCATCCCAAGCGGATGTTTTGCATGTCCAATCCACCGTAGATGTGTTAACATTGCCATCCGATGACGGCTTACACTGCCTGCCCACATGACGACCCCCTGGTAGTAACAATCTCCATAGACAACTACACGGTGAAGAGAATATTGGTGGACACCGGGAGCTCTTCCGATATTCTTTTCACCTTGGCGTTCGACCAGTTGGGAATCTCAAGGAACAGACTCCGGCCGGTTACCACACCTTTGGTCGGATTTAATGGCTCGAGCACGCAGTTCCTCGGTATGATTGAGCTCCCGGTACTTATGGGTACCCATCCCCAGCAGGTCTCTGTGCTCTCAAACTTTATGGTTTTGGAGGCTCCATCTTCATACAACGTCATCCTCGGGAGGCTGTCGCTCAATAAAGCTAAAGCGGTCGTGTTTACCTATGCTCTAGTGGTCAAGTTCTCGACCCCCCAAGGCCTAGGAAGTTTATGTAGAGATCAGCCAACCGTACAGAGTTGCTATGTTAGCTCCTTGTGATGTGAGGCAGTTACTGAAACGTTAAATGTTTAGGAGATGAGCCCAATGGACATGAAGGATGGAGTAGCCCTGGTGGAGGAATCAGAACATGTCGTGCTCGACCCTACATTCCCCGACCGGTTCGTGAGTATTGGCACTCTCCTAGACCCGAGTCTGAGGGAAAAGTTGATCGAGTTCTTGAGAGGGAACAAGGATATCTTCGCCTGGTGCCACGAAGATATGTCAAGCATTGACTCCTGGGTCATGTCACACCGTCTCAACGTTAACCTCAATTCCTGACCGATGAAGCAGAAGAGGAGGGGCATGGCCCCTGAGCGATAAGTGGCGGTGCGTGAAGAAATAGAGAAGCTCCTAAAAGCATTATCGGTCCGAGAAGTCCACTATCCCGAGTGGTTCTAGTGAAGAAGAGCAACGGGAATTGGAGAATGTATGTGGATTTTACTGACTTAAATAAAGCATGTCCCAAGGATTGCTATCCACTGCCTAGGATTGACCTCCTTATGAACGCCACAGCCGGTAATTCATTTCTTTCATTCATGGATGCCTACTCTGAGTACAACTAGATCAGTATGTACTCCGGGGATGAGGAGAAGACTTCCTTCAGCACCGACCTGGGCACGTATTGCTACAAGGTGAAGCCTTTTGGCCATAAAAATGCCGGGGCAACATACTAATGCCTAGTCAATTATATGTTCAGGGACTTGATTGAGAAGTCGATGGAGGTATACGTAGATGACCTTTTGGTAAAAAGCCAAGACGAGACCAACCACCTCGAGCATCTGACAGGGGCCTTTAGCATCCTAAAAAAATTCCAGTTGAACCCGGCCAAATGCACGTTTGGAGTCTCATCCCAAAAATTTTTAGGGCACTTGGTCAGTAGGCGGGGAATCAAAGCGAACCCGAAAAGATTCAAGCCATTATCCGCATGCGGTCACCTCGGTCAACCAAAGAAGTACAGAGCTTAGCAGGTCGAGTGGCTACACTAAACAGATTCGTTTCCCGAGCTATCGACCGGTGCCTCCCATTTTTCAAGATTCTCCGCAAGTCTTTTCAGTGGTCAGAGGAGTGCGAGGAGGTGTTTTAGGAACTCAAGAAGTACTTGACATTGCCCCCTCTACTCTCCACACACATACCAAAGGAGGAGTTGTTCTTGTATTTGGCGGTATCTCCTTCAGTAGTGAGCTCAGCACTTGTCCAAGAAGAGTCGAGCGCTCCAAGGTGTAGAAAGACGGTACTCCCGCATAGAGAAGTTGGCCTTTGCCCTAATCACCTCTACCCGGAGACTCCGCCTGTACTTCCCGGCCCATATTATTATAGTCCACATAGACCAACCACTTTGCTGGATCTTAAACAAGCCTAAGACATCTGGAAGGCTTATCAAATGGGTGTTGGAATTAGAGGAATTTGAGGTAGTTTACTGACCTCGGACAGCCATGAAAGGACAGGTCATAGCAGATTTTCTTGTGGAGTTCATATACCCAGAAGATTTGGTAGAAGAGCTCGATCGCCGGTAGTACTGCCCAGTCCACAGCCCGACTTCCCAACCTGGGTACTATATGTGGATAGGTCCTTCAACCAGCAAGGCAATGGGGCTGGAATCATCTTGACCACACCCGACATGATACAAGTGGAGTATGCACTAAGGTTTGGTTTTTGGGCCTCCAATAATGAGGTCGAGTATGAAGCCCTATTGGTCGGCCTACAATTGGCTACTTCGATGGGTGCGCAGCAAGTTAAAGCATACAGCGATTCCCAGCTCATGGTCAATCAAGTAAACCAAGAGTATGAAGCTCGGGAGGATAATATGGTAGCCTACCTAGCACTTGTCCAAACAGTTTCAAAGAAGCTTACGCGGTTCTCCATCACATAGATCCCGAGGGAAGAAAATGCAAGGGCTGATTGATTGGCCCGCCTCACCTCATCTTCCGAGTCATATTTGCTTGGGATAAGAATTGAATACTTATCCGAGCCTAGCATAACTGACTCAGGGTGCATGGAGATTGACACAGTTGCTGCAAGGACCAACTGGATGGACCCGATAAGAATGTTCCTCACGAATGGTACCTTACCTGAAGGAAAGGAAGAAGCCTAGTGGGTGAAGTACTGAGCGGCCAGATACCAACTTGTCAATGGCATACTCTACAAAAGGGGATTCTCCATCCCATACCTACGGTGCATCCACCCCACACAGGTGCAAGGAATATTGAGTGAAATCCACGAGGGAGTGTGTGGAAGCTAAGTAGGAGGTCGGGAACTATCCCGAAAAGCCCTTCTGTAAGGTTATTACTGGCCGACGATGGCTCGGGATTGGCAAGAATATGTCAAGCGGTATGACAAGTGCCAGAGATACTCACCGATGATCAACCGCCCGGGATAGCTCCGGACTCCTCAGCCCTTGGCCATTCGCTCAGTGGGGTATTGACATAGTCGGTCCACTCTCGGTGGGAAAAGGACAAGTTAGATTCACGGTCATCGCCGTGGACTATTTCACTAAGTGGGCAGAAGCCGAGCCCTTGGCATCAATCACTGAGAAGAAGATGGAAGGCTTCACTGAGAAAAACATTCTCAGTTGGTTCGGCATCCCCAGGCATATGAAAGACCTCTGGCTCACATCTGAGGCATGCAAAAGACCTCAGGGTCAAACCCCAGGCACAAAAGACCTCAGTCATATCCGAGGCACCGGCTTTGCCTAGGTCCATAACCGACGATGGGGGAAAACCCCCCTAGGTGGTTGATGATGGCAAGCCTTAAAAGACCTTGCGACCACCCATGTCCCAAGTCGGTTCCCTATGGTTGCTCCCTCAACCAACGCCCACCTTAGCAAAAGCTTGGGGGATAGGGGAATACTGGTGCCTAACATCGGACCAAAATAGGTAATTACACTAGGCATTCAACAGGACATGGCACTAGGCACGTGATGCCACCATTAGACAGTCCTGAGTACGTACAAAGCCGAACAGATAGGAATAGGACCAATTCTATACTATACTGGGTAAGACCTTTAAATAGGTCCCTAAAAGATCGAGTGCTTTCTACCAGTATACTCCTCAACTGTTGCTAAGGCAGGGTTTCTATAGGATGTACAACCAGTCGGGCACTGGCAATCACAGTTAAGCTAGTATAAAAACAATGATAATTAATGGAAAAGGGTGGCCTCGGCGGGCCTTTTCACTAATTAAAATAAAGTGTGTACAAGAGGCTGCGGGGCAGTTGTAGTAACTTCCCCAAAAAAAAGAGAAAAACAAACAAAGTGAGTTAAAGGTATAGGTCGGGGACTAGGCATCGTCCACGAGGACAATATCCTCGATTTTCCCAACCTCTTTCCCCGGGACAGCATCATCTCCCGAGCCAGAGCCCCCGCCTGCGGCAACACCTCCAACTGGCCCAACTTCAATGGCAGAGCCTTCAGTAGCAGAGGGACCAACGTCCCAGTAATCCAAATTAATCCCCTCGCAGGACGAGATGTCCCACTTGGGGTGATCCCGGGCTACCTTCTCCTTCAGATCTTCATAGCCTTGGAAGAATCCGTCGTTGAAGGCCTCCTCTGTCGATCCGGCTGCTGTCGCCTTAGTCAGGGCCTTTGCCCGAGCTTTCGCTGTCGCCGTGATAGCCCGGGTGGCCTCTAGATCAGCCAAGGCGGTTGCTAACTCTACCTGTTCGAGGCTTAGGGCCAGTCCCTTAACCTTGTCCTTCTCTATAGCCAGGGCAATTTCCCTGGCCTCCAAAGTTACCCGCTCTTGCGATAAGGCAGCTTCTCTAGCAATAGCCCTCCCGGCTAAGGAGGGCAGGAAGGATTCAGCTCTAGTAGCCATGTAGTCAACCTACAAAACATAAGCAAAACTGGTCAGTTACTTAACAGGAGCAAGATGAAGAAAATTCTTGAAGGACAAGAAGGATCGAAGAGATGCTTACGAAGTGGGAGAGGTTGTATAGCCACCCCTGGAAGACTTGGGGAGACATGTTTACACACATCTCCACCTAGCTGGGGAAAAGGCTGGGCCTGACCCTCTCCCTATTCTTTGCCAACTCTCCTAGTGGAGTCCCCAACGGTACCTCTACCCGGGGAGCGGATTCCCTGACCACCACCACTTGGGGAGCCGACATCTCCCCAGGTACCGGAAGAGCTCGTGGCCCATGCCTTATCTGCCAAAGCGGATGATCACTGCCCGAGGTCTCTACAGTGGACCTCTTGCCCCTATCAGTAACCCGGGCGGAGGCAGTAGTGGCCTATCTGACCCTCAGCTGCTCAATGTCTCTCCGGGGACCCATTTCTGTGAAAGAAAAAATTATGCCATCAACAACTGGCAGACAGTGAGGAATACAACAGGAAAAATGGCCAAGGCTAGATGGTCCCGAGCACTTACCAGGAATGATCGGGGGAAATACAGGAGCTTCAACGGGCTCGTCCGAGCTATTGGTGGCAATAAAATCTCCCGTCCAGGTCAACACATTCTAGATATTCGTGGGCAAGCTGGCCAAGTGCCGTATCCAGTTCTAGCACTCCTCGAGTACGCTTGGTGGATCAACTTACCCGGCTGCAAAGCAAAACATGAAAACTGTTACCCATGTGGTTATTTTCGAAAGCAAAGGAAAACAATAAAAGAGATGCTGGGTGAGCTTACCCCTCAGCTCTCCTACCCAGGAAGTCCTCAATTGGATTCTTAGAGCCAAATCACAGAGCCCGGGGATGGACACTTGGAAGAACTTGTTCTTCCACACCTTGTTATTGCTCGAGCAATTGACAATGATCTTTCTTCCCTGATGAGCCGCCAGCGAGAAGAACACAACTTCCCCGTGCATAGGGAATGGTCGGTGTGCCCACAAGAACTCCTTGAGGGTAAGTTCATACCCAAAAACTTGAGGCCAGAGGGAAATTGACCCAATTAAAAACCTCTAATCGTTCGGGACTAGCTGCCCAGGAGCAATCTCAAGGTAGATCAGGACGTCATGAGCGACAGGGTGAAGGGGGATACGAAACCCAACTAGGAAGGAGTCCTCGTATAGGTGGCAAACCCCCGATGGTAGAGCTGGGCCCCACCGGCTTGAACGGTGAGTAAGCAATGGTCAGGAATGGCAAACTTCTCCCTGATTCGGCTGAGGTCTTGGGTACGCAAAGTGGATGGAGTAAATTCATAGGTGAATGCTACTTCGGGGTCAGGACCCTCTTGTAATTTGTCACCTGGACCTCGGAAGACAGAAGCCACCGGGGCTTCTTGGTCCGACTCAACGTCCGACACCCCGATTGGGATGGGGTAGCAGAGGGTAGATCTAGGCTAGTATCCGGCATCCCAGACCGTGAACGCTCATCTTCCGACTGGGAAGTAGAGTCAATGCTGGAGTGACACATCTTTGATACTCCTGCGGAGGAATGGGTAAGAAAGTGACGGCCTTGATACGGGTCAGAAACTCCAAGTCTGAGGTACAAGGGGGGCAAGGTTACAAACCTAAAGGGAAAAGAGTATAGGGTCCTTAAGGTGAGGTGACACTCAATCAAAACTACCCCGGGATAACCCGCTTGGGTCAGCTTTCTTAGTGTATCGCCTGACCTACAGAAGGAGCAAAACCTAAGGAAGAAAAAATCCCACTCCCGTGAAAGACCTAGTGGATTCGTCCTCTCTAGCCTCGCCTGAAAAGGAAACGAAGAAAAGGAAGAGAACAGTGAATTGATGTTGGGGAAGTAAGGACTTATGAAAATTGAAGCAAAAAAAGAGCTCGGGAAGCTTGAACGGGGACTTTTGCTCTCAAAACTGGTCGATAATCTCTGTCTTAGGGCAGCAGGAATGAAGGAAATGAATAAGGACCCCTTATATAGGAAGCACAGATGGTCTAGATCCAATTAGATCCAATAACTAGGAAGCTTTCCAGCCTAAAATGCCTAGCAGCTATCACCATGGGCACGTGAAGCGTCTCCTTAAAAGTCACAGACATTAAATATGTCACGTGGCATCCCGGTTACCATGCAACTATTCGTTTACTCTCACACCGACCTTATCGAATCCTGACCAAGCCAATTACTCTTTGACACGTGTCAGTCACCGGCCCCAGGATCCCATGGGGGGCAGTTGATAGGTTCAAAAATATCCAGTCAAAGTCGAATTGCGACATCAACAGCATAATACCAAGTCACCCAGAACGGGGACATGTTACTCAACACTCCCAGGCTATCTAGCCCGGAACCGCCCAGTCTATTAATACCACTCGGGGGTTCATAGTACTAAAAGACCAAGATGGTCGCAGCTCGGGCCAGACCCCGTGACTCGCGCTAGATAGTTCCAGCAGTTTCCTAACTCAACCACAAGATTAATGGCAAGTAGAGGATGTTTCCTAAATCGCTTAGGAAACATCCCATGATTTATGTTCATCGAACTGTAATTAGATTAGGCTTCCTAATCTAGTAGTTACCTTGTACGGGTGGTCTCTTGTATCTATAAAAGAGGCCACCCACCCCCATAAGAGGAGATTACATCCCTAACTTAGAAAAGAGCAGAACGCAATACTATTACGCATATACCCAGACAGTCTGTGGTAGTACCACCCTCCCTGTGGGTTCACTAGAGTCTGTCGGTGATCTATTAGTAAAAGTGCACCGACGCACACGTGGACGTAGGTCACCTCATTAACGGGGCCGAACCACATGCAAACTTCTATTGTCCTTCTCTTATCATTCTTCGGCCAATTTTTGGCACCATAAATATGTATCTATTTTGAATTCTATGATGGTTTGGAAGTATGATCTATGAGAAGGATGATTCCTATGTTCATACCTATCTCTTGATTATTCCTATTACCTAGAATTCCTATTGAATTTTATCTTTAATAAGATATTTGTAAGTCCCTTTGTTACATGATCTAGAATTCTTCATAGAACTTAAGGGCTAAATGGATTGGGAATCATGATAATTAAGTTGATCTATGAGTTTGATCTCTCTAATAAGCTTCAACCAACACCTGAGATGTTTTTCTCACACTTTAATATGAACTAGTTAAAATTCAGCAAACGGATTGGTTTTGTCCATAAGATTGTGTCCATCAAAACCCATAGTTTGATGGATTTCAAATTTTTTGGGTAAACTTTGTTGAATTAGTTTTCATTCAATCCGTTTTAAGAACCTCTAGGATCTATATCCTATTTTTAGAAATTGTTGAGAAATCGGTTGATAGATTTAAACATAGTCTCTTTGTATTTGAATTTTAGAAAATCTATAACAATTATCAATGCTCCGCTTTTTAGAGATGATTCCTAACTCATATATCTATATGCAGATGTAAAATCGTGAGCATATGATCTAGTTAAGATCATTTTCTAAGCGTTTGAAGTTGATGCAATTATTCTAAAATTTTCTAAGTTTAACTACAATCATGATTATGTATACAAAATGGTCATACCTTGATCACTCAACAATTATTGATGAATAAAAATTGATTTAGAAATCATCTAGGATAAATTGATGAGAGATCAAAAGCTTAGATTAACTTGATTAACATGATTCAAGAACTTCTATTATGTTTTGCATTCCTTTGTCAAATTATACCAAACACCCAGAATAACAAAGTCTGTTTAAAACAACTTTTTTGAAACCTTAAGATCATGACATGTCTATGGGATTATTTTTGTCATAAACTAAAATGAAATATATTTCTTTTGACACCAAATAGAGCTTCACATGATTTGTTTAGAATTAATTATGATTTTTACAAGAACAATGGACAGTCCTGGTCCACTGTTCCCAAAACTCTTATTTCTCTAAATTTAGAAATGGTAAAGAGATTCCACTTTTTGGAGAAGTTCCCTAAGACATGTATCTACCTTTCTATAAAAGGACTTTAACCCAGCTCATGTTTAAGACCACTTTTGATAGGATTCATTAGAGGTTGTTGAATCTAGAAATTTGATTGATGACATATTTTCCTTGTTTATCATGCATATCATTTGTTTGCTTGTATTTTTGCAATGCTTGGGTATTTCTTGGTGTCTGAGTGTAGAGAATTGAATGTCGTGGATCCGAACTTTGATTTGTGAGCTTGCCTCATCTACATGTGGCTTAGTGCCCATGTATCGTGTACTATCTCTATCCTTTCTCTTAGAATTTTTCTAGGTTTACAACTTTATTTTCAACGACAGAAGTCCTTTAGGATAGTCTTGGTTTATGTGCTTATATGTTAGAGACATCTTATCTAGGATTGTTGCATGATTGCATTACATGTTTCCTTCCTTTTTTTCTTTTTGCGACTCTGCATGATTGCATTACACGTTTCCAGGCGGGACTAGCCACTGTAAGTATACCTCTCTCTCGTATTGCATGTGCATCCGACTTCTACTTGATTTAATCTCTTGACATGATTTTCGGTAGATGTTCCCTTTTTGACATGTATGTATTATCTAGTATGTTTGAGGAAATAACACCAATTATGAATTAAGAACAAAGATATTTGAATCAAGGCCTACCGTTCGGTAGGGCGAGGCGGGAGTGCTTTAGTCCTGCATGGGCTCCTTCCACTCTCGTACCAAGACCCCCGAACCCAGTTTCTGGTAATAAAGGGCAAGTAACCTTATTCAATTTTGGGCGAGTCAAACTTGGGTTTCCTGATTCCAGATAAAAATTAAGGTGCGACTCTTTGTCTCTAGGATCGCGTGAGGAAGTCCTAGTTTTGAAGTGTGCTCCTTAGGATCCATCCCGGGACACTATCGAGGGAAAATGCCAGGACCAACCCCTCATCTGCATTTTCACAGTCCCATAATACCAAGCTTGATCGATCGAAGTAAGTTCAATCGATTGAGAATAGGTCAGTCAGGGTTCGATCAATTGTGATGGGTTCAATTGCTTAAGATAAGGATCCACATCATAATTCAGGTCAGTAGAGGTTAGATCGCTCGAAGAGGTTTCAATCGATTGAAGAAATAAATATTTGATCGATTGAGAGACTTTCGATTGATTGAAAGAGAAATTACAGGAAATGTAAATACAAGTATATTGAATCTTATTAACATCAAAAGTATTATAAAATTACAACAAAAATATAGGGTATTACATATAACGAACTCAACATTTAAAATTCTAATATGTTCAATCGATTGAAGTCATTTCAATAATTTGAGGTGAAGATACGTCCGATCGATCGAAGTCACATTCGATCGATTGAGAAAAATTGAAGTTCGATTGATTGAACTAAGTTCCATCGATTGAGATCGGTCTATGTTCAATCGCTCAAATTTAGTTCGATCAATTAAACGTCGGTTTTCTTCCCAAACTAAACTGAACCTTCCTCGTACAATTTGGGTCCTTTCTTTCTTGCTAAAACACATACATATATACATATATACATACATACATATCTATGCTACTAAGTGAGTGTAGGCACTCAGCGTAAAGTTTGTGATGCCGGTGACGTGTGGGGTGGCCACAGGTTCCTCCGTGAGCTTTCTCTCTTCTTTCTCCTTCTCCTTCTCTTTCTCTGTCTCTTCTCTTTTTGCCCTATCTCTCCTCCTCCTACTTCTCTTCTTATTCTCTTGCTGGTTGAGAGTGTGTGGGGGGGAGTGTTTGTGAGTTTGTGTATATATATGTATAGATAAATATGTTTATATAAACTATATGTATCTCTCTTCTCTCTAAACTCAGCAACTCGAAATAAGTATGTGTGTGTAATATATATATATAGGGAGGGGGAGGGTGCAGGTGGCAGAACACATACACTGAAAATACTAAGTTCGATCGATTGAGGCATTTTCAATCGATTATCGGTCATAGTTCAATCGATTGAAATGTGGTCAATCGCTTAAGAAAGGGTTCCACATCACAAATCAAGTCGGCAGAGTTTCAAGCAATTGAAGTACGTTTGATCGATTGAAGAAACTTAAGCTCGATCAATTGAAGTTAGTTCGATCGATCGAAGTTGAAAATATAGGAAATGTAAATATGAGTATACTGAATCTTATTTATATCAATAAGGCTATACATGTATAATGAAAATACAGGGCATTTTAATGGTTATGAGTGCAAGTGGGAATTTGTTGGGTTTGTGCCCTCAAACCATTACTTTATGTATGAGACATTGGCATCTTAATATATGGATATCAACTTTACATTTTATTGTGTATGTTTCTTTTATGAGATGATTGTTGATCCTTAAGTATCATAGTAAGCAATTCGTGCATGTATGAGATGCATACAAGTGAGATACGAATTACTATTCTTTGATACTTAGAATTTATCACAATGGATGATGAGACTGGATATCTCATCAAGTTTACACTATAGCATGATTAACTACCATTGGATGAAGTGATGAAACCCAATCACTAGAGTATAACTCTTAGTTAATATGCTAGTGCTTATAGTGCATTGACGAACCTGAGCTTTCTTATTGACACTTAAGACCGTCAACAGTCGATAGGAACTCATAACTTGTATAAGGTACATGTTCTTAATCTTGAGACAATTATGAACACAAACTATGGATATGGCTACTTTGACTTACCAATCAGTGAGGTCTTAAAGATCAACAAATGGGTATCTTGGGTATGTGAACATACATTGTCAAGATAGAATCTACCCTCTGAAAAAGAGTAAGCATTTCTCTAAGAATGTCACCAAGTTTATTACTGAGAACTGCAATCTTGTTGATAAGTAGTTATCAACATGTTTGCTAATCATGAGAGGTGAATAGGACTCAAGGAATACAAGAAGTAATCATGATTCAGGTTGACAGTAAGAGTTATCCGACTACCCGAATATGATTACGAATGCTGATGGTAGAGGAACATTAGTACACCATTCAAGTCTAGACATCACTTCGGATTTGTTCTTTTACGTTGGAGTTTAGTTATCATTTTATAGTGGAATAAACATTAACAAATCAGTTGGTTAATTTGTTGATCAAAGAGTTTGGTCATGGGAATTAACAACTAGTCTGAGCTAACAATTAAAAGCCTAGGAGGTCCCACTCTTAGATCCGCTAGAATGCTTGGAAAGGCACAAGAGGATCTTGTCAAGATAGGTTCGATCGATCAAAAGAGTTTTGATCGATTGAAGTCTAGATTGGTTCTATCAATCAAAAAGTTTCGATCGATTAAAGGTTCGATCGATTGAAAGTTCTTCGATTGATCGAAAGCTTAAAGTTGGTTTGGAAATCTATAAATAGGGCAGTTGTGTGCAATATTAATTGCTAGGTTCAAAAATATCCAATCAAAGTCAAATTTCCATGTTAGCAGCAGAATGCCAAGTCACCCGAAATGGGGACACGTTACTCAACCTCCCAGGCTGTCCAGATCAGAACCACCCAGTCTGTTAATACCACTCGGGGTTAGTAATGCTAATAGACCAAGAGAGGCGCAGCTCGGGCCTGACCCCGTGACTCGCACTGGACAAATCTAGTAGTTTCCTAACTCAATCAGAAGATTAATGAAAGGAAGAGGATGTTTCCTAAACTGCTTATGAAACATCCCATAATTTATGCTCATCGAATTATAATTAGATTAGGCTTCCTAATCTAGTAGTTACCTTGTACGGGTGGTCTCTTACATCTATAAAAGAGGCCACCCACCCCCATAAGAGGGGATGGCATTCCTAACTTACAAAAGAGCAGAACGTAATACAATTACACATATACCCAGACAGTCTCTGCTAGTACCGCCCTCCTTGTGGGTTCACCAGAGTCCGCCAGTGATCTTTTAATAAAAGCGCACTGACGCACATGTGGATGTAGGTCACCTCATTAACGGCGCCGAACCACATACCAACTTCTATTGTCCTTCTCTTATCATTCTTCTACCAATTATTAGCATCATCTGTGGGAAGTGACAATGACTTTTCGCGAAAGCAAATTTTTGACTGACAAACATGCCTCCGAAGAAGGGTAAGAAAATCGCTACTCTAGAAGGTCAGACAGATTCACAAGCTAGACAACCGGCTACTTCTATGACCTCTAAGCAGGTTACCGCAGCCCTTGCCCAGCTCCTGGAGGGCCAGCAAAAAACTCAGCAGCAGATCGAAGCAATCCTAGCACAGCAGGAAAAGCTCCCTCAAATAGTAGAGCAGCCCGGGAAAGGCATGCACGACCGCGTGCCCGTACGGGTCCGAAGGCGTGCCCACACTGAGCCTATATCTCTGCTGGATGTGGGTCAGTTCGGGAATGACGAGTGTAGTCAGGCTCCCAAGTGGACCCGACGACGCCCCTGGGTTAACCTACGCTGAGCAGGGGACGCAGAGAAATCATCAACAATAGGCATGCTACCATAGGGGAGGGGCAAGACCAGACTGCTCGGGATTCGGCCAAGGACCCCCTGGCCAAGATCTGTGAGGATCTTAGGCACACGATTACCCAAAGCCGAAGTCAGGCCCTATCCCTAAGGATAACGTGCTTTGAGGAAGAGGCCTCATCGTCTGACTCGACGTACTATTCGGACACTGAACGAAAGACCGGTCAGGCGGACGTCAAGGCCCAGATTGAGGACCTGCAGAAGCAGATTGAGAAACTGAGCCATAAATCACGCCATGATCACACTAATATGGAAACCGAGTCACCTTTCACCGCCCGAGTCACGGGATTCTCAATCCCGCAGAAGTTTAAATCACCATACCTCGATTCTTATGATGATTTGGGAAGCCCGGTGGATCATGTTTGGACTTATAAGGCCTAAATGGCATTGGTTACCACCGTTGACAAACTACTGTGCTTTGCCTTTCCCAGTACCCTCATGGGGGTTTCCACACCCTCAAACCCCGAACGATCAGCGACTTTAAAGCACTGAGTAAGTTCTTCATTGAACAGTTCGTGGGAATGCTCAATCGGTCACAGCCAGACACTCAATTGCTGACCGTCAAGCAACATAAGGGGGAATCCCTAAAAGATTATGTCGACTATTTCAATCAGCAAAGGCTACAGATTCACAACCTGAATGAAATAGTCGTAATTATGGCCTTCTATTCAGGAGTACTGCAACATCATTTCATAACAACCGACCACACACTTTGGTTGAGCTCTTGGAAAGGGTGGGAAAGCACATTGACACAGAGGAATTGCTAAAAGCTCAGCGTGCTAGCCTTGAGGGAGATGAGTCCCCGAGGGCCAAAAGAAAGTGTGGTGGCTCTGAGAAGGGCTCGGGGAAGAAGTCGAAGCTGAACCGGCAAAAAGATGGTCGGGAACAGGCTCTAATTACTTTCACGCCCCTTTCCCGGCCTATTCATGAGGTCATGGCCACCGATGAAACCCAGAGGCTCCTCTAACAACCGGAAAAGCTGAAGAGCCCTCCCAGGAAGAGAAACTAAGATAAATACTGCCGATATCACAAGGACCATGGTCACGACACAAAAGACTACTTTAAGCTCAAGATCGCCATCAAAAGGCTGATAGAACAGGGCCATCTGGCCGAGTTTGTCGCGACAGACAGACGACCTAGGCCAGACACTCAAACCTCTAAGCAGCCTTAACCACTTAGGCAAATCAATGTGATCTCCAGAGGAACCTCAGGCGGAGGGGATTCACAATCGGCTTGGAAGAGGCATGCTTGAGCATCCCGAGCGGATGTTTGGCATATCCAAGCCACCGACTCCCGACCAACTGATGTGTTAACATTCTCATCCAATGACGTGAAGGGCTTGCACTGCCCCCACGATGACCCACTGGTAGTAACAATCCCTCTAGCCAACTACACGATGAAGAGAATATTGGTAGACACCGGAAACTCCTCAGACATTCTCTTCGCCTCAGCGTTCGACCAGCTGGGGATCTCAAGGGACAGACTCCAGCTAGTTGCGACACATTTGGTCGGATTCAATGGCTCAAGCACGCAACCACTCGGTATGATTGAGGTCTCTGTACTTATGGGTACCCATCCCCAGTAGGTCTCTGTGCTCTAAAACTTTGTGGTTATGGATGCTCCATTTGCATATAACGTCATCCTCGGGAGGCCAGCACTCGCTAAAGCCAAAGCGATCGTGTTTACCTATGCTCTAGTGGTCATGTTCCCGACCCCCAAGGCCCGTAAAGTTTATGTGGAGACCATCCAATTGCACGGAGTTGCTATGTTAGCTCCCTGCGCCATGAGGTAGTTATTGAAATGTTAAACGTTCAGGAGATGGACCCGAGGGATGTAAAGGATGGAGTAGGTCCAATGGAGAAATCATAACAGGTGGTGCTCGACCATACATTCCCCGGCCGGTTCGTGAGTATTGGCACTCTCCTACACCCGAGTCTGAGGGAAAAGTTGATCGAGTTCCTGAGAGAGAACCAGGATATCTTCACCAGCTGCCATGAAGATATGCCGGGGATTGACACCCGGGTCATGTCTCACCGTCTCAACATTAACCCTGATTCCCGACAGGTGAAGCAGAAAAAGAGGGGCATGGCTGTGGACACGCGGGATTCCACCACTTGTTTGTTTTTTGTTTGAAATTAATTTAGATCAAAGAAAGAAAAGGAAAGGTCTGTTGAAAACAGATACAGAGTTGCCACTTGGTCAATAAGGAACCAAGAAACCTAATTTTGACTCACCCAAATGGATAAAGGGCACCGGCCCTTCATAACCAAAGAACTTGATTTGGGATTTTGGTACGACAGAGGAAGAAGCCTTTGTGGTGACTAAAACACCCTCAACTCGCCCCGTCTCTCGACGGGCCTCAATTAGCATCCAAATAATCATCTTATACTATGTATGGTTCGACAATTAATACTATGATAGTATATTACATCACATAAGAAAATTTGAGATGGAAGATCTAAAGATAAGATATCATTCATAAGATCTAAGCCAAGTATCACACAACTAATCATATATCGAGTAATAATTTTTTCCTAATCTAAGGGGACATGAATTGTTCTTGAAACAAATAATCAAAGAAATTGAAATATGCTTGGCAAGCTAGCATGGTGCATGTTAATCTTTGAGAAAAGAAGATCTCTCAATCCCCGGGACGGATGAGAAAGGATGATTAGATCTGGGGGGAAGCATGGACGTGTGATCAAGGTCATTCCTTATAATCTTCTTAGATTAGGAGTTGCAAAAACCCCAAATCTTTGCATGGATGCAATGTATGTATCTAGAATGTGCCAAGGTTGTAGTGTGTTTTGTATTCATGGATTCCTATAATGACTTAGAAGTCTATAATGTGTATGAATGAATGAAGGAACTCATCATGGGATATGTACAAATGTAGTATGAACTACTTCCTAAGACATGAGATAATTTGGAGTACATGTAACCATCAAATCAAAGGATGGAAGTAAAAGTATGCTGGCTGTGAATAGTGGACAGAACAGTAACATGATCTTTTGGAAATCGAAAAGAGGGGTTAGGAAAATTTTCAATGCATGATTTTTTATGGAGATCATCCTTATTGTGTTTAGAACACAAATCAAAAAGCCTATCCTCATAACTATCACAGATTATGAGAAATCATATAAACAATAGAGGTTACTCAGAAATAGAGTCCATACTATTGACTGAAATATTGAAAAATCTTAGAAAATGAAAACAAAAGATCTAGAGGCCCATATTATACAGAGAGTTTCCTAAGACACTGAAGTTAAAAGGAAAAATAAGTTGGGACCACTCTTTTTGAAAACGTTTTCTGTAAAAACAAGTTGAAAGTCAACCTAGCTGCTGCGACAACAGAGGCAGAATGTTTGGAAGGAATGTTTGGACAAAAATGAACCCCTTTTATGTATTTCCAAGTCAAACCAAATATCATGGGTGTTCTCTAATGAGTTAGGAAGACTTTCCAAGTGGTCTTGCATCGATACATTAAGTATTGAGTTCTAGAGAAATCTTTGAGCTCAAATCATTCACTGTTTTGACTCACTATTTTAAAGATCTTGGGAAAAACTTGAGTTTTCTTTCTTGAGATCAAAATGAGAGGGTTTGAGAGGGGTTTTGAAATAGAGGTTTTGAAAGTATATTTTCAACATCAAATAGAGATTACGATCTCTTGATATATCAACATCAAACTCATCATCAAGAACCCCCAATATTATTAGAGAGATTCATTTTTATTTTGAACATAACTTCAAGGATACCTTGGGGGTATTGAAGTTATAATCATCATCTATTAAACATGTTTTTGAGGTCAAGAGCTACTATCCATAAGGATTCACTCACCTCAAACTTCATGTCATCATTTAGATGATGAAGAACAAGTAGGTAAATAAAGAAAAATAAAAAGAAATGAGGTAAGAAGAGATGAACAGATATATAAACAAGCAAGTAAATAGCAATCAATAGATGATAATCAATGTGATATTGGACTTGTAGCTTGGTGTTTCACTCATAGATATTGACATTTAGAGATGGAAGTAGCTTCATAACTCAAGATTGCTCAAAAATGGTGGTTGGGAAAGACTTGAATGTGAGATATAAGAGGGGTAATGGAAGAAAATAAGATTGAAACGCACTTTTTTTTATGGAAAATCAGTGGGAGAAGCTCCCTTTCTCTCCTCTAAACCTATCTCTATCTCTCTATAACTTTCTCAAGCTTTGCACTTGCCCCCCCCCCAAATGAAGAGCAATGGGGGGTTTATATAGGCCAATTTGGGGTGGTTTTGGGGTTTTAGGAGTACTCCCATTGGTCCCAAACATCTGTGAACATAGAACTACGTCATTTTTGTTTTCAATTAATCAAAATGAACCCCCAAAAGAAATTCCAAAAAAACACCATTCTGGAGGAGAGTGTCGCGGCGGTACTGGGCCTATGTCGTGGCGGTAGTGGAGCAGTGCCGCGGCGGCACTGCTCCTCGTTCGTCCAGATAATCCTTTTTAGGCCCCCAGAGGTTCCGGTATTCGCGAAAAGGCCCTATTTTGCCGAAATTCACAGAAAATGCATATGAACTCCATATTGAGGTTGTCATATACCGTTGGAAAGGTAATGGAGTCTACTTTACATAAAAAATAGTTTGGAGATAGGTCATCTTCAAGAGTTTTGCGGTATTCGCGATAAAAGCCGATTTGATCGTCTTTTTCACCTTTGAAAATTCATAATAAATCCGTTTTAAATCAAGAAATTAAGTGCGATATACCGTTGGAAAGATATTGACCTCTAGTATCCATGAAAAATGTTTGAAAATTATTATGGTGCTCCGGTTTCAATGTCAACTTTTGGTCAAACTGGTCGAACTTGGGATTCCCGGGAAGTTCTGGAAACCTCTAGGAGCTCCCAGGAGCTGACGTTTTCGTTTGATTTTCTTTTAAAACTCATTTTAATACTTCCACATGATTTAGAATGGTTTCAAAACTTTTCGGCAAATTTGGACAATTTCGGTCAAACCATGGCCAAACTTGGTCAAACCGATCAATGAGGACTTTCTGGGAACTTCCGGGACTTCTGGGGGTCTCTGGGAGCTGACCATTTCGTCTAATTTTACTTAAAAACTAATTTTATTACTTTTCTTATGACATAGCATGTTTCCAGAACTTTTGGTCCAAATCTGGGAGTTTTCGGGCTTTCAAGGTCATTTTGGTCATTCTGAGCATTTTGAGAAATAGAACTAACTTCCAGGAGCCCTTTTGAGTCTTTTTCGATCATTGTGAACCACCAAGCTATGGGTCTCCTAAATCTAATAGCCGACAAAATGGGGTGTCTACAATGGCCCCTGAGCGACAAGTGGCGATGCGTGAAGAAGTGGAGAAGCTCTTAAAAGAAAAATCCGTCTGAGAAGTTCACTATCCTGACTGGTTGGCCAATGTGGTTCTAGTGAAGAAGAGCAACGGGGAAGTGGAGAATGTGTATGGATTTTACCGACTTAAATAAAGCCTGTCCCAAGGATAGCTATCCGCTGCCTAGGATAGACCTCCTTGTGGATGCCATAGCTGGTCATTCACTTCTTTCGTTCATAGATGCCTATTCGGGGTACAACCAGATTAGCATGTACCCCGGGGACGAGGAGAAGACTTCCTTAATCACTGATCTGGGCACGTATTACTAAAAGGTTATGCCTTTCGGTCTCAAAAATGCCAGGGCAACATACCAACGCCTGGTCAATTACATGTATAGGGACTTGATTGGGAAGTCGATGGAGGCATACGTAGATGTCCTCTTGGTTAAAAGTCGAGACAAGACCTACCACCTCGAGCATCTGACAGGGGCCTTCAGCATCTTAAAAAAATTCTGTATGAGGTTGAACCCGACCAAATGCACGTTCAGAGTCTCGTCCAAGAAATATTTAGGGCACTTGGTCAACAGGCGAGGAATCGAAGCGATCCCCAAAATAATTCAGGCCATTATCAACATGCAGTCACCTCGGTCAACCAAAGAAGTACAGAGTTTGGCCAGTTGGGTGGCAACACTAAACGGGTTCATTTCCCGAGCTATCGACCGGTGCCTCCCATTTTTTAAGATTCTCCACAAGGCTTTCAGTGGTCAGAGGAGTGCGAAAAGGCGTTCCAGGAACTCAAGAAGTACCTGACATTGCCCCTCTACTCTCGACACCCGTAACAAAGGAGGAGTTGTTCTTGTATTTGGCGGTGTCTCCTTCAACAGTGAGCTTAGCACTTGTTTAAGAAGAGCAGGGGTATAATTCCCATTCTACTACACTAGTCGAGCGCTCCAAGGAGCAGAAAGCCAGTACTCTCGCATCGAGAAGTTGGCCTTTGCCCTAATCACCTCTTCCCGGAGACTCTGCCCGTACTTCCAGGCCCATGTCATTGTGATCCTCATAGAACAACCACTTTGTCAGATCTTAAGCAGGTCCGAAACATCTGAAAGGCTCATTAAATGGGCGTTGGAGCTGGAGGAGTTTGAGGTAGTTTACAGACCTCGGACAGCCATGAAAGGATAGGCCATAGTCGATTTTCTCGTGGAGTTCACATACTCAAAAGATTCGGTAGAAGAGCTCGACCTGCCGGCAAAATCGCCCAGTCCATAACCCTATTTCCCAACCTGGGTACTATATGTGGACGGGTCCTCCAACCAGCAAGGCAGCGGGGCTGGAAACATCTTGACCACACTTGACAAGATCCAAGTGGAGTATGCGCTAAGGTTTGTTTTTCGGGCCTCCAATAACATGGCCGAGTATGAAGCCCTATTGGTCGGCCTACAATTGGCTACTTCGATGGGTGCGTAGCAAGTTCAAGCATATAGCACTTCCCAGCTCGTGGTTAATCAAGTAAACCAAGAGTATGAAGGTCA
This sequence comes from Hydrangea macrophylla, assembly GCA_033977485.1. NCBI lineage: Eukaryota > Viridiplantae > Streptophyta > Magnoliopsida > Cornales > Hydrangeaceae > Hydrangea > Hydrangea macrophylla. The sequence goes on from CM066984.1 coordinate 41,070,507, forward strand.
GGAGGATAACATGGTAGCCTACCTAGTCCTTGTCCAAGCAGTTTCAAAATAGCTTAAAGGGTTCTCCATCATACAGATCCCAAGGGAAGAAAATGCGAGGGCCGACCGATTGGCCCTTCTCGCCTCGTCTTCCGACTCAGATTTGCTTGGGATAAGAATTAAATACTTATCAGATCCCAGCATAAACAACTTGGAGGGCATGGACATGGAGGTCGACACGGTCACTGCAGGGCCCAGCTGGATGGACCCAACAATGACGTTCCTCACGAATGGTACCTTACCTGCAGGAAAGGAAGAAGCCCGGTGGGTGAAGTACCGAGCGTCCAGATAACACCTTGTTGACGGCATACTCTATAAATGGGGATTCTCCATCCCATACCTACGGTGCATCCACCCCCGCATAGGTGCAAGGAATATTGAGTGGAATCCACAAGGGAGTGTGTGGAAGCCATATAGGAGGTCGGGCACTATCCTGAAAAGCCCTTCTGCAAGGTTATTACTGGCCGACGATGGCCCGAGATTCTCAAGAATATGTTAAGTGGTGTGACAAGTGCCAGAGATACTCACCCATGATCAACCGCCCGAGAGAGCTCCAAACACCAATCCTCAGCCCTTGGCCATTCGCTCAGTGGGGTATTGACATAGTCGGTCCATTCCCGGTCAGAAAGGACAAGTCAAATTCGTGGTCATCGCCTTGGACTATTTCACTAAGTGGGCAGAAGCTGAGCCCTTGGCGTCAATTACTGAGAAGGGGATGGAAGTTTTTATTAAGAAAAATATTCTTAGTAGGTTCAGCATACCCAGAGTCCTGATAAGTGACAACGGCAGGCAGTGTCATACCCCGATATTCAGGAAATTCTGCCCAGGCTATGGTATATCCAATCACTACTCCTCACTTGAGCATCCTCAAGCTAACGACCAAGCTGAGGTGATGAACCGGACAATTTTACAATCCATCAAAACTAGACTCGAAGATACCAAAGGCCTCTGGGAAGATAAAAAACATTCTTTGTAGGTTCAGCATCCCCAGGCATACGAAAGACCTCAGGTTCACATCCGAGGCATGCAAAAGACCTCGGGGTCAAAAATATCCAGTCAAAGTAAAATTGCCACATCAGCAGCAGAATGCCAAGTCACCTAGAATGGGGACACGTTACTCAACCCTCCCAGGCTGTCCAGCCCGGAACCGCCCAGTCTGTTAATACTGCTCGGGAGTTCGTAATGCTGACAAACCAAGATAGGCGCAGCTCGGGCCTGACCCCATGACTCGTACTGGACAGTTTCAGCAGTTTCCTAACTCAATCAGAAGATTAATGGAAAGTAGAGGATGCTTCCTAAACCGCTTAGGAAACATCCCATAATTTATGCTCATCGAATTGTAATTATATTAGGCTTCCTAATCTAGTAGTTACCTTGTACGGGTGGTCTCTTGCATCTATAAAAGAGGCCACCCACCCCCATAAGAGGGGATGGCATTCCTGACTTACAAAAGAGCAGAACGCAATACTATTACGTATATACCCAGACAATCTCTGGTAGTACCGCCCTCCCTATGGGTTCACCAGAGTCCACCGGTGATCTGTTAGTAAAAGCACACTAACGCACACGAGGATGTAGGTCACCTCATTAACGGGGCTAAACCGCATACAAACTTCTATTGTCCTTTTCTTATCATTCTTCTACCAGTTTTTGGCATCATTAATAATCGTCATTTTTATTGTCCTGGAGTGGCAAAAATTATTTATGGTTTCTTTTGAAGGAAATTATAGGTTTAAAATGAAATTTAAATGCACAGCAAAAAAACTAAATTCAAAAACTTTACTGGTAGCCCGACTCTACTACTCGTTAATTCTATAGATATATAAACACAAGAGGGAGAAAATATATACCTCAGGTCTTGAACCCAATTCTGATTTTCTTCTTTCTTGATGGTACAGCAGCCTCTACTAGGTTATCTTCACTCTTATGACTCCTAGGATGCAAGCCAGAAAGACTTGGGTTAGTGGGAACCCGAATAGAGAGGATGAGGAAGGTTTGGGAATACTTAATAGTTTCTATAGCTTCTATGTATAAAAATGACGATTAAAAACATTCTGTACACAAATGCCCTATTTATAGATTCCCAGAACCAACTTTACCTTTAATCAATCAAAGTAACTTTGATCGATCGAACGTTTGATCAATTGAACAACTTTTGATCGATCGAGCTTGCCTTGACTTTAATCGATCAAAACTCTTTTGATCGATTGAACCTGTCATGACAAGATCCTCTTGTGCCTTTCCAAGCATCCTAGCAGAGCTAAGAGTAGGACCTCCTAGGTTCTTTATTATTGACTCAGATCAATTGTTAATTACCATGACCAAACTCTTTGGTCATCAAACTAACCAACTGATCAGTTAACGTTTACTCCACTATAAAAAGATAACTGAACTCTAACATAAAATAATAAATCTGAAGCGATAACCAAACTTGTATGTTGTACTAATGTCCCTCTACCATTAGCATGCATAATCATATTCAGGTAGTCGGATAACTGTTACTGTCAACCTGAATGATGATTACATCTTCCATTCCTTGAGTCCCATTCACCCCCACATGATTACCAAACATATTGATAACTCTTATCAACAAGACTACAATTCTCAATAATCAACTTGATGACATTCTCAAGGAACATTTGCTCTATATCAAAGGGTAGATTCTATCTTGACATTATATGTTCACAACCATATGAACATAACATACCCAAGATTCCCAAGTGCTAATCTTTGATAGACCTCACTGATTGGTAAGTCAAAGCAGTCATATCCATAACTTGTGTTCATAATCGTCTCAAGATTGATAATACGTACCTTATACAAGTTATGAGTTCCTATCGACTGTTGACAGTCTTAAGTGTCAATAGGAAAGCTCAGGTCCAACAATACACTATAAGCACTAGCATATTAACTAAGAGTCATACTCTAATTATTGAGATTCATCACTCTATCCAATCATAGTTAATCATGATATAGTGTAGACCTGATGAGATATCCAGTGTCATCATCCACTGTGATAAGTTCTAAGTATCAAAGAATAGTAATTCGTAACTCACTTGTATGTATCTCATACATACACGAATTACTTACTATGATAGTTAAGGATTAACAATCATCTCATGAAAGAAGCAAACATAATGAAATGTAAGGCTGATATCCATATATTAAAATGTCAATGTCTCATACATAAAGTAATGGTTTAAGGGCACACTCCCAACATCTTTATCCTTCTCCATCCTCACTATTAGGGTTCCCACCAACCCTAGTCTTTTCGGCAAGCATCCATAGGAGTCATAAGTGTGAAGACAACCTAGAGGAGGCTGCTGAAAGTTAAAGAATTTAGAATTGGGTTCAAGACCACGAGGTACAAACTCTTCTCCCTCTTATTTTATGAATCTTTGGAATTGACAAGTAGTAGATTCGGGCATACCATAAAGTTTTGAACTTTGTTTTTCGTTGTGCATAGAAATAAGTTTTCAAAACCTATTTCCCTTCAATTGGTATTGGAGCCTCGCTGATTTGGATCTATAGATGCATTTTGGAACACTACTTTTGATTTGCATGTTAGTTTTAGGACTATTTTTTAAACTGCATCGGCATAAATCTGTTTCTACAGTATTCTTGCATCAGAAAACAAATATGCGATTGCATTGAATGCATGGCAGTTTTAATTGATCAAAAGTGTTTCAATCGACTGAAATTGTCTAGTTTGATTAATTGAAAGTGTTTTGATCGATCAAAATAGTGTGGTTTTCAAGCGATCGAACTTAGTTCGATCGATCGAACATTGTTCTATTCCATCGATTGATGTCTATTCGATTGATTGAAACTGATTCTCTATCCATATCTTATTTTCATAGTTTGAAAATTTTTAAAAATATATACTTTGATTTTTTTTACTATTCTGGTAAAATTTTAAATCAGTTTGTGGAAATTTGAGTTCAATCGATTGAACTTATTTCAATCAATTGAGAGTTCGATCGATTGACGATTCTTCAATTGATCAAAGTGTGACAGAGAACTAGAGATACTATTTTATAGTTCTAATTACTTCCATAAAGTGTTTTAAAGATCTTGGGAAAAACTTGAGTTTTCTTTCTTGAGATCAAAATAAGAGGGTTTGAGAGGGGTTTTGAAAGTATATTTTCAACATCAAATAGAGATTATAACATCTTGGAATATCAACATCAAACTCATCATCAAGAACCCCCAATATTTTTGGAGAGATTCATTTTTATTTTGAAGATAACTTCAAGGATACCTTGGGGGTATTGAAGTTTTAATCATCTATTAAACGTGTTTTTGAGGTCAAGAGCTACTATCCATAAGGATTCACTCACCTCAAACTTCATGTCATCATTTAGATGATGAAGAACAAGTAGGTAAATAAAGAAAAATAAAAAGAAATGAGGTAAGAAGAGATGAACATATATATAAACAAGCAAGTAAATAGCAATCAATAGATGATAATCAATGTGATATTGGACTTGTAGCTTGGTGTTTCACTCATAAATATTGACATTTAGACATGGAAGTAGCTTCATAACTCAAGATTGCTCAAAAATGGTGGTTGGGAAAGACTTGAATGTGAGATATAAGAGGGGTAATGGAAGAAAATAAGATTGAAACGCACTTTTTTATGGAAAATCAGTGGGAGAAGCTCCCTTTCTCTCCTCTAAACCTATCTCTATCTCTCTATAACTTTCTCAAGCTTTGCACTTGGCCCCCCCAAAATGAAGAGCAATGGGGGGTTTATATAGGCCAATTTGGGGTGGTTTTGGGGTTTTAGAAGTACTCCCATTGGTCCCAAACATCTGTGAACATAGAACTACGTCGTTTAGGTTTTCAATTAATCAAAATAAACTCCCAAAAGAAATTACAAAAAAACACCATTTTGGAAGAGAATGCTGCGGCGGCAATGGGCCTGTGCTACGGCGGTAGTGGGCCTGTGCTACGGCGGCAGTGCTCCTCATTCATCCAGATAATCCTTTTTAGGCCCCCAGAGGTTCTGGTATTCGCGAAAAGGCCCTATTTTGTCCGAAATTCACAGAAAATGCATACGAACTCCATATTGAGGTTGTGATATACCGTTGGAAAGGTAATGGAGTCTACTTTACATAACAAATAGTTTGGAGATAGGTAACCTTGAAAAGGTTTGCGGTATTCGCGATAAAAGCCGATTTAATCGCCTTTTTCACCTTCGAAAATTCATAATAAATCCGTTTTAAATCCAAAAAATTATGTGCGATATACCATTGGAAAGCTATTGATCTCTAGTATCCATGAAAAATGTTTGCAAATTGTTATGGTGCTCCGGTTTCAAAGTCAACTTTGGGTCAAACTAGTCGAACTTGGGATTCCCGGGAAGTTCTGGAAACCTCTGGGAGCTCCCAGGAGCTGACGTTTTCATTCGATTTTCTTTTAAAACTCATTTTAATACTTTCCACATGATTTAGAATGGTTCTGAAACTTTTCGGCAAATTTGGATGATTTCGGTAATACCCTGGTCAACTTTGGTCAAACCGGTAAACGGGGACTTTCCGGGAACTTCCGGGACTTCCGAGGGTCTCTGGGAGCTGACAATTTCGTCTGATTTTACTTAAAAACTCATTTTCTTACTTTTCTTATGACATAGCATGTTTCCAAAACTTTTGGTCCAAATCTGGGAGTTTTTGGGCTTTCAAGGGCATTTTGGTCATTTTGAGCATTTTGAGAAATAGAACTAACTTCCAGGAGCCCTTTTGAGTCTTTTTCGATCATTGTGAACCACCAAGCTATGGGTCTCTTAAATCTGTTAGCCGACAAAGTGGGGTGTCTACAGTTTGCCCGTCTTTGGCATGAACTTGCGAGGTAATGCATGTCGCAAGCGAGTGCCAAAGCTTTGAAGAGTCATATCTTTTTGGAGGCTATAGATTTAGGATAAAAAGTGTTGCAAAAGATGCAATGATGCTGAGGCTAGTGCTTTTCGTGCTCTTCATGAGCTGCCTACGTATCCCAAGGGAATCAGACCAGGACAAAGTTTGGAGCACAAAGGAATAAATCTCACATGCACATACACAACAATCAGGCGGATGCTATGCTTATAAGAGTGATATGCAATGCATGGATGTGATATGAATTTTGTCATAAGTCCTATCATGTCTAGTGTTCTGATCCTAGCATGAACTGGTGCTGTGGGGTGTACCACTCTAAGTGGACTTGTGTTGTGCTAGTGTTGAATCTAATGCAGTGGTTGATCTTGATAAGGATACCAAGGTGTTGAAGACTCTGGGTGTTGGGAAAACTTCCTAAATTACGGGAAATGTGCTTCATAAATAAATGTAATCGAACGTGGGATCCCAGAGGACGACAATTAAAGATAATTGACAGACACAGAAGTCCTGGATACCAAGCGATGGATGATGAAGTTCAAGATAGCCAATTGGAGAAGGGTTTCGCGATAACCGTCAAGCGAGAAAGCTCATAATAGCTGATGGGTGGGTGAGGGGGCTCATAATTTTTGGACAAGGGAGTTAGGAAGCTCACGATAAGGGAGAAAGCTCATGATAAGTGAAAAAGCTCACGATTAGTGAGAAAGCTCACGAGTTTGGACAAAGGAGTGAGAAAGCTCACAATTTTAGATGAAGGAGTGAGGAAGCTCATGATAAGTGAGAAAGCTCACGATTTTGGATGAAGGAGTGAGGAAGCTCACAATAAGTGAAGAAAGCTCACGATTTTGGATAAAGGAGTGAGAAAGCTCACGATAACGAGGAGGCTCACGATAACCAACAGACACGAAGCCTTGGATTGTGAATAGACAATGCTTGCCCTAAGAGTCAGTGTCTTTCGACTACAGGCGGGTTTTCAATCGTTGGTCAATTCTTATGGTGATCACTCCGAAAAGATGGTTCAAACTTCGAGGAGTTGATTTCTATTATCCTCTGCTAGGGATGGTGGGGAATTCTCTGAGAGTCTCTCTTAATTGTTGACCTAGAACCAGGATTTGTCTCCAAATCTCTCACGGTTGATCAAATTTTGTAATACTCAATCCAAAAGAAGCCGGTTTGGGCCTTCGGGAGCTGATGGACATGGAATCCCTAAAATGATTGATGGATGTAGAAGCCCTACCCTAACTGAGAGGGTTTATAATGAAGGATTTGCATCATTCTAGAGGGCTGGCGATGAAAGATTTGCCTCAATCTAGAGGGCTGACAATGAAGGATTTGCCTCAATCTAGAGGGCTGACGATGAAGGATTTGCCTCAATCTAAAGGGCTGATGAAAAATGACTTGCCTCAATCTAGAGGGCTAATGACAAATGACTTTGTCTCAACCTAAAGGGTTGGTGATGAAGAATTTGCCTCAATCTAGAGGGTTGACAATGAAGGATTTGCCTCAATCTAGAGGGCTGATGATGAAGGATTTGCCTCAATCTAGAGGGCTGGCGATGAAGGATTTGCCTCAATCTAGAGGGCTGACAATAAAGGATTTGCCTCAATCTAGAGGGCTGGTGATGAAGGATTTGCCTCAATCTAGAGGGCTGGTGATGAAGGATTTGCCTCAATCTAGAGGGCTGCTGATGAAGGATTTGCCTCAATCTAGAGGGCTGGTGATGAAGGATTTGCCTCAATCTAGAGGGCTGACAATGAAGGATTTGCCTCAATTTAGAGGGCTGGTGTTGAAGGATTTGCCTCAATCTAGAGGGCTGATGAATACGACATTTTTTTGAATGAGAGTGATGGTAAATTAATGATGACGAGTCGACAGTGAACTACCATAATTGTCATGGATAGGATTAACAATCGTGATCGAAAGAACTGACAATGTACTAAACGAGATGACGAGTCGACAGTGAACCATTGTGACTGTCATAGATTGAACTGATGAGTACGAATCGATATGCCTGCTGGGACAAAATTGGATCTGTTGGGGATGAAAGGACTCTACTGGGGAGGGGAAGGATTAAATGTACTCTGCTAGGGAAGAAAATATGCCCACTAATGGGAGTAAAGGTGTCATTTTATTTGAAGGATACAGAGATGATCTACGGCGGCGAAGGATTTTGCATTGATAGAGGACGATTATCAACAGCCATTCATGGGCTAGGATGAAAGAAGATCATCAACAGCCGCTCATGGACTTATGTTGCTAGGATAAAGGAAGGTAATCAACAGCCATTCATGGACTTATGTTGCTAGGATGAAATTAAGAAGATCATCAACAGCCACTCCTAGACTTATATTGCTAAGACGAAGGAAGACAATGTTGCTCCTCAAATCTTTGACGGTGCTACTCAATGCTTCTTGATTCTTAACAGTATTCTTCAAATCTCAACGATGTTCCTCAATACATCTGATGCTCCTCAACAACGATGCTCCTCAACACATCTGATGCTCCTCAACTCTTCAACGATGCCCCTCAACACATCTGATGCTCCTCTTCAATAATGCTCCTCAACACATCTGATGTTCCTCGATGTCACTTCACTTTCCAACGATGCTTCTCAACTCTTCTGATGTTCCTCTATGCTCCAACAATGCTTCTCAATTCTTCTGATGTTCCATGATGCTCCTCTAATTTCTGGGCCATAAAACATCATCATAAAACATCTCACCAACTAACATGGACTCTGAGCCCTAAAATACCTCAACAACACATCTTATCAATACATCTGGATTTTGGGCCCTATAACACCTCAACAACACATCTGGACTCTGGGCCCTATAACACCTCAACAATACATCTCATCAACACTTCTGGACTCTGGGCCCTATAGCACCTCAATAACATATCTCATCGACACACCTTATCAACACATTTGTACTCTGATTGGATCAGCAACAATTTCTTGGTGTTGGCAATATTTTCTCCGATCAGGCACCTTGAGAAATAGCTATCGATTGTAGTTTACAACCATTTAAGATTTTATGCCACTCGTACTTGGGACACTTCTCATGTTGTGACCTTAATTGATGTAGTAATGATGTTTAGTACTTCTACTTGTATCCACATTTTTTTTATAATTGGGAATCACCTTAAACCCAAACATTTGAGACCATCAAGACGAATGAACTTAACAGGAATGACAATGATAAGGAAATTTGGGTCAATTTGTATGAAACCTCGATCTCTGACACACTTTTGATTAGATTACTACTGACTCAAACAAAGAAGGATTGACTCGGACATAAAATTCTCAAATTGCCATGATCCAATGTGCCTTCATCATGAATGATGTACCGCTCAACTTTTATGTTCACTCATCAACTTAATATGATAGCACTTTGCTGATAAATCTGGTTTTTGAAATTTTTTCCCTATTGATCTAATCAATTCTATACTTCTCCCAAGAAGTGTTTTGAATTAGTGCCTTAGCATTTAGAATAAAAGATGCTCTATTTCAAAACAACTTGGTGACTTGAAAACTCGCCCTTGGTGTGAAGGAATCGTGTTAGGCAAACGGATTTTGCTCCTAGTTTGAGTTGTCGAAAGTAGAATTCATAGGCAAACGAGGTGGGTGGCCGATGTTTGCCCCTAGTTCGGACAATGGTTTATTGGAGGTTTTGGGCAAACGAGGTAGGTGATCGAAGTTTGCCCCTTGTATGAAGGGTAGATAGTAAAATTCAGGCAAACGAGGCAAGTAGCCGAAGTTTGCCCATAGTATGGAAGGTGATCTCTAGCTTAAGGTGAGGACCACGACTTTTAATCTGTCAAATGCTCATAACTTTTGCATAGGCACTTGTGAAGTGACCTAGCGAGCTATTTTCTCTCTTTTGTTATTGCTCACTTTGGATTTAGCTCTAATTTTTGCCTAGGTGTCCTTTCAGATTTTCACCCTAGCGAGCCATCCTTCTTTTCTTTTTGAAAGTCTGCCTACGTACCCCCGAGCGGGGATCAGGTCCAACGTAGTTTGGGCTAAGGCTTTGAAAGAAAAGAGGGTTGATTATAATGTTGTCGACCGAACTAATGCGGTTGTCTACGTATCCCCGAGTGGGAATCAGGTCGAGCATAGTTCAAGGCAAGGTCTTCAAAGAAATTGGTTTGATGTGTCAACCGAACCGATGCAGTTGCCTACGTATCCCTAAGTAGGAATCAGGTCAAGCGTAGTTCAAGGCAAGGCTTGAAGAAAGCTGGGTTATTGTTAGGTAGGTGGGATGACTGAACCGATGCGGTTGCCTACGTATCCCCGAGTGGGAATCAGGTCGAGCGTAGTTTAAGGCAAGGCTTTGAAAGAAATTGGTTGGGGGTTTTTGAAACCAATCGTCAAAGAAGTTTAAACTTAGCTCACTTGTGGTAGCCTTGAATAAAAGGATTCAGTTTCGATCTCCCTTTCTTTTCTTTTCTTTTCTTTTCTTTCTGAGGATTGATCCTTTTCAATTTCTCCTAGGTAGTCAATTTTACTTTTCATGTAGTTGATTCTTGTGAGATCTTTTGATTACAATTTCAGAATTCCAGAATGTGCATATCAGTTCTCGGAATTTATTTGTGGTCGTTCCGAGCCTTTTGAAATGTGATCTAGGCGTGTTCTCATGATGTACCTTGAAGTGTACATTTCTCTGTATCACCAAAATTTTCTTCCTTTCATTTTCCCCATCATTTTGACTGGTTAATGTCAGATCTTGGAAATCAACACCTTTTCAACTCTAACTTTTGCCTAGGTGCCCTTTCGGGTATTCAACTTAGCGAGCTTTTCTTTTCTTTCTTTTTCTTTCTTTTTTTTTCTTTTTATTTTTATTTTTTTTGTTTTTTGTTTTTTTTTTTTTTTTGAAAGGGAGAAGAAACTCATTGAAAGTGTTTGGCTACCATTGAGGACTAAGTCTGCACTGCTTTCAACAGACAGATTGTATGGCTCCACATTGGATTGGGCTCAAGGCTTTGAAATGGTGAAAAAGGGTGTTGGGCAAGCCCCAAGTCAGTTTCAAACATGTCTTTTCAGTATTAAGGCAAGAACATCTTTAAATTCTTAAAGTAAGACTATTCAATTCTCAGCTTTTCATTGGTGTCAGTGTGAAATCGACTTTGACCTTTCAGGATTTTTTTGTTTCAGTAAAAATAATTATTTTTTTAGCACAGTAATATCCATGGTAATTTGAAAAGTGACACTTTAGTTCAGCAATTCATGCATCTATGACTAGGCACATCAGATTATGCAAAATGAGACTTCATTCCATCAGTAGAGAAGGATTACAGACTCATTAACAACTCGATAAAAGACAGACTCGACCACAAGACTAAACTTAAAATAGACAAAACATACAACAGACTCGACTTGAAATCAAACAGAATGTCACGATGACTCGCTTTTTTTTTTTTTTTTTTGAAAGAGCATCCTCATTTATTTTGCTATCAAAAGTCCTAAACACCATCGCTTCACCGGCACAGGTTCAACATTCATGGGTATTAGTAAAAGGGATCATTTGAACAGATGAGCCAGGGGCTTTAGGTTCGATGAAGCTGACATTTTGGTTGATATAGGGTTGGATGGGTGAAGGCTCAATGATTTTTTGACCAATGAGGTCTTGGATATCATGGCAAGGGCGCATGCAGCTGTCGGTATCGTGGCCTGGCCCTTGGTGGTAGGCACAACATTTGGACAGGTCACAGTTGGGCGAAAGGACATCGGCACGAGGCTGAAGGAGTTGGAGGTGCACTTTTATGATGAGGTTATCAAGGATTACGGACAACGGCATACCCAGGTTGGTAAAGGCTCTTGGCTTGCGGGCTTTGTTAAACTTTGAGTTCAAGTAGGTCCTCGGCGTGGCTCTTGGATTTGGATATGGAAACGGGCTTGGATAGATGGCGTTAGGCAACCCATACTTCCCTTTATCAATGCTCTGCACCATCTTCTCGAATCGGCTTATCCTTAAACTTAGCTGCTCAACAGTGGTCAGTATCTTGTTCACTTTCTCTTCCAGAGCTTTGTAGGCCATTGGTGGGCTAATGACAATCTGGGCTAGCCCACGAACAAGATAATGAATCTGGGGACAGTGTCCTTACCCAGGGCTATGGTTTTCTGCAAATAGAAGTAAAAGTTAAAATTAGCAGAGGTACGAAACACTTCTTATGGACTCCTATTGGGAAAAGATGATCAGAATTTTGAGGGATTTATCGATGTGAATCGATGGTTGCAGTATGTGTACGACTTCTATACAACGATTGAGACGGGTGAGGATGATGACATGTACACGATAGATGTGTAGAGACTGACATATGTAGGACTGACAAGACGTGCGTGCAAGCGAACTGACATGAATCGTGTATGCATATGAGACAAGCATGCGGATGCAAGCCCTAATCGATATAGTGCCCCTACTTCTAACATATAGCAGTTAAACAAGTAAGGTCCTAGTCATACAGAGTGTGCTAACCTTTCTTTCTAGTATGATCACCAATAGGAGAGAATTAGAATTTTCTGGAAGAAATATGAATTTTCTGGGGTACTCGGGAGATGGGAGAAACAGGGATTTCTAGGAATTTAGAGTTTCTGGAAGAAACAAGTATATCCGGGCAAGTTGGATAGAGTTTTGGGGGAAGACTAGAAAATCAAAATTTATGGGAGAAGCGTCTAGGAAAAGCATGGATTTCTGGAAAATCTAGGCTGATTAGACAGAGTTTCTATGAAAACAGGTATATTTGGGTGAGTTTCTGAGAAATTGGAATTTCTAGTAAGCTTGGGTAGAGTTTCCGGAGAAATATGGATTTTCTGGAATTTTAGGTAAAACAAAGATACCTAGGGAGTTCGAATAGGACTTCTGGGAGAAGTGGGAATATCTGGGTGATTCGGACAAGTATTTTGGGGAAATCTAGGAGATCTTGGTAGGGTTTCTAAGAAAAAGGGATTTCTGGGAAATCTGGTGGATTTTAGCAGAGTTTTTTTTAGGAAAAATAAGTACTATGGGTATTTCTTAGTGTTTTGGGAATTTTTGGGAAATCTAAGCGAAGTTTCTGGGAGAAGCTGGTATATTTGGGAATTTCTGGGAAATTTAGACAAAGTTTCTAAGAGAAACTGGGATACCTGGGAATTTCTTAGTATTTTGGGAATTTTTGGAAAATCTAAGCAGAGTTTCTAGGAGAAACTGGTATATTCGGGAATTTCTGGGAAATTTACACAAAGTTTCTGAGAGAAATTGGGATATCTGGATGAGTTGGGCAGAGTTTCTAGGAGAACAGGTGTATATGACAGGAGCATGTGACGATGGTGATCATACTGTCTAGCATGTTTTCATACTCCTATGTCTTAGGACCAACAAACAAGATTTGCGAGGTATATCTTTTTAAACATGGAGCAGACATCCTTGTCATGGTGCCTAGGCAGGTCAACTCAATATGATCACATGTGAGTTATTGCCTTGGGAATCATAAGAAAGAGGTTCTGTCTCATGCCACATAAGCGTCTACACCGCGCAGGTAATCCCGTCAGGGCATATAGCAGTTATATCACGTTGTCCTATCTAAAAAGGTAAATGAACAGTCCTATGAAAGGTTATACAAGAATCTATATGCAAAGGCTAGGTTTAGTCAAAAAGGGTCCGTTGACGAGAGTTCCAATATACCGTCAGAGAGACAGTATGGAATTTTTTACTCTTTTTGATATACCTTGGAAGGTACAGTATCAACGGTGACTTATGCCCTGGCGCAGCACAACCTGAACAATGTCAGCGCCGCGTTTCAGACACAGTCAGAGGGGGGAAATGCAAGAGTGCAATGCGGTGAACCAGACACAGTAAAAACATGATTTTAAGGATGTTTCTTATGAGTCAAACCTCTGTATTATTTTGTTTTAAAAATAAAACTGTCCCCAGCAGAGTCGCCAAATTGTGGACACAAGGGATTCCACCACTTGTTTGTTTTTTGTTTGAAATTGATTTGGATCAAAGAAAGAAAAGGAAAGGTTTGTTGAAAATAGATACAGAGTCGGCACTTGGTCTTTAAGGAACCAAGAAACCTAATTTTGACTCACCTAAATGGATAAAGGGCACCAGCCCTTCATAATCAAAGAACTTGGTTCGGGGTTTTGGTACGAGAGAGGAAGGAGCCTTTATCGCGACTAAAACACCCTCAACTCACCCCGTCTCTCGACGAGCCTCAATTAGCAGCAAAATAATCATCTTATACTATGTATGATTCAACAATTAATACTATGATAGTATATTACATCACATAAGAAAATTTGAAATGGAAGATCTAAAGATAAGATATCATTCATAAGATCTAAGCCAAGTATCATACAATGCAAAGTGAATTGTTCTTGAAACGAATAATCAAAGAAATCGAAATATGCTTGGCAAGCTAGTATGGTGCATGTTAATCTTTGAGAAAAGAAGATCTCTCAATCCCCGGAACGGATGAGAAAGGATGATTAGATCGGGGGGGTGGGGAGCATGGACGTGTGATCAAGTTCATTCCTTATAATCTTCTTAGATTAGGAGTTGCAAAAACCCCAAATCTTTGCATGGATGCAATGTATGTATCTAGAATGTGCCAAGGTTGTAGTGTGTTTTGTATTCATGGATTCCTATAATGACTTAGAAGTCTATAATGTGTATGAATGAATGAAGAAAATCATCATGGGATATGTACAAATGTAGTATGAACTACTTCCTAAGACATGAGCTAATTTGGAGTACATGTAAGCATCAAATCAAAGGATGGAAGTAAAAGTATGCTGGTTGTGAATAGTGGACAGAACAGTAACATGATCTTTTGGAAATTGAAAAGAGGGTTTAGGAATGTTTTCAATGCATGATTTTTTATGGAGATCATCCTTAGTGTGCCTAGAACACAAATAAAAAATTCAATCCCCAATAACTATCACAGATTAAGAGAAATCATATAAACAATAGAGCTTACTCAGAAACAGAGTTCGTATTGTCGACTGAAATGTTTAAAAATCTTAGAAAATGAAAACAAAGGATCTAGAGGCCCATATTATACAGAAGGTTTCCTAAGACACTGAAGTTAAAGGGAAAAATAAGTTGGGACCACTCTTTTTGGAAACGTTTTCTGTAAAACAAGTTGAAAGTCAACCTAGCTGCTGTGACAACCGAGGAAGAATGTTTGGAAGGAATGTTTAGACAAAAATGAACCCCTTTCATGTATTTCCAAGTCAAACCAAATATCCTGGGTGTTCTATAATGAGTTAGAAAGACTTTCCAAGTAGTCTTGCATCCATACATTGAGTATTGAGTTCTAGAGAAATCTTTGAGCTAAAATCATTCACTGTTTTGACTCACTGTTTTAAAGATCTTGAGAAAAACTTGAGTTTTCTTTCTTGAGATCAAAATGAGAGGGTTTGAGAGGGGTTTTGAAATAGAGGTTTTGAAAGTAGATTTTCAACATCAAATTGAGATTATGACCTCTTGGAATATCAACATCAAACTCATCATAAAGAACCCCCAATATTATTGGAGAGATTCATTTTTATTTTGAACATAACTTCAAGGATATCTTGGGGGTATTGAAGTTATAATTATCATCTATTAAACATGTGTTTGAGGTCAAGAGCTACTATCCATAAGGATTCACTCACTGCAAACTTCATATCATCATTTAGATGATGAAGAACAAGTAGGCAAATAAAGAAAAATAAAAAGAAATGAGGTAAGAAGAGATGAACATATATATAAACAAGCAAGTAAATAGCAATCAATAGATGATAATCAATGTGATATTGGACTTGTAGCTTGGTGTTTCACTCATAGATAGTGACATTTAGACATGGAAGTAGCTTCCTAACTCAAGATTTCTCAAAAATGGTGGTTGGGAAAAACTTTAATGTGAGATATAAGAGGGGTAATGGAAGAAAATAAGATTGAAACTCACTTTTTTTGTGGAAAATCAGTGGGAGAAGCCCATTTCTCTCCTCTAAACCTATCTCTATCTCTCTTTCTCTCTATAACTTTCTCAAGCTTTGCACTTGCCCCCCCAAAATGAAGAGCAATGGGGGGTTTATATAGGCCAATTTGGGGTGGTTTTGGGGTTTTAGAAGTACTCCCATTGGTCCCAAACATCTGTGAATATAGAACTACGTCGTTTTGGTTTTCAATTAATCAAAATGAACCCCCAAAAGAAATTACAAAAAAACAACATTCTGGAGGAGACTGCTGTGGCGGCACTAGGCCAGTGCCGCAGCGGCACTGCTCCTCATTCGTCCAGATAATCCTTTTTAGGCCCCAGAGGTTCCAGTATTCGCGAAAAGGCCCTATTTCGTCCGAAATTCACAGAAAATGCATACGAACTCTAAATTGAGGTTGTGATATACTATTGGAAAGGTAATGGAGTCTATTTTACATTAAAAAAAATAGTTTGGACATAGGTCACCTTGAAAAGTTTTGCGGTATTCACGATAAAAGCCGATTTGATCGTCTTTTTCACCTTCAAAAATTCATAATAAATCTGTTTTAAATCCAGAAATTATGTATGATATACCGTTGGAAAGATATTAACCTCTAGTATCCATGAAAAATGTTTGAAAATTGTTACGGTCCTCCAATTTCAAAGTCAACTTTTGGTCGAACTGGTCGAACGTGGGATTCCCAGGAAGTTCTAGAAACCTCTGGGAGCTCCTAGGAGCTGACGTTTTTGTTCGATTTTCTTTTAAAACTCATTTTAATACTTTTCATATGATTTAGGCTTAGTTTGGCCCCCATGTGGTGCTTCTCCTTTTTTAAAACATAATTTAATATTAATTCATTTGGTAACTAGTTTATGAACTTTGCAAAAATTGAACTTAGGGCTTTTTTGGAGGGAGCTTTTAAAAGCTCTAGAATGGAGCTTTTAAAAGCCCAAGATTGCTTTTTGGTTTCATGATGTCTTTTTGAAGAGTAGTGTGCCATTTGTATAAAATTATCAAAGAACTTAGTAATAAATTTCATAAACTCCTTTTAAAAAGCCACATGGGGGCCAAACTAAGCCTTAGAATGGTTTCAAAACTTTTCGGCGAATTTGGACGATTTCGGTCATATCTTGGTCAAACTTAGTCAAACCTTGGTCAAACCGGTCAACGGGGACTTTCCGGGAACTTCCTGGACATCCGGGGGTCTTTGGGAGCTGACGATTTCATCTGATTTTACTTAAAAACTCATTTTCTTAATTTTCTTATGACATAGCATGTTTCCAGAACTTTTGGTCCAAATCTGGGAGTTTTCGGGCTTTCAAGGGCATTTTGGTCATTCTGAGCATTTTGAGAAATAGAACTAACTTCCCGAAGCCCTTTTGAGTCTTTTTTGATCATTGTGAACCACCAAGCTATGGGTCTCCTAAATCTGATAGCCGATAAAATGGGGTGTCTACAATGGCCCCTGAACGACAAGTGGCGATGCGTGAAGAAGTGGAGAAGCTCCTAAAAGCAAAATCCGTCCGAGAAGTTCACTGTCGCGACTGGTTGGCCAATGTGATTCTAATGAAGAAGAGCAATGGGAAGTGGAGAATGTGTATGGATTTTACCGACTTAAATAAAGCCTGTCCCAAGGATTGCTATCCGATGCCTAGGATAGACCTCCTTGTGGACGCCACAGCCGGTCATTCACTTCTTTCGTTAATAGATTCTTACTCGGGGTACAACCAGATTAGCATGTACCCCAGGGACGAGGAGAAGACTTCCTTCATCACAGATCAGGGCACGTATTACTACAAGGTGATGCCTATCGGTCTCAAAAATGCCAGGGCAACATACCAATGCCTGGTCAATTACATGTTTATGGACTTGATTGGGAAGTCGATGGAGGTATACATAGATGAACTCTTGGTTAAAATCCGAGACAAGACCTACCACATCGAGCATCTGACAGGGGCCTTCAACATCTTAAAAAAAATCTGAATGAGGTTGAACCCGGCCAAATGCACATTCAGAGTCTCATCCAGGAAATTTTTAGGGCACTTGGTCAGCAGGCGAGGAATCAAAGCGATCCCCAAAATGATACAGGCCATTATCAACATGCGGTTACCTCGGTCAACAAAGAAGTACAAAGCTTGGACGGTTGGGTGGAAACACTAAACAGGTTCATTTCCCGAGCTACCGACCTGTGCCTCTGGTTTTTTAAGATTCTCCATAAGGCTTTCAGTGGTCAGAGGAGTGCGAGAAGGCATTCCAGGAACTCAAGAAGTACCTGACATTGCCCCTCTATTCTCGACACCCGTACCAAAGGAGGAGTTGTTCTTGTATTTGGCGGTGTCTCCTTCAATAGTGAGCTTAGCACTTGTCTAAGAAGAGCAGGGGTATAATTCCCAGTCTACTACACCAGTCAAGCGCTCCAAGGAGTGGAAAGCCGGTACTCTCGCATCGAGAAGTTGGCATTTTCCCTAATCACCTCTACCTGGAGACACCACCCGTACTTCCAGGCCCATGTCATTGTGGTCCTCACAGACCAACCACTTCGTCGGATCTTAAGCAGGCCTGAGACATTTGGAAGGCTCATCAAATGGGCGTTGGAGCTGGAGGAGTTTGAGGTAGTTTACAGACCTCGGACAACCATGAAAGGATAGGCCATAGTCGATTTTCTCGTGGAGTTCACATACTCAAAAGATTCGGTAGAAGAGCTCGACCTGCCGGCAAAATCGCCCAGTCCATAACCCTATTTCCCAACCTGGGTACTATATGTGGACGGGTCCTCCAACCAGCAAGGCAGCGGGGCTGGAAACATCTTGACCACACTTGACAAGATCCAAGTGGAGTATGCGCTAAGGTTTGTTTTTCGGGCCTCCAATAACATGGCCGAGTATGAAGCCCTGTTGGTCGGCCTACAATTGGCTACTTCGATGGGTGCGTAGCAAGTTCAAGCATATAGCACTTACCAGCTCGTGGTCAATCAAGTAAACCAAGAGTATGAAGCTCGGGAGGATAACATGGTAGCCTACCTAGCCCTTGTCCGAGCAGTTTCAAAGAAGCTTAAGGGGTTCTCCATCACACAGATCCAGAGGGAAGAAAACGCGAGGGCCAACCGATTGGCCCGGCTCGCCTAATCTTCCGAGTCAGATTTGCTTGGGATAAGAATTAAATACTTATCAGATCCCAGCATAAACAACTTAGCGTGCATAAAGATGGAGGTCGACATGGTCACTGCTGGGCCCAGCTGGATGGACCCGATAATGACGTTCCTCACGAATGGTACCTTACCTGAAGGAAAGGAAGAAGCCCGGCGGGTGTAGTACCGAGCGGCTAGATACTACCTTGTCGACGACATACTTTACAAAAGGGGATTCTCCATCTCATACCTACGGTGCATCCACCCCACACAGGTGCAAGGAATATTGAGTGACATCCATGAGGGAGTGTGTGGAAGCCATATAGGAGGTCGGGCATTATCCCGAAAAGCCCTTCTGCAAGGTTATTACTGGCCGATGATGGCCCCAAATTCGCAGGAATATGTTAAGCGATGTGACAAGTGCCAAAGATACTCACCCATGATCAACCGCCCGAGAGAGCTCCAAACACCAATCCTCAGCCCTTGGCCATTCGCTTAGTGGGGTATTGACATAGTCGGTCCACTCCCGGTCGGAAAGGACAAGTCAGATTCGTGGTCATTGCCTTGGACTATTTCACTAAGTGGGCAGAAGGTGAGCCATTGGTGTCAATTACTGAGAAGGAGATGGAAGTTTTTATTGAGAAAAACATTCTCAAAAGGTTCAGCATACCCAGGATCCTGAAAAGTGACAACGGCAGGCAGTTTCATACCCCGATATTCAGGCAATTCTAATCGGGCTATGGTATATCCAATCACTACTCCTCAGTCGAGCATCCTCAGGCTAACGACCAAGCTGAGGTGATGAACCGGATAATTTTACAGTCCATCAAAACTAGACTCGAAGATGCCAAAGGCCTCTGGGAAGATGAAAAACATTCTCTATAGGTTCAGCATCCTGAGGCATACGAAAGACCTCAGACTCACATCTGAGGCATGCAAAAGACCTCGGGGTCAAAAATATCCAGTCAAAGTAAAATTGCCACATCAACAGTAGAATGCCAAGTCACCCAGAACGGGGACACGTTACTCAACCCTCCCAGGCTGTCCAGCCCGGAACCGCCCAGTCTGTTAATACCGCTCGGGGGTTCGTAATGCTAACAGACTAGGATAGGTGCAACTCGGGCCTGACCCCATAACTCGCGCTAGACAGTTTCAGCAGTTTCCTAACTCAATCAGAAGATTAATGGAAAGTAGAGGATGTTTCCTAAACCACTTAGGAAACATCCCATAATTTATGCTCATTCTTCTACCAGTTTTTGGCATCATCATTAATAATCGTCATTTTTATTGTCCTGGAGTGGAAAAAATTATTTAGGATTTCTTTTGAAGGAAATAATAGGTTTAAAATGAAATTTAAATGCGCAGCAAAATAACTTAATTCGAAAACTTTATTGGTAGCCCGGCTCTACTACTTGTTAATTCTATAGATACATAAACACAAGAGGGAGAAAAATATATTCCTCAGGTCTTGAACCCAATTCTGATTTTCTTCTTTCTTCATGGTACAGCAGCCTCAACTAGGTTATCTTCACTCTTATGACTCCTAGGATCCAAGTCAGAAAGACTTGGGTTGGTGGGAACCCGAATAGAGAGGATGTGGAAGGTTTGGTATACTTAATAGTTTTTGTATCTTCTATGTATAAAAATGATGATTAAAAACATTCTGTACACAAATGCCCTATTTATAGATTCCCATAACCAACTTTACCTTCAATCAATCAAAGTAACTTTGATCGATCGAACGTTTGATCTATTGAACAACTTTTGATCGATCGAGTTTGCCTTAACTTTAATCGATCAAAACTCTTTCAATCGATTGAACCTGTCATGACAAGATCCTCTTGTGCCTTTCCAAGCATCCTAGCAGAGCTAAGAGTAGGACCTCCTAGGTTCTTTATTATTGACTCAGATCAATTGTTAATTACTATTAGGCCTGGCAAACAAAGCCCGATTGGGCTAGCCCGCCCAAATGGGCCCGAAAATTTCCAGATTTGGGTTAGCTCTTTATCTCGCGGGCTGAAGTCGGGTTTATGTTATTGTTTTGACGGGTTAGGTTCGGGTAATACGCGGGTTTTGTTCGGGTTGGGCGAAAATTAGACGAGGTCAGACTCATAAGGGTTTCGCTTCCCTCTCTCACATTATCGATGCTCGCTCTCTCTCTCAAACGGCGCCCCACCCCTTCACAATAGCGATGAACTCAGACTATCTGAGGAAACTTCAGTGATGATTCGATGAAGAAGATGAACTCATCGTCAACCTTCCAGCCTACATGGAAACAAGTAACTCCTCTCTCTCACACACATACACACACTCAATAAATGGACAGGTTTCTTTTGTATTCCACCATCACTTTGATCCCCTCACACTCTCTGCAGCTCTGTTCCAAATTTTTTCGATCTGGGTTTTGTAAATTGAACCCAAAAAATTAGTGGGTTTGTTCGATTTTCACCTTTGGCTTCATCAGTGTTTTGGTTTTATTGTGTTTTTGGTGGGTCTTTGGCCCTTTCTAGTTTTGTATCTTCTCTTATACCCACCCATGAGACTTTATATATATGTTAATCTTCCGAAAAATAACTAAACCTAAGGTCTAGATTCTGTTCCCTCATTTCTGTATAATAGATCTAGATTTAGGTGATTGTGGTTGCTTAAATCTTGGAGCACATAATGTTTTATTTTTAATATAACATGTGCACTTAAAAAAAAATATATAGAAAACCAAGTTGGGTACTCTTTGTTGTTGCTATTCCTTTGTCTAGCTCCCATAGAATAATTTATCAAATTTGCCACAACATCATTTCAGTTTGGAATAATGTTATATATTTTATTTTTACTGATTTAGCTTCTTTTAAGATTGAGCAATTGTAATAGGATTTACAAGGCAAAAGAAAGCTGTATTTTAATTTTTAGGACACTTTTTGAGTCCCAGGCCCTGATTACACTTCCCATTTAAACAAAATATTAAATCAATGATCAATTTAACCTTATTCATTTTATGTATATCCGTTTTCTCACTATACAGTATACACGGACCTTGATTGAGTCCGTCTCTTTGCAAATAAAATTTAAAGTGTTATAAAATGTCATTGTTTGAGTTTCCAATTTTATATCTAAATAATGAATTGGTTTGTGGTTATGGCTTAGTCCAATGAATTGTGCTTTGAAAGCTTTATAGAACACAAATGGAAAGCATTTGAGTAAGTTTTGGTTTTGAAAAGTAAAGGGATTGCTTTTTAGATTTCTATTAAATGACGTAGTTTGAGTTTCATTTCCATTTTCTTATTGCTGATTTGATTTTTTCTAGTATGGTTTATTTTTCCAAGCAGCCATAACTCTCTGAAGATGGAGACTAGTTTGAATTTCAAAACTTGCCTTTACCTACTAAGTTTTGTCTATCTGCTGCAGGTTGCTATATTTATTGGGGAACACTTGGTCACACAACTACACAAGGAGTGATTAAGCTGCAAGATCATTCTTCCAAGTTGCAAGATCATTCTTCCAAGTTGCAACTACACAAGTGACTGGTGAGTTACTTATCAAAAACTAATTTCATTTTCTTCATTGAACTTACGCTTTAAATAGGCATCTCTTGTTCTTTGTTTCCTTCATTATGCACTTGAAGAGAATCTTAGAGAAGAGAATCTTCTGCATTATATGTACTGTACACACTTGTGATTGCAAAATTAGACACAGAAAAAAAATTAAGGAATCCCAAACTGCGTGATTAGATAGAGATTTTCTGTGTACACACTAATTTCATTTTCTATCTCTTACGGTTTTCCCCTTTCTTTCTCTCTAGCTAGATTCTTTAGATTAGATAGAGATTTTCTGAATTAAGTAGCACACCTTGTGGGGTTCTTTAGAATGGGGACATGATGAGGAACCTGGAAGATGTGGATTCTAAATTATTGAGCTTCTTGTCTTTTTCTTTCTTTTTTCTTGTGAACTTTATGGATGAATATGGTAACTCCAATGGCTAGGATAGAAAGATAGAATGTCTTTTCTAGAACGTTTTCTCATTTCTATGCAAATCTTTAGATTCTTTACTATGGAGGAAAATATTGATGCACATGATGTGGAGCAAAGCTCAGCGACGAGTTCCAAACGGTGCAAAAAGTCCGTTGTGTGGGAGGATTTTGAGAAATTGCCTTTGAGTAGTGATGGGAAGCAAAGGGCCAGATGTAGAGTTTGCAAACAAGATTTAATTGCAAGCTCAAAGGGTGGTACATCTAGTATGTTAAGGCATATTGTTGGCCATAAACAAGATTCAGAAAATGCACTGCCACCACGTTCCTTTCCACTAGATCAAGAAAAATTTCGTGAGAAGATATCTACGGCAATTATTAAACATAACTATCCATTTTCTTTTGTTGAGCATGAAGGAATGATAGATCTACTTAGGTTTTTACACCCAGATGTGAAACCAATCACTAGAAATACGGCAAAATCGGACGTGCTAAAATTATATGATAGTGAGAAGGTAAAACTGAAGAAGGAGTTGGAGTCAGTTGGTAGTAGAATATGTTTGACTTCAGACTTATGGACCTCTATTGCGACCGATGGTTATTTGGCACTTACTGCCCACTATGTGGATGATAGTTGGGTTCTACAAAAGAGAATTTTAAGTTTTCGCCATGTGCCGCCTCCACATAATGGCCCTATTTTGGCAGAGAGAGTGATTCACTTACTACGAGAGTGGGGCATTGAAAAGAAAGTGTTTTCATTGACTTTAGATAATGCCTCATACAATGACGGTCTTGTGGATAGGTTAAAACGGAATCTTTTCTTAACCTCAACCTTATTTTCTGAAGGTGAATTCTTTCACATTCGTTGTGGAGCGCACATACTGAATCTAATTGTACATGATGGACTAAAAGAAATTGATGATTCGGTGCATAAGGTTCGAGAGAGCGTAAAGTATGTAAGAGGCTCAGAGGGAAGAAAGATTAAGTTTGCCGAGTGCATTGCACAAGTTTCTCAGAAAGGGAGCAAAAAAGTGTGTCAAGATGTACCTACACGATGGAATTCCACTTATTTAATGCTTGAAAGTGCATTGACATACCGTCGAGCATTTTACCAATTGCAATTCATTGACACAAGTTTTAAGACTTGTCCATCAGAAGAGGAGTGGGAAAAGATCGAAAAAATTTCAAAATTTCTAAAACCTTTTTATGATATTACCACATTGTTCTCTGGAAGTCAATACCCAACATCAAATTTGTTTTTTCAAGGGGTATGGAAAATTCAAATTCTTATATTGGAGCGGATCGGAGATTCAGATGATGTTATTAGATGTATGGCAAAAGAAATGAAAAAGAAGTTTGACAAGTATTGGGAATGCTATAGCACTGTGTTGTCATTTGCTGTTATTTTAGATCCTCGCTACAAGTTGCAGTTTGTGGAATTTTGCTTTAAAAAGTTGGATCGGGAAACACATTTGGAAAAGGTATTCATTATACGTGAAAAGTTGTATTCCCTTTATGAAGAATATGTACAGCATTCTACTTCTGTTACAAGTACTTCAGTGGGAATAGTTGGTAGTTCAAGAGGAAGTGAAGAGGACATAGGCGAAGGCGATGAATTGGATGTAAGTAAAATGGGTAGTTATTTATTATTATAATAATGTGTTTTCTTCTTTCTCTTCATTATTATTATAATAATGTGTTTTCTTCTTTCTCTTCATTATTTCAATGCACTTACTATCAAACTTAATGTAGGAGTTCGATTCATTCGAGAGTCAACAATATGACTTGAATAGACACAAGTCGCAATTAGACTTGTATTTGGAGGAAAATAGGATTGACAGGAAAGAGAACATAGACATTTTAAGTTACTGGAAGGCAAATAAGATTCGATATCCTGAGCTTGCTTCTATGGCGCGTGATATATTAAGTATTCCTATAACCACTGTCGCGTCTGAGTCATCTTTCAGCATTGGCGGTCAAATCGTTGGAAAATACCGAAGTTCAATGTTGCCTAAGAATGTCGAGGCTTTGCTATGTACAAGGGATTGGCTATACGGGACCAAAGGTAAAGTGTAAAGTGTTAAAAATTTCTATTTGATGTCTAATTTTCTTATATCTATTTAACATTATTTTAATTTAATGTAGCTTTTGATGAATCGGAGGAAGAACTTGTTGAAGACTTTGAAGGTGTAATTGCGGGACTTGACCAATGTTGAAATTCTTTTGATTAGGTATAACAATACATGTTCAATCTCCTTATGTGTTCCTTTTACTTTTATTTTTTTAGCTAGTGGCTCATTTTTATTTTTATTATTTTTTTTAATTTTTCTGGTTCAATTGCAGGTGCATTTTGTGCTTATGAACTGATAGAGGAGATGGGAGGTGATTCGATGGGAGGAGATGAGAGTATTTAGATCGGATTTTTTTTTTCAACATTTTCATTTTTTGTATGGTCTGTAATATAATTATAGTAGGACTTAATTTGGTTGATATTATAAACTCATGTAATAATGTGTGTGTGGGTGGGTGTGTGTGTGCGTGTGTGAGTATTTTTTTATTGCCAGAACAAAGAATGATTAGTTTAGTTATGATATTTTTTTTTGGAGCTTTTAAACACAATCGAATTTATTGTGTTAGCCCTACAACAGGTGAATAATTGCTTCATGAAAATATTTGCTAATTTAAATAATTTGTATTTTTCTACTTAAATAGATTTGATCAAGTTGAAAGGTAGGGGAAGAAAGTAGGTGAAAAAGGGGAGAGGAAAAAGAATTTAAAAGACTAAAATAAAAATAAAATTATGCATTTACAGCAAAAAAAAAAAAATGAAAAGAAAAAAAGGCTAAAAAAAAAGGCTCCAAAAAAAAAAAAAAAAAAAAAAAAAAAACGGGTCATGATTCATAACCCGGCCTGACCCGGTAATAACCCGACCCGACCCGACCCGACCCGAAAAACGGCCCGGCCCGAACCCGCCCAAGCCCAAGCCCGCCCAAGTGCAAAGCGGGGGTATTTGTAAAATACAACCGCGCTAAAGGAAAGAATTGTATTAATTTTTATCACAACTTCCCATGTTATCCGCAATTTGCATTGCAAGGCTAATTTCTATACACTATGATTAATCTATGATAAGTTGTATTGTTTTAGCTGTTGTTTGTGCAGATTACTGCTGTGTGGACTAAACAGATGAACATCAGAATAAATGGAATGCTGGAATGCAAACAAAAGAAGTCAAAGCTAAAATGTGAAGTTCGATCGCTCTAAGAAGGTTCGATCGATCGAGCGCTCGATCGCTTGAAGAGTGTTGAAGCGCTTGAAGAGTAAGGGTTCGATCGATCGAGATCTGTTCGATCGATCGAACGGGGTATTTCCAGTAACATTTACGTGCGCAGCAGATGCGGGTTTTTAACCCTAGTTTCTTAGGTTTTCTATATATATGCGTTTTGTACACGTCCATAAGGACGCCCACTTTTACTTTTTAACAGTTTAGAAGGAGAGATAGAGATTTTTGTTTGGTTTTGTAGGTTTTCATTGAGGTTTCACTTGTGGATTGGATTTCTCTAATTCTAATACTAGTATTCTTCATTCCAGGTTAACTATATATCACTTATTTACATTCTGCAGTTCGTAAGCGTAGTTTAATTGCTCATATCGTAGTATTGCATGCTAAATATTGTCAAAACCATTGTTTTTAGATTTTTAATGAAAAACTCGCAACCAAACAGGGTATTAATGTTTTCTTACGTTAAAACTAATTCTGTGACACTTCAGACGATGTCTGAGTAGTCTCAGGTTGGGAGAACACGATGAAACAGTGATCTCCAGCCTCTGCCATGCAGCAGAATAATCGCTGTGTTCGATCGATCGAAGTTAGTTCGATCGATCGAACCAGAGACAGTCAAGCGATCGAAGTCAGTTCGATCGATTGAGGGATGAAGGTCTTCGATCGATCGAAAGCGCGTCGATCGATCGAACTCTCGGATTCTTGAGGATGTTCCCTGCAGTATTCCAGGACTTTTTGTTTTAGGACTTGTTATCATTCTGTCCCAAATAAATGCTCAGTTTGTCAAAACAGTTTTAAAACTAAGGCCCTAAGGCATTTTCTTTCAATACATTTTGCAAACCATCTTCAATGCTAACACCATTGAGGATGCGAGTCTTAACTATTGGATTAAACCGCTTTCAAGTATTTTAATTTAACTGTGATGATATGGTCCCGGTCATGAAAGGGCCATAGAATCTTTATCTTTTGAGGAATACGGAAAACTGTAGGTAATGTACTCCTTTGTGCTTCAAGGCAAATGCATGGTAGATGGCTAGGTTACTGTGGATTCGTGTAATCCCAACACTTTCTTTTTAATTTTAAATTCCTTAATTCAAAGTACTGTTTTAATTAGTTAAGTTCGCTTGCTTAGTTTATTTTAATCATTTTCATTAGTAATCCTTGTTTGTGGAACTTCGTGTTCCGCACCATCATTCAATCTTAGTTATTTTATTTTGTTTTCTTTAGAGGTTAGTCTAATTCGATAGGTCAACACCTTCCCTGTGGGATCGACCTGGTCTTACCAGATATTACTTGCACGTCTACCTACACTTGGGTATTGCACAAGAGCGCACAAGATTTTTCTCGTGTCAAGTTTTTGGCGCCGTTGCCGGGGAAGGCGACGATCAATTTCTTAGATTACCTCAGTCTCTCTTCATCTCTTTCTATTTTTATTTCCTCTTCTTTTCAGTTCTTTTGGGTAAGTTCTCACCTTAGGGACCCTCTCAGTTCATGTCCGAGAATTCCATTGAAGGAATTTTTGGAAATCCTTTCTATCTGTCTGACTCTGAAAGCTCCATCAACCCCATAGCCACTCCAACTGCATCAATGGATGATCATCAGAGTGAAAATGGTGACAATGTTGTGGTACCAATTGATGAGGCACTCCGTCCTCTATGCGATCTCATACAACCAGAACATGCACCTACGCCCTCTTGCATTCAAATCCCACCGCATAATGGCGAATTTCAGTTTCGCAATGGGATGATTCAACTGCTTCCCACTTTTCATGGGATGGAAAGCGAGAAGGCGTATTTACATGTCACCGATTTCGAGGATGTTTGCAAAACATTCTCGCAAACTTGTCCTAGGGAGGTGACGCATTTAATGCTATTCCCCTTCACTTTGAAAGATAAAGCGAAGGCGTGGCTTCACTCCCAAAAACCTAATTCAATTTTCACCTGGCATGCGATGCGCACCGCATTTTTGAAGAAATTCTATCCTACTCGCATGACCACAGACCTTCAGCGTCAAATCAATTCCTATAAACAAAAGAGCAATGAAACCTTCACACAAGCGTGGGAGCGTTTCAAAGATTTGCTTCTCTCGTGCCCACACCATGGGTTTGAGAAATGGCGAACGATCAGCTTCTTTTATCAGGGATTGAATGGTGAAACAAAGAAGTTGGTGGAAACGATGAGCTCGGGACCATTTCTGCGTAAAAACACTGAAGAGGCCGAAGCCCATTTCGAATGGTTAGCTGAATACGCTCATGAATAGTCAAATTCTGACAATATCTCACGCTCACAGATATCCTGTGTAGAGGAGAAAAGCCTATACCAGCTAACCAATGAAGATCACCTCATGACTAAGTATGCAGAGCTGGCAAAGAAGGTAGAGGAGTTAAGTATGAAAGGAGAGAGCTCTAGGCAAGTCTTGCCTGAAGAACCATGTGGCACATGCAACATGTTGGGACATACAACTCAATATTGTCCTAATGTGCCACATTTTCAGGAGCAAGCCCCTATAGAGATGAATGCCATGCAAGGTTTTCGAGGGGCGGGGAATTCCAACAATAATTTTCAAAATAACAATAGATGGAATCACCCCGGTTTTGATTGGAGAAATAATGCTGGGGCCCAAAATCAATATCAACAGCAGCCCTACAACAACAATCAATATCAAGGGCAAAACAATAGGCCAGCCCAGCATTACAATCAAAACAGAACTAATAATTACAATCAAGCTCAACCCTCCAATGCACCACAAACCAATGCCTATGTGCCCCCGCACAAGAAGGTACAAGAAGAAGAGCCACTTGCTAATGCCAATCTAACGCAGCAACTCATACAGATGATGAGTAGAATGTCTGCCACATTAGAAAGGATAGATGCACGGCAAGAAGGTTCAGGAGGAACATTCCCTGCCCAACCACTTCCAAATCCAAAGGGACATAACAATGGTCCTAACAATCAAGAACATGCTAAAGCTGTGACTACACTGAGAAGTGGAAAAATCATAGAAAAAAGCATGCCTCCGTCCACTCCCGAAGTGTACGATGAGGATGAAGTGGTGGATAAAGAAGTTGAGCTACCATCTACTCAAGAGGAGGCGCAGTCTACCAATGATGATCCTATCAAGGCAAACATTGCAGCTCCTGGAGTAGAGGAAGAAGTTGAGCGAAGGCCGGGGAAGGAGTCTGTTAAGGAGGAACCACCAAAATGCCCCTTCCCTGCACCTTATCCTCAACGGTTGAAGAAACCCAAGAATGAGACGAAGAATCAGGAGTTTCTGGAACTGTTTAAGCAAGTTAAGATTAACCTTCCACTCCTAGATGCTATCAAGCAAGTGCCGGCCTATGCTAAGTATCTCAAAGATCTATGCACGGTCAAGAGGAGGCAAAGCGTGAAGAAACATGCTTATGTCGCATGTCAAGCCAGTGCGATCATTCAAAATGAGTTGCCCCCAAAACTCAAAGATCCCGGCACACCTACGGTCTCATGCAGAATTGGGAATCAAAAGATAGACAACGCACTCCTCGATTTAGGAGCAAGCGTGAACCTGCTGCCATACTCAGTCTATAAACAGCTAGGGTTGGGTGAACTCAAACCCACCCGAGTTGCTTTGCAATTGGCAGACAGATCTGTAAAGTACCCTAGAGGGGTATTGGAGGACGTCCTTGTCCAAATAGACACTTTTGTATTTCCGGTTGATTTCGTGATATTGGACACAGAACCTGTGTCTAATCCTGGTGCACATATCCCAGTTATTTTTGGACGTCCATTCCTCAACACCATTGATGCCACAATCAAGATTAGAACTGGTATCATGACTATCGTATTCGGGAACATGACGTTGAATATCAAGATCTTCTCTAATCCCCGACCTGAAGAATACGATGATGAGGAAGAAATCCATTATATAGACACGGTCATTGAAGATGAAGTTGACTTGGTCGACTATAAAGATCCTTTGGAAGTTGTGATGACTCAATTTGGCGATATTTATCAGCCTGCAGAGTCCACCCCATTGGATGCTGACTTGAACCAGACGTGTCTTATGATGGATACGAAAGAGGAGGATAGAGCCGATTGCATGTGGATACAGCCATATGAACAACTGCCTCCTAAAACCAAGTTGGTAATGCCCTCTAGTTTCCAGTTCCCGGAGTTAGAATTGAAGGAGCTCCCCAAAGAGCTAAAATACGCATTCCTAGGGACTGGAAAAACTTATCCTGTGATCATTTCATCTGTTTTAACTCATGAACAGGAAAGTAAGCTAGTGGAAATGCTTACCAAGCATAAGGATGCTATGGGATGGACAATTGCTGACCTCAAAGGCATAAGCCCATCCATATGCACGCATAAGATATATCTGGAGGAAGACGCTAAACCCTCAAGGCAAATGCAAAGGCGTCTGAACCCCAATATGCAAGAAGTAGTTAAAAAGGAAGTGCTTAAACTACTTGATGTTGGGATGATATATCCTATATCTGATAGTCCTTGGGTTAGTCCTACCCAAGTAGTTCCAAAGAAAGCAGGCATAACGGTCATCCCGAACAAAGATGGTGAATTGGTACCAACACGTGTTCCCACTGGATGGAGGATGTGTATTGATTACAGGAAGTTAAATACTGTGACCCGAAAGGACCATTTTCCTTTGCCATTTATGGATCAAATGCTAGAACGCGTGGCGGGTCACAAGTATTACTGCTTCTTGGATGGATACAGTGGATATAATCAAATTGAGATTGCTCCTGAAGATCAGGAGAAAACCACATTCACGTGTCCATTCGGTACTTTTGCCTACCGACGAATGCCGTTTGGCCTATGCAATGCACCGGCTACCTTTCAGCGGTGCATGCTAAGCATCTTTAGTGACATGGTCGAAAACATCCTTGAAGTTTTCATGGATGATTTTTCAGTATTCGGCCGTAGCTTCGAAGATTGCCTCAGCAATCTCGAGCAAGTTTTAATGAGGTGTGAGGATAAACACCTAGTCTTGAATTGGGAGAAGTGTCACTTTATGGTGACCAAGGGAATAGTTCTCGGCCACATAATATCCGATGAAGGCATTCAAGTGGATAAGGCTAAAATCGACATAATCTCAAATTTACCTGTCCCCCGTACAGTAAGAGACATCCGTTCATTCTTGGGGCATGCAGGTTTTTATCGTCGATTTATCCAAAATTTCAGTGCAATTTCTCGACCCCTTTGTCAACTTCTTGTCAAAGATGCACCTTTCGAGTGGTCAGAGAGTTGCCAAAAGTCCTTTGAGGATCTAAAAGATCTCCTCACCTCCGCACCTATAATACAGGCACCCGACTGGAGTTTGCCTTTTGAATTAATGTGCGACGCTAGTGATTACGCCATTGGCGCAGTCCTAGGCCAGAGAAAGGAAAATAAGCCACATGTGATATACTACGCCAGCCGAACCTTGAATGACGCTCAAATGAATTACACTACCACTGAAAAGGAGCTGCTGGCTGTAGTATTCGCCCTGGACAAGTTTAGGTCTTATCTGATAGGGTCACCAATCGTCTGTTTTACAGATCATTCGGCCCTCAAATATCTGCTGACAAAGAAAGACGCTAAACAACGGCTTATTCGCTGGATACTCTTACTCCAAGAGTTTGATCTAACTATCAAGGACAAGAAAGGAGTAGAGAATGTGGTTGCGGATCATTTGTCCCGGTTGACTTTTGTTGACAATACTGAATCCCAATCCATTAAAGATGAGTTCCCAGATGAACAGCTACTGGCAGTAAGTAGTCTACCTTGGTATGCTGATATTGTAAACTACCTCGTCACGGGTGAAACACCAACTCAGTGGTCGAACCAAGATAGGAAACGGTTCCTCTCGTTCGCGCGTCACTTCTTCTTTGATGACCCATACCTTTTCAAGTACTGTGCTGATCAGGTCATCAGGCGTTGCATCCCCAATGAGGATATAACCGTAATATTAGCGTCATGCCATTCTGAGGCATGCGGTGGCCACTTCGCGTCACAAAAGACCGCACAAAAAGTCTTACAGAGCGGTTTTTATTGGCCCACAGTCTTCAAAGATGCTTATTCCTTTTGCAAGACATGCCAACGCTGTCAAAAGCTTGGAACCATTTCTAAAAGGAATTCTATGCCTTTAACCCCTATCATCACAATTGAGATATTTGATTGTTGGGGCATAGATTTTATGGGCCCATTTCCCAAGTCTAACAACTGTGAATACATACTCCTTGCTGTCGAGTATGTATCCAAATGGGTAGAAGCGATACCAACGAGACGAAATGACCACAGAACGGTCATGTCATTTCTAAGAGAGCATATTTTGTCTCGTTTTGGTACTCCGAAAGCTTTACTAAGTGACCAAGGAAAGCATTTCTGCAATAGGCCCTTGGAGTCACTTCTCAAGAAATACGGGGTCCATCATAAAATCGCTCTTGCCTATCATCCACAGTCTAATGGGCAAGCAGAATTGGCTAACCGAGAAATCAAGCATATTCTCGAGAAGACGGTTAGTTCCAATCGAAAAGACTGGGCATACAAATTGACAGACGCGTTATGGGCATACCGTACTGCCTATAAGACGAATCTTGGTATGTCCCCGTACAGATTGGTTTACGGGAAAGCTTGCCATCTTCCTGTTGAAATTGAACATAAAGCTTATTGGGCAACGCGCTCATTGAACTTTGATATTCAAGAAGGAGGTCAGCTACGCAAGCTTCAACTTGCAGAGCTAGAGGAAATACGACGAGATGCGTATGACTCTGCAAGGTTGCATAGGGAAAAGTTGAAGGCTCGCCATGATCGTACGATTTTTCGTAAATCATTTGAGCCGGGGCAGAAAGTCTTGCTGTATGACTCTCGCCTCCACCTTTTCCCAGGAAAACTCCGTTCCCGTTGGACAGGCCCATTCATCGTAAAAACTATTTTTCCACATGGGGCGGTTGAGATTGTCAATCCAAAGAACGATGATTGTTTCAAGGTCAATGGCCAGAGATTGAAACCGTTCTTGGAAAACTTCCAAACTGAAGTTGAGCACATCCAGCTGGATGAGCCCAGCTATTCTCATGATTGATAATCCAAAGTGAAGTTCCAATTGTTGTTGTATTTCTTTTCTTTCCCTGCATTTTAGTTTCTCTCTCTTTTGCTTCTTTTTGGTTTTCGTTCTTTATTTCGTGTTTGTGATCTAGTTCTAATCCATTATACCTTAAACCACTCTGTTGTAGGTACATAGATGCGAGGTGATGATGTTCATTCTGTCGGTTCTTGGGCTGATTCAGAATGTCGCTGTGGCACCTGGATTGAGGGTGAACTCATACCCTGCCCCTTGCTTCATCAGGACCCTGAAGCTCATTCTCTTATTGATGCTGCTCAAGGGTACATTCCATATCCACCAGCCCTCCTGGACATCAATCCATACGAAAATATGGGATTTCAGGATGATGATGATGTGGAGGAGGATGATGACCTGTACATGGGACGCATGGTGGATGATGCACTCATGGCCCAGTGGGAGAATGAC
This sequence comes from Hydrangea macrophylla, assembly GCA_033977485.1. NCBI lineage: Eukaryota > Viridiplantae > Streptophyta > Magnoliopsida > Cornales > Hydrangeaceae > Hydrangea > Hydrangea macrophylla. Next base: position 41,104,228 of record CM066984.1, read on the forward strand.
GATATGTGGGAGCCATGGGAGGATCATGACCTTCAGGATGTTGTCCCAGACCGCCACAATGCTGTTTTCGTTTTCGTGGACGATTTCCTTGTTCCTGAGTTGGTCCCATACCACTACGTGCACCTGAGCTACTTGCTATTCAGGCTCCAATGCCCCTTACCAGCTAGTGCATTTTGGGAACCTACGCCAATAGTGAGGTTGGAACTTGTCGCATTTCTTCGTTTTTTTTTTGTTTCTGTTCTGTGTTTTTCTGTTCATTGTTAATTCGTGTTTCTTGTGTTCTGTTGTTTTAATTTCAGTTTTTTTTTGTCTTTTTGTCCAGGATTGTCACTATGTTCCTAAGTGGCATCCCGGTTTTCCTCCCACATCAACTAATTCATGGTCTTGGGCCCTACATAAGGCCCCCACACACTCCGCCGCGAGAGGACAGTCCGTTGCGAAATCACACTCCTTTATCCTTGTCTCTGTCCGGATCACCTCTTGCATGGGCTTTCAATTCTGTGGAGATGCCAGACTTGTTTGATGATGTCCTTGCTGCTTTTCGATTGTTCTGGGAAAGGGAATCATCGAGTTTGGACTTCACTTCTGACGATTCGGCGAGTTCTGAAGAGATTGTGGAAGAGGGAATCTTTATACTCGAAGACTAGTGCTGCATTTCAGTTGTTTCTGTTTCATTTCATCTTTTATTTATCAACTGGAATGTAATCCTTGACAAAATGTTTTTAGTTTTAGTTTTAGTTTTATTTTTGGTTTTCTTTAGTTAAATAAGGTTTTAACCACAGTTGGGGATAATTATGTTGCAATTTGGATGCACTTATAAAGTTTTATTTTTATATAAAAATTGCAATTTTCTATTCTGAGGATGAATTTCTGTCATACATGCTTGTACTTCAACTGTTTTTCAGTCTCTCTGTATGTCCAAAATTGTTTCTGATAGTTGGGGGTGATGTGGTTCATGCCCCAATTGAATTCTGGAATTTTTGTGTTCGATCGATCGAACTCAGTTCGATCGATCGAAACCTGGATGTTCAAGCGCTTGTAGCTTATGTTCAATCGATTGAGGGATTTGTGTTCTATCGATCGAACATAGTTCGATCGATCGAACGAGGCATTTAAACGAGGCGTCTTCAGGACACCTCTTCATTTCCCTCACTCTCACTCTCAATCGCTCGAAGACAGAGGAGAAGGCGACTGGGCAATTTTTGATTTCTAGCATCCAAAAAGACACCCTGATCAACCCTCTGGTCATTCTCATCGTCACATCATCATCCTCTCCATCTCCACTGCGGGTTCTTCGCCGAGGTAGGCCCCACTCGTTTGTGTTTTTCTTTTCCTCTCTGTTTGTGTTAGAAAATCCCAAGGGGGTGTCCCCTTGGTCTTAGGATCTCTTTTTGTTAGTTAGGTGTTTGTGTAAACTTCGTTTTCGTTTTGTTTCTGCGATAGCTGAACACCGCTGTGTTCGATCGCTCGAACTGGTTTCGAGCGATCGAAGGGTAGCTGTTCGATCGATCGAACAATGTTCAAGCGATCGAAGTCGACTCCAGTTCAATCGATCGAACCAAGTTCAATCGATCGAACTTCAGCAGTGTTAGTTTTGTTTCTTTTTCTCCCTGTTCTTATCTGTATCCTGTGTGGTCTTCTTTTCAGGACTGCCAGATGAATCCAGTGACGGGATACCATAAGTCTAAGCCCCTCAGCCGTATTATACCAGATCCGGTGCCCGCTCATGGGTTCCGGAATGACGAGGATAGGCTATGGTTTGAGCGATATTTTCAGACGAGGATGGTGATGGTTGAGCGCCCTATTGAGCATATTTGGACAGAGAGCCCATGGTTCCTTACACGGATCTGCTCTATGCCTCATTGGTTCCACCTCCTGTCAGTGGCCAAGAGCATCAATCTATCTTGGATTAGAGGTGCGTGTGCGACTATGATCAGCGACCCGTATACACCATTCACCTACCATGCCTTCTTTCGGAGCCGGTCGTTCATCATCAGTCCCGCCACCGTTTCAGCCGCGTTGGGGGTACCAGAGGTACCAGATTATGTTTGCCCCCACCGGCCTGATGCACCAGTGACCCCATCATCCACTATTATCCGGGAGCTCACTAGAGGCGCCGTTCCGTCTTGGGATGGCGATGCTTTGATCGAGGACCACTTGCTCACTGATGACTACCACATGCTTCATTTGGTCCTCAGCAACTGCCTCCTAGTGACTTCCTATCGAGAAAAGATCGCGGCTTGGTATGCGCGAGTCTTATATGCAGTGGGGACGGGACAGCCTGTTTGTATACCACGCCTATATATTGATTTTATGGTCCACCCCACCCGTTATATCTCGTCCAGGAAGCACCTGAAGGGTGCTTGGGCTATTCAGAGGGTCATGGCTGATGCCGGGTTCCTCGTACTTGCTGGCGATGATGTTCGCCCTTCTCCCCGCAGATTTAGTGAGGCGGCTGCTCGCCGCTCCGACGCTCAGAAGAGGAAGCGAAAGGGGAAAGGGAAAGCGAGGGTGAGGGGGAGGAAGAAGAGGCGTGGTGGGACGGACACGGAGGCCGGTGCTTCAGGGACACCTACTGAGGTGGAGGAGCTTGATTCGGATGATGAGGATGATCCAGTTGCTGCGGTTCAGCAGTTTGAGCTGCGACAGCGGTCGCAGACTCAGGCCCAGGGAGAGTCTTCTTCTTCTGTGCCTCTCCCGACAGTTCACGAGCTATTATTGGAGGAGAGAGAGGCCAGGATTAGACTCGAGGGCAGGATAGACCATCTCCAGACTCTACTGGAGTCCATTTTGATTCAGATCGGGGTTGAGTCGACTGTTCATTCTACTCCGCATCCATCGACGACCCCGTCTGCACCACCTACCACTGTGCCATCATCTGATGCTGCCCCAGATTCTGAGGCTGCTGATCCTTTTTCCACCGCTGCTTCCGAGCCATCTGCTGCCGCCCCTGCTACCACCGTATTGCCGCCTACTCCCATCGACATCCCTTCTGATATAGCCGATGATACGCCGTCTGGGGTCGATTAGTTTTAGTTGGGGAGGTGGTATTTATGTATTCTTGGTAGGTTGGATAGATGTTGGTGGTTTTTGGTTGTATTATTTGGTTGGATGGTTTTGTATGGACATTATGTATCTCTGTTTGTATTTTATTATGTTCATATTACAGTGGTTTGGTTTGTTGGATCATGGTTTTATCGTGTTATTCTTATTTATTGATCCTGTTTGTTTTGGAGATTGTGTTCTACTTTTCTATGCTAGGTTGCTTTGCTTGCGATCATCATTTGCTCTATACAGGTGATACCCATCTATTTTATTTATTGAAAATCAACTTCTGGGGACTTTGTTGTTTTCAGTTGGGGGTAGGAGACAATAGATAGGTATACACCCGTAATAATCAGGTTTTGCACTTAGATATGTTTTAAATTTAATGAGAACACAGTCTGTTAAAATTTTGAAAATTTTTGAAGTATATTGATAGAATAACTTTGAATAATCTCTCCTGCTTGTTGATTAGACAATGATACATTTGTAGTATTCTCATCTTTTTATGGATTAAATCCACGCGTTTTTCTGTATCACTGAAATAAATTGCATTTGTAAAGCTATTATGTACCCAACACTTTTGTGCACTAATTGGCAGCCATGTAGAAAACTTGAAAATTGAGTTAATATGATTATTGTGCGAAAAAGAATAAGTAGTGGAGGCTAATAACCCTTTGTGAGCTATTGAGCCAGTCATCATTTCTGAGGGGATTCTCATACATTGTCGAATGGTCTTTTCTTGCATATATTTCGTAAATTCGTTGTTAAGTCTCAGTTTTCTTTAAAGTTTTGACTGCTTGTTAGAGGAGAACGTTCAGGATTTACCAACTAAACTCAATGAACACTTAAGTGCTAAAAAATTGAAAGTTGAGGAAATGATTCAAGCCATCGTTTACCCATTCTTTTACCTAATATAGTTTCACCTACATTCATTGAATTATTTTCATCCTTGATCCCACCTCAATTAAATATTTCCAATGAAATCACAAGAATCCAAATCCTTGATCTATACCTTGACCTCATTGAGCCGTTTGATAAAATTTGTTGAGAATGAGTCATCAAAGTATGTGAAATGGAAGGAAGTTGTTGTGGGATGTTGCATGTGCAAAAAAAAAAAATAATAAAAAAATAAAAAAAATAAAAAATAAAATAAAATATATGAATGAATGATGAATGAAGGAGAAGAGAAAAAGGGTATATGAAATGAATGGGAGATTGGGTGGAGAAAAGAATTAAGGATAAAAAGAGAAGTTGAAATTCCATCACATACTAAAAAAACACACTCTTCTCTACTACCCTCCTACCTACTAAATAAAAGCCGCAAGTCAAAGTCTTGAAGATTCTCAATAATTGATTTGAACATGGAAGTGTGAGTTGAGTTATCCACGGCATTTCGCTCCTCTAGTAAGTAGTGTTCCATTCATGAGACTATACACTCTTAAATGTCCGTTTTTCATAGAGTCCAGTATGAAAGCATTAGTACTTATAATCTCATCCTTATCAAAGCCTTCATACGATGTGCGATCATTGTAAAGCAAGTTTCTGAGAGACGTTATTTTTTAGTGTGACCAGTGTGAGAATTGAGCCAAAACTGCAAGTTTTTCAAAGTACAATAGTCTATATAACTCTTAATAAGGTTGGACGCATGGTTGTTAATTTCACACACATACGGGTGCATGATGGTAATACATGTGTTATATTTTACTTGGTGATATAGGGGAGCATGTGGGTCTCTTTCATGGGTTGATAGAGGATATTATATTATTGTGGAGTTTAATCAACAATTTAATGGAAAGATGAATTCTACAAGTTATTCTAATTCTTTTTGAGCTTAAAATTGAGAATTTTGTGGGTATATTCATTGCAAACCCTCACGAGACAATACTCGTCCACTAGGGGGAACCTAGGGGTTTAACGGCTTGTTGCATTCGCTAAATGCAACCGCGATTCCTGCGAAAGTGAGTTAGGATTTGTCTTTCTATTTTAGTTTAGGTTGTTTTTATTTTATTTTATTTTTCGCTTTATCGCTAGGGACTAGCAATAAGCTAGTTGGGGGTTGTGCAAAGCGGGGGTATTTGTAAAATACAACCGCGCTAAAGGAAAGAATTGTATTAATTTTTATCACAACTTCCCATGTTATCCGCAATTTGCATTGCAAGGCTAATTTCTATACACTATGATTAATCTATGATAAGTTGTATTGTTTTAGCTGTTGTTTGTGCAGATTACTGCTGTGTGGACTAAACAGATGAACATCAGAATAAATGGAATGCTGGAATGCAAACAAAAGAAGTCAAAGCTAAAATGTGAAGTTCGATCGCTCTAAGAAGGTTCGATCGATCGAGCGCTCGATCGCTTGAAGAGTGTTGAAGCGCTTGAAGAGTAAGGGTTCGATCGATCGAGATCTGTTCGATCGATCGAACGGGGTATTTCCAGTAACATTTACGTGCGCAGCAGATGCGGGTTTTTAACCCTAGTTTCTTAGGTTTTCTATATATATGCGTTTTGTACACGTCCATAAGGACGCCCACTTTTACTTTTTAACAGTTTAGAAGGAGAGATAGAGATTTTTGTTTGGTTTTGTAGGTTTTCATTGAGGTTTCACTTGTGGATTGGATTTCTCTAATTCTAATACTAGTATTCTTCATTCCAGGTTAACTATATATCACTTATTTACATTCTGCAGTTCGTAAGCGTAGTTTAATTGCTCATATCGTAGTATTGCATGCTAAATATTGTCAAAACCATTGTTTTTAGATTTTTAATGAAAAACTCGCAACCAAACAGGGTATTAATGTTTTCTTACGTTAAAACTAATTCTGTGACACTTCAGACGATGTCTGAGTAGTCTCAGGTTGGGAGAACACGATGAAACAGTGATCTCCAGCCTCTGCCATGCAGCAGAATAATCGCTGTGTTCGATCGATCGAAGTTAGTTCGATCGATCGAACCAGAGACAGTCAAGCGATCGAAGTCAGTTCGATCGATTGAGGGATGAAGGTCTTCGATCGATCGAAAGCGCGTCGATCGATCGAACTCTCGGATTCTTGAGGATGTTCCCTGCAGTATTCCAGGACTTTTTGTTTTAGGACTTGTTATCATTCTGTCCCAAATAAATGCTCAGTTTGTCAAAACAGTTTTAAAACTAAGGCCCTAAGGCATTTTCTTTCAATACATTTTGCAAACCATCTTCAATGCTAACACCATTGAGGATGCGAGTCTTAACTATTGGATTAAACCGCTTTCAAGTATTTTAATTTAACTGTGATGATATGGTCCCGGTCATGAAAGGGCCATAGAATCTTTATCTTTTGAGGAATACGGAAAACTGTAGGTAATGTACTCCTTTGTGCTTCAAGGCAAATGCATGGTAGATGGCTAGGTTACTGTGGATTCGTGTAATCCCAACACTTTCTTTTTAATTTTAAATTCCTTAATTCAAAGTACTGTTTTAATTAGTTAAGTTCGCTTGCTTAGTTTATTTTAATCATTTTCATTAGTAATCCTTGTTTGTGGAACTTCGTGTTCCGCACCATCATTCAATCTTAGTTATTTTATTTTGTTTTCTTTAGAGGTTAGTCTAATTCGATAGGTCAACACCTTCCCTGTGGGATCGACCTGGTCTTACCAGATATTACTTGCACGTCTACCTACACTTGGGTATTGCACAAGAGCGCACAAGATTTTTCTCGTGTCACCAAGCCCGCCCATTTGCCAGGCCTAGTTACTATGATCAAACTCTTTGGTCAGCAAACTAACCAACTGATCAGTTAACATTTACTCCACTATAAAAAGATAACTGAACTCTAACGTAAAATAACAAATCTGAAGCGATAACCAAACTTGTATGGTGTACTAATGCACATCGACCATTAGCATTCATAATCATACTCAGGTAGTCGGATAACTATTACTGTCAACCTGAATGATGATTACATCCTCCAATCCTTGAGTCCCATTCACCCCCACATGATTACCAAACATGTTGATAACTCTTATCAACAAGACTACAATTCTCAATAATCAACTTGATGACATTCTCAAGGAACGCTTGCTCTATATCAAAGGGTAGATTCTATCTTGACATTATATGTTCACAACCTTATGAACATAACATACCCAAGATTCCCAAGTGCTAATCTTTGATAGACCTCACTGATTGGTAAGTCAAAGGAGTCATATCCACAATCTGTGGTCATAATCATCTTAAGATTGAGAACACGTACCTTATACAAGTTATGAGTTCCTATCGACTGTTGACAGTCTTAAGTGTCAATAGGAAAGCTCAGGTGCATCAGTACACTATAAGCATTAGCATATTAACTAAGAGTCATACTCTAGTTATTGAGATTCATCACTCCATCCAATCGTAGTTAATCATGATATAGTGTAGACCTGATGAGATATCCAGTCTCATCATCCACTGTGACAAGTTTTAAGTATCAAAGAATAGTAATTTGTAACTCACTTGTATGTATCTCATATATACACGAATTACTTACTATGATAGTTAAGGATTAACAATCATCTCATGAAAGAAGCAAACATGATGAAATGTAAGGCTGATATCCATATATTAAAATGCCAATGTCTCATACATAAAGTAATGGTTTAAGGGCACACTCCCAACATCTTTAGCTTTCTCCATCCCCACTATTAGGGTTCCCACCAACCCTAGTCTTTTCGGCAAGCATCCATAGGAGTCATAAGTGTGAAGACAACCTAGAGGAGACTGCTGGAAGTTAAAGAATTTAGAATTGGGTTCAAGACCACGAGGTACAAACTCTTCTCCCTCTTATTTTATGAATCTTTGGAATTGATAAGTAGTAGATTCGGGCATACCATAAAGTTTTGAACTTTGTTTTTCGTTGTGCATATAAATAAGTTTTCAAAACCTATTTCCCTTCAATTGTATTAGAGCCTCGCTTATTTGCATCTATAGATGCATTTTGGAACACTACTTTTGATTTGCATGTTAGTTTTAGGACTATTTTGTAAACTGCATCGGCACAAATCTATTTCTATAGTATTTTTGCATCAGAAAACAAATCTGCAATTGCATTGGATGCATGGCAGTTTTAATCGATCAAAAGTGTTTCAATCGACTGAAAATGTTTGGGTTCGATCAATTGAAAGTGTTTTAATCGATCAAAATAGTGTGGTTTTCAAGCGATCGAACTTAGTTCGATCGATCGAACATTGTTCTATTCCATCGATTGATGTCTGTTCTATTAATTGAAACTGATTCTCTATCCATATCTTATTTTCATAGTTTGAAATTTTTTAAAATTATATGCTTTAATTTTTTATATTATTATGGTAAAATTTTAAATCAGTTTGTGGAAATTTGAGTTCAATCGATTGAACTTATTTCAATCAATTGAGAGTTCGATCGATTGACGCTTCTTCAATCGATCAAAGTGTGACAGAGAACTAGAGATACTATTTTATAGTTCTAATTACTTCCATAAAGTGTTTATGGTGTATGCGAATCAATTAGTAGTTTCAATAGTTATATATATTTTGTTATATATATGTGTGGTTGTGTGTGCAACTAACCCTTTTGCAGCAAGATTAGTCTGCTATCTCCCATGGCGCCAATAATTTAAATTTTGTATTTAAATGCTTGAGATTGGTGATTGTTTTTAATTATGGTTCGGTTTTAAAGCATGTGTAAAGGGCACTGCGACTTCAATCCTGCGAATAGGAAAGTCGCACCGATTTTCCAAGCCTTTTATTATTGTTTTCTATTTCTAGATAAATTGTAAGCTTCGAAAGAAGTATAGCACCAATGTAATAGAATTAGAAAATCCATAAAGATGGAAGAGCAAGCCGAAGTCCATGAAGATGGAGCCGGAGGAGTTCAAACCAAGAAAGCGGTACTATGGAGATAGAGACATAAGAGATAGAGGCATCGTTTGGATACTTTTATTTCATTTTAGTTTTTGTTTTATGTGCTTGGTTTGTGATTGGCGTTTTATACATTGTTACTACTAGCATGCACATAAAAACATGTTTTTCTAAAATAAAATTCAAAACCCATTTTTACTCATTAGTAGACATTGAATGTCTATGGGCAATGAGTAGAAACATTTTTTCTAAAAACAAAATCCTTAGACTTATTATTATATCTCCCATGATCTTCCATTAACGGTTCACTCTAAAATGAGTAGTGCATTCTGTGTCACCTAGCCATGGGTGATCATTCCATACGGAGGATACAATACTCATTGGCTACTAGATGTGAACTTCCCAAGGATAGGATCAATCAGACGTATTAGAGGGTGACCACTGACACGACTAAAAAGTTGTGCGCTCTTGTGCAACAGTGTAAGTAATATAGTACTGGAAGTCCAGGTCGATCCCACAGGGAAGGAATAGGAAGAATATCCACTAAGTTATGACCTAAAGAAAAGGAAAAAGATGAATATATGGGTGGAGGTTCTAATGAATCCTAATCAATTAAATTAAACTAAATAATAAACTAAAGCTTATAGAAACATAACTAATTAAATAAATAAACTAAAGGTGTTAGAAATATGTGAATCCACATTGATCCTAACCATCTACCATGCACATTCATTAACGTTCTATGGAGTTCATTCCTCTTCAGCATTCCGTATTTTTCTAAAAATAAAGAATCAATAGCCCTTTCATGATCGGGACTACATCATCACAAGTGATTTAAAATACTTAGAAGACGATTTAAAACAATGGTTATTACTTGCACTCTAAATGGTGTTAGCATTCAAAGTAGTTTTCAAAAGTCATTGAAGAAATAACCTTAAGGCTTTAAGTTCTAAAAACTGTTGTGACAAACTGAGCTTATAGGGACAATTTGATGATAGATTTCTAAAACAAAAAGTCATGGATTACTTAAAAGAATCATCTCAGGAATTAACATGTTCGATCGATTGAAGCGCACTCGATCGATAGGACAGCATCATCCTTCAATCGATCAAAATGTCTTCGATCGCTTGACTATGGCTCTGGTTCGATCGATCGAAATACCTTCGATCGATCGAGACCAATATTTCTAAAGATTGCATGGTAGAGGTTGGAAATCAATATTTCATCACATATTCCCAACGTCTAAACTACGAAAATATAATAAAACTAGTGCAGGAATAGTAAACTAGAGTAATCATAACACATAAACTCATAACAATCAAATAATAAGGATTGAAAAGAAAAACATGGATATAATATGAAATAAACTTAAAATAAACATGAAATCCACTTGAATCTTCAATAATCTTCAATATATTAATAAAAAAGAGGAAGAAAAGATGAATCTAACCTAATCTACTCCTAATCTAACCCTAAAACTACTAAACTGCAGTTTTTTGCGTTCTGGAGCGTCCTCCTCTCGTCTGGTGTCAAAACGACTTATATATAGGGTTCCTGCAGAGTTTACTCAACTTTTGAGAGAAAATAAAGTTCGATCGATCAAGCTTAGTTCGTTCGATCGAAGTCTCAATTGATTGAACTCTGCTCAAGGGCTTGAACTCTATGATTTTGACAACTCTGCGCACCGATGGGAGAATGGCCATAACTTTTCACTCGGACCTTGGATTGACCTTCCGTTTACTGCCATACTACCGTAACTCAAAGATCTACATTTTGTATTTCTAGGACAATCTTCCAAATCTGAAGTCTTCATTGTTAAACTTGGCATTTTCTCAGCTGCTTCCGTTATTCTCTTCACCAGAATCACTTTTCTTTACTTCATTTCATTGATTTACATTCTAATACCTATAAAACAACGCATAAACATATGTTTTAGCATTAACATAATAAAAAGAACATTGTTATTAGAATGCACCTAAATGTAGGGACTTTGGGGATAAAAGTATGCATAAAAGATCATGTAATACGCTATGAATATGCACTTTTCACCTCGAATCACACCCCCCAACTAACTTGTCGCTAGTCCCTAGCAATGAAGCGAACTACAGCAATGTTTATTTAAACTCTAAAAATCGAAAACAAAATAAAGTAAAATCCTAACTCACTTTCGCAGGAATCACGATTGCATTTAGCATATGCAACAAGCCTTTAAACCCCTAGGTTCCCCTTAGTGGACGAGTGTTGTCTCGTGAGGGTTTGCAGTGAATTTATCCACAAAATTCATGTTTATGGTAATGGTTCCCATTTAAATATTTTCAAAAAAAATTTTCCTCTCATCTAGCAATGTTGTTAAGCTCTACAATCCCATGAAACTCTCTAGTATGCCATAGCCATGCAACACACACATTACAGTTAATCTACTATCAAAGTCATTAGAATATTCCATACCTATTAATCTTCAAGTGTGTGTGTGAATGGACAACCAAAATACAAAACTTTAATTTTAAAGCTTGCATAACCAAGATACTATCAAGACATTCATTTCGACTCAACTCTTACTAGGATTACACTCTCAAGATGAAATCACTCCGAATTAGGTGTAATAATAATCACTCGTGATATGGAAGCTATATAGAGTAAATATGAATGGAATCTAATGCTTCTCATATCTAAATAAAAAAAACAAAAATTTTAGTGCACAAAGTCTCGTGAATGGATACTTTTCACTAGAAGAGCGAGATACCGTGGAGAACTCTCTCATTACCTTAACTTCAAATCCAATTTACTTAAAATCATTAGGACTTTGAAAAAGAGGTATTTGGTTAAAAAAAAAGAGGCTCGTGATATTCAACTGGGTTAAAGGATGTGATTGGAATGTCTACTACAACTTTTCAAACTTCCCCACATCTCTAATCTCTCTCTTTTCTTTGCTTGCATTTTATTCTTTTTTTCACACTCTTCTTTCTATTATTATTCTTTTTCTTTTGTAATAACTATTGGCATGTTTTTTATGCTGTTCTTTTCTTTTCTTTTCTTTTCTTTTCTTTTCATCATGTTTTTCGTTGCCAACTTTCCCTTATTCACACAACTAAACTTCTTGTCAAGATAATACATCCCAATCACTCCTAGGTAGAGGAAAGAAGCTCAAACTTGTATTTTGGAGTTGGACACAGATTTTAGGATTGTAACGACAAGGCAATTATGATAAGGCTTAAGAGGTGAAGTAAAGGAATATCATTGAGGTAGGCTAAGGCTTTATTATGCGTGTGTGGTCAAAAGATGGCCTAAATCATCTTATTCATTTTAGTAAATTCAAGAGCTCTAGATTTGGTAAATCTTGAACGTTCTCTTCTAGTGATCAGTCAAAAATGAAGAAAATTGAGACTTTCAACGAATTACAACGATTTTCAAAAAGTAAGAGTAATTTTATAAAACCCCTCAAGAACAAAGAATGGCACAAAAGCTCACTTGGATTATTAGTCTCCACTACAGTCTCTCAAGACACCTAGCTATGCTTACTAATCTATTTTAGCTAAGTACAAGGTTGTCACAACGTGCTCAAAGTTGTTTGAAGATTAAAAGTCATAAAGCATACTATAACTAAGATAGTAAACAAACTATCATAATGTATCACATACTAGTAACATACAATAAAATAACACTAATGCATCATAACTAACTACATTGACTAAGAGAGAAATGCAAGAACCGTCTTATTATCTTTAAAAATAAAATTTAAAAATTTAAAAATTTTTGACAATTTTAATTTACTGAGTTTGAGTTACATGTTGCTAAGCAGGTGCATTGACACGAAAGCATATAAAGAAATAAACGAGGCATGCAATGACTCACTCCCCCCAATTAAAACTAAACATTGTCCTCAATGTTCTAAACTAAGCATATGGACATGTAAAGTAAAGTAAGAGAATGAAGGATGTTACCTCGAGACGTTAATATCCAGATTTTTTTTTATTTTCTTTTATTTCTTTGTTAAGTTACCTGCAAAATCATTAGTAGCAACAAAGAAAAATAGAAAATACAATACAACTACTCAGTAAATAAATTCGGTTAATCAAGATTTTTATCATAAAGTAATAACCGAAATTTTTGAGTATCTTCTCAATGAAATAATTTAACAGTGAGAAGAACATTGGGATCCTCATAAAAATGCAACTCCCCCCAACTAATGTCAGGCTCAAGGTCAGAGGAGATGATGCAAAACCTATGGCTGCCAAATTTGATGGGGACAGTTATAAGAGGTATACCACACTTTTTAGGAATTAAACTCAAGAAATGATCTTTGGTATTGGTATTTCCTATAATAGCCACTATTTTAATACAAGGAGGTGGCCACGGTTCGATAAAAGGGGCAGTGACTAAGTAATGTTCTAATGAATCTTTACTACCCTCCTCTTGTTCTAGAAGAGAATCTATGGAGATGTGATCATAGGAGTTGGATTTCTGTTCTATGTACATTGATTTGGACTGGACTTGGATAAATCTATCTATTTGGGCCTCAATGTCAGTATTACTCAAGAAGGTCAAGCAGTCTAACAGATTACTAGCTTCTTGTTGAAGTTTAAGATCATCTAAAGTGGGCCCGATATTTTCCAAGTCCTCCCTCAAAGAATGTTGAAAAATAAAATTTTGTACAGTGCATATGATAGAATCCTTACCATCCTCTTCCACAACACATTCTTTTTGTTCATTAGTGGGGTACACATGACTTTCAAGCTCAAGATGAGAGCTTTGATTGATAGAGAGGATAGGTGATGGGCAACTTGGTGACACCACATCTTCGGCCGAAAGAGGTAAGGGTTCATGAATATCAGATGAATCTAAATCGAATTTAGAAATTTCAATAACGTCCTCCCTAGGGTCACTATCAAAGGTAGGGGTAGAGTCAACAGGTGACTCATCCTTTCCTAATTGCGTGCAATCACCTATACTCTCATTATCTGTAAGAACCTTATTCTCATCCGTGTAACTCTCCTCACTATATATGTCATCTATTAAGGTGCACTGGACAAAGGAATTGTGCAACTTTATCAAGGCAGTGAAGCAGTTGATGTTGGGGTTGCATATTGAGGAGAAGATGGTTCTACAACTTCATGCTCAATGGTTTGGTTTTGGAGTTCAGACATTATTATACACCCGTCATTATCCTCCAATTCCATTCCATTATTAGTGTCTTGAAATTTAGGTTGTAGTGTTAAAGGATTGGTATAGTCTTCTAAAGGTTGGCTAGCATATGCTTGTTGATATGTAGTTTCTAATTTATCAAGTGCACTATCTAGCCTTTTCATTTTACTAAGCAGTAATTTTAACATACCATTATCCTCAACTTGGTTATTCTCCTCATTATTACTATATGAAGTTTCGCCCCATTGTTATTGATGATAGTCCCCTTCCCATTGTGCTTGTGAACAAGACTCGCCAAAGGGAAACTCTTGGTACATTTGGTAATCGTGAGAATTACTACTATATCCTACATTATTATTTTGGTTATATCCCCATTGCGGTTGATAGAACTCTTCATGTGGAGGTTCTTGATACGTTTGATAATACGTGGGACTACCATTATTGTTTTCCCATTGTGGCGGCTGGTAGCACTCAGGTTGATAATGTGCGTCATATGTGGGTGCTTGCCAACTTAGGGGATTGTTTTCATTACCTAACGTGTACCTATTCATGATGTTTGTGTTGTATGGAGGGTAATACGGATAAGACATGTTCACTCAAATTTTTAAAACAATAGAATTTTTATTTATATATTTATTATAACTATTAATTAATTAATTATTTTTTATTTTTATCTTGTGAGAGAAAAAGTCCAATAATTTTTATTTGTATTTTTTTATTTTTTTTATTTTTTAATTTTTTATTTATTTTTTTTTTAAGAAAAAAAAATGGAAATAACTTAGTAAAATCCTAACCTAGTTGCCTTCCCCAGCAACGGTGCCAAAAACTTGACACGACTAAAAAGTTGTACGCTCTTATGCAACATCTAAGTGTAGGTGATCGTGCAAGTAATATAGTACTGGAAGTCAAGGTCGATCCCACAGGGAAGGAATAGGAAGAATATCCACTAAGTTATGACCTAAAGAAAAGGAAAAAGATGAATATATGGGTGGAGGTTCTAATGAATCCTAATCAATTAAATTAAACTAAATAATAAACTAACGCTTATAGAAACATAACTAATTAAATAAATAAACTAAAGGTGTTAGAAATATGTGAATCCACATTGATCCTAACCATCTACCATGCACATTCATTAACGTTCTATGGAGTTTATTCCTCTTTAGCATTCCGTATTTTTCTAAAGATAAAGAATCAATATCCCTTTCATGACCGGGACTACATCATCACAAGTGATTTAAAATACTTAGAAGACGATTTAAAATAATGGTTATTACTTGGACTCTAAATGGTGTTAGCATTCAAAGTGGTTTTCAAAAGTCATTGAAGAAAATAGCCTTAAGGCTTTAAGTTCTAAAAACTGTTGTGACAAATTGAGCTTATAGGGACAATTTGATGACAGATTTCTAAAACAGAAAGTCATGGATTACTTAAAAGAATCATCTCAGAAATTAACATGTTCGATCGATCGAAGCGCTCTGGATCGATCGGACTGTCACGCCCCGACGTATCATAAATATGAAAAGCGTTTAATTTCCTTTATGGACCCGTAGGTCGCGACAGTTTGAAGGATCGATTCCGTCCCAAACGTTGAACAACATAAAACCATGATCAGAGTAAAGCAATCAAGACTTACAAATATTTTTCTAACTTATTACATATTATAGCACGGGGTCTCTAAAGACACAAATCGCCTTAAACCAAAATAATAACTTAATATCTATTACAGTCATCCTTATTACAAAACAGTTTATAACTTAAAACATGGAGTAAAGATAACAGTCTTTCTTCCAAGCAGTCGTTCTCAATTAGCATAATCATAATGTTCAGCCTGATCATAACCTGAAAAACCTGAACACGAATGTCCAGGACGCATCAACGTCGTCAGCTTCAAGAAGCTGGTGAGTATTAAAAACATAACTTTGAAAGTAAAACATACTCATTTACCATTTTCAAATTCCCATTTAATTCAATGAGTTTACATTAGAGTAAAGAGTTTATTTTAGAAAACAACAACAATATCATTTGAAAGCTATAATTCACATATATGTGACCGTGTATGAAAACAATGCACCAAACTCATCTTAGCGACTCTTTTCTCTCGACAAAACCCAACAATCCACTATCGCACACCAGTATCTTTGAAATACTCCGATAGCCACACTTTAGCACAGGGGTGCCAGTGAATGTCCAGTTTGCCTCACACTTTGGTCCGGGGTACCAGGGAGTGTCCAATGCCTCACACTTTAATACCTAATCCGCCATGCGAATACCGGAGGAACCCTCACGCAGTATCCAGACTCGGGTATCAGGGAGTGTCCGTAGGCCACACTTTAGCACTACCATGGGTGCCAGGGAATGTCCAAGTTTGGCTTCACACACTTTGACGCTACCATGGTCGTCAGGAAGTGTCCAATTTTGCCACCGTCGCATTTCAAAGATACCCTCACCGCAATCTCAATCACAACACACTTTGGTACTCACTTACCAGGGAGTGTCCACAACACAATCTCAACAGCACTCACTATACTACACTGTCCATTACTCTTTTCCATATTAACCAACACTCACCATGCATATACAACTGACTCCACATAAATGATATATGACTTAATACAGAAATATAAAGTACTGGGAACGATAACCATGGATATACGAGAAGAAATCAAATCTTATATTAAACAACAGGTGAATTCATCAAAGAATGCTTTAATATGCTTTTATCGCTATAAGAACACAAGTGAGTCTACTTTGAAGTAATACCCTCAAAAATGAGTAATAATTTGTGTACATGAATTACATATCAAAAGAAAGGTCTTTGAGTCTAGTTTCTAATGCTTCAAACCGTGCGCGTTTTCGAGTTTCCTAGAGGAAGTTATGGCCATTTTAGTAAAAGTCGTCAGTGCTGAAAAATGTCAATCGATTGACAAAAGTGTCAATCGATTGGAACACATACCAATCGATTGGAACCCATATCAATCTATTGGAACCCATATCAATGGATTGGCATCAGCAGTTTCTCCCCTGTTACGAATTTAAAGCCTATTTTTGACCTATTTTCAAATTCGAATGCAAACATGACTTGTAATATATGGTTCTCTCCGTTTTTTCGCAAGGATCGCGAATACGCGATCGGTTTTAACTAATTTCAATCGTAGCTCTCGGATTTTATGGAAAACCGAGGGGTGACAAAACTTTAATTTAACCATACATCGCCATACGAACGAATTAAGCTCTAATTTTACAACCGTATACTCTTCATACTATAAACTTTTATATTTCATTTTAAAAATGAGTTTTGGTTAAGTTTTAGGAAACTCATGTTTTTCATGCTCAAGCTTCCATGGATGAATTAGTAATAGTGGTTACAAATACACACATATAAACAGTAAATAAACATGACTTTACATTAAGAGTGAGTTTGAAATACTCACTGTGATAAGGAGATTGAACTTGGTTGAGAAAGAAATGCAATATAAGAAATTCAAACCCAAGCTTTTGGCTATGGGGATTGAGTTCTCTTTTCCTAGAAATTCCAACATGATGAACTCCCAACTCTCTCTCATTTTTTTTCTCTGAATTTCAGTTTGCAATAGCAGAATGTGTGCTATGTGTGAGTGTTTGCAAGCATATAAATAAATCCTTGAACTAGGAGGCCAAGTACAACCTCAAGTACTCAACAAATGGATTTTGATTTCTAATTAACTAAAACTTAAGTATGCAGATACGTATATACAGATAATATGTATAACAAATATACTCCTCCATAGATTGTAGGGGTCAAGTAAAACTATAGGGGTCAAATACTAGATGTTTGGGAAAAGTGGCTTATGGAACTAGAATCACACATGCACAAATGCATTATACAAACAAGGTATATCCAATGATTACTTGCCATAAATAGAAATAAAGCATAAGTCATTTCAAGCTTTCTGTCAATTCCATAATCTGTGGAATCTCTGTGCGAGGCGGACAGTTTTGAATATAAACTGATATTTTCGCAGTGCGGTGATCGCCACAAAAATACAGAAATTTTATTTTAATGTAAGGAATGATTTTCTGGTTATATAAAAATATTGTTTGAGTCGAGAGAAATAATTTTCACCGTTTTGAAATACAGATTTGAAATCCAACACCGTTATCACTAAATTTATAAAATTTATAGTTTGACCCCGACAAGAATTTTAATATGAAATAACACAAGAAATAAAATTTAGAACATGAGAATTAAAAATTAAAATCAATAATACAGATTTAATATGAAAATTGCAATTTAAAATAATTAAATGGAAATGCAGATTGTTACATCCTTCCTCCCTTAAACAGGATTTCGTCCCCGAAATCAAGACTAACTAGTCATGAAATAACTCCGGGTACTTCTTCCTCATATCAGCTTCAACTTCCCACGAGGCTTCGTTCTCGTCATGGTGATTCCACTGAACCTTCACCAACGGAATATCCTTATTTCTCAGCTTCTTGATACTCTGGTTCATAATCTTCACGGGTCTCTCCTTATAAGAAACGTTATGACTTGTCTCAATATCGTCATAATTAACCACATGTGAGGGGTCTCGTGTGTACTTTCTCAATATACTCACATGGAATACATTGTGAACCCCATACATCTTTGGTGGCAGTGTGAGTCAATAAGCTACTTTCCCGACATGTTCCAAAATCTCGAATGGTCCAATGAAACGCGGAGCTAACTTTCCTCTCTTGAGACCAAAACGTACTACTCCTTGGGTCGGTGAAACCTTAAGAAGTATGTGATCTCCAATACTAAATTCCAAATCTTTTCGGCGTCGATCAACATAACTTTTATACATGCTTTGAACGGTCCTCATCCTTTCCTTGACTAGGGAAATCTTCTTGTCGATTTTTCTAACCAAATCCGGTCCCAACAATACTGTATCTCCCACCTCTGCCCAACACAACGGAGAACAACATGGTCGTCCGTACAATGCTTTGAAGGGAGCCATCCCGATACTTGTGTGATAACTGTTGTTATAGGCGAATTCGACCAAAGGCAAGTGTGTCTCCCAAGATTCTTCGAAATCGATGACACAAGCCCTAAGCATATCATCCATGATCTGATTAACATGCTCAGTTTGCCCATCTGTCTGAGGGTGAAAAGCAGTACTCATCTTGAGCGAGGTTCCCATAGCTTCTTGCAAACTTTCCCAAAATCCAGAAGTAAAAGACACGTCACGGTCTGACACAATCGACACAGGTGCACCGTGAAGTGGCACAACTTGTTGTATGTACATCCGACTCATCTTCTCTATCGGGTATGTCATACTATAAGCAATAAAGTGAGCCGACTTAGTCAATCGATCAACAATCACTCAATGGTGTCATGATTCTACTGCAATCGGGGTAATCCTACTACAAAATCCATAGTTATGTGCTCCCACTTCCAACCTGGAATAGGTAAGGGTTACAACAATCCCAAGGGTCTCTGATGTTCGGCTTTGACTTGTTGACATATCAAACACTTAGATACAAAGTCGGCCATGTTCTTCTTCATACCTTCCCACCAGAAATTTCTTTTCAAGTCTTTGTGCATCTCGGTTCCTCCGAGGTGAACTGTATATCTTGACTTATGTGCTTTTTCCAGAATATCCTTTCTCAAATTCTCACAGTCTGGTACACATAATCTGCCTCTACATCGATACCCTCCGTCACTTCCCACCTTCTATTCTGTCGGATCTTTCTCTGACATCTTCACAAACCATGCTTGAAACTTCTCATCTTCTTTCTGAGTTCCAATAATACGGTCGATAAGAACAGGCTGTAGGATAAGACATCCAAAAATTTGTCCTTCTCCTTCTTCAGCACTCTGTACATCGAACTCCGCCAACGTCTCCAATGCTCGCCAATCTCTAACTATTAAGGAGGCGATCGTCTCACGAATCTGCCGACTTAAAGCATTAGCGACCACATTAGCTTTACCAAGGTGGTACTCTAACGTGAAGTCATAATCTTTGATCAGCTCCATCCATCTGCGTTGCCTCATGTTCAATTCTTTCTGTGTGAACAAATATTTTAGACTCTTGTGATCGGAGAATAAATCAAACTTCTCACCGTAGAGATAATGTCTCCAAATCTTGAGTGCGAAAACTACTACTGCCAACTCCAAATCATGAATGGGATAGTTCAACTCATTCGGCTTCAGCTGTCTGGATCCATAGGCGATAACTCTACCATCTTGCATAAGTACACACCCTAGTCCTTGATATGATGTGTCACTAAAGATAGTGAACTTCTCATCAGGCTTGGGTATAGCTAGTACCGGTGCGGTAGTGAGTCTCTCTTTCAATTCTAGAAAGGCACGCTCATACTTCTCTGCCCACTCGAACTTCAAATTCTTCTTTGTCAACCTAGTCAAAGGTGCAGCAATTTTAGAAAATCCCTCAACAAATCTTTTGTAATAGCCTGTGAGTCCAAGGAAACTCCTAACTTCTGTAGGGTTGCTCGGCCTAACCCAGTTTGACACAGCATCGGTCTTGGACGAATCCACTGAAATTCCTTGAGATGACACCTTGTGTCCCAAAAATCTCACTTCTTGCAACCAAAACTCACACTTACTGAACTTGGCATACAAGTGGTGGTCCTTGAGCGTCTGCATCACAATCCGTAGGTGTTGTTCGTGTTCTTATCCTGACTTAGAATAGATCAAAATATCATCAATGAAGACGATGACAAACTGATCTAAATAAGGCTTGAACACTCTATTCATCAGATCCATAAACACTACCGGGGCATTCGTCATTCCAAACGGCATCACCAAAAACTCGTAGTGACCATATCGGGTTCTGAATGCAGTCTTAGGTATATCTTCCTTCCGTACCTCAACTGATGATATCCCAACCGTAGGTCTATCTTAGAAAATGTCGTAGCTCCTTGTAGTTGATCAAACAAATCGTCGATTCGAGGCAAGGGATACTTGTTCTTAATAGTCACGCAGTTCAGTTCTCTGCAATCGATACACAACCTGAGCATCCCATCCTTCTTCTTCACAAATAACACCGGTGCTCCCCAAGGCGATGTACTTGGACGTACAAAATCTAGGTTCTCGAGCTCTTGAACTTGTTCCTTCAATTCCAATAGTTCGGTGGGGGCCATTCTGTAGGGGACCTTGGTGATTGGAACAGTACCTGGTATAAGCTCAATACAGAACTCTATACTTCTCTCGGGCGGTAAACCAGAAATGACTTGAAATACTTCTTCGAAGTCCTTAACTACAGGTATAGATGACGCTGTCATCTCTGTACTGACAACCTCGATATTCGCCAAACATCTTGTGAGGAACATATCTCCCGAAGGGTTACATTGAAAATCAAAGGGTTGATTCTCATTGTCAGGGAATGTGATTCTCTTCCTCGCACAATCCAACTTTGCTCGATTTTGAGAGAACTAATCCATTCCTAGGATTATGTCAAACTCCTTCATCGATAGGACGATCAACCTTACAGGGATTTCACGATCTCCTAATCGCAATGGACAATCCTTGCACACATGATCTAACTTGACTGCAGCTCCTAATGGGGAAGTAGCCCTCAAAGCTTTCTCTAAACGATGAGGTAAGATACCCAATCTCCGAATTGTAATAACAGATATGAACGAAAGAGCAGCACCCATATCAAATAACACTTTAACATGGGAGTTAATCAGAGTTAATGTACCTTCCACTGCTTTCTGATTAGGTTGAGCTTCTCCATAATCTCCTTCTTCATACACAGTCCCATCATATCCAACGGCATCAGGAATAACAGCATTCACGCGAGGCTGACCTTGCTGACCATAAGTCACTTGCTTAGGGGCAGTACAGAACTTGCTAATGTGACCTGGTTCACCATAGTTGTAGCAAACTATACCTTGCTGAGCAGCACGCCTTGGTGCCTTGCATTCTCAAGCCAAATAACCGAGGTTACCACAGCTGAAGCATTTTCCAGTATTACTACCTTCTCCTACTCGAGGTTGAGTCAGATAGGTGATAGCTTGGGTTCTCTTGCTCCCATCGAAATTCCTCTTCTGACCTTGGGTACGATTCATTGGTGGTCTATTCCCAAAATTACCCCTTTGAGGTGGTCGGAATTCAAATTGCTTTCGGTTCACTCGAGCGTCTTCTTCTAGATCGGTAGCCAAGCCAACCAACCCCTCAAACTACTTATCTAAGTGACCGAGAGTCCGGCGGCGAATCTGCAGTGCCAACCCTTGATTGTACTTACGGATCCTCTTTTCCTCAGTATCAACCATATGAGGGGCAAACCGAGACAGTCTCTCGAACTTAGTGGTGTACTCTTGCACCGACTTGGTTCCTTGTGTCAGATCCATGAATTCCTTCTCTCTTCTGTGCCTCTCCGTAGCTGGGAAATACTTCTCCAGAAATCTCCCCTTGAACTCAGTCCACATCATTCCCATTACGGCTCCATTCCCGATAGTAGCTATGACCGAATCCCACCAATCTGCGGCGGCATCGGTTAACTGAAAGGTAGCTAACCTCCTTTTGTCCATCTCGTTGCATTACACAGCTTCGAACATGCGGTCCATCTATCTTAACCACTGTTCCGCTTTCCATGGTTCCGCAGTACCCGCAAATTGTTCAGGCCTTACCGCACGGAATCTCTCCAGCAGCTTATCTCCAGTTTGTCGGTCTCGTCAGTTGTCATTTTGATTACTAACCCTTTCGAGACGTCTGACGAAAGCTTCAAACATTCCTGTTGGATCAGCAACCTCAGGTGCTCCCTCAATCAAATTCCTGTTTCTTCTCGGTCTCCCAGCCATTCTATGCGTGATAGTGATAGTAGAATGAGAAAAATGCATGCAACAGAAGTATAAAGTAGTTTAAATGACAACAACATCAAAAGAGTATTTATATATATAACTTCTTGTCAAGTTGATACAAAAAGCGTGTATGATCAGGTCAAAGCCTACCCTATTTGTATGGGTTAGGACACACATTGTCCATGCAAGAGTTAATGCCAAAAATGGGGTCATTGCCCTACTTTCTAGTGCATGTAATTATAGTTTGCAAAAAGAGAATAGAGCTACTAGTCAAAAATGCTAAATATATACAAAGCGACATCTAAACGCTCAGTCATCGCCATATGTAGCCATCAAAAGGTCAAGCGAGTCGGCCTGATATAGTCGCTGAACATGAGAGGGGCCTGCCCAAAATTACAACTATGTGAGGTCAACAATGAAGCAAGTCCAGGGGCATCTGCCTCTGGCAAAGCTAGCTCGAGTACTAGTGTCTCCTCAAGGTCAACTGCGAAGTCATCCCAACCCATGCCATCCTCCTCAGCGTCCTCGATAATAGGAGCAAGTACAATGTCACCGTCACCATCACCATCATCCTCAACAGCGGGGATGACTGGTGGAGGCATCTCTAGCTGCGCAAGGTGAGCCTGCACAACCTGAACCTCAAGAGGTAAATAGAAGGCATCGTTGTTAACCAAGCGAACCATCTCTACAAGCACTAAGCGCTGGATCTCGATAAAGTACAGGATCTCGAGGCGGGCATGGGACAAGTCGACCAGTCCTAACACGTGAATCTGGTGCCAGAGATCTAATTCGATGGAAGCAGCTGCACGCTGCCCAATAGTGGTGAAATAAAGTATCGCAGAATCCGGTACTATCGCTCCCACAGTAACCCAATGCCCTCCAAAAGCATCAGGCACAAAAAAGGCTGAGCTGGATCCATACCTGAAAACGGTACTAACTTCAGAAAGGAAAGAGATAATCTTAGGCGTTTGGGTTCTGAGTCTATCGTCCCTGTCGTATCATCGGGGTGCAAAGCTTAAGCTAACAGATCGTGGGATCGGGTCTAAACTGGTAACCCTAACCTGGCTAAACTGTTCTAATATAACCTGGCTCTGATACCACTAAATCCTGCCACGCCCCGACGTAGCATAAATATGGAAAGCGTTTAATTTCCTTTATGGACCCGTAGGTCGCGACAGTTTGAAGGATCGATTTCGTCCCAAACGTCGAACAACATAAAACCATGATCAGAGTAAAGCAATCAAGACTTACAAATATTTTTCTAACTTATTACATATTATAGCACGGGGTCTCTAAAGACACAAATCGCCTTAAACCAAAATAATAACTTAATATCTATTACAGTCATCCTTATTACAAAACAGTTTATAACTTAAAACATGGAGTAAAGATAACAGTCTTTCTTCCAAGCAGTCGTTCTCAATTAGCATAATCATAATGTTCAGCCTGATCATAACCTGAAAAACCTGAACACGAATGTCCAGGACGCATCAACGTCGTCAGCTTCAAGAAGCTGGTGAGTATTAAAAATATAACTTTGAAAGTAAAACATACTCATTTACCATTTTCAAATTCCCATTTAATTCAATGAGTTTACATTAGAGTAAAGAGTTTATTTTAGAAAACAACAACAATATCATTTGAAAGCTATAATTCACATATATGTGACCGTGTATGAAAACAATGCACCAAACTCATCTTAGCGACTATTTTCTCTCGACAAAACCCAACAATCCACTATCGCACACCAGTATCTTTGAAATACTCCGATAGCCACACTTTAGCACAGGGGTGCCAGTGAATGTCCAGTTTGCCTCACACTTTGGTCCGGGGTACCAGGGAGTGTCCAATGCCTCACACTTTAATACCTAATCCGCCATGCAAATACCGGAGGAACCCTCACGCAGTATCCAGACTCGGGTATCAGGGAGTGTCCATAGGCCACACTTTAGCACTACCATGGGTGCCAGGGAATGTCCAATTTCGGCTTCACACACTTTGACGCTACCATGGTCGTCAGGGAGTGTCCAATTTTGCCACCGTCACATTTCAAAGACACCCTCGCCGCAATCTCAATCACAACACACTTTGGTACTCATTTACCAGGCAGTGTCCACAACACAATCTCAACCGCACTCACTATACTACACTGTCCATTACTCTTTTCCATACTGACCAACACTCACCATGCATGTACAACTGACTCCACATGAATGATATGTGACTTAATATAGAAATATAAAGTACTGGGAACGATAACCATGGATATACGAGAAGAAATCAAATCTTATATGAAACAACCGGTGAATTCATCAAAGAATGCTTTAATATGCTTTTATGGCTATAAGAACACAAGTGGGTCTACTTTGAAGTAATGCCCTAAAAAATGAGTTATAATTTATGTACATGGATTACATATCAAAAGAAAGGTCTGTGAGTCTAGTTTCCGAAGCTTCAAACCGTGCGCGTTTTTGAGTTTCCTAGAGGAAGTTATGGCCGTTTTAGTAAAAGTCGTCAGTGCTGAAAAATGTCAATCGATTTACAAAAGTGTCAATCGATTGGAATACATACCAATCGATTGGAACCCATATCAATCGATTTGCATCAGCAGTTTCTCCCCTGTTACGAATTTAAAGCCTATTTTTGACCCATTTTCAAATCTGAATGCAAACATGACTTATAATATATGGTTCTCTCCGTTTTTCCGCAAGGATCGCGAATACGCGATTGGTTTTAACTATTTTCAATCGTAGCACTCGGATTTTACGAAAAACCGAGGGGTGACAAAACTTCAATTTAACCATACATTGCCATACGAACGAATTAAGCTCTAATTTTACAACCGTATACTCTTCATACTATAAACTTTCATATTTCATTTTAAAAACGAGTTTTGGTTAAGTTTTAGGAAACTCATGTTTTTCATGCTCAAGCTTCCATGGATGAATTAGTAATAGTGGTTACAAATACACACATATAAACAGTAAATAAACATGACTTTACATTAAGAGTGAGTTTGAAATACTCACTGTGATAAGGAGATTGAACTTGGCTGAGAAAGAAATGCAATATAAGAAATTCAAACCCAAGCTTTTGGCTATGGGGATTGAGTTCTCTTTTCCTAGAAATTCCAACAAGATGAACTCTCAACTCTCTTTTTTTTTTTTTTCTCTGAATTTCAGTTTGCAATAGCAGAATGTGTGCTA
Source organism: Hydrangea macrophylla (assembly GCA_033977485.1). Taxonomy (NCBI): domain Eukaryota; kingdom Viridiplantae; phylum Streptophyta; class Magnoliopsida; order Cornales; family Hydrangeaceae; genus Hydrangea; species Hydrangea macrophylla. Next base: position 41,130,258 of record CM066984.1, read on the forward strand.
TGTGTGAGTGTTTGTAAGCATATAAATAAATCCTTGAACTTGGAGGCCAAGTACAACCTCAAGTACTCAACAAATGGATTTTGATTTCTAATTAACTAAAACTTAAGTATGCAGATACGTATATATAGATAATATGTATAACAAATATACCCCTCCACAGATTGTAGGGGTCAAGTAAAACTATTGGGGTCAAATACTAGATGTTTGGGAAAAGTGGCTTATGGAACTAGAATTACACATGCACAAATGCATTATCCAAACAAGGCATATCCAATGATTACTTGCCATAAATAAAAATAAAGCATAAGTCATTTCAAGCTTTATGTCAATTCCATAATCTGTGGAATCTCAGTGCGAGGCGGACAGTTTTGAATATAAATTGGTATTTTCGCAGTGCGGTGATCGCCACAAAAATACAGAAAATTTATTTTAACGTAAGGAATGATTTTCTGGTTATATAAAAATACAGTTTGAGTCGAGAGAAATTATTTTCATCGTTTTGAAATACAGGTTTGAAATCCAACACCGTTAACACTAAATTTATAAAATTTATAGTTTGACCCCGACAAGAATTTTAATATGAAATAACACAAGAAATAAAATTTAGAACATGAGAATTATAAATTAAAATCAATAATACAGGTTAAGTATGAAAATTGTAATTTAAAATAATTAAATGGAAATGCAAGTTGTTACACGGACAGCATCATCCTTCAATCGATCGAAATGTCTTCGATCGCTTGACTATGGCTCTGGTTCGATCGATCGAAATACCTTCGATCGATCGAGACCAAGGTTTCTAAAGATTGCATGGCAGAGGTTGGAAATCAATATTTCATCACATATTACCAACGTCTAAACTACGAAAACGTAATAAAACTAGTGCAGGAATAGTAAACTAGAGTAATCATAACACATAAACTAATAACAATCAAATAACAAGGATTGGAAAGAAAAACCTGGATATAATCTGAAATAAATATGAAATCCACTTGAATTTTCAATAATCTTAAATATATTAATGAAAAAGAGGAAGAAAAGATGAATCTAACATAATCTACTCCTAATCAAACCCTAAAACTATCCTAAACTGCTGTTTTCTACGTTCTGGAGCGTCCTCCTCTCGTCTGGTGTCAAGACGACTTATATATAGGGTTCCTGCAGAGTTTATGCAACTTTTGGGAGAAAATAACGTTCGATCGATCGAGCTTGGTTCGATCGATCGAAGTCTCAATCGATTGAACTCTGCTCAAGGGCTTGAACTCTCTGATTTTGACAGCTCTGCGCACCAATGGGAGAATGGCCATAACTCTTCACTCGAACCTCGAATTGACCTCCCGTTTATGGCCACACGAATGTAACTCAAAGATCTACATTTTGTATTTCTAGGATAATCTTCTAAATCTGAAGTTTTCATTATTAAAATTTGCGTTTTCTCAGCTGCTTCCGTTGTTCTCTTCACCAGAATCACTTTTCTTTAGCTTCATTTCATTGATTTACATTCTAATATCTATAAAACAACGCATAAACATATGTTTTAGCATTAACATAATAAAAAGAACATTGTTATTAGAATGCACCTAAATGTAGGGACTTTGGGGATAAAAGTATGCATAAAAGATCATGTAATACGCTATGAATATGCACTTTTCACCTCGAATCAACCACTACACGAAGGCACTACTTGAGGCAATTGTGATTGGATCCTAGATAATGGTACACACTAGCTAAGCTATGGATAAGGGATCTCATACGGGGTAATATTCAGAAACTTAGAGATCAAAAGGGCTCAGGAGTCGTAACTTGTTTTGCAAGAGTTGCATAGCGGACTAGTCATGATTAATCGAAAAATTGAACATTGACCACCACACAGAGAGTTCATTCTTTTGTTTTGATATTCGGCGACCTTATTTTTAAATAAGAGTTTTTAAGGATTCTTTTATTTCAAACTATCAAATTTTGATATCTATATTTATTTTGTCTGTTTGATTTTTCAGTAATCATAATGTCTGGATCTGCATTTAGTCCACTTGCCATCATACTTAAATCAAGTTAACTGGAACTAACTACATAGGATGGAAACGTAAATTTGACATCGTCTTAATTACGGAGGATCACGAATACATTCTCACCACCCCATGCCCCAAAGAACCCGCTGAAAATGCTTCAGCTGCTACTAGACGCGAGTTTGATAAATGGAAGAAATCGAATGTAATGGGTCGTTGCTACATTATGGCCTCTATGACTGGTGTGTTGCAACACCAATTCTAGTCGAATGATTCTGCTAGTGCCATTATCAAAACCCTAAAAGAAAAGTTTGGGAAGTATGGGAGACCTGCCAAACAGGTTGCCATATAGAAGATAATGAGTACGAAGATGTCGGAAGGGACTCCAGTCAAAGAACATGTTTTAAAAATGATTGGTTATTTGGACAAACTGGAGACTCTGAGTGCCAACATCGATGCACAGACCCAAGTTGATATGATCCTTAATTCGCTGTCGCCATCATTCACTTAATTTAAACTTAACTATAACGTGAATCAAATGAATTTCTCAATGAGCATTTTAATAAGTTCTTTACTGGCAGCGGAAGGGGTGATCAAGCTTGGGGATAACGTTTTGAACATTAAGAAAAGCTCTTTCTCCTCCCGATCTATGCCAAAATGTAAGAAAAGGAAGAAGAAGGCTGGCACTAGTGGTGTAGACATCCCAATTTCGACCGACTGTCAAATTCGGGGGATGATCACCTCTAAAACCGATGACGACAATGTCCAAAAAAATTCGAAATCCTCAATGATAAAATCATGCTCTTCAGAAAGCTTCTTAACTCGAAAATCTGGCAATTCTAAAGCCAAAATGACCAAAATACCCCCGGGAGTGATACTTTTTTAAAACGTGTGAAAGCATGTACCAAAATATGAAAGCATCCTTGAAATATCCCTTTGATCAAAAGAATTGCACTAGAAAAAGCCGGAAGTTCAAAATATGCATTTTCAAGCAAAATCAATGCAAAATGGTTCTTCAAGGGAAAAATGGTCACACATAATTTTTTATGATTTTTAAACCATTTTTATAAAATACTAGACTCCAATACCTTTCCAACGGTATAAGATTTGCAATTTTTGGATTTGAAATCATTTAGATATGAATTTTTAAAGTTTTGTGGCACTCAATGCGACGAGGTGGCACTCAGCGAGTGCCACGAGGAAGTCAGCGAGTGCCGTAAGGCTTCACCAAGTGCTGCCCTGGTGAAAATCATAGTTTTTTTCTGTGACTTTAAAAGCATATTTTGATCAATTGGATACTCTGAATGTCACTTTTTATGTGTGTGTTCAGCACTCATATGTCACACTTCCATCACTCCAAAAATTACCTTTATACCCTTACTTCATTTGTCTACAAATAGAAACCCATTTTTTCACAAAGGAAAAAAAATCCTAGTTTGGAATTGGGTCTTCATCTTAGTGGGAGAATGAGATGGTGAGTTAGGGTGAGTGATTTCTATAGAATTTTAGAAAGAGAAAATCATCCAAAAACAAGAAAAAAACTCTTCCCAAATTGGATCAAACCCACTTTGAAGTCATAGAAGCTTGAAGAAGAGCATAGAAGCTTGAAGAAGAGCATGAAGAAGCATTGAAGATCTTCAAAATTCAACCATACCACCTCAAAATCCGAGGAAATTTAGAGTTGATTTTCTCATCTTAGATCATATTCTACTATAATCCAATCACAATTCATAGATCTATAGGATTTTTACACATTTTCAAAAAGTCTCTTCCCTATCCCCTTCTTCACACACCACCTTGAATTGTGATTGAGTTCTCTTAAGCTTCTTGTTAATTTGGATCTAATTATTCATCAAATCTATAAGAAACATGTTTTGAGTATGGATCTATCACTAGATCCTTCAAATTCATAAGGATCTCATCTCCTCTCTCTTATGCTCTTCTCATGGAGTTCATGAAACCTTCCATGTTCCATTTGATCTCCTTGAGATTTGATCTCTTAATTTATATAAATCTATGTTTACATATGCATTTTGAGTAGGTCTAGATTATATATATATATTGATGGGTCTTAGCCTATGTTCATAATTTTGGTTCCTCCTTTGAATCTCATGAAGTTCTTCATATTTCATTGAAATCTATGGAGTTTGGGTCCTTAATCCTCTTGGATCATTAATTTGGGAGAGGAATCAAAGGAAGTAAGTTATGAATCCTCAAGGATCATATATTTGGTATAGGGAATTGATGTAGATCTAGTGGAATTCATAATATTGGATTCAAGTGAATTTAAGTGTCCTAGATTCATTCATAAAGTTGAGTAAGACCTTAGGGCTCATTTCTCTCATGAGATTTATGATGGGGTATGGATCACTTTATATTTCATCACTCATTTTAAATGGTCATAATCATACTTGATCATAGTTCTCTCTAGAATCATGGATCAAGTTTGATTTGAAATATGAACACCAATTTAACAAAGGTGCAGTGAATCCATAAACCAACTGTGATCAAAGATTTTTTTATAAAATCATGGTTCATTGGAATTGGATGAGACCAATTAGAGGATGTTCATAACTCATTTAAGTACCTCTGTGATTTTTTGTTTTGATGAAATTCATTTTTAAGATAGTTTGGTCTTGTGATTTCAAAACAAGCAACTCTCTGTCCAAAACTTCATAACAGTAAGTCAATTTTAAAATTAACAAATCAGAACCTTAATCAAGCTTTCTTGACCCAAATAATTTTTTCTAGGTATTTCAATGTGTTAGAAAGATACCCTAATAAGATCTAAGTATTTCTCATTTATTTTCTATTTTTAGAAAATCACACAAAATCTCTGGACAGAAAGTTGAAATTCTTGAGTGGTGCCTAGTGTCTTCTTCATTCCCGAAGATCTAACCGTCCAAACCTTGATTTTCTTTTTGGGTTAGAAACTAGATTCACTAAGGCATATCATACCCAAAAATCATTAAAATCCACCCGTTGGAAGTATGATATTTCTATCTTTGAAAGCCAGGTCTGCTCTCTGTAATTTATGAGAAACAGTCATTGTTTTTGTCTAGTCTCATTGATTTTAACTTAAATGGTTTCCTAATGTCTTGAGACCCAAATCATGTTTTGAATAATGATAATTTAACTTATAGCCAGAGGCTAAGTGATCCAACTTAGTGAATAAATTCATATCTCATTCTTGTTCATATTCATTCATTCATTCATGTATATTGATGCTTATGATTAGAACTAGTTATTGGATAAAGTTGGACATAGTTGAACCTAATTGAACATAACCATGGATTCTTTATGATCATGTTGGGACTATAGCACCCCCTATATGGACATTACATTGGCTCTTAGTTGAGACTTGTATATCTATAGAGGTGATATGGCTCTAACTAATCAAAAGAAATTCATAGTTTTATCAATTCTTCCTCCACTTGATAGATCTAAGCTAGAGATTTAGGATTGATTATTTGATGTCATATTATTGTGTGAAGCATGTGGACTAACCCTTTTGTTTTGTAGCGCTTTTGAGGTACAATTTTCCAACCTTTCTCTAGTTTATTTCATTTCTTGATTTTATTGATTTTCAACTTCATGCGTGACACCTTAGAATTAGGTCTTGCCTTATATGTATATATGTGATTAGAGACCCTTTTTATTAGGATTTCTATTTTGTGTGCGTTACACGTTTAATATTCGCGGCAAGGATCCCGGGTAAGTTTTCTTGTTCCCTATTTGCATATCATTTTGCCTGCTACTTGAATTATGTGATTTTGAATGATATTTTATCGTTAGCAATCTTACACTATTTTTAACATGCTTTTGTAATATATATATATATGTATATATGTATATATGTATTAGATAGGATGAGAGGGGTGTTTTAGTCCGCCAGGCTCCTTCCCCTTTCATTTCATAATCCCCGTACCCAGTTTATCTTTGGTTTCTCAAAAGATCGGTTTCTTTTAAAATGGTTTCTTAATTTCCCTTTAAAAATTAAGTGCGACTCTTTGTATTTGAATTTTGAATAAGAAAATTGTTTTAAAATAAAAAATGGGCCAAAATACCGGTATCCACAATCTGGCTACTCTACTGGGGATCAAACCCAGAATCTCTGGTTTCACAGACCAGAATTTCTGATTTTGGGTTCACTCGAGGATTAGACTTGAAAACATCATTTTAATCGAATTAATTAATTTTTGTGTGCCCATCGCATTGCACTTGCATGTCTGGCCAGTCGATTGCACGAAACTATGACCTTAGAGTCTCGGGGCAACCCGATCGGTCAAGTCATCATGGGACCGTGTGATTACCCTTTATCTCGTACCATGTGTTGGTCTATGAAGCATCCTTTCGGGTGTGTGTCAAAGGTCCCTTATTTGACCAAAACTCAGCTTTTGCATAGTAGCTTCCATAAAACCTTTCAAATCTTAGAAAGTCAATTCTTGATTAGGATTTATGTGATAGGGAGCTTTATATGCCCAAAAGGGATTACTTGAGATGATGACGATGCTTGTTTGATGTAGGATGTACAACCTCTTAATCACTTTTGAGCAATTCCTCTTCATGTCCTATGACATTTGAGAACATGCAGAATTTTGATTATAAGGTCACACTTTTTATATCATATTTAGATAAGCATCATTGACCTTGTATGTATCCGAATTCATGAAAAGTAAGGTGATAATCCAATCATGTGACCCTTCTATCCAAAGAATTTTGAATCCATCTTTGAAAGCAAACAAATTTTTGCCATCTTTATTCCAAAATATTCAATTGCTCTTTCAAAAAAAATCCTTGGTGTTCACTTTTTGATTAAAATTCCAGGTCAACCCTTTTTGAGGTATATTTTCACATAATCATCTTCAAAGAAAAAAAATCCAAAAATCTTGAAAATTGTTTTTGAGAGAAATGCTTTTCAAATGGATTTCAAAGCAAAGTTTCAACTCAATCATCTTTTGTTGAGAAATGTTGTTACTTTCAAAGAAAAGCATCTTAAGAATTTGAAAGATCCCACCATGATTTTCAAACAAAATATCCAAACATTGAAAGAATAGTGAAGATCACAATGAAAGGAGAAATTAGCGCACTTAACATGAATGAAGATTTTATATGCTTATGTGATTATATGTTAGGAATATAATTTTTCCTTTTCTTTGGCATATAGAGTAGGCACACACGCACACATGCATTGCATCCGTGTGACATACGAAACATTCATAAACATTTCACTAAGCATCTGCAACAGAAAATGTGAAAAAAAAAAATAAAAGTCTTCTCAAATAGATCAAAAATTAATTAAAGAACTGGTTGTAGGTGAAAGATAGAACCGATTACAAGAACAGTCTGGTACAGAGATTCCATTACGAGGTTAGTCAGAAGAGAGATGGCACAAGAAGCAAACGCGAGAGAAGCAGAATTGAGGGTTATAGTAGAACAGGTAGGACAGATGACTAGGATGATGACCATGATGGAAACATTGGCACGACAGCCGCCTATAGTTAACCCACCAGTTGTTGATCCTCCTGCTAGGGAAGAGGATTGGTTTGATGACCCAGAAGTTCAGAGAACTGATGTGCAGCTAGCAGAAAAAGAAATAATAGAGGAAGAGAAAGCTGAGAAAGAAAAATTAATGGCTGAAAAAGTAGAGAAGCTTGAGAGGGTGGTCCGTAAGGCTCAAGGAGTAGACACCTATTTACTAGAGTTGGAAGGACTGTATGATGGAGTCCATGAGATACTGCTCGCCGGGTTCAAAATGCCGATCTTTGACAAATTCGATGGAACAGGTAATCCTCGTAGCCATATAAGAATGTGTATTGGGGCCTTCCATCCTAGCGGATTGGGTACCACAATGTTGGTTGTTTTGTTCCAGCAGACCTTGACCGGGGCTGCCTTATCATGGTACCTTACACTTGAGCCAAGCAAAACTAGGATTTGGGAAGAAGTAGTGAAGTTGTTTATGTCCCAATATGATTACAATCGGGAGTTAGATGTGACCATCCGGAATTTGGAAACCACCAGACAAGAGCAAAATAAGACATTCGCTGAGTTTTTAAAAAAATGGAGGGGGAAGGCTGCAAAGATGACCAACAGGCCAAACAAGAAAGAACATGAGAACAATTATCAAGAACATGCCGCCAGAATATCTTGAGAAGTTGGAGTTTCAGTCAATAGTTACTTTTGAGCAATTGTTCGACCTAGGCACAAGAATTGAAGATGTTATCCGAGATGGCAGGATCAAGAGAGTACATCCGATGGATGATTCAAAAAAATTGATGTATTCAGATAGTTATTTATTGCCCGATGTCAATACATTGACACCACAACAGTTTTCTAATCAATCCAGTCAATCAAGAGGTTTGTTCCAATGGCAGAGCATATTTTGAAGTACCACAATTGCGGAGAACAATAAGTCGGGATTGAATCGAGACCAACCGAAGGAGCGCAGAGAATTCACAAAGTTGGGAATGCCATTGAATATGGCATCGGAAAAGATGCTAGAAAGGGGATATTTGAAGAAGTTGGAACCTGGAAAACCCCCCAAACGTCCACCTCCCGGATACGATGCATCCAAATATAGTGATTACCACCAAGATCGTGGTCATACAACCAATAGTTGCAAGAGGCTTCGCCATTCCATTCAGGACCTCATAGATGATGCATCGTATCCAAATCCCATCCACTATCTTGGATTGAATTAATCTCTATCAAATCCAAATCCATGTGATGCTTATTCTTGCCTTTGATGGAAATCTTGGAACAAATGCTGAGCTCATGCATTGAAGTGATTAATAGTGTTTGGAAGAACTGTTGTTGAAGCAAATGTGGATGCTCTTGGGGACCCAATAAATTGAAAATCATCTGTAACACTCTAATTGAGATCAAATCGAGTCATGTTAAGTTGGAGTCAAATGTCAAGTCCAGTCGAGTCTTCTAGTTAGTCTGTTATCGAGTCTATTGTCAAGTCTGTGTCGAGTCAATCGAGTTAGGTGGTGTAATCCGCTGCTAGTTGAATAAAATCTCATTCTGTTTGATTCAGTGTGCCAAGTCGTGAATGTATGGATCATTAAGCCAAGAAAGAAAAAAAGAACAAAGAAGAAAAAAAATCATTTTTTCAAACAATCATGGAAAATACTTTGTTAATAAATCGTTGCAGTGAAAAGGATCCCCAAGTGATCAAAGCAAATCTGTGCCAAATCCAAATAGGAGTAGAGAATTGATTAGCTTTACTTTAAGAATTTAAAGATGTTCTTGCTCAATCTTGAAGAGATGAACTTGGAACTTCTTGAAGCTTGCTCACCATCCTTTTTTTCTCAAATGCCAAGCCTAAAAAATGAGCCTAACTAGTCCAAAACTATAAATTTGGTCATTGATGGTAGCTAAATAAATGAACTTCTTCCTCCAAAAAAAAAGAAGAAAAAAAAAAAGAGGAAAGAAGAATAGAAAAAAGAAGAGGATGAAGGAGCTCACTAGGATGAAAACCCGAAAGGACGCCTAGGCAAAAGTTAGAGTAAAAATAAGATGCGTGTTGATTTCAAAATCCGAATCCTAGCCAGTTAAATCATGAAGAGAATAAGAGATATTGAGGTAGAGAAAAGAAAGGAAAGAGAAAAGAAAAAAGTAGAGAATAAATAAGATTGAGAATTCTTGAGCACTTCAAAGTACATCATTGGTACATGAATTATCCCAAGGCTTTGTGTTGTTCTCAACAAAGAAAAGAAATTGGAAATGAAAAGAGAGATTTGAAAGTATCAATTAGTATCAAAATTTTGCGAGATGCTCAATGGCTAAGTGGGCCTAAAACAATGCAAAGATATCTTTAAGGAAAATAAGAGTGATTTGGAGGGTTGATATTACTTTGTGAGTATGATAAAGTATGATGTGTTATGAGAATTGCAAAGATTGACTGGCTAGTGGAAAGGTAAAAAGAATCAACCGCCACAAACAAAAAAGAAAAGAAAAGAAAAAAAGAAGAAAATAATAAATAATAATAAATAAAAGGGAGAAGTAGTTCATATTCTCACCATCTTGTTCAAAAGCTACCACAACGGGTCCGTTTTGGAAAATCTTCCCGAGAAAGAGCACTCATTGGACTCATATGGAAACATGGCTCGAAAAGCCCACAAGTTCTTGAAGCCTTATTCTATCAAAACCTCCAGAGTTGATGAACTACGTTTTGACCCGATTCCTACTTGGGGATACGTAGGCAGCCTGTGCAGTTCGATCACAAATATCGTTGCACCATGTGATATTTCTCTTTCAAACCTCAGTCGAACTACTTCAGACCTAATTCCCGTTCGGGGATAAGTAGGCGAACCTTCCAGGGTTCTCGGTCCGTAACCATTCCTAAACCGTAAGAATCACCCCTTTATGCCTTTGGTTTCCTTCCTTCTGAGTAGGGGAAAACTTGCGTATGTTTGCCTGAAGCCACATATATATTGCCAAACCAAGGGCAAACTTTGTTTGCTGAACACCTCATTTAACCCCATAAGCAATGCCTTTGAGTCCTATTCAAACTAAGGGCAAACTTTGTTTGCCAAAATCCCTCCATATCAGAGACAAGTTCTCAAGTAATTGAGTTTGTTTTGAATGGATTGTCTTTATTCTCTAAGCTAAAGCACTAATTTGAAGCACACTCTGGATAGGCAAAGAATCAGCTAACTCGAAAAGGGAGAATCTTCAATGTTTAGATTTGTCGATGAAGTACTACCATTATAAGATGATGAATAAATGAAAGGTGAGATGATACATTATTCATGATGAAAGGACATTAATTCACAATAATGCAGAGTTTGAGTAAGTCGTCTTGTGTAATTGCCTTGTCAAAATTGTCCTCCTTTGATGAGTCAATAATGATCTCAAATGCATGGGTTCAAGATGATGAATAAAGATTTGAAAAATTCTCTATGAGCATCCCAAGAGCAATACAAGTAGAAATTCAAACACTGTCACTACATCGGTTAAAGTTGCAATGTGAGAAGTGTCGAAAGTTGGTGTATGATCATCCTCATTACATGAGTTCATCAGTGATTTTTGGGTTGGCAGTTCTTCAGCCCACAGCCCTTTGGCGCCTTTAAGCCTTGTTTTGATTGACTGCGAGATTGTCCGGTTTGTCACCCCGGCTTGACCATTGGCTTGAGGGTGCTCGAGAGAGGAGTAGTGGTTGATTATCCCATAGCTCGAGCAGAACTGCCTGAAAATAGGGGAGTCGAATTGTCTACCGTTATCGCTGACCAGGACCCGGGGGATGCCGAACCTACTGAGGATATTCCTTTCCACGAAGCTTTCCATTTTCCGTTGAATTATCGTTGCCAAGGGCTCGGCCTCTGCCCATTTGGTGAAGTAATCAACAGTGATGATGGCGAACTTGACTTGTACTTTTCCCATCGACAGGGGACCGACAATGTCGATGCCCCACTGGGCGAACGGCCAGGAGCTATGGATTGGTGTCTGGAGCTCTCTCAATAGATTGATCATAGGGGAGTATCTCTGACACTTGTCGCACCTTCTGACGTACTCTTGAGAATCCTGGGTCATGGTTGGCCAGTAGTAACCTTGCAATAGGGCCTTCTTGGAGAGTGCCCGGCCTCCAATGTGATTCCTGCACACTCATTCGTGGATTTCAAACAATACCGCTTGGACCTGCGCAGGGTGAACACAACTGAGGTACGGGATAGTGAATCCCCTCTTGTAAAGGATGTCGTCAATAAGATGGTATCGGGCCGCCCGGTACTTGATCCGGCGGGCCTCTTCTTTCTCGTCTGGTAGTGCACCTATTGTCAAGAATGCCACAATCGGGTCCATCCAACTGGGTCCCGGGGTGACCGGATCTACTTCCATGCCTTCTGAGTTCATCACACTTGGCTCGAGTAGATATTCTATCATTATCCCGGGCAAGTCTGACTCAGAAAATGAGGCAAGGCGGGCCAACCGGTCTGTAACACCCTATATTTCTTTTCCATTAATAAATGTTTATTTCATTTAATTTCTATTTGAAATATTTATCTGGGGTCAAAATATAGTTTCCATAAATATAGAAAATATTTTCTATGGTTTTAAAAACAATATCTATATTTTTGTATAAACCGGAATTTATTTCCTACGTTAATATAACTTTCTGCATTTTTATTTTCAACCAGTAAATACCAGTTTGGTATTAAATCTGCGTCTATATCGCGTTTTGGGTGTGGGAGCACGTGAGCTCAACCACACCGTGGATTTTCCGTGGCTTTCTTGGAGCCCAAACTTTCCCAGTGTTTTTACATGTGTGTGTATCTCCAAATAACTCACAGTCTCTCATCTCTCAACTCACTACATCTCTCCATCTCCCTCTAATTCTCTCAACTTTCTCTCTTGATCTCTCTCTCAACAACACACACATACATACAGATTATATACATACACATACACATACTGTTACATACATAGATATATATATACATATATCAAGATCAAGAACGGAGGAGAATTCGAACGACGGAATCGACGGCGGAATTCTCGGTCTCAAATTCTCTGTATAATTGCCCTCAGTGAGTAATTTAAACTCACTCGCCATGTTTATATAAGTATAATTCAGTGTATATAAGTGTGTATATGTGTATATATATGTGATACACCATTAAAGCTTAAAATGGAGTTTTGAAAAACTTAACCAAAATCAATTCCGTGAATTGATTATGGAAGATCTCAGTCCCAATAAGCTACGGTTCGAATCCTACGGAGTAATTCATCCGTATCGCGACATACGGTTGATTTAAAGTTTTACACATTTGCTTTAATCGCGAATATCTAGTGATACAATCCGTATTAGTTTAAATTGATCGCGTATTCTTAATCTACGCGGAAAGACGAAGAAATCCATATATTGCACGACATATTTGAAACAGAATCTGAAAATGGGTAAAAATATAGTTTGAAATTGAAAGCAGGGGAAAAACGAAGAAGATGATGAAACTACGCGACCCGCTTGCGCGAACCATTCCCCCCTTCGCGCGCGCGACACTGCTGCCCATTCGCGCGCGCGACCCGCTCGCGCGACCCGTTCTCCCCCTTCGCTCGCGCGACCAATCCATTTTTGCGCGCGCGACCTGGGGCAGTTTGAGCAGTTTTTGTATTTTCATATAAGGGACTGTTTGGAAAAGGTTTTGAAAGTTTATAAAGAACTGTTTGGCAAATATATTGTTTTAAAGGCTCACTGTTAGGAATTGGACTTATAAGAATGTTAAGACCGAGATTTATGTTAAACGAGTATCCCGCTTGAGATTAATAACTGTTACTACAAACTGTGAACATTGACATACATATTAGGGTCGAGGTTGTGTCAACATGCATGTGTGTGAGAAAGCGTGAAAAGAGTAAAGAGTGGAGGTCTGGTGTGCGACCTCAATATCGATCTGATATTATTCCTGGTATTGGAGGCGATAGTGTTGTGTATGACTTAGATATCGATCGGATAGTATTCCTGGTCTCTAAGGCGCGCGTTTCGGATATTGATCGGATAGTATTCCTGATATCCGAAGCGATGGTGATAGTGTTGTGTGCGACTTAGATATCGATCGGATAGTATTCTTGGTATCTAAGGCGCGCGTTTTCGGATATTGAGCGGATAGTATTCCTGATATCCGGAGCGATGGTTTATTGTGATCGGCCCAGATATCGATCGGATATTATTCCTGGTATCTGAGGGGATAGAGTGGTGCGTAACTTCCATATCGAGCGGATAGTATTCCTGATATTGGAGGTGATAGTATGGTGTGTGACTTGGATATCAATCGGATATTATTCCTAGTATCCAGGGCGACGATGTGTTGTGCGACCTAGGTACTGAGCGGTTATTACTCCTGGTATCTGAGGTGATGTGTTAGTTGAAATGAGCTATTTAAAGAAAAGAATTGGTAAGATAAGATGTTACATGATTCATGTGCGATTACGTATTTATTGCTTACGATATTCCCCTGTGATTTTTGTTGAAGTTGGAACCTTGAATCTATTGTTCTATCAGTTTATATTGTACTGTTGATCATATGCTTATATATACATTGCGAGTACATGTTTATTTTGCTCACCAGCTTTCATAAGCTGACGTTGTTGATGCGTCTTGGACTCTATGTCCAGATTTTCAGGGTCAGGAGCAGCCAGGGTACTTCGACTATGCTAGTTAGAGGCAGGGGACTTTCCAGGAGGCTGCTTTATATTTCCTATTGTCTTTTTAATTTCGGGTTGTAATAACTAGCTTCAGACATTTGATTAAGGACTTTTGTGCCTAAGACCTGGAATTATGTAATAGTTTAGTAAGTTTCAATTTCGGAGCTTATGTTTATTAGTATCCTTTCTTTTAGAAATGCAGTTAAGTTATTTTGTTGCAAGGACAATTGGTCATACTCACTTATCACGACCTACAAGTCTATAAAGAAAATTAAATGCTTTCCTGTATTATGCTACGTCGGGGCGTGACAGAGCCAGGTTATGGCTCGACCAATTGTCCAGAACACATAGGATCTCCCGTTAAGATAGAATTAAGATAAGATAGTTCGACTTCGTTCCGTGTTTAGTCGCTTTCTATCGTTGAGAATTTTCCTTTCTTCTCGAGAGATTGATCGAATTCTGTTGATTGATGGATAGGTACCTTTCTCTTGAGATATGGCTGGAAGAAATCTCAGGAATCGTCCCGTTATTGAAGCTGCACCCCCGGTAGTAGATCCAACTGAAATGTTTGAGGCTTTTGTAAGGAGATTGGAAAGGGTTAGCGATCAGAACACAAGGAACAATAATCAGAATGGGAATCATAACGGGAATGGGAGGCAAGCCCACCAGACTGGAGACAAGCTTCTCAAGGTGTTTCGCGCTCTGCGACCCGAGTATTTTGCTGGGACTGATGAACCCTGGCAAGCGGAACAGTGGCTACGCCAGATGGAACGTATCTTTGAGACCATAGAGTGCACTGATCTGGAGAGGAAGCGTCTGGCGACCTTTCAGTTGTCATATGCAGCGGCTGATTGGTGGGATGCTGAAAAGGCGACCATTAGGGAAGAAGCTGCGAGGAGAATGCCGTGGGTGGTGTTCAAGGAAAGGTTTCTCGAGAAGTATTTTCCTGAAGAAGAGAAGGACAAGAGAGAGAAAGAATTCTTGGAATTGACTCAAGGAAATTTGACAGTTCGTGAGTACACTACTCGATTTGAATGGCTGTCCCGCTTTGCTCCACACATGGTGGACACGCCCCAGAAGAAGATCAAGAAATATCACCGAGGTCTCAACCTGTCTCTCCGACATTTGACTATGGGACATTTGGGCCAGTCATTTGAAGCTCTGGTGAGATTGGCTACGGGGTTGGAGAATGATGGTTGTCAGAATCCGAAGCCATATGGAAATCGACCTCCGCAAAAGGGCTATCCCGGACAGAAACCTGGGTACCATCAGGGACAGAAACGAACCTGGGATGGGGGGAAGAAACCTCAGCAGACACCGAGCTAAAGATTGCAGGGCACCTAGTCGTGCTGATCGTCCGAACATTGTGTGCTATAACTGTGGTATACCAGGTCACATGAGTAAGGACTGTCGAGCCCCCAGGAAAGGTAACTATGGTCAGCAAGGACAGGCCCGCCTGAATGCTGTTATTCCCGAGACTGCTGGTTATGAAGAAACAGGTTATGAAGGAGGTGCTTATGAGGAGGGACTGCCTAAGCAAGGAGCAGTGGAAGGTACTCTAACCTTGTTTAACTCTCATGTTAAAGTTTTATTCGACACGGGTGCTACACATTCCTTTATATCTGTTAAGATTGTTCAGAAGTTGGGAATAGTACCGCAACGTTTAGATGAAGCTTTGAGTGCTGTCTCATCCTTAGGAACCACCGTCAAGTTATTATATGTATGTAAGGATTGTCCTCTACGGTTAGGAGACCGTGAACTTTTGGCAAGATTGGTGGTTCTGTCGATGAAGGAGTTCGATATAATCCTGGGAATAGATTGGCTCGAGAAGAATGATGCAAAGTTTGATTGTGCAAGGAAGAGGATGACATTTGCGGACAATGGGAATCGATTCTTCGATTTCCAATGTAACCCTTCGGGTGATATGTTCCTCACTAGATGCCTAGCAAACATTGAGGTTGTCAGTGCAGAGGTGACAGTATCATCAATACCGGTGATCAAAGAGTTCGAGGAAGTATTTCGAGATATTTCTGGATTACCACCTGAAAGGGACATAGAATTCTGTGTGAAATTGGTACCAGGCACTCGACCTATAACCAAGGTTCCCTACAGGATGGCCCCTATAGAGTTGTTGGAGCTGAAGGAACAAGTTCAAGAACTTGAGAAGTTGGGTTTTGTTCGTCCAAGTACTTCACCCTGGGGAGCACCAGTGTTATTTGTGAAGAAGAAGGATGGGACAATGCAGTTGTGTATTGACTACCGGGAATTGAATAAGGTTATTATTAAGAATAAGTATCATTTACCTCGGATAGACGATCTGTTCGATCAATTGCAAGGAGCCACGACCTTTTCTAAGATTGATCTACGGTCAGGATATCGCCAGTTGAGGGTGCAAAGGAAGACATACCCAAGACTGCTTTTAGGACGAGGTACGGACACTATGAGTTCTTAGTGATGCCGTTTGGGATGACGAATGCTCCGGCTGTGTTTATGGACTTGATGAACAGAGTATTCAAGCCATACTTAGATCAGTTCATTATTGTCTTCATCGACGAAATTTTGATCTATTCCAAGTCAGAGGAGGAGCATGAGCAGCATCTACGGATTGCGATGCAGACTCTCAAAGATCACCGCTTATATGCTAAATTCAGCAAGTGTGAATTTTGGCTTCAGGAAGTTAAGTTTCTCGGGCATGTGATCTCTCAAGGATTGGGATGTGTCCTTATGCAAGACGGTAAGGTTATCGTCTATGGTTCACGACAGTTGAAACCAAATGAATTGAATTACCCAACTCATGATTTGGAACTAGCAGCAGTCGTATTCGCACTTAAGATCTGGAGACACTACCTCTACGGGGAGAAGTTTGATTTATTCTCGGACCACAAGAGCCTTAAGTATTTGTTTACTCAGAAAGAGCTGAACATGAGGCAACGCCGGTGGATGGAACTGATCAAGGACTACGACTTTACATTAGAGTACCACCCTGGTAAGGCAAATGTAGTTGCTGATGCCCTAAGTCGGAAACCTCAAGGAATGATTGCTTCATTGATGATGAGGGAATGGAAAGCTTTGAAGACAATCACAGAATTTGATGTGCAGATTTCTGAGGGAAGTGTCGGGCAACACTTTGGATGCCTCATGGTACAACCAACGCTTGTGAGTCGAATTATCGAGGCCCAAAAGAAGGACGAGAAGTTTCAAGTATGTTTCGCCAAGATGTCAGAAAAGGACCCTACGGAATGGAAGGTTGGGACTGATGGAGGATACCGATGGCGAGACAGATTGTGTGTGCCGGATTCAGGAGATTTGAGAAGGGATATTCTCGAAGAAGCACATAAATCGAGACTGACAATACACCTAGGAGGAACAAAGATGTATAAGGATTTAAAGAGAAACTTCTGGTGGGAAGGGATGAAGCGAGAAGTAGCCGAGTTTGTGTCTAAATGTTTGACTTGTCAACAAGTGAAGGCCGAACATCAGAGACCCTCGGGATTGTTGCAACCCTTACCTGTTCCAGGATGGAAGTGGGAACACATAACTATGGATTTCGTAGTTGGACTACCCCAGTCACAACAGAATCATGACGCGATTTGGGTAATTGTGGATCGCCTGACGAAGTCCGCACATTTCATCGCGTACAATATGACTTACCCAGTAGAAAGGATGAGTCGAATGTACCTACAACAAGTGGTGCGATTGCACGGTGCCCCTGTGTCTATTGTATCAGACCGCGATGCACGTTTTACCTCGAAATTTTGGGAAAGTTTGCAGAAGGCTATGGGAACTTCGTTCAAGATGAGTACTGCCTTCCATCCTCAGACTGATGGAAAGACCGAGCGTGTTAATCAGATTATGGAAGATATGCTGAGAGCTTGTGCAATCGATTTTGAAGAGTCTTGGGAGACGCACTTGCCGTTGGTCGAATTTGCGTATAACAACAGTTATCACTCGAGTATTGGGATGACACTGTTTGAAGCCTTGTACGGACGGCCATGTCGATCTCCGTTGTGTTGGGCAGAAGTGGGAGACACAGAATTGTTGGGACCAGAGTTGGTAAGAGAGACCAATGAGAAGATTTCACTGGTCAAGGAAAGAATGAAAGCTGCACAGAGTAGACACAAGAGTTATGCGGATCGACGTCGAAAGGATTTGGAGTTCAGTGTCGGAGATCATGTACTCATTAAGGTTTCACCCATTCGGGGAGTAGTACGTTTTGGTCAGAAAAGAGGAAAGTTGGCACCTCGTTTCATCGGACCATTCGAGATACTTGAACGTGTTGGGAAAGTGGCTTATCGACTCGCGTTGCCACCAAAGATGTCTGGTGTTCATAACGTGTTCCATGTCAGTATGTTAAGGAAATACATACGGGAACCTTCACATGTGGTTAATTTTGATGATATTGAGATGAGTCAGAATGTTGTCAACAAGGATAGACCTGTGAGGATTCTTGACCAGAGTATCAAGAGGCTGATAAAAGAGACGTTCCTTTGGTTAAGGTTCAGTGGAGGCATCATGACGAGTAAGAAGCGTCGTGGGAGTTAGAGTCGGACATGAGGACTAGACACCCCGAGCTGTTTCAGGATTAGTTAGCTTAAATTTCAGGGCGAAACCTCTATTAAGGTGGGTAGAGTGTAACACCCTATATTTCTTTTCCATTAATAAATGTTTATTTCATTTAATTTCTATTTGAAATATTTATCTAGGGTCAAAATGTAATTTCCATAAATATAGAAAATATTTTCTATGGTTTTAAAAACAATATCTATATTTTTGTATAAACCGGAATTTATTTCCTACGTTAATATAACTTTCTGCATTTTTTATTTTCAACCAGTAAATACCAGTTTGGTATTAAATCTGCGTCTATATCGCGTTTTGGGTGTGGGAGCACGTGAGCTCAACCACACCGTGGGTTTTCCGTGGCTTTCTTGGAGCCCAAACTTTCCCAGTGTTTTTATATGTGTGTGTATCTCCAAATAACTCACAGTCTCTCATCTCTCAACTCACTACATCTCTCCATCTCCCTCTAATTCTCTCAACTTTCTCTCTTGATCTCTCTCTCAACAACACACACACACATACAGATTATATACATACACATACACATACTATTACATACATAGATATATATATACATATATCAAAATTTCTGTATAATTGCCCTCAGTGAGTAATTTAAACTCACTCGCCATGTTTATATAAGTATAATTCAGTGTATATAAGTGTGTATATGTGTATATATATGTGATACACCATTAAAGCTTAAAAATGGAGTTTTGAAAAACTAAACCAAAATCAATTCCGTGAATTGATTATGGAAGATCTCAGTCCCAATAAACTACGGTTCGAATCCAACGGAGTAATTCATCTGTATCGCGACGTACGGTTGATTTAAAGTTTTGACACCTTTGCTTTAATCGCGAATATCTAGTGATACAATCCGTATTAGTTTAAATTGATCGTGTATTCTTAATCTACGCGGAAAGACGAAGAAATCCATATATTGCACAACATATTTGAAACAGAATCTGAAAATGGATAAAAATACAGTTTGAAATTGAAAATAGGGGAAAAACGAAGAAGATGATAAAACTGCGACAACTCGCGCGCGCGACCCGCTTGCGCGAACCATTCCCCCCTTCGCGCGCGCGACCCGTTCGCGCGGCACGGCTGCCCATTCGCGCGCGCGACCCGTTCTCCCCCTTCGCTCGCGAGACCCGCTCGCGCGACCAATCCATTTTTGCGCGCGCGACCTGGGGCAGTTTGAGCAATTTTTGTATTTTCATATAAGGGACTGTTTGGAAAAGATTTTGAAAGTTTTTAAAGAACTGTTTGGCAAATATATTATTTTAAAGGCTCACTGTTAGGAATTGGACTTATAAGAATGTTAAGACCGAGATTTATGTTGAATGAGTATCCCGCTTGAGATTAATAACTGTTACTACAAACTGTGAACATTGACATACATATTAGGGTCGAGGTTGTGTCAACATGCATGTGTGTGAGAAAGCGTGAAAAGAGTAAAGAGTGGCGGTCTGGTGTGCGACCTCAATATCGATCGGATATTATTCCTGGTATTGGAGGTGATAGTGTTGTGTATGACTTAGATATCGATCGGATAGTATTCCTGGTCTCTAAGGCGCTCGTTTCGGATATTGATCGGATAGTATTCCTAATATCCGAAGCGATGGTGATAGTGTTGTGTACGACTTAGATATCGATCGGATAGTATTCCTGGTATCTAAGGCGCGCATTTTCGGATATTGAGCGGATAGTATTCCTGATATCCGGAGCGATGGTTTATTGTGATCGGCCCAGATATCGATCGAATATTATTCCTGGTATCTGAGGGGATAGAGTGGTGCGTGACTTCAATATCGAGCGGATAGTATGCCTGATATTAGAAGCGATAGTATGGTGTGTGACTTGGATATCGATCGGATATTATTCCTGGTATCCAAGGCTACGATGTGTTGTGCGACCTAGGTACTGAGCGGTTATTACTCCTGGTATCTGAGGTGATGTGTTAGTTTAAATAAGCTATTTAAAGAAAAGAATTGGTAAGATAAGATGTTACATGATTCATGTGCGATTACGTATTTATTGCTTACTATATTCCCCCGTGACTTTTGTTGAAGTTGGAACCTTGAATCTATTGTTCTATCAGTTTATATTGTACTGTTGATCATATGCTTATATATACACTGCGAGTACATGTTTATTTTGCTCACCAGCTTTCATAAGCTAACGGCGTTGATGCGTCCTGGACTCTATGTCCAGATTTTCAGGGTCAGGAGCAGCCAGTGTACTTCGACTATGCTAGTTAGAGGCAGGGGACTTTCCAGGAGGCTGCTTTATATTTCCTATTGTCTTTTTAATTTCGGGTTGTAATAACTAGCTTCAGACATTTGATTAAGGACTTATGTGCCTCAGACCTAGAATTATGTAATATTTAGTAAGTTTCAATTTCAGAGCTTATGTTTATTAGTATCCTTTCTTTTAGAAATGATGTTAAGTTATTTTGTTGCAGGGACAATTGGTCATACTCACTTGTCACGACCTACGAGTCCATAAAGGAAATTAAATGCTTTCCTGTATTATTCTACGTCGGGGCGTGACACGGTCGGCCCTGGAGTTTTCCTCTCTGCGTATCTGCGTGATGGCAAATCCCCGGAGCTTCTTGGAAACCGCTCGGACAAGGGCCAAGTAGGCTACCATGTTGTCTTCCCGCACTTCGTGCTCTTGGTTGACCTGATTGACCACGAGTTGAGAATCGTTGTATCCCTGAACCTGTTGTGCACTCATAAACATGGCCAGTTGCAACCCGACCAATAGGGCTTCGTATTCAGCCTCGTTGTTGGAGGCACGGAACCCAAACCTTAGCGCGTACTCGAGCTGAATGTCGTCAGGGATAGTTAGGATGATTCCTGCCCCCACTGCCTTACTAATTCGATGAACCGTCCACGTGCAGTACCCAAGTTGGGATGTCAGCGTGTAGCCCGGGTGGTAGGGCCGGCGGCTCAAACTCTTCAACCGGATCTTCTGGATACGTAAACTCAACCAGAAAGTTTGCTACGGCTTGTCCCTTGATGGTCGTCCGGGGTCGCAAATTCTTCCAACTCCAAAGCCCACTTGACGAGCCTAGCTCCCGGACGTGTCGGGCCGGCTTAGGATCCTGCGGAGAGGTTGGTCTATGAGGACCACAATGACATGGGCCTGAAAGTATGGACGGAGCCTTCGGGCCGAGGTGATAAGGGCGAATGCCAGTTTTTCGATACGGGAGTATCTGCTCTCTGCCCCTTGGAGCGCCCTGCTAGTATAGTACACTGGGAACTGTATCCCGTACTCTTCCCTAACGAGTGCTGAGCTGACCGCTAAGGGTGACACTGCCAAGTATAAGAACAATTCTTCCCCCGGCACGGGTGTTGAGAGCAGAGGAGGGGACGCCAAGTAATTCTTGAGTTCCTGGAACGCCTCTTCACACTCTTCTGACCACTGAAACGCCTTGCGGAGGATTTTAAAGAATGGCAGGCACCGGTCGATAGCTCAGGAGACAAATCTGTTCAATGCGGCCACCCGTCCAGCTAAGCTTTGAACCTCCTTCGTCGATTCGGGCGACCGCATGTTGATGATGGCTTGGATCTTTTCGGGGTTTGCCTCAATCTCCCGTCTGCTGACTAGATGGCCCAGAAATTTCCCGGACGAGACGCCGAAGGTGCATTTGGCCGGGTTCAACCTCATCCCGAATTTTCTCAAAATGCTGAAGGCCCCGGCCAGATGCTCAAGGTGGTCGGACTCGTCCCGGCTCTAGACCAATAGATCATCCACGTACACTTCCATAGACTTCCCGATCAGGTCCTTGAACATGTAGTTGACCAGGCGGTGGTAGGTGGCCCCGGCATTCTCGAGGCCGAATGGCATAACCTTGTAACAATACGTCCCCTGGTCAGTGATGAATGCAGTCTTCTCTTCGTCCCCGGGGTACATGCTGATCTGGTTGTACCCCGAGTAGGCATCCATGAACGAGAGGAGTGAGTGACCGACCGTGGAATCCACAAGGAGGTTTATCCTGGGCAGCGGATAGCAATCCTTGGGGCAGGCCTTGTTGAGGTTGGTGAAGTCCACACACATCCTCCACTTCCCGTTACTTTTCTTGACTAGAACGACATTAGCTAACCAGTCGGGATAGTGGACCTCTCGAATGGACTTTGCCTTCAGGAGCTTGTCCACCTCTTCGGATACCGCTGTCTGCCTCTCGGGGGCCATGCCCCTTCTCTTCTCCTTCACCGGCCGGTAATCTGGGCTGACATTAAGACGATGGGACATTATCTGGGGGTCAATCCCGGGCATATCCTCATGACTCGAAGCGAAAACGTCCTAATTTTGCCACAGGAACTGAGTCAATTTTTCCTTAAGGCCGGGCTCCAATAGGGTAACGATGCTGACCGTGCGGTCTGGGTACTCGGGATTCAACATCACTCTTTCCAATTCTTCTACTGGACCTATCGTTTCACTCTGGTCCCGGGGGTCCATCTCCTGGACGTTTAACGTTTCGGTGATAGCCCCCCGGCGCAACAAGCTGACATAGCATTTCCGGGCGGTAGTCTGATCTACACTCAAGCTTCTGGGTCCCTGAGGAGTTGGGAACTTCATCGTTAAGCTGTAAGTGGAGACGACCGCCTTGGCCTTGTTGAGGGTCGGCCTCCCAAGAATGACATTATAGGCCGACTGGGCTTCCACGATCACAAAATTTGTCAGCACGGAGGCATGTTGAGGGTAGGTCCCCATGAGAACTGGGAGCTCGATTGTTCCGAGCGGTTGTGTGTTGGAGCCATTGAATCCTACCAGGGGGTAGCAACCGGCCGGAGCCGATCCCTGGAAATCCCGAGCTGATCAAATGCCGATGTGAACATGATGTCGGATGAGCTGCCCGTGTCCACCAGCACCCTCTTGACCATGTAGTTGGCTATAGAAAGTATCACAACTAGCGGGTCATCATGGGGGCAGTGGACGCCCTGCAAGTCGTCGGAGGTGAATGTCAGAACATCAGTTGGTGGGGAGCCGGTGGATTGGACCTGCCAGACATCCGCCCGGGATGCCCGAGCATGCCTCTTCCGTGCCGAATGTGAGTCCCCTCCGCCTGACATTCCTTCGGAGATCAGATTAATTTGACCGAAAGGCTGTATTTGACCGGGAGCTCGGGCTCCTTGCGCAGGCCGTCCATCTGTTGCGACGTACTCTGCAAGATGACCTTGCTAGATCAATTTTTCAATTGCTATCTTCAACTTGAAGCAGTCCTCTGTGTTTTGGCCGTGGTCTCTATGGAAGCGGCAAAACTTGTCTCGATTCCTCTTCCCGGGCGGGGCTTTGAGTTTTGCTGGCTGCTGAAGCAACCTTTGCGCTTCGGCGGCGGCCATGACTTCTTGTATGGGCCGGGAAAGGGGTGTAAAAGCAATCAGGGGCCAACCCCGGACATCCTTCTGATCCTGCTTCGGCTTCTTTCCTGAGCCCTTCTCAAATCCTTCACGCTTGCGCTTAGCCTTCGGGTATTCGTCTCCTGCCTGGCTGGCGCGCTTCGCTTTCAAGAACTCCTCGATGTCTATGTACTTACCGACCCTCTCCGAGAGCTCCACCAGGGTTGCCGGTCGGTCACGATGAAACGACGTGGCAACTTTGGTGTGTTGAACTCCCAAACAAAAGGCCATAATTACGACCGTTTCATTGAGATTGCAGATCTGAAGCCTTTGCTGGTTGAAATGGTCCACATACTCCCTTAGGGACTCCCCCTTGCGCTGCTTGACGGTCAGCAGCTAAGTGTCCGGTTGTGACCAATCGAGCATCCCGACAAACTGGCTGATGAATAGCTTGTTGAGGGCTTTGAAGTCATTGACCGTCCGAGCCTTTAAAGCATGGAACCACTGTGTTGCTGGCCCTTTGAGGGTACTGGGAAAGGCCAGGCACAGTAGCTCGTCCATCGTAGTGACCAGTGCCATCTGAGCCTTGTAGGTACGGATATGGTCCACCGGGCTCCTTATGCCGTCGTAGGAGCTAAGGTGAGGGGGTTTGAACTTCCGCGGGATAGGGAACTGCGTCACCCGAGCGGTGTAGGGTGATTCCGTCTCCATGTTGGTGAGGTCGTGGCCGGACTTGCGGCTCAACCTCTCAATCTGCTGTTGCAGTTCCTCGAACTGGGCCTTAATGTCATCCCGCCCGGTTTCCTTCTCTATATCCGAGTGATAGGTCGGATCGGATGAAGAGGCCTCTTCCTCAAAGTGCGTCGACCTTGGGGGTCCGGGTTCGAGTAATCGTGTGCCTAAGGTCATCCTAGCTTAGGGTCGGAGGGTCTTTGGCTGATTCCCGGGCCTTCCGTCCTGGCTCTTCCCCTCTGGTCGCGCGCCCCCGATTGATGAAAGTTCTAGCATCCTCTACGCGGCGAGGATTGGGCCGAGCTCACCTCCGTGAGCGCCTAGTTGCCTGGCTGCGCTCACTGTCACCGAGGTGTTCCCAGTCCGGTGGGGACACCGGAGCGGAACGGGCTTGCCTTCATACTCGAGTGGGCTCTCGAACAGGGGCGCTTTTCTCGGGATGATCTTCTGGTGCAGGACGCTTTTCCTGCCGGACTAAAAGCACCTTAATTTGTTCCTGCGTTCGCCGCTGGCCCTCCAAGAGTTGCGCCAGCGCTGCCGTTACATGTTTTGTGGTCATGGAGGCAGCCGATCGCCCGGGCTGTGAATCCTCCTGTCCGGGCTGGGTAATGGCCTTCTTAATCCTTCTAGGCGGCATGTTGACCAGTCAATATTTATTTTTTAAAGGAAACAATCGTTTCCCACAGACGACGCCAAACTGATAATGCCGAAAATTGGTAAGAAGGATTTAAAGAGAGAAAAAGACACAAGCAAGTTATATGTGGTTCGGCCCCGTTAACAAGGTGACCTACGTCCACGGTTGCGTCTGTGCGCGTTCACTAGCAGTTCACCAGTGGGCCTAGTGAGCCAACAAAGAGGGGCGGCAATACCAGTAATACCGGCCGGGTATATGCGTACGATGGTGAATTTTGTGTTCTATGCTTGTTAGCTAGAGAGTTCTTCGAATCCCCGTAGACAGGGTAGGTGGGCTCTTTTATAGGTGCAAGAATCCACCCATACATTCTAAGCGAGTTAGATTAGGAAGCCTAATCTGATTACAACTGATTTGCATGATTTAGGGAGAGTTTCCTAAGCGGTTTAGGAAACTGCCACATTCCCTCTTGTAGTCTTGCGGTTGGTTTAGGAAACTGCTGGTTAGGCCAGGTCCACGGGATGCCGCGGCCTTTTGTGCCCGGACCGTTAGCACGAACCGGGCGGTCCTGACGAACAACTTGGGATCTCTGAGCTATTGGCGCCGTTACCGAAGTAACCAGCACCTCCCGGTGACATGGCAGACTGACTTCATGACTGGATAATCTTGGACATATCATGCTTTTAAATAAACTTATCTTTTGAGAGGTCTATGTGGTGTCGCCTTGAATTTTTGGTATGTTATATATTTGTCAATATATGCTATTGATTGAATATTTAGGTTGTTCGAAAATCGGGGTGTAACATGTTGAACAAAAAAAAAATCATGTTTTCATAATTTTGTGCTTGGAAATTATTTTAGTGAGAGCCAATCCAATCACTATAGAAAGTGGTAAGCGTCAACTATGTTGGATTTTTTTTTTTTTTTTATTTGGCTCTTGCTACTGTATTCTTTTAGAACAACTTGCTTGCAGATTTTGTGGATCCTTTGCTACAGTGAAAATCCATCCGTAATGGAAGAAAATTTTCCTTGAGATATAGTTAGTGAGAGTATGCAACTTCTCATACGGTTTTTATTTCAGGATGGGTTTTAAGATCATGAGTCAACCATTTCTTCATCATATATACTTCTTCTGTTTTTTTTTTTTTTTGGTTTATTGGACTGAAAACATTTAACATAAAATAATATTATGTTTCTCAAATTTGAATCTCAAATGATTTTAATTATACCACATGTGATAGTGATCGATGGAATCACATGCCACTAAATGTGATACAATTAATGAAGCATTTTTTAGAACCAATATTGAGATTCAAATTTAAAAAGCATAGATCACTCTTTTGGCAAATACATTAACATTGAGATAACATGCAAAACCTCCTACATAAAAAAACCCAAAATAAAAACCAAGGGCTAGATTAGTTGTAATCCAATTATCATAACGGTGCAGAGTACAGAAAGGAGTTTTTTTTTTTTTTTTTTTTTTTTTATAGGAGTACAGAAAGGAGGGAGTTGGACTGCACTAAAAGATGATTACACTGGCGCAATTATAAAAGTATTAAAAATAATAATAATAATAATAATAATAAAATAAATAAAAAAAACCTAATTAACGCTCTACAGTTTAGTATGAATTTATATTTCCAACTTGATTACGAAAGCAAATAAGATGCTTTCATAGAAAGCTGGCGGCGATAAGGACACCTTCATTTTTTACATTAGGACACCTAAATTTAAGTCAAAAAAATATGTTCTTTACCTTTTACTTTAATTAGTAAGGACACCTTACTTATTTTACTATATATTTTAGACTTTAACTATATTTTACACCCTCTTAGTTTGCCCTTTATATCAATTTAGTCCATGTAATTTAGAAAGTGTCATTCTAGTCCCTGTAGTTTCATAAGTGTATTATTTTAGTCCCTCAAACATATTTTGTGCAAATTTTTTTCTTTTAATGACAAAATTATTCATCACTAAAAGACTTATTAGACTTATTTGACATACTTATGAACTTACAAGGACTAAAGTGACACTTTCTAAATTACAGAGACCAAACTACAGAGACAAGCACAACACAGATAATTAGGTATTATATAATTTCATAAATATTATAAAATTAAAAGATATTCAAAGAATAATAATAATAAATTTGTTACTTGCAACAATATTACTAACAATTATAGAGTTTTATAACAACTGAACTTACTAGTAATCCTTCTTTAAGTGCAAGATGCTTTGCAGTTTCTATGGCTTCGTCACTTGATATCTGGATATCATAAGACCATTAGATTATACAAAAGGAAAAACGATGTGACTGTTAAATTGCGACAAGTATAAATCTGGAATAAATAGGACTCATGCCACACACAAAAAAAAACATAATTTCACCATAAAGTGTAATAAATTGATGATGCAAAGAAACAATCTCGAAACCTGATTATGGGCAAATTCATATTATTATATAAATTTTGCTCAAGAGGATCATGTGATACCTATCGAGAAGAGAAAAGAATCACAATTAATGAAAACAAAAAAACTTACAAGAGAAGAAGTAAAATCGAAGAAGACTCTAAATACAGATTAAGAGCTAATAGGGAAAGAAATAAGAAGTAGCCAAAGATTTGAAAATAAATAAGGAGAGAGATACAAAGAGATAATATATAGTAAAACAAGTGAGGCACATTTACTAAATAAAGTAAAAGGTAAAAAATATATATTTTTTTAACTTAAATTTAGGTGCCCTATTTAATGAGGGTGCATTTATCGCCAGCCCTTCATAGAATAGTACACAACTCTAAAACAATTAAAATTGGCCGAAATACATCCCAAAAATGTCATTCCAAAGCCTTATTCGTACAATACAACACAATGTCCCCCAATATTTATATATACATCCCACCTCATTAAAGTAGGCCAGAATGCTACAGGATTCCACTATCAGCATAGGCTATTACAGTGGCGAGTCTACATTAGTGATCAGCCTTGGCGAAAAATACAACCTCAAGAGACTTGGTATAATTTAGGGACAAAGCTCTGTAAGTTTACAAAAAATGTTTGCACTAACCTAATTACAAATCAAAATATCCAACCCACATTGTGACTTGTGAGAGAGTAGTTTGCTCTATCATGATGATCAGATCAACCTTTACATCTATCCATCTCAAGTCTGTAACGCTGAGTTGGTTATCCTGTCCCGTACAGATTCCGAAAGAACTTGGCATAGAAATTAAGTTCCTTAAGCCCCCCTTTCAACTTTCATTTTATGGCAATAAGAAGAATGACTTGAATCTACAACTTCATACGATCTTATTAATCTCCACTCTGTGTATAACGCATCAAACAAAAGGATTAGTGGGGTTATTGCGGTGGTGCCAAGAAGAACAAAGTACTAGATTCTCGACAGTTTTGCAGCATAAGCAAACCCAAAGCATAAAATTGAAGAAAAAATTATAAAATGTTTTACGGCTCAATATCATAAGAATGTTAATGAGTTACGGAACAACAAAGAGAAGTGCTGAAAACAACTTCAACGCATTGACAAACCCACATTTACAAACACGGCTCTCAAAGCAGTTGTTTGGGACCTTTGGATAATACAAGAACCGATTACGTTGTGAGGAACACCGAACTGGTAATTAGTCAAACCAACACAATATTGGTTCACATTATCCAAATTAAAATGAGACTGGGCCTGAACCTGATCCTATTTTAAGCACTCCCAAACAGACCCTGAATTCTATATTAGTTTCATTCAGTGTTTTCAAAGATGTGTGCAACTCTAATGGCATCAAAAGTACGCAAGCACTAAACAATTTTGTGTAGGATCCATGGGTGAATTAAGGGGTCGCAGAAAGAGCACTTATGGTCTCTTACTCATAGCAATTACACTTCTCTGTTCCAGTGACATCATAAGAGAAAGATAGACACGTCTTTTAAGAAGGTTGTGTGAAAGTTGTATGAAAGTTGTGGCCCAAGAATTACCCTCTATATAGTGACAGCTATTATAAGCATATCGGATACAAAGGCTGTCCCTTGGATAATTTGAAGTACTATCTTGTTTCAGGATCAACCTAAAAACTTGGTGGAGCAATTCTCTCTTTCATAACTTCTGCAACTGTTTTTTCAAAGCCTACTAAATTGGCAAGTAATAACTACAATTGAGAGTTGGTAGACTGTATTGAAGCCAATAAAACCTATTCTGTTCCCAGGGATGCCATTCTTTGGTCCCTGAGCAACTTTTCAAAGCCCTTCCTTTCTCAAGTACCTTAGTAAAAATAAAAAATATAATATAAATACCGAACCAAATGATAGTTACTGACACGGCACCGACTGCTGATACATGTAGCACGAATATGGACACAAGACATGAATATGAAACTATACGGAAAATACGCCAAATTCTAAAATGAAGGATACGGAGAATAAAAGATTATATATTCTTGTAAGGCCCAACCCATTCAACTCCTTAAAACTCAGGTGTTAAGGTGAGGGGAACTAAAGACTTATAAACTGTACAGAGGGGCCATAAATGGGCGATGTGAGACATTTCAGCACACCCCCTGAACAACAGGAGCCGGACACTCGGTATACCTTGGATCACAGCAGCCGGACACTCGGCACGCTGTAAGGCAAGCCCAACCAAGCTCTGATACCACTTATAAGGCACATCCCATTCAACTCCTTAAAACCCAAGTGTTAAGTAAAGGGGGAACTAAGGCCTTATAAATCGCACAAGCAACAACACATATAAGCGATGTGGGACGACAACACGCCCCCGCACGTGTGGCAAAGGCACACACGTGGATTACGGAGATAGGGGACAAACAAGGCTCTGATACCACTTATAAGGCAAGCCCATTAAACTCCTTAAAACCCAGGTGTTAAGGAGAGGAGAACTAAAGCCTTATAAACCGCACAGGCAACAACATATATAAGCGATGTGGGACAACAGATATAATAACTAAATATGCGATACTCCCGCTTCTTGAATTATCAAATGGACCAATTTATTACAGTCTCTCCCATTTTATTATATTATGAGTTGTACCTCAAAATTTTAAAAACATTTCCAACAGGGTCAACTCCCTTCTTGGGTTGTGTCGGCCAAATGTCCCATGAGTGACTAGTGTTTTAAAAATAATAATAATTAAGGCACTTTTTTTACATGTCCAATACGTGGTGGCGTGTGTCCGGCTAGTATCGGCACCCAAGTGTCTGTACTACATAGTTGCTGATAGTGAACAATGGCTAAGACAGCCAAATGTCCCACGAGGGACCAGTGTTTTAATAATAATAATAATTAAGGCACGTTTTTTACGTGTTCAATACATGGTGGCGTGTGTCCAACTAGTATCGGCACCCAAGTGTCTGTACTACATAGTTGCTGATAGTGAAACTATGGTTAATCACTGTATCCAAACTAAAGAGATTTCGAGTCAGTTGATCACCTACTCTTCCAGTGCCCTTTTACACTTGTTCTCAAACTTGGATATTTGTCAAAATGTTGGTGCTAAACAATAATTTACCCTCATTGTTAGTTTGGAAAGAAGAAATCTATTTTTCTTATTATTGAATGTAAGTATACAGATTATATATACAACTATGAGAGGAAAGCAAATAAAGGAAATAGAAGACAGAAAGGAAATAACGGATAAGAACAAATCAATCTATTCCTAAACTGACGCGATCCATAAATTACGGGAATTATAATCCGAATATTCCAACACTCCCCCTCAAGCTAGAGGGAAGGTATTCACGAGTCCCAGCTTGATAATAGACAATTCAATAGAGATGGCCCAACAGACTTCATAAATATATCTGCAGTCTGATTTGAAGAGGGAACAAAATATGGAGAAATAATACCAGAACGAACTTTCTCTCGGATAAAATGGATATCAACCTCAACATGCTTGGTACGCTCGTGCAGAACGGAGTCAGACGCAAGTATTATAGCAGACTTATTATCGCAAAACAACGTGTAGAGGGTTCAGTCACTGGAAATCCCAATTCTTGTAAAATAGATCGAAGCCACAGAAGCTCACATGTACCTTGTGCCATAGCTCGATATTCAGCTTCAGCTGAAGATCTTGAAACGACTGCTTGCTTCTTGCTTTTCCAAAAGATAAGATGTTTTACCATAAAACGTGCAAAAACCTGAAGTTGAACGCTTATCACTCTTGGACTCAGCATAGTCAACATCTGTACAACATGTGACTCCAGATTGTGTTCCTGCAGCAAAGAAGAGACCCAGTCCTGGGCAAGTTTTCAGGTAACAAAGAATATGATGGACTGCATCCATATGAGAAGTACACGGAGCATGCATAAACTGGCTAACTAAGCTTACAGCAAAAGCGAGGTCAGGTCTAGTATTGGTCAGATAAATTAGACGACCAACAAGACGCTAATACGAAGACGGATCATATAACAATTCTCCTGACTCAGATGATATTTTGATATTTGGATCCATAGGTGTGGAAGCAGGACGACCACCCATCATGCCTGTGTAGTTAAGAAGATCCAAGATATATTTCCTCTGGTTCATTGAGACCCCATGATGAGATCGAGCAATTTCAATACCAAGGAAATACCGGAGAAGACCTAAGTCTTTAACATCAAATGTCGTTCCAAGTTTCTCTTTTACCCTTTAAATTCATGCAGTATCATTACCAGTAATGATGACGTCACCAATATAAACAGATAGAATAATACATCGACCATCCGGACATCGTCGAACAAAGCAGAATGACACCTAGTGAATCCAATAGAGAGAATAACATCACTAAAGCGACTGAACCACGCCCGAGGGGATTGTTTCAATCCATAAAGTGATTTGTGAAGCTGACAAACTTTCCCAGAATACTCCCCCTCAGCCCGAAAACCCGGAGGTGGATCCATGTAAATGACTTCCTACAGATCCCCATTCAGAAACGCATTTTTGACGTCAAGTTAATGAAGAGGCCACGACTGAGAAGCAGCCAAAGAAACAATAAGGCGAACAGTATTAAGCTTGACCACAGGAGCAAAGGTTGCACTGAAGTCTTTTCCTGGAATCTGAGTAAAGCCTTTAGCAACCAGACGAGCCTTATAGCGGTTAATAGAGCCATCTGGAAGGAACTTAATAGTAAAAACCCATTTGCAACCAACGGTCTTTTCCCCAGGGGGAAGAGAAACAAGATCCCAAGTATGGTTATGCTGGAGAGATTCCATCTCAGCTTGCATGGCTTGGACCCATTGCGGATTTTAGAGAGCCTCAGATACAGACCGAGGAATGGAAACTGAATCAACCTGACCCAGAAAAGCTTGATAGGGCTGTGAAAGGGCTGAATAAGAGATATACTATGAAATAGGATGATGAGTAGAGCAAGCATGACCATACCGATTTACCGGGCGAGAAATCCGAATAGAACGTCTTACCGGTACAGGAGAAGCAGGACCTGGATCCGGAGAAGGATTTGGTGTTGGAGCATGAGCATGAGTCCGCGGACGCCGGGAGTAATGAAATTCTGGCGAAGATGTAATTACAGGTGGTAGGGTTACCTCAGAAGAGAAATCAAAGACAGTAACTGGACGAGGTAACTCGTCGGGTACAATGAGAGGCTCCGGAGGTGCAGAAGCAGAGGATTTATTTGGACCTGCAAAGTAAGGAACATCTTCCAGAAAAGTAACATCCATAGAATTATAGAAACGACGACCAACGGGATCATAGCACCTATATCCTTTAGAGAGAGAAGAGTAACCAAGAAAAACACAACGTATAGTTGTATCATCAAGCTTAGTACGAAGAGAGCTGCGGTTTTGAACAAAACAAGTGTAGCCAAGTACACGAGGTAAAACATGAAAGAGTGTACAATTTGGCTGAAGAACATGGAGAGGTACTTTCTCATCTAAAACACGACTCGGGGTACGGTTAATAAGATATATAGCAGTTAAAACAGCTAAGTGCCACAAATATTTAGGTACCTCCATACCACAAAGAAGACACTGAACAACAGACATAATGTGACGGTTTTTCCGTTCTGCCACACCATTATGTTTCGGGGTATAAGTACAAGTGAGTTGTTGGAGGATACCTTTTTTATTAAGTTCAGAACAGAAGTCATTAGAAACATATTCACGGCCATTATCAGATCGAAGGGCGAGAACAACAGTTTGATACTGAGTTTTAACCATTTATAAAATTGAATGAATAATGAACAAACTTCGGATTTCTTTTTAAGTAGATAAACCCATGTGCACAGTGAATAATCATCAATAAACGTAACATAATACCGATACCCATATAAAGCAGTAACAGGGGAAGGTCCCCAAACATTTGAATGTATAGCATCAAAAGCACAAGGTGCACGAGACATACGAGGAATATAAAACGAACGAGTATGCTTAGAAAGTTCACACACCACCCATTGAAATTTATGAGTCTTACAAGTTTTTATTAATTATGGAAAAAGTAAACAAAGATATTGAAAATTAGCATGTCCTAACCGGGCATGCCACAATTCTATAGTTTTATTCGAAAAAGAACTAGAACTAAAACTAGGTAAAACAGACGCCTGTAAACTAGAAGACACTGGTGGTGGTGGAGGTTCCCCAAAGAAGTAAAATCCGTCGTGCTCATGGCCCGTACCAAAAATCTTCTTCGAAGTCAGGTCCTGCAAGAGACAACGGTCAGTTAAGAAAATGACAGCACAATTATAACTCTTTGCAAGGCGACTAACAGATAAAAGATTAAATGACAACTGAGGGACATGAAGAACAGAAGACAGAGTAAGTTGGGGGGACAAACAAACATCACCCTTACTCTGGACACGAGTGGTGGAACCATCGGCAATACTCACAGTTTGGTTAACAGGTGTAACAGGAGACGAAAAAAAGGATAACTCACTAGTCATGTGATCATTGGCTCCTGAGTCCAAAACCAACCTTGGAGTTCCTGTCTTAACATGTAAAGCAGTGGAAGTACCTGTAGCAATGGCAGCTGTGGAAGAAGAAGTGCCTGACTAATGCTGCTGAAGGAAAGAGCCAAGCTGACTCTGAATCTGTCCAAGCTGAGATTGAAGCATACTTTGATTCTGATGAAGCTGGCCAAGATCAAGAGTAATGGGTTCAGGGTCAGTTTCGGCAATAGCAGCGAAGCGGGTTGGACCAAGGTTGCGACCTCGGGCTGCATACTGTTTCTTCAACTCGGGATGAAGTTGGAAATAGCGATCTTTGATATGACCAACATTACAATGCTTACAGACTGGAGGCTTTCGACCACTGGGACGAGGGCTGGTGTGAGCAGCAAAGGCCATCTGATCATGAATAGCAGGAGAATCGGAAACTAGAACAATAGAAGTCTGAATTAATTGTCGACAACACTCATCACCATCAACAATAGCAAAGGCCTCGTAGAGAGAGGGCATAGGAGACGTGTTCAAAATCTGAGTACGAAGAGATTCAAACTCATATTTCAAACCCATCAAGAACTAGTAAGTATGCAGACGGTCAAGGCGCTGGACAATAGCAGTAGCGGCTTCAGCAGGAACATCACCCAGTGGCTCGTACTGAGCCAACTCCTCCCACCGAGATTGAAGATAACCAAAATAATCCGAGACACTCAGTCGGAGAGAATCCTAAGACGACCGAGAAACTTCGCGATGAAGTTGATAAATCCGAGACTCATTGCGCTTATGCGCATACATTTGGGTCAAAGCATTCCACAGGCCATGAACAGAAGAGTGATACATGAACATATGATAAATACGAGGCTCCATTGAATTGAACAACCAGCCCAGGATAGTACAGTTGTCCATATTCCATTGATCAAAGGTGGAATCTGTAGGAGCAGGCTTAGGTGTAGTGCCAAGAAGTCAACTGGACTTGCCCTTAACACCAAGGAAAAGGCGAATGGAATGAGACCAAGTGGCAAAATTTTGCCCATCCATGAGAACAGTGGTAACCCTTTGCGCAGGGGAATGTGGAGTCAGGGACATAGAAAGATCTGAACGCACATGTGAACCGGTAAGAGACTGATCAGTACCCTTATCCTTTCCAGTATTGGTCATTGTAGCAGAATCAAGAAACCCAATAAACGATCAACTAGGCGCAGAAGAGAACCAGAGGATGTAAAAGGCTGCTGGAAAGAGAAACTGCAGCAATCAGAGGCTACCAGAGTATCACAGGCAGCCCAAGAGAAGAGAGAGAGCGCACAAAAAGGGCTCTAAACCATCACAAGGCCCACGAACAGGGGAAGACGCAGCGCAAGGGTTAGCCTAAGCTAACCAAATAGAGGAGCTGAGAGCCTGGAGGGGTCGCCGAGAGTGGAGAGGGAGCTGGGGGGGGCCTGGCGAAGGTGTTAGAGGTGAATGGGGGTGGTGGTGCAGGCCGCTGGTGGTGGTGGTGTTGCGACGCAAGAGGGGGGCTGGTGGTTTGGTGGTGCGACTAGAAGAGGTGTTAGGGTTAGTCTCTTTTTGGCTCTGATACCAAGAAGAAATCTATTTTTCTTATTATTCAATGTAAGTATACGGAGTATATATACAACTATGAGAAGAAAACAAATAAAGGAAAACAAATAAAGGAAATAACGGATAAGAACAAATCAATCTATTCCTAAACTAACGCGATCCATAAATTACGGGAATTATAATCCGAATATTTCAACATGGAACCTTATGTGTGTCCTCCTTTAGTATCCTCTAGTTGTTTTCACATATGGGGTCCATGTCATATAGTTTACAGACTTGGCCCCTTTACAGTGTTAAGTCTTCCATATGACCTCACAGTTTGTTTTTCAATCAACTTTCGGAATTTATACCGAACAAAGTACAATTTTTCTCTACCTAAAGGGGTAAACAACTGAAGAATGAGACAAAAAAACTATTGTGAAACAAGATATACTCACCACTAACTTATGCAGTTCCTGTGATCAACCTCTCTGTTTGATCTAATTTTTTAACCTTAATAATGCCAAAGAGAACTTGGAAGCCAAAAAATGCACAGAAAGTGTATGCAGCCATAGCAGGCATCTGCAAAAGCAACATTTGGATAAATTAGAAACTACAAAGGACAAAAGCCAAAACACAATCATTACAAACAATCAATTGAATGGACAACATACTCGGATGGAATTGAGGTACAAAATTGTTGCAAGGTTTATTAAGCTTCCAGCAGCTACTGCCTGTTGATTAACAACGAAAATTCAATAATGGGGTACAATCCTCACCTGTTGTATAGCGGAGTTTATCTTATAAGTATGCAAAAGTAACCAAATAACATTTTATACACCAAATATAACTACAGATATTTTTATTGGTAGGTATATGTAGGAATTTAAAAGTGTTCTTTTAATGTTGCATCCCAACAAATCATCCCTGAAAATTAATCTGTTATCAACTCAATTGATAAAGTTACTAGTAACAACATATTTTGTGCATACACAGATCAATCAATAATACAAAAATTATCAAGTGCAAAGTAACGCATCTGAATACAGACAAACAGTCACATATGCACAGAAACATGCATGCAAAAAGAGAGAGAGAGCATAGGTATTACATCCTCCCCTGACCCCCACCTCCCCACCCCACCCCAACAACAAGGTTTTAAAAGATACGTGCAGAGTTGTTCTAGTTAAGACACAAGTTCTACGCAATATTGTTGATGAAACCTTATTTGTGCATGGAGGAAATTGTTATGTAAAATGACAAACTATGTGATTGAACAATAATACGATAAATGTTGGAGTTATTTTATAATGTTTTGTATTTTGTTATTTGTTCAAGGACCTTCTTGTAATATTTGTTTCTTTCCTTTCATAGTTAATATAAAAGGTTCTAACTAATGTTAGAACTCTAAGCTTTACACTATCCTTTTATCTTATACTTGACATGGTATTAGAGCTTAGCTCAAAACCCTAACCCTAACCAAACCAACCACCACTCCACCAACACCACAAGCTGCGCCGCAGCCCACACCACCACCACAAGCTGCGCCGCAGCCCAGACCACCACCACAGGCTGCGCCACAACCCACACCACCACCTCAAGCTGCGTCGTAGCCCAGCACACCACCACAGGCTACGCCCAGCTGCCAAACACCACCCTGGCTGCACCGAAGCTTGAGTGACCTTCCATAACCTGCGCCTCATTCCCAAACCCTAGCCGAAAACCCCCAATCCCAACACAGGTCACCCTGGCCTAATCTCCTAGCCCTAAACTTTTTTTTTTCCCTGATCTAATCAAGTCCCACAGGGGCTGATTTTTCAAGACACCATTCCAAGGCGGCTATTTTGATTGGTGATACTTGTATGGTGTAGTGTTGGTCTCTTAATGGACCCTTGAACCATTTTTTTTGTTGATCCTTTCGTACCCATCTCCCTCGTCTTCCTTCATTTTGTGTGGGTTTTCCATTCGGGCCACGGAATCATGACTGACCTTAACAAACCAACGGCTACGGACCCAATGGCTATCACTCATGTTCAGACTGTGGTTACCCCCTTTGGACCCCAACCTCAAAATTACCACCGTTCCATTCAACGGCCAAAATTACTTGAAATGGTCGTGGGGGCGGTCGTGGAAGTCGTTCGGGTGGCCGAGGAGGTGGTACTCGTGCTCACCATACTACTGCTGATCTTGAGACTCCACCGAGTTGTGATACTGCTCCTACATCTGATCAGGGTCCGTAATCTCTTGCCGACCTTGACACTCTCAAGAATTTGATGACCCAGTGTACTTCATCGGTAGCTGCTAGTACCTCATCCTCTTTTGCACAATCAGGTAACATAGTCACTCCTGCAAGAGCCTTTCTTTCTCTATCATCATCTCATTGGATTATAGATTCAGGTGCCTCTGATCATATGTCTCGTTCTTCTGATTCTCTTTGTGATTATAAGCCTTGTTCAGGTCAGGACAAAGTTAGAATTGCCGATGGTACATTTTCCTCCGTCTCGGGGAAAGGTCTTATTCGTGTCACTCCCTCTTTATCTCTGACTTCTGTTTTACATGTCCCTAGTTTCTCTCATAATCTCTTATCTTTGAGTCGTATTACTCGGGACTTGAATTGTTCTGTAACCTTTTTTCCCTCTCATTGTGTCTTTCAAGATCTTATTACAAAGAGGGTGATTGGCAGTGGTAGAGAAACACAAGGGCTCTACATTTTGGAAGAGGGAGACAAGAATTTGGATGAGGGAGAAAAGCTTGCTACTAATACCGTGGTTTTGAAAAATAATACGGAAGATTTAGTGCTTTGGCATAGGAGATTAGGTCATCCCTCTTTGTCTTCACTTAAATTTATGTTTCCTTCTCTTGTTGGTAATACTAGTAGTCCAAACTCTAATATTTTTTGTGATGCTTGTGAACTTGGGAAACATTTTCGAGCTTCCTATGCTCCCAGTAATATTAAAAGTTCTGTTCCTTTTGCATTAATACATTCTGACGTTTGGGGTCCTTCTCGGACTATGTCCTTGAAAGGTCATAGATGGTTTGTGTCTTTTATTGATGACTATTCCCGTACCACGTGGTTGTATATGATGAAAGAAAAATGAGAAGGTTTTTCCATTTTTCAAAATTTTTACAAAATGGTAAGTACCCAGTTCGGAGCAGTAGTAAAGGTCTTAAGGTCTGATAATGGGGGTGAGTATATTGATTTGGGTCTAGGTAAGTATTTCGATTTCCATGGGATTATCCATCAAACTTCTTGCACCAATACTCCACAACAAAATGGAGTGGCTGAGCGTAAGAATCGTCACCTTCTTGATGTTGCCCGGTCTTTACTCTTCCAAGTTCAAGCTCCTTGAGTGTGTTGGGGTGAGGCGGTGTTAACCGCAGCTTACCTTATCAACCGTCTCCCTACTTGTGTGTTAGATAAGTGAACACCTCTGCAGGTGCTATCTCACTCTTCTCTACCCTCATCCATTCCCTCTCGCGTCTTTGGGTGTGTTTGCTTTGTTCATAACCATAGCCCTACCTGTGACAAATTAGATCCTCGTGCCATTAAATATGTGTTTATGGGTTACTCCCCCACTCGAAAGGGCTACAAGTGTTACCATCCCCCGTCTAGGAAATGATTTGTCACCATGGATGTCACATTTCATGAGTCTACTTCTTACTTTCTTGACTCTTCGGTATCTCTTCAGGGGGAGACGAGGTGTGAAGAGATACCATTTCTGCCTACAATGATTGAGGTCGAGAGAGTTGAGACAAAAAAGCTCGAAGTAGGGAGAGAAAGTGAGGAAAGTGAGAGGGAGCCTAAAGTAGAAGAGGAGACTGAGAGGCAAGGGGAGAATGAGTTGAGAGTTTATTCTAGGGGAACATGAAGTAAAAGAAAAATCAGAGAGCCTCCAGAAGTTAATCCGACGCCTGCTCCTTCACTACCACTGTCCCTCTCTCCAAGTGATGAAGATTCAGGTAATCTTTCTGATACTCCCTCTCTTAACTTAGATGATTTAGATGCTCCCATTGTTGTTCGAAAGGGTGTTCGATCATGTACTCAATATCCTATATCTAACTTTGTGTCTTATTCTCACCTTTTTCCTTCCTATAAAGCCTTCCTTTCAAAAATTTCCTCTGTTAGTGTTCCCAACCATGTACAGGAAGCTCTTGTTGACCACACATGGAAACATGCCACGATCGAGGAGATGAAAGCTCTTCGGAAGACTGGTACTTGGGAGTTCACCATGTTACCTAAAGGAAAGAGGACTGTGAGGCGCAAGTGGGTGTACACTGTGAAGCATTGGGCTGATGGTTCAATTGAGAGGTATAAAGCTCGATTAGTGGCAAAAGGGTTCACTCAGACCTACGGGGTTGATTATGACGAGACCTTTGCTCCTGTCGCGAAGATGAACTCAATTAGAATCCTCCTTTCCTTAGCACCTAATCAGGATTGGCCACTTCACCAGTTTGATGTGAAGAATGCCTTCTTGCATGGTGATTTAGGAAGAAGAGGTTTACATGGATATTCCTCCAGGTTTTGAGGATTCCAAGACAGATAGGAAGGTGTGTAGGCTTAAAAAATCATTGTATGGCCTCAAACAGTCCCGTAGAGCCTGGTTTGAGAGATTCACACAGGCTATGCTTCGATTTGGATACAGACAGAGTCATGCGGATCACACGTTGTTCATCAAACACTCACCACAGGGTAAGACCACTGCTCTTATTGTCTATGTTGATGATATCGTGTTGACAGGAGATGACCTGAAGGAAATGGACAAATTGAAGAAGCAGTTAGCTACCGAGTTTGAGATTAAGGACTTGGGTGCCTTGAAGTTCTTTCTTGGGATCGAGCTTGCTCGGTCTAAACATGGGATTTTTATTTCCCAAAGGAAGTATGTTCTTGACTTGTTGAAGGAAACAGGGATGCTTGGTAGCAAAGCTTGTGACACTCCTATGGAACAAAATCAGAAACTTGGTGATGATAGTAGTGGGGAACTAGTGGACAGGGGGAGTTATCAGAGACTCGTTGGCAAGCTCATTTATCTGTCTCATACTCGTCCAGATATTGCTTTTGCGGTTAGTTACGTCAGTCAGTTCATGCATTCCCCACGAGAGTCACATCAAGATGTTGTTCTCCGAATTCTGCGGTATTTGAAGTCTGCTCCTGGAAAAGGCTTGCACTTTGGGAGACATGACCACCTAAGGGTGGAAGCATACACTGATGCAGATTGGGCTGGTTCTATTAGAGATAGGAGGTCCACCTCTGGGTACTGCACGTTCGTAGGAGATAATCTTGTTACCTGGAGGAGCAAGAAGCCGAATGTAGTAGCCAGGTCTAGTGCGGAAGCCGAGTTCAGGGCTATGGCCCAAGGTATTTGTGAGTTGTTGTGGATCAAGTCTTTGCTGAAAGACTTGAAGTTTGAATCGACAGATCCTATGAAGCCATATTGTGACAACAAAGCGACCATCAGTATAGCTCATAATCCTGTTCAACACGATAGAACAAAGCATGTGGAGATTGATCGACACTTCATCAAAGAAAATATCAGTTGTGGTACTATTTGTGTTCCCTTTGTAAAGTCTTGCGATCAA
Source organism: Hydrangea macrophylla (assembly GCA_033977485.1). Classification (NCBI taxonomy): domain Eukaryota; kingdom Viridiplantae; phylum Streptophyta; class Magnoliopsida; order Cornales; family Hydrangeaceae; genus Hydrangea; species Hydrangea macrophylla. The sequence goes on from CM066984.1 coordinate 41,171,686, forward strand.
GTTGCTGATGCTCTTACTAAAGCCGTTGGAAGTCGTCCGTTTCATACTATTCTAGACAAGCCGGGAATGAGAGATATTTTTGTACCAACTTGAGGGGGAGTGTTGGAGTTATTTTATTATGTTTTGTATTTTGTTATTTGTTCAAGGACCTTCTTGTAATATTTGTTTCTTTCCTTTCATAGTTAATATAAAAGGTTCTAAATAATGTTAGAACTCTAAGCTTTTCACTATCCTTTTATCTTATACTTGACAATAAACTCTTTGAATCTTGAATATCTAGCAATGCTGCCATAAATCTTGCAGATAAGAAGTTTAGCTTCACCCAGGATCTAGACATTCTTTTAAATAAATTGTAGAAAATTTAATATTTGTTAAGAATCAGAGATTGAGAAGTTGATGTCACTGTGATTTGTAATTTGACCAGATCATAATCCAGCTAAACTCACACTTCCTATTGTCTTTTGAACAGTTGCAACACGCTGGAAAGCCCTTTCAGACTCCAAAGCTCGAACTCGAAGCTTCAGATCACCTTGCTCCTGTTAAATAGAATCAAGTGCAGCATTGACCTTCAATCCATATGCACATAACTGATAAAGAAAAATAACCATTAAAAACACTCAGATAATACGGACAGTGCCAGATAACTACCAATCGTTGAATAACTTCAGCAAGTCTTTCAACTCTATCAGCCTGTCTAAATATGTTGTAGAATGCACGGGACTGCCTATCCCATCTGTTTCTGAAGTCCTGAAACATTTAGAGCCTGTTTAGGTTAGCTTTTAAAATAGTCAATTTCTGAAATAAGAAAAAGCTATTTTTTAACTCTAAAAAAGAAATTAGATTTCTCCAAAAGCTGTGAATAGGCCAATCCAACGGTTAGCTTTTTTAATCAATCACTTATAAGTGATTGCTAACCCTGAAAAAGCAACCCCAAACAGCTTTTATTGATTACTGAAGAAGATTGAATCATATAGTCGCATCGCTCAAAATCAAACAGATACATAGGGTTAACGAAGTTTGCCTTTATTACAACTTCAACACCAGCTTCACGGAACCTTAGCAATTCCAGTGCATAGCTACATAGTCAGACATGCAACACATATAAGAGCTACAAAAAAGATAACTAGCCACTTTTAGAGGTTAAATAAATGAGACATTTTGGAAAAAATTATATATGCACTCACGGTTTAGCAATCTCAGTAATATCAAATCGAGGGTCAAGGCCCTTCCCAATTCCATCCAACACTGCCCAGTCGATACCACATTATTCCTATAATAGCGATAATAATAAATATAACCAGTGGACTATAATGCTAAGTAAGAATACCTGAAAATGCTCTAACAACGAAAGTAAATGTGGCAGGAAATCGGAAGGGTTGATCTGCGGCAATGGCTAATAAATCTTCCCCTGGTAAGTGAAAGCAGCACGGTAATGACTAGCAAGAATCTATCTTCAACCATGACCAGGTGAGTAAGGGTAACAGATGCAAGCATTCCAAATCAAAGTTAAAGTTGCACTATTGGAAATACCCTGACTAGGAAGGCACTCTTTTTTTCTTTTTTCTTTTTCCCTATTTTTTTTGTAACAGCATAGGAACTGGAGAATAAAAAAAGGTCTTAATATTGAAATATCCGCTACTAGATTTACAGCAGAGAGTTGTCTATAATAGACTTGAAGACGAACATAAGGTAACAGTTCTTTGTTGCATGGACACTTCTTTATTCTTTTTTTTACTAGTCTCAATACTCCACACTCGGACATGGGTACAGCCGTACAGGATGTGTCCCACACTTCTAGGTGAACAGATGCCAAGAAGCATGTTAGCGACTTGTACAATAGTATAATTGGATATGGGTACACCATACATGAATCATGTTCCTCAATTGTGCACTATCTAAGTCTTATAGCTTGACTAAAACCACACACTACCAAAAGGAAATATTGCGTTGTATACAAATAAAAGATATCCATTGCACATGATCCCTAATTTCTCGTAGCTGAGCATCTCATAAAAAATCTACAAAAAAGTTAGTGAAATTTCACTATTTTGCTATTTTTTCTCTAAAAAAATTATATGCATTAGGCTAACATAAATATCTACATTGGGAAATAATTTATAAAATATTGCCTGGATAATATAATAAAAAGTGAAAAATGTAGCCACTTTCTGTAGATGAAAAAAACCCAAACATCAACCTCAATAAAAATACAATTTGCTGGAAGAGAACTTGTCATGTTGGGAAAGAAACTTAAGTTCTTCAAGAAAATGAAGATGCAGTTAACTTCTAATTTTTAGATTTTGCATAAGCCAGACAATACTCTCTCGGCCAAGTACGGTACTATCATGAGACAACTCGCAAGACAGTGACGATGCAGGGGGACAAGTTAGTAATCTCACATTACAGGAGCAGATGACATTGTGATACTAAGTTTTTGAAATATGTTATATTCTTGTCTTGAAGCCTAACAGCCAGCAAAAGTTTGACGACTTGATAGCGCTAGAGTCTGAACCATGCGTCCTATTCAGATGCATGTTTTTTATGAATAAAACAAATTTCACAGGGGCATAAACATTTTAAATCTCAGTTTCCTCGTCGAACAAATACAACATTTCAGGAGTTAAATCAACTCAAGAGCCTATTACAAACATATAACAGACAGAAAGTAGAACAAGCCAATTACCTATCGCGGCTAACCGCTGCTTCTTTTTCTCTATTTTTTCCTCTTTGCTCAATGGCTTTTTAAATCCAAGTTCTGTTGTCGCCACCTCTCTCTCTTTTCTTTGTGCTACAAGGCGCTCTTCAAAGCTGCAAAAAAATTTATTTAAGTCATGAAAATGTTTTAAATGTGAAAATTCTTGAAGTAGCAGATCTCATCCCCAGCTAATTCTTTTCTTCACTTAAAGCAACCTATAGGTCTATCATTTTTACTTTAGATTAGATTCAGTAAGCAACCGAATTGGCTTGAATTATCAACATAGACAAGGTGTTGAGAATAATATCCCAACGACAACCTAATTTCGTTATATAGTGTGCAGCTCTTTCCAGATGGCGTCTAACCTTTTTCTGGAAATAAGAAGTGACTTCTAATACTGGACAAAATCCAACTACATCACGAACTAAAAACCAATCAACATAATTCGTTAATAGTTTAACAACCCACCAAACACAACTCTTAGCAAATAATATAACATGAATTGCAGAAATGCAAGACAACGTCAGTGTTATTTTAATCTTTCTACCCTTTGAACGTCATAGAAATTGACTGAATGATGGAAAAGAAGCGACTTTTTCCCATTAGGTTAAGCACCCCCAAAACCAGAGTGATAGGTAGGCCATTGAAACACGAAGGCTCTTAATGGTTTGTGGATTCTGGGAAGGAAAAGAAAAAGGAAAGGAAAACAAGAAGGAAAATTTGTTACCTTTTGTTTTCCTCCACGCTTAAATAACATCAAATTTTTATAATAAAAAAAAACTACAATTGTAACTTAAGACAAAAGCAAAAGTGGATCACAAAATCTAAAGTTATTTATTTACTTATTACTATACTTTTCTTTTCTTCCTATTTTCCTCACTATTTATATTATTAACCAAAGGAAAGTGTTTTCCTTTCCTTTCCCTCACTAAATCCATTAACCAAATAGAGCCAAAGGAAGAAGAAGCAGGGAAAAGGCGGAAATGTAGGAAACAGGGGGCATTTTTTGACTCAGTGAGCACCTATTAAGGAAGAACTGCGCTGTTCGTTTGACTGCTGTCATATCTCCAGTAGGCACAAGAACACCCATTTGAATCATGGCTTGAACAACCTACATGACAGATTTTTAATCATCACGTAGACTGCATTAATAATCAAACCACCACGGTCGTTATGGAAACATAGTGGCAATACGAGATAAATTTGCATGTAATTGCCACAAATTGAAGGAAGAAATCACCCTATCTGGATCCTTCTCATAAACTCCATAAAATGTTTCAAGCAAGCCCTCTCTGATGTTCGGACTAATACTGCAATAAGCCATGGAAGAGTGCTCATTGTAGAGAAAAACACCCTAAATTTTGAATGTAACAGTAAAAAAGATTTAGTTGGGATGTTAGGCACTGAAATAATAAGTACCTTCCCATCATTCCAAAATCATAGAAGATCAGCCTTCCACCATTAAAGTCATCCACGGCAATATTTCCAGGATGCTGCAGAAAGATATCAACATTTTGGTTATCTCTGCAACAGTTTTTTGGTTTGGATTGAACAGGTTATAGATAGTGTCGGTACAGGGTATAAGGAATTTTCATTATGGGGGTAGGGTTAGGTAGTGGTGGGTTTGCCTAGCTCTAATACCATGTTGACAAACAAATTAGGTCAAACTTAGGGCAGACAAATGTGTCAAACCCTAATATATATTATTAAAATAAGAGGAAAAGGAAATATTACAAGCAATTCCTTAGACTAACAAGAAATTAAAGTAAGCTCTATCTAACATGTTTCCGTCGAGATAATCCTATGGATGTGTATTTGTCATATGAACAATCATCTTATTTTGGAGATGGCTTATTAGCTTACTATGTGCTTATCTGTGACTTGTGTATTCTATGAAGTGTTTAATCCTCGTGTATTTTCAATTTGAACTACATATTCTTAATGTAACTACATATATAGACATCTCAAAGGTCCAATTAATCACTTATTAGCTTTATACGTGCATAGAGTTAAGATTGTAAGTTATGTTTCCCCAGTTTCTCAATGTTTCCAATTTTTTCCGATGTTTCCACATGTTTCCAAAACGTTTCCATATCTGGGTGCACCAAAACAATAGACCAGAACGAAATTTTGATCCTTGACTCTATGTAAGGGAACATATTTAAATTTTAAAAGTACATTCTCCCATTTCAAAAGTAATAGTTCAACAAGTCCAACACGAGTAGGCCTAGTAAAGTTCCAAAAAAAAAATTTAAATAAATAACCACAAGAGTACATGCATAACTAAGCGAAAATACATTTCAAAAAATAAAACCCACATACGGGGTCTTCCAAATCCAACTTCAGAAGCCGATTAAATCAGAGCCTTTCTTTTATCACTCACCAGAAAATTAGTGGGGGTGGTTTATAAGGACGACAGCCCGTAGGAACCACAGTATAAAATGTACTATCATCACCATGTTCATGAACTGAGATGTGGTGTACGTGAATTGCCACCAAGGCATAAATGCAAGAACCTAAAATGCATGAGCCACCAAGGCTATCTAATACATAACCCAAATCACAAAAAACTCACTCTCAACGCCGCGTTGTGGGCCACTTGGATTTAAACTATAGCATACCAACCCATGGCTAGCTAGGCCAAGGTTGGAATTCCCATAAATCGTCACTCATACCCACATCCGGAATTTTTATCTACTCCATCTTTTTACCCCAACATAAGAGGCTTCCAACAACTCTCAATCTTTTAAGATATAAATAGCCGTAAGGCACATGCTGTGCATGCTATGCTGAACAATGCATAACATTTAAACTCTAGCACATAAGTTCTAGCATGACATCATATATTCGGGACATATAGACATGGTTTCATATATACACTACTCTCTTTTTATTTGTTCGTGGTCTGCTTCTAAAATCAAGAAATCAAAATTTTATTTAATCTATATTTTATTATTATAATACGGAATCCTAGAGGACACATGGCAATCTCTCCATCATTTCATTTGTAAACCCTCCATTTCCCCCTTCCTCTCTCTATCTCGGTGAGTTTGTGTGTTATTGCTTCTGTTGGAATGTCCCACATCGCCCATTTATGGCCCCTCTGTGCTGTTTATAAGGCTTTAGTTCCCCTCTCCTTAACACCTGGGTTTTAAGGATTTGAATGGATTGGGCCTTACAAGAGCTTCATCAACGGCTGGTTTTGGAAAACACATTTAATAAATCAGCTTTAATGCCCCTTCACCCTGCCTAATCTCAAGAGCAGTTATTATGATATGTCATCTTAAAGTGACGGTTACAAAGGAAATGGAGAGACATTATCGCCAACTATAATGCAAATTACATTAATCAGCCAAAGGTTACGTAAATGGTGTTGGTTACATATATATATATATATATATGTGTGTGTGTGTGTGTGTGTACAAAAAATACAAACTTCATCCATGTACAATCGCTCACCTAACCTTAAGGGTGCCGGTTGGATTTGATAGGTGGAGTGTGTGATCCAAGGAACTCAATTAATTTATACGTCTGTTTATTGTTTTTGTGTCTTATTTTTTGTTGCAATGGCTGTTTTGTAATTTGTTTGTTGTTTTAAGTCTAAATTCTTTTAAATAGACGTAAGGTACGAAAAAAAGGTAAAGCGAATGGTTTTTAATTTTTTTTTTCTTTTTTTTCCTAGACTTTGATTATATTAATTATTTTTCCTCCAACTCTTCATCTCTCTAAAAATCAGTTTTTTTAGTGACATTAATTGAAAAAAGAAATCATTTATATCTTTGTAGTCTTTATACAATAATGGTTGGATTTTCTAACTCCATTACTTATACACATACATATATGCACCTACATATAAACATACTACCACCAGAACCGTACGATCATGGTAGGATTTTCTACCACCATTGATTTGCCAACTTTTTTCCTTTAAAATTTTTCTTTTCCAGTAACTATCAAAATATCATACTAACACTAGAAAATTTTGATTAAACATGTTTCCCGTGCATTGCACAGGTCAAGTGCGAGTATAATAAAATTCCGAAATTTTTTTTTCCTCGGCGTTCACTTAGTGTAGTAATCATAACTAAATAAAAATCATCCTGCCTTCGGGAAAAGAAAAAATTCAACTTTTACTCGTATCCCTACCATCAAGTCACCCTCACACCACCCGTGACAAGATCACTTTTCCACTACCTCTAGCCAAGGGCACCATAACTCCACCACAATAATAGATGCTATGATACAAGCATTAAAGTTACCACCACCAACATACTTATTATAACAAAACTATGCACATCATCTTCTCCAAACCACTGCCACCCACCCTTACCGACCCTGCCGCTAAAAAAATTGCTACATTGCCTAGCACGACCACAAATGCTGCTCCGTCATATTCACTACCTACCAGTTTTTCTGCATCCCAGCACCTTCATGGCCACTCCACCACTCCCTCTACTACATAGGACAATTCAACGTCAATGATTTCCGACCCAACCAGTGGGCCTAATTCGTTGTGTTATCCATTTGGTTTGGAGATAAGAAAATGGATCAACCAATCACAAGATTGTTAACTTGATGAGTCAGTTTATGCATCAGCCTAGCCATCTTCATCTAGCAACTGTGAAACGGACCCTTCGCTATTTACTTGGTACACCAAGGCGTGGCTTATTTTACACAGCTGGTTCTTCCCTTCAACTTTCAGCTTATAGTGATGCTGACTGGGCAGGGTGTCCAGATTCCCATCGATCCACCACCGGCTGGTGTATGTATCTTGATGATGCCCTTGTAGCACGGAAGTGCAAGAAACAAGAAAGAGTTTCGAAATCCTCCACTGAAGCTGAATATCGAGCCATGTCTTCAGCTTATAGTGATGCTGACTGGGCAGGGTGTCCAGATTCCCATCGATCCACCACCGGCTGGTGTATGTATCTTCATGATGCCCTTGTAGCACGGAAGTGCAAGAAACAAGAAAGAGTTTCGAAATCCTCCACTGAAGCTGAATATCGAGCCATGTCTTCTGCTTGCTCCGAAATCATTTGGCTTCGTCATCTCCTATCTAAACTAGGCTTCCCTATGCAAACTCCTACCCCTCTACAAGCTGATAACACAAGTGGCATATGGAAAATCACATTCTAGCTGTAAAATATTACAGCTGATTCACATCCCATATATAGAAGATTGAAGTATCATAGGATTGCTTGTAATCAGGAAATTAGTTCAACTTCTACATACCCAATTTTAGGGATATCTTGTTTGTAAATATTCCCTGTGTAGAGTATACGAAGGATGTCATCCAACAACAAATACATCGGAGTTTTTTACAGAAAATATCTCTATCTTATTTGCGCTGTCATTTTCTAACATTGATGTATTAATATAATGTACTGCTATGAACTCTCCTTCACTTTCAAGTTTCAACATACAAATATATCCTATCAGACATCCCTAGCAACTCGGTAATTTATAGAACTAAAAACCAAAAAGATCATAAACAGAACTCACAGGGTCGGCATGGAAAAAGCCATGAGACAGGATCTGTTCCAGATATGACTCGACAGTATACCGGCTCAACCTGGAGCACATAACACCATTACTAAATCAAATTTGGGTCATGGAGAAAATGTAAAACTAAAACATATTTCAAACAAAAGGATTAAGAACTGAAGCAACATATCACACTTAAATCAATGAGGCAAATAGCAGACCACTACATTTACCTTTGCCGATCAACACCCAACTGGTCTAAAGCTTGTATTCTATTTATTTTGATCCCTGGAACGTATTCCATTGTCAGAACCTACGGACCAAAAAGTAGACCTATTCAAACAATAGTGACAATAAAAATAACCTGACATTGTGAATGTCATATTTCATCATTACTGAAAAGTTAAACCTGTGGAGTGGTGTATTCCCAATATATTGCTGGGACCTTTACATAATCCATTCCTTTGAAGTTACTTGCAAATAGTTCAGCATTAGCAGCTTCCTTGGTGTAATCTATCTCCTGAAAAGTAACTAGCATCTATTATCTTCCAATTAACACCACTCTAGCCAGGGAATGGTGCAATACGGACAATAAGTAAAAGAAGCTTGAAAAGAATTTGCATGTTAAATCATGTAGCCATCAAAATCTGCAAGAAGATAGTTGAGAATAATTATATTGACATAATTCAGAATGTGGTTATTCATCCATATTTTCCATGGCAGTGTGATGGCACTTACCATTGATCAGGCAATCTTACTATCACCTGCTTTTCTTTTCTTTCTTTCTTTTTAATTTCCTTTTTTCAACAAGGAAATTTCAATTCAACTAGAAACCAAGAAATAAACAAATATGCAGAATAGATTATGCAAATGGGTCACCTACAGGTGGCTTCCTAAAAGTCCCAAGCTAGGAAGCACCAATGCGGATGCGGGGACCCGAGGATGGGGACGCGAGTGCGGAGAGTTCGGCAATTTCCCCAAAATCACTAGTGCACGTGCAGCAGGGGTACTTGAGCAAAAAAATAAAAATAAATTTATATAACATTTATTTAGTAGTGTATACAAACTATTTTACCGGTTGTGGCGGATCACTTTTCGGTTTCTCGGGACGAGTATACTCAGTTCCTACAGTTCCAGGCATTTCAGCAGGTATCTTCTCCTAGTACCTGTCTTGTTCAGAAAGATACATCCACTGCTTGTTTCACCTCTCGTTCTGCTCCTTGGGTAATTGATTCTGGAGCTACTGATCATCTCACAGGTATATCGACCCTGTTTTCATCTCTTGAAAAATCATACTCATTGCCCCCGGTTACATTAGCTGATGGTTCCTCTATTCCTGTTGAAGGAATAGGGACTGTCTCATTGTCTTCATCCTTATCCTTATCTTCTGTTTTTTACATACCCCGGTCTCCTTATAATTTAATTTCTATTAGCAAATTGACAAAAGAATCTTAATGCTTGTGTCTCTTTTTTTCCTGATTCTGTTCTTATTCAGGATTTGACGACTCGGAAGATGATTGGCGTAGGGCATGAATCCAATGGTCTCTACTATTTTGATGTTTCATCTCCACCACCCACTTCTCCCACTGCTTGTCCTGCTACAGTGTCTCCTCACCAGATTCATTGCCACCTTGGGCATCCTTCCTTGGCCAACTTGAAGTTGCTAGTACCCAGTTTGAGTCATTTGTCTGTTTTAGAGTGTGAGTCGTGTCAATTGGGGAAGCATCACCGTGTCCAATTTGCTTCCCGAGTCAATAAAAGAGTGTCTTGTCCATTTCAATTAGTACATTCAGATGTTTGGGGCCCACACCGTATAACCTCTATTAAGGGGTATCGATGCTTTGTTAGCTTTGTTGATGATTTCTCCAGAATAACGTGGATTTATTTAATGAAAGATCGTTCAGAGTTATTTTCAATATTTTGTGCATTTTGTAATGAAGTTAAAACTCAATTTAATGTTCTTATACAGATTCTTCGTAGTGATAATGCAGAGGAATATTTCTCTCATCCTTTCACCACCTACATGAACAAATGTGGGATGCTCCACCAATCATCGTGTATGCACACACCTCAACAAATGGTGTTGCTGAAAGAAAAAATCGTCACTTGTTAGAAGTCACCCACACTTTGTTGTTTGAAATGAGGGTTCCAAAATGTTACTGGGGGGATGCAGTTCTTACAGCCTGTCATTTAATTAATCATATGCCCTCTTCTGTTCTAGATGGGTGCACTCCTCATGCTACATTATTTCCGACCGAGTCTCTGTTTTCAGTTAGTCCACGTGTTTTTGGATATGTTTGTTTTGTCCATCAGCTTACCCCGGGCACTAACAAGTTAGACCCACGTGCTATTAAATGTGTTTTCTTAGGGTATTCTCGCGTTCAGAAAGGCTATCGTTGTTATAGCTCTACCCTGCGTCAGCTGACGTTACCTTTTTTGAGTCCACTCCATACTATTCAGAGTCCCATTCTATGAGTGATCCTGATTTCATGCTTCCCTTACCTCTTGCATTACCTCCTGCATCCCCTGTCCTTCCTACCCCAGAGGTTTCCTCCCGCCCAGATCACCTACACTTGCAGACATGCACTCATCGTCATCGGACTGTTCCGGATTCTGCTAGTCCGCCAACCGCCAACTGCCTCCGCGACTTTAGATCCGCCTCCATCAGAATCTGACCTTCCCATTGCTCTTCGTAAGGGTAAGTGCTCTTGTACTTCTCATCCTATTTCCAACTTCATCTCTTATAATCGTCTATCTACTGTTTTTTCTTCGTTTGTTACCTCTTTGTCTTCTGTGTCGATTCCTAACACTGTTGCAGAGGCTCTTACCCACTCCGAATGGAGACAGGCAATAGAAGATGAGATGTCTGCCTTACGAGATATTGGTACTTGGGACTTAGTTCCTCTTCCTCCGGGCAAGACAGTAGTGGGATGCCGTTGGGTTATACTATTAAAGTGCACCCTGACAGCACGATAGATCGCCTGAAAGCCCGCCTTGTTGCCAAGGGCTATACGCAGGTTTATGGCCTTGACTATTCCGAGACGTTCTCTCCTGTGGCTAAGATCACCTCTGTTCGTCTCCTCATTTCTCTTGCAGCCATATTTCACTACCCTTAAGAATGCCTTCCTTAATGGCACTTTGTTGGAAGAGGTATATATGGAGCAACCACCTGGGTTTGTTGCTCAGGGGGAGTCGCATATGGTATATAGATTAAGAAAATCTTTGTATGGCCTGAAACAGTCTCCTCGTGCTTGGTTTGGTAGGTTCAGTGATGTAGTTGCTGAATTGGACTCCAGAGATGTGGTGTTGATCATCCAGTCTTCTATCAACATACTAAAGCAAGTAAAATCTTCTTGCTTGTGTATGTTGATCACATTGTTATTATCGGAGATGATTCCAAGGGTATTTTGGAGTTGAAGTTATTTCTGCAAAATAAATTTCAAACCAAGGACCTCAGGCAACTTAGATATTTCTTGGGTATTGAGGCTGCTAGGTCAAGTGAAGGGATTTGCTTATCTCAAAGGAAGTATGTACTTGATATCCTATCAGAATCAGGGATGTTAGGATCCAAACCTATGGAGTCTCCTATGGATCCTAACACCAAGTTACTATCAGATCATGGGGAGTTATTGGAGGATCCGGAGCAGTACAGACGTCTGGTTGGTAAGCTTAATTATCTTACTGTTACTAGACCCGACATTGCCTTTTCGGTGAGTGTCATTAGCCACTTCATGAGTTCTCCTCGTACCACACATTGGGAGGCAGTGATGCGTATTTTGAAGTATCTCAAAGGAGCTCCAGGTCGTGGTTTATTGTACCAGGATCGAGGTTATATACGGATTGAGAGCTACAGTGATGCTGATTGGGTAGGATCTCCTGGTGATAGGAGATCCACTACAAGATACTGTGTTTTGGTTGGTGGTAATCTTGTGTCCTGGAAGAGCAAGAAGCAGACAGTAGTTGCTAGGTCGAGTGCTGAGTCTGAATATAGGGCTATGGCACATACTACGTGTGAATTAGTGTGGATGAAGCATCTACTAGAAGAGCTTGGGTTTACTCAGTCTTGTCCTATGAATTTACTTTGTGACAATCAAGCTGCCGTTCATATAGCCTCCAATCCAGTATTTCATGAAAGGACAAAACACATCGAGGTTGATTGTCATTTTGTTCGGGAAAAGCTTCTAGAGAAAGTAATCAATACCGTTCCGTGAAATCCGCGGATCAGTTAGCCGATTTGTTCACAAAAGCATTAGTTGGAACTCGGGTTAAATATATATGTGACAAGCTTGGTGCATATGATATGTATGCTCCAGCTTGAGGGGGAGTGTTAGAGGATAATATTGTAAAAAGTGTAATGTTATAGTGTCCCACATTGGTTAGATTGTAAAAGTGTAGCTTGTAACTAAGCCTATATATATTAGGCTCTTGTAATCATTTTTTAATCAATCAAATATATTATTTCTCCACTTTTACAGGAAGTATGTTAGTGATCTTCTAAGTGAGACTTGCATGCTTGGAAGTAGAGTATGTGATACCCCTATTGAGTTCAACCAAAAACTAAGTGATGACAGCAATAGAGCAATGGTTGACAGGGGGAGATATCATAGACTTGTTGGAAAGCTCATTTATCTCTCTCATACACATCTTGATATTGCCTTTGCTGTAAGTGTAGTGAGTCAGTTCATGTATGCACCTCGAGAGTCACATATGGACGCAGTTTACAGGATCCTGAGGTATCTTAAGTTTGCTCCTGGTAAAGGATTATACTTCGGGAAATATGACCATCTCAGAGTTGAGGCATACACAGATGCTGATTGGGCAGGTTCGGTGTAGACAGACGGTCTACGTCGGGTTACTGCACATTTGTGGGAGGCCACTTGATTAGTTGGAGGAGTAAGAAACAAAATGTGGTAGCTAGATCGAGTGCTGAAGCTGAATTTAGAACCATATCTCAAGATATATGTGAACTTCTATGGGTTAAGTTGTACTGTGATAGTAAGGCCGCTATTAGTATTGCACACAATCCGGTACAACATGACAGGACTAAACATATTGTGATTGACAGGCATTTTTTTAAAGAGAATCTGAATAATGGAAATATATGCACTCTGTTTGTGAAAAGTTGTTATCAACTGGCGGATATTCTCACTAAACGAGTTGGTTCTAGACAGTTTCATGATGTGTTGAGCAAGCTGGGATTAAGGGATATCTTTGTACCAGCTTGAGGGGGAGTGTTAGATATTAGCTTTTATTTTATTTTATAAGAGTCAAGGACATTATTGTAATTATATGTTTTTGCTCTCTTAATAATATATATACATGGGTTAATCTGTTGATTAACCTAAGCTTTGACAAAATAACTTGTTAACAAAATCATCAGTTATATATTCTCGACCATTATCTGATCGAATATTACGCACCACAATGTGATATTGAGTTTTAATCATTTGCAGAAAATTTCGAAAGTGATTCAAAACTTCAGATTTTTTCTTCATAAGGTAAACCCAAGTACAACGAGTGTAATCATCAATAAAGGTTACATAATAACAGTGTTGGGACATGGCCGTGACAAGTGAAGGGCCCCATACATCTGAATGAATGAGATCAAAAGCACTAGCCCTATGCATGCGTGGAATATAAGAGGTACCAGTATGTTTAGACAATTCACAAACCACACACTTAAATTGAAAATCCTTGCAAACTTTATTCACTGAAGGAAATAGCCAACACAAATACTGAAAATTAGCATATCCTAGACGAGCATGCTACAAATCTAAAGTTTTAAGGGAAAACGCATATGTATTAGAATCTGGTAGAACAAAATTATGAGAAACAGGTAAAACAGTAGCTTGCAGACTGGAGGAGGACACCCTGGAAGACGAAGGAGCACCGAAGTAGTAGAGACCATCACGCTTATACCCCCTGCCAAAAATCTTCTTCGAAGTCAGGTCCTGTAAGTAGCAACAAGTAGGTAAGAACACAACAACACAATAATTATCTTTGGCAAGACGATGAACAGACAGAAGATTATAGATAAACAGACGAAAGGGTAATATCAGTGGATAAATGGACATCACCCTGACTATGAACAGGAACAGAGGACCCATCAGCAATACGGACCAACTCATCAATAGGAGTAAAAGAGAGACAAAAACAGAAGACGCACCAGTCATATGATTATTAACACCAGAATCCAGGTGGGATGAGCTGACTTACCATGAAGAGCAATGGGTGTACCAGTGGCAATAGCAGTTGTGGGTTCGAAAGAGGATAAGGAAGCACCCAGGCCCAAACGAGACTGTAGCTGGGCAATCTGTGCCTGGAGCTGCCCAAAATTAGGTGCAAGTGAAGGAGTCTCAGCCATAGCACCAGTACGAGGAGAACCTCGCCCATGACCAGCAGCACTTAGCAAATTGCTATTTCATCTCTGGATGAAGGTCAAAACAACGATCAATAGTGTGGCTAGGCTTGCGGCAGTGCTGGCAGAAAAACCAAGAACCAGTGGGATGGGGGCTCGAAGGTGTAGCAAATGCCATCTGATCGGGAACAGACGGAGGACGACCAGGCACAAGAGGTGCAGATATAATGCAACGCCTTCGCTCATCACCATCCATAATCGCAAAAGCCTCAAATAAAGAGGGTAAAGGAACAGTATTGAGGATTTGAGTACTTGGGCTTCATACTCAGGCTTAAGGCCCATCAAAAACTGGTATGTATGACGGCGGTCAATGCGCTTGGCCTCCACAGCACCATCATTAGGAAAATCACTGATAGCCTCATACTGAGCGAGCTCCTCCCAACGAGTCTGGAGATACCCAAAGTAATCAGTAATAGAAAGGCCCAAGGAAGCCTAAGAACCATGCGAGACATCCCGATAGAGCTCAAAAATACGAGAGTCACTGTGAGCATGAGCATACATTTTAGTCAGAGCAGTCCAAAGGTCGAACACAGTACGGTGGTACATGAACATGGTATAAATCCGCTCATCCATGAAATTAAACATCCACCCTAAAATAATACAATGGTCGGTATACCATTCTTCATACTTAGGATCAGATTCACCCGGTGACTTCTCCTTGCCAAGTAACCACCCAATTTTGCGTTTGCCTCCAAGAAGGAGACGAAGAGAATTAGACCAGGCATGAAAAAAATTTCCCGTTAACAAGACACTGGTAACACGGTGAACATGTGTAGCATGGAGAAAAGAGAGATCAGGGCGAGGAGCTGCAATCGTAAGAGTAACAACTTTATCGGTACCAGAACTGGCCATGGAAGCACGCCAAAAAACAAACCGAAGAAAAACCAGTAGGATGCAGCAACAATAATCAAAGCCGGAAAACTCGGCAATCAAACAAGCATAGCCGTATACTCGGCGAAAAACCACGGGCAACCGGACACTCGGCTCACCCAAACAAAGAACAAAGAGAACAAAGGTTGCTCTACCACATCACGAAGACAAAAAAAAAACCCTAACCAGGCCAAAAACAAGCAGCCCAAAGGCTATTTAGACCAGAGCCGAGAGGCTCATTAACAACAAAGGTGGGTTGGGGGTTCGGCTAGACTGCTGGAGGGCCTTGGAGGTGCGGCCTGACTAGATGAGAGCTGGGAAGGGGCGGCGAGGGTGAGTTGGTGGTCGGCGCAAGGGCAAGTGGTGGTGGGTGGTGTTGACGCAGGGGTAGGTGCTGGTGGGGAGGGTTTAGGTGGCTCTGATACCAAATTGAATATGTAAAAAGGTTTAATGTATTATTTACATTCTCCTGTTTATATAGAATTACAAGAATGATAAAAGAAGGAAAGAAATAAAAGCATTAAATAGAAAATTAACAGCAGTCAACATGACCTAAAATAACATAAATAAAATCTCGAAATTATATCTTAATTCCAACAGAAAGCATTTTTTACGTCAAACTGATGCAGAGGCCACTCCAAGTTTGCTGCGAGAGACAACAGAATTCTAGTCAAGTTCATCTTGGCCACTGGAGCAAAGGTCTCCTAATAATCTACCCAGTAAGTGGGTAAATCCCTTGGCCACTAACATTGCTTAGTATCTATCCACAGTCCCATCGGCTTTATGTTTCACAGTGAACACCCACTTGCATCCTACCGTCTTCTTCCCATGAGGTAATTCTGTTATTCCCATGTGCCATTTTTGGAGAGTGCTTTCATCTCCTCAACCATGGCGGACTTCCACTAAGGATCAGAAAGAACTTCCTGGACATGATTGGGGATAGAAACAGAGGAAAATTTGGACACAAAAGCTTTATAGGATGGAGACAAACGAGAGTATGAAACAAAGTTAGAGAGCTGGCGTTTAGTACATGCCCTAATGCCCTTCCGATGAGCAATAGGAATGTCTAAATCAACACTAGAATCAGGAATAGAAATTGGGAAACTAGAAATACCTGGACCATCATCATCATAAGAAGTAATTGGCTGTGGTGAAGGGAAAGGAATAGCCTCCATCTCTGATCCCCCAAACCGTTTTCTCTCCTTGTTCTTTAAGTATGTCAATAACTCTTTCTATTTCCCCTTCTCCGTAGCTTGCTCTCTTTCTCCCTCGCCCTTCTCTTCCTCACTCTTCTTGGGTTCCCCATCCACTCTCTCATTTTCAACTCCTTATGTTCCTTCAATGCATACAATAGCACCACGCATCTCTTCCTCACTCTCTTTCTCCCCTTGAAGAGGTGACTGTGGCAACTGAAAACAAGAGTGTCTCATGGAATGTCATCCATAGACACATAACAAGTATGGAATGTCACATCCATAGCACTTATATCCCTTTTGAGTGGGGGTATAACCAAGGAAAACAGCCTTAATAGCACGAGGGTCTAATTTTTTCCGGGACAGATAATGGTTGTGTACGAAACAGACACATCCAAAGACTTTGGGAGAAATACCAAACAAAGAGGGCGGCTTAAGGAGAACTTCAACAGGAGATTTCTTACCGAGAACACGAGTGGGTAACCTATTGATAAGGTAGGCAGTAGTTAAAACAGTCTCCCCCCAATAGGACTTTGGAACCTGCATTGAAAACATCATGGACCTAGCAGTTTCTAACAAATGGCGATTCTTTAGCTCAGCAACGTCATTCTGTTGGGGAGTATTAGTGCAGGACGTTTGGTGGATCATCCCATGCTCAGAAAAATAGTCTTGGAGACCACCATAAATATACTCTCCTCCTTTGTCAGAACGGACAATTTTGACAACAGTGCTAAATTGAGTGCATTTCATTTGTGAAATGTTTTAAAAATAGAAAACAATTCATTCTTGTTTTTCATCAAATACACCCACGTAGTACGAGACAAGTCATCAATAAAAGTAACAAGCCACTTAAAACTAGTCAAGGAAGAGATATGAGAGGGACTCCACACATCAGTATGAATAAGTTGGAAAGGAGAACTTTTATTCAAACTCAAATTAAAAGTTGCACGATGTCACAGAAAACACTAGAAATATTCTTTTTTTATGGTTAAAGAGGAAAGCACAAAAACGTTAGCTACCGCGAGGGAAGCAAATACCAGTTGTGTCTGCCATCGAAGGCTGACATAGAGCACTAAAGGGGGTATCCAGTAAAACAAGAGGATTAGCTTGGTTTGCCCCTGTCCTAGCTAATAAATTCACACATTGGTTACCTTCCCTTTTAACATGGGAAATGGTACCATTACATAAAAACAGCAAAAGTTTACAATCATTAATAAGAACTTGGAGGGGATGATTCTCCTCTTGAGTTAAAATCAGATGGCAAGCATTCATGGAATCTGTCTCAACAATAATCCCTTGAAAGCCTTTGGTATGGGCTATGGTGAGCCCTCTTCTGATACTTTCGAGCTCGGCAAAGAGGCTTGAGCAATTATTGAAGTGTCCATAGTAACCTCCTTTCCATCCTCCTTGTTCGTCGCGGAAGAGACCTCCAATTCCTCCTCTCCCTGGGTTCCCACGGTTGCTTCCATTCGTGTTGAGCTTAAGCAATCCTGCAATGGGTGGAGACCATCCAATAAGTTCAATAGCCTGGGTGTGAATCTGACCATTGTCTCTTTTGAAAGCTTTGGTGATATCATTAGTAAGAGACTTAGCCAGAACATTTAAGGTTTGGTCAGAATCACAAACATTGGTAAAGACAAATTTGTTTCTATTCTTCCAAATGTACCAGGCTCCTATAGCAAATAAAATATCATTACAAAGAAAGTAGGGAGCATATTTATTATCATCCCTCAAATGTTTGTGAATCCACGATTTTAGCTCGAGCTCCAAATTTTCAGCATTTATAGCAGTAGGCAGAAGGATATGCCACACTGCTTGAGCTTTGGGGCAATCTCTTAAAATATGTAAGGAATCCTCCTTCCAATGGCCACACCTGTCACAAGATGAGTTAGTGGTAATATTTCTAATATGAACAAGGTTTTTGGAAGGGAGCCTGTCCTAGATGCATTTCCACATAAAGAATTTTAGCTTGTTGGGGATCTTCCATTTCCACAAGTCAGACCAGATAGACTCTTTATGAAGCAAAGGACCAACAGTCATAAAGGAGTAAGCACTTTTGGGACAGAATTTACCATTCCCAGCCAGAGCCCAAGTAGGGAAATCTGAGGTGGTTTGGAAAGTGGGGAGGGGAGTATTCAGAATGTTCATTGTCTCTTCCTCATTTAGCCATGGTTGGATGGCAGAAAAGTTCCATTTCGCCTCACTGTCAATGATATCTTTCACCCAAAGGTCAAGAGGTTCGTCATTGGAGCCATGGTGTTGGAGAATATTCTTTCCGCACCACCAGTGGCTCCAGACTTTGACATGATTACCATTTCCAATGATCCATTTAGTACCCTTATAGAGGTAGTCATTGGTACTTAAAATACCCTTCCAGGTGTTGGAATTCCTCCTTTTGGCCTTCCACTCAGTAAGAGGGTTGCCTTGGAGATATTTAGCAATTAAAACTTGCACCCAGAGGTTCTTTTTATTATTCAAGAGGTTCCACCCAAGATTTCCCAGCATAGCTAAGTTATTTTCATGACTTTTTCTCAATCCCAGGCCTCCTTGATGTTTAGGGAGGCAGACTTTATCCCAGTTAATCAGGTGAATCTTTTTCCTTTCCTCTTGGTCACCCCAAAGGAAGTTTCTATTCAAACGATCGAGGTTCTGGCAGACAGATATAGGGAGTAACATAGTGTGCATTTGGTGATTGGGAATGGCTTTAGTGGTGGATTTTATCAGGGTGGCACGACCTACCAAAGACAACATGTGGGTTTTCCAGCTTGAGAGTTTTCTTTGAATCTTATTAATGGACTCATTAAAGAGATTTTTGGAAATTCTCCCATACAGGAGGGGAACACCCAAATATTTGCCAAGGTCATTAGTCCTGATGATGCCACTTTTCCTGGTGATGCTATTCATTATTATGCCATTAGTATTCTGAGAAAAAAAGATGCGAGATTTAGACACACTCACCTTTTGCCTAGACATAGTGCAGAACATGTCAAGAGTTTCCATAATACAGTCCAAGTTCCTCTCAGTGGCCTCGGCAAAAAGTAAGATGTCATCCGCAAAGAAAAGGTGGGTTATAATGGGACCATTCCTGGAAGCTCTTAATCCTTTCCATTGTTTAGAAGTGACTTTTCTCTCTATCATATTAGATAAAATCTCCATACAGAAGACAAAGAGATAGGAGGATATGGGATCCCCTTGTCTCAGGCCTTTTTCTGGAGTAAAACTCTCCAAAGGGACCCCATTAAAAAGAATGGCCAGCTCAGTAGTAGTGATACAAATAATGAAGGAAACAAATAACTAAAAAGAAAAAAAGATGGATATCCTAGTCTTTGGTACCACAGCCACGCCTCCTCGGGAAGAGTCTTCCTCGATGAATGATGGGCAATTTGGGTCACACTTCCACTTCTAGCTTCATTGGGCGTCAGAAAATAGAGTCCATTCGCTTCCCTACCACTGCCAATCATCCTCTTTGTGGAGAACTCCTGAAAAACACAGTGAGATGGAAAAAAAGTTACACGACAATTAAGATCATGTGTAAGTTAACTAATGGAAAGAAGATTAGTCGAAAAATTTGGGACATGAAGAACCGAAGACAAGGCCAGTGAATCAGAATCATAAACGACACCTTTACCAGAAATGGAAGAAAAATTTCATCGGCTGTTGTAACTTTATCTTTACCAGAACAGGGATCATAAGTAGAAAAGACAGTGGACAAATCAGTCATGTGATCGGAAGCCCCTGAGTCTATAATCCATTGTTGGAGAGAATGAGCATGTAAAGCACTAGGAAAATTAACAACATTACCTGTGTGAGCAAAAGAGGTAGAAGAGCTCGTGGGAGCGTCAAGCTGTGCCATAATACGCCTCAAAGTCTCCATATCAGTACTAGTTATGCTACCGCCAGCAGGTGAGGGGGATGCAGATTCCTCTGAGTAATTCATATCGGGACCACTGGATAAGTTAGCAGGAGGTCCATTCCACCTGCCACCATTTTGACATCCAACCCCCCTTCCTTTAGGCAAAGGAGGACGGCCATGAAGCTTCCAGCAAGTCTGTAGAGTATGATAAGGCCTATCGCAGTAATCACCCGCCAGCAGGTGAAGGGGATGCAGATTCCTCTGAGTAATTCATATCAGGACCACTGGATAAGTTAGCAGGAGGTCCATTCCACCTGCCACCATTTTGACCTCCAACCCCCCTTCCTTTAGGCAAAGGAGGACGGCCATGAAGCTTCCAGCAAGTCTGTAGAGTATGATAAGGCCTATCGCAGTAATCACAAAACTGCTTACTCTTGTCTTTTGTTACCTCCTCAGGCGAAGGTTGATTCTTGAGAGGATAATGACCCTTAGCCCCTCTTTGGCTGGAAAAGGCTAAAGCATACCTGTTATTGGAAGTAGGGGGAAGCATAGCGGAACGACGACTTACTGAACGTAAGTAAATGTTGCTCGGAGAGAGGGTAAAGGTTTCATCCCGAGGACCCGACTCCTCACCTGATCAAACTCTGTATTAAGGCCAGCCAAGAATTTGAAAATTCTTTCACTCTCAATATCTTCCTTAAAGCTAGTTGCATCCGTGGGGCAAACTGGGCGATAATTCTTCAAATGATCCAGACGTTTCCACATCGTGGATAGAGAGGTATAATATTGCAGAATAGTATGCTCACCTTGAACCTCCGACTCAATACTCCTGCGAAGTTCATAAACTTGAGCCACATTTCCCTTTCGGGCATAAGTCTGGGCAAGGGTATCCCAGATATCCTGTGCAGTCTCCATCTCCAAGAAAAATTCAACAATCGAAGGCTCCATAGAGTGAACGAGCCAACTCATAACAAGATAATTGTCCGTCTCCCACTTAGCATAAGTAGGATCCTCACGACTAGGTACTTTGAGCGTGCCATCAAGAAAGCCAAACTTTGTTCTACTGTGGAGCCAAAAAGTGGCAGACTGGACCAAGATAGACAATTTTCACCAATAAAAAGGACAGTGATGATTTTTGAACCTGGGTTCTCGATGATGATAGAATGCTTCTCACTACCTAACAGAGAACTCGCAACACTTGGAGTGGCTGGAGATTTTGTCAAATCCTCTTTCGACATGTTAAAGATGGCTCTTGGTCTAACAGATCACACACGCCAATGAAAGGTAAACCTAGTCGACACTTGTTCAGTCTATGAACAGATCATGGTTCGATTGTGGACCTAAACTTTAAAAAATTAGTCTATCAAATCGGCAAATCTATAAGTGCTGAATAATCAAGAATGAAGACGACCAGAAAATTGGATGGAGGCAAGGTAGAAATCCGGCCAGACTGTTTCTGGAGGAATATCCAACCTTTTTAAGGAAAAAAAATAGATTGGGTGAGAGAAGAGAAGTCGGCGCAGCCCTAGACAGCCAGGAGGGTTGCGCCGAAGGTGGGAGAGTTCCTGAGTGGTGCGGCGAGTGGCTGAGGAGGCCTAGGTGTTGCGGCGAGTGGCTGGGGTGGTCTGGTTGTTGCGGCTAGGGTGTGGTGGGTTGCAGGATTTCAGCGAAGGCTAGGGTAGTGGTTCCAGGGTTAGCGCAGGGTTGGTGGTGTAGTGGTGGTGCGTGGTGGTTGTTGTGTAGTAAACCCTAACTAGGGGGCTTTGATACCATGTTGAATCAGAAAGAGAAATATTTTACAAGCTTAGAGAGAAATTGACTCTCTCTGTTATTATATTAAAACATCTATAAGGGAAATAATGAGAATTACAAATAAGTCCCCAAACAATAGGAGAAATAAATAAAACAACTCTCAACAGGATGCTCCAATTCAACAAAAACAAACTCTAATATCTCTTTCCTGACTATCTCAACCAACCAAATCAATTTTAACCTGTATATCCTAAGCTCAGGCAAGTTAGAAATAAAACAGAGATTGGTAGCTGGACTATAATCTTTACTTAAGGATTTTCTAATTTGTGCAATTACCTGGACATACTTGTCATTTAAAATAAACAGAAAATGAAAGAAAGAAATTCCGGCCTAACTACTCATCTAGCATCACTTGTTCCGTTTAAGTTGAACCTTCACCCTATTCATTCAACCTTGATCAACATTTATTCGACCAAATGACATTGTCATGCAACCAAAATTACTCATTCAATTTCTTCTCATCTTCTCCTCGCTCAATGCTACCTCTAGGCTCTAGCTTCTCGCACCTGCCATGATTATGATATCTATCACTTCTTTCCTTGCACCACGTCCATCTCAATAACCTCACTCAGAATTGCAGATATGTTGCATCGTAACAGCCTAGTTTCTTCTAACAGCGCTCTATGTGCCTTAAATCTATTCATAATTGCAACAGAACTTTCTGAAAAGCCCAAAAAACTGAGAAAGTATACCCAAGACATTACGAAATTTGATTATTTTTGAACAATCTCAACTGTCAAGTACTGCAAGAATATGGCATCAAGTGAAAGCACTACCTGATACAAGACATTTGCACACTCATCATAGATAGCAACCCAATCCCTTTTTGCACCATCAGACTTTGGGTCAATCTTCTGAAGATATTCTGCTATCACCTGGACCAACAAACCCCCAAAGAATCAAAGCAAATCAAAATTGCCAAACTCTATCATGCAGCAACCATATTTAAAAGACATAATTCATAAGGGCCAGTTTGACTAGTACATAGCATTTTAACTATAAAAAAGATGATCTTGAATGGTTCAATTCTGAAAAAATTGTGCTTGTTCCTAAATGTTGCTTAAAATCCTAAATATATCCATTCCAAGAAAATACAGAGATGGCCATAAGTCAAAAAATAGGAAAACATACAATGAAATCTCCAATTTACCTATATGGATTCATTCATTATTATGCATTTTACTTTAAAATACTAAATAAGTTGTGAATGAGGCTATTCAAATTCAACTGACAACCAATCATGCTTCAAAATGTTTACTGTTGGGCATGTTGCTGGGTGGCCCCCACTTTTGTCACTGGGGCTCTCTTTGTTTGTGGTGCTCCTGGTCCTTAGCTCCATTTACAGCCCGAGGTATACCACTTGTATAGTATACCATTCGTTTCTTACTTTAAAACAGGCTTAATTTCCAGGGAAAAAAAAATAGGAGGGGCATGGAATAACTGAACTATGTACCAATCACAGAGCCAGGGTATGCAAGTTTAAGAAGGAAATATAAACCTAGAAGGAAAATGAATTATGGAAGTTGCAAGCGTAATCTCATGTTTTCCCAGTGGAAGTAAGAATATAAGACATTATACGACAACTTGCAGGGGAAAGATGAAAGAAACATAAATGACGTGACGAGATGAAATTCTCACTAGAGCCCTAAGCATGTAAGAATGAACCAAAAAATTAGAAAGAAAATCATTACGCCCCCAACTAACCCTCAGGTTTTTTAGATCAATATCAAAAAGATCCTTGAGACCAGGCCTTTGTACTTTAACAACAACTTCCTCACCCTTCAGTTTTGCGCGGTGAACCTGACCTGCATAGAAGAAATTACAGTTCTCTGATATTTCAAATCTTAATAGATAAGAAAACTAACACCACGAACATTAACAACAAAGAGTTCTATTTCAATCTTTACTTTGAATTTCATTTGTGTATGTAATTATTCTCACAAGTGCTGGTAAACAATTTCCTTATGACATGCTTTGATTAAGGCAAGATTACCAAGACTAGCAGCAGCTATAGGCTCATAGTCAAACCGGTCAAATATATTATCCAAGGGGGCTCCAAGCTCTTCCTCAACTATAGACATAGCAGTCTCTGATGGGAAAGGAGGAACTTGGTCCTGCAAAGAAATGATGAGTAGTTATAGCCTTTCGAGAAGCACAAAATTTTCAACTGCTAAGAGTTTATTTAGTTGAATAGTAGTATTAAGGGAAGTAATGTACTTTTATTTGTGCTTATATATAAATGCAAAGTGCACAAGCAGGCTGATTAAGCTGCCTAATTATTTCTAACACATCTCATGTATCTCCCTTCTCCTTTTCATCAAACCCTAATTCTTCATTGTAAAACTCAACTTGGTATCAGTGCGGATCGATCCAGAATCGTACATCTCCTCAAGAAGGCAGTTTACAAAGAAAATATTGAGAAATACATGTTCTCCAGGCTTTCAAGATGATTACACCAAAACAATATTAAGTGTTTTTAACAGATTCTAAACGGATTATGGAGATCACAGAAAATGGAATCCTTGACATGCTGTAAAGTTTTGTTCAGAAAGAGAGAAGAAAAGACCATGTCTTTTTCTGAAAGGAATTAGACTTGCTACCTTGTATATGGAATCTTCGTACACTTCTTTTGAGAAGTGGACACAAAAATATACATTTTCCACGTGTACATGATGAAACTCAAATGAAGGAAAAGAATTGGAGAAAGAGATTATTTTAATTCACGTACATCTTCGGTATATATAACCTAATAAAGAACTAAAACTAGAAAGAGAATAAATCATAAATAAAGGAGAATAAAGAAAATATGGAAAGAAATAAAATGGTCAACATGACCAATAAATATAGTGATATTATATCCTAATTCCAACATTCCCTCTCAAGCTAGGCCAAAGATATCGACGAGTCCCAGCTTGACAAGAGATGACTGTAGCAGTGTAGGACCAACTGATTTTGTGAACATATCGGTCGTTTGATCAGATGAGGGAACAAAGCTTGGTGTGATAAGACCTAAACGAACTTTTTTCCCGAATAAAGTGAATATCAACCTCTATGTGTTTCGTTCTCTCATGAAGGACAGAGTCGGAAGATAGCATGATAGCGGACTTAATATCACAGAATAATGCAGATGAGTATCATTACTGGAAAGCCCAACTCAGTTAGAAGAGAAAGAAGCCAAGGAAGTTCACATATACCCTGAGCCATGGCACGATACTCGGCCTCGGCCGAAGACCGGGAGACAACCGCTTGCTTCTTACTTTTCCATGATATTAGATGACTTCCACGAAAAGTACAAAAGCCAGAAGTGGAGCGTCTATCACTCTTTGACCCCGCATAATCCGCATCTGTAAAACATGAGAGGCCTGACTGTGCTCCAGTCTTAAAGAAAAGCCCAAAACTAGGACATGTCTTAAAATAACGGAGAATATGATAAACAGCATCTAAGTGACATGTCTGAAGCCTTTAGCAACAAAACGAGCTTTATATCGATCGATAGTACCATCCGCCAAATATTTCACATTGAAAACCCACTTATTACACCCAACTGTACGTTCACCAGAAGGGAGTGCAACTAGCTCCCAAGTCCGATTATGCTCAAGGGCATCCATTTCCGCCTTCATAGCTGTCACCCATTTAGGATTCTAGAGAGCTTCATGGACGGAGCGAAGAATAGAGACTGAATCAACCTAAGTAAGAAAAGACTGGTAGGAATCTGACAATTCCTGATAAGAAATATACTTGGCAATAGGATGATTAGTACTACTCGAAAAAAGAAAACGAGATAGGGGGTGATGAACACGGGTAGGATAATGGGGAGGAGTAACATATGCAACTAAAGGAGCAGGCGAGATACCTGAATCCGGAGAAGAAGCTGGCGGAGGGTCCGGAGAGCGTAGACAACGAGCATACACGTGTGAGGGATCAGTCGTGATAACCGGAGGCAAAGTTACACTGGAGGACTCATGTATATTGTAGGACTCAAGTATAGGAGCTGGGCGTGGAAGTACAGAAATATCTTTCACAACAGTCTCCATGGTAGCTTCAGAAGTGGGAGAAGAACCTGTAAAAAAAAGGAACAGTTTCCAAAAATGTTACATCCAAAGAGTGATAAAAGTGACGAGTGACAGGATCATAGCACCTATACCCTTTGGACATGGAGGAATACCCTAAAAAGACACATCGTTTAGCGTCGAGTTTAGTACGGGTAGGACTTTTATTTTGAACAAAACAGGTACACCCAAATACACGTGGGACAATAGGAAAGAGAGTACTATCAGGCTCAAGGATATGAAGAGGGGCCTTGTCTTGTAGGACACGATTGGGAGTTCGATTTATAAGGTAAGTGGCAGTGAGAACAGCCATGTGCCAGAAATACTTGAGAACACCCATACCACATAAGAAATACCTAACCACAGGCATAATATGACGATTTTTACGTTCCGCCACACCATTCTGCTCAGGGGTGCAAGGACAAGTAAGTTGTTGGAGAATCCCACTTTTATTAAGTTCAGACCTAAACTCATCCATTATGTACTCTCTACCATTATCAGACCGAATATTACGCACAACAGTATGAAATTGGGTTTCAATCATTTGCAGAAAATTTTTAAAGTGAGTGCAAACTTCAGATTTTTTCTTCATGAGATAAACACAAGTACAACGAGTATAATCATCAATAAACGTGACATAATACCGGTGTTGAGATAGGGTCGTGACAGGTGAAGGCCCCCACACAACAAAATGGATAAGATCAAAGGCACTAGGTGCCCGGTGCATACGGGAATATAGGTAGTGCGAGTATGTTTTGACAGTTCACACACAACACATTTAAAATTAGAATCCTTGCAAGCTTTATTTAAAGAATGAAATAACAAACACAAGTACTGAAAATTCGCATGTCCTAGACGAGCATGCCACAACTCTAATGTGTGAAGAGAAAAGACAGTTATTCGAGACTGGCAAATAGTTATTCGAGACTGGCAAAAACATTATTCGAGACTGGCAAGACAGAAGCTTGTAGACTGGATGAGGACACCCTGGAAGACGGAGGATCACCGAAGTAGTAGAGACCGTCACGTTCATATGCCCTACCAAAAATCTTCTTCGAAGTCAGGTCTTGCAAATAACAACAATTGGGTAAGAACACAACAGCACAATTATGGTTTTTTGCAAGACGATTAACAAAAAGAAGATTATAGGCAAAATTAGGGACATAGTAAACCGAGGAAAGAGTGATGTCAGGAGCCAAGCGAGCATCACCCAGACTATGAATGGGGATGGAAGACTCATTTGCAATACGAACATACTCATCAATGGAGGTAAAAGGAGATGTAAACGTGGAGGCTCACCAGTCATGAGATTATGGGCACCCGAATCCAAAATCCAGAGAGGATGATTTGACTTACTATGAAGGGCGGTTGGAGTATCTGCAACAATAGCGGTCGTGGGCCAAGAAGACGAGTAACAAGCATCCAAACCCAAATGTGATTGAAGCTGGGCAATTAGGGACTGCAGTTGTCCATATTCAAGTAAAGAAAGAGCAACTTCTTTTTCTGTATTAGCCATGAAGCTATGCAAGAACAGACAACCAGGAAGAAATCCGAAATACACGATCCTAGAAGGAATCAACAAGGACAGTCGGAAAACACGACGACAATGATCATAGTTGGACACTCGGTCACCTAAACATAGAACAATGAGCACTAAAATGGCTCTAGCACATCACAAACAGGCCCAACACGGGCAAGACGAGTAGCCCAAAGGCTACCAAACAAAGTCGAGGGGCTCGGCGGTGGCGCCGCTGGTTGGGTAAGGCAGCAGCGGCACAGAGGAGGGGAGATGGGGTCGGCTCGGCTATGGCAAGGCTTGGTGGTGGTCGGCTCAAGGAGTGGAGGTGGTGGAAGGAGTCGGCGCAAGGGTGGTGGTGGTGAGTTAGAGTTAGAGAATTGGCGTTGGCTCTGATACCAAAAAGAATTGGAGAAAGAGATTATTTTTATTCATGTACATCTCCGGAATATATATCCTAACAAAGAACTAAAACTAGAAAGAGAATAAATCAGAAATAAAGGAGAATAAAAAAAAATAAGGAAAGAAATAAAATGGTCAACATGACCAATAAATACAGTGATACTATATCCTAATTCCAACAGAAGGTTACTAAGTCTTAAAAATAAAGATAAAGATGTCTTTTTTTTCATTGACCACCACGTATCTCTTCGATAGGTTTGAGTGAGACTCTCACTTTGGAAACTGCCTCATTCTGTAGTAGATAATTGATGTGTACCCCCTTCGTGCATGGGGGCACCCCCATTTTGTGCCATTACTAATAGAATTTGCTTGTTGAAAGAAAAAAGGAATATGTATACTTTCTCCTCGCCCTTTCCCAAAACAATATTTGTTTTTTAATCTCTCTTTTCCTTCTTTTTTTTTTTTTTTTTTTTTGGGGGGGGGGGGGGGGGGGGGGGGGGGGGTGGGGGGGGGGTGGGGGGAAAGGGAGGATGAAGAGGAACCTGCACAAACTATTTCTGATATCTTTTAGCCTACACCAAAGGAAACCTGCACATCTATTTTTTATATATTTTTTTTAGCCTATGCTATCTTACATGATGCACATAACTATTAAACTGTTATCACATCACCAGATGTTCATAGCATAATATTAGTAAATCTTGAGTGGGGAAATGCTTCACTCGCGGTCCGCATTTAAGTAAAGGTATAAAGCATCATAGAAAGAAATAGTACCAACAGACAGTGGCAGACCCAGGAATTTCATCCACTGGGGCGAAGTAGACCACTAGGGCTATATACGAGCCGATCCGCTCAACAAGCCCTCGCGAACATGTTTGATAAAGACTCAGCTCGGCTGGTTTAATAAACAAAACAAGCTCAATTCTAGATTTTAGGCTTGTTTAATAATCAAGTCAAGCTCAAACACACATGAGCTCGGCTCGATAAAGCTCGTGAACACGCTTGAATAAGTCTCGTTGACTAGTAAGCTCGTGAAATAAACTTGATAAAGGCTTGTATACTGGCGTATATGTAAATCTATTAAATAAATCTGTAGCTTTGGTAGGCTGGTGAATAGGCTTGATAAAGGGCTTGTATACTGGTTTATTTATGTATATTTGTTATAAAACTATATAGTTTAAGAGGACTCATAAAAAGATCGTGATCAAGTTTGAATTCTAGGCTCGTTTAATAAACAAGCCATGCTCAAGCTTGGATTTCAAGCTCAATTAATAAACAAGCCATGCTCAAACGCACATGATCTCGGCTCGTATACACCCCTACTGACAACAAAGAAAGATAACTTCTTTTTTCAAGTATTGAATCATGACAAAATAAAGAATAATATATATATATATATATAAATATATAATATTTTTAACAAAAAAAAGGTCAAAATAACATGATAACTAGTTTGCAATACTCCTCTTCACATTAAATCTCATTACAAGCTTAGAAAAGCTCCCTAGTTAACAAATAGTTCATTACAGCCCAAATGTTTTTTTAAACCATCATATATACACTCTTTTTTCCAAAAATTGAGTGGGGGCATAATGGGTCTGCCCCTGCCAACAGAGTTTGAAGGCTTCAAAATGTAAAATATGATAGAGTTGCTAGTGAAGACATATGTCACAAACCAGCAGCATGGCTACAAGACTTAATAGTGAAGCAGTGAAGTAGAGGGTCAAGAGAGGGTGTAAAGAATTCAAAGACTGAGGATGCTACTAAAAAGATAACAAAGGTAGACTGCTTGGAAACCCATTTCTTACAAGAATGGCGTGCAAAACCCACAAAACACGTAAAGATATAATTTTCAGCTGTATTTATTCTTGAAAAAGGAAGGTGCGAAGATCTTAAACTAAAACCACAAAATGGTGTCAAGGATCAAGAATGAAATCTTCATCACATTAACTTGGTACCTGTAGTTCTGACAACTGATCAACATACTCTTGAGCAAGAATGTCAACCCTTGTAGAGAACTGCTGGCCAATTTTGATGAATGTAGGACCTAATCTCAAAATACTTTCCTTTAACCACTTCGCAAGGGCTTTCCGCCTTAGAACTTTCTTCTTCTCTGTCATTCCACCTGCATAACAATATCCTTCAGATTAAACACCCACTTAGATGATATGACTACAGGGGTGAACATTTCTACAGGCCAATCACTAGAAAGATCAATAAAATCAGTTCTTGTAGACCAAAGGTACAAAATATATGCAAAATCAAAAGAAGGCTAACAAGTTCATGCAGTGAATGTCACCCATATCTGCTTCAGAAACTCAATCACAATAGGTCAAATTATGAACTTAACTGAGAACTAGAGAAGGAAACTCTAACAACAGTTCTGATAAAAAAAATTTCAACTTCGCTCCGTTAAATAATAATGCAGCCAAATGACTTGCTACAGGGAGGTTAAAGAACCCCGTAAATAAACACTAAGCTTGTACGGACTATGAAGAAGGTTTCTATCGTGTTGAATGTCGTAAGTTTGACTATGCAGCTCAAATTTCACACATTCATTAGCACATATAATAATAAATTTTATAAAGACACTGAAAAAGTACATAATTTTAGATATTTAGTACTTCAAATTCAGGTGGTCAGGTTTGACAGTCAAAACATAACCTGCAGTGTTAATGATTTAAGTGGTCCCTCAAGCCAATCATTCAGGAAATCCATCACAGTTAAGCCGCCATTGACTCTACCCTTTATTTTGGGGGTTGTAATCGGGGTTCAAACGATATTACAGGACTCTCCTATTGCCCCAAAAGTCCCATGTCAACCAGATATGATCATATGACATGCGTACGGGTAGAAGATAGATGTGTTAAAGCTTGATATAAATTTTTGGGCTCATTCTCTAACAGCTTAAGCTTAGGAGCAAATGCTATTGGGCAATACAATATAAGGGTTCAAAGGAGAGAGAGACGACAGAGGTTAGAGGAAGATGAGGGCAACATATCATATACGCCCTTACATCTAGCATATAATTAACACCATATGCGAAAGTACAAAGATACTCCTAAACTAAATAAAAAGTAAACCAAATAGAATTGTAACAGTATCAAATCCTTGTCTATGGGAGGTCTCATGTTCGAGTCTCTATCAACGTTCTGGTTTGCATTTGGCATTTGTTGTTTGTCTCCAAAATGATTATGTTGGAATATAAAAAATATTCTAGGAATAATGTGAATTTGGTTGTACCCCAATCAAATCTCTTTAATTAAGAAATATCTTATTTCTCCTTATTTTATTTAAATAGGTGATAAATCCCATGATTTATGTGATAGAATTTTGATTTGATTAAGATTAGTTCAGGAAGTTCAATCTTCACCTCCACTCTATATATAGGGGTGTGAGTCTTGTATTTTTTTAAATCAATCAATATCAATACAATATATTCCCCTTTCTTGTGTTTCAACTTAGAATCAGAGCAGAGATCCTCAAGCTCCCTAGCATCTTCTTGTCTTCGTTTTGTGCTGATTCATCGGTAGTGTTCATCTATTTTTGTTCCCGTATTTTCAAATAAACCACCACAACTTCTGGTTCTTTCATATAAAACCCCCGTCAAACTTCGATTAGCAACTAGGGGCATTGTCAATCCTCCGGCCAGCCTCTACGGGCACTGTCCAGCTATCGGCCAACCCTCAAGGGCTTTGTCAAGCCATCGGCAGCCAACAAGGATATTGTCAATCCATCGGCAAGCCCTTTCGGGCCTTGTCCAGCCCTAGGCCAGCCCTTTCGCGCCTTGTCCAGTCCTCGGCCAGCTCTTTGAGGGGGAGTTGAAGTGTGCAGCCCCTTTGGGGGCTCTCTTGATAGGCTTGAACATGTATGCTGTCGCCGATTAATGTGTACTACGGTGTGTTTTTCAGCAATCATTATCCCTTCTGTTGCACTGAGTGTCCAGGCAATTTCTTATCGTTGGTTGGTTCCCGTAGATAAACTATGCAAGATACCGAGTGTCCGGGCAATTTCAGCCTTGTTCGTTTCTGTTGGAATATTTAGTCAAAGCCCATAATCTTGTAGATCACGGGCTTTTAGGGATTTGATTTTGAATTGAAATATTTCCTTCATTGCTCTTTGTTTTCCATGATTGTCTTTCCTTATTTCTGTTCTCATAGCTTGTATATAAATAGGTGATATACAGAATGAATAAGATCATCCATTCAATCCCTTTCTCTACAATCTATTGTTGGAGTTTTATTTTTATTAGTAGCTGGATATAGTTATTTTATTGTTTAGGGACTATCTTGTAATTAGTCATTATTGTATTTTGACATCTAATAAAATAACATAGAGGAACAATTGTTCTCTCTAAACTTGGAAAAATAATTGTTCAACGTCGTATCAAAGCCACCCTAAGCTAGGGTTTCTCACCAAGCATCACCACCACCACCTGCGCCACCACCACACCCATCGCCGCCCCCCTCTCAGCCCTCAATACTTGAGCCGAGCCCTAAAGGACCCTCACAACCTTGCGCCGAGAGCCACCATGGCCTTCCCAGTCTGAGCCGCACGTTACCCATCCACCCTGCCTTACGCCGAAGCCCCTCAGCCCAGCCAAGAGCCACCCTGGCTTACCTAGCCTGAACCACCCAACCCTTTTCCCTTCCTTCGGCAGCCCACTTTGTTGGGTAACCTCATCACAGCCCTTGTGGATTGATCCCCAACAATCGATTTTCCCTTTTTCTTCTTGTTCTCTCAACCCTAGATCAGTGGGTATTCTACGGATACTTGATCTGATCACAAACTTCATCCTTCCGACGTCTTAGGTCCGTGTACGATCCCATGTTCTGTCCATAAATTGGTGATTGTACCAGCACGATGCCTGTGACGACTAGGCTTGCCTTATTTGCCGTATAAATTGATTCTGTGACTCACCTTCTCATCCATAATGTCGAAAGAAGGGGAGATTGGTGACAAATCCGGTGTTGTGAGTTCTCCTATAAGTCATGAGAAGCATTCCCTCATTACTGAGAACCCTGGGTCCAAAATTACCACAAAATTGTTCAATGGAGAGAACTATATTACTTGGTCTCAATCAGCTACTTTTTGCCTACGCAGTAGATCGAAGTTTGGTCATGTTTATGGCACTCTTAAGGCGCCTAGTCGTGAGGATCCCACCTATGCGAAGAGGGAAGTGGGCAATTATCTCGTTATGAGTTGGCTTGTGCATTCGATGGAGCCTAGTATTGCTGCATTTTTCCTGGAGATGGAGACAGCACTCGACATATTAGATACATTAGCACAGACTTATGCTAGGAAAGGGAACATAGCCGAAGTTTATGAGCTTTGCCGGTGTATTGAGGTTAATGAACAAGGTGAGCATTCTATCCTTCAATATTACACTTCTTTGAGGACTATGTGGAAGCGTCTGAACCACTTGAAGAATTATCGTCCTGTTTGCTCTACGGATGCCACTTGTTTCAAGGAGTATATTGAGAGTGAAAGAATCTTTAAGTTTCTAGCTGTCCTCAATTCAGAATTCGATCAGGTGAGGAGTCGAATTCTTGGGTAGGAGCCATTACCGTCACTTCGAGAGGCATTTGCCGATGTTCAGAACGAAGAGAGTCGTCATTCTGCTATGCTTTCTCCCATCCCACCAATCGATCCGCTTTGGTATCTTCTAATCAGAAAGGGGGCAAGGCTCCCAACTATAATTCACGGAAGGATCGGACAATTTATGAGGGTTCTGAGACTAAAGATAAGTGGTGTGACTACTGTAATAAACCAGGCCATATTCGTGCTACCTACTGGAAACTTCATGGTCGTCCATCTTTCCCAAGGGGAAGAGGTGGAGGCCGCACTGGTGGCTGAGGTAATGGGCCCAGAGCCCACTTGTCCACGGGTCCTGAAGCTCATCAGTCCGAGGAGATTCCATCTGCTTCACCTGCTATTGATAGTATTAGTAGTACTGATTTGGAGACCCTGAGGCGCATTATGGCACAGTTGGACACCTCCACGAGTACTTCTACTTCTTTTACCCAAGCAGGTAATGTTGCTAATTTTGCATGTGCTTTAAATGCTTGTTCTCCACAACCATGGATCATGGACTCTGGGGCCTCCGATCATATGACCGGTCTGTCCACTATTTTTTCTACTTACAATCCTTGTTTGGATAAAGACAAGGTTAAAACTGCCGATGGTAGTCTGTCTTCCATTTCTGGTAAAGGTGTTATTCATGCTTCTAAGTCTCTGTCTTTATCTTCGGTTCTTCATGTATCAAATTTTACGACTAACCTTCTTTCGATTAGTCGTATTACTAATGACCTTAATTGTTGTGTTACCTTTTTTCCATCTCACTGTGTATTTCAGGATCTCTCCACCAAGAAGGTGATTAGCAATGGTAAGGAGAAGAATGGACTCTACTTTATGCTGCCTAGTGAAGTGGATACTGGAGGTGGAAGTTTGACTTAGAGGGCTTATCATTCTTTGAGAGAGACACTCCGTAGAGAGGCTTGGCTGTGGCACCAGAGACTAGGACATCCTTCGTTCTCTCTTCTTCATCATTTATTTCCGTCATTAATAAACAGTTATAATGTTAATAATACTATGTGTGAAGCATGTGAACTTGGCAAACATCACCGTGCCTCTTTTAATTTGAGTTTGAATAAAAGTACTATTCCTTTTCATATTGTTCATACTGATGTTTGGGGTCCATCCCACATTTCTTCTTTGCATGGGTATAAGTGGTTTGTTACATTTTTTGATGATTTTTCTCGTACTACTTGGGTATATCTAATGCGAGAGAAGAGAGATGTATTTTCTATTTTCAAAAACTTCCACAGTATGATTTGCACTCAATTTAGTACTGTTATCAAAGTTGTGCGTTCTGACAAAGTGGGGGAATATATTTATGGTGGGCTCGAGAATTTTTTTCTTGAACATGGCATAATACATCAAACCTCCTGCACTAATACTCCCAAACAAAATGGAGTTGCCGAGAGAAAAAATCACCATTTACTAGAAAGTGCTCGGTCTATGATGTTTTCGATGCAGGTTCCCAAGTCTTATAGGGAGGAAGTAGTTTTAACTGCTGCCTACCTCATTAACCGATTGCCCATCCGTGTCCTTAATAAGAAGTCTCCGGTTGAAGCTCTTCTAAAACCATCTTCTGTGTTTACTATTCCTCCTAAAGTGTTTGGTTGCGTCTGTTTTGTTCACAACCATTCCCCTTCCAGGAAAAAACTTGACCCTCGTTCTCTTAAGTGTGTCTTTGTTGGTTCCTCACCCACACAAAAGGGGTACAAGTGTTATCAGCCTCCTTCTCGTCGGTGGTATGTCTCCATGGATGTCACATTCCATGAGGCTCAGTCCTACTTTCAGTTTCCACAGTCACCTCTTCAGGGGGAGAAAATGAGTGTGGAAGAGATGTCTGTTCCTATTGAGGGAGTAGTGGAGTTAGGAGACAATAGTGAGGAGGGAGGAGACAGGGGAAGTGAACATGAAGAGGAGTTTGTGAGAGAAAGAGAAAAAGAAAAAGAAAAAGAGGAGAATGTTGAAGAGAGGGAAGATATTGTAACAAAGGGGAAAGAATTACTTACCTACTCAAAAAACAAGGGAGAGAAGAAGATTTGGGACAGTAGAAATGGAAGTTGTTTCAATCCCTCCACTCCAGCCAACCTCTTTTAGTGATGATGATCCAGGTATCTCTCCATCTCTTACTCCTCCGTCTGGTAATGATTTAGACATACATATTGCTCATCGTAAAGGCACTAGGACATGTACTAAACATCCTCTTTCTAATTTTGTTTCATACTCTCGTTTGTCACCATCCCATAAAGCTTTTGTTTCTAGTTTGTTTTCTGTGTCTACTTCTAACCATGTCCAGGACGCCTTGTCTGACCCTAAGTGGAAGTCTGTCATGGTTAAGGAGATGAAAGCACTCTCTAAAAATGGCACATGAGAATTAACTACCTCAAGGGAAGAAGACAGTAGGGTGCGGGTGCAAGTGGGTGTTGACAGTGAAATACAAGGCTGATGGGACAATTGAGAGGTATAAAGCCCGACTGGTGGCTAAGGGCTTTGCTCAGACTTATGGAGTAGATTATCAGGAGACATTTGCTCCAGTAGCCAAAATGAATTCGGTTTGAATTCTGTTATCTCTTGCTGCGAATTTGAAGTGGCCGCTACATCAATTTGATGTAAAGAATGCCTTACTCCATGGTGATTTAGAGGAGGAAGTGTACATGGAAGTCCCTCCAAGGTTTGAGCATACCAAAACAAAAGGGAAAGTTTGTCGTCTTCGAAAGTCATTGTATGGGCTCAAGTAGTCACCAAGAGCGTAGTTTGATCGGTTTTCTCAAGCTATGCTCGGGTATGGGTTCAAACAAAGCCAAGGTGATCATACTTTCTTCATTAAACATTCTTCAAGTAGTAAATTGACAGCATTAATTGTCTATGTTGATATCGTTTTTACTGGAGATGATTTGGAAAAGAGGGGAAAGTTAAAAAATTACCTGGGCAAGGAATTTGAAATCAAGGACTTGGGAAGCTTAAAATATTTCTTGGGAATTGAAGTGGCCAGATCCAAAGATGGGAATTTTTTATCCCAGAGACAGTATGTGCTGGATTTACTAAAGGAAACGGGAATGCTTGGTGGTAAGGCAGCGGATACTCCAATGGATCCTAATCTAAAGCTTAGTGATGACCCAGGAGGAGAACCAGTAGAAAAGGGAAGATATTAGAGAATGGTGGGTAAACTGATCTATCTCTCACACACCAGACCCGACATTCAGTGAGCGTGGTAAGTCAATATATGCATTCTCCTAGACAGGTTCATCTTGACGCTGTGTTCCGAATTGTGAGGTACCTCAAGTCAGCGCCTGGGAAAGGTTTATTCTTTGCTAAGCATGGTCACACTCAAGTGGAAGCTTATATAGATGCGGATTGGGCCGGATCGGTTACCGATAGAAGATCGGCAACCGAATATTGCTCCTTTGTTGAAGGGAACCTGGTAACTTGGAGAAGCAAAAAACAGCCCATAGTGGTTAGATCAGCGCCGAAGCAGAATTTAGAGCCATGGCTCAAGGAGTGTGTGAATTGTTGTGGATCCAAATTATCCTGTCTGATCTTGGTTTTAATCCTAAAGACTCAATGAAGCTATACTATGATAACAAAGTAGCCATTGACATTGCCCATAATCCTGTTCAGCGCAACCGGACTAAGCATGTGGAAATTAATCGTCATTTTATCAAGGAAAAACTAAATAGTGGGAAGATTTGTACTCCACATGTGAATTCTGGAGATCAGTTAGCTGACGTCCTTACCAAGAGCCTTGCGAGTAGGGCATTTCACTTCATTCTTAGCAAGCTGGGTATGAGAGATATCTACGCACCAGCTTGAGGGGGAGTGTTGGAGTTTAATTTTTATTAGTAGCTAGATATAGTTATTTTATTGTTTAGGGGCTATCTTGTAATTAGTCATTATTGTATTTGACATCCAATAAAATAACATAGAGGAACAATTGTTCTCTCTAAGAGCAACTCCAAGGGTAGTCATCAAATTTGGGTATCCAAAATACCATTTGGTTACTTGAATAGTGTTTTACATACCAAATAAATCTCATGTACTCCAACCATAGTACCCAAAACTAGTCTCCATTTTATTATTTAATATATTTTGATGTATCTCAACCATACATACACTAAAAATATTATTTTATTCATAAACCAATGGCTAGGATCATCCCACCAAATATGCAACCCCTCACTTTCTCTCTCCAAAGGCTATAACTTTGGAGACTCAAACCATGAGTTTGCATAATGGATCCCCTTTTGGATCCCCCATTGGAGTGCAATTTTTGGGATGAGGGGATCCATTTTGGCATCTTTTGGTTTTGGATACCCATTTGGATCCCCCATTGGAGTTGCTCTAAGCTTGGAAAAATAATTGTTCAACATCTATTTGGTATCACAGCCTTAGTGATCTCCTCTCTCTCTTTGGGCTACTGATTGTTCTCCGGTTGCCCCGTTTGTGCTCCTCCAATTATTCTGGGCAGTTCTTGATCTTCCTTTATTTCTTGTGCTCATCCGTATCCAACCACATCATGGCTAATACTAACATCACCAACAAAGACCCTACTCTTGTTCCCGCTGCTCCGGCTCTCTCTCTCTCTCTCTCAGCACACCCCTGCATCGGGTTACTAGTGTGTTGTTGACCAAGCATAATTTTGTTGCATGGTCTCACTCCTTTCGCCTTTATCTTGGGGGTAAAGGCAAGTCAGGTTGGATTTTGGGCACAGAACAAAAGCCCACAGTGTTGGGTCCCACCTTAGCTCAGTGGGATATTGATAATTGTACCATTCTGGGATGGTTGTTCAACTCCATGGAAGATCGTATCTATCACATGTTCATGTTCCATAACACTGTTCACAGTCTATGGACATCTCTGACATAGATGTATGCTCATGAGTGCAATGATTCTCGTATTTACGAGCTCCATCAGGAGGTTTCTCAAGCTTCTCAGGCAATTTTGGGCCTCTCAGTCCCGGTGGGAGGAACTTGCTCAGTATGAGCCACACATTGATTTTCCTACCGAGGCTGCCACTATTGCTCTTCGCCGCCTCAATCGCCAGCACACCTACATTTGCAACTATTGATGGTGATGAGCGTCATCGTTGCTTGCTTCAGCCTCCAGCCTTACCCAAGCTTAGATGGCATTTGCCGCTACCTCGGGCACAGCTACTTGTCCTCCGGGTTTTGGTAATCGCCCTTTCTGTACTTATTGCAATACTCTGGGTCATGTCAAGGACAGGTGTCTTAAGCTTCACCCTGAATTGCGAGAGAAATATGCTCACAATAAAAGGAAGGCTCTATCTCGCACTGCGGCTATTACAGAAGCCACTACTACATCGGATCTCTTCTTCAGCAAGGTTCTCGTTCTGGCACCACCCCCACTGCTACTTTGGCCTCAGGCACTCCTACTACAACCCTTCATGTTAGGTCTGGAAATCCCTCTTGGATTCTAGATTCTGGTGCCAATGAGCATATGACTGGTGAGTCATCCTTATTCTCTTTTTCTAGTGCACCCCAATTCCGGTCTATTTGTATTGCTGAAGGGTCTATTCTTAATGTCCAGAGTACAGGCGATGTTTGCCTTTCCCCTAATATTACTCTATCATCTGTGCTTCATGTTCCCACCTTCTCTCATAATCTCATACCTGTTAGTCGTTTTGCTAAATCTCTCAATTATACCGTTGTATTCTTACCCAGTTGTTGTTTCTTGCAGGACCAGATTTCGAAGAAGATTTTTGGCAAGGGACATAAGCGAGATGGCCTCTATGATTTTGGTGATCCTCCTGGCAGGAATGTGTCGTCTTTTGGTCTTCAGGCATCTTTTTTGCCTGAATCTGAGTAGTTTAGTTTTTCTTTAGAGTCTTTACATTTGTGGCACGCCCGGTTTGGCCATACAAACTTTCAATCTCTTTGTCAGCTTTTTCCATCATTAAATAAAGCCTGCCAGAATTTCAAATTTCATTGTGTGGTGTGTGAATTATCAAAACATTCTCGATCTAGTTATATACCTCGCATGCATCGTGCATCTTGTGCTTTTGACATTATTCATTCTGATGTGTGGGGGCCTTCCCCTGTTACTGCTATGTCTGGACATCATTATTATGTCACATTCATTGATGACTATACTAGGTGTACTTGGGTTTATCTACTAAAAAAAAAAACTGAAGTGTTGTCCTTATTTTCCAATTTCTTGACCATGGTTAAAACTCAATATAAAACTTTTGTTCGTAATCTTCGTTCTGATAATGGTTGAGAATATATCACTAATGAGTTTCGGGCCGAACTAAATAAGCAAGGTATCCTCCAACAACTCACATGTCCCTACACCCAGAGCAGAATGGTGTGGCAGAATGCAAAAACCGCTTCATCATGTCTGTTGTCCGTCTCCTATGTGGGATGTATGTTCCTAAATATTTCTGGCATATGGCAGTCCTTACTGACACGTGCCTTCTCAACCGAACTCCTAGTCATGTCTCACAAGGAAAAGCACCTCTGCAACTTTTGCATCCCAAAAAAACCCTCTTTTCGATTCTTCCTTGTGTCTTTGGATGCACATGCTTTGTCCAGAATCGCAGTTCTACTCGCACTAAATTGGACAATAAACCTATCCAATGCATTTTCCTTGGCTAATCTACTATGTCCAAAGGCTATCAATGTTATGATCCCACTATTCGTCATATGTATCACTCTATGGATGTAACCTTTCTAGAGGACAATCCTTTTTTTTTTGTAGGATCTCCAAATAAATCTGATCTGCCCCTCCTGATTGTCTGGAGGATCCAAGTTTGCTTCCACGTACAGTCCCTCTATTTGAACCCCCTCTGGAGGATTCCTCCACTCTTCCGCCTGTTGTCACCACAACTCCTACTCAAATATATTCTCGTCGTCCCCCTGCTCAGACTCCCATGCCAATATCTTCACCGGAATCTGGTAATACTTCTCCTTTACCTTCTAGATATCCTTCTAGACTCCGTCGACCTCCTAATCGTTTTGGTTACTCTACAGTACTAATCATCCCATTGCACAGTTTGTTTCTTATCAGGGACTTTCAGGTTCCTATTCTTCTTTTCTTAGATAGGTTGACTCCACTTCCATCCCTCGGTCTGTTCCTGAGGCCCTTTAGGATTCTCAGTGGGTGGCGGCCATGCAATTGGAGATGGATGCTCTTCAGTGTAACCAGAATTGGGAACTTGTTACCTTACCAAAGGGCAAGAAAACTGTTGACTGCAAATGGGTTTTCAGTATTAAATATCAAGCGGACGGTACTATTGAAAGTTACAAGGCTCGACTTGTTGCTCAGGGGTTTACTCAGATCCTTGGCAAAGACTTCAGTGCCACTTTTGCGCCAGTAGCCAAATTGACTTATGTTCGCCTTATTATCTCTTTGGCTGCTTCTCATTCCTGGCCATTACATCAAATGGATGTCAACAATGCATTCCTGAATGGCGATTTAGATGAAACTATCTACATGGATCCCCCGCTGGGTTTTTGAGCTGAGGGGGAGTATTCAGGGAAGG
The DNA here is from genome assembly GCA_033977485.1 of Hydrangea macrophylla. Lineage (NCBI taxonomy): Eukaryota > Viridiplantae > Streptophyta > Magnoliopsida > Cornales > Hydrangeaceae > Hydrangea > Hydrangea macrophylla. The sequence goes on from CM066984.1 coordinate 41,213,050, forward strand.
TCTGTTGTCTACGTAAATCTTGGTATGGAGTGAAGCAATCACCTCGGGCATGGTTCAATCGCTTCAGTGACGTTATTATATCTTTGGGCTTCACTCGATGTCATTCTGCTCACACCTGCTTTACTTACACATCATCGTCCTGATGGCTGGTCTGTTATTGTTTTGGAATATGTCGATGATATCATCATTATAGGTGATGATGCGCCAGGAATTATCAAAGTAGGTCAATCATTTGATGTTAAGGACATGGCTCTCTTCAGTGCTTTCTTGGGATAGAGGTTGCCCACTCTCGTTAAGGAATCTCATTGTCTCAACGGAAGTATACTCTGGATCTCCTCAAGAATACTGGTATGATGGGATGTCGTCCAGCCTCTACGCCTATGGATCCAAATCATAAGTTGTCAAGCGAGTCTGGAGAACTCTTATATGATGCATCAGAATATCAGTGTCATGCTGGTCGCCTTATCTATTTGACTAACACCCGTGGACCGATATCACATTTACTGTTACATGCACCTCTACATCTCATCTTGATGCGGTTCACCATATACTCCAGTATCTCAAGACCTGTCCAGGTCTCGGGTTATTCTACTCTACAGGAACCCAATCAGGGATGTCTTGTTTTACTAATGCATATTATGTTGGATCCAAGAGTGATCATAAATCCACGACTAGTTTCTGTACTTTTTATGGCAATCATCTTCTCTCTTGGAAAAGTAAGAAACAAACCGTGGTATCTCATTCTTCTGCTGAGGCAGAATATAGGGCTATGGCCCAGGGAACATGTGAACTGTTATGGTTACGATCGATATTAAAATAGTTGGGGTATCCAATTGTGGACTCGCCTACTTTATTCTGTGATAATAAGTCTGCACTCATGCTAGCCTTTGACTCTGTTCTTCACAAACGTACTAAGCATATTGAAGTTGATGCTCATTTTATTAGAGAGAAAGTTTGAGCTAGAATTATCGTCCCAGTGTTTGTGACTTCCTCTAATCAGACAGCAGATATGTTTACAAAGTCGGTTGTTCCTTCTATCCTGAATACATCTTTAATGAAGCTGGGCCTTCTGGATATCTTCGCTCCAACTCCAGCTTGAGGGGGAGTGTTGGAATATTTAGTCAAAGCCCATAATCTAGTACACCACGGGCTTTTAGGGATTGGATTTTGGATTGTAATCTTTCCTTTATTGCTCTTTATTTTCCTTGATTGTCTTTCCTTATTTCTGTTCTCATAGCTTGTATATAAATAGGTGATATACAGAATGAATAAGATCATCGATTCAATCCCTTTCTCTACATTCTATTGTTTCTGTTGAGATTGTCCCACATCGGGGACTTATAACCTTGCTCCTCAATATATAAATTCAAGGGGCTACTCCACTCATTGCCAATTGGTTTTGGGTTGGATGCTCCAATTCAATATGGTATCAGAGCAGGTTATTGTTGGGCCAATTTGTCCACATGTGTTACGTCATTCTATCTCAGTAATCCACGTGTTTGGCTCTCAGTCATGCCACATGTGCGGGAACGTGTTGAGATTGTCCCACATCGGGGACTTATAACCTTGCTACTCCATTTATAAATTCAAGGGGCTACTCCACTCATTGCCAATTGGTTTTGGGTTGGATACTCCAATTCAACAGTTTCTGTTGCATCGAGTGGTTCGATCAATGTTCAGTTGATTGTTTCGTTTCTATTGGGATCACCACATATCTTGATTATAGGTGTTTGATTGTTCGGTGGTATCATTGAAGGTCGGATTCGTAGGTCAAGTTCAAAGTCCAAATTCAAGTTGGTCACTTCATCAAGTTTCCATGACTCAACTTGGGGGGGAGTGTTAGAATATAAAAAATATTCTAGGAATAATGTGGATTTGGTTGTATCCCAATCAATCTCTTTAATTAAGAAATACCTTATTTCTCCATATTTATTCAATTAGGTGATAAAGCCCATGATTTATGGGATAGGATTTTGATTTAATTAGGATTAGTTTAGGAAGTTTAATCTTCACTGGGGTGAGTCTTGTATTTTTTAAATCAATCAATATCAATACAATTTTTCCCCTTTCTTGTGTTCCAACTGATTATGATGGAGTTTTGTTTCCACGTGCAAGATGGGATCACACGTGAGTAGGCCTGGCAAAACAGGCCCGAAGATGCCGGTTTCCGCATAAGCCTGTGAAATTTCCACAACCGGGCTGGACCATTAAAAATTGTGGGCTGAAGACTAGATCAACAAGTTTTTCGCCGATTTCTAAAGGCTTTTTCGAGGATTTCAGACCTCGGGCTCCTCCATAGCAAATTCTGTATTTGTTTGATGGTACATAAGATTCACATCAACACCATTTGTAACATCACACCAACACGATTTGTGTTAATGTTTTTGAAGCTCTGTTTGTGAGTTGTTACAAATTTCGTGTTCAAATTTATTTGTTTTTGAAGCTCTGTTTTTGTGGTGTTGTTTTCGAAGCTCCGTTTTTGAGTTGTTCTTTCTTTCAACCTGATTTGTTCATATTTGTTTTGATTTTGTAAGGCTTTTCATCTTTATCTATCATATTTTTTGTGTTTTATTCTGTTCATTCTAATATTTTATTTTTCAAAGGAAACTGATTTTTTCAGTCTGAGAATCATTTGAACACTGATGGGTGAGGGAGGGGAAAGAGAAGAAGAAGATGGGCGAAGGAGAGAGGAAGAGGGGGGGGGGGGGGGGGGGGGGGGGGGGGGGGGGGGGGGGAAACCGGACCGACTCGGACCGGCCTGATACTATATGACCATCATTTGATTCCGGCCCAACCCGAACCCGCCCATTTGCCAAGTCTACACGTGAGGGAGGGTGTTGAAGCCTGATATGTTGGGAACATTCTCTATCAACATAAGCTTTTGACACAGTTGGTAATTCAACAAGGTGTCGCAACACTCCATACCCAAATCAAACACCAGGATCCTCTACATGTGAGGTTGAAAATGTACAAACAAGCGCACAATTAAGAATCAATAGGAATTTCCAGCTTTCCAAGTTTGAAACAAAAAAAAAAATTTCTTGGATATCAAATAAGATAATATCACACACTACAATGTTTATGCCAAATACAGTATCTTTTATATGTTTAGGATATGACCGTGTAGTTGAACCCAATTTTTGGACACATATCATGTCGAGCCTCATATCCTAAAATTTAAAGTTTAGAAAGGTCAGACACGTAGACACACACACGTGCACCCGATATGCATACCCAAGTCCATGTAACATAATTTTCTAAAATCTTACAAGGAATCATAGTAAGATGAACTCCATTTCCCTTGTAGATCTCAAAATTCTTTAATTGTATGATAGATAAGACTATCAATCAAATTTCGCTTCTTTTGGTGGTTGGTGGTTGGTGGTTGGGCCGGAACTTCCTTAATACTTAAAAGGAATAAAAGATAACTGAATATAGGTGTTGCCATCTTAACTTAAGTACTCTGTCGTGCAGACCATTTTTTACAATAACACTCATGAGATTGGCAGAGGACAATGCTGGCCTTTTCTTTTGATTGTTTTCTTAATCAGAAGCCTATATTGACATACTGACTGACACTTGCCAGTTAAAGTATGCAATTAGTAGGCGCACTATGAAAGAAGTCATAAAATTACATTTTTATGATGACCAAAATTAATTCCTTGTGCTGAATGTTGCTAACACTACTGTAATCTTAGTAGCTAACCTCTATAAGAGAACTTCTGATTGTCCAACCATGCCTTAAAGATAAAAGTAAGAACAAATCCCCAAATTTCCAAAGTCCTTTGTATTGTTGAATAGGTTTTGAATCTACTCCAACGACCCCCAGGGGTAACAGATACCTACAAAAACAATATGTTGTCAATATACAAGTGCAAGTTCGCATAAGCAGTTAACAACGCATACAAAAATGCATAGGTTATAACACACAGAAATGCAAACATTACAAACATTTAGGCTTAGTTTGGCCCTCATGTGGCTTTTTAAAAGGAGCTTATGAAATGTATTACTAAGTTGTTTGATAATTTTATACAAGTGATACTACTCTTCAAAAAGACAACATGAAACCAAAAAGCAACCTTGAGCTTTTAAAAGCTCAATTCTAGAGCTTTTAAAAGCCCCCCAAAAAAGCCCTAAGTTCAATTTTTGCAAGCATCATAAACTAGTTACCAAAGATAAACATGAAATTGTGCTTTAAAAAAGAAGAAGCACCAAAATGGGGGCCAAACTAAGCCTTAGTCACATGCGTCCTTTTGAATTTTTTCGTAGATGGTAGGAGGGGCATGTTGGAGCTCGGTATTCATTCAGCTTTGAAGCAACTGGTGATTAACATCATATCAGAGCATTGTTTATGAGAGGTCAGGGAGGGGATTGGAGAGCTTGATATACATTGTTGGAACCATTCTCTTACAGCTTAAGCATTGGCCCAACTGGTAATTTCATAGGGCACAAGACTAAAATAACTAAATTTGTGAGTGAATATCATAAAAACAGTCCACTGTATGTTAATTGATATTCATAGTAGAAAGGCAACCCCTTATCCGGAGCACTTCCTTTGTCAATAACAATCAACTGTCATGTAACACTTGAGGATGATCCAAAGTCTACAAAATCCCAACTGCCACAAGGTTTCATCAAACTCTTCAGATAGAAGTTTGGTTCGAACAAGGAATTGTTGACACTACACCTACCATGCATGTATTTCATCAAACACGGATTCCAGCATACTCCTTAAAAGCTAATGATTTCTATTTGTAAATATTTAATAGTAACTTTTAATAAAAATAAATAAATAATAAATAAAAAGGAGATACAAATACTATTATACAGAATGAAATGAAAAGGTTATAGGTTGGTCATATACCTCAACCTGTTGTTGTTGTTGTCCAGTACTAGTACGCTTAAACCAGGCCTCCTCTTGACCAATCTCTTCAATAGTTTTCTTGGCCCCAACCCCAAACCCAAACTCCTCAGACTTGGTTTCTGAAACTCCTCCTTCCGCATCAATGCCATTTCCATTTATGTAGTACTTCACTAAGCTACCATTCCCATTATTGGGATTAACGTAAATACTGCTGCTACCATTACCATTACCATTAACATTCAAATCAAATCCATTTACGAACTTGCTCGCTCGCTCTTCAACCGCCGTAACCTGATCTCCTCCTCCTTTACTATTCTGATTACATCTAATTCCTTTACTCTGAGGCAGACGAATTGGTTTTGGCTGAGAGTTTATTAGTGTGTGGGGAGAATTATAAAGTCTAGAGAGAGAAAGTCGGCGTTTGAGAGTAGTGTCCGGGCGGAGAAAGCTGAGTTCGGCTACTGTAGACAGGCAAGCAGTTGCCATTGTTAATTTCAGTGAATAATTCATACACTCTACACGACTACACCTAACCTAACTCTCTCTCTCTCTCTCGCTCATGGCCTCACCTGTGTGTGTTGGTGTATCAAAGATAAATATATATATATAGAGAGAGAGAGAGAGAGAGAGAGACTGGTGAATAGACAGAGACGAAGAGAGAGAGTGTGTGTAAACTGTAAAGGGGTGGTGATGGAGGTTCCACGTGGCAATTTGGGAAGATGAGTCTTCTTAAGATTTGGGGCTTTCTTATTGGTTGAGGCATTGAGGATGTCTTGGGGGGATTGTCCTACGCCACAAAACTGTTTCTCCAATATCCAATTTAAGTAATGCTATACTCATTACTCATTAGCAAACCAAAATTCAGGAATTTTTTACCGAAGGCATCAAATTGGGGCAAATAATGCCCTCACCCATCACTGTTTCAACTTAATTCCCAAACCCATCACTTTTCTAAAAGTCGCGACTTCAACTAGCGAGTTCAGGCAAAACCAAATCCAGGCTGAAATCGCGACTTCAACTAGCGAGTTCAGAAATCGCTACTTGAAGTCGCGATTTCATCAGAAATCGCTACTTGAAGTCGCGATTTCATCAGAAGCTAAATTCCCAGCAGTCTGTCCCATTGCAGCAGCTCCCTGCTAGAGATATCCAACATATATTGCAGAATTGAAACACCAAGCATTATGAATCCAACATAATTAATCCAATTACAATGTGTATTTGTAAAAAGTGAGAGAGAGTGGGAGAGAGATAGAGAGATATGTGTGAGAGAGTGGGAGAGATAGAGAGATAAGATAGAGAGTGCGAGAGAGTGGGAGAGATAGAGAGATAAGATAGAGAGTGCGAGAGAGAGAGAGTGGGAGTGGGAGAGAGATAGAGAGATAGGTGCAAGAGAGTGGGAGAGATAGAGAGTGCGGGAGAGTGGGAGAGATAGAGAGTGCGGGAGAGTGAGGGGGAGAGAGATAGAGATAGAGAGAGTGAAGGGGTGAGAGATAGAGAGAGAGAGAGTGAGGGGGTGAGAGATAGAGAGAGTGGGTGATAGAGATAGAGTGAGAGAGAGAGAGGGTGATAGAGATAGAGTGAGAGAGAGAGAGAGTGGGAGAGATAGAGAGAGAGTGAGGGGGAGAGAGATAGAGAGAGATAGTGGGAGAGAGATATAGATGTATAGAATTAAAAAAATTTATATATATACAAATGTGTAACTATTTGTTTATAATACATCAAAAAACAAACAAAAGTGTAATTATTTTGTGGATCCTATGGACTATCTGTGTTTATAATGTGTCCCACACCACGGAACCCTCCTCGTTCTCTTAGGCCTACCCTCTGCCTGTGGTGGATCCTCCACGAGTGGAACCTCCTCTGCGGCCTGTGGCTGGATGACCTGTGATACCCCTCGCCCTCTGTGGGCATGACGACCTCTACCCCTAGTGTAAACTGAACGTATCGGAGGTCGTCGCTGAGACTCGGCCTGTGTCAAAACCTCATCCTGTGTCTCTGCCATGGGGGTATCATGTCCAGTCGTCTCTCTCGCCTCCACATGCATCTCCTCCGCCCCCACCTGCGTCAAACTCTCCACCATCATCACCATCGCCTCGAACTGTGAATCTGTATGTGGTAGCGGGATCGACGATGACGACGGTGCATCTGTACATGTGTACTGTGGGATGGAGAAGTCACGGATCGGAGATATACGGAACTGAGAGCCCCCTGGAGTGTAAGGCCTATAAACGTCGTCCGTATCATCATATGCATACACAGTAGGACCCTGATCATCTGGTGTATGTAGCTCAGACTCAGAGTGTGTATATGGGTCTGTCTGCTCCTGGGTCTGAGACTGAGGCTGAGTATGAGGATGCGTCTGAGTCTGAGGCTGAGGCTGAGGCTGAGGCTGAGACTGAGGCTTAGGCTGAGGCTGTGAGACGCGGGCCACGAATACTGTGGAAGATGGAACACCCCCGTCTAAACGTCGGTCCTCATGAACAGCCTGTAATGAATGCTCAGTAATAGTACGAATCTCATCCAATGCCGCCATCACCTCTGGAGGGACGGAATGAGGGCTGCCTGCTGCTAAACTAGCCAACACCGATCGTGCAACCTCATACACACGAGTCACACCATCCTCCTGAAAAACAAATGGAAAGTTTAATTACGTATTCCACATTTTATGCCAAGTGCAGGATGAAAATTTTATATGCTGTACAATAAGTAAAACATCTCACCAGAACGCCGCGAATCGTACCGACTGGCTGGAAGCCAACAGTCGGTGGATCTCTAACTGGTCCAATCAGTCTACGTGTAATGCGGCTATACCATCGCATATATGGGTCTGAGGCAAGCATCTGAGCTGCATCTGGAATACCTACAATAACATGCTGTAGCCGATGGTCCCAGAGCTCTACATAATCCCTATGGAAGTGACTCCAGTCGGTATTCGCATGACCACGTCGATCAATGCGATGTAATGTCCTCATAGTGTCACATGGCTCTGGGACTACCTGCCTCATCCCGAACTGTCTCATCACTCTGTCGGGATGATGCCACTCAACCATGGCGTACATGATCAACGGACATCTGGCCATCCATGTGCCCTGCCCAGCTCGACAGTACGGAGGTAACGAAGCGACAAGCTCAGCACTGTACGGCTGCCAAATCATCTATGAAAAATATATAAATAATTAGCAACTCGAACAATAATGCAAATAGCGGTTTAACTCTGCACATTATTTACCTGCTCGGGCCTCATCTGATCCAACTGGTCCCGAAAGTGACGCTGGACATGAGTAGGCACATCCCGAACTGAGAATCGGGTCAACCACCTAAAGTAATGACAAAATTGTTAGCACTTAAATGAATGTACGAGTAATGAATACAAATAATGTATAAAACAATGTATGTATACCTACAACCCAATGGACCATCCTCTGGTACAGCTGCTGGTAAGGGGACTGGTCGGATATGGGTCAACCTCTCCCATGCCCAAAGCTGCGATTGATAATAATTGAGTTAAGTTATGTATGATAGACTGAACAATCGTAAAAGATGCGTAATTCACAGAATTTACATAACAAATAACCTGTAAAAGTATAAGCGGGCCGGATATCTCAACAGCGGTACGATGAACTGCAACACACAACTCACGGTATAGATATGCCAATGCTGCACTGCCCCAGCTATAGCCAGCATCAAAGTGTCGTAGATGTGGTAGATATACGAGGCTGACCTTGTTCCCAGACTTGTCTGGGAACAACGACCCTCCTATCAACATCATACAATAACATCGAGCCATCTGCTGAATAGTGGCGTCGTCGGCATCCTGAGCGATCTGGGGAGTGAAATGGTCCCGTATCGTAGTCAGTCGCAGTGAAGATCCTGTGATAGTGGCTAGGGGTGGCGTGAAACCGAGTAACTCCTGACATAGCTCCTGCCACTGCTCCTTGGAGCGTGACACATCAATACCGGTAACTGCTCGGCCATCGACCGGTAGGCCCAATATAATGCTGACGTCCTGCAGCGTGATCGTGGTCTCGCCGACAGGTAGGTGAAACGTGTGTGTCTCTACACGCCACCTCTCAACTAGGGCAGTGATCAGACCCCAATCATACTGTATAAAGCCAAGTCTGTATGTGCCGTAGAACCCGATCTGTCTGATGTAATCTAATATGCGCTGATCTAGATCCGGACCTCGTCGTAAAACAGCCTCAGAGCGCCGGCAGTAAAGCTGTCTCAAGATCTGACCATCCCAAATGGCGGATGACCGATGTGCGTCCTGTAATGTCAGTACTGAGCGATCCTCAGGTCCAGGGTGTACATCCATGGTAAGCAAGCTGTTCAAACATGATGGTTAGTCAACAAAATCACTACTAAATGTAATGAAGCTACAACATGCTACTAAACAAGAGTAAAAAATGTTAAATTATATGGTGTAAAGAAACTTAAAGCAGTGACTTGTCGCGTCAGCTGCTGGGCGTCAGAAGCAGTGACTTGTCGCATCAACTGCTGCGCGTCAAACCCAGTGACTTGTCGCATCCACTGCTGCGCGTCAGACCCAGTGACTTGTCGCATCAACTGATGCGCGTCAGACCCAGTGACTTGTCGCATCAACTGCTGGACGTCAGACCCAGTGACTTGTCGCATCAACTGGAATGTTGTCAGAAGTAGTGACTTGTCGCGTCAACTGCTGGGCATTGCATGGGTCTATATATACTGTGGGTTTGATTCAATGTGATATCCCAAGCATTCCAACTTATCCTTCTTCTTCTTCATTGCATTGTTTTTAAGTATGGCAAGTAAGTATACACCTACGTACCACCCACATTTTTTTGAAAAAAGGATAATGAGTAATGAAGAGAAGGGTGTTCTACTAGAAGCACTCATGGATTTTGCTACTCCGGAATGGAAATATGAAGATGGTTCATTTAAATATGTTGCTTTCGAAGCTTTGCAGACTGTCTTTGCTGAGACAATCCCTGGATGTGATCTTCCAGATGATGCCATTGCGACTCAGGTTTGGAGCTGGCAGAAGGAACATGAACTCCTTCAGGAGTTGTTAACGATGAGAGGTGTTTGTTTTACTGAACAACGGTTGCTACAAGTTCCTGACCAGACTTGGTATGAATGGTGTGCTAAGGTTAGAACCAAAACCTCTCATAAATTATATTTCAATGGTTATGATGATATGTATCTTATGAAAATTGTTTTCATGAATTATACGTGTAGAAAAGCTATGACAGTACTGCAACATCGTTGAGGTACTATGCACACTACCGCTATCATAGATGTTATATCTTTAAACCGCTGCCGGTCACAGGCTCGACAAAAGAAAGTGGTGTGGGCCCGTCAAATGTTGCCAACTCATCTGGAAATGGAGCGAGGAACAACACTGAGGAAATTCTACGGAGGTTGAAGCGTTGACCGCACAATTGTTGTTTACTACGATGTTTGTACTAGTTATCTAAGCCATTTGTTTACTAAGGAGTTTGTTTACAATGTTTGTACTAGTTAACTACGCAGTTTGTAGCGGATATACAAGGACTTTTTACTAAATAAAGTTTTCATTTCCAATTGAACATTACATAGTCACAACAAGTAAGTACATATTACAAAGCACATCGCTCAAACACAACACTAAATATTATACTGCATTAGATGGCCCAGCTTGACTGCGTTGTTGGGGGCATCGTCTCCTGTCATGGCCTTGTTGATGGCATAATCCACATTGATAAGTAGCCCTACCCCCCTCTCTCAAATCCATCTCATTTGTTATGCGGGTTGATCGTGGTCGGCCCTTACCTCGAAGCATAGCAGGATTGTGCATAACTGTAGGACCAGAAGGTGGGTTCCAGTAATCTTTGTGATGGATTGGGAAAAACTAGGGTGCCCAACACTGGTTGTACGACTCAATTGTGTAACATTGATGAACGAAACTTTGGTATGAAGTTCTAAAATTTGCTAGCACTGCCAATGCGTGAGTACATGGCATTTTATATATATCCCATTTTCCACAACTGCAAGTCCTATTAGATATGTTCACAATTTGACTAGAACCCGATGATCCCCCTTTGTTGACCTGCACGTACCCGTGCCCGGAATGAAAAATCTCGAGGTTATACCTACCAATCTTGCCTTCTGATTTCAACAATCTAGACATTGCTCCTGGGGTGAAGGTAAAACCTTCCCTGATGGCTGTCTCAGCAAGTTCACGTCGCTCGCAAGAGTACTTAACAACACGAAAAAAGATCATTTCAACACAAGCGGTGATAGGAAGATTTCTAGATTTCTTGAGTACACCATTAAACACCTCTGAGATGTTGGTTGTTCGCATACCGTACCGTCGTCCCCCGTCGTGGGCAATGGTCTATTTTCGGGCGGGAATTGCATCAAGATACTCCCACGCCTTTGGATCAACCTTCTTAATCTCTTCCATGAACCCATTAAATTTACGGACTTGGTGGGCACTCCCAGCATTCCACACAAGTTTCTTAAGGTATGCATTTTTAAACTTTGTGGCGAAATTACTCTACACATGCCGGAGGCAATAGCGATGATACCCATCGGGCTCATGAAACCCTACATCATGCTCATTCACCGCAGAAAGGATGCCTCTATGTCGATCGGATATTAAACAAATGCCTTCTCTGCCAGGCACAACGTAGTCCCTTAGCAATTTCAGAAACCACGTCCATGTTTCAGCTTTCTCCTCGTCAACGATGGCAAATGCTAAAGGAAAAATTTGATCGTTTGCGTCTGTTCCCATAGCGATTAGTAATTTGCCCTTATATTTTCCATACAAGAATGTGGCGTCGATACTTATGACGGGGCGACAGTGTTTGAACCCATCAATGGACGCCTTAAACGCCCAAAATACTCTTTCGAAATTCTTTACAGTCGCACTACCACCGTTCACGTAGAACCATTTTACAACCGTTCCAGGATTATACTGTTGAATTGCAGCCATGAACTTGGGCAATTCTGTGTATGATGTACACCAATCCCCAAATATCATTCCAATGGCTTTCTGTTTCGCATTCCACGCCTTCTTGTATGAGACGGTGTACAAATACTTATCTTTCACCTTTTGCATTAGCGCAGCGATGTTAATAGATGCGTCCTCCTTAATCATTGGCATTATGTCCCTAGCCACTAGCCGAGCATGTAGATTTCTATGACCAAGGTTCATCGTAGTGGACATACAAGTGTGGCTTTGCTCAACCTTTATGACTTCAAACATCCCGTGTCGTTTCAACCTTGCCCGTAGTTGCCACTTGCAACCTTGTGACGCCAATTGACACTTCAACGACCAACGATCCGAACTAGTTTGATCCACCGTGTACCGTTGATGTGTTCTTATTGAGTACAACTCCACAAATCTCTGAAGATCATCTTTGGTTTTGAACATCATACCCTTCACCAACTCGTCTCGATCTGGATTCCATTGCCTACCCTCAATGTTTGAAGCATAACATGCCTCTCCAGTATGGATGCCCAAGTCAAACGATGTAAAAGTTGATGAACGAGGCTCATACAAAGCATTTTCAGGATTTATTTGGGCAGTCGGCTCAATATCTTCGATAACATCGTCTTCCTCGTCCCCCCCAGTATACTCGTCTGCATGCACATCTTCGTAATCCGAGTTTTCCGGTGTCAGGTTGGTGTCCATCCCTCTGTGTGCCCAATCATCACCATATCCGCAATCATCTGAATCGAACTGCACATGAATTGGCCGTTCTGAAACAATGTCTTGCATCGGACTCCTGTAATCATTCTGACTGTTTTGCAATGCATTTGAGCAATCCACGTGTTGTCTAGACGTGGACGGCAATAACCCCTGTACCAACGGGTTTGAGCTTTCGCCTTCTTGTGTCAACAGAGAGGTGTACGGCCCAATCCAGTCATCTAATGTTTGATGGGTAACGGGAAGATTCTCTGTCTCGACATATAGATCCATAGAGTTTATAGCCGCATTGGTAGATGCTGTTTCTAGTATTACTTGCAGACTTTCGTCATCAATTACTTCAAACGGTATAAACTTGGAAACCTGATATCCAAGAACCGACGGAAACCTACAAGTGAACTTCAAACGAACACTATTCTGATGAACCCCCATTTTCTTGCAAACATTTCTAACAAGTTCAGTGTATTGAGCGTCTGTTCTCAAGCGAATGAAACTTCGACAGTTACTATCATAGTATAGACCATCAGCTCCGATGCACATGTTCCCCCCCCAATACAGCATTAAAGTCACAACACTAGCCATTTTAATACCTTCACATTTGCAAATTCAAGTGTAAGTAATCAATGAGAGTGACTATAATGAAGAAATATAGTGATGTGCTCACTTCTCAGGGATCATATATACTACAATATGTAGCAGTCAAAGGACGCCTATCTAGTAATTATTAGCTTTAGAGGAAACCCAATAATTCCAACACAAAGGACTCCTCAGCGGGGAGAAATTATATTAAAGATGACTTTAGGAAGATTTGCAATAAAAACAAAAAGGCTCTCCTTATCCTTGAATCCAGTCCACTCCTCCCTAGCTACATCTTCCGAAAAGAGGACAACACCAGTACTGGGGGAATTGCCTTGGCCTCTATGTAATCAAACGTAAATTTGTTTTTGTTTTTGTTGTTCATTCAAATCTATTTTTATACTTTCCAATTAATAGACATACAGTGAAGAAGTAGTCAGCAAAAAGTCATGCCACAGCCACGTGCAATTGCAAAATCATACATTTACATTATTACTACTTTAGATACTAACAATTTAAATATATATATATATATGTATTCCCCAATAATAAACCTTTTTTGGCTAAGTTTTATACTGGAGTATTATAATTGAAATCTTAAACGCTCAATATGAAAATCAAATGACAAAGTAAATTAACATTCCTTAAGGTTTAACCGAGTTAAAAATATTACTCTGAAAAGTGATGGGTATGTGTATGTGTATGTGTATCTGTGTGTGTGTCTACACAGAGAGAGAGAGAGAGAGAGAGAGAGAGATGTGAGTGTGTGTATCTACAGAGAGAGGGAGATGTGAGTGTGTGTATGTGTATGTGTATGTGTATGGGTATGTGTATGTGTATCTGTGTGTGTCTACAGAGAGAGAGAGAGAGATGTGAGTGTGTATCTACAGAGAGAGAGAGAGATGTGAGTGTGTGTATGTGTATCGTGTGTGTCTACAGAGAGAGAGAGAGAGAGGCACCTGCGAGAGAGAGATCACACCTGAGAGACAGAGATCACTGAGAGAGATAGAGAGAGAGAGATCGCAGAGGGCTGAGAGAGAGATCACTGAGATACAGAGAGAGCAGAGACTGAGGGAAGAAGAAGAAGACGCGGCGGGTTAATAACACTTTAAATGAAATCGCTACTTCAAGTAGCGATTTCTACTTTAAATGAAATCGCTATTTCAAGTAGCGAGTTCTTTTAAAGTCGCGATTTGAAATAGCGATTTCAGCCTGGATTTGGTTTTGCCTGAACTCGCTAGTTGAAGTCGCGACTTATTGAAAAGTGATGGGTTTGGGAATTAAGTTGAAACAGTGATGGGTGAGGGCATTATTTGCCCCAATTTGATGCCTTTGGTAAAAAATTCCAAAATTCAGTAACACTTTATCAGTTCGTCTCAGTGGAAGGGTTTTTTAGCTGCTTGAGCAAAGATATCAAGTTTGAGTCCTTGTGTATGCAAAAAAATTATCTTGGGAGAAGTTTCCCACTTCAGTGTCTGACAGTATTTCAGTGGATTAGTCCTGGGCGGAAGGCCTGGGGATACCTTAGGAAACCAAAAAAAAAATTAACACTTTATCTCATTCTTTTATAGCACTGTATTTTCTGTAGACTCTACACTCTCACCCAATAAAGAAATACAGAGTCAGTAGATTTTAGTTGTGAAAGTGGCATTACTCTTCCAAATTTTTCCTTTTTTTGCTGGGTACATGCATTTTTGTTTACCCATTCTTTCTCACTCAAGTACCTCATTGGTGACCATATGGAACCTATTACTTTTCATGGATTATTTATCTCAATTTTGTCCATAAAAAATAGAGTAGATTACATATGCTCACCCAATAAAATGCTTGATTGAGCAGAAAATGGAAAATTTTGCAAAAGTGATTGACGTCAATCATCCAACGTGGGATGTTGGATCATTAGCAAGTAGGGGTAGCAATTCGGATTCTCATGTCATAATCGTGTCATTAATCGGGTTGTGTGCTTTGCGTTTGATTTTTAGTTTCGAGTGCTATTCATCTATAATACAAATTATTTTAAATTAATCGTGTCATGTCGTGTCGTGTTCGGGTTGTCTTAGTAAAACGGGTTATCGTGTCAAAAATTGTCACCCCTATAGCAAGGCCCCCATGTAACGACACGTGGCATTTTTTTACAAATTCAAAAACCAGTTATCGTTTTGAGAGGAAACTTGCTCAACAAGTTGCCCATCTTTGTACTTTGACAGAGTTTATTTGTACCTTATAAGGAAAATTTGTACCTTACAAGAAATATTATTAAAAAAAAATCATTTGTTTGTAAACTTATAATTTTTGTTTGCACCTTTGTGTAATAAATGATGTCCACAATTTATTAATTTGTATCATAACGGAGTTAATTTGTACCATGACTGGATTAGTCTGTACCTTATAAGGAAAAATTAGAATTTTTTAAAATTTGTTTGTAACTTAAATTTTTGTTTGTACCAAGTGTAATAAATGTTGTACATAATTTAATAATTTGTACATTGATTGGATTAATTTTTTATCTTGACAGGATTAGTTTGTACCTCGTAAAGAATTTTTGTATCTTGATAAAAAATATTTGTACTTTGTCAAGATCAATTTTGACTTTCAAATAAAATGTTTTTACTTTGTACTTTATCAAAGAGTTGTTGGACATTGTAAATTTGTAATGATTAATTTGGACTTTTTAAGGAACATGTGTCTGGTTGAGCCGGATTGTGTCGAGTTGAGGTCGGCTGACGTTTGTGTCGGGTTGAGTGCACTCAGTCAGTTGACCGGATACGATGCCGAAAAAATAATTTGTACTATCATATCATCTATTTGAACTCTGTTAGGAAAGAGTTGGACTTTCAAAGCATCCTAACAATATCAACTATTTTTTCTATGAAGGTCCAAATTGGTCCTGACAAATTACAAATATTTTCTTTGAAGGTCTAAATTGATTCCGACAAAGTTCAAACATTTTCTTTCAAGATCCAAATTGATCCTCACAAAGTACAAACATTTTCTTTGAAGGTCTAAATTGATTTCGATAAAGTACAAATACCTTCTTTGAAGTCCAAATTGATTCTGATAAATTACAAACATTTTCTTTGAACTTGACAAAGTAGAAATATTTTTTTTGAAGGTTCAAATTGATTCCGACAAAGTACTAACATCTTCTTTGAAGGTCCAAATTAATTAGAATAAAGTACAGTCATTTTCTTTGCAGATCCAAATTAATTCCGACAAGGTACAAACATTTACTTTCGAGATCTAAAATAATTCCCACAAAGTACAAACATCTTCGCTTGTTACGCACAAAACCACCAATACACGAATCCATAGATAAAGAGAGAACAATAATAAGGATTGCCAACAGACAAGATACAAAATATATGTGGATTGACAAACTTGCTTACCTCCATGGATGAAGCACAACGAAAAACTACACTATATGAAAAAGAAGATTACATAAAAGAAATTAAAGCTCCAATCTGGGAACACCCCAACTAAGAAATGGTACAAGTGAGGGAGGTGAAAGTGAAAGAGATGGCAAAAGAGCGAATTTCAACTTGGTTGTTGGACTTAAACCTTAAAACTCTGTGTACTTCAATTTCCTTTATTAGGGATTAATTTGGACCTTCAAAGTAAATATTTGTACTCAGTGAATAATCGTACTCTGGATGGTGTATAAAGGATAAATTTGTATATCCACGGTAAATGAGTGTGTGAGCTCTTTTTAGTGTGGATGATGTTTAAAGAGAGGTATAACACGTAGGCGGGCTAGTATATGTAAGATATCGTATAGTAATAGAAAAGTAGTAGTACAGTCAGATGGGTCCGAGAGAGAACGTGGCTCGAGTGAGAGCCAAGGTAGTTCCAAATAAGATACAGAGAGAGAAGCAGTCGCTGTCCGAAGGTGAGGATGGAAGGTTTAGAAGGAGTGAAGGTGGAAGGAGAGTGGTATTAAGGTACGAGTGAAGGGGGAGGAGGAGTGTGTGGATATCGCATTTTTCCTTACCCACAGCTTTTCAAAATCAAATTCAAAAACAAATGAGTCGCCACTTAATTTTTAAAAGGAGAATTAAGAAACCATTTTAAAAGCAAACTGATCTTTTAGAAACCAGAGATTAACTAAGTCCGGGGATTATGGAATGAGAGAGGAAGGAGCCCGTCGGACTAAAACACCCTCTCTCATCCTATCTTGCGATAGGCCTCTACTCAACATCCTTTTAATCAAATTTATTAATCTAAGCATGCCCTCAACTAATACATATATACATATACATCACAAAAGCATGTCCAAAGGGTGTAAAATTG
Source organism: Hydrangea macrophylla (assembly GCA_033977485.1). Lineage (NCBI taxonomy): Eukaryota > Viridiplantae > Streptophyta > Magnoliopsida > Cornales > Hydrangeaceae > Hydrangea > Hydrangea macrophylla. Next base: position 41,230,449 of record CM066984.1, read on the forward strand.
CAATTGACAAAATATCATTCAAAAGCCACATAATTCAGGTAGCAAGCGATATGATATGCAATAAAGAACGAGTGAACTTACTCGGGATCCAGCAGCGATAGTAAACGTGCAATGCATGCGAACAAAAGAAAATCCTAAAAAGAGTCTCTAATCACATATACACATAAGGCAAAACCTAATTCTAAGGTGTCGCGCATTAAGTCGAAAAATCAATAAAATCAAGAAATTAAGATAAACTAAAGAGGAGTCCTAGAAATCATACCTTAATAGCGCTACAAAACAAAGGGTTAGTCCACATGCTTCACATAATAATAATATGATATCAAACAATCAATCCTAATTCTCTAGCTTATACCTAGCAAGCAATGAAATCCAAGTTTATCCAATTACTAGTTCTAATTATAAGCGTTAATGTACATGAATTCATGAATATGAACAAGAGTAAGCTATTAACTATGAATTTATCCATTGACTTGAATCATTTAGCTTTGAGATTTAAGTTTAATTAATCATTATTAAGATATGGTTTAAGCCCTAAGTCATAAGAGAATCATTTGGGTCATTATTTACAAAGTTGGTCAAATGTGTCATGAAATTCTGAAAATTGCAGAGAGCAGACCAGAACTTTAAGAAAAGACAAAGCACGTCTCCCATGGTTTGATGTCGGTGAATTTTGGACACAAGATGCCTCTGTCAGTCTAGTTTCCAAATCAAAAAGAAAATCAAGGTTTCAACGGTTAGATCTCCGGGAAAAGGACAAGAACCAGACGTCACTCAGAGATGTACAACTCTCTGTCCAGAGATATTGTTTGATTTTTTAAAAATAGCAAAAAGATGAGAAACACTTGGATCTTTTTAGGGGATCTTCCTAACACATTAAGGTACCCAGAAAAAATTATTAGAGACCCCAAAAACTCCATTAGACTTCTGATTTATGAATTTCAAAATGGACTTGCTGTTCTGAAACTATTCTGAAACTCTGGACAGATTGTGGTTGACTCACAAAACCCATGATCAAACCCTTCTAAACATAAACCACCTTAAAACAAAAATTACAGTGGTAGATTACTGTGCTATTGACACTTTCCTGTTGGTTTCACTTGATTTCAACGGTTAGATTTCGAACTAAAAATCTTTGATCAAAAACAGTTTGTGAACTCACTGTTTTCATTTGTCAAGTTCAACTTTTATTTGGTAACTCCAACTATTAAACCATGAAGTTGGGTTTAAACCAAACCATTTCTCCTACCATTTGATGGTCATTGGAGGCTAGAGACTTTTATATTTGTAGATTTTAAATGAAGTATGAATAGACTTCATGAAATCTCAAGATGATGAATCAAAACCATAGGGATGAGTTTAGACTCAAAATACTTTCTCCTACCACTTGATGGTCATTGGAGATGAAGATATGGTTAATACTCATGGGTCTCAAAGGAATATAGAAGGGATTCCATAAAACATCAAGCTAGTGGACTCAAGTCATAAGCATGGACTTGGATCCATCTATTTATTTATAAAAAGTGATGATCAAACTTTGACTCCCATGTGAAGTATAAGCTTACATGAGATTCAAAACATCAAACTCAAGAGCTTTCAAAGGAGATATAGAAGATCTCCAAGAATCTCAAAAGAAGAACATAAACAAGGAAAATAGAAGAAGGATCAAAGAACTAGGAAGTAAGGACTTCCAAGTTTACTTAACAAACTCTAAAACTTAATCAAGAAAAACTAAATGACTTGTAAATTAGAAGCTCAAAAGAAAGAAAACACAACTAAGATTAGAGGGTCACCTCCAAACTATCCTCAAAGTTTCTCTCCTTTGAAGATCTTCCAAACTCTTCTTCAAACTCTCCAAACTCTCTTTTTTTTCTCTCCAAAAAATGTTGGTGTAATGGTAGTCTTTTTTGTGTTTCCCCTTCTTTTTTTTTCTTTGTCTCTCCTTTTCAATGAAGATACCTCTTCTTATATAGACAAAAATACCTAGGTAATTTCAGTAAATTCGGAGTAAAAGACAGGTGTAAATCCCTCATTTGGTGGTACAATATGTACTTTCTGAAATTAGGCAGACTGCTGCCCAGCGCGGCAGTCCAGAAACTTTCGCGGCAGTCCGTGAATGCCGTCGCGGCAGTTCATGACTGCCGTCGCGGCACTACGCAACTGCCGCGCGACATTCATCAAATGCCGCGGAAATTAATGGATTGCCGCGTTTTTGTCAGTCTTACTTTATCAGTTTTTTGTTCTTATTCGCATACGCATACGTATTGCACTGCAAAATACAGACTTTAAAAGTGAACGGTAGTCAGAAAATGTTGGCGGCACTTGGTGAATGCCGGACCGGCACTCCCTGACTGCCGTGCGACACTTAGTGAGTGCCGCGACAGTCTGCCGTGTGCCGTTTTTAGCTAAGATTCCCTCTTTAGGTCTTCCTTCTTTTCAAAGCAAATTATTTTTGAAGATCTTTTCCGAAAATTGTGTTTTATATCCGAATTCCCCTAAATACCTGGTATTTTCTCCTTTCTGTGAAATTTTATCGCGTTTTGGAGACTTTTTGAAGAACTTGGAATACTTCAAATCTTTCGGTCCTTATCATCATCGGACTTGGAGGTGACACTCTCCTAAATTCGACGTTAGGTCAAAATTGGGGTGTCTACAGAGTGGTACTAACATATAAAAGTAATGACTAAGAAAAGTCTACGAGGAGTTACTTGGAGGAGGGTAAGGAGTGTAATACCCTGTATTTTCATTGTACTGATATAAATAAGATTCAGTATACTTGTATTTACATTTCTTGAATTTTCAGCTTCAATCGATCGAACTAACTTTAATCGATCGAGCTTATGTTTCTTCAATCGATCGAACCTACTTCGATCGCTTGAAACTCTGCCGACCTGATTTGTGATGTGGAACCCTTTCCCACGCGATTGACCACTTTTCAATCTATTGAACACTGGCCAACATGTTCTCAATCTATCGAAAATTGCTCAATCGATCGAACTTAGTATTTCCAATTTACGTGTTCTGCCACCTGCACCCTCCCCCTCCCTATATATATGTATCACACACACACTTATTTGGGGTTTCTAAGTTTTAGAGAGAAGAGATAGATATATATATAGTTTATATATATACACACACTCACATACACATATATATACACACAAACTCACAAATACTCCCTCCCACACACACTCGACCTGCAAGAGGAAAAGAAGAGAAGCAGGAGGAGGAGAGAGAGAACAGAAAGAGAAGAGACTGAGAAAGAGAAGGAGAAAGAATAGAGAAAGCTCACCAAGGAACCCGCGGCCACCTCACACGTCATCGGCGTCACCGAACTTTACGGTGAATGCCTATACTCACTTATTTGCGTAGATATGTATGTACATATGTTTTTTGGTACGAAAGAAAGGACCCCAAACGTACGAGGAAGGTCCAGTTTAGTTTGGGAAGAAAACCAACGTTCAATCAATCGAACAAATTTTGAGCGATTAAACATAGACCGATCTCGATCGATCGAACTTCAATTTTTCTCAATCGATCGAATGTGACTTCGATTGATAGGACGTATCTTCACCTCAATCGATTGAAATGACTTTGAATGATCGAACATATGAGAATGTTAAGTATTGGGTTTGTTATATCCGATGAACTGTTAAACTAGTTATTATCATAAGTTGATGTTGGAATGCTATATCGGAATAGTACACACATGGAATAATGAACTTAAGGCATTGCAATAGTGGAACCAATTATAGAATGATGGTAAAATATTTTTAATCGAATTAAGAAGATAACGTGCGTAGTAATGGGTCTGCCGACCATAGAGGTTGATACTATTTATGATTGGTGCGTGGGAAATGCGATCACGAAGATCGTACAATGTGGGTTGCGGTATAGTTATATTTCCTTAATCCACGGGAGAGACTAAGGAATATATTAGTGGTTTTGCATTAGTCCACAGGAGAGACTAAGGGATATATTAGCGGTATTTTCTTAGTCCATGGGAGAGACTAAGGGATATGTTAGTGATATTGCCTTAGTCCACGGGAGGGGCTAAGAGATACATATTATGGAAACAGATGTAAGGTTGTGATTACCTATATTGCCTTAGTCCATGAGAGAGACTAAGGGATATACTAGTAGGATCGCCTTAGTCCGTGAGAGAGACTAAGGGATATAGTGGTGATGTCGCCTTAGTCCTTGAGAGAGACTAAAGGAGATACTGGTAATATCACCTTAGTCGACGGGAGAGATTAAGGATACATAGTTGTGGGAATGCAAATGGGCTAGCTGTTGGGAGTATGCCCTCAAACCATTACTTTATGTATGAGACATTGACATTTTAAGATATAGATATCAGCTTTACATTTTATTATGCATGTTTCTTTCATGAGATGATTGTTCATCCTTAAGTATCATAGTAAGTAATTCGTGTATGTATGAGATACATACAAGTGAAATACGAATTACTATCCTTTGATACTTAGAACTTATCACAGTGGATGATGAGACTGGATACCTCATCAAGTTTACACTGCAGCATGATTAACTACCACTGGATGGAGTGATGAATCTCAATCATTGGAGTATGACTCTTAGTTAATATGCTAGTGCTTATAGTGCATTGACAGACCTGAGTTTTCCTATTGACACTTAAGATTGTCAATAGTTGATTGGTACTCATAATTGTATAAGGTACTTGTTCTTAATCTTGAGACAATTATGAACACAGACTGGATGTGGCTGCTTTGACTTACCAATCAGTTAGGTTTATAAAAGATCAACACCTGGGGTATCTTGGGTATGTTATGTTTATAGGGTTGTGAACATATATTGTCAAGATAGAATCTACCCTCTGATATAGAGTAAGCATTCTCGTGAGAATGTCACCAAGTTGATTATTAAGAACTACAGTCTTGTTGATAAGTAGTTATCAACATATTGGTAATCATGAAGGGTGAATGGGACTCAAGGAATATAAAAAGTAATCATGATTCAGGTTGATAGTAACAGTTATCTAACTACTTGAATATGATTATGAATGCTGATGATAGAGGGACATTAGTACACCATACAAGTCTAGTTATCGCTTCGGATTTGTTCTTTTGTGATAGAGTGCAGTTATCGTTTTATACTAGAGTAAACGTAAACTGACCAGTTGGTTAGTTTGATGATCAAAGAGTTTGGTCATGGGAATTAACAGCTGGCCTGAGCCAACAATAAAGAACCTAGGAGGTCCCATTCTTAGCTCCGCTAGGAAGCTTGGAAAGGCACATAAGGATTTGTAGACACCCAATTTTGACCACACTGATAGTATTTAAGGTGGACAACATCTTGGAGGATTCGATGATGAAAAGTACCCCGTGGAAGGTACTGGATTCTACACAATCGAAAGGTCGAACTTCGGAAAGTGACTTCAAGCTCAAAAAAGCTCTTTTCCATGCATAAATCCCAGTTTTGTCAAAATCGTCTCTCAGAATTCATATTCACTCAGGAATATATGTAACGAAGTGTTCTAAATGCAGTATTCTAGGTATCTAGAGATTCAATTTTAAAGAAAAGTTCGAAATCGACGCACATTGAAAAGCAATTTTGAAAAAGATGTTGTTTGATTTCAAAAAGACGACGAAAGTTTTGGAGGACTTCCGAACTTCAATTGAGCGTCAATTTTAATTTAAAACCTCCTAGAATATTTTTATACTGAAATTCTACTCGACAAATTTCCAATGGTGCATAAACGGATGATTTCGGACACCAAAAAGCATTTTCACAAAATTCTGGAAAAGTAGTAAACGTAAAATTTGAAACAGGACATAGGGGTACCCAGGGGAACCCAAATAAGAAGTGGTGGGTCCCACTTACAGAGTGGCGAGTCCCACCTAAGCCGCCACCTCATAGTTACCCCCTCTATCAAGCTTTTATGGTTCCAGACCCTTCTAGAAGCCTCCCACTGCGAGGAAATTGCCTAGAAACTGCGTTTAGGCACCAAAATGGCCATTTTAACCATTTTTTGCTCTCTGAAAATCCTGTTTTAACCCTATAACTTAAGAGTAAAGTTTTCAAAACTCTATATATAGATCTATGTGAGATCATCTTGATATACTTGTAAGATCTAGAGAGCACCTATAGCTTTGGTCATCTTGAAGAAGTTTTGAATATACTTGAAGATATACTTACTTTCAATTTAAGAGATTTCTAGAGAGAGAGAGAGAGAGAGAATTAAGAATTGAAGTTTTATAAATTAATCTTAGGATAATTATATTACAATTGGACATCAATTGCCTCCGTTAACTTTCATGGATGAATGCTTGAAGAGCTTGAAGAACACATGAAGAAGAAAAATCTTCAAATCAACTTTGATCACATAATTGAGAATCCTCCAAGAGGTAAACACCAATATTTATCTCTAATTCCTACTATTATATATAGATCTATAAGATTTGGATCTAGTTTAGTTTTATTTTTTTTTAGAACACTCGTCTTCTCCTTCTCTTGTTCTTCACACACTCACATAGCTAGATCCAAATCCTCTTGATTTATTGATAATCTATAATTAGAGATTGATTTTCACTTTGATTTTCAATTTTGATTTCATTATTTTATTTAATTTAGATCCATGCATACATGATTATATATATGTATCTATTTTGAATGGTTTGGAAGTATGATCTATGAGAAGGATGATTCCTTTGTTCATACCTATCTCTTGATTATTCGTATTACCTAGTATTCTTATTGAATTTCATCTCCAATAGGATATTTGTAAGTCCCTTTGATCCATGATCTAAAGTTTTTCATAGAACTTGAGGGCTGAATTAATTGGAAATCATGATAATTAAGTTTATCTATGAGTTTGATCTCTCTAATAAACTTCAATCATCACCTAAGATGTTTTTCTCACACTTTAAAATGAACTAGATAAAATTCAGCAAAACAGATTGGTTTTGTCCAAAAGATTTGGCCCACCAAAACCCATAGTTTGATGGATTTCAAATTTTCTGGGTAAACTTTGCTGAATTAGCTTTCATTCGATCCGTTTTGAGAACCTCTAGGATCCATATGCTATTTTTAGAAATTGTTGAGAAATTAGTGGACAGATTTGGACATAGTCTCTTTGTATTTGAATTTCAGAAAATCTATAATAGTTATCGATATTCTGCTTTTTGGGGATGATTCCTAAATCATTTATCTATATGTCGATGTAAAATCGTGAGCATATGATCGAGTTAAGATTGTTTTCTAAGCATTTGAATTTGATGCAACTATTCTGAAATTTTCTAGATTTAACTACAATTATGATTATGTATACAAAAATGGTCATGCCTTGATCACTCAACAATAATTGATGAATAAAACTTAGTTTAGAAATCATCTATAGGATAAATTAATGGATGAGAGATTAAAAGCTTAGAATAACTTGATTAACATGATTCATGAACTTCTATTATGTTTCTATTGTTTTTTGCATTCATTTGTCAAATGATATCAACCTTCCAGAATAACAGAGTCTGTTTAAAATAATTTTTAGAAATCTTAAGATCATGACATGTCCATGGGATTATTGTTGTCACAAACTACAATGAAATAGCTTTCTTTTGACACCAAATAGAGCTTCACTGGATTTTTGTAGAATTAATTATGATTTTTACAAGAACAGTGGACAGTCCTGGTCCACTGTTCCCAAAACTCTTATTTCTCAAACTTCAAAAATGGTAAAGAGGTTCTACTTTTCGGAGAAGTTCCCTAAGACATGTATCTAACTTTTTGTAAAAGGGTTTTAACCCAGCTCATGTTTAAGACCACTTTTGATAGGATTCATTAGAGGTTGCTAAATCTTAAAATTTGATTGATGACATCTTCTACTTATCTTTCATGCATATTATTTGTTTAATTGTGTTTTTGCAATGCTTGGGTATTTTTCGGTGTCTTAGTGCAGAGAATTGAATGCCGTAGATTCGGACATCAATTTGTGGACTTGCCTTGTCTATATGTAGCTTAGTGCACATGTATTGTGTACTATCTCTATCCCTTCTCTTAGAATTTTTCTAGGTTTACAACTTTGCTTTCAACAACACAATTCCTTTAGGACAGTCTCCGTTTATGTGTTTATGTGTTAGAGACATCTTATCTAGAATTATTGAATGATTGCATTGCACGTTTCCTTTCTCTTTGCTTTTTGCGACTCCACTTGAGTCAACTGAATGCAAGTTCTCTTGTTCCCTTTTGCATATCATGACATGTCTCCTTTACTTGCATTGGTCCCGAGCGGGACTAACCACTGTAAGTATACCTCTCTCTTGTATTAAATGTGCATCTGACTTCTACTTGATTTAACTTCTTGACATGATTTTCCTTAGATGTTCCCTTTTAACATGTATATATATATATCTATTATGTTTGAGGAAACAACACCAATTATGAATTAAGAACAAGGATATTTGAATCAAGTCCTACTGTTCGGTAGGGCAAGGAAGGAGTGCTTTAGTCCTGCTTGGGATTCTTCCCCTCTTGTACCAAGACCCCCGAACCTAGTTTCTGGTAATGAAGGGAGAGTAGCCTTATTCAATTTTGAGTGAGTCAAACTTGGGTTTTCTAATTCCCGATAAAAATTAGGTGGCGACTCTTTGTCTCTAGGATCGCGTGAGGAAGTCCTAGTTTCCCTGAAGTGTGCTCCTTGGGATCCATCTCGGGACACTGTCGAGGGAGAATGCCAGGACCTTTCTCAACACGCATCGATATCCACAATCTGGCGACTCTGCTGGGGATTTGAATGTGAAACTTATGGTTTCTTGTTCTTTGAGGGTTTGACTTGAGCCAAAGAATATCCTTGTTATTAATTCGATAATCGTGTTGTTTCTGCCTGCATTTGCATTTGCATTGTTCTTTCACTGCGACTGCTTGAGACCATTGCGTTGTGGGTGGAGGGCCCTCATTCCTCCATTTGTCAAGAGTAGCATGTAGTCACCATTAGCCTTGTAGCGCGTGCGATATATAGAGCCCTTGGCTTGCTAATGGACACTTTATGAGACTAAAACCCAGCCTTTGCATATAGTTTCTATAGAACCCTTCAATTAGGATCTTGATTATCATCTTTGATTAGAACAATGTGATGAATTATTTGCATTTGCCCATAAGGGATTATGTGGATGATGAGGACGTATATGTGAAGGCATCATCAAACCTTGTATGGTGGATTCCTCTAGAGTAGTATGGTCTTTATTTGAACATCCAATCATTATTCGAGGACGATGTTTTTTGAAAATTTTTGAAAATACAAGCATTTCATTGAAAACCCGAGTCTATTGAAAATTCCGGGAATATCCCTTTTGAAAATTTGCTTTGAAATTCACTTTCGCAAAATCCTTCCAAAATTCTCCCTAGATTTTTAGAGAATTACAAATTCCCACTTTGATGATTCAAATTTCAAAATTCTCCTCTCAGATTTTAGAGGGTTTCAAATTCCCACTTTGGTTTTCAAGAAAAAAAATCATAATATCTCACTTTGATGATTCAATTTCAAATTCTCCTTAGATTTTAGAGAATTCCAAAACTCCTACCTTGGTTTTCAAAAAAAAAAATCATGATTCCAACTTTGATGATTCAATTCCAGATTTTAGAATTTTAGAATTTCCTACACACCACAAGCATTGACGGTTCAAAAGCATTTTTGAAAATTACAAATCTCCCTCTCTTTCAAGATTTTCATGAAAAATTCGATTTTGTAAACCTGAACCATCAAGAATTTCAAAGCTAAAAATCCTTGGATAATGATTGGATTAGTAAGATGATTAGCATACTCAAGGAATCTTATGTGCTAATGTGCTAATATGCTAGGTCTAAGCTAGATTAAGGTGCATTGCATTTAGATTAGATTAAAAAGCCCCTCGATTCTTGAATCCTTGCTGTTTCAAAACCTCCAGCATTCGAGTAACTACACTTGACCTGATTCCTACTTGGGGATACGTAGGCAACCTACTCGGTTCGGTTACTACTCCTGAAACACTCAGACACATCTTACATACCTTCTTTTAAGACTTGGCCGAACTACTTTGGACCTGATTCCTACTTGAGGATAAGTTTGCGAGCTTTCCTGGCCCTCGGTCCCTGAACCTTGCAAACTAGGAGCAAAGCTTTCAAGTTTGCCCAGAGCCTCAAGATATCATCGCCACACTAGGGCAAACGCAAACTTCTATTTATCCCCGTCAACTAGGGGCAAACATCATTTGCATGTACCCCCCTCCACATTATAAGCGAATCCTGAGCCGTCAAGTATATCTTTGAAAATATTTGAAATGAATCATCTCTTATCTATAAGCTAAGGCACTAATTCAAAGCACATTTCAGAAAAAGCAAAGGATTGATTGAGATCCATATGAAGTATTTTCAATGCATTGCTTTATCAGTTGAGTACTATCACACTAAGATGAGAAGTGTACTTGAAAAGCAAAGAGATACGTCAAACATGACAAATGCGCATTATGACATGGCAAATTGAGTCTTTTCCTCCAAACTCCTATCAAGAGTATCATCTCCCTGTGTCAATGTCTATCAACCTCTATCATGGTTAAGTCTGTCATTGTCTAGTCTGTCGTGATCTCGAGTGTATAGGTCCGAAGTGATCTATAATTGTAAAGTTTTAAAAGCATCCACAGGTGGATACGAGCAAAATTTTTGAACACCATTATTACATCAATTAATCCTAGTCAAGATGAAGCATTGAGTGGTTGATGGAAAAATGCTAATCAGAAGACCGGCCTTGGATGTTAAGTTGAGCTGTTGTTGAAACAGATCAGAGTGCCTTGCATGAATATCTGCTAGAATTTGTTGAAGCCTTGTAAAGCACATCGAATTTCTGTCTTTTGAGTACCTGTCAATTATGAATCAGAATTGTGATATTGGGAACTTTGTTTTGACCCCAGATTGGTCCAATCTTGATATACAAGCCTTAAGAGTGCTTAAAACCTGTTGGAATTGGTCTAAAGGACCCGTGGGAATTTGAATCTTGGTAGAAGCCATTCAGAATTGAAGAAAAGTCCCCAAACATGAAGAATCGAGGGCACCGCAGCTTGAAATAGCTGAGAATTGATGATTTGCAGCGAATTCCCATAGATTTAGGTTAATTATGTATTGACTTGGAAAATGGACATTTGGGTCTACTGTCGTTTGAGAATTACATCCAGAAAGGATTTGCAAAAGATGAATCAGAAGGTATGATTTTTAAAAATCAGGGTCAAGATATTCAGAAAAGGTCATAATGAACCTAACGTGCATGAGCTGGTCGAAGCACCAATATGATTCTCAGATATCTCCCCAAGCAGAGGACTTTTAGATATCATTAGAATCACCTCCAGAAGTGTTTACACCCTGATTTGGGATTTCCCAAGGTGCATGACAATCACGTGGCCCAATGACATCATTACATAAACATGCTAGCAGATGAACGAGGATTAACGCCAAGCACCGAGGAAAGACCGATATCAATGTTACATACTGATAAGAATCATACATCCCAAACAAGGATATCGGTGTTGAAACTGAGAAGGGGGACACTCTTCTGAGAAATATCTCATCCTCAACAAATGGGACTGAAATCATAGAGTAAGAACACTAGTAGCCATGATACACATCGGCCTTAACAAGTAAGGTCGATAACCACCCGTGCAGATCCTACAGTGGCACATCCAAAGGACGATAATCAATAGAGCAGCTAAGCAAGGAAATGAAATATCGGGCTTGGAAGTTAAGCCACAAAGAAAACATCGGTTAAGCAAGACCGATGGACACTAGTAGACTTCCTACCAAGCATAAGACCGAGGCCCATCAACCAACGATGGTCAAGCTACTCAGAGAAGGATGCAATCAGTCAAATGGGACCTGTTCACAAGGCTTTTGGGCAGTTGAGCATGGACAAGAATGTGTGCACAGGATATGCCGAGCTGGAAGAGAGATGGTTACATAAAGAGAGAACGTGGCAGAAATGGGAGTATCAGACAGATCATGGAGGTTAATCATGGGAAAACAAGTGGGGGCAATAACTAATTCATGCCTAAAAATGAGGAACCACTAATCCCACTGACCCCAATAACCCCATTAATATGAGCGGTTATTCACTCAAAAGTCTATAAATAGGGCAGGTGGTGCAACATTTGAAGGGGCTAACACACATGCCACCTCTGCTCAGGCAGACTTTATTATATTTTCCTCAGAGCATCACTACTTTTGTTCTTGAGTGATCTGAGTTTTCATTATTCGTAGAGCGTTTGTAATTGCTACTTCAATCTGATTTTTGAAGATGATGTTCATGGAGGTATTCTTGAGTTTCAGCATTTGATTTGTTTCTTTTTCAAGTTCCATTTGTGATTACTTGCTTGCATCAGAGTAGAGTTAAAACCACTTCGTTATTTTAAGAGCAATTCTGATAACGAGTCGCCCAAATTAGAAGTTAGATTAGGTTGTCGCAACCTTTTTGAGTCCATGTGGACTTTGGCACGCCCAATACACCACACCAATTTTATTTGTAAACAATTTTTGGCACGCCCGGTTGGACACGTGTCAAATGGCTGCAAAAGGGACTCGATCTAGGGGGCTTTCCCAGGTAGTAGGTTCACGCGAGCCTATCTTAGAGCCTGTCTTGGAGCCCGTCATAGAACCTATCTTAGAATCCCCAGACAGCGTGGTAGCCAGTCAAGCAGACTTGTCTAATATGAGTAATAACTTACTAGGACTTTTCAACCAACGCTTTGCTGAGATGTCCATTTGGCAAGACCAGACTTTTACCTAAGTGAGAGAGATGTTCCAAGAGATGAGGGAGTGGAAGGAACACCAAGCGGGTGGTCCTTCACATCCGTCCATTCAACCAACGTTCCTATCTCAGGTTGGATTGGGGGCAAGTCAAAATGCCCCATCTTCTTCTCGGACCGAAAAATACATTACCCTACCAAAGAAGACTGGCAAGGAAGTCTTAGGGGAGACCAAAAACCCATCCCGAGTTGTAGTCTAACCGGGCTTCACCATCAGGGACCAGTGATCGATCTAAACGGGAAAAATTCATACCATCAGTGGAGAAGGATTAATCCGTTGTTCAGAGACAACTTAGTCACCGACGACGAACTCATTGGGAATGATAGAATCGGTCTAGAACATGAGACCGACATGAGAAGGGTTACCCCAGTCCAAACAGTGAGGGTGGATCGAGAACAGATCGCTGAGGTCATTCACCAGGACTTCGACAGTCTTCTCCAAAGAACTCAGTGGCCCATGTATAAGAGGTCGCATAGCGACACCACTAAGAGAGTATCCCTTCCCAAGGGATATAAGGTACCCAACTTTACAATGTCATCTGTTGAAAGTGATCAATCGACCGTGGAGCATGTCGGCCGTTTCCTTCTTCAGAGTGGAGAGGTAAGTCACCGAGGAGATATGCTACTAAAGCTGTTCCCCAATTCTCTAACTGGGGTGGCTTTCAGCTGGTATATTAATTTACCCCCAAACTCTTTCCATACTTTGAACCAAGTGGAAGAAGCTTTTCATGCCCAATTCTATCAGACTGAGCCCGAAGTCTCTATGGCTGATTTGACAAGGCTGCATCAGCTTCTAAGTGAATCAGCTAAAGCATACATTGCCAGGTTCAAACGGGCCAAACATCTCTACAAGGTCATGTTACCCGAAGTGGAATTTGTCAATATAGCATTAGGAGGACTCACCTTTGAACTTAGGAAAAAGTTTGAAGGTATGGGTTTCCACGATCTCTTCGAACTAGCAACTCGGGTTGCCTGGTATGAACGTATGCTCAAAGAAGAACAAGAGAGGAAAAATTCATCCAAGGGAACCTATTATAGGGATCCCAACTATGATATACACACGACGGAATATAAGATCAATACCGAAGTGGACGTGGCCGAGATCATTTCAAAACAGCCATATCTATGTCAGTCGTTGCCAAAGCCAACTGATGCACATTTTTCCTTGGTCAAAAAATAGCCTATTGACGCAGGCAAGCAGCACTCGTTTAATATTGTGATGGCTGATCAGATTTTTGACTTTATGATGGCCGATAAGCAAATTCGGCTTCCACATGACGTAAAATTACCTTCGACTAATGAGCTGAAAGGAAAAGAGTATTGCAAGTGGCATAACTCTTGGCATCACACCACTAACAATTGTTTGGTCTTCCGCAATGCTTTGTAGGATAAGATCGAGAAAGGAAATTTAAAGTTTGCCAAGAAAGAAAAAGAGGTCATGGGCATTGATAGTAATCCATTCCCAGAGATAGTGGGAATGAACATGGTGACACCCGATTTTACAATCCTTCGGAGGCCAAGAGTAAAGATCGACCTCAAAGGAGCTGAAGTTGCTAAAACAAGCACGAGAGTAAACTGTAACACCCTGTATTTTTATTTTCATTAATAAACAAATATTTCATTTTAATTCTATTTATAAATATTTGTTTGGGGTCAAACTGTAATTTCCATAAATATAGAAAAATACTTTATTAGGATTTGAAAACTATATCTATACTTTTGTACATCCCGAAATTTATTTCCTACGCTAATAAGATATTCTGTATTTTTATTTCAAACGTAAAATGCCAGTTCTATGTTTTAAATCTGAATTATACTGCATTTTGGGTGTGGGAGCACGTGAGCTCAACCACACTGGGAGAAATCTCCCTATTGCTTGGAGCCTACACATATCAGTTTATATATATGAGTGTTTTTATCTCACCACTCTCACAGACTCTCATTCTCTCCCTATTCTCTCAATCTCTATCTCATTCTCTCTTAATCTCTTAAGAACAACACATACACACACACACACACACACATATTTAGATTATATACATATAGATACACATAAAAATACATATATATATAATTCAAGAACGGAGGAGAATTCGAACGACGGAATTGACGGCGAAAATTATCGGTCTCAAATTCTCAGACTAACCACCCTCTGTGAGTAATTTAAACTCACTCACCATGTTTATATAAGTGTATTTCAGAGTATATTTGTGTGTATATGTGTATATATAGATACACCATTAAAGCTTGAAAGTTGGAGTTTTATGAAACTTAACCAAAATGAAATTCGTGAATTGGGAATGAAAGATCTTAGTCCCAATAAGCTACAGTTCAAATCCTACGGGTTAATTCATTCATATGGTGACGTATCGTTAATTTAAAGTTTTGTCACTCTAACTTTAATCGCAAATATCGAGAGATACAATCCGTTTTTGTTTAAATTGATCGCATATTCTTAATCTATGCGGAAAACCGAAGAGATCCATATATTGCACGAAATGTTTGAAACAGAATCTGAAAATGGGTCTATGACAGTTTTGAAAATTGAAAACAGGGGAAAAACGAAGAAGATGAGGTTCTGCAACAACTCGCGTGCGCGACCCGTTCGCGCGAGGTGTGCATTCCTGGGCAGAGAAGGGAATTTTAACAGATCTCTCGGAGAAAGCTTAATCGCGCGCGCGACCCGCTGGCGCGAGGCTCGCTCGTGCGAGGTGTGTATTTTTGGACAGAAAGGAAATTTTAAAAGATTTTACAAAAATGGCCTAATCGCGCGCGCGACCTGCTCGCGCGACACCCCTTCTCGCTCTCGCGGCCCGCTCGCGCGACCTGGGCATTTTGAGCAGTTTTTGTATTTTTGTATAAGGGACTGTTTGGAAAAGGTTTTGAAAGTTTTTAAGGAACTGTTTGACAGATATACTGTTTTAAAGGCTCACTGTTAGGAATTGGACTTATAAGAGCAATTAAGGCCGAGATCTATGTTGAAAGAATATCCAGCTTTGAGATTAATAACCATTACTACAAACTGTGAACATTGACATACATATTAGGGTTGAGGTTGTGTCAACATGCATGTGTGTGAGAAAGCGTGAAAAGAGTAAAGAGTGGCGGTCTAGTGTGTGACTTCAATATCGATCGGATATTATTCCTGGTATTGGAGGCGACAGTGTTGTGTACGACTTAGATATCGATCGGATATTATTCCTGGTATCTAAGGCGCGTGTTTCGGATATCGATCAGATATTATTCCTGGTATCTAAGGCACGTGTTTCGGATATCGATCGGATATTATTCCTAGTATCCAAAGCGATGGTTGGTCGTGATCGACACAGATATCGATCGGATATTATTCCTGGTATCTAAGGCGCGTGTTTCGGATATCGATCGGATATTATTCCTGGTATCCGAAGCGATGGTTGGTCTGATCGACCCAGATATCGATCGGATATTATTCCTGGTATCTGAGGCGATAGCGTGGTGTGCGGCCTCAATATCGATCGGATATTATTCCTAGTATTGGAGGCGACAGTGTTGTGTATGACTTAGATATCGATCGGATATTATTCCTGGTATCTAAGGTGCGCGTTTCGAAAATCGATCGGATATTATTCCTGGTATCCGAAGCGATGGTATGGTGTGCAGTTTGGATATCGATCGGATATTATTCCTGGTATCTGAGGTAATGGTTTGGTTGAGTCAAGTTTTGTTGAGAGACAAGAGTCAGAAAGATGAGATGTTACATTGTTCATGCACGGTCGCATATTTATTGCTTACTTTATTTTCCCGTGACTTATGTTGGGATTGGAACCTTGAATCTATTGCTTTTAAAATTAAATTGCACCGTTGTTTATTTGCTTATATATACATTGCGAGCACTTGTTTATTTTACTCACTAGCTTGCATAAGCTGACGGCGTTGATGCGTCCTGGACTGTATGTCCAGATTTTCAGGTTAGGAGCAGCCAGGGTATTTCGACTATGCTAGTTAGAGGCAGGGGACTTTCCAGGAGGCTGCTTTATATTTCCTATGTCTTTTTAATTTCGGGTTGTAATAAACTAGTTTTAGGCATTTGAATAAGGGCGTTTTGTGCCTAAAACTTGGACTTATGTAATAGTTTAGTAAGTTTTAATTTCAGAGCTTATGTTTATTAGTATCCTTTCCTTTAGAAATGTTGTTAAGTTATTTGTTGCAGGGACAATTGGTCATACTCACTTGTCACGACCTACGAGTCCATACAGGAAATTAAATGCTTTACTGTATTATGCTACGTCGGGGCGTGAAATAAATGAACAAAAGGGAAAGGCAAGATTGGCTTCTAAGGTTATGTCGAATAGAACCGAGGCAGAAGCAGATAAGGTCCCAACATTGCAATGGATGGTCGATTTGATCGAACAGGGGCTATGTCCGAAGTGTAAGACCGAGGTAATCACTCCTCGTGTATCGGCCACCCAGCCCAAGAAGGCCAATTCATAGCCATCTCACCTATCCAAACCAGGAGTACCGTAGAAAGCCTGAGTTCCAGAGAAGAGAGCATGATCAGGGTGACCCAAGGTGGGAGGACAGGGATGTAAAAAGACAAGCTTACCAATGCCAAGACCGATCTCCACGGATGGTCATTCCGCCACGGATAGAAGTGAACCGTTGGAAAAAGGTGGAGCATCCCAAATTCCCAGTGCATGCCTACTTCACTAAGACATAGAAAAGAAGAGTGCAAAGATTGAGGCAGTCAGCTCGGGACTGGGAAGCTAAGTACCGATTGGAGAAAAAGCGGGCAGATCAGCAAAACTATAAGGATATGGTGCCGAGGGCGATCTTAAGTTGCAAAGGAAAGGAGAAGATCGAGGCCGAGGACCGAGATAATCAACTTCAAAAGCTTGAAATACCATCTATTCTAGAGGTGAACAAATCAGACTTGGAAATGGCCGATATCAATTTGGATTACGAAGAATCATTGGACAAGCATATCCAGTTTGGAAGCATACCAAAAGACTTCTCGGTGAATATGTTGTACACATTACTGATGTCTTTCGGAGCAAGACCTGGTCAGGGGAGTCAAATGGTGGGTGACGTACATGAGGACCAAAAGCGCCCATCCGCACCCATAATCGTCAATAGCGAACTGAAAACAGAGAAGCCAAACGTATAGGTGATAAGGCTAAAGTCCAAAAATGAAATAGGGAAAAAGCCAGCTAAAGTTGTTTTTGAAAAACTAGCCGAAGGAATGTCTCAACATTTGAAGTCGCTATTGTAGACACCCCATTTTGTCGGCTATCAGATTTAGGAGACCCATAGCTTGGTGGTTCACAATGATTGAAAAAGATTTAAAAGGACTCCTGGTAGTTGGTTCTATTTCTCAGAATGCTCATAATGACCAAAATGCCCCTAAAAGCCCAAAAGCTCCCAGATTTGGACCAAAAGTTCTGGAAACATGCTACGTCGTAAGAAAAATGATAAAATGAGTTTTTAAGTAAAATCGAATGAAAACGTCAGCTCCGAGAGACCCCCGGTTGACCGGTTTGACCAAGTTTGACCAAGGTTTGACCAAGTTTGACCGAGTTTGACCAAAATCGTCCAAATTCGCCCGAATCATTCTAGATCATGTGGAAAGTATTAAAATGAGTTTTAAAAGAAAATCGAGCGAAAACCTTAGCTCTGGGAGTTCCCAGAGGTTTCCAAAACTTCTCGGGAATCCCAGGTTTGACCAGTTTGACCAAAATTTGACTTTAAAATTGGAGCACCATAATAATTTTCAAATATTTTTCATGGATACTAGAGGTCGATAGCTTTCCAACGGTATATCGCACATAATTTTCGGATTTAAAATGAGTTTATTAATAATTTCAAAAGGTGAAAAGGGCAATCAAATCAGCTTTTATCGCAAATACCAAAAAACTTTTCAAAGTGACCTATCCCCAAACTATTTTTTATGTAAAGTAGACTCCATCACCTTTCCAACGGTATATCACAACCTCAATTTGGAGTTCGTACGCATTTTCTGTGAATTTCGGACGAAATAGGGCCTTTTCGCGAATACCAGAACCTCTGGGGGCCTAAATGGGATTATCCAGACGATTGAGGAGCAGTGCCGCCGCGGCACTCTCCTCCAGAACAGTGTGTTTTTGCAAATATTTTTGGGGTTCCATTTTGATTAATTAAAAACCAAAACGACGTAGTTCTATGTTTTCAGATGTTTTGAGCCAATGAGAATACTTCTAAAACCCCAAAACTACCCCAAGTTGGCCTATATAAACCCCCCTTGACTTCTCATTTTGGGGGTGTCAAATGTAAGTTTTGAAAAGTTTGGGAGAGAAAGTTGTAGAGATAAGGTTAGAATAGAGAGAAAAGAAGCTTTCTTCTTTGATTTTCAAAACAAAAGTGAGTTCTAAACTTTGTTTTTACTTCATTACTCCTATTTACTTCAACATTCAATACACCCAACCACCATTTTAGTGAGCATTTAAGAGAGAGGAAGCTTCTTCCATGTC
This sequence comes from Hydrangea macrophylla, assembly GCA_033977485.1. Lineage (NCBI taxonomy): Eukaryota > Viridiplantae > Streptophyta > Magnoliopsida > Cornales > Hydrangeaceae > Hydrangea > Hydrangea macrophylla. Next base: position 41,249,731 of record CM066984.1, read on the forward strand.
CAATGTCATCATATATGAGTGAAACACCAAACTACAAGTTCACTACATCATGAATATCATCTATTGATTATTATCTACTTGCTTGTTTATACAATGTTCATCTCTTCTCACCTCATTTCTTTTTTATTTTTCTTTATTTACTTACTAGTTCATCATCATATAGATGATGACATGAAGTTTGAGGTGAGTGAATCCTTATGGATAGTAGCTCTTGACCTTAACAACATGTTTGATAGATGATGATCATAACTTCAATACCTCCAAGGTATCTTTGAAGTTATGTTCAAATGAAAAAATAAATCTCTCCAACAATCTTGGAGGCTCTTAATGATGAGTTTGATGTTGGAATTTTAAGTGGCTATAATCTTTATTGAGTATTGAAAATACATTTTCAAAACCTCTATTTCAAAACCCCCATCAATCCCTCTCATTTTGATCTCAAGAAAGAAAACTTTGTTTTCCCCTAAAATCTTCAAAACAGTGAGTCAAAACAGTGAGTGATCTGAGTTCAAAGATTTCTCTAGAACTCAATACTCAATGTATGGATACAAGGCCACTTGAAACGTCTTCCTAACTCATTAGAGAACACCCAATATTTTTTGTTTGACTTGAAAATACTTGAAAATGGTCCATTTGGACCCAAACATTCCTTCCAGACATTCTGCCTCTGCTGTCACAGCAGCTTGGTTGACTTCCAACTTCTTTTTCAGAACACTTTTCCAAAAGAGGTGGTCCCAAACTATTTTTACCTTAAACTTCAATGGCTTAGGGAACGTTCTGTATAAAACGGGCCTCTAGATCTTTTGGTTTCATTTTCTAAGAATTTCTAACATTTCAGTCGACAGTACGGACTCTGTTTCTGAGTAACCTCCATTGATTATATGGTTTCTCTCAATCTGTGACAGTTATTAAAGATTGGTTTTTTGGGTTGTTTTCTAGACACAATAAGGAAGATATCCATAAAAAACCATGCATTGAAAACATTCCTAACCCATCTTTTGAATTTTCAAAAGATAATGTTACTGTTCTGTCCACTATTCACAGCAAGCACGCTTTTACTTTCCCCCTTTGATTTGACGCTTACATGCACTCCAAATTAGTTCATATCTTAGGAAGTAGCTCATACTACATTTGTACATATCCCATGATGAATTCATTCATTCATTCATACACATTCTAGATTTTCTAAGTCATTCTAGGAATCTATGAACACAAAGCACACTACAAACTTTACACATTGTAGGTACATACATTGCATCCATGCAAAGATTTGGGGTTTTTGTAACTCCTAATCTAAGAAGATTATAAGGAATGATCATGATCACACGTTCATGCTTCCCCTCAATCTAATCATCCTTTCTCATCCATCCCGGGGATTGAGAGGTCTTCTTTTCTCAAAGATTAGCACGCATCATTCTAGCTTGCTAAGCATACTTTGATCCTTTTGATTTATTTGTTTCAAGAACAATTCATGTCCCCTTAGATTAGGAAAACTTTATTACTTGATATGTGATTAGACGATTTTCCTAGGTTTGTTTTGTATGATCTTTCACTTTGCATTGTGTGATACTTGGCTTAGATCTTATGAATGATATCTTATCTTTAGATCTTCCATTTCAAGTTTCTTATGTGATGTAATATATTATCATAGTATTAATTGTCGAACCATACATAGTATAAGATGATTATTTGGATGCTAATTGAGGCCCGTCGAAAGACGGGGCGAGTTGAGGATGTTTTAGTCGCGGCAAAGGCTCCTTCCTCTCTCGTACCAAAACCCCTAGCCAAGTTCTTCGGTTATGAAGGGCCGGTGCCCTTTATCCATTTGGGTGAGTCAAAATTAGGTTTCTTGGTTCCTTAAAGACCAAGTGGCGACTCTGTATCTGTTTTCTACAGACCATTTTCTTTCTTTTTCCTTCCAAATCAATTTCAAATTTCAAACAAAAGCAACAAGTGGTGGAATCCCGCGTGTCCACAATCTGGCGACTCCACTGGGGATTTTTTATTTTAAAACAAAATAATATAGAGGATTGACTCATAAGAAGCATCCTTAAAAGAGTGGTTCTATCTACACACACCTCAATTACTCTCTAAACCCACATTTTAATGAAACTTTCATATTCCCAATACACCCTTATACAAAATGACAATAAAGGATAAATAGCTAAATAGAACTCTAAACTGATTACTCTTTACACCCACCTACTTTAGAGAGGTTCTATCTACACCTACCATATCTACTCACTACACCCACCTTTTAATGAAATATTCACATTCCAATATATCATTGTACCAAAAGAACTCTAAATTGATTGCTCTCTACACCCACCTCTACAACATATCAAACGTATTATACTTTATACACATTCACCAACATCAATAAACCCTATATTCAATTTTAGTTAATTTCTTGCAATTTTTTTCTTTGGGTTGGGGTTTCTGTTTTTGAAAGGCAAACATTTGTGTTATGGTTTTTTTCTTATGCTCATAAAAAGGCTTTTATTGAATATTCCCATCCACCGATACATATATACATATGCTTGTTTTTTTAGAAGTATATATACATATCTATATATATACATACATATATACATAGAGGAATGGATTCAACTCCATCACCAACTACTAATGAAGGAATAAAAGTAAAAGCTCAATATTTCAAATAAAACAATACGAGAAAGTGAATAAAAGCACTTAAACTCATCCCTAAAGCAAAATGTACATAAAATGGTGATAAATCAAAGATTTAATTGAGATATTTTGAAAATGGGTTGACGAAGATGAAGGGAGGATGATGGGTGTAAAGAGTAATAGAAATTAGGGTGAAGATTGTTGATTTTAAAATGTTGGGGTATTTTTGGAATGAGGGGTGGGTGCGTAGAGTAAAATGTTTTATTTGAAATACAGATGATGGGTGTAGAGAGTAAGTAGGTGTAATGAGCAAAGGTGGTGGGTGTATATAGAGCCACTCTCCTTAAAATCATCTTTTTACTGTGTCTGGTTCACCGCATTGCACTTTGCATTTTCCCCCTTCGACTGTGTCTGAAACGCGGCTCTGACATTGTTCAGGTCTTGCTGTGCCAGGGCACAAGTCACCGTTGATACTGTACCTTCCAAGGTATATCAAAAAGAGTAAAAACCTCCGTACTGTCTCCCTGACGGTATATTGGAACTCTCGTCAACGGACCCTCTTTGACTAAACCCAGCCTTTGCATATAGATTCCTGTAGAACCTTTCATAGGACTGTTCATTTATCTTTTCAGATAGGATAATATGATATAACTGCTGTATGCCGTGATGGGATTACCTGAGCGGTGTAGACTCTTATGTGGCATAGAACAGAACCTCTTTCTTATGATCCCCAAGGCAATCACTCACATGTGATCACATTGAGTTGACCTGCCTAGGCACCATGACAAGGATGTCTGCTCTATGCTCACAAAGATATACACCGCAAACCTTGTTTGTCGGTCCTAAGACATAGGAGTATGAAAACCTGCTAGACAGTATGATCACTATCACCACACGTTAACCAGTTTCTCCCAGAAACTCTGTCCAGATATCCCAGATATAACCAGTTTCTCCTAGAAACTCTGTCCAGATATCCCAGATATAACCGTATTAACCAGTTTCTCCTAGAAACTCTGTCTAGATATCACAGATATAACCAGTTTCTCCCAGAAACTCTATCCAGATATCCCAGATATAACCGTATTGACCAATTTCTCCCAGAAACTCTGTCCAGATATCCCAGATATAACCGTATTAACCAATTTCTCCCAGAAACTCTGTCCAGATGTCCCAGATATAACCTATACTAACCAATTTCTCCCAAAAACTCTGTCCAAATCAACCAAAAATGTCCAATCTCTCCTAGAAGCCTGCATAAAAGCCTGGAAACCCCTGTTATCCCTTGGTGATCATACTGGAAAGTAAAGTTGGCACACTCTATATGTTTAGGACCTTATCTGCTTAACTGCTACCTGTTAGAAATAAGGAGCATAATATAGATTAGGACTTACATCCGCATGCTTGTCTCATTTGCATACACCGTTCCCATTAATCTGCGCGCACTGTCTCGACCATTCTTACACAAGTCAGTCCATGTTTGTTAAACATCACTGTCTTTGTCTGTCTAAAGCCATCACTGTCAAAATCTGATCTAGTCCTCTCAAAATCTGTCAGGTCAGTATAGATTCCCGGAGTCAGCAGCTAGGATCCTCGTCTTGGGTCAGAAGTTTAGATAACCGTTTGGTCAGAATCAGTTCGACAGCTTACTTCAGCATGAATCGAGAAGAGTTAGAAAACAAGGTTACCGAGTTGGGAGGAACCACAAGCCAGCAGTCCGACAGCCTAGCCCAAGTTTTGAAGTTCATGGAAGGATTGAACCAGCAGTGGCCGCAACCACCGCCTGGGTTCCCACCACCGGGGTTTGAACCACCCCCACATGAGAATAATGGGGAGGAAGACTGGTTTTAAGGGGTCCCACCGTTTGGGTATGAGAAGAAGCTTCAAGAGAAAATGGATAAGGTTGACAAGTTAGAAAGCGTACTGAGGAAAAGCAAGGGGGTCGATGATTACATGCTAGACCTGGAAGGCCTCTTTGAGCCTGTTAAGCTAAAACTGTAAGAGAATTTCAAGATGCTTGCCATCGACGGTTTTGACGGAACTGGAAATCCGAAAAGTCATGTGAAGCTATATATGAGTATCTTCCAGTCCATGGGTTATACCCACGAGCACATTGCGATGTTGTTCCCGCAAACTCTTGCAAAGTCTGCACTATCATGGTTCCTAACCTTGGAAGCCTCCAAAACCCGGGCATGGGAAGACATTGTTCGAGTCTTCATCAATCATTACTCCTATAATCAAGAGCTGGATGTCACTATCAGGGATTTGGAAACAACCCGGCAGAACAATAATGAATCCTTCGCTGCATTTCTAAGCAGATGGAGGAACAAGGTAGCCCAAATGACCCACCGGCCAATTGAGAAGGAACAAGTGAGAATGCTAATCCGAAATCTACAGCCGCTCTGCTATGAGAAATTGTTCTACCAGTCTATCTCCACCTTTGAGAAGCTGTTTGAAGTTGGAACTCGAATTGAAGACGCTATTAGGGAAGGGAAGATCAAAAAGGAAGAGTCTCCGAGTCAGTCAAGAAGGCCCAACTACTCCCGGAATCCCTCGGATGTCAATGCCCTTAGCAGCCAACCCATGGCGTACCCTCCTAGGCCTTACCAACCCTCCAACCAGGCAAATTCCTCCAATCACCCTTTCCAGAAAAAGCCCACTCGCAACTTCGCCAAGGTAGAAATCTCTCTCTCCTCAGCCTTAGACCGCCTCCTCAAAAAGGGCCATCTCCAACTACTCCAGCCTCGAAATACCCCGCACCCGCCTAACTACGATATGTCCAAACGCTATACCTACCACCAAGCCCCTAGCCACAATACCGATGATTGCATGCGCCTCCTCCATGATACCCAAGACCTCATTGACCAGAATATCATTGAGCCGCCTCCGAAGCAGTCCCATATCACTCAAAATCCTCTACCAAACCACCAAAATGTCAGCCTCATTGAGTCCAACCCTGTATCCTTCAACCCTGCTACCCATATCACCCCCTAGGACAACCCATACCCCTCATTGACATCCCGGACTCTATGGGAATTCATCTGATTGAAGGGGAAAATGATGAGTGGCAGCAACAACTGGTTGATGAACAAGACCTATTCTTCTTGGAAGAACATGATCTAGGGGTAGTGGACCTCAAATGGTACGATCCCAATAACGAGAGCGATGCTTCTATCTGGAGCGAGCCACAAAAGCCATTTGTGGGAACAAATTGTGACTGGTTCAAAGAAGATGGGACTATAGAAGGGCCCACCCCCGCCGAGATTGATCACTTGACTAGGTCTGGCCATCATTATCAGCCTCTGTAGCCTACCACTAAAGCAATAAAAAAAGTCCGATCAAAGTCAAGGGAAAGGGAAAAATGGACGAGGTCATCGAGGAAGACAACGAGTTGATAAAGCAGTTGAAGAAGACCCAAGCACATCTCTCGATGTGGGACATCATGGTAACATCCTACAAGCATAGGCAAGCTGTGTTGAATGCCTTGGCTGGAATAGAGGTCCCCATCGACGCCGCACCGGAGGACATGGTGGCTTTCTTGGGCGCACTTATCCCTGACCCAATCATTACATTTTCTGATGAAGACCTGCCACCAGAAGGATCTGCACATAACAAAGCATTGTACATCACTGTTGGATGTAAGGGACAGTAGGTGCCGTTTTGTCTGGTCGATACAAGTTCTGCCTTAAATGTTTGTGCCTTAAGGACTACCACCGCCTTGGGGGTCAATGTCCTTGACATCACACCATCTGTGCAATCCGTGAGGGCCTACTATAACACCAAGAGGAATGTGATGGGAACTGTGTCTCTATAAATCCGGGTAGGATCTTTGGTAAGCACTGAAATCTTTCAAGTCATGGACATACCCGCCTCGTTCAACTTGTTGATCGGAAGTCCTTGGCTGCATGTCAACAAAGCCGTATCATCCACTGTGCATCAAATGATCAAGTACATTCATGAGAAGGAAGTGAAAATCATCCTCGGTAATAGTTGGGGTAATGAAGCTTTCCCGAACTACGCTCCCATTTTTGAAATCCAAATACCTGAGCTAGAAGAAGGAGAAATCGGGGGATTCTTCATGGAAGAAGTCCACATGATCGATGACGAAGCCAGGTTCCCCAAGATCCACTCCGCAGTTGTCAACATTGTCCGCAAAATGAACTACTTTCCCAGAATGGGATTGGGCCGACGCCAGCAAGGGATTCGTGAGTTCCCTCAGATCAAAGGGCAACAAGGCACTTTTGGGTTGGGGTACAAGCCCACTGAAGAAGACGTCGAACTACAGAGGCCATGGAAGAAAAGGGTAAAGGGTCTCCCACCATACCATAAAACCTTGAATGGACAATTCATCTAAGAAAGGGATGATTTCCCCTACTTCGGATTCCCCGAACCCTGGATCCATCAAACCACTGGGAAAAGGCACCCCGGGCTTGAAATCTTCGCTGACTGCGAAAGGCCCCCATATCAAGATCCGTTCTATCCTAAAGAAGTTTAGAAGACCCCGGAGGAAGACTGGTTGAAATACCTGGACACTGAAGCCATCGAGAAAATATGGGAGGAACCCGCTGAGAAGAAAGAAGAAAAGAGGGCCAAGAGCCAAGATGATCAGATCAAGCCTACTGAGGAGGGTCTGAACAACCAGGCTATAGAGTCATCTGTCCGTGTCTCCCTATCCCCTGTTCCCCCAGAGTCTGTACTGCCAATTATCAAGTCTATACCAGAGTCATCTGCTGTAAGCCCACCACTGTCCAATGTAATCACTTCACCTGTCATGAATGAAATGAAAGACGATTCTGCTTACTCCTCTGTGTCTAGTACTTGTGAATGCACAGATCCCTCCGAGGATCTCCCAATTGAACTTAAGCAACTAATTGAAAAACCACCTGCTTATGAAATAATCGAAGATACTTTATCAATTAACCTGGGTGAAACAGATAATCCACAAATTGTGCAAATTGGCTTAACTCTTAATAAAGAAGAAAAAGAAAAATTAACCCTCTTGCTAAGAGAATTCAAAGATGTTTTTGCTTGGTCTTACGAGGACATGCCTGGGGTCGATCCCGACATTGTCCAATATCATATTCCCCTCCTCCCCAATTCTAAACCTATCAAGCAGAAATTGAGGCGCATGAGGCCGGAATGGGCACTCAAGGTTAAAGAAGAAGTGGAGAAGCAATTCAAGGCAGGGTTCATCATTGTCACCGAATATTCGGAATGGGTTGCCAATATCGTGCCAGCCCCAAAGAAAGATGGAAAAGTTCATGTGTGTGTCGACTTCCGTGATCTAAACAAAGCCAGTCCCAAGGATGACTTCCCGCTTCCCCACATTGATGTCTTGGTGGATAACACCGCTGGGCATGAGCTACTTTCATTCATGGATGGCTTCTCAGGATACAATCAGATTCTAATGGTGCCAGAAGATCGGGAAAAGACGACATTCACCACCCCTTGTGGGACCTACTATTATAGAGTAATGCCTTTCGGACTCAAGAATGCTGGGGCAACCTACCAAAGAGCTGCCACCACTCTGCTGCATGATATGGTTCACAAGGAAGTAGAAGTGTACGTAGATGACATGATCGTGAAGTCCAGGGACAGAGAAGGACACCTGGTAGCACTGGAAAAGTTTTTTGAAAGGCTGCGCAAATACAAGATGAGGTTAAGTACAAAGAAATGCACTTTCGGTGTGACCTCCGGTTAACTCCTGGGTTTCCTCATCATACAAAGGGGGATAGAGGTGGATCCCTCTAAGATCAAGGCAATCCTAGAAATGACACCACTACGGAACGAAAATGAAGTGAGAGGGTTTCTCAGAAGAATTCAGTTTATCAGTCGCTTCATTTCCAAGCTCACGACTACATGCGATCCTTTGTTCCGATTGCTAAGAAAATGAGAGAAGTTCCAATGGGATGACCAATGCCAGGCCACTTTCGACAAAATAAAAGCCTACCTTCAAAACCCGCCTGTCCTCTCACCACCCACTCCTCATAAGCCCTTATTCCTTTACCTATCTGTCTCCGAAAATGCCATGGGTTGCATGCTAGCCCAAGAAGGAGAAGAAAGCCACTCCGAAAAAGCCATATACTACCTCAGCAAGAGGATGACTGGGTATAAGCTCAACTACTCTACCCTCGAAAAAACATGTTGGGCCTTGGTTTGGTGCACTCGCCGACTGAGGCACTACATGCTGGCCTTCCCAGTTGTGCTCATATCCCGCATAGATCCTCTGAAATACCTCCTCGAAAAACCTGCCCTGACCTGTCGTATATCCTGTTGGTTACTTCTACTATCCAAATTCGATATCAAGTATGTTACAAGCAAATTGGTAAAAGGGAGAACCGTAACTGAGCATCTCGCAGAACATGCCGTTGACTAAGAAGAAAGTGGGGACTTTCCATTTCCAAACGAGAATATCATGGAAATCAAGGAAGAATAGTGGAAGTTGTACTTTGATGGAGCAGCCAACATGAAAGGATACGGAGTAGGAATGATTCTAGTATCACCAAATGGAGACCACACTCCGCTGGCAGTCAAACTCAATTATAACTCCACCAACAACACTGCTGAATACGAAGCATGTATTCTGGGAATGGAAGCAGCCATAGAGTTGAAAGTTCGGAAGTTGGATGTCTTCGGGGATTCAAACCTCATCATATCACAAGCCAGAGGAGAATGGAAAGTAAAAGAAGAAAGGTTGAAGCCCTATCATGATCATCTAGACCAACTCAAGAGGCAGTTCGAGAACATCACATTCCTCTACTTGCCCAGGGAAGAGAACCAGCTAGCAGATTCATTGGCTACCTTAGCCTCCATGATCAAGATTCCTGTGGGAGTCAAGATGATGCCTTTGGTAATTGAGCAAAAGTATGAGCCTTCGTTCAACTTAGTCGCCGCAATCAAAGAAGAAGAGAATGAAACACCATGGTATCAGGATGTCTGGGACTTCATAGAAAAGGGGACGTACCCCCAAGGGTCTACCGAGAAAGACAAAAGGGCCATTCGAAGATTCACAGCGCAATTCATCATTTGCGGTGGGAAATTGTTGAAGAAAGGGTACAACGGTCACAACCTAACTTGCTTGTTTGGAAAAAGCTCCAGAAGAATGATGGAGGAAATACACAAGGGGGTATGCGGTCCGCACATGAACGGTCACATGCTGGCCAAGAAAATTATAAGACAAGGGTACTACTGGACAACATTGGAGAAAGATTATTGTGAATACGTAAGAAGGTGTCATAAGTGCCAGATCCATGCAAACATGATGCATGTACCACCATCCCTTCTATACAGCATGACCTCACCTTGGCCATTCTCAACCTGGGGAATCGATATCATCGGTGAAGTCATTCCAAAAGCCTCAAATGGAAATCAGTACATTTTGGTGGCCATAGACTACTTCACAAAATGGGTAGAAGCCGCATCCTACACCAAGTTGGGGGCTAAGGAAGTGGCCAAATTCATCAAGAGAAATCTCATCTGCCGTTATGGAGTCCCCCATGAGATTATTTCGGACAACGGGAGTCATTTCAAAGCGGAAGTCAGGGATCTATTCGAGGAATACAAAATCACTTATCACAAGTCATCACCATACAGACCACAGACTAATGGGGCAGTCGAAGCTGCAAATAAGAATGTCAAGGCCATACTGCAGAAATCAGCCGATACCTACAAAGACTGGCATGAAAAGCTACCATTCGCACTTTGGGGATACAGAACATCGATAAGGACGTCTACAGGAGCAACTCCTTACTCACTAGTGTATGGGATGGAAGCGGTACTTCCAGTCGAGATAGAACTACTGTCCCTGCGCGTGATGGCAGAATGTGAAATTTCAGAATCAGATTGGTTGAGAGAAAGATACGAAGAATTGGCTCTCATAGATGAAAAGCGCTTAGCGGCAATCGACCATGTCCGAATCTATCAAAAGAGGATAGCCCGTGCTTTCAACAAAAGGGTTCGTCCGAGGAAGATTGTCAAGGGCGACCTTGTCCTTAAGGAATTGCGAGCTCCAATCTTCGATCCTCGTGGGAAGTTTAAACCTAAATGGGTCGGCCCTTACATCGTCAAGACCATTCTTTCCGGAGGAGCAACTTATCTCATGGACCTCGACGGTGTCGAATTCAAAGAACCAATCAACATGGACCGCCTCAAAAAGTACTATGCTTGACCATTCCCCAAAACCATTTTCTTTCAAGCCTTGGCCTGAAGTACGCTCGACCTGATTCCCACTCGGGGATACGTAGGCAACCGCATCGGTTCGGTCGACACCATCATAATCAACCCTTTTTTTTTTTTTTCAAACTTTGGCCCGAACTACGTTGGACCTGATCCCCGCTCGGGGGTACGTAGGCAGACTTTCAAAAAAAAAAAGGGATGGCTCGCTAGGTTGAAAATCAGAAAGGATGCCTAGGCAAAAGTTAGAGCTAAATCCAAGGTGAGCAATAACAAAAGATAGAAAAGAGCTTGCTAGGTCACCTAACTAGTGCCTGGGCAAAATTATGAGCGTGTGAGAAAAATAAAGTCGCGGTCCTTACCATAACCCAGAAATCACCCTCCACACTAGGGGCAAACTTCGGCTACTTACCTCGTTTGCCTGAACCTCTTCTAAACTAGGGGCAAGCGTCGGTCATCTACCTCGTTTGCCTCACAACCATACATATCCCAAACTAGGGGCAAACTTCGGCCACCCGCCTCGTTTGCCTCTAATCGTCCTAGCATGTCCGAATAAGTACCAAAAGTAGACGTCTAATCGAAATCATATTACAAGTGTTTTCAGAAAACCAAATACATAAAACAAGGTTCTCCAAGTAACCAAGGTTCACCGATAAACAAACTTTGAATATTACATAAGCAGGGATAAATGAAAACACAAAAAGTTCTTTCAGAAGGCAATCACAAATATCAAAGACACTTAGAGGAAAGAAGCAGAATCAGTCAAGTCCAGTTTTATTTGGTGTCTTTTATTTCTTCAAAAGTCCCTAGAAATAGGCCCTTGCTCGACTGGCCCAGCCCCTGATGAAAGCAGCGATAGTAGTGGCTCTGACTCTGGAAGCAAAGACCCTCTCAGTAAACCCCTGGGGGACCTCTTGAACTTGCCTATACTGTATGGCCAATCGACGAGGATGATAGAAGGAGGTCTCTCTCAGTCCCATCAGCTACACTCTTTGGAAATCCCCAAGAGTAGTGGTCACAGCATAAAGGCCCCAACGCCTCACGATCCAGCAAATGTCAGCCTCAGATAAAGCACCCATCATGCCCACCCAATCGGCAAAAGTATAATGAGGGTGAAGCACTACTCTGCAAAAATAAACTGGCGGCACATTACCTGTCCATAACTGAAGACGATCGTAGAGCTATGCCTGTAACACCAAAGGTGCCCCAGAAAGTAGAAGCGTTCCCTGATTAGAAGCGCGATCCAAACCATTCAGGGTTTCAGCCAGGGCCATGGCCATGAGGTTCCTGCTAAGTTTCAGCCCAAGGCACACGTGCACCAAATCAACAGAAGCACTCGAGAATAGAAAATGCAAAGTCATGCACAGTATCAGAGCGGCCCCGCGGGTAGCATCATATACGCTAGGATTCCTAGGACTGGCCTACCGGGCAATGATGGAAGCAATGTCAAGAACCTCACCTTGAATCAGCCGGCGGGAAATAGTAATGGAACAATTCAGATATTCAGTCAAGCCTCGCGTAGGACTAAGGGTATCAGCAGAAGGGAGAATCAAGTCAGAGTCAAAATCATAGCCAAGGATAGCACAGAACTCCTCAAACAGGGGGCATATCTCCAGGCCATTGAAATTGAAGACATGGTTCACCGGGTCCCAGTGGGCAATAGCAGCACGCAAGAACTAAGTGTTCAGGGTCATCTGGCGAAGAGAGAATAGCTCCGTCAAGCCGTAGCTAAAGAGGTTGATCCGTTCCACACCATCCGTGATGTTCAGCCAAGCTGTGAGTTGAGTAGGATCATACAAAGCCATATTTTCGGTCGCGACTCTCGTAAAATTTGAAATTTCGACAGCACCTCCCCGTTTCACGGACTATCCCACCTGTAAGGCAAAAACACTCACTATCATAAAACTGCCCATCGCAGTAATACCCAACAATCACAGTGCACATGAATCATCACACGATCATCAACTAAAACAAGCACACAACTGTGCCTTCAAATCGGAAGCTATCCGGCCTAAAGGGCAAAACATCATAATACTCTGTCAAAGGTCACAAACTGTTCCACACATCATCCTACACTGTCCAAATAGTCACATCACCAGTACAACCCAATCGAAAACATGAAAAGAAGATAAAACAAAATTCTCATTTAGGAGGCCTCAGTCCTCCTCTTCTTCATCCTCTGTCGGACCACCCGCAGTGTATGTCGGCGACGGCCTCCTTCTACCACCTCTGCACCTTGGTCTAGTCCTCGATGAACCAGCCCCGCCCCCACGGTACTACACACACAAATAAAATGAAGGCAATCAGTAGGGAAACAACAAAAAGTACAAAAACAGAGTCGAGTCAAGAAAGCGCAAAATTAGAGACATACCCGATGGTCTCGTGTGAGGACAAAGGACCGTAAGCTAGCCGCCAAGGCGTGACCCTCCACAGCGTAACTCCAAGGAACGTTGAGGATGCCCGCTGGCTGAGTAGGGTACCCGCACGTGACTCATGACACTTCCATCACTTGGGGAGTGCCATCAGTACCTAGAACATTGACGGTCCAATCCCAAGGAGGGATAGGATCGGAAGCCGAAGGAGCCTATCTCCTGTACATCTAGCGAAGCTGTAGGCACAAAACAAGTTAGGAGAAGATGAGTCAAAAACATAGGCAACGGATAGAGACAAAATTGTAAAGGAAACTCATCTTCAGGAGTGGGAAGTTGGGCATCAGGAAGCAGCCACGGTAAGCCTCATAGCCGGTCTCAGAGAGAAAATGATCCCAAACGTCGGTGCCAGCTAAGGCCGCCAGCAAAGCATCACCAGAAAGGTCACTAGCATCCATCGCAGGGGGATTATGAGGGACGTGATACCTTGAACCACCAACCACCTGCCGGGACACTCGCTCGCCAAGGAACCATTGCCTGCACTCGGTACTCTCCATTAGAAGTCGGCAAGAAGAAAGAGGTTTGACCGCTTGTATCTCCTCTGGGGCAGCATAAGCGACGCGCTCCCAAGGCGTCCAATCAGTACTAGCAGCCGTCAGCCCGGTTAAGAAGTTTCTGAGCAAAACAATCCAGTGGGTCCCGCTCTTTACCCCAATAACATCCCTCCGCCATCTCAGGCCTCGTGGGAACAGAGGCACAGGAGCCATGCCATCCTCGTCTTCACCTGATTCATCCGTAGGGGAGGGAGCTAACATCTTCAGGTACTCAAAGCTCCAAAGCTGCACAAACAAAGGAGAAAATCAGAAAGAGTACAGAAATCGAAAAGCCAAAAGATAAAAGAAGATGCAGTAAATACCTCCCAAGCCCGCCAAAATCCCCCTATCGATTTGATATCGCCCAGGAAAACCTCACCCATGTGCTTGTAAAGATGGGCCAGGGCAGTAGAAGGGGATCTCGTCAATGGTTGCCAGGCAAGAAAGGAGTCTCAAGCTCACCCAGTCATTCCGTGTCGCAAAGATCGAGCAACAAAGGACATACAGAAGATACACCCTCAAAAGCTGAGAATTGTTCAGGTTATGATTCCCTCTGCCATAGGCCAGGTAAAGCCAGCCACAAAGAAACCAGTGCCTCTCCAGATTAGGGGGAACATCCCCGATCAACATCTCGACAGCCTCAGGGTCGATCTCATAGAAATAATCCAGAATCAGGCGGTTCCCGCCAACCCTCAAGCCGGTAATCATAGAGAAATCAAAGGGCGTCATTGTCATCTCACCAAACGGCAGGTGAAAAGTATTGGTGGTGTCCCACCATATCTTAGCCAGAGCATAAAAGTGTGCCAGATCATTGCTGTTCTTTGAAACCAGACGGACAAAGCCGCCAAACCCGGCATCGTCTACCATCCTCTTGACGGTAGGCGAGAGTTGAGTATATCACAGAAATGCATGAGCGAGGCTACCATGGCCCTTCAATGTCACTTCTGGCACCTGCACATACCAAAGACAACAAAAATGATGCATAAAATCACGATTCACGACCCGAGGTCCAAATTCACAAAATCAACGTTCGAGCACAAATCAAACTTCTAACGATCTCTAGGTGCACACTACGGCTCACAAAACTAGAACAATACATGAAAATAGTCCTAAACTGTCGAAAGTTTCACATACCAAGCTCGCTAGAGCCGCGACCGAAAGATGACGTTGGGGGTCCCGTAAAATCAAGTCCGGGGTTTGCATCTCGGCTTTCATTCGTTCCTTGGCCTTCTTAGATGGTCTCCTCGAGCTCGAAGCCATGGATCTACAAAGAAAATGGAAGTCAAAGTTAAACTTTCTTCTTGGAAAATTGAGAAAACCAAAACACCAATCAAAATTCCAACTACGGGGAAAGATTACTCACCTGAGCGCGTACAAGCTGCGTTTTGATAGATTTTGGCTCCGAAAACACCCCAAAATGGCTAAGGTGCTTGAAAAACTCAAAAACCCGAAATATACAAAAATGGAGTGGCCCAATGCCGCTACGACACTGCTCCCTGTGGGCCCGTTTTGGCCTTTTTTAGCCCATTTTTGGCCCCGATCAGCCCCGGTGGCCCCGATTAGTCAAGATTTATGGGATTTTACCCCCAACAGTCCAAAAGTTGTCAGGGCTACCTCCAGTAGGCATAAATTAAGAGAAATCGACTTCCAAAGATCCGAATCGGCTGCTTCAGGACGATCGTCACAAATTTTGATCAAGCACGAGAGTTTCGATAACGAATCCTGATTTTTGACCGATGCACCAAAGAAATAGAAAAGAGAGATTCTCCGAGAACCCTACATCATCCCCTGAGGATAGAAATCGAAAGATACCAGCTCCCAGAGGCCTCGACCGGCCCTCTTGGATTGAGCGCCGAAAGAATTGGTCAACCGTGAGAGATTCAGAGATGGGTCCTGGTTTTCCGATCAAAGAAAAAGAGATTCTCCGAGAACCCTACATCATCCCCTGAGGACAGAAACAGAAAGATACCAGTTCCTGGAGGCCCCGACCGGCCCTCTTGGATTGAGCGCCGAGAGATTTGATCAACCATGAGAGATTCAGAGATGGGTCCTGGTTCCTGATCAAAGAAAAAGAGATTCTCCGAGAACCCTACATCATCCCCTGAGGACAAAAACAGAAAGATACCAGCCCGGCCCTCTTGGATTGAGCACCGAAAGATTTGATCAACCGTGAGAGATTCAGAGATGGGTCCTGGTTCCCGATAAAGAAAAAAAAGATTCTCCGAGAACCCTACATCATCCCCTGAGGACAGAAACCGAAAGATACCAGCTCCCGGAGGCCTCGACCGGCCCTCTTGGATTGAGCATCGAAAGAATTAGTCAACCGTGAGAGATTCAGAGATGGGTCCTAGTTCCCGATCAAAGAAAAAGAGATTCTCTGAGAAACTTACATCATCCCCTGAGGACAGAAACAGAAAGATACCAGCTCCCGGAGGCCCCGACCGGCCCTCTTGGATTGAGCGCCGAAAGATTTGATCAACCGTGAGAGATTCAGAGATGGGTCCTGGTTCCCGATCAAGAAAAGAGAGATTCTCCGAGAACCCTACGTCATCCCCTGAGGACAGAAATAGAAAGATACTATCCCCAGCAGAAAGTAACAAAAGAGGAATCGACTCCTGAAAATCGGCCATCAGGAACAATCAGAACCTCGCCCGCATCCAGATTTTGAAAACAAAAGCATCATCCTTCCACAGCTCTGTGTCTCCTGATTATCATGAGTTTTCTCATCTGTCCATTTTCATAGCATTTATCACAAGATCCCTCAGTCACCTTTGGCTGTCGTCTTCTAAACAACTCGCATCTGATCTATCTCACTCGTTTCTAAAACGCACTTCCCAAATTCCAGAAGTTTACCCCTAGACCCAGAGTCTTCTAAACCTTGATGTCCTTATCCGAGTCATCCACCACATCGCAGTCACAAATATTAGCACAACACCAGCCCACTCGGAGTGGCACACCCTACAGCACCTGCTCATACTAGGATCATAACAATAGACATAATAGGACTCATGTACATAATCATATCACATCCATGCATTGCATATCATCCTCATAGCATAGCATCTGCCTGATTGTTGTGTATATGCATATGTGATTTATTCCTTTGTGCCCCGAACTACGTCCTGGTCTAATTTTCCTTGGGATACGTAGGCAGCTCACGTAGAGCGCGACCAGCACTAGCCTTAGCATCAGTGCATCCTTTGCAATGCTTTTTATCCTAAGTCTATATAGCCTCCAAAAAGTCCTATCTCTTCGAAGCTTTGGCACTCGCTTGCGACATGCGTTGCCTCGCAAGTTCATGCTAAAGAGGGGCAAACTGTAGACACCCCATTTTGTCGGTTATCAGATTTAGGAGACCCATAGCTTGGTGGTTCACAATGATCGAAAAAGACTTAAAAGGACTCCTGGTAGTTGGTTCTATTTCTCAGAATGCTCAAAATGACCAAAATGCCCCTGAAAGCCCAAAAGCTCCCAGATTTGGACCAAAAGTTCTGGAAACATGCTACGTCGTAAGAAAAAAAATGATAAAATGAGTTTTTAAGTAAAATCGAATGAAATCATCAGCTCCCAGAGACCCCCGGAAGACCCGGAAGTTTCCGGAAAGTCCCAGTTGACCGGTTTGACAAAGGTTTGACCAAGGTTTGACCGAGTTTGACCAAAATCGTACAAATTCACCAGAATCATTCTAGATCATGTGGAAAGTATTAAAATGAGTTTTAAAAGAAAATCGAGTGAAAACGTCAACTCCTGGGAGCTCCCAGAGGTTTCCAGAACTTCCCGGGAATCCCAGGTTTGACCAGTTTGACCAAAATTTGACTTTAAAATCGGAGCACCATAACAATTTTCAAATATTTTTCATGGATACTAGAGGTCGATAGCTTTACAATGGTATATCGCACATAATTTTCGGATTTAAAACGAGTTTACTAAGAATTTTCGAAGGCGAAAAAGACGATCGAATCGACTTTTATTGCAAATATCGCAAAACTTTTCAAAGTGAACTATCCCCGAACTATCTTTTATGTAAACTAGACTCCATCACCTTTCCAACGGTATATCACAACCTCAATTTGGAGTTCGTACGCATTTTCTGTGAATTTTGGACGAAATAGGGCCTTTTCGCGAATACCGGAACCTCTGGGGGCCTAAATGGGATTATCCAGACGATTGAGGAGCAGTGCCGCCGCGGCACTGGCCCAGTGCCGCTGCGGCACTCGCCTCCAGAATAGTGTGTTTTTGCAAATATTTTTGGGATTCCATTTTGATTAATTAAAAACCAAAACGACCTAGTTCTATATTTTCAGATGTTTGGAGCCAATGGGAATACTTTTAAAACCCCAAAACCACCCCAAGTTGGCCTATATAAACCCCCATTGACTTCTCATTTTGGGGGTGTCAAATGTAAGCTTTGAAAAGTTTGGGAGAGAAAGTTGTAGAGATAAGGTTAGAATAGAGAGAAAATAAGCTTTCTTCTTTGATTTTCAAAACAAAAGTGAGTTCTAAACTTTGTTTTTACTTCATTACTCCTATTTACTTCAACATTCAATACACCCAACCACCATTTTAGTGAGCATTTAAGAGAGAGGAAGCTTCTTCCATGTCCAATGTCATCATATATGAGTGAAACACCAAACTACAAGTTCAATACATTATGAATATCATCTATTGATTATTATCTACTTGCTTGTTTATAGAATGTTCATCTCTTCTCACCTCATTTATTTTTGTTTTTTCTTTATTTACTTACTAGTTCATCATCATCTAAATGATGACATGAAGTTTGAGGTGAGTGAATCCTTATGGATAGTAGCTCTTGACCTCAAAAACATGTTTGATAGATGTTGATCATAACTTCAATACCTCCAAGGTATCTTTGAATCTTTGAAGTTATGTTCAAATGAAAAAATAAATCTCTCCAACAATCTTGGAGGCTCTTGATGACGAGTTTGATGGTGGCATTTTAAGTGGCTATAATCTTTATTGAGTATTGAAAATACATTTTCAAAACCTCTATTTCAAAACCCCCCTCAATCCCCCTCATTTTGATCTCAAGAAAGAAAACTTTGTTTTCCCCCAAAATCTTCAAAACAGTGAGTGATCTGAGTTCAAAGATTTCTCTAGAACTCAATACTCAATGTATGGATGCAAGGACACTTGGAAAGTCTTCCTAACTCATTAGAGAACACCCATGAGTTTTGGTTTGACTTGAAAATACTTGAAAATGGTCCATTTGGACCCAAACATTCCTTCCAGACATTCTGCCTCTGCTATCACAGCAGCTTGGTTGACTTCCAACTTCTTTTTCAGAACACTTTTCCAAAAGAGGTGGTCCCAAACTATTTTTACCTTAAACTTCAATGGCTTAGGGAACGTTCTGTATAAAACGGGCCTCTAGATCTTTTGGTTTTATTTTCTAAGAATTTCTAACATTTCAGTCGACAGTACGGACTCTGTGTCTGAGTAACCTCCATTGATTATATGATTTCTCTCAATCTGTGATAGTTATTAAAGATTGGATTTTTGGGTTGTGTTCTAGACACAATAAGGAAGATCTCTATAAAAAACCATGCATTGAAAACATTCCTAACCCATCTTTTCAATTTTCAAAAGATCATGTTACTATTTTGTCCACTATTCACAACAAGCACACTTTTACTTTCCCCCTTTGATTTGATGCTTACATGCACTCCAAATTAGTTCATATCTTAGGAAGTAGCTCATAATATATTTGTATATATCCCATGATGATTTCATTCATTCATTCATACACATTCTAGACTTCTAAGTCATTCTAGGAATCCATGAACACAAAGCACACTACAACCTTTACACATTCTAGGTACATACATTGCATCCATGCAAGGATTTGGGGTTTTTGTAACTCCTAATCTAAGAAGATTATAACGAATGATCATGATCACACGTTCATGCTTCCCCTCGATCTAATCATCCTTTCTCATCCATCCCGGGGATTGAGAGGTCTTCTTTTCTCAAAGATTAGCACGCATCATTCTAGCTTGCTAAGCATACTTTGATCCTTTTGATTTATTTGTTTCAAGAACAATTCATGTCCCCTTAGATTAGGAAAACTTTATTACTTGATATGTGATTAGACGATTTTTCCTAAGTTTGTTTTGTGTGATCTTTCACTTTGCATTGTGTGATACTTGGCTTAGATCTTATGAATGATATTTTATCTTTAGATCTTCTATTTCAAGTTTCTTATGTGATGTAATATATTATCATAGTATTAATTAGTATAAGATGATTATTTGGATGCTAATTGAGGCCCGTCGAAAGACGGGGCGAGTTGAGGGTGTTTTAGTCGCGACAAAGGCTCCTTCCTCTCTCGTACCAAAACCCCGAGCCAAGTTCTTCGGTTATGAAGGGCCGGTGCCCTTTATCCATTTGGGTGAGTCAAAATTAGGTTTCTTGGTTCCTTAGAGACTAAGTGGCAACTCTGTATCTATTTTCAACAGACCATTTTCTTTCTTTTTCCTTCCAAATCAATTTCAAATTTCAAACAAAAGCAACAAATGGTGGAATCCCGCGTGTCCACAGCTATACATCAACACGATAATTGATGAAGTGCCATATTCGAGGGTCTTCGTCGATAATGGAGCTGCGGTGAATATCCTCCATCAATTATGTTGATAAAGTTGTAACGTGACGAGAGCGAGTTGATCCCAACCGAACTCGCCGTTTGTGGGTTCACAGGGACTCCGGCAAAGACAAAAGGAATCCTCCCTGTGGAGCTCATAGTGGGGAAGAAGACCACCATGACAGCATTCTTTGTGGTGGATTTCGGAGCCTCATACAACGCCTTACTCGGACGTGATTGGATTCATACAAGTTGGTGCATCCCATCAACCTTGCATCAGTTCTTAATTTTTTGGAATGGTAACGAGGTGGAAGTAGTTTGGGCTGATCATAAGCCTTTCATAGCCAGAGTGCATTGTTCTGAGGTCGTTTTGTATGAAGACGATTTCGGCCCTGTCAAATTTGTTGGAACAGATAAGAACGGTAGGCTGAGATCGGCCACCATGGTAAAGGATCAAAAGAATCAGTTGATTCAGGTGTACAAACAACTCGATCGACCATTAATTGTAATTACGCTGATTGACAACGATACAAAACTTAACCTCCCTAATGGACTAGAACCCATTATCAGTGAAGCTTAGAAGGGCACTGGCCGTACATGCCAGTGCTCCTAGATTGCAAGCTTTTCTGGCAGAAAAGCGAATACAAATGACATCGGCTAATGTGGGACTGTCAGGAGGAAGTATCAGAAGACTGTATAAGTCTAGAGGAGTTGGCATTGACTCCTGCAAAGCTTGACAACTTAAAGGCCAATGTACAAGATCCTCTCCTTGAGGTTAATTTGGGGGCAAGTGGGGAATGCCAATCCACTTTCATCAATCAGTTACTCGAGCCCGATTTCCAAGCATCATTGATTTCTCTTCTCAGAGAATTCAAAGATTGTTTTGCTTGGGATTACCATCAAATGCCAGGGCTATCAAGGGAGCTTGTGGAGCACTGGTTACCTATCAAGGAAGGGTGCAGGCCATTCAAGTAATCACCCAGGAGAATGTCCCCTGAGGTCATTCTAAAAGTCAAAGAAGAGATCGAACGACTGTTGAAGGCCGGCTTTTTAAGAACAACCAGGTACGTCGATTGGATTTCCAACATCGTACCAGTAGTCAAGAAAAATGGCAAGATAAGGGTCTGCATAGACTTCAGAAATTTGAACATGGCAACTCCAAAAGATGAATACCCAATGCCAATGGCCAATCAGCTCATTGACGCTACGGCCAGACATAAAATTCTATCCTTCATGGATGGGCATTCGGGTTATAATCAGATATATAGAGCTGAAGATGACGTCCCCAAAACTGCATTCAGACGTCCAGGAGCAATTGGAACATTTGAATGGGTGGTTATGCCATTCGGGTTGAAAAACACTAGAGCAATATATCAGCGAGCTATGAATGCAATCTTCCATGATATGATAGGGAAAATCATGGAAGTTTACATCGATGATGTTGTCGTAAAATTGACCACGCACGAGAAGTAATTGGCCTATTTAAGGCGATCCTTTAAAAGAATGAGGACCCATGGGCTAAAAATGAATCCATTGAAGTGTCCTTTTGGAGTATTAGCAGGAAACTTTCTTGGTTTCCTAGTACACCAAAGGGGCATTGAGCTTGACAAAAACAAAGTCTGATCCATTCAATCGACAGAGCCCCTGAGTAACAAGAAAGAGCTCTAAAGACTTCTCGGGCAAGTCAACTTTTTGCGGAGGTTCATCTCTAACTGTGCAGGACGAACACATGTTTGGTCCCCATTGCTCAAGCTGAAGGCCGAGGAAGAGTTTAGGTGGGAGACTCAGCATCAAAAAGCCTTTGAAGCCATCAAGTTGTATTTATCTGAACCACCAGTAATCATGCCTCCGAGAAAGAAGAGGCCGTTGAAGTTGTATTTGTCGACCTCAGATGAATCAATAACATGCATGCTAGCACATGATAATGAGTGGGGAAAGGAACAAGCAGTGTACTATCTGAGTAGAGTCCTAACTTCTATCGAGCATAGATATACACCGATAGAAAAATTATGTTTAGCCTTGTATTTTGCTTCGCAAAAATTAAGGGTATATATGCTTCCTGTGTTGGTTTATCTGATTTGTCAAACTGATGTCATCAAATACATGCTATCAAGACCGATAATGTGTGGGTGCATTGAAAATTGGACTCTAGCTATGATGGAGTTCACATTTTAATTTGTGCCATAGAGATCGGTGAAGTGACAGGCCCTCATCGCCGATTTCTTGGCTGATCATCCTTGTTTAGAAATCGGTCCAGAATTAAACGAAGCAATTGATTCCACCCTATTATCGACAATATTTCTAACCCCTTGGACGTTAATATTTGATGGGTCAAGAAATGTTGATAGGGCAGGGGCAGGGATAATTGTGGTGTTCCCCAAAAGGACAAAGACAGTCTTCTCCTTTAAACTAGAATTTGAATGCTCTAGTAATCAAGACGAATATGAAGCGTTAATCATCAGCCTTGAAATCATGGCCGAAATGAATATATCATCGATTCATATTATCGGTGACTCAAACCTTGTTATTAACCAGCTGAGTGGCGAGTTTAGGTGCAGTTGGGAGTTGTTGCCCTTCAACTCAATCGCTCAATTATTACGCGAGTTCGACAACGTTCGAGTCCAACATGTTGCTCGAGCCTATAATGCCGAGGCTGACAATTTAGCGCAAGTAGCATCGGGGACCAAATTAGAAGTGACTAATAATGAAAAGTTAATAAGAGTGCAAAGAAGGATCTTACCATCGGTGAAGCAAAGAGAGATGGCAACAGAAGTTTTCTCAGTGATCATGGATGACCAAGACTTGGAGAATTCCAATAATCCGGTGCCTCCTATGTCCAAACAGACAGGCCGAGAGGAAAATTAAGTTATCCTCGGTCCACTATGTTTTACTAGATGAAAAATTATTCAAGAAAAGCCTAAAGGATGAAGGGTTATTGAGATGCCTGGACAAGCCCAAAGCCATGAAAGTAATGGTCGAGGTACATGAAGGTATTTGTGGAGCACACCAGGCAGGTACAAAAATGAAGTGGCTTTTTACAATTACTATTGGCCTAGCATGCTAAAAGACTACATTGATTACGCAAAAGGATGCAAGGCGTGTCAACGACATGGGCCGATATAGCGAGTACCAGTTACTAATATGCAAGTGATTGTAAGACCATGGCCGTTTCGAGGCTGGGCTATGGACCTGATTGGAAAAATATACCCACCATCATCATGCCAACACTATTTCATTATTGTGGCTACTAATTATTTCACAAAATGGGTGGAGGCAGTACCAGCCAAGTTGGTAAATCAAGCATATGTGATCAAGTTTATTAATGAGCATATAATTCACCGATTCGGGGTTCCAAAAACGATTACAGTAGATCAAGGATCGGTCATCATGGGAGATGAAGTTAAGGCATTTACTGAAAGATGCGGTATTAAAATCCTTAATTCAACTCTATATTTCGCCCAAGGAAATGGACAGACCGAGCCATCAAACAAAATAATCAAAGGGATAATAGGAAAGATGGTGGAAGGCAATCCTAGGGTATGGCATGATTTGTTATCTGAGGCGTTATGGGCATATCGGACATCAAAGAGATCGGCCACCAACATCATGCCATTTATGTTAACCTATGGTCATAACGCAATGTTACATATGGAAGTCATTGTCTGATCAACAAGACGAGCATTTCAACTCGGTCTTGAATCCGCAGAGTATACTGAGGCAATTTTAGCCGTGTTGGAAGAACTCGATGATGTTCGTCTTAAAGCTTTAGCCTGCATCAAAGCACAGAAGAACAGGGTGACTCGGGCATACAACAAGCGGCTCAAACACAAGTCTTTTGGCAAAGGAGACCTAGACCTAGTCTGGAAAGCTACATTGCCATTGGGAGAAAAAGATAGCCGATATAGGAAATGTTCAGCCAAGTGGGAAGGACCATACCAAGTCATGTCAATCATTACGGGTGGAGTATATCGATTAATGGATCTTGATTGTGAAATGCATATAAGACCGATAAACGGAAAGTATTTGAAGCAATATGTACCATCTCTTTGGGAATCAGCTAAATTAAATGAGTAGAAGTAAAAAATTTCTTTCATTAATTTAATTTTTAAAAGAGTACATAGTATTTGCCATATACAGAGCAAAATGGCTAAAAAAAAATACTTATTTCTTGGCAAATTTGAGTCTCAATTCCTCCCAAGCTTGATCTAGGTATTCCAGCTCCCTCTCAGCATTAGATTTATTGGCTTCCCACCTACTTGCAGCAGCTGTAGTTCCGGTCAGGCTTCCACGTACTCCTGTACAGTTCTCCCAACATCAAGGATGGCCTTTTTAGAGAGAGTGAGGCCGACATCAGTGTTTTTCAGCTCGGTCTATAGTTTGGATATCTCGGTCTCGAGCCTAGCTTTCTCCTGATACAGCTGCTCCTTCAGGGCTTTAGAGGCTTCATATTGCTTCTTGTAGACCCCCAGATTATCAACTTGTGCCTTGTACACCCTTGACTTTTCTTCAATATCATACACAAGTTTGGTGGTGGCACGATGTCTATTCAGATAGTCTGGGAGCCTCACTTGTAGATCCCTGAGATTGGACTTCATCTCATCAGTTATGTCCAGGCAAGAAAGCAGAGGCCTATGGCCGAGTGGAATCATCAAAGTCCAGGAGTTGGGATAGTTTGCACTGGACCATAGTCCTATACCACTCCTTAGCCCATTGGTATTCAGTAGAAGAAAGAACAACAGTAGCCTGAGCCACGGTGGGTTCGTCCTGAAGGAGCTGCTCGGGATTCAGAAGGGCGAAGAAGGCCTCAACCGATGAGACCGAACTGAAGTCAGGGATAGGAAGGGAGCTGGAAACCTACAAGAGAACACACAATAAGCATGTAGAATTGAAAAAACACGTGACAAAAGCAAAAGAATAAGCTAGGTTACCTGGACCGATGGAGAGCTGATAGAAGGAATGCCGACAGAGGTAGAGGGACGGCAGTCTCTTGCATTTGCATCGGAGAAGAGGCCGATGTCTCGGTGTAAGAACCACCTGTGGATGGAGGCTCCTCGGTGATGTCCTTCTCAACTAGGATCTCCTCATCAATAGGAGTCCCAGAATCACCGAGGTCAATGGGTTCATGTTGATCTGATCCCAGGGGCCTCTCATCCCCAGCGGTTCCCGAGGTATCACCAGCGCCAGTATTGTCAGTATTGGGGGACAATACCTCACTTGCGCCCCTCAAGATGGCCTGGCTGGCCTCATCAAGACCTCTAAGACATTGAAGCTCAACCATCAGTTGCTCATAGGTCATTTGAGGAGCGGCCTCGGTTGGAGCAGCTTGAGAAGAGGCTGGAGCAGGACGAAGAGGTGACGGCGGTGGAGGTTGTGTTTTAGCCTGAGAAACAGGGAACTTCATCTAAGCTTGCCCTGTTTTCTTGGCTGCAGTGCGACCAGCCCCTTATGATCACAAAAAAACAAAGGTCAGCCCTATTTATTAATAAAAAGTGAGCAAAAAGAGCAAGTGAGAAACTGTACCTTGCCCATTTTGATGGTGGCCGTGGTAAGATTTTGGCATTGATGGGTGGATAGGGGGACGTCTTTGTCTGACTCCACATCAGTCTCGCCGATGGGGTTTTCTCTTGAAGGGCCTCTGAACAAAAGGGGAGAGAAAAATCAATTAGCGAATTGGAAAGCATAGGGAAATGTAAAGAAGGAAATACCTAAAACTGGTGCTCCAGTTTCTATAACCCAGATGGCCGATGAGTGATCGACCGTCCCCAAATCATGCAGCCCGATATAAGGACTCTTTCCCAAGGTTCCATCGTTGATGATATCTGCTTATTCACCATTAGCAAGGCAATAGCAAAATCGGCCTCGGGCAGCGGAGGAGGCCGACACTCAAAAGGCTTGAGGAACTGTTCGAAAGGGATTACTGATGAGTAATCAGCCATTTACAAGTATTTTCTATTTGCTCTTGCTATTTTTTCCTTGTGTTCTTGCTCAAGCGCTCTCAGATGCCACTTCATATCAAACCGCATGATCTTGGCCACTTTGGGATTGAACTTGAATTTAAAAAACTTTTCAAAGGCAAGAACGACTTGGTAAGGGGATTTACCTTTAGATGTCTAGGCCTTCCTCTTTCACCCTGCAGCCTGAACCATAGAGGGATTAGTGGAACGAAAAGATTTCTCAGAGATAGGAGGAGAAACATGTTTAAGAATAGAAAAAAAGGGCTCAGATCTCAAGCCCGATATTATTTTGGACTACCAAGTATCAAACTCGATGGATGTTGAAGGAAGCTCTGAAAATGGAATAAACTCAAGACCAGCCCGAGCGGCCGTATTGTTTAACTGGCATTTCTCAATACAGACTAGATCAGAAAAAAGAGATCGTCCGGCCATAGAACGGTTAAAGTTTCTGAAGGGAAGAAGAGGGATTAGTTGCCTAAGCCCGAATTGTCAGGCTAAGGCCGGAGCATTGTAATACTCCACCCCACATTTGTTATTGTGTTGGGGAATGACGGGGCTGTATATGAGACCTCGGCCAACTAAGAAACTGGCCCAGATTGCTTTGTGTTCTTCCTGCTCGGCCTCAGGAGCCTGGCCAAGATTATGGAGAAGCCAGATCGGACATCAAAGTCGAGGGTGAAAAGGAAGAAATTGTTGGGGTGACCAATTACCCATATGTTCATAAAAGAAGGAAAATAGATGATTGAAGGAAAGACCCTTTGGGCCGAAGCCAGCAAAATGGAAAGCAAAGGCAGATATATTCTCCGGGAGAGTGGTGGGGTCAAAACTATCGACCAAACACTTATCGGGGAAATAAGATTGGAGCCAGCATTGGGGGAGCCAGAGGGCTCCTCCTGAGATTTTAAAATTGGAAAAAATAAGTTCGAGGATGCTTTGGTAGAGATGGGTAAGGACAAGAGGGGCAAGGGCGAGTTTTTGGCCCAAAGCCAAAGCAAGGGCAATATGGTGGTATTCTTTTGTAATGCCATAGGAGGGCGAGCAAAGGATGAAATGGTCAAGCCAGTAGACCAAGAAGGCAATGTGCTCTTGGTCAGTGACCTCCCCTTATCCCATGCTGGCTAGGATGAATTGCCCAAAGGCAGTGATAAACCGAGGCCCTTTGCCCATATTGGTCTGGGGTGTTCAAATTCTAGCGAGGAAGAAAGGTTGGGAGTAATTTCTTTGCCATGGGCAGGAAGACCGATGAGGAAACATACATCTTGAATAGTTGGGATCATAAGGCCACAATGGAAGAAAAAGGCATTGGCCGAAGTCGACTAAAAGAAAAGGGAAGAGAAGAAGAGAGACTTGTCAAGGAAAAACCTTTATTGGCTTAACATGATGGCATCATATATGTCAAGGGCCCTCCATAGGTCCTTCTTGACCTCGACCATTCGGTCTACCCACGAGACCCAATCAACAGATGGGATTGGACAATTTCTCAAAGGGTTTGAAGGGGCATACTGTGAGCCCCAGTCAAAATCAGGTGATTGGCAAATTAATTCATTGTCTTCCACAACTAAAGGAAAATAAGGGTCCAGAGAGGGCGGAGGGAACGAAGTAAGAGCAGGACCAAGCCCCATAGAAGAACCAGAAGGCATAGAGATTAATACCTGAGGGTTTATCAACCCTGGAGTCGCATCAATGGTCTGTTTAATGGCTTTGGAGTTGGTAGTCTTGGTCGTCGGCATAGTACCAGTAGCGGTAGGGGAAGAAGTGGCATCGACGGTTTAAGAAGCACTGGTTGTAGAGGAAGAAGCCATGGAAGTTGTTAGAGAAAGAAAGATTGAGATTTTCCTGGAAAGTGAAAGCAAAAAAGAAGTAAAAAATAACAAGGACTTGTGGCTTATAAAAGAAGAGAAAAGAGGGCCATCAGAGGCACGCCTTGATTCTGGAAACAAGACAGGCTAAGCTACTAGGGTAAAGACATGTGGCGTTGTATCCCGTCAAGTCGCAGTGCAACTAATTTGAATTTCAAACGTCTCATCAAACTGATGCTAAACGTCCAACGAGACATTTGGGGGGCATTGTTTACACCCTAATTTGGGATTTTCCAAGGCGCGTGATAATCACGTGTCCTGATGACATCATTACATAAACAGGCTGGCAGTTGAATGAGGATTAAGGCCAAGCACCGAGGAAAGACCGATATCAATGTTACATACTAATTAGAATGATACATCCCAAACAAGGATATCGGTGTTGAAACCGAAAAGGGGGACACTTGTCTGAGAAATACCTCAGCCTCAACAAATGGGACCGGAGTTACATAGTAAGAGTAGTAGTAGCCATGATACACATCGGCCTTAGCATGTAAGGCCGATAACCACCTGTGGAGATCCTGCAGTGGCACGTCCAAAGGAAGATAATCAACAGAACAGCTAAGCAAGGAACTGAAATATCGGGCTTGGAAGATAAGCCACAAAGAAACCATCGGTTAAGCAAGACCGATGGACACTAGTAGACTTCCTACCAAGCATAAGACTGAGGCCCATCAACCTACGATGGTCAAGCTACTCAGAGAAGGATGTAATCGGTCAAATAGGACCTGTTTACAAGGCTTTTGGGCAGTTGAGCATGGACAAGAACGTGTGTACAGGATATACCGAGCTGGAAGAGAGATGGTTACATAAAGAGAGAACGTGGCACAAATGGGAGTATCAGACATATCATGGAGGTTAATCATGGGAAAACAAGTGGGGGCAATAACTGATTCATGCCTAAAAATGAGGAACCACTAATCCCACTGACCCATTAACCCCACTAATATGAGAAATTATTCACTCAAAATTCTATAAATAGGGAAGGTGGTGCAACATTTGAAGGGGCTAACACACACGCTACCTCTGCTCTGGCAGACTTTATTATATTTTCCTTAGAGCATTACTACTTTTGTTCTTGAGTGATTGTGAGTTTTCATTATTCTTAGAGCGTTTGTAATTACTACTTCAATCTGATTAATGAAGATGATGTTCATGGAGGTATTCTTGAGTTTTAGCATTTGATTTGTTTCTTTTTCAAGTTCCATTTGCGATTACTTGCTTGCACCAGAGTAGAGTTAAAACCCACTTCGTTATTTTAAGAGCAATTCTGATAACAAGTCGCCCAAATTAGAAGTTAGATTAGGTTGTCGCAACCTTTTTGAGTCCACGTGGACTCTGGCATGCCCAATACACCACAACAATTTTATTTATAAACAAGAAGAAAGGTATACTTCAGCAAAATCAGAATCGTAGAATCTCCCTAGCAGAGAATTTTCAGAATTCGTATTGCCTCCAGATATAGGGTGTTTCTCAGCTTTGTGTATCAGGGTTGCCTCCGGATATAGGGTATTTCTCAGCTTTGTGTATCAGAATTACCTCCAGATGAAGGGTATCTCTTAGAATCATAATTGCCTCCAGATATAGGGTATTTCTCAGCTTTGTGCATCAGGGTTGCCTCTAAATCAAGGGTATCTCTCAAAATTTGTGTATCAGAATTACCTCCAGATGTAGGGTATCTCTCAGAATTATGTATCTCTCAGCATCACATGTCGGAATGGCCTCTAGATATAGGGTTTCTCTTAGCATCATACACCAGGATTACCTCTAGAAGAAAGGTGTTTCTCAGAATTCGTGTATCATGTGGCCTCTAGATATAGGGTATCTCTCAGCATCAGAATTGCCTCCAGATATAAGGTTTCTCTCAGCATTGTGTTGCCACCAGATATCGGGTATCTCTCAGCATCGTGTATCAGGACTGCCTCTAGATGAAGGGTATCTCTCAGCATCATGTATCAAAATTTTCCTCCAAATATAGGGTTACTCTCAGCATCGTGTATCAGGACTGCCTCCAGATGAAGGGTATCTCTCAGAATTTGTGTATCAGAATTGCCAGAATAGTGTGTATCTCAGAATCGAGTATCAGGGTTGCCTCCAGATAAAGGGTATCTCTTAGAATTCGTGCGTCAGAATATAAGATTTATCTCTAAAAAAAGAAATGTTTTAGAAGAACAGAAGAATCGTCCCCAGCAGAAGGACTTGTTTTAGAAAGAATAGAAGATTTGTCTCCGGCAGAGAGACCTGTTTTAGAGGATTTGTCTCCAAACCTGTTTCAGAAGATTTGTCCCCCGAAGAAGGACCTGTTTCAGAAGAACAAAAGATTTGTCTTCGATAGAGGAACTTGTTTCAAGAAGATTCATCCCCAGCAGAAGGACTCTACATCAGCAACTGTCCAGGGGTTAGGACACTACATCAGCATATCGTCCCTAGTAGAAGGACACTACATCAGCAACTATCCAGGGGTTAGGACTCTACATCCGTAACTGTCCAAGGGTTAGGACTCTACATCAGTAATCATCCCCAGCAGAAGGACTCTTCATCAGTCATCCGGGTTTAAGGAGAAATCTTTTCCAAAAATCGTCAGAATTTGTCTTCAAAATTCATCCAAGGTACTTCGCTACTTCAGCAGTCGTCTGAGATATAGATGACACCTACAAGCCTCAAACTCAGAACAAAGACTTCGATAAGACTCCGAGAATCATCCAAGATATAGATAGCATACTTTAGACATATTCGACTATGAGAGTAAGCCATTGCATCCCTTGCATTTGATTTTGCATCTAGGGAACCCTTGAGGACGATTCCTCTAGCACTTGCACATTCACATCAGCATCCTAAGATAGGAACATTTTATCCATGTTATTATTTGTGTGTTCTCTGTCCTCTCGCATGCTTGAACTAAGCCCTGCTCTGATTCCTGGAAAGGAAACATAGGCAGCTCCAGCGGAGCACGACCTGCAGCAGCTTAGATTTAGCCGCCTCTACCCAACATTGCATTGCATTCTTGCATTCTTGATTTCTTGATTTTCTCTGATTTTGAATTTCTTAATTTTTGTGGATTTTTTATTTTTCCTATAACCTCTCAGTATAGTTATTGGGTGCCTTCTAGCTTTGGCACTCACTTGCAGTTCACGTTGTTCACAACAAGCTTTGCCAAAGAGAGGCAAACTATAGACACCCAATTTTGACCATACTGATAGGATTTAGGGTAGACAACTGACACGACTAAAAAGTTGTGCGCTCTTGTGCAACACCCAAGTGTAGGTAATCGTGCAAGTAGTAAACTGGATAAGTCCAGGTCGATCCCACAGGGAAGGAATAGGAAGAATATCTACTAAGTTATGACCTAAAGAAAAGGAAAAGAAAATAAGAATGTTGGGAGTGGATGTTCTAACGAATCCTAATTAATTAAATTAAACTAAATAGCAAACTAAGCATTTAGAAACATAACTAATTAAATTAACAAACTAAAAGTGTTGGAAACACATGAATCCACATTGATCCTAACCATCTACCATGCACAATCGTTAACGTTCTATGGAGTTCATTCCTTTTCAGCATTCCGTATTTTTCTAAAGATATAGAATCAATAGCCCTTTCATGACCGGGACTACATCATCACAGTTGATTTAAAATACTTGGAAGACAGTTTAAAACAATGGTAATTACTTGCACTCTAAATGGTGTTAGCATTCAAAGTGGCTTTCAAAAGTCATTGAAGAAAAGGCCTTAAGGCTTTAAGTTCTAAAAACTGTTGTGACAAACTGAGCTTATTGGGACAATTTGATGACAAATTTCTAAAATAAAAAGTCATGAAATACTTAACAGAATCATCTCAGGAATTAACATGTTCGATCGATCGAAGCGCTCTCGATCGTTCAGACGGCCTCATCCTTCAATCGATCGAAGTGCCTTCGATCGCTTGACTATGGCTCTGGTTCGATCGATCGAAATACCTTCGATCGATCGAGCCCAAGGTTTCTAAAGATTGCATGGAAGAGGTTGGAAATCAATGTTTCATCACATATTCCCAACGTCTAAACTACGAAAACATGATTAAACTAATTCAGAAATAACAAAACATAGCAATCATTAACATCTAAAGCAATAAACAATCAAATAAAGAAAAGGGAGAAGAAAAACCTAAAGATAATATGATTATAACTTGTAATCAACATCAATCTTGAGTTTAACAATGGAAAAGGAGAAAGAAAAATTGAATCTAACCTAATCTACACCTAATCTAACCCTAAAACTACCCTAAAACTGCTGTTTTTCGCGTTCTGGAGTGTCCTCCCCTCGTCTGATGTCAAAATGACTTATATATAGGGTTCCCACAGAGTTTACGCAACTTTTGGGTGAATATAAAATTCGATCAATCGAGCTTAGTTCGATCGATCGAAGGTTCGATCGATTGAACTCTCCTCAATTGCTTGAACTTATCTGATTTTGACAGCTCTGCGCACCGATGGGAGAATTGCCATAACTTTTCACTCAGACCTCGGATTGACCTCCCGTTTGCGGCCAAGCGACCGTAACTCAAAGATCTACATTTTATATCTCTGGGGAAATCTTCCAAATCTGAAATATTCATTGTCAAAATTGGCATTTTCCCAGCTGCTTCTGTTGTTCTATCCACCAGAATCACTTTTCTTTAGCTCCACTTCATTGATTTACATCCTAATACCTATAAAACAATGCAAAAACATATATTTTAGCATTAACACAATAAAAATAACATTTTTATTAGAATGCACCTAAATGTAGGGACTTTGGGGATAAAAGTATGCATAAAAGATCATTAAATACGCTATGAATATGCACTTTTCACCTCGAATCAACAACGTCTTAGAGGATTTGATGATGAAAAGTACCCTGTAGAAGGAACTGGATTCCACACAATCGAAAGGTAGAACTTTAGAAAGTGACTTCAAGCTCAGAAAAGCACTTTTTCATGCATAAATCCCGGTTTTGTCAATATCGTCTCTCAGAATTCATATTCACTCAAGGTTATATGATCATGAAGTTTTCTAAATGCCATATTCTAGGTATCTAGAGATTCAATTTTAAAGAAAAGTTCGAAATCGACTCACATTGAAAAACAATTTTGAAAAAGACATCGTTTGATTTCAAAAAGATGACGAAAGTTCCGGAGGTCTTTCGGACTTCAATTGAGCTTCAATTTTCATTTCAAAACCTCTTGGAATATTTTTATACTAAAATTCAACTCGACAGCTTTCCAACGGTATGTAAACGGATGATTTTGGACACCAAAAATCATTTTTACAAAAATCTAGAAAAACAGTGAGCGTAAAATTTAAAACAGGACATAAGGGCATCCAGGGGAACCCAAATAGGATGTGGTGGGTCCCAATTGGGGGTGGAGGGTCCCACCTAAGCTACCACCTCATAGTTGCCCCCTCCAATGAGCTTTTTTGGTTCCAGACCCTTCTAGAAGCCTCCCACTGCGAGGAAATTGCCTAGAAACTACGTTTAGGCACCGAAATGGCCATTTTAACCCTTTGTTGACCATTGAAAATCCTGTTTTAACCCTGTAACTTAAGAGTTAAGTTTTCAAAACTCTCTATATAGATCCATATGAGATCACATTGATATACTTGGAAGATCTAGAGAGCACCTTTAGCTTAGGTCATCTTGAAGAAGCTTTGAATATACTTGAAGATATACTTACTTTCAATTTAAGAGATTTCTAGAGAGAGAGAGAATTATGAATTAATCTTAGGATAATTAGATTACAATTGGACATCAATTGCCTCCATTAACTTTCATGGATGAGTGCTTGAAGAGCACGAAGAACACTTAAAGAAGAAAAATTTTCAAATCAACTTTGATCACATAATTGAGAAACCTCTAAGAGGTAAACATCAATATTCATCTCTAATTCCTACTTTTATATATAGATCTATAAGATTTTAATCTAGTTTAGTTGCATTTTTTTAGAACACTCATATTTTCCTTCTCTTGTTCTTCACACACTCACATAGCTTGATCCAAATCCTCTTGATTTTATTGATAATCTATAATTAGAGATTGATTTCACTTTGATTTTCAATTTTGATTTCATTCTTCTATTTAATTTAGATCCATGCATACATGATTATATATATGTATCTATTTTGAATTCTATGATGGTTTGGAAGTATGATCTATGAGTAGGATGATTCCTATGTTCATACCTATCTCTTGATTATTCTTATTACCTAGAATTCTTATTGAATTTCATCTCCAATAGAATATTTGTAAGTCCCTTTGATCCATGATCTAAAGTTCTTCATAGAACTTGAGGGCTAAATTGATTGGGAATCATAATAATTTAGTTGATCTATGAGTTTGATCTCTTTAATAAACTTCAAGCATCACCTAAGATGTTTTTCTTACACTTTAAAATGAACTAGATAAAATTCAGCAAAATAGATTGATATTGTCCAAAAGATTTGGTCCACCAAAACCCATAGTTTGATGGATTTCAAATTTTTTGGGTAAACTTTGCTGAATCAGCTTTAATTCGATCCGTTTTGAGAAACTCTAGGATACATATGCTATTTTTAGAATTGTTGAGAAATCAGTGAACATATTTGAACATAGTCTCTTTGTATTTGAATTTCAGAAAATCTATAATAGTTATCGATATTTTGCTTTTTGGGGATGATTCCTAACTCACATATCTATATGTCGATGTAAAATCGTGAGCATACGATAGAGTTAAGATCATTTTCTAAGCGTTTGAATTTGATACAACTATCCTGGAATTTTCTAGATTTAACTCTAATTATGATTATGTATACAAAATGGTCATGCCTTGATCACTCAACAATAATTGATGAATAAAACTTGGTTTAGAAATCATCTAGGATAAATGGATGAGAGATTAAAAGCTTATAATAACTTGATTAACATGATTTTATACTTCTATTGTGTTTTACATTCATTTGTCAAATGATATCAAACTTTCAGAATAACAGAGTCTGTTTAAAACAATTTTTCAGAAACCTTAAGTTCATGACATGTCCATGGGATTATTTGTTTCACAAACTACAATGAAATAGCTTTCTTTTGACACCAAAAAGAATTTCACATGATTTTTGTAGAATTAATTATGATTTTTACAAGAACAATGGACAGTCCTGGTCCACGGTTCCCCAAACTCTTATTTCTCAAACTTCAAAAATGGTAAAGAGGTTCTACTTTTTGGAGAAGTTCCCTAAGACATGTATCTAACTTTTTGTAAAAGGGTTTTTAACCCAGCTCATGTTTAAGACCACTTTTGATAGGATTCATTAGAGGTTGCTGAATCTGGAAATTTGATTGATGACATCTTCTATTTGTCTTTCATGCACATTATTTGTTTGCTTGTATGTTTGCAATTGTAGACACCCCGATTTTGACCAAACGTCAAATCCAGGGATTGGTTACCTCTTAAGACCAATGATGACGATGACCGGTGAAATTCGAAGATTTTCCAGAGAATTCAAATTCTTCAAAGATTCTTCAAGTAAAGTTTCAAAATCAAAGAAAAAAAATCAAAGAAGGATAAATTGGGTATTCAAGAGAAACCTGAACGTTGAAGAACGTGTGAGAAATCAGTCTGAGAATACCTTAAAAAAATATAGTAATGATAATAAGATATATAAAATAAAAAGAAGAGAGAGAGAGATAGAGAGAGAGAGAGAGAGAGAGAGAGAGAGAGAGAGAGAGAGAGAGAAGAAAAGAAAGAGTTCTAAAATATATATATAAGGAGAAAGTGAAAAAAGTCTTGAAAAGAAAAGAAAAAAAAGAAGAAGAAAAGAAAAAAGAAATAAAAGGATATATGGGAATGTATACCATGCATATGGGTACATTTTAATAAAGTACATTGCAAATATAAGTACATTAGTATATACTTTACTAGATAATTTAAGTTTTTGCTAATATATATGTTAAAAATTAAAAAGAGGGCAAAATTCTGTTAGCCGCGGCACGCGGGAAAGTCTTAGCTGCTTTTCTCACATGTTCTAGAAGAAAACTTTGCACATGGGTTTTCACCCGAATTTACCCATTTAACCTTGTCATATCTACACATAGTTGTTTGGGTTCAAGTCTTAGCTCATGATTTGGATCTCCCTACTAGGAATCTTATGGAATCTATACTATATTCCATAGAGATTTGAGTAGATTTGAGTGTCATTTAGTCTCCAAGGACCATTAATTTGAGAGGAGAATAGCATATCATAAATCCTATATTCCTCAAGGATCATATGTTTGAGAGAGGAATTAGATGTAGATTTTCATAGTTTACATTCAAAATTCATAAGATTAAGTAAGACCTTAGGATTCTCTTGTTGTGAGATCTATGGAAAAAATCCATTAAGGCTAAATCTATGAATCTCTTCATGTTTCATTAGCTATTCCAATAATCATGGTCATACTTGATCCTAGTTCTCTTTAGAATCATGGATCAAGTTTGATTCGAAATATGAACATCACTTTAACAAAGGTGCAGTGAATCCATAACCAATCGTGATCAAAGATTTTTTATAGAGTCATGATTCATTGGAAATGGATGAGACCAATTGGAGGATGTTCATAACTCATTTAAGCATCTCTGTAATTTTTGTTTTGATGAAATTCCATGTCTAAGATGGATTGGTCTTATGATTTCAAAACAAACAACTCTCTGTCCAAAATTTCAGAATAGTAAGTCCGTTTTAAAATTAATAAATCAGAACCTTAGTAGAATTTCCTGGGTATCTAATAATTTTTTCTAAGTACCTTAATGTGTTAGGAAGATACCCTAAAAAGATCTAAGTGTTTCTAATTTGTTTACTATTTTTAGAAAATCGTACAAGATCTCTGGACAGAGAGTTGCAGATTCCTGAGTGACGTCTAGTTTTTTCCATATTCCCAGAGATCTAACCGTTCAAACCTTGATTTTCTTTTTGGGTTTTAAACTATACTCACTTAAGCATATCATATCCAAAATCATTAAGATCCAACCGTTGGAAATATGATTTTTCTACCTTTTAAAATCTGGTCTGCTCTCTGTAATTTGGAAAAACAGTCACTGTTTTTGTCTAATCGCATTGATTTTAACTTAGATGGTTTCCTAATGTCTTGGAACCCAAATCATGTTTTGAATAATGATAATTTAGCTTAAATCTAGAGGCTAAATGATCCAAATTAGTGAATAAATTCATATCTCATTCTTGTTCATATTCATTCATTCATGTACATTGATGCTTATGATTAGAACTAGTTATTAAATAAAGTTGGACTTAGTTGAACCTAATTGAATGTAAACATGGATACCTTATGATCTTGTTGGGATTATAGAACCCCTATATGGACATTACATTGGCTCCTAGTCGAGGCTTGTATATCTATAAAGGTGCTATGGCTCCAACTAATCAAAATGAATTCATAGTTTTGTCAATTCTTTCCATGCTTGATAGATCTAAGCTAAAGATTTAGGATTGATTATTTGATATCATATTATTGTGTGAAGCATGTGGACTAATCCTTGTTTTGTAGCGCTTTGGAGGTATGACCTCTCATCTCTTCTCTAGTTTATTTCATTTGTTGATTTTATTAATTTTCAACTCCATGCGCGACACCTTAGCTTAGGTCTTGCCTTATGTGTATATGTGGTTAGAGATATTTTTCCTAGGATTTCTATTCTTTATATGCATTGCAAGTTTCCTATTTCACGGCTGGATCCTGGGTAAGTTCTCTAGTTCCCTACTTGCACATCATTTTGCTTGCTACTTGAATTATGTGATTTATGAATGATATTTTATCGTTAGCAATTTTGCACCCTTTTTGACATGCTTGTGATATGTATACTTATATCTATGTATTAGTTGAGGGAATGCTTAGATTATTAATTCGATTAAATAGGATGATGAGTAGAGGCCTATCACGAGATAGGATGAAAGGGGGTATTTTAGCCCGTCGGGCTCCTTCCCCTTTCATTCCATAATCGCCGGACCCAGATTATCTTTGGTTTCGCAAAAGATCGGTTGCTTTTAAAAATGGTTTCTTAATTTTCCTAAAAAAAATTAAGTTGCGACTCGTATTTGAATTTGAAAATTGTTTTAAAAACAAAAGTGGGCCCAAATGACGGTATCCACAGCAATGCTTCGGTATTTCTCGATGTCTTAGTACAGAGAAGTGAATGCCATGGATTCAGACTTCGATTTGTGGACTTACCTCGTCTATATGTGGCTTAGTGCCCATGTATCTTGTACTATCTCTATCCCTTCTCTTAGAATTTTTCTAGGTTTACAACTTTGTTTTCACTGACGCAATTCCTTTATGATAGTCTCTGTTTATGTGCTTATGTATTAGAGACATATTATCTAGGATTGTTGCATGATTGCATTACACGTTTCCTTTCTCTTTGCTTTTTGAGACTCCACTTGAGTCAACCCAATGTAAGTTCTCTTGTTCCCTTTTGCATATCATGACATGTCTCCTTTACTTGCATTGGTCCCGGGCGGGACTAACCACTGTAAGTATACCTCTCTCTTGTATTGAATGTGCATCCGACTTCTACTTGATTTAACCTCTTGACATGATTTTCCTTAGATGTTCCCTTTTGACATGTGTATATATATATATCTATTGTGTTTGAGGAAACAACACCAATTATGAATTAAGAACAATGATATTTGAATCAAGGCCTACCGTTCGGTAGGGCGATGAGGGGGTGCTTTAGTCCTTCTTGGGCTCTTTTCCCTCTCGTACCAAGACCCCCGAACCTAGTTTCTGGTAATGAAGGGCGAGTAACCTTATTCAATTTTGGGAGAGTCAAATTTGGGTTTCCTAATTCCCGATAAAAATTAGGTGGTGACTCTTTGTCTCTAGGATCGCGTGAATAAATCTTAGTTTTCCTGAAGTGTGCTCCTTGGGATCCGTCCTGGGACACTGTCGAGGGAGAACACTAGGACCCTTCTCAACACGCATTGGTATCCACAGGATCTTGTCAAGATAGGTTCGATCGATCGAAGGAGTCTCGATCGATTGAAGTCTAGACAGGTTCAATCGATCGAAGGTGGTTCAATCGATCGAGGGTTCGATCGTCCGAAGCCACTTTGATCGCTTGAACGTTAGGTCGGTTCCGGGAATCTATAAATAGGGCAGTTGTGTCCAGAAAAAGAAGTTCATCATTTTTATAAACCAAAAGCTGCAAAAACTATTTTAGGGCTTCCCAATCCTTCTCTATCCTCACTATTTGAGATCCTACCATCTCTAGCTTCTCTGGAAAGCATCCGCAGGAGTCATAATGGTGAAGACAATCTTGTGGAGGCTGCTGCACCATCTAGGAAGAAGAAAATCAGAATTGGGTTCAAGACCTAAGGTATAATCTCTTCTCCCTCTTATGCATACGCATCTATAGAGTTAATAAGTAGTAGATCCGGGCATACCAATAAGTTTTTTGTAACTTAATCTTTCTACTGCACGTTTAAAACAAAATTTAAACCTATTTTCCTTCAATTGGTATCAGAGCCACGCTTGTTTGGACCTATAGATGCGTTTTGGAACATTAGTTTTGATTTGCATGTTGATTTTAGAACTATTTTCGAAACTGCATTGTCACAGAAATGTTTTTGCAGTGGTCTTGTAGCAGAATACAAATCTGTGATTGCATTGGATCCATGGTGGGTTCGATCAATTGAACCTCTCAGTTCTCAAGCGATCGAACTAGTTTCGATCGATTGAACTTTGTCATGTTTGATCAATTGAATGGGGTTCGATCGATCGAGATTGATTCTCTGTCCAGGTGTTCTGTTCACAGTTTTAAAAGATTTTAAAATTATTTACTTTAATTTTATATTATTCTGTAAAATTTTTAAATCATTATGTGAAACTGAAAGTTCAATCGATTAAACTATGTTCAATCGATCAAAGTTTTGAGCGATCGAACCTCTGTCGATCGATCGAAGTGTGACAGAGAATTGAGATGCTGTTTTAAATTCTAATTCAGTACGTAAAGAGTTTATGTACAGTGTGAATCAATTAGGGGTTCCAATACTTACATATATTTGTTATATATACATGGTTGTGTGTACAACTAACCCTCATGCAGCAAGATAAGTCTGCTATCTCTCATGGCACCAAGATCATTTTTAAATTTTGTATTTAAATGTTTGAGATTGGTGTATGTTATATTAAATTTTGGTTTGCTTTTATGGCATGTGTAAAGGGCACTGCGACTTCAATCCAACAAAAAGGAAAGTCGCACCGGTTTCCCTAGCATTTTATTTTATTGTTGTTTTCTACTTCTAGATAAATTGTAAGCTTCGAAAGAAGCATAGGACCAATGTAATAGAATTAGAAAATCCATGAAGATGGAAGAGAAAGCCGTTATCCATGAAGATGGAGTTGGAGGCGATCAAACCAAGAAGGAGGTTCTAT
Organism: Hydrangea macrophylla; assembly: GCA_033977485.1. Classification (NCBI taxonomy): domain Eukaryota; kingdom Viridiplantae; phylum Streptophyta; class Magnoliopsida; order Cornales; family Hydrangeaceae; genus Hydrangea; species Hydrangea macrophylla. Next base: position 41,290,321 of record CM066984.1, read on the forward strand.
GAAAATAGAGCCATGGAAGATAGAGGCATATGAATGCCTTTGTTTCATTTTAGTTTTTAGTTTTATGTGCTTGGTTTGTGATTGGCATTTAAATATATTGTTACTACTTGCATGCACGTAAAATAAGTTTTCTAAAATAAAATTTAAAAACCATTTCAACGCTTTAGTAAACATTAGATGTTTATGGGTAATGTGTAGAAATAATTTTTCCAAAAGCAAAATCCTTTACTATCAAATCTAGTAGGAGAGGGTCTTATTTATAACACTCACGATCTTCCATCAACAGTTCATTATAAGATAAGTAGTGCATTCTGTGTCACCTCGTCAGGGGTGATCATTCCATACAGAGGGTACACTACTCATTGGTTCTAGATGTGAACTTCCTATGGATAGGATCAATAAGACGTGTTAGAGGGTGACCACCACATGGACGGACTACTTGAGACGGTTGTGATTGGATCCTAGTTAATGGTATACACTAACTAAGCTATGGATAAGGGATCCCACATGGGGCATTATTCAGAAACTTAGAGATAAAATATGTTCGGGAGTCATAACTTGTTTTGCAAGAGTTGCATAGCAGACAAGTCATGATTGATTGAAAGATCGAGTATTGACCGTCACACGGAGGCTTTACTTTTTCGTTTTGATATTCCGGCGATTTTGTTTTTTAATAAGAGTTTTAAGGATTCTTTTTTATTTCAAAACTGTCAAATTCTGATATATTTATTTTGTCTTTTGATTTTTTCAGTAAATCATAATGTATGGATCTTAGAGATCAAATATGTTCGGGAGTCATAACTTGTTTTGCAAGAGTTGCATAGCAGACAAGTCATGATTGATTGAAAGATCGAGTATTGACCGTCACACGGAGGCTTTACTTTTTCGTTTTGATATTCCGGCGATTGTCAAATTCTGATATATTTATTTTGTCTTTTGATTTTTTCAGTAAATCATAATGTATGGATCTGTATTTAGTCCAATTGTCACTATACTCACTCATAACAAGTTAACTGGAATTAACTACACAGAATGGAAACGTAATTGACAAACACTGAATAATGTACATTCATGTGCCAATATAATAGATATAGTGCTTATTTAATCCCCCAAATCCCTAGTTTTACATGCATATTTGAATTTATATAATTTAATGGTGATGTCTTTCAAAATGTGTGTAATTATGTGCTTTTGCATATTTTATTTGTTTAGGTAAAAATGGAGTAAAATAAAGGGAATGAAAGATGTAACAAACACATGAAATTATCTCCCGTATGCTCTACGTCTTCCCTAAAAACTAATGGTCAAACTATGAATAAAAAAAATGAAGGAAAGATCCAAACAAGAATAAAAAAATGAGTAGGATATTTATTTCTTTATAGTGATGTTTTGTATACAGATTTTCTTTCTTTGTTTTTTTCTCTCTCTCTCTCTCTCTCTCTCTCTTTCACACACACACACACACACACAAATTGTGCAGATAGTCAATAAGCATCTGACAACTGTTTGAAAAATGGGACGATCACACGAAGAAAAAATTGGCAAAGTGACGAATAGAGTGATGATTTTCATCTCATAAACTGTCTATAAATAGAAGGGAGAAGGAGCCAAACAAATACAACACTGAGGAGCCAAACACAACACAGAGAGAAATGATACAATAGTTTACAATCACTTAAAGAGAATAGTTTTGGGAGGTTATCACGTGAGCACTTTCATAGTGTCCCTAGAAATAGGAAGCTTTAGTTTTTCTTTACTTTTTCTAGTTCTAGTAGTTGTAAAAATTTAATTTTATGTAATTGATGATTTCATATTAAAAAATATGTAACAAAACTTTGTGTACTGTATTACTCAAATTAAAATATTTGTTTTCTTGTAGGTCCTTTGTCAATTTGTAGTAGTAAAATATTCCTATTAAAGTTTTAATTTAATATTTTAGTCCAGTTAGTACTTATAGTTGTCCCCTAAATAGTTTGAAACCCCAAATTTTTAGTTTTTATAGCAATATTTCCATTCACTAGAAGACATATTTTGCAAGTAAATGTCAGATTTCTTAGCCACACAGTTGTTATAATCACCCACCAAATCCCCAAGCACACCCTATCCATATCTCACTCCCAAGTTAAATTAGGATTTGGTTTGACCTTGCTTGTGTTCTTGGAGTTCAACTACCGTGACCCCACAAAAAGTCAAAGTCAAAGGTTTAGTAATTTATTTTTTGTTCAACATTTCCATTTGTTTATGTTTTATTAGCCTAGTTGTACTAAACTTTGTTATTTTGCAGATTCCATAAATTCAACCCCAACTCATGTTAAGTGAAAAAAAATTATATATTAATATTAGTTTTCACCCTTACATTGGTTTTATAACTTTAATTTTAATTGGACAACGATTGTGTGCATCTATTTAATTTATCTTTAAAAATGTTATTTGGAAGACAGTTTCAATTTCAAAATGATAGGCTAAAACTTTAATTGGGGAGATGCAATAAAAACTTAGAAATCACAGCTTTTGTGCACTAATGTTAAATGAGCAAATTTATTTGGATGGGTTGTTTTTTCATTTATGGCCAAAATTATCTATGTATCTATAGTTTATGACCATTTAACATGTTTATAGAATATGGCTATATTGGACATCATAAGATTACATATTTGAAATAAGAATATAATTATGTGGATTGTCAAACTATGCCTTTTGTCATAAAAAATACTTAGCATACTCAAACAATTCATATGACAAAGTTTATATTTTAAATATATATATATATTTATATCCATTAATGAATATGCAATTGTGTAGTGGCAGAGTGGTGGAGACTGGGCACCGAATAACCCACGTCTGCGGCGGGTCACGGTTCGAACCGGGCTACTGCCCAATTGCCTCATTATTTTTCTTTAAACCAAACGAAGTTGATTCATATCAAACCTGACACACTTGATATGACCTCAACTAGTGTAAGTTTATTCTCAAATAAAGATTCACTCTGTTTAGAAATGCCAAATCCTTCACAAATGCACAAAAGTTGTGTGATCTAGTGCTTGTTTGCATATTCCCAATTCCTTTAAATCATTTCTTCCAAGGTTAATTAACATTTCCTGTTTTTAATAATTTTGCTTAAATATTTGTATTATTTTCATCTTTCGCTATAATAATATCCATAAAGTCATTTGATGTAAATTTAGCTTGTATTTCTTTTTCTTTCTTTTTCTTACTAGTATGCTAGTTAATTTGTTTTGCACTATTAAAAACTTTACCATAAATTGTTACAAAAAAAATAGCTTTTAATTAGTTTTATTGCAAAAATATAAATAAACTAGTAGATTAGTAAAAGCCCCCAAAATCCATCATCTTTTATTTTCTTTTTAGGGACAAAATATTTAATGCCTATCTTTATAAAATTATTTTCTGTTCCTGTGGATATCGCAATTTTTATCCTTACCCACAGCTTTTCTTTTAAAATTCTTTTAAAATTTCAAATTCAAAACAAATGCATCGCCACTTAATTTTTTTAAAGGGAAAATTAAGAAACCTATTTTAAAGCAACTGATCTTTTTGCGAAACCGAAGATTAAACTAGGTCCGGGGATTATGGAACGAGAAGGGAAGGAGTCTATCGGACTAAAACACCCCTTCTCGTCCTATCTCGCGATAGGCCTCTACTTAACATCCTTTTAATCGAAGTATTAATTTAAATGTGCCCTCAACTAATACATATGTATATGTATACATTATAAAAGCATGTCTAAAGGGTGTAAGATTACAAGTGATAAAATATCATTCAAAAATCACATAATTCAAGTTGCAAGCAATATGATATGTAATAGGGAACAAGAGAACTTACCCGGGATCCAGCCGCGATATTAAACGTGCAATGCATACAAATGAAAGAAAATCCTAGAAAAGAGTCTCTAATCACATGTATTCACATAAGGCAAGAACCTAATTTTACTGTGTCGCGCATGAGGCCATAAAATTGATAAAATTAAAGAAAAGTTAAGCTAAGGGAGAGTCGAAAAGTCATACCTCATCAGCGCTACAAAACAAGGGTTAGTTCACATGATATACAGCATGAAAAATTGAATAATGATCCTAGGCCTCTAACCTAAATCTATCAAATGTAATTAACCTAAAGCGAACGAATCATAATTATGAACATCCAGTCGCATGGATGAATGTAAACGTCAACAAGAAGAGATCGTGAAGCACTTATTGATTTAGGTCACTTAAACTTTAAATTCAAGCTTAACTAATCATTATTGAAACATGGTTTGAACCTTAACTCATGAAAATATCATCTAAGCCATTATTTATAAGATTGATCAAATTGTTACAGAATTATGAAAATTGCTGAGAGCAAATCAGAACTTCAAAGAAATAAAAAGCATGGTTCTCGTGGTTTGTTCTTGATGAATTTCGGACACAAGATGACTTTGTGTGTCTAGTTTTTAACCCGAAAAGAAAATCAAAGTTTCAACGGTTAGATCTCCGGAAATTGGACAAAAACCAGACATCACTCAGGATTCTACTACCCTCTTTCTAGAGTTCTTGTACGAATTTCTAAAAATAGTAAAAAAATCATAAATACTTTGTTCTTTTTAGGGTAGCTTCCTAACACATTAACCTACTTAGAAAAATTTATTTTGGGTCAAAAGTGCTTGATTAAGGTTTTGATTTGCTTATTTCAAAAGAGTGTTACTATTCTGAAACTTTGGACAGATTATGGTTGTTCCACAAAACCCTTGATCAAACCACTCAAAACATAAAACTACCTTAAAAAAAAAAATTACAGTGGTAGAACTTTGGGTTATAAACACTTTCCCGTTGGTTTCATTCCATTCCAATGGTTCGATGTTCAACTAAAAATCTATGATAAAAAACGGATTGTGAACTCACTGCACATTGGGTTAATTCACTTTATTCTCATCAACTTAGACAAATAAGCCATGGAATTGGGCTTGTCTAAAGCTAACTCTCCTACCATTTTATGGTCATTGGAGACTAAAGATATTCATATTAGTAAATTTTAAAGAAGTATGGGAGAACTTCATGAAACTTAGTCATAATAAACATCAAACCATGAAGGTAGGTTTGGGTCCATTAGCTAAATATTCTAGTATCAACCTTAATCCCCTCATGAATCATAAGATTATAAAGAGATTAAGGGATTTCAAACCAAGAGATTCAAGTAAGGCATTGAAAGCCTTATGAACCCAAGGGATGAACATAACAAGTAAAAAAAAAAGGAAATTAAAGAACTCAATGCATGCTATAATTACATTTGAACAAAGACTAATTATTCTAGAGTTTTACCTCCAAAGTATCCTCAACTTGGTGATTTTGGAGAACTTCCAAAGACTAATCAAGCTCTTCCACTCTAATTCACACAACTCTTTCTTTAAACTACTCTAAACTCACTCCTAATTGTGAAAATTAAGGCAAGGTGAATACTTATATAACCTCTAGATTCAAAGAAAATCCAACCCTTTACAAGTGAATATTCATCCTCTATTTATAGACAATTTTGGAGGGGTATTTTAGTCATTTCAGGACAGAAAACCCTAATTCAGGCATCCTTTTGATAGTACAAAATGTGTTGTCTTACAGCTGTCTGTTACAAAAATGCAGCGCTCAATGGAGATGGAAGTGGCACTCACTGAATGCCGGAACGGCACTCAGTGATTGCCGTTGCGGCATTCACTGAATGCCGATGCAGCACTGAATGAATGCCGCGAACAACTCTAGGGACTGCCATTTTTTTTTGTAAAAAATCATTTTTTGCGGCACTTGCTGAAATTCGTGGCATTCACGGAATGCCGTCTGGCAATCCAGAGACTGCCGCAGCGGCAGCCCGTGACTGCCGCAAATTGACTCAAGTGCCGTTTTGCCTCTTTTTCCTTTTTCCTTTTTCCTTTTATTATCATTTTTTTGCTTTTTTATTTAGGTTGGAGAGTCTTTCAAAGAGCTTGAATCATCTTTGGAAGTCCTAGGTTAGCCGAACATTGTCATCATCGGATCTTGGAGGTATCTCTCCCCTTAACTCGACGTTTGGTCAAAATTGGGGTGTCTACAGTTTGCCCCTCTTCGACGGAGCTTATGAAGCAACGCAGTCCACAAGTGAACATCGAAGCCTGTGTGAAGACAAGCCTTTGACCAAATAGTTGGGTTCGGGTAAAAATAAAATACGTTGCAAAAAGAAAGCCATCGCGCAACAAAATTTCAATTGGTCGTGCTCCATGATGAGCTGCCTACGTATCCCATCAGAAATCATATAAGACGTAGTTTGGGCAGGAGTCAGGCATACGCAAGCGCAAGTAATCATACAGATGAACGCTCCTATCCTGTCATGATGCACAGGCTTATGCAATGGTACTTTTTAACCAAATGATGCACATTCCATGATGCGCTTAGCCAGTGAAGATTAACCAAATGATGACCAATGCGAAGATTCATTTGCAAGGGTCGATAAAATGCATTTCTAAAATTCCCAAAATGAGGGTTAACGCAAATTTGTTGCGAGAACCGAGAATGCAAATCCGTTACACTCTCAACCAAAGGATCGACGTCAATCCGTTATGAGGATCGAGAATATAAATCTATTATACTCCCAAAATGAGGGTTAATGCAAATCTGTTGCGAGAATCGAGAATGCAAATCCATTACACTCTCAACCAAAGGATCAACGTAAATCTATTATGAGGACCGAGAATATAAATCCGTTATATTCCCAGAATAAGGGTTAACGCAAATCTGTCGCGAGAACCAAGAATGCAAATCCGTTACACTCTCAATCAAAGGATCGACGTAAATTCGTTACGAGGATCGAGAATATAAATCTGTTATACTCCCAGAACGAGGTTTAACGCAAATCTATTGGGCAAACCGAGAATGCAAATCCGTTACACTCTCAAACACTGGATCAACGTAAGTCTGTTATGAGGACCAAGAATATAAATCCGTTATATTCCCAGAACGAGGGTTAACATAAATCTGTTGCAAGAATCGAGAATGCAAATCCATTACACTCTCAACCAAAGGATTGACGTAAACCCGTTATGAGGACCAAGAATATAAATCCGTTATATTCCCAGAATGTGGGTTAATAGAAATCTGTTGCGAGAACCGAGAATGCAAATCCGTTACACTCTCAAACACTGGATCTACGTAAGTCTGTTACAAGGATCGAGAATATAAATCTGTTATATTTCCAAGACGAGGGTTAACGCAAATATGTTGCGAGAATCGAGAGTACAAATCCATTACACTCTGAAGGATCAACGTAAATATGTTACGAGGGTTGCCATTGAGGCCTAAAAGAGATTGCCATTGAGTACTAACGCAAATGATGCTACCATTGAGGACTAATGCAAAGTTGTCATTGAGGACTAACACAAGGTTACCATTGAGGACTAATGCAAGGTTACCATTGAGGACTAACACAAATGATACTACCATTGAGGACTAATGCAAGGTTGCCTTTGAGGACTAACACCGATAATGCTGCCATTGAAGACTAATGCTTAGAGAAGCTGCCATTGAGGACTAAAGCGTAGAGAAGCTGCCATCGAGGACTAAAGCTTAGAGAATGGAAGCTCGGGCTTACATTGCAAGAACGATGGTCAATAACCTTTAAAGGACTTATGTTGCGAAAGCGACAATCAACAACCCTTTAGCAGACTTATGTTGCAAAAACAGAGACCAACAGCCTCACAAGGACTTATGTTGCGAAAGCGACAATCCACAGCTTTTTTGGGGACTTGCGTTGCAAAAGCGATAATCAACAACCCTTTTGAGGACTTATGTTGCAATTTTAATTCCAAAAATTGAAAGTCGGTCAGACTTAAATCAAATCAATTTAGTTCAATTTCTTAAATCAGGAGCCAATCAGACTCAAATCAATTCAACTTTTCAAAATCAGGAGTTATTAAGACTTTATTCAACTCATATTTTGCAAAATCAGGAATCAATCAGACTCCATTTATTTCACTTTTCATATCAGGAGCCAGTCAGACTCGAACAAATTCAATTTCACCAAATCCGAAGTCATCTTGACTTAAATCAAGTTCAAATTTCACTTATCAGGAGTCAATCAGACTTAATTCAATTTCATTTCTAAAATTAGGAATCGATCAGACTCAATTCAATTTATTTTCTAAACGAGGCTCAAAGAATATGAATAGAGTTGATAGAAAGGAATGATTTCATGCATTTGCGACCTTTAGAAGAAACATATCAGTTCTGTCAAAAGAGGGAAGTCACCTTTGCCCCTAGTCTTGGACTCTTCTTATTTTACAACTTTAGCATTATGTTGTGATAGTGTTCGAAGCCTCTGCTCGTATTGCTCTTGGGATACTCATGAAAACTTTTCAAATCTTTATTCATCATCTTAACCCACACATTTGAGACCATTTATTGACTCATCAAAGGAGGACAGACCTGACAAAGGTCGTTATTCAAGATGACTGACTCAAACTCTACATTCATTATGAATCAATGTGCTTTTATCGTGAATAATTTATCATCTCACCTTTCAATTATTCATCATTTTACAATGGTAGTGCTTTGCTGATAAATCTAAACTTTGAAAACTTCTCCTTTTTCGATTTAGCGAATTCTTTGCCCATCTAGAATGTGCTTCAAATTAGTGCTTTAGCTTATAGAAAAAAAAGGTACTCTATTTCAATTCTTTTTAAAATAAACTTGATTACTTGAGAACTTGCATTTGGCAAACAGAGTTTGTCCCTAGTTTGAAAGAGACTTGGGGGCTTGCTTCTAGGGTAAAATGGGGCTTTTAGCAAACGAAGTTTTCCCCTAGTCTTAATGGGCAAATAAGCTTATCCAAGGGTTTTGAGAACATAATGGTACAGGATACCTGCAGTGCATTTACTCCCAACCTAGAGGTAATAATCATGAATGTGGTGGGCCGAAGCGGGACGTCCCAATGTTGATGGGCAAACTTTGTTTGCCCCTGGTTCAGAAATACATATGTGGCTCCAGGCGAATGCAAGTTTTCCCCTAGTTTGAAGGAAGGAAACCAAAGGTGCAAAGGGTGATGCTTTCGGTTTAGGAATGGTTATGAACCGAGAACCATGGGAGGTTCGCCTACTTATCCCCGAATGGGAATCAGGTCTAAAGTAGTTCGACCAAGGCTTGAAAGAAAGATGCCATGAGATGGTGAGGGTGATGACCGAACCGAGCAGGTTACATACGTATCCCTGAGTGGGAATCAGGTCGAACGCAGTTCAAGGACTCGGAGGTCTTGAAAGAATAATGCTTCAAGAATTTGTGGGCTTTTCGAGCCATGTTTTCATTTGGGTCCAATGAGTGCTTTTTTTTTTTGGATAGATTTTCTGAAACAGATTCCTTGTGGTAGCTTTTGAACAAGATGATGAGAACATAAACTACTTCTCCCTTTTATTATTATTATTATTATTATTTTTTCTTCTCTCTCTTTTTTTTTTCTTTTCTTCTTCTTTTTTCTTTTTTCTTTTTTTTTAATGGCGGTTGATTCTTTTCACATTTTCACTAACCAGTCAATCTTTACAACTTTCATAACACATCATGTTTTAATCATACTCTACCATACTCATAAAGCAATAATAGCCCTCCAAATCACTCTTTATTTTTCTCAAAGATACTTTTGCATTTTTGGGCCCACTTAGCCGTTGAGGCTCTTATAAAATTTTGATTGATACTTTCTCCTTTTCATTTCCAATTTATTTTATTTGTTTAGAACAACTCAAAGCTTTGAAATAATTCATGTGCCAATGATGTACTTTGAAGCACCCAAGAATTCTCAATCTTATTTATTCTCTGCTTTTCCTTTTCTCTTTCCTTTCTTTTCTCTACCTCACTCTCTCTTATTCTCTTCATGATTTTGACTAGCTAGGATTCAGATTTTGAAATCAACACGCATCTTATTTTGGCTCTAACTTTTGCCAGGCGCCCTTTCGGGTTTTCATCTTAGTGAGCTCGTTCTCTTTTTATTCTTCTTCTCTCTCTTATTTTTATTTTATCGTTTTTTGTGCTCTCACTTTTGCCTAGGCGCCCTTTCGGGTTTTCATCCTAGCAACTTCTTTCTTTTCTCTCCTCTTTTTTTTTTGGAAGAAATTCATTTAAAATATCTGGCTACCACCAAGGACCAAGTTTATGGGTTTGGACTATGAGCTCATATTGTAGGCTAGGTATTTGGATGGTAAGCAAGCCTCAAGCCCCAAGTTTATCTTTTCAAGATTGAGCAAGAGCATCTTTAAATTCTTAAAGTAAAGCTAGTCAATTCTCTACCCCTCCTTGGTTTTGGCACAAAATTTGCTTTGATCACTTGGGGATTCTTTTCAATGCAAAGATTTATTAACAAAGTATTTTCTATGATCGTTTGAAAAAGTGAATTTTTTTTGGCTTAATGATCCATTCATTCATGACTTAGCACACTAAATCAAGCAAAATGAGACTTTATTCAACTAGGATAGAAGGAGGATTACATCACTCGACTCGATAAAAGACTTGAAAAAAAACTCAATAACCAACTGACTCAAAGACTCGACTGGACTTGACACTTGACTCCTACTTGACATGACTCGATTACCAGACTAGACTTGACTTGGTCTCAACTGGAGTGTCATAGATGATTTTTAATTTGTTAGATTTCCAAGAGCATCCACATTTGCTTTAGCAGCACAGTAGTTCCAAACACAATCACTTCCCTATCATCATTCGAACCTCTGGGTCCGACTTCCCCCGACAGCATGTGTGCAGAAATATTATCCACATCCATGGCCCAATTTTTAGCGGGACAGTATTCATCTGACTCATACCAAGTACAGTCAATACCTTTTCCATATTTGTTGATTGGGCCAGGGCCAGTTGGTTGTCGCGCACTCATGGATGCAGCAAATCCCTTGAGGATTCTTAGTGATGGCTAGGATTGAGAGGTCGGAGAGTGAAGAGCTTGTAAGTCAAGATCAGTATGCCAAAGGTCACTCGGTGGATTTGGCAGAGGAGTGATGATTTTCTGATCAATGAGATCCTGGATCTCATGGCGGAGTCTCGAGCAAGAATCGGTATTGTGGCCTTGAGTCTGGTGATAGGCGCAGTACAAGGATATGTCATATTTGTGAGATAAGGGATTTGGTGGTGGCCTTGGGTCCAGGGGATTGAGGTGACCATTCTTGATGAGGTGACCAAGGGCCATGGATAATGTCATGCCAAGGTTGGTGAATATTCTTGACTTGCTGGCTCGGCTTAATTTCGGATTCAACTTTGAACTTGAGTTGGCTTTTGGGTTGAGATGTGGGCTTGGAATAACTCTTTGGTTCGTTGGGATTGGGCATGGATATGGGCTTTGGTGAATGGTTGAGCTTGGGTATGGACTTTGGGGATAGGTTGGATTTGGACATGGGCTTTGGTGATTGGCTGGGCTTGGATGTGGATTTTGGTGCTTGGCCGGGTGATCCATTATTCGCTTCTCTAATTTGTTCATCACTACCTCATTCAAACCCACTTGCTTTTTGAGTAACTGATAGAGCTCAAGCGTTACCCTCTCCAATTGATTCACCCTTAAGTTTTGTTGCTCAATAGTGGCTTGCAGCTTGTTCACTTTCTCTTCCAAATCTCTTAAGGCCATTGGCGAATCAATCTCAAGATGATGGTCTATGTTCTCCTAAAATCAAAAAGACGAACCCAAGAGGTTAGAAGTGTCCTCACTAGTGGATCTGGTTGTTCCACTCTTTCTACAGGTTCACCACATGAAAAGGTCCGCATGCAGAATCGATTTTCAGGAGGCAAGGAATTTCGAGGAATTATTTTGATCTTAATTGGAAGGAAGATGTTGTGGATTTGTATGCTACATGTATGCAATGATATTAGGTTAATGTGATAAACATGTTCATGCTTTGATAATTTGATGCAACTGAATGCATGCACTGCACATATGGCAACAAATGAAATGCACATGTGTGTGTGCCTACTCTATGTGCAAAAGAAATGAAAATTCTAATCCTAACACATAAAACACACAAGCACATAAAATCCTCACTCATGTCAAATGTGCCAATTTCACCTCTCATTGTGATCCTCACTACCCTTTCAAAGGTCAGGTATTCAAAATTTTTTGAAATTCATTTGAAAAGCATTTCTTTTTTAAAAAAACAAATCTCAAGGATTTTGAATCTTTTATTTAAAAATGAGGATGTGAAAATATTTCTCAATAAAGATGATTGGATTGAAATTTTGCTTTAAAATTCATTTGAAGAGCATTTCTTCCAAAAACAATTCCCAAAATTTTTGAATTTTTCCTTAGAAGATGATCATATGAAAATATACCTTAACAAAGATTGACTTGGAATGTTAATCAAAATACGATTTCCAAAGTTCCAAAGATTTTTTTGAAAGAGCGATTGAAACTTTGGAGTAAAGATAGCAAAAATCTATTTGCTCTCAAGGATGGATTTAAAGTTATTTGGGTAGAAGGATCACATGATCGGATTACTGTCGTACTCTTCATGAACTCGGATGCATACAAGGTCAATGGTGCTTAGCTAGACATGATATGAGAGATGTAATTTTCTAATCAAAATCAAGCGGATTCCTACGTGTCATGGGACATAAAGAGGAATTGCTCAAAAGTGATTAAGAGGTTACACATCTTTTATCAAGCAAGTATCGTCATCATCTCAAGTAATCCCTTTCTGGCATACAAAACTCCCTAGCATTTAACCTTAATCCATAATTTATTTTCTAAGATTTGAAAGGTTCTATAGAAACTACTATGCAAAGGCTGGGTTTTGGTCAAATAAGGGACCCTTGACACACATCCGATAGGATGCTTCATATACCAACACATGGTACGAGATCAAGGGTGATTACACAGTTCCATGATAACTTGACCGACCGTGCTGCTCTGAGTCTCCAAGGTCATAGTTTCGTGCAATCGACTGGCTAAACATGCAAGTGTAATGCAACAGACACACAAAAATTAATTAATTCAATTAAAAGGATGCTTTCAAGTCTAATCCTCGAGTGAACCCAAAATCAGAAATTTCTGGTCTGCGAACCAGAGATTCTGGGTTCGATCCTAAGTGGAGTCGCCAGATTGTGGATATTGCAATTTTTATCCTTACCCACAGCTTTTCTTTTAAAATTTCAAATTCAAAACAAATGAGTCGCCACTTAATTTTTGTAAAGGGAAAATTAAGAAACCTATTTTAAAGCAACTGATCTTTTTGCGAAACCGAAGATTAAACTAGGTCCGGGGATTATGGAACGACAAGGGAAGGAGTCTATCGGACTAAAACACCCCTTCTCGTCCTATCTCGCGATAGGCCTCTACTTAACATCCTTAATTGAAGTATTAATTTAAATGTGCTCTCAACTAATACATATGTATATGTATACATTACAAAAGCATGTCTAAAGGGTGTAAGATTGCAAGTGATAAAATATCATTCAAAAACCACATAATTCAAGTAGCAAGCAATATGATATGCAATAGGGAACAAGAGAACTTACCCGGGATCCAGCCGCGATATTAAACGTGCAATGCATACAAATGAAAGAAAATCCTAGAAAAGAGTCTCTAATCACATGTATTCACATAAGGCAAGATCCTAATTCTAATGTGTCGCGCATGAGGTCATAAAATCGATAAAATTAAAGAAAAGTTAAGCTAAGGGAGAGTAAAAAAGTCATACCTCATCAGCGCTACAAAATAAGGGTTAGTCCACATGATATACAGCATGCAAAATTGAATAATGATCCTAGGCCTCTAACCTAAATCTATCAAATGTAATTAACCTAAAGCGAACGAAACCTAATTATGAACGTCCAGTCGCATGGATGAGTGTAAACGTAAACAAGAAGAGATCGTGAAGTACTTATTGATTTAGGTCACTTAAACTTTAAATTCAAGCTTAACTAATCATTATTGTAACATGGTTTGAACCTTAACTCATGAAAATATCATCTAAGCCATTATTTATAAGATTGATCAAAATTGTTACAGAATTATGAAAATTGCTGAGAGCAAATCAGAACTTCAAAGAAATAAAAAGCATGGTTCTCGTGGTTTGTTCTTGATGAATTTCGGACACAAGATGACTTTGTGTGTCTAGTTTTTAACCCGAAAAGAAAATCAAAGTTTCAACGGTTAGATCTCCGGAAATTGGACAAAAACCAGACATCACTCAGGATTCTACTACCCTCTTTCTAGAGTTCTTGTACGAATTTCTAAAAATAGTAAAAAAATCATAAATGCTTTGTTCTTTTTAGGGTAGCTTCCTAACACATTAACCTACTTAGAAAAATTTATTTTGGGTCAAAAGTGCTTGATTAAGGTTCTGATTTGCTTATTTCAAAAGTGTGTTACTGTTCTGAAACTTTGGACAAATTATGGTTTGTTCCACAAAACCCTTGATCAAACCACTCAAAACATGAAACTACCTGAAAACAAAAAATTACAGTGGTAGAACTTTGGGTTATAAACACTTTCCTGTTGGTTTCATTCTATTCCAATAGTTTGATGTTCAACTAAGAATCTATGATCAAAAATGGATTGTGAACTCACTGCACATTGGGTTAATTCACTTTATTCTCATTAACTTAGACAAATAAGCCATGGAATTGGGCTTGTCTAAAGCTAACTCTCCTACCATTTTATGGTCATTGGAGACTAAAGATATTCATGTTAGTAAATTTCAAAGAAGTATGGGAGAACTTCATGAAACTTAGTCATAATAAACCTCAAACCATGAAGGTAGGTTTGGGTCCATTAGCTAAATATTCTAGTATCAACCCTAATCCCCTCATGAATCATATGATTATAAAGAGATTAAGGGATTTCAAACCGAGAGATTCAAGTAAGGCATTGAAAGCCTTATGAACCCAAGGGATGAACATAACAAGTAAAAAAAAGGAAATTAAAGAACTTAATGCATGCAATAATTACATTTGAACAAAGACTAATTATTCTAGAGTTTTACCTCCAAAGTATCCTCAACTTGGTGATTTTGGAGAACTTCCGAAGACTAATCAAGCTCTTCCACTCTAATTCACACAACTCTTTCTTTAAACTACTCTAAACTCACTCCTAATTGTGAAAATTAAGGCAAGGAGAACACTTATATAACCTCTAGATTTAAAGAAAATCCAACTCTTTACAAGTGAATATTCATCCTCTATTTATAGCCAATTTTAAAGGGGTATTTCAGTCATTTCAGGACAGAAAACCCTAATTCAGGCATCCTTTTGATAGTACAAAATGTGTTGTCTTACAGCTATCTGTTACAAAAATGCGGCACTCAATGGAGATGGAAGCGGCACTCACTGAATGCCGGAACGGCACTCAGTGATTGCCGTTACGGCATTCACTGAATGCTGATGTGGCACTCAATGAATGCCGCAGACAACTCCAGGGACTGCCGGTTTTTTTTGTAAAAATTCATTTTTTACGGCACTTGGTAAAATTCGCGGCATTCATGGAATGCCGTCCGACAGTCCAGAGACTGCCGCAGCGGCAGCCCGTGACTGCCGTAAATTGACTCAAGTGCCGTTCTGCCTCTTTTTCCATTTTCCTTTCATTATCAATTTTTTTTACTTTTTTGTTTAGGTTGGAGAGTTTTTTGAAGAGCTTGAATCATCATTGGATGTCCTAGGTTAGCCGGACATTGTCATCATCGGATCCTGGAGGTATCACTCCCCTTAACTCGACTTTTGGTCAAAATTGGGGTGTCTACAGTTCCCTGTGGTTTCGACCTGGTCTTCCAAAACTTTATTACTTGTACGATCACCTACACTTGGGTGCTTATAAGAAAAAGCGTTAATAGGATGTCGTCAGTAACCTTGACATTATTTTAACTACGGAGGATCACATATATGTTCTTACCACCCCATGCCCTGAAGAACCTACTGCAAACGCTTCGGTAGTGGCTAGACGCGAGTTCGATAAGTGGAAGAAGTCGAATGGGATGGCTCGTTGTTAAATTGTGGCCTCTATGGCTATTGTGTTGCAACACCAATACCAGTCGAATTATTCTGCTAGTGCAATTATCAAATCCCTAAAAGAGATGCTTGGGATAAAGGAATAACAGGTTTAAAATTATTTTTTAAATGCGTAGCGTAAAGGTTAAGTTACAAAAACTTATTGGTATGCCCGGATCTACTACTCGTTAACTCCATAGATGCGTACAAGAGATGGAACAAGTGATTATACCTTGGTTTCTTGAACCCAATTATGAAATCTCTGGCTTCCAACAGCCTCCACTAGATGGTCTTCACTCTTATGACTCCTACGGATACCAGCCGGAAACACTAGGGTTGGTGGGCACCCTAATGGAGAGGATAGAGAAGGTTTTGGAGCAAGTTTGGGAGCTCTAAACTAGTTTCTGCAGCTTCTGGCATATTAAAATGATGAGCTCACTTTTCTGGACACAGTTGCCCTATTTATAGATTCCTAGAATTGACCTAACGTTCAAGAGAACGAAGTGGTTTCGATCGATCGAACCACCTTTGATTGATCGAACCTGTCTAGACTTCAATTGATCGAGACTCCTTCGATCGATCGAACCTATTTTGACAAGATCCTCATATTTCTTTCCAAGCATCCTAGTAGAGCTAAGAGTGGGACCCCCTTGGCCCTTTATTGTTGGCTCACAGTAGTTGTTAGTTCCCATGACCAAACTCTTTGATCAGCAAATTAACCAACTGATCAGTTAACATTTACTCTACTATAAAACGATAACTGAACTCCAACGCAAAAGAACAAATCCGAAGCGATGTCTAGACTTGCATGGTGTACTAATGTTTCCCTACCATCAGCATTCGTAATCATATTCAAGTAGTCGGATAACTCTTACTGTCAACCTAAATCATGATTACTTCTTGTATTACTTGAGTCCCATTCACCCCCCATGATTACCAAATATGTTGATAACTACTTATCAACAAGATTACAGTTCTCAGTAATCAACTTGGTGACATTCTCAAGGGAATGCTTACTCTTTAACAGATGGTAGATTCTATCTTGACAATATATGTTCACAACCTTGTGAATATGACATACCCAAGATACCCAGATGTTGATCATTAAGACCTCACTGATTGGTAAGTTAAAGCAGCCATATCCATAGTCTGTGTGCATAATCGTCTCAAGATTGAGAACATGTACCTTATACAAGTTATGAGTTCCTATCGATTGTTGATAGTCTTCTGTGTCAGTAGGAAAGCTCAGGTCCGTCAATGCACTATAAGCATTAGCATATTAACTAAGAGCTATACTCTAGTGTTTGAGATTCATCACTCCATCCAATGGTAGTTAATCATGCTACAGTGTAAACCTGATGAGGTATCCAGTCTCATCATCCACTGTGACAAGTTCTAAGTATCAAAGGATAGTAACTCGTATATGACTTGTATGTATCTTATACACACACGAGTTACCTTCTATGATACTTAAGGATTAACAATCATCTCATGAAAGAAACATACACAATGAAATGTAAAGCTGATGTCCATATATTAAAATGTCAATGTCTCATACATAATGTAATGGTTTGAGGGCACAAACCTAACAAACTCCCACTTGCACTCATAACCATTCAGGACTACATCTGAGACCTAAACAATCTAGATGATGATCAAAGACCTTCTGCGGTAAGGCCTTTGTACACAGATATGCAAAATTGTCAGCGGTGGCAATCTTAGTGATAGTCACATGTCCACGTTGAACAATATCTTAGATTAGATGATATTTTTGCTCTACGTGCTTTACATTTCTGTGGTTCCTTGGCTCCTTGGACTAAGCCATTGTCTCACTATTTTTGCAGTATATCGTAATATGTGATAGCAACGTTGGTACCACCTCAAGTTCCATAAAGAACTTCTTAAGCCAAACATCTTCATTTGCGGCTTCATAAGCAGCCACATACTCAGCTTCTGTAGTTGAGTCTGCAATGCATTTCTGCTTAATGCTCCTCCAACTAACATCACCACCTCCCAAGATAAAAAGATGTCTGGATGTCGACTTACTCAAATCTTTATTTGACATAAAGTCCGAGTCAGTGTATCTTACTGGAATTAACTCACTACTGCCATACATAAGCATATAATCTTTAGTTCTTCTCAATTACTTAAGAATGTGATTAACGGCTTTCCAGTGTTCTGGACCAGGATTCGACTGATACCTACTGACCATGCCAATGGCAAAGTAGATATCAGGTCTAATGGATAACATCGCATACATGAGACTTCCCACCGTTGAAGCATAAGGAACTCCTGCCATGCGATTTCTCTCATCTTCTATCTTTGGACACTGTTCCTTGGAGAATGATAAACCATGCCTGAAAGGTAACAAACCTTTCTTCGAGTTGTCCCATTATCTTTTGATTACGATCCCAAAATAGCTTTATCCCAAGGATATAGCTCGCCTCTCCTAGATCCTTCATATTGAAAGTACTAGCTAGCCAAACTTTAAGCGTTGACAACGCCGTTACATTATTTCCAATGAGTAGAATGTTGTCAATGTAAAGAACAAGAAAAGCCACCACTTTTCCTTCACACTTCTTGTATACACAAGGCTCATCTAGGTTCTGTATGAAACCAAACGACTTGACCGCTTAGTCATAATGAATGTTCCAACTTCTGGATGCTTGCTTAAGCCCATAAATGGACTTTTGCAATTTGCATACCAAGTTACCTTTTCGACCAGCTATGAACCCTTATGGTTGTTGCATGTAGATGTCCTCCTCAAGATTGCCATTCAAGAATGCAGTCTTGAAGTCCATCTGCCAGATCTCATAATGTAGGCATACAGTAATGGTTAAGAGTATCCTGATGGCCTTAAGCATGGCTACCGGCGAGAAGGTTTCCTCATAGTCAATGCCCTCCCTCTGAGTATAACCTTTCGCTACAAGCCTTGCCTTAAAGGTCTCAACCTTTCCATTAGATCCCCTTTTCCTCTTGTAAACCCACTTACAGCCAATGGGTTTAATATTGGCTGGAAGTTCTTTAAGATGACAGACCTGATTGGAATCTATAGACTCCAATTCAGCCTTCATAGCTTAAATCCAATGAGCTGAATCAACATCAGACATTGTATGTGGCAGGATCAGATTCAGATTATATGGAGACAGTTTCAAAAACTTCACCTAAGAACATGTATTTATTAGGCTGGCTGATAATCCTCCCACTACGACGAGGTACCGATGCAGAAATGGGTGAAGAATTAGTATTTTCTTGTCTTACATCGTTATTAATTGCGGGTAGGACTGAGGGCTCTCCTTCTATCTCTCTAAGATCTATCCTTCCTTTAGGTTTATGGTTCATGATATAATCATCCTCTAAGAAAATAGCATTTGTACTAACAAACACTTTCTGTTCTCTAGGATCATAAAAATACCATCCATAAGTACCATTTGGATTCCTTACAAAATAACATACTTCCGATCTAGAATCCAACTTGTTCATCTTTCCTTTCAGAACATGTGCTGGACACCCCCATTTTCTGAAGATGTTGCAAAGAAGGCTTGCGCCCAATCCACATCTCCCGTGGTGTCCTAGGAACAGATTCACTTGGTACTAGATTTAGTATGTATGCAGCAGTTTTCAAAACATAACCCCAAAGGAATAATGGCAACTCAGAACAACTCATCATTAACTTAATCATGTCTAAAAGAGACCTATTCCTTCTCTCCGCTACACCATTCTGCTGAGGCGTAGTAGGTACAGTCAACTGTGATAGAATCCCATTCTGTACAAGGTGATCAATAAACTCATTAGAAAGATACTCGCCATCTCGATCAGATTGAATGGCCTTGATATGTGTGCCCAATTGCTTCTCTACTTTAGCCCGAAACTCTTTGAACTTTTCAAAGGCTTCAGACTAGTGCTGCATTAGGTACACATATCCATACCTAGAGTGGTCATCCGTAAATGTTATAAAATACTCATAACCACCCCTTGCTATAATATTTATTAGTCCACACACATCAGTATGTACTAATTCCAACAATGCATTGGTCCTATTGCACTTTGCGGGAAAAGGCCTTTTGGTCATCTTACCCTCTAAACAAGACTCACAGACTTCCATTGATTCGAGAACTAAATTGCCTAAGACCCCTTCTTTGACTAGTCTGCTAATCCTATTTAGATTGATATGCCCAAGCCTCATATACCAAAGCCTTGTTAGATTAGTGGAAGGTTTCTTTCTTTTAGATGGTACAGTTACTATTGAGTTATTAACTTCCATACAAGAATCTTTAGAAATATTGGGAATAATCACATACAAGCCATTAGTTTTAACACTAGAACATATAAAAGAACCATTTCTTTTAATGATAACTTCTTTTCCAAAATGAAAAGAATAACTTTTATTCGATAAATCTGAAATAAAAATTAAATTACGTCTCATCAAAGGGACGTAAACTACATCTGATAAAACTAAAGTCTTATTGTTTCAAATTCTAAAACTACCACTCCTATAACAATCATAGATACGGTTGCACTAGATCCTAGAGTAAATACGATCTCTCCATCACTTCATCTCCTGGTTGATCTGAACCCCTGCAATGAATTACAAATATGGTAAGTCGCACCAGAATCAATGCACCAAGTGTTTGAAGTATCCGTAATAAAACTCACTTCAATCACATGTGATTCAATCATACCTTGAACTCTTGTAGCTAAGAATTCTGGATAGTTCCTCTTCCAATGGCCCTTTTCCCCGCATTGGAAACACTTTCCTTTGCCTTGGCCAACCACCTTCCCTTTGCCCTTACCTTTTCCCTTAGATTTTGCAATCTTAAGGACCGGTCCAACATTTGGACCACCCGTGCCGACCTTCTTCTTCCCTTTCTTTCCTTTTGGCATAGATCGGGAAGAGGAAGATCTTTTCTCAACATTCAAAACATTGACCCAGGCTTGATTACCCCTTTTGTTGCCAAAAGAGAACTCATCAATTCACTCATTGAAAAATTCATTTGATTCATGTTATAGTTAAGTTTAAATTGAGCGAATGAAGGTGACAGTGAGTTGAGGATCATATTAACGTGGGTTTGTGCATCAATATTGCCTCCCAAGGTGTCCAATTTGTTTAAATAAGCAAACATTTTTAAAACATGCTCTTTGACTGGAGTCACTTTCGACATCTTTGCACTCATTATCTTCTACATGGCTACCTGTCGGCAGGCCTGCCATGCTCCCCAAACATCTTTTTCAGGGATGTGATAATGTCACTGGCAGAATCGTTCGATTGGAATTGGTGTTGCAACACACCAGCCATTGAGGCCAGAATATAACAATGGGCCATCCCATTCGACTTTTTCCATTTATCGAACTCGTGTCTGGCAGCTGCCGAAGCATTTGCCGCGGGTTCTTTTAGGTATGGGGTGGTGAGGGCATATATGTGATCCTCCACAGTTAGTACGATGTCAAGGTTTTTGTTTCTATTCTGTGTAGTTATTTCCAGTTAACTTGTTCTAAGTGAGTATAGTGGCAAGTGGACTAAATGTAGATCCAGACATTATGATTTACTGAAAAAATCAAAAAAATAAATAAATATGGATATCAGAATTTGACAGTTTTGAAATAAAAGTATCCTTAAAATGCTTATTAAAAAACAAAGTCGCCGGAATACCAAAACAAAAAAGTAAAGCCTCCGTGTGGCGGCCAATACTCGATCTTTTGATTAATCATGACCTATCCGCTATGCAACTCTTGCAAAACAAGTTATGACTCCTGAACCCTTTTGATCTCTAAGTTTCTGAATAATGCCCCGTGTGGGATCCCTTATCCATATCTTAGCTAGTGTATACCATTAACTAGAATCTAATCACAACTTCCTCAAATAGCGCCCCCGTATAGTGGTCACCCTCTAACACGTCTGGTTGATCCTATCCGTAGGAAGTTCACATCTAGTAACCAATGAGTAGTGTACCCTCCGTATAGAATGATCACCCCTGGCGAGGTGACACAGAATGCACTACTCATCTTACAGTGAACCATTAATGGAAGATTGTGGGTGTTATTAATAAGACCCTCTCCCAATAGATTTAATAAATTAAGGATTTTACTTTTGGAAATAATTTGTTTCTACACATTACCCATAAACATCCAATGTTTACTAATGCGTGGAAATAGTTTTTGAATTTTATTTTAGAAAATTTGTTTTACGTGCATTCAAGTTGTAATAATATAATTAAATGCCAATCATAAACCAAGCACACAAAACAAAAAACTAAAATGAAAATAAAAACATCCAAATGATGCCTCTATCTCCCATGGCTCTATCTCCATAGAACCTCCTTCTTGGTTTGATAGCCTCCCGCTCCATCTTCATGGACAATGGCTTGCTCCTCCATCTTCATGGAATTTCTAATTCTATTACATTGGACCTATGCTTCTTTCGAAGATTACAATTTATCTAGAAAAAGAAATAGCAACAAAAGAACAAAAGGCTAGGAAAACCGGTGCGACTTTCCTTTTCGTAGGACTAAAGTCGCAGTGCCCTTTACACATGCCTTAAAACCAAAACAAAATTAATACAGTATACACCAATCTTGAACAATTTTTAAATACAGAATTTAAAATTCTTGGTGCCATGGGAGTTAGTGGACTAATCTTGTTGCAAAAGGGTTAGTCGTATGCACAACCACATATATTAACAAATATATGTAACTATTAGAACTCCTAATTGATTCACACAGTATAAAAACTCTTTACATACTGAGTTAGAACTTAAAATAGCATCACAGTTCTCTATCACACTTTGATTGATCGAAAAAGGTTCAATCGATCACACCTTCGATCGATTAAACTTTTAGTTTCATTGTTTGATTTGAAAATATTACAGAATAATAAAAAATTAAAGTAAATATTTTAAAATCTTTAAAACTGTAAACTGAATCACCTAGATAGAGAAGTAGTCTCGATCGATTGAACCCCATTCGATCGATCAATTATAACCAAAGTTCGATCGATCGAAACTAGTTTGATTGCTTGAGATATGACGGGTTCAATCAATCGGACATACTTCGATCAATCGAACCCATCATGCATCCAATGTAATCACAGATTTGTATTCTACTATAATAACACTACAGAAATAAATATGTGATGATGCAGTTTCGTAAATAGTTCTAAAATCATCATGCAAATCAAAACTAATGTTCCAAAATGCATCTGTAGATCCAAACAAAGTGTGACTCGGATACCAATTGAAGGAAAAATAGGTTTAAAATTAGTTTTTGAACGCGCAGCAGAAAGGTTAAGTTATAAAAATTTATTGGTATGCCCAGATCTACTACTCGTTAACTTTATAGATGCATACAAGAGATGGGACAAGTGATTATACCTTGGTTTCTTGAACCCAATTCTAAAATCTCTAACTGCCAGCAGCCTCTACTAGGTGGTCTTTACTCTAATGAATCCTATGGATGCCTGCCAAAAAGACTAGGGTTGGTGGGAACCCTAATGGAGAGGATAGAGAAGGTTTGGGAGTTCTAAAACAGTTATTGCAGCTTCTGGCGTATTAAAATGACGAGATCACTCTTCTGGATGTAGCTGCACTATTTATAGATTCCCAGAACTGATCTAACATTCAAGCGATCGAAGTGGTTTCAATCGATTGAAGCTTCAATCGATTGAACCACCTTCGATCGATCAAACCTGTCTATACTTCAATCGATCGAGACTCCTTCGATCGATCGAACCTGTTTTGACAAAATCCTCATGTGCCTTTCTAAGCATCCTAGTGGAGCTAAGAGTGGTACCACCTAGGCTCTTTATTGTTGGATCAGACCAGTTGTCAATTCCCATGACCAAACTCTTGAATCAACAAATTAACCAACTGGTCAGTTAACATTTACTCCACTATAAAATGATAACTGAACTCCAACACAAAAGAACATATCCGAAGTGAAAACTAGACTTGCATGGTGTACTTATGTCCCTCTATTGTCAACATTCATAATCATATTCAGGTAGTCGATGATTGTTATTGTAAACCTGAATAATGATAACATCTTATATTCCTTGAGTCCCATTAACCTTTCATGATTACCAAACATGTTGATAACTACTTATCAACAAGACTGCAGTTCTCAGTAATTAACTTGGTGACATTCTCAAGGGAATGCTTACTCTTTAACAGAGGGTAGATTCTATCTTGATAATATATGTTCACAACCTTGTGAACATGACATACCCAAGATACCCATGTGTTGATCTTTAAGACCTCACTGATTGGTAAGTTAAAGCAGCCATATCCATAATATGTGTGCGTAATCGTCTCAAGATTGAGAATATGTACCTTATACAAGTTTTGAGTTCCTATCGATTGTTGATAGTCTTCTGTGTCAATAGGAAAGCTCAGGTCCGTCAATGCACTATAAGCATTAGCATATTAACTAAGAGCTATACTCTAGTGTTTGAGATTCATCACTCCATCCAATGGTAGTTAATCATGTTACAGTGTAAACCTGATGAGGTATCCAGTCTCATCATCCACTGTGACAAGTTCTAAGTATCAAAGGATAGTAACTCGTATCTTACTTGTATGTATCTTATACACACACGAATCACCTTCTATGATACTTAGGGATTAACAATCATCTCATGAAAGAAACATACACAATGAAATGTAAAGCTGATATCCATATATTGAAATGCCAATGTCTTATACATAAAGTAATGGTTTGAGGGCACAAACCCAACATGGGGATCATGGCAGACCTGCCAGATAGGTTGCCATACAAAAGATAATGAGTACCAAGATGTCGGAAGGGACTCCAGTCAAAGAACATATTTTAAAAATGATTGATTTTTGAACGAGTTGGAGACCTTAGGTGACAACATCGACGGACAGACCCAAGTTAATATGATCCTGAATTCGCTGTCGCCATCATTCACTTAATTTAAACTTAACTATAATATGAATCAAATGAAATAAGTGAATTAATGAGTTTTTTTACTGGCAGTGGAAGGAATGATCAAACCTGGGGGCAACATTTTGAATTTTAAGAAAAGCTCTTCCTCTTCCCAATCTGTATCGAAAGGTAAGAAAGGTAAGAAGAAAGCTAGCACTAGTGGTCCAAGTGTTGGACTGGTCCCTAAGATTGCAAAATCTAAAGGAAAATGTGTGGATATCGCATTTTTCTTACCCACAGCTTTTCTTTTTAAAAATACTTTCTCAAAATCAAATTCGAAAACAAATGAGTCGCCACTTAATTTTTAAAAGGAAAAATTAAGAAACCATTTTGAAAGGAAACTGATCGTTTGCGAAACCAAAGATTAACTAGGTCCGGGGATTATGGAATGAGAGAGGAAGGAGCCCGCCGGACTAAAACACCCTCTCTCATCCTATCTTGCGATAGGCCTCTACTCAACATCCTTTTAATCGAATTATTAATTTAAATGTGCCCTCAATTAATACGTATGTATAAATATACATTACAAAAGCATGTCTAAAGGGGTGTAAAATTGCAATTGACAAAATATCATTCAAAAGCCACGTATTTCAGGTAGCAAGCGATATGATATGTAATAGTGAACAAGTGAACTTACCCGGGATCCAGCAGCGATATTAAACGTGCAATGCATGCAAACAAAAGAAAATCCTAAAAAAGAGTCTCTAATCACATACACACATAAGGCAAAACCTAATTCTAAGGTGTCGCGCATTAAGTCAAAAAATCAATAAAATCAAGAAATTAAGATAAACTAAAGAGGAGTTCTAGAAATCATACCTTAATAGCGCTACAAAACAAAAGGTTAGTCCACGTGCTTTACATAATAATATGATGTCAAATAATGAATCCTAATTCTCTAGCTCATACCTAGCAAGCAATGAAATCCAACTTTATCCAATTACTAGTTCTAATTATAAGCATTAATGTATATGAATTCATGAATATGAACAAGAGTAGGCTATTAACTATGAATTTATTCATTGATTTGAATCATTTAGCTTTGAGATTTAAGTCTAATTAATCATTATTAAGATATGGTTTAAGCCCTAAGTCATAAGAGAATCATTTGGGCCATTATTTACAAAGTTGGTCAAATGTGTCATGAAATTCTGAAAATTGCAGAGAGCAGACCAGAACTTTAAGAAAAGAAAAAGCACGTCTCCTATGGTTTGATGTCGGTGAATTTTGGACACAAGATGCCTCTGTCAGTCTAGTTTCCAAATCAAAAAGTAAATCAAGGTTTCAACGGTTAGATCTCCGGGAAGAGGACAAGAACCAGACGTCACTCAGAGATGTACAACTCTCTGTCCAGAGATATTGTTTGATTTTTTAAAAATAGCAAAAAGATGAGAAACACTTGGATCTTTTTAGGGAATCTTCCTAACACATTAAGGTACCCAGAAAAAATTATTAGAGACCCCAAAAACTCCATTAGACTTCTGATTTATGAATTTCAAAATGGACTTGCTGTTCTGAAACTATTCTGAATCTCTGGACAGATTGTGGTTGGCTCACAAAACCCATGATCAAACCCTTCTATACATAAAACCACCTTAAAACAAAAATTACAGTGGTAGATTACTGTGTTATTGACACTTTTACGTTGGTTTCACTTGATTTCAACGGTTAGATTTCGAACTAAAAATCTTTGATCAAAAACAGTTTGTAAATTCACTGTTTTCATTTGTCAAGTTCAACTTTTATTTGTTAACCCCGACTATTAAACCATGAAGTTGGGTTTAAACCAAACCACTTCTCCTACCATTTGATGGTCATTGGAGGCTAGAGACATTTATATTCGTAGATTTTAAATGAAGTATGAATAGACTTCATGAAATCTCAAGATGATGAATCAAAACCATAGGGATGAGTTTAGACCCAAAATACTTTCTCCTACCACTTGATGGTCATTGGAGATGAAGATATGGTTAATACTCATGGGTCTCAAAGGAATATAGAAGGGATTCCATGAAACATCAAGCTAGAGGACTCAAGTCATAAGCATGGACTTGGATCCATCTATTTATTTATAAAAAGTGATGATCAAACTTTGACTCTCATGTGAAGTATAAGCTTACATGAGATTCAAAACATCAAACTCAAGAGCTTTCAAAGGAGATATTGAAGATCTCCAAGAATCTCAAAAGAAGAACATAAACAAGGAAAATAGAAGAAGGATCAAAGAACTAGGAAGTAAGGACTTCCAAGTTTACTTAACAAACTCTAAAACTTAATCAAGAAAAACTAAATGACTTGTAAATTAGAAGCTCAAAAGAAAGAAAACACAACTAAGATTAGAGGGTCACCTCTAAACTATCCTCAAAGTTTCCCTCCTTTGAAGATCTTCCAAACTCTTCTTCAAACTCTCCAAACTCTCTTTTTTTTTCTCTCCAAAAAATGTTGGTGTAATGGTAGTCTTTTTTGTGTTTTCCATTCTTTTTTGTCTCCCCTTTTCAATGAAGATACCTCTTCTTATATAGACAAAAATACCTAGGTAATTTCAGTAAATTTGGAGTAAAAGACAGGTGTAAATCCCTCATTTGGTGGTACAATATATACTTTCTGAAATTAGGCAGACTGCTGCCCAGCGCGGCAGTCCAGAAACTTTCGCGGCAGTCCGTGAATGCCGCCGCGGCAGTTCATGACTGCCGTCGCGGCACTACGCGACTGCCGCGCGGCATTCATCAAATGCCGCGGAAATTAATGGATTGCCGCATTTTTGTCAGTCTTACTTTATCAGTTTTTTGTTCTTATTCGCATACGCATACGTATTGCACTGCAAAATACAGACTTTAAAAGTGAACGGTAGTCAGAAAATGTTGGCGGCACTTGGTGAATGCCGGACCGGCACTCCCTGACTGCCGTGCGACACTTAGTGAGTGCCGCGACAGTCTGCCATGTGCCGTTTTTAGCTAAGATTCCCTCTTTAGGTCTTCTTTCTTTTCAAAGCAAATTACTTTTGAAGATCTTTTCCGAAAATTGTGTTTTATATCCGAATTCCCCTAAATACCTGGTATTTTCTCCTTTCTGTGAAATTTTATCGCGTTTTGGAGACTTTTTGAAGAGCTTGGAATACTTCAAATCTTTCGGTCCTTATCATCATCGGACTTGGAGGTGACACTCTCCTAAATTCGACGTTAGGTCAAAATTGGGGTGTCTACAAAATGTAAGGGCAAAGGGAAGGTGGGTGGCCAAGGCAAAAGAAAGTGTTTCCAATATGGTGAAAAGGGCCACTGGAAGAGGAACTGTCCAGACTTCTTAGCTACAAGAGTTCAAGGTATAATTGAATCACATGTGATTGAAGTAAGTTTTATTACGAATACTTCAAACACTAGGTGCATTGATTCTGGTGTGACTAACCACATTTGTAATTCATTGCAAGGGCTCAGATCAACTAGGAGGTGCAGTGATGGGGATATCGTACTTACTCTAGGTTCTAGCGCAACCATATCTGCAGTTGGTATAAAAGTACTAGCTTTAGAATTTTTAGACAATAAAGTTTTGATTTTATCATATGTACTTTACATCCCTTCAATGAGATATAATTTAATTTCAGTTGCTAATTTGTTGAATAATGGTTATTCTTTTCATTTTGGAACTGAAGTTGTGATTAAAAGAAATGGTTATTTTCTTTATTCTGGTGTTAAATCAAATGGCTTGTATGTGATCACTCCTAATGTTTCTAAAGACTTTTGCATGGAACTTAATAACTCAATGGTAACTATACCATCTAAAAGAAAGGAACCTTCTACTAAACCAAAGGCTTTGGTATATGAGGCTTAGCCATATTAATCTAAATAGGATTGGCAGACTAGTCAAAGAAGGGGTCTTAGGCGATTTGATTCTCAAACCAATGGAAGTCTTTGAGTCTTGTTTAGAGGGTAAGATGACCAAAAGAACCTTTCCAGCAAAGGGCAATAGGACCAATGCATTATTAGAATAGTTCATACTGATGTGTGTGGACCAATAAATATTAGAGCACGGGGTGGTTATGAGCATTTCATAACATTTACTGATGACCACTCCAGGTGTGGATATGTGTACCTAATGCAGTATAAGTCTGAAGCCTTTGAAAAGTTTAAAGAGTTTAGGGCTGAAGTGGAAAAGCAATTAGGCACATATATCAAGGCTATTCGATCTGATCGAGGTGGCAAGTACATCTCTAATTTCCATTTTTTTGACCCATTTCTTGGGTAAAGTTTATTGATCACCTTGTACAGAATGGGATTCTATCATAGTTGACTGTACCTGGTACGCCTCAGCAGAATGGTGTAGCGGAGAGAAGGAATAGGTCTCTTTTAGACATGATTAAGTTAATGATGAGTTGTTCTGAGTTGCCATTATTCCTTTGGGGTTATGTTTTGGAAACCACTGCATACATACTAAATCTAGTACCAAGCAAAGCTGTTCCTAGGACACCACAGAAAATGTGGATTGGGCACAAGCCTTCTTTACAACATCTCCGGATATGGGGGTGTCCGGTACATGTGCTAAAAGGAAAGTTGAGCAAGTTAGGATTCTAGATTGAAAGTATGTTATTTTGTAGGGTATCCAAAGGGTACTTATGGACGGTATTTTTATGATCCAAGAGAACAGAAAGTGTTTGTTAGTATAAATGCTATTTTCTTGGAGGATGATTATGTCATGAACCATAAACCTAAGGGAAGGATAGATCTAAGAGAAATAGAAGGAGAGCCCTCAGTCCTACCTGTAGTTAATAATGATGTATCTCAAGAAAATACCACTTCTTCACCCATTCCCGCACCGGTACTTCGTCGTAATAGGAGGATGGTCAGCCAGTCTGACAGATACATGTTCTTAGGAAAAGCTTTTGAAGCGGTCTCTATAGAATATAAATCTGATCCTACCACATACAAAGAGGCAATGACTAATGTAGACTCAGCTCATTGGGTTAAAGCTACGAAGGCTGAATTGGAATCTATGGATTCTAATCAGGTTTGGGATCTTGTAGAGCTTCCAGCCAATATTAAACCCATTGGCTGTAAGAGGGTCTACAAGAGGAAAAGAGGATCTGATGGAAAGGTTGAGACCTTTGAGGCAAGGCTTATAGAGAAAGGTTATACTCAGAGGGAGGGCATTAACTATGAGGAAACCTTCTCGCTTGTAGCGATACTCAAGTCCATTAGAATACTACTATCCATTGCTGCATGCCTCGATTCTGAGATCTGGTAGATGGACATCAAGACTTCATTCTTGAATGGAAATCTTGAGGAGGACATCTATATGCAACAACCAGAAGGGTTTATAGCTAGTGGGAAAGGTAGCTTGGTATGCAAGTTACAAAAGTCCATTTATGGGCTTAAGCAGGCAACCAGGAGTTGGAACATTCATTTTGACCAAGCGGTCAAGTCGTTTGGTTTCATAAAAAATTTGGATGAGCCTTGTGTATACAAGAAGTGTGAAGGAAAAGTGGTGACCTTTCTTGTTCTCTATGTTGATGATATTCTACTCATTGGGAATGATGTAGCGGCATTGTCAACGGTTAAGGTTTAGCTAGCTAGTACTTTCGATATAAAGGATCTAGGAGTGGCGAGCTATATCCTTGGGATAAAACTCTTTCTTGATTGCAAGCGAAAGATAATGTGATTATCTCAAGCTAGTTATATCGATAAGGTGCTAACTAGGTTTTCAATGGACAATTTGAAGAAAGGTTTGTCACCTTTTAGGCATGGTTTAGCATTCTCCAAGGACCAGTGTCCAAAGACACAAGAGGAAAGGAATTGCATGGCAGGAGTTCCTTATACTTTTGCAGTGGGAAGTCTCATGTATGCGATATTATGCACTAGACCAGATATCTACTTTGCTGTAGGCATAGGTAGCAGGTATCAATCGAATCCAGGTCTAGAGCACTAGATAGCCGTAAAGCACATTCTTAAGTACTTGAGAAGGACTAAAGATTACATGCTTATGTATGGCAGTGATGAGTTAATTCGAGTAGGATACACTGGCTTAGACTTTATGTCAGATAAAGATTCGAGGAAGTCAACATCCGAACATCTCTTTACCTTGGGAGATGGTGCTATTAGTTAGAGGAGCATTAAATGCATTGCAAACTCAACTATAGAAGCTGAGTATGTGGCTGCTTGTGAAGCCACAAAGG
Source organism: Hydrangea macrophylla (assembly GCA_033977485.1). Classification (NCBI taxonomy): domain Eukaryota; kingdom Viridiplantae; phylum Streptophyta; class Magnoliopsida; order Cornales; family Hydrangeaceae; genus Hydrangea; species Hydrangea macrophylla. The sequence continues at coordinate 41,321,394 of CM066984.1, forward strand.
AAGCTGTTTGGCTTAAAAAGTTCCTCGTGGAACTCGAGGTGGTACCAGCATCACTGTCACCTGTTACGCTATATTGTGATAATAATGGAACAGTAGCTTAATCCAAAGAGCCTAGGAACCATGAAAAGGGAAAGCACGTAGAGCAGAAATATCATCTAATTCACGATATTGTTTACCGTGGAGATGTAACTGTCGCCAAGATTGCCACCGCTGACAATCTTGCGGATCCGTTTACAAATGTCTTGCCACAAAAGGTCTTTGATCATCATCTAGATAGTCTAGGTATCAGTTGTAGTCCTGAATGGTTATGAGTGCAAGTGGGAGTTTGTTGGGAGTTTGCCCTCAAACCATTACTTTATGTATGAGACATTGGCATTTTAATATATGGATATCTATCAGCTTTACATTTTATTGTGTATGTTTCATTCATAAGATGATTGTTGATCCTTAAGTATCATAGTAAGTAATTCACGTGTGTATGAGATACATACAAGTGAGATACGAATTACGATTCTTTGATACTTAGAATTTGTCATAGTGGATGATGAGACTGGATACCTTATCAGGTTCACACTATAGCATGATTAACAAACATTGGGTGGAGTGACGAATCTCAATCACTGGAGTATGACTCTTAGTTAATATGCTAGTGCTTAGAGTACATTAACGGACCTGAGTTTTCCTATTGACACTTAAGACTGTCAGCAATTGATAGGAACTCATAACTTGTATAAGGTTCATGTTCTTTATCTTGAGACAATTATGAACACAGACTGTGGATGTGGCTGCTTTGACTTACCAATCAGTGAGGTCTATAAAAGATCAACACCTAGGTATCTTGGGTATATCATGTTTATAGGGTTGTGAACATATATTATCAAGATAGAATCTACCCTCTGATATAGAGTAAGCATTCCCTTGAGAATGTCACCAAGTTGATTACTGAGAACTGTAGTCTTGTTGATAAGTAGTTATCAACATGTTTGGTAATCATGAAGGGTGAATGAGACTCAAGGAATACAAGAAGTAATCATGATTCACGTTGACAGTAACAATTATCTGACTACCTAAATATGATTATGAATGCTGACGGTAGAGGGACATTAGTACACCATACAAGTCTAGTTATCACTTCAGATTTGTTCTTTTGCATTAGAGTGCAGTTATCATTTTAAAGTGGAGTAAACAATAACTGACCAGTTGGTTAGTTTTCTGATCAAAGAGTTTGGTCATGGGAATTGACAGCTGGTCTGAGCCAATAATAAAGAACCTAGGAGGTCCCACTCTTAGCTCCACTAGGAAGCTTGGAAAGGCAAATGAGGATATTGTCAAGACAGGTTCAATCGATTGAAGGAGTTCACGATCGATTAAAGTATAGACAGGTTCGATCGAAGCTTCGATCGATCGAAGCCGCTTCGATCGCTTGAACGTTAGGCCAGTTCTGGGAATCTATAATAGGGCAGCTGCGTCTAGAAAAGGAGTTTGTCATTTTTATAAACCAAAAGCTGCAAAAGCTATTTTTGGGCTCCCCTAACCTTCTCTATCCTCACTATTAGAGATCCCACCATCTCTAGCCTCTCCGGAAAGCATCCGCAGGAGTCATAAGGGTGAAGACAACCTTGTGGAGGCTGCTACGCCATCTAGGAAGAAGAAAATCAGAATTGGGTTCAAGACCTGAGGTATAATCTCTTTTCCCTCTTATGTGTACGCATCTATAGAGTTAATAAGTAGTACATCCGGGCACACCAATAAGTTTTTTGTAACTTAATTTTTTTGCTGCGCGTTTAAAACAAATTTAAACATATTTTTCCTTTGCTAGCACACTGGTTCGATAGAGGCTAACAGAATGTCGTCTAAGTCGATGACTGAGATAAGATAGATTCGACAGAGACTAAGGGCATGGTCATGTTAGTCCAAGACTGAGACTGAGGGTTATGCCGATGTTATCATCTTAATCCAACAGAGGCTAAAGGAATATTACCTTAGTCCATGACCGAGACAGGAAGTCCGAATAGAGGCTACAGGAATATGTCACTTTAGTACATGACCGAGATTAAGAGGGATACATCATGAACTTAGTCTAATAGAGATTAAATGAATATCACCTTAGTCCATGGCCGAGACAGGAGATCCGACAGAGGCTAAGGGATATGTCACTTTAATCCATGACTGGGACTAAGAGGCATACGTTAGGAAAGGAAATGTGAATTGGGTTTGTTGGCCGGAATGCATCGGGGCATTTTGGCCAGAGCATGGGACTTCGTGTTGAGGTTGGTAAAGTTAGTAAGGTATGAATCGAGATGTGAGATGAGTAATTATGGAAGGTAAAGCTACGTGCAAAGCATGGACCCGAGAGTCCTTGTTATTTTTGGGATGAGCTGGGACGATGTCTGTGAGATTGGGATGATGTCCGTTGAGATATATTGAGTTGGTGCATTCATGAACATGAATGATGAGATGATCATTAATGATGCTGTTGTTATATATGCTTCATATCTATAGATACTCTGTTAGTATTTGCATTCAATCGGCTTTCGTAGCTGATGGCGTTTTATGCCGTTGGATATTTGACATCTAGCTGGCCAGGTTTATGAGTATGCAGGAGATGAATACATGGATAGCGGCTATGAGGATGGAGCCTACGATGATGGAGGCTATGCTGGTGCTGACTACTATGCAAGCTGAAGCCTTGAAGCTTGCTGTTGATAGTTTATGATTATGTTTTTAGAGACTCTATAATAGTTACGTTTATAATCGGCGTATGTTGCCGTAATACTATTATGTTTCTGCATACACTCATGGTTTTGTAATAGTTAGTATTGAAATCTAATTTTATATAACGACCTTAGGACTTTCTAATGCGTGGTTTGATTTATTACTCTGATGATTAGACTTTGGTTATGGAAAATGTGGTAACTTTCAACTTTCATGGCCCACGGGTCCGAAAAGGAATTTATTTTCTCTATTTTTGCTACTGCGGGGCGTGATAGGATTTTTGGTATCAGAGTCAAGGTTTAGTAGTAGTGTTCACCAATTGTCCAACATTTCTTGAGTTTGAACCTTAAGATTCCTTGAGATAGGGGTTGACTCTAAGCAATGTTTTGGAGATCGTCCCTATGGAGTTCTCTGTGCTATTAATATGATAATAGTTATAACTATTATGCGAATTAATTTCTATGATTATTTCTGGATTGATGACTAACCAATAGACGTCTGTTTCACGTCACCATGTTAAGGAAGTATGCTCACAATCCAAGTCATGAGATCAACTTTGAGGACATCTAGGTGAATGATATTGTATCGTTCCATGAAGGACCAGTGCAAATTTTGGATCAACGAGTGAAGAAGCTGAGAATAAAGAAATTCCATTGGTGAAGGTTCAGTGGAGGTTTCATGACGAAGGAGAAGCTTCTTGGGAATTGGAGTCAGAGATGAAGGGAAAGTAGGTTTCAAAAACTTATTTATATACACAGCAGACAAAACAAAGTTCAAAACTTTTTGGTATGCCCGGATCTAATACTTATCAATTCCATAGATGCGTAAAATAAGAGGGAGAGAGTTTGTACCTCGTGGTCTTGAACCCAATTATGAATTTTTCAACTTCTAGCAGTCTCCTCTAGGTTATCTTCACCCTTATGACTCCTATGGATGCTTGCTGGAAAGACTATGGTTGGTGGGAACCCTAATAGTGAGGATGGAGAACGCTAAGGAAACCCTAAATAGTTTCTGTAGCTCCAGGACAGTAAGAATAACGATTATTAATATTGTACGCAACTGCCCTATTTATAGATTTCCAAACTAACTTTAAGCTTTTGATTGATCGAAGAACTTTCAATCGATCGAACCTTTGATCGATCAAACCTTTTTGATCGATCGAAACTGTCTAGACTTCAATCGATCAAAACTCTTTCGATCAATCAAACCTAACTTGACAAGACCCTCTTGTGCCTTTCTGAGCATCCTAGCGGAGCTAAGAGTAGGACCTTGTAGGCTCTTTATTATTGGCTCAGGCCAGTTGTTAATTCCCATGACCAAACTCTTTGATAAGCAAATCAACCAACTAATGAGTTAACGTTTACTCCACTATAAAATGATAACTGAACTCCAACGCAAAAAAAACAAATCCGAAGTGATGTCTAGACTTGCATGGTGTACTAATGTTCCTCTTCCATCAGCATTCGTAATCATATTCAGGTAGTCGGATTACTCTTACTGTCAACCTGAATCATGATTACTTATTGTATTCCTTGAGTCCCATTCACCGCTCATGATTACCAAATATGTTAATAACTACTTATCAACAAGATTGCAGTTCTTAGTAATCAACTTGGTGGCATTCTCAAGAGAATGCTTACTCTTTTTTAGAGGGTAGATTTTATCTTGACAATATATGTTCGCAACCCTATGAACAAGACATACCCAAGATACCCAGGTGTTGATCTTTAAGACCTCACTGATTGATGAGTCAAAGCAACCATATCCACAGTATGTATTCATAATTGTCTCAAGATTGAGAGCACGTACCTTATATAAGTTATAAGTTCCTATCGACTATTGACAGTCTTAAGTGTCAATAGGAAAGCTCAGGTTTGTCAATGCACTATTAGCACTAGCATATTAAGTAAGAGTTGTACTCTAGTGATTGAGATTCATCACTCCATCCAATGGTAGTTAATCATGCTACAGTGTAAACCTGTTGAGGTATCCAGTCTTATCATCCACTATGACAAATTCTAAGTATCAAAGAATCGTAATTCGTATCTCACTTGTATGTATCTCATGCACACGCGAATTACTTACTATGATACTTAAGGATCAACAATCATCTTATGAATGAAACATACACAATAAAATGTAAAGCTGATAGATATCCATATATTAAAATGCCAATGTCTCATACATAAAGTAATGGTTTGAGGGAACAAACCCAACAAATTTCCACATGCACTCATAAACATTCAGTACTACATCTAAGACCTAGACTATCTAGATGACGATCAAAGTCCTTCTGTGGCAAGGCCTTTGTAAACGGATCCGCAAGATTGTCAGTGGTGGCAATCTTGGTGATAGTCACATCTCCACGTTGAACAATATCTCGAATTAGATGATATTTCTGCTCTACGTGCTTTCCCTTTCGTGGTTCCTTTTCTCTTTGGACTGAGCCACTGCCCCACTATTATCGCAGTATAGTGTAATAGGTGATAGCGATACTGGTACCACCTCGAGCTCCATAAGGAACATCATGAGCCCAATAGCTTCCTTTGCGGCTTCACAAGATGCTACATACTTAGCTTTTGTAGTTGAGTCTGCAATGCATTTATGCTTAATGCTCCTCCAACTAATGGCACCACCTTTCAAGGTAAAGAAATGTCCTGATGTCGACTTCCTTGAATCTTTATCTGACATACAGTCTGAGTCAGTGTAACCCACTGGAATTAGCTCGCTACCGCTATATATAAGCATGTGGTCTTTAGTTCTTCTCAAGTGCTTAAGAATGTGCTTAACAACTGTCCATTGCTCTGGACCTTGATTCGACTGATACCTGCTAACCATGCCAACGACAAAGCAGATATCTGGTCTAGTGCATAACATTGCATACATGAGACTTTCCACTGTTGAAGCATAGGGAACTCCTGCAATGCGATTCCTCTCCTCCTGTGTCTTTGGACACTGGCCCTTGGAGAACGCTAAACCATGCCTGAAAGGTAATAAACCTTTCTTCGAATTGTCCATGGAAAACCTAGTTAGTACCTTTTTGATATAACCAGCTTGGGATAATCCCATTATCTTTCGCTTATGATCCTGAAAAAGCTTTATCCCAAGGATATAGCTCGCCTCTCTTAGATCCTTCATATCGAAAGTATTAGCTAGCCAAACCTTAATTGATGACAATACCCCTACATCATTCCCAATGATTAGAATGTCATCAACATAAAGCACAAGAAAAGCTACCACTTTCCCTTCACACTTCTTTTATACACAAGGCTCATCTAAATTCTGTATGAAACCAAACAATTTGACCGCTTGGTCAAAATGAATGTTCCAACTCCTGGATGCCTACTTAAGTCCATAAATGGACTTTTGCAGCTTGCATACCAAGTCACCTTTCCCACTAGCTATGACCCTTCTGGTTGCTACATATGGAGTCCTCCTCAAGATTGTCATTCAAGAATGCAGTCTTGACATCCATCTGCTAGATCTTATAATCTAAGCATTCAGCATTAGATAAAAGTATTCTGATGGACTTGAGCATGGCTATCGGCAAAAGGTTTCCTCATAATCAATGCCCTCTCTTTGAGTATAACCTTTTGTTACAAGCCTTGCCTTAAAGGTTTCAACCTTTCCATCAGATCATCTTTTCCTCTTACAGACCCACTTACAGCCAATGGGTTTAATATTGGTGAAAAGTTCTACAATATCCCGAACCTGATTGGAATCCATAGATTCCAATTCAGCCTTCATAACTTTAATCTAATGGGCTGAATTAACATTTGGTAGGATCATATTTAGATTCTACGAAGACAACTTCAAAAACTTCTCCTAAGAACATGTATCTATCAGGTTGGCTGATAATCCTCCCACTACGACGAGGTACTGTTATGGAAATGGCGAAGATGTGGTGTTTTCTTGTCTTACATTGCTTTCAACTGTTGGAGGAATAGAGAGCCCTCCATCTATTTCTCTTAGTTCTATCCTTCCTCTAGGTTTATGGTTCATGATATAATCATCCTCCAAGAAAACAACATTGTACTAACAAACACTTTCTGTTCTCTCGGATCATAAAAATACCATCCATAAGTACCCTTTGGATACCCTACAAGCAGCATACTTTCGATCTAGATTCCAACTTGCTCATCTTTCCTTTTAGCATATGTGCAGGACACCCCCATATATGGAGATGTTGTAAAGAAGGCTTACGCCTAATCCACATCTCTCGTGGTGTCTTAGGAACAGATTTGCTTGGAACTAGATTTAGTATGTATGCATCAGTTTCTAAAGCATAACCCATAAGAAATAATGGCAACTCAGAATAAGTCATTACCAACCTAGTCATGTTTAAAAGAGTCCGGTTCCTTCTCTCTGCTACACCGTTTTGCTGAGGTGTACCAGCTGCAGTTAACTGTGACAGAATCCCATTCTGTATGAGGAGATTAATAAACTCATTAGAGAGGTACTCGGAACCTCGATCAGATCGAATGGCCAAAATATATGTACCCAATTGCTTCTCCACTTCAGCCCTAAACTCTTTGAACTTTTCAAAGGCTTCAGACTTGTGCTGCATTAGGTGCACATATCCAAACATAGAGTGGTCATTAGTAAATATAATAAAATACTCATAACCACCCCGTGCTCTAATATTTATTGGTCCACACACATCAATATGAACTAATTTCAACAATGCATTGGCCTTATTGCCCTTTGCAGGAGAGGGCCTTTTGGACATCTTTCCCTCTAAACAAGACTCACAGACTTCCATTGGTTCGAGAACCAAATCGTTTAAGATCCCTTCTGTGACTAGTCTATCAATATTATTTAGATTGATATGGCCAAGCCTCATGTGCTAAAGCCTTGTTGGATTAGTGTAAGGTTCCTTTCTTTTAGATGGTACAGTTACCACCGAGTTATTAAGTTCCATATTAGAGTCTTTAGAAATATCAGGAGTAATCACATACAAGCTATTTGTTTTAATACCAGAAAATATAAAAGAACCATTTCTTTTAATGACAACTTCTGTTCCAAAATGAAAAGAATAATTTTTATTCTATAACTCTGAAACAGAAATTAAATTATGTCTCATTAAAGGGACGTAAAGTACATATGATAAAACTATTGTCTTAATATCCAAAAACTCTAAACTATCACTCCTATAGCAATCGCAAAAACGGTTGCACTAGATCCCAGAGTCAGCACGATCTCCCTATCACTGCATTTCCTGGTTGATCTGAACCCCTATAACAAATTACAGACATGGTTAGTCACACTAGAATCAATGCACCAAGTGTTTAAAGTATCCGTTATAAAAGTTACTTCAATCACATATGATTCAATCATACCTTGAACTCTTATAGCTAAGAATTCTGGATAGTTCCTCTTCCAGTGGCCTTTATCACCACATTGGAAACACTTTTCTTTGCCTTGGCCACCTACCTTTCCCTTGCCTTTAGCTTTTCCCTTGGATTTTGCAATCTTCATGATCGATCCAATACTTGGACCACCTGTGGATACCGACATTTTGGCTCACTTTTTATTTTAAAACAATTTTCTTATTCAAAATTCAAATACAAAGAGTTGCCACTTAATTTTTAAAGGGAAATTAAGAAACCATTTTAAAAGAAAACCGATCTTTTATGAAACCAAAGATAAACTGGGTCCAGGGATTATGGAATGAAAGGGGAAGGAGCCTGGCGGACTAAAACACCCCCTCTCATCCTATCTCGCGATAGGCCTCTACTCAACATTCTTTTAATCGAATCAATTATCTAAGTGTGCCCTCAACTAATACATATATACATATACATTACAAAAGCATGTTGAAAATGGTGTAAGATTGCTAATGATAAAATATCATTCAAAACCACATAATTCAAGTAGCAAGCAAAATGATATGCAAATATGGAACAAGAAAACTTACCCGGGATCCTTGCCGCGAATATTAAACGTGTAATGCACACAAAATAGAAATCCTAATAAAAAGGGTCTCTAATCACATATATACACATAAGGCAAGACCTAATTCTAAGGTGTCGCGCATGAAGTTGAAAATCAATAAAATCAAGGAATGAAATAAACTAGAGAAAGGTTGGGAAATTGCACCCCAAAAGCGCTACAAAACAAAAGGGTTAGTCCACATGCTTCACGCAATAATATCACATCAAATAATCAATCCTAAACCTCTAGCTTAGATCTATCAAGTAGAGGAAGAATTGATAAAACTATGAATTCCTTTTGATTAGTTGGAGCCATAGCAGCTCTATAGATATACAAGTCTCAACTAGGAGCCAATGTAATGTCCATATGGGGGAGCTATAATCCCAACATGATCATAAAGAATCCATGGTTATGTTCAATTAGGTTCAGCTAAGTCCAACTTTATCCAAGAACTAGTTCAAATCATAAGCATCAATATACATGAATGAATATGAACAAGAATGAGATATGAATTTATTCACTAATTTGGATCACTTAGCCTCTGGATTTAAGCTAAATTATCAATATTCAAAACATGAATTGGGTCCCAAGACATTAGGAAACCATTTAAGTTAAAATCAATGAGACTAGACAAAAATAATGACTATTTCTCATAAATTATAGAGAGCAGACCTGACATTCAAAGATAAAAAAACCATACTTCCAAAGGTTGGATCTTAATGATTTTTGGGTATGATATGCCTAAGTGAATCTAGTTTCTAACCCAAAAAGAAAATCAAGGTTTGAACGGTTAGATCTCTGGGAATGAAGAAAACACTAGGCATCACTCAGGAATTTTCAACTCTCTGTCCAGAGATTTTGTGTGATTTTCTAAAAATAGCAAACAAATGAGAAATACTTAGATATTGTTAGGATATCTTCATAATACATTGAAATACCTAGAAAAAATTATTTTGGATCAAGAAAGTTCGATTAAGGTTCTGATTTATTAATTTTAAAACGGACTTACTATTCTAAAATTTTGGACAGAGAGTTGCTTGTTTTGAAATCACAAGACTAAACCATCTTAAACATAGAATTTCATCAAAAAAAAAAAAAAATCACAGAGGTACTTAAATGAGTTATGAACATCCTCCAATTGATATCATCCAATTCCAATGAACCATAATTTTATAGAAAATCTTTGATCACAGTTGGTTTATGGATTCACTGCACCTTTGTTAAATTGGTGTTCATATTTCAAATCAAACTTGATCCCTACACAGAGGTGCTGGGCTGTTATTGTTGTTGTTATTCCCTACATTGATCAAAGCTCTCTCAATCTTTCTGACCAAAGCTGTGAGCAGTCCTGTAGGGTCTATCTCATTAGGTATCTGGGGTTCTTCTTCATTATGACCATTGCGATTCCCCCTACGTCCTCCGGCCATCTGAAATCAATGCACAAGTTTTATTACCAAGTCTCTATAGGTGGTCTTGATGTGTACCAGAGTTAAATATAATAATCATGCATATAATACTGGATATCAATGAAATAAAGCGATATACACACTTTACATAAATAACTAAAACCATTATATTAAACCAAAAAGATTTACATCCAAGTGCTGCGTCCAAGGCCAGTACATACTATACATGTAAGGGTTTAACTATTTACTAGGTGTGCTTACAAAATACATATACAACGTAACTTACATCAGAAAGATCTATAATACAAGTTATGCCAAACAAAACTAAGATGTACATCTATATGGAATTAACAATAGCTCCCAGTAGATCATATCAACGTGTCGGGCATAAAAGCCTGCCTCATCATCGGTAACCGTAGGTGGTATCTCATCTCTTAGAAAGGTAACTACATCTGTTGGCATAAAGTCTAGCCACGGGCCAAAGTCATTTGGTCCCCTATCTGGTAACATCCATCCTGGTGCTACGTCTTCTCTTCCAACTCCATCCAAGTCGATGTCGTCCTCATTGTCTAGCTCTACGACCTCAGGTGGCGTATCGTCCAACTCGATAGCTAACTCATTAGGCTCATCAACATCATCCAGATCCACGTTGTCATGTAGGCCAGGCTGCGCATTGAGATCATCCTGGATCTTCTCCATAACTGGATCATCTGCTGGGTCCTCTAAAAACTCCTCCTTGATATCGACTGGATCTGCTCTGTGGTCCTACTCAGGTATCGATAGCATCATGTCCCCATCGACTGGCAGTATTGGATGATCGTGTACATCATCCCTTGGTCTCTAAACATCATCTGGTGGGTCAACCTCCTCGATCAGCTCGTAATCGCTACTCGTCGGATCGTCATGAATCATCTGGTCATCGTTGTCATCTGTGTCATCACCATCAGATGGGTCGTTAGCTGAGTGGTCACTGCTTGTAGAATCCTCTCCAGTTGCTATGTCATCGTCGCTATCCATGTCCATGGGATCTGAATCCACATCTGGCTCTGATATGGGCTCGGGAGAGAATGGCGGTGCCGGTGCTGCCACGATAATCGGGAAAAGTATATCGTTGTATAACACCTCGTCCTGAGCTATGCTAATAAGCTCCTGGTGAATAAGTATGGTAGTCTCTAAAGCATGGATCGACTCGAGTTGAACCCAATCCGGATACTATAATGCATCAGTAAGCACAGCTCTTCGCATGTCCTCCTCCAATATGTGCCTCGCCCTCTAGCAGATCCGCTGTCGATATAGTACGGGGTCGACAGGCTGGATACGACCGTCGAGAATATAGTGTCCTCTGAAATCATCATGAACAAAGATCGGCTCCATAGTCCTGTAAGAGGAGCTAACTTAGTGTTAGTACTAATACAGGGTAAATCTTATGCTCATAACTTAAGGTGTAGGACCATCAGTGAGCGTGTCTAAACCTAAAGCTCTGATACCAAAAATCCCTGTCACGCCCCGAAGTACCAAAAATAGGGAAAAATAAATTTCCATTATGGGTTCATAGACACGTGACTGGTTGTGAATGTCACCTGATTGTCCAAACATGCTTAAAACAATGATATAATATGGAAAAGTGATTAAGTTCAGCGAAAGCACGAATCCAAAACATTCACGTCTTACATGATTAATATATTACAGATCCAAGGATATCCAAAAGATACATATTACATGTTCAACTAAGTTATGACATCATTAATCATATTAACAATAGAACTATATTAAAAGAAAAGCTCCAAGATCTTCAGTTGGCGAAACCGTAGCCTTCCTCGTAGTAATCTTCACTAGCATAGTCTTCAGTAGTAAAATCTGCATCTTGACAGTAACCGGCTCCGTCAGGACCTACAAAGGCTGGACGTGGATGGTCCAGTGGCATGAAACGCCGTTAGCGGTTAAGCTTAGTAAGGTTACCCTTAAGGTTACCACCACTAAGGTAAGTTATTCGTCATCTCTTATTCTCAAGACCATGTCTCGTTCGAACCCAACCATATCCTTCGAAGCTTAGCCCAGTGATTCGAGGTGAAAAATGCATGTTTATAGCGTATTACATGGTCCTTTATGCATAGTTTTATCCCCAAAGTCCTTACATTTAGGTACATTCTAATAACAATGTTTTTTTTATTGTGTTAATGCTAAACCATATGTTTTTGCATTGTTTTATAAGTATTAGGATGAAAATCAATGAAGTGGAGCTAAAGAAAAGTGATTCTGGTGGATAGAATAACGGAAGCATCTGAGAAAATGCCATTTTTGACAATGACGACTTCAGATTTGGAAGATTTTCCCAGAGATATAAAATGTAGATCTTTGAGTTACGGTCGCGTGACCGCAAACGGGACGTCAATCCGAGGTCTGACTGAAAAGTTATGGCCATTCTCCCATCGGTGCGCAGAGCTATCAAAATCAGAGAAGTTCAAGCGATTGAGGAGAGTTCAATCTATCGAACCTTCGATCGATCGAACTAAGCTCGATCGATCGAACCTTATTTTCACCCAAAAGTTGCGTAAACTCTGTGGGAACCCTATATATAAGTCGTTTTGACGCCAGACGAAGGGAAGACGCTCCAGAACGCAAAAAATAGCAGTTTAGGGTAGTTTTAGGGTTATATTAGGAGTAGATTAGGCTAGATTCATCTTTTTCTTCATCTTTTCCATTGATTTATTGAAGATTATTGAAGATTAAAGTTTGTTTCAAGATTATTACATGTTTATTTTAGATTATTTCCAGGTTTTACTTTCTCTTTTCTTTATTTGATAGTTTATGAATATAGTTGTTATGATTGTTTGGTTTTACTGTTTCTGTATTAGTTTTATTATGTTTCCGTAGTTTATACGTTGGGAATATGTGATGAAACATTGATTCCCAGCCTCTACCATGCAACCTTTAGAAACCTTGGGCTCGATCGATCGAAGGTATTTCGATCGATCGAACCAGAGCCATAGTCAAGCGATCGAAGGCATTTCGATCGATTGAAGGATGATGATGTCCGATCGATCGAGAGCGCTTCGATCGATCGAACATGTTAAATCCTGAGATTATTCTTTTAAGTATTCCATGACTTTCTGTTTTAGAAATCTGTCGTCAAATTGTCCCAATAAGCTCAATTTGTCACAACAATTTTTAGAACTTAAAGCCTTAAGGCTATTTTCTTCAATGACTTTTGAAAACCACTTTGAGTGCTAACACCATTTAGAGTGCAAGTAATAACCATTGTTTTAAACCGTCTTCTAAGTATTTTAAATCAACTGTGATGATGTAGTCCCGGTCATGAAAGGGCTATTAATTCTATATCTTTAGAAAAATACGGAATACTGAAGAGGAATGAACTCCATAGAACATTAGTGAGTATGCATGGTAGATGGTTAGGATCAATGCGGATTCACGTGTTTTCAACTTCTTTAGTTTATCTGTTTGATTAGTTATGTTTCTGTATGCTTTAGTTTACTATTTAGTTTAATTTAATTAATTAGGATTTGTTAGTACACCTCCAATTATTCATTTTTATTTTCTTTTCTTTAGGTTATAACTTAGTAGACATTCTCCCTATTCCTTCCCTGTGGGATCGACCTGGACTTATCCAGTATTACTTGCACGATCACCTACACTTGGGTGTTGCACAAGAGCACACAACTATTTAGTCGTGTCAAGTTTTTGGCGCCGTTGCCGGGGAAGGCAATTAGGTTAGGATTTTACTAAGTTATTTCCAATTTTTTCTTACTTTTCAAAAAAAATATATATTTAAGAAAAAAAATAATGATAATAATAAAAACTTTGGACTTTTTCTCTCACAAGTAAATAAATAAAAATTTTGTTGTTTAAAAATTTTGGATGAACATGTCTTATCCATATTGCCCTCCATACAACACAAACAACATGAATAGGTACACATTTGAAAATCAAAATAGTTGTCCCCCAAGTTGGCAAGCACCAACCTATGACGCGCAATATCAACCCGAGTACTGCCAACCACCACAATGGAAAAATGATAGTTTTAGTCCCCCATATTATCAAACATATCAAGAACCTCCGTTTGGAGAGTTCCATCAATCGCAATGGGGATATGACCAAATTAATAATATAGGTTATAGTAGTAGTTCCCACGATTACCAAACGTACCAAGACTTTCCCTTTGGCGAGTCTTGTCCACACACTCAATGGGAAGGGGACTATTATCAACAACAATGGGATAAAACTTCATATAGTAATAATGAGGAGAATAACCAAGTTGAGGATAATGGTATGTTAAAATTGCTGCTTAGTGAAATGAAAAGGCTAGATAGTGCACTTGATAAATTAGAAACTAGATATCAACAAGCATATGCTAGCCAACCTTTAGAAGACTATACCAATCCTTCAACACTACAACCAAAATTTCAAGACACTAACAATGGAATGGAAATAGAGGACTATGACGGGTTTATACCAAATGAGGTTAACAACTCACTCGAGAAAGTCATAACCCAACAAGAACTCCAGTACCAAACCATTAAGCATGAAGTTGTAGAACCATCTTCTCCTCAATATGCAACCCCAGACATCAACTCCTTCACTACCTTCATAAAATTGCACAATCTCTTTATCCAAAGCACCTCAATAGATGATATATATAGTGAGGAGAGTTACAAGGATGAGAATGAGGATTTAAAAGATAATGACAGTTTATATGATTGCACGCAACTAGGAAAGGATGAGTCCCATGTTGACTCTACCCCTACTTTTGATAGTGACCCTAGGGAGGACATAATTGAAAAATCTAAATCCGATTTAGATTCAAGTGATATTCATGAACCCTCACCTCTTTTGGCCGAAGAGGTGGTGTCACCAAGTTGCCCATCACCTATCCTCTCTATTATTCAATGCTCTCATCTCGAGTTTGAAAATCATGTGTACCCTACTATTAAACAAATAGAATGTGTTGTGGAAGAGGATGGTACGGATTCTAGCACATGTATTTCGCAGAATTTTATTTTTCAAAATTCTTTGAGAGAGGACTTAGACACTTTCGAGCCCACTTTAGATGATCTTAAACTTCAACAAGAAGCAAGTAATCTGCTAGACTGCTTGACCTTCTTGAGTAATAATGATATTGAGGCCCAAATAGATAGCTTCATCCAAGTCCAGTCCAAATCAATGTACATAGAACAGAAATTCAATTCATATGATCACATCTCCATAGATTATGTTCTAGAACAGGAGGAGGGTAGTAAAACTTCATTAGAACATCACTTAGATCCTGCCCCTTTTATTGAACCATGGCCTCCGCCTGTTTTTGATAATAAAAATATAGAGGCTGTTATAGAAAATACCAACACCAAAGATCTTCCCTTGAGTGTAATGCCTAAAAAGTGTGGTATACCTCTTATAACTATCCCTAACAACTTTGGAAGCCATAGGTTTGGCATCATCTCCTCTGACCTTGAGCCTGACATTAGTTGGGGGGAGTTGCAATTTTATGAGGATCCCAACGTTCTTCTCACTGTTAAATTATTTCATTGGGAGGATCCTCAAAAATTTCGGTTATTACTTTATGATAAAAATCTTGATTAACCGAATTTATTTATTGAGTAGTTGTATTGTATATTATCTATTTTTCCTTGTTGCAACTAATGATTTTGCAGGTAACTTAAAAATAAAAATTGGATATTAACGCCTCGAGGTAACATCTTTCCTTCTTTTGCTTTACTTTACATGTCCATGTGTTTAGTTTAGAACATTGGGGACAATATTTAGTTTTAGTTGGGGGGAGTGAGCCATTGCATGCCTCGTCTCTTTCTTTTTATGATTTAATGTCAATATACCTGCTTAACAACATACATGACTCAGTAAATTAAAAATTGTCAAAAATTTTAAAATTTTTAATTTTTTTTAAAGATAATAAAATGGCTCTTGTATTTCTCTATTAGTTAATGTAGTTAGTTATGATGCAGTAGTGTTATTTTCTGTATGTTATTAGAATGTGATACACAATGATAGTTTGTTTACTATCTTAGTTATAGTATATTTTATGCTTTTTAATCTTCAAACAACTTTGAGCACGTTGTGACAACCTTGTACTTAGCTAAAATGAATTAGTAAGCATAGCTTAGGTGTCTTGAGAGACTGTAGTGGAGACTAATAACCCAAGTGAGCTTTGGTGCCTTTCTTTGTTTTTGAGGGTTTTATAAATTACTCTTACTTTTTGAAAAGCGTATTAATTCGTTGTAAGTCTCATTTTCCTTCTTCATTTTGGCTGATCACTAGAAGAGAACATTCAGGATTTACCAAAATTTAGAGCTCTTGAATTTACTGAAATGAATAATCCTATTAACTTAGAAGATGATTTAGGCTATCTTTTGACCATACACGCATAATACAACCTTGGCCTACCTCTGTGCTATTCCTTTACTTCACCTCTTGAGTTTATCATAATCGCCTTGTCTTCACAATCCGAAAGTTCATACATAACTCCATATTACGAGTTTGAGTTTCTTTTCTTTATCTAGGAGTGATTGGGATGTGTTGCATTGACAAGAAGTTTGGTTCTGTGAATAAGGGAAAGTTGACAAAGAAAAAAAAAAAGAAAAAGAAAAAAAAAAGAAAAAAGAAAAGTATAAAAAGAAAAAAAAAAGAAAAAAAAAAGTGCCAATGGTTGTTTCAAAAGAAATAAAATAATAATAAAAAGAAGAGTGGAAAAAAAAGAAAATAAAAAAAAGAGAAGAAGAAGAAGAAAGAGAATGGTGATGTGGGGAAGTTTGAAAAGTTGTAGTAGACATTCCAATCACATCCTTTGACCCAATTGAATATTATGAGCCTCTTTCTTTTTAATCGAACACCTCTTTTTCAAAGTCCTAATGATTTTAAGTAATTGGATTTGAAGTTAAGGTAATGAGAGGGTTCTCCACGGTATCTCGCTCTTCTAATGAAAAGTATCATTTCATAAGACTTTATACACTAAAATGACCGTTTTTCTATTTAGATATGAGAAGCGTTAGATTCCATTTACATTTACTCTTTATAGCTTCCATATCATGAGTGACAATTATTACACCAAATTCGGAGTGATTTCATCTTGAGAGTGTAATCCTGGTGAGAGTTGAGTCAAAATGAACGTCTTGATAGAATCTTAGGTTATGCGAGCTTTGAAATTAAAGTTTTGTATTTTGGTTGTCCATTTACACACACACTTGAAGATTAATAGGTATGAAATATTCTAATGACTTTGATAGTAGATTAACTATAATGTGTGTGTTGCATGGCTATGGCATACTAGAGAGTTTCATGAGATTGTTGAGCTTAACTATATTGTAAATGAGAGAAAAAAAAAATTTCTTGAAAATATTTAAATGGGAACCATTACCAATAACATGAACTTTGTGGGTAGATTCACTGCAAACCCTCACGAGACAACACTCGTCCACTAGGGGGAACCTAGGGGTTTAAAGGCTTGTTGCATATGTTAAATGCAATCGCGATTCCTGTGAAAGTGAGTTAGGATTTTTATTTTCTTTTGTTTACAATTTTTAGAGTTTAAATAAACATTGCTGTAGTTCGCTTCATTGCTAAGGACTAGCAACGAGCTAGTTGGGGGGTGTGATTCGAGGTGAAAAGTGCATGTTTATAGCGTATTACATGGTCCTTTATGCATATTTTTATCCCCAAAGTCCCTACATTTAGGTACATTCTAATAAAAATATTCTTTTTATTGTGTTAATGCTAAACCATATGTTTTTGCATTGTTTTATAAGTATTAGGATGTAAATCAATGAAGTGGAGCTAAAGAAAAGTGATTCTGGTGGATAGAACAACGGAAGCATTTGAGAAAACGCCATTTTTGACAATGAAGACTTCAGATTTGGAAGATTTTCCCAGAGATATAAAATGTAGATCTTTGAGTTACGGTCGCGTGGCCGTAAACGGGAGGTCAATCCGAGGTCTGAGTGAAAAGTTATGGCAATTCTCCCATCGGTGCGCAGAGCTATCAAAATCAGAGAAGTTCAAGCGATTGAGGAGAGTTCAATCGATCGATCGAATTAAGCTCGATCGATCGAACCTTATTTTCACCCAAAAGTTGCGTAAACTCTGTGGGAACCCTATATATAAGTCGTTTTGACGCCAGACGAAGGGAAGACGCTCCAGAACGCAGAAAACAGCAGTTTAGGGTAGTTTTAGGGTTAGATTAGGAGTAGATTAGGCTAGATTCATCTTTTTCTTCATCTTTTCCATTGATTTATTGAAGATTATTGAAGATTAAAGTTTGTTTCAAGATTATTAGATGTTTATTTCAGATTATTTCCAGGTTTTACTTTCTCTTTTCTTTATTTGATAGTTTATGAATATAGTTGTTATGATTGTTTGGTTTTACTGTTTCTGTATTAGTTTTATTATGTTTCCGTAGTTTATATGTTGGGAATATGTGATGAAACATTGATTCCCAGCCTCTACCATGCAACCTTTAGAAACCTTGGGCTCGATCGATCGAAGGTATTTCGATCGATCGAACCAGAGCCATAGTCAAGCGATCGAAGGCATTTCGATCGATTGAAGGATGATGATGTCCGATCGATCGAGAGCGCTTCGATCGATCGAACATGTTAAATCCTGAGATTATTCTTTTAAGTATTCCATGACTTTCTATTTTAGAAATCTGTCATCAAATTATCCCAATAAGCTCAGTTTGTCACAACAGTTTTTAGAACTTAAAGCCTTAAGGCTATTTTCTTCAATGACTTTTGAAAACCACTTTGAATGCTAACACCATTTAGAGTGCAAGTAATAACCATTGTTTTAAACCGTCTTCTAAGTATTTTAAATCAACTGTGATGATGTAGCCCCGGTCATGAAAGGGCTATTGATTCTATATCTTTAGAAAAATACGGAATACTGAAGAGGAATGAACTCCATAGAACGTTAGTGAGTATGCATGGTAGATGGTTAGGATCAATGCGGATTCACGTGTTTCCAACTTCTTTAGTTTATCTGTTTAATTAGTTATGTTTCTGTATGCTTTAGTTTACTATTTAGTTTAATTTAATTAATTAGGATTTGTTAGTACACCTCCAATTATTCATTTTTATTTTCTTTTCTTTAGGTTATAACTTAGTAGAAATTCTCCCTATTCCTTCCCTGTGGGATCGACCTGGACTTATCCAGTATTACTTGCATGATCACCTACACTTGGGTGTTGCATAAGAGCACACAACTATTTAGTCGTGTCACCCAGAATTGAACTGACCAACGATAATGACTGAAAGAAGACTCAACTCCAAATGCATTTACGGGTCAAGAAAGAACAACACTTGACAATGAATCACTTGAATGAACACGTCACTGATGATCCTCAGGTCACCCGTAAGACCGAACACATCAGGACGATCCTCTGATCAAGAATGTAGGATATTAATAGTCACTTGATCGAACACGTCATGACGATCCTCAGGTCACTCATACTTAACCGAACACGTCATGCCGATCCTCAGACCAAGGGTGCGGAATTTAGTCAATTGTAGACACCCAATTTTGACCACACTGATAAGATTTAGGGTAGACAATGTCTTGGAGGATTTGATGATGAAAAGTACCCCATGGAAGGTATTGGATTCCACACAATCGAAAGATCGAACTTCGAAAAGTGACTTCAAGCTCAGAAAAGCCCTTTTTCATGGATAAATCCCGATTTTGTCAAAATCGTCTCTTAGAATTCATATTCTCCCAAGGTTATATGAGCATTAAGTATTCTAAACACAATATTCTAGGTATCCAAAGATTCAATTTTAAAGAAAAGTTCAAAATCGACGCACATTTGAAAGCAATTTTGAAAAAGACGTCGTTTGATTTCAAAAGACAACAAAAGTTCTGGAGGACTTCCGGGCTTCAATTGGACTTCAATTTCTATTTCAAAACCTTTGGGAATATTTTTAAACTAAAATTGAGCCTGACAGCTTTCCAACGGTACATAAACGGATGATTTCGAACACCAAAAAGCATTTTTACAAAAATTTGGAAAAGTAGTGCACGTAATTTTTGAAACAAGGCTTGTGGGCAACCAGAGGAAGAGAAAACACAGGTGGCGGGTCCCACATGTGGGGTGGCAGTTTCCCCCTTAACCGCCACCTATAAATTGTGTTCTCCATCGGGTTTTTCCATTTCCAGACCCTTCTAGAAGGCTCCCATTGTGAGGAAATTGGCTAGAAATTGCGTTTAGACGCCGAAATGGCCATTTTAACCCTCTTTTAAGCACTAAAAATCCTATTTTAACCCTGTAACGTAAAAGCTAAGTCTTCAAAACTATATATATAGATCCATATGAGATCATCTTGGGGTACCTGGAGATCACACAAGAGATAGATAAGATAGTACACACAAGTACATACAAGAGAATATACAAGATATAGAGGAATATAATTAGAATTCAAGAGAGATTTCTAGAGAGATGAAGTAAATCATGAATTAAAAACTTTCTAAGCTAATCTCTAGGTAATTAGATTTGAGATAAACTAGATGTCACTTGCCTCCATTAACTCCCATGAATGAGTGCTTGAAGAGCTTAAAGCACACTTGAAGAAGAAGACCTTCAAATCAACTCTGATTATTCAATTGAGAATCCTCCAAGAGGTAAACATCTATGATTCATCTCTAATTCCTATTTTTGTATATATAGATCTATAAGATTTGGATCTACCTTAAGTTTTATTTTATTTGTTCGCACACTCATCTTCTTCCTTCATTATTCTTCACACACTCACATAGCTAGATCCAAGTTTCTTTTGATTTTGTTGAATACTCATGATTAGAGATTGATTTTTACCTTGATTTTCAATTTTGATTTCATTCTTATGTTCGAATTTAAATCTATGCATACATGATTACATATATGTATCTATTTTAAATTCTATGATGGTTTAGAAGTATGATCTATGAGAGGGATGATTCCTATGTTCATACCCATCTCTTGATTATTTCTATTACCTAGAATTCATATTGAAATTCATTTCCAATAGGATATTTGTAAGTCCCTTTGATCCACAATCTAAAGTTCTTTATAGAACTTGAAGGCTAAATTGATTGGAAATCATGATAATTAAGTTGATCTATGAGTTTGATCTCTCTAATAAGCTTCAATCAACACCTAAGATGTTTTCCTCACACTTTAAAATGAACTAGATGAAAATTCAGCAAAACAGATTGGTTTTGTCCATAAGATATGGTCCATCAAAATCCATAGTTTGATGGATTTCAAATTTTCTGTGTAAACTTTGATGAATTAGCTTTCATCCGGTCCGTTTTGAAAGCTTCTAGGATCCATATGCTATTTTTAGAAATTATTGAGAAATCGGTTGACAGATTTGAACATAGTCTCTTTATGCTTGAATTTCAGAAAATTTATAATAGTTATCGATGTTCCGCTTTTTGGGGATGATTCCTAACTCATATATCTATATGCCGATGTAAAATCGTGAGCATACGATCGAGTTAAGATCGTTTTCTAAGCGTTTGAAGTTGATACTACTATTCTTAAATTTTCTAGATTTAACTACAATTATGATTATGTATACAAAATGGTCATACCTTGATCACTTAACAAGAATTGATGAATAAAACATGGTTTAGAAATCATCTAGGATAATTGGATGAGAGATCAAGAGCTTATATCTACTTGATTAACATGATTCATGAACTTCTATTATGCTTCTATTGTGTTTTGCATTTATTTGTCAAATGATATCAAACTTCCAGAATAATAGAGTCTGTTTAAAATACTTTTTCAGAAACCTTAAGATCATGACATATCCATAGGATTATGTTTTCATAAACTACAATGAAATATCTTTCTTTTGACACCAAATAGAGCTTCACATGCTATTTGTAGAATTAATTATGATTTTTAAAATAACAGTGGACAGTCCTGATCCAATGTTCCCAAAACTCTTATTTCTCTCACTTCAAAAATGGCAAAGAGGTTATACTTTTTGGAGAAGTTCCCTAAGATATGTATCTAACTTTCTGTAAAAGGGTTTTAACCCAGCTCATGTTTAAGACCACTTTTGATAGGATTCATAAGAGGTTGCTGAATCTGGAAATTTGATTGATGACATTTTCTACTTGCTTTTCATGCATGTCATATGTTTTCTTGTGTTTTTGCAATGCTTATGTATTCCTTGGTGTTTTAGTGCAAAGAATTGAATGCCGTGGACCCGGACTTCGATTTGTGATCTTGCCTCGTCTACATGTGGCTTAGTGCCCATGTATCGTGTACCTTCTCTATCCTTTCTTTTAGAATTTTTCTAGGTTTACAACTTTGTTTTCAACGACACAATTCCTTTAGGATAGTCTCCGTTTATATGATTATTTGTTAGAGATATCCTATCTAGAATTGTTGCATGATTTCATTACATGTTTCCATTTCTTTGTGGTTTTGCGACTCCGCTTGAGTCAACCCAATGTAAATACTCTTGTTCCCTTTTGCATATCATGACATGTTTCCTTTACATTACATCGGTCCCAGGCGGGACTAAACACTATAAGTATACCTCTCTCTTGTATTGCATGTGCATCCGACTTCTACTTGATTTAATCTCTTGACATGATTTCCTTAGATGTTCCCTTTTGACATGTATATATTATCTATTATGTTTGAGGAAACAACATCAATTATGAATTAAGAACAAGGAAATATTTGAATCAAGGCCTACCATTCGGTAGGACGAGGAGGGGGTGCTTTAGACCTACTTGGGCTCATTCCCCTCTCGTACCAAGACCCCCGAACCTAGTTTCTAGTAATAAAGGGCGAGTAACCTCATTCAATTTCGGGCGAGTCAAACTTGGGTTTCCTAATTCTCGATAAACATTAGGTGGCAACTCTTTGTCTCTAGGACCACGTGACGAAGTTCTAGTTTTCCCTAAAGTGTGCTCCTTGGGATCTGTCTCGGGATACTATCCAGGGAAAGCGACAGGACGATCGAGCGAGCGGTGTGGGTCCACAATCTAGCGACTCCACTGGGGATTTGAGCATGAAACTGATAGTTTCTTGTTCTTCAAGGGTTTGACTTGAGCCAAAGAATATCCTTGTTATTAACTTGATAATCATGTTATTTTTTCCTGTATTTGCACTTGCATGGTTCTTTCACCGCGACTGCTTGAGACCATTGCTTGTGGGTGGAGGGCCCTCTTTCCTCCATTTATCAAGAGTTTTGGTAGCATGTAGTCACCGTTAGCCTTGTACCACGTGCGGTATATAGAGCCCATATATGAATGGCACGCCCTCAGGGAGGTGGTCACCCACACCACTGAGCTTGCTAATGGACCCTTTATGAGAATAAAGCCCGACTTTTGCATATAGTTTCTGTAGAACCCTTCAATTAGGATCTAGTTTATCATCATTGATTAGGATAATGTGATGAATTATTTACGGGTGCCCGTAAGGGATTATGTGGATGATGAGGACATGTATGCGAAGGCATCATCAAACCTTGTATGGTAGAAGTATGATCTATGAGAGGGATGATTCCTATGTTCATACCCATCTCTTGATTATTTCTATTACCTAGAATTCATATTGAAATTCATTTCCAATAGGATATTTGTAAGTCCCTTTGATCCATGATCTAAAGTTCTTCATAGAACTTGAAGGCTAAATTGATTGGAAATCATGATAATTAAGTTGATCTATGAGTTTGATTTCTCTAATAAGCTTCAATCAACACCTAAGATGTTTTCCTTACACTTTAAAATGAACTAGATGAAAATTCAGCAAAACAGATTGGTTTTGTCCATAAGATATGGTCCATCAAAATCCATAGTTTGATGGATTTCAAAATTTTTGTGTAAACTTTGATGAATTAACTTTCAGTCGGTCTGTTTTGAAAGCTTCTAGGATCCATATGCTATTTTTAGAAATTGTTGAGAAATCGGTTGACAGATTTGAACATAGTCTCTTTGTGCTTGAATTTCAAAAATTTATAATAGTTATCGATGTTCCACTTTTTGGGGATGATTCCTAACTCATATATCTATATGCCGATGTAAAATCATGAGCATACGATTGAGTTAAGATCGTTTTCTAAGTGTTTGAAGTTGATACTACTATTTTTGAATTTTCTAGATTTAACTACAATTATGATTATGTATACAAAATGGTCATACCATGATCACTAAATAATAATTGATGAATAAAACATGGTTTAGAAATCATCTAGGATAATTGGATGAGAGATTAAGAGCTTATATCTACTTGATTAACATGATTCATGAACTTCTATTATGCTTCTATTGTGTTTTAAATTCATTTGTCAAATGATCTCAATCTTCCAGAATAACAGAGTCTGTTTAAAACAATTTTTCAGAAACCTTAAGATCATGACATATCCATAGGATTATTTTTTTTTCATAAACTACAATGAAATATCTTTCTTTTGACACCAAATAGAGCTTCACATGATATTTGTAGAATTAATTATGATTTTTACAATAACAGTGGACAGTCCTGATCCACTGTTACCAAAACTCTTATTTCTCTCACTTCAAAAATGGTAAAGAGGTTCTACTTTTTGGAGAAGTTCCCTAAGACATGTATCTAACTTTCTGTAAAAGGGTTTTAACCCAGCTCATGTTTAAGAAAACGTTTGATAGGATTCATTAGAGGTTGCTGAAGAAATTTGATTGATGACATTTTCTACTTGCTTTTTATGCATGTCATATGTTTTCTTGTGTTTTTGCAATGCTTAAGTATTCCTTGATGTTTTAGTGCAGAGAATTGAATGCCGTGGACCCAGACTTCGATTTGTGATCTTGCCTCGTCTACATGTGGCTTAGTGCCCATGTATCGTGTACCTTCTCTATCCTTTCTTTTAGAATTTTTCTAGGTTTATAACTTTATTTTCAACGACACAATTCCTTTAGGATAGTCTCCGTTTATATGAATATTTGTTAGAGATATCCTATCTAGGATTGTTGCATGACTTCATTACATGTTTCCATTTCTTTGTAGTTTTGCGACTCCGCTTGAGTCAACCCAATGTAAGTACTCTTGTTCCCTTTTGCATATCATGACATGTTTCCTTTACTTTACATCGGTCCCAGGCGGGACTAAACACTATAAGTATACCTCTCTCTTGTATTGCATGTGCATCCGACTTCTACTTGATTTAATCTCTTGACATGATTTCCTTAGATGTTCCCTTTTGACATGTATATATTATCTATTATGTTTGAGAAAACAACATCAATTATGAATTACGAACAGGGATATTTGAATCAAGGCCTACCATTCGGTAGGACGAGGAGGGGGTGCTTTAGTCCTGCTTGGGCTCCTTCCCCTCTCGTACCAAGACCCCCGAACCTAGTTTCTGGTAATGAAGGGTGAGTAACCTCATTCAATTTTGGGCGAGTCAAACTTGGGTTTCCTAATTCTCGATAAAAATTAGGTGGCAACTCTTTGTCTCTAGGTCCACGTGAGGAAGTTCTAGTTTTCCCTAATGTGTGCTCCTTGGGATCTGTCCTGGGATACTATCGAGGGAAAGCGACAGGACGACCGAGCGAGCGGTGCGGGTCCACAATCTAGCGAATCCACTGGGGATTTGAGCATGAAACTGATAGTTTCTTATTCTTTGAGGGTTTGACTTGAGCCAAAGAATATCCTTGTTATTAATTTGATAATCGTGTTATTTTTGCCTGTATTTGCACTTGCATGGTTCTTTCACCTTGACTGCTTGAGGCCATTGCTTGTGGGTGGAGGGCCCTCTTTCCTCCATTTGTCAAGAGTTTTGGTAGCATGTAGTCACCGTTAGCCTTGAACCACGTGCGGTATATAGAGCCCATATGTGAACGGCACGCCCTCAGGGAGGTGGTCACCCACACCTCTGAGCTTTGTAATGGACCATTTATGAGAATAAAGCCCAGCCTTTGCATATAGTTTCTGTAGAACCCTTCAATTAGGATCTTGTTTATAATCTTTGATTAGGACAATGTGATGAATTATCTGCGGGTGCCCATAAGGGATTATGTGGGTGATGAGGACGTGTATGCGAAGGCATCATCAAACCTTGTATGGTAGATTCCTCTAGAGTAGTATGGTCTTTATCCGAACATCCAATCATTATTCAAGGGCAATTTTGAAAATTTTGAAAATAAAAGCATTTCTTTGAAAAAGCCAAATCTTTTGAAAATTTCGAGAATATCCCTTTTCGAAAATTTGCTTTGAAATTCACTTTCACTAAAATCTTCCAAAATTCTCCCTAAATTTTAGAGAATGTCAAAATTCCTACTTTGATGATTCAAATTTAAAATTCTCCCCGGATTTTAGAGAATTTCAAACTTCCTACTTTGGTTTTCAAAGAGTCATGATTTCGCGCTTCGATGATTCAATTTCAGATTTTCCACTCAGATTTTAGAATTTCAAATTTCCTGCCTCGATTTTAAAGAATCATGATTTCACACCACAAGCATTGATGGTTCAAAAATATTTTTGAAAGTTACAAATCTTCCCATTTCTTTTAATGAAAAATTCAATTTTGTAAACATGAGCCATCTTGAATTTCAAAGCTAAAAATCCTTGGATAAAGATTAGATTAGTAAGATGATTAGCATACTCAAGGAATCTTATGTGCTTATATGCTGATATGCTAGGTCTAAGCTAGATTAAGGTGCATTGCATTTAGATTAGATTGCATTTCATCTACATTGCATACACTATACGAGCATTGCATAAACGACTCAGGAGTGCGACGCCTCTAATACACTTTCGAAAAAAGATTTGCTTTCTTCAGAACTTCAAAAAAAAAAAAAGATTTCTTCAATTTTAGAAAATGCTTTTGAAAAAGGAAATGATTTCAATCCACTTTTTGTAAAATATTATTCTTTGAAAATTCTTTTGTAATAAAGATACCTGATTATTTGAAAATCCTTAATAAGAGAGAAGTGAATGTAGGATCAAAGAGTTGTACTTCGTCCTCGGTCATAGAGCTCTAAATAGTTATTTGATCAGATCAGAATTTGGGGTAAGATTAGCCGAATCAGTCAGGGTTGAAAAGATGACACATGAAACCGATATGGATGCTAGGATGACTGCTATGGAATCTACAATCAACCAGATCAATGAACTACTTGTGAAAATGTTGGGTGTGATAATGTAATTGCTGACACAACGCCTCCGACTCCACCTCTTGCACCTTGAGATAATCATGAGTGGTTTGAAAGATTGGCCAATCTAGGAATACAAACTCTGGATCAGGAAATCCTTGCCAAGCTCACCAAGAGTGGTATACTAGAGAATGCGACCAGCAAGAGCAGAAGAATTGATGACCACAAATTTGATAAGGAAGGATTATCTGATATGCCCAATGCAAGGCCTTCAAAAAAGTTCAAAGGGCCTCTTTATTAGAACAATCATCTATTACCTGATAGCGATGCATTGGCACCACAATTGCCAAATGAAAATACTAGAGTTGCAAGGGAAAGCCAGAATCAGGGACAATTAATAGAAAAGAGGGAGTTTTCTGAATTGGGAATGTCCTTGAGCACTGCACTTGAGAGGATGCTAGAAAAAGGGTACTTGAAGAAATTGGAACCCAGGCCAGAGCCAGATCCACTTCCGCCAAAATTCAAAACCCATTTGTATTGCGATTTTCACCAAGAATATGGGCATAACACAGATAGATATTGGAGGCTCAAGTATGAAATTTAAAACCTGATTGAAGATGGTATCATCATTCCTCCACCCCCAGAAGGCCCGAGGAACTCAAGCCTTTGTTAAAGAATGAAGAACCTGGGAGAGCCTACAAGGGGCAATGTTGTGATGATGTTTGGAATAGCTGCTTGTTAAAGCTGAATGGACGCTTAAGAATAATAAGCAAGTCACAGTGACACTCCACTTGAGATCAAGTGAAGTCTAGTTCAGTCGAGTTTATTTTATGTTTTGAGTCTTGTTGTCGAGTCTGTCTATCGTCAAAGTTGTGTTTGAGTCTATGTCGAGTATTGCAATCCTTCTCTTTCCAAGTAATGTAATCTTGATTTGCTTGATATAATGCGCCTTGACATGAATGAATGAATCTCTACGCTAAAAATGTCATTTCTCTTATTATTATGAAAAATACACTGTTGATAGTTTTGTGCATTGAAAAGAATCCTGAAAGGATCAAAGTTGATTTTCCGCTAACACCGAAGAAAGCTAAGAATTGATTAGTCTTACTTTAAGAATCTTGAGATTCTTTTACTTAAATCTTGAAAAGATATGCTTGATAGTAACTCGGGACTAGCCTAAATCCCTGATATTCCCACTTCGAAATCTTGAGCCCAGAAGAATAACCCATTCAAACCTGTCTAACCTGCAAGCCATGTACACTTTGTCCTTGATGGTAGCCAAACGTACATTTCAAATAAACTACTTCTTAAAAAAAAAGAAAAAAAAAAGAAAAAGAAGAAGCTCGCTAGGATGAAAACCCCAAAGGGCGCCTAGGCAAAAGTTAGAGCACAAAAGAAAAAGAAGAAAAAAAAACTCGCTAGGCCGAAAACTCGAAAGGGTGCGTAGGCAAAAGTTAGAGCATGAAAAAAAAAAAGAAAATTTTACGTGTTGTTTTCAAAAAACCTGATCCCAGCCAGCCAAAATTTTAGAAAGAAAGAAAAAAGAGAAGAAGAGGAAGGAGAATGAAGAAGATCGAGAAATGGGGAACATAAATTATCCCAAAACTTTGATTTACAATTTCTTTAAGTAAGCCCATAAATTTGAAGGAGTAATCTTGCTCCGAAAACATGTATGCTTTAACATTGGCTGGCTAGTGAAAAGGTGAAAAGAATCAACCGTCAAAAACAAGAAAAAGAAAAGAAAAGAAAAGAAAAGAAAAGAATAAGGGGAGGTAGTTTAGTTTCTTTCAACGCTACCACAAGTGACTGTGGATATCGCAGGTTGACTTACCCACAGCTTTTCAAAATCAAATTCAAAAACAAAATGAGTCGCCACTTAATTTTTAAAAGGAAAATTAAGAAACCATTTTGAAAGCAAACTGATCTTTTAGAAACCAGAGATTAACTAGGTTCGGGGATTATGGAATGAGAGAGGAAGGAGCCCGTCGGACTAAAACACCCTCTCTCATCCTATCTTGCGATAGGCCTCTACTCAACATCCTTTTGATCGAATTATTAATTTAAATGTGCCCTCAATTAATACGTATGTATAATATACATTACAAAAGCATGTCCAAAGGGTGTAAAATTGCAATTGAGAAAATACCATTCAAAAACCACATAATTCAAGTAGCAAGCAATATGATATGCAATAGAGAAAAAGTGAACTTACCCGGGATCCAGCAGCGATAGTAAACGTGCAATGCATGCGAACAAAAGAAAATCCTAAGAAAGAGTCTCTAATCACATATACACATAAGGCAAAACCTAATTCTAAGGTGTCGCGCATTAAATCGAAAAATCAATAAAATCAAGAAATTAAGATAAACTAAAGAGGAGTCCTAGAAATCATACCTTAATAGCGCTACAAAACAAAGGGTTAGTCCACATGATATGCAAGATACGATGTTTAGAAATGACAATCCTAAATTTCTAGCTTAAATCTATCTTATGTAATTAAATCCAAAGCAAATAAATCCTAATTTACAAGTGTCAAACCATATGGATGAATATGTACATGGACAAGGATAAACTATAAAATACTCTCAAACTTTGGATTCAAGTTCAACTAATCATTTTTAAAACATGGTTTTAAGCCCTAAGTCATAAGAGAATCATTTAGGCCATTATTTACAAAGTTGGTCAAATGTGTCATAAAACTCTGAAAATTGCAGAGAGCAGACCAGAACTTAAAAGAAATAAAAAGCATATCTCCCGTGGTTTGATCTTGGTGAATTTTGGACACGAGATGCCCCTGTGAGTCTAGTTTCCAAATCAAAAAGAAAATCAAGGTTTCAACGGTCGGATCTCTGGGAAAAGGACAAACACCAGACACCACTCAGAGATGTACAACTCTCTGTCCAGAGATTTTGTTTGATTTTTTAAAAATAGTAAAATAATCCGAAATGCTTCATTCTTTTAAGGGGATCTTCCTAACACATTAAGGTACCTAGAAACAATTATTAGAGACCCCAAAGACTCCATTAGACTTCTGATTTATGAATTTCAAAATGGACTTGCTGTTCTGAAACTATTCTGAAACTCTGGACAGATTGTGGTTGGCTCACAAAACCCATGATCAAACCCTTCTAAACATAAAACCACATTAAAACAAAAATTACAGTGGTAGAACTTTGAGTTATTGACACTTTCCCGTTGGTTTCACTTGATTTCAACGGTTAGATTTCGAATTAAAAATCTTTGATCAAAAACAGTTTGTGAACTCACTGTTTTGATTGGTCAAGTTCAACTTTATTTGTTAACCCCAACTATTAAACCAAGAAGTTGGACTTAAACTAAAACATTTTCCCCTACCATTTGATGATCATTGGAGACTAAAGACTTTTATATTTAGGGATTTCAAATGAAGTATGAATAGACTTCATGAAATCCCAAGATGATGAACCTAAATCATAGAGATGAGTTTAGACCCAAAATGCTTTCTCCTATCACTTGATGGTCATTAGAGATGAAGACATGACTAAAACTCATGAGTTTTCAGGGAATATAAAAAGACTCCATGAAAACCCAAGCTTAGAGGACCCAAGTCATGAGTATGGACTTGGATCCATCTATGTGCTTATAAAATAAAATGATGATCAAACTTTGACTTCTATGTGAAGCATAAGCTTACATGGGATTCAAAAGATCACATTCAAGAGATTTCAAGAGAGATATTGAGAATCTCCAAGAGTCTCAAGAAGGAAGTATGAACAATAAAAGAAATGAAGCAAGGAAAACAAAATAGCTTGAGGATTCAAAGGAAAGAATGCAAATAAAACAACTTATGGTTAGAGGATCACCTCCAACTATCCTCAAAGTTTCTCTTCTTTGAAGATCTTCCAAGCTCTTCTCTCTAGTTCTCTAAACTCTCTCTTTTCTCTCTAACAATGTTGGTGTAATGGTAGTGTATTTTTTGTATGTTGTCCCCCCTTTTGCAATGGAGATACCTCTCCTTATATAGACAAAGAATACCAAGTATTTTCAGTGAATTCGGAGTAAAAGACAGGTGTAAACATCTCATTTGGTGGTATAATGTGTACTTTCTGAAATTATGCAGACTGCTACCCAGGGCGGCAGTCTAGAAACTGTCGCGGCAGTCCGTGAATGCCGCCGCGGCAGTCCATGACTGCCGTCGCGGCACTACGCGACTGCCGCGCGGCATTCATCAAATGCCGCATAAATTAATGGATTGCCGCGTTTTTGTCAGTCTTACTTTATCAGTTTTTTGTTCTTATTCGCGTACGCATACGTATTGCACTGCAAAATACAGACTTTAAAAGTGAACGGCAGTCAGAAAATGTTGGCGGCACTTGGTGAATGCCGGACCGGCACTCCCTGACTGCCGGGCGGCACTTAGTGAGTGCCGCGGCAGTCTGCCGTGTGCCGTTTTTAGCTAAGATTCCCTCTTTAGGTCTTCCTTCTTTTCAAAGCAAATTATTTTTGAAGATCTTTTCCGAAAATTGTATTTTATATCCGAATTCCCCTAAATACCTGGTATTTTCTCCTTTCTGTGAAATTTTATCGCGTTTTGGAGACTTTTTGAAGAGCTTGGAATACTTCAAATCTTTCGGTCCTTATCATCATCGGACTTGGAGGTGACACTCTCCTAAATTCGACGTTAGGTCAAAATTGGGGTGTCTACAGTTTGCCCCTCTTCGGCAGAGCTTGTGGAGCAACGCGTGCCACAAGTGAATGTCGAAGCCTGTGTGAAGACAAGCCTTTGACCAGACCGTCGAATTTAGGTAAAAACAAAATGCGTTGCAAAAAAGAACATGCGTGCGGCAATGGTTCATGCTGGTCGTGCTCGATGATGAGCTGCCTACGTATCCATTCAGGAATCAGACCCAGACGTAGTTCGGGCAGGAGCCAAACATACACAAACGCAAATAGTCATACGGATGAATGCACCTATCTTATTGTGATGCACGTGCTCAAGCAATTTCGTGCTCCATATAATGCCTATGCGACATATTGTTCTTTCTTAGTACCAAAAAGCAACCTATGCCATTCTACTCATGATGTCATTCCATTCTGGGAGAGTCATGACCGTCATAGATGCGCTTACTATGTTTAATTCTCTGACGTTCTTCAAGAGTCATCTAATCGTCTAGGACGCGCTACGCGCCTTATACCTTGGTGTCAAATTAGAAACCACGCTTTCCGAAAGATTGAGGTGCGCTTCGCGCCTTATAATCGGGTGTCTTCCAAGAATCATCTGATCGACTGAGATGCGCTACGCGCCTTATACTCCGGTGTCAAATCAGGAACCACGCTGAAAGACTGAGATACGCTACGCGCCTTATACCCCGGTGTCTTCCAAAAAACCATCTGATCGACTGAGATGCGCTACGCGCCTTATACTCCGGTGTCAAATTAGAAACCACGCTGAAAGACTGAGATGCGCTACGCGCCTTATACCCCGGTGTCTTCAGAAAAATCATCTGATCGACTGAGATGCGCTACGCGCCTTATACTCCGGTGTCAAATCAGGAACCACGCTGAAAGACTGAGATGCGCTACGCGCCTTATACCCCGGTGTCTTCAAAAAATCATCTGATCGACAGAGATGCGCTACGCGCCTTATACCCCGGTGTCTTCAAAAAATCATCTGATCGATTGAGATGCGCTACGCGCCTTATACTCCGGTGTCAAATCAGGAACCACGCTGAAAGACTGAGATGCGCTACGCGCCTTATACCCCGGTGTCTTCAAAAAATCATCTGATCGATTGAGATGCGCTACGCGCCTCATACTCCGGTGTCAAATCAGGAACCACGCTGAAAGACTGAGATGCGCTACGCGCCTTATACCCCGGTGTCTTCAAAAAATCATCTGATCGACTGAGATGCGCTACGCGCCTTATACTCTGGTGTCAAATCAGGAACAACGCTAAAAGACTGAGATGCGCTACGCGCCTTATACCCCGGTGTCTTCCAAAAAACCATCTGATCGATTGAGATGCGCTACGCGCCTTATACTCCGGTGTCAAATCAGGAACCACGCTGAAAGACTGAGATGCGCTACGCGCCTTATACCCCGGTGTCTTCAAAAAAATCATCTGATCGACTTATACTCTAGTGTCAAATCAGGAACCACGCTGAAAGACAGAGATGCGCTACGCGCCTTATACCCCGGTGTCTTCCAAAAATCATCTGATCGACTGAGATGCGCTACGCGCCTTATACTCTGGTGTCAAATCAGGAACCACGCTGAAAGACTGAGATGCGCTACGCGCCTTATACCCCGGTGTCTTCCAAAAATCATCTGATCGACTGAGATGCGCTACGCGCCTTATACTCTGGTGTCAAATCAGGAACCACGCTGAAAGACTGAGATGCGCTACGCGCCTTATACCCCGGTGTCTTCCAAAAATCATCTGATCGACTGAGATGCGCTACGCGCCTTATACTCTGGTGTCAAATCAGGAACCACGCTGAAAGACTGAGATGCGCTACGCGCCTTATACCCCGGTGTCTTCCAAAAATCATCTGATCGACTGAGATGCGCTACGCGCCTTATACTCTGGTGTCAAATCAGAAACCACGTTGAAAGACTGAGATGCGCTACGCGCCTTATACCCTGGTGTCTTCCAAAAATCATCTGATCGACTGAGATGCGCTACGCGCCTTATACTCTGGTGTCAAATCAGGAACCACGCTGAAAGACTGAGATGCGCTACGCGCCTTATACCCCGGTGTCTTCCAAAAATCATCTGATCGACTGAGATGCGCTACGCGCCTTATACTCTGGTGTCAAATCAGAAGCCACGCTGAAAGACTGAGATGTGCTACGCGCCTTATACCCCGGTGTCTTCAAAAAATCATCTGATCGACTGAGATGCGCTACGCGCCTTATACTCTGGTGTCAAATCAGGAACCACGCTGAAAGACTGAGATGCGCTACGCGCCTTATACCCCGGTGTCTTCCAAAAATCATCTGATCGACTGAGATGCGCTACGCACCTTATACTCTGGTGTCAAATTAGGAACCATGCTTTCCAAAAGATTGAGGTGCAATTTCATGCTATATAGATGCAAAGATTCACGATTATGTTCTTTCTGGTGATATGAATGCATTCTACGCCGATATGAATTGCCGCAACATAAATGACTTCAACAAGGATTCGCCTTAATCTAGAAGACTCCAACGGATTTGCCTCAACCTAGAGGACTTCAGCAGGGGTTTGCCTCAATCTAGAAGACTTTAACGGATTTGTCTCAACTTAGAGGACTTCAGCAGGGGTTTGCCTCAATCTAGAAGACTTTAACGGATTTGCCTCAATCTAGAGGTCTTCAATAAAGATTGCCATTGAGGACTTATATCGACCCAAAAAGATGCTGTCATCGAGGACTATCGCAAGTTCAAAAAGATTGCCATTGATGAGTGACAAGGATTGCCATTGAGGCCTAAAAGAGATTGCCATTGAGGACTAACGAGGATTGCCATTGAGGCCTAATACAAATGATGCTGCCATTGAGGACTAACGAGGATTGCCATTGAGGACTAATACAAATGATGCTGCCATTGAGGACTAATGCAAGATTGCCATTGAGGACTAACACCGATGATGCTACCATTGAGGACTAATGCAAGGTTGCCATTGAGGACTAACACCGATGATGCTGCCATTGAGGACTAATGCAAGGTTGCCATTGAGGACTAACACCGATGATGCTGCCATTGAGGACTAATGCAAGGTTGCCATTGAGGACTAACACCGATGATGCTGCCATTGAGGACTAATGCAAGGTTGCCATTGAGGACTAACACCGATGATGCTGCCATTGAGGACTAATGCAAGGTTTCCATTGAGGACTAACACCGATGATGCTGCCATTGAGGACTAATGCAAGGTTGCCATTGAGGACTAACACCGATGATGCTGCCATTGAGGACTAATGCAAATGAAGAGAAACTGTCATGGAGGACTAATGTTTATGAAGAGAAGCAGCCATTGAGGGCTAATGCTTGTTCAGGAGTCTCGTCGCGCTTAAAGAACCAAATTTCAATATTCGGAGTCATTTCAGACTCAGAGAATTGATTTCACAAAAGTTCGGGAGTCCGCGGACTCACAGAGTTAATTTTTCAAAATTTGAGGAGTTTTCAGATTCAAAGAATTTGAACGGAACTGATAGAAAGAATAATTTTTTGCATTTGCGGACCTTTGGAAGAAACACATCGATTTTGTCAAAAGAGGGAAGTCACCTTTGCCCCTAGTATTGGACTCTTCTTATATTGCCACTTTAGCACTATGTTGTGATAGTGTTCAAAACCTCTGCTCGTATTGCTCTTAGGATGCTTATGGAGACTTTTCAAATCTTTATTCATTACCTTAAACCCACACATTTGAGACCATTTATAGACTCATCAAAGGAGGACATACCTAACAAAGCTAGTTACTCAAGATGACTGACTCAAACTCTGCATTCATTATGAATCAATGTGCTTTCATTGCGAATAATGTATCATCTCACTTTTCATTTATTCATCATCTTACGAATGGCAGTGTTTTGCTGATAAACCGACACTTTGAAAACTTCCCCTCTTTGATTTAGTGAATTCTTTGCCTATCTAGAGTGTGCTTCAAATTAGTGCTTTAGCTTATAGAATTAAAGGCACTCTATTTCGATCCTTTCAAAACAAACTTGATTACTTGAGAACTTACCTCTGGCACAGAGGGATTTTGGCAAACAAAGTTTGCCCCTAGTCTTAAGGGCAAATAGGCTCATCCAAGGGTTTTGAGAACATGATGGTACAGGATGCCTGCAGTGCATTTACTCCCAACCTAGAGATAGTCATCATGAATGTGGTGGGCTGAAGCGAGAAACCCAATGCTGATGGGCAAACTTTGTTTGCCCCTGGTTTGGCAATACATATATGGCTCTAGGCAAACACAGGTTTACCCCTAGTCTGAAGGAAGGAAACCGAAGGTGCAAAGGGTGATGCTTTCGGTTTAGGAATGGTTAAGGACCGAGAACCTTGGGAGGTTCGCCTACTTATCCCCATCAGGTCCAAAATAGTTCGGGCAAGACCTGAATGAGAGATAACATGAGATGATGGGGTGATGATCGAACCGAGCAGGTTGCCTACGTATCCCCAAGTGGGAATTAGGTCAAAGCGTAGTTCATCAATTCTGGAGGTCTTGAAAGAATAAGGCTTCAAGAATTGGTGGGCTTTTCGAGCCATGTTGCCATTTGGGTCTAGGGAGTGCATGTCACTTGTGGTAGCCCTTGTATAGCATGATGAACTACTTCTTCCTTTATTCTTTTTCTTTCCTCTTTTCTTTCTTTTTTTTTTTCTTTTTTTTTTATTTTTTATTTGACGGTTGATTCTTTAACCTTTTCACTAGCCAGTTAATCTTTACAACTCTCATCATGTTTTATTCATACTCTATCATATTCATAAAGTAATATCAGCTCTTCAAATCTTTATTTTTCAAAGATATCTCTGCATTGTTTTAGGCTCACTTAGGATTTGAGCCTCCCACGAAAAATTTTGAAGCTGATAAGTCTCTCTTTTTATTTTCAACCTCTTTTCTTTGTTTAGAACAACACAAAGCCTTGAGATAGTTCATGTGCCAATGATCTACTTTGAAGTGCTCAAGAATTCTCAATCTATTCTCTGCCTTTTCTTTTCTTTTTCCTTTCTTTTCTCTACCTTACTATCTCTTATTCTTTCCATGATTTTGACTGGCTAGGATTAGGATTTTTGAGATCAACACGTATCTTATTTTTGCTCTAAATTTTGCCTAGGCGCCCTTCTGGGTTTTCATCCTAGCGAGCTTTTTCTTCTTTTTTTTTTTTTTTTTTTTTTTTTTTTTTTTGTGCTCTAACTTTTGCCTAGGCGCCCTTCCGGGTTTTCATCCTAGCGAGCTCTTTTTCTTTTTCTTTTCTTTTTTGGAATAAGAAGTTCATTAAAATGTCTGGCTACCAGCAAGGACCCAGTTTATGGCTTTAGACTGGTTGGGCTCATCTTTTAGGCTTGGTATTTGAGAGAAGGGGATGGTGAGCAAGCTTCAAGTTCCAAGTTCATCTTTTCAAGATTGAGCAAGAGCATCTTTAAATTCTTAAAGTAAAGCTAATCAATTCTCTACTTCTCCATGGTTTTGGCACAAAATTTGCTTTGATCACTTGGGGATCCTTTTCAATGCAAAGATTTATCAACAAAGTATTTTTCGTGATCATTGAGAAAAGTAATTTTTTTTTTTTTTGGCTTAATGATCCATAAATTCACGGCTTGGCACAATGAATCAAGCAAATGAGATTTTATTTAACTAGTAGGGAAGGAGGATTACATCACTCGACTCGATAATCTCGACAAAGACTTGCAAACAGACTTGATAACAGACTGACCGGAAGACTCGACTGGACTTGACATTCGACTCCAACCTAACATAACTCGACTGCCGGACTTGACTTGGTCTCAATTGGAGTGTCACAAATGATTTTCAATTCATTAAATTTCCAAGAGCATCCATATTTACTTTAGCAGCAGCGGTTCTAAACACTATCACCTCACTAGCATTTCCTTCAGGTTCGTCATTCCCCTTCTGCATCTTTGTAGGAGCATCATTTGCCTTCATGGCCCAATTTTCAGTCGAATGGCCCTTCTCTAACTCATACCGAGTATTGTCAATGCCTTTTTCGATTCTGTTGATTGGGTTAGGGCCAATTGGTTGTTGCACATTCATAGAGACAACAAATTCCTTGAGAGTGCTCAGCAATGGCTGTGATTGAAAGGACTGCACGTCATGCCAAACGTCACTTGATGGGTTCAGCAAAGGAGTGATGATTTTATGCTCGATGAGATCTTGGATATCATGACGGAGCTTCATGCAATGGGTAGTCGTGTGACCAGGGGTTTGGTGGTAGGCGCAGTACCAAGAAAGGTCACATTTGCGAGGTAAGGGATTTGGTAGTGGCTTTGGGTCCAGGGGGTTGAGGTGACCATTCTTGACAAGGTGACCAAGGGCCATGGATAATGGCATGCCAAGGTTGGTGAAGATTCTCGGCTTGCGGGCTTGGTTTGATTTTGAGTTCGACTCTAAGCTAGAGGTGGTTTTTGGGTTGAGATGTGGACTTGGAATAGCTCTTTGATTAGTTGGGATTGGGCCTGGATGTGGGCTTTGGTGAATGGTTAGATTTGGACATGGGCTTTGGTGATTGATTGGTCTTGGATGCATAGCTGGTTTTGGACATGGGCTTTGGTGCATGGCTGGATTTGGACATGCCTGTTGGTGCTTCTTTAAGCAATCCATTATTCTCTGATCCATCTTTTCCTCATCAAGGCCCATTTGATCTCTTAATAATTGAATGAACTCAAGCATGACCCCCTCCAATTGCTTCACCCTTGAATCTTGTTGCTCAACGGTGGCCTGCAGTTTGCTCACTTTCTCTTCCAAATCTCTTAATGCCATTGGCGGATCAAACTCAAAATGACGGTCCATGTTCTCCTAAAAATCAAGAAGACGAACCCAAGAGGTTAGAAGTGTCCTCACTCGGGGATCTGGTTGTTCCACTCTTTCTACAGGTTCACGACATGAAAAGGCCCGCATGCAGAATTGAATAGTAAGGGAATTTTTGAGGGACTCTGATCTTAACTGGGAAGGAGATGTTGTGAGTTTATATGCTATACATATGTAATGATATCGATTAGTGAGAGCGCAAAATGTACACGCTCTTATGATTTGATGCATGCACTGTACATATGGCACACGAATGAAATGCAAGTGTGTGTGCCTACTCTATATGCCAAAGCAAAGGAAAATTCTAATCCTAACAGGTAAACACATAAGCACATAAAATCCTCACCCATGTCAAGTGCAATAATTTCTCCTTTTATTGTGATCTTTACTACCCTTTCAAAGGTTGGATATTCAGAAAAATTTCGAAATTCATTTGAAAAGCATTTCTTTAGAACGATGAGATCTTTCAAAAACAATTCTCAAGAATTTTGAATTTTTTATTTAAAAAAAATGAGGACGTGAAAACATTTCTCAATGAAGATAATTTGATTGAAATTTTGCTTTAAAATTCATTTGAAGAGCCTTTTTTCAAAAAAAAAAAATTCCCAAAGATTAGTTTGGAGCTTTAATCAAAAGTGAACTCCAAAGATTTTTGAAAGAGCAATCGAAAACTTTGGGATGAAGATTACAAAAATCCACTTCCTTTCAAAGATGGTCTTAAAATTCTTTCGGGGTAGAAGGATCACACGATCGGATTATTACCGTACTTTTCATAAATTTGGATGCATACAAGGTCAATGATGCTTAACTAAACATGATATAAGAAGTATAATCTTATAATCAAGGTTCGGCATGTCCTCCAAATGTCATGTAACACGAGGAGAAATTGCTAAAAGGTGATTAAAAGATTATTCATCTTTCATCAAGCAAGTATCATCATCATCTCAAGTAATCCCTTCCGGGCATACAAAACTTCCTAACACATAACCCTAATCAAGAATTGATTTCCTAAGATTGAAATGTTCTATAGAAACTACTATGCAAAGGCTGGGTTTTGGTCAAATAAGGGACCCTTGACACACACCCGATAGGATGCTTCATATACCAAATCATGGTACGAGATCAAGGGTGATCACACAGTCCCATGATGACTTGACCGACCGGGTTGCCCCGAGCCTCCAAGGTCATAGTTCCGTGCAATCGACTGGCTGGACATGCAAGTGAAATGCAACAGGCACACAAAGTTTAATTAATTCGATTAAAAGGATATTTTTCAAGTCTAATCCTCAAGTGAACCCAAAATCAGAATTCTGGTCTGCGAAACCAGAGATTCTGGGTTCGATCCCCAGCAGAGTCGCCAGATTGTGGATATCGCAGGTTGACTTACCCACAGCTTTTCAAAATCAAATTCAAAAACAAAATGAGTCGCCACTTAATTTTTAAAAGGAAAATTAAGAAACCATTTTGAAAGCAAACTGATCTTTTAGAAACCAGAGATTAACTAGGTTCGGGGATTATGGAATGAGAGAGGAAGGAGCCCGTCGGACTAAAACACCCTCTCTCATCCTATCTTGCGATAGGCCTCTACTCAACATCCTTTTGATCGAATTATTAATTTAAATGTGCCCTCAATTAATACGTATGTATAATATACATTACAAAAGCATGTCCAAAGGGTGTAAAATTGCAATTGAGAAAATACCATTCAAAAACCACATAATTCAAGTAGCAAGCAATATGATATGCAATAGAGAAAAAGTGAACTTACCCGGGATCCAGCAGCGATAGTAAACGTGCAATGCATGCGAACAAAAGAAAATCCTAAGAAAGAGTCTCTAATCACATATACACATAAGGCAAAACCTAATTCTAAGGTGTCGCGCATTAAATCGAAAAATCAATAAAATCAAGAAATTAAGATAAACTAAAGAGGAGTCCTAGAAATCATACCTTAATAGCGCTACAAAACAAAGGGTTAGTCCACATGATATGCAAGATACGATGTTTAGAAATGACAATCCTAAATTTCTAGCTTAAATCTATCTTATGTAATTAAATCCAAAGCAAATAAATCCTAATTTACAAGTGTCAAACCATATGGATGAATATGTACATGGACAAGGATAAACTATAAAATACTCTCAAACTTTGGATTCAAGTTCAACTAATCATTTTTAAAACATGGTTTTAAGCCCTAAGTCATAAGAGAATCATTTAGGCCATTATTTACAAAGTTGGTCAAATGTGTCATAAAACTCTGAAAATTGCAGAGAGCAGACCAGAACTTAAAAGAAATAAAAAGCATATCTCCCGTGGTTTGATCTTGGTGAATTTTGGACACGAGATGCCCCTGTGAGTCTAGTTTCCAAATCAAAAAGAAAATCAAGGTTACAACGGTCGGATCTCTGGGAAAAGGACAAACACCAGACACCACTCAGAGATGTACAACTCTCTGTCCAGAGATTTTGTTTGATTTTTTAAAAATAGTAAAATAATCCGAAATGCTTCATTCTTTTTAGGGGATCTTCCTAACACATTAAGGTACCTAGAAAAAATTATTAGAGACCCCAAAGACTCCATTAGACTTCTGATTTATGAATTTCAAAATGGACTTGCTGTTCTGAAACTATTCTGAAACTCTGGACAAATTGTGGTTGGCTCACAAAACCCATGATCAAACCCTTCTAAACATAAAACCACATTAAAACAAAAATTACAGTGGTAGAACTTTGAGTTATTGACACTTTCCCGTTAGTTTCACTTGATTTCAACGGTTAGATTTCGAATTAAAAATCTTTGATCAAAAATAGTTTGTGAACTCACTGTTTTCATTGGTCAAGTTCAACTTTATTTGTTAACCCCAACTATTAAACCAAGAAGTTGGACTTAAACTAAAACATTTTCCCCTACCATTTGATGATCATTGGAGACTAAAGACTTTTATATTTAGGGATTTCAAATGAAGTATGAATAGACTTCATGAAATCCCAAGATGATGAACCTAAACCATAGAGATGAGTTTAGACCCAAAATGCTTTCTCCTATCACTTGATGGTCATTAGAGATGAAGACATGACTAAAACTCATGAGTTTTCAGGGAATATAAAAAGACTCCATGAAAACCCAAGCTTAGAGGACCCAAGTCATGAGTATGGACTTGGATCCATCTATGTGCTTATAAAATAAAATGATGATCAAACTTTGACTTCTATGTGAAGCATAAGCTTACATGGGATTCAAAAGATCACATTCAAGAGATTTCAAGAGAGATATTGAGAATCTCCAAGAGTCTCAAGAAGGAAGTATGAACAATAA
Source organism: Hydrangea macrophylla (assembly GCA_033977485.1). Lineage (NCBI taxonomy): Eukaryota > Viridiplantae > Streptophyta > Magnoliopsida > Cornales > Hydrangeaceae > Hydrangea > Hydrangea macrophylla. The sequence goes on from CM066984.1 coordinate 41,363,370, forward strand.
AAGAAATGAAGCAAGGAAAACAAAATAGCTTGAGGATTCAAAGGAAAGAATGCAAATAAAACAACTTATGGTTAGAGGATCACCTCCAACTATCCTCAAAGTTTCTCTTCTTTGAAGATCTTCCAAGCTCTTCTCTCTAGTTCTCTAAACTCTCTCTTTTCTCTCTAACAATGTTGGTGTAATGGTAGTGTATTTTTTGTATGTTGTCCCCCCTTTTGCAATGGAGATACCTCTCCTTATATAGACAAAGAATACCAAGTATTTTCAGTGAATTCGGAGTAAAAGACAGGTGTAAACATCTCATTTGGTGGTATAATGTGTACTTTCTGAAATTATGCAGACTGCTACCCAGGGCGGCAGTCCAGAAACTGTCGCGGCAGTCCGTGAATGCCGCCGCGGCAGTCCGTGACTGCCGTCGCGGCACTACGCGACTGCCGCGCGGCATTCATCAAATGCCGCATAAATTAATGGATTGCCGCGTTTTTGTCAGTCTTACTTTATCAGTGTTTTGTTCTTATTCGCGTACGCATACGTATTGCACTGCAAAATACAGACTTTAAAAGTGAACGGCAGTCAGAAAATGTTGGCGGCTCTTGGTGAATGCCGGACCGGCACTCCCTGACTGCCGGGCGGCACTTAGTGAGTGCCGCGGCAGTCTGCCGTGTGCCGTTTTTAGCTAAGATTCCCTCTTTAGGTCTTCCTTCTTTTCAAAGCAAATTATTTTTGAAGATCTTTTCCGAAAATTGTATTTTATATCCGAATTCCCCTAAATACCTGGTATTTTCTCCTTTTTGTGAAATTTTATCGCGTTTTGGAGACTTTTTGAAGAGCTTGGAATACTTCAAATCTTTCGGTCCTTATCATCATCGGACTTGGAGGTGACACTCTCCTAAATTCGACGTTAGGTCAAAATTGGGGTGTCTACAGTGACCTACTTCAGAATGTATGTCTGATGACATGGCTTGAAAAGCCCCCCAATTCTTGAATCCTTGCTCTTTTAAAACCTCCAGCCTTCGAGGAACTACGCTTGACCTGATTCCCGCCCGGGAATATGTAGGCAACCTACACGGTTTGGTCACTGCTCCTGAAACACTCGACCATATCTCAATTACCTTCTTTCAAGACTTGGCTGAACTACTTTGGACCTGATTCCCACTTGGGGATAAGTAGGCAAGCTTCCCTGGCTCTGGTCCCTGAACCTTGGAAACTAGGGACAAAGCTTTCAAGTTTACCCAGATCCTCAAGATACCACTGCCACACTAGGGGCAAACTTCGTTTGCCCAAACCTCCATTTATCACCATCAACTAGAGGCAAACATCATTTGCCTGTACTTCCTCTCATATCATAAGCGAATCTTGAATCATCAAGTATATCTTTGAAAACACTTGAAATGAATTGTCTCTTATTCTACAAGCTAAGGTACTAATTCGAAGCACATTTTAGAGAAAGCAAAGGATTGATTAAGATCCATACGGAGTATTTTTCAAAGCATTAATTTATTAACTGAGTATTATCACAATAAGATGAGAAGTGCACATGAAAGCAAAGAGATACATCAAACATGACAAACGCGCATTAAGATTAAGGAAAATTGAGTTGTCTCCTCCAAACTTCTACTTCAGTGTCAAGAATGTCAACTTCCTGTGTCAATGTTTATCAATCTCTATCGTGGTCTAGTCTATAGTTATCTAGTCTGTCGTGCTCTCGAGTGTGTGGGTCCAGAGTGATCTATAATAAATTTTCAAAAAAAACCTTTAAGAGCATCCAAAGGTGGAAACAAGCAAAAGTTCCAAACATTGTTGTTACATCAATTGATCCTAGTCAAGATGAAGCATTGAGTGGTTAATAGAAAAATCAGAAGATCGGCCTTTAATTTTGAGTTTAGCCGTTGTTGAAACAGATCAGAGTGCCTTGCATGAATATCTGCTAGAATTGGTTGAAGATTTGTGAAGCTCGTCATAGTCATGCCAAAATCATCAGGCCTTTTAGTACCTAACAATTGTGAATCAGAATCGTGATATTGGGAACTCTTGTTTTGACCCCGGATTGGTCCAATCATGATATATAAGCCTTAAGAGTGCCTAAAACTTGTTGGAACTGGTCGGAAGGACCCTTAGAAATTTGAATCTTGGTTGAAGAAAAGTCCCCAGACACGCAGAATCGAGGGCACCACAGCTTGAAAATAAGCCGAGAAATGATGATTTACAGCGAAGTCCCGTAGATTTGGGTTGATTGTGTGTTGGACATTTGGGTCTACTGTCGCTCAAGAATTACATCCAGAAAAGATTTGTAGAAGATGAATCGGAATTCAGAAGTTCAGGGTCAGAATAACCCTGATGTATTTGCAAGAATGATTTGAGCTGGTCAAAGCACTGATATGAGTCTCAGATTGAATCAACAGAGCCTCCAGAATAGAAGCCTTTTACTCGCATCTCAGAATCCTAGCATCTCCCCAGCAGAGGACTTTCATCAATCGTCTAAGTGGTTAGGACTATCAGGATTCGAGTTTAAGATCAGGTCAAGTTTAAGACAAAATTGAGTTTAAGATTAGATCGAGTTTAAGATCAGGTCAAGTTTAAGATAGAGTAGAGTTTAAGTTTAGATCGAGTTTAAGACCAGGTCAAGTTTAAGACAGAATTGAGTTTAAGATTAGATCTAGTTTAAGATCAGGTCATGATTAAGATAGAGTCGTGTTTAAGATTAGATCGAGTTTAAGATGACGTCAAGTTTAAGACAAAATTGAGTTTAAGATTGAATCGAGTTTAAGATCAGGTCAAGTTTAAGACAGAATCGAGTTTAAGATTAGATCGAGTTTAAGATTAGATCGAATTTAAGATCAAGTCAAGTTTAAGATAGAATCGAGTTTAAGATCAGGTCGAGTATAAGACAGAATCGAGTTTATGTTCAGGTCAAGTTTAAGACAGAATCGAGTTTAAGATTAGATCAAGTTTAAGATCATAGATCGAGTTTAAGATCATGTTTTAGATCGAGTTTAAGATCATGTCATGTTTTAGATCGAGTTTAAGATCATGTCAAGTTTTAGATCGAGTTTAAGATCATGTAGAGTTTTAGATCGAGTCTAAGATCATGTCAAGTTTTAGATCGAGTTTAAGATCAAGTTTAAGATCATGTCGAGTTTTAGATTGAGTTTAAGATCATGTTAAGTTTTAGATCGAGTATTAGATCATGCCATGTTTTAGATCGAGTTTAAGATCATGTCGAGTTTTAGATCGAGTTTACGATCATGTCGAGTTTTAGATCGAGTTTAAGATCATGCCGAGTTTTAGATCGAGTTTTAGATCATGTCATGTTTTAGATCGAGTTTTAGATCATGTCGAGTTTTAGATCGAGTTTAATATCATGTCAAGTTTTAGATCGAGTTTAAGATCATGTCGAGTTTTAGATTGAGTTTAAGATCATGTTTTAGATCAAGTTTAAGATCATGCTGAGTATAAGATCATAAGTTGAGTTTATGACCATGCCCAAGTATAAGAATAGGTTGGGTTTAAGATCATATCCTGTCGAGGAATAAGACTTGTCTAGAACCCTCTTCATTAAGAAACCTGAATCAAATAAGAGAGATTGTGTCAAAAGTTTCCATATGTGAGAGAGAGCCGTCGCATCCCTTGCATTAGATTTTGTATCTAGAACCCTTGAGGATGATTCCTCCAGCATGTGCACATTCACGTTTTTGTACTACATCAGCTTCTTAGGATATGAGCATTTCATTTGTATTACTGTTTGTGTGTTTTTTGTCTCCTTGTGCGCTTGAACTACGCCCTGGTCTGATTCCTGGAAAGGATACGTAAACAGCTCCAGCGGAGCACGACCAACAACAGCTTAGATTTAGCAGCCTCTACCCAGCATTGCATTGCATTCTTGCATTTGTGATTTCTTGATTTTCTGTGATTTTGAATTTCTCGATTTTTGTGGATTTTTGTTTTTCCTAAAACCTCTCAGTATGGTTATTGGGTGCCTTCAAAGCTTTTGCAGTTTACGTTGTTCACAACAAGCTCTGCCAAAGAGGGGCAAACTATAGATACCCAATTTTGACCACACTGATAGGATATAGGGTGGAAAACGTCCTGGAGGATTCAATGATGAAAAGTACCCCATGGAAGGTACTGGATTCCACACAATTGAAAGATCGAACTTCAGAAAGTGACTTCAAGCTCAGAAAAGCCCTTTTTCATGGATAAATCCTGCTTTTCTCAAAATCGTCTCTCAGAATTCATATTCACTCAGGGCTATATGAACATTAAGTGTTCTAAAAGCAGTATTCTATTTATACAGAGATTCAATTTTAAAGAAAAGTTCAAAATTGATGCACTTTTGAAAGCAATTTTGAAAAGACGTCGTTTGAATTCAAAAAGATAGTGAAAGTTCTGGAGGACTTCCGGGCTTCAATTGGACTTCAATTCTCATTTCAAAATCTCCTGGAATATTTTATACTGAAATTCAACCCGACAACTTTCCAATGGTACATAAACGAACAATTTCGGACACCAAAAAAAGCATTTTTACGAAAATCTGGAAAAGCAGTGCACTTGATATTTGAAACAGAGCTTGTGGGCAACCAGGGGAGCCCAGTGCAGGTGGCGGGTCCCACAAGTGGGGTGGCAGTTCCCCCCTTAGCCTCCACCTATGAGTTGTGTTCTCCATTGGGTTTTTTGGTTCCAGACCCTTCCAAAAGGTACCCACTGCGAGGAAATTGCCTGGAAATTGCGTTTAGACACCGAAATGGCCATTTTAACCCTTTTCTGCTCTCTAAAATCCTGTTTTAACCCTGTAACTAAAGAGAGAAGTCTTCAAAAATCTATATATAGATCCATATGAGATGATCTTGGGACACCTGGAGATCACACAAGAGATAGATAAGAGAGTACACACAAGTACATGCAAGAGAATATACAAGATATAGAGGAATATACTTAAAATTCAAGAGAAATTTCAAGAGAGTAGAAGTGAATTATGAATTAGAATTCCCTAAACTAATCTCAAGATAATTAGATTAGATGAATTAGACATAAATTGCCTCCATTAACTTCCATGGATGAATGCTTGAAGAGCTTGAAGCACACTTGAAGAAGAAGATTTTCAAATCAACTTTGATTACATAATTAAGAATCCCCCAAGAGGTAAACACTATAATTCATCTCTAATTCTTATTTTGTAAAGATAGATCTGTGAGATTTGGATCTAGCTTAGTCTTATTTTATTTGTTAGAACACTCATCTTGTTCATCTCATGTTCTTCACACACTCACATGGCTAGATCCGAATCCTCTTTGATTTTGTTGATAATTTATGTTTAGAGATTGATTTACACTTTTGTTTCTCAATTTTGATTTCATTCTTCAATTTTAGTTTAGATTCATGCATAAATGATTATATTTATGTATCTATTTTGAATTCTTTGAGAGTATAGAAGTATGATCTATGAGAGGGATGATTCCTTTGTTCATACCCATATCTTGATTATCTCCATTACCTAGAATTCGTATTGAATTTCATCTCCAATATGATATTTGTAAGTCCCTTTGATCCATGATCTAAAGTTTTTCATAGAACTTGAGGGCTAAATTAATTGGAAATCATGATAGTCAAATAGATTTATGAATTTGATATCTCTAATAACCTTCAATCAACATCTAAGATGTTTTCCTCATACTTTAAAATGAACTAGATAAAATTTCAGCAAAACAGATTGGTTTTGTCAATGAGATTTTGTCCATCAAAACCCATAGTTTGATGGATTTCAAACTTTTTTTGGGTAAACTTTGATGAATTATCTTTCATCCGGTCTATTTTGAGAGCTTCTAGGATCCATATGCTATTTTTAGAAATTGTTGAGAAATCGGTTGACAAATTTGAACATAGCCTCTTTGTGCTTGAATTTCAGAAAATCTATAATAGTTATCGATGTTCCACTTTTTGGGGATGATTCCTAACTCATATATCTATATGACGATGTAAAATCGTGAGCATACGATCGAGTTAAGATTGCTTTCTAAGCGTTTGAAGTTGATACTACTATTCTGGAATTTTCTAGATTTAACTACAATTATGGTTATGTATACAAAATAGTCATACCTTGATCACTAAACAAGAATTGATGAATAAAAATTGGCTTATAAATCATCTAGGATAATTGGATGAGAGATCAAGAGCTTATATCTACTTGATTAACATGATTCATGAACTTCTATTATGCTTCTATTATGGTTTTGCATTCTTTTGTCAAATGATACCAAACTTCCAAAATAACAGAGTCTGTTTAAAACACGTTTTCAGAAACCTTAAGATCATGAAATATCTATGGGATTATTTTTTTTCAAAAACTACATTAAAATAGCTTTCTTTTGAGACAAATAAGAGCTTCACGTGATTTTTGTAGAATTAATTATGATTTTTACAAGAACAGTGGACAGTCCTAATCCACTGTTCCCAAAACTCTTATTTCTCTCACTTCAAAAATGGTAAAGAGGTTCTTTTTGGAGAAGTTCCCTAAGACATGTATCTAACTTTCTGTAAAGGGTTATAACCCAGCTCCTGTTTAAGACCACTTTTGATAGGATTCATTAGAGGTTGCTGAATCTGGAAATTTGATTGATGACATTTTCTACTTGCTTTTGATACATGTCATATGTTTGTTTGTGTTTTTGCAATGCTTGGGTATTCCTTGGTGTTTTAGTGCAGAGAATTGAATGCCGTGGATCCAGAATTTGATTTGTGATCTTGCCTTGTCTACTTGTGTCACGCCCCGGCGTTGCTAAAATATGGAAAAATTTAAAATTTTCATCTTGGAACCTGAGGCACGTGATTGGTGGAAGTACCGAATTGTCCAAGATCAAAATAATAATAAGTAAATGCTATGACAAAAGGATAAAAGCAACATCTACTACTGGAATATGTTACAATGAAAGGCTACAACGGTACTGGCTAATTAAATACATAAGAGTCTTATGGCTCTCGGCCTTACAAAAACTATTACAAAAATATGATATGGCTTCTGATTACAAAAAAATATTTACAATGGGAAGCTACTAGTCTTCTTCCTAACTCGCATAACCAAAATCCTCTTCAGTATAATCTTCTTCCATGTTATATTCTTGAGTAGCTCCATAGCATGTGTTCTTGTGACCTGGATAATCTGGACATGGGAATGTCCAGCGACATGAACGTCGTCAGCTTATGAAAGCTAAGTGAGAAAACTAAATCAAATGGAATGTATATAGTAAAGCACAACAAAGATACCCTTATTACTTTTTATTAACATGTCTTTTAAGATCTTTGCGTTCTCACCGTCGGGTTATAACTTCCAATATACCCGACCACATATTCAAAAAGAAAACGTCAAACTGAGAAAACTCATCTCGACATTCTTAACACTACTATCATCTGTTGCCAACATCCGTCTTCATTTACTAACCCAAAAACATCTCTTACTAACTAAACCATCTTTCATTTACCAAAACACCTTCCACCAAGTGAAACATCTTTTAGCAACCACCACGTCACGAAGAACCGAAGTGTTAGGGAGTGCAAGAATATCCATTCCATCACGAAGAACCGAAAAGAGTCTTCACTCAAAGAAACACCACTTTGCCATCACGAAGAACCGAAGCGTTTTCGGAGTGCAAGAACACCCATTCCATCATTAAGAACCGAAAGGAGTCTTCACTCTAAGAAACACCACTTCGCCATCACAAAGAAAGAAGTGTTTATGGAGTGCAAGAACATCCATTCCATCACTAAGAACATAAAGGAGTCTTCACTCTAAGAAACACCACTTCGCCATCACGAAGAACCGAAGTGTTTACAGAGTGCAAGAACATCCATTCCATCACTAAGAACCGAAAGGAGTCTTCACTCTAAGAAACACCACTTCACCATCACGAAGAACTGAAGCGTTTATGGAGTGCAAGGACATCCATTCCATCACTAAGAACCGAGAGGAGTCTTCACTCTAAGAACCACCACTTCGCCATCACGATGAACCAAAGCGTTAACCGTACCCCTTTCATCACGAAGACCCGAAAGGATACACAATAGTCATCACTTCACAACCCATCACACACATCCTTTACTCACTATCCCGGCCTCCGCGGCTTGGTTTAATTATCCAACACTTATCCTTGACATACACTACTCCTAACCAAGCACAATCAATCCTTACATATCATTGATCGCATTCGCATCACTCGTTCATTGGTTTAATTTGTTAATAACTTTCATTTACACATACAAGGTTGCATTCCTACGTCCGTTGTTTTGTTTTATGTCATAATATACCCATGAAGTCAGAATTAACGTCGTCGTTCAGCTTATAGCTTTAATAGTTCCTTAAGGAAACTTTTCCCAGCAAAACTTCCCAGAAACCGATTTCTCCCATAAATCGGTTTCTAGCGCCAGATTCTCAAATCCTTTATTTTTATGCAATTTACAATCATTTAAGCTCAGGGTACGCAAATGATATATTCTTATGAGCATGTCTACAGTAGTGTAGATACTCCATATATATCCAAGCATGGGTCTATGTACAACTAATTCAAGCTTGCATCATCTTGGTTATACTTGTAAAATACATGCATGGTTCATTATCATGTCTATAAAACTAACAAAACTACACAGACCCTTAACATACTCATCTACTTAATAGCACTACCATAGCACAAGATATTCATAATCACACAGGTATCGGAGAACAAGCATCATCAATAAACACATCATACAAGTAGTTGTACAATCTGCCAGGAATTAATTTTACTATGTTGACTGAATTGATATAATTTATTTGGGCATGAAAAATTGATTTGTAGATCAATCTCAAAACTAGAACATTATAGATAATTGGATTAGATTCATTTAAAAAAAATCTAGCTTCAATTACATTTTTGAGCTGCTCAAAATATTTATTTTACTTAGACATTTCTATATTTTTGGACTGCTCTATCCCAGATTTATAGTACTGCGTTGCATGTGCATTTCACCTATGAAGCATTGATTTCTAGACTAAGCTATAGAAGAGTTATTTGTAGATAAATGAGTTAGCTGTCTCCAAAAAATAACCTAGCCTCATTCCCATTTTTGAACTGCTCAAAATGTTCATTTTGCTAAACAACATTCTGCTAGAAGTTTCTGCTTCTCAGATTGATAATACTACGTTGTACATACATTTCACCTATGAAGGATTGATATTTAGACTAAGCTATAGAAGAGTTATTTGTAGATAAATGAGTTAGATATCTTCAAAAAAAAATCTAGCCTCATTCCCATTTTTGAACTGCTCGTAATGTTCATTTTACTAAATAACATTCTGCTGGAAGTTTATGCTTCTCAGATTGATAATACTACGTTGTACATACATTTCACCTATGAAGGACTGATATTTAGACTAAGGTATAGAAGAGTTATTTGTAGATAAATGAGTTAGATTTCTTCACAAAAATACCTAGCCTCATTCCCATTTTTGAACTACTCAAAATGTTTATTTTACTATACAACATTCTGCTGGAAGTTTCTGTATCCCAGATTTGAAGATTTGACTTGCATGTTGCATAGATCCTCAAAATACAACATCAAACACTTGCTAAATATTACTGCATACTGTATAGGTTCTAAAGTGAGTTAGAATACTCACCAAAGCTTGAAATTTAAGCTTGATATTGGTTGAAGCTTAGTGAAGCTTGAATATTCAAACTTCAAGGATGGACTTCCTCTTTCTTCTATTCTTCCATGGTGCTATAACTCCAACTCTCTCTCCCTCTCAATTATGTCCAGATTGTAGAGACAAAAGTGTCTCAATTGTGTGTATGTGCATGATATATAGGAGAATGGCATGGCTAGGTGTCAATTGCATGAGTTCATGCAAAGACACATGTCCAATATGTGGACAAATGTCATGGGAGGAGATGACAAGTGTAAGGAGTGGCACATGGGGCTGCCATGTGGCCGGCCATGTGGGTCCCACCTTGGATTCTATGACACTTTCTCGATTTATGTGCAATCGGGTATTATTCCTATTGTTCGGGTCAAAGTACAGGACTAAGTTAAGTCTTTCTACGATCGAGTCGGTGTGGTGATTATAGTCTAATTAGTAATTACATTACACTGATACAGTCACACAAATAAATTATAATATAATAATATACCAGATATCGAAATTCATAATGTTATTGAGCGTAGAAATTACTAGTATTACACCTTCTACCACCTGTTACAGGATTTCGTCCTCAAAATCAGAACTAGTTAGTACTAAACGGAAATGGAAATTTCTCTTGCATTTCCGATTCCAGCTCCCAAGAAGCATCTCCTTCATCATGGTGCTTCCACTAAACCTTTACTAGTGGAATCTCTTTGTTCCTCAAGTTCTTGATTCCACGATCCATAATTTTTACAAGTCCTTCGACAATGTAACATTTTCGTTTACTTTGATATCTTCAAAATCAATTTCGTGCGCCCTTCTATCAGCTTACTCACATGGATTATGAACTCTCGACATCTTTGGTGGTAACGCCCTTCTATAGGCGAATTCCCCATGCGTTTCAGAATTTTAAATAGTCCAATGTAGCACAGTGATAGCTTTTCCCTCTTTTGTCTAAACCTTGCAATGCCTCTAACCGGGGAAACTTTTGAATACACATGATCTCAAACTTCAAATTCTATATCTCGACGTTTGTCCGTGTATCTTCTTGTATCTGCTTTGTGCTGCTTTCATCCATTCATTTTATCCGTTAGTCTGTGGATGAAATGCAAAACTCAACGTTAGACGCATTCCCATTGCTTTCTAAAGACACTCCCAAAATGCTGCGGTGAGTCTCGAATCTCAACCTGATACGATTGATACCGGTACTCCATGCGACCGCACAACCTGTTGCAGGTATAGTCGACTCATTTTCTTGACAGGATAGGTCATGTTGTAGGCAATAAAATGGGCTGATTTGATCAGTTGATCAACGACTACCCAAATAGCATTATGGTTCTGCTGGGATCTTGGCAATCCCACAACAAAATCCATGGTGATATGCTCCCGTTTCCATTTTAGGACTGGTAGAGGTTTTGTAGTAATCCTGGAGGTTGTTGGTGTTCCTCCTTGACTTGCTGGCAAGTAGGGTATTTGGCTACGTATTCTATGACTTCTCTCTAAGTGTCTAGAGTGCAATCTGTACATGTTCGTTGTGTTCTTCTTCACTCTTTGAGTAAATAAGGATGTCGTCGATGAACACAATGATGAATTAATTTAAGAATGGTCTGAACACTCGATTCATCAAATCCATGAATACCACTGGGGCATTAGTTAATCCAAAAGGCATAACTAAGAATTCATAATGCCCATGTCTTAGTCTAAAAGCCATTTTCGGTATATCTCCCGATCTAACAAGTAACTGGTGGTAACCTGATCGTATATTGATCTTTGAAAAGGTTTTTGTTCCTTGGAGTTGGTCGAATAAGTCGTCTATCCTGGGAAGGGGTACTTGTTCTTGATATTCCTAGAGTTTCCTTTAGTGATTGTGGACTGCATTATAGTAGCTGTTGGTGTCACTGGTTTGTTTTTTTTTTTTTTTTCTGCGTCTTTAATCGGCAAGATTCTTACCTCCCAGCTTCTTGATGTGATGGTTGAGATGCCTTGTTGGTCTCACGATTGTCTTCTATAACTTGTAGGGGTCGTAGTGTCCTCTTAAGCGTGTTATTGTGATTGAGCTCCTTTACATGTCGACATGAAATCATTGTGGAGTTTCGGCATTATAGGCGATGACACAAGCCGTTAAGCAATTTCCCCGTGCATTAATTAATATATAGCATATAAGGTGTTACTGGTAGTTGGAGTAGGATTGAATTCACTTATAAGAAGTTGAATTCATAACAAAATGAATACTCATGGTGTACTGAGTTAGAAACGAAGAGGTTCGTGATTACTCACTTATAGGATCACAATGTATAGAATGAGTATCTGAGAATGATCATCAGATGATTACTATAGGATAATCATAGTAATGCAATGACTAAAGGCGTAAGGCCTTCAAGGTAGGACATAAGAATTCTTGTCTCATGAGCCAATAATTTAGGTGAAGTTTTAATGATAAAAGTTAAGAAGAATTCGTAAAATGAAAGGAAATGAAGACTAGTTTACAAAGAGGTGCAATATGCTTGAGTTCCTTAGTTGAACAAATATATAGAGCTCCTTTGCAATAATGTCAAGGGATACGCACTTGCAAGAGTTGGTCAAACGGTTGACTGTCTAAACGATTCATAAAGATTAATTTAACAGATCAAAAGTCCAAATGACTTATAGTGAGTGGTTTATAAATGAATTGTTGGAATCGATTTACATGAGGATAAGTCCAAAGAGGTGACTTATAGCATTAGAAAGCAAATGAATTCACAATTGGATTTATCACTAAAGGGGACAATGAATAACTGTCAAGTAGTGGAACAATAAAGGACGTCCTAAGGTTCATCATAAGAATAATTGATCTAACGCAACCAATGATAGAAAACAATGGGTTTACTCAAAAGGAGTTAAATCAGAGAGATGGATATAATTACTCAGCCTTATATGGTTTTAATTTATAACGTGCACATGATGTTGTAAACCCGAAACATGTCTTCTCTTGGTAGGCCCTATGCGATCTGATCATTGGCTTGAAGGTGGAATGCAGTACTCATGTTTAGTAATGTTCCCAGTGCGAGTCGTTCGTTGTGATTGAACGTGGTCGATGTTAGCAGTCTATGAGGTCATTCGGTTTGTCGAAGGTACGTTCCCCTCTTGCGTCTTTTCCATCGACTCAGGTATTTAATTAATTTAATATCTCATGTGCTCCTTGCTGTAGAAAAGCATTGTCATTGTGTGCCCTCAGAATCTAATAGTCCTTGAGAAGATGACCCATCTTGCTGCCGTACTAGCAATTGAAATCTGGTCGGTGGTAGATCATGGGAGTTTCACGGTCTTTGTGCATGTGCCCTGGCAGATTGCAAGTGTAGCAGATGTTGCAAAGATTAACGCATTCTTATGTATGAGTTGGTGTCCATAAGGTTATCCCACCTTATCCTATTTCGTACATCGCATACTATCTAAGCAATATAGAGCAATCCAAGCGTATAAGGTGTCTATCTATCCACAAGGCCTATTTGTATTTCTATATACGACTAGGGAATTTTTATTTCTAAGTTTCATGCTATGACGTTATCTAACTTACAAGTGGAACCACTCAACTAACATGTAATTTAAGGTGATGAAGTATCTTATCCTTAGTCTTTCTAGACTCAAGGCTAAGGTGACTATTCCGAGATTCGTCTCAGGAAATTCGTCAAAGCCTAAACATCTTGTCGATATAACAAGTCGTTCTAACAAAATATCTAAAGAAGCCATCCACATAAACTAAGCGTCTATCGTCAAACTGCTAACCTTATATCCTTCGAAGACGACTGGTATTATGTATGGCTCCATAACTTACCTGCTTAACAAAACTAACTATGACCAGTATTGGTCTAAGAAATCTTACGATTTATAGCTTAAGTGTGTTGGACAGACGATAAAAGCCAAAACCTAGGGTCGGATACCAAAAATACATGTCAAGCCCCGGCGTTGCCAAAATATAGAAAAATTTAAAATTTTCATCTTGGACCTTGAGGCACATGACTGGTGGAAGTACCGAATTGTCCAAGACCAAAATAATAATAACTAAATGCTATGACAAAAGGGTAAAAGCAACATCTACTACTGGAATATGTTACAATGAAAGGCTACAACGGTACTGGCTAATTAAATACATAAGAGTCTTATGGCTCTCAGTCTTACAAAAACTATTACAAAAATATGATAATTCTTCTGATTACAACAAAAATATTTACAAAGGGAAGCTACTGGTCTTCTTCCTAACTCGCATAACCAAAATCCTCTTTAGTATAATCTTCTTCCACGTTATATTCTTGAGTAGCTCCATAGCCTGTGTTCTTGTGACCTGGATAAGCTGGACATGGGAATGTCCAGCGACAAGAATGTCGTCAGCTTATGAAAGCTGAGTGAGAAAACTAAATCAAATGGAACGTATATAGTAAAGCACAACAAAGATACCCTTATTACTCTTTTTAACATGTCTTTTAAGATCTTTGCGCTCTCACCGTCGGGTTATAACTACCAATATACCCGACCACGTATTCGAAAAGAAAACGTAAAACTGAGAAAACTCATCTTGACATTCTTAACGCCACTATCATCTGTTGCCAACATGCGACTTCATTTACTAACCCAAAAACATTTCTTACTAACTAAACCATCTTTCATTTACCAAAACACCTTCCACCAACCGAAACATCTTTTAACAACCACCTCGTCATGAAGAACCGAAGTGTTAGGGAGTGAAAGAATATCCATTCCATCACAAAGAACCGAAAGGAGTCTTCACTCTAAGAAACACCACTTCGCCATCACGAAGAACCGAAGCATTTTCGGAGTGCAAGAACATCCATTCCATCACTAAGAACCGAAAGGAGTCTTCACTCTAAGAAACACCACTTCGCCATCACGAAGAACCGAAGCGTTTACGGAGTGCAAGAACATCCATTCCATCACTAAGAACCGAAAGGAGTCTTCACTCTAAGACACATCACTTCGCCATCACAAAGAATCGAAGTGTTTACGGAGTGCAAGAACATCCATTCCATCACTAAGAACCAAAAGGAGTCTTCACTCTAAGAAACACCACTTCACGATCACGAAGAACCGAAGCGTTTACGGAGTGCAAGGACATCCATTCCATCACTAAGAATCGAAAGGTGTCTTCACTCTACGAACCACCACTTCGCCATCACGTAGAACCGAAGCGTTAACCATACCCCTTTCGTTACAAAGACTCGAAACGATACACAATAGTCGTCACTTCACAACCCATCACACACATCCTTTACTCACTATCCTGGCCTCCACGGCTTGGTTTACCTATCAAACACTTATCATTGACATACACTGCTCCTAACCAAGCACAATCAATCCTTACATATCCTTGACCGCATTCGCGTCACTCATTCAGTGGTTTAATTTGTTAATGACATTCATTTACACATGCAAGGTTGCGTTCCTACGTCCGTTGTTCTGTTTTATGTCATAATAGACCCATGAAGTCAGATTTAACATCGTCGTTCAGTTTACGGCTTTAACAGTTCCTTAAGGAAACTTTTCCCAAAAAAACTTCCTAGAAATTAGTTTCTCCCATAAATCGGTTTCTGGTGCCAGATTCTTAAAACCTCTATTTTTATGCAATGTACAATCATTTAAGCTCAGGGTACGCAAATGATATAGTCCTATGAGTAGTATAACATATCTACAGTAGTGTTAAGATTTCAAAAAAATACATGCATGGGTTCATTATCATGTCTATAAACTAACAAAACTACACAGGCCCTTAACATACTCATCTACTTGATAGCACTACCATAGCACAAGATATTCATAATCACACAGGTATCAGAGAACAAGCATCATCAATAAACACATCATATAAGTAGTTGTACAATCTGCCAGGAATTAATTTTACTATGTCTACTGAATTGATATGATTTATTTGGACATGGTAAATTAATTTGTAGATCAAACTCAAAACTAGGAAATTGTAGTTAATTGGATTAGCTTTATGTACAAAAAAAATCTAGCTTCAATTACATTTCTGAGATGCTCAAAATATTTATTTTACTTAGACATTTCTATATTTTTAGACTACTCTGTCCAAGATTTATAGTATTGCGTTACATGTGCATTTCACCTATGAAGTAGTGATTTCTAAACTAAGCTATAGAAGAGTTATTTGTAGATAAATGAATTATCTTTCTCCACAAAAAAAACTAGCCTCATTCCCATTTTTGAACAGCTCAAAATCTTCATTTTTCTAAACAACATTCTGTTGGAAGTTTCTGCTTCTCAGATTGATAATACTACGTTGTACATACATTTCACCTATGAAGGACTGATATTTAGAATAAGCTATAGAAGAGTTATTTGTAGATAAATTAGTTAGAAATCTTCACAAAAAACCTAGTCTCATTCCCGTTTTTGAACTGCTCATAATGTTCGTTTTACTAAACAACATTCTGCTGGAAGTTTATGCTTCTCTGATTGATAATACTACGTTGTACATACATTTCACCTATGAAGGACCGATATTTAGACTAAGCTATAGAAGAGTTATTTGTAGATAAATAAGTTATATTTCTTTGCAAAAAAACCTAGCCTCATTTCCATTTTTGAACTGCTCAAAATGTTCATTTTACTATACAACATTCTGCTGAAAGTTTTTGTATCCCAGATTTGAAGATTTGACTTGCAGGTTGCATAGATCCTCAAAATACAACTTCAAACACTTGCTAAATATTACTACATAATATATAGGTTTGAAAGTGAGTTAGAATACTCACCAAAGTATGGCTTTTAAGCTTGATATTGGTTGAAGCTTCGTGAAGCTTGAATCTTCAAACTTCAAGGATGGACTTCCTCTTTCTTCTATTCTTCCATGGAGCTATAACTCCAACTCTCTCCCCCTCTCAATTATGTGCAGATTGTAGAGACAAAAGTGTCTCAATTGTGTGTATGTGAATGATATATAAGAGATTGGCATGGCTAGGTGTCAATTGCATGAGTTCATGCAAAGACACAAGTCCAATATATAGACAAATGTCATGGGAGGAGATGACAAGTGTAAGGAGTGGCACATGGGGCTTCCATGTGGCCGGCCATGTGGGTCCCACCTTGGATTCTATGCCACTTTCTCGATTTATGTGCAATCGGCTACTATTCCTATTGTCAGAGTCCAAGTACAAGACTAAGTTAAGTCTTTCTACGATCGAGTTGGTGCGGTGATTACAGTCTAATTAGTAATTACATTACACTGATACGGTCACACAAATGAAATAATATACCAGATATGGAAATTCATAATACTATTGAACGTAGAAATTACAGGTATTACAACTTGTGGCTTAGTGCCCATGTATCGTGTACATTCTCTATCCTTTCTCTTAGAATCTTTCTAGGTTTACAACTTTGTTTTCAATGACACAATTCCTTAGGGATAGTCTCCATTTTTATGCTTATTTGTTAGAGACATTTTATCTAGGATTATTGCATGATTGCATTACACGTTTTCATTTCTTTATGCTTTTGTGACTCCGCTTGAGTCAACCCAATGTAAATCTTCTTGTTCCCTTTTGTATATCATGACATGTTTCCTTTATTTGCATTGGTCCCGAGCGGGACTAGCTACTATAAGTATACCTCTCTGTTGTATTGCATGTGCATCTGACTTCTACTTGATTTAATCTCTTGACATGATTTTCCTTAAATGTTCCCTTTTGACATGTATGTATTATCTAGCTAGTATGAGGAAACAACATCAATTATGAATTAAGAACAAGGATATTTGACTCAAGGCCTACCATTCGGTAGGGCGAGGAGGGGGTACTTTAATCCTGCTTGGGCTCCTTCCCCTGTCGTACCAAGACCCCCGAACCTAGTTTCTGGTAATGAATGGCGAGAAAACTTATTCAATTTTGGGCGAGTCAAACTTGGGTTTCCTAATTCCTGATAAAAATTAGGTTGTGACTCTTTGTCTCTAGGACTGCGTGAGGAGGTTCTAGTCTTCCCTGAAGTGCGCTCCATGGGATCCGTCCCGGGACACTATCGAGGGAAGACGCCAGGACCTCGGATCCGGGTGGGTCCATAATCTGGCGACTCTAGTTGGGAGATTACTGTGATTTTTGAGAGGTATCCTTCATCTGGAGGCAGTCCTGATACACAATGCTGAGAAGAACCCTATATCTGGAGGCAACATGAATTTTGAAATTTCTCTGCTTGAATAATCGAGGGTCCATAAGAATTACCTCCAAAGGAAGGGTATATCTCAAGAATCCATGAATCAGAATAGGTATCCGCTAATCAGTTGTTTTGCCAAAAATTGGCACTTGTCAACCTTCAGAGATGGATCAAAATCTGTGAACACTTTTGAATTAGCATCTATTTTACCTTTATTCAGAAGGAATGTTGGATCAATTGAGCTAGCAGAAGCATCTACTAAAATGTCATCATAAGAAGATGCCCTTTACATCAAAAAGTCATCGTTTGGAGATGTCTCTACTTCAGAAAATCGTCGTAAGGAGATGCCCTTTACTTTTGCTATTGTATGGAGATACCTTCTACCTCAGAAAGTCGTCGTATGGAGATGCCTTTTACTTCAGAAAGCCTTTGTGTGGAGATGCCCTCTACCTCAAAAAGTCATTGTACGGAGATGCACTCTACCTCAGAAAGCCATTGTATGGAGATGCCCTCGGCCTCAGAAAGTCGTCGTATGGAGATGCCCTCTACCTCTGAAAGCCATTGTATGGAGATGCCCTCTACCTCAGAATGTCGTCGTTTGGAGATGCCCTATACCTCAGAAAGCCATTGTATGGAGATGCCTTCTACCTCAAAAAGCCATTGAATAGAGATGCCCTCTACCTCAGAAAGTCGTTGTATAGAGATGCTCTCTACCTCAAAAAGCCATTGTATGGAGATGCCTTCTACCTGAGAAATTCGTCATATGGAGATGCCCTCTACCTCAGAAAGCCATCGTATGGAGATGCCTTCTACCTCAGAAAGTTATCGTATAGAGATGCCCTCCTC
Source organism: Hydrangea macrophylla (assembly GCA_033977485.1). Taxonomy (NCBI): domain Eukaryota; kingdom Viridiplantae; phylum Streptophyta; class Magnoliopsida; order Cornales; family Hydrangeaceae; genus Hydrangea; species Hydrangea macrophylla. The sequence goes on from CM066984.1 coordinate 41,382,019, forward strand.
CTCAGAAAGCCATTGTATGGAGATGCCCTCTACCTCAGAAAGTCGTCGTATGGAGATGCCCTCTACCTCAGAAAGCCATTGTATGAAGATGCCCTCTACCTTAGAAAGTCGTCGTATGGAGATGCCCTTTACCTCAGAAAGCCATTGTATGGAGATGCCCTCTACCTTAGAAATTCGTCGCATGGAGATGCCCTCTACCTCAAAAAGCCATTGTATGGAGATGCCCTCTACCTCAAAAAGTCATCGTATGGAGATGCCCTCTACCTCAGAAAGCCATTGTATGAAGATGCCCTCTAACTCAAAAATTTGTCGTATGGAGATACACTTTACTTTTGATAGCCATCGTAAGGAGATGCCCTCCATAGCAAAAAGTTATCGTAAGGAGACACCCTAAACAAAGTCATCGTAAGGAGATGCCCTCTACGTCAGCAATTCGTCCCCAGAATAGTCGCCAAATTGTGGACTCGCCCGGGATCCGAGGTCCTGGTGTCTTCCCTCGATAGTGTGTCGGGACGGATCCTAAGGAGCACACTTCATGGAAAACTAGAACCTCCTCACGTGGTCCTAGAGACAAAGAGTTGCCACCTAATTTTTATCGGGAATTAGGAAACCTAAGTTTGACTTGCCCAAAATTGAATAAGGTTACTCGCCCTTCCTTACCAGAAACTAGGTTCGGGGGTCTTGGTATGAGAGGGGAAGGAGCCCAAGCAGGACTAAAGCACTCCCTCCTCGCCCTACCGAATGTTAGTCCTTGATTCAAATATCCTTGTTCTTAATTCATAATTGATGTTGTTTCCTCAAACATACTAGATAATATATACATGTCAAAAGGGAACATCTAAGGAAAATCATGTCAAGAGATTAAATCAAGTAGAAGTCGGATGCACATTCAATACAAGAGAGAGGTATACTTACAGTGGATAGTCCCGTCTAGGACCGATGCAAATAAAGGAAACATGCCATGATATGCAAAAGGGAATAAGAAGACTTACATTAGGTTGATTCAAGCGGAGTTGCAAAAGTAAAAAGAAGTAGAAACGTGTAATGCAATTATGTAACAATCCTAAATAAGATGTCTCTAACAAATAAGCATATAAACGGAGACTATCCTAAAGGAATTGTGTCGTTGAAAACAGAGTTGTAAACCTAGAAAAATTCTAAGAGAAAGGATAGAGAAGGTACATGATACATGGGCACTAAGCCGCATGTAGATGAGGCGAGATCACAAATCGAAGTCCGGATCCACATCATTCAATTCTCTACACTAAAACACCAAAGACTACCCAAGCATTGCAAAAACACAAGCAAACATATGACATGCATGAAAAGCAAGTACAAAATGTCATCAATTAAATTTCCAGATTCAGCAACCTCTAATGAATCCTATCAAAAGTGGTCTTAAACATGACCTGGGTTAAAATCCTTTTACAAAAAATTAGATACATGTCTTAGGGAACTTCTCCAAAAAGTAGAATCTCTTTACAATTTTTGAAGTGAGAGAAATAAGAGTTTTGGGAACAGTGGATCAGGACTGTCCACTGTTCTTGTAAAAATCATAATTAATTCTACAAAAATCATGTGAAGCTCTATTTGGTTTCAAAAGAAATCTATTTTATTGTATTTTGGGACAAAAATAATTCTATGGACATGTCATGACCTTATGGTTTCTAAAAAAGTATTTTAAACAGACTCTGTTGTTTTGGAAGTTTGGTATCATTTGACAAAAGAATGCAAAACCATAATAGAAGCATAATAGAAGTTCATGAATCATATTAATCAAGTAGATATAAGCTCTTGATCTCTCATCCAATTATCCTAAATGATTTCTAAACCAAGTTTTATTCATCAATTCTTATTGAGTGATCAAGGTATGACCATTTTCTCTATATAATCGTAATTGTAATTAAACTTTAGAAAATTCTAGAATAGTAATATCAACTTCAAACACTTAGAAAACGATCTTAACTCGATCGTATGCTCACAATTTTAGATCGGCATATAGATACATGAGTTAGGAATCATCACCAAAAAGCAGAACATCAATAGCTATTATAGATTTTCTGAAATTCAAGCACAAAGAGATTATGTTCAAATCTGTCAACCGATTTCTCAACAATTTCTAAAAATAGCATATGGATCCTATGCTCTCAAAACGGTCCAGATGAAAGCGAATTCATCAAAGTTTACCTAGAAAATTTGAAATCTATCAAACTATGGTTTTGATGGACCAAATCTTATAGGCAAAACCAATCTGTTTTGTTGAATTTTTATCTAGTTCATTTTAAAGTGTGAGGAAAACTTCATAGGTGTTGATTGAAGCTTATTAGAGAGATCAAATTCATAGATCTACTTGACTATCATGATTTCCAATCAATTTAGCCCTCAAGTTCTATGAAGAACTTTGGATCATGGATCAAAGGGACTTACACATATCGTATTGGAGATGAAATTCAATAGGAATTCTAGGTAATAGAAATGATCAAGAGATAGGTATGAACATAGGAATCATCCCTCTCATAGATCATACTTCCAAACCATCATAGAATTCAAAATAGATACATATATATAATCATATATGCATGGATCTAAAACTAGAATAGAACGAGGAAATCAAAATTGAAAATCAAATTGAAAATCAATCTCTAATTATGATCTATCAACAAAATCAAGGTGATTTGGATCTAGCTATGTGAGTGTGTGAAGAAGAAGAGATGAAGAAGATGAGTGTTCTAATAAATGAAATGAAACTAAGATAGATCCAAGTCTTATAGATCTATATATATAAAATAGGAATTAGAGATAAATTATTGTGTTTACCTCTTGGAGGATTCTCAATTTCGTAATCAAAGTTGATTTAAAGATCTTCTTATTCAAGTGTTCTTCATGTGCACTCATCCATGGAAGTTAAGGGAGGCAATTGATGTTCAAAATGTGATCTAATTAGCCTAAGTTTATCAAAATTTAATTCATAGTTCTCTCTCTAGAATTCTCCTAAATTGAAGGTATATCCAAAGTATACTTGTATCTCTCTTGTATATTCAAAGCTTTTCTTAAGATATTCCAAGTGTACTCTCAAGATACTTTAAGCATCACTTAAGATGATTCCTCCTCTTTTCCCTTCTTTTTTTTAAGATGATCTCATCTATATATAGAGTTTTGAAGACTTAGCTCTTAAGTTACAGGGTTAAAACAAGATTTTTAGTGCTTAAAAGAGGGTTAAAATGGCCATTTTGGCGTCTAAATGCAATTTCCAGGCAATTTCCTCACAGTGGGAGCCTTCTAGAAGGGTCTGGAACCAGAAAAACCCGATAAAGAACACAATATATAGGTGGGGGTTAAGGGGGGGACTGCCACCCCACATGTGGGACCCACCACTTGTGTTTTCTCTTCCTCTGGTTGCCCTCAAGCCCTGTTTCAAAAATTACGTGCACTGCTTTTTCAGATTTTTGTAAAAATGCTTTTTAGTGTCTAAAATCAACCGTTACATACCGTTGGAAAGCTGTTAGGATAAATTTTAGTATAAAAATATTCCCAGAGGTTTTGAAATAGAAATTGAAGTCCAATTGAAGCTCGGAAGTCCTCCAGAACTTTCGTCGTCTTTTGAAATCAAACGACGTCTTTTTCAAAATTGCTTTCAATTGTACGTTGATTTTGAACTTTTCTTTAAAATAAAATCTCTAGATACCTAGAATACTGCGTTTAGAACACTTAATGTTCATATAACCCTGGGAGAATATGAATTCTGAGAGACGATTTTGACAAAAGCGGGATTTATCCTTGGAAAAGGGCTTTTCTGAGCTTGAAGTCACTTTCCAAAGTTCGAACTTTCGATTGTGTGGAATCCAGCACCTTCCACGGGGTAGTTTTCATCATCGAATCCTCTAAGACATTGTCCACCCTAAATCCTATTAGTGTGGTCAAAATTGGGTGTCTACAGTTTGCCCCTCTTTGACAGAGCTTGTTGTGAACAACGTGAACTGCAAGTGAGTGCCAAAGCTTTGAAGGCACCCAATAACCATACTGAGAGGTTTTAGGAAAAAAATCCGCAAAAATCAAGAAATTCAAAATCAGAGAAAATCAAGAAATTACGAAATGCAATAATACAATGCAATGCTGGCTAGAGGCTACTAAATCTAAGCCGCTGCTGGTAGTGCTCCGCTGGAGCTGCCTACGTATCCTTTCCAGGAATCAGACCAGTGCATAGTTTAAGAGCACGAGGAGACAAAGAAAACATACAAACAATAATACGGATGAAATGCTCCTATCCTAGGATGCTGATGCAAATGCTAGAGGAATCATCCTCAAGGGTTCTAGATGCAAAATCTAATGCAAGGGATGCGATGGCTTTCTCTCACATATGGAAACTTTTGACACAATCTCTCCTATTTGATTTAGGTTTCTTAATGAAGAGGGTTCTAGACAAGTCTTATTCTCAACAGGTCTGAACTTAATTCTAGACATGATATGATCTTAAACTCGACCTATTCTTATATTTGGGCATGGTCATAAACTCGACCTATCTTAAACTCGATTCTGTCTTAAACTTGACCTAATCTTAAACATGATTTAAAACTTGACCTGATCTTAAACTTGATCTAAAAAATGACATGTTCTTATACTCGATCTAAAACATGATCTTAAACTCGATCTAATCTTAAACTTGACATGATCTTAAACTTGATCTAAAACATGATCTTAAACTCGATTTAATCTTAAACTCGATTCTGTCTTAAACTTGACCTGATCTTAAACTTGATCTAAAACTTGACATGATCTTAAATGTGATCTAAAACTCGACATGATCTTTAACTCGATCTAATCTTAAACTCGATTCTGTTTTAAACTCGACCTGATCTTAAACTCGATCTAAAACTTGACATGATCTTAAACTTGACATGAACTTAAACTCAATCTAAAACATGACATGATCTTAAACTCGATCTAAAACATGAACTTAAGCTCGATCTGATCTTAAACTTGATCTAAAACATGATCTTAAACTCGATCTAATCTTAAACTTAATTCTGTCTTAAACTTGACCTGATCTTCAACTTGACCTAATCTTAAACTCGATTGTGTCTAAAACTTGACCTGATCTCAAACTCGATCTAATCTTAAATTGATTCTGTCTTAAACTTGACCAGATCTTAAACTCGATACCTGAGAGTTCTAACCACTTTGACAATTGATGAAAGTACTCTATTGGAGAGATTACTGATGTAGAGTCCTTCTGCTGGGGATGATTGCTAAAATCAGGGAGATGTGAAAAGCTTCTATTCTGGAGGCTCTGTTGATATGAAGTTGACGATGGTGCTTCGACCAGCTCATTTACGTTGGGTTTATTCTGACCTTTTCTGAATATCTTAACCCCAGCTTGATAATCATGCCTTCTGATTCATCTTCTGTAAATCCTTTCTGGATGTAATTCTCAAGCGACAGCAGACCCAAATGTCCATTTTCTAAGACAACACATAATCAGCCCAAAACAACGGGAGTTCGCTACAAATCATCATTTCTCAGCTTTTTCAAGTTGTGGTGCCCTCGATTCTTAGTGTTTGGGGACTTTTCTTCAACTCTGAACGGCTTCTACCAAAATTCAAATTCCCATGGTTCCTTTAGACCAATTCTAACAAGTTTTGAGCTCTCTTAAGGCTTATACATCAAGATTGGACCAATCCAGGGTCAAAATAAAGTTCCTGATATCATAATTCTGATTCATGATTGATAGGTACTCAAAAGACCTAATGATTTTGACTAGCTTCATAAATCTTTAACCAATTCTAGCGGATATTCATGCATGGCACTCTGATCTGTTTCAACAATGGCTCAGTTCAACATCCAAGGCCGGTCTTCTGATTAGTACTTTTCCATTAACCACTCGATGCTTCTTCTTGACTAGGATTAATTGATGCAATAATGGTGTTCAGAACTTCTACTTGTGTCCACCTTTGGATGCTTTTAATATTTCACATTTTTAGATCACTTCGGACCCACACACTCAAGATCACGATAGACTAGACAACGATAGACTAGACCACGATAGAGATTGATAAATATTGACATAGGAAGCTGACATTCTTGACACTGAAATAAAAGTATGGAGGATAAAACTCGATCTTAATGTGCGTTTGTCATTTTTGACGTATCTCTTTGCTTTCATGTGCACTTCTCATCTTATTGTGATAATACTTAGTTGATAAAGTAATGCCTTGAAAATACTCTATATGGATCTCAATCAATCCTCTGCTTTTTTTTTTTGAAATGTGCTTTGAATTAGTGCCATATGGATTAACATGATTCATGAACTTCTATGATGATTCTATTATGGTTTGGTATTCTTTTGTCAAATGATACCAAACTTCCAGAATAACAGAGTCTGTTTAAAACACTTTTTCAGAAACCTTAAGATCGTGACATGTCTATGGGATTATTATTTTCATAAACTATAATGAAATAGCTTTCTTTTGACACTAAATAGAGCTTCACATGATTTTTGTAGAATTAATTATGATTTTTACAAGAACAGTGGACAGTCTTGATCCACTGTTCCCAAAACTCTTATTTCTCTCACTTCAAAAATGTTAAAGAGGTTCTTCTTTTTGGAAAAGTTCCTTAAGACATGTATCTAACTTTCTGTAAAAGGGTTTTAACCCAGCTCATGTTTAAGATCACCTTTGATAGGATTCATGTATCTGAAAATTTGATTGATGACATTTTCCGCTTGCTTTTCATGCATGTCATATGTTTGCTTGTGTTTTTGCAATGCTTGGGTATTCTTTGGTTATTTAGTGCAGAGAATTGAATGCTGTGGATCCGGACTTCGATTTGTGATCTTGCCTCGTCTACATGTGGCTTAGTGACCATGTATCGTGTACCTTCTCTATCCTTTCTCTTAGAATTTTTCTAGGTTTACAATTTTGTTTTCAACGACACAATTCCTTTAGGATAGTCTCCATTTATATGCTTATTTGTTAGAGACATCTTATCTATGATTGTTGTATGGTTACATTACACGTTTCTACTTGTTTTTGCTTTTGCGACTCCACTTGAGTCAACCCAATGTAAGTCTTTTCCCTTTTGCACATCATGACATGTTTCCTTTATTTGCATCGGTCCTGGGCGGGACTAGCCACTGTAAGTATACCTCTCTCTTGTATTGCATGTGCATCCGACTTCTACTTAATTTAGCCTCTTGGCATGATTTTCCTTAGATTTTCCCTTTTGACATGTATATATTATCTAGTATGTTTGAGGAAACAACATCAATTATGAATTAAGAACAAGGATATTTGAATCAAGGCCTACCATTTGATAGGGCGAGAAGGGGGTGCTTTAGTCCTGCTTGGGCTCCTTCCCCTCTCGAACCAAGACCCTTGAACCTAGTTTCCTTCAGTTACTGTGGACTGCATTATAGTAGCTGTTGGTGTCACTGGTTTGTTTTTTTTTTCTGCATCTTTAATCGGCAAGATTCTTACCTCCCAGCTTTTTGATGTGATGGTTGAGATGCCTAGTTGGTCTCACGATTGTCTTCTATAACTTGTAGGGGTCGTAGTGTCCTCTTAAGTGTGTTGTTGTGATTGAGTTCCTTTATATGTTGACATGAAATCATTGTGGAGTTTTGGCATCGTAGGCGATGACACAAATAGTTAAGCAATTTCCCCGTGCATTAATTAATATATAGCATATAAGGTGTTACTGGTAGTTGGAGCAGGATTGAATTCACTTATAAGGGGTTGAATTCATAACAAAATGAATACTCATGGTGTACTGAGTTAGAAATGAAGAGGTTCGTGATTACTCACTTGAAGGATCACAATGTATAGAATGAGTATCTGAGAATGATCATCAGATGATTACTATATGATAATCATAGTAATGCAATGACTAAAGGCGTAAGACCTTCAAGGTAGGACATAAGAATTCTTGTCTCATGAGCCAATAATTTAGGTGAAGTTTTAATGATAAAAGTTAAGAAGAATTCGTGAAATGAAAGGAAATGAAGACTAGTTTACAAAGGGGTGCAATATGCTTGAGTTCCTTAGTTGAACAAATATATAGAGCTCCTTTGCAATAATGTCAAGGGATACGCACTTGTAAGAGTTGGTCAAACGGTTGACTGTCTAAACGATTCATAAAGATTAATTTAACAGATCATAAGTCTAAATTACTTACAGTGAGTGGTTTATAAATGAATTGTTGGAATCGATTTACATGAGGATAAGTCCAAAGAGGTGACTTATAGCATTAGAAAGCAAATGAATTCACAATTGGATTTATCACTAATCAGAACGATCCAAAATCTTGTTAAGTGAAATTAGAGGGGACAATGAATAACTGTCTAGTAGTGGAACAATAAAGGACGTCCCAAGGTTCAACATAAGAATAATTGATCTAATGCAACCAATGATAGAAAACAATGGGTTTACTCAAAAGGAGTTAAATCATAGAGATGGATATAATTACTCAGTCTTATATGGTTTTAATTTATAACGTGCACATGATGTTGTAAACCCGAAACATGTCTTCTCTTGGTAGGCCCTGTGCGATCTGATCATTGGCTTAAAGGTGGAATGTTGTACTCATCTTTAGTAATGTTCCCAGTGCGAGTCGTTCGTTGTGATTGAACGTGGTCGATGTCAGCAGTCTATGAGGTCATTCGGTTTGTCGAAGGTACGTTCCCCTCTCGCATCTTTTCCATCTACTCGGGTATTTAATTAAGTCAATATCTCATGTGCTCCTTATTGTAGAAAAGCATTGTCATTGTGTGCCCTCAGCATCCAATAGTCCTTGAGAAGATGACCCTTCTTGCTGCCGTACTAGCAATTGAAATCTGGTCGGTGGTAGATCTTGGGAGTTTCACGATCTTTGTGCATGTGTCCTGGCAGATTGCAAGTGTAGCAGATGTTGCAAAGATTCACGCATTCTTATGTATGAGTTGGTGTCCATAAGGTTATCCCACCTTATCCTATTTCATACATCGCATTCTATCTAAGCAATATAGAGCAATCCAAGCGTATAAGGTGTCTATCTATCCACAAGGCCTATTTGTATTTCTATATACGACTAGGGAATTTTTATTTCTAAGTTTCATGCTATGACGTTATCTAACTTACAAGTGGAACCACTCAACTAACATGTAATTTAAGGTGATGAAGTATCTTATCCTTAGTCTTTCTAGACTCTAGGCTAAGGTGACTGTCCCGAGATTCGTCTTAGGAAATTCGTCAAAGCCTAAACATCTTGTCGATATAACAAGTAGTTCTAACAAAATATCTAAGGAAGCCATCCACATTAACTAAGCGTCTATCATCTAACGGCTAGCCTTATATCCTTCAAAGACGTATGGTATTATGTATGGCTCCATAACTTACCTGCTTAACAAAACTAACTATGACCAGTATTGGTCTAAGAAATCTTACGGTTTATAGCTTAAGTGTGTTGGACAGACGGTAAAAGCCTAAACCTAGGCTCTGATACCAAAAATACCTGTCACGCCCCGGCGTTGCCAAAATATGGAAAAATTTAAAATTTTCATCTTGGACCTTGAGGCACGTGACTGGTGGAAGTACCGAATTGTCCAAGACCAAAATAATAATAACTAAATACTATGACAAAAGGGTAAAAGCAACATCTACTACTGGAATATGTTACAATGAAAGGCTACAATGGTACTGGCTAATTAAATACATAAGAGTCTTATGGCTCTCGGTCTTACAAAAACTATTACAAAAATATGATAATTCTTCTGATTACAACAAAAATATTTACAAAGGGAAGCTACTGGTCTTCTTCTTAACTCGCATAACCAAAATCCTCTTCAGTATAATCTTCTTCCACGTTATATTCTTGAGTAGCTCCATAGCCTGTGTTCTTGTGACCTGGATAAGCTGGACATGGGAATGTCCAGCGACATGAATGTCGTCAACATATGAAAGCTAAGTGAGAAAACTAAATCAAATGGAACGTATATAGTAAAGCACAACAAAGATACCCTTATTACTTTTTTTAACGTCTTTTAAGATCTTTGCGTTCTCACCGTCGGGTTATAACTATCAATATACTCGACCACGTATTCGAAAGGAAAACGTCAAACTGAGAAAACTCATCTCGATATTCTTAATGCCACTATCATCTGTTGCGAACATACGACTTCATTTACTAACCCAAAAACATCTCTTACTAACTAAACCATCTTTTATTTACCAAAACACCTTCCACCAACCGAAACATCTTTTAATAACTACCTCGTCATGAAGAACCGAAGTGTTAGCGAGTGAAAGAATATCCATTCCATCACAAAGAACCGAAAGGAGTCTTCACTCTAAGAAACACCACTTCGCCATCACGAAGAACCGAAGCATTTGCGGAGTGCAAGAACATCCATTCCATCACTAAGAACCGAAAGGAGACTTCACTCTAAGAAACACCACTTCGCCATCACGAAGAACCGAAGCGTTTACAGAGTGCAAGAACATCCATTCCATCACTAAGAAGCGAAAGGAGTCTTTACTCTAAGAAATACCACTTCGCTATCACGAAGATCCGAAGTGTTTACGGAGTGCAAGAACATCCATTCCATCACTAAGAACCGAAAGGAGTCTTCACTCTAAGAAACACCACTTCACCATCACGAAGAACCGAAGCGTTTACGGAGTGCAAGGACATCCATTCCATCACTAAGAACCGAAAGGAGTCTTCACTCTACGAAATACCACTTCGCCATCACGTAGAACCGAAGCGTTAGCCATACCCCTTTCGTTACGAAGACCCGAAAGGATACACAATAGTCATCACTTCATAACCCATCACACACATCCTTTACTCACTATCCTGGCCTCCACGGCTTGGTTTACCTATCAAACACTTATCCTTGACATACACTGCTCCTAACCAAGCACAATCAATCCTTACATATCCTTGACCGCATTCGCGTCACTCATTCAGTGGTTTAATTTGTTAATAACATTCATTTACACATACAAGGTTGCGTTCCTACGTCCTTTGTTCTGTTTTATGTCATAATAGACCCATGAAGTCAGATTTAACGTCGTCGTTCAGCTTATGGCTTTAATAGTTCCTTAAGGAAATTTTTCCCAAAAAAACTTCCCAGAAACTGGTTTCTCCCATAAATCGGTTTCTGGTGCCAGATTCTTAAATCCTCTATTTTTATGCAATATACAATCATTTAAGCTCAGGGTACGCAAATTATATATTCCTATGAGTAGCATAACATGTCTACAGTAGTGTAGATACTCCATATATATCCAAGCATGGGTCTATGTACACCTAATTCAAGCTTATGTTAAGATTTCAAAAAAATATATTCATGGGTTCATTATCATGTCTATAAAACTAACAAAACTACACAGGCCCTTAACATACTCATCTACTTGATAGCACTACCATAGCACAAGATATTCATAATCACACAGGTATCGGAGAACAAGCATCATCAATAAACACATCATATAAGTAGTTGTACAATCTGCCAGGAATTAATTTTACTATGTCGACTGAATTGATATGATTTATTTGGACATGATAAATTGATTTGTAGATCAAACTCAAAACTAGAAAATTGTAGTTAATTGGATTAGCTTCAATTACATTTCTGAGATGCTCAAAATATTTATTTTACTTAGACATTTCTATATTTTCAGACTACTCTATCCTAGATTTATAGTACTACGTTAGATGTGCATTTCACATATGAGGTAGTGATTTATAAACTAAGCAATAGAAGAGTTATTTGTAGATAAATGAGTTATCTTTCTCAAAAAAAAACACCTAGCCTCATTCCCATTTTTGAACGGCTCAAAATGTTCATTTTTCTAAACAACATTCTGCTGGAGGTTTCTGCTTCTCAGATTGATAATACTACGTTGTACATACATTTCACCTATGAAGGACTGATATTTAGACTAAGCTATAGAAGAGTTATTTGTAGATAAATTAGTTAGAATTCTTCACAAAAAAACCTAGCCTCATTCCCATTTCTGAACTGCTCATAATGTTCGTTTTACTAAACAACATTCTGCTGGAAGTTTATGCTTCTTAGATTGATAATACTATGTTGTACATACATTTCACCTATGAAGGACTGATATTTAGACTAATCTATAGAAGAGTTATTTGTAGATAAATAAGTTATATTTCTTTACAAAAAAACCTAGCCTCATTCCCATTTTTGAATTGCTAAAAATGTTCATTTTACTATACAACATTCTGTTGGAAGTTTCTGTATCCCAGATTTGAAGATTTGACTTCCATGTTCCATAGATCCTCAAAATACAACTTCAAACACTTGATAAATATTACTACATACTATATAGGTTCTAAAGTGAGTTAGAATACTCACCAAAGCTTGGCATTTAAGCTTGATATTGGTTGAAGCTTCGTGAAGCTTGAATCTTCAAACTTCAAGGATGGATTTCCTCTTTCTTCTATTCTTCCATGGAGCTATAACTCCAACTCTCTCTCCCTCTCAATTAAGTGCAGATTGTAGGAACAAAAGTGTCTCAATTGTGTGTATGTGAATGATATATAGGAGATTGGCATGGCTAGGTGTCAATTGCATGAGTTCATGCAAAGACACATGTCCAATATATGGACAAATGTCATGGGAGGAGATGACAAGTGTAAGGAGTGGCAAATGGGGCTGCCATGTGGCCGGCCATGTGGGTCCCACCTTGGATTCTGTGCCACTTTCTCAATTTATGTGCAATCGGGTATTATTCCTATTGTCCGGGTCCAAGTACAGGACTAAGTTAAGTCTTTCTACGGTCGAATCGGTGCGGTGATTACAGTCTAATTAGTAATTACATTACACTGATACGGTCACACAAATGAAATAATATACCAGATATGGAAATTCATAATACTATTGAACGTAGAAATTACAGGTATTACAACTTGTGGCTTAGTGCCTATGTATCGTGTACATTCTCTATCCTTTCTCTTAGAATTTTTCTAGGTTTACAACTTTGTTTTCAACGACATTATTCCTTAAGGATAGTCTCCATTTATATGTTTATTTGTTAGAGACATCTTATCTAGTATTATTGCATGATTGCATTACATATTTTCATTTCTTTATGCTTTTGCGACTCCGCTTGAGTCAACCCAATGTAAATCTTCTTGTTCCCTTTTGCATATCATGACATGTTTCCTTTATTTGCATCGGTCCCGAGCGGGACTAGCTACTCTAAGTATACCTCTCTGTTGTATTGCATGTGCATCCGACTTCTACTTGATTTAATCTCTTGACATGATTTTCCTTAAATGTTCCCTTTTGACATGTATGTATTATCTAGCTAGTATGAGGAAACAACATCAATTATGAATTAAGAACAAGGATATTTGACTCAAGGCCTACCATTCGGTAGGGCGAGGAGGGGGTGCTTTAATCCTGCTTAGGCTCCTTCCCCTCTCGTACTAAGACCCTCGAACCTAGTTCCTGGTAATGAAGGGCGAGAAACCTTATTCAATTTTGGGCAAGTCAAACATGGGTTTCCTAATTCCTGATAAAAATTAGGTGGTGACTCTTTGTCTCTAGGACCGCGTGAGGAGGTTCTAGTCTTCCCTGAAGTGTGCTCCTTGGGATCCGTCCTGGGACACTATCGAGGGAAGACGCCAGGACCTCGGATATGGGCGGGTCCATAATCTGGCGACTCTACTTGGGAGATTCTTGTGATTTTTGAGAGGTATCCTTCATCTGGAGGCAGTCCTGATACACAATGCCGAGAAGAACCCTATATCTGGAGGCAACATGAATTCTGAAAGTTCTTTGCTTGAATAATCGAGGGTCCATAAGAATTACCTCCAAAGGAAGGTTATATCTCAAGAATCCATGAATCAGAATAGGTATCCGCTAATCAGTTGTTTTGCCAAAAATTGGCACTTGTCAACCTTCAGAGATGAATCAAAAGCTGTGAACACTTTTGAATTAGCATCTGTTTTACCTTTATTCAGAAGGAATGTTGTATCAATTGAGCTAGCACAAGCATCTACTAAAATTTCATCGTAAGAAGATGCCCTTTACATCAAAAAGTCATCGTATGGAGATGTCTCTACTTCAGAAAGTCGTCGTAAGGAGATGCCCTTTACTTTTGCTGTCGTATGGAGATACCTTCTACCTTAGAAAGTCATCGTATGGAGATGCCTTTTACTTCAGAAAGCCTTTGTGTGGAGATGCCCTCTACCTCAAAAAGTCATTGTACGGAGATGCACACTACCTCAGAAAGCCATTGTATGGAGATGCCCTCTACCTCAGAAAGTCGTCGTATGGAGATGCCCTCTACCTCAGAAAGCCATTGTATAGAGATGCCCTCTACCTCAGAAAGTCGTCGTTTGGAGATGCCCTATACCTCAGAAAGCCATTGTATGGAGATGCCCTCTGACACGAGAATTTTTCTGTGCGCTCTTGTGCAATACCCAAGTGTAGGAAGACGTGCAAGTAATATCTGGTAAGACCAGGTCGATCCCACAGGGAAGGTGTTGACCTATTGATTTAGACTAACCTCTAAAGAAAATAAAATAAAATGAAAAAGATTGAACGATAGTGCGGAACACAAAGTTCCACAGCTAAAATTACTAAAGAAAATGACTAACGATCTAACTAGCTAATTAAACAATACTTGAAATTAGGATGTTTAACTTTAAAAGAAAGTGTTGGGATTACACGAATCCGCAGTAATCTAGCCATCTACCATGCATTTACCTTGAAGCACAAAGGAGTATGTTACCCACAGTTTTCCGTATTCCTCTAAAGAGAGAGAATCCATGGCCCTTTCATGACCGGGACCATATCATCACAGTTAAATTAAGATACATGAAAGCGGTTTAATCCAATAGTTAAGACTCGCATCCTCAATGGTGTTAGCATTGAAGATGGTTTGCAAAATGTATTGAAAGAAAATGCCTTAGGGCCTTAGTTTTAAAACTGTTTTGACAAACTGAGCATTTATTTGGGACAGAATGATAACAAATCCTAAAACAAAAGGTCCTGGAATACTGCAGGGAACATCCTCAAGAATCCGAGAGTTCGATCGATCGACGCGCTTTCGATCGATCGAAGACCTTCATCCCTCAATCGATCGAACTGACTTCGATCGATTGACTGTCTCTGGTTCGATCGATCGAACTAACTTCGATCGATCGAACACAACGATTATTCTGCTGCATGGAAGAGGCTGGAGATCACTGTTTCATCGTGTTCTCCCAACCTGGGACTACTCAGACATAGTCTGGAGTGTCAAAGATTGATTTTTAACGTAAAAGAACATTAACACCTTGTTTGGTTATGCGTTTTTCATGAAAAATCCGAAAACTATGGTTTTATGAATATTTAGCATGTAACACTATAAGACAAGCAAGTAAACTACGACTACCAAGTGCAAGATATGAATAAACACTAAATATAAACCTGGAATGAAGAATACTCGTATTAAGCTTAAGCAATCTGGTTCACAAATGAAACTTCAATGAATAACCTACAAAACCAAACACAAGCCTCTATCTCTCTCTCTAAAAACTGTAAAAATGTAAAGTGGGCGTCCCCCTGGACGTGTAAAATACTCCTATATATAAGAAAACCTAAGAAACTAGGGTTAAAACCCGCATCTGCTGCGCACGCAAATGTTACTGGAAATACCCCGTTCGATCGATCGAACTGCTCTCGATCGATCGAACCCTTAAGCCTCAAGCGCTTCCACTCTCTTTGAGCGATCGAACTCTCGATCGATCGAACCTTCTTAGATCGATCGAACTCCACATTTCAGCTTTGGCTTCTTTTGTTTTCATTCCAGCATTCCATTTATTCTGATGTTCATCTGTTTAGTCCACACAGCAGTAATATGCACAAACAACAGCTAAAACAATACAACTTATCATAGATTAATCATAGTGTATAGAAATTAGCCTTGCAACGCAAATCGCAGATAAAATGGGAAGTTGTGATAAAAACTAATACAATTCTTTCCTTTAGCGCGGTTGTATTTTACAAATACCCCCGCTTTGCACAACCCCCAACTAGCTTATTGCTAGTCCCTAGCGATAAAGCGAAAATAAAATAAAATAAAATAAGAACTCCTAAACTACTACTACCATGACTAAGAAACAAAGAAAAACTAAAAACAACCTAAACTAAGATAGAAAGAAAGATCATAACTCACTTTCGCAGGAATCGCAGTTGCATTTAGCAAATGCAACAAGCCGTTAAACCCCTAGGTTCCCCCTAGTGGACGAGTGTTGTCTCGTGAGGGTTTGCAGTGAATATACCCACAAAATTCTCCAATTTTAAGCTCAAAAAGATTTAGAATAACTTGTAGAATCCCCATTCCATTCAATTGTTAACTAAACTCCACAATAATATAATATCCTCTATCAACCCATGAAAGAGACCCACATGCTCCCCCATATCACCAAGTAAAATATAACACATGTATTACCATCATGCACCCGTGTGTGTGTGAAATTAACAACCATGCGTCCAACCTTATTAAGAGTTATATAGACTATTGTACTTTGGAAAACTTGCAGTTTTAGCTCAATTCTCACATTGGTCACACTCAAAAAGAACGTCTCTCAGAAACTTGCTTTACAATGATCACACATCGTATGAAAGCTTTGATAAGGATGATATTATAAGTGCTAATGCTTTCATACTCGACTCTATGAAAAACGGACATTTAAGAGTGTATAGTCTCAGGAATGGAACACTACTTACCAGAGGAGCGAAATACCGTGGATAACTCAACTCACACTTCCATGTTCAAATCAATTGTTGAGAATCTTCAAGACTTTGACTTGCGGCTTTTATTTAGTAGGTAGGAGGGTTGTAGAGAAGAGTGTGCTTTTTTAGTATGTGATGGAATTTCAACTTCTCTTTTTATTCTTAATTCTTTTCTCCACCCAATCTCCCATTCATTTCATATACTTTTTTTTTTTTTTAACACTAAATATATCCCACAACTACTTTCTTCCATTTCACATACTTTGATGACTCATTCCCAACAAATATTTTAAACGGCTCGATGAGGTCAAGGTATAGATCAAGGGTATGAATTCTTATGATTATATTGGAACTATTTAATTAAGGTGTGGGATCAGGGATGAAATAATTCAATGAATGTAGGTAATAGTTATATCAGGTAAAAGAATGGGTAAACGATGGCTTGAATCATTTTCTCAACTTTCAATTTTTAGCACTTAAGTGTTCATTGAGTTTTAATTGGTAAATCCTGAACGTTCTCCTCTAACAAGCAGTCAAAACTTTAAAGAAAACTGAGACTTAACAACGAATTCACGAAGTATATGCAAGAAAAGACCATTCGACAATGTATGAGAATCCCCTCAGAAATGACGACTGGATCAATAGCTCACAAAGGGTTATTAGCCTCCACTACTTGTTCTTTTCGCACAATATTCATATTAACTCAATTTTTAAGTTTTCTACATGGCTGCCTGATGTTGTCAAAATCAAGATATAAAAGTATTCTTTACTTTTCAAAGGATTTGCAGTGTGGAAGTAAAGGTCGAACCCACAGAGATTGATTACTACAGCGATTTAATTTTAAAACCTAAGTCTAGTTAATTAGGGGAAACGGATTTGATTTTGAATTGAATTAAACTAAATAAAAATAAATCTAACTTATGAAAGCAATTAAAAGTGTTTTTAAGTAATATTTAAAGGAAACCTAGGATTGCAAATCCACCACTAGCTTCATAATAGGAATATCTATGAATTACTTTAGCTTATTACGTTGGATGAATATGGGGAATTGTAGCTACAAGCCCAATTCCTCCGACAAGAAGATAATCATGGTTCAAGCACCAACATAATCCATCTGCGGATAGCACGAATTATCTCACACTAAACTAGGGTTGTGATCTAATCCGTCTAACCTAGGCATGGACTATTCGGATACTTGATAGCACGAATCACTAAAGCACCATCACATGTAAACAATCTAAACAAGCACAGCAAGAATAGATCGTTGAGCACATCACAGTCAAAATAGATCTAAGACAAGAATAAATTCCGAAAGCAATGATTTAATCAATGTAAGTACGATTTATTTATAAAAATCCTCTAAACATGTGACTGTCATCCATACACAATAAAACTAAAATAAAAGCATAAATAAAACCCTATTACTCATCTAGGGCTTCATTGAAACCCTAGATCAATGATCTAAGCTGCCATAGAAGTAGAAATCGGCAAGTAGTTGATGGAGGAAGCCATGGAAATCCTTGGTCTTCTTCTTCTTCTCCTTGCTTCTCCCTCTTCAAGGACTGAAAGTATGGTTGTATAATATGTGTATAATAATTGCCAACCCCCTAATTGAAGTAAAATAGGGTTTATATAGATTTACAACATGTTTTGGAAGCCTTTACAACTCGAAACGGACTGAAACGCATGTAATTTACAGTCTGGACGTCGTTTAGCAGTCTCGTTTGCACAGGAGTCTTCAGTATACTGAAATACGCAACTTTGATTTTTGGGCATATCGCGCGAGCGGGTCGCGCGAGCGCGACATTGGGTACCTCGCGCGCGCGGATCGCGCGAGCGAGTTCTTGGGGGTCTCGCGCGAGCGGATCGCGCGAGCGGTTTCTGGATTCTCGCGCGAGCGGATCGCGCGCGCGATTCTTGGATTTCCGCGCCCGCGGGTCGCGCGCGCGAAGTGTCTTTTTCAGCTTCCTTCTTCCTGCTTTTTCACCTTGTTTAGCCTGGTTCAGTTGATTTCTTCCAAAACCTGTCAGAAACTAGAAAACAGAGTAAAAATATACAAAAACAGGATAAAAAGGTACTAACAAATGCTCGTTAAAGCGTATAATTAGGATTAGTTCTCTCCCGATCACACCCCCAAACCTACATTTTGCTAGTCCTCGAGCAAAACTAAAAATAAAAACTACAAATAAAAATCTATTCCATTTTCGTATGGATCACGATTGCATTTAGCGTATGCAACAAGCCTTTTAAACCCCTAGGTGTCCCTAGTCGGACGAGTGAAGTCTCGTGAGGGTTCTCGTCAACAAGTTACCCACAACCATATTTATTAACTTGTAACCTTAAAGAGTTTTATTAAAAATGAAAAACAAAACATTCAATACTCCTTATTATAACACAATGATTCGAAATAGAATAATGAACATAAAGAAATAGAATCAAACACCTACATACATCATGAAAAACAATCTCAAGCATATGCATCGTATAAATCAATAGAGTTTCTCATAAAATTGCACGTGTGTGATATGGTAGTCAGATGAACACGCGCATGTCATGAACTTGGAATATAACCCGGATAACCGTCTAACTATGTCTCGACTACGAATCTCACAATGTCAATTACACTCTAAAATGAAACACTCAGAAACATGTGTAATTTTTCTAATATATGTGAGCAAAGGAAATATATTTTCAAAACGATAACGCTCACATATGACATGAAAAAGACGCATGACACGAAAAAATAGTAGTCTCATGGATAGGATGCCCATAATCAAAAGAAATTAATCATTACCATGTTTTAATCCCCTCCCATCATTTACATATCCGAACCATGTTTTCCTAGGATCAAATAGGACTTTTTCAAAGGTTGTAATGTGGCTCAGGTACTGGAAAAGGATAGAATGGATATAACAAGTAGTTTCAGAATGGCATTGTAAGGCATGTTCGATCTCTTTCATTCTTCTTCTACAAATTTTTCATCTTTTCTTTCTTTTCCTTCCTTTTCATTCATTTTCTTTCATTTTTTTTTTTTCAACCTTCTTTTTTTATTCTGTTTTCTTTTTCCTTTTTCCTTTCTCGCTTCTCAAATGAATATGCATTGAATAACAAAGCACCCACCCCAAACATCATCTTATTTTCTTCTTCTCAATCAACACATCGCCTTAATACTACTAAAAGTTGATCACTCTTCCAGTGGTATACTCCAAGTTGATCAGGTTGGAGCTTTTAAAGAGGATAATGGTGAACAAAGAAAAAGAGGCATTTTAACGGCTCAAAGGGCGAACTAAGGAAATTTTTCATTTATCGGTCATAAACAAAGAGGGCCTAAAATCATGTCCTAGGGGCATATGGTTTTTCAATGTTTACGACGGAAGATTATTTAGCATGGTAACAACTATTTTAACTTGACTATCAACCAAAGCAAGAATAATGAGACTAAACAACAAGTAGATGCGCTATTTCAATGAAATTCGACAAACACAATGTATTTATAACCCTCTAAATAGAAAAGATAGGCTCAATAGCTCACTGGGTCTAGTCTCCACCATGTGTTATCTAGAAATCCGAATCATATTATAGTTCACAACCAACATGTATTCAAGCGACTACGTGCAGTGCATAGGTTTGTGTGCAAATTGATGATATAAAACTACGATTCAAATGATACATAACTTAAAACATTTCAACATGACTTCAGTAAATATTTCATCACATATTTCATTGTTTATCATTCTATAACAAATCACATTACATACTAAGAAGTATCGGATTAAAATTGCAAAAACCGTAGGTAACATCGTTTATTTAAACATACTTATTGAAAAATTTTAAAATTTTGCATAAAATAATGTGCATGTGTGTGCATACCCCCAAACCTAAACCTTTCATTGTCCCCAATGAAACAATAAAACGAAAGAAAGGAGAGTACATAAGATAGGAACGATAATACCTCGATTTCGACAATGGCAACCAGGTGAACACAAAGGAATATGACAATAAAGTTCAATGTTACCTGTGACTACTAGATAAATGAAAAGAACTACAAAAGAATAGGAAAAGGAAATGAAACCAAAATTTAACAAATAAATCTAAAAACTAAGTTAAACTAAACTAAACTAGCAAAAGGAAAAGAAAGAAAACGAAAAAGTATAAATATAATAAGGAACACAATAACTAACTCGATCTAAAATTGACGTAATCAACAAAAACAGAAACGTAAACATTCCCAGAACAAGTATGGGGGAAGATACAAGAAAACAAAAGAAAAGATGCAGAAAGTAGGGACTCGCGCGCGCGGTCCGCGCGATAGCACGAATCACTAAAGCACCATCACATGTAAACAACCTAAACAAGCACAGCAAGAATAGATCGTTGAGCACATCACAGTCAAAATAGATCTAAGACAAGAATAAATTCCGAAAGCAATGATTTAATCAATGTAAGTACGATTTATTTATAAAAATCCTCTAAACATGTGACTGTCATCCATACACAATAAAACTAAAATAAAAGCATAAATAAAACCCTATTACTCATCTAGGGCTTCATTGAAACCCTAGATCAATGATCTAAGCTGCCATAGAAGTAGAAATCGGCAAGTAGTTGATGGAGGAAGCCATGGAAATCCTTGGTCTTCTTCTTCTTCTCCTTGCTTCTCCCTCTTCAAGGGCTGAAAGTATGGTTGTATAATATGTGTATAATAATTGCCAACCCCCTAATTGAAGTAAAATAGGGTTTATATAGATTTACAACATGTTTTGGAAGCCTTTACAACTCGAAACGGACTGAAACGCATGTAATTTACAGTCTGGACGTCGTTTAGCAGTCTCGTTTGCACAGGAGTCTTCAGTATACTGAAATACGCAACTTTGATTTTTGGGCATATCGCGCGAGCGGGTCGCGCGAGCGCGACATTGGGTACCTCGCGCGCGCGGATCGCGCGAGCGAGTTCTTGGGGGTCTCGCGCGAGCGGATCGCGCGAGCGGTTTCTGGATTCTCGCGCGAGCGGATCGCGCGCGCGATTCTTGGATTTCCGCGCCCGCGGGTCGCGCGCGCGAAGTGTCTTTTTCAGCTTCCTTCTTCCTGCTTTTTCACCTTGTTTAGCCTGGTTCAGTTGATTTCTTCCAAAACCTGTCAGAAACTAGAAAACAGAGTAAAAATATACAAAAACAGGATAAAAAGGTACTAACAAATGCTCGTTAAAGCGTATAATTAGGATTAGTTCTCTCCCGATCACTGCCAATTAGTGCACAAAAGTGTTGGGCACATGATAGCTTTACAAATGCAATTTATTTCAGTGATACAGAAAAACGCGTGGATTTGATCCATAAAAAGATGAGAATACTACAAATGTGTCATTGTCTAATCAACAGGCAGGAGAGATTATTCAGAGTTATTCTAACAATACGATTAAAAATTTTCAAAATTTTAACAGACTGTGTTCTCATTAAATTTAAAACATATCTAAGTGCAAAACCTGATTATTACGGGTGTATACCTATCTATTGTCTCCTACCCCCAACTGAAAACAACAAAGTCCCCAGAAGTTGATTTTCAATAAATAAAATAGATGGGTATCACCTGTATAGAGCAAATGGATGATCGCAAGCAAAGCAACCTAGCATAGACAAGTAGAACACAATCTCCAAAACAAACAGGATCAATAGATAAGAGTATACGCTAAAAACCATGATCCAAGCAATCGAAACCATCGTAATATGAACATAATAAAATACAAAACAGAGATACATAATGTCCATACAAAAACCAACCAACCAAATAATACAACCAAAACCACCAACATATCCAACCAACCAAAACCAAACTCAATATCAGTACAAAAACTGACCAAAAATACAGAAACACCACCTCTCCAACTAAACTAATCAACACCGGACGGCGCATCCTCAGCCACATCGGAAGGGATATCGATAGGAGCAGACGGCATCGAGGTAGTAGCAGGAGCTGCAGCAGATGGATCGGCAAGTGGTGGATCGGCTGCAGCAGAATAAATGGATGGACCTGTAGTAACGGTGTCCGGGGCAGCAGCAGATGATGGATCAGTAGTAGGTGGTGCAGACGGGGTCGTCGATGGATGCGGAGTAGAATGAACAGTCGAATCAACCCCAATCTGGATCAATATGGACTCCAACAAAGTCTGGAGATGGTCTATCCTGCCCTCGAGTCTAATTCTGGCCTCTCTCTCCTCCAATAGTAGCTCGTGAACTGTCGGGAGAGGCACAGAAGAAGAAGACTCTCCCTGGGCCTGAGTCTGCGACCGCTGTCGCAGCTCAAACTGCTGAACCGCAGCAACTGGATCATCCTCATCATCCGAATCAAGCTCCTCCACCTCAGTAGGTGTCCCTGAAGCTCCGGCCTCCGTGTCCGTCCCACCACGCCTCTTCTTCCTCCCCCTCACTCTCGCTTTCCCTTTCCCCTTTCGCTTCCTCTTCTGGGAGTCGGAGCGGCGAGCAGCCGCCTCGCTAAATCTGCGGGGAGAAGGGCGAACATCATCGCCAGCAAGCACGGGGAAACCGGCCTCAGCCATCACCCTCTGAATAGCCCAAGCACCCTTCAAGTACTTCTTGGAGGAGATATAACGGGTGGGGTGGACCATAAAGTCAATATATAGGCGTGATATACAAACTGGCTGTCCCGTCCCCACTGCATATAAGACTCGCGCATACCAAGCCGCGATCTTCTCTCGATAGGAAGTCACTAGGAGGCAGTTACTGAGGACCAAGTGAATCATATGGTAGCCATCAGTGAGAAAATGGTCCTCGATCAAAGCATCGCCATCCCAAGACGGAACGGCGCCTCCAGTGAGCTCACGGATGATAGTGGATGGTGGGGTCACTGGTGCATCTGGCCGGTGGGGGCAAACATAATCTGGTACCTCTGGTACCCCCAACGCGGCTGAAACGGTGGCTGGACTGATAATGAATGAGCGACTCCGGAAGAAGGCATGGTAGGTGAATGGTGCAACCGGGTCGCTGATCATAGTCGCGCAAGCACCGCGAATCCAAGACAGATTGACACTCTTGGCCAACGACAGGAGATGGAACCAGTGAGGCATAGAGAGGATCCGTGTAAGGAACCATGGGCTCTCTGTCCAGATATGCTCAATAGGGCGCTCGAACATCACCATCCTCGTCTGAAAGTGCCGCTCGTACCACATCCTATCCTCGTCATTCCGGAACCCGTGTGCAGGTACCGGATCTGGTATAATACGGCTGAGGGGCTTAGACTTATGGTAGCCCGTCACTGGATTCATCGGGCAGCCCTGAAAATAAGACACAACATGATACAGATAAGAATAGGGAGACAAAGAAACAAAACTGCCACTGCTTGAGTTTGATCGATTGAACTGGATTCGATCGATTGAACTGGAGTAGACTTCGATCGCTTGAACATTGTTCGATCGATCGAACATCTCCCCTTCGATCGCTCGAATTCAGTTCGAGCGATCGAACACAGCGGTGTGCAAAGATCGCAGAAACGAAAAGGAAACAACAGTTACACTAATCAAAAGAAGATCCTAAGACCAAGGGGGCACCCCCTTGGGATTTTCTAACACGAATATTGAGGAAAAGGAAGACACAACAAGTGGGGCATACCTCGGTGTAGAACACGCAGTGGAGATGGAGGGGATGATGATATGACGGTGAGGATGATCAGAGGGGTGATCAGGGCGTCTTATTGAGTGCGAGGAATTGAGAATTTCCGATTCGCCCTCCCTCTGTGTTCGAGCGATTGAGAGTGAGAGTGGGGGAAATGAAAAGGTGTACTGAAGACGCCTCGTTTAAAAGCTTCGTTCGATCGATCGAACTATGGTCGATCGATCGAACACAAATCCCTCAATCGATTGAACATAAAAACAAGCGCTTGAACATCCAGGTTTCGATCGATCGAACACAAAAATTCCAGAATTCAATTAGGGCATGAACCACATCACACCCAACTATCAGAAACCATTCTGGACATGCAGAGAGACTGAAAAGCAGTTGACGTACAAGCATGTATGCTAGAAATTCATCCTCAGAATAGAAAATTGCAATTTATATAAAAATAAAACTTTATAAGTGCATCCAAATTGCAACAGTGTTACCCCCAACTGTGTTTAAAACCTTATTTAACTAAAGAAAACTAAAAATAAAATCTAAACTAAAAACCAATAACATTCTGTCAAGGATTACATTCCAGTTGATAAACAAAAGATGAAATTGAACAAAAACAACTGAAATGCGGCACTAATCTTCGAGTATAAAGATTTCCTCTTCCACAATCTCTTCATAACCCGCCGAATCTTCAGAAGTGAAGTCCAAACTCGATGATTTCCTTTCCCAGAACAATCGAAAAGCAGCAAGGACATCATCAAACAAGTCTGGCGTCTCCACAGAATTGAAAGCCCATGCAAGAGGTGATCCGGATGGAGACAAGGATAAAGGAGTGTGATTTCGCAACGGACTGTCCTCTTGCGGCGGAGTGTGTGAGGGCCTTATGTAGGGCCCAAGACCATGAATCAGTTGATGTGGGAGAAATACCGGAATACCATTTAGGAACATAGTGACAATCCTGGACAAAAAACAACAACTGAAAATAAAATAACAGAACACAAGAAACACGAATTAACACGAAAAGAAAACAATGAACAGAAACAAAAAAAAAATACAAAGGAGTGTGACAAGTTCCAACCTCACTATTGGCATAGGTTGCCAAAATGCACTGGCTGGTAATGGGCATTGGAGCCTGAATAGCAAGTAGCTCAGGTGCACGTAGCGGTATGGGACCAACTCAGGAACACGGAAATCGTCCACGAAAACAAAGACGGCATTGTGGCGATCTGGGACGACATCCTGAAGGTCATGATCCTCTCATGGCTCCCACATATCATCATTTTCCCACTGGGCCATGAGTGCATCATCCACCATGCGTCCCATGTACAGGTCATCATCCTCCTCCACATCATCATCATCCTGAAATCCCATATTTTCGTATGGATTGATGTCCAGGAGGGCTGGTGGATATGGAATGTACCCTTGAGCAGCATCAATAAGAGAATGAGCTTCAGGATCTTGATGAAGCAAAGGGCAGGGTATGAGTTCACCCTCAGTCCAGGTACCACAACGACATTCTGAATCAGCCCAAGAACCGACAGAATGAACATCATCACCTCGCATCTATGCACCTGCAACAGAGTGGTTTAAGGTATAATGGATTAGAACTAGATCACAAACACGAAATAAAGAACGAAAACCAAAAAGAAGCAAAAGAGAGAGAAACTAAAATACAGGGAAAGAAAAGAAATACAACAACAATTGGAACTTCACTTTGGATTTTTAATCATGAGAATAGCTGGGCTCATCCAGCTGGATGTGCTCAACTTCAGTGTGGAAGTTTTCCAAGAATGGTTTCAATCTTTGGCCATTGACCTTGAAACAATCATCGTTCTTTGGGTTGACAATCTCAACCGCCCTATGTGGAAAAACAGTTTTTACGATGAACGGGCCTATCCAACGGGAACAGAGCTTTCCTGGGAAAAGGTGGAGGCGAGAGTCATACAGCAAGACTTTCTGCCCCGGCTCAAATGATTTACGAAAAATCGTACGATCATGGCGAGCCTTCAACTTTTCCTTATGTAACTTTGCAGAGTCATACGCATCTCGTCGTATTTCCTCTAGCTCTGCAAGTTGAAGCTTGCGTAGCTGACCTCCCTCTTGAATATCAAAGTTCAATGAGCGCGTTGCCCAGTAAGCTTTATGTTCAATTTCAACAGGAAGATGGCAAGCTTTCCCGTAAACCATTCTGTACGGGGACATACCAAGATTCGTCTTATAGGCAGTACGGTATGCCCATAACGCGTCTGTCAATTTGTATGCCCAGTCTTTTCGATTGGAACTAACCGTCTTCTCGAGAATATGCTTGATTTCTCGGTTAGCCAATTCTGCTTGCCCATTAGACTGTGGATGATAGGCAAGAGCAATTTTATGATGGACTCCGTATTTCTTGAGAAGTGACTCCAAGGGCCTATTGCAGAAATGCTTGCCTTGGTCACTTAGTAAAGCTTTCGGAGTACCAAAACGAGACAGAATATGCTCTCTTAGAAATGACATGACCGTTCTATGGTCATTTCGTCTCGTTGGTATCGCTTCTACCCATTTCGATACATACTCCACAGCAAGGAGTATGTATTCACAGTTATTCGACTTGGGAAATGGGCCCATAAAATCTACGCCCCAACAATCAAATATCTCAATTGTGATAATAGGGGTTAAAGGCATAGAATTCCTTTTAGAAATGGTTCTAAGCTTTTGACAGCGTTGGCATGTCTTGCAAAAGGAATAAGCATCTTTGAAGACTGTGGGCCAGTAAAAACCGCTTTGTAAGACTTTTTGTGCGGTCTTTTGTGACGCGAAGTGGCCACCGCATGCCTCAGAATGGCATGACGCTAATATTACGATTATATCCTCATTGGGGATGCAGCGCCTGATGACCTGATCAGCACAGTACTTGAAAAGGTATGGGTCATCAAAGAAGAAGTGACGCGCGAACGAGAGGAACCGTTTCCTATCTTGATTCGACCAATGAGTTGGTGTTTCACCCGTGACGAGGTAGTTTACAATATCAGCATACCAAGGCAGACTACTTACTGCCAGTAGCTGTTCGTCTGGGAACTCATCTTTAATGGATTGGGATTCAGTATTGTCAACAAAAGTCAACCGGGATAAATGATCCGCAACCACATTCTCTACTCCTTTCTTGTCCTTGATTGTTAGATCAAACTCTTGGAGTAAGAGTATCCAGCGAATAAGCCGTTGTTTAGCGTCTTTCTTTGTCAGCAGATATTTGAGGGCCGAATGATCTGTAAAACAGACGATTGGTGACCCTATCAGATAAGACCTAAACTTGTCCAGGGCGAATACTACAGCCAGCAGCTCCTTCTCAGTGGTAGTGTAATTCATTTGAGCGTCATTCAAAGTTCGGCTGGCGTAGTATATCACATGTGGCTTATTGTCCTTTCTCTGGCCTAGGACTGCGCCAATGGCGTAATCACTAGCGTCGCACATTAATTCAAAAGGCAAACTCCAGTCGGGTGCCTGTATTATAGGTGCGGAGGTGAGGAGATCTTTTAGATCCTCAAAGGACTTTTGGCAACTCTCTGACCACTCGAACGGTGCATCTTTGACAAGAAGTTGACAAAGGGGTCGAGAAATTGCACTGAAATTTTGGATAAATCGACGATAAAAACCTGCATGCCCCAAGAATGAACGAATGTCTCTTACTGTACGGGGGACAGGTAAATTTGAGATTATGTCGATTTTAGCCTTATCCACTTGAATGCCTTCATCGGATATTATGTGGCCGAGGACTATTCCCTTGGTCACCATAAAGTGACACTTCTCCCAATTCAAGACTAGGTGTTTGTCCTCACACCTCATTAAAACCTACTCGAGATTGCTGAGGCAATCTTCGAAGCTATGGCCAAATACCGAAAAATCATCCATGAAAACTTCAAGGATGTTTTCGACCATGTCACTGAATATACTCAGCATGCACCGCTGAAAGGTAGCTGGTGCATTACATAGACCAAACGGCATTCGTCGGTAGGCAAAAGTACCGAATGGACACGTGAATGTGGTTTTCTCCTGATCTTCAGGAGCAATCTCAATTTGATTATATCCACTATATCCATCCAAGAAGCAGTAATACTTGTGACCCGCCACACGTTCTAGCATTTGATCCATAAATGGCAAAGGAAAATGGTCCTTTCGGGTCACAGTATTTAACTTCTTGTAGTCAATACACATCCTCCATCCAGTGGGGACACGTGTTGGTACCAATTCACCATCTTTGTTCGGGATGACCGTTATGCCTGCTTTCTTTGGAACTACTTGGGTAGGAATAACCCAAGGACTATCAGTTATCGGATATATCATCCCAACATCAAGTAGTTTAAGCACTTCCTTTTTAACTACTTCTTGCATGTTGGGATTCAGACGCCTTTGCATTTGCCTTGAGGGTTTAGCGTCTTCCTCCAGATATATCTTATGCGTGCATATGGATGGGCTTATGCCTTTGAGGTCAGCAATTGTCCATCCCATAGCATCCTTATGCTTGGTAAGCATTTCCACTAACTTACTTTCCTGTTCATGAGTTAAAGCAGCTGAAATGATCACAGGATAAGTTTTTCCAGTCCCTAGGAATGCGTATTTTAGCTCTTTGGGAAGCTCCTTCAATTCTAACTCCGGAAACTGGAAACTAGAGGGCATTACCAACTTGGTTTTAGGAGGCAGTGGTTCATATGGCATTACCCACATGCAATCAACTCTATCCTCCTCTATCGTATCCATCATAAGACACGTCTGGTTCAGGTCAGCATCCAATGGGGTGGACTCTGCAGGCTGATAAATATCGCCAAATTGAGTCATCACAACTTCCAAAGGATCTTTATAGTCGACCAAGTCAACTTCATCTTCAATGACCGTGTCTATATAATGGATTTCTTCCTCATCATCGTATTCTTCAGGTCGGGGATTAGAAAAGATCTTGATATTCAACGTCATGTTCCCGAATACGATAGTCATGATACCAGTTCTAATCTTGATTGTGGCATCAATGGTGTTGAGGAATGGACGTCCAAAAATAACCGGGATATGTGCACCAGGATTAGACACAGGTTCTGTGTCCAATATCACGAAATCAACCGAAAAGACAAAAGAGTCTATTTGGACAAGGACGTCCTCTAACACCCCTCTAGGGTACTTCACAGATCTGTCTGCCAATTACAAAGCGACTCGGGTGGGTTTGAGTTCACCCAACCCTAGTTGTTTATAAACTGAAAATGGCAGCAGGTTCACGCTTGCTCCTAGATCGAGGAGTGCGTTATCTATCTTTTGATTCCCAATTCTGCATGAGACAGTAGGTGTACCGGGATCTTTGAGTTTTGGAGGCAACTCATTTTGAATGATCGCACTGGCTTGGCACGCGACATAAGCATGTTTCTTCATGCTTTGCCTCCTCTTGACCGTGCATAGATCTTTGAGATACTTAGCATAGGCCGGCACTTGCTTGATAGCATCTAGGAGTGGAAGGTTAATTTTAACTTGCTTAAACAATTCCAGAAACTCCTGATTCTTCGTCTCATTCTTGGGTTTCTTCAACCGTTGAGGATAAGGTGCAGGAAAGGGGCATTTTGGTGGTTCCTCCTTAACAGACTCCTTCCCAGGCCTTCGCTCAACTTCTTCTTCTACTCTAGGAGCTTCAATGTTTGCCTTGATTGGTTCGTCATTGGTAGACTGCTCCTCCTCTTGAGTAGATGGTAGCTCAACTTCTTTATCCACCACTTCCTCCTCTTCGTACACTTCGGGAGTGGACAGAGGCATGCTTTTCTCTATGATTTTTCCACTTCTCAGTGTAGTCACAGCTTTAGCATGTTCTTGATTATTAGGACCATTGTTATGTCCCTTTGGATTTGGAAGTGGTTGGGCAGGGAATGTTCCTCCTGAACCTTCTTGCCGTGCATCTATCCTTTCTAATGTGGCAGACATTCTACTCATCATCTGTATGAGTTGCTGCGTTAGATTGGCATTAGCAAGTGGCTCTTCTTCTTGTACCTTCTTGTGCGGTGGCACATAGGTATTGGTTTGTGGTGCATTGGAGGGTTGAGCTTGATTGTAATTATTGGTTCTGTTTTGATTGTAATGCTGGGCTGGCCTATTGTTTTGCCCTTGATATTGATTGTTGTTGTAGGGCTGCTGTTGATATTGATTTTGGGCCCCAGCATTATTTCTCCAATCAAAACCGGGGTGATTCCATCTATTGTTATTTTGAAAGTTATTGTTGGAATTCCCCGCCCCTCGAAAACCTTGCATGGCATTCATCTCCATAGGGGCTTGCTCTTGAAAATATGGCACATTAGGACAATATTGAGTTGTATGTCCCAATATGTTGCATGTGCCACATGGTTCTTCAGGCATGACTTGCCTAGAGCTCTCTCCTTTCATGCTTAACTCCTCTACCTTCTTTGCTAGCTCTGCATACTTCGTCATGAGGTGATCTTCATTGGTTAGCTGGTATAGGCTTTTCTCCTCTACACAGGATATCTGTGAGCGTGAGATATTGTCAGAATTTGACCATTCATGAGCGTATTCAGCTAACCATTCGAAATGGGCTTCGGCCTCTTCAGTGTTTTTACGCAGAAATGGTCCAGAGCTCATCGTTTCCACCAACTTCTTTGTTTCACCATTCAATCCCTGATAAAAGAAGCTGATAGTTCGCCATTTCTCAAACCCATGGTGTGGGCACGAGAGAAGCAAATCTTTGAAACGCTCCCATGCTTGTGTGAAGGTTTCATTGCTCTTTTGTTTATAGGAATTGATTTGACGCTGAAGGTCTGTGGTCATGCGAGTAGGATAGAATTTCTTCAGAAACGCGGTGCTCATCGCATGCCAGGTGAAAATTGAATTAGGTTTAGGGAGTGGAGCCACGCCTTCGCTTTATCTTTCAAAGTGAAGGGGAATAGCATTAGATGCGTCACCTCCCTAGGACAAGTTTGCGAGAATGTTTTGCAAACATCCTCGAAATCGGTGACATGTAAATACGCCTTCTCGCTTTCCATCCCATGAAAAGTGGGAAGCAGTTGAATCATCCCATTGCGAAACTGAAATTTGCCATTATGCGGTGGGATTTGAATGCAAGAGGGCGTAGGTGCATGTTCTGGTTGCATGAGATCGCAAAGAGGACGGAGTGCCTCATCAATTGGTACCACAACATTGTCACCATTTTCACTCTGATGATCATCCATTGATGCAGTTGGAGTGGCTATTGGGTTGATGGAACTATCAGAGTCAGACAAGTAGAAAGGATTTCCAAAAATTCCTTCAATAGAATTCTCGGACATGAACTAGGAGAGTCCCTAGGGTGAGAACTTACCCAAAAGAACTGAAAAGAAGAGAAAATAAAAATAGAAAGAGATGAAGAGAGACTGAGGTAATCTAAGGAATTGATCGTCGCCTTCCCCGGCAACGGCGCCAAAAACTTGACACGAGAATTTTTCTGTGCGCTCTTGTGCAATACCTAAGTGTAGGTAGACGTGCAAGTAATATCTGGTAAGACCAGGTCGATCCCACAGGGAAGGTGTTGACCTATTGATTTAGACTAACCTCTAAAGAAAATAAAATAAAATGAAAAAGATTGAACGATAGTGCGGAACACAAAGTTCCACAGCTAAAATTACTAAAGAAAATGACTAATGATCTAACTAGCTAATTAAACAGTACTTGAAATTAGGATGTTTAACTTTAAAAGAAAGTGTTGGGATTACACGAATCTGCAGTAATCTAGCCATCTACCATGCATTTACCTTGAAGCACAAAGGAGTATGTTACCCACAGTTTTCCGTATTCCTCTAAAGAGAGAGAATCCATGGCCCTTTCATGATCGGGACCATATCATCACAGTTAAATTAAGATACATGAAAGCGGTTTAATCCAATAGTTAAGACTCGCATCCTCAATGGTGTTAGCATTGAAGATGGTTTGCAAAATGTATTGAAAGAAAATGCCTTAGGGCCTTAGTTTTAAAACTGTTTTGACAAACTGAGCATTTATTTGGGACAGAATGATAACAAATCCTAAAACAAAAGGTCCTGGAATACTGCAGGGAACATCCTCAAGAATCTGAGAGTTTGATCGATCGACGCGCTTTCGATCGATCGAAGACCTTCATCCCTCAATCGATCGAACTGACTTCGATCGATTGACTGTCTCTGGTTCGATCGATCGAACTAACTTCGATCGATCGAACACAGCGATTATTCTATTGCATGGCAGAGGCTGGAGATCACTGTTTCATCGTGTTCTCCCAACCTGGGACTACTCAGACATAGTCTGGAGTGTCAAAGATTGATTTTTAACGTAAAAGAACATTAACACCTTGTTTGGTTGTGCGTTTTTCATGAAAAATCCGAAAACTATGGTTTTATAAATATTTAGCATGTAACACTATAAGACAAGCAAGTAAACTACGACTACCAAGTGCAAGATATGAATAAACACTAAATATAAACCTGGAATGAAGAATACTCGTATTAAGCTTAAGCAATCTGGTTCACAAATGAAACTTCAATGAATAACCTACAAAACCAAACACAAGCCTCTATCTCTCTCTCTAAAAACTGTAAAAATGTAAAGTGGGCGTCCCCCTGGACGTGTACAATACTCCTATATATAAGAAAACCTAAGAAACTAGGGTTAAAACCCGCATCTGCTGCGCACGCAAATGTTACTGGAAATACCCCGTTCGATCGATCGAACTGCTCTCGATCGATCGAACCCTTAAGCCTCAAGCGCTTCCACTCTCTTTGAGCGATCGAACTCTCGATTGATCGAACCTTATTAGATCGATCGAACTCCACATTTCAGCTTTGGCTTCTTTTGTTTTCATTCCAGCATTCCATTTATTTTGATGTTCATCTGTTTAGTCCACACAGCAGTAATATGCACAAACAACAGCTAAAATAATACAACTTATCATAGATTAATCATAGTGTATAGAAATTAGCCTTGCAACGCAAATCGCAGATAAAATGGGAAGTTGTGATAAAAACTAATACAATTCTTTCCTTTAGCGCGGTTGTATTTTACAAATACCCCCGCTTTGCACCCTCTACCTCAGAAAGTCGTCGTATGGAGATGCCCTCTACCTCAAAAAGCCATTGTATGGAGATGCCCTCTACCTGAGCAAGTCGTCATATAGAGATGCCCTCTACCTCAGAAAGCCATTATATGGAGATGCCCTCTACCTCAAAAAGTCATCGTATGGAGATGCCCTCCTCCTCAGAAAGCCATTGTATGGAGATGCCCTCTACCTCAGAAAGTCATCGTATGGAGATGCTGTCTACCTCAGAAAGCCATTGTATAAAGATGCCCTCTACCTTAGAAAGTCGTCGTATGGAGATGCCCTTTACCTCAGAAAGCCATTGTATGGAGATGCCCTCTACCTCAGAAATTCGTCGTATGGAGATGCCCTCTACCTCAGAAAGCCATTGTATGGAGATGCCCTCTAGCTCAAAAAGTCGTTGTATGAAGATGCCCTTTACTTTTGATAGCCATCGTAAGGAGATGCCCTCCATAGCAAAAAGTTATCGTAAGGAGACACCCTAAACAAAGTCATCGTAAGGAGATGCTCTCTACATCAACAATTCATCCCCAGAGTAGTCGCCAAATTATGGACTTGCCCGGGATCCGAGGTCCTGGCGTCTTCCCTCGATAGTGTGGCGGGACTGATCCCAAGGAGCACACTTCATGGAAAACTAGAACCTCCTCACGTGCTCCTAGAGACAAAGAGTCGCCACCTAATTTTTATCGGGAATTAGGAAACCCAAGTTTGACTTGCCCAAAATTGAATAAGGTTACTCGCCCTTCATTACCAGAAACTAGGTTCGGTGGTCTGGGTACGAGAGGGGAAGGAGCCCAAGTAGGACTAAAGCACCCCCCCCCCTCGCCCTACCGAATGTTAGTCCTTGATTTAAATATCCTTGTTCTTAATTCATAATTGATGTTGTTTCCTCAAACATACTAGATAATATATACATGTCAAAAGGGAACATCTAAGGAAAATCATGTCAAGATATTAAATCAAGTAGAAGTTGGATGCACATTCAATACAAGAGAGAGGTATACTTACAGTGGCTAGTCCCGTCTAGGACCGATGCAAATAAAGGAAACATGTCATGACATGCAAAAGGGAATAAGAAGACTTACATTAGGTTGACTCAAGCGGAGTTGCAAAAGCAAAAAGAAGTAGAAACGTGTAATACAATTATGCAACAATCCTAAATAAGATGTCTCTAACAAATAAGCATATAAACGGAGACTATCCTAAAGGAATTGTGTCGTTGAAAACAGAGTTATAAACCTAGAAAAATTCTAAGAGAAAGGATAGAAAAGGTACATGATACATGGGCACCAAGCCACATGTAGACGAGGCGAGATCACAAATCGAAGTCCGGATCCACATCATTCAATTCTCTGCACGAAAACACCAAAGACTACCCAAGCATTGCAAAAATACACGCAAACATATGACATGCATGAAAAGCAAGTGCAAAATGTCATCAATCAAATTTCCAAATTCAGCAACCTCTAATGAATCCTCTCAAAAGTGGTCTTAAACATGACCTGGGTTAAAATCCTATTACAAAAGTTAGATACATGACTTAGGGAACTTCTCCAAAAAGTAGAATATCTTTACCATTTTTGAAGTGAGAGAAATATGTGTTTTGGGAACAGTGGATCAGGACTGTCCACTGTTCTTGTAAAAATCATAATTAATTCTACAAAAATCATGTGAAGCTCTATTTGGTTTCAAAAGAAAGCTATTTTGTTGTATTTTGGGACAATAATAATCCTATGGACATGTCATGACCTTATGGTTTCTAAAAAAGTGTTTTAAACAAACTCTCTTATTTTGGAAGTTTGGTATCATTTGACAAAAGAATGCAAAACCATAATAGAAGCATAATAGAAGTTCATGAGTCATATTAATCAAGTAGATATAAGCTCTTGATCTCTCATCCAATTATCCTAGATGATTTCTAAACCAAGATTTATTCATCAATTCTTATTGAGTGATCAAGGTATGACCATTTTCTATATATAATCATAATTGTATTTAAACTTTATAAAATTCCAGAATAGTAATATCAACTTCAAACGCTTAGAAAACGATCTTAACTCGATCGTATGCTCACGATTTTAGATCGGCATATAGATACATGAGTTAGGAATCATCCCCAAAAAGCAGAACATCAATAACTATTATAGATTTTCTGAATTTCAACCACAAAGAGATTATGTTCAAATCTGTCAACCGATTTCTCAACAATTTCTAAAAATAGCATATGAATCCTAGAAGCTCTCAAAATGGTCCAAATGAAAGCTAATTCATCAAAGTTTACCAAAAAAATTTGAAATCTATCAAACTATGGTTTTGATGGACCAAATCTTATAGGCAAAACCAATCTGTTTTGTTGAATTTTTATCTAGTTCATTTTAAAGTGTGAGGAAAACTTCTTAGGTGTTGATTGAAGCTTATTAGAGAGATCAAATTCATAGATCTACTTGACTATCATGATTTCTAATCAATTTAGCCCTCAAGTTCTATGAAGAACTTTATATCATAGATCAAAGGGACTTACAAAATATCGTATTGGAGATGAAATTCAATAGGAATTCTAGGTAATAGAAATAATCAAGAGATAGGTATGAACATAGGAATCATCCCTCTCATAGATCATACTTTCAAACCATCATAGAATTCAAAATAGATACATATATATAATCATGTATGCATGGATCTAAAACTAGAATAGAAAGAGGAAATCAAAATTGAAAATCAAATTGAAAATCAATCTCTAATTATTAATTATCAACAAAATCAAATAGATTTGGATCTAGCTATGTGAGTGTGTGAAGAACAAGAGATGAAGAAGATGAGTGTTCTAATAAATGAAATGAAACTAAGCTAGATCCAAGTCTTACAGATCTATATATATAAAATAGGAATTAGAGATCAATTATTGTTTTTACCTCTTGGAGGATTCTCAATTTCGTAATCAAAGTTGATTTAAAGATCTTCTT
The DNA here is from genome assembly GCA_033977485.1 of Hydrangea macrophylla. Classification (NCBI taxonomy): domain Eukaryota; kingdom Viridiplantae; phylum Streptophyta; class Magnoliopsida; order Cornales; family Hydrangeaceae; genus Hydrangea; species Hydrangea macrophylla. Next base: position 41,418,394 of record CM066984.1, read on the forward strand.
ATTCAAGTGTTCTTCATGTGCACTCATCCATGGAAGTTGAGGGAGGCAATTGATGTTCAAAATGTGATCTAATTAGCCTAAGTTTATCAAAATTTAATTCATAGTTCTCTCTCTAGAATTCTCCTAAATTGAAGGTATATCCAAAGTATACTTGTATCTCTCTTGTATATTCAAAGCTTCTCTTAAGATATCCCAAGTGTACTCTCAAGATACTTTAAGCATCACTTAAGATGATTCCTCCTCTTCTCCCTTCTTTTTTTTAAGATGATCTCATCTATATATAGAGTTTTGAAGACTTAGCTCTTAAGTTACAGGGTTAAAACAAGATTTTTAGTGCTTAAAAGAGGGTTAAAATGGCCATTTCGGCGTCTAAATGCAATTTCCAGGCAATTTCCTCACAGTGGGAGCCTTCTAGAAGGGTCTGGAACCTGAAAAACCCGACGAAGAACACAATATATTGGTGGAGGTTAAGGGGGGAACTGCCACCCCACATGTGGGACCCACCACTTGTGTTTTCTCTTCCTCTGGTTGCCCACAAGCCCTGTTTCAAAAATTACGTGCACTGCTTTTCTAGATTTTTGTAAAAATGCTTTTTAGTGTCCAAAATCATCCGTTACATACCGTTGGAAAGCTGTTAGGATAAATTTTAGTATAAAGATACTCCCAGAGGTTTTGAAATAGAAATTGAAGTCCAATTGAAGCCCGGAAGTCCTCCAGAACTTTCGTCGTCTTTTGAAATCAAACGACGTCTTTTTTAAAATTGCTTTCAAATGTACGTCGATTTTGAACTTTTCTTTAAAATTAAATCTCTAGATACCTAGAATACTGCATTTAGAACACTTAATGTTCATATAACCCTGGGAGAATATGAATTCTGAGAGACGATTTTGACAAAACCGGGATTTATCCATGGAAAAGGGCTTTTCTAAGTTTGAAGTCACTTTCTGAAGTTCGATCTTTCGATTGTGTAGAATCCAGTACCTTCCACGGGGTACTTTTCATCATCGAATCCTCCAAGACATAGTCCACCCTAAATCCTATCAGTGTGGTCAAAATTGGGTGTCTACAGTTTGCCCCTCTTTGGCAGAGCTTGTTGTGAACAACGTGAACTGTAAGTGAGTGCCAAAGCTTTGAAGGCACCCAATAACCATACTGAGAGGTTTTAGGAAAAAAATCTGCAAAAATCAAGAAATTCAAAATCAGAGAAAATCAAGAAATTACGAAATGCAATAATACAATGCAATGCTGGCTAGAGGCTACTAAATCTAAGCCGCTGCTGGTAGTGCTCCGCTGGAGATGCCTACGTATCCTTTCCAGGAATCAGACCAGGGCATAGTTCAAGAGCACGAGGAGACAAAGAACACATACAAACAATAATATGGATGAAATGCTCCTATCCTAGGATGTTGATGCAATATGAAAACGTGAGTGTGCAAATGCTGAAGGAATCATCCTCAAGGGTTCTAGATGCAAAATCTAATGCAAGGGATGTGATGGCTTTCTCTAACATATGGAAACTTTTGACACAATCTCTCCTATTAGATTTAGGTTTCTTAATGAAGAGGGTTCTAGACAAGTCTGACTCTCAACAGGTCTGAACTTAATTCTAGACATGATATGATCTTAAACTCGACCTATTCTTATATTTGGGCATGGTCATAAACTCGACCTATCTTAAACTCGATTCTATCTTAAACTTGACCTAATCTTAAACTTGATTTAAAACTTGACCTGATCTTAAACTTGATCTAAAAAATGACATATTCTTAAACTCGATCTAAAAGATGATCTTAAACTCGATCTAATCTTAAACTTGACATGATCTTAAACTTGATCTAAAATATGATCTTAAACTCGATCTAATCTTAAACTCGATTCTGTCTTAAACTTGACCTGATCTTAAACTTGATCAAAAACTTGACATGATCTTAAACGTGATCTAAAACTCGACATGATCTTTAACTCGATCTAATCTTAAACTCGATTCTGTTTTAAACTCGACCTGATCTTAAACTCGATCTAAAACTTGACATGATCTTAAACTTGACATGACGTTAAACTCCATCTAAAACATGACATGATCTTAAACTCGATCTAAAACATGATCTTAAGCTCGATCTGATCTTAAACTTGATCTAAAACATGATCTTAAACTCGATCTAATCTTAAACTTGATTCAGTCTTAAACTTGACCTGATCTTAAACTTGACCTAATCTTAAACTCGATTGTGTCTAAAACTTGACCTGATCTTAAACTCGATCTAATCTTAAATCGATTCTGTCTTAAACTTGACCAGATCTTAAACTCAATCTAATCTTAAACTTGATACCTGAGAGTTCTAACCACTTAGACGATTGATGAAAGTACTCTATTGGGGAGATTACTGATGTAGAGTCCTGCTGCTGTGGATGATTGCTAAAATCAGAGAGATGTGAAAAGCTTCTATTCTGGAGGCTCTGTTGATATGAAGTTGACGATGGCGCTTCGACCAGCTCATTTACATTGGCTTCATTCTGACCTTTTCTGCAAATCCTTTCTCGATGTAATTCTCAAGCGACAGCAGACCCAAATGTCCAATTTCTAAGACAACACATAATCAGCCCAAAACAACGGGAGTTCGCTACAAATCATCATTTCTCGGCTTTTTCAAGTTGTGGGGCCCTCGATTCTTAGTGTTTGGAGACTTTTCTTCAACTCTGAACGGCTTCTACCAAAATTCAAATTCCCATGGTTCCTTTAGACCAATTCCAACAAGTTTTGAGCACTCTTAAGGCTTATACATCAAGATTGGACCAATCCAGGGTCAAAATAATGTTCCTGATATCATAATTTTGATTCATGATTGATAGGTACTCAAAAGACCTAATGATTTTGACTAGCTTCACAAATCTTTAACCAATTCTAGCGGATATTCATGCATGGCACTATGATCTGCTTCAACAATGGCTCAGCTCAACATCCAAGGCCAGTCTTCTGATTAGCACTTTTCCATTAACCACTCGATGTTTCATCTTGACTAGGATTAATCGATGCAATAACGGTGTTCAGAACTTCTGCTTGTATCCACCTTTGGATGCTTTTAATATTTCACATTTTTAGATCACTTCGGACCCACACACTCAAGATCACGATAGACTAGACAACGATAGACTAGACCACGATAGAGATTGATAAATATTGACATAGGAAGCTGACATTCTTGACACTGAAATAGAAGTATGGAGGATAAAACTTGATCTTAATGTGCGTTTGTCATTTTTGACGTATCTCTTTGCTTTCATGTGCACTTCTCATCTTATTGTGATAATACTCAGTTGATAAAGTAATGCCTTGAAAATACTCCATATGGATCTCAATCAATCCTCTGCTTTTTTTTTTGAAATGTGCTTTGAATTAGTGCCATATGGATTAACATGATTCATGAACTTCTATGATGCTTCTATTATGGTTTTGTATTCTTTTGTCAACTGATACCAAACTTCCAGAATAACAGAGTCTGTTTAAAACACTTTTTTAGAAACCTTAAGTTCATGACATGTCAATGGGATTATTATTTTCATAAACTACAATGAAATAGCTTTCTTTTGACACTAAATAGAGCTTCACATGATTTTTGTAGAATTAATTATGATTTTTACAAGAACAGTGGACAGTCCTGATCCACTGTTCCCAAAACTCTTATTTCTCTCACTTCAAAAATGTTAAAGAGATTCTTCCTTTTGGAGAAGTTCCTTAAGACATGTATCTAACTTTCTGTAAAAACCCAGCTCATGTTTAAGATCACCTTTGATAGGATTCATTAGAGGTTGCTAAATCTGAAAATTTGATTGATGACATTTTTCGCTTGCTTTTCATTCATGTCATATGTTTGCTTGTGTTTTTGCAATGCTTGGGTATTCTTTGGTGATTTAGTGCAAAGAATTGAATGCTGTGGATCCGGACTTCGATTTGTGATCTTGCCTCGTCTACATATGGCTTAGTGACCATGTATCGTGTACCTTCTCTATCCTTTCTCTTAGAATTTTTCTAGGTTTACAACTTTGTTTTCAACGACACAATTCCTTTAGGATAGTCTCCATTTATATGCTTATTTGTTAGAGACATCTTATCTATGATTGTTGCATGATTACATTACACATTTCTACTTATTTTTTTTGCTTTTGCGACTCCACTTAAGTCAACCCAATGTAAGTCTTCTTCTTCCCTTTTGTACATCATGACATGTTTCCTTTATTTGCATCAGTCCCGGGCAGGACTAGCCACTATAAGTATACCTCTCTCTTGTATTGCATGTGCATCCGACTTCTACTTAATTTAATCTCTTGACATGATTTTCCTTAGATTTTCCCTTTTGATATATATACATATATATTATCTAGTATGTTTGAGGAAACAACATCAATTATGAATTAAGAACAAGGATATTTGAATCAAGGCCTACCATTTGGTAGGGCGAGAAGGGGGTGCTTTAGTCCTGCTTGGGCTCCTTCCCCTCTCGAACCAAGACACCTGAACCTAGTTTCTGGTAATGAAGGGCGAGTAACCTTATTCAATTTTGGGCGAGTCAAACATGGGTTTCCCAATTCCCAATAAAAATTAGGTGGCGACTCTTTGTCTCTGGGACCGTGTGAGGAAGTTCTAGTTTTTCCTGAAGTGTGCTCCTTTGGATCCGTTCTGGGACACTATTGAGGGAAAGTGACAGGACGACCAAGCGGTGCGTGTCCACAATCTGGCGACTCTACTGGAGATTTGAACATAAAACTGATAGTTTCTTGTTCTTCGAGGGTTTGACTTGAGCCAAAGAATATCCTTGTTATTAATTCAATAATCATGTTGTTTCTGCCTGCATTTGCACTTGCATTGTTCTTTCATCGCGACTGCTTGGGACCATTGCCTTGTGGGTGGAGGGCCCTTTTTACTCCATTTGTCAAGAGTTTTGGTAGCATGTGGTCACTGTTAGCTTTGTACCGCTTGCGGTACATAAAGCCCTTGGCTTCCTAATGAACCCTTTATGAGACTAAAACCCGGCCTTTGCATATAGCTTCTATAGAACCCTTCAATTAGGATCTTGATTTTCATCTTTGATTAGGACAATGTGATGAATTATTTGCGCTTGCCCGTAAGGGATTATGTGGATGAAGAGGACGTGTATGCGAAGGCATCATCAAACCTTGTATGATAGATTCCTCTAGAGTAGTATGGTCTTTATCCAAACATCCAATCATTATTCAAGGACAATTTTGAAAATTTTGCAAATACAAGCACTTCCTTGAAAAACCCAAGTCTTTTGAAAAATTCCGGGAATATCCCTTTTGAAAATTTGGTTTGAAATTCCTTTCACAAAATCCTTCCAAAAATTCTCCTAGATTTTAGAGAATCTCAAAATTTCTACTATGATGATTCAATTTTAAATTTCTAGTTTGGTTTTTCAAATTTCAAAAAGAAATCATGATTCCAACTTTGATGATTCAAATCCAGATTTTAGAATTTTTGAATTTCCTACCTCAATTTTTAAGAATCATGATGTCACACCATAAGCATTGAGGGTTCAAGAATATTTTTTTTTGAGATTTACAGATCTCCCCCTCTCTTTCAAGATTTTCACAAAAAATTCAATTTTGTAAACCTAAGCCATCAAAGAATTTCAAAGCTAAAAATCCTTAGATAATGATTGGATTAGTAGGATGATTGGCATACTTAAGGAATCTATGTGTTTATGTGCTGATATACTAGGTCTAAGCTAGATTAAGGTGCATTGAATTTAGATTAGATTGCATTTCATCTGCATTGCATACACTACACGAGCATTGCATATATGACTCACGAATGCGACACCTCTAATATACTTTCGAAAAAGAAAAGAATTGTTTTCCTCAGAATTTTGGAACTTGATTTCTTCAATTTTGAAAAATGTTTTTTTTGAGAAAAAAGGAAATGATTTGAAATCCACTTTTGTAAAAACCATTCTTTGAAAATTCTTTTGCAATAAAGATACCTAATTATTTGGAAATTCCCAATAAACCAGAAAAGAGAAGATAGTACCAAAAAGTGGTACTCCTTCGTGGGTCAGAGCTCCGAACAGCCGTTTGATCAGATCAGGGTTTGAAGAAGGAACAGCCGAGTCAACTAGAGTTAAGGGTATGACGTACGAAGCTGATATGGAAGCCAGAATGGCCACAATGTAAGCTGTGTTGGATCAGAGCAGAGAACAAAATCGGGAACAACTTGCCACTATGATAAGAATGATTGAGCAGCTGACTAATCTGCCACCACCACCACCTCTAGTGAATCATAAGGGAGAAGACTTTGGGGAGACAGTTCAACCAAAGGTTCAGCTAGATCAAGAAACTTAGGATAAGTTGGTTAAGATTGACAAGCTTGAGAGTGTGATCAAGAAGAGCAAAGGGGTTGATGAATATCTATTTGATATAGAAGGTTTGTGTGATGCTCCAAAAGCAAAACTTCCTGATAAGTTCAAAATGCCTCAAATCAAATTCTTCGACGGAACTGAAAATCCAAGGAGCCATCTGAGGCTTTATGTAGGAACTTTACAGCCCATGAGCATTGGGTCTAACTATTTTGCCGAGTTATTTTAAAGAACTCTGAGTGGAGCAGCACTGTCATGGTATCTGACCTTAGAATCAGCTATGGCCAAAGATTGGGAAGCCTTGGCTAGAGCATTTATGGCTCAATACTTATATAATCAGTCATTCGATGTTACTATAAGAGATCTGGAAACCACTAGGCAAGAGTGTGAGGAATGCTTCGCAAGGTTCCTTACTCGTTGGAGGTCTAAAGCTGCTCAGATGACGAGCAGGCCTACTGAAAAAGAGCAAGTCTGAATGATCATCAAGAACCTGCAGCTTGAGTATCTTGAAAAGCTCCGATTCCAGTCTATCATGAAATTTGAACAACTATTTGATATAGGTACACTGGTCGAAGATACAATTAAGAAAGAGAACATGAACAATCAAAGGCCAGTCTATCATCAGTCTACCACTACAAGAAAAAACCCTTTTTATGACTTTTTTTTATTTTGGGCTAATGACTATTTAAAAAAAAGAGTCATAACAAATACTTTTTTCTAACATATATGACTCTTTTTGCAAATATAGTCATAAGATTGGTAAGTGGTGTTTTATTTACGACCATTTTTTTTATTAGTCATAAATAATAAGATTGTTTATGACAGTTTTTTTTAAATGGTCATAAATAATAAGATTTTTTATGACAGTTGTTTTGAAAATGGTCATAAATAATAAGATGGTCATAAATAATAAGAGTTTTTATGACAATTTTTTGAAAATGGTCATAAATAATAAGAGTTTTATGACAGTTTTTTGAAAATGGTCATAAATAATAAGACTTTTATGACTTCATTTTTTGGTAGTCATAAATATTCTTTATTTTTATGACTCTTTTTTTTTTAATTCTAGAATCAAACGTAAGTACTGTTTTGGGAAAAATAGTGAAAAAAAGACAATATGCTAAGATTTTTAAAGTTAAGATTCTTGATTAGGGAAAGGTCCTCTGTACAAAAAAATTTTGTGAAATTTTACTTGGCATACACGAATATTATGTGAAATTTCACTAAATCTTTACATGAATATTAAGTGAAATTTCACTTAAATCGACCTTTGAGAGACTAGTTTTTAAGAAATTACTTTTTGAAATTGAACTATTAACACTTGATAGTTACTTTTAGTGTCAAAAAATTAGATTTTATTAAGAATCATATTAGATTTTTTATGACAGTTTTTTGAAAATTATCATAAAAAATAAGATTTTTTATGACATGTTTGTGAAAAGTGTCATATATAATAAGTATTTAGAAAAGTGTCATAAATAACAAGACTTTTATGACTTCATTTTTGGGTAGTCATAAATATTCTTTATTTTTATGACTCTTTTTCTTTGAATTCTAGAATCAAAGTACTGTTTTTTGGAAAAAATAGTGAAAAAGACAATATGTTAAGATTTTTAAAGTTAAGATTCTTGATTAGGGAAATGTGCGTTGTATAAAAATTTTAAATAAAATTTCACTTGGTATACATGTAACACCCCGTATTTTCTTTATATAAATATTCATTTAAAAAAATAAAATAATGAGACAACCTAAATTGGTTATTTATTTATATGTGTGTATTTATTTTATTCATTAGTTATTGTGTGAAATTTTATAGAGCTAAGTGGTGGAGTTAAGTTGTAAAAACTTAAGTTGAACAAGTCATTGAAGAATTGATGTGTTTATTTTTTTGTAGTGATTATAGGCCCGTGAATGTGTTAATTTGTGTTTTTAACATTTAAATTAAGTACCCGGGTTATGTACACCCATTGGGTCACTCATTTTAGAACTTTAGAATGTATTTCGGGCCCATATAAAGCCTTTTTGTGAGGCCCCTAGACAAAAAACGGGATTTTTAGCCTTTTGTGTGTTTGTGTTATAATATATGTAGGTGTATCATATATACATACATAATATATATACATACATAATATACCTCCTAGGGTTTTGATAACAAAAAGAAAAGAAAAGAGAGACATGAGAAAAATAGAGCAGTCAAGAGAGAGAGAGAGAGAGAGAGAGAGAGAGAGAGAGAGAGAAGAAGAAGAAGAAGAAGAAGAAGAAGAAGAAGATAATAAGAGAAGAAAAGAGGAACCCCAAATATTGTTTTGCGAATCTTCATCAACATTGAAGTCCTAAATCGGTGAGTTAACTTGTTATTTTCTTCAATCTCGTTTGATTGAAATTTAAATGGATAGATTATTAAATTAGTATGGTTATGGGTTATGAGATTTAGGTTTTTATTTACAATGATTGAAGTTATGATTTGAGATTTATAGATGAGCATTGGATATACATTTGAGCAATTATTCAATTTTCGGATTTGGGATTTTCATGGATCAGATTTTAGTAGAAAATTCCTAATAAATCATACGTTACAATTGTCGTGATTCTGTCCGCGTACGCCTGTAGGAAACGCAATTCTGGACAACTTTCGTCTAATGGTATTTTTCCCAATTCTGCACCGTTTGGGCAGAAAATTCATATTACAGTAGCAGTTTTATGAATGTTAAAATAAGCGTATTTGCTATATCATATTTTTGTGTGATTTCGTGTTCGTTAATATAAATTAATTTATTTGTACATAAAAAGATATGAGTTCTCATGTATAGTTGAGCTTTGTGAAATTATGACTGTGTGATTTTGTGTGGGTTATGAATCTGTGTGAACATGTAGCTGTTAATATAATTTTAACGGAAATTTGAGTTGAGATATATGAATCTCTTATGAAGTAGAGTTTTGTGAAAAACGTGGATGTATGAATCTCTTTGTGGTGTTTTATTCTTGCGTTTAGAAGTTGAATTATAATTAATTACCTCTTATTGTGGTTGCATCGTAGAAAGTTGTGGACGCTTAGTCATCGAATTTTCTAATAATTTTTCGTGTTGTAATCGTTGTGTGTGAGAATATTGTCTTGAAGTGACGTTTTATTATCTAATTTTAACTTTTAATATTGTCTTGAAGTGGATTCAAGGCTTTAAATTTCAAAGGGAAAAGAAGGCCAAAACCAATTTGGCAATTCGTAAAGGTAATTAAATCTGAATAAAAACATGGTAGATATAATGGTAGCTGTTTAAATTATACTTAGTATGTTATGGTTAATGTATTGATATAATGTATGTTGCGGTTATTCAATTGTTGCTGGGTATGTTTTCATTGTTTGAAATTTTTGGGAGGTTCTATTTATAGAGGAGACTCTGTCGAAAGTTTTAGAAATTCTAGGTCAACATTCATTCCAAGATAAGTTAGTTTTACCACGACTTGTGATTGCAGTAATTTATTGTTTGTCTAATATTTGTTATACATTTATTCATAGGGACCAAAGCAACCAGGAAATTATGAATGTGGATATCATATGTTACTTTTCATGAAAGTGATAATGGAGAATCCATCCAAATCTATCAAGATAAAGGTATTATCATAGTATTCTTTGTAAATGTGTCGCCAAATTTTCTCTTCTTCTTGTTTTACTTTGATTCATAAATTGTGGAATTTTTTTTTTCATATGTGTTGGAGGTGGTGGTGATGGTGTTGTGGGGAGGGAATACATCCTTAACATCTCATTCTTTCCTGAACTTTTTCAGATAAAAGAGTTGTCTCAAAAAGTGAAATATGAAAGTCACGAGCTAAATGTACTTCAACTTGAGTTCATTGAGTTCATTCAAGAATACATTTAAGTATTGAAAATTTCAACATTTTTTTCCTTTTTCCAAGTAATCTATATTTTTACAATTTAAGAAAATTATATACTCGTTATATAGAATCTAATACATTGATTTCATTTTTGTTTCAGTGTTACACAGTTAGACTACATGGAACAAATATTGCAAATAAGTTGATGTACTAGCGGAGATTGAAGAGTTTAAATAGACACTGATCTTGTTTTTATTTATTTATTTATTTTTTTTTATTTTTTTTTAACAATGTTACATATACATTATTGGTTTGTTGGTTTAATACATACTTAGTGGTTACTGTTACATTTTTCTTGTACATAACTAATTATTAGATTGATTATTGAAAAATTTTGGTTGGAAGGAAGATAATATCTGAATATGGTTCTTGAGTTGATTTGTAACATGCATGTTTTGATGATGTATTTGAATTGTGTAATCTTGATTGTTGGATTATCAACAAAATATTTTTTTTCTTTAAATGTGTTTTTATTATATATGACTGTTTCATAAAAAACAATCATAAATTAGCAATAGTTCTACTAAAGTCATAAATAGTGTCATTATTTATGACTTTTAAAATGTTATTTATGACTGTTTTGAAGATTATTTATGACTATAAAAAGATTATTTATGACTTTTTGAAGGTTATTTATGACTATTTTAAATATTATTTATGACTATTTAAAGGTTATTTATGACTTTTTTGAAGATTGTTTATGACTTTTTAAATGGTTATTTATGACTAATTTGAAGATTATTTACGACTTTTTAAAGGGTTATTTATTACTTTTTTGAAGTTTATTTATGACTTTTTTAAAAGGCTATTTATGACTTTTTTAAAGATTATTTATGACTGTATCAATTAAAAAATAGTCATAAACAATTTGAAAGCACTTATTTTTTATGACTATTTTTTTAGAACTGTTGTAAAAGTAATAATTATTTATGACTTTTTTAACAAACTCGAACTTATTTATGACTGCAATGTTATGACTTATTTTAAAAGCTTAAAAAAGAGTCATAAATATACATTTATGACTCTTTTTTAAAGTCATAATAAGGGTTTTTTGTTGTAGTGTACTGTCATCAATGCATTATCTCCTCAGCCTTTTCAGAAAGAACGTCAAAGTACCACTGCGGTAAGAAGAAGTCAGAGCCAGGGGCAGTCAAGAGAGAAAAGGGAATTTTCTGAATTGGGAATGTCCTTAAGCACTGCACTTGAGAGGATGCTAGAAAATTGGTACTTGGAGAAATTAGAACCCAAGCCAGAGCCAGATCCGCTTCTGCCAAAATTCAGAACTCATTTGTACTGTGATTTTCACCAAGAACATGGGCATAGCACAGATAGATGTTGGAGGCTCAAGCATGAAATTCAGAACTTGATTGAAAAAGGTGTCATCACTCCCCCACAGCCACTGAATGTCAATTTTCTTGAGATAGGGTCTGCACACTATGACCCAACAATTTATATCTCACCATTAGGGCAGCTAATGTCCCATTTAATTTTGCCTAGTCTTGGGGAAATAATACAATCTGCCAAGGAAGAGGATGGGTGCCTTGAAGACAATGAGTATGGGCCTGAAGAATTAGCTAAAGAATTTGAGTCTCTGCCAAGAAATGAAGAACTTCAGAAAGCTTAAAAAGAGGTGGTGATGAAATGGTGTTTGGAACTATTGCTATTAAAACCGATATGGATGCTCTTTGAAAGAAAATAATATTATAAATGAGTCACTGTGACGCTCCACTTGAGATCAAGTCGAGTCTACTCAAGTCGAGTATGTTTTGAGTCTTGTTGTTGAGTTTGTCTATCATCAAGTTATGTTTGAGTCTATGTCAAGTACTGTAATCCTTCTCTTTCGAAGTAATGAAATAAAATTTTGATTTTCTTGATCTTATGCACCTTGTCATGAATGAATGAATCTCTAAGCTAAAAATGTCATTTCTCTGATCATTATGAAAAATACACTGTTGATAATTTTGTGCATTGAAAATAATCCTGAACGGATCAAAGTTGATTTCGCGGTAACGCCGAAGAAAGCTAAGAATTGATTAGCCTTACTTTAAGAATCTTGAGATGTGCTTGCTTAAATCTTGAAAAGATATACTTGATAGTGACTCAGAACTAGCTTAAATCCCTGATCTTTCCATTTTGAGATCTTGAGCCCAAACAAATGAGCCATTCAAACATGTCTAACCTGCAAGCCATGTATACTTTGTCCTTGATGGTAGCCAAATATTTCAAATGAACTACTTCTCTCAAAAAGAAAAAAGAAAAAGAAGAAGCTCGCTAGGATGAAAACCCGAAAGGGCGCCTAGGCAAAAGTTAGAGCACAAAAGAAAAAGAAGAAAAAAGAAAAAAAGAAGAAGCTCGCTAGGATGAAAACCCAAAAGGGCGCCTCGGCAAAACTTAGAGCATGAAAAGAAAAGAAAATTTTGCGTGTTGTTTTCAAGAACTTGATCCTAGCCAGTCAAAACTTTAGAGAGAAAAGAAAAAAAAAAGGGGGAGAAGAGGAGTAATCATCTTGAAGTATCTTGGAGTACCTATAGGAGAGTACACTTAGAATATACAAGAGAGATACAAGTACACTTTGAAGATACTTTCAATTAAGAGAGAATTATGAATTGAAGTTTAGAAAACTAATCTTAGGGTAATTAAATCATGATTTGAACATCAATTGCCTCCCTCAACTTCCATGGATGAGTGCTTGAAGAACACTTGAAGAAGAAGATCTTCAATTCAACTTTGGTTATATAATTGAAAATCCTCTAAGAGGTAAACACTAATTCATCTCTAATTCCTATTTTATACATATATTGCATGTTGTTTTCAAGAACTTGATCCTAGCCAGTCAAAACTTTAGAGAGAAAAAAAAATAAAAGAGAAGAAGAGGAAGGAAAATGAAGAAGATTGAGAAATCGAGAACATGAATTGTCCCAAAGCTTTGAATTATAATCTCTTTGAATAAGCCCAAAAGATTTGAAGGGTCAATCTTGCTCCGAAAACATGTATGATGTATGATGAAAGAAGTAAAAACTGTCTGGCTAGTGAAAAGGTGAAAAGAATCAACCGTCAAAGATACAAAGAGAAAAGAAAAGAAAAAAAAGAGAGAGGTAGTTTAGTTTCTTTCAACGCTACCACAAGTGACCCGCTTCAGAAAATTTGTCTAATGACATGGCTTGAAAAGCCCCCAATTCTTGAATCCTTGCTCTTTTAAAACCTCTAGCCTTTGAGGAACTACGCTTGACCTGATTCCCACTTGGGGATACGTAGGCAACCTACTCGGTTCAGTCACTGCTCCTGAAAAACTCAGCCACACTTCAAATACCTTCCTTCAAACCTCGGCCGAACTACTTTGGACCTGATTCCCACTTGGGGATAAGTAGGCAAGCTTTACTAGCTCTCGATCCTTGAACCTTGCAAACTAGGGGCAAACTTTAAGTTTGCCCAAAGCCTCAAGATATCACAGCCACACTAGGGGCAAACTGCATTTGCCCAAACTTCTATTTATCCCCGTCAACTAGGGGCAAACATCGTTCGTTTGTACCCCCTTTCACATTATAAGAGAATCCTGTGCTGTCAAGTATATCTTTGAAAACATTTGAAATGAATTGTCTCTTATTCTATAAGCTAAGGCACTAATTTAAAGCACATTTCAGAAAAAGCAAAGGATTGATTGAGATCCATATGGAGTATTTTTCAAGGCATTACTTTATCAACTGAGAATTATCACACAAAGATGAGAAGTGCACATGAAAAGCACAGAGATACGTCAAACATGACAAATGCGCATTAAATCATAGAAAATTGAGTTGTCTCCTCCAAACATCTATTTCATTGTCGAGAGTGTTATCTTCCTGTGTCAAATTCCGTCAAAGTCTGTCATGATCTCGAGTGTGTGGGTCCAGAGTGATCTACAATAAATTAAAAAAAAACTTTAAGGGCATCTAAAGGTGGATACGAGCAGAAGTTCCAAATATTGTTATTATCCTAGTCAAGATGAGGTGTCGAGTCGTTAATGAAAAAATGCTAATCAGAATACCGGCCTTGGATGATGAATTGAGCCGTTATTGAAATAGATCAGAGTACCTTGCATGAATATCTACTAGAATTGGTCAAGATCATCAGGTCTTTTGAGTACCTATCAATTATGAATCAGAATCGTGATATTGGGAACTCTTGTTTTGACCCCGGATTGGTCCGATCATGATATATAAGCCTTAAAAGTGCCTGAAACTTGTTGGAATTGGTCTAAAGGACCCGTGGGAATTTAAATCTTGGTAGATGCCGTTCAGAGTTGAAGAAAAGTCTCCAAACATGAAGAATCGAGGGTGCTGTAGCTTGAAATAGCCAAGAACTTACAACAAAGTCCCATAGATTTGGGTTAATTATGTGTTGGACATTTGGTTCTGCTGTCGTTTGAGAATTACATCCAGAAAGGATTTGCAGAAGATGGATCGAAATTCAGAATAGGGTCAGAATAAACCAGATGTATTTACAAGAATATTTGAGCTGGTTAAAGCACCGATATGAGTTTCAGATGGAATCAACAGAGCCTCCAAAATAGAAGCTTTTCACATCTCTCAAAATTTTAGCAACCTCCCCAGCAGAGGACTTTCATCAATTGTCTAAGTGGTTAGGACTCTCAGGTATAGAGTTTAAGATTAGATCGTGTTTAAGACCAGGTCAAGTTTAAGACATAATCGAGTTTAAGATTAGATCGAGTTTAAGATCAGGTCAAGTTTAAGACAGAATCGAGTTTAAGATTAGATCGAGTTTAAGATCAGGTCAAGTTTAAGACAGAATCGAGTTTAAGATTAGATCAAGTTTAAGATCAGGTCAAGTTTAAGACAAAATCGAGTTTAAGATTAGATCGAGTTTAAGATCAAGTCAAGTGTAAGACAGAATTGAGTTTAAGATCAGGTCGAGTATAAGACAGAATTGAGTTTAAGATCAAGTCAAGTTTAAGACAGAATTGAGTTTAAGATTAGATCGAGTTTAAGATCATGTTTTAGATCGAGTTTAAGATCACGTCATAATTTAGATTGAGTTTAAGATCATGTCAAATTTTAGATCGAGTTTAAGATCATGTAGAGTTTTAGATCGAGTTTAAGATCATGTCAAATTTTAGATCGAGTTTAAGATCATGTCAAGTTTTAGATCGAGTTTAAGATCATGTCGAGTTTTAGATTGAGTTTAAGATCATGTCAAGTTTTAGATCGAGTTTTAGATTATGTCATGTTTTAGTTCGAGTTTTAGATCGAGTTTAAGATCATGTTGAGTTTTAGATCAAGATTAAGATCATGTCGAGTTTTAGATCGAGTTTAAGATCATGTCAAGTTTTAGATCATGTCATGTTTTAGATCGAGTTTAAGATCATGTCGAGTTTTGGATCGAGTTTAAGATCATGTCGAGTTTTAGACCGAGTTTAAGATCATGTCGAGTTTTAGATCGAGTTTACGATCATGTCGATGTTTTAGATCGAGTTTAAGATCATGTCGAGTTTTAGATCGAGTTTAAGATCATGTTGAGTTTTAGATTGAGTTTAAGATCATGTCGAGCTTTAGATCGAGTTTAAGATCATGTCAAGTTTTAGATCATGTCATATTTTAGATCGAGTTTAAGATCATGTCGAGTTTTAGATCGAGTTTAAGATCATGTCGAGTTATAGATCGAGTTTAAGATCATGTCGAGTTTTAGATTGAGTTTAAGATCATGTTTAAGATCATGTCAAGAGTTAGATCGAGTTTAAGATCATGTCAAGTTTTAGATCGAGTTTAAGATCATGTCAAGTTTTAGATCGACTTTATGATCATGTCGAGTTTTAGATCGAGTTTAAGATCATGTTTTAGATCAAGTTTAAGATCATGCCAAGTTTAAGATCGTAAGTCGAGTTTATGACCACGCCCAAGTATAAGATTAGGTTGGGTTTAAGATCATATCATGTTGAGGATTAAGTCAAGTTTAAGAAATTATCATCAGACCAGTTGAGAATAAGACTTATCTAGAACCCTCTTCATTAAGAAACCTGAATCAAATAAGATAGATTGTGTCAAAAGTTTCCATATGTGAGAGAGAGTAGTCGCATCCCTTGCATTAGATTTTGCATCTAGAACCCTTGAGGATGATTCCTCCAGCACGTGCATATTAACGTTTTTGTACTACATCAGCATCCTAGGATAGGAGCATTTCATTTGTATTACTGTTTGTGTGATCTTTGTCTCCTTGCACGCTTGAACTATGCTCTGGTCTGATTGCTGGAAAGGATACGTATGCAGCTCTAGCGGAGCACAACCAGCAGCAGCTTAGATTTAGCAGCCTCTACCCAGCATTGCATTGCATTCTTGCATTTTGTAATTTCTTGATTTTCTCTGATTTTTAATTTCTTTATTTTTGAGAATTTTGTTTTTCCTAAAACCTCTCAGTATGGTTATTGGGTGCCTTCAAAGCTTTGGCACTCACTTGCAGTTCACGTTGTTCACAATAAGTTCTGCCAAAGAGGGGCAAACTGTAGACACCCAATTTTGACCACACTGATAGGATTTAGGGTGGACAACATCTTGGAGGATTTGATGATGAAAAGTACCCCGTGGAAGGTACATGATTCTACACAATTGAAAGATCGAACTTCGAAAAGTGACTTCAAGCTCAGAAAATCCCTTTTCCATACACAAATCCCAGTTTTGTCAAAATCGTCTCTCAGAATTCATATTCACTCAGGGTTAAACGGACAATTTCAGACACCAAAAAGCATTTTTACAAAAATCTGGAAAAGCAGTGCACGTATTTTTTGAAACAGGGCCTGTGGGTAACCAGGGGAGCCCAAAATGTAGGTGGCAGGTCCCACAAGTGGGGTGGCGGTTCCCCCCTTAACTGCCACCTATAGGGAGTGTTCTCCAACATGTTTTTTTTTGTTCCAAACCCTTCCAGAAGGTTCCCACTGCGGGAAAATTGCCTAAAAATTGCGTTTAGATGCCGAAATGGCCATTTTAACCCTTTGCTACTCTCTGAAAATCCTGTTTTAACCCTGTAACTTAAGAGCTAAGTCTTCAAAACTCTATATATAGATCCATATGAGATCATCTAAGAGAGAGAGGAATCATCTTGAAGTATCTTGAAGTACCTATAGGAGAGTACACTTAGAATATACAAGAGAGATACAAGTACACTTTGAAGATACTTTCAATTAAGAGAGAATTCTAGAGAGAGAGAATTACGAATTGAAGTTTAGAAAACTAATCTTAGGATAATTAAATCATATGATTTGAACATTAATTGCCTCCCTCAACTTCCATGGATGAGTGCTTGAAGAACACTTGAAGAACACTTGAAGAAGAAGATCTTCAATTCAACTTTGGTTATATAATTGAGAATCTTCCAAGAGGTAAACACAAATTCATCTCTAATTCCTATTTTATGCATATATAGATCTAAAAGACTTGGATCTAGCTTAGTTTTATTTCATTTGTTAGAGCACTCATCTTCTTCATCTCTTGTTCTTCCCACACTCACATGGCTAGATCTAAATCCTCTTTGATTTTGTTGATAATTTATGATTCAAAATTGATTTTCATTTTTGTTTCTCAATTTTGATTTCATTCTTCAATTTTAGTTTAGATTCATGCATACATTATTATAAATATGTATCTATTTTGAATTCTATGATGGTTTAGAAGTATGATCTATGAGAGGGATGATTCCTATGTTCATACCCATCTCTTGATTATCTCCATTACCTAGAATTCATATTGAATTTCATCTCCAATATGATATTTGTAAGTCCCTTTGATCCATGATCTAAAGTTCTTCATAGAACTTGAGGGCTAAATTGATTGGAAATCATGATAGTCAAATAGATTTATGAATTTGATCTCTCTAATAAGCTTCAATCAACATCTAAGATGTTTTCCCCACACTTTGAAATGAACTAGATAAAATTCAGCAAAACAGATTGGTTTTGTCCATGAGATTTGGTCCATCAAAATTCATAGTTTGATGGATTTAAAAATTTTTGGGTAAACTTTGATGAAATTGTTAAGAAATTCATAGTTTGTTAGTTTGGTCCATCTGGTCCGTTTTGAGAGCTTCTAGGATCCATATGCTATTTTTAGAAATTGTTGAGAAATCAGTTGACAAATTTGAACATAGTCTCTTTGTGCTTGAAATTCAAAAAATCTATAATAGTTATCAATGTTCCGCCTTTTGGGGATGATTCCTATCTCATATATCTATATGCCGATGTAAAATCGTGAGCATATGATCGAGTTAAGATCGTTTTCTAAGCTTTTGAAGTTGATACTACTATTCTGGAATTTTCTAGATTTAACTACAATTACAATTATGTATACAAAATGGTCATACCTTGATCATTCAACAAGAATTGATGAATAAAACTTGGTTTAGAAATCATCAGGGATAAATGGATGAGAGATCAAGAGCTTAGATCTACTTGATTAACATGATTCATGAACTTCTATTATGCTTCTATTATGGTTTTGCATTCTTTTGTCAAATGACACCAAACTTCCAGAATAACAGAGTCTATTTAAAATGCTTTTTTAGAAACCTTAAGTTCATGAAATATCTATGGGATTATTTTTGTCATAAACTACAATGAAATAGCTTTCTTTTGACACCAAATAGAGCTTCACGTGATTTTTTAAAAATTAATTATAATTTTTACAAGAACAGTGGACAGTCCAGATCCACTATTCCCAAAACTCTTATTCTTCTCACTTCAAAAATGGTAAAGAGGTTCTGCTTTTTGGAGAATTTTCCTAAGACATGTATCTAATTTTCTGTAAAAGGGTTTTAGCCCAGCTCATATTTAAGACCACTTTTGATAGGATTCATTAGAGGTTGCTGAATCTAGAAATTTGATTGATGACATTTTCCACTTGCTTTTCATGCATGTCATATGCTTGCTTGTGATTTTGCAATGCTTGGGTATTCCTTGGTGTTTTAGTGCAGAGAATTGAATGCCATGGATCCGGACTTCGATTTGTGATCTTGTCTCGTCTACATGTGGCTTAGTGCCCATGTATCGTGTACCGTCTCTATAATTTCTCTTAGAATTTTTCTAGGTTTACAACTTTGTTTTCAACAACACGATTCCTTTAGGATAGTCTCCGTTTATATGCTTATTTGTTAGAGACATCTTATCTAGGATTGTTGCATGATTGCATTACACGTTTCCATTTCTTTGTGCTTTTGCGACTCCGCTTGAGTCAACCCAATGTAAGTCTTCTTGTTCCCTTTTACATATCATGACATGTTTCCTTTATTTGCATCGGTCCCGGGTGGGACTAGCCACTGCAAGTATACCTCTCTCTTGTATTGCAAGTGCATCTGACTTTTACTTGATTTAATCTCTTAACATGATTTTCCTTAAATGTTCCCTTTTGACATATACATATTATCTAGTATGTTTGAGGAAACAACATCAATTATGAATTAAGAACAAGGACAATTGAATTAAGGCCTACCATTCGGTAGGGGTAAGGAGGGGGTGCTTTAGTCCTGCTTGGACTCCTTCCCCTCTCGTACCAAGACAACCGGACCTAGTTTCTGGTAATGAAGGGCGAGTAGCCTTATTCAATTTTGGGCAAGTCAAACTTGGGTTTCCTAATTCCCGATAAAATTAGGTGGCAACTCTTTGTCTCTAGGACCGCGTGAGGAAGTTCTAGTTTTCCCTGAAGTGTGCTCCTTGGGATCCATCCCGGGACACTATCGAGGGAAAGCGACAGGACGATCGAGCGACGCGTGTCCACAACCTAGCAACTCTGCTGGGGATGATTGTTAAAATTAGAGATAGGAATCGGGAAGATTGTGAACACGCGCCGCGGCTCGGTCGTCCTGTCACTTTCCCTCGGTAGTGTCCCAAGATAGATCCCAAGGAGCACACTTCAGGGAAAACTAGAACTTCCTCACGTGGTCTTAGAGACAAAGAGTCGCCACCTATTTTTTTTATCAAGAATTAGGTAACCCAAGTTTGATTCACCCAAAATTGAATAAGGTTACTCGCCCTTCATTACCAGAAACTAGGTTTGGGGGTCTTGGTACGAGAGGGGAAGGAGCCCAAGCAGGACTAAAGCATCCCCTCCTCGCCTTACCGAATGGTAGGCCTTGATTCAAATATCCTTATTTTTCATAATGGGTGTTGTTTGCTTAAACATAATAGACACTATATACATGTCAAAAGGGAACATCTAAGAAAAATCATGTCAAGAGATTAAATCAAGTAGAAGTCGAATGCACATGCAATACAAGAGAGAAGTATACTTACAGTTGTGAGTCCTGCCCGGGACCGATGCAAAAATAAAAGGAAACCCGTCATGATATGCAAAAGGGAACAAGAGAACTTACATTGGGTTGAATCAAGCGGAGTCGCAAAAATAAAAAGAAGTAGAAACATGTAATGCAATCATGCAACAATCCTAGATAAGATGTCTCTAACAAATAATCATATAAACGGAGACTATCCTAAAGGAATTGTGTCATTGGAAATAAAGTTGTAAACCTAGAAAAATTCTAAGAGAAAGGATAGAGAAGGTACACGATACATGGGCACTAAGCCACATGTAGACGAGGCAAGATCACGAATCGAAGTCCGGATCCATGACATTCAATTCTCTGCACTAAAACACCAAACTATACCCAAGCATTGCAAACACACAAGCAAACATATGACATGCATGAAAAGCAAGTAGAAAATGTCATCAATCAAATTTCCAGATTCAGCAACCTCTAATGAATCCTATCAAAAGTGGAACCTCTTTACCATTTTTGAAGTGAGAGAAATAAGAGTTTCAGGAATAGTGGATCAGGACTGTCCACTGTTATTTTAAAAATCATGATTAATTATGCAAAAATCATGTAAATCTCTATTTGGTGTCAAAAGAAAGCTATTTCATTGCAGTTTATGACAAAAATAATCCCATGGACATGTCATGATCTTAAGGTTTCTGAAAAAGTGTTTTAAACAGACTCTGTTATTATGGAAGTTTGATATCATTTGACAAATGAATGCAAAACACAATACAAAGTATAATAGAAGTTCATGAATCATGTTAATCACGTAGATATAAGTTCTTGATCTCTCATCCAATTATCCTAGATGATTTCTAAACCAAGTTTTATTCACCAATTCTTGTTGTGTGATCAAGGTATGACCATTTTGTATACATAATCATAATTGCAGTTAAATCTAGAAAATTCCAGAGTAGTAGTATTGTAGACAACCCGATTTTGACAAAACGTCGAATTAAAGAGAGTATCACCTCCATATCCGAAAATGACAAGGACCGAAAGATTCAAAGTGTTCCAAGCTCTTCAGAAAGTTCTCCAAACGCGGTAGAATTTTCACAGAATGAAATACCAGGTGTTTAGGAGAATTCAGGTATAAAATATCACTTTTGGAAAAGATCTTCGAAATTAAGTTTTTTAAAGAAAAAGGAGAAAAGAAAAGATATAAAAAGGGGAAGTTCAACAGAAACCGGTACACGACAGTTGTTTGCGGCACTCAGTGAGTGCCGAACGACAGTCACAGAATGCCGGACCGGCATTTACTGAGTGCCGCCGACAATTTCTGACGGCCGTTTACTTTAACAGTCCGTATTTTGTGGTACAATACGTATATGTATGCAGATAAAAATAAAAAAACTGATAAAGTAAGGTTGACAAAATCACGGCAATCAATAATTTGGCGCGGCACTTACTGAGAGCCGCGCGGCAGTCATAGAATGTCGTCGCGGCATTCACGGAGTGCCGCAGCGGCATCCACTGAATGCCGCAAAGTATTTTTGACTGCCGCCTTCTGCAGCAGTCTGTCTATTTTCAGGAAGTACGTATTGTACCACCAAATGAGATGTTTACACCTGTCTTTTGCTCCTAATTCACTGAGAATACTTGGTAATTTTGTGTATAAAAGAAGGAGGATCTTCGTTGGGAGGGGACACAACAAAAAAAACACAAGAAATAACTACCACTACACTAACACATTTTTGAGAGAGAAGAGCTTGGAAGATCTTCAAAGGAGAGAAGCTTTGAGGATAGTTTGGAGGTGATCCTCTAACCATAAGTTGTTTTTCTTCATTCTTTTGAACTTCTAATCTTAAAACTACTTGGTCTTTTGATTAACCTTTTTTTTAGAAGTTTTATTAGGGAACTTGCAAACTTTAATTTCCTTTTCTTTTAGTTCCTTCTTTTCTTCTTCTTTGTTTATACTTCTCTCATGAGATTCTTGGAAGTCTTCCATACTTCACTTGAATCTCATGAGTTGGATCCCTTGATTCCATGTGAGCTTGTGCTCCCCCATGACAGTCAGGGTTGATCATCCCTCATATATAAGAGCAAGTAAATGAATCTAAACCCCTACTATGGTTTAAGATTCTTTAACTTAAGGTTTCATGGAATCCCCTTTCATATTCCTTGAAAACCTATGAGTATTAGTTATGTTTGTTTGTACTTCTCTCTTGAGATTCTTGAAGGCTTATGAGTATTAGTCATGTCTTCATCTCCAATGACCATCAAGTGGTACGAGAAAGTAGTTTGAGTCTAAGCCCATCTCCATGGTTTAGATTCATTATCTTGAGATTTCATGAAGTCTATTCATACTTCATTTGAAATCCACAAATATAAAGGTCTTTAGCCTCCAATAACCATCAAATGGTAGGAGAAAATGGTTTAGTTTAAGTCCAACTTCATGATTTAATAGTTGGGGTTAACATATAAAAGTTGAACTTGACAATGAAATAGTGGATTCATAAACCGGTTTTGATCAAAGATTTTTGGTTCGAAATCTAACCGTTGGAATCAAGTGAAACCAACGGGAAAGTGTCTATAACTCAAAGTTATACCACTGTAATTTTTGTTTTAAGGAGATTTTATGTTTAAAGTGGTTTGGTCATGAGTTTTGTAAAGTCACTACAATCTGTCCAGAATTTCAGAACAATAACACTCTTTTGAAATAAGTAAATCAGAACCTTAATAAAGTATTTGTGACCCAAAATAATTTTTCTAAGTAGATTAATGTGTTAGAAAGTCACCCTACAAAGAACAAAGCATTTCTGATCTTTTTTCTATTTTTAGAAAATCGTGCAAGAACTCTGGACAGAAGGTTGTAGAATGCTGAGTGATGTCTGGTTTTTGTCCAATTCCCAGAGATCCAACCGTTAAAACTTTGATTTCTTTTTTGGGTTAAAAACTAGACACACAGAGGCATCTTGTGTCCAAGATTCATCAAGATCAAACCACGAAAACCATGCTTTTTATTTCTTTAAAGTTATGATCTGCTCTCAGCAATTTCCAGAATTCTGCAATAGTTTTAATCAATCTAATGAATAACGGCTTAGATGATATTTTCATGAGTTAAGGTTCAAACTATGTTTCAATAATGATTAGTTAAGCTTGAACTCAAAGTTTAAGTGATCTAAATCATTGAGTATTTCATAATTCATTCTTGTTCACGTACATATTCATCCATATGGCTTGATACTTGTAATTAGGACTTATTTGCTTTAGATTTAATTACATTTGATAGATTTAAGCTAGAAATTTAGGATTGTTATTTCTAACTTCGTATCCTGTATAGCATGTGGACTAACCCCTTTGTTTTGCAGCACTGTTAAGGTATGATTTCTTAAACTCCTCTTAATTTATTTTAATTTCTTGATTTTATCGACTTTCTTGACCTTTATGCGCGACACATTAGAATTAAGATTTTGCCTTAAATGTATATATATGGATTAGAGACTCTTTTCCTAGGTTTTATTTAATCGCATGCATTGCACGTTTAATATTCACGGTTGGATCCCGGGTAAGTTCTCTTGTTCTTTATTGCATATCATATCGCTTGCTACTTGAATTACGTGGCTTTTGAATGATATTTTGTAAATTGGTAATTTTACACCATTTTGACATGTTTGTGTAATGTATACGTATATCTATGTATTAGTTGAGGGCATGCTTAGATTAGTAATTCAATTAGAAGGATGTTAAGTAGAGGCCTATCGCGAGATAGGATGAGAAGGGGTGTTTTAGTCCGATGGGCTCCTTCCCTTCTCATTCCATAATCCCCGGACCCAGTTAATCTTTGGTTTCGCAAAAGATCAGTAGCTTTAAAATGGTTTCTTAATTTTCCTTAAAAAAAAATTAAGTGGCGACTCAGTTGTTTTGAATTCAAAATTTAAAAGAACTTTAAAAGAAAAAAAAGTTGTGGGTAAGAAAAATGCGATATCCACAATCTGGCGACTCTGCTGGGGATCAAACCCAGAATCTCTGGTTTCGCAGACCAGAATTCTGATTTTGGGTTCACTCGAGGATTAGACTTGAAAAATATCCTTTTAATCGAATTAATTAATCTTTGTATGCTTGTTCCGTTTCACTTGCATGTCCAACCAGTCGATTGCACGGAACTATGACCTTGAAGGCTCGGGGCAACCCGGTCGGTCAAGTCATCATGGGACTGTGCGATCACCTTTGATCTCGTACCATGATTTGGTATATTAAGCATTCTATCGGATGTGTGTCAAGGGTTCCTTATTTGACCAAAACCCAGCTTTTGCATAGTAGTTTCTATAGAATCTTTCAATCTTAGGAAATCAACTCTTGATTAGGGTAATGTTCTAGGAAGTTTTGTATGCCCAGAAGGGGTTACCTGAGATGATGACAATACTTGCTTGATGAAAGATGTATAATCATTTAATCAACTTTTAGCAATTTTTCCTCATATTCCATGATATTTGGAGAACATGCCGAACCCTGATTATAAGATTATACTTCTTATATCATGTTTAGCTAAGCATCATTGACCTTGTATGTATCCAAATTCATGGAAAGTATGGTGATAATCCGATCATGTGATCCTCCTACCCAAAGAATTTTAAATCCGCCTTTGAAAGCAAACAGATTTTACCATCTTTTCCCCAAAGTTTTCAATCACCTTTTCAAAAAATCTTTTTCTCCTTTCAATTAAAATTCCCAAACTAACATTTGTTAAGGCATATTTCACTTGATCATCTTCAAAAGAAAAATTCGAAAATCCTTGAAATTTTTTTTGTAGAAGAATGTTTAACATCCTCATTCTCAAAAAGCATTGTTTTCAAAATCTTTTTACCATCCAAGGAAAGCTTTTCAAATGAATTTTGAAAATTTTTGAATATCCAACCTCCGAGAGGGTAGTGAGATCATAATGAAAGGAGAAGTTAGCATACTTGACATGGGTGAGGATTTTATGTGCCTACATGTCTATATGTTAGGATTAGGATTTTATTTTCTTTGGCATATAGAATAGGCACACACGCACACATGCATTGCATCCGTGTCACATATAAAAAAAAAGTTTTTACTAAACAAAAATGTGTCTTTGTGTGACAAAAGAAAGTGGGCAAAAAGTCTTAAAAAGAAAATTTCAAAATTTGTTGTAGGGGCAAAAATAGCATCAATGTCGAATCAAGTGTGGTTTAGGGATCCCACGGCGAGGTTGGTAAGAAGAGAATACGCTGACATGGTCGAAGAAAGAAACAACGAAGAAATAGCCGGGTTAAGGACACTAGTAGAACAACAAGCAGAGCAAATGAGGCGACATGCCGAAAACATGAACCGCATGATGGGGATGATAGAAGAATTGAATCGCCAACCACCACATATAATTTCGCTTGTTATGGACCCACTTTTGGGAGGAGGGGAAGGAGATTGGTTCGATGATCAGGAGGCACAATGGACTGATGCACTACGGGCCAACAGAGACAGAGAGAAAGCTGAGAAGGAGAAGCTACTGACCGAGAAAATAGAGAAGTTGGAAAGGGTGATGCGCAAAGCTCAGGGAGTTGATACCTATTTTATGGAGTTGGAAGGTCTGTATAACGGGGTCCACGAGACGCTGCCTGCAGGGTTTAAGATGCCGATTTTTGACAAGTGTGACGGGACTGGGAATCCTCGCAGCCATGTAAGGATGTGTATCAGGGGTTTCCAACCAAGTGGGCTGAGCACAACCATGATGGCAGTCCTATTCCAACTGACTTTGACCGGGGCTGCTTTATCCTAGTATCTTACTCTCGAACCAAGCAAAACCAGGATGTGAGAGGAAGTAATCAAAGCATTTGTGGCACAATACGAGTACAATCAAGATTTAGATGTCACTGTTCGAGATTTGGAGACCACTAGGCAAGGGAACAAAGAATCATTCGTCGAATACCTGAGCAGATGGAGGGGAAAGGCAGCCAAAATGGTACAAAGGCCGTCTGAGAAGGACCAGATCCGAATGCTGATGAAGAACATACAGCCAGTGTACCAAGAAAAGATGAGATTCTAGTCAATCAACACCTTTGTTGAGGTTTTCGATGTCGGGACGAGGATAGAAGATTCAATCCAAGAGGGGGCAATCAAGAGAGAGGAACAACCAAACCGGTACAGGAGGCCGAACTACGGGTCCAACGGAGGACAAACGGGGGGTCACTCCGGCCCCACCGATGTCAATGCACTGAATGGGCCAGAAAGGAAATTCGATATAACACCGAGGAGAGGAGGGGACAAAGCACCAAGGAAGTTCTCAGATTTGGGAGTGTCACTATCAACTGCCCTCGATAGACTGTTAGTGAAGGGGCATCTCCGTCAGTTGGAACCTTGACCTCTACCAAGTCCATTTCCGGCAAATTTCCAAGGGGACCTCTTCTGCAAATTCATCAGCAGAAGGGTCACTCAATGGATCGGTGTACAAGATTAAGGCACGAAATCCAGAACCTCATTGATAACAAAGTAATTTCAGAACCACCTACCAAAGCTCCAAATGTTACTAAAAATCCGCTTCCGAATCATCAAGCTGTGCCACCACTGCAGGGCCTTTATCTCTTGGGGATGGAAGAAGCAACCTTCGATCCGTCTAGGCTAATCACTAAGGCCGGGACACCAAGAAAGTCATACCAACTACCTAAGGATTCGACAATCTGTGCTTTGGAGGATCAGCCGGAGAAGAGTGAAATAGGACAGTCAGACTGGTGGATTCAAGGGAGCGACAGTTGAGACGTGAGCCAGGTAGAAGACGATCTTTGGTATGAGAGCAACAAAGAAACAGAGATGGGGAAGGGTACTTTGAAAGTTGATTCAGAAGTTGACAATCTGTGGGCAAGAGAAGAAGTCAGTCATTTAACTCGGTCGGGCAGACACTTTAAACCGCATGAGCTAGAGGAAGATCATCCAGGGAGAGAGTTGGACAAGGGAAAAGGGAAGATGAACGAAGAAGAGGAAGAAGACAGGGTTTTGAAGCAGATGAAGAAAACTCAGGCCAATATCACCATTTGGGGGTTGCTGATAGCATCAAAACGCCACAGGCAGGTAGTGTTGGACGCCCTAAATCAATCTGATGTTCCCATCAACACAGCACTGAAAGATATCGTGGGAATGATTGGCAGAATTCCGACCTTGGCTATTACCTTTTCTTCAAACGATGTGCCCCCCGGAGGACCTGTGCTCAACAAGCCGTTGTATGTCACTATTAAATGTTTAGGGAACACCGTGCTCGCTTGTCTCATTGACAACAGGTCTGCTCTGAATGTATGCCCCTTCCGAACAGCCAAACGGATGGGTTTAGATGAATCATCCTTCGTGCCGTCCCAATAAAAGGTCAGGGCATATGACAACACTCAGAGAACGGTCATGGGCATCATCTTTCTTAATCTTGTTATTGGACCAGTGGAGAAAGAAGCTGAATTCCAAATCATTGATATCCCCACTTCCTTTAATCTACTGCTTGGAAGGCCATGGTTGGATAGCTTAGGTGCCATACCGTCCACCATTCACCAAAAGGTAAAATGCGTTTGGAAGAGCAAAGTCTGTGACATTCTCGGGGACAGCTGGGTTCGTTCGTCCGAAGCATCATCAAGCGCACCGGTTCTAGAATTACAGCTACAAGAAGGACCAAATATGGGAGGGTTCGAGTTCGTCGGCATGATTGAAGAGGAAAAGCCAAAAGAATTCCTGCCACTATACTTTGATCAGTATGCCAGTACATTGGTCGCAGGGATAATGAAAAATATGGGTTTCTTCCCAGGCATGGGATTGGGAAAGAATCATCAAGGCATGCCTGAATTCCCGCACATTCCAACTCAGACTCACACTCATGGTTTGGGTTACCAGTCGACAAAGAAGGAACTGAGGGCAAAGAAGAAGACAGCTGACGCACCAATGGACCCCTATAAAAAAACGCTCAATGGTTACTTCGCAAAGGAAGGAGAAGATTTCCCCTTCTGTGGATTCCCAGAGCCATGGATGGACCAGAAAGACAAATGTCTAAAGCCGGGGTTCGAGATCTTTTTCTCCCATGAATTCTCCGAGTACAAAGACCCGTTTTTGCAAATGCCTGAAAAGTCCACTACCGTCAACGATTGGATTGGTGTACTGGACGGACCAGTCATGCAGAACCTGTTGAGTAAAGGAGGGGTAAAAGCTGAAGGAAAAGGGAAAGAAGACAAGGTTCTAGAAGTCGAGGCTGAGGAGGGGAATGTTGAGGATGTGCTGGAAGAAGAGCCGAAACCAGAAAAGGAAGAGAAGACGGAAACCGGGGGACTGTCGGGTTGTAACACTATGGAGCTCAAGCAGGGGGCCAACAAGGAGTGGGTCTTTGAGTCTAGTGATAAGTATCCCCCTCACCCAGAGTCTGTAATGGCCCAAATGAGGCGTCTTACTGTCGCTATGTCTGTTGTAATCACTCCTGACAAGATCAATGAAAGAATGACTGATTCTGCCTACTCGAATGCGCTTAATGAATGTGATGAATGTGAAATACCTGATGAATTGCAAAAATTAATTGAA
Source organism: Hydrangea macrophylla (assembly GCA_033977485.1). Lineage (NCBI taxonomy): Eukaryota > Viridiplantae > Streptophyta > Magnoliopsida > Cornales > Hydrangeaceae > Hydrangea > Hydrangea macrophylla. Next base: position 41,447,442 of record CM066984.1, read on the forward strand.
AAAGAAAATGAATCTGCATGCAAAATCATAGAGAACAAACAATTAATCTAGGAAATGAAAATAATCCTCAAAATGTCTTTATCGGCTCTACACTTAGCAATGAAGAAAGCAAAGAACTAATCAATCTATTGAATGAATTCAAAGATGTTTTTGCATGGTCTTATAATGACATGCCAGGTATTGATCCAGAGATAGTCCAACACCACATCCCCATTTTCCCAAATTCTAAACCAGTAAAACAAAAATTGAGGCAAATGAGGCCTGAATGGGCACTCAAAGTCAAAGAGGAAGTTGAAAAGCAGTTAAAAGCTAGATTTTTGATGGTCACCGAGTATCCTGAGTGGATTGCCAACATTGTGCCTGTCCCAAAGAAGGATGGTTATGTTAGGGTTTGTGTTGATTTTCGAGACCTAAACAAAGCAAGCCCTAAAGACGATTTCCCTTTACCGCATATCGACGTCCTCGTTGATAACACCGCCGAACATGAGCTTCTGTCCTTTATGGATGGATTCTCCGGCTATAACCAGATCCTGATGGCACCGGAAGATAGAGAGAAAACCACTTTTATCACGCCATGGGGAACATACTGCTATAGGGTGATGCCGTTTGGGCTCAAGAATGCGGGGGCAACATATCAGCGACCCACTACCACGTTATTGCACGACATGATCCATAAAGAGGTGGAAGTGTATGTGGATGATATGATTGTGAAATCTAAGGAGAGGGGAGGTCACTTGGAGGCTCTGAGGAAATTCTTCGGGAGGTTAAGAGAGTTTAGGATGAGATTGAACCCACAGAAATGTACCTTCGGAGTCACCACAGGAAAATTGTTAGGGTTCCTCATTACTCAGAGGGGAATCGAAGTAGACCCGACTAAGATAAAAGCCATAGTCGAAATGTAGCCACCCAAGAATGAAAAAGAGCTGAGGGGGTTCCTCGGTAGAATACAATTCATAAGCCATTTTATCTCAAAACTCACCATGACTTGCGACCCACTATTTAAGTTACTCAGAAAAGGAGAGAAGTTCGAGTGGGATACCTTGTGTCAGAAAGCCTTCAATAAGATCAAAATTTACCTCCAAAACCCACCTGTTTTGTCACCACCTTCACCCGGGAAGCCTTTGCTGCTGTACCTTTCTGTGACCGAAGATTCAATGGGATGTATGTTGGCCCAAGAAGGAGAAGAAGGACACGTAGAAAAGGCCATTTATTATTTAAGTAAGAGGATGACCGGATACGAGTTGAAGTACTCACCCTTAGAGAAAGCATGTTGGGCCTTAGTTTGGTGTACCCGTCGCCTTAGGCATTATATGTTAACCTTCCCTGTGATCTTAATCTCCCGAATGGATCCGTTCAAATACTTGTTTGAAAAACCTGCCTTGACCAGTAGGATTTCCCGATGGACCATGATGCTAGCCGAGTTTGATATCAGATATGTCACCTCCAAATCTGTTAAGGGGAGAGCCATCGTCGAGTACCTAGCCGACTTCGCCGTGAAAACTGGGGAGAAAGGAGAATTCAAGTTCCCTGATGAAGAAGTGATGGAGGTAAGGGAGGATTTGTGGAAAATGTATTTCGATGGGGCCGCCAATCAATTAGGCTATGGAGTCGGAGTTATCTTTGTAGCAGCTGATGGAACCCCTACCCCATTGGCCGTCAAGCTTAAGTACAACTTAACCAATAACACCGCAGAGTACGAAGCGTGCATAATAGGAATGGAGGCGGCGCTGGCCTTAAAGGTCAAAAAAGTTGATGTGTTCGGAGATTCCAATTTGATCATATCCCAAGTGCGGGGAGATTGGAGGGTGAAACACGAATAGCTGAGGCCATACCATGACTATTTGGAGAGTTTGAAAGAATAAATCAAGAAGATATCATTCTACTACCTTCCCCGGGAGAAAAACCAATTGGCCGATTCCCTGGCAACCCTAGCATCAATGATACAGATCCCATCCGGGGTCACGATGGTCCCATTATCCATAGAGGTCCGAAATCAACCCTCATTTGAGACAGTCGCGGCCATAGAAGACGAGGGAGAAATACCGTGGTATGTGGATGTGTGGAAGTTCATTAAAGAAGGAGAATACCCCGAAGGAGCCTCAGAAAAGGACAGGAAGGCGATTCGACGATTCGCCGCTCAATTTGTGATTTATGCTGATAAGCCATGGAAGAAATCCTACACCGGGTATAATCTGGAGTGCCTATATGGGAAAGAAGCTAAGAGAATGATGGAGGAAATACATGAGGGAGTATGTGGGCCCCACATGAATGGGCACATGCTGGCAAAGTAGATCATTCGACAGGGGTATTGTTGGACGACCTTGGATAAAGACTGTTGTGAATATGTTAGAAGGTGTCACAAGTGCCAGATTCATGCAAATCTAATGCACACCCCGCCATCACAGCTCTATAGCATGACCACCACTTGGCCATTTTCTGTATGGGGGATTGATATCATTGGTGAAATAGTCCCGAAGGCTTCCAATGGGCACCGATACATAATCATGGCAATCGATTACTTTACCAAATGGGTAAAGGCAGCCTCGTATGCGACTTTGAAAGCCAAAGACGTGGTGAGTTTCATCGAGAAAAACATAATCTGCAGGTATGGGGTCCCGAATGAATTTATCTCCAATCATGGCAATCATTTCCAAGGAGAGGTTATCCCGCTCTTAGAAAAGTATAAGATCACTCGCCATCAGTCATCCCCGTATAGGCCTCAGACGAATGGAGCAGTAGAAGCGGCGAATAAGAATTAAAGCAATCTTGGGAAAAACAACGGATACGTACAAGGATTGACATGAGAAGCTGCCATTTGCACTGTGGGGGTACTGGACCTCTGTAAGGACTTCTACAGGAGATACACCTTATTCACTGGTTTACGGTATGGAGGTCGTTCTCCCAGTCGAAGTAGAAATACCCTCTCTCAGGGTCTTGGCAGAATGCAAAGTAACCGAGCTAGAATGGATGAGGGGGAGATATGAAGAGTTGATGTTGCTCGATGAGAAGAGATTGGCCGCAATAAACCATACTCGTGAATATCAGAAGAGAATAGCTCATGCTTTCAACAAAAAGGTCCGCCCAAGGAAGCTTGCTGAGGGTGACCTAGTCCTCAAAGAACTGAAAGTGCTCGTTTATGACCCCAGAGGAAAATTCAAACCCAACAGGGTCGGGCCGTACATCATAAAGACTCTCCTCTCTGGAGGGGCGGCCTATCTCATGGACCTGGACGGAGTTGAATTTAAGCAGCCAATTAACATTGATCGCCTCAAGAAATACTTTGCTTGAAACCATTTCTTTCAAAGCCTCCTACCTCGATGAACTACGCTTGACCTGATTCCCGTTAGGGGATACGTAGGCAACCTACTCGGTTCGGTCAGTAAATAATTGCCTGATTGGCGCTTTTCTTTACAGCCTTAAGCCGAACTACTTGGGACCTGACACCCACATGGGGATAAGTAGGCGGGCTCTCCAAAGCCTTCGGTCCATAAAAAAAAAACCTGTGCTAAACTAGGGGCAAACCCACTTCGAAGCCCTAAAACCAGGGGCAAACTCCATTTGCTATCTGAAGAACCCAGATATTTACCTAAAACCCATCTCGGGATCTCCTGGCTATCAAAATGAGTACTATAAAGAAACAAACAAGAATTCATGGTATAGAAGGAGTAAAGCATTAAGCAAGAAAGCAAAGTAAAGAGCCAAGAAAAGACATTGAAAGGAGAATTTTTTTATAAAAGATTAATCGAAGGGGTGAACACTTTGATTAAACATATTAGAACTTTCCTAAAGATAACAACACTTCTTGAAGAGAAAAATAAGGAAAATCACATACAAAAGCGTAAAAGGATAGGCAGGACTTGTCGGAAATTTTTAAGAACTTTGTCCTATTTGTCTTACTTTCATCAATGCAAGCCTGTCTCTAGATCAGTGTTTGAACCTAAAAAAGGTACTCAGCTGTGGGCACAATAGAAGCCGGGATTCTCCGGAAAGGAGCTGAAACCCTGTCATGCCAAGCCTCGATGAAAGCCTTCACAATAGAAGGGCGCAAAATGGACCCCCTGGTGAAATCAGCAGTCACAGATTCAGTAGTATCCTGTAAAAGTCCAAACTGGCGGACCACCCAATCGGGAATGTAGAAAGTAGTAGTACGCAAGCCCGGCAGCCAGATGCCAGGCCGCCCAGGAAGACGTACAGCAATAGAGCGATGAATCCACTGCGGACAGACCCAGCAAATGTCACTGGAAGAGAGACCCTGGAGCCAACCGAGCCATGCATCGGCAGAGTGAAATAAGCTATGAATCTCCATACGATCATAAGCAAGTGACCCGCAAAGATGGGAAGGGTGTATAAAGAGGTCCAAACGCTCCATGAGCCAAACTTGTAGAATGAAAGGTGCTCCGGCAGATAATATGGCCCCGGTAGCATGAGCATGGTCCAGTCCTATCAGAGTCTCGTCGAGAACCAGCATGACTGCACTCTTCATCTCTCTCAAACCGTAGGCAATAGGTATGAGAATGTCGGAGGACGACTGAAAGAGAAAGTAAGAAAGCATAGCAATCGATAGAGCGCTACGCCGTATAACATGATACTCGCTGTCGTAAGGATCCCCAATGAGAGAATAAACTGAGGAGAGGCGCTCGAAGTCAACCTGTCTGTCATGAATGAAAGAGCCCGCGGCACCACGGGAAATATGGAGAAGAGTCGCCAAGTCCTGAACATACCCGGCTTGCACCGGAGGAACAGTCAGATCTGCGGAAGGGTCAGTATGAAGGATAGCACTGAACTCTTCAAACAAAGGACAAATCTCTTGATGACTGAAACAGAAGACGTGGAGCGAAGGATCCCAACATCGGACAGCGGCTTGAAGCAAACTTTCGTTTAGAATCATTCACCGGAAGGAGAAGAGGTCGTTTAGCCTGAAACACTCGAAGTTGAGCTTATCGATACCAGAGAGGGTATCCATCCACGGGAAAAGGATTTGAGAGCTAACGGGGGCCATTTGAGAGAGGGGAGAATGAAAGAAGGAAGTGTTTTGCGGAGTTTTGAAGAAAAGAGGGTATAAATGGAGGTAGATCTGCCTGGAGTCAGGGCAGCATTCAGTAAAGTAGAACGGCACTCGACGAAGTGCCGCGCAGCAGTCCGTGTGTGCCGTTGTGACATTTGCTGACTGCCGCTGCGGCACTCACCGAGTGCCGTTGAGACCTAACCAAGTGCCGTTCTGAGTTTTTTGTTGGCCAGGGACCATTTGTAACAGTTTCAGCCCACTTGCAAACAGAAAACTAAATAAAGAACGATAAAACGTGCGCATCATGCAGCACGTACAACAAAACCAAGCCGTGGCCGCATACATTCACCCATTCATTCATTCATTTGTTCATTTCAAAATAAATAAAAGTGATAGAAGCATTCAAAACTCAAATAAAAGGGGGACCAAGCTATGGTCCCACATACGGCAGGTAAGAGAAAATGTAAAAGAGGGTTCAGCATAATAAAAGGACCAAGCTATGGTCACGCATACGGTGAATGAGCATAATGAAAAGCAGAAAATATAAAAGACATCCAAGTGTCTATCCTACCAGCTATCCTAAAGCCTCCATCAAAATAAAGTGTATGTGTATATACAATCATCTGAATAAAGTATATATCCTCCCGGAACACTCAAAAGTAAAAAAGCAAGATCAGCCTCGACTCCGGCCTCGAGCCTGACGGGTCACACGCCTGAGGGGCTTCTCCTCTGACTCTGTCCCGCTCCCGCCGTCCCTGCCTCTACCTCAGTCGCTGCCTCCGCCACTGCCTCCACTGCTACCGCCGCCTCGGCCCATATCTTGTCCGGCACCGCCGTCTCCAGGAGTGTCGCTGAGGGGAATGCCGAACTACTGGAGCTGCTGTTGAAGCTGCCCCACCTACTGGGACAGGACTCTGATCTCCTCCGTCTGAAATGAGAGGGGATGAATCCAGAAACTGTTGAGAGGACAAATGAAACACTAAAATTAAAATGTGAAGATAATACCTGAGCCCTCAGCTGAGCCGCGGTAGTCGCTCGAGCTCCCTCAGCCTAAAACCAGCAACCAGGAAATAAGAATAAGAGTTGACAAAAATAACCCAAGTTGAAGTTAAAAGCTGGAATAAGTTTCTTACCATCCACTCTCGTCCAAGGACCCACTGCCGCACGCTGTGGGCATACGTCAAGCCCTCCTCCGCATAAGCACGCGGGACGACGTCATAATGAAGAGGAATAGTAGGGGCGCCCTGTGAGAGCCGGGGGATCGTCGTCACGAAAGGCTCGCCGAACGAGATAGTCGACATGGTCTAATCCCACTCGGGTAAGGCGGGAGGACGAGTAACAGCAGGGACGGGTTGCAAACAAGATATAAGCATAAATAAAGATTAAAAGGAAACTCATGAAAGATTGAAGGAATCTTGTACTCACCTGAATTACTTCCATCAGAGGGAAGTTCGGCATCAGCTTAGCAGCATGGAAAGCTGCGTATCCTGTGGGAGGCTCCAAGAAGCCATGAATACCCGAGCCAGCCAGAGCAGCTGTGAGCTCGCTACCCTAAAGCGTATCTGTGGTTCTTATAGAAACTGGAGGAGGGTGTGGTATGAAAAATCTCGGAGCCGCCACCAAATACCACGCCTGGGCCTCCGGCCCATCCATAAGCCGCCTCATCAGATCCCATCCGCCCGATGCCTGAATCCTCGGGAAGCACCCTGAGCCATGGCTGCCAGCAAACGTGCTGCTCCTTTAGGTTCGTCAGGAAGTTCCTGAATGAAATAAAATCATGTGCCCCAGTCTTCCGTCCGACCCTGTCCTTCGCCCATTTCAGCCCCTGGGGCATGACAAGGGCGTCGACATCGCGTGTCTCGGGGGACATCATGTGGAAGTACTCGTGGGACCAAATCTGTAATGAATAAAAAGAGAAAGAGGTCATGAGTCTCACAGTTTGAATAATCATCCGAAATCATAATAAATATTGAAATAGAAATAAAAGAAAGGACGTACCTCCCACGCCCTCCAAAAACTGCCAGTAGAAGCCGGCCTGTCCTGGGAGATCTCTCCCATGTGCTTGTACAGGATGGCTAATCCTGCACCAGCCCAGTCGTACTCGTGTATCTGGTCCATGCACTCCAAAGAAGATACCACGGTGACGGAGAACCGATCGCCCTTGGTGCTCAACAGGGAGCAACCTAGCATATACATCATGAAGCCCCGAGCCATTTGCTCATTGGTAAAGCCCGGTTTGCCCCGTAATGTGTCCATAAACCACTTGGCCGTGACCAAGGGCTCCTCTGGAACCGCTCCAAGCAACGCCTCCACCTGGTCCCAATCTCTGGTCGCATCCAAATACCGTAAGGGCTATCCCCCGAATGGAATCCCTGTAATCTTGCTGAAATCTAGGGGAGTCATCGTCATCTCCCCAAAATTGAAGTGGAAGGTATTGGTGCTATCCCACCACCTCTCTGCCAGCGCATGGATCTTTCGTAGGTCGTTGGAGCTCTTCGTCAAAAGTTTGATGAAGTCCCCAAAACCGGCGGCCTCAACGAATCCCTGCACGGTCTCGCCGAGCTCCCTATACCACTCGTACCCGTGAGCGAGGCTGCCATGCCCCTTTAGCACCTTGGACTGCAGCTGCAAGAAATAACCACAGGTTTTAGTGTTAGTAATTGGATAAAAGAGAACAATAAAAATATAATAAGCAGGTGATAATAAGGAGGTAGAGGAAAAGCGACATGAGAATGAATAAAAAAGAGACAGAGAGAAAGAAAGGGAAAATCTGGAAATATTCATAGAAAGTTTCACAAGCATGGCACTCATCCATATAAAGCTTAGCGGTCGTTCACAGAATAATGAAAGAAGTGAGAATGTTCAAAAGTACTGGAGAGATTTCAAGAAAGAGAAAAAAGAGAAAGAGGAGTTTGTTCATATTTTCGAAATATGTGTATATATAAACTTGTGAAAGTTCAAAAGAAATTTAGGTTCGAAAGAAGCATGATTTCAAAGAGGAGTATATGATCACAAGCATCCAGAATCAATTTGGAATAATAAAAGGGGCATTTGGAATGCTCTAGAAAATTCACAAGTATAATAAACACGGGGGAATGTTTAGGATTTCAATTAAAACACATCGTATTCGTAAATCTTGAAAAATGGGAAAGAAAATTCGCAAGCATTAAGTTCTTTATTCATAAGAGGTGTTTGAAATTTTGGTTAAAACACGAACGACATTCAAAAGTCCTTGAGAAAAGTCGAAAGAAAAATAAGGGAATTGATACAGGTGGAACGCCCGAAAGTTCAACAAACATGAGGAAGAATAATAAATTATGATTCGTCAGGCATAATATTCATAAAGTTCATGAGAAGTAAAATAGAAATCTTGAATAAAGTACAAGCATGGCATTGACATTCAAAATGAGACATTCAAAGTTATGATTCATTATGCATTCCATTCATAAAAAAGAAGAAAATTAAAAAGAAAAGGGGGAGCGTTTACCTCGCACTTGAACGCGCGGGCAGATAAGTGATCATCAGGGTCCTGGAGCAAGAGTGTGGCGTCGGGATGAGGAGTGGCCGTATACTTGGCCTTCTTCTTTCTCCCCGAATCGCTCGCCATAGTCTGTCAAAGAGAAAGAGAGATCCGCGCGTTAAATTCATGAAAAATTCAGAAAAACAACGAAATGAAAGGAATTAACTGAATTTTGATCGAGTATAACTAACCTGAGAGCCCCGGTAGATCAATCCAAGCAAGAAAAGAGAAGAGGAAAATTTTCTCCAGAGAGATTTTGGGTTAGAGGGAGTTGAGAGAATGAAACGAAATGTAATGAACTCGACGGTTTAAGCCAATGTCGCTCAATCACGGCACTTGATTTTTCGTGCCCGGCAGTCGGTGAATTGCCGAGCGACATTCACTGACTGCCGCAACAGCACTTCGTGAGTGCCGCACAGTAGTCACTGACTGCCACGAAAATCCGTGTGTGCTGCGGTTAAGTCGGTTCAAAGATCCTTGATTTTCCCTCAAAGAATTCGAATCAAGTCCTGAAAATTGAACTTGAGCCCCCCAAAATTTGCCCTCATTGCACTTTTGGCCCCAGGGTCGTTTTTAGGTTTAAATTGACTACAAATTTCAAAAATATTAGAATAAATTTGAGCCCGCGGGCTCCAAATTTTGAAAATTAAGATAAATTTGAACCTGTGGGTTCTAGATTTTGAAAATAAAGATAAAATTAAGCCCGCGGGCTCTAAATTTTGAAAATAAAAACTAGAATAGATTTGAGCCTGTGGGCTCCGAAGTTTTGATCACCTCGTTCTTAGAATATAACAGATTTATATTCTTGATCCTCGTAACAAATTTACGTCGATCCTTTGTCTTGAAAATGTAACGAATTTACATTCTCGGTTCTCGCAATGAATTTGCGTCAACCCCCGTTCTGAGAATATAACAGATTTATATTCTCGATCCGCGTAACAAATTTACGTCGACCCTTTGTCTTGAAAATGTAACGAATTTACATTCTCAGTTCTCGCAACGAATTTGCATTAACCCCAAAATTGAATCAAAAGCATCTTCATGACCCCCATAACAGATTTTGCATCAGTCAAGAATCAGGTAATCTTCTCTGACTAACGCGTCACGTAATGTGCGTCGTACGTAGAGAAGATATGATAAGCATGACGCTTGCATAACCAGGTCTATTCAGGAATGACCATTACATGGAATGCGCATCACGATAAGATAGGTGCATCCATCCGTGTGACTACCTGCGTTTGTGCGTGTTTGACCCCGTGCCCGAATGACGCTTTGGTCTGATTCCTGATGGGATACGTAGACAGCTCGTCATGGAGCACGACCAATTAGAATTCCTCTGCGCGCTCGCTTCCTTTTGTAATGCATTTTGCTTTTCCCTTTAATCCGACAGTTTGGTCAAAGGCCTGTCTTCACACAGGCTTCAACGTTCGCTTGCGGTTCGCGTTGCCCCACAAGCTCCGTCGAAGAGGGGCAAACTGTAGACACCCTAATTTTGACCAAACGTCGAATTAAGGAGAGTGTCACCTCCATATCCGATGATGACAAGGACCGAAAGATTCAAAGTGTTCCAAGCTCTTCAGAAAGTTCTCCAAATGCGGTAAAATTTTCACAGAATGAAATACCAGGTGTTTAGAAGAATTCAGGTATAAAACATCACTTTTGGAAAAGATCTTTGAAAATAAGTTTTTTTAAGAAAAAGGAGAAAAGAAAAGACCTAAAAAGGGGAAGTTCAACAGAAACCGGCACACGTCAGTTGTTTGCGGCACTCAGTGAGTGCCGAACGGCAGTCACAGAATGCCGGACCGGCATTTACTGAGTACTACCGACAATTTTGACTGTCGTTTTCTTTAACAGTCCGTATTTTGTGGTACATTACGTATATGTATGCGGATAAAAACAAAAAACTGATAAAGTAAGGTTGACAAAATGACGGCAATTAATAATTTGGCGCGACACTTACTGAGAGCCGCGCGCACGGAGTGCCGCCGCGGCATTCACGGAGTGCCGCAGTGGCATCCACTAAATGCCGCAAAGTATTTTTGACTGCCGCCTTCTGCAGCAGTCTGTCTATTTTCATGAAGTACGTATTGTACCATCAAATGAGATGTTTACACCTGTCTTTTACTCTGAATTCACTAAGAATACTTGGTAATTTTGTCTATAAAAGAAGGAGGATCTTCCTTGGGAGGGGACACAACAAAAAAAACACAAGAAATCACTACCACTACACTAACACATTTTTGAGAGAGAAGAGCTTGGAAGATCTTCAAAGGAGAGAAGCTTTGAGGATAGTTTGGAGGTGATCCTCTAACCACAAGTTGTTTTTCTTCATTCTTTTGAACTTCTAATCTTAAAACTACTTGGTCTTTTGATTAACCTTTTTTTTTAGAAGTTTTATTAGGGAACTTGCAAACTTTAATTTCCTTTTCTTTTAGTTCCTTCTTTTTTTCTTCTTTGTTTATACTTCTCTCATGAGTTGGATCCCTTGATTCCATGTGAGTTTGTGCTCCCCCATGAGAGTCAAGGTTGATCATCCCTTATATATAAGAGCAAGTAAATGAATCTAAATCCCTACCATGGTTTAGGATTCTTTAACTTAAGGTTTCATGGAATCCCCTTTCATATTCCTTGAAAACCTATGAGTATTAGTTATGTTTGTTTGTACTTCTCTCTTGAGATTCTTGAAGGCTTATGAGTATTAGTCATGTCTTCATCTCCAATGACCATCAAGTGGTAGGAGAAAGTAGTTTGAGTCTAATCCCATCTCCATGGTTTAGATTCATTATCTTGAGATTTCATGAAGTCTATTCATACTTCATTTGAAATCCACAAATATAAAGGTCTTTAGCCTCCAATGACCATCAAATGGTAGGAGAAAATGGTTTAGTGTAAGTCCAACTTCATGGTTTAATAGTTGGGGTTAACAAATAAAAGTTGATCTTGAAAATGAAACAGTGGATTCATAAACCGGTTTTGATCAAAGATTTTTGGTTCGAAATCTAACCGTTGGAATCAAGTGAAACCAACGAGAAAGTGTCTATAACTCAAAGTTATACCACTGTAATTTTTGTTTTAAGGAGATTTCATGTTTAAAGTGGTTTGGTCATGAGTTTTGTAAAGTCACTACAATCTGTCCAGAATTTCAGAACAATAACACTCTTTTGAAATAAGTAAATCAGAACCTTAATAAAGTATTTGTGACCCAAAATAATTTTTTCTTAGTAGTTTAATGTGTTAGGAAGTCACCCTAAAAAGAACAAAGCATTTCGGATCTTTTTGCTATTTTTAGAAAATCGTGCAAGAACTCTGGACAGAAGGTTGTAGAATGCTGAGTGATGTCTGGATTTTGTCCAATTCCCAGAGATCCAACCGTTAAAACTTTGATTTCTTTTTTGGGTTAAAAACTAGACACACAGAGGCATCTTGTGTCCAAGATTCATCAAGATCAAACCACGGGAACCACGCTTTTTATTTCTTTAAAGTTATGATCTGGTCTCAACAATTTCCATAATTCTGCAATAGTTTTAATCAATCTAATGAATAATGGCGTAGATGATATTTTCATGAGTTAAGGTTCAAACCATATTTCAATAATGATTAGTTAAGCTTGAACTCAAAGTTTAAGTGATCTAAATCATTGAGTATTTCATAATTCATTCTTGTTCACGTACATATTCATCCATATGACTTAATACTTGTAATTAGAACTTATTTGCTTTAGATTTAATTACATTTGATAGATTTAAGCTAGAAATTTAGGATTGTTATTTCTAACTTCGTATCCTGTATAGCATGTGGACTAACCCCTTTGTTTTGCAGCACTGTTAAGGTATGATTTCTTAAACTCCTCTTAATTTATTTTAATTTCTTGATTTTATCGACTTTCTTGACCTTTATGCGCGACACATTAGAATTAAGATTTTTCCTTAAATGTATATATGTGGATTAGAGACTCTTTTCCTAGGTTTTATTTAATCGCATGCATTGCACGTTTAATATTCACGGTTGGATCCCGGGTAAGTTCTCTTGTTCTTTATTGCATATCATATCGCTTGCTACTTGAATTACGTGGCTTATGAATGATATTTTGTAAATTGGTAATTTTACACCATTTTGACATGTTTGTGTAATGTATACGTATATCTATGTATTAGTTGAGGGCATGCTTAAATTAGTAATTCAATTAGAAGGATGTTAAGTAGAGGCCTATCGCGAGATAGGATGAGAAGGGGTGTTTTAGTCCGATGGGCTCCTTCCCTTCTCATTCCATAATCCCCGAACCCAGTTAATCTTTGGTTTCGCAAAAGATCAGTTGCTTTAAAATAGTTTCTTAATTTTCCTTAAAAAAATTAAGTGGCGACTCAGTTGTTTTGAATTCGAAATTTAAAAGAACTTTAAAAGAAAAAAAAGCTGTGGGTAAGAAAAATACGATATCCACAAGTATCAACTTCAAAAACTTAGAAAATGATCTTAACTCGATCGTATGCTCACGATTTTACATCAACATATAGATACATGAGTTAGGAATCATCCTCAAAAAGCGGAACATCGATAACTATTATAAAATTTCTGAAATTCAAGCACAAAGAGACTATGTTCAAATCTGTCAACCGATTTCTCAACAATTTATAAAAATAACATATGAATCCTAGAAGCTCTCAAAACAGACTGGATGAAAGTTGATTCATCAAAGTTTACCCAGAAAATTTGCAATCCATGAAACTATGGGTTTTGATGGACCAAATCTCATGGACAAAACCAATCTGTTTTGCTGAATTTTATCTAGTTCATTTTAAAGTGTGAGGAAAACATCTTAGGTGTTGATTGAAGCTTATTAGAGAGATCAAATTCATAGATCTACTTAATTATCATGATTTCCAATCAATTTAGCCCTCAAGTTCTATGAAGAACTTTAGATCATGGATCAAAAGGACTTACAAATATCATATTGGAGATGAAATTCAATATGAATTCTAGGTAATGGAGATAATCAAGAGATGGGTATGAACATAGGAATCATCTCTCTCATAGACCATACTTCTAAACCATCATAGAATTCAAATTAGATACATATATAATCATGTATGCATGAATCTAAACTAAAATTGAAAAATGAAATCAAAATTGAGAAACAAAAGTGAAAATCAATCTCTAATCATAAATTATCAACAAAATCAAAGAGGATTTTGATCTAGCCATGTGAGTGTGTGAAGAATAAGAGATGAAGAAGATGAGTGTTCTAACAAATAAAATAAGACTAAGCTAGATCCAAATCTCATAGATCTATATATACAAAATAAGAATTAGAGATGAATTAGTGTTTACCTCTTGGAGGATTCTCAATTATATAACCAAAGTTGATTCGAAGATCTTCTTCTTCAAGTGTGCTTCAAGCTCTTCAAGCATTCATCCATGGAAGTTAATGGAGGCAATTTATGTCTAATTCATATCATCTAATTATCTTTAGATTAGTTTAGGGAATTCTAATTCATAATTCACTTCTACTCTCTTGAAATCTCTCTTGAATTCTAAGTATATTTCTCTATATATTGTATATTCTCTTGTACGTACTTGTGTGTACTCTGTTATCTATCTCTTGTGTGATCTCTAGGTACCCCCAAGATGATCTCATATGGATATATATAGTTTTGAAGACTTAGCTCTTAAGTTACAGGGTTAAAACAGGATTTTTAGTGCTTAAAAGAGGGTTAAAATGGCCATTTCGCGTCTAAACGCAACTTCTAGGCAATTTCCTCGCAGTGGGAGCCTTCTAGAAGGTTCTGGAAGCAGAAAAACCCGATGGATAACACAATATATAGGTAGCGGTTAAGGGGGGAACCACCACCCCACATGTGGGACCCGCCACCTGTGTTTTCTCTTCCTCTGGTTGCCCACAAGCCCTGTTTCAAAAATTACATGCACTGCATTTCCAGATTTTTGTAAAAATACTTTTTAGTGTCCAAAGTTGTCCGTTTACGTAGCGTTGGAAAGCTTTCAGGCTGAATTTCAGTACAAAAATATTCCCAGAGATTTTGAAATAGAAATTGAAGTCCAATTGAAGCCCGGAAGTCCTCCGGAACTTCGTCTTCTTTTGAAATCAAACAACGTCTTTTTCAAAATTGCTTTCAAATGTGCATCGATTTTGAACTTTTCTTTAAAATTGAATCCCTGGATACCTAGAATACTGCGTTTAGAACACTTAATGTTCATATTACCCTTGGAAAATATGAATTTTGAGAGACGATTTTGAAAAAACTGGGATTTATCTATGGAAAAGGGCTTTTCTAAGCTTGAAGCCACTTTCCGAAGTTTGATCTTTCGATTGTGTGGAATCCAGTACCTTCCACGAGATACTTTTCATCATCGAATCCTCCAAGACATTGTCCACCCTAAATCCTATCAGTGTGGTCAAAATTGGGTGTATACAGTTTGCCCCTATTTGGCAGAGCTTGATGTGAACAACGTGAACTGCAAGTGAGTGCCAAAGCTTTGAAGGCACCCAATAACCATACTAAGAGGTTTTAGGAAAAACAAAAATTCTCAAAAATCAAGAAATTCAAAATCAGATAAAATCAAAAAATTACGAAATGCAATAATGCAATGCAATATTAGGTGGATGTTGCTAAATCTAAGAAGCTGCTGGTCGTGCTCCGCTGGAGCTGCCTACGTATTCATTCCAGGAATCAGACTAGGGCGTAGTTCAAGTGCACGAGGAGACAAAGAAAACATATAAACAATAATACAGATGAAATGCTCCTATCCTTAGGATGCTGATGCAATATGAAAACGTGAGTGTGCAAATGCTGGAGGAATCATCCTCAAGGGTTCTAGATGCAAAATCTAATGCAAGGGATGCGACGGCTCTCTCTCACATATAGAAACTTTTGATACAATCTCTCCTATTTAATTTAGGTGTCTTAATGAAGAGGGTTCTAGACAAGTCTTATTCTTAACAGGTCTTAACTTAATCCTAGACATGATATGATCTTAAACTAGACCTACTCTTATATTTGGGCGCGGTCATAAACTCGACCTATAATCTTAAACTCGGAATGATCTTAAACTCGATCTAAAACATGACATGATCTTAAACTCGATCTAAAACTCGACATGATCTTAAACTCAATCTAAAACTCGACATGATCTTAAACTTGATTTGATCTTAAACTTAATCTAAAACATGATCTTAAACTTGATCTAATCTTAAACTTGATTCTGTCTTAAACCTGACCTAATCTTAAACTTGATCTAGAACTTGACAAGATCTTAAACTTGATCTAAAACTTGACATGATCTTAAACTCGATCTAATCTTAAACTCAATTATGTCTTAAAATCGACTTAATCTTAAACTCGATCTAAAACTTGACATGATCTTAAACTCGATCTAAAACATTATATGATCTTAAACTCGATCTAAAACATGATCTCCAACTTGATCTATGATCTTAAACTTGATCTAATCTTAAACTAGACCTGATCTTTAAACTTGATCTAAAAATGATCTTAAACTCGATCTAATCTTAAACTCGATTCTGTCTTAAACTTGACCTGATCTTAAACTTAATATGATCTTAAACTCGATCTAATCTTAAACTCGACCAGATCTTAAACTCGATCTAAAACTTGACATGATCTTAAACTCGATCTAATACTCGACATGATCTTAAACTCGATAAAATACTCGACATGATCTTAGACTCGATCTAAAACATAATCTTACACTCGATCTATGATCTTAAACTCGATCTATTTTTAAACTTAACCTAATCTTAAACTTGATCTAAATTATGATCTTAAACTCGATCTAATATTAAACTCGATTCTGTCTTAAACCTGACCTGATCTTAAACTTGACAAGATCTTAAACTCGATCTAATCTTAAAACCTGATCTTAAACTCGATCTAATCTTAAACTCGAATCTATCTAAAACTTGACCTGATCTTAAACTCGATCTAATCTTAAACTTGACCTGATCTTTAAACTTAATCTAAAAATGATCTTAAACTCGATCTAATCTTAAACTCGATTCTGTCTTAAACTTGACTTGATCTTAAACTTAATATGATCTTAAACTCGATCTAATCTTAAACTCGACTAGATCTTAAACTTGATGTAAAACTTGACATGATCTTAAACTCGAATAATACTCGACATGATCTTAAACTCGATCTAATACTCGACATGATCTTAAACTCGATCTAAAACATGATCTTACACTCAATCTATGATCTTAAACTCGATCTAATCTTACACTTGACCTGATCTTAAACTTGATCTAAAACATGATCTTAAACTTGATTCTGTTTTAAACTTGACCTGATCTTAAACTTGACATGATCTTAAACTTGATTCTGTTTTAAACTTGTCCTGATCTTAAACTTGACATAATCTTAAACTCGATCTAATCTTAAAACATAATCTTAAACTCGATCTAAAACTTAACATGATCTTAAACTCGATCTAATCTTAAACTTGATTCTATCTAAAACTTGACCTGATCTTAAACTCGATCTGATCTTAAACTTGATCTAATCTTAAACTCGATTCTGTCTTAAACTTGACCTGATCTTAAACTTGATCTAATCTTAAACTCGGTTCTATCTTAAACTTGACCTGATCTTAAACTCGATCTAATCTTAAACTCAATTATGTCTTAAACTTGACCTGATCTTAAACTCGATCTAATCTTAAACTCGATTGTGTCTTAAACTTGACCTGATCTTAAACTCGATCTAATCTTAAATTCGATTCTGTCTTAAACTTGACCTGGTCTCAAACTCGATCTAATGTTATACTTGATGCCTAATAGTCCTAACCACTTAGACGATTGTTGAAAGTACTCTGTTAGGGAGATTACTGATATAGAGTCCTTCTGCTAGGGATGATTGCTAAAATCAGAGAGATGTGAAAAGCTTCTATTCTGGAGGCTCTGTTGACGATGGTGCTTCGACCAGCTCATGTAATCTTATACTCGATCTAATATTATACTCGATGCCTTAGAGTCCTAACCACTTAGACGATTGATGAAAGTACTCTGTTAGGGAGTTTACTGATATAGAGTCCTTCTGCTAGGGATGATTGCTAAAATCAGAGAGATGTGAAAAGCTTCTATTCTAGAGGCTCTGTTGATGATGGTGCTTCGACCAGCTCATGTACGTTGGGTTCATTCAAACCTTTTCTGAATATCTTGACCCCGGTTTGAAAATCATGCCTTCTGATTCATCTTTTGCAAATCCTTTCTGGATGTAATTCTCAAGCGACAGCAGACCCAAATGTCCATTTTCCAAGACAACACATAATTAGTCCAAAACAACGGGAGTTCGCTACAAATCATCATTTCTCAGTTTTTTCCAAGTTGTAGTGCCCTTGATTCTTAGTGTCTGGGGACTTTTCTTCAACTCTGAACGTTTCTACCAAAATTCAAATTCCCATAGGTCCTTTAGACCAATTCCAAGAAGTTTCGAGCACTCTTAAGGCTTATACATCAAGATTGGACCAATCCAGGGTCAAAATAAAGTTCCTGATATCATAATTCTGATTCACGATAGGTACTAAAACGACCTAATGATTTTGACGAGCTTCACAAATCTTTAACCAATTCTAGCAAATATTCATGCAAGGCACTCTGATCTGTTTCAACAATGTCTCAGCTCAACATCCAAGGCCGGTCTTCTGATTAGCACTTTTTCATCAACCACTCGATGCTTCATCTTGACTAGGATTAATTGATGCAATAACAGTGTTTGGAACTTCTACTTGTATCCACCTTTGGATGCTTTTAAAGTTTCACAATTTTAGATCACTTCAGACCCACACACTCAAGATCACGATAGACTAGACAACGACAGACTGGACCACGTAGAGATTGATAAATATTGACATAGGAAGCTGACATTCTTGACACTGAAATAGAAGTATGGAGGAGAATACCCGATCTTAATGTGTATTTGTCATTTTTGACGTATCTCTTTGCTTTCATGTGCACTTCTCATCTTATTGTGATAATACTCAGTTGATAAAGTAATGCCTTGAAAATACTCCATATGGATCTCAATCAATCCTCTGCTTTTTCTAAAATGTGCTTTAAATTAGTGCCTTAACTTATAGAATAAGAGACAATTCATTTCAAATGTTTTCAAAGATATAGTTAACGATTCAAGATTCTCTTATTATGTGAAAGGGGGTACAGGCAAACGATGTTTGTCCCTAGTTGATGGTGATAAATGGAAGTTTGGGCAAATGCAGTTTGCCCCTAGTGTGGCAGTGATATCTTAAGGTTTTGGGCAAACTTGAAAGTTTGCCCCTAGTTTGCACGATTCAGGGACCGAGAGCCAGGAAAGCTTGCCTACTTTTTCCCAAGTGGGAATCAGGTCCAAAGTATTTCGGCCAAGGTCTTGAAAGAAGGTTTTTGAGATGTGGCAGAGTTTTTCAGGAGTAGTGATCGAACCGAGTAGGTTGCCTACGTATCCCCCAGTGGGAATCAGGTCAAGCGTAGTTCCTCGAATGCTGGAGGTTTTGAAAGTGCAAGGATTCAAGAACTGGGGGGGCCTTTTAAGCCATGTCATTAGACAGATTTTCTGAAGCGGGTCACTTGTGGTAGCGTTGAAAGAAACTAAACTACCTCTCCTTTATGTTGTTCTTTTCTTTTCTTTTTCTCTTCTCGTTGTGTTTTTGAGGGTTGATTCTTTTCACCTTTTCACTAGCCAATCAATTTAACATCTCTCATCACACATCATACATGTTTTCGGAACAAGACTAGCCCTTCAAATCTTTTGGGCTTATTCAAAGAGATTATAAGTCAAAGCTTTGGGACAATTCATGTTCCCGATTTCTCAATCTTCTTCATTTTTTTTTTCTCTTCTTACTTTTCTTTTCTCTCTAAAGTTTTAACTGGCTAGGATCAAGTTCTTGAAAACAACACACAAAACTTTCTTCTCTTTTCATGCTCTAACTTTTGCCTAGGCGCCCTTTTGGGTTTTCATCCTGGCGAGCTTCTTTTTTCTTTTTCTTCTTTTTTTCTTTTTTTGAGAGAAGTGGTTCATTCAAAATATTTGGCTATCATCAAGGACAAAGTGTACATGGATTGCAGGTTAGATAGGTTTGAATGGCTCATTTTTCTGGGCTCAAGATTTCGAACTGGAAAGATCAGGGGTTTAAGCTAGTCCCGAGTCACTATCAAGTATATCTTTTCAAGATTTAAGCAAAAGCATCTCAAGATTCTTAAAGTAAGACTAATCAATTCTTAGCTTTCTTCGGCGTTAGCGCAAAATTAACTTTGATCCTTTCAGGATTCCTTTCAATGCACAAAATTATCAACAGTGTATTTTTCACAATAATCAGAGAAATAACATTTTCAGCTTCGAGATTCATTCATTCATGGCAAGGCGCATTAGAACAAGAAAATGATGACTTTATTTCATCACTATAAAGATAAGGATTACAATACTTGACATAGACTCAAAACACAACTTGACGATAGACAGACTCGACAACAAGACTCAAAACTGACTCGACTTGACTTGACTTGATCTTAAGTGGAGTGTCACTGTGATTTGCTTATTTCTCTTAAGCATCCATTCGGTTTCAACAAGAAGCTATTCCAAACATCATCACAATACTACCCCTTGTAAGCTCTCCCAAGTTCTTCATTCTTGTATTCTTTGGCTAATTCCTCGGACCTTTTGAGGTGGAGGAATGATGATACCTTTTTCGATTAAGTCTTGAATTTCCTGCCTAAGCCTCCAGCATCTATCTGTGCTATGCCCACGGCCCTGATGGAAATCACAGTAATACTCAATTTTTAAGCATTGTGGAGGTGGATCAGGTTCTGGCTTGGATTCCAGCTTCTCCAAGTACCCTTCCTCTAGTATTTTTTTAAGTGCGCTGCTTAGAGACATTCCTAGCTCAGAAAATTCTCTATTCTCTTTCTTTTGCCCTTGATTCTGGTTTCTCCTTGCAACTCTGGTATTCTTTTCCCATTGCTATTGAATTGGTCCTTTTGGCAACTATGCTACCAATACATCGATACCAGGTAATGGATATTTGTTCAAATGAAGTAGCCCTTTGAACTTTTTCGAAGGCCTTGCATTGGGCATATAAAATAATCCTTTCCTATCAAGCTTGTGGTCATCAATTCTTTTGCTCTTGCGGGTCACATTCTCTAGTAAACCACTCTTGGTGAGCTTGTCAAGAATATCTTGATCCAGAGTTTGTATTCCTAGATTAGCCAATCTTTCCAACCACTCATTATCATCACAAGTTGCAAGAGGTGGAGTCGGAGGTGTTGTTTCAGCCAATTGCTTTAACACCCATCATTTTCACAAGTAGCTCACTGATATGGTTGACAGTAAATTCCATAGCAGTCATCCTAGCATCCATATCGGCTTGATGTGTCATCTTTTCAACCCAGACTGATTCAGCTGATCTTATCCCAAATTTTGATCTGATCAAACGACTGTTCGGAGCTTTGACCTAGGAAGGAACACAACTCTTTGATCCTATCTTTTCTTCTAGTTTATTTAGCGATTTTTAAAATAATCTGGTATCTTTAGTTGCAAAAGAATTTTCAAAGAATGGTATTTACAAAGAGTAGATTTACCAATATGGAAAAAAAAACATTTTCTTAAAATTGAAGAAATCTTTTTCAAAATTCTGAAGAAAATAAATCTTTTCTTTTCAAAAGTATGTTAGAGGCGTCGTACTCGTGAGCCGTATATGCAATGCTCATGTAGTGTATGCAATGCAGATGAAATGCAATCTAATCTAGATACAATGCACCTGAATCTAGCTTAGACCTAGTATATCAGCACATAAACACATAAGATTCCTTGAGTATGCTAATCACCTGACTAATCTAATCATTATCCAAGGATTTCTATCTTTGAAATTCTTGATGGCTCAGCTTTATAAATTTGAAGACGAGGCATGATCACGAATCAAAGTCCGAAACCACGGCATTCAATTCTCTGCACTAAAATACCAAAGAATACCAAAGCATTGCAAAAACCCAAGCAAACATATGACATGCATGAAAAGCAAGTAGAAAATGTCATCAATAAAATTTCCAAATTCAGCAACCTCTAATGAATTCTATTAAAAGTGGTCTTAAACAGGAGTTCGTTTAAAACCCTTTTACAGAAAGTTAGATACATGTCTTAGGGAAATTTTCCAAAATGTAGAACCTCTTTACCATTTTTGAAGTGAGAGAAATAAGATATTTGGGAACAGTGGATCAGGACTATCCATTGTTCTTGTAAAAATCATAATTAATTCTACAAAAATCACGAGAAGCTGTATTTGGTGTCAAAAGAAAGCTATTTCATTGTAGTTTATGACAAAAATAATCCCATGGACATGTCATGATCTTAATGTTTCTGAAAAAGTGTTTTAAACAGACTCTGTTATTCTGGAAGTTTGATATCATTTGACAAATGAATGCAAAACACAATAGAAGTATAACAGAAGTTCATGAATCATGTTAATCAAGTAGATATAATTTCTTGATCTCTCATCCAATTATCCTAGATGATTTCTAAACCAAGTTTTATTCACCAATTCTTGTTGAGTGATCAAGGTATGACCATTTTGTATACATAATCATAATTATAGCTAAATCTAGAAAATTACAGAATAGTAGTATCAACTTCAAACGCTTAGAAAACGATCCTAACTCGATCTTATGCTCACAATTTTACATTAACATATAGATACATGAGTTAGGAATCATCCTCAAAAAGTGGAACATCGATAACTACTATAGATTTTCTGAAATTCAAGCACAAAGAGACTATGTTCAAATCTGTCAACCGATTTCTCAACAATTTATAAAAATAGCATATGAATCCTAGAAGCTCTCAAAACGGACCGAGTGAAAGCTGATTCATCAAAGTTTATCCAGAAAATTTTAAATCCATCAAACTATGGATTTTGATGGACCAAATCTCATGGACAAAACAAATCTGTTTTGCTGAATTTTATCTAGTTCATTTTAAAGTATGAGGAAAACATCTTAGGTGTTGATTGAAGCTTATTAGAGAGATCAAATTCATAGATCTACTTAATTATCATGATTTCCAATCAATTTAGCCCTCGAGTTCTATGAAGAACTTTAGATCATGGATCAAAGGGACTTACAAATATCATATTGGAGATGAAATTCAATATGAATTCTAGGTAATGGAGATAATCAAGAGATGGGTATGAACATAGGAATCATCCCTCTCATAGATCATACTTCTAAACCATCATAGAATTCAAAATAGATACATATATATAATCATGTATGCATGAATCTAAACTATAATTAAAGAATGAAATCAAAATTGAGAAACAAAAGTGAAAATCTATCTCTAATGATAAATTATCAACAAAATCAAAGAGGATTTGGATCCAACCATGTGAGTGTGTGAAGAAGAAGAGAAGAAGAAGATGAGTGTTCTAACAAATAAAATAAGACTAAGCTAGATCCAAATCTCATAGATCTATATATACGAAATAAGAATTAGAGATGAATTAGTGTTTACCTCTTGGATGATTCTCAATCATATAACCAAAGTTGATTTGAAGATCTTCTTCTTCAAGTGTGCTTCATGCTCTTCAAGCATTCAACCATGGAAGTTAATGGGGGCAATTGATTTTTAATTCATCTAATCTAATTATCTTGAGATTAGTATAGGGAATTCTAATTCATAATTCATTTCTACTCTCTTGAAATCGCTCTTGAATTCTAAGTATATTCCTCTATATCTTGTATATTCTCTTATATGTACTTGTGTGTACTCTCTTATCTATCTCTTGTGTGATCTCTAGGTACCCCCAAGATGATCTCATATGGATCTATATATAGAGTTTTGAAGACTTAGCTCTTAAGTTACAGGGTTAAAATAGGATTTTCAGAGAGCAGAAAAGGTTAAAATGACCATTTCAGCGTTTAAATGCAATTTCCAGGCAATTTCTTCGCAGTGGGAGTCTTCTAGAATGGTTTGGAACCAGAAAAACCTAATGGAGAACACTCCCTGTAGGTGGAAGTTAAGGGGGAAACTGCCAATCCACTTATGGGACCCGCCACCTGCATTTTGGGCTCCCCTGGTTGCCCACAAGCCCTGTTTCAAAAATTTCGTGCACTGCTTTTCCAGATTTTTGTAAAAAAGCTTTTTGGTATCCAAAAATGTTTGTTTACGTGTCGGGTTGAATTTCAATATAAAAATATTCCCGGAGGTTTTTAAATGAGAATTGAAGTCCAATTGAAGCCTGGAAGTCCTCCGAAACTTTCGTCGTCTTTTGAAATCAAACGACGTCTTTTTCAAAATTGCTTTCAAATGTGCGTCGATTTTGAACTTTTCTTTAAAATTGAATCTCTGGATACCTAGAATACTGCATTTAGAACACTTAATGTTCATATAACCCTGGGAAAATATGAATTATGAGAGACGATTTTGACAAAATCAGGATTTATCCATGGAAAAGGGCTTTTCTGAGCTTGAAGTCACTTTCCGAAGTTCGATCTTTCAATTGTGTGGAATCCAGTACCTTCCACGGTATACTTTTCATCATCGAATCCTCCAAGACGTTGTCCACCCTAAATCCTATCAGTGTGGTCAAAATTGGGTGTCTATAGTTTGCCCCTCTTTGGCAGAGCTTGTTGTGAACAATGTGAACTGCAAGTGAGTACCAAAGCTTTGAAGGCACCCAAGAACCATACTGAGAGGTTTTAGGAAAAAACAAAAATCCGCAAAAATCAAGAAATTCAAAATCAGAGAAAATCAAGAAATTACGAAATGCAATAATGCAATGCAATGCTGGGTAGAGGCTGCTAAATCTAAGCAGCTGCTGGTCATGCTTCGCTGGAGCTGCCTACGTATCCTTTCCAGGAATCAGACCAGGGCGTAGTTCAAGCGCGTGAGGAGAAAAAAACACACAAACAACAATGCAGATGAAATGCTCCTATTCTAGGATGCTGATGAAGTGTGAAAACATGAATGTGCATGTGTTGGAGGAGTCATCCTCAAGAGCTCTAGATGCAGAATCTAATGCAAGGGATGCAACGTCTCACTCTCTCAGTAGAATATTTCTAAAGAGAAGCATGATATATGTATCTTAGATGATTCTCGGAGCTATATCGGAGTCTTCCTTCTAAACTTGAGGCTTGTAGGTATCATTTATATCTCGGACGACTGCTGAAGTAGTGGAACATCCTGGATGAATTCTGAATCATGTCAACAAATTTCTAAGAAAAGTGTCCTAACCCTTAGACAATTGCTGATGTAGAATCCTTCTACTGGGGACGAAATGCTGATGTAGGGGGCATCTCCTTACGATGACTTTATTTAGGGTGTCTCCTTACATTAACTTTCTGATGTGGAGGGCATCTCCTTACGATGGCTTTCAAAAGTAAAGGGCATCCCCATACGACAACTTTCTGAGGTAGAGGGTATCCTCATACAATGGCTTTCTGAGGTAGAGGGCATCTCCACACGACAACTTTCTGAGGTAGAGGGCATCTCCATACAATGGCTTTCTGAGGTAGAGGGCATCTCCATATGATGACTTTCTGAGGTAGAGGGCATCTTCATACAATAGCTTTCTGAGGTAGAGGGCATCTCCATACGACGACTTTCTGAGGTAGAGGGCATCTCCATACAATAGCTTTTTGAGGTAGGGGGCATCTCCATACGACAACTTTCTAAGGTAGAGGGCATCTCCATACAATGGCTTTCTAAGGTAGAGGACATCTCCAAATGACGACTTTCTGAGTTAGAGGGCATCTCCATACAATGGCTTTCTGAGGTAGGGCTTTCTGAGGTAGAGGGCATCTCCATACGATGAGTTTCGAAGGTAGAGGGCATCTCCATACAATGGCTTTTTGAGGTAGAGGGTATCTCCATACGACGACTTTCTGAGGTAGAGGGCATCTCCATACAATGGCTTTCTGAGGTAGAGGGCACTTCCATACGATGACTTTTTGAGGTAGAGGGCATCTCTATACAATGGCTTTCTGAGGTAGAGGGCATCTCCATACAATGGTTTTTTGAGGTAAAGGGCATCTCCATATGACGAATTTTTGAGGTAGAGGGCATCTCCATACAATGGCTTTCTGAAGTAAAGGGCATCTCCATATGATGACTTTTTGAGGTAGAGGGTATCTCCATACGATAGCAAAAGTAAAGGGCATCTCCTTACGACGACTTTCTGAAGTAGAGGGCATCTCCATACGATGGCTTTTGATGTAAAGGGCGTCTCCTTACGATGACATTTTAGTAGATGCTTCTGCTAGCTCAATTGATCCAACATTCCTTCTGAATAAAGGTAACATATGCTAATTCAAAAGTGTTCACAAATTATGATCCATCTCTGAAGGTTGACAAGTGCCAATTTTTGGCAAAATAACTGATTAGTGGATACCAATTCTGATTCATGGATTCTTGAGATATACCCTTCCTTTGGAGGTAATTCTGATGACATCTGAAAGTTCTCTGCTGGCAAGATTCTTCAACTCTGAACAATTTTCAACCATGATTCCTATCTCCAAGGGTCCTTTAGACCAATTTCTACAAGTTTTAAGAACTCTTAAGGCTTACACAATCAAGATTAATCCAATTTGTGGTCAAAAGAAGATTCCTGATATCACAATTCTGATCCATGATTGATAGGTACTCAAAAGACCTGATGATTTTGGCATGACTTTGACGTGTTTCATAAATCTTCAATCAATTTTAGCAGATATCCAAGCAAGGCACACTGATCTATTTCAACAATGGCTCAAATAAATTTCCAAGGATGGTCTTTTGATTAGCATGATTAATTGATGCAATAACAATGTTCAGAACTTCTGCTTGTATCCACTTTTAGATGCTCTTAAAGTTTTGAAAATTTATTATAGATCACTCTAGACCCACACACTTGAGATCATGACAGACTAGACATTGAGTGACTTAACCATGACATAACCATGACAGAGTTTGACAGACATTGACATAGGAGGACAATACTCTTGACACTGAAATAGAAGTTTAGAGGAAAAACTCAATTTGCCATAACATAATGTGCATTTATAATGTTTGACGTATCTCTTTGCTTTTCATGTGCACTTCTAATCTTAGTGCGATAATACTCAGCTGATAAAGTAAAGCTTTAAAAAAACTCCATATGGACCTTAATCAATCCTTTGCTTTCACCAAAAACGTGCTTTGAATTAGTGCCTTAGCTTATAGAATAAGAGATGATTCATTTCAAACGTTTTCAAATATATACTTTACGGCTCAGGATTAGCTTAAGGGGTAGGTGAACGATGTTTGCCCCTAGTTGATGGTGATAAACGAAAGCTTGGGCATACGTAGTGTGCTCCAAGTGTGGCAAATGATATCTTAAGGTTCTGGGAAAACTTGAAAAGTTTGCCCCTAGTTTGCACGGTTCAAGGACCAAGACCCAGGAAAGCTTGCCTACTTATCTACAAGTGGGAATCAGGTCCAAATTAGTTTGGCCGAGGTTTAAAGGAGGGTATTTGAAGTGTGGATGAGTTTTTCAGGAGCAGTGACCGAACCGAGTAAGTTGCCTACGTATCCCCAAGTGGGAATCAGGTCAAGCATAGTTCCTCAAAGGCTGGAGGTTTTTAAAGAGCAAGGTTTCAAGAATTGGGGGGCTTTTCAAGCCATGTCATCAGACAGATATTCTAAAGCAGGTCACCTATGGTAGCCTTGAAAGAAACTAAACTACCTCTCATTTTTCTTTTCTTTTTTTCTTCTTTTCTTCTCTTTTCTTTTTATCTTTTTTGTTTTTGACGGTTGATTCTTTTCACCTTTTCACTAGCCAGCCAGTTTTACATTTCTCATCACACACCATACATGTTTTTAGAACAAGATTAGCCTTTCAAATCTTTTGAGCTTACTTAAAGAAATTATAATTCAACTTTGGGATAATTCATGTTCCCTATTTCTCAATCTTCTTCATATTCTTTCCTCTTCTTCTCTTCTTTCTTTTCTTTTGACTGGCTAGGATCAGGTTCTTGAAAACAACACTCAAATTTTTCTTCTTCTTTTTTTTTCATGCTCTAACTTTTGCCTGGGTGGCCTTTTGGGTTTTCATCATAGCGAGCTTCTTCTTTTTCTTTTTTTCTTCTTTTTCTTTTCATGCTCTAACTTTTGCCTAGGCGCCCTTTCGGGTTTTCATCCTAGCGAGCTTCTACTTTTTTTTTTTTAGAGAAGTAATTCATTTGAAATATTTGTCTACCATCAAGGACAAAGTGTACATGCCTTGCAGGTTAGACTGGTTTGAATGGCTTATTTTTTTGGGCTCAAGATTTCGAATTAGAAGATCAAGGATTAAGCTAGTCCCGAGTCACTATCAAGTATATCTTTTCAAGATTTAAGCAAAGAATCTCAAGATTCTAAAAGTAAAATTAATCAATTCTTGGCTTTCTTCGGCATCAGCAAAAAATCAACTTTGATCCTTTCAGGATTCTTTTCAATGCACAAAATTATGAATAGTGTATTTTTCATAATAATCAGAGAAATGACATTTTTAGCTTAGAGATTCATTCATTCATGACAAGGCACATTAGATCAAGAAAATGAAGACTTTATTTCATTACTTAGAAGGATTACAGTACTTGATACATACTCAAAACACAACTTGACGATAGACAGAGTCGACAACAAGACTTAAAACTGACTCAACTGGACTTGACTTGATCTCAAGTGGAGTGTCACTGTGACTTGCTTATTCTTCTCAAGCGTCCATTTGGCTTCAACAAGCATCTATCACTTCATCACTTTCTTGAGCTTTCCATTCTCCACCAAAGGCTCAAGCTCCTTGGTTGACCCTTCAGGCCTGTACTCATTGTCTTCGAGGCACCAATAACCTTCCTTGGTAGATTTCATCCAGTTCATCTTCACAAGCAGTTCGCTGATTTGGTTGACAGTAGACTCCATACCAGTCATCCTAGCATCCATATCGGCTTCATGTGTCATCTTTCCGACCTTGACTGATTCGGATGATCTTACCCCAAATTCTGAACTGATCAAACGACTATTCGAGCTCTGACCCAAGAGGGAGTACAACTCTTTGGTCCTATCTTCTCTTTTCTGGTTCATTAGGAATTTTCAAATAATTAGGTATCTTTATTTACAAAAGAATTTTCAAAAAATGGTATTTACAAAGAGTGGATTTACAAAGATGGAAAATCTGTTCCTTTTAAAAAACATTTTCTAAATTGAAGAAATCTTTTTTGAAATTTGAGAAAAACAAAAACTTTATTTTTGAGAATATATTAGAGGTGTCGCACTCATGAGTCGTATATGCAATGCTCATGTAGTGTATGCAATGCAGATGAAATACAATCTATTCTAAATGCAATGCAACTTAATCTAGCTTAGACCTAGCATATCAACACATAAACACATAAGATTCCTTGAGTATGTTAATCATCTTACTAATCTAATCTTTATCCAAGGATTTTTAGCTTTGAAATTCTTGATGGCTCATGTTTACAAAATTGAATTTTTCATGAAAATGTTGAAAGAGAGGATGAATTTGTAATTTTCAAAAACACTTTTGAACCATCAATGCTTGTGGTGTGAAATCATGATTCTTGAAAATTGAAGTAGGAAATTCTGAAATTCTAAAATCTGGATTTGAATCATCAAAGTTGGAATCATGATTCTTTTTGAAATTTGGAAAACCAAAGTAGAAAATTGAAATCTTCTAAAATCTGAGAGGCGGTTTTAAAATTGAATCATCAAAGTAGAAATTTTGAGATTCTCTAAAATCTAGGAGAATTTTTGAAAGGATTTTGCAAAAGTGAATTTCAAAGTGAATTTTCAAAAGGGATATTCCCGGAATTTTCAAAAGACTTGGATTTTTCAAGGAAGTGCTTGTATTTTAAAAAATATTGTCCTTGAATAATGATTGGATGTTCGGATAAAGACCATACTACTCTAGAGGAATCTACCATATAAGTTTTGATGATGCCTTTGCATACACGTCCTCATCATCCACATAATCCTTTACGGGCAAACGCAAATAGTTCATCACATTGTCCTAATCAAAGATAATAAACAAGATCCTAATTGAAGGGTTCTATAGAAACTATATGCAAAGGACGGGTTTTAGTCTCATAAAGGGTCCATTAGCAAGCCAAGGGCTCTATATACCGCAAGCGGTATAAGGCTAACAGTGACCACATGCTACCATAGTCTCCTGACAAAATGGAGGAAAGAGGGCCCTCCACCCACAAGGCAATGGTCTCAAGCAGTCGCGGTGAAAGAACCATGCAAGTGCAAATGCAGGCAGAAACAACATGATTATCGAATTAATAACAAGAATATTCTTTGGCTCAAGTCAAACCATCGAAGAACAAGAAACCATCATTTTAAGTAGAAAATGTCATCAATCAAATTTCCAGATTCAACAACCTCTAATAAATCCTATCAAAAGTGGTCTTAAACATGAGCTGGGTTAAAACCCATTTACAGAAAGTTAGATATATGTCTTAGGGAACTTCTCCAAAAAGTAGAACCTCTTTACCATTTTTGAAGTGAGAGAAATAAGAGTTTTGGGAACAGTGGATTAGGACTTTCCACTGTTCTTGTAAAAATCAAAATTAATTGTACAAAAATCATGTTAAGCTCTATTTAGTGTCAAAAGAAAGCTATTTCATTGTAGTTTATGACAAAAATAATCCCATGGACATGTCATGATCTTAAGGTTTCTGAAAAAGTGTTTTAAACAGACTCTGTTAATCTGGAAGTTTGGTATCATTTGACAAAAGAAGGCAAAACCATAATAGAAGCATAATAGAAGTTCTTGAATCATGTTAATCAAGTAGATATAAGCTCTTGATCTCTCATCCAATTATCCTAGATGATTTCTAAACCATGTTTTATTCATCAATTCTTGTTGAGTGATCAAGGTATGACCATTTTGTATGCATAGTCATAATTGTAGTTAAATCTAGAAAATTCCAGAATAGTAGTATCAACTTCAAACGCTTAGAAAACGATCTTAACTCGATCGTATGCTCACGATTTGACATTGGCATAGCATATAGATGTATGAGTTAGGAATCATCCCCAAATAGATTTTCTGAAATTCAAGCACAAAGAGACTATGTTCAAATCTGTCAACCGATTTCTCAACAATTTATAAAAATAGAATATGAATCCTAGAAGCTCTCAAAACGGACCGAATGAAAGCTAATTCATCAATGTTTATCCAGAAAATTTGAAATCCATCAAACCATGGAATTTGATGGACCAAATCTCATGGACAATACCAATCTATTTTGATGAATTTTATCTAGTTCATTTTAAAGTGTGAGGAAAACATCTTAGGTTTTGACTGAAGCTTATTAGAGAGATCAAATTCATAGATCTACTTAATTATCATGATTTCCAATCAATTTAGCCCTCAAGTTATATGAAGAACATTAGATCATGGATCAAAAGGACATACAAATATCATATTGGAGATGAAATTCAATATGAATTCTAGGAAATGGAGATAATCAAGAGATGGGTATGAACATAGGAATCATCCCTCTCATAGATTATACTTCTAAACCATCATAGAATTTAAAATAGATACATAGATAAAATCATGTATGCATGGATCTAAATTAAATAGAAGAATGAAATCAAAATTGAAAATCAAAGTGAAAATCAATCTCTAATTAGGAATTATCAATTAAAATCAAAGAGATTTGGATCTAGCTATGTGAGTGTCTGAAGAACAAGAGATGAAGAAGTTGAGTGTTCTAATAAATGAAATAAAACTAAGCTAGATCCAAATCTTATAGATCTATTTATATAAAATAGGAATTAGAGATGAATTATAGTGTTTACCTCTTGGAGGATTCTCAATTATATAACCAAAGTTGAATTGAAGATTCGTCCTGTCGCTTTCCCTCGATAGTGTCCTGGGATGGATCCCAAGGAGCACACTTCAGGGAAAACTAGAACTTCCTCATGTGGTCCTAGAGACAAAGAGTCGCAACCTAATTTTTATCAGAATTTAGGAAATCGAAGTTTGACTCGCCCAAAATTGAATAAGGTTACTCGCCCTTCATTACCATAAACTAGGTTCGGGGGTCTTGGTACGTGAGGGGAAGGAGTCCAAGCAAGACTAGAGCACCCCCTCCTCGCCCTACCAAATGGTAGGCCTTGATTCAAATATCCTTGTTTTTAATTCATAATTGGTGTTGTTTCCTCAAACATAATAGATAATATATACATGTCAAAAGGGAACATCTAAGGAAAATCATGTCAAGAAATTAAATCAAGTAGAAGTCGGATGCACATGCAATATAAGAGAGAAGTATACGGTTAGTCCCGCCCAGGACCGATGCAAAATAAAAGGAAACATGTCATGATATGCAAAAGGGAACAAGAGAACTTACATTGGGTTGGCAGAAGCGTAGTCGCAAAAACAAAAAGAAGTAGAAACGCGTAATGCAATCATGTAACAATCCTAGATAAGATATCTCTAACAAATAATCATATAAACGGAGACTATCCTAAAGGAATTGTGTCGTTGGAAATAAAGTTGTAAACCTAGAAAAATTCTAAGAGAAAGGATAGAGAAGGTACACGATACATGGTCACTAAGCCACATGTAGACGAGGCAAGATCACGAATCGAAGTTCGGATCCACGGGATTCAATTCTCTGCACTAAAACACCAAAGAATACCCAAGCATTGCAAAAACACAAGTAAACATATGACATGGATGTAAAGCAAGTAGAAAATGTCATCAATCAAATTTCCAGATTCAACAACCTCCAATGAATCCTATCAAAAGTGGTCTTAAACATGAGCTGGGTTAAAACCCTTTTACAAAAAGTTAGATACATGTCTTACGGAACTTCTCCAAAAAGTATAACCTCTTTACCATTTTTGAAGTGAGAGAAATAAGAATTTTGGGAACAGTGGATCAGGACTGTCCACTGTTCTTGTAAAAATCATAATTAATTCAACAAAAATCATGTGAAGCTCTATTTGGTGTCAAAAGAAAGCTATTTCATTTTAGTTTATGAAAAAATCCCATAGACATGTCATGATCTTAAGGTTTTTGAAAAAGTGTTTTAAACAGGCTCTGTTATTCTGAAAGTTTGATATCATTTGACAAAAGAATGCAAAACCATAATAGAAGCATAATAGAAGTTTATGAATCATGTTAATCAAGTAGATATAAGCTCTTGATCTCTCATCCAATTATCCTAGATATGTTCTAAACCAAATTTTATTCACCAATACTTATTGAGTGACCAAGGTATGACCATTTTGTATACATAATCATAATTGTAGTTAAATCTAGAAAATTCCAGAATAGTAGTATCAACTTCAAACGCTTAGAAAACGATCTTAACTCTATCGTATGCTCACGATTTTACATCGGCATATAGATACATGAGTTAGGAATCATCCTCAAAAAGCGGAACATCGATAACTATTATAGATTTTTTGAAATTCAAGAACAAAGAGATTATGTTTAAATCTGTCAACCGATTTCTCAACAATTTCTAAAAATAGCATATGAATCCTAGAAGATCTTAAAACGGACCAAATGAAAGCTAATTCATTAAAGTTTACCCAAAAAATTTGAAATCCATCAAACTATGGGATTTGATGGACCAAATCTCATGAACAAAACCAATGTGTTTTGCTGAATTTTTATCTAGTTCATTTTAAAGTGGGAGGAAAACATCTTAGATGTTGATTGAAGATTATTAAAGAGGTCAAATTCATAAATCTACTTGACTATCATGATTTCCAATCAATTTAGCCCTCAAGTTCTTTGAAGAGCTTTAGATCATAGATCAAAGGGACTTACAAATTTCATATTGGAGATGAAATTTAATATACATTCTATGTAATAGAGATAATCAAGAGATGAGTATGAACATAGGAATCACCCTCTCATAGATTATACTTCTAAACCATCATAGAATTCAAAATAGATACATATATATAATCATGTATGCATGAATCTAAACTAAAATTGAAGAATGAAATAAAAATTGAGAAACAAAAGTGAAAATCAATCTCTAATCATAAATTATCAACAAAATCAAAGAGGATTTGGATCTAGCCATGTGAGTGTGTGAAGAATACGAGATGAAGAAGATGAGTGTTCTACAAATAAAATTAAACTAAGCTAGATCCAAATCTTATAGATCTATATATGTATAAATAGGAATTAGAGATGAATTAGTGTTTATAGATTTATATATATGCTTCATGCTCTTCAAGCACTCATCCATGGAAGTTAATGGAGGCAAATGATGTCTAATTCATCTAATCTAATTATCTTGAGATTTTTTAGGGAATTCCAATTCATAATTCACTTCTACTCTCTTGAAATCTCTCTTGAATTCTAAGTATATTCCTCTATATCTTGTATATTCTCTTGTATGTACTTGTGTGTACTCTCTTATCTATCTCTTGTGTGATCTCTAGGTACCCCGAAGATGATCTCATATGGATCTATATATAGAGTTTTGAAGACTTAACACTTAAGTTACAAGGTTAAAACAGGATTTTCAGAGAGCAGAAAAGGGTTAAAATGGCCATTTTGGCATCCAAACTCAATTTCCAGGTAATTTCCTTACAGTGGGAGCCTTCTAGAAGGGTCTGGAACTGAAAAAACCTAATGGAGAACATTCCCTTTAGGTGGCTATTAAGGGGGGAATTGCCACCCCACTTGTGGAACCCGCCACCTGCATTTTGGCTCCCCTGGTTGGCCACAAGCCCTGTTTAAAAAATTACGTGCACTGCTTTTCCAGATTTTTGTAAAAATGCTTTTTGGTATCCAAAAACATCCGTTTATGTACCGTTGGAAAGCTGTCGGGTTAAATATCAGTATAAAAAATATTCCAGGAGGTTTTGAAATGGAAATTGAAGTCCAATTGAAGCCCGGAAGTCCTCCGAAACTTTCATCGTCTTTTGAAATCAAACGACGTCTTTTTCAAAATTGCTTTAAAATTGAATCTCTATAATACTGTGTTTAGAACACTTAATGTTCATATAACCCTAGGAGAATATGAATTCTGTGAGGCAATTTTGACAAACCCAGGATTTATCCATAGAAAAGGGCTTTTCTGAGCTTAAAGTCACATTCTGAAGTTCGATCTTTCGATTGTGTGGAATCCAGTACCTTCCACGGGGTACTTTTCATCATCGAATCCTCCAAGATGTTGTCTACCCTAAATCCTTTGTGTGGTCAAAATTAGGTGTCTATAGTTTGCCCCACTTTGGCAGAGCTTGTTCTGAACAACGTGAACTACAAGTGAGTGCCAAAGCTTTGAAGGCACCCAATAACCATACTGAGAGGTTAAAGAAAAAACAAAAATCATCAAAAATCAAGAAATTCAAAATCAGTGAAAATCAAGAAATTACGAAATGCAATAATGCAATGTAATGCTGGGTAGAGGCTACTAAATCTAAGTCGCTGCTGGTCGTGCTTCGCAGGAGCTGCCTACGTATCCTTTCCAAGAATCAGACCAGGGCGTAGTTCAAGCGTACAAAGAGACAAAGAACATACACAAACAAATGAAATGCTCCTATCCTAGGATGCTGATGTAGTATGAAAACGTGAATGTGTAAGTGCTAGAGGAACCATC
Organism: Hydrangea macrophylla; assembly: GCA_033977485.1. Taxonomy (NCBI): domain Eukaryota; kingdom Viridiplantae; phylum Streptophyta; class Magnoliopsida; order Cornales; family Hydrangeaceae; genus Hydrangea; species Hydrangea macrophylla. Next base: position 41,482,581 of record CM066984.1, read on the forward strand.
CTGAAGGGTTCCCTACATGCAAAATCTAATGCAAGGGATGCAACGTCTCACTCTCACAGTCGAATATTTCTAAAGAAAAGCATGATATATGTATCTTAGATTTTTTCTGAAAAAAAAAGATATATGTATCTTAGATGATTCTCGAAGTCCTGTCGGAGTCTTCCTTCTAAACTTGAGGCTTGTAGGTGCCATCTATATCTCGGACGACTACTGAAGTAATGGAGTATCTTGGATGAATTCTGAATCATATCAAACAACTTCTAAAAAAAGTGTCCTAACCCTTGGACGATTGGTGATGTAGAGTCCTTCTGCTGGGGATGAATTGCTGATGTAGAGGGCATCTCCTTACAATGACTTTGTTTAGGGTGTCTCCTTACGATAACTTTTTGATGTAGAGGGCATCTCCTTATGATGGCTTTCAAAAGTAAAAGGCATCTTCAAACAATGACTTTTTGAGGTAGAGGGCATCTCCATACGACGGATTTCTGAAGTAAAAGGCATCTCCAAACGACGACTTTCTGAGGTAGAGGGCATCTCCATACGACGACTTTCTGAAGTAAAGGGCATCTCCATACGATAGCTTTCTAAATTAAAAGGCATCTCCATACGATGGCTTTCTGAAGTAAAGGGCATCTCCATACGATGGCTTTCTGAATTAAAGGGCATCTCCATACGATGGCTTTCTGAAGTAAAGGGCATCTCGATACGATGACTTTCTGAAGTAAAGGGCATCTCCATATGATGACTTTGTGAAATAGAGGGCATCTCGATACGATGACGTTCAGACATAAAGGGCATCTCCAAACGATGACTTTCTAAAGTAAATGGCATCTCCATACGATGACTTTCTGAAGTAGAGGGCATCTCCTTATAATGACTTTGTGAAATAGAGGGCATCTCCATACGATGACGTTCTGACGTAAAGGCCATCTCTATATGATGACTTTCTGAAGTAAATTGCATCTCCATACGATGACTTTCTGAAGTAGAGGGCATTTCCTTACGATGACTTTGTGAAATAGAGGGCATCTCCTTAAGATGACGTTGTGAAATAGAGGGCGTCTCCTTACGTCTAGTTTTTAATGTAAAGGTCGTCTTCTTACGACGACATTTCAGTAGATGCTTTTACTAGCTCAATCGATCCAACTTCCTTCTGAATAAAGGTAAAACAGATGCTAATTCAAAAGTTTTCACAGATTATGATCCATTTCTGAAGGTTGACAAGTGCCAATTTTTGGCGAAATAACTGATTAGCGGATACCCATTCTGATTCATGGATTCTTGAGATATACCCTTCCTTTGGGGGTAATTCTAATGACATCTGAAAGTTCTCTGCTGGGGAGATTCTTCAATTCTGAACGGTTTTTAACCAAGATTCCTATCTCCAAGGGTCCTTAGACTAATTTCAACAAGTTTCAAGCACTCTTTAAGGCTTATACATCTAGATCGGACCAATCCGGGGTCAAAAATAAAGTTCCTGATATCACAATTCTAATCCATGATTCATTGGTACTCAAAAGACCTAATGACTTTGACGTGGTTCATAAATATTTAACCAATTCTAGCAGATATTCTTGCAAGGCATTCTGATCTGTTTTAACAACGGATCAACTCAAAATCCATGGCCGGTCTTATCATTAGCAATTTTCTATCAACCATTTGCTTCATCTTGACTAGGATAATAACAATATTTGGAACTTCTGCTCTTATCCACCTTTAGATGCCCTTAAAGTTTTTGAAAATTTATTGTAGATCATACTGGACCCACACATTCGAGATCACAATAGACTGGACGACGACAGACTTGACCATGACAGACGTTGACACAGGAAGATAACACTCTTGACACTGAAATAGAAGTTTGAAGGAGACAACTCAATTTTCCATGATTTAATCCACATTTGTCATGTTTGACGTATCTCTTTGCTTTTCATGTGCACTTCTCATCTTAGTGTAATTATACTCAGTTGATAAAGTAATGTCTTAAAAAGTACTCCGTATGGATCTCAATCAATCCTTTGCTTTTTCTGAAATGTGCTTTGAATTAGTGTCTTAGCTTATAGAATAAGAGACAATTCATTTCAAATGTTTTTCAAAGATATACTTGACGGCTCAATATTAGCTTATGATGTGGAAGGGAGTACAGGCAAACCATGTTTGCCCCTAGTTGACGAGGATAAATGAAAGCTTGGGCAAACGCAGTTTGCCCCTAGTATGGCAATGATATCTTAAGGTTCTGGGTAAACTAAAAAGTTTGCCCCTAGTTTGCACTGTTCAGGGATCGAGAGCCAGGAAAGCTCACCTACTTATCCCCAAGTGGGAATCAGGTCCAAAGTAGTTCGGCCGATGTTTGAAGGAAGGTATTTGAAGTGTGGCTGAGTTTTTCAGGAGCAGTGATCGAACCGAGTAGGTTGCCTACGTATCACCAAGTGGGAATCAGGTTAATCGTAGTTCCTCAAAGGCTGGAGGTTTTGAAACAGCAAGGATTGAAGAATTGAGGAGCTTTTCAAGCCATATCATCAGACAGATTTTCTAAAGCAGGTCACTTGTGGTAGCGTTGAAAGAAACTAAACTACCTCTCCTTTTTCTTTTCTTTTCTCTTTGACGGTTGATTCTTTTCACTTTTTCACTAGCTAGCCAGTTTTTACATTTCTCATCATCATTCATGTTTTTGGAGCAAGATTAGCCCTTCAAATCTGTAGGCTTACTTTAAGAAATTACAAATCAAAGCTTTGGGATAATTCATGTTCCCAATTTCTCGATCTTCTTCATTCTTCCTCCTCTTTTTTTTTCTTCTTTCTTTTCTTTTCTCTCTAAAGTTTTGACTGGCTTGGATCAAGTTCTTGAAAACAACACGCAAAATTTTCTTTTCTTTTCATGCTCTAACTTTTGCCTAGGCGCCCTTTCGGGTTTTCATCCTAGCGAGCTTCTTTTTTGTTTTTTCTTTTTGAGAGAGGTAGTTCATTTGAAATGTTTGGCTACCATCAAGGACAAAGTGTACATGGATTGTAGGTTAGACAGGTTTGAATGGATTATTTTTTTGGGCTCAAGATTTTGAATTGGAAGATCAGGGATTTAAACTAGTCCCGAGTATATCTTTTCAAGATTTAAGCAAAATCATCTCAAAATTCTTAAAGTAAAAACTAATCAATTCTTAGCTTTCTTCAGCGTTTGTGAAAAATCAACTTTGATCCTTTCAGGATTCTTTTCAATGCACAAAATTATCAACAGTGTATTTTTCACAATAGTCAGAGAGTTGATATTTTCAGCTTAGAGATTCATTCATTCATGCCAAGGCGCATTAAATCAAGAAAATGAAGACTTTATTTCATTGCTTAGAAGGATTACAGTACTCGACACAGACTCAAAACATAACTTGATGATAGACAGACTTGATAACAAGACTTAAAACTGACTCGACTGGACCCGACCTAATCTTAAGTGGAGCATCACTGTGACTCGTTTATTCCTCTTAAACATCAGTTCAGTTTCAACAAGAAGCTATTCCAAACATCATCACAACACTGCCCCTTGTAAGCTCTCCCAAGTTCTTCATTCTTCAACAAAGGTTCGATTTCTTTGTCTAATTCCTTGGGCCTTTTGTGGTGGAGGAATGATGATACCCTTTTCAATCAAGTCTTGAATTTCATGCCTGAGTCTCCAGCATCTATCTGTGCTATGCCCATGACTCTGATAGAAATTGCAGTACAAATCAGTACTAAATTTTGGCAAAAGTGGATCTGGCTCTACCTTTTTGAGATATCCCCTTTCTAACATTCTCTCAAGCACGTTGCTCAAAGGCATTCCCAAATCAGGAAATTCTCTTTTTTCACTTGATTGCCCTTAGTTCTAGTTTCATTACAACTCTAATATTCTTATTTGGCAATTGTGGTCCCAATGCATCACTATCAAGTAATGGATGATTGTTCAAATAAAGAGGCTCTTTGAACTTTTTCGAATGCCTTGCATTAGGCATATCAAATAATCCCTTCTTATCAAGCTTCTGGTCATCAATTCTTCTACACTTGGAAGTCACATTCTCCAGTATATCACTGTTGGAGAGCTTGTCAAGGATTTCTTGATCCATACCCCCTCTCTTTTAAGATTTTCATGAAAAAATTTCAATTTTATAAACCTGAGCCATCAAGAATTTCAAACCTAAAAATCCTTGGATGATGATTGGATTAGTAAGGTGATTAGCATACTCTAGGAATCTTATGTGTTTATGTGCTGATATGCTAGGTCTAAGCTAGATTAAGGTGAATTACATTTAGATTAGATTGCATTTCATCTGCATTGCATGCACTACACGAGCATTGCATATATGACTCACGACTGCGACGCCTCTAACATACTTTCAAAAACAAAAGATTTGTTTTCCTCAGAATTTTGTAAAAGATTTCTTCAATTTTAAGAAAATGCTTTTGAAAATGAAAAAGATTTACCATCTTTGCTTTTCCATCTTTGTAAATCCACTTTTGTGAATATCATTCTTTGAAATTCTTTTGCAATAAAATACCTGATTATTTGAAAATCTCTAATAAACAAAGATTTGTACTTCCTCCTGGGTCAGAGAGCTCCAAATAGTTGTTTGATCAGATCAGAATTTGGGGTAAGATCAGCCGAATCAGTCAGAGTTGAAAAGATGACACATGAAGCTGATATGGATACTAGGATGACTGCTATGGAATTTACCGTCAACCAAATCAGTGAACTGCTTATGAAAAAGATGGGTATGATAAAGCAATTGGTTGACACAATGCCTCCGACTCCACCAGAAGCATCTACTGAAATGTCGTCGTAAGGAGACGACCTTTATATCAAAAAGTAGACTTAAGGATACGCCCTCTATTTCACAACGTCATCGTAAGGAGATACCCTCTATTTCATAAAGTCATTAAGAGAAGCCCTCTACTTCAGAAAGTCATCGTATGGAGATGCCATTTACTTCAGAAAGTCATCGTATGGAGATGTCCTTTACGTCTGAACATCATCATATGGAGAAGCCCTCTATTTCACAAAGTCATTGTAAGGAGATGCTCTCTACTTCAGAAAGTCATCGTATGGAGTTGCCATTTACTTTAGAAAGTCATCGTATGGAGATGCCCTTTATGTCTGAACGTCATCATATGGAGATGCCCTCTATTTCACAAAGTCATCGTATGGAGATGCCCTTTACTTCAGAATGTCATTGTATGGAGATGCCCTTTACTTTAGAAAGTCATCGTATGGAGATGCCCTTTAATTCAGAAAGCATCATATGGAGATGCCCTTTAATTCAGAAAGCCATCGTATGGAGATGCCTTTGAATTCAGAAAGCCATCGTATCGAGATGCCCTTTACTTCAGAAAGCCTTCGTATGGAGATGCCCTCTACCTCAGAAAGTCGTTGTATGGAGATGCCCTTTACTTCAGAAAGTCGTTGTATGGAGATGCTCTCTACCTCAGAAAGTAGTCGTATGAAGATGCCTTTTACTTTTGAAAGCCATCGTAAGGAGATGCCCTCTACATCAGAAAGTTATCGTAAGGAGACACCCTAAACAAAGTCATCATAAGGAGATGCCCTCACCATCAGCAATTGGTGTTGTTTCCTCAAACATACTAGATATATATACATGTCAAAAGGGAGCATCTAAGGAAAATCATGTCAAGAGATTAAATCAAGTAGAAGTCGGATGCACATGCAATACAAGAGAGAGGTATACTTACAGTGGTTAGTCATGCTCGGGACCGATGCAAAATAAAGAAAATATGTAATGATATGAAAAAGGGAACAAGAGAACTTACATTGGGTTGACTCAAGCGGAGTCGCAAAAGAAAAAAAAAGTAGAACAGTGTAATGCAATAATGCAACAATCCTAGATAAATTGTCTCTAACAAATAATCATATAAACGGAGACTATCCTAAAGGAATTGTGCTGTTGAAAACAAAGTTGTAAACCTAGAAAAATTCTAAGAGAAATGATAGAGAAGGTACACGATACATTGGCACTAAGCCACATGTAGACGAGGCAAGATCAAAACTTGAAGTCCGGATCCATAGCATTCAATTCTCTACACTAAATCACCAAAGAATATCCAAGCATTGCAAAAACACAAGCAAACATATGACATGCATGAAAAGAAAGTGGAAAATGTCATCAATCAAATTTCCAGATTCAGCAACCGCTAATGAATCCTATCAAAAGTGGTCTTAAACATGAGCTGAATTAAAACCCTTTTATAGAAAGTTAGATACATGTCTTAGGGAACTTCTCCAAAAAGAAGAATCTCTTTACCATTTTTAAAGTGAGAAAAATAAAAGTTTTAGGAACAGTGGATCAGGACTGTCCACTGTTCTTGTAAATATCATAATTAATTCTACAAAAATCATGAAGCTCTATTTGGTGTCAAAAGAAAGCTATTTCATTATAGTTTATGACAAAAATAATTCCATGGACATGTCATGACCTTGAGGTTTCTAAAAAAGTGTTTTAAACAGACTCTGTTATTCTAAAAGTTTGGTATCATTTGACAAAAGAATGCAAAACCATAATAGAAGCATAATAGAAGTTCATGAATCATGTTAATCAAGTAGATATAAGCTCTTGATCTCTCATCCAATTATCCTAGATGATTTCTAAACCAAGTTTTATTCATCAATTCTTATTGAGTGATCAAGGTATGACCATTTTGTATACATAATCATAATTATAATTAAACTTTAGAAAATTCCAGAATAGTAATATCAAGTTCAAACGCTTGGAAAACGATCTTAACTTGATCGTATGCTCACGATTTTACATCGGCATATAGATACATGAGTTTGGAAACATCCCCAAAAAGTGGAACATCAATAACTATTATAGATTTTCTGAAATTCAAGCACAAAGAGATTATGTTCAAATCTGTCAACCGATTTCTCAACAATTTCTAAAAATAGCATATGAATCCTAGAAGCTCTCAAAACGGACCGGATGAAAACTAATTCATCAAAATTTACCCAGAAAATTTGAAATCCATCAAACTACGGGTTTTGATGGACCAAATCTTATGGAAAAAACCAATATGTTTTACTGAATTTTCATCTAGTTCATTTTAACGTGCAAGGAAAACATCTTAGATGTTGATTGAAGCTTATTAGAGGGATCAAATTTATAGATCTACTTTACTATCATGATTTCCAATCAATTTAGCCCTCAAGTTCGATGAAGAACTTTAGATCATGGATCAAAGGGACTTAGAAATTATCACAGCCCGGTCCCACAATAGCGGAACCGAAGCCCGTGGCATGCCACCGAGGTTAATTAATTCATTAAAGTTCCCAAAAAACTTAGTTTTAAGAACATACGTAGCGGAAAAGAAACATAACTCTCGTTCTTGTACGTACCGGAGCCAAACGAAAATATACTTTTCACCCGGAGGCTTAAAAATTTAATCCGACAAATTTTCCCTTAAAAGGGTCCCAAAAGAAGCTTAAGTTTGTAATTAGAACTTTTGAAAATATTTGGAAGTAGGAGAACAAACAAGCTGACGGGGGGCATCTCGTCCAGTCGAATGTTCCCTCGACCGGTTGAAAGTCCCTTCGACCAAGTGCCTTTACTAAAGGTTCAAGCAGTGGGGCATTCGACCGGTCGAATGTGTCCCTTCGACCGGTCGAAAGTCCTTTGACAGCAAAGCCACTTGTTTCTATCCAACTTTCAACCCAACAAAAAGTGCCATATCCAATTCCAATTCTTTCGAAACTTTATGAAAGTTATTTAAACATATATATCAACATGCCACTTGAAGGAAAACGTTTACTGAACACGTTAAGGACGTGTTTGGCACAAATCTCAAACATGCACCAAGACTTGCATAAACACGAACTATCAACTCCTTTACGTACATAAATCCAAGCTCATGAGTTCTTTCACAACTCTAAAATATGAAAAGACATACGCAATATATAATAACATTTCAAAACATATCCAGAGCTTCTAATCTACAGATTCCAATACAATCTACTATTCAATTCTATTACAAGTTCCTTATGAAAGCAAGGTAACAAACGTTCTCGATTTCAAAACTACGGGATAAGCACAATGAGCCGCCATCAAAGTGAACTCCCAACACCCCACAATCACTCCTCCTATTCCTCGCCGACATTAATACCTATAATGGTTATTTAAATAACCACACATATTTCAATTTGTTTAAGCTAACACTTCGTGAATAAAACAACATATGCATATGAATGACAAACATGCTCGTATTCACATCTCTACATTTCATACTAGTCGCCGGGGACTCACGTGCCCGACCATACTCCCAATCCGCGACTCCTCGCCAATAAGTCCACGTAAACTACACAATATATCTATAAAGTAATTGCCCAATATGAACTACACAATATATCTATAAAATAACACATGCTATGCATACAAAACATGAATACATGTTAAGAAATCATTCCAAAAAACATAGTTGAATCACTCACCTCCGAATAACGCTCTTAAACTACGATCCAAGGAAAACCCGTGCACAAAGAATGTGTAGAAAAGCTTCTAGTACAGTTCTTATGGATCAAAAGTCCAAATATCAGTTTTTATGAAAAATTCTAGAAAAAGGCTTTTCAAAAAACTTGGCCAAACAAGGCCTAATAGGTATCAAAACGAAGCTCTTACCTCAAGGAGCTCGAATATGAAATCTAGGAGAAAACAGATTGACAGAAGGTCGTCGTTTGGCGTCGAAAGGCTCGAAGCAACTATATCTCCCTTTGGCCTCCTTTTGAGTTTTAGGTTAGAAGTTATGAAAATTATGAAAATCATAGCTTTCTATATATAGGCAACATTTTCTAAAATTGTGTTTACCTCCCCACAAGTTTTCAAAACTCATAAACAGTCTCCAAAACATTCTACACAGCTAATTCATAGCGTCACGAGTGAAATTTCAAAATTATAAAAGTTTCTGACTAAGTTTCGTTTGGTTGCTAAAACGCGAATTTCTACATGATTTTTATGAAATTGCTAATTAGCCTACCAAATTAATAGCATTTTAATTCGTCCTCACCAGGATGCTAAAACTAACAACATATATAAATTCTAAACAAGAAATAATACAGATATTGAAATACACAGGTAAACATTTATTTCCAGATAAACATTTAAGGTATTCCACAGTGACCGTCTCAATCTCGGAGACACGTCACAACAAGAAAACATTCATTCACACCGTCTCAAAGGGTTCTCTAACTTAGACACCCAAATCAACTCTTGAGTCAAAACTCACTCACACATGTGCCAAAATGCACAACACATCACATTATCATGCAAGACAATGCAATGAAATGCAATAACACGATTACGGGTGTTATAATTCTCTCCCCCTTAAAAGAAGTTTGACCCCAAACTTTCAGTACCATCTCATCAATTCACAAAGACTTTCTCACAAGTACTACCAACGTTCATTCATCATAACCCACACATCTCTATCGAGAAATTATAATCTCATGAGGAAAAATAAATCCTCAAGCTATAAAGGAAAATAAATCCCCAGAGTTCCTGTCTCAATTCGATTAAAGCTTCAAACTGTATTTCAGTAATTATCGAACTACCTCGATAAGTAAGGACATCAATGCCTGAGTAGATATACTCAAAAGTCAAATATGACATTCCACATCACATCACCAACCCATACATGCTTTCATTGTACTATCACATATCTTTTTTGAACTCAAAAGTCTCATCACAATACCCAAGTCAAAGGAAATAACTCCTCTCACTTCCACCCATCTTCCCTTTATACTAAAAGTCATTTCCAACACGTCTTACCTGGTTAACAATCATACCTGATTCTTCATCTTGAAGTGAACCAAACTGAGTACTTTCAAGCATATATACTATGTCGATAAGTCAATGCCTCAACCAACTATTTCATATACCATAGATTCAATCCCTTATCTTGCTAATCGCGGAATACTTGTAGAACGATAACACATTCTCAAATGACTTTTATTCCTTTTCAAATTCCATTCGGTTTAATCTAACCTCATATTATACTTCCAATCATACATGCCTCGTAAGATACTATCCAGATTCCTAACTGACAATTTCATATCACTCTACTTCTTCTAGCCCACCTGATGTTCCGAATAGTTAAACACACTTGCCCCTTTATCTCTCGCATTCTGTACTCAAACTATCGTCGACTAACGTAGAAGATTTAACTTTACACCTTCAATTTAAAACTTTTAACAAAGTCAATTACATATTCTCCCTTTTTGTTTTTAAAATAAATCATTTTAAAATTTTGCATAAAATTTCCACATATAGTTACCCCAATATCTGTCACAACAAATAAGGTTGTGAACCCAAACTTGACTTAGTCAATCATACACATACCATAGAGTTTATAAAATGTACTCCCATGTTCATAACATACCTCGTTCATGTCTTAAACCCTTGGCCATTCACAATCCATTCTTATTTATGTAGTGTACACACACCCTGAGCCAATTATTTTTATGTTGAAAATCTCAACAACAATGTACTCCATTCCCATCTCATTCCTTACTTGTATACTGTCCTTTAGTATATCAGTCCATGTTGATCCACCACCATTTACGTAGTTATACGACTCCATGAATCTCTAGTGTTTCACTTCCACCCTTACACAAGCTCATACCAAGCGTACTCATAGATCATACTTCTAAACCATCATAGAATTCAAAATAGTAGAAGAATGAAATCAAAATTGAAAATCAAAGTGAAAATCAATCTCTAATTATGAATTGTCAATTAAAATCAAAGAGATTTGGATCTAGCTATGTGACTGTGTGAAGAACAAGAGATGAAGAAGATGAGCGTTCTAATAAATGAAATAAAACTAAACTAGATCCAAATCCTGTAGATCTATATATATATTATAGGAATTAGAGATGAATTATAGTGTTTTCCTCTTGGAGGATTCTCAATTATATAACCAAAGTTGAATTGAAGATCTTCTTCTTCAAGTGTTCTTCAAGCTCTTCAAGCATTCATCCATGGAAGTTGAGGGAGGCAATTGATGTTAAAATCATGATCTAACTACCCTAAGATTAGTTTTTCAAACTTCAATTCATAATTCTCTCTCTAGAATTCTCTCTTAAGTTGAAAGTATTAGTCAAGTATATTCACTTGTGTACTCTCTTGTAGATTCAAAGCTTATCTTAATATACTCTAAGTATGATTCAAGATCTTTTCAAGATGATCTCACATGAGATGCATGAGATCTTATATAGAGTTTTGAAGACTTAGCTCTTAAGTCACAGGGTTAAAACAGGATTTTCAACGAGCAGAAAAGGGTTAAAATGGCCATTACGGCGTCTAAACGCAATTTTCAGGCAATTTTCTTGCACTGGGAGCCTTCAAGAAGGGTCTAGATCCAGAAAAACCCGATGGAGAACACAATATATAGGTGGCAGTTAAGGGGGGAACTGCCACCCCACATATGGGACCCGTCAATTGTGTTTTCTCTTCCTCTGGTTGCCCACAAGCCCTGTTTCAAAACTTACGTGCATTGCTTTTCCAGATTTTTGTAAAAATGATTTTTGGTGTCCGAAATCATCCATTTATGTACCATTGGAAAGCTGTCAAGCTGAATTTCAGTATAAAAATATTCCTAGAGGTTTTGAAATAGAAATTGAAGTCCAATTGAAGCTTGGAAGTCCTCCAGAACGTTCGTCATCTTTTGAAATCAAACGACGTCTTTTTCAAAATTACTTTCAAATGTGCGTTGATTTTGAACTTTTCTTTAAAATTGAATCCCTGGATACCTAGAATACTGTATTTAGAACACTTAATGTTCATATAACCCTGGGAGAATATGAATTCTGAGGGATGATTTTGACAAAACTGGGATTTATCCATGGAAAAGGGCTTTTCTGAGCATGAAGTCACTTTCTGAAGTTCAATCTTTCGATTATGTGGAATCCAGTACCTTCCAGGGGTACTTTTCATCATCGAATCCTCCAAGACATTGTCCACCCTAAATCCTATCAGTGTGGTCAAAATTGGGTGTCTATAGTTTGCCCCTCTTTGGCAAAACTTGTTGTGAACAACGTGAACTGTAAGTGAGTGACAAAGCTTTGAAGGCACCCAATAACCATACTGAGAGGTTTTAGGAAAAACAAAAATCCTCAAAACTCAAGAAATTCAAAATCAGAGAAAATCAATAAATTACACAATGCAATAATGCAATGCAATGTTGGGTAGAGGCAACTAAATCTAAGTCGCTATTGGTCGTGCTCCACTAGAGCTGCCTACGTACCCTTTCCAGGAATTAGACCAGGGCGTAGTTCAAGCGCACGAGGAGACAAAGAACACATACAAATAGTAATACGGATGAAATGCTCCTATCTTAGGATGCTAATGCAGTACAAGAACGTGAATGTACACGTGCTGGATGAATCATCCTCATGGGTTCTAGATACAAAATCTAATGCAAGGGATGTGACGGCTCTCTCTCACATACAAAATTTTTTGACACAATCCTTCGCATTAATTCAAGTTTCTTAATGACGAGGGTTCTAGACAAGTCTTATTCTCAATAGGTCTTATGATAATTTCTTAAACTTGACTTAATCATTGACATGATATGATCTTTAACCCGACCTATTCTTATACTTGGGCGTGGTCATAAACTCGACTTATGATCTTAAACTTGGCATGATCTTAAACTTGATCTAAAATATGATCTTAAACTCGAACTAAAACTCGACACGATCTTAAACTCGATCTAAAACTCGACATGATCTTAAACTCGATCTAAAACTCGACATGATCTTAAACTCGATCTTAAACTCGATATGATCTTAAACTCGATCTAAAACATGACATGATCTAAAACTCAATCTAAAACTTGACATGATCTTAAACTCGATCTTAAACTCGATCTAAAACTTGACAAGATCTTAAACTCGATCTAAAACTTGACATGATCTTAAACTCGATCTAAAACTTGACATGATCTTAAACTCGATCTAAAACATGATCTTAAACTCGATCTTTGATCTTAAACTTGGTCAAATCTTAAACTCAATTCTATCTTAAACTTGACCTAATCTTAAAATCGATTCTGTCTTATACTCGACATGATCTTAAACTCGATTCTGTCTTAAACTTGACTTGTCTTAAACTCAATCTAATCTTAAACATGATTCTGTCTTAAACTTGACCTAATCTTAAACTCGATCTAATCTTAAACTCGATTCTGTCTTAAACTTGACCTGATCTTAAACTCAATCTATTCTTAAACTCGATTCTGTCTTAAACTTGACTTGATCTTAAGCTTGATCTAATCTTAAAATTGATTCTGTCTTAGACTTGACCTGATCTTAAACTCGATAATATCTTAAACTTGACCTAATCTTAAACTCGATCTAATCTTAAACTCGATTCTGTCTTAAACTTTACCTGATCTTAAACTCAATTCCTGAGAGTCCTAACCACTTAGACGATTGATGAAAGTCCTCTGCTGGGGAGATTGCTGATGTAGAGTCCTTCTACTGGGGCCGATTACTGATGTAGAGTTCTTTTGCTGGGGATAAATCTTCTTAAATAGGTCACTCTGCTGGAGGCAAATCTTCTGTTCTTCTGAAACAGGTCCTTCTTCGAGGGACAAATCTTCTGAAACAGGTTTGGAGGCACATCCTCTGAAACAAGTCTCTCTGTTGGAGACAAATCTTTTGTTCTTCTAAAACAGGTCCTTCTTCTAGACAAATCTTCTGTTCTTCTAAAATAGGTGCTTCTGCTGGGGACAAATCTTCTATTTTGACACATTAATTCTGAGAGATAAGCAGATTCTAAGAGATACCCTTTATCTGGAGGCAACCTTGATACACGATTATGAGATACACACAATTTTAGCAATTCTTGTATGCAAATTTCTGAGAGATATCCTTCATCTGGAGGCAGTTCTGATACACAATGCTGAGAAGAACCCTATATCTAGAGGCAACACAAATTCTGAAAGTTCTCTGCTTAGGGAGGTATCTGAGATTTCTGAGAGGTGAGCACATATTCTGGAGGCCTTACTGATTCAATTTGAGACTCATGTTGGTGCTTCGACCAGCTCAAACATTCTTGTAAATACATTTGGTTTATTCTGACCTTATTCTGAATTCTGATTCATCTTCTACAAATCCTTTCTGGATTTAATTCTTGAGCGACAGTAGACCCAAATGTCCAACACACAATCAACCCAAGTCTACGGGAGTTCACTGCAAATCAATAATCTTGGCTATTTCAAGCTGCGGTGCCCTCAATTCTTAATGTCTAGGGACTTTTCTTCAACTCTGAATGGTTTTTAACCAGGGTCTTTTAGACCAATTATAACAAGTTTCAAGCACTCTTTAAGGCTTATACATCAAGATCGAACCAATTCAGGGTCAAAACAAAGTTCCCAATATCACAATTCTGATTCATAATTGATAGGTACTCAAAAGACCTGGTGATTTTTGGCATGACTTTGACTTGCTTCATAAATCTTCAATCAACTTTAGCAGATATTCATCCAAGGCACTCTGATCTATTTCAACAACGGTTCAACTCAATATCCAAGGCTGGCCTTTTGATTAGCATTTTTTCTATCAACCACTCGACACTTCATCTTGACTAGGATTGATTTATGCAATAACAATATTTGGAACTTCTGCTCGTATCCACCTTTAGATGCTCTTAAAGTTTTTGAAAATTTATTGTAGATCACTCTGGACCCACACACTCGAGATCACGATAGACTAGAAGACGACAGACTTGACCATGACAGACGTTGACACAAGAAGATAACACTCTCGATACTAAAATATAAGTTTGGAGGAAAAAACCCAATTTTTATTAATCGTAATGCACATTTGTCATGTTTGATGTATCTCTTTGCTTTCATGTGCACTTCTCATCTTATTGTGATAATACTAAGCTGATAAAGTAATGCCTTGAAAATATTTCCTATGGATCTCAATCAATCCTTTGCTTTCTCTAAAATTTGCTCCAAATTAGTGCCTTAACTTATAGAATAAGAGACAATTCATTTCAAATGTTTTCATAGATATACTTGACGATTTAGGATTTGCTTATAATATGTAAGGAGGTATAGGGAAATGATGTTTGCCCCTAGTTGACGGGGATAAATGGAAGTTTGGGCAAACGCAGTTTGCTCTAGTGTGGTAGTGATATCTTGAGGCTCTGGACAAACTTAAAAGCTTTGCCCCTAGTTTGTAAGGTTCAAGGACCGAGAGCTCGGGGAAGCTCGCCTACTTATCCCCAAGTGGGAATCAGGTCCAAAGTAGTTCAGCCGAGGTTCGAAGGAAGGTGTTTGAAGTATGGCAGAGATTTCAAGGGCAGTGACCGAACCGAGTAGGTTACCTACGTATCACCAAGTGGGAATTGGGTCAAGCGTAGTTCCATGAAGGCTGGAAGTTTTGAAAGAACAAGGGTTCAAGAATTGGGGGGCTTTTCAAGCCATGTCATCAGACAGATTTTACGAAGCAGGTCACTTGTGGTAGCGTTGAGAGAAACTAAACTACCTCTCCTTTTTGTTTTGTTTTCTTTTCTTTTTCCCTTTTATTTTTCTTTGATGGTTGATTTTTTTCACCTTTTCACTAGCCATCCAATTTTACATTTCTCATCATACATCACACATGTTTTTGAGCAAGATTAGCCCTTCAAATCATTAGGCTTACTTAAAGAAATTACAAATCAAAGCTTTGGGACAATTTATGTTCCCGACTTCTCAATCTTTTACATTATGCTTTTTCTTCTTCTATTCTTTCTTTTCTTTTCTCTCCAAAGTTTTGACTAGCTATAGACACCCCGATTTTGGCCAAACGTCAAATCCAGGGATTGGTTACCTCTTAAGACCGATGATGACGATGACTGGTGAAATTTGAAGATTTTCCAAAAGATTCAAATTCTTCAAAGATTCTTCAAGTAAAGTTTCAAAATCAAAGAAAAAAATCAAAAAAAGGAGAAATTGGGTATTTGAAAGAAAGTATGAACGTTGAAGAACGTGTGAGGAAATCAGTCTGAGAATAACTTCAAAAGATATATATATATATAGGGATTTAAGAATAAAAGAGTTTTGATTTGAAATTTTCAAATAACCTTTGATTTCATTTCTTTTGTTTGTATTCTTCTCATAAGATCTATGAGATCTTCAATATCTCATTAGATCTCTTTGAGTTTGATCCTCTAGTCCCTTATGATCCTATGATTTATATTGGGATTAAGATTGGTCAAGGTCATATCTACACAAAGTTGTTTGGGTCTAAGTCTTAGCTCATGACTTGGATCTCCCTACTAGGAATCTTATGGAATCTATACTATATTCCATAGAGATTTGAGTAGATTTGAGTTTCATTTAGTCTCCAAGAGATGAAGAAGATTAATAAATTAGAACTTTAATAGAGTTTCCCGGGTCTCTAATAAATTTTTCTAAGTACCTTAATGTGTCAGGAAGATACCCTAAAAAGATCTAAGTGTTACTCATTTTTTTGCTATTTTTATAAAATTGTACAAGATCTCTGGAGAGAGAGTTGCAGATTCCTGAGTGATGCCTAGTGTTTTCCATATTTCCAGAGATCTAACTGTTCAAACCTTGATTTTATTTTTGGGTTAGAAACTAGACTCACGGAGTCATGTCATATCCAAAAATCATTAAGATCCAACCATTGGAAGTATGGTTTTGTACCTTTTAAAATATGGTCTGCTCTCTGTAATTTAGGAAAAACAGTCACTGTTTTTGTCTAGTCTCATTGATTTTAACTCAAATCATTCCCTAATGTCTTGGGACCCAAATCATGTTTTGAATAATGATAATTTAGCTTAAATCCAGAGGCTAAGTGATCCAAATTAGTGAATAAATTCACATCTTATTCTTGTTCATGTTCATTTATTCATCCATGTACATTGATGCTTATGATTAGGACTAGTTATTGGATAAAATTGGGCTTAGTTGAACCTAATTGAACATAACCATGGATTCTTTATGATCATGTCGGATTATAGCACCCATATATGGACATCACATTGGCTCCTAGTTGAGGCTTATATATCTATAAAGGTGCTATGACTCCAACTAACCAAAAGGAATTCATAGTTTTGTCAATTCTTTCCATGCTTGATAGAAGCTTAGGTTTGATTATTTGATATCTTTGATCAAGGTATATGTGCTAATCTTTGTTTTGTAGTGCATTTGAGGTACAATTTCTCAACTCCTTCTCTAGTTTATTTCATTTCTTGATTTTAATTGATTTTCGACTCCATGCGCGATACCTTAGCTTAGGTCTTGCCTTATGTGTATATGCGATTAGAGACATTTTTCTAGGATTTCTATTCTTTGTATGCATTGCACGTTTCCCATTTCGCGGCTGGATCTCGGGTAAGTTCTCTAGTTCCCTACTTGCACATCATTTTGCTTGCTACTTGAATTATGTGGCTTATGAATGATATTTTATCGCTAGCAATTTTACACCCTTTTTGACATGCTTGTGATATGTATACTTATATTTATGTATTAGTTGAGGGCATGTTTAGATTATTAATTCGATTAAATAGGATGATGAATAGAGGCCTATCACGAGATAGGATGAAAGCGGGTGTTTTAGTCCGCCGGGCTCCTTCCCCTTTCATTCCATAATCCCCGGACCCAGATTATCTTTGGTTTCGCAAAAGATCGGTTGCTTTTAAAAATGGTTTCTTAATTTTTCTAAAAAAAATCAAGTGGCAACTCTTTGTATTTGAAATTTGAAAATTATTTTTTAAAAAAAATTAAAAGTGGTCCCCAAAATGCCGGTATCCACAATCTGGCGACTCTACTAGGGATCGAACCCAGAATCTCTAGTTTCGCAGACCAGAATTTCTGATTTTGGGTTCACTCGAGGATTAGACTTGAAAGCATCCATTTAATTGAATTGATTAATTTTAGTGTGCCCTTCGCATTACACTTGCATGTCTAGCCAGTTGTTTGCACGGAACTATGACCTTGGAGGCTCGGGGTAACCTGGTCGGTCAAGTCATCATGGGTCCGTGTGATCACCCTTGATCTCGTACCATGTGTTGGTATATGAAGCATCCTATCGGGTGTGTGTCAAGGGTCCCTTATTTGACCAAAACCCGGCCTTCGCATGTTAGCTTCTATAGAACCTTTCAAAAATAGGAAATCAATTCTTGATTAAGATTATATGCTAGGGACTTTGTATGCCCGAAAGGGATTATTTGAGATGATGACGGTGCTTGCTTAATGTAGAATGTATAACCTTTTAATCACTTTTTGAGCAATTCCTCTTCATGTCTCATGACATTTTAGAAGATGCCGAATCTTGATTAAAAGATTACACTTCTTACATTTTGTTAGCTAAGCATCATTGACCTTGTATGCATCTAAATTCATGAAAAGCGCGATGATTATCTAAATCATGTGATATTCCTACCCAAGAATCCAAAGTTGATTTTATTTATGACAGTTTTTTTTTATTAATCATTAGCTAAATACCCAAAAAAAAATAATAAAATATGTTTTGAAAAATCACCCTTTCAAAGAAAAAGGTCCAAGGTTCATTTTCTTTAATCAAGTAAAACTCAATCATCTTTTATTGGAAAAAATTTTCACGTCCTCACTTTATCAAGAAAAAAAAACTTCGGAATTGTTTTTGGGAGAAATGATTCTCAATTGAATTTCGAAGCAAAATTTTAATCCAATCATCTGTGAGGAATGTTTAACATCCTCATTTTCAAAAGAGTTCCCAAGGATTATTTTCAAAAGATTTCATCACCTAAGAAATACTTTCCAAATAAATTTCAAAATTTTAATACTTAAGAGGGGTAATGAGGATCACAATGAAAGGAGAAATGGGCGTAATTGACATGGATGAGGATTTTATGTGCTTATGTGTTTACATGCTAGGACTAGGATCTTCTTTTCTTTGGCATATAGAATAGGCACACACACACACACACACACACACACACACACATGCATCACATCCGTGTGACATATGAGCCATTCATAAGGATTTCACCAAGCATTTTTCAAAAATAAATAAAGTTGTTTGAAAATTGATTAAAAATAAAAATGGTTGTAGGCAAGATAACATTGAACGCCAGGATAGTTTGGGTCAGGGATTCGAGTACAAGATTAGCACAAAGAGAGCCAGAGACAGAAAGAGAAATGGATCAGGAATAGCATGCTGTAGAAATAGCACAATTAAAAGAGAGAATGGACCAAATGATGGCCATGTTGGAAACACTGACCCGCCAAAGGCCAATAATTGATCCACCGATAATCGACCCTCCTCCATTTCGGGTTGTGGAAGATGATTGGTTTGAGGATCCAGAAGCACCTAGAGCTGATACACCTAGGGCAGAAAGGGAGAAGATGGAAAAAGCTGAGAAAGAGCGTATCAAGATGAAGGAGAAGGTGGAAAAGTTAGAAAAAGTTGTCCGCAAATCCAACGTGGTTGACAGCTATCTGCTAGAGCTAGAAGGTTTATTTGAGGGGACTAGGGAAAAACTGCCAGTTGGTTTCAAGATGCCAGAGATAGATAAGTTTGATGGTTCTGGAAACCCTAGAAACCACGTGAGGATGTGCATCGGGGCCTTTCAACCAAGTGGTCTGAGTCCTGCCATGATGGCCATGCTATTCTAACAAACTTTGACTGGGGTAGCTTTATCCTGGTATTTCACATTAGAGCCAAGCAAGAGTCGCATATGGGAGGAAGTGGTGAAAGCTTTTGTCACCTAGTACGAATAAAATTAAGAGCTTGATATAACTGTGAGAGATCTAGAGATGACTATGCAAGAGAATAGAGAGTCATTTGCTGAATTCTTGACGCAATGGAGGGAAAAGGCTGCAAAAATGACCCAACGGCCACCAGAGAAGGAACAAATCCGAATTTTAATCAAAAACCTCCATAGCATCTATCAGGAGAAACTCATGTGCTAGTGAATTCATACCTTTGCAAAATTATTTGAAATTGGAAGCAGGATTGAGGATGCAATCAAGGATCGAAGGATTAAGAAGGAGGAATCCCAAGAGAACCGCTCTAGAAGACCGTTTTATGGAGGGAACACGGGAAACCAGGTAGCGACTGATGTCAATGTTTTGAGCAAGGAAGGTGCATCAAGATCGAGATTGGGGGGACAACCTCGTCAGTTCACTGATTTAGGGATCTCATTGACCACCACTCTCAAGCGATTGATTGAAAAAGGATATCTAAAGCCGCTAGACCCAAGGCCAATGCTTGATCCCCTCCCACGAGGCTTCAATGCAAACTTCTACTGTGAATTTAACCAGGCTCATGGACATATAACTGATCGATGCATGAGGCTAAGGCATGAAGTACAAAACCTGATTGATAACAAGACCATTTCCCCTCCGCTCGGCCGCATGTGACCCGGAACCCGCTCCCCAACCATCATGCTGTACCACCACCACGGAACATCAACTTCTTGGATGCTAAGAAGGAAGCCTTCGACCCATCCATATTGATTATGCTAGTAGGACAAGCTACCAAAACTTATGAGTTCCCAGAAGATCAGAGGATATACCTTATAGCAGTCGAGGAAGAGGATTGGCTGATAGGAGGAGAAGAGGAACAAGCATTTGAGGAAAATATGGATAATGAAATCCTCCAAATCAATTTGTGGGATCCAAACAATCCTACTAATAACTCCATTTGGGAGGAGGAGGTGTACAGTGACACAGACGGTCTGTGGACTAAAGGAGAGGAAAATACTGAAGAAGTGGTCAATCATGCTGAGCTACATGGGTTAGATGGGAATGATTTGAAAGAGGGAAAAGAGAATGATCTTGGAGAAAATAGAGAAGATGGTCAAGCGTTACATAAGCATTTCATCAAGAAAGGAGGAGATTTCCCCTACTGTGACTTTCTAGAGCCATGGGTGGACTACGAAGATAAATACTTGAAGCAAGGGTTTGAGATCTCTTTCTTAAATGAATTCGCTGACTATGAAGAACCATACCTACAAGTGCCCACGGACCCTATGTTTGTCCAAGATTGGATTTGTGCACTGGATGGCCTGGCCATGAGGAATCTCTTTAATGAAGAAGGCAGTAAGACCGAGGAGACCAGTCCAAAGAAGATCATGGAAGTGAAGATTGGGAAAGACCAGATGAGAGAAATACTGAAGGAAGAAATAAAGGGAGACAAAGCAAGTAAGGAGAAGCCAAAAAATGGAGGGGAGACAGAACCAGGGGATTCGCCAATAGGTCCTCGAGTCTAGTGATAGGATTCCCTTACCCCGAAAGTTTGTAATGGCCAGTATGAGCCAAACTCTTTAAATTTATGCTAATCAATGAAAATGATGATTCTGCTTACTTGATTGCGCTTAATATTTATAATAACTGTGAAAAAGGAAATGAACCTGCATGCAAAATCATTGAGGAAACCTTGACAATTGACTTAGGAAATGAAGAAGATTCTCAAAGTGATTCTTTCCATATTTCACTCAATAAAGATAAAATCATAAACTTGATCTCATTACTAAAAGAATATAAGGATGTTTCGCATGGTCCTATAATCATATGCCAAGAATAATTCAAAGCTTATCCAACATCACCCCTTATACCAAGCTTAAAAGATGAGCTCACAGTCTAAAGCCATAAACTTGGTCCCTGAGCAGTTGCCAGATGTTTTAAATAAACTTTTTTTTATTCAAAAAAAATTATGATGAAAAGAGAAAAAGAAAGAGAAAGAGAACTCGCTAGGATTAAAACCCGAAAGGGCGCCTAAAAAAAACTGAGAGATTTGGAGAGTTGATAATAAAGTATGATTAAAATCACAATGCGATATGAGGATGATAAGGATTGACTGGCTAGTGAAAACGGAAAAGAATCAACCATTATAAAAAAAGAGGAGAGAAGTTCATCATGCTATACAAGGTTTACCACAAGTGACACGCACTCACTGGACCAAAATGGCAACATGGCTCGAAAGCCCACAAATTCTTAAAGCCTTATTCTTTCAAGACCTCCAGAGTTGATGAACTACGTTTTGACCTAATTCCCATTCGGGGATACGTAGGCAGCCTATAAGGTTCGGTCACAATCGTACTCATACAATCAATTCTTATACTTCTTTCAGGCCCCGACCGAACTACTATAGGACCTGATGCCCATTTGGGGATAAGTAGGCGGGTCTCCCAAGTCCCTCGGTCCAAAGAAGAAACTCAACCGATTCATAAAATTACCTTGAAAGCCTGCGTCAAATTATCATTTGCCCATAAGCCACGTCACCTCCCTCAAACCAGGGGCAAACTTTGTTTGCTTAGCATTCCCAAGCCCCCTATCAAACTAGGGGCAAACTATCATTTGCCAAATAAGATATCTCTGGGTTCACAGGCTTTCCAAATAAGGATCAAGTGTGGATATCCTGAAAATTCCTAAGGATAAGAGCTGATGGTTTTCATGCATAAATCTGAAATTGATTTAAGATGGAAAGAAACATCAAAAGAAGATTTTTTCATTATCATAAAGTCAATTGTAAAGGAAGATGCAATAAAAAATACTATGGGATGATAATTTTCTGAAATTAATCAAAAAAGCGTAAAGAAAAGAAAGAAGAATTAATCCCGAAATATGTGTGTCTCTGCTCAGTTTGAGTTTACCTTCTTGGAATCTGAAAGATACATTACTCAAAGAGATCAACAAGAATTGGAAATTTTAAAAGAAGGGTAATAACATGGAGGTCAAGAAGTCAGATCCCACTATGCTAAGAAAATTGAATAGCGATTGAGTAATACTCTCAGAAAGAACAAAATCAGGTAAATATCCGTAGTAGATCGAGCTCCAAACCATACAAGCTAATCATCGGATGTACCGGAAAGCCTTTGAATTTGTCCATAGTCAAAAGGGGAAATCCGTGAGTGGAAAGGTGGTGTGATCTGGCTCATACTTCTTCCTTTTCTTACTCGAATTGCATGAACTGCTATTCATAACGAGCAATCTATCCAAAAAAAAATGAAAAAAGAAAAACCGAAATAAGACGCACATAAATATCTCTCCAAGATTGAATGGCCCCAAGGCAAATCTTTTAGGGTTAGACCAGCTCCGATCAAATCCTCGGTCTTGGTATAAGTCGTCTATCGCAGCCTATAAGTCACCGATCAAATCCTCGGTCTTGGTAAAAGTCGTCCATCGCAGCCTATAAGTCACCGATCAAATCCTCGGTCTTGGTATAAGTCGTCTATCGTAGCCTATAAGTCTCAGATCAAATCCTCGATCTTCGTATAAGTCGTCTATCGCAGCCAATAAGTCACTGATCAAATCCTCGGTCTTGGTATAAGTCGTATAGGTGGCCTTTTAGGTCTTCATCCTAGCGAGCTTTTTTTTTTCTTTTTGAGAGAAGTAGTTCATTTGAAATGTTTGGCTACCATCAAGGACAAAGTGTACATGGCTTGCATGGTAGATAGGTTTGAATGGCTCATTTTTCTGGGCTCAAGATTTTGAAATAGGAAGATCAGGGATTTAAGCTAGTCCTGAGTCACTATCAAGTATGTCTTTTCAAGATTTAAGCAAAAGCATCTCAAGATTCTTAAAGTAAAACTAATCAATTCTTAGCGTTCTTTGGCGTCAACGCAAAATCCACTTTTGATCCTTTCAGGATTCTTTTCAATGCACAAAATTATCAACAATGTATTTTTCATAATAATCAGAGAAATAATATTTTCAGTTTAGAGATTCATTCATTCATGACAAGGCGCATTTATTCAAGCAAATCACGATTTTATTTTATTAATTCAAAATAGAAGGATTACATTACTCAACACAGACTCAAACACAACTTGACAATAGACAGACTCGACAACAAGACTCAAGACTGACTCGACTTGATCTCAAGTGGAGCGTCACTGTGACTTTCTTATTTTTCTTAGGCATCCATTTAGTTTTAACAAGTAGCTATTTTCGAACATCACCACTTCATTACTTTCTTGAGCTTGCCATTCTACACCAAAGGCTCAAGCTCCTTGGTTAACCCTTCAGGCCTATACATATTGTCTCCGAGGTACCAATCATCTTCCTTGGCAGATTGCATCCAGTTCATCTCCATAATATCAGGCAAAATTGTGTGGGACATTAGCTTCCCTAAAGTTGAGATATAAATTATCGGGTCATAGCATGTAGATCCTATCTCAAGGGAATTGATATTCTGTGGCAATTGGAGAGCGATGACATCATTTTCAATCAACATCTGAATTTCATGCTTGACCCTCCAACATCTATTTGTGCTATGCCCACGTTCTTGGTGAAAATCGCAGTACAAATGGGCTCTGAATTTTGGCGGAAGCGAATCTGGCTCTGGCCTGGGTTCCAATTTCTCTAAGTACCTTTTCTCTAGCATTTTTTTCAAATGCGCTGCTCTGGGACATTCCTAGCTCAAAAAATTCGCTCTTCTCTTTCTTTTGCCCATGATTCTGGTTTTCCCTTGCAACTCTGGTATCCTTTCCCCATTGCTGTTTAATTGGTCTCTTTGGCAATTGTGGTACCAACACATCGATATCAGGTAATGGATATTTGTTTAAATGAAGTGTCCCTTTGAATTTTTTTGAAGGCCTTGCATTGGACATATCAAATAATCCCTCCTTATCAAGCTTGTGGTCATCAATTCTTTTGCTCTTGCGAGTCACATTCTCCAGTATACCACTTTTGGAGAGCTTGTCAAGGATTTCCTGATCCAGAGTTTGTATGCCTAGATTAGCCAATCTTTCCATCCACTCATTATCATCACAAGTTGCAAGAGGTGGAGTCAGAGGCATTGTGTCAGCCGATTGCTTTATTACACCCATCATTTTCACAAGCAGCTCACTGATTTGGCTGGTAGTAGATTCCATAGCAGTCATCATATCATCCATACTGGCTTCATGTGTCATCTTTCCAACACTAACTGATTCGGCTAATCTTACCCCAAATTTTGATCTTATCAAATGACTGTTCGGAGCTCTGACCCAGGAGAAAGTACAACTCTTTGGTCCTATTTTCTCTTCTCTCTTTGTAAGGATTTTCAAATAATCAGGTATCTTTATTTCAAAAGAATTTTCAAAGAATGGTATTTTACAAAAATTGGATTGAAAATTATTTCCTTTTTTCAAAAATATTTTCTAAAATTGAAGAAATCTTTTTTTCATAATTCTGAAGAAAATAAATCTTTTTTTGAAATTGTATTAGAGGCGTCGCACTCGTGAGTCATTTATGCAATGCTCGTGTAGTGTATGCAATGTAGATGAAATGCAATCTAATCTAAATGCAATGCACCTTAATCTAGCTTAGACCTAACATATCAGCATATAAGCACATGAGATTCCTTGAGTATGCTAATCATCTTACTAATCCAATTATTATCCAATTATATGAACATTAAGTGTTCTAAACACAGTATTCTAGGTATCCAGAGATTCAATTTTAAAGAAAAGTTTGAAATCGATGCACATTTGAGAGCAATTTTGAAAAAGACGTCGTTTGATTTCAAAAGACGACGAAAGTTCCAGAGGACTTCCGGGCTTCAATTGGACTTCAATTTCTATTTCAAAACCTCTGGGAATAATTTTATACTGAAATTCAGCCTGACAGATTTCCAACGTTACGTAAACGGATGATTTCGGACGCCAAAAAGCATTTTTTATAAAAATCTGGAAAAGCAGTGCACGTAATTTTTGAAACAGGACTTGTGGGCAACTAGGGGAGCCCAAAATGCAGAAAGCGGGTCCCACAAGTGGGGTGGCGGTTACCCCCTTAATCGCCACCTATAGGGAGTGTTCTCCATCGAGTTTTTTTTTTGCTCCAGAGCCTTCTAGAAGGTTCCCATTACGAGGAAATTACCTGGAAATTGTGCTTAGACTCCGAAATGGCCATTTTAACCCTTTTCTGCTCTCTGAATATCATATTTTAACCTTGTAACTTAAGACCTAAGTCTTCAAAACTCTATATATAGATCCATATAAGATCATCTTGACGGACCTGGGGATCACACAAGAGATAGATAAGAGAGCATACATAAGTCCATACAAGAGAATATACAAGATATAGAGAAATATACTTAGAATTCAAGAGAGATTTCAAGATAGTAGAAGTGAATTATGAATTAGAATTTCCTAAACTAATCCAAAGATAATAGGATTAGATGATTTTAACACCAATTGCCTCCCTCAACTTCCATGGATGAGTGCTTGAAGAACACTTGAAGAAGAAGATCTTCAATTCAACTTTGGTTATATAATTGAGAATCCTCCAAGAGGTAAACACATATAATTCATCTCTAATTACTATTCTGTATATATAGATCTAAAAGATTTGGAATTAGCTTAGTCTTATTTTATTTGTTAGAATACTCATCTTCTTCATCTCTTGTTCTTCACACACTCACATAGCTAGATCCAAATCTCTTTGATTTTCATTGACAATTCATAATTAGAGATTGATTTTCACTTTTGATTTCATTCTTCTATTTAATTTAGATCCATGCTTACATGATTATATCTATGCATCTATTTTGAATTCTATGATGGTTTAGAAGTATGATCTATAAGATGGATGATTCCTATGTTCATACCCATCTCTTGATTATCTCCATTTCCTAGAATTCCTATTGAATTTCATCTCTAATATGATATTTGTAAGTCCCTTTGATCCATGATCTAAAGTTCTTCATAGAACTTGAGGGCTAAATTGATTGGAAATCATGATAGTCAAGTAGATCTATGAATTTGATCTCTCTAATAAGCTTCAATTAACACCTAAGATGTTTTCCTCACACTTTAAAATTAACTAGATGAAAATTCAGCAAAACAGATCGGTTTTGTCCATGAGATTTGGTCCTTCAAAACCCATAGTTTGATGGATTTCAAATTTTTTGGGTAAATTTTGATGAATTAGCTTTCATCCGGTCTGTTTTGAGAACTTCTAGGATCCATATGCTATTTGTAGAAATTGTAGAAAAATCGGTTGACAGATTTGAACATAGTCTCTTTGTGCTCGAATTTCAAAAAAATCTATAATAGTTATCGATGTTCCGTTTTTGTGGATGATTCCTAACTCATGTGTCTATATGGCAATGTAAAATCGTGAGCATACGATCGAGTTAAGATTATTGTCTAAGCGTTTGAAGTTTATACTACTATTTTGGAATTTTCTAGATTTTACTACAATTATGATTATGTATAAAAAATGGTCATATCTTGATCACTCAACAAGAATTGGTGAATAAAACTTGGTTTATAAATCATCTAGGATAATTAGATGAGAGATCAAGAGCTTATATCTACTTGATTAACATGATTCATTAACTTCTGTTATGCTTCTATTATGGTTTTGCATTCTTTTGTCAAATGATACCAAACATCCAGAATAACAGAGTCTGTTTAAAACACTTTTTCAGAAACCTTAAGTTCATGACATGTCTATGGGATTATTTTGTCATAAACTACAATGAAATAGCTTTCTTTTGACACCAAATTGTACTTTACATGATTTTTATAGAATTAATTATGATTTTTAGAAGAACAGTGGACAGTCCTGATCCACTGTTTCCAAAACTCTTATTTTTCTCACTTCAAAAATGGTAAAGAGGTTCTACTTTTTTGAGAAGTTCCATAAGATATGTATCTAACTTTCTGTGAAAGGGATTTAACCGAGTTCATGTTTAAGACCACTTTTGATAGGATTCATTATAGGTTGCTGAATTCGGAAATTTGATTGATGACATTTTCTACTTGCTTTTTATGCATATCATATGGTTGTTTGTGTTTTCTTTCAATGCTTGGGTATTCTGTGGTGTTTATTGCAGAGAATTGAATGCCGTGGACCCGGACTTCGATTTGTGATCTTGCCTTGTCTACATTTGGCTTAGTGCCCATGTATCGTGTACCTTCTCTATCCTTTCTCTTAGAATTTTTCTAGGTTTACAACTTTGTTTTCAATGACACATTTCCTTTAGGATAGTCTCCGTTTATATGCTTATTTGTTAGAGAAATCTTATCTAGGATTGTTGCATGATTGCATTACATGTTTCTACTTCTTTTTGCTTTTGCGACTCCGCTTGAGTCAGCCCAACGTAAGTCTTCTTGTTCCCTTTTGCATATCATGACATGTTTCCTTTATTTGCATGTGCATCCGACTTCTACTTGATTTAATCTCTTGACATGATTTTCCTTAGATGTTCCCTTTTGACATGTATATATTATCTAGTATGTTTGATGAAATAACATCAATTATGAATTAAGAACAAGGATATTTGAATCAAGGCCTACCATTTGGTATGACGAGGAGGGTGTGCTTTAGTGTTGCTTTGGCTCCTTCCCCTCTCGTACCAAGACCCCCGAACCTAGTTTCTGGTAATGAAGGGTGAGTAACCTTTTTAAATTTTTGGCGAGTCAAACTTGGGTTTCCTAATTCCCGATAAAAATTAGGTGGCGACTCTTTGTCTCTAGGACCACGTGAGGAAGTTTTAGTTTTCCCTAAAGTGTGCTCCTTGGGATCCGTCCTGAGACACTATCGAGGAAAAGTGACAGAACGACCGGACGAGCGGCGCAAGTCCACAATCTGTATTATGGACCCGCCACCTGCATTTTGGGCTTCCCTGGTTGCCCACAAGCCCTGTTTAAAAAATTACGTGCACTGCTTTTCCAGATTTTTGTAAGAATGCTTTTTGGTGTCCAAAAATGTCCATTTACGTACTGTTGGAAAGCTATCGGGTTGAATTTCAGTATAAAAATATTCCAGGAGGTTTTAAAATGAGAATTGAAGTCCAATTATAGCCCAGAAGTCCTCCGGAACTTTCGTCGTCTTTTGAAATCAAACGACGTCTTTTTGAAAATTGCTTTCAAATGTGCGTCGATTTTGAACTTTTCTTTAAAAGTGAATCTATGGATACCTAGAATACTACGTTTAGAACACTTAATGTTCATATAACCCTGGGAGAATATGAATTCTGAGAGACAATTTTGACAAAATCAGAATTTATCCATGGAAAAGGGCTTTTTTGAGCTTGAAGTCACTTTCCGAAGTCCGATCTTTCGATTGTGTGGAATCCAGTACCTTCCACGGGGTACTTTTCATCATCAAATCCTCCAAGACATTGTCCACCCTAAATCCTATCAGTGTGGTCAAAATTGGGTGTCTACAGTTTGCCCCTCTTTGGCAGAGCTTGTTGTGAAGAATGTGAACTGCAAGTGAGTGCTAAAGCTTTGATGGCACCCAATAACCATACTGAGAGGTTTTAGGATAAACAAAAATCTGCAAAAATCAAGAAATTCAAAATCAGAGAAAATTAAGAAATTACGAAATGCAATAATGCAATGCTAGGTAGAGGCTACTAAATCTAAGCCGCTGCTGGTCGTGCTCGGTTGGAGCTGCCTATGTATCCTTTCCAGGAATCACATCAGGGCGTAGTTCAAGCGTATGGAGAGACAAAGAACATACACAAACAAATGAAATGCTCCTATCCTTGGATGCTGATGTAGTATGGAAACGTGAATGTGAAAGTGCTAGAGGAACCATCCTCAAGGGTTCCCTACATGCAAAATCTAATGCAAGGGATGCAACGTCTCACTCTCATAGTCAAATATTTCTAAAGAGAAGCATGATATTTGTATCTTAGATGATTCTCAAAGTGCTATTGGAATCTTCCTTCTGAACTTGAGGTTTGTTGGTGCCATCTATATCTCGGACGACTACTGAAGAAATGGAGTATCTTGGATGAATTCTGAATCATGTCAAAAAACTTCTAAAGAAAGTGTCCTAACCCTTAGACGATTGTTGATGTAGAGTCCTTCAACTGGGGATGAATTGCTGATGTAGAGGGCATCTCCTTACAATGACTTTGTTTAGGGTGTCTCCTTACGATAACTTTCTAATGAAGAGGGCATCTCCTTACGATGGCTTTCAAAAGTAAAAGGCAACTTCATATGACGACTTTCAGAGGTAGAGGGCATCTCCATACGATGGCTTTTTGAAGTAAAGGGCATCTACATACGATGACTTTCTAAGGTAGAGGGCATCTCCATATGATGGCTTTCTGAAGTAAAGGGCATCTCCATACGATGGCTTTCTGAATTAAAGGGCATTTCCATATGATGGCTTTCTGAAGTAAAGGGCATCTCCATACGATAGGTTTCTGAATTAAAGGGCATCTCGGTACGATGGCTTTCTGAAGTAAAGGGTATCTCCATACGATGACTTTTTGAAGTAAAGGGCATCTCCATACGATGACTTTGTAAAATAGAGGGCATCTCCATACGATGACGTTTAGACATAAAGGGTATCTCCATACAATAACTTTCAGAAGTAAATGGCATCTCCATACAATGACTTTCTGAAGTAGAGGGCATCTCCTTACAATGACTTTGTGAAAATAGAGGGCATCTCCATATGATGACGTTCTGACGTAAAGCGCATCTCTATACGATGACTTTCTAAAGTAAATGGCATCTCTATACGATGACTTTCTGAAGTAGAGGGCATCTCCTTATAATGACTTTGTGAAATAGAGGGCATCTCCTTACGGATGACATTATGAAATAGAGGGCGTCTCCTTACGTCTAGTTTTTGAAGTAAAGGTCGTCTCCTTATGACGACATTTTAGTAGATGCTTCTATTAGCTCAATCGATCCAACATTCCTTCTGAATAAAGGTAAAACAAATGTTAATTCAAAAGTGTTCACAGATTATGATCCATCTTTGAAGGTTGACAAGTGCCAATTTCTGGCGAAACAACTGATTAGCGGATACCCATTCTGATTCATGGATTCTTTAGATATACCCTTCCTTTCGAGGTAATTCTGATGACATCTAAAAGTTCTCTGCTTGGGAGATTTTCAATTCTGAATGGTTTTCAACCAAGATTCCTATCTCCAAGGGTCCTTTAGACCAATTTCAACAAGTTTCAAGCACTCTTTAAGGCTTATACATCGAGATCGGATCAATCCGGGGTCAAAAACAAAGTTCCTGATATCACAATTCTAATCCATGATTGATAGGGTACTCAAAAAACCTAATGACTTTAACGTGGTTCATAAATCTTTAACCAATTCTAGCAGCTATTCATGCATGGCATTCTAATCTGTTTCAACAACGGCTCAACTCAAAATCCAAGGTCTGTCTTCTCATTAGCATTTTTCTATCAACCAGTTGCTTCATCTTGACTAGGATAATAACAATATTTGGAACTTCTGCTCGTATCCACCTTTAGATGCCCTTAAAGTTTTTGAAAATTTATTATAGATCACTCTGGACGCACCCACTCGAGATCACGACAGACTGGACAATGACAGACTTGACCATGATAGACGTTGACACAGGAAGATAACACTCTTGACACTGAAATAGAAGTTTGTTGGAGACAACTCAATTTTTCATGATTTGATGCGGATTTGTCATGTTTGACATTTCTCTTTGCTTTTTATGTGCACTTCTCATCTTAGTGTAATAATACTCAGTTAATAAAGTAATGCCTTGAAAAGTACTCCGTATGGATCTTAATCAATCCTTTGCTTTTCTGAAATGTGCTTTTAATTAGTGCCTTAGTTTATAGAATAAGAAACAATTCATTTCAAATGTTTTTCAAAGATATACTTGACGACTTAGGATTAGCTTATGATGTGGAAGGGAGTACAGGCAAACGTTGTTTGTTCCTAGTTGACAGGGATAAATGAAAGCTTGGGCAAATGCAGTTTTCCCCTAGTGTGGCAATGATATCTTGAGGTTCTGGGTAAACTAAAAAGTTTGCCCCTAGTTTGCACTGTTCAGGGATCGAGAGCCAGGAAAGCTCGCCTACTTATCCCCAAGTGGGAATCAGGTCCAAAGTAGTTCAGCCGAGGTTTGAAGGAAGGTATTTGAACTGTGGCTGAGTTTTTCAGGAGCAATGACCGAACTGAGTAGGTCGCCTACATATCCCCAAGTGGGAATCAGGTCAAGTGTAGTTCCTCCAATGCTGGAGGTTTTGAAAGAGCAAGGATTCAAGAATTGGGGGGCTTTTCAAGCCATGTCATTAGACATTTTCTGAAGCGGGTCACTTGTGGTAGCGTTGAAAGAAACTAAAATACCTCTCTTTTTTCTTTTCTTTTCTTTTTCTTTTCTCTTTGTGTTTTTTACGGTTGATTATTTTCACCTTTTCATTAGCCAGTCAATTTAACATCTCTCATCATACATCATACATGTTTTCGAAACAAGACTAGCCCTTCAAATCTTTTGGGCTTATTCAAAGAGATTATAATTCAAAGTTTTGGAACAATTCATGTTCCCGATTTCTCAATCTTCTTCATTTTCTTTTTCTCTTCATTCTTTTCCTTTCTCTCTAAAGTCTGGACTGGCTAGGATCAGGTTCTTGAAAACAACACGCAAAATTTTCTTCTATTTTCATGGTCTAGCTTTTGCCTAGGCACCCTTTTAGGTTTTCATCCTAGCGAGCTTCTTTTTTTTTCTTTTTTTGAGAGAAGTAGTTCATTCGAAATATTTGGCTACCATCAAAGACAAAGTGTACATGGCTTGCAGGTTAGACAGGTTTGAATGGCTCATTTTTCGGGGCTCAAGATTTTAAAATAGGAAGATCAGGGATTTAAGCTAGTCCTGAGTCACTATCAAGTATGATGATGCCAAAAATTGGTAAGAGTAAAGTAAAGACATTTGAGGAGAGAGAGAGTGAGAGACTATTTTTTGTATGTGGTTCGGCCCTGTTAATGAAGGTACCTACGTCCACGGGTGTGTCTGAGCACGTTCACTAGCAGATCACCGGCGGGCCTGGTGAGCCAACAAAGAGGGGCGGCACTACCAGTAATACCGACCGGGTGTATGAATATAATGGTGAATTTATAGAGGTGCTGTGTAGACTAGAGAATTGGCCGCCCCTTCAATGGGGGGTGAAAGGTCTCTTTTATAGATGTAAGAGACCTACTCATACATGGATAAGGAAATATAATCCTATTGATATAGATTGGCATTAATTATGGGGATTTCCTAATTGGATTAGGAAATAGTGTGCACTTTCCATTAGTCTTCTAGCTTGAGTAGGAAACTGCCCGCAATGCTCGGGATCACGCCTGTGGGCCAGGATGAGCTGTTCCCACGGTAGGATGTGCCTGCGCGATTTTCCCGACCTGTTGGCCGGGTCATAAATGAACCACTCGGGATGATGAGTAGACTAAACTGGTCGGGCTGATGCTTCTGAGGAGTGGTGCATGATTTGCCCGGGGCATGGACTGGCTACTGATTTGAACCACTCGGTCATAGGATAGAGCCAAATTTGGGTGTATCAGCTGCCCCCCATTTCCAAGATTGGCCAGATGCTATATCGGGGCAAGTTTGGAAATCTGTTTGATGTTACTTGCCACTGTCTGAGTGCTTCGGGAAGCTGCCTTGGGGCTTCTGAGCCTGGTGAGTCCTCAGGAACTGGCTGAGAGTTGAGACCCAGCCTAGCTCGAGACTTTTAGGTGCTCGGGAACTGACCGGGAGTTGAGACCCAACCTAATTCGGAGTCTTTGAGTGCTCAGGAAGTGACCGAGAGTTGAGACTCGGCCTACCTCGGAGTCTTTTTTGCTTGAGTTAGCTCCCAGGATGGTTATCTTCTGCCCGTAAACCTCCGTCAAGGCTGTGGGTAGAAGGATTTTACCATGTTGGACAAGCCGACCTAAAGCGTATTGCTCTAGGGTCCTTTTTTTATGTTAACTCCCCAGGATGGTTGTCTTCCGCCCGGCCAGCCTTCGTCAAGACTGTTGGGAGAAGAGCTTGACCATGTTGGTGGAGCTGACCTAAATCACGTTGCTTTAGGGTCCTTTTGCTCCTCTATCGTCGGCCAACCTAAGAGATGTTAGTCACCTCTATCGTCGGTCTGGACCTAAGTGGAGTTAATGCCTCTGAGTACTGTAGGTGCTCGGGTTGTCCAAGATTTTGACTTGGTTATCCGCGAGGCCTGTAGATACCCGGTGTGATTACCTGTTTAGTTTACTGCGCCGTCTTGCCCCCTAAGCTCTCGCTAAGATGAGGGTCTTACAGAAGCTATGATCTGTAGGTAACCGACCTGGAACATGGTGGTTGCAGGGTCTTTTGAAGCTTGCCAGCATCAGTCACCTAGGGGATGTGCCCCCATCGTCGGTTAGACCTAAGCGAAGCCGGTGCCTCGGGCGTGACCCCGAGGTCTTTAGTGCCTGGATTCAGAGCCCGAGGTCTTTTGAGTGCCTGGGTTTGGAGCTCGAGGTCTTTTTAGTGCCTGAGTTCGGAGCTCTAGGTCTTCTTCGTGCCTCGGGGTTAGGCCCGAGGTCTTTGTATTCCTTGGGGTTAGGCCCGAGGTCTTTGTATGAGCTCTCTGACAATCGGTGGAGCCTCATGTGGTGATCAAGCAAGTACCACTGTAGTCGGGCTCTTCTAGACCGATGGAGATAGGAGGTCGGATCAGGATTGTCCGTCTTCTGACTTCTCTGTGCTGGAGGCAAAGTCGGAACTGTTTGATTCTGACCAATGTGAACTGGAGGTTGTGTCAGGGTGGCTGGACTTAGATCACCGTGAACTGGAGGTCTGATCGGGGATGCCTGACCCGGACTGCCTGACCCGGACTGCCGTGAACTGAAAGAACTGTCTGAACTCCCGGGCTGATCTCGCTTTCGCTTACTTCTGGAAGACTCGTTGCTTTCTTGCTCGGGGTCTTTGGTCTTCAGAAATTCTTCAGTGTCAATGTATTTTCCAACCCTCTTAGAGAACTCAACCAAAGTTTCCTGTCGGTTTCTGTAGAACAACGCGGCGCACTTGGTATTGTTGAACTCCTGAGCAGAAAGCTGTGAGGGCGACTGTCTCGTTCAAATTGCGAATTTGAAGCTTCTGTTGGTTGAACCGGTCGGTGAACTCCTTGAGGGACTCATTATTCCGTTGTCTGACCGTCAGTAGCTGCATGTCTGGCTTTGGCCGCTCATGCATACCGGCGAACTGGTTGATGAACTACTTGCTGAGTTGTTTGAAACTGCAGACCGATCGGGGCTCCAAGAAGTAGAACAACTGTATGGCCGGGGCTTTCAAAGTGCTGGGGAAGGCTAGGCAGCATAGTTCATCGGAGTTGGTGGCTAGGGCCATCTGAGCCTTATAGATTTGGATGTGGTTGACCGGGCTTCCCGAGCCGTTGTAGGGATCTAGGCGAGGCTGCTTGAATTTGCGCGGCATGGAGAATCTCATGATCTGGCTGGAGAATGGTGACTCTGTCTCGGCATTGGCCTGATTCTTAGCGCAGTTTTGACCAAGCTTTTTGGCCACTCCGTCGATCTGCTTCTGCAAGTCCTTGATTCGGGCTTCCACTCCTTCCCGACCGTTATCTGAGGAACTAGTCGGGTTGGTGGAAGATGCTTCTTCATGGCGGGGTGCCATTCTTTGGGATCGGGCTCGGCTATGACTCCGGGTAACCGTTCGCCTAGGGACAACTCGGCGCTTGACCGAGTGGCCCTGGACTGATTCCCGGGCCATATGCTCCTGCCTTTCCTCTCAGGCAGCACACCCACTGTTGATGTCTCTGGCATCCTCAACACGGGACAGGGTGGCCCGGGCACGTTGTCTGGTCAATATCGGTTCCCGACCATACGCAACGTTCCCAGGTCGTTTCCCGACCACTGGAGGATTGCTTTGCTGGGCTAGCAGGGCTTCGATCTGTTGCTGGATTTGACGTTGGCCC
Organism: Hydrangea macrophylla; assembly: GCA_033977485.1. Taxonomy (NCBI): domain Eukaryota; kingdom Viridiplantae; phylum Streptophyta; class Magnoliopsida; order Cornales; family Hydrangeaceae; genus Hydrangea; species Hydrangea macrophylla. Next base: position 41,518,230 of record CM066984.1, read on the forward strand.
TCCAGGAGATATGTGAGGTTCGCGGTGATTTGCTCAGATGTCATGACTGCCGCAGCCGTTGCCGGGGCCGGAGGAACATCCCGGTCGGACTGCTGGTCAGCCTTCTTACTCTTCTTCGGTGGCATGACGATCAGTCGAGAAATTTGTTGATGAGAAGACTTGTCGTTTCCCACAGACGGCGCCAACTGATGATGCCAAAAATTGGTAAGAGTAAAGTAAAGCAATTTGAGGAGAGAGAGAGAGAGAGTGAGAGACTATTTTTTGTATATGGTTCGGCCCTGTTAATGAAGGTACCTACGTCCACGGGTGTGTCTGAGCACGTTCACTAGCAGATCACCGACGGCCCTGGTGAGCCAACAAAGAGGGGCGGCACTACCAGTAATACCGGCCGGGTGTATTCATATAATGGTGAATTTATAGATGTGCTATGTAGACTAGAGAATTGGCCGCCCCTTCAATGGGGGGTGAGAGGTCTCTTTTTATAGATGTAAGAGACCTACTCATACATGGATAAGGAAATATAATCCTATTGATATAGATTGGCATTAATTATAGGGATTTCCTAATTGGATTAGGAAATAGTGTGCACTTTCCATTAGTCTTCTAGCTTGAGTAGGAAACTGCCCGCAATGCTCGTGATCACGCCTGTGGGCCAGGATGAGCCGTTCCCACTGTAGGATGTGCCTGCGCGGTTTTCCCGACCTGTTGGCCGGGTCATGAATGAACCGCTCGGGATGATGAGTAGATTAAACTGCTCGGGCTGATGCTTCTGAGGAGTGGTGCATGATTTGCCCGGGGCATGGACTGGCTGCTGATTTGAACCGCTCGGTCATAGGATAGAGCCAAATTTGGACGTATCAAAGTATATCTTTTCAAGATTTAAGCAAAAGCATCTCAAGATTCTTAAAGTAAAACTAATCAATTCTTATCTTTCTTCAGCGTCAGCGCAAAATCAACTTTTGATCCTTTCAGGATTCTTTTCAATGCATAAAATTATCAACAATGTATTTTTCATAATAATCAGAAAAATAACATTTTCAGCTTAGAGATTCATTCATTCATGATAAGGCGCATTAGATCAAGAAAATGAAGACTTTATTTCATCACTAGAAAGATAAGGATTATAGTTTTGACATAGACCCAAAACACAACTTGACGATAGATAGACTCGACAACAAGACTCAAAACTGACTCAACTTGACTCGACTTGATCTTAAGTGGAGCGTCATTGTGATTTGCTTATTTCTCTTGATCATCCATTTGGCTTCAACAAGCAGCTGTTTTCAAACATCACCATTCAATCATTATCTCTATAATGCCCTTTCTAATGTCCCTGCTGAATCTGGCTCTGCCTTTCAATTACCCTTTGGATCTCCATAAAATACTCAACTGATACTTGGATGGAGGTGAGAATCCGTGGAAAAGGTGCCGCAATCCGCTCGTGCCATGCAGTGGTGAAAGCAATAATCGATGAAGTTCGCAGAATTGAATCTCTCATAACCCCAATGGCATTCTCAGAAGTATCCTGTCTACAGCCATATTGCCTGGCTACTCTGTATGGGATAGAAAAAGTGATAGCATGTAAACCAAGAAATCTAACAGTAACCGAATAATAATCCGAGCGGGCACAGACCCAACGGATGTCCTCGGTGGTGAGACCGCTTAGCCAAACGAACCAAACCTCATAATTGCTAAAAAAATCTTCACACCTACCTCTAATCTAAAGAAGGGTCCCTACAAAGTCCGCGAGGATATACCAATAAGCTGAGTTGCTCAAGAAGCCAAGTTTGCAGCACTAAAGTGGCACCAGAAAGGAGTACTGTCCCATCAGCATGTGCCTGATCTAAATCCATTAGAGTTTCTCCTAGGACCAACATCATAGGGTTTCGTCGATAACATAGTCCACGAGCAATTGGTATGAGGGCATGAGATGAAGAAGAAAACAAGAAGTGCGAAATCATAGCCAAGGTCAAGGCATCCCATCCAGATATGGAATGATTAAAATGTCCTCCCATGGTAGTACAATAACGAGCAAGTAAGCGGGGAAAATCAATCTCCTAATCAGAAATCATGGACCAGGCAACAGGAGGAGAACAACTGAAAAGTGATTTTAGGCTCTTTACATATCCAGCCTGAATGGTGGGAAGGATTAGATCAGAGTAAGGGCTGAAATCGAGAATGACACTGAATTCTTTAAATAGTGGTGAGATCTCTTTATGTCCAAACCGAAGTACATAGAATTCTGGATCCCAACATCGAATGGCGGCACGCATAATATCTTCTTCAAATTTTACATTTCTTAGCTGAAAGAGTGTACCAAGGCCAAAATATCTGAAATGTAGATGATCAATACCGGTGACCTCATCCATCTATAAGAAAAGAGCCTGAGGATCAAGATGAGCCATCTGCCTGCAACTTTACTTCTTTCTCTCTCTGATTCAGGGAGTTCAATCCTTTGGTCCCCACCTTCTTTTCTGATTTATTAGGGATTTTAAAAAAAATCAACTATTTGCAAAAGAATTTTCAAAGAATGATATTTACAAAGGTGGACTGAAAATCATTTCCTTTTTCTTTCAAAGAATGATATTTCATATGTCATCTTTCCAATCCTGACTGATTCGACTGATCTTACCCCAAATTCTAATCTGATCAAACGACTATTCGGAGCTTTGACCCAGGTGGAAGTACAACTCTTTGATCCTATTTTCTCTTCTGGTTTATTAGGGGTTTTCAAATAATCAGGTATCTTTATTGCAAAAGAATTTTCAAAGAATGGCATTTACAAAAATGGGTTTAAAAAGATGGAAAATCATTTCCTTTTTCAAAAACATTTTCAAAGAAAGCTTTTGAAAAATTCTGAAGAAAACAAATCTTTTCTTTTCAGAAGTATATTAGAGGCGTCACACTTGTGAGTTGTATATACAATGCTCGTGTATGCAATGTAGATGAAATGCAATCTAATCTAAATGCAATGCACCTTAGTCTAGCTTAGACCTAGCATATCATCACATAAACACATAAGATTCCTTGAGTATGTTAATCACCTTACTAATCCAATAATTGTCCGATGATTTTTAGCTTTGAAATTCTTGATGGCTCATGTTTACAAAATTGAATTTTTCATGAAAATCTTGACAGAAAAGGGAAGATTTGTAAATTTCAAAAATATTTTTGAACCATCAATGCTTGTGGTGTGAAATCATGATTCTTGAAAATCGAAGTAGGAAATTCTGAAATTCTAAAATCTAGATTTGAATCATCAAAGTTGGGATCATGAATCTTTTTGAAATTTGGAAAACCAAAGTAGAAATTTGAAATCCTCTAAAATCTGAGAGGCGGTTTTAAAATTGAATCATCAAAGTAGAAATTTTGAGATTCTCTAAAATCTAGGAGAATTTTTTAAAGGATTTTGCAGAAGTGAATTTCAAAGCGAATTTTCAAAAGGGATATTCCCAAATTTTCAAGGAAGTGCTTGTATTTTCAAAAAAATCGTCCTTGAATAATGATTGGATGTTCGGATAAAGACCATACTACTCTAGAGGAATCTACCATACAAGTTTTGATGTTGCCTTTGCATACACATCCTCATCATCCACATAATCCCTTACGGGCAAATGCAAATTATTCATCACATTGTCCTAATCAAAGATGTAAACAAGATCCTAATTGAAGGGTTCGTTAGAAACTATATGCAAGGGACGGGTTTTAGTCTCATAAAGGGTCCATTAGCAAGCCAAGCGGTGTGGGTGACTGTCTCCCCTAGGGCGTGTCGTTCACACATGGGCTCTATATACCGCACGCGGTATAAGGCTAATGGTGACCACATGTTACCAAAACTCTTGACAAATGGAGGAAAGGGGGCCCTCCACCCACAAGGCAATGGTCTCAAGCAGTCGCGGTGAAAGAACAATGCAAGTGCAAATGCAGGTAGAAACAACGCGATTATCAAATTAATAACAAGGATATTCCTTGGCTCAAGTCAAACCCTCAAAGAACAAGAAACTATTAGTTTTATGTTCAAATCCCCAGCAGAATCACCAGATTGTGGACCCACGCCGCTGCTCGATCGTCCTGTTGCTTTCCCTCGATAGTGTCCCCGGATGGATCCCAAGGAGCACACTTTAGGGAAAACTAGAACTTCCTCACGTGGTCCTAGAGACAAAGAGTCGCCACCAAATTTTTATCGGGCATTTGAAAACCCAAGTTTGACTTGCCCAAAATTGAATAAGGTTACTCGCCCTTCATTACTAGAAACTAGGTTAAGGGGTTTTGGTACGAGAGGGGAAGGAGCTCAAGCAGGACTAAAGCACCCCCTCCTCGCCCTACCGAATGGTAGGCCTTCATTCAAATATCCTTGTTCTTAATTCATAATTGATGTTGTTTCCTCAAACATACTAGATAATATATACATCTCAAAAGGGAACATCTAAGGAAAATCATGTCAAGAGATTAAATCAAGTAGAAGTCGGATGCACATGTAATACAAGAGAGAGGTATACTTACAGTGGCTAGTCCTGCCCGGGACCGATGCAAAATAAAGGAAACATGTCATGATATGCAAAAGGGAACAAGAGAACTTACATTGGGATGACTCAAGCAGAGTTGCAAAAGCAAAAAGAAAAGGAAACGTGTAATGCAATCATGCAACAATCCTAGATAAGATGTCTCTAACAAATAATCATATAAACGGAGACTATCCTAAAGGAATTGTGTCGTTGGAAATAAAGGTGTAAACCTAGAAAAATTCTAAGAGAAAGGATAGAGAAGGTACACAATACATGGGCACTAAGCCACATGTAGACGAGGCAAGATCACGAATCGAAGTCCGGATCCACGGAATTCAATTCTTTGCACTAAAACAACAAAGAATACCCAAGCATTGCAAAAACACAAGCAAACATATGACATGCATGAAAAACAAGTAGAAAATGTCATCAATCAAATTTCCAGATTCAGCAGCCTCTAACGAATCCTATCAAAAGTTGTCTTAAACATGAGCTGGGTTAAAACCCTTTTACAGAAAGTTAGATACATGTCTTAGGGAACTTCTCCTAAACGTAGAACCTCTTTACCATTTTTAAAGTGAGAGAAATAAGAGTTCTGGGAATAGTGGATCAGGACTGTCCACTGTTCTTGTAAAAATCATAATTAATTCTACAAAAATCATGTGAAGCTCTATTTGGTGTCAAAAGAAAGCTATTTCATTTATGTTTATGGAAAAATAATTCCATGGACATGTCATGATCTTAAGGTTTCTAAAAAAGTGTTTTAAACAGACTCTGTTATTCTGGAAGTTTGATATCATTTTGACAAATGAATGCACAACACAATAGAAGTTCATGAATCATGTTAATCAAGTTATTCTAAGCTTTTGATCTCTCATCTAATTATCTTAGATGATTTCTAAACCAAATTTTATTCATCAATTATTGTTGAGTGATCAAGGTATGACCATTTTGTATACATAATCATAATTGTATTTAAACTTAGAAAATTCCAGAATAGTTGTATCAACTTCAAATGCTTAGAAAACGTTCTTAACTCGATTGTATGCTCACAATTTTACATCGGCACATAGATATATGAGTTAGGAATCATCCCCAAAAAGCGGTACATTGATAACTATTATAGATTTTCTGAAATTCAAGCACAAAGAGACTATGTTCAAATCTGTCAACCGATTTCTCAACAATTTCTAAAAATAGCATATATATGGATCCTAGAAGTTCTCAAAACGGACCGGATGAAAGCTAATTCATCAAAGTTTACCCAAAAAATTTGAAATCCATCAAACTATGGGTTTTGATAGAAGAAATCTTAGGGACAAAACCAATCTGTTTTGCTAAATTTTTATCTAGTTCATTTTAAAGTGTGAGGAAAACATCTTAGGTGTTGATTGAAGCTTATTAGAGAGATCAAATTCATAGATCTACTTGACTATCATGATTTCCAATCAATTTAGCCCTAAAGTTCTATGAAGAACTTTAGATCATGGATCAAAGGGACTTACAAATATCATATTGGAGTTGAAATGCAAGACGAACTCTAGGTAATAGAAATAATCAAGAGATGGGTATGAACATACGAATCATCCCTCTCATAGATCATACTTCTAAAGCATAATAGAATTCAAAATAGATACATATATATAATCATGTATGCATGAATCTAAACTAAAATTGAAGAATGAAATCAAAATTGAGAAACAAAAGTGAAAATCAATCTATAATCATAAATTATCAACAAAATCAAAGAGGATTTGGATCTAGCCATGTGAGTGTGTGAAGAACGAGAAATGAAGAAGATGAGTGTTCTAACAAATAAAATAAGACTAAGCTAGATCCAAATCTTATAGATCTATAAAAAATAGGAATTAGAAATGAAATATAGTGTTTACCTCTTGGAGGATTCTCAATTATGTAATCAAAGTTGATTTGAAGATCTTCTTCTTCAAGTGTGTTTCAAGCTTTTCAAGCATTCATCCATGGAAGTTAATGGAGGCAATTGATGTCTAATTAATCTAATCTAATTATCTTGAGATTAGTATAGGGAATTCTAATTCATAATTCACTTCTGCTCTCTTAAAATTTCTCTTGAATTCTAAGTATATTCCTCTATATCTTGTATGTACTTGTGTGTACTCTCTTATCTATCTCTTCTGTGATCTCCAGGAGCCCCAAGATTATCTCATATTGATCTATATATAAAGTTTTGAAGACTTAGCTCTTAGTTATAGGATTGAAACAGGATTTTCAGAGAGCATAAAAGGGTTAAAAAGGCCATTTCGGCGTCCAAAAGCAATTTCCAGGCAATTTCCTGGCAGTGGGAACCTTCTAGAAGGGTTTGGAACCAAAAATACCCAATGGAGAACACAATATGTAGGTGGCGGTTCAGGGGGGGAACTGCCACCCCACATGTGGGACCCGCCACCTGTGTTTTCTCTTCCTCTGGTTGCCCACAAGCCCTGTTTTAAAAATTACGTGCACTGCTTTTCCAGATTTTTGTAAAAATGCTTTTTGGTGTCCGTAATTGTCCGTTTACGTACCGTTGGAAAGTTGTCAAGCTGAAATTCAGTATTAAAATATTCCCAGAGGTTTTGAAATAGAAATTGAAGTCTAATTGAAGCCCAGAAGTCCTCTGGAACTTTCGTCGTCTTTTGAAATCAAACGACGTCTTTTTCAAAATTGCTTTCAAATGTGCATCGATTTTGAACTTTTCTTTAAAATTGAATCTCTGGATACCTAGAATACTGCATTTAGAACACTTAATGTTCATATAACCCTGGGAGATTATGAATTCTGAGAGACGAGTTTGACAAAACTGGGATTTATGTGTGGAAAAGGGCATTTCTGAGCTTGAAGTCACTTTCCGAAGTTCAATCTTTCGATTGTGTGGAATCCAGTACCTTCTATGGGGTACTTTTCATCATTGAATCTTCCAAGACATTGTCCACCCTAAATCCTATCAGTGTGGTCAAAATTGGGTGTCTACAACAACCAGATCAATGAACTGCTTGTGAAAATGATGGGTGTGACAAAGCAATTTGTCACACCCCAATTTTTGGACAACCAAATATTCAATCCAGAGCATGTATCCAGACTAATATTGAATTTCCAAAACACCAAGAGTGACACCATCACACAGACTAATAGATAATTATTAAAAACTTTATTTTATACTCATCAAATAAGGACATGTGATTTTGTGTTTAAAAAAAATTCTTTATTATTAAACTTGTATTCCCAAACATTCATTTTCATTATAAAAGAAATTAAACCCCATTCTACATATTATATCATTTCGGTTTACAAAAGAAACATTATGTCATTCAATAAAACCCTCTTTACAGAATTCAGCGGAAAGAAAATAAATAAGCATAAAATCTATACATCCATTGGTCAGCGCAACTACAACGTTCCCAATACCCAATATACAATCCTTATTACAATTATACACATGTGGCCCACACTACCAAAAATAAAGTAAAGTACAACAAAAAATACTCGCATCAAAATCCCAAACATAATCCAAAACTTAACACAAACCCAAAAATTGAATAATTGCTCAAATGTACATTCAAGGCTCATCAATAAATCTCAAATCACAACTTCAATCATTATAAAAGAAAACCTAAATCTCATAAATTCATAACCATAGTAATTCAATATTCTATCCATTTAAATTTCAATCAAATGAGATTGAAAGAAAATCACAAGTTAACTCACCAATTTAGGGCTTCAAGGTTGATGATGATTACACAAACCAAAGGTTGAAGTTCCTCTTTTCTTCTCTTATTCTTCTTCTTCTTCCCTCTCTCTCTTGACTGCTCTATTTTTATCATGTCTCTCTTTTTTTCTTTTTGTTATCAAAATCTAGGAGGTATATTATCTATGTATATATGATACACCTACATATATTATAACATAAACACATAAATAAATATTGAATCCCCTTTTTTGGCTTAAGGCCTCACAAAAAGGCTTCATATGAACTCGAAATACATTCTAAAGTTCTAAAATGAGTGACCCAATGGGTGTACATCACCTGAGTACTTAATTAAAATGTTAAAAACACAAATTAACACATTCATGAACCTATAAGCACTACAAAAGTATAAACACATCAATTCTTTAATAACTTGTTCAACTTAAATTTTTACAACTTAACTCCACCACTTAACTCTATAAAACTTCACACAGTAATTAATGATTAAAATAAATACACATAGATAAATAAATAACCATGGTTGTTTACATAAAAATTTAGGTTGTCTCATTAATTTTTTTTAAATGAATATTTATATAAAGAAAATATGGGATGTTACAAAATTGGCTGACACAACGCCTCCGACCCCACCTCTTAGACCTTGTGATGACAATGAGTGGTTTAAAAGATTGGCCAATCTAGGAATACAAACTCTAGATCAGGAAATCCTTGACAAGCTCACCAAGAGTGGTATACTAGAGAATGCGACCCGCAAGAGCAGAAGAATTGATGACCACAAGTTTGATAAGGAAGGATTATCTGATATGCCCAATGCAAGGCCTTTAAAAAGTTCAAAGGGCCTCTTTATTTGAACAATCATCCATTACCTGATAGCGATGCATTGGTACCACAATTGCCAAATGAGAATACTAGAGTTACAAGGGAAAACCAGAATTAGGGACAGTCAACAGAGAAGAGGGAGTTTTCTGAATTGGGAATGTCCTTGAGCGCTGCACTTGAGAGGATGCTAGAAAAAGGGTACTTGAAGAAATTGGAACCCAGGCCAGAGCCAGATATGCTTCTGCCAAAATTTAAAACCCATTTGTATTACGATTTTTACCAAGAATGTGGGCATAGCATAGATAGATGTTGGAGGCTCAAGCATGAAATTCAGAACCTAATTGAAGATGGTATCATCATTCCTCCACCCCCAGAAGGCCCAAGGAACTCAAGGTTTTGTTAAAGAATGAAGAATCTGGGAGAGCCTACAAGGGGCAGTGTTGTGATGATGTCTGAAATAGCTGCTTGTTGAAGCTGAATGGACGCTTAAAAATAATAAGCAAGTCTCAGTGAAACTCCACATGAGATCAAGTCGAGTCTAGTTCAGTCGAGTCTAATTTATGTTTGAGTCTTGTTCTCGAGTCTATCTATCGTCAAAGTTGTGTTTGAGTCTATGTCGTGTACTGTAATCCTTCTCTTTCCAAGTAATGTAATCTTGATTTGCTTGATATAATGCGCCTAGACATGAATGAATGAATCTCTAAGCTGAAAATGTCATTTCTTTGATTATTATGAAAAATACACTGTTGATAGTTTTGTGCATTGAAAAGAATCCTGAAAGGATCAAAGTTGATTTTGCACTAACACCGAAGAAAGCTAAGAATTGATTAGTCTTACTTTAAGAATCTTGAGATGCTTTTGCTTAAATCTTGAAAAGATATGCTTGATAGTGTAGACAACCCATTTTGTCGGCTATCAGATTTAGGAGACCCATAGCTTGGTGGTTCACAATGATCGAAAAAGACTCAAAAGGACTCCTGGAAGTTGGTTTTATTTCTCAAGATGCTCAGAATGACCAAAATGCCCCTGAAAGCTCGAAAACTCCTAGATTTGGACCAAAAAGTTCTAGAAACATGCTATGTCATAAGAAAAGTAAGAAAATGAGTTTTTAAGTAAAGTCAGATGAAATCGTCAGCTCCCAGAGGCCCCCGGAAGTCCCGAAAGTTCCTAGAAAGTCCCCGTTGACCGGTTTGACCAAGGTTTGACCAAGTTTGACTGAAATCATCCAAATTCACTGAAATAATTCTAAATCATGTGTAAAATATTAAAATAAGTTTTGAAAGAAGATTACATGAAAACGTCAGCTCCTGGGAGCTCCCAGAGGTTGCCAGAACTTCCCGGGAATCTCAGGTTTGGCCAGTTTAACCAAAATTTGACTTCGAAACTAGAGCACCATAACAATTTTCAAACATTTTTCATGGATACTAAAGGTCAATAGCTTTCCAACGGTATATCACACACAATTTTCGGATTTAAAACGAGTTTATTATGAATTTCCGAAGGCGAAAAAGGCGATCAAATCGTCTTTTATCTCAAATACCACAAAACTTTTCAAAGTGACCTATCTCCAAACTAATTTTTTTTTTTGTAAAATAGACTCCATTAACTTTCCAACGGTATATCACAACCTCAATTTGGAGTTCGTATGCATTTTCTATGAATTTTGGACGAAATAGGGCCTTGTCGCGAATACCGAAACCTCAGGGGGCCTAAAAAGGATTATCTAGACGAATGAGGAGCAGTGCCGCCGCGGCACTGGCCCACTGCCACTGCGGCACATGCCCAGTGCTGCCGCGGCACATGCCCAGTGCTGCTGCGGCACTCTCTTCCAGAATGGTATGTTTTTGTAATTTCTTTTGGGGGTTCATTTTCATTAATTGAAAACCAAAACGACGTAGTTCTATGTTCATAGATGTTTGGGACCAATGGGAGTACTTCTAAAACCCCAAAACCACCCCAAATTGGCCTATATAAACCCCCCTTGACTTCTCATTTTGGGGGTGTCAAATAGAAGCTTTAAAAAGTTTTAGAGAGGAAGTTGTAGAGATAAGGTTAGAATAGAGAGAAAAGAAGCCTCCTTCTTTGATTTTCAAACAAGAAAGTGACTTCTAAACTTTGTTTTTACTTCATTACTCCTATTTACTTCATATTCAATACACCCAACCACCATTTTAGTGAGCATTTAAGAGAGAGCAAGCCACTTCCATGTCCAATGTCACCACATATGAGCGAAACACCAAACTACAAGTCCAATACTTCATGAATATCATCTATTGATTGCTATCTATTTGTTTGTTTATATTTATTCATCTTCTCTTACCTCATTTCTTTTTGTTTTCTTTATTTACTTACTAGTCTATCATCATCTAGATGATGACATGAAGTTTGAGGTGAGTGAATCCTTATGGATAGTAGCTCTTGACCTCAAAAACATGTTTGATAGATGATGATTTCAACTTCAATACATTCCTATGTATTCATGAAGTTGTCTTTAAAATGTAAATAGTACTTTCCAACAATCTTGGAGGTTCTTGATGATGAGTTTGATGTTGACATTTTAAGTGGCTATAATCTTCATTGAGTATTGAAATTTTTTTTTCAAAACCTCTATTTCAAAACCCCCTTCTTAAAACCCTCATTTTGATTTCAAGAGATAAACCTTGTTTTCCCAAAATCTTTAAAACAGTGAGTCAAAACAGTGAATGATTTGAGCTCAAAGATTTCTCTAGAACTCAATACTCAATGTATGGATGCAAGACTACTTGGAAAGTCTTCCTAACTCATTAGAGAATACCCATGATTTTTGGTTTGACTTGGAAATACTTGAAAGGGGTCCATTTTTGTCCAAACATTCCTTCCAAACATTCTGCCTCTGCTGCCACAGCAGCTAGGTTGACTTTCAACTTGTTTTACAGAAAACGTTTCCAAAACGAGTAGTCCTAACTTATTTTTCCCTTGAACTTCAATGTCGTAGGGAAATTTCTGTATAAAATGGGCCTCTAGATCATTTGTTTTCATTTTCTAAGATTTTCTAACATTTTCAGTCGACAGTACGGACTCTGTTTCTCAATAACCTCTATTGTTTATATGATTTATCTCAATCTGTGATAGTTATTAAAGATTGGCATTTTGGGTTATGTTTTAGACACAATAAGGAAGATCTCCATAAACAAATATGCATTGAAAACATTCCTAACCCCTCTTTTCTATTTTCACAAGATCATGTTACTGTTCTGTCCACTATTCACAGCAAGCACACTTTTACTTTCCCCCTTTGATTTGATGCTCACATGCACTCCAAATTAGCTCATGTCTTAGGAAGTAGTTCATACTACATTTGTACATATACCATGATGACCTCCTTCATTCATCCATACACATTCTAGACTTCTAAGTCATTTTAGGAATCCATAAACACAAAACACACTATAACCTTGGCACATTCTAGATACATACATTGCATCCATGCAAAGATTTGGGGCTTTTGTGACTCGTAATCTAAGAAGATGATAAGAAATGAACTTGATCACACATCCATGCTTCCCCTCGCTCTAGTCATCCTTTCTCATCCGTCCTGGGGATTGAGAGATCTTCTTTTCTCAAAGATTAACATGCATCATTCTAGCTTGCTAAGCATCCTTGTTTTCTTTGATTATTTATTTCAAGAAAAATTCATGTCCCCTTAGATTAGGAAAACTTTATTACTTGATATGTGATTAGACAATTTTTCCTAGGTTTGTTTTGTGTGATCTTTCACTTTGCATTATGTGATGCTTGGCTTAGATCTTATGAATGATATCTTATCTTTAGATCTTCCATTTTAAATTTTCTTATGTGATGTAATATACTATCATAGTATTAATTGTCGAACCATACATAGTATAAGATGATTATTTGGATGCTAATTGAGGCCCGTCGAAAGACGGGGCGAGTTGAGGGTGTTTTAGTCGCGACAAAGGCTCCTTCCTCTCTCGTACCAAAATCCTGAGCCAAGTTCTTTGGTTATGAAGGGCCGGTGCCCTTTATCTGTTTGGGTGAGTCAAAATTAGGTTTCTTGGTTCCTTAAAGACCAAGTGGTGACTTTGTATCTGTTTTCAACAGATCTTTTCTCTCTTTCAAAACCAAAAGGAAAATTAATTCCGAAACCCCGGGAAATGGAATGGGGGTGGAAGACCGGGAATTTCGCGTGTCCACAATCTGGTGACTTTGCTGGGGATTTTTTATTTTCAAGACAAAATAATACAGAGGTTTGAATCATAAGAAGCATCCTTAAAATCATCTTTTTACTGTGTCTGGTTCACCACATTGCACGCTGTATTTCCCCTCCCGACTGTGTCTAAAATACGGCACTGACATTGTTCAGGTCTTGCTGTGCCAGGGCACAAGTCACCATTGATACTGTACCTTCCAAGGTATATCAAAAAGAGTAAAAACCTCCGTACTGTCTCCCTGACAGTATATTGGAACTCTCGTCAACGGACCCTCTTTGGCTAAACCCAGCCTTTGCATATAGATTCCTGTAGAACCTTTCATAGGACTGTTCATTTATCTTTTCAGATAGGACAATATGATATAAGTGTTGTTTGCCTTGACGGGATTACCTGCGCGGTGTAGACGCTTATGCGACATGGGGAAGAACCTCTTTCTTATGATTCCCAAGGCAATCACTCACATGTAATCACATTGAGTTGACCTGCCTAGGCACCATGACAAGGATGTCTGCTCCATGCTCACAAAGATATAAACCGTAAACCTTGTTTGTCGGTCCTAAGACATAGGAGTATGAAAACCTGCTAACCAGTATGATCACCATCACCACATATCAACCAGTTTCTCCCAGAAACTCTATCCAGGTATCCTAGATATAACCATATCAACTAGTTTCTCCCATGAAACACTATCCAGATATCCCAGATATAACTATATCAACCACTTTCTCCCAGAAACTCTGCCCAGATATCCCAGATATAACCGTATCAACCAGTTTCTCCCAAAAACTCTGCCCAATTTTCCAGAAATGCCCAAAGTACTTGTTTTCCTAGAAGCTCTGCCCAAATCTCTCAGATTCTCTAAAAATCCCAGCTTCTTTGCCCAAATCACCTAGAAATGCCCAGTCTCTCCTAGAAGTCTTCATAAAACCCTAGAAAACCCCTGTTATCCCTTGGTGGTCGTACTGGAAATTAAAGTTGGCACACTCTATATGGTTAGGACCTTATTTGTTTAACTGCTATCTGTTAGAAATAGGAGCATCATATAGCTTAGGGCTTACATCCGTGTGCTTGTCTCATTTGCATCACTCTGCACGCACTGTCCTGATCATTCTTTTGCGAGTCAGTCCACGTTTGTTAACATCACTATCTTTGTCTGTCTAAAGTCATCACTGTCAAAATCTGATCTAGTCCACTCAAAATTTGTCAGGTCAGTATAGATTCTCGAAGTCAGCAGTCGGGATCCTCATTGTGGGTTAGGCATTCAGATAATCGTTTGGTTAGAATCAGTCCGACAGCTTACTTCAGCATGAATCAAGAAGAGTTAGAAAACAAGGTTATCGAGTTGGGAGCAAACATAAGCCAACAATCCGACAGCCTAGCCCAAGTTCTGAAGTTCATGGAAGAACTAAAGCAGCATCGGCCGCAACCTCCGCCTGGGTTTCCACCACCGGGGTTTGAACCGCCCCCACATGAAAATAACGGGGAGGAAGACTGGTTTCAAGGGGTCCCACCATTTACATATGAGAAAAAGTTCCAAGAGAAAATGGATAAGGTTGACAAGCTGGAAAGTGTACTGAGAAAAAGCAAAGGGGTTGATGATTACATGCTAGACTTGGAAGGCTTTTTTGAGCCTAATAAGATGAAACTTCCAGAGAACTTCAAGATGCCTGCCATCGACTGTTTTGATGGAACTGGAAATCTGAAGAGCCATGTAAAGCTATGTAAGAGCATCCTCCAATCCATGGGCTGTACCCACGAGCACATCGCAATGCTATTCCCACAAACTCTCGCGAAGTTTGCACTATCATAGTTCCTTACCTTGGAAGCTTCCAAAACTCGGGCATGGGAAGACATAGTTAGGGTATTCGTTGATCACTACTCCTACAACCAAGAACTTGATGTCTCTATCAGGGATTTGGAAACTACTCGACAGAACAACAATGAATCCTTCGCTGCATTTCTTAGCGGATGGAGGAATAAAGTGGCCCAAATGACCCACCGACCGATTAAAAAGGAACATGTGAGGATGCTAATCCGGAATCTGCCGCCGCTCTACCATGAGAATTTATTTTACCAGTCCATCTCCACCTTTAAAGAGTTGTTTGAAGTTCGGACTCGAATTGAAGACGCCATAAGGGAAGGAAATATCAAAAAAGAAGAGCCTCCGAGTCAGTCAAAAAGGCCCAACTACTCCCGTAATCCTCCGGATGTCAATTCCCTTAGAAGTCATCCTATGGCTTCTCCTAGGCCATACCAACCTCCCAACCAAGATAATTCCTCCAATTTCTCTTTCTCTAGGAAGCCTCCTCGCAACTTCGCCAAATTAGATATCCCCCTCTCCTCAGCCTTAGATCGCCTCCTTAAAAAGGGCCACCTCCAACTACTCCAGCCTCGAAATACCCCGCTCCCAACAAACTGTGACATGTCCAAAAGATGCACCTACCACCAAGCCCCTGGCCACAACACCAATGATTGCATGCGCCTCTGCCATGATATCCAAGACCTCATTGACCAAAATATCATCGAGCCACCTCCAAAACAGCCCCATGTCACTCAAAATTCTCTACCAAACTACCAAAACATCAGCCTCATTGAGTCTAACCATATATTTTTCAACCCTGCTACCTATATCACCCCCTTAGGTCAACCTTTACCCCTCATTGACATCCCAAAATCTATGGGAATTTATCTGATTGACAGAGGGGATGACAAGTGGCAGCAACAGCTGGCTGATGAACAAGACCTAATCTTCTTGGAAGAACATGATCTAGGGGTAGTGGACCTCAAATGGTATGATCCTGACAATAAAAGCAATGCTTCTATTTGGAACGAGCCGAAGAAACCATTTGTGGGAACATATTATGACTTGTTCAAAGAAGATGGGACTGTCGAAGGGCCTACTCCTGCCGAGATTGATCATCTAACTAGGTCAGGCCATCATTATCAGCCTCCGTAGCCTACCTCTGAGGTTATCGAAAAAAGTTTGGTCAAAGATAAAGGAAAGGGAAAAATGGACGAGATCATCGAAGAAGACAATGAGTTGATAAAGCAGTTGAAGAAAACCCAAGCACATATCTCGATGTGGGACATTACGGTGACATCCTACAAGCATAGGAAAGCTATGTTGAATGCCTTGGCTGGAATAGAGTGTTGGGTTTGTGCCCTCAAACCATTACTTTATATATGAGACATTGACATTTTAATATATGGATATCAGCTTTACATTTAGTTATGTATGTTTCTTTCATGAGATGATTGTTATCCTTAAGTATCATAGTAAGTAATTCGTGTATGTATGAGATACATACAAGTGAGATACAAATTACTATTCTTTGTTACTTAAAATGTGTCACAGTGGATGATGAGACTGGATATCTCATCAGGTTTACACTGTAGCATGATTAACTACCATTGGATGGAGTGATTAATCTCAATCACTAGAGTTTAACTCTTAGCTAACATGCTAGTGCTTATAGTGCATTGACGGACCTAAGCTTTCCTATTGATGCTCAAGACTGTCAATCAGTCGATAGGAACTCATAACTTGTATAAGGTACGTGTTCTTAATCTTGAGACGATTATGAACACAAACTGTGGATATGGCTGATTTGACTTACCAATCAGTGAGGTCTATAGAAGATCAACACCTGGGTATCTTGGGTATGTCATATTCATAGGGTTGTGAACACATATTATCAAGACAGAATCTACCCTCTGTTTCAGAGTAAGCATTTCCTTGAGAATGTCACCAAGTCGATTACTGAGTACTGCAGTCTTGTTGATAAGAGTTATCAACATGTTTGGTAATCATGAGAGGTGAATGGGACTCAAGGAATACAAGAAGTAATCATGATTCAGGTTGACAGTAACAGTTATCCGACTACCTGAATATGATTACGAATGCTGAAGGTAGAGGGACATTAGTACAACATACAAGTCTAGTTATCGCTTCGGATATGTTCTTTTGCGTTGGAGTTCAGTTATCGTTTTATAGTGGAGTAAACGTTAACTGACCAGTTAGTTAGTTTGTTGATCAAAGAGTTTGGTCAGGTAATTAACAAACTGGTCTGAGCCAACAATACAGAGCCTAGGAGGTCCCAATCTTAGCTCCGCCAGGATACTTGGAAAGACACATGAGGAAGTTGTCAAGACAAGTTCGATCGATTGAAGTATGTTCGATCTATTGAAGTCTTGGCAGTCTCGATTGATCGAGAATGGTTCGATCGATCGAAGATCTTCGATCGCTCGAAGTCTAGGTCAGTTCTGAAAATCTATAAATAGGGCAGCTGCGTTCTGGAAAAGGAGTTCGTCGTTTTAGAACGTCAGAAGCTGTAGAAACTATTTTTAGAGCCCCAAACCTTCTTTTTCCTCTCTATTAGAGATCCCACCATCTCTAGTCTCTCCGGCAAGCATCCGCATGAGACATAAGGGTGAACACAACCTAGTGGAGGCTGCTGCATCACCAAGGAAGAAGAAGAAAATCAGAATTGGGTTCAAGACACTAAGGTATAACTCTTGTCCCCTCTTGTGCTGATCTATGGAATTAACGAGTAGTAGATCCTAGGCTACCATTAAGTTTTTATAACTTAACTTTTCCGCTGCACGTTTAAACTTTTAACTTAAACCAGTTTTTCCATCAATTGGTATCAGAGCCACGCTCGTTCGGATCTATAGATGAGTTTTTGGAACACTATTTTGTTTGGCATGTTGATTTTAGAACTGTTTTCGAAACTGCATCATCACAGATCTGTTTCTGCAGTGTCATCGCAGCAGAGTACAAATCTGTGATTGCATAGGATGCAAGGCAGGTTCGATCGATCAAACATGTTTCGATCGATCGAACATTCTCTGTACTCAAGCGATCGAACAGGTTTCGATCGATTGAAACCTTCTAGTGTTCGATCGATCGAATAGAGTTAGATCGATCGAGACAGATTCTTTGTCAAGTTCTCTGTTTCACATTTTAAAGTGTTTTTAAAATTAAATACTTTAATTTTAAAATATTCTGTAAAATTTTCAAATCATTATGTGAAATAGACTGTTCAAGCGATTGAACAGTGTTCAATCGATCGAAGGTTCGAGCGATCGAACGGTCTTCGATCGATCGAAATGTGACAGAGAAGTAAGATGCTGTTTTAAGTTCTAATTCAGTATGTAAAGAGTTTATATACTGTGTGAATCAATTAAGTGTTCTAATAGTTACATATATTTGTTATGTATGTATGGATGCGTGTACGACTAACCCTTTTGAAGCAAGATTAGTCGCTATCTCCCATGGCACCAAGTCATTTGAATTTTTTGTATTTAAATTGTTTGAGATTGGTGCATATTGTAATTTAAGTTTGGTTTGGTTTTAAGGCATATGTAAAGGGTGCTGCGACTTCAATCCTACGAAAAGGAAAGTCGCACCGGTTTCCCTAGCCTTTTATTGTATTTTGTTGTTGCTATTTCTATTTCTAGATAAATTGTAAGCTTCGAAAGAAGCATAGGAAAAATGTAATAGAATTAAAAAATCCATGAAGATGGAGCAAGGAGCCGTTGTCCATGAAGATGGAGCTGGAGGCGATCAAACCAAAAAGAGGTTCAATGGAGATAGAGCCATGGGAGATAGAGGCATTGTTTGGATGTCTTTATTTTCAATTTTAGTTTTTTATTCTATATGCTTGGTTTGTGATTGGAATTTAATTATATTGTTACTACTTGCATGCACGTAAAACAAGTTTTCTAAAATAAAATTCAAAAACCATTTCAACGCATTAGTAAACATTGGATGTTTATGGGTAATGTGTGGAAACTTTTTTAAAAGCAAAATCCTTAATTTCTAAATCTAGTGGGAGAGGGTCTTATTAATAAACACCCACGATCTTCCATTAACGGTTCACTGTAAAGATGAGTGGTACATTCTGTGTCACCTCGTCAGGGGTGATCATTCCATTCGGAGGGTGCATTACTCATTGGTTACTAGATGTGAACTTCCTTTGATCGGATCAATCAGACGTGTTAGAGGGTGACCACCACACGGAGGCGCTACTTGAGACGGTTGTGATTGGATCCTAGTTAATGGTACACACTAGCTAAACTATGGATAAGGGATCCTACACGGGGCATTATTCAGAAACTTAGAGATCAAAAGGGTTTGGGAGTCATAACTTGCTTTGCAAGAGTTGCATAGCGGACAAGTCATGATTAATCGAAAGATCGAACATTGACCACCACACGGAGGCTTTATTCTTTCATTTCGATATTCCGGCGACTTTGTTTTAAAATAAGAGTTTAAAGGATTCTTTTATTTAAAACTGTCAAATCTGATATTCATATTTATTTTGTCTTTTGATTTTTACAGTAAATCATAATGTCTGGATCTACATTAGTCCACTTGCCACCATACTCACTCAAAACAAGTTAACTAGAAATAACTACACTGAATGGAAATGAAACCTTGACATTGTATTAACTGCGGAGGATCACATATATGTCCTCACCACCCCAAGCCCCGAAGAACCCGCGGCAAATGCTTTGGCAGCTGCCAGACGCGAATTCGACAAATGGAAGAAGTCGAATGGAATGGCTCGTTGCTATATTCTTGCCTCAATGGCTGGTGTGTTGCAACACCAATTCCAATCGAATGATTCTGCCAGTGACATTATCACATCCCTGAAAAAGATGTTCGGGGAGCATGGCAGGCTTGCTAGACAGGTAGCCATGCAAAAGATAATGAGTGCAAAGATGTCGGAAGGGACTCCAGTCAGGGAACATGTTTTAAAAATGATTGGTTATTTAAACGAGCTGGAGACCCTAGGTGCCAACATCGATGCACAGACCCAAGTTAATATGATCCTCAATTCGCTGTCGCCTTCATTCACTCAATTTAAACTTAACTATAATATGAATCAAATGAATTTTTCAATGAGCGAATTGATGAGTTCTCTTTTGGCAGCAGAAGGGGTGATCAACCCTGGGGTCAACGTCTTGAACGTTGAGAAAAGCGCTTCCTCTTCCCGATCTACACCGAAAGGAAAGAAGGGAAAGAAGAAGGCTGGCACTGGTGGTCCAAGTGTTGGACCGGTCCCTAAGATTGCAAAATCTAAGGGAAAAGGTAAGGGCAAAGGGAAGGTGGGTGGTCAAGGCAAAGGAAAGTGTTTCCAATGTGGTGAGAAGGGCCACTGGAAGAGGAACAGTCCAGAATTCTTAGCTACAAGAGTTCAAGGTGTGATTGAATCACATGTGATTGAAGTAAGTTTTATTACGGATACTTCAAACACTTGGTGCATTGATTCTGGTGCGACTAACCATATCTGTAATTCATTGCAGGGGTTCAGATCAACCAGGAGGTGCAGTGATGGGGAAATTGTACTTACTCTAGGTTCTAGTGCAACCGTTTCTGCGGTTGCTATTGGAGTCGTAGTTTTAGAATTTCTAGACAATAAAGTTTTGATTTTATCATATGTACTTTACGTCCCTTCAATGAGACATAATTTAATTTCAGTTTCTAATTTATCGAATAATGGTTATTCTTTTCATTTTGGAACTGAAGTTGTTATTAAAAGAAATAGTTCTTTTATATGTTCTGGTGTTAAATCAAATGGTTTGTATGTGATCACTCCCAATATTTCTAAAGATTCTTGCTTGGAACTTAATAACTCAATGGTAACTATACCATCTAAAAGAAAAGAACCTTCCACTAATTCAACAAGGCTTTGGCATATGAGGCTTGGCCATATCAATCTAAATAGGATTGGCAGACTAGTCAAAGAAGGGGTCTTAGGCGATTTGGTTCTCGAACCAATGGAAGTCTGCGAGTCTTGTTTAGAGGGTAAGATGACCAAAAGGCCCTTTCCAGCAAAGGGCAATAGAACCAATGCATTGTTGGAATTAGTTCATACTGATGTGTGTGGACCAATAAATATTAGAGCAAGGGGTGGTTATGAGTGATACGCCCAAAATCGTCTCTCTTATGACCGAGCGGTTCAAATCAGCAGCTAGTCCATGCCCCGGGTAAATCATGCACAACTCCTCAGAAGCATCAACCCGAGCGGTTCAGTCTACTCATCATCTCGAGCGGTTCATTCATGACCCGGCCAACAGGTCGGGAAAACCGCGCAGGCACATCCTACCGTGGGAACAGCTCATCCTGGCCCACAGGCGTGATCCCGAGCATTACGGGCAGTTTCCTACTCAAGCTAGAAGACTAATGGAAAGTGCACACTATTTCCTAATCCAATTAGGAAATCCCCATAATTAATGCCAATCTACATTAATAGGATTATATTTCCTTATCCATGTATGAGTAGGTCTCTTACATCTATAAAAGAGACCTCTCACCCCCCATTGAAGGGGCCGCCAATTCTGTAGTCTACACATCACCTCTATAAAATTCACCATTATACGCATACACCCGGCCGGTATTACTGGTAGTGCCGCCCCTCTTTGTTGGCTCACCAAGCCGCCGGTGATCTGCTAGTGAACGTGCTCAGACACACCCGTGGACGTAGGTACCTTCATTAACAGGGCTGAACCACATACAAAAAAATAGTCTCTCACTCTCTTTCTCTCCTAAAATTGCTCTACTTTATTCTTACCAATTTTTGGCATCATCAGTTTGGAACCGTCTGTGGGAAAGGACAAGTCTTCTCATCAACAAATCTCTTGACTGATCGTCATGCCACCGAAGAAGAGTAAGAAGACTGACCAGCAGTCCGACCGGGAGGTTCCTCCGACCCCGGCAACGGCTGCAGCAGTCATGACATCTGAGCAAATCACCACTATCCTCAAACAACTCCTGGAGGGCCAGCGTCAAATCCAGTGACAGATCGAAGCCCTGCTAGCCCAGTAAAGCCGTCCTCCAGGGGCCGGGAAATGACCCGGGAACGTTGTGTACGGTCGGGAACCAATCTGGACCAGACAACGTGCCCGAGCCAACCAGTCCCTTGTTGAGGATGCTAGAGACATCAATAGTGGGCGTGTTGTCCGAGAGGAAAGGCGGGAGCATATGGCCCGGGAATCAGTCCAGGGTCACTCGGTCAAGAGCCGAGTCGTCCCTGGGGATACGGTTACCCGGAGTCATAGCCGAGCCCGATCCCAGAGGACAGCACCCCGCCATGAAGAAGCATCTTCCACCAACCCGACTAGTTCCTCAGATACCGGTCGGGAAGGAGTGGAAGCCCGAATCAATGACTTGCAGAAGCAGATCGACGGAGTGGCCAAGAAGCTTGGTCAAACCCGCGCTCAGAATCAGGCCAATACCGAGACAGAGTCACCGTTCTCCAGCCAGATCACGGGGTTTGTCATCCCGCACAAATTTAAGCAGACTCGTCTAGATCCCTATAACGGCTTGGGAAGCCCGGTCGACCACGTCCGGACCTATAAGGCTCAGATGGCCCTAGCCACCAACTCTGATGAACTACACTGCCTAGCCTTCCTAAGCACTTTGAAAGGCCCGGCCATGCAGTGGTTCTACTCCTTGGAGCTCCGATCGGTCTGCAGTTTCAAATAACTCAACAAGCAGTTCATCAACCATTTTGCCGGTATGCAT
Organism: Hydrangea macrophylla; assembly: GCA_033977485.1. Classification (NCBI taxonomy): domain Eukaryota; kingdom Viridiplantae; phylum Streptophyta; class Magnoliopsida; order Cornales; family Hydrangeaceae; genus Hydrangea; species Hydrangea macrophylla. The sequence continues at coordinate 41,541,018 of CM066984.1, forward strand.
GAGCGGCCAAAGCCAGACATGCAGCTACTGACGGTCAGACAACAGAATAATGAGTCCCTCAAGGAGTTCACCGACCAGTTCAACCAACAGAAGCTTCAAATCCACAATTTGAACGAGACAGTCGCCATCATAGCCTTCTACTCGGGAGTTTAACACACCAAGTGCGCCGTGTCGTTCCACAGAAACTGACCGAAAACTTTGGTTGAGCTCTCTGAGAGGGTTGGAAAATACATTGACACTGAAGAGTTTCTGAAGACCAAAGGCACCGGGCAAGAAAGCAACGAGTCTTCCAGAAGTAAGCAAAAGCGAGATCAGCCCGGGAGTTCTGACAATTCTTCCAGTTCACAGCAGTCTGGGTCAGGCAGCCCCGACCCGACCTCCAGCTCACAGCAAGCAGAGTCAGGCAGCCCCGACCCGACCTCCAGTTCATGTCAGTCAGGATCAAGTAGTTCTGGCTTTGCCTCCAGCCCAGAGAAATCTGGAGCACGACGATCCTTATCCGACCTCCTGTCTCCATTGGTCTAGAAGAGCCCGACTACAGTGGTACTTGCTCGATCACCACATGAGGCTCCACCGATCGTCAGAGAACTCATACAAAGACCTCGGGCCTAACCCCGAGGCATACAAAGACCTCGGGCCTAACCTCGAGGCACGAAGAAGACCTCGAGCTCCGAACTCAGGCACTAAAAAGACCTCGGGCTCCGAACCCAGGCACTCAAAAGACCTCGGGCTCCGAACCCAGGCATTAAAGACCTTGGGGTCACGCCCAGGGCACCGACTTCGCTTAGGTCCAACCGACGTGGGGGCACACCCCTAGGTGACTGATGATGGCAAGCTTCAAAAGACCCTGCAACCACCATGTTCCAGGTCGGTTACCTACAGATCATAGCCTCTGTAAGACCCTCGTCTTAGCAAAAGCTTGGGGGGCAAGACGACGTTGTGAACTAAATAGGTAATCACACCGGGTATCTACAGGCCTCGCGGATAACCAAGTCAAAATCTTGGACAACCCGAGCACCTACAGTACTCAAGAGGCATTAACTCCACTTAGGTCCAGACCAACGATAGAGGTGACTAAAATCTCTTAGGTTGGCAAACGATAGAGGAGCAAAAGGACCCTAAAGCAACGTGATTTAGGTCGGCTCCACCAACATGGTCAAGCTCTTCTCCCAACAGTCCTGACGAAGGCTGGCTGGGCAGAAGACAACCATCCTGGGGAGTTAACATAAAAAAAGGACCATAGAACAATACGCTTTAGGTCGGCTTGTCCAACATTGTAAAATCTTTCTACCCACAGCCTTGACGAAGGTTTACGGGTAGAAGATAACCATCCTGGGAGCTAACTCAAACAAAAAAGACTCCGAAGTAGGCCGAGTCTCAACTCCTGGTCAGTTCCCGAGCACTCAAAGACTCCGAATTTGGCCGGGTCTCAACTCTCGGTCAATTCCCGAGCACTTAAAGGTCCCGAGCTAGGCTGGGTCTCAACTCTCAGCCGGTTCTCGAGGACCCACCAGGCTCAGAAGCCCCGAGGCAGCTTTCACAAGCACTTAGACAATGGCAAGTAACATCAAACTAATTTCCAAACTTGCCCCGATATAGCATTTGGCCAATCTTGGAAATGGGGGGCAGCTGATACGCCCAAAATCAGCTCTATCTTATGACCGAGTGGTTCAAATCAGCAGCTAGTCCATGCCCCGGGCAAATCATGTACAACTCCTCAGAAGCATCAGCCCGAGCGGTTCAGTCTACTCATCATCCCGAGCGGTTCATTCATGACCCAGCCAACAGGTCGGGAAAATCGCGCAGGCACATCCTACCGTGGGAACAGATCATCCTGGCCCACATGCGTGATCCCGAGCATTATGGGCAGTTTCCTACTCAAGCTAGAAGACTAATGGAAAGTGCACACTATTTCCTAATCCAATTAGGAAATCCCCATAATTAATGCCAATCTATATTAATAGGATTATATTTCCTTATCCATGTATGAGTAGGTCTCTTACATCTATAAAAGAGACCTCTCACCCCCATTGAAGGGGCCACCAATTCTGTAGTCTACACAGCACCTCTATAAAATTCGCCATTATATACATACACCCGGCCGGTTTACTGGTAGTGTCGCCCCTCTTTGTTGGCTCACCAGGCCGCCGGTGATCTGCTAGTGAACGTGCTCATACACACCCATGGACGTAGGTACCTTTATTAATAGGGCCGAACTATATACAAAAAAAAGTAGTCTCTTACTCTCTTTCTCTCCTAAAATTGCTCTACTTTATTCTTACCAATTTTTGGCATCATCAATGAGTATTTCATAACATTTACAGATGACCACTCTAGGTATGGATATGTGTACCTAATGCAGCACAAGTCTGAAGCCTTTGAAAAGTTCAAAGAGTTTAGGGCTAAAGTGGAGAAGCAATTGGGCTCACATATCTAGGCCATTCGATCTGATCGAGGTGGCGAGTACCTCTCTAATGAGTTTATTGATCACCTTGTACAGAATGGGATTCTGTCACAGTTGACTGCACCTGGCATGCCTCAGCAGAATGGTGTAGCGGAGAGAAGGAACCGGACTCTTTTAGACATGACTAGGTCAATGATGAGTTATTCAGAGTTGCCATTATTCTTTTGGGGTTATGCTTTGGAAACCGCTACATACATACTAAATCTAGTACCAAGCAAATCTATTCCCAGGACACCACGGGAGATGTGGATTATTCGCAAGCCTTCTTTATAACATCTCCGGATATGGGGGTCTCCGGCACATGTGTTGAAAGGAAAGATGAGCAAGTTGGATTCTAGATCAGAAGTATGTTATTTTGTAGGGTATCCAAAGGGTACTTATGGATGGTATTTTTATGATCCAAGAGAACAGAAAGTGTTTATTAGTACAAATGTTGTTTTCTTAGAGGATGATTATATCATGAACCATAAACCTAAGGGAAGGATAGATCTGAGAGAAATAGAAGGAGAGCCCTCAGTCCAACCCGCAGTTAATAACGATGTAAATCAAGAAAATACCACTTCTTCACCCATTTCTGCACCGGTACCTCATCGTTGTGGGAGGATTATCATCCAGCCTGATAGATACATGTTCTTAGGAGAAGTTTTTAAAGCTGTCTCCATTGAATCTGAATCTGAATCTGATCCTGCCACATATGAAGAGGCAATGGCTGATGTTGATTCAGATCATTGGGTTAAAGCTATGAAGGCTGAATTAGAATCTATGGATTCTAATCAGGTCTAGGATCTTGTAGAACTTCCAGCCAATATTAAACCCATTGGTTGTAAGTGGGTCTACAAGAGGAAAAGAGCATCTGATGGAAAGGTTGAGACCTATAAGGCTAGGCTTGTAGCGAAAGGTTATACTCAGAGGGAGGGCATTGACTATGAGGAAACCTTCTCGTCGGTGGCCATGCTCAAGTCCATCAGGATACTCCTATCCATTGCTGCATGCCTAGATTATGAGATCTGGCAAATGGACGTCAAGACTACATTCTTGAATGGCAATCTTGAGGAGGACATCTATATGCAACAACCAGAAGGGTTCATAGCTGGTCGGAAAGGTAACTTGGTATGCAAGTTGCAAAAGTCCATTTATGGGCTTCAGCAGGCATCTAGAAGTTGGAACATCCGATTTGACCAAGCGGTCAAGTCGTTTAGTTTTATACAAAATCTAGATGAACCTTGTGTATACAAGAAGTGTGAAGGAAAAGTGGTGGCTTTTCTTCTGCTTTACGTTGACAACATTCTACTCATTGGAAATGATGTAGCGGCATTGTCAACTGTCAAGGTTTGGCTAGCTAGTACTTTCGATATGAAGGATCTAGGAGAGTCGAGCTATATTTTAGGGATAAAGCTCTTTCAGGATCGTAAGCGAAAGATAATGGGATTATCTCAAACTGGTTATATCGATAAAGTGTTAACTAAGTTTTCAATGGATAATTCGAAGAAAGGTTTGTTACCTTTCAGGCATGGTTTAGCGTTCTCCAAGGACCAGTGTCCTAAGACACAGGAGGAGAGGAATCGCATGGCAGGAATTCCATATGCTTCGGCAGTTGGAAGTCTCATGTATGCGATGTTATGCACTAGACTAGATATCTGTTTTGCCGTTGGCATGGTTAGCAGATATCAATCGAATCCAGGTCCAGAGCACTGGACAGCCGTTAAGCACATTCTTAAGTACTTGAGAAGGACTAAAGATTACATGCTTATGTACGGCGATAGTGAGTTAATTCCAGTAGGATGTACTGACTCAGACTTTATGTCAGATAAAGATTCGAGGAAGTCAACATCCGGACATCTCTTTACCTTGGGAGGTGGTGCTGTTAGTTGGAGGAGCATTAAGCAAAACTGCATTGCAGACTCAACTACAGAAGCTGAGTATGTGGCTGCTTGTGAAGCCGCAAAGGAAGCTGTTTGGCTCAAGAAGTTCCTTATGGAGCTCGAGGTGGTACCAACGTCATTGTAACCTATTACGCTTTACTGTGATAATAGTGGGGCAGTGGCTCAGTCCAAGGAGCCAAGGAACCACGGGAAGGGAAAGCACGTATAGCGGAAATATCATCTTATCCGAGATATTGTTCAACGTGGAGATGTGACTGTCACCAAGATTGCCACCGCTGACAATCTTGCTGATCCGTTTACAAAAGCCTTGCCACAGAAGGTCTTTGATCGTCATCTAGATAGTCTAGGTCTTAGATGTAGTTCTGAATGGTTATGAGTGCAAGTGGGAGTTTGTTGGGTTTGTGCCCTCAAACCATTACTTTATATATGAGACATTGACATTTTAATATATGGATATCAGCTTTACATTTAGTTATGTATGTTTCTTTCATGAGATGATTGTTATCCTTAAGTATCATAGTAAGTAATTCGTGTATGTATGAGATACATACAAGTGAGATACGAATTACTATTCTTTGTTACTTAGAATGTGTCACAGTAGATGATGAGACTAGATATCTCATCAGGTTTACACTTGTAATACCCCGTATTTTCAATAAATATTGAATGCAGGGAGATTCTATATACTTCAATTGACCATTCATGAAATTCAATCTTCGATCGATCGAAGCTAGTTCGAGCGATCGAGACCCTTCAGTTCAAGCGATCGAACCCTTTTCGAGCGATCGAAACCCTACCGACATAAATTTAATACGTGGTCCCCACTTCAATCGATCAAACCTTTTTTTCAATCGATCTAACTGACCGAACTGAGTTCGATCGATCGAGCATTCTTCGATCGATCGAGAATAGAAATATCAGAATACCAGTTTTGCGCAAATGCTGCCACCTACACCCTCATTTCCTCTATATATTCACTGCATTCGTGTGTGTGGTGGGTTTGTTGAAATCTTGTGACAAGAGAGAGTTGAGAATGTGTGCTTGTGTGTTGGTATACATATATATACACATACCTCCATATATCTATATATATATACACATACATATCTATATATATATACACTCAGCAGAGGATAAGAAGAAGGAGAAGAAGAAGAACAAGAAGAGGCAGAGAAAGAGAGACAGAAGAGACGAAGAGAGGAGCAAGAGAGAGAGGCCGCCATTAAAGCTTCGGAGATAAAGCTTACCCAAACGCGCCCTTACGACTTGTGGTGAGTTCCAAACTCACTCGGTATCTTAGTCATGATGTCTTACATATTCTGGACGTATTAATTATAACCCAAACACCCCTAGCACATTCTGCACGTTCACTGGCAGAATCTGTAGAAGACGGAGTTCGACCGATCGAACTGAGTTCAATCGATCGAACACCAGAGCCCCAATCGATCGAACTGAGTTCAATCAATCGAACCTCCCTGAGTTCAATCGATCGAGAATACTTCAATCGATCGAGACTACCTTCACTTCGATCGATCGAGATGACTTCAATCGATCGAACAACACTTTCTTCGAGCGATCGAGATGACCTCAATCGATCGAACCTAGCAAAACATGAATGTATTCCTTTCAGTTTATAATTCATAATGCGTAGTTGTTTAATTGCTATTCCATGTTCCTATTATGCGATATTATGGATTACGGAGGTAATAGGATACGATAACGAGATTGAGATAACATGGTGAGTAACGTAGTCGGGTTCGAAACGCTAGTAATAGTACGACGCGATAATGAGTAAGTTTGAAATGATAATATTGAGAAGTATTGGATAAGTGAGAAATGAGTCAGTAAGAGGATTTGTATGTTCAAAGTTGTGTGTGTCGAGCTGATGATTCGCTCAGGTTAAATCCGATAAGTGTATGTCAAGGATTTGATCAGGATCGTGAGAATTATGGGTGCACAGTACTCGCAAGCGTTCTTAAAAGCGGTGAACAGTAAGAGTTCTTAAAAGCGGTGAACAAGAGTAATTGTGGCACATCCATGATTTATATTTACCAGAGCTGTGTATGTATCGTACTCGCAAGCGTTCTTAAAAGCGGTGAACAGTAAGAGTTCTTAAAAGCGGTGAACAAGAGTATGGGTATATCCATAGACCAGTCGTTATATGAGAACAATGTATGGGTGCTCGCAAGAGTTCTTAAAAGCGGTATAGCGGTGAACAAGAGCACTGGTATGTTGTGCTGATATAATCAGTTCGAGATAGTCAGTTGGGTATTGTGAAATCAGTCTTAGAATGGGAGTTGATAATAATCGATTAATGATATGTCTGAATAAACGAGTGAGGTATATATATATATTTAGTATCACTGTCATTTATCGTTCATAATGGTAATTATGTCATTTCTATGAGACTGTGTTAGTTAGTGCTCATTCAGCTTTCAACAAGCTGACGGCCTTTATTGACTGGACATTCCCCGTCCAGACTATCCTGTCCTTTACAATGCAGATGACGGAACTCATGGCGATAACGATTACCCTGAAGGGAGTTACGTAGAGAATGGCCCCACTGATGCCAGTTATGCTGACGCCTATCCGTACGCTAGCTGAAGACCTGAAGATAGATAGTAGTTATATTACTACTTTTCCTTTTACTGTTGTACTTTGTAGTTAACGGGTACTTGGGCATATGTTGTCTCCAGACCTGTTGTGATCCTGTGGACCATACTCTGATGTTTGTAATAGATAGAACCGTGTTTATATTTCAGTTGTTTTACTGTTCCTGTTTGGACTAGTACTGTGTGGTGTGGATTATCAGTGACTTTCACTTGTCATTCCCTATGGACCCATAAAGGAAATTTATTTTTCTCTATTTATGCTACTCCGGGGCGTGACAGGGTTTTGGTATCAGAGCACCTAGTTATATTACGGTTAGGTTCTGATATTGTCGTTCACTGATGGATTCCACACCATCTGGTTCTAGTATTTAAGATTTTCTTGAGATGAGATATGAGTATAAGATAAGTTCGTCTTCCTGACGATAGATAGTTTTCCTTTGCAGGATAGCATGGATCCAGAGTTTCATCAGTTTGTTACCGATGCTTATGGAGGACACGTGATCCATGGGGATACCGTGGAGCCAGCTGACCCAGAGTTTTATCGTGAGCGTGTGTGCCAGATAGCTAGTAGACATTTGGAGGAGGACATATGGAGAGCACTTTATGTGACAGAGAGGACTCACCCGACGCAGATGCGTATGGATGCTTACCATACTACGAGGATTGGTAGAGACATTTGCCAGGAGATACTACGGTTAGTTCAGAGTAAGCCCGAGATGGATGAGATTGAGTTGAGAGCTATTGTAGCCGGTCCACCAGAGCCTGTAGTTGCACCAGCGCCAGCAACACCACCACCATCGCCGGTACCTGATGTACCAGTTCCAGAGCCTGAGCCGATTCAGGAGGATGAGGACCTGGAGCCTGAGGATGAGCATGCCGATGAGGATATAGACGGAGATGGAGAGGAGGAACCGATAGATGACGAGGACCCAGTAGAGGATGAGCATGCAGATAATGCAGATGATGATGAGCCAGAGGATGACCCCGAGGAGCCAGAGTTTGAGCCAGAGGATCCAGTACCAGACCCAGAGGCTGTTGAGGCAGAGATAGTAGTAGATGAGGATGCGCCCGATGAGGAGGTAGTTATGCCAGAGGCACCAGTTGTGCTTCAGATACCAGCTGGACCCATTATGCATATGGCAGCTATGGCCGATATGGCAGTAGGATGGATAGCTCAGATGGTCGCACAGCCAGCAGATTTTGTTATGGGAGAGGCAGCCATAGCGGGAGCTCTTGATATAGCTGATGGATTCGCTGCAGTAGCAGTCGATGTCGCCAACCAGGCGATAGCAGACGGTATAGAGGATGATGATGCAGAGATAGTAGAGGATTGGGATATAGGAGTTGTAGTCGGAGATCTTGTTGCACCAGTTGAGGATGACCCACTCGAGGAGATGGAGATTGATTTAGAGGACGAGGCACCACCAGCAGGATCAGACGCTGACGACTTTTGAGTCAGGACCTGCAGGGCTTAGTTTTTGTTTGTTTTATCAGGACATATTGTCCACTAGATTTTTGGGAGCTTGAGAGATAGCTATTTGACCATAGCTTTGTATAGACAGTAGTAGTTGACCTTAGTACTGTTTTAGCCTTGTCCCACGTGGTACATGGTATGGTTACTGTGTACTCCATGGTACATCTTTTGATATCTATATATATACAAGCAGTACTTTTGATATTGATTGTTGGTCGTTTGATGTGTTGCTTTGTAGAACTGTTAGTTCTTGTTGCTTTTCGTTCTATCTTGGTTTCGTTTCTACGAGAAGACTTTTAGCTGATCAATATGTCTCTTGTAGGCAATACTCGTTATCATCATGGTAGGACCCTTGAGAAATCACCAAGCGCGTAATGGAGCACCTATTCCGGAAGGGATGGATCCGACGGGAATTTTCGAAGCTTTCATGCAGAGGATGGAGCATGTGGGGGATACTTATAATCACTCCACCCACCAGAGACCTTTTGCACCCCCGCCACCAAGACAGACTGGAGATAAGTTGTTAGCAAATTTTCGTGGGTTACGTCCAGAGAAGTTCGATGGACTAACAGAACCATGGAAAGCGGAACAATGGATAAGAGAAATGGAGTTGATATTTGAAGCATTGGAATGCAGCGAACAAGAGAAGCGTCGCCTTGCTACTTTTCAGCTCACTTATGCCGCCGCAGATTGGTGGGAAGCCGAGCGAGCCACTATTGGGATCGATGCTGCTAAAGCTATGCCATGGGAGACATTCAAAAGACGATTTTTGGAGAAGTATTTCCCAGAGGATGAGAGAGATCAACAGGAAAGGAACTTTCTCAATTTGGTACAAGGAGGATGGAATGTCAGGGAATATACAACACAGTTTGAGCGTCTATCCAGATTTGCTCAGCATATGATAGACACGCCACAGAAGAAGGTGAAGAGATTTCACCAAGGATTGAATCCCCATCTCAGACATATGATGGTTGGTCATCTGAATCAATCATTTGAAGAGATTGTCAGATTTGTTGCAGGATTAGAGAAGGATGCTTATCCAGCACAACAACCACAGATGAATCGATCTCAGTCATCTAGAAGTTTTCAACAGGGAAATTTCCAAGGGAATAAGAGAACCTGGGAAGGAACCAGAAAGCCACAACAGGGCTATACTCGACCCCAACAATATCGCCAGCAAGGATCACAACCGCAGGCACTACTGACAGCGCCGCCAAGCAATAGTGGAGGATGTTTTAATTGCGGAAAGCCAGGGCACGTTGCCAGATTCTGTACAGCCCCTAGAGTTAATCGCAGAATGGATATTGTCTGTCGGAATTGCAACAAGCCAGGACATCTAAGTAAGGATTGTCGTGCACCACAAGGAGGATATTATGGAGCATCAATTCAAGGGATACAAGGACCTCCAGATCAGACAAGGATGAATGCTATCATTCCAAGAGAAGCAGGCTTTAACGCTGATGAGCAGCAACATTTGGAAGGTACGCTTGTACTCTTCCATAGTCCAGTTAAAGCTTTATTTGATACTGGAGCCGCACGTTCATTTATTGCCGTTAAGATTGTGCGTCAATTGGGTCTAGAACCCCAGACACTTGAGTCAACACTGAATGTTGTGTCACCTTTGGGAGTGACAGTTAAGTTGAGTAAAGTGTGTAAAGATTGCCCATTGACTTTGGGAGATAGGAATCTTCCAGCAGACTTGGTAGTTCTGTCAATGTCCGAGTTCGACATTATCCTAGGAATGGATTGGTTGACTAAGTATAGTGCTAATTTGGATTGCCCTACTAAGACGATTGTATTTCCGAGACAAGGAAGGCCGACGATTAGATTTCAGTGTCAGCCGACGAGCGACATGTTTCTTACGAGTAGTTTGGCTATGATTGGGAGTACAAGTACAGAGCTCACGATGGATCAGATTCCTAGTGTGCAAGACTTTCAAGATGTATTTCAGGATATTAAAGGACTCCCACCGAAAAGAGAAATATACTTCTGTGTGGAATTAGTACCTGGTACATTGCCGATTTCCAAGACTCCATATAGGATGGCACCAACTGAGATGTTGGAACTAAAGAAGCAAGTTCAAGAGCTTGAAGACTTAGGTTTCGTTCGCCCGAGTATGTCACCTTGGGGAGCACCAGTTCTGTTTGTAAAGAAGAAGGATGGAACACTTCGACTCTGTATAGACTACAGGGAGTTGAACAAGGTTACGATCAAGAATAGATATCCACTTCCTCGGATAGACGACCTATTCGACCAGTTACAAGGATCTAGGATCTTTTCCAAGATCGATTTACGTTCAGGATATCACCAATTGTTAGTTCGACCAGAGGATGTATCGAAGACTGCATTCAGGACAAGATACGGGCATTACGAGTTTCTAGTTATGCCTTTTGGATTGACGAATGCGCCAGCAGTATTTATGGACTTAATGAATAGAGTATTCAGTCCATATCTGGATCAATTCATTATAGTGTTCATCGATGATATACTGATCTACTCAAAGACGGAAGAAGATCACGAGGAGCATTTACAGGTTGCCTTACAGACACTTCGAGATAGCAAGTTGTATGCAAAATTCAGCAAGTGTGAGTTTTGGCTACGGGAAGTCAAATTCTTGGGACATGTTATATCTCAGGACGGTATTTCTGTGGACTCATCTAAGATTGATGCAGTCTTAAGCTAGAATAGACCGACCAATGCGACAGAGGTCAGAAGTTTTCTTGGATTAGCAGGATATTACAGAAGATTTGTAGAAGGATTTTCCAAGTTAGCAGGACCACTGACGAATTTAACAAGGTAGGAGACAAAGTATGAATGGACGAACAAGCATGAGGGTGCATTTCAGGAGTTAAAAGAGAAATTGACTTCTGCACCGGTACTTGCGATACCTAAGAGTGGAGAAAGATATGTGATCTACAGTGACGCATCGCACCAGGGATTGGGTTGTGTACTTATGCAAGACGGAAATGTTATCGCATATGGATCAAGACAATTGAAGGTACACGAGAAGAATTATCCGACGCATGACCTGGAATTGGCAGCAATAGTGTTTGCCTTAAAGATTTGGAGACACTATCTCTATGGAGAAAAGTTTGATCTGTTTTTCGATCATAAGAGCCTGAAGTATTTGTTCTCTCAAAAGGAGTTGAACATGCGACAACGAAGATGGATGGAGTTACTCAAGGACTATGACTTTTCATTGCAATACCATCCGGGTAAAGCAAATATCGTAGCAGATGCTTTGAGCCGTAAACCTCGACTAGTGATCGCTGCATTGCTAATTCGAGAATGGAAAGCATTGGAAGTTTTAGCCGAATTCAAGTTTCAGCCAGTGGAACCAATGGGAAGACAACATTTTGGATGTCTGATGGTACAACCAACTTTGATCAGCCGTATCATAGAAGCTCAACAGACAGCAGAGGATTTGAAGTTATGGTTCACCAAGATGACAGCAAAAGAACCTGAGATCTGGAGTGTTAGTACAGATGGAGCTTTACGATGTAAAGGTAGACTCTGTGTACCTGACAAAGAAAATCTCCGGAAGGACATATTGGATGAAGCTCATAATTCACGGATGACGATTCATCCTGGAGGTACAAAGATGTACAAGGACTTGAAGAGAAATTTTTGGTGGGAAGGAATGAAGCGAGAAGTGGCTGAATATGTTTCTCAGTGTCTTACTTGTAAACAAGTAAAGGCAGAACATCATAAACCACCTGGATTTCTACAGTCGTTACCAATTCCTCAATGGAAATGGGAACACATCACCATGGATTTTGTGGTAGGATTACCAAAATAGCAGCAGAATCATGACGCTATTTGGGTAATCGTGGATCGACTTACGAAGACAGCACATTTTATCGCCTACAGTATGACGTATCCAGTGGAACGATTGAGCCGAATGTATCTGCAACACATAGTACGGTTACACGGAGTACCTGTTTCTATTGTATCAGATCGAGATTCGCGCTTTACTGCAGAGTTTTGGAAGAGTCTTCAGACAGCAATGGGAACAACTTTGAACTTCAGTTCAGCTTTTCATCCACAGACCGATGGACAGACTGAAAGAGTTAATCAAGTAATGGAGGATATGTTACGCGCTTGTGTTATTGATTTTGAGAATTCTTGGGAGACACACTTACCTTTAATCGAGTTCGCTTACAACAACAGTTATCATTCGAGCATAGGAATGGCGCCGTTCGAAGCTTTGTACGGAAGACCTTGCCGATCACCGTTACGTTGGACTGAAGTCGGAGATACTCAACTTCTTGGGCCAGAGATGATACGAGAGACTAGTGAGAAGATTCAGATTGTACGTGAGAAGATGAAGACAGCCCAGACTAGACACAAGAGTTATGCTGACAAGCGACGCAAAGATTTAGAGTTTACCGTTGGAGATCATGTGCTACTCAAAGTTTCACCTGTTCGAGGCATCGTCAGATTTGGTCAGAAGAGGGGCAAATTATCGCCACGATTCATCGGACCGTTCGAGATTCTAGAGCGTGTTGGAAAAGTTGCTTATCGCCTAGCATTGCCCCCGAAGATGTCAGGAGTGCACAACGTTTTCCACATTAGTATGCTGAGGAAATGTATTCATAACCCAGCGAACGAGATCAACTTTGAGGATATTGAAGTCAACGAAAATGTTACGTTCAACGAAGGACCAATTCGCATTTTAGATCGTGGAGTCAAGAAGCTCAGGAATAAGGAGATTCCATTAGTCAAGATTCAGTGGAAGCATCATGATGAAGGAGAATCTTCATGGGAACTAGAGTCAGAGATGCGTGAGAAGTTTCCGTTTTTGTTTTAACCTTGTATGTTTCTGATTTCAAGGACGAAATCTTTTGTTGGGTGGTGGATGATGTAATACCCCGTATTTTCAATAAATATTGAATGCAGGGAGATTCTATATACTTCAATTGACCATTCATGAAATTCAATCTTCGATCGATCGAAGCTAGTTCGAGCGATCGAGACCCTTCAATTCAAGCGATCGAACCCTTTTCGAGCGATCGAAACCCTACCGACATAAATTTAATACGTGGTCCCCACTTCAATCGATCAAACCTTTTTTTCAATCGATCTAACTGACCGAACTGAGTTCGATCGATCGAGCATTCTTCGATCGATCGAGAATAGAAATATCAGAATACCAGTTTTGCGCAAATGCTGCCACCTACACCCTCATTTCCTCTATATATTCACTACATTCGTGTGTGTGGTGGGTTTGCTGAACTCTTGTGACAAGAGAGAGTTGAGAGTGTGTGCTTGTGTGTTGGTATACATATATATACACATACCTCCATATATCTATATATATATACACACACATATCTATATATATATACACTCAGCAGAGGAGAAGAAGAAGGAGAGGAAGAAGAACAAGAAGAGGCAGAGAAAGAGAGACAGAAGAGACGAAGAGAGGAGCAAGAGAGAGAGGCCGCCATTAAAGATTCGGAGATAAAGCTTACCCAAACGCGCCCTTACGACTTGTGGTGAGTTCCAAACTCACTCGGTATCTTAGTCATGATGTTTTACATATTCTGGACGTATTAATTATAACCCAAACACCCCTAGCACTTTCTGCACATTCTGCACGTTCACTGGCAGAATCTGTAGAAGACGGAGTTCGACCGATCGAACTGAGTTCAATTGATCGAACACCAGAGCCCCAATCGATCGAACTGAGTTCAATCAATCGAACCTCCCTGAGTTCAATCGATCGAGAATACTTCAATCGATCGAGACTACCTTCACTTCGATCGATCGAGATGACTTCAATCGATCGAACAGCACTTTCTTCGAGCGATCGAGATGACCTCAATCGATCGAACCTAGCAGAACATGAATGTATTCCTTTCAGTTTATAATTCATAATGCGTAGTTATTTAATTGCTGTTCCATGTTCCTATTATGCGATATTATGGATTACGGAGGTAATGGGATACGATAACGAGATTGAGATAACATGGTGAGTAACGTAGTCGGGTTTGAAACGCTAGTAATAGTACGACGCGATAACGAGTAAGTTTGAAATGATAATATTGGGTAGTATTGGATAAGTGAGAAATGAGTCAGTAAGAGGATTTGTATGTTCAAAGTTGTGTGTGTCGAGCTGATGATTCGCTCAGGTTAAATCCGATAAGTGTATGTCAAGGATTTGATCAGGATCGTGAGAATTATGGGTGCACAGTACTCGCAAGCGTTCTTAAAAGCGGTGAACAGTAAGAGTTATTAAAAGCGGTGAACAAGAGTAATTGTGGCACATCCATGATTTATATTTACCAGAGCTGTGTATGTATCGTACTCGCAAGCGTTCTTAAAAGCGGTGAACAGTAAGAGTTCTTAAAAGCGGTGAACAAGAGTATGGGTATATCCATAGACCAGTCGTTATATGAGAACAATGTATGGGTGCTCGCAAGAGTTCTTAAAAGCGGTATAGCGGTTAACAAGAGCACTGGTATGTTGTGCTGATATAATCAGTTCGAGATAGTCAGTTGGGTATTGTGAAATCAGTCTTAGAATGGGAGTTGATAATAATCGATTAATGATATGTCTGAATAAACGAGTGAGGTATATATATATTTAGTATCACTGTCATATATCGTTCATAATGGTAATTATGTCATTTCTATGAGACTATGTTAGTTAGTGCTCACTCAGCTTTCAACAAGCTGACGGCCTTTATTGCCTGGACATTCCCCGTCCAGACTATCCTGTCCTTTACAATGCAGATGACGAAACTCATGGCGATAACGATTACCCTGAAGGGAGTTACGTAGAGAATGGCCCCACTGATGCCAGTTATGCTGACGCCTATCCGTACGCTAGCTGAAGACCTGAAGATAGATAGTAGTTATATTACTACTTTTCCTTTTACTGTTGTACTTTGTAGTTAACGGGTACTTGGACATATGTTGTCTCCAGACCTGTTGTGATCCTGTGGACCGTACTCTGATGTTTGTAATAGATAGAACCGTGTTTATATTTCAGTTGTTTTACTGTTCCTGTTTGGACTAGTACTGTGTGGTGTGGATTATCAGTGACTTTCACTTGTCATTCCCTATGGACCCATAAAGGAAATTTATTTTTCTTTATTTATGCTACTCCGGGGCGTGACAACACTGTAGCATGATTAACTACCAATGGATGGAGTGATTAATCTCAATCACTAGAGTTTAACTCTTAGTTAACATGCTAGTGCTTATAGTGCATTGACGGACCTGAGCTTTCCTATTGACGCTCAAGACTGTCAATCAGTCGATAGGAACTCATAACTTGTATAAGGTACGTGTTCTTAATCTTGAGATGATTATGAACACAAACTGTGGATATGGCTGCTTTGACTTACCAATCAGTGAGGTCTATAGAAGATCAACACCTAGGTATCTTGGGTATGTCATATTCATAGGGTTGTGAACACATATTGTCAAGACAGAATCTACCCTCTGTTTCAGAGTAAGCATTCCCTTGAGAATGTCACCAAGTCGATTACTGAGTACTGCAGTCTTGTTGATATGAGTTATCAACATGTTTGGTAATCATGAGAGGTGAATGGGACTCAAGGAATACAAGAAGTAATCATGATTCAGGTTGACAGTAACAGTTATCCGACTACCTGAATGTGATTACGAATGCTGAAGGTAGAGGGACATTAGTACAACATATAAGTCTAGTTATCGCTTCGGATATGTTCTTTTGCGTTGGAGTTCAGTTATCGTTTTATAGTGGAGTAAACGTTAACTGACCAGTTAGTTAGTTTGCTGATCAAAGAGTTTGGTCACGGTAATTAACAAACTAGTCTGAGCCAACAATAAAGAGCCTAGTAGGTCCCACTCTTAACTCCGCCAGGATACTTGGAAAGACACATGAGGAAGTTGCCAAAACAAGTTCGATCGATTGAAGTATGTTCGATCGATTGAAGTCTTGGCTGTCTCGATCGATCGAGAATGGTTCGATCGATCGAAGGTTCAATCGATCGAAGATCTTCGATTGCTCGAAGTCTAGGTCGGTTCTGGAAATCTATAAATAGGGTAGCTGCGTTCTGGAAAAGGAGTTCGTCATTTTAGAACGTCAGAAGCTGTAGAAACTGTTTTTAAAGCCCCAAACCTTCTTTTTCCTCTCTATTAGAGATCCCACCATCTCTAGTCTCTCCGGCAAGCATTCGCAAGAGACATAAGGGTGAAGACAACCTAGTGGAGGCATCTATGGAATTAACGAGTAGTAGATCCTGGGCTAACATTAAGTTTTTATAACTTGACTTTTTCGCTGCGTGTTTAAACGTTTAACTTAAACCGGTTTTTCCATCATAGAGGTCCCCATCAATGCCGCACCGGAAGACATGGTGGCTTTCTTGGGCGCACTTACCCCTGACCCAATCATTACATTTTATGATGAAGACCTGCCACCAGAAGGGTCTGCACATAACAAAGCTTTGTACATCACTATTGGATGTAAGGGACAGCAAGTGCCGTTCTGTCTGGTCGATACGGGCTCTGCCTTAAATGTTTGTGCTCTGAGGACTACCACCGCCTTGAGGGGTCAATGTCCTTGACATCACACCATATGTGCAATTCGTGAGGGCCTATGATAACACCAAGAGAAATGTGATGGCGACTATTTCTCTCCAAATCCGGGTAGGATCTTTGGTTAGCACTAAAATCTTTCAAGTTATGGACATACCTACCTTATTCAATTTATTGATCGGAAGGCCCTGGCTGCTTGTCAACAAAGCTGTATCATCCATTGTGCATCAAATGATCAAGTACATTCATAAGAAGGAGGTGAAAATCATCCTCGGCAATAGTTGGGGTAATGAAGCTTTCCCAAACTACGCTCCCATCTTTGAAATCCAAATACCTGAGCTATAAGAAGGAGAAATCGGGGGATTCGTCATGGAAGAAGTCCACATGATCAATGATGAAGACAGGTTCCCTGAGATCCACTCCGCAGTTGTCAACATCGTCTGCAAAATAAACTACTTCCCTGGAATAGGATTGGGCCGATGCCAGCAAGGGATTCGTGAGTTCCCTCAGATCAAAGGGCAACAAGGCACTTTTGCGTTGGGGTACAAGCCCACTGAAGAAGACGTCGAGCTACAGAGGCCATGGAAGAAAAGAGTGAGGAGTCTCCCACCATACCTCAAAACCTTGAATGGGAAATTCATCAAAGAAGGGGATGGTTTCCCCGACTTTGGGTTCCCAGAACCCTATATCCATCAAGCCACAGGGAAAAGGCACCCCGGGCTTGAAATCTTCGCTGACTGTGAAAGGCCCCCCTATCAAGATCCGTTCTATCCCAAAGAAGTTGTGAAAACCCCGGAGGAAGACTGGTTGAAGTACCTAGACACTAAAGCCATCGAGAAAATGTGGGAAGAAAATAGGGCCAAGAGCCAAGATGATCGGATCAAGCCAACCGAGGAGGGTCTGAGCAACCAGGCTGTAGAGTCATCTGTTTGTGTCTCCCTATCCCCTGTTTCCCAGAGTCTGTACTTCCAATTATCAAGTATATAACAGAGTCGGCTGCTGTAGGCCCATCACTGTCTAATGTAATCACTCCACCTGTCATGAATGAAATGAAAGCCAATTCTGCTTACTCCTCTGTGTCTAATACTTGTGAATGCACAGATCCCTCCGAGGATCTCCCAATCGAACTTAAGCCACTAATTGAAAACCACCTGCTTATGAAATAATAGAAGATACTTTATCGGTTAACCTAGGTAAAATAGATAATCCACAAATTGTGCAAATTGGCTCAACTCTTAATAAAAAAGAAAAAGAAAAATTGACTCTCTTGCTAAAAGAATTCAAAGATGTTTTTGCTTGGTCTTACGAGGACATGCCTGGGGTCGATCCCCACACTGTACAACATCATATTCCTCTCCTCCCCAATTCCAAGCCGGTCAAGCAAAAATTGAGGCGCATGAGGCCGGAATGGGCACTTAAGGTTAAAGAAGAAGTGGAGAAACAATTCAAGGCAGGGTTCATCATTGTCACCGAGTATCCAGAATGGGTTGCCAATATTGTACCAGTCCCAAAAAAAAGATGGAAAAGTTTGTGTGTGAGTCGACTTCCTTGATCTAAACAAAGCCAGTCTCAAGGATGGCTTCCCACTTTCCCACATCGATGTCTTAGTGGATAACACCGCGGGGCATGAGCTACTGTCGTTTATGGATGGCTTTTCAGGGTACAATCAGATTCTAATGGCGCCATAAGATCGAGAAAAGACGACATTCACCACACCTTAGGGAGCCTACTGTTATAGAGTAATGCCTTTCGGACTCAAGAATGCTGGAGCAACCTACCAAAGAGCTGCCACCACTCTGCTGTATGACATGATTCACAAGGAAGTAGAAGTATACGTAGATGACATGATCGTGAAGTCCAAGGACAGGGCAGGACACCTGGTGGCACTGGAAAAATTCTTTGAAAGGTTGCGCAAATACAAGATGAGGTTGAATCTAAAGAAATGCACTTTTGGTGTGACCTTCGGTAAGCTCCTGGGTTTTCTCGTCACACAAAGGGGGATAGAGGTGGATCCCTCCAAGATCAAGGCAATCCTAGAAATGACACCACCACAGAATGAAAAGGAAGTGAGAGGGTTTCTCGGAAGAGTCCAATTTATCAGTCGCTTCATTTCCAAACTCACAACTACATGCGATCCTTTGTTCCGATTGCTGAGAAAAGGAGAAAAGTTCCAATGGGATGACCAATGCCAAGCCGCTTTCGACAAAATAAAAGCCTACCTTCAAAATCCGTCCATCCTTTTGCCACCCACTCCTCATATGCCCTTATTCCTTTACCTATCTGTCTCCGAAAATGGCATGGGTTGCATGCTAGCCTAAGAAGGGGAAGAAAGCCGCTCTAAAAAAGTCATATATTACCTTAGCAAGAGTATGACTGGGTATGAGCTCAACTACTCTACCCTCGAAAAAACATGTTGGGCCTTGGTTTGGTACACTCGCCGACTGAGGCACTACATGCTAGCCTTCCCAGTTGTGCTCATATCCCGCATGGATCCTCTAAAATACCTCCTCAAAAAACCCGCCCTGACTGGTCGTATATCCCGTTGGTTACTTCTACTATCCGAATTCGATATCAAGTACGTTACAAGCAAACCGGTAAAAGGGAGAACCATAGCCGAGCATCTTGCAGAGCACGTTGTTGACTTTGAAGAAAATGGGGACTTTCCATTTTTGGACAAAAATATCATGGAAATCAAGGAAGAATAGTCGAAGTTATACTTTGATGGAGCAGCCAACATGAAAGGATACGGAGTAGGAATGATTCTAGTGTCACCAAGTCGGGATCACACTTCGCTGGTAGTCAAGCTCAATTATAACTCCACCAAAAACACTG
The DNA here is from genome assembly GCA_033977485.1 of Hydrangea macrophylla. Lineage (NCBI taxonomy): Eukaryota > Viridiplantae > Streptophyta > Magnoliopsida > Cornales > Hydrangeaceae > Hydrangea > Hydrangea macrophylla. The sequence goes on from CM066984.1 coordinate 41,560,811, forward strand.
CTGAATACGAGGCACGCATTCTGGGGATAGAAGCAGCCATAGAGCTGATAGTTCAGAAGTTAGATGTCTTCGGGGATTCAAACCTCATTATGTCACATGCTAGAGGAGAATGGAAAGTAAAAGAAGAAAGGTTGAAGCCCTATCATGATCATCTCGATCAATTCAAGAGGCAGTTCAAGAACATCGCATTCTTCTACTTGCCTGGGGAAGAAAACCAACTAGAAGATTCATTGGCTACCTTAACCTCCATGATCAAAATTCTCATGGGAGTCAGGATGATGCCTTTGGTAATTGAGCAAAGGTACGAGCCTTCATTCAACATGGTCGCCGCAATCGAAGAAGAAGAGAACAAAACACCATGGTACCAAGATATTTGGGACTTCATAGAGAAGGGGACATACCCCCTAGAATCTTCTGAGAAGGACAAAAGAGCAATTCGAAGGTTCGCAGCGCAATTCATCATTTGCGGAGAAAAATTGTTGAAGAAAGGATACAATGGTCACAATCTGACTTGCTTGTTCGGAAAGTGCACCAGAAGAATGATGGAAGAAATACACGAAGGGGTGTGCGGTCCACACATGAATGGTCATATGCTAGCCAAGAAGATTGTAAGACAGGGGTACTACTGGACAACATTGGAGAAAGATTGTTGCGAATACGTAAGAAGGTGTCACAAGTGCCAGATCCATGTAAACATGATGCATATACAACCATCCCTTCTATACATCATGACTTCACCTTGGCCATTCTTAACCTGGGGAATTGATATCATCGGTGAAATCATTCCGAAAGCCTCGAATGGAAATTGATACATTTTGGTGGCCATTGACTACTTCAAAAAATGGGTAGAAGCCGCATCCTACATCAAGTTGGGGGCCAAGGAAGTGGCCAAGTTCATCAATAAGAACCTCATCTGTCGCTATGGAGTCCCCCCATGAGATCATCTCAGACCCAAACCAATGGGGCAGTCAAAGCTGCAAACAAGAATGTCATGGCCATATTGCAGAAATTGGCCGATACCTACAAAGACTGGCATGAAAAGCTACCATTCGCACTTTGGGGGTATAGAACATCGATTAGGACGTCTACAGGAGTAACTCCTTACTCACTAGTGTATGGAATGGAAGCAGTACTTCCAGTCGAGATAGAACTACTATCCCTGTGCGTGATGGCAGAATGTGAACTTTCAGAATCAGATTGGTTGAGGGAAAGGTATGAAGAATTGGCACTCATAGATGAAAAGTGCCTAGCTGCAGTCGACCATGTTCGAATCTATCAAAAAAGGATAGCCCGTGCTTTCAACAAAAGGGTTCATCCGAGGAAAATCGTGAAGGGTGACCTTATCCTTAAAGAATTACGAGCCCCGATCTTTGATCCACGCGGAAAGTTCATACCCAAATGGGTCGGCCCTTATATTGTCAAAACTATCCTTTCTGGAGGAGCAACCTACCTTATGGACCTCAATGGCATTGAATTCATAGAACCAATCAACATGGATCGCCTCAAAAAGTACTATGCTTGACCATTCCCCAAAACCAACTTTCTTTCAAGCCCCGCCCTGAACTACGCTCGACCTAATTCCCACTCGGGGATACGTAGGCAACCACATCAGTTCGGTCGACACCATCAACCCCTTTTCTTTCAAAACTTTGGCCCAAACTACGTTGGACCTGATCCCCGTTCGGGGGTACGTAGGCAGACTTTCGAAAAAGAAAAGAAGGATGGCTCGCTAGGTTGAAAATCTGAAAGGACGCCTAGGTAAAAGTTAGAGTTAAATCCAAAGTGAGCAATAACAAAAGAGATAAAGGAGCTCGCTAGGTCACCTAACTGGTGCCTAGGTAAAATTATGAGCGTATGAGGGAAATAAAGTCGCGATCCTTACCATAACCGAGAAATCACCCTCCATACTAGGGGCAAACTTCGGCCACCCATCTCGTTTGCCTAAACCTCTTCTTAACCAGGGGCAAACGCCGGTCATCCACCTCGTTTGCCTCATAACCAGACATATCGCAAACTAGGGGCAAACTTCGGCCACCCGCCTCGTTTGCCTCTAATCATCCTAACATGCCCAAACAAGTACCAAAAGCAAACATCTGATCAAAATCATACTACAAATGTTTTCAGAAAGTCGAATGTATAAAACAAGGTTCTCCAAGTAACCAAGGGTCACTGATAAACAAACTTCGAATATTACATAAGCAGGGATAAATGAAAACACAAAAAGTTCTTTCAGAAAGCAATCATGAATATCAAAAAGACTTGGAGGAAAGAAGCAGAATCAGTCAAGCCTAGTTTTATTTTGTGTTTTTTATTTCGTCAAAGGTCTCTAAAAATAAACTCTTGCTCGACCGGCCCAGCCCCTGATGAAAGCAGCAATAGTGGTTGCTTTGAATCTAGAAGCAAAGACCCTCTCAGTAAACCCCCGGGGGACCTCTTGAACTCGCCCGTACTATCTGACCAATCGGCGAGGATGATAGAAAGAGGTCTCTCTCAGACCCATCAGCCACACTCTCTGGAAATCCCCAAGACTAGTAGTCACTGCATGAAGGCCCCAACGCCTCACGATCCAGCAAATGTCAGCCTCAGATAAAGCACCCATCATGCCCACCTAATCAGCAGAAGTATAATGAGAATGAAGCACAGCTCTGTAAAAATAAACTGGCGGCACATTACCTGTCCATAACTGAAGACGCTAGTTTAGCCAAGCCTGTAACACCAAAGGCACCCCAGAAAGAAGAAGCGTTCCGTGATTGAAAGCACGATCCAAACCATTCAAGGTTTTAGCCAGAACCATGGCCATGGGATTCCTGGTAAGTTTCAGCCTAAGGCACACGTGCACCAAGTCAATAGAAGCACTTGAGAACAAAAAGTGCAAAGTCATGCACAATATCAGAGCGGTCTCGCGGGTAGCATCATATACACTAGGATTCCCAGGACTAACATACCAGGCGATGATGGAAGAAATGTCAAGAACCTCACCATAAATTAGCCGGCGGGAAATAGTAGTGGAATAGTTCAGGAATTCAGCCAAGCCTCGCATGGGAATGGGGGTATCAGCGGAAGGGAGAATCAGGTCAAAATCAGAATCGAAGCCAATGATAGCACAGAACTCCTCAAACAGGGGACATATCTCCAGGCAGTTGAAATTGAAGACGTGGTTCACCGGGTCCCAGTGGACAATAGCAGCACGTATGAACTCAATGTTCAGAGCCATTTGGCGAAGAGAGAATAGCTCGGTCAAACCATAGTGGAAGAGGTTGATCCGCTCCACACCATCCGTGATGTTCATCCAAGTTGTGAGTCGAGCGGGATCATACAGTGCCATATTTTCTGTCGCGGCTCTAGAAAAATTCAAAATTTCGACAGCACCTCCCCGTTTCACGGACTACCCCACCTGCAAGGCAAACACACTCACTATCACAAGGCTGCTCATTGCAATAACATCAACAATCAGAATAACAGTGCACATTATCACATAACCACCGACCAAAGCAAGCACACAACTGCGCCTTCAAACCAGAAACTATCCGGCTCAAAAGGCTTTACCTCATAATACTCTGTCAAGGGTGACACATCATCCTATACGTCATCCTATACATCATCCTACACATTATCTTAAACATTGTCCGAACAGTCACATTATTCACCAGTACAACCCAATTGAAAATATGAAATGGAGATAAAAAAAAATCCCCGCTTAGGAGGCCTCAGTCCTCATCTTCTTCATCCTCTGTCGGACCACCCGAAGTGTACATCGGCGATGGCCTCCTCCTGCCACCTCTGCACCTCGGTCCGGTCCTCGATGAGCCTGAGCCACCCCCACGGTACTGCACACACAAATAAAATAAAAGTAATCAGTAGAGAAATAACAAAAAGTACAAAAACAAAGTCAAGTCAAAAACCTACCAAGGATGCCATCTGACTGGTGGCAAACTGCCGCATACCATCCATCTGTCAAGGGCAAAATCAGGATTAGAACCTCATAACCTTAAGGAGCACAAAATCAGAGACATACCCGATGGTCTCGCGTGAGGACCAAAGACCATAAGCTAGTTGCCAAGGCGTGACCCTCCTCAGCATAACTCTAAGGGACGTTGAGGATGCCTGCTGGCTGGGTAGGATACCCACATATGACCCGTGGCACCTCCATAACCTGGGAAAAGCCGTCTGCACCCAAAACATTAACGGTCCAATCCCAATGAGGGATAGGATCGGAAACTGGGGGAACCTGTCTCCTGTACATCTCGCGAAGCTATAGGCACAAAACAAGTTAGAAAAAAGATGAGTCAAAAACATAGGCAACGGATAGAGACAAAAACGTAAAAGAAACTCACCTCCAAGAGTGGGAAGTTGGGCATCAGGAAGCGGTCACGGTAAGTCTCATAGCCGGTCTCAAAGAGAAAGTGATCCCAAACATCAGTACCAGCTAAGGCCGCCAGCAAAGCATTACCGGAAAGGTCATCACCATCCATTACAGGAGGGTTATGAGGGATGCAATACCTTAGACCACCAACCACTTGCTAGGACACTCGCTCGCCGAGGAACTATTGCCTGCTCTCGGTACTTTCCATCAGAAGTCGACAAGAGTAAAGAGGTTTAACCGCCTGTATCTCCTCTGGGGTAGCATAGGCAACACGCTCCCAAGGCGTCCAATCAACGCTAGCAGCTGTCAGGCCGGACAAGAAGTTTCTGAGAAGAATGATCTGGTGAGCCCTGCTCTTTACCCCGACAACATCCATTCGCCATCTCAAGCCTCGGGGGAACAAAGGCACAGGAGCCATGCCATCCTCATCTTCACCTGATTCATCGGCAGGGGAAGAAGCTAACATCTTCAGGTACTCAAAGCTCCAAAGCTGCACATACAGAAGAGAAAATCAGAAAAAGTACAAAAATCAAAAAGCCAGAAGATAAAAGAAGATGCAGTATATACCTCCCAAGCTTGCCAAAATCCCCTTGTCAATTTGACATCGCCTCGGGAAACTATACCCATATGATTGTAAAGGTGGGCCAGGGCAGCACCGCCCCAGTCATAAGAGGGGATCTCACCAATGGTCGCCAGGTAAGAAAGAAGCCTCAAGCTTACCTGATCATTTCGTGTCGTGAAGATCGAGCAACCAAGGACATACAGAAGAAATACCCTCAAAAGTTGAGAATTATTCAGGTTGTGATTCCCTCTGTCGTAAGCCCGGTAAAGCCAGCCACAAGGGAATCAGTGCCTCTCGAGATTAGGGGGAACAACCCCAATCAACATCTCGACAGGCTCAGGATCAATCTCATAGAAGTAGTCCAGAATCAGGCGCTTCCCGCCAACCCTTATGCCGGTAATCATAGAATAATCAAAAGGCGTCATTGTCATCTCACCAAATGGCAGGTGAAAAGTATTGGTGGTGTCCCACCATCTCTCAGCAAGAGCGTAAAAATGCACCAGATCATTACTACTCTTTAAAACTAGGTGGACAAAGCCGCCGAACCCGGCATCATCTATCATTCTCTTGACAGCAGGCGAGAGTTGGGTATACCACAGAAAAGCATGAGCAAGGCTACCGTGGCCCTTCAATGTCACTTCGGGCACCTGCACATATCAAAAATGACAAAAAGGAGCACAAAATCACTATTCATGACCCAAAGTCCAACTTCACAAAATCAACGTACCAGCACAAAACAAGCTTCCAGCAAACTCTAGGAGCACACTACAGTTCATAAAACTAGCATAAATGTACAAAATAGTCCTAAACTGTCGAAAGTTCTACATACCAGTCTCGCTAGAGCGGCAGCCGAAAGATGATGTTGGGGGTCCCATAAAATCAAGTCTGGGGTTTAGCTCTCGGCTTTCATTCATTCCTTGGCCTTCTTAGACGATCTCCTCGAGCTCGAAGCCATGGATCTGCAAGAAAATGGAAGACTAAAATCAAACTTTCTTCTTGAAAAATGGAATAAACCAAAACACCAATCAAAATTCCAATCATGGGGAAAGATTACTCACCTGAGCCAGCACAAGCTGCATTTTGATGAATTTTGGCTCCTAAAGCACCCCAAAATGGCCAAGAATGAGCTTGAAATGCTCAAAAACCCGAGATATACACACATGGAGTCTGGCCTCCCAGTACCGCCACGGCACTGGCCAACTGCTGCCACAGAAATGGCCCAGTGCTGCCGCAGCACTACTCCCCGTGGGCCCCACTTCGCTCCGTTCAACCTATTTTCAGCCCGTTTTGACCCATTTTAGCCAATTCGTGATCCCGTTTAGCCCCGGTGGCCCATTTTAGCCAAGATTTATGAGGTTTTATCCCCAACAGATCCATTTTAACCCTAGAAGATTCAATTGATCCCCTGAGGACAGAAACAGAAAGATAACGGCTCCCGAAGGCCCGAATAAGCTTTTTGGACCGACCATGGCAAAGATTTGATCAACCATGAGAGATTCAGAGATAGGTCCTGGTTCCCGATCAAGAAGCAGTTAAGAGAGATTCTACGAGAATGCTACATCATCCCCTGAGGACAGAAACAGAAAGATACTAGCTCCCGGAGGCCCCGACCGGCCCTCTTGGATTGAGCGCCGAAAGATTGATCGACCGTAAGAGATTCAGAGATGGGTCCTGGTTCCCGATCAAGAAAAGAGAGATTCTCCAAGAATCCTACGTCATCCCCAAGGACAAATACAAAAGGATACCAGTTCCCACTATTCCCAGCAGAAAGTAGAAAAAGAGGACCGACCCCCGAGGATCGGCCATCAGAGACAACCGGAACATCGCCCGTATCCAGATTTCGAAGATGAAGCACCGTCGTTCCATGGCTCCGTGTCTCCGGATTATCATGAGCTTTCTCATCTGTCCATTTTCATAGCTTCCTTATCTATCATTTATTGCAAGATCCCTCGGTCACCTTTAGCTGTCGTCTTCTAAAAAAATGCGCATCTGATCCATTTCACTTGTTTGCGAAGCACACTTCCCATAATTTAAGAAGTTCACCCCGAGACCCAGAGTCTTCCAAATCATTGTGTCTTTATCTGAGTCAGCCACTGCATCACAGTCGGAGACACTAGCACGGTATAAGTCCACTCGGAGTGGCACCTACCCCACAGCACCAGCTCATACTAAGATCAGAACACAAAACATGATAGGACTATGGACGCAATTAACATCAAATCCATGCATTGCATATCACTCATATAGCATAGCATCTGCTTGATTTTTGTGTATATGCATGTGTGATTTATTCCTTTGTGCCCCGAACTACGTCCTGATCTAATTTCACTTGGGATACGTAGACAGCTCACGCAGAGCACGACCAGCACTAGCCTCAGCACCATTGCATCTTTTGCAACGATTTTTATCCTAAATCTATAGCCTCCAAAAAGTCCTGTCTCTTCAAAGCTTTGACACTCGTTTGTAACATGCGTTGCCTTACAAGTTCATGCCAAAGAGGGGCAAACTATAGACACCCCCTTTTTTTCGGCTATCATATTTAGGAGACCCATAGCTTGGTGGTTCATAATGATCGAAAAAGACTCAAAAGGACTCTTGGAAGTTGGTTTTATTTCTCAAGATGCTCAGAATGACCAAAATGCCACTGAGAGCCCGAAAACTCCCAGATTTGGACCAAAAAGTTCTGGAAACATGCTATGTAGTAAGAAAAGTAAGAAAATGAGTTTTTACGTAAAGTTAGATGAAATCGTCAGCTCCCGGAGACCCCCGGAAGTCCCAGAAGTTCCCAGAAAGTCCCCGTTGACCGATTTGACCAAGGTTTGACCAAGTTTGACCGAAATCATTCAAATTCGCCAAACTCATTCTAGATCATGTGGAAAGTATTATAATAAGTTTTAAAAGAAGATCGTACGAAAACGTCAACTCCTGGGAGCTCCAAGAGGTTTCCAGAACTTCTCGAGAATCCCAGGTTTGACCAGTTTGACCAAAATTTGACTTTGAAACCAGAGCACTGTAACAATTTTCAAACATTTTTCATGAATACTAGAGGTCAATAGCTTTCCAACGGTATATCACACACAATTTTTGGATTTAAAACGAGTTTATTATGAAGTTTTGAAGGCGAAAAAGGTGATCAAATCAGTTTTTATCGCAAATACTACAAAACTTTTCAAAGTGACCTATCTCTAAACTATTTTTTATGTCAAATAGACTCCATTACCTTTCCAACGGTATATCACAACCTCAATTTGGAGTTTGTATGCATTTTATGTTAATTTTGGACGAAATAGGGCCTTTTCGCGAATAACGGAACCTCTGGGGGCCTAAAAAGGATTATCTGGACAAATAAGGAGCAGTGTCGCCATGGCACTGGCCCACTGCTGCCGCGACATAGGCCCAGTGCCACCGCAGCATCTCCTCCAGAATGGTATATTTTTGTAATTTTTTTTGGGGGTTCATTTTGATTAATTGAAAACTAAAACAACGTAGTTCTATGTTCACAGATGTTTAGGACCAATGGGAGTACTTCTAAAACCCCAAAACCACCCCCAAATTGGCCTACATAAACCCCCCTTGACTTCTCATTTTGGGGGTGTCAAATAGAAGCTCTAAAAAGTTTTAAAAAGGAAGTTGTAGGGATATGGTTAAAATAGAGAGAAAAGAAGTCTCCTTCTTTAATTTTCAAACAAGAAAGTGAGTTCTAAACTTTGTTTTTACTTCATTACTCCTATTTACTTCATATTCAATACACCCAACCACCATTTTAGTGAGCATTTAAGAGAGAGGAAGCTACTTCCATGTCCAATGTCAGCACATATGAGTGAAACACAAAACTACAAGTCCAATACTTCATGAATATCATCTATTGATTGCTATCCATTTGTTTGTTTATATTTGTTCATCTTCTCTTACCTCATTTCTTTTTGTTTTCTTTATTTACTTACTAGTCTATCATCATCTAGATGATGACATGAAGTTTGAGGTGAGTGAATCCTTATGGATAGTAGCTCTTGACCTCAAAAACATGTTTGATAGATGATGATTTCAACTTCAATACATTTCTATGTATTCATGAAGTTGTCTTTAAAATGTAAATAGTACTTTCCAACAATCTTGGAGTTTCTTGATGATGAGTTTGATGTTGACATTTTAAGTGGCTATAATCTTCATTGAGCATTGAAAATATGTTTTCAAAACCTCTATTTCAAAACCCCCTTCTTAAAACCCTCATTTTGATTTCAAGAGATAAACCTTGTTTTCCCAAAATCTTTAAAACAGTGAGTCAAAACAGTGAATGATTTGAGCTCAAAGATTTCTCTAGAACTTAATACTCAATGTATGGATGCAAGACTACTTGGAAAGTCTTCCTAACTCATTAGAGAATACCCATGACTTTTGGTTTGACTTGGAAATACTTGAAAGGGGTCCATTTTTGTCCAAACATTCCTTCCAAACATTCTGCCTCTGCTGCCACAGCAGCTAGGTTGACTTTCAACTTGTTTTACAAAAATATTTTCCAAAACGAGTGGTCCTAACTTATTTTTCCCTTGAACTTCAATGTCGTAGGGAAATTGTTGTATAAAATGGGCCTCTAGATCATTTGTTTTCATTTTCTAAGATTTTCTAACATTTAATTCGACAGTACGGACTCTGTTTCTGAATAACCTCTATTGTTTATATGATTTATCTCAATCTGTGATAGTTATTAAAGATTGGCCTATTGGGTTATGTTTTAGACACAATAAGAAGATCTCCATAAACAATTATGCATTGAAAACATTCCTAACCCTTCTTTTCCATTTTCACAAGATCATGTTACTGTTCTGTCCACTATTCACAGCAAGCTCACTTTTACTTTCCCCCTTTGATTTGATGCTTACGTACACTCGAAATTAGCTCATGCCTTAGGAAGTAGTTCATACTACATTTGTACATATCCCATGATGACCTCCTTCATTAATTCATACACATTCTAGATTTCTAAGTCATTCTAGGAATCCATGAACACAAAACAAACTATAACCTTGGCACATTCTAGATACATACATTGCATCCATGCAAAGATTTGGGGCTTCTGTGACTCCTAATCTAAGAAGATTATAAGAAATGAACTTGATCACATGTCCATGCTTCCCTTCGATCTAATCATCCTTTCTCATCCATCCCGGGGATTGAGAGATCTAATTTTCTCAAAGATTAACATGTATCATTCTAGCTTCCTAAGCATCCTTGTTTTCTTTGATTATTTTCTTCAAGAAGAATTCATGTCCCCTTAGATTAGGAAAAATTTATTACTTGATATGTGATTAGACGATTTTTCCTAGGTTTGTTTTGTGTGATCTTTCACTTTGCATTGTGTGATGCTTGGCTTAGATCTTATGAATGATATCTTATCTTTAGATCTTTCATTTTAAATTTTCTTATGTGATGTAATATACTATCATAGTATTAATTGTCGAACCATACATAGTATAAGATGATTATTTGGATGCTAAGTGAGGCCCGTCGAAAGACTGGTCGAGTTGAGGGTGTTTTAGTCGCGACAAAGGCTCCTTCCTCTCTCGTACCAAAACCCCGAGCCAAGTTCTTTGGTTATGAAGGGCCAGTGTCCTTTATCCGTTTGGGTGAGTCAAAATTAGGTTTCTTGGTTCCTTAAAGACCAAGTGGCGACTCTATATCTGTTTTCAACAGACATTTTCTCTCTTTCAAAACCAAAAGGAAAATCAATTCCGAAACCCCGGGAAATGGAACGGGGGTGGAAGACCGGGATTTTCGCGTGTCCACAGATAGTAACTCGGGACTAGCCTAAATCCCTGATATTCCCATTTTGAAATCTTGAGCCCAGAAGAATAAGCCATTCAAACCTGTCTAACCTGCAAGCCATATACACTTTGTCCTTGATAGTAGCCAAATATTTCAAATTAACTACTTCTCCAAAGAAAAAAAAAAGAAAATGAAAAAGAAGAAGCTCGTTAGGATGAAAACCCCAAAGGTCGCCTAGGAAAAAATTAGAGCACAAAAGAAAAAGAAGAAAAAAAAAAGCGCTCGCTAGGACGAAAACCCGAAAGGGTGCCTAGGCAAAAGTTAGACCGTGAAAAAAAAAACAAAAAAAAAAAGAAAAATTTGCATGTTTTCAAAAAACCTGATCCCAACCAGCCAAAATTTTAGAAAGAAAAGAAAAAAAAGAAAGAAGAAAAGGAAGGAGAATGAAGAAGATCGAGAAATCGGGAACATGAATTATCCCAAAACTTTGATTTAAAATTTCTTTAAGTAAGCCCATAAATTTGAAGGGCTATCTTGCTCTGAAAATATGTATGCTGTAACATTGGCTGGCTAGTGAAAAGGTGAAAAGAATCAACCGTCAAAATAAGAAAAAGAAAAGAAAAGAAAAGAAAAGAAAAGAAAAGAATAAGGGGAGGTAGTTTAGTTTCTTTCAACGCTACCACAAGTGACCTACTTTAGAATGTCTATCTGATGACACGGCTTGAAAAGCCACCCAATTCTTGAATCCTTGCTCTTTCAAAATCTCCAGCCTTCGAGGAACTATGCTTGACCTGATTCCCACCCAGGGATACGTAGGCAACTTACACGGTTCGGTCATTGCTCCTGAAACACTCAACCACATCTCAAATACATTCTTTCAAGACTTGGCTGAACTACTTTGGACTAGATTCCCACTTGGGCATAAGTAGGCGAGCTTCCCTGGCTCTCAGCCCTTGAACCTTGCAAACTAGGGGCAAAGCTTTCAAGTTTTCCCAGAGCCTCAAGATACCACTGCCACACTAGGGGCAAACTTCGTTTGCCCAAACCTCCATTTATCACCATCAACTAGGGACAAACATCGTTTGCCTGTACCCCCTCTCATATGATAAGCGAATCTTGAATCATCAAGTATATCTTTGAAAACACTTGAAATGAATTATCTCTTATTCTATAAGCTAAGGCACTAATTCCAAGCACATTTTAGAGAAAGCAAAGGATTGATTAAGATCCATACAGAGTATTTTTCAAAGCATTACTTTATCAACTGAGTATTATCACAATAAGATGAGAAGTGCACATGAAAGCAAAGAGATACGTCAAACATGACAAATACACATTAAGATTAAGGAAAATTGAGTTGTCTCCTCCAAACTTCTACTTCAGTGTCAAGAATGTCAACTTCCTGTGTCATTGTTTATCAATCTCTATCGTGGTCTAGTCTATTGTCATCTAGTTTGTTGTGATCTCGAGTATGTGGGTCCAGAGTGATCTACAATAAATTTAAAAAAAAAAAATTTAAGAGCATCCAAAGGTGGAAACAAGCAAAGTTCCAAACATTGTTGTTACATCAATTGATCCTAGTCAAGATGAAGCATTGAGTGGTTAATAGAAAAATCAGAAGATCAACCTTTAATTTTTTGTTAAGCCGTTAGAGTGCCTTGCATGAATATATGCTAGAATTGGTTGAAGATTTGTCAAGCTCGTCAAAGTCATGCCAAAATCATCAGGCCTTTTGAGTACCTATCAATTGTGAATCAGAATCGTGATATTGAGAACTCTTGTTTTCACCCCGGATTAGTCCGATCATGATATATAAGCCTTAAGAGTGCCTGAAACTTGTTGGAACTGGTCGAAAGGACCCTTAGGAGTTTGAATCTTGGTTGAAGAAAAGTCCCCAGACATGTAGAATTGAGGACACCACAGCTTGAAAATAAGCCGAGAAATGTTGATTTATAGCGAAGTCCCGTAGATTTGGGTTGATTGTGTGTTGGACATTTGGGTCTACTGTCGCTCAAGAATTACATCCAAAAAAGATTTGCAAAAGATGAATCAGAATTCAGAAGTTTAGGGTCAGAATAAGCCTGATGTATTTGCAAGAATGATTTGAGCTGGTCAAAGCACCGATATGAGTCTCAGATTGAATCAACAGAGCCTCCAGAATAGAAGCCTTTTACTCGCATCTCAGAATCCTAAAATCTCCCCAGCAGAGGACTTTCATCAATCATTTAAGTGGTTAGGACTATCACGAATTAAGTTTAAGATCAGGTCAAGTTTAAGACAGAATCGAGTTTAAGATTAGATCGAGTTTAAGATCAGGTCAAGTTTAAGACAGAGTCGAGTTTAAGATTAGATCGAGTTTAAGATCAGGTCAAGTTTAAGACAAAGTCGAGTTTAAGATTAGATCGAGTTTAAGATCAGGTCAAGTTTAAGACAGAATTGAGTTTAAGATTCGATCGAGTTTAAGACAGAATTGAGTTTAAGATTAGATCGAGTTTAAGATCAGGTCAAGTTTACGACAGAGTCGAGTTTAAGATTAGATCGAGTTTAAGAACAGGTCAAGTTTAAGACAGAGTCGAGTTTAAGATTAGATCAAGTTTAAGATCAGGTCAAGTTTAAGACAGAATTGAGTTTAAGATTAGATCGAGTTTAAGATCAGGTCAAGTTTAAGACAAAGTCAAGTTTAAGATTAGATCGAGTTTAAGATTGGGTAAAGTTTAAGAAAGAATTGAGTTTAAGATTGAATCGAGTTTAAGATCAGGTCAAGTTTAGGACAGAATCGAGTTTAAGACTAGATCGAGTTTAAGATCAAGTCAAGTTTAAGACAGAATTGAGTTTAAGATCAGGTCGAGTATAAGACAGAATCGAGTTTAAGATTAGGTCATGTATAAGACAGAATTGAGTTTAAGATTAGATCGAGTTTAAGCTCATGTTTTAGATCGAGTTTAAGATCATGTCATATTTTAGATCGAGTTTAAGATCATGTCAAGTTTTAGATCGAGTTTAAGATCATGTCAAGTTTTAGATCGAGTTTAAGATCATGTCGAGTTTTCGATCGAGTTTAAGATCATGTCAAGTTTTAGATCGAGTTTTAGATCATGTCATATTTTAGATCGAGTTTAAGATCATGTCGAGTTTTAGATCGAGTTTAAGATCAAGTCAAGTTTTAGATCGAGTTTAAGATCATGTCGAGTTTTAGATCGAGTGTAAGATCACGTCCAGTTTTAGATCAAGTTTTAGATCATGTCATGTTTTAGATCGAGTTTAAGATCATGTCGAGTTTTAGATCGAGTTTAATATCATGTCAAGTTTTAGATCGAGTTTAAGATCATGCCAAGTTTTAGATCGAGTTTAAGATCATATCGAGTTTTAGATCAAGTTTAAGATTATGTCGAGTTTTAGATCGAGTTTAAGATCATGTTTTAGGTCAAGTTTAAGATCATGCCGAGTTTAAGATCATAAGTCGAGTTTATGACCACGCCCAAGTATAAGAATAGGTTGGGTTTAAGATCATATCATGTCAAGGAATAAGACTTGTCTAGAACCCTCTTCATTAAGAAACCTGAATCAAATAAGAGAGATTGTGTCAAAAGTTTCCATATGTGAGGGAGAGTCGTCACATCCCTTGCATTAGATTTTGCATCTAGAACCCTTGAGGATGATTCCTCCAACACGTGCACATTCACGTATTCGTACTGCATCAACATCCTAGGATAGGAGCATTTCATCTGTACTACTATTTGTGTGTTCTTTGTCTCCTTGTGCACTTGAACTACGCCCTGGTGTGATTCCTGGAAAGGATACGTATACAGCTCCAGCTGAGCACGACCAGCAGTAGCTTAGATTTAGCTGCCTCTACCCAGCATTGCATTACATTCTTGCAATTCGTAATTTCTTGATTTTCTCTGATTTTGAATAATTTAATTTTTGCGGATTTTTGTTTTTCCTAAAACCTCTCAGTATGGTTATTGGGTGCCTTCAAAGCTTTGGCACTCACTTGCAAGTCACGTTCACAACAAGCTCTGCCAAAGAGGGGCAAACTGTAGACACCCAATTTTGATCACACTGATCGGATTTAGGGAGGACAATGTCTTGGAGAATTTGATGATGAAAAGTACCCCGTGGAAGGTAATTGATTCCACACAATCGAAAGATCGAACTTCGGAAAGTGACTTCAAGCTCAGAAAAGCCCTTTTCTATGGATAAATCCCGGTTTTGTCAATTCATATTCTCCCAGGGTTATATGAACATTAAGTGTTCTAAAATCAGTATTCTAGGTATCCAAAGATTCAATTTTAAGGAAAAGTTCAAAATCGATGCACATTTGAAAGCAATTTTGAAAAACAGGTCGTTTGATTTCAAAAGACGACGAAGTTCCGGAGGACTTCCGGGCTTCAATTGGACTTTAATTTCTATTTCAAAACCTTTGGGAATATTTTTTTATTGAAATTCAGCCCGACAGCTTTCCAACGGTACGTAAACGGATGATTTCGAACACTAAAAAGCATTTTTACAAAAATTTGGAAAAACAGTACACGTAATTTTTTAAACAGGGCTTGTGGGCAACCAGAGGAAGAGAAAACACAGGTGGCGGGTCCCAAATTTGGGGTGGAGGTTCCCCCCTTAACCGCCACCTATATATTGTGTTCTCTATTAGGTTTTTCTGGTTCCAGACCCTTCAAGAAGGCTCCCACTGCGAGGAAATTGACTGAAAATTGCATTTAGACGCTGAAATGGCCATTTTAACCCTCTTTTAAGCACTAAAAATCCTGTTTTAACCTTGTAACTTAAGAGCTAAGTCTTCAAAACTCTATATATACATCCATATGAGATCATCTTGGGGTACTTGGAGATCACACAAGATATAGATATGAGAGTACACACAAGTACATAGAAGAAAATATATAAGATATAGAGGAATATAATTAGAATTCAAGAGAGATTTCTAGAGAGATGAAGAAAATCATGAATTAAAAACTTTCAAAGATAATCTCTAGGTAATTAGATTAGAGATAAATTAGACATCAATTGCCTCCATTAACTCCTATGGATGAGTGCTTGAAGAGCTTAAAGCACACTTGAAGAAGAAGAACTTCAAATCAACTCTGATTATACAATTGAGAATCCTCCAAGAGGTAAACATCTATGATTCATCTCTAATTCCTATTTTTGTATGTATAGATCTATAAGATTTGGATCTACCTTAAGTTTTATTTTATTTGTTAGCACACTCATCTTCTTCCTTCCTTGTTCTTCACACACTCACATAGCTAGATCTAAGTCTCTTTTGATTTTGTTGAATATTCATGATTAGATATTGATTTTCACCTTGATTTTCAATTTTGATTTCATTCTTATGTTCGAATTTAAATCTATGCATGCATGATTATATATATGTATCTATTTTGAATTCTATGATGGTTTAAAAGTATGATCTATGAGAGGGATGATTGCTATGTTCATACCCATCTCTTGATTATTTCTATTACCTAGAATTCCTATTGAAATTCATCTCCAATAGGATATTTGTAAGTCCCTTTGATCCATGATCTAAAGTTCTTCATAGAACTTGAAGGCTAAATTGATTGGAAATCATGATAATTAAGTTGATCTATGAGTTTGATCTCTCTAATAAGCTTCAATCAACACCTAAGATGTTTTCCTCACACTTTAAAATGAACTAGATGAAAATTCGGCAAAACAGATTGGTTTTGTCCATAATATTTGGTCCACCAAAATCCATAGTTTGATGCATTTCAAATTTTCTAAGTAAACTTTGATGAATTAGCTTTCATCCAGTCCGTTTTGAGAGCTTCTAGGATCCATATGCTATTTTTAGAAATTGTTGAGAAATCGGTTGATAGATTTGAACATAGTCTCTTTGTGCTTGAATTTCAGAAATTCTATAATAGTTATCGATGTTCCACTTTTTTGGGGATGATTACTGATATATCCAAGATTATCTAGTCATGAAGCCATTCTGCCACATCACCGGGAGGTGCCAATAGCCCAGCGATCTCGAGGTGTTCGTCAGGACCGCCCGGTTCGTGCCAATGGGCCGTGCACGAAAGGTCGCACCATCCCATGGACCTGGCCTAACCAGCTGCAAGACTGCAAGAAGGGATGTGGCAATTTCCTAAACTGCTTAGGAAACTCTCCCCAAATCATGCAAATTAATTGTAATCAGATTAGGCAACCTAATCTAACCTGCACCAGAAGATCAGCCCGAGAAAAGCGCCCCTGTTCGAGAGCCCCCTCGAGTACGAAGGCAAGCCCCTTCCGCTCCGGTGTCCCCACTGGACTGGGAACACCTCGGTGACGGTGAGCGCAGCCAGGTAACCAGGCGCTCGCACAGGCGAGCTCGGCCCAATCCTCGCAGAGTGGAGGATGCCAGAACTATCATCAACCGGCGCCGTGCGGCCAGAGGGGAGGAGTACTGACGGAGGGCCTGGGAATCAGCCAAAGACCCTCCGACCCGGAGCCAGGAGGACCTTAGGCACACGATTACTCAAACCCAGAGCCGGGCTTTATCCCCAAGGTTAACTCACTTTAAGGAAGAGGCCTCGTCATCCGATCCGACCTACCGCTCCAATATAGAGAAGGAAACCGGGCGGGATGATGTTAAGGCCCAGTTCAAGGAATTGCAATAGCAGATTGAGAGGTTGAGGTACAAGTCCAACCACGACCTCACCAACACGGAGATGGAATCACCCTACACTGCTCGTGTGACGCAGTTCCCTATCCCCGAAAGTTCAAACCCCCTCGCCTCAGCTCCTGCGACGGCACAGGGAGCCCGGTGGACCACATCCGTACCTACAAGGCTCAGATGGCACTGGTCACCACGGCGGACGAGCTACTATGCCTGGCCTTTCCCAGTACCCTCAAAGGGCCAGCAGCACAGTGGTTCCATGCTCTAAAGCCCCGGAAGGTCGATGACTTCAAAGCCCTCAGCAAGCTGTTCATCAGCCAGTTTGTCAGGATGCTCGATCGGTCACAACCGGATACTCAGCTGCTGACCGTCAAGCAGTGCAAGGGGGAGTCCCTAAGGGAGTATGTGGACCGTTTCAACCAGCAAAGGCTTCAGATCCGCAATCTCAATGAAACGGCCATAATTATGGCCTTCTGTTCGAGAGTTAAACACACCAAAGTTGCCACGTCGTTTCATCATGACTGACCGACAACCCTGGTGGAGCTATCGGAGAGGGTCGGTAAGTATATAGACACCGAGGAGTTCCTGAAAGCGAAGCACGCCAGCCAGGCAGGAGACGAATCCCCGAAGGCTAAGCGCAAGCGTGAAGGATTTGAGAAGGGCTCGGGAAAAAAGCCGAAGCCAGATCAGAAGGATGTCCGGGGTCAGTCCTCGATTGCTTTTACTGTTGGAAAAACAGGTTTAAATGGAAAGTTTAAACGCGCAGCGGAAAAATCAAGTTATGAAACTTTATTGGCATGCCTGGATCTACTACTCGTCAATTCTACAGATACGCACAAGAGGGGACACGAGTTATACCTTAGTGTCTTGAACCCAATTCTGATCTTCAACTTCCAGCAGCCTCCACTAGATGATCTTCACCCTTATGACTCCTGCGGATGCCTGCCAGAAAGACTAGGGTTGGTGGGAACCCTAATGGAGAGGATAGAGAAGGTTTTGGGACTCCAAAACAGTTTCTGCAGCTTCTGACGTTCAAAACGACGAACAACCTTTTCCAGAACGCAGCTGCCCTATTTATAGATTCCCAGAACCGACCTAGACTTTGAGCGATTGAAGTGCCTTCGATCGATCGAACATTCGATCGATCGAACCATCTTCGATCGATCGAACCTTCAGACTTCAATCGATCGAGACATCTTCGATCGATCGAACCTGTCT
The DNA here is from genome assembly GCA_033977485.1 of Hydrangea macrophylla. Taxonomy (NCBI): domain Eukaryota; kingdom Viridiplantae; phylum Streptophyta; class Magnoliopsida; order Cornales; family Hydrangeaceae; genus Hydrangea; species Hydrangea macrophylla. Next base: position 41,579,363 of record CM066984.1, read on the forward strand.
GGACATCATCCTCAAGCATCTTTCCAAGCATCCTGGCGGAGCTAAGAGTGGGACCTCCTAGGCTCTTTATTGTTGGCTCAGACCAGTTTGTTAATTACCATGACCAAACTCTTTGATCAGCAAACTAACTAACTGGTCAGTTAAAGTTTACTCCACTATAAAACGATAACTGAACTCCAACGCAAAAGAACATATCCGAAGCGATAACTAGACTTGTATGGTGTACTAATGTCCCTCTACCGTCAGCATTCGTAATCATATTCAGGTAATCGGATAACTGTTACTGTCAACCTGAATCATGATTACTTCTTGTATTCCTTGAGTCCCATTCACCTCTCATGATTACCAAACATGTTGATAACTCTTATCAACAAGACTGCAGTACTCAGTAATCGACTTGGTGACATTCTCAAGGGAATGCTTACTCTGAAACAGAGGGTAGATTCTATCTTGACAATGCATGTTCACAACCCTATGAACATGACATACCCAAGATACCCAGGTGTTGATCTTTTATAGACCTCACTGATTGGTAAATCAAAGCAGTCATATCCACAGTCTGTGTTCATAATCGTCTCAAGATTGAGAACACGTACCTTATACAAGTTATGAGTTCCTATTGACTGTTTGACAGTCTTAAGCGTCAATAGGAAACTCAGGTCCGTCAATGCACTATAAGCACTAGCATATCAACTAAGAGCTACACTCTAGTGATTGAGATTAATCACTCCATCCAATGGTAGTTAATTATGCTACAGTGTAGACTTGATGAGGTAACCAGTCTCATCATCCACTGTGACACATTCTAAGTATTAAAGAATAGTAATTCGTATCTCACTTGTGTGCATCTCATACACACACGAATTACTTACTATAATACTTAAGGATTAACAATCATCTCATGAAAAGAACATACACAATAAAATGTAAAGCTGATATCCATATATTAAAATGTCAATGTCTCATACAGAAAGTAATGGTTTGAGGGCACAAACCCAACAAACTCCCACTTGCACTCATAACCATTCAGAACTACATCTAAGACCTAGACTATCTAGATGACGATCAAAGACCTTCTGTGGCAAGGCCTTTGTAAACGGATCAGCAAGATTGTCAGCTGTGGCAATCTTGGTGACAGTCACATCTCCACGTTGAACAATATCTCGGATAAGATGATATTTCCGCTCTACGTGCTTTCCCTTTCCGTGGTTCCTTGGCTCCTTGGACTGAGCCACTGCCCCACTATTATCACAATAAAGCGTAATAGGCGACAGCGACGCTGGTACCACCTCGAGTTCCATAAGGAACTTCTTAAGCCAAACAGCTTCCTTTGCGGCTTCACAAGCAGCCACATACTCAGCTTCTGTAGTTGAGTCTGCAATGCATTTCTGCTTAATGCTCCTCCAACTGACAGCACCACCTCCCAAGGTAAAGAGATGACCGGACGTCGACTTCCTCGAATCTTTATCTGACATAAAGTCCGAGTCAGTGTATCCCACTGGAATTAACTCACTACCACCGTACATAAGCATGTAATCTTTAGTTCTTCTCAAGTACTTAAGAATGTGCTTAACGGCTGTCCAGTGCTCTGGACCCGGATTCGACTGATATCTGCTAACCATGCCAACGGCAAAGCAGATATCTGGTCTAGTGCATAACATCGCATACATGAGACTTCCCACTGCAGAAGCATAGGGAACTCCTGTCATGCGATTCCTCTCCTCCTGTGTCTTTGGACACTGGTCCTTGGAGAACGCTAAACCATGCCTGAAAGGTAACAAACCTTTCTTCGAATTATCCATTGAAAACCTAGTTAGCACCTTATCAATATAACCAGCTTGAGATAATCCCATTATCTTTCGCTTGCGATCCCGAAAGAGCTTTATCCCAAGAATATAGCTCGCCTCTCCTAGATCCTTCATATCGAAAGTACTAGCTAGCCAAACCTTGACCGTTGACAATGCCGCTACATCATTTCCAATGAGTAGAATGTCGTCAACGTAAAGCACAAGAAAAGCCACCACTTTCCCTTCACTCTTCTTGTATACACAAGGTTCATCCAGATTCTGTATGAAACCAAACGATTTGACCGCTTGGTCAAATCGTATGTTCCAACTTCTGGATGCCTGCTTAAGCCCATAAATGGACTTTTGCAACTTGCATACCAAGTTACCTTTCCGACCAGCTATGAACCCTTCTGGTTGTTGCATATAGATGTCCTCCTCAAGATTGCCATTCAAGAATGCAGTCTTGACGTCCATCTGCCAGATCTCAAAATCTAGGCATGCAGCAACGGATAAGAGTATTCTGATGGACTTGAGCATGGCCACCGGCGAGAAGGTTTCCTCATAGTCAATGCCCTCCCTCTGAGTATAACCTTTCGCAACAAGCCTTGCCTTAAAGGTCTCAACCTTTCCATCAGATCCTCTTTTCCTCTTGTAGACCCACTTACAGCCAATGGGTTTAATATTGGCTGGAAGTTCTACAAGATCCCAGACCTGATTAGAATCCATAGATTCCAATTCAGCCTTCATAGCTTTAACCCAATGAGCTGAATCAACATCAGCCATTGCCTCTTCGTATGTGGTAGGATCAGATTCAGATTCTATGGAGACAGCTTCAAAAACTTCTCCTAAGAACATGTATCTATCAGGCTGGCTGATAATCCTCCCACTACGACGAGGTACTGGTGCGGAAATAGGTGAAGAAGTGGTGTTTTCCTGATTTACATCGTTATTAACTACGGGTTGGACTAAGTCTCTCCTTCTATCTCTCTAAGATCTATCCTTCCCTTAGGTTTATGGTTCATGATATAATCATCCTCCAAGAAAATAGCATTCGTACTGACGAACACCTTCTGTTCTCTTGGATCATAAAAATACCATCCATAAGTACCCTTTGGATACCCCACGAAGTAACATACTTCCGATCTAGAATCCAACTTGCTCATCTTTCCTTTTAGCACATGTGCCGGACATCCCCATATCCGGAGATGTTGCAAAGAAGGCTTGCGCCCAATCCTCATCTCTCGTGGTGTCCTGGGAACAGATTTGCTTGGTACTAGATTTAGTATGTAAGCAGCGGTTTCCAAAGCATAACCCCAAAGAAATAAAGGTAACTCAGAATAACTCATCATTGACCTAGTCATGTCTAAAAGAGTCCGATTCCTTCTCTCCGCTACACCATTTTGCTGAGGCGTGCCAGGTGCAGTCAACTGTGACAGAATCCCATTCTGTACGAGGTGATCAATAAATTCATTAGAGAGGTACTCGCCACCTCGATCAGATCGAATGGCCTTGATATGTGTGCCCAATTGCTTCTCCACTTCAGCCCTAAACTCTTTGAACTTTTCAAAGGCTTCAGACTTGTGCTGCATTAGGTACACATATCCATACCTAGAGTGGTCATCAGTAAATGTTATGAAATACTCATAACCACCCCTTGCTCTAATATTTATTGGTCCACACACATCAGTATGAACTAATTCCAACAATGCATTGGTTCTATTGCCCTTTGCAGGAAAGGGCCTTTTGGTCATCTTACCCTCTAAACAAGACTCGCAGACTTCTATTGGTTCGAGAACCAAATCGCCTAAGACCCCTTCTTTGACTAGTCTGCCAATCCTATTTAGATTGATATGACCAAGCCTCATATGCCAAAGCTTTGTTGGATTAGTGGAAGGTCTCTTTCTTTTAGATGGTACAGTTACCACTGAGTTATTAAGTTCCATACAAGAATCTTTAGAAATATTGGGAGTAATCACATATAAACCATTTGATTTAACACCAGAACATATAAAAGAACTATTTCTTTTAATCACAACTTCAGTTCCAAAATGAAAAGAATAACCATTATTCGATAAATTAGAAACTGAAATTAAATTACGTCTCATTGAAGGGACGTAAAGTACATCTGATAAAATCAAAACTTTATTGTCTAGAAATTCTAAAACTACGACTCCTATAGCAACCGCAGAAACGGTTGCGCTAGAACCTAGAGTAAGTACGATTTCCCCATCACTGCACTTCCTGGTTGATCTGAACCCCTGCAATGAATTACAGATATGGTTAGTCGCACCAGAATCAATGCACCAAGTGTTTGAAGTATCCGTTATAAAACTTACTTCAATCACATGTGATTCAATCATACCTTGAACTCTTGTAGCTAAGAATTCTGGACAGTTCCTCTTCCAGTGGCCCTTCTCACCGCATTGGAAACACTTTCCTTTGCCTTGGCCACCCACCTTCCCTTTGCCCTTACCTTTTCCCTTAGATTTTGCAATCTTAGGGACTGGTCCAACACTTGAACCACCAGTGCTAGCCTTCTTCTTCCCTTTCTTTCCTTTCGGCATAGATCGGGAAGAGGAAGCGCTTTTCTCAACGTTTAAAACGCTGCCCCCAGGTTTGATCACCCCTTCCGCTGCCAATAAAGAGCTCATCAATTCGCTCATTGAAAAATCCATTTTATTCATATTATAATTCAGTTTAAATTGAGCGAATGATGGCGACAGCGTATTGAGGATCATATCAACTTGGGTCTGTGCATCGATGTTAGCACCTAGGGTCTCCAGCTCGTTTAAATAACCAATCATTTTCAAAACATGTTCTTTGACTGGAGTCCCTTCCGACATCTTAGCACTCATTATCTTCTGCATAGCTACCTGTCTGGCAGGCCTGCCATGCTCCCCAAACATCTTTTTCAGGGATTCGATAATGTCACTGGCGGAACTGTTCGACTGGTATTGGTGTTGTAACACATTAGCCATAGAAGCCAATATGTAACAACGAGCCATCCCATTCAACTTTTTCCATTTATCGAACTCGCGTCTAGCAGCAGCCGAAGCATTTGCAGCGGGTTCTTCGGGGCATGGGGTGGTGAGGATATATATGTGATCCTCCGCAGTTAACACGATGTCAAGATTACGTTTCCATTCAGTGTAGTTGTTTCCAGTTAACTTGTTTTGAGTGAGTATGGTGGCAAGTGGACTAAATGCAGATCCAGACATTATGATTTACTGAAAAAATCAAAACAAAATAAATATGGATATCAGAATTTGACAGTTTGAAATAAAAGAATCCTTTTAAAACTCTTATTTTAAAACTAAGTCGCCGGAATATCGAAACGAAAGAATAAAGCCTCCGTGTGGTGGTCAATGTTCGATCTTTCAATTTATCATAACTTATCCGCTATGCAACTCTTGCAAAACAAGTTATGACTTCCGAACCTATTTGATCTCTAAGTTTCTGAATAATGCCCCGTGTGGGATCCCTTATCCATAGCTTAGCTAGTGTGTACCATTAACTAGGATCCAATCACAACCGTCTCAAGTAGCGCCTCCGTATGGTGGTCACCCTCTAACACGTCTGATTGATCCTTATCAAAAGAAGTTCACATCTAGTAACCAATGAGTAATGCATCCTCCGTATGGAATGATCACCCCTGGCGAGGTGACACAGAATGCATCACTCATCTTACAGTGAACCGTTAATGGAAGATCGTGGGTGTAATTAATAAGACCCTCTCCCACTAGATTTAGTAAAAAAGGATTTTGCTTTTTGAGAAAATCTGTTTCTACACACTTCCCATAAACATCTAATGTTTACTAATGTGTTGAAAACGGTTTTTGAATTTTATTTTAGAAAACTTGTTTTGCGTGCATGCAAAAATGTATTGTACGCCAATCACAAACAAAACACATAAAACAAAAAACTAAAATGAAATAAAAGACATCCAAACGATGCCTCTATCTCCCATGGCTCTATCTCCATAGAACCTGCTTTTGGTTTGATCGCCTCCAGCTCCATCTTCATGGACAACGGCTCCTTGCTCCATCTTCATGGATATTCTAATTCTATTACATTGAACCTATGCCTCTTTTGAAGTTTACAATTTATCTAGAAATAGAAATAGCAACAACAAAATAAAAGGCTAGGGAAACCGGTGCGACTTTCCTTTTCGTAGGATTGAAGTCGCAGCGCCCTTTACATATGCCTTAAAACCAAACCAAACTTAAAATAACACACCAATCTAAAAACATTCAAACACAAAATTAAATGCTCTTGGCGCCATGGGAGATAGCGACTAATCTTTTGCTGCAAAAGGTTAGTTGAACACACATCCACGCATATATATAACAAAATATAACTATTGGAACCCTTAATTGATTCACACAGTATATAAACTCTTTACATACTGAATTAGAACTCAAAACAGCATCTAACTTCTCTGTCATAGTTCGATCGATCGAAGACCGTTCGATCGCTCGAACCTTCGATCGATTGAACACTGTTCAATCGCTTGAACATTCTATTTCACAGAATGATTAAAAATTTTGCAGAATACGTTAAAATTAAACTTTTAATTTCAAAATACTTTTAAAACTGTGAAACAGAAAACCTGACAAAGAGTCTGTCTCGATCGATCGAACTCTATTCGATCGCTCGAACAACAGAAGGTTTCGATCGATCGAAACCTGTTCGATCGCTCGAGTACAGAGCGTTCGATCGATCGAGACTACTTCGATCGATCGAACCCATCTTGCATCCAATGCAATCACAGATTTGTATACTACTGTGATAACACTGCAGAAACAGATCTGTGACGATGCAGTTTTGAAAGCAGTTCTAAAATCAACATGCAAATCAAAATAGTGTTCCAAAAAATGCATCTATAGATCCAAACGAGCGTGGCTCTGATACCAATTGTTGGAAAAACAGGTTTAAATGGAAATTTTAAACGCGCAGCGGAAAAATCAAGTTATGAAACTTTATTGGCATGCCTGGATCTACTACTCGTCAATTCTACAGATACGCACAAGAGGGGACACGAGTTATACCTTAGTGTCTTGAACCCAATTCTGATCTTCAACTTCCAGCAGCCTCCACTAGATGATCTTCACCCTTATGACTCCTGCGGATGCCTGCCAGAAAGACTAGGGTTGGTGGGAACCCTAATGGAGAGGATAGAGAAGGTTTTGGGACTCCAAAACAGTTTCTGCAGCTTCTGACGTTCAAAACGACGAACAACCTTTTCCAGAACGCAGCTGCCCTATTTATAGATTCCCAGAACCGACCTAGACTTCGAGCGATTGAAGTGCCTTCGATCGATCGAACATTCGATCGATCGAACCTTCAGACTTCAATCGATCGAGACATCTTCGATCGATCGAACCTGTCTGGACATCATCCTCAAGCATCTTTCCAAGCATCCTGGCGGAGCTAAGAGTGGGACCTCCTAGGCTCTTTATTGTTGGCTCAGACCAGTTTGTTAATTACCATGACCAAACTCTTTGATCAGCAAACTAACTAACTGGTCAGTTAAAGTTTACTCCACTATAAAACGATAACTGAACTCCAACGCAAAAGAACATATCCGAAGCGATAACTAGACTTGTATGGTGTACTAATGTCCCTCTACCGTCAGCATTCGTAATCATATTCAGGTAATCGGATAACTGTTACTGTCAACCTGAATCATGATTACTTCTTGTATTCCTTGAGTCCCATTCACCTCTCATGATTACCAAACATGTTGATAACTCTTATCAACAAGACTGCAGTACTCAGTAATCGACTTGGTGACATTCTCAAGGGAATGCTTACTCTGAAACAGAGGGTAGATTCTATCTTGACAATGCATGTTCACAACCCTATGAACATGACATACCCAAGATACCCAGGTGTTGATCTTTTATAGACCTCACTGATTGGTAAATCAAAGCAGTCATATCCACAGTCTGTGTTCATAATCGTCTCAAGATTGAGAACACGTACCTTATACAAGTTATGAGTTCCTATTGACTGTTTGACAGTCTTAAGCGTCAATAGGAAACTCAGGTCCGTCAATGCACTATAAGCACTAGCATATCAACTAAGAGCTACACTCTAGTGATTGAGATTAATCACTCCATCCAATGGTAGTTAATTATGCTACAGTGTAGACTTGATGAGGTATCCAGTCTCATCATCCACTGTGACACATTCTAAGTATTAAAGAATAGTAATTCGTATCTCACTTGTGTGCATCTCATACACACACGAATTACTTACTATAATACTTAAGGATTAACAATCATCTCATGAAAAGAACATACATAATAAAATGTAAAGCTGATATCCATATATTAAAATGTCAATGTCTCATACAGAAAGTAATGGTTTGAGGGCACAAACCCAACATTTACACACCTTTCTCGGCCCATACAAGAAGTCATTACCGCCGCTGAGGTGCAAAGGTTGCTTCAGCAGCCAGCAAAGCTCAAAGCCCCGCCCGCGAAGAGAAATTGAGACAAGTTTTGCCGCTTCCATAGAGCCCACAGCCACAACACAGAGGACTGCTTCAAGTTGAAGATAGCAATTGAAAAATTGATAGAGTAAGGTCATCTTGCAGAGTACGTCACAACAGATGGACGGCCTGCGCAAGGAGCCCGAGCTCCCGGTCAAATGCAGCCTCTCAGTCAAATTAATGTGATCTATGGAGGAACGTCAGGCGGAGGGGACTCAGTCAGCACGGAAGAGGCATGCTCGGGCATCCCAGGCGGATGTCTGGCAGGTCCAAGCCATCGGTTCCCCGCCAACTGATGTTCTGACATTCACCTCCGACGATTTCCAGGGCGTCCACTGCCCCCATGATGACCCGTTAGTTGTGATGCTTTCTGTAGCCAACTACATGGTCAAGAGGGTGCTGGTGGACACAGGCAGCTCATCCAACATCATGTTCACATCGGCATTTGATCAGCTCGGGATATCCAGGGATCGGCTCCGGCCGGTTGTTACCCCCTGGTTGGATTCAATGGCTCCAGCACAAAATCGCTCAGAATAATCGACCTCCCAGTTCTCATGGGGACCTACCCTCAGCAGGCTTCCGTGCTAACAAATTTTGTTACCGTGGAGGCCTCGTCGGCCTACAATGTCATTCTTGGGAGGCCAACTCTCAACAAGGCCAAGGCAGACGTCTCCACTTACAACTTAATGGTGAAGTTCCTAACTCCTCAGGGACCCAGAAGCTTGCGTGGAGGTCAGGCTACTACCAGGAGTTGCTATGTCAGCTCGTTACGCCGGGGGGCTATCACCGAAACGTTAAATATCCAGGAGATGGACCCCCGGGACCAGAGTGACACGATAGGTCCGGTGGAAGAATTAGAAAGAGTGATGTTGAATCCCGAGTACCTAGACCGCACAGTCAGCATCGGTACCTTGTTGGAGCCCGGCCTGAAGGAAAAACTGACTCAGTTCCTACGGCAAAATCAGGACATTTTTGCTTGGAGTCATGAGGATATGCACGGGATTGACCCCCGGATAATGTCCCATCATCTTAATGTCAGCCCAGATTGCCGGTCGGTGAAGCAGAAGAGAAGGGGCATGGTCCCCGAGAGGCATACAGTGGTATCCGAAGAGGTGGACAAGAATCTGAAGGCAAAGTCCATCCGAGAGGTCCACTATCCCGACTGGTTAGCTAATGTCGTTCTGGTCAAGAAAAGCAACAGGAAGTGGAGGATGTGTGTGGACTTCACCGACCTCAACAAGGCCTACCCCAAGGATTGCTATCTGCTGCCCAGGATAGACCTCCTTGTGGATTCCAAGGTCGGTCACTCACTCCTCTCGTTCATGGATGCCTACTCGGGGTACAACCAGATCAGCATGTACCCCGGGGACGAAGAGAAGACTACATTCATCACTGACTAGGGGACGTATTGTTACAAGGTTATGCCATTCGGCCTCAAGAATACTGGGGCCACCTACCAACGCCTGGTAAACTACATGTTCAAGGACCTGATCGGGAAGTCTATGGAAGTGTACGTGGATGATCTGTTGGTTAAGAGCCTGGACGAGTCTGACCACCTTGAGCATCTGGCTGGGGCCTTCAGCATTTTGAGAAAATTCGGGATGAGGTTGAACCCGGCCAAATGCACCTTTGGCGTCTCATCCGGGAAATTTCTGGGCCATCTAGTTAGCAGACGGGGGATTGAGGCAAACCCCAAAAAGATCCAAGCCATCATCAACATGCGGTCGCCCAAATCGACGAAGGAGGTTCAGAGCTTAGCCGGACGGGTGGCCGCATTGAACAGATTTGTCTCCCGAGCTATCGACCAGTTCCTGCCATTCTTTAAAATCGTCCGCAAGACATTTTAGTGGTCAAAAGAGTGTGAAGAGGCGTTCCAGGAACTCAAGAAGTACTTGGCGTCCCCTCCTCTACTCTCAACACCCGTGTCGGGGGAAGAATTGTTCTTATACTTAGCAGTGTCACCCTCAGCGGTTAGCTCGACACTCATTCGGGAAGAGCACGGGATACAGTTCCCAGTGTACTATACCAGCAGGTCGCTCCAAGGGATAGAGAGCAGATACTCCCGTATCGAAAAATTGGCGTTCGCCCTCATCACCTCGGCCCGAAGGCTCCGTCCGTACTTTCAGGGCAATGTCATTGTGGTCCTCACAGACCAACCTCTTTGCAGGATCCTAAGCCAGCCCGACACATCCGGGAGGCTCATCAAGTGAGCCTTGGAGTTGGAAGAACTTGAAGTGGTCTACCGACCCGGGACGGCCATCAAGGGACAAGCCGTAGTAAACTTTCTGGTTGAGTTTACATATCCAGAAGACTCGGTTGAAGAGTCTGAGCCGCCGGCCCTACAGCCCGGGTTACACGCTGACATCCCTACCTGGGTACTGCACATGGACAGTTCATCGAATCAGCAAGGCAGTGGGGCAGGAATCATCCTAACTACCCCCGACGACATCCAACTCGAGTACGCGCTAAGGTTTGGGTTCCGTACCTCCAACAACGAGGCTGAATACGAAGCCCTATTGGTCGGATTGCAATTGGCCATTTCTATGAGTGCACAGCAGGTTCAGGGATACAACGATTCCCAGCTCGTGGTCAATAAGGTCAACCAAGAGTACGAAACGCGGGAAGACAACATGGTAGCCTACTTGGATCTTGTCCGAGCAGTTTCCCAGAAGCTTCGGGGATTTTCCATCACTCAGATACCCATAGAGGAAAACACTAGGGCCGACCGGTTGGCCCGGCTTGCCTCATCTTCTGAGTCAGACTTGCCCGGGATAAGGATAGAATATCAACCCGAGCCAAGTGTGATAAACTCAGAAGGCATGGAAGTAGATTCGGTCACCCTGGGACCCAGCTGGATGGACCCGATCGTGGCATTTTTGACAACAGGTGTGCTACCAGACGAGAAAGAAGAGGCCCGCCGGGTAAAGTATCGGGCGGCCCGATACCATCTTGTTGACAGCATCCTTTAAAAGAGGGGATTCACTATACCGTTCCTCCACTGTGTCCACCCCGCGCAGGCCCAAGCGGTATTGTTTGAAATCCACGAAGGAGTGTGCGGGAATCACATCGGAGGCCAAGCACTCTCTAGGAAGGCCCTATTGCAAGGTTACTACTGGCCAACCATGGCCTGGGATTCTCAAGAGTACGTCAGAAGGTGCGACAACTGTCAGAGATACTCCACTATGATCAACCGACCGGGAGAGCTCCAGACCCCAATCCATAGCCCCTGCCTATTCGCCCAGTGGGGTATCGACATTGTCAGTCTGCTGTCGATGGGAAAAGGACAGGTCAAGTTCGCCGTCACTGCTGTCGATTACTTCACCAAATGGGTAGAGGTCGAGCCCATGGAAACAATAACCGAACGGAAAATGGAAAGCTTCCTAGAAAGGAATATCCTCAATAGGTTCGGCATCCCCCGGGTCCTGGTCAGCGATAATGGCAGACAATTTGACACCCCTATCTTCAGGCAGTTTTGCTCAGGCTATGGGATACTCAATCACTACTCCTCCCCCAAGCACCCTCAAGCCAATGGTCAAGCCGAAGTGACAAACCGGATAATCTTGTAGTCAATCAAAGCAAGGCTTGAAAGCGCCAAGGGCTGTGGGCTGAAGAACTACCAACCCTCCTGTGGGCCTACCGCACTACACCCTGAGCGGCAACAGGTGACATGCCGTTCTTTTTAACCTACGGATTCGAGGCGGTGGTCCCCACAGAGCTCGGGTTGCCTACCTATCGGGTGGCGAATTTCAGTGTGCCAAACAACGAAGACGCTCTCAGATCAGAACTGAACCTAGTAGAGGAAAAAAGAGACCAAGCCTATCTAAAGGTGGCAGCCTACAAGCAATGGGTCTCAGGATACTACAACAGTAAGGTGAAGCATCGCAGTTTTCAAGTGGGAGACCTCGTCCTTAAGGCAGTAAACCAGTCCACCCAAATCCCGAGCCATGGGAAATTAGGGCCAAACTGGGAAAGCCCGTATAAAGTAACTCGGGTCAAACCAACCGGGAACTTACTGGCTGTAGAGCCTGGACGGGCACGATCTCTCTCATACTTGGAATGTGCAACACCTCTGCAAGTACTATCAGTAGCACTTGGTCATGGGCAATTTAGCATTAGTAGGGAAAAATTTAGCATTGTAGCTCTGATCGAGCAACCACTATAAATTTTTGTTTTTAAATAAAATTGAATCGTTTACTTTGTAAATTTACTCTTATCAGTATCCCGTGCAACGCAGAAAAGTCCTCGGGCCTAACCCCGAGACATGAAAGACCTTGGCTAACAACCAAGGCAGAAAAGTCCTCGGGCTCCGAACCCAGGCACAAAAGACCTCAGTCTTCGAACCCAGGCACAAAAGACCTCGAGGTTACACCCGAGGCACCGGCTTTGCTTAGGTCCAACCGACGATGGGGGCAAACCCCTAGGTGGCTGATGATGGCAAGCTTCAAAGGACCCTGCAACCACCCATGTTCCAGGTCGATTTCCTACGGTCACTCCTCACCACGCCCCCACCTTCGCAGGATGCTCGGGGGGTAAGAGGATACCAGACCCAAACAGGAAATTACACAAAGCTTTGCTTAGGTCCAACCGACGACGGGGGTAAACCCCTAGGTGGCTGATAATGGCAAGCTTCAAAGGACCCTACAACCACCCATGTTCCAGGTCGGTTTCCTATGGCCACTCACTCTTGCACTCCCGCCTTAGCAAAATGCTTCGGGTGCAGGGGAATATTAGGCCAAAACAGGAAATCATACCGGTCACTAAAAGAACTTGGAACCTAAGTACTTACAGTGATCAGAAAAAGATACCCCGGACGGTAAAACAGGATACTCCTATCATACACCGGGACATCCCGGACGGTAAAACAAGGTACTCCTAATAATACACCGGGACATCCCAGACGCTAAATAGGACAAGTTCCTATGGCAGACTGGGCAATTACCTTTAAAACAGGTCGAGAAGACCAGGTGTTCTACTGGTTACGGTCCTAAACCATTTGCTAAGGCAGGGGCTTAGGTCGGCTAAAAACCGGGCGGATACAAGCAATAATAAACAGGCCAAGTGTAGACAATAGTAAGCTGTTAATGGAAAGAAAATTGGCCTCGAGGGCCTTTTCATTAATTACAAAATATGTACACTGCCTGGGGGGCAATTATAGTAGCCTTCCCCCCCTCCCAAAAAAAAAAAAATAGCGGCCTGCTCTTATAGTAGCCTGCCAGAGGTCATGGGTCGTCCACGAGGACCAACTCTTCCTCCCCAGTGGTTGCTCTTCCACAACGGGCTCCCCAATCGGTGCAGCATCAGCAACGACCTTGGCGTCAGCTTAGCCCTCCTTCCAGTAACTGGACTTTGCCCACGAATAGCCAGACAGGTCCTAGTCTGGGTGGTCGCCAGCAACCCGCTTAGCCAAATCAGCGTAGCCATTAAGGAATCTTGCCTCGAATTCCTCCTCGGCGTCCTTGGCTTCAGCCTCCCGAGCGGCGGCGAGCTCAGAAAGTGTAGCTGTCATGGCCACCAGGTCTTTCTCAACAGTAATTCTCCCGGCTTCCGCGGCTGCAGCTTTCATCTCTGCAACCTTCCGAGCAGCCCGCTCAGTTGAGAGAGAGTCGCGGGTTTCCCCTAGCTCCAGGGCCACTGCCCGGGACTTTTCCTCCTCCACGGAGAGAGCAAACTCCGCGGACTCTTGGGAAGCCTTCTCCACCGACAAATCGGCCTCCGCAGCGGCCAACCTCTCGACGACACCGGGAAGGGTAGCTTCAGCCCCAGTCGCAATGCAACCAACCTGCAAGATCAAAACAATGTCAGAATACATAAGGAAGAATGGCTAATGCTCATGTTACAGAATGACTTACCATGTGGCTGATGTTGTAGAGCCAACCGATTATGGCCTCGGGAATCAGCAGAGCGCATTTGTCTACTTGACTCTGCAGCAGCTCTGGCCGGACCCTTCTGCGAATGTCGTCCATCATCTCGACTGCCGACCTCGAGGAGGGACCCGCGGGAGCCATCTCCTCCATGCTGGGAAAGGAGACCCCGGACGGCTTGGCAGCGGGAGGAAGAGGTGACGGCGCGGCAATAGTAACACCGGGCGTCGAGGTTGCAACAACCTCCCTCTCTGCCCGAATCGAGATCCCCCGGGAGATCCTTTTGAGGGGCTGGCCCTCGGTAGGGTCTTGCTTCTTCCTCTTCTAGCAGGCCCGAGCCATCAGGGTCGCCTCCTTTTCCTTTGGAGCCGCAACACTCTTGGGAGCTATTTCTGCAAAACGGGGGAAGAGCGCATGAGAGCTCACCAAAGTGCCAAATAAAAAAAAAGTAACCTGAAGGTCAAGTGATAGAATTTTCCAGGAATGATCGAAGGGAGTATGGGAGCTTCAAAGTGATGCTTGGGCTCGTAAGAAACCTTCAGGCTTCCCGACCGGGTCAGCACCTTATTGATGTCGGTCGGGTCCTCCACCAAAGACAAGTTCCTCGCTTGGAACTTGTCGGGAAGACTAGGCGGGTCAACTGATCCCACTGCAAAGTAAAAATACAAATAGGTTAGTCATGGTAAAACAAAGAGACTAATCATGAAAGGAAAGTGATTGGGCTTACTCCTCAACTGCCCCGCCCAGGAGGTCCTCAACTGCACACCCGGTGCCTCTTCACATAGCCCCAGGGTGGATACTTGGAAGAATTTCTTCTTCCACAACTTATTATTGCTCATGCAGTTGACTATTATCTTATGCCCCTTCCTGGCCCTAAGGGAGAAGAAGCCGGACTCCCCGTGAACTTGGAATGGCTTGCGGGTCCAAAAGAACTCCTGCAGGGTAAGCTCGTACCCGAGGACTTGGGGCCACAAGGAGATGCACACCATCAGATAACGCCAACCGTTTGGGGAGAGCTGCCCTAGGGAGATCCCAAGGTAGATAAGTGCATCCAGGGCAATAGGATGGAGAGGTAGGCGAAGGCCTGCCATAAAGGCATCCTCGTACAAGGTAACGAAGCCTGATTCATGGAAGTGAGCCCCGCCGTTGTGGACTGACAGAGAAAAAGGGCCGGGAATATCGTATCTCTCCCTGATCCGACCCAAATCAGGGACACGTAGGGTGCTGATGATCAACTCGCAGGCGAAAACGACGCCAGGACTGTTCGGTACAGACCCTTCGTCACCCGACCCCCGAGACACCGAGGCCACAGGAGAACCCCGGCGCATTTTCTCGTGAAATGCCAAGATAGGGATCCTTCCCTCACTGTGTTGATCAGAGGGGGCCAAGGAAGGAGGGTTTAGGCTTATGCTCAGGGTTCCTGATCGTGACTGCTCGTCCTCCGATCGGGATGACGAGTTGAAGTCGGAGTGGCACATATCTAAGTCTAGGGTGGACCTAGGAGGCAGACGGCGACCTAAAAATGGGTCAAGGACTCCAAGCCTAAGATACAAGGGAGGCAGATCTAATAACCCGAAAGCTAGCTCGTACAAGACTCTGGACAAAAAGTAACACTCTCTCAAGACTCTCTCGGGAACACCCATTCGGTCTAACTGCCCTAAAGTGCCTCCTAATTTGAAGAAATAATAGAACCTAAGAAAGAAAAAATCCCACACCCATTCTGACCTAAGTGGGTTCGCCCCTTCTAGGTTCGCTCAGAAAAGAAGAAGAGAATGAAGAACTGAAGACAGAAAGGAGAGACTTACAAAGTTTAGCGCATAAAAGGGATCGGGAATCTTTCTCGGGATTTTGTTCGCTCTCAAACCGCTCGGTAATCTCTATCACTTGGCAGCAGGAACAGAAGAAATGAACAAGTTCTCCTTATATTGGAATAACGGGCGGTCCAGATCAGTCAGATCCAATGGCACAAGAGATTTCCCGCCAAAAACTGTCTGACAGCTGTCACCACGGGCACGTGAAGGGTTGCCTCAAAAAACGCGCACATTAAATGAGTGATGTGATGGTCCGATTACCACGCAGCTGTCCGGTTACCTTCGAACCAACTTCGATGGATCCTGACCAGGCCAACTACTCCCTGACACGTGGCAACACCAACCCCCGAGTTCCTCTTTGTACCGGTCGGTTATTCCACAAGGCGATCTGGAAGGTGGGTCCCCTCCCGGACAGCATTCCCAGAGGGTATCCGAATGGTTTCCAAGGCAATACTGATTTTTGATCCTCACCCGATGAAGTATCCAATTAGTTCCAAAAATGGGGGACAGCTGATATGTCTAAGATTATCCAGTCATGAAGTCATTCTGCCACATCACCGGGAGGTGCCAATAGCCCAGCGATCCCGAGGTGTTCGTCAGGACCGCCCAGTTCGTGCAAACGGGTCGGGTACGAAAGGCCGCGGCATCTCGTGGACCTGGCCTAACCACCAGTTTCCTAAACCAGCTGCAAGACTGCAAGAAGGAATGTGGCAGTTTCCTAAACTGCTTAGGAAACCCTCCCCAAATCATACAAATCAATTGTAATCAGATTAGGCTTGCTAATCTAACTAGCTTACCATGTATGGGTGGACTCTTGCACCTATAAAAGAGCCCACCTACCCTGTCTACAGGGATCTGAAGAACTCTCTAGCTAACAAGCATAGAACACAAAATTCACCATTGTATGCATATACCCGGCCGGTATTACTGGTAGTGCCGCCCCTCTTTGTTGGCTCACCAGGCCTGCTGGTGATCTACTAGTGAACGCGCACAGACGCAACCGTGGACGTAGGTCACCTTTTTAATGGGGCCGAACCACATACAACTTGCTTGTGTCTTTTTCTCTCTTTAGATCCTTCTTACCAATTTTCAGCATCATCAATTCCTAACTCATATATCTATATGCCGATATAAAATCGTGAGCATACGATTGAGTTAACATCATTTTCTAAGTGTTTGAAGTTGATACTACTATTCTGGAATTTTCTAGATTTAACTACAATTATGATTATGTATACAAAATGGTCATACCTTGATCACTCAATAAGAATTGATGAATAAAACTTGGTTTAGAAATCATCTAGGATAATTGGATGAGAGATCAAGTGCTTATATCTACTTGATTAACAAGATTCATGAACTTCTATTATACTTCTATTGTGTTTTGCATTCATTTGTCAAATGATATCAAACTTCCAAAATAATAGAGTCTATTTAAAACACTTTTTCAGAAACCTTAAGATCATGACATGTCCATTGGATTATTTCTTTCATAAACTACAATGAAATAGCTTTCTTTTGACACCAAATAGAGCTTCACATGATTTATGTAGAATTAATTATGATTTTTACAAGAACAGTGGACAGTCCTGATCCACTATTCCTAAAACTTTTATTTCTCTCACTTCAAAAATGATAAAGAGGTTCTACTTTTTGGAGAAGTTCCCTAAGACATGTATATAACTCTCTGTAAAAGGGTTTTAACCAAGCTCATGTTTAAGAGCACTTTTGATAGGATTCATTAGAGGTTGCTGAATCTGGAAATTTAATTGATGACATTTTCTACTTGCTCTTCATGCATGTCATATGTTTGCTTGTGTTATTGAAATGCTTGGGTATTCCTTGGTGTTTTAGTGCAGAGAATTGAATGCCGTGGACCCAGACTTCAATTTGTGATCTTGTTTCGTCTACATGTGGCTCAATGCCCATGTATCGTGTACCTTCTGTATCCATTCTTTTAGAATTTTTCTAGGTTTACAACTTTGTTTTCAACGACACAATTCCTTTAGGATAGTCTCCGTTTATATGATTATTTGTTAGAGATATCTTATCTAGGATTGTTGCATAAATGCATTACACGTTTCCATTTCTTTATGCTTTTGCGACTCCGCTTGAGTCAACCCAATGTAAGTAATCTTGTTCCCTTTTGCATATCATGACATATTTTCTTTACTTTGCATCGGTCCCGGGCGGGGCTAACCACTGTAAATATACCTCTCTTGCATTGCATGTGCATCCGACTTTTACTTGATTTAATCTCTTGACATGATTTTCCTTAGATGTTCCCTTTTGACATGAATATGTTATCTAGTATGTTTGAGGAAAGAACATCAATTATGAATTAAGAACAAGGATATTTGAATTAAGGCCTACCATTCGGTAGGGCGAGGAGGGGGTGCTTTAGTTCTACTTAGGCTCCTTTTCCTCTCGTACCAAGAGCCCCGAACCTAGTTTCTGGTAATGAAGGGCGAGTAACCTTATTCAATTTTAGGCGAGCCAAACTTGGGTTTCCTAATTCCCGATAAAAATTAGGTGGCGACTCTTTGTTTCTAGGACCACGTGAGGAAATTCTAGTTTTCCCTAAAGTGTACTCCTTGGGAACCGTCCCGGGATACAATCGAGGGAAAGCGACAGGACGACCGAGCGAGCGACGCGGGTCCACATCAATCACTTGATTGAACACGTCATGACGATCCTCAGGTCATCCGCACTTAACCGAACACGTCAGGCCGATCCTCAGACCAAGGTACAAACATTTCACAACTCCCCAATCGACTCCATGGAATTACCGAAGGACTAACTCTGGAAGAAATATCCGAACATGACACGAAAGTTTACGAATCAACTTAGACCGGAAGTAACATGACAAGAAACGAAGCTCAACATCCCTTATTCGCATAAAATCTATTATTGAAGGTTTTATCATTATTTTACGCGTTCGTACGTTTCGTAGTTTAGTTCAATAATAACATCCATTTATACTTTCGAAGTTACATTTATACATCCGTCATTCTGTTTTATATCATAATATACTTACGATAAGAACTTACCCAATCACTATCAATGCAATAATCATGCTGTACAACATACTTAAAGCTTGGGTATGAACTTTCAACGGTCATTAAACTATATTCATAACAATGGAAAACATAGCACGTAGCTCATGAATTTATAAGATGGATTTAATACTAATAAACATATAGATGAAACCCTTAACATACTCATGTATGCGATAACACTACCATAGCACAAGATTTTCATAACAAGATAGGTACCAGAAAACTAGCATCAACAATCAACACCATGCATAAACAAAACATCCTACAAAAAGCTACACAATCTGCCAGGATATATTTTCACTGTGTTGACTGAAATAACATGATTTATTTGGGCATGATAAATTGGTTTGTAGATCAAACTCAAAACTAGAATATTATAGGTATTTGGATCATCTTCATGTACAAAAAAATCTAGCTTCAATTACATTTTTGAGCTGCTCAAAATATTTATTTTACTTAGACATTTCTATATTTTTGGACTGCTCTATTCCAAATTTATAGTGATGCATTGTACGTGACTTTCACATATGAACAGCCATTTTTAGACCAGACTATAGAAGCGTTATTTGTAGATAAATGAGTTAAATTTCTCCACAAAAAAACCTAGCCTAATTCAGATTTTTGAGCTACTCCAAATGTTCATTTTACTAAACTATGTTCTGCTGAAAGTTTCTGTTTCCCAGATTTATAACACTGCGTTGTACATGCATTTCACCTATGAAGGATTGATTTCTAGACTGGGCTATAGAAGAGTTATTTGTATACAAATGAGTTACCTTCCTCCTTAAAAAAACCTAGCCTAATTCAAATTTTTTAGCTACTCCAAACGTTCATTTTACTAAACTATGTTCTGCTGAAAGTTTCAGTTTCTCAGATTTATAACACTGCATTGTACATACATTTCACCTATTAAGTATTAATTTCTAGACTGATCTATAGAATCATTATTTGTAAATAAATGAGTTACCTTTCTCCACAAAAAAACCTAGCATAATTCAGATTTTTGAGCTACTCGAAACATTCATTTTACTAAACTATGTTCTGCTGAAAGTTTCTGTTTCTCAGATTTAAGGATTTGTCTTGCATGACATGGAATTCTCAAAATAGCAACATCAAGCTCTTACAAAACATCACTACATACTACATCTGTTCTAAAGTAAGTTAGTAAACTCACCTAAACTTGGAATTGATCCTGGGCTTTGGATTTGAGCTTAAGGAAGCTTAAGCTTAACTTCAATGATGGAATCTTCTTCTTCTTCCTCTTCTTCTATTTCTCTTCACTTTTGGGATACTTGTTGGTCTTCTAAAACTTTTTATTGCAGATTCTAAGTCTCCATGATGGCATATATAAGTATATAGATGTGTATAGGTATTTGCATGGAAGTGTATACAAGGGAAGATGAGGGAATGCTTGGGTTTTTCTTCTAATTTTCTTCTATCTCTCCATGGAACTCCTAAATCTCTCTAATCTCCATATGCAGATTTTATGTGACTAAGAGGGTAATGCATGGATATAGGCATCCTTATATAGAGAAGGGAAGAGCTTGTGTCCTCATGCATGTTTGCATGTGCACATGCAAAGATAAGTGTCCCATATGTGGACAAGTGTCACAAGGGTGGTGACATGTGTCTAGGGAATTGTATGTATGCCATGTGGTTGGCCATGGTAGGGCCCATCTTGGGTTTTGTGTCACTTTCTTGATTTGCATGCATATGTCCTCATTATGCGTGTCAATCTCGATTTACATGCAAACGGGTATCATTTCCAACGTCCGGGTTCGAGTACGGGACTAAGTTAAGTCTAATTACAGTTGAGCCGGTATGATTATTACAGTCTAATTAATAATACTACAACACGTCAAAATCGTCACGCAATTAAAATAATATAATAATAATATAGTCGGTCCAATACAGAAATTCGAAAAAAAAATTGATAGTATTTAATAAAAATAAAATTACAGGTATTACATATAATTCATATTTAGGCAAAATAATCCTAACATTACAACTTTGGGGAAAGTCCTAAAATATGTGTCTAAGTTCTCTCCTATCATATAAGTGAACTCAAGGCATCTTAGACAAGCATAACATATAGAAATGCAACAATATAAATCTACCTCAATGAAGATTTTCCAAAATAAACGGAAATCACCCAACATGCAAGAAAATCCAAAAAGGCTTCAATGACTCCAAGTAGTGGAAGAGAGAAGTCCAAGATAGCCCAAGGACACCTTGAAAGCAAAAACCTCTCAAGATTTTTCATGGATGAAAGCTAGGTTTTCAACTCTATGAAATTTGGATAGACTAGGTAAATGAACAAAAAATGGATTTTTGAGGGTACCTCTAGGTAGCTCTTGAAAAACTAAGCCTATTTTGTGAAATAGAAAAACTCACAAAAATTGCTCTTTAATGGCCTATTTGAAGCTTCAAGATGATGAGTCATGGAGGTTTTGTATACCCAAAAAATATAGAGAGAAGGTGGAGAAGAAGAGAGAGAAAGAGAGAGAGAGAGAGAGAGAAAGAAAAGAAAAAAATGAAAGTGAGGAGAGAGAGAGAGAGAGAGTGGCTGGCTCTTTAGGGGAGGGTGGGGCCCACTCTTTTTTTTTTGGGTTTGTTTTTGCATTTTTAAATGCCTTGTAGTGATATGTAGCATGTGTGTGTGTTTGTGTGGTCTAATGTTATGCACCCAAATAAAACATGTACCCTCTTTAGCACCAAGATAAAAATAATAATAATAAAACCAAATAAGAAAAGAAAATAAATAAATAACTAAATAACTATATGCTCACAAGTTAAGACAAATTTAAATATTACACCAAATTAATTAACAATTCGCACATAAGCATTAAAATACAAAATTTCCCTTATTAAAATTTTTGAGTTATGACAATCTACCTCCCTGAAAAGAATTCTGTCCCGGAATTCAGAGCAATTAAGCGAAAAAAGGGAGCAAAGACTTGCTCAAAACTTGACTAACTAACATTATCAAATGAAAGAAACTTACTCTACTCGGGGAAAAGGTAAGGGTAACTCTTTCTAGCTTCATTCTCATCTTTCCCAGTTGACTCAGAAATACCATAATGATTCCACTGAATTATCACCAACGGAATAATCCTACCTCATAGCACACGGTCCTTCCTCTCTAGGATCTGAACAGGTTGTTCCTCATACGAAGCATCTTAACTAAGAGGCAAATTGGTCCAATCAAGTACATGCGACGAATCAGGATAAGGCTTACGGAGTGGATCGAAATTATACCAAGGAAGCATCGAAACGTGGAACACATTGTGAACACTTGATAACTGTGGCGGAAGAGCCAAACGATAAGCAATGACGCCAATCCTCTCAAGGATCTCGAACGACCCAATAAATCGCGGTGCCAACTTACCACTCTGACCAAATCGTTGCAACCCACAACAGGGTGAAACTTTCAAAAACACAAGATCACCAACCTCAAACTTAAGTGGTCAACGATGACGATCCGTATACGATTTCTAATGACTCTGAGCTGAAATCAGCTTCTCACGAATTACTTTAATCTTTTCTGAAGTCTCTCTAACCTTATCAGGACCATGAAGGATAGTCTCACCTACCTCGCCCCAACACAAAGGAGATCGACAAAGACGGCCATACAATGCCTCAAACGGTTCCATATGATAACTAATGTTGGATGCAACTCGGCTAACAGAAACTGTTCTTCCCAATTACCACTAAGTGTCATAAGACTACTCTCAACATGTTTTCCAAAATCAATCGAAATAGAAAGAGCTTAATACCACATTCCTACAGCAAATTCTGCCAGGAAGGAAACACAACATTTGTATCACGGTTAAACTCATCGACACTGATACACTACAACATCTCACGATCGTACAGATGTGAATCACACTAAGGGAAACTACGATGTTGGTCACTCTGAACAGCAATGAATGTGTAGATGTGGTCCAAACGATCTGCAAGGATCCAAAAAAGTGTTGTCCATACACAATGTTCTTAGAAATGTTGTAACAAGCAATTGAAAATGATTGTAACAAACCTGTGATTCTCTGGTGTCGGTCTTTACCTGCTGGCAAATCAAACAAATTAAACAATGGATTTCTTTAACCCTTTCCACCAATACTGGCAATGCAAATCATGGTACATCTTTGTGCCTCCCGGATGTACGGCAAAATGGGAATAGCAGAACTCTTTCAACACATCTCCACGGCAAGCAACGAGAACGATCACTCGGTCTCGAGGTCTCAAACCTCTAATGTCACCAAAAGTCTAACCTTGTCCTAAGTCTCCGATAAGCATACAGAATGTCAAGGGAATGGTCTCATCATCGAGTTTCTGTACTGCTAACAACTTCAAAACTTTCGATTACACATTCAAGTCAAACGAAGAAATTTGGGCAAAAGTCTCCGAACCATAATTCTCAAAGTCATCACAATGTCTCAATATTCTCCACTCTTGCACCGGTAAATACACTAGGGTACACGCAACTCTCAACATTTTCCACTCTTGCATAGGTAAGGAAGCTAAGTCATAGTTATAGTCATACTTCTCGGTCATGACATTGGCCTAGCTCGGGTGGCAATGCAATTCAAGTCATAGTCCGCTCATGTCTCAAGGTCACCCAAAGTTACATTTTTAATCACAGTTATAATTACCCAACGACGTTGTCCCAAATAAAGGTCTCTCTGAGTCAGAAATGTCTTATATGTGATGTCTCCTAGTCCAAAGTCATGGGTAGCTCAATCCATGTTCAGGAAGCATACGGTATAGTTCAATCAACTCACGCTCAATGCTCACAAGAGCAGGTGCTGAAGTCAAACAAGTTTTGCAACTTTAGTATAACATATTCTCACCCAAAGCATCTCAAACAAAGTTCACCACTATTTTAGTCAACTAAATTAACTACCAAACGGGGAAACGTTTCCAACAAAGCAACGGTAATAATCTATTAGTCCCTAGAAACCATGAATCTCATATACAAAGCATATCTATAACGGTCCAATGTTAGAAGGATCCACAGATACTCCATTACCAGAAATGACATGTTTAAGAAACTTTTTACTTCCGATAATCAATATCCACACTTAGATAATTTGGCATACATAGTCATCGGTGCACAATCACAAACTTGTCCTAGCAAGGATTAAACACACGGCTTAT
Organism: Hydrangea macrophylla; assembly: GCA_033977485.1. Taxonomy (NCBI): domain Eukaryota; kingdom Viridiplantae; phylum Streptophyta; class Magnoliopsida; order Cornales; family Hydrangeaceae; genus Hydrangea; species Hydrangea macrophylla. The sequence continues at coordinate 41,603,534 of CM066984.1, forward strand.
CAAATCTACTAAAGTGGCAGGTGCGTTCGTCAAACTGAATGGTATAACAAGGGATTCACAATGTTTGTAATGCGGGCGGAAAGTAGTCTTAGGAATCTCACATTCCATAGTGCTCAACTGGTGATAACTCTATTTTAAATCCATCTTTGAAACTAAACACATTGAACCATGAAGTTGGTCAAAAGGATCTACTGATTCTTATAGTCACAAGATTCGATATCATATGCAATACTCAACTTTAGCAAACCATCTATCTTCTTGGCACAAGGAAATGGGTACTCTCCAAGGAGACAGATTAAGACGAATGAAATTGCTGACCTATAAGTTCTCCAACTGAATCCTTAACTCTTTCAACTCTGCGGATGTCCTATAATATGACAGCATCAAAACAGATAAAGTACTGGGTATTAATCTATCACAACTCAATTCTCACGGATAGGTGACAAGCCATGCAAATCCTCATGGAACACATCGGTGTACTAACCCACAATGGGAGAGAACTCAATCAAATTTGGTTCATTCTGATCGAAAAACAAAACAAGTTATTTAAGGAGTCAATACGATTTTTTTTTACCGTTGCACCAATTGTGAAGCGGATATATCGGAGTCTCTATACGATCTTCCACAAAATAATTAAGATTCCTGGATGGTAATGCAAATGTTACCATGTCCTCGAACCAAGTCACAAGCGCTCGGTAAGTACTCACTAGTTCATTCTCACAATCACAAATCAAAGATGGTGTGCTGGTCAGCTATCACAGCTCACAGCCACGACACACTCAATCTAAGGGAACTAAGCCTCCAACGGAAGTATCAATTGACAACTAACAATGTAGGAACCAAATGACTAATTGCTTAACTCAATGATGATGCACAAGGTGGTATCCGAAGGGATATGATGCGCCGATATCTACAGGCATACTGGCACTGGGACTAAACACGAACAAATTACCTCGGATCACAGAAACATCGATATTACCCACGGAAGGTGCGGCAGCAAAAAGATTAACTGTCTTTATTGTACCCCTGGGGACGCTCGGCCAAAAAAAATCTGAGTTGAAGGAGTTGGCTGTGGTGGTAACAAAAGTGACCCACAAGCCTGCCGAAAAGGTGGACGAACTGGGGGTGGTCCAACTGACTGTTCTTAGTCGGTGCACGAAGTTCTCTAACTTTTTATTCGAACTCAAATACCCACACACTAATATTTTTTGAACCACTTTACTACGTACATTCAACTCGGATCCAACCACGTTGGTGCGTAGGCTTGAACGAAGTCCATTCTCAAAAGTTCTTAACTTCATTCTATTGTCCAATATTATATCAAAAATGAGACTAGCCTCATACTCAGAAACTGCCACGGCTCCCTAACGAAGATTTTAGAAATTCAATCCTCTTAGCTCGATGAACTATGAACAGGAAATACTGCTCATGAAATAGTCAGCTGAGGGTGTCCCATAATATACACTCCAAAGTCAGTGTAGGCAACACTAACCCCCACTTAAATCTGACTAAAAAGTTGCAACAACTACTCGAAGATCCTCCTCAAACAGTACCAAGGTACTCCAAATTATGAATACGTGCTCAAGCCATAGTTCCACGTGAACCGGGCACGAATCTCTATAGGTTAAACATTAATTCACACATCACTTGGAGGATACGCATACTTAGCATTAGATCACATAGCTCACTATTGGGAATATGCCCTCAAACCAGTTAGTTGGACAATGGAATATCATAATGCATTTATGCATGTTAGTTCATGAGATGAATATTAGACTGGAATCCTTAAACAACATTGTATGTGGTTCATTTGTGTATGTGATTACACATGTGAGATATGAACCACAAATCCTTGTTGTTTCAAATAAGCCACAGTGGATGATAAGTCTGGATAACTTATCAGGTATACACTGTAGCATGATTAACGTCTACGGTGTAGAATGATGAATCTCATTCATAAGAGTCTTTGACTCTTGGTTAATATGCTAGTGTACTCGGTGCATTGACGGACCTGAGTTAAACCTATTGTCACCTAAACGCTGTCACCGTCAATAGGAACTCAAAACTTGTATAGGGATACATGTCCTCAATCCTGAGACAGTTATGGACGCAAGTTGTATGCTTGGTTGCTTTGACTTACCAATCAGTGAGGTCTTACAAGATCAACACCTGGGTATCTTGGGTAATCAAGTATGCAACGTTGGGAACATATATTGTCAAGATGAAATTCTACTCTCTTCAATAAAACAAAGAGTAAGTATTCCCTCAAGAATGTCACTAGGAGTGATTACTGAGAGCTGGCCAGCCTTGTCAACAAAGTGTCCTTGTTGACATGTTTAGTAATCCAAGCGTAGTGAATGATACTCGAGGAATATAAGATGTACTATCTATTGGGTCGACAGTATCTTAAAACATACATCCCAATGATAGATATGAATACTGCCTGGTAGAGGGACATCCGTATCATATTATACAAGTCTAGCAATCGCTTATGTATGTGTGATTATGTTCTTATGAACTGGAGTGCAATTATCATTTTATAGTGGCATTAATGATAATTGATTAAGTATTGATTCCTTAGTCAAGAGTACTAACTAGATGGAATAATAATTAATCGGAGCCAGTAATTAAGAACCTAGGAGGTCCCACCCTTAGCTCTGCCAGAATGCTTGGAAAGGCAAATGAGAGTGCTGTTAAGACTGGTTCGATCGATCAAAGTTGTTTCGATTGATTGAAGTCTAGACAGGTTCGATCGATCGAAAGTTCGATCGATCGAAGTCACTTCGATCGATTGAAAGTTAGGTCAGTTCTGGGAATCTATAAATAGGGCAGCTACGTCCAAAAATTAGGGGTCATCGTTTTTAACGTACCAATTGCTGCAGAACCTGTTTAGAGTTACCAAACCTTCCCTATTCTCACTATTAGAGTTCCCACCAACTCTAGCCTCTCTGGGAAGCATTCGAGGAGACATAAGGGTGAAGATTTCCTAGAGGTTGCTGCTGCACACACAAGGAGAAGGACAAAAATCAGAATTGGGTTCAAGACCTAAGGTATAGAATCTTCTCCATCTTGTTATGCGCATCTATAGAATTAACAAGTAGTAGATCCAGGCAACCAATAAAAAGTTTTGAACTTTGTTTTTCCGTTGCGCGTTTAAAACTGTTTTAAACCTGTTTTTCCCTACACTCACAACACTAATCATGTTCATATATAACATTTAACGTTTCCCTTCATAATTCCATTTACATTTGTGAGCGACAATACCCTATTGCTTTGTAAATCAACTCGATACTTAACATAAACGACAAGGATAGTATAGGAAAGACAATCAACATCAATATGGATTACTAGTAACCTTAAGCAACTTATATCAGGATTCATACTAATCAATGCCTATCATGACCCATGGGAACACATAATACTAAGAATATGCACGGTTATAACATAACTATAGGGCATGTCAAACACGAATGCACTTGGCATGTACCCTGAATACATATAAATGTTGGAACCGATAAGCTCGTAGCACGTAGAACATATACACATATCACGTGTGAACATTAACAAGTCAAACATCAAATTCACATAGAAGCATGCTAATCAACAATAAGAAATCACATTACCCAACATTCATCAATACATATTAGAACGATTGAAAGTCATATAAACACTTAGCATATCGGGTATGGAACATGTAATCTTTGACATATAAGCACTTAGCATATAGGTACGTAGCCTCGAAGGCATTCAACCTTAAGCATGCTAGCATTATACTTGCCTTGCATGAAATACGTACCCTTCATATCATAGCCAATGGAAATGCACAACACAAAACATAGAGCATGTAGACTTCACATGAACTCACATAACATATAAAATATGAAACATGTAAACTGAGCACATAAGCACAAAGGTCCCGAAGACTTTCACTCAATAAAAAATTTAAAAAAAAATGCTCACGCAACATCTCACTATGTAAAGTAAACGGTGGCATAGTTAAAGCAATTAGCATTGAATGAGGAATCGAATGACTATTAACTAGATTAAGCAACTCATAGGAGGACTAATGCCATCCCATGGAGTATATAAATATTTAACATGTAATAAGATACTATGTTGAATGTGAAACATGTAAACACCTTGAACATGTAACCATGTAGGTCCCAGAGTAATTCAACCTCTACGCATGCCCACATAGCATCGTATCATCTCAACGAAAAACCTCAATGAAATAAACAAAAAGCAATAAACAAACTTAAGCATGGACGAAAATGAAAAAAGCCCGAAGCAAACACCCATAGCCCCTAAGTATTCAAATCCGGTTAGCTCTGATACCAAACTGTGACGCCCCAAAAATCGAAGCACGAGGAAAGAGGAAAGATGGAGAGAAAAGAAGTAAAACCCAATCATAATGCAGAAGCGACTTTGGAAACCCACGGGGATTCCTACAAGAATGACTTACTAATACATGTATACAAAATGGAATTACATGTTAACGAGTCCAACAAGATGAAAGCACTTGAAAATAAAATTAAAAGATTATCCGGACAAGCAATAGCTTCAAGGAGAGAAGGAAAAATACAATAAATTTGATAAAAAAACCATCTCTGGATAGTTGCTAAATTTTAAAACATCCGTAAGTAGCTGTCTTTGAAATTTTCACATTTTGTTCACGCAAGTTTATGTAAAATACTATTCTGCACAACTTTTGTCAAATAGCATATTTTCCAATTCTCCACCGTTTGGGCAGAAAACTGAAATAACAGTAGGAGTGTTTTTTTACAGCAAATTTGACCGCATTTTGACAGCATTTTCAAATGTTCCCAACTATGCTAAATTCTCAAGTTTAAACATAGATACATGACTAAACAAGTCCTAAACAACATACAACACAAGTCTAGAGCAAACGGAACTTCATGCACTCGAAATTTATTAAAAATAATAAGTGAAAGAGATAAAGAGAGGAAAAATGGGAGAGGGAGAGATTGGGGGAGAGAGAAATTTTAAAGCATTTTCCTTTGAAAGTAATATGAACAAATCCGGCAAGGATTTAATTTGAATGCAATACGTCCGGCAAGGATAAACCAAACTTAACTGAATCCGACAAGGATTCAAATCAACACACATACATAAAGCTTTAAAAGAGATGCAACGATCTCGGAAACATAACTATATAATACAAGTAAGTTTAACAAGTAGGAGAAACAAGGACTAACATTTGTCCATCAAGGTTACAACAAGGCTCCCCCTAGATCAAAATATGGAAATTTAGGTACAAGAAGTTTTGTAACAAAGTAGTATAACCATTTTATTTTAGAGCACTAAACTATTACAAACTTTCCAAACGATTAAAGTTCACATGAGAACTATCCATTTACATATCTAAGCACGAGTCTTCAAAATAGAACAAAAGTATCAACGTCTACGCGTCGGGTCATATATGCCCTTTGCTCTTATCAAGCTCACCTGAAAAATGTTTTGTCGTTTCTATGAGAACGACGACTCATAGAAAATATTGTAACAAGTCTATATGCTATCCATGACTAAAATGAAATGAGGTGCAATGAATCGCTACCACGGGTACAATGAAATGATTAGAGCCTCACGGCTATGCGTGATATGTGCATACCTCTCTCGTTACCGGACCATGAGCCACCCACGCATGGAGTGTAGCATACCAACTTCCGGGAGCTAACTGAATATAGTTGGAGTTTGAATGTTTCTAAGGGTCATTCTTCCTGTTTCACATCACAACCCATGTCCGGATTTCTTAAATAAAATTTCCTCACATGGGGTTTTTCTCTCTTTTTCAAATAAAACATTTATGTCGTGATAAATGGAATACTTGCCGATTAGGCCTCAATGCATATGATGTTAATAATGACATTAAGGATGATCCACTATAACAATTTAAGTAATAATTCTAATCCAATTGACATGATATCAAGGGTCTCAAAGAATGTAGTTAAAATGCATAATTTGACATTCCCAACGAGAATTTCTAAACTAACGTCCTAGCATGCTTTTTCACATAAAGGGAGCATTCTAAGCACATCTAGCATCACATAATCAAGTTAAGTATAACCAAAGCATGTAATTCACAATTTAGCATACAATCCTAAATTTACAACTTTGGGGAAACCTAATGCATGTGTTTAAATTATTATCATAACATCTTCTAATCACATTTAACACACCAAAATCACAACTTGCATAACTAAGGCATATAATTCATATTTAGGCAAAATAATCCTAGCATTAAAACTTTGGGAAAAGTCCTAAAACATGTGTCTAAGTTCTATCCTAGCATATAAGTGAACTCAAGGCATCTTAGACAAGCATAGCATATAGAAATGAAACAATGTAAATCTACCTCAATGAAGATTTTCCAAAATAAATGAAAATCACCCAACATGCAAGAAAATCCAAAAAGGCTTCAATGACTCCAAGTAGTGGAAGAGAAAAGTCCAAGATAGCCCAAGGACACCTTCAAAGCAAAAAACCCCTCAAGATTTTCCATGGATGAAAGCTAGGTTTTCAACTCTATGAAATTCAGATATACTAGGTAAATGAACAAAAAATGCATTTTTGATGGTACCTCTAAGTAGCTCTTGAAAAACTAAGACTATTTTGTGAAATAGGAAAACTCGCAAAAATCACTCTTTAATAGGCTATTTGAAGCTTGAAGATGATGAGCCATGGAGGTTTTGTATACCCACAAAATATAGAGAGAAGGTGGAGAGAGAGAGAGAGAGAGAGAGAGAGAGAGAGAGAGAGAGAGAAAGAAAAGAAAAAAAATGAAAGTGAGGATAGAGAGAGATTGGCTGGCTCTTTAGGGGGTGGGGCCCACTCTTTTTTGTTTTTTGGTTTATTTTTGCATTTTTAAATGCCTTGTAGTGATATGTAGCATGTGTGTGTGTGTGTTTGTGTGGTCTAATATTATGCACCCAAATAAAACATGTACCCTCTTTAGCACCAAGATTAAAAAAAAATTATAATAAAATAAAACCAAATAAGAAAAGAAAATAAATAAATAAATAAATAAATATATGGTCACAAGATAAGACAAATTTAAATACTACACCAAATTAATTAACGGTTCGCACATAAGCATTAAAATACAATATTTCCCTTATTAAATTTTTTGAGTTATGACACTAATACTGGTTCTGTATCAAGGATGGCAAAATGTATTGGGAAAATAAATTTGTCAACTTTGACAAGAACATCTTCCAAAATTCTTTGCGGATATTTTGTAGATTTATTAGCAAGTTGTGATACCATATGATTAGGCTTTAGCTCACCTAATCCAAGTTATTGATAAACAGAATAAGGAAGCAAGTTCACACTAGCTCCTAAGTTAAGGAGTGCGTGATTGATTATGTGATTTTCAATAATACACGATATTGTTGGTGTACCTGGCTCTTAAATTTTGTTGGTAAATTATGCTATACGATTGAATAACTTTCTCAGCAAAGTTAGCAGAATATGCATCCTTTCTTACATTTTGCTTACGTTTGACAGTACATAAATCTTTTAAAATTTTTGCATAAGCAAGTACTTGATTAATTGCATCTAAGAGAGAAATATTAATGTGCACTTGTTTAAATAATTCCAAATATTCCAGATTCTTAGAATTTTTGTGTTTTTTCAAACATTGTGGATAAGAAATTTGAGGAGAATATTTAGTAATTTCCTCTGTTTCTTTTTCCACTGGGAAATTAGGTGTTTCATTTTCTTGAGAAATTTGTTATTTTTCAATGGTTTCAACTTCAACTTCATTAGTAATTTTATCTTCATCTATTTCTTCCTCAATTTTTAGCATATTATCATCCTTATTTGTTAGCTCAATTTCTTCTAAAGAAGGTGAAATTTCTTGTCCAACAGCCTTACCACTTCTTATTATAGTTACAGTTTTTACTTGTTCATGTTGACTATTACCAGAAGTTGAGGGATCACCTTGTGGTTGTCCCCTTGAATTAGGTTGTGGTTGGGCAAGAAAATTGTCTTTTCCTTTAGAATTGTGTTGATTATTAATCCTATTCACAGATGTCTGCAATTTTTCCGTGATTTGTAATAATTGTTTCATCATAGAATGTAAAGGTTCCTCTTGTACTTTCTTGTGCGGAGGCACATAAATATTAGAATTATGTTGTATATTAGGATATGTATTTTGTGTTTGTTGAAATTGAGGTGGAGGAGGTAAGTATTGATTATTTTGAGGAGGATATAATTGAGGTGGAAATTGTAAAATACCCTCTTTGGTATACATATGATTTGGCAAATTTTCTCCAGCTAGACTGGTATGAATTACCATAGGAGTTTTGGGGACCCCTATAATTATTCATAGCGTTTATCTCTGCTGGAGTAGTTTGTTGGCAATTTGAATTGTTAGGACATTCATTCGTAGGATGTCCTATCGTAAAACAATTGTCACAAAGTTCTCTTTTCTTCTTAGGTGGATTATTTTTTTCTACTGTTACAGCTTACACTTTACGTGCTAATTTTTTATATTTTAGTGTTAAATCATCTTCTGATTGTAATTGGTATAAAGTTTTAACTTTTTCCGTTTTACCAATTTCTTCTCTTTCCCACTGGGAAGCATTTTCTCCAAGCCAATCAAAGTATGATTTAGCTTCGTCGGCAGTTTTACTCAAAAATTCTCCTTGACACATAGTTTCAACTAATTTCTTTGATTTTGGTTCTAATCATTCATAAAAGAAATTAATTAGACGCCATTTTTCAAATCCATGATGTGGACAAGCTAGTAGGAGATCTTTAAAATGTTCCCAAACTTCAGGGAATGGTTCCTTTTCTTTTTGAGTAAAAAGTTTAATTTGACGCATCATGCTATTAGTTAAATTTTAGGATAAATATTTTTAGAAAAGCTTCATTCATATCATGCCATGAAGTTATAGATGCATGACGGAGAGATAAAAGCCAAACTTTAACTTTATCTTTTAAAGAAAAGGAAAAAGCTTAAGACGAATTATTTCAATAGGACAGCTTTGATTAGAGAACGTACTACAAAGTTTTTCAAATTCACGAATATGAAGATAAGCATGTTCTGACCCCATTCCATGGAAAGTTGGTAAGAGTGGAATCATGCCTTGTCTAAAGTGAAAATTTCCTTTATGTCTAGGTAGTGATGGAAGAAGGAGTGATGTTTCATTCTGGGGTAAATAAATCACGTAAAGAACGTTGTTCATATTCTGGTAAAAAAATTTGTGGTATATTATCCCCATGCTCTCTATGAGCGTCATAAGCTATTCCTTCTATGCCTTCAATTTCAGCTATGATTCTAGGAAATTGTATACTAGATAAATCAGTAGAAATATTAGAATTATGTGGTGCTTGATATAAAGCCTCAGTAGTATCTAAGGACATATGAAGTAAAAGAAAAACTAAGTTTTAAAAATATTATTATTATTATTTATAGCTAAGTAAAAAAAACTCTTTTTTTTTATTTTATATTTTTTTTATAGAAGATAGGTTTATATATGTATATATATGCTTTTTTTTAGAAGATGGATACGTACATACTTATAAATATATATATTTATATATATTTAACAAGAAAAAATTATCTACAGTGATTTTTTTTTATTTTATAATTTTTTATGTTACTATTTTAACAGAAAAACTAGATTATTTATTAAGGTAGAATAGGTATATATATATATGGTGGGAGAAATAGTTATAGACCTAACTTTTTATTTATTTTTTTTTAATTTAACCATTCCCCGACAACGACGCCAAAAATTTGACAACGTACTACTAACGCGTTTTCTTATTAACACCCAAGTGTAGGTGATCTTACAAGTAATAAAGTTCTGGTAAGACTAGGTCGAACCTACAGTGAACGGAAATAAAGATTTTAAAGATAGGCAGTAACTATTTTGTCCCTAAAAAGAAAATAAAAGATGATGGATTTTTGGGACTTTTCCTAAACTACAAGTTTTTTATATTTTTGCAAATTTAATTAAAAGCTATTTTTTAAAAGTTGTTTACGGTAAAGATTTTAATAGTACAAAATAAACTAAGATGCTAGTAAGAAAATGAAGAAAAAGAAATAAAAGCTAGATTTACATGAAATGAACTTTATGGATTTTATTATAGCGAAAGATGAAAATAATACAAACATTTAATCTCAGTTATCTAAAAGTATGGAATATTAATTAACTTGGGAGAAATGATTTAAAGGAATTGAGAATATGCAAATCAACACTAGATCACTCAATTTTTGTGCTTTCGTAAGGATTTGGCATTTTTAAACCGAGTGATTCTTTATTTGAAAATAAACTTATACTAGTTGAAGTCATATCAAGTGTGTCAGGTTTGATATAAAATAACGTCGTTTAGTTCAAAGAAAAATAAAGAGGCAATTGGGCAGTAGCAAGGTTCGAACTGTGACTCATCGCGGACGTGGGTTATTCGGTGCCCAGTTCCCACCACTCTACCACTACACAATTGTCTGTCCATTAATGGATAGAAATATATATATATACATACTTCAAACATAAACTTTGTTAAATAATTTTTTTTTGTATGGTAGGTGTTTTTATGACAAAAGGCATAGTTTAACAATTCACATAATTAAATTCTTATTTCAAATATGTAATCTTCTGACATCCAATATAGTCATAGTCTATAAATATTTTAAATAGTCATAAACTATAGATATATCGATTTTTTTTTGTCAAATGAAAAAACAACCCATCTAGATAAATTTGCCCATTTAAGATTAGTACACAGAAGTTGTGGTTTCTGAATTTTTATTGTATATCTCCAACTAAAATTTTAGCCTACCATTTTTGGAATTGAAATTGTTTTCTAAATAAAATATAAACAAAGATTAAATAGATGTACACAACACAGTCCAATTAAAATTAAGGTCATAACACTAAGGTAAGAGTGAAAACTAATATTAATATATTTTTTCTTCACTTAAGATGAGTTGGGATTGAATTCGTGAAATCTGCAAAATAACAAAGTTTAGTACAACTAAGCTAATAAAACATAAAATAAATTGAAATACTGAACTAAAAATAAAATACTAAACCTCTGATTTGATTTCTTGCTGGGTCACAGTGGGTGAATTCCAAGAACACAAGCAAGGCTAAACCAAATCCTAATCTAACTTGAGAATGGAATATGGATAGGGTGTGCTTGGGTTTTAATAAGTGATTATAACAACTACGTAGTAAAAAAATCTGACATTTACTTGCAAACTGTGTCGTATAGTGAATGGAACTTTTGTTACAAAAATTGAAAATTTGGGATTTTAGACTATTTTAGGGGACATCTACAACTACTAACTACACTAAAAAAAACATTAATAACACTAAAATCTAAAAGCTAGTTTTCCATACAGTAGATAAAAATAATTACAGAGATTTTTGAACTATAAATATTTTACTACTATAAATTAGCAAAGGACCTACAAGAAAACAAATATTTAAGAACTAATTTGAGAAATACAGTACACATAGTTTTGTTACATATTTTTTTAACATGAAATCATCAATTACAGAAAAGAAAATCTTTAAAACTTCTAGAACTAGAGAAGGCAAAGAAAAACTTAAATTTCTACTCCTAAGGATACTATGAAGTGCTCACATGGTAACCTTCCTAATCTTTTCTCTTTCTAGCTGTGTGTTGTGAGGCTGTGCGTTGTGTTGTGAGTCTCCGTCGGCTCTCTTGGCTGCTTCAATTTATAGACGAAAATCTTATGCCTTGTTGAGAAGATTCGTCATCCCATTCATCACTTGAACAGAAGAAATTGAGAGTTTGCCAATTTTTCTATAATGTTCGTCCAATTTTTCAAATGATCGTCAGTCTTGTAGAGAGAGAGAAAAAGAGACAGAAAGAGATAGAAAGAGAGAATCTGTATTGTTTTTTACGTATACATATACATATATATATATATATCGTTGTCAAGACATTAAATGCCTTGACAATTTTTTTTTTGTTTAGTTGAGAGTTAGGAAAACGTAGTAACCACATGGGAGATAATCCCGTGTGTTTACTACGTCTTTCCTTCCCTTTATTGCATTATTTTAACTTTATTTTTACTTAAGCAATAAAACATGTAAAAGCACAATTACACACATTTAAGTGAAATCATCATTAAATCATATTAATTCCAAATTGCATGTAAAATTAAGAATTTGTGGATTAAATGAGCACTATATCGATCTATTATATTGGCATACATGAATATGCAATATTCATTGCTTGTCATCACCCAAACTTATATTTTGTGGTTTTCATTTGGAACTATTATAATAACCTAGTAGCGAAACACTTAAAGTTCCCCCATGAATACCATTAGACGTTTTTATAATTTATTTGTATATTATAACTATGTTAGGTTACTTGCAAGGACATGTCAGTCTTATGTAACTAGTCATGGCTCACGGATCCGGAAAGGAAACTTTCATTTCCCTCTAATTTTCGCTACTCCGGAGCGTGACCAAAAAAGCACATCGACTACACTAAGCAAAGCACATAGCCCTGAACCCAAGAAAATTTGCAAGCCTAAAGCTCTGACTATGTCACTACAATGATCCGAGGATCACCTAGTCACACACAATCTAGGTTAACCAAAAGCTTTGATCCCAAAATGTCACACCCCTATTTTTGGACAACCTAAATATTCAATCAATAGCATATAGTGACTAATATCCAACAGGCAAAAAATCCTAGGCAACACCACATAGACTTCTCAAAAGATAAGTTGATTTAAAAGTATAATAGAATTTATTATTAAATAAAACTGACACACTTTTTTATTTTAATTTTTTATAAAATCATTTATTATTCAAACTGTTTTCCAAAACAACCATTAAAATTATAAGAGAAATAAATATCCATTTATATCCAAAATGTATTCCATTTCACTTAACTGACAAAAGAAAACCAATAATTTCTATTTACATTTGAATCAGAAAAAACTCTTCCATTAATTCTCTAAAGTAGAGAATACTTGATTACAATAAGCATAAATAATTACAATAAAAAATCTTTGGTCATAGCCACTACAAACCTCCCTTAACCCAAAATAAAATTGGGCCCCACATTGTCGAAATAATAAATCAATATAAAATAATTTAAATGCACTCTTCATCTTCAAAACAGATACCTGTTCTACCAGACAATCCAATCAACTAAACATGCATAGATACATTCAACTATATTTCATATAGAAATGCCTCGAATAAATTACGCACCTGGGTCAGTATATGAAATACTGGTATGAGTCAACCAAAAATATAAAACGAGTCTTAGGGAACAATGGTATCCCATAGACTCCCAAAAAATACTCACAAAGAAAATATAACCACAACACATTATACATTATCGTTACACAAAAAATAAGCAACGCCATCACACAGAATCTCTGTCGAGTTGGAATAGTAGTTTCACACACATTTCAGGACAGAATAGTAGTTTCCTTCAATGTGGTGGCAGTGGTCCCAAACTTGAATAATACTAACTGAATACTTACCCGTCAGATATCTATGGTGAGTCAGCTCTGCATAAAAGTTATTGGGCCCACCATCCTGTAAATTGAATGATCATAAACCAGGCAAATAATTCCATATATAAACCATCCACATTCTAATTGAAACGCCGCGTTCATTATTCTACGCTTATCAGCCTTATGATATAATCCATTTTCATTATTTATTAGCCTTAAATTTATCTTTGTGTTCCCTAGGTTCACCACCTTGGCCACCCTCCATGGTATAGCCCACACATATATCCTATGTGTGTCCAGACATACTACCAACATCCAGTCCAATGCCACTTTGGTTGGGGTATCAACCAAATTAGGTATACACAATGGAAGGGCATTCAATATGCCTAGATGTTTGTAAATTTAGCCGAGCAAAAGGCTTAGGCCAGCTTGATCATGAAGTCACTGGCAAAAGGGTACACACAGTAAGTCGAGCTACCAAAACATATCACACAACGGGGTGCGGTGAACACTAAAGGAATTGTGTTATCATTATCATTTATCGTTCGCATTATTCCCATTTTTTAATTCATGTTTACCATATAGTTCCGTCTCATCATAGTCCAATCACATCTCTAACATTTAGATGCGCTCAAAATTTTCACAATATAGGGTTTTATCAATTTATCCATAACAATGGTTCCACAAAATTTTTCAATCGAATTACAAGATCACCAATATACTATTCAACGAATTTGGTTTACCTTTTATCAATATTTTCACAATATAAAGCCAATTACTTCTGATACGATTACCTCAACTAAACATTCAATATTAGCATACATGAAACATGTAATAAGAAATCATATTCTCTATATCGTAAAATATTCAATTAGACATTTGCTCACTGTTACTGTAACTGTCAACTTCTGCCCAAACGGTGTAGAATCATGGAAATCACCATTAGACGAAAAGTGTGCAAAATTGTATTTTATATAGGATCAACGAGCAAAATCTTAAAAAAATCAACGCAAGAATTAATTATAATTTTTCTCTCAAACAAATCCGAGCTAGTTTAAATAAATCCGAAAATCATCAAAATAAATCTCAAAGTTTAAATCCACAAATAACGAACATACATATCCATACTGTCATGCCCCGGAGTAGCGAAAATTAGAGGGAAATAAAATTTTCCTTTTCGGATCTGTGAGCCATGACTAGTTACATAAGACTGACCTGTCCTTGCAAGTATTCTAACATGGATATAACATAAGAAGGAATTATAAAACATCTAATGGTATTCATAGGGAAACTTTAAGTGTTTGCTACTAGGCTATTACAACAGTTCCAAATGAAAATCACAAAATATAAGTTTGGGCGATCGACGCCACTTAATTTATTACAATAGACAAAAGATAGTCCTAATGCGTAAAGGAAATCCTAATATGATAATAGACAAGATTCCTTAGTTCAGCTGGCATATTCATGCCATTCGTCAATGTACTCTTCTGAATAATCTCCATCGAGATAACCTTCATGATATTCCCCCTCTTAAGCATTGGAATACTCTTCTTCATAGTTGCCTAGATAGGTTTCTTCATTATAACCTAGGCATGATATGTCCTGGGCAATAGAGCCGTTAGCTTTTGAAACTAAGTGAGTTAGCCTAACAGATCACTCCTAATACAAGCAATAATATACAAGTATAACAAACATCTCAAACTAAACATTTGATAAGTAGATAACTGTCACACCCGTTCCAGGAATTTATAATTTCATCATTCATATTTGTAATTTAGGAGTTTATCAATGTTAGTTGATAATGGTGATGAGGTTGACTGTGAGTCAACGGTAAGGTGTCAGTAAGGACACGGGAACATGGCAGTTCATATTGCATGGGCAAGAGTAAATGGCATTTACATGATTTAAATGTTATTTGACTTTACCTGGTATTCCTGTGAATAGTAATTATACCTGTGTAGTATAATTCTGGTATTTGGATACCTTAGTATATCATTTTGAGAACTGTGGTGAGAACGTGAGTGATACGTTAATCAAAAAGGTAGGTTGTGTAGAGATTGCACAGAATATAGTTTTCGGACGTTATTTTATTTGGACTCAAACGAAACCTAGTCGAAAACTTTTGAAATTTATAGTTTTCACTCGTAAAGGCATAAAATGGACGTGTGCGAAGTTTCGGGAGTTAATTAGAAGTTTGAGGAACTCGTGGGGATGTAAACGCAATTCCCGAAGAGTTTTTCTATAAATAGGTAGGGGATGAGATTTCATTCTCATCCAAAACTCACAAATATATAGAGAGAGGAGAGACAAAGGAGATTTGGTTGCCACGAGCTTGCCGGCGACATACGACGACCTTCCGTCCATCAGATTTTCTCCAGATTCAAGATTTGAACTCGTGGAGGTAAGACCTACGTTTTGATACTACTTAGGCCTTGTTTGGCCATTTTTTGTAAAAATCTTAATTCTAGACTTTTGGGAAAAACAGGTATAAACTTGTAGGAATTTTCTCAAATTCGAAATCCGACGATTATTTTAGCCTCCTAGTCGATCCTTCAAAGTTTGGGGGAAATCGCACGAGGTATGAAGTCCTAACTTATGAAATATAGAGAAATACATGTTTTATCTTTCGACGACGAAATTGAGATCCGGGCGAAATCCATGTGTTAATTGTAGGCCCGTTAATTATGCACGCGCTAATTTGTGAAAAGCATGTCTAAATTTACGCGAGCACGTTGAGTTGTCTATGTGGGTCAAAGGGGAGTCTTATACAAATTCATGCCGGAGTAAGTTCTCGATGTTTGAGAATTTTAGTAGCGACGACTACTGTGCATGGTTGTAGGCTTGGACTTGCCATGGCACTTGTGGGATGTAATGGTTGTAGGCTTGGACTTGCCATTGACATCGCGGTTTAAGGCTTGGACTTGCCGCTACCGGATGAATGCGTATTTTCCTCCCTAGAGACTATTGGTATGATTTATGAGATTAAAGCATGTTTTGTCATATATTGCATATGTTAGACTTGTACGCTCAGCATATAGCTGAGCAGTGGAGATGTACTCCATTGCAGGTAAGAGGAAAGATAAGAAGAATCATGAGGGGTGAGGCCGAGGAATGCTGGGGAACCACAATTGTATATGCTTTTGTTTTAATCCTAAAACTTGTGTAAGGATTGGGAATTCAAAAAATGTTGTAATAGATCTTTGGATTAGTTCCTTGGTATTGTAATCTTATAATTGAACGTCTGTAGTTATGTTTTGAATGTTGAAAATCAGTTATGGTTGTGATTGTGGTTGGTGTGGAGAAGTATGAGTTGTTAATATTTCATTTCAGGTTGCCCAGCAGGGGAGCAATCGACTGAACCCAGGATCAGTCGACTGAATCTCGTGTGATTGAGACACTGAAAGTGAATAGTAAGAGAAGCAGTCGACTAGACCTTGCATCAGTCGACTGAGACACTGTTGGTTTTGGCTACTGCTTTTAATAATGGCAAAACCAGTCGACTGGACCTCCAAATCAGTCGACTGGACCCCTTTTGAAAATGTTACATTTTGGTTCTGCTTAGCACAGTCGACTGGGAACTTTGATCAGTCGACTGAGCAGTCGGCTGGGTTCCCTGATCAGTCGACTGAACCTCTGTTTTCAAAACTGAGTATTTTGGATGTGTTTCTAATTGGCCAAAACTTTTTATAACTCTGATTCCAATGGATTTTACAAACTTAGAGGGTAATGTTCCCTAAGTTTTAAATACCCAGGGTTGTTTTAAAGTTATTTCCGCTGCGTATTTGTTATATGATGTTTGGATGAGCCTTGATGGCGTGCCACGTGTCCTATTTCCGCGCGTAGCGGGATGGGTCGTGACATTTAGTGGTATCAGAGCTAGAGGTAACAAAACTTGGGGGAAACGTTCGACGACGAGAGGAGTGTTGAGTGAATTGCCACATGTTCTAAATTGCATCCATACATATTAGAGATGTTTGATGCATATGTATGTTATTTTACGTGCATGCTATTGTTATTGTTGTACATGCATAGTGTCTATGCATTGAGAACTACAGGATTGTAATCATGGATGACCGAGAGTTATCATCCCATACTCGACGTATGAATGAAATGGCAGAGATAATGGGGAATATGGGGGAAATGATACGGAATATAGCGGATTGACTGCCTCCCACACCCCACATCAAAGTGGAACCAATAACTGTAGTGCATGCACCCGAAACAAGGGGCATAAGATCCGTATCCGAACAATTCGCTCGAAAGAAACCAATGGAATTTCATGGGACACCCGATCCAACGCTCGACGAACATTGGATTATGGACATGGAGAGGATTTTCCGATCTATTTCGATGAATGACAGGGAGAAGATGGAAAATACAAGTGATGTGCTAAAGGGTGAAGCCCAGAACTGGTGGGTAAATGTTCTGGATCAAGGGGCACCGATTTCTTGGGAAGGGTTCAAGGCGGAATTCAATCGCCAGTTCTTTCCGCGAGCCGCCTACAATGCAAAGAAGCGAGAATTTGATAACTTGAAGCAGGGAGATATGACTGTAACCGAATATACTTCCAAGTACAACGCGTTGTTGAGGTTTGGCAAGGGTTCAGTACCAGAGGAGGAAGATAGAGCAAGGAAATTCGAAGAAGGTTTAAGGGAAAATATTCTTCTAAGGGTGGAAACCTACGAGCATTCGACTGTGGCAGCAGTACAACAAACGGCGCTAGTGGCCGAGGGTGGAATGGAAAGGTCGAGGCAAAATCAGCACGGAAAATGAAGCAATGAGAGTGGAGATAGGAACCAAGGCGGATCATTCAAGAGGCCATTTCAAAGAGGCTCTGGTTCTAGTTCCAGTGATTTCAGGAGAATGCCAAGTAACATACCATTGTGTTCACTTTGCAACCGACCACACTCAGGCCGATGTTTCATGACCAAACCCCAGAACAGAAATCAAGGAGGGGGTAGTGCTAATTCTACACCTGAGATGAGAGGCAAGTGCTATGATTGTGGAGTATTTGGACACCAAGCCAAGGATTGCCCGAGGAAGTATCCTCATTAAGGAGTTAGTTCTATGTCACACCCCGGATCAGCATAAATAGAGAAAAATAAATTTCCTTTATGGGCCCATAGGGAATGACGGGTGAATAACCGCATTGTCATCTACTCAAACCAATAAACACCATGATAGGGAGGATGCTATTTATAGAACATATCTTATTAACATAATCAGAGGCTACAGCGGAAACTATAAAAGGTATGGAAGCAACAGATGCCCAAGTACCAATTATAAAAGTCTACTAAAACTATTACAACAGTTGGCTTATAGTCTCAGGCCTATAGTAATAACAACAACAGTACAACAGATAAAAACTAACTATTACAAAGCAGCACGTCTTCTTCTCCAAGCCTTCAGCTCCAAGTCCGGCAGAATATCAATCTCTCATCCTCAAGTCCTGCGAAGCTCTAGACATTGGAATGTCCAGGGCATAAACGCCATCAGCTTTGAATACAAAGCTGAGTGAGTACACTAAACAACACTCCTCACCGTTATTGTTCAGCATCTTAAAATGCGGTTAATCTCTTAACAATGGCGTCACTCACGGACATAGCAAAGGTCTCATTAAACTGTACATTAATCAAAGGTAACAGGAATAACAGGAAGCATAGTAATGACAAAGACAAGGATCATGGTATAATATCTTATCACATATTCATCAAATCCATGCATGTAACCCATGCATCCATCCTATGCATATACCTTTACGTCGGGACGCTGGATCCACGACTGAACCATCTTCTTACTAGCCATTCTCATATTCATATTTCTATCCATCTTCGTATCCATACGTTGATACCATAATCCAAATCCGGATCCATACATAGATACCATAATACCAATCGGAATGACCCGACTAGGCAGTAGGTCCTACAATCCCTTGATAGGGTTACCGGTTGTCTACACGGTACCACTTATCTGTAAACGATGGAAGCGGCACAACGGACGTCTTCTACGCTGTGTATATTCTCACTGGTCGACTACACGGTGAAAATACATTATGGCACTAGCCGGACGTAATTGTCAACGGTACACTGGACGTCTTCAACAGTGCATACGCATTACTGGACGTCTTCAACAGCAAGAGGCGTACTAGGAACTCTAACCGTCCCACGTCTACCCGACTCGTCAGTCGTTGATCCCATGGATCCAAAGTACACATATCTCATATTCCACATAAGTCACATGTCCCATTTCTCATCAGCCTCTCTTGCCTCTTCACATCACTATCCCATGCATGCTGACACATATTGTGAAATGCTCATATACTAAGTATAGGAAATGCCACATGCTCTGTATTAATCATATCTACTGATTATTGATTATTAACATACAGTTGTGTTCCGTTCTACTATTCAGTTTGACAATAACATATGACAGTTAAACAATTCATCTCATATCGACAGATAACATAGGATAATTTATCTCGTAATATCAATGATAATTGCATATAAGTCTAGTCCTGACATAGTACTTATAAATCTTATCCACACGACGCAATAACCCATATGGTACAACTATTAACAAGTCTGATATATCACAAATATAAGACAACATACAAATAACATTCTGCTCATATCCAATCGATTGAACAAACATGTCAATCGATTGGAAACAATATCAATCGATTGTACAAAATACCAATCGATTGACATACAATCGATTGGAACCCATGGCAATCGATTGGGAAATCATCCAATCGATTGGATCCAATGGCAATCGATTGAACTCTGTCTTCTTCCTCAAAACTGCTGGTTTTTATTATGAAAACGTTGGGGATTCTCTTCTCTTTATAAACATTATTAAACACATACAAACATCTCAAAAACACCTCCTTGAGTGAGTTAATGAAACTCACCTTATCCCGGCGTTCCGATGACGGCGTCCTGAGCTCCGCGGCGGCGGCTATGGTGAGTTCTCTTTCCCTCTCTCTGTCTGTCTTTTCTCTCTGGTCTCCTTTCCTCTTCCTTCTTCTTCTTCTTCTTATTCTTCTTCTTCTCTTCTTCTTCTTCTTCTCTTCTTCTAACCCGAGAGTGTGTGTGTGTATATATATAATATATATTTGTATATATATGAGAGTATATATCTCTCTCTCTCTCCCAAACACACACACAAGCAAACATATATACGTATAAGGGGAGGGGTATATATAGGAAGGGGAAAACAACCACACAAAACTAACGAGGTGGCCAACTCCAGCTACTCTCAATCGATTGGTACCAGGTGCCAATCGATTGGGGTTAGGTCGGCAGGATACCAATCGATTGGTAAAACATCCAATCGATTGGCATATCAATCGATTGGGATTCATGCCAATCGATTAGACACACAACCTCACCAAAGGCTGAGAAAGGTACTAGGGATCTATACCTAAAAATACGGGGTATTACATTCTATGGCTTCTAGTGGTTCGAAGCCTAGACAATCCAATGACGGGGGACAAAGGACTGAGCAACGTCAAGGAAGGGCATATCAGATGAACCCAGGAGATATGACTGCTTCCGAGACAGTAGTCTCAGGTATGGTGCTTGTATGTTCACACTTAGCACGCATACTCGTCGACTCGGGATCTATGCATTCATTTGTATCGCATGCCTTTGTTGAACATTTGAATATTGAATCGGTATCGTTAGGATATGAATTGTCTATTTCTGTGCCACTTAGTAAATCAATAATGACGTCTACGATATATAAGAACTGTGAGATCAAACTAGGTGAGAAGTTGATGACCGTCGACCTTATACCGATTGCGGTGAACCATTTCGATGTGATATTGGGAATGGATTGGTTAGCTTTTAACCAAGCCACAATAGACTGTGAACGGAAAGAGGTTAATTTTCGATCACCAATGCATGGGAACTTTTGTTTCCAAGGGAGTGGGGTTATACCGCCGCCGTATTTGATTTCAGCTATCCGGCCGGGAAGGTTATTGAAAAAGGGATGTCACGGATTCCTATGTTCAGTGACCGATGTCTCAGCGACCGAATTCAAAGTAGAAGACATTCCGATAGTGCGAGAATATTCAGATGACTTTCCTGATGATCTACCAGATGTTCTTATTAAGAGAGAAATTGAATTCACCATTGAGGTAAAGCCAGACTCAAGACCGGTATCCAAGGCACCATATAGAATGGCACAACTAGAATTGAAGGAACTGAAAGTTCAACTACAAGAGTTACTTGATAAAGGTTTCATTCGACCAAGTGTATCATCGTGGGGACCTCGAGTGTTGTTCGTAAAGAAAAAAGATGGCTCCATGCGTATGTGTGTTGATTATCGGGAACTGAACAAGTTAACGATTAAGAACAAGTATCCACTGCCGAGAGTCGATGACCTATTTGATCAACTTCGTGGGGCACAAGTATTCTCCAAGATAGACCTGAGATCGGGTTATCATCAGTTGAAAGTGAAGGCCGAAGATGTTGAGAAGACAGCTTTTAGAACGCGTTATGGACACTATGAGTTCTTAGTTATGCCATTTGGAGTTACGAATGCACCAGCCGCGTTCATGGATCTTATGAATCGAGTATTCAAGGATTATTTAGATGACTTTGTGATTATATTCATTGACGATATCCTTATCTATTCACCGAGTGAGATAGAACACGAGAACCACTTGAGGTTGATACTTCAGAGATTACGAGAAAATAATTATTTGGTAAATTCAAGAAATGTGAATTTTGGTTGTCTAGTATTACTTTTCTTGGTCACGTGATTGACAAGAATGGAGTATCAGTTGATCGTCACAAAGTAGAAGCTGTATCAAATTGGCAAAGGCCGACATCAGTATCCGAAATTCAAAGTTTCTTGGGATTAGCGGGATACTACCGCCGTTTTATTGAACATTTCTCAAAGATTTCTTTACCTATGACAAGGTTGATGAGGAAAGGAATTACATTTGAATGGAGTCAGGAATGTGAAGATAGTTTTCAAGAATTGAAAGCACGACTAACGAGAGCACCAATTCTGACAATACCATCCAGAACCGAAGGATTTGTAATCTATAGTGATGCTTCACATAAAGGGTTGGGATGTGTGCTTATGCAAGGTGGTAAAGTGATTGCTTATGCTTCTAGACAGTTGAAGACACATGAGATTAATTATCCGACTCATGATCTGGAATTAGCTGCGGTAATTCATGCTTTGAAGATTTGGAGACACTATTTGTACGGGGAAAAGTGTGAGATATTCACAGATCACAAGAGTTTGAAATACATTTTCACCCAACGAGATTTGAATATGAGACAGCGACGATGGTTAGAATTGATGAAGGATTACGATCTTTCGATTGAGTACCATCCGGGAAAGGCGAATGTAGTAGCCGATGCATTAAGCCGGAAGACGCCGAGGAATTTAGCCGACGAGCTATCACAACAAAAAGAATTGATAAAAGAGATGGAACGCTTAGAATTGAACGTGATTCCAAAGACTAGTGGTGGCTTAATGATGGCAATCATGGCACACCCATATATTATTGATGAGATCAAGAAAGAACAATTTAACGATGTCTATTTGTGCAAAATGAGGAACGAGATACCTTTGGGGAGACGACCTGGTTTCGTGTTGGAACGAGGAACGTTGAAACTGGGAAATCAATTATGTATACCAAATGTGAAAGACTTGAAAGAGAGGATTCTAGAAGAAGCTTATAGTACGAAATATTCAGTGCACCCGGGAAGTAATAAGATGTACAGAAACTTGAGAGAAAACTTCTGGTGGAAGGGTATGAAGCATGAAGTCGCTAAGTTTGTATCTGAATAATCGGCATATCAACAGGTTAAAGCAGAGAGACAAGTACCCGCGGGATTATTACAACCTTTACCTGTGTCGGAATGGAAGTGGGACGAGATTACGATGGATTTTGTTTCAGGATTTCCACGATCATGTAATAAGAATGATAAGATTTGGGTTATAGTTGACCGATTAACCAAGTCAGCTCATTTTCTACCAATCAAGACAACTAAGCCTTCGAGGTTAACAGAGTTGTATGTGAAAGAGATTGTAAGACTACATGGAGTTCCAGTAGTGATTGTATCAGATCGGGATAGTAGCTTTACGTCAAGGTTTTGGGGAAGTTTGCAAAAAGCCATGGGTACGAAATTGAGTTTCAGTACTGCATTTCATCCTCAGACCGACGGACAGTCAGAGCGTATGATTCAGACCTTGGAAGATATGTTGAGATTGTGTGTATTAGACTTTGGGAGTGATTGGGAGCACCACTTGCCATTAATTGAATTTGCGTACAACAACGGATTTCAGTCAAGTATTAGTATGGCACCATATGAAGCTTTGTATGGGCGTAAATGTCGATCGCCGGTTTGTTGGACTGAGATTGGAGAAAGGAAGTTGTTAGGACCTGAGTTAATACAGGTGACTACTGAGAAGGTGAAGTTGATCCAAGAGCTACTCAAGGTAGCTCAGAGTCGATATAAGAGCTATGCGGACTCTAAACGACGATCGATGAATTTTGAAGTGGGAAATTTTGTATACTTGCGAGTATCGCCTTCGAAAGGCATTGTCTGATTTGGAAAGAGGGGAAAGCTCAATCCAAGATTCATAGGACCTTTTGAGATTCTAGAAAGAGTAGGGCCGGTGGCTTATCGATTGGCCTTGTCATCAGAGTTGGAACATGTGCATAACGTATTTCACGTATCGATGTTGAGACGGTGTATGACTGATACGAGTAAGATCATTGTACCTGAACCGCTGCAAATTCAGGGAGACTTGACTTATGTGGAACAACCGGTAAAGATTCTAGATCGAAGGGAACAAGTCTTAAGAACTAAGACGATTCCGATGGTGAAGGTATTATGGCGTAATCACACTATTGAAGAGGCTACGTGGGAAAATGAGGAAGACATACGGAATGAGTATCCGTACCTGTTCGACCCATGAGGTAAAGTTTGGGGACAAACTTCCTTTTTGGAGGGGAGAGTTGTCACACCCGTTCCAGGAATTTATAATTTTATCATTCATATTTGTGATTTGGGAGTTTATCAATGTTAGTTGATAATGGTGATGAGGTTGACTGTGAGTCAACGGTAAGGTGTCAGTAAGGACATGGGAACTTGGCAGTTCATATTGCATGGGCAAGAGTAAATGGCATTTATATGATTTAAATGTTATTTGACTTTACCTGGTATTCCTGTGAATAGTAATTATACCTGTGTAGTATAATTATGGTATTTGGATACCTTAGTATATCATTTTGAGAACTGTGGTGAGAACGTGAGCGATACGTTAATTAAAAAGGTAGGTTGTGTAGAGATTCCACAGAATATAGTTTTCGGACGTTATTTTTTTTGGACCCAAACGAAACCTAGTCGAAAACTTTTGAAATTTATAGTTTTCACTCGTAAAGGCATAAAATGGACGTGTGCGAAGTTTCGGGAGTTAATTAGAAGTTTGAGGAACTCGTGGGGAGGTAAACACAATTCCCGAAGAGTTTTTCTATAAATAGGTGGGGGATGAGATTTCATTCTCATCCAAAACTCACAAATATCTAGAGAGAGGACAGAGAAAGGAGATTTGGTTGCCACGAGCTTGCCGGCGACATACGACGACCTTCCGTCCGTCAGATTTTCTCCAGATTCAAGATTTGAACTCGTGGAGGTAAGACCTACGCTTTGATACTACTTAGGCCGTGTTTGGCCAATTTTTGTAAAAATCTTAATTCTAAACTTTTGGGAAAAATAGGTATAAACTTGTAGGAATTTTCTCAAATTCAAAATCCGACGATTATTTTAGCCTCCTAGTCGATCCTTCAAAGTTTGGGGGAAATCGCACGAGGTATGAAGTCCTAACTTATGAAATATAGATAAATACATGTTTTATATTTCGACGACGAAATTAAGATCCGGGCGAAATCCATGTGTTAATTGTAGGCCCGTTAATTATGCACGCGCTAATTTGTGAAAAGCATGTCTAAATTTACGCGAGCACGTTGAGTTGTCTATGTGGGTCAAAGGGGAGTCTTATACAAATTCATGCCGGAGTAAGCTTCTCGATGTTTGAGAATTTTAGTAGCGACGACTACTGTGCATGGTTGTAGGCTTGGACTTGCCATGGCACTTGTGGGATGTAATGGTTGTAGGCTTGGACTTGCCATTGACATCGCAGTTTAAGGCTTGGACTTGCCGCTACCGGATGAATGCGTATTTTCTTCCCTAGAGACTATTGATATGATTTATGAGATTAAAGCATGTTTTGTCATATATTGCATATGTTAGACTTGTACGCTCAACATATAGCTGAGCAGTTGAGATGTACTCCATTGCAAGTAAGAGGAAAGACAAGAAGAATCGTGAGGGGTGAGGCCGAGGAATGCCGGGGAACCACAATTGTATATGCTTTTGTTTTAATCCTAAAACTTGTGTAAGGATTGGGAATTCGTAAAATGTTGTAATAGATCTTTGGATTAGTTCCTTGGTATTGTAATCTTATAATTGAACGTCTGTAGTTATGTTTTGAATGTTGAAAATCAGTTATGGTTGTGATTGTGGTTGGTGTGGAGAAGTATGAGTTGTTAATATTTTATTTCAGGCTGCCCAGCAGGGGAGCAGTCGACTGAACCCATGATCAGTCGACTGGATCTCGTGTGATTGAGACACTGAAAGTGAATAGTAAGAGAAGCAGTCGACTGGACCTTGCATCAGTCGACTGAGACACTGTTGGTTTTGGCTACTGCTTTTAATAATGGCAAAACCAGTCGATTGGACCACTTTTTAAAATGTTACATTTTGGTTCTGCTTAGAACAGTCGACTGGGGACTTTGATCAGTCGACTGAGCAGTCGACTGGGTTCCCTGATCAGTCGACTGAACCTCTGTTTTCAAAACTGAGTATTTTGGATGTGTTTCTAATTGGCCAAAACTTTTTATAACTCTGATTCCAATGGATTTTACAAACTCAGAGGGTAATGTTCCCTAAGTTTTAAATACCCAGGGTTGTTTTAAAGTTCTTTCCGCTGCGTATTTGTTATATGATGTTTGGATGAGCCTTGATGGTGTGCCACGTGTCCTATTTCCGCACGTAGCGGGATGGGTCGTGACAATAATAGCATGAGTGAGATAGTGACAACACAATGAGTGTTCATACAAGTGTATGACGTATAACATGCTGACGTCAATTTTGACATCATGACTCGACTACATTCATATGAGTGTTCATGCAAGTGTATGACGTATAACATAACAAGCATGAATCATAACAATAATCATCGATTATGCATGGAGTATAATTATCTAGGCATGTGTTTTCATATGAACAGTTAATATTAACTCACGTACATACAATACTTCATCAAATATCTCTACGCAAGACACACAGGATTTTCATACAATACACATGGAATATTTCTATAATACACCAAGTGAGTTAGGATGACTCACCTTGATACGAGTTTGCGAATACAAGTATAGTTTCGACCCCTACAATTTATGTAAATTATAGAATGGTGATTAACATGCATATTAATAATAGGGGCATAAATGGTAATTGTGTCGGATGGGTTCCTAAACCTCAACATGATGATTTAGACATCATTATGAGTTTAACGCCATTGACTAGACTCAAATCAGAGTCCGTCATATAAAAGGCTGGGTTTTCTATGTGAGTGTGGGCCTTAATAGTAAGAAGTATTTTCGACTAAGTCAGAAAGTTACTAAACTTAAGAAAATACATCTGTACATCATTCTATGAATTTAGGAAATGACAGTGTATTTTTTGGAGTTACGGCTTATTTATTATGAATTATTGAAGTGTTAATCACATAATAATAGACGCATGAGTCCTATGAATATAAAATATGTTTTTAGAAGTACATTTGGTCCTTAGAAATATTTTTATTAAATACTAGGCCTTAAAGGAGGCTAGTGGTATTTTTCTCGTAATTTTTGAAACTCGTTTGGTATTTGAATTAATTGAAAGACAACCAAACGGATCCTTTAAATAATATAGTAATATTAAAAATACTAAGGTATGAGTTTTATAAAAAATAATTTATAGTACAAGGGTAAATAATAAGCATAACATATAATTTATACAATATAACAATAGAATATAAGAATATTATTTTAAAATAATATTTTAGAATATTTAAAACATAATCTTAATATTTATATAATTTAAAACCATTAAACAATAACATATATTTATTTATTGAAATAGAACAATGATTATTGTTTATTTAAAAATAAGTAAATAATCAATATATTATATATTAATTATAATTTCATAATGTTAAGTATAATAATTTATAATATTACATAATTTAATATAAGACTAAAACTATATTTACATAATTTAAAACAATTAAACGATATGTAAAACCTATTTATTAATAAAACAGAATAAATTAAACTAAAATAATAACTCGAAGACCCACGGGTCAGCCCAAACCGACCCGAGCCAAACGGGCAGCCCGTTTATAGACTAAATAGAGTCCAGATTAAAAACTCGCAGGTCAAATCGACCCGAGCCTAGATTCATTAGGACCATTCATTTACAGACTCAACAAGACCCATTCTGAAAATCGACCCAGTTTGTATGGATAGTCAATATATACTAATAAACAAACCTACCCGGTAACCTAAACCTGAACCTAACCTCAACAAAACCTGGACCCTATTATACACACAGACTGACCTGATCCATTTACCCGAACCCAACCTGACCACAATACGACGTCGTTGGACTTAAAGGGTCCATGGGTTGTTCAAACCTAACCTGCACCCGCTACCTTGACCTACTTCATCACACATCTAAACCCACCCTGACCCGATTGATATAACCCGAAGTCAAAATGGGTCGACGAAACTTCGCCGCCTATGAGATTGCGCTCGCCGAAAAACTTCTAGAGGCAATATCATGGCCCCTTCTCCATGTAAATGGCTCAAACCAACGCCAAAATGACCGGAATGGGGTTCTTTATCACATACTGGAAGCTGGGCCTTTAGTTATCTCGTTTGCTATACTAACCAAACCATTATTCTTTCAGCCAAAATGGGGATAATCCTATGCATGGCTGACCAAACGTGGTCTAAAACAAAAACTATTCTTAGGGGGTATATTGGGGACTATAAGGGTCTGTTTGGTATAGCTTTTAGGGGGTATAGTCATAATCGAATTTTCCATGCTCCGGTGAGGTGCTTTAATGGAGTTTTAGGGAGGCCATGAGCCTCAAGATCTGCTCGGTATATGCATGGGGGGTCTAGGTGTGTGACACGAATATTTTTCTGTGTGTGCTTGTGTGCTATACCCAAGTGTAGGTAATCCATGCAAGCAGTAATCTGGATTAAGTCCAGGTCGATCCCACAGGGAAGGATGAGAATTAAATTACTTAGATTAGACTATAAAAGAAAAGAAAATTCAATGTTTTAAAAGAAGTGTAGAACACAAAGTTCTACGATTAACAACTACTAAAATTAAAAGCAACGATTAAATTAACCAACTAAATTAAATTAACCAACGATTAACTATTTAACTAAAGCAAGATTTTAAAAACGGTTTTACTTAATAAAAGTGAAGTGTTGGGATTACGCAAATCCACAGTGACCCGGCCATCTACCATGCAATTACAATTAAGCTCAATGGAGTACATCTTCTACAATATTCTGTACTTTTCTAAAGATCTAGAATCAATAGGCCTTTCATGACCGGGACTATATCATCTCAATGAAGTTTGAAATACATGAAAGCGGTTTAATTCAATAGTTAAGACTCGCACCTACAATGGTGTTAGCATTGAGGGTGGTTTGCAAAATGTATTGAAAGAAAATGCCTTAAGGCCTTAAGTTCAAAGACTGCTTTGACAAACTGAGCATTTGGGGACAGTTTGATAACAACTCCTTAAAACAGAAAGTCTTGGAATACTGTATTGGATGTTCTCAAAAATCTGAGAGTTCGATCTATCGATGCGCCTTCGATCGATCGACAATCGTCATCTCTCAATCGATCGAAACGTCTTCGACCGATTGACTATATCTCTGTACCGATCGATCGAAATAACTTCGATCGATCGAACACAGGTATTATTCTTATGCATGGTAGAGGCCTGAAAATCACAGTTTCATCGCGATTTCCCAACCTTGGACTACTCAGAGATGGTCTGGAGTGTCCCAGATGCGATCTTAACGCAAAGATTCCTTAAGGTGTCGTTTGTTTGTGAGTTTTTCATTAAAACTTATGAAAACTTGAGATTTTAACTTGTCTAGCATAAAAAATAGTAAAATTAAACCCTAAACTACCATTAACTAAGTGCAGTATGTAAATAAAACGATAACTTAATAACCTTGAATGAAGAACTCGTATTTAAACCAAAGAAAGTCCAAGCTATCATTGTGTAACCTTGAATAATAACCTACAAAACAATAAAACTCTCTCCTCTCTCTATGAAAACTGATAAGAAGTAAGTGTGGTTGTCCCCTTGGACGTAAACAATACGAGTTTTTATAGTAGCAACCTAATGCTAGGGTTAAACTCCGTCTTTTGCTGCATGCGCGTATTCTGCTAAAAGGCATGTTCGATCAATTGAAAAACTCTCGATCGATTGAACTTCTAGAATCTTCAATCGCTTGAGAAATGTTAGATCGATCGAAACCTCGATCGCTTGAGATAACCTCGATCGATCGAGCTTTAATTTTTAGCTTTGAATTCTCTTCATTGGAGCCAAGCACTTCCTTTTTCATCCTGCTCCTTTAATTATTCACACAGCGACAATAATCTGCACAGATCACGGCTAAAACACACAACTTATCATAGATTAATCATAGTGTGTAGAAACTGGCGTTGTAATCCAAACTGCAGATATATGAGGGAATTATGAACTAAACTAGTGTATTTTCTTCTTTTAGCGCGGTTGTATTTTACGAATACCCCCGCTTGTCACAACCCCCAACTAGTGAGTTGCTAGTCCGTAGCAATAAAGCGAAAATAAAACAAGCTAACTACTACTACAACGACTAGAATAAACAAAATAAAACTAAAGCAAACTAATCTAATTAGAAAGAGAACTACCTTACTCACTTTCGCAGGAATCACGGTTGTATTTAGCAATTGCAACAAGCCGTTAAACCCCTAGGTTCCCCTAGTGGACGAGTGTGGTCTCGTGAGGGTTTGCAGTGAATATACTCACAAAAGTCACAATTTTTAAGATAAAAAAGATGTAGAAAAACTTATAAGCATTTCTTCCTATTTGGCTATCAGTTTAGCTCTACAAAATATATCAACCTCATACAAACCATGAAGAAACCCACATGTTCCTCATGTCATTAAGATAACTATACATATGCATTCCATTCATGTATCCGTGTGTGTGAAAATAACAGCTATGCATCCAACTTTATTTTAGAGTTGTTTAGACTATCATACCCTTCGGAATTCGTAGTTTCAACTCAATTCTCACATGGGGTTACGCTCCAAATTGAACATCTCACAGAAACTGGTTTAATACTGCTTGCTCATGGTGTGAAACTTTAATAAGAGTGATGTTCTGGCTACTAGTGTTTCACACCTAACTCGATAAAGGATGAACATTTAGAGTGTATAGTCTCATGAAAGGAATACTACTTACTAGAGGAGCGAAATACCGTGAATACTCAAATTACACGTTCATATTCAAACTAAGTTGTTAAAAATCATTAAGACTTTGACTTTTTGGCGTTTATTTAGTAGGATAGAACTAAGAGGGGGCAAGATGTGCACATCCTTAGCATGTGATAGAGACTAATTTATTTCTTCTTTATTCCAACCATCCTCTATTCTCATATACATTTATTTCTTTTTACTCCTCCTTCAAAAAATTATTATTTTTTTTTTATTTTTTTTATTTTTTTATTTTTTAACCTTGATCCGACATATCCTTGCATATTTTCTTTTATAACGTCCTTCCCACTAACACTCCCTTCTCGTCACATACTTCAACAATTTTAATCACATTAGATGTGCAATCGAGTTTATAGAGGTTAAAGTATCAGATGAAGAGTTTCAGGCTTTCATATTGGCAATATTTAATCGGTGTGGGGTTAAGAGATTCTTGGATGTTGATACAAGTATATGAAAAATGTAAGGAATGAATAACGATGGCTTAAATCATTTTCTTAACTTCTTAGTTTTAGCACTTCAGTGTTCATTGAGTTTAGTTGGTAGATCCTGAACGTTCTCCTCTAATAAACAGCCTAAATGAAGAATTAGAGACTACTCAACGAATTTAAAATATATTCAAGAAGAACAATTCGAATTTATTGTGATAAGTCCCTCAGAATTGAAGTTTGGGCTCAAAAGCTCACTAAGGGTAACTAGTTTCCACTACTTAAACCTTAAAGCATAACAGTCGTATTAACTCTTATTTAGGTTTTCAGCATAGCTATTAAAACGTGCAAATGGATGTTGGCTACTAGAATGGTCAACATATGCATTCGTCTTGGTGACACTAGAAAACACACGTGAATGTAATTCATAAAAGGATGAGATTAATATGAATATATCATCGCTGGATAGCAGCTGAATAAGAGAGAATATTTACAAGTATTCTACCGATAAAGTTCATAATAACAAAAATTTCAAAAATTGAAATGTAATATTTGTTCTTTGCTTATAGCTCAATTTTCAAAATTTCTTCGTTTAAGTGCGCATTTGTGATTGTATTCAATGTGCAATAAAGTAAATCAGATTGCTACATAACGTAAAACATGCTTAGGTGATAATCTATTTACATCCCCACCCCCAACTGAAAATCGCGATGACCTCAGAAGTTGATTTTCAACAATAGATAAAAAGATATCACCTGCTAAAGCAACGCAATAACTACAAGCATAACAATCTGTAAAGAAATATACAATCTCCAAGCAACTAAGATCAAACGAAAGATATACAAGGGTACAATCAGCGTATGATATATGAATAAAAACAGAAACGATCACTGCAAAAGTAAAGCACTAGAAATGACAGGGCAGTGAGAATAGAGGTCATACAATCTCAAAACATCCACCAGTCCAAAAATAATAACCACCGACAGTCCCACATAATCCACAACCAAAAATAAATAAAGAGAGCAGAGAGATAGAAATAAGAAAGAAAAGATACAACAAAACTCTCCAAATACTCTCAACGTCACGACCTAAACATCATCTGCGACATCTGATAATATCTCTATCGACGCAGCGGGGGTATCCTCAACTCCACCCTCAGCAACAGTATGGGCCATCGCCGGGTCACTCTCAGTCATGACTGGAGGCGGTGGAAGTGGGGGCTCTGCAGAAGGTGGTGCCGCGGAGGATGATGGTGCAGCAGGATCAACAGATGGCGGTGGGGGATCAGATGTTGATGGATTAGCAGTAGGATGTGCAGTAGAGGGAGTAGTGGTAGATGGGGGATCACGTAATGACTGGTCAACCCCCAACTGAATCAGAGTGGCCTCGAGTAATGTCATCATGTGGTCCACCCGGCCCTTGAGTCTGATCTGAGCCTCTCTCTCCTCCAGTAATAACTCATGAACAGTCAGAAGTGGCACGGATGACGAAGACTCTCCCTGGGCCTGAGCTTGAGCCTGAGATCGCTATCTCAGCTCAAACTGTGCAATCTCCACCCGAGGATCAACCTCGTCATCAGAATCAAGCTCCTCAGTATCGTTGCCATCAGATCTCCTCCTCTTCTCCCCAACTTTCGCTTTCCCTTTTCCCTTCCTCTTCCTCTTCTGAGCATCAGATCGGCGTGAAGCTGTCTCGCCAAAATGACTGCGAGCCTGAGAGGTCGCATCATCAGGGAAGGGAACGAGGCCAGCCTGCTCGATCACTCGGTGAATGGCCCAAGCACCTTTCAGGTGCTTCTTGGCAGCAATGTAGCGAGTGGGGTGCCTCATGAAGTCAATGTACAGGCGAGGCAAACAGACCAGTAGCCCCGTCCCTATGGCATATAACACGTGCGCATACCAGGGTGCAATCTTCTCCCGGTAGGAGGTCACCAATAGGTAGTTGCTTAGAGCAAGGTGGAGCATGTGATAATTATCGGTCAGATAAATGTCAGCAATAAGGGATGTACCATCTCAGCTCGGTAACGCACCCCCGGTGAGCTCTTGAATGACAGCAGTCGGTGGGAGTACTGGCGTGTCAGCAAGGTACGGGCATACACAGTCCGGCACCTCTGGGACCCCTAAAGCAGCTGAGACGGTGGCCGGACTGAACACAATCTCCCGGCCGCGGAAGAATGATTGTAAAGTGAATGCGGCATCGGGATCTCGGATCATCGTCGCACAAGCCACGCGGATCCACGAAAGATTCACTCTCTTCGCCTGAGAGAGAAAATTGTACCAGTGTGGCATAGTGCGAAGGCGGGTGAGATACCAAGGAGTAGTAAGCCATGCTGTCTCCAGTGGTCGCTCAAGCATGACCTTTTGGGACTGGAAATAGCGCGTGAACCACTGGCGATCAGGGGTGTTCCGGAAGCTGTGGTGCGGGATCGGGTCGGGAATAGCGAGGTCAAAGGGCTTCTCCCTATGATACCCTGTAATAGGGTTCATTGCGAGGATCCTAAAATAGAAAAGGAAAGGAAACGATAGATGAAAACAGAAAACTAAAAAGAAAATAGAAAACTGCCACTGCCATAGTTCGAGCGATCGAACTTCGCTCGATCGATCGAACTTGGGTCATCCTCGATCGCTTGATACCAGCTCGATCGATCGAGCACTGTTATGCGGCAGCAACGAGAACAAGAACGGAAGAGAAAGGAAAACAAAGAAACAAGGTAAAACTAAAACAAAGAGTGGTCAAAGGACCAATAGGGGGCACCCCCATCAAGATTCGAAAAAGAAAAATGGAAAGAGGGAGTGGCCTGGGGCCTTACCTCGGGATATGTGCAGAGGGGGAGGTTGATGATGATGAAGATGATAAGTGGAGGGACCAGGGGTGTTCCGCCGCAAGAGGAAAGTCCTTATGTATGGTCCAAAACCATGAACCATTTGATGTGGAAGGTAAAGAGGCGGGAACGGTGGCTGCATAGTGACAATCCTGACAAAGGAAAAAAACCAAATGAAAACAACAAAAAGAAAAGGAGTTAAATAAGACTTAAAGGAAACGACAACAGAAAGAAATAACAAAATAAAGAAAACAAGAGAAAGACAAGTGACAACGAATTAACCTCACTTTTGGTATGAGACACCCATGTGCACTAGCAGGTAACGGGCACTGGAGCCGGAATAGCAAATGACTCGTGTGCACATAAATGTAAGGGACCACTGCGATGACAAGGAAGTCATCAACAAAAGTGAATACATCATTGTGGCATTGTGGCACCACATCCTGTAAGTCGTCTTCGTCCCATGGTTCCCACATGGAGTCATTTTCCCACTGCTCCATCAGAGCATCATCCACTTCTCCAACAGCATACCCTTCAGGTTCTCCTTCCTCACCAGAAAGGTCCATATGCTCGAAAGGGTTAATTTGGAGGAGAGCAGGATCATAAGGGATGTATCCATAGGTCAAGTCCACTACATCATCCGCCCCTGATCCTTGGTAAGGAGATAAGCAGAATGCTATCTCGTCAGCAGTCCAAGGTTCTAATATTCAGAATCAGCCCATGACCCTATAGAATGAATATCATCATCTCTCATATTGGAAAGCCTGTATAGGACAGATAATATGAAACAGCAGATTAGAATCGAAATCACTTATAGAGAAAGATAGAAAGAATTAAAAATTGAAAAACATGAAAAGTAAAGATATACAACAACAACGTGAATAAACGATTAACATTTGAGATCAAGAGTAGTTGGGTTCATCCAGTTGGATGAACTCAGCCTCTATTTGGAAATTCTCCAAGAATGGTTTTAGCCTTTGGCCATTGACCTTGAAAACTGCATCGTTCTTGGGGTTTATCAGCTCAACCGCCCCATGTGGAAAGACAGATTTGACTATAAATGGTCCTGTCCACCGAGATCGGAGTTTGCCTGGGAAGAGGTGGAGGGGAGAGTCGTACAGCAAGACTTTCTGCCCCGGCTCGAATGATTTACGACAAATTGTTCTATCGTGGCGAGCCTTCAACCTTTCCTTATGTAATCGAGCATTGTCGTATGCATCTCAACGTATTTCTTCCAATTCATCCAATTGGAGTTTTCGAAGATGCCCTCCTTCTTTAATATCAAAGTTCAATGAGCGTGTTGCCCAATAAGCTTTGTGTTCGATTTCGACAGGGAGGTGACATGCTTTTCTGTAAACTAACCTATACGGAGACATTCCTAGATTTGTTTTAAAAGCCGTGCGGTAAGCCCATAATGCATCAGTCAGTTTATATGCCCAATCCTTTCTGTTGAAACTAACCGTCTTTTCGAGAATATGCTTAATTTCTCGGTTAGCTAACTCTGCTTGCCCGTTTGTTTGTGGATGGTAGGCGAGA
This sequence comes from Hydrangea macrophylla, assembly GCA_033977485.1. NCBI lineage: Eukaryota > Viridiplantae > Streptophyta > Magnoliopsida > Cornales > Hydrangeaceae > Hydrangea > Hydrangea macrophylla. The sequence continues at coordinate 41,639,453 of CM066984.1, forward strand.
GCGATTTTATGATTGACCCCATATTTCTTGAGGAGTGACTCCAAAGGCCTATTGCAGAAGTGCTTGCCTTGGTCACTTATTAGGGCTTTCGGGGTTCCAAAACGCGATAGAATATGTTCCTTAAGAAAGGACACCACCGTTTTGTGGTCATTGCGTCTCGTTGGTATTGCTTCCACCCATTTTGACACATACTCCACAGCTAGGAGTACGTATTCACAATTGTTAGATTTAGGGAACGGGCCCATGAAGTCTATGCCCCAACAATCGAACATTTCAATCGTGATAATAGGGGTTAAGGGCATGGAGTTCCTTTTTGAAATTGTACCAAGCTGTTGACAGCGTTGGCATGTTTTGCAGAAAGCGTAGGCATCTTTAAAAAAGGTGGGCCAGTAGAAACCGCTATGTAGAACTTTTTGTTCGGTCTTTTGTTATGCGAAATGGCCACCGCATGCCTCAGAATGGCATGATGCTAAAATGACGGTTATGTCCTCGTTTGGAACGCAACGTCTGATGACCTGATCAACACAAATACTTGAATAAGTACGGGTCATCGAAGAAGAAATGACGTGCGAAAGAGAGGAACCGCTTCTTGTCTTGATTTGACCAATGTCTAGGAGTCTCTCCCGTAACCAGATAGTTTACTATATCTGCATACCAAGGTAGAACGGACACGGTCGTCATCAATTGCTCATTTGGGAATTCGTCCTTTATCGGTATGGGTTCAGTATTGTCAACAAACGTTAACCGAGATAAATGGTCTGCAACCACATTCTCTACACCCTTTTTTTCTTTGATTGTGATATCAAACTCTTGGAGTAGGAGTATCCAACGAATCAGCCTTTGTTTCGCATCCTTCTTAGATAACAAATATTTGAGGGCCGAGTGGTCTGTAAAACAGACGATTGGGGACCCTATCAGATATGACCTGAATTTATCCAGAGCGAAAACTATCGCCAGTAGCTCTTTTTTGGTAGTTGTATTATTCATTTGAGCTTCATTAAGTGTACGACTGGCGTAGTAGATTACGTAAGGCTTTTTATCCTTCCTCTGTCCTAGCACTGCGCCAATGGCGTAGTCACTAGCATCGCACATTAACTCAAAAGGCAAACTCCAGTCGAGTGCCTGTATTATCGGTGCAGAGGTAAGGTGTTCTTTTAGTGCGTCAAAAGATGTTTGACAATTTTCTGACCATTCGAATGGCCTATCTTTCGCTAACAGTTGACACAGTGGTCGGGAAATTGCACTAAAATTTTGGATAAAGCGACGATAGAATCCAGAATGTCCCAGAAAGGATCGAATATCTCTGACTGTACGAGGGACAGCTAAGTTCGAGATTATATCTACTTTTGCTTTATCGACTTGGATACCTTTATTAGAAATAATGTGTCCGAGGACAATTCCCTTGGTCACCATGAAGTGACATTTTTCCCAATTTAGTACTAGGTGTTTGTCCTCGCATCTTGCTAGCACGCGTTCAAGATTGTTTAAGCAATTTTCGAAACTATGGCCAAACACAGAAAAGTCGTCCATAAAGACTTCGAGTATTTGTTCGACCATGTCGCTGAATATGCTTAACATGCATCGCTGAAATGTAGCTGGTGCATTGCATAGCCCGAAAGGCATACGTCGGTAAGCGAAAGTACCGAACGGACACGTGAACGTAGTCTTCTCCTGATCTTCAGGAGCAATTTCAATTTGGTTATACCCACTGTATCCATCCAAGAAGCAGTAGTACTTATGACCCGCTACTCGTTCTAGCATTTGATCCATAAAAGGTAAGGGAAAATGGTCTTTTCGGGTCACGGTGTTCAGTTTTCGATAATCAATACACATCCTCCATCCAGTGGGAATGCGTGTTGATACTAATTCACCATCTTTATTCAGTATGACCGTTATGCCTGCCTTCTTTGGCACTACTTGGGTTGGACTAACCCAAGGGCTGTCAGATATTGGATATATGATCCCAACATCAAGTAGTTTTAGCACTTCCTTTTTGACTACTTCTTGCATGTTGGGATTTAGACGCCTTTGCATTTGTCGCAAAGGTTTAGCATCTTCCTCCAAATATATCTTATGGGTGCACACAGACGGGCTTATTCCTTTGAGGTCGGCAATAGTCCATCCTAATGCTCTTTTATGTTGTTTCAACACCTCGATTAACTTATCCTCTTGTTCAAAATTTAACGTGGATGAGATTATGACAGGATACGTCTTCTCAGTCCCTAGGAAAGTGTATTTGAGCTCTTTTGGAAGCTCCTTTAATTCCAATTCGGGAAACTGCATGTTCGAGGGCATGACTAGCTTTGTTTTAGGAGGCAGTGGTTCATATGGTGTTATCCACATGCATTCAGCTCTATCCTTCTCTAGTGTATCTAACATGAGGCAAGAGTGATTTAAAGCAGCATCAAATGGAGTGGACTCTTTAGGTTCATAGATAGCATCAAATTGTGACACCACTACCTCCAAAGGATCTTTGTAATCAACGAAATCGGCCTCATCTTCTATGACCATGTTGATATAATTCACTTCCTCCTCATCATCGTATTCTTCAAGTCGGGGATTTGAGAAAATTTTGACATTTAACGTCATATTCCCGAATACGATGGTCATTATACCACTTCTCACTTTTATTGTGGCATCTATTGTGTTTAGGAACGGACGTCCAAAAATGACCGGAATCTGTGAGCCTAGATTGGACACAGGCTCGGTGTCTAAGATGACAAAATCGACTGGGAAGACAAATGAGTCTATTTGAACAAGGACGTCTTCCAGAACTCCTCTTGGGTATTTAACAGACCTATCTACCAATTGCAATGCAACTCGGGTGGGTTTATATTCACCTAGCCCTAGTTGTTTATAAACCGAGTATGACAGAAGGTTTACGCTAGCTCCTAGGTCGAGGAGCGCGTTATCTATCTTTTGATTCCCAATTTGACATGAGACAGTGGGAGTGCCGGGGTCTTTGAGTTTAGGAGGCAATTTATTTTGGATAATTGCACTTGCTTGGCAAGCGACGTAAGCGTGTTCCTTCACACTTTGCCTCATTTTGACCGTACATAAGTCTTTGAGATACTTAGCGTAGGCCGACACTTGTTTTATAGCATCAAGGAGTGGGAGATTGATTTTAACTTGTTTGAATAATTCCAAGAACTCCTGATTCTTTGCCTCATTTTTGGGTTTCTTTAACCTTTGAGGATACGGCACGGGGAAAGGGCATTTTGGTACTTCATCATTAATGGGTTCCTTTCCAGGCCTTCTCTCAACTTCTTCCACTTCTTTAGGAGCTTCAGTATTCATTTCTAATGGTTCTTTACTAGCAGTGGGCTCCTCTTCTTGAGTAGAAGGTTTATTTGTATTGACCACTTCGTCCTCCTCATACTCTTCGGGAGTAGAGAGGCATGTTTTGCCCTATAATCTTGCCGCTTCTCAGAGTCGTAACGGCTTTTGCTTGTTCGTGATTTGGGGGACCGTTATTGTATCCCTTAGGGTTTTGAAGTGGTTGGGCAGGAAATGTTCCGCCCAATCCCTCTTGACGTGCATCCATTCTATCTAACGTCGCAAACATTTTACTCATCATTTGAATTAATTGTTGAGTTAGGTTGACATTAGAGAGAGGATCTTCCTCTTGTACCTTTTTGTGCGGTGGCACGTACACATTAGAATGTTGATTATTGGAGGGTTTCACTTGGTTGTCATTATTAAATCTATTTTGATTGTATGGCTGGGACTGCCTATTGTATTGCCCTTGATATTGGTTATTGTAGGGCTGTTGTTGTTGATGTTGATTTTGAGTCCCAGCATCATTTTTTCAATCAAAACCAGGGTGATTCCATCGATTGTTATTGTTTTGTAAATTGTTGTTGTTATAGGAATTCCCTGTCCCCCTATACCCTTGCATGGCATTCAATTCCATGGGGGGTTGTTCTTGAAAATACGGCACATTAGGACAATATTGAGTGGTATGTCCCAACATATTGCATGTGTCGCATGGTTCTTCAGGCAAATTCTGCCTCGAACTTCCTCCTTTCATGCCTAACTCCTCTACTTTCTTTGCTAGTTCTTCATATTTAGTCATGAGGTGATCTTCACTGTTTAGTTGGTGTAGGCTTTTCTCTTCTACACAGGATATCTGTGAGCGTGAGACATCATCCGAATTCGACCATTCATGAGCGTATTCAGCCAACCAATCAAAATGGGCTTCAGCCTCTTCGGTGTTTTTACAGAGAAAGGGACCTGAACTCATGGTTTCCACCAACTTTTTCGTTTCACCATTCAACCCATGATAAAAGAAGCTGATAGTTCGCCATTTCTCAAACCCATGGTGTGGGCACGAGAGAAGCAAATCTTTGAAACGCTCCCATGTTTGAGTGAAGGTTTCATTGCTCTTTTGTTTATAGGAATTCATTTGGCGTTGAAGGTCAGTGGTCATGCGAGTTGGATAAAATTTCTTTAGAAATGCAGTGTTCATCGCTTGCCAGGTGAAGATTGAATTGGGTTTTAAGGTGAGTAACCACGCCTTTGCTTTATCCTTCAAGGTGAAAGGGAATAGCATTAGACGTGTCATGTCCACAGGACAATTCTGTGAGAATGTTTTGCAAACATCCTCGAAGTCCTTGACATGTAAGTACGCTTTCTCATTTTCCATCCCATGAAAGGTGGGAAGAAGTTGGATCATCCTATTGCGAAATTGAAATTCGCCAGCGTGCGGTGGAATTAGAATGCAAGAGGGCGTAGGTGCGTGTTCTGGTTGCATGAGATCGCACAAAGGTCGTAGCGCCTCATCAAGTGGTACAACCACATTATCACCATGTTCACTTTGATTATCACCCATTGATTCAGTTGGAGTGGCTACGGGATTAATGGAACTATCAGAGTCAGATAGGTAGAAAGGATTTCCAAAAATTCCTTCAATGGAAGTGTTGGACATGAACTAGGAGAGTTCCTAAGGTGATTATTTACCTAAAGACTCTAAAAGAAAAGAAATTAAAAACAGAAATAGATGAAGAGAGATTGAGGTAACCTAAGTATTAACTCGTCGCCTTCCCCGGCAACGGCGCCAAAAACTTGACACGAATATTTTTCTGTGTGTGCTTGTGTGCTATACCCAAGTGTAGGTAATCGTGCAAGTAGTAATCTGGATTAAGTCCAGGTCGATCCCACAGGGAAGGATGAGAATTAAATTACTTAGATTAGACTCTAAAAGAAAAGAAAATTCAATGATTTAAAAGAAGTGTAGAACACAAAGTTCTACGATTAACAACTACTAAAATTAAAAGCAACGATTAAATTAACCAACTAAATTAAATTAACCAACGATTAACTATTTAACTAAAGCAAGATTTTAAAAACGGTTTTACTTAATAAAAGTGAAGTGTTGGGATTACGCAAATCCACAGTGACCCGGCCATCTACCATGCAATTACAATTAAGCTCAATGGAGTACATCTTCTACAATATTCCATACTTTTCTAAAGATCTAGAATCAATAGCCCTTTCATGACCGGGACTATATCATCTCAATGAAGTTTGAAATACATGAAAGCGGTTTAATTCAATAGTTAAGACTCGCACCTACAATGGTGTTAGCATTGAGGGTGGTTTGCAAAATGTATTGAAAGAAAATGCCTTAAGGCCTTAAGTTCAAAGACTGCTTTGACAAACTGAGCATTTGGGGACAGTTTGATAACAACTCCTTAAAACAGAAAGTCTTCGAATACTGTATTGGATGTTCTCAAGAATCTGAGAGTTCGATCGATCGATGCGCCTTTGATCGATCGACAATTATCATCTCTCAATCGATCGAAACGTCTTCGATCGATTGACTATATCTCTGTACCGATCGATCGAAATAACTTCGATCGATCGAACACAGGTATTATTCTGATGCATGGCAGAGGCCTGAAAATCACAGTTTCATCGCGATTTTCCAACATTGGACTACTCAGACATGGTCTGGAGTGTCCCAGATGCGATCTTAATGTAAAGATTCCTTAAGGTGTCGTTTGTTTGTGAGTTTTTCATTAAAACTTATGAAAACTTGAGATTTTAACTTGTCTAGCATAAAAAACAGTAAAATTAAACCCTAAAGTACCATTAACTAAGTGCAGTATGTAAATAAAACGATAACTTAATAACCTTGAATGAAGAACTCGTATTTAAACCAAAGAAAGTCCAAGCTATCAATGTGAAACCTTGAATAATAACCTACAAAACAATAAAACTCTCTCCTCTCTCTATGAAAACTGATAAGAAGTAAGTGTGGTTGTCCCCTTGGACGTAAACAATACGAGTTTTTATAGTAGCAACCTAATGCTAGGGTTAAACTCCGTCTTTTGCTGCGTGCGCGTATTCTGCTAAAAGGCATGTTCGATCGATCGAAAATCTCTCGATCGATTGAACTTCTAGAATCTTCAATCGCTTGAGAAACGTTAGATCGATCGAAACCTCGATCGCTTGAGAAAACCTCGATCGATCGAGCTTTAATTTTCAGCTTTGAATTCTCTTCATTGGAGCCAAGCACTTCCTTTTTCATCCTGCTCCTTTAATTATTCACACAGCGACAATAATCTGCACAGATCATAGCTAAAACACACAACTTATCATAGATTAATCATAATGTGTAGAAACTGCCGTGGTAATCCAAACTGCAGATATATGAGGGAATTGTGAACTAAAATAGTGTATTTTCTTCTTTTAGCGCGGTTGTATTTTACAAATACCCCCGCTTGTCAGTGTGTGTATGGGGTGTACAAATAATGCAGGAATAAACAGAGAGGAGTGTAGAGGGGGTATACCAGCAGTTCGGTCTCTCTTTCTCTTTCTTCCCGGTCTTCTTCTTCTTCTCTACTCCTTCTTTGGTCCTCCCCTTCCTTTCCAGTTCTTCTATAAATGGCTGAGAGTTACAGAGGTTGTATATTTATTTTTTTTTGTTTCTCTCCCTCTTTCTCTCTCTCTCTCTCTCTAACTGGTTCTCTTTCTCTCTCTCTTGAAGGTCCTCATATATTTGCATAATATACAAATATGCATATACACACATATACATTCATATTTGTATATCTGCTATAAGATCTGATGAGGGATTGAGGGTGTTGGGAGGAGGTGATTTGAGAGGGGGAAAAAAGGGGTTGGTGGTTAGGGGTGGTGGTGTGTGACCGGCGATTTAAGGGGTGGTTAGGTGGTAATCTGGTGGGTTAAAGGTGTCTAGGAAGGGGTATTATACAATAGGTATAAGGTAGTTTTGGTTGTACTTTTATTTCTATTTTTGTATATTCCTTTTTATTGTTTAAAACTATGTATTGTATAGTCTAAGTTTTGTACAGATTTTACGGTTTTATAGGTATTACATCACCGACCTCCTATTAAAGATTCCATCCCCAGACTCAGAGCTAACTATAGATTGAAAAGGTAAGGGAATTTCTCGCGCATTTCTGATTCTAGTTCCCAAGTGACTTCTCATTCATCATGGTGTTTCCACTGGACTTTTACTAAAGGGATCTCCTTGGTACTCAGCTTCTTAACTCCTTATTCTAAAATCTTCACTGGTCCTTTGAAAGTTACATTATGGTTCACTTCGATATCCGTGAAGTTGTTCTCGTGAGACGGATCATGTATGACTTTTCTCAGCATGCTGATATGAAAAACGATATTCACTCCTAACATCTTGGGTAGCAGTGCAAGTCTGTAGGCAACTTTTTCCATGCATTCCAGAATTTCGAACAATCCGATGTAACATAGCGAAAGCTTTCCTCTCTTTTGTCCAAATTTAACAACACCTCATATCGGGGATACTTTTAGGAATGCGTGATCTCCAACACTAAATTCTAAGCCCTTTCGGTGTTTATCAACGTAGCTTTTCTGTCTGCTCTGTGATGCTTTCATCTTTTCCTCGAAGATATAGATCTTCTCATTCGTCTCTCGAACCATCTCAGGTCCTCGAAGTTAGTCATCTCCAACTTCTGCCCAGCACAAAGGTGATTGGCACTGTCTTCCATATAAAGCTTTGAATGGTGCCATCCCTATGCTTGAATGGTAGTTGTTGTTATATATGAACTCTATCAATAGTAGGTTCACTTCCTATGAACTTTCAAAATCTATTCAACAGGCTCGGAGCATGTCCTCCATTACTTGATTAACTCTTTGAGTCAGTTCGTCAGTTTGGGGGCAAAATGCTGAACTTAACTTCAACGAAGATCCCAGTGCTGTTTGTAAGCTTTCCCAAAATCCTAACGTGAAATGTTAATCATGGTCCAACACAATTAACACAGGCAGTCCATGTAATCGAACAACTTGTTGTATGTACATTCTGCTCAACTTCTCAATTGGGTAAGTCATGCTATAAGCAATGAAATGAGATGATTTGGTGAGTCGATCCTGTTGGGTTTGTGCCCTCAAACCATTACTTTATGTATGAGACATTAGCATTATAATATATGGATATCAGCTTTACATTTCATTGTGTATGTTTCTTTCATGAGATGATTGTTTTATCCTTAAGTATCATAGTAAGCAATTCGTGTGTGTATGAGATACACACAAGTGAGATACGAATTACTATTCTTTGATACTTAGAATATGTCACAGTGGATGATGAGACTGGATACCTCATCAGGTCTACACTGTAGCATAATTAACTACCATTGGATGGAGTGATTAATCTCAATCACTAGAGTGTAGCTCTTAGTTGATATGCTAGTGCTTATAGTGCATTGACGGACCTGAGCTTTCCTATTGATGCTTAAGGCTGTCAACAGTCAATAGGAACTCATAACTTGTATAAGGTACGTGTTCTCAATCTTGAGATGATTATGAACACAGACTATGGATATGGCTGCTTTGACTTACCAATCAGTGAGGTCTATAGAAGATCAACACCTGGGTATCTTGGGTATGTCATATCCATAGGGTTGTGAACATATATTGTCAAGATAGAATCTACCCTCTGATTCAGAGTAAGCATTCCCTTGAGAATGTCACCAAGTTGATTACTGAGTACTGCAGTCTTGTTGATAAGAGTTATCAACATGTTTGGTAATCATGAGTAGTGAATGAGACTCAAGGAATACAAGAAGTAATCATGATTCAGGTTGACAGTAACAGTTATCCGACTACCTGAATATGATTACGAATGCTGACGGTAGAGGGACATTAGTACACCATACAAGTCTATTTATCGCTTCGGATATGTTCTTTTGCGTTGGAGTTCAGTTATCGTTTTATAGTGGAATAAACGTTAACTGACCAGTTAGTTAGTTTACTGATCAAAGAGTTTGGTCATGGTAATTAACAAACTGGTCTGAGCCAACAATAAAGAGCCTAGGAGGTCCCACTCTTAGCTCCGCTAGGATGCTTGGAAAGACACTTAAGGAAGTTGTTAAGACAAGTTCGATCAATTGAAGTATGTTTGATCGATTGAAGTCAGCAGGTTCGATCGATCGAGAATGGTTCGATCGATCGAAGGTTCGATCGAACGAAGTCACTTCGATCGATCGAAGTCTAGGTCGGTTCTGGAAATCTATAAATAGGGCAGCTGCGTTCTGGAAGTAAGTGATCGTCGTTTTTATACGCAGAAGCTGCAGAAACTATCATAGTCTTCCCAAAACCTTCCTATCCTCTCTATTAGGGTTCCCACGAACCCTAGTCTTTCCGGCAGGCATCCGCAGGAGTCATAAGGGTGAAGATCATCTAGTGGAGGCTGCTGGAAGTTAATGTTTCAGAATTGGGTTCAAGACACTAAGGTATAATTCTTGCACCCCCTTGTATGCATCTATGGAATTGACGAGTAGTAGATCCTGGAATACCAAAAGTTTTATCACTTAACCTATTTCTGCTGCGTGTTTAAACTCTAACTTTAAACCACTTTTTCCTTCAATTGGTATCAGAGCCACGCTCGTTTGGATCTATAGATGCGTTTTTGGAACCCTAGTTTTGATTTGCATGTTGATTTTAGAACTGTTTTCGAAACTGCATCGTCACAGATCTGTTTCTGCAGTGTTATCGCAGCAGAATACAAAACTGTGATTGCATAGGATGCAAGGTGGGTTCGATCGATCGAACTTGTTTCGATCGATCGAACTAGTTTCGATCGATCGAAGCCTTCTGGTGTTCGATCGATCGAATAGTGTTAGATCGATCGAGACAGATTCTCTGTCCAGGTGTTCTGTTCACAGTTGTAAAGGTTTTTTAAAATTATACTTTAATCTTAAATTATTTTTGTAAAATTTTTAAATCATTCTGTGAAACAGAATGATCAAGCGATTGAACAGTGTTCAATCGATCGAAGGTTCGAGCGATCGAACGGTCTTCGATCGATCGAACTGTGACAGAGAAGTAAGATGTTGTTTTAAGTTCTAATTCAGTATGTAAAGTGTTTATATACTGTGTGAATCAATTAAGTGTTCCAATAGTTACATATATTTGTTATGTATGTGTGGATGCGTGTACGACTAACCCTTTTGCAGCAAAATTAGTCGCTATCTCCCATGGCACCAAGTCCTTTAAATATTTATATTTAAATTGTTTGAGATTGGTGCATGTTGTAATTTATTAATGGTTTGGTTTTAAGGCGTATGTAAAAGGCGCTGCGGCTTCAATCCTACGAAAAGGAAAGTCGCACCGGTTTCCCTAGCCTTTTATTTCTTTGTTGCTATTTTTTTTTTCTAGATAAATTGTAAGCTTCAAAAGAAGCATAGGTCCAATGTATAGAATTAGAAATTTCATGAAGATGGAGCAAGGAGCCGTTGTCCATAAAGATGGAGCCGGAGGCGACCAAACCAAGAAGGTGGATCTATGGAAATAGAGCCATGGGAGATAGAGGCATTATTTGAATGCCTATATTTCGTTTTAGTTTTTTGTTTTATGTGCTTGTTTTGTGATTGGCGTATAATACATTGTTGCATGCACTTAAAACAAGTTTTCTAAAATAAAATTCAAAAACCGTTTTCAACACATTAGTAAACATTGGATGTTTATGGGTAGTGTGTGAAAACATTTTTCAAAAGCAAAATCCTTAATTTACTAAATCTAGTGGGAGAGGGTCTTATCAAATAACACCCACGATCTTCCATTAACGGTTCATTGTAAGATGAGTAGTGTATTCTGTGTCACCTCGCCAGGGGTGATCATTCCATACGGAGGGTACACTGCTCATTGGTTACTAGATGTGAACTTCCTATGGATAGGATCAATCAGACGTGTTAGAGGGTGACCACCACACGGAGGCGCTACTTGAGACGGTTGTGATTGGATCCTAGTTAATGGTACACACTAGCTAAGCTATGGATAAGGGATCCCACACGGGGCATTATTCAGAAACTTAGAGATCAAATAGGTTCGGGAGTCATGGCTATTTTGCAAGAGTTGCATAGCGGATAAGTCATGATAAATCGAAAGATCGAACATTGACCACCACACGGAGGCTTTATTCTTTCGTTTCGATATTTCGGCGACTTTGTTTTTAAATAAGAGTTTTAAGGATTCTTTTATTTCAAACTATCAATTCTGATATCCATATTTATTTTGTTTGTTTGATTTTCAGTAATCATAATGTCTGGATCTGCATTTAGTCCACTTGCCACCATACTCACTCAAAACAAGTTAACTGGAAATAACTACACTGAATGGAAACGTAACCTTGACATCGTTTTAACTGTGGTTGCTATAGGAGTCGTAGTTTTAGAATTTTCAGACAATAAAGTTTTGATTTTATCAGATGTACTTTACGTCCCTTTAATGAGACGTAATTTAATTTCAGTTTCTAATTTAACGAATAATGGTCATTCCTTTCATTTTGGAACTGAAGTTGTCATTAAAAGAAGCAGTTCTTTTATATGTTCTGGTGTTAAATCAAATGGTTTGTATGTGATTACTCCCAATATTTCAAAAGATTCTTGTTTGGAACTTAATAACTCAGTGGTAACTTTACCATCTAAAAGAAAGGAACCTTCCACTAATCCAACAAGGCTTTGGCATATGAGGCTTGGCCATATCAATCTGAATAGGATTGGCAGACTAGTCAAAGAAGGGGTCTTAGGCGATTTGGTTCTCGAACCAATGGAAGTCTGCGAGTCTTGTTTGGAGGGTAAGATGACCAAAAGGCCCTTTTCCTGTAAAGGGCAACAGGACCAATGCATTGTTGGAATTAGTTCATACTGATGTGTGTGGACCAATAAATATTAGAGCAAGGGGTGGTTATGAGTATTTCATAACATTTACCGATGACCACTCTAGGTATGGATATGTGTACCTAATGCAGCACAAGTCTGAAGCCTTTGAAAAGTTCAAAGAGTTTAGGACTGAAGTTGTGAAGCAATCGGGCACACATATCAAGGACATTCGATCTGATCGAGGTGGCGAGTACCTCTCTAATGAGTTTATTGATCACCTCGTACAGAATGGGATTCTGTCACAGTTGACTGCACCTGGTACGCCTCAGCAGAACGGTGTAGCGGAGAGAAGGAATCGGACTCTTTTAGACATGACTAGGTCGATGATGAGTTATTCAGAGTTGCCATTATTCCTTTGGGGTTATGCTTTGGAAACCGCTGCATACATACTAAATCTAGTACCAAGCAAATCTGTTCCCAGGACACCACGAGAGATGTGGATTGGGCGCAAGCCTTCTTTGCAACATCTCCGGATATGGGGGTGTCCGGCACATGTGCTCAAAGGAAAGATGAGCAAGTTGGATTCTAGATCGGAAGTATGTTACTTTGTAGGGTATCCAAAGGGTACTTATGGATGGTATTTTTATGATCCAAGAGAACAGAAAGTGTTTGTTAGTACAAATGTTGTTTTCTTGGAGGATGATTATATCATGAACCATAAACCTAAGGGAAGGATAGATCTTAGAGAGATAGAAGGAGAGCCCTCAGTCCAACCCGCAGTTGATAACGATGAAAATCAAGAAAATACCACTTCTTCACCCATTTCCGCACCGGTACCTCGTCGTAGTGGGAGGATTATCAGCCAGCCTGATAGATACATGTTCTTAGGAGAAGTTTTTGAAGCTGTCTCCATAGAATCTGAATCTGATCCTACCACTTACGAAGAGGCAATGGCTGATGTTGATTCAGCTCATTGGATTAAAGCTATGAAGGCTGAATTGGAATCTATGGATTCCAATCAGGTCTGGGATCTTGTAGAACTTCCAGCCAATATTAAACCCATTGGCTGCAAGTGGGTCTATAAGAGGAAAAGAGGATCTGATGGAAAGGTTGAGACCTTTAAGGCAAGGCTTGTGGCGAAAGGCTATACTCAGAGGGAGGGCATTGACTATGAGGAAACCTTCTCGCCGGTAGCCATGCTCAAGTCCATCAGAATACTCTTATCCATTGCTGCATGCCTAGATTATGAAATCTGGCAGATGGACGTCAAGACTGCATTCTTGAATGGCAATCTTGAGGAGGACATCTATATGCAACAACCAGAAGGGTTCATAGCTGGTCGGAAAGGTAACTTGGTATGCAAGTTGCAAAAGTCCATTTATGGGCTTAAGCAGGCATCCAGAAGTTGGAACATCCGATTTGACCAAACGGTCAAGTCGTTTGGTTTCATACAGAATCTGGATGAGCCTTGTGTATACAAGAAATGTGAAGGGAAAGTAGTGGCTTTTCTTGTGCTTTACGTTGACGACATTCTACTCATTGGGAATGATGTAGCGGCGCTGTCAACGGTCAAGGTTTGGCTAGCTAGTACTTTCGATATGAAGGATCTAGGAGAGGCGAGCTATATTCTTGGGATAAAGCTCTTTCGGGATCGCAAGCGAAAGATAATGGGATTATCTCAAGCTGGTTATATCGAGAAAGTGCTAACTAGGTTTTCAATGGATAATTCGAAGAAAGGTTTGTTACCTTTCAGGCATGGTTTAGCGTTCTCCAAGGACCAGTGTCCAAAGACACAAGAGGAGAGGAATCGCATGGCAGGAATTCCCTTTGCCTCGGCAGTGGGAAGTCTCATGTATGCGATGTTATGCACTAGACCAGATATCTGCTTTGCCGTTGGCATGGTTAGCAGGTATCAATCGAATCCTGGTCCAGAGCACTGGACAGCCGTTAAGCACATTCTTAAGTACTTGAGAAGAACTAAAGATTACATGCTTATGTACGGCGGTAGTGAGTTAATTCCAGTAGGATACACTGACTCGGACTTTATGTCAGATAAAGATTCGAGAAAGTCGACATCCGGACATCTCTTTACCTTGGGAGGTTGTGCTGTTAGTTGGAGGAGCATTAAGCAGAAATGCATTGCAGACTCAACTACAGAAGCTGAGTATGTGGCTGCTTGTGAAGGCCTTACCATAGAAGGTCTTTGATCGTCATCTAGATAGTCTAGGTCTTAGATGTAGTTCTGAATGGTTGTGAGTGCAAGTGGGAGTTTGTTGGGTTTGTGCCCTCAAACCATTACTTTATGTATGAGACATTAGCATTATAATATATGGATATTAGCTTTACATTTCATTGTGTATGTTTCTTTCATGAGATGATTGTTTTATCCTTAAGTATCATAGTAAGCAATTCGTGTGTGTATGAGATACACACAAGTGAGATACGAATTACTATTCTTTGATACTTAGAATATGTCACAGTGGATGATGAGACTTGATACCTCATCAGGTCTACAGTGTAGCATAATTAACTACCATTGGATGGAGTGATTAATCTCAATCACTAGAGTGTAGCTCTTAGTTGATATGCTAGTGCTTATAGTGCATTGACGGACCTGAGCTTTCCTATTGACGCTCAGGAAGTCAATAGGAAGTCATAACTTGTATAAGGTACGTGTTCTCAATCTTGAGATGATTATGAACACAGACTATGGATATGGCTGCTTTGACTTACCAATCAGTGAGGTCTATGGAAGATCAACACCTGGGTATCTTGGGTATGTCATGTCCATAGGGTTGTGAACATATATTGTCAAGATAGAATCTACCCTCTGATTCAGAGTAAGCATTCCCTTGAGAATGTCACCAAGTTGATTACTGAGTGCTGCAGTCTTGTTGATAAGAGTTATCAACATGTTTGGTAATCATGAGTAGTGAATGAGACTCAAGGAATACAAGAAGTAATCATGATTCAGGTTGACAGTAACAGTTATCCGACTACCTGAATATGATTACGAATGCTGACGGTAGAGGGACATTAGTACACCATACAAGTCTAGTTATCGCTTCGGATATGTTCTTTTGCGTTGGAGTTCAGTTATCGTTTTATAGTGGAATAAACGTTAACTGACCAGTTAGTTAGTTTGCTGATCAAAGAGTTTGGTCATGGTAATTAACAAACTGGTCTGAGCCAACAATAAAGAGCCTAGGAGGTCCCACTCTTAGCTCCGCTAGGATGCTTGGAAAGACACTTGAGGAAGCTGTTAAGACAAGTTCGATCGATTGAAGTATGTTCGATCGATTGAAGTCAGCAGGTTCGATCGATCGAGAATGGTTCGATCGATCGAAGGTTCGATCGATCGAAGTCTAGGTCGGTTCTGGAAATCTATAAATAGGGCAGCTGCGTTCTGGAGGTAAGTGATCGTCGTTTTTATACGCAGAAGCTGCAGAAACTATCATAGTCTTCCCAAAACCTTCCTATCCTCTCTATTAGGGTTCCCACGAACCCTAGTCTTTCCGGCAGGCATCCGCAGGAGTCATAAGGGTGAAGATCATCTAGTGGAGGCTGCTGGAAGTTAAATTTTCAGAATTGGGTTCAAGACACTAAGGTATAATTCTTGCACCCCCTTGTATGCATCTATGGAATTGACGAGTAGTAGATCCTGGAATACCAAAAGTTTTATAACTTAACCTATTTCCGCTGCGTTTTTAAACTCTAACTTTAAACCACTTTTTCCTTCAGATCCATGATCACCGAAATAGCGTCATGATTCTATTGTGATCTTGGCATTCCTACAATGAAATCGATCGTTATGTATTTCCATTTCCATCCGGGAATGGGTAGTGGCTGTTGTAGTTCTCCTAGCTTCTGGTGTTCGGCTTTGACTTATTTGTAGGTCATGCACTTGAATACATAATCCGCTACCTCTCTTTTCATTCCATCCCACCATAATTTCTCTGCAAATTCTTATACATTTTGTTCCTCCAAGATGAATGGTCATCTTTGATTTGTGTGATTCATTCAATATATCTTTCCTCAGGTTATCTTCATCGGGTAAACAAAGTTGATTGCGGCATCTAAATCCTCCATCGGCTCCTATATTTCATTTAGTGGGGTCCTTTGCTGACGCTTTCTCAAACCATTGATGAAGTTCTTCGTCTTTTCCTTGGACTTCGAGGGTATGACTTATAAGCATTGGTTGTACTATGAGGCATCAAAAGAGTCATCCTTCGCTTGACTCGGTAGTCTAAAGGTCAAATTCTGCTAAAGTCTCCAATGCTTTCCACTCTTTGACCATAAGGGAGGATATGATGTGCTTGCGGTGTTTTCAGCTTAAAGTGTCAGCAACAACGTTTGCTTTACCTGGGTGGTACTACAGAGTGAAATCATAATCCTTTAACAATTCCATCCAACGACAATGTCTCTTGTCAACTTCTTCTAAGAGAACAAGTATCTCAGGCTCTTGTAATCTGAAAATAGATTAAACTTTTCTCCATAAAGGTAGTGTCTCTAAATCTTGAGTGCAAAGACGATTGCAACTAGTTTGAGGTTGTGCATAGGAAAGTTAAGCTCGTGTGGTTTTAGTTGTCATGATCCATACGCTATCACTCTTCTGTCCTGCATAAGCACACATCTAAGTCCTTGGTGTGATGCATCGCTATATTTGGTGAACTGTTCACCGCTCTTTGGTATTGCAAGCACTGGAGCTATGGTTAATCTCTTTTTTAACTCCTGGAATGTGCTTTCATGCTTATCATTCTATTCATTTTAGGTCCTTTTTGGTTAATCCGATAAGAGGGGCTGCGATCTTGGATAATCCTTCCACAAATCTCCAGTAGTATCCAGCTAGACTAAGGAAACTTCTAACTTCCGTTGCTATGGTCTGTCTATTCCAATCCAGGACAGTGTCAATCTTTGATGAGTCTACTGCTATTCCTTCTTGTGAGACAACATACCCCAAAAATTTGATTTTCTTTTTTGAAAATGTTGTAGTTCCTTGTAACTGATTGAATAGATTGTCAATCCTGAGTAGTGGGTACCGATTCTTGATTGTAACTTTGTTCAATTCCCTGTAGTCAATACAGAGTTGAAGCGTTCCGTCTTTCTTCTTGACAAACAGTACCGGTGCTCCCCACGGTGAAGTGCTCGGACGAACGAATCCAAGGACTTCAAGCTCTTGCACTTGCATTTTTAGTTCTTGCATTTCCATTAGGGCCATTCAGTATGGTGTCTTTGATATCGGCGAAGTTCCAGATATTATCTCAATGCAGAAGTTGATATCTCTCTTGGGTGGTAGTCCTTTAACTTCTTAGAAAATGTCTTTGAAATCTCAAACTATGTGGATTTGTCCGATATGGATTTCATCACTCGTGGTTCCAAGGGTAGCCGAGCAGTTGGTAAGGAAAACATCACACGAGAGATTACAATTGAAATTAAAAGGTTTGCTTTCAGGTATTGAAAAAGATATTGATTTGCTAGCATAATCTAACTTGGCATGGTATTTCGCGAGCCAGTTGATCCCTAAGATCACGTCAAATTCCTTCATTGACAAAACTGTCAAATCAGTGGGGAGATTCTAATCTTTCAAATTTAGAGGGCATTCCTTGCATGTTTTTCCCAATTTAACGCTCACTACTAGGGGTGGTGTAGCGTTTAAGGCTACGTCCATCGATAGGGTACTAAGCCTAAGCATTGAACGATTCTAATTACAATAAACGAGTTGGATGCGCCAGTATCGAATAAAGATTTTAGTTGACTGTTAAATAGGGTTAGAGTACCTTCCAGGTTTTTCTATTCTTCCTCGTTGAATTGTGTCTCTTCGGGGATGATAGCATTGAGGCGAGTCTATCCTTGTGCAGATCCTCTATAGTAACTAGCCCAGGGTACCCTACAGTCCTTAGCTAGGTGTCCCTTCTTGTTGTAGTTAAAGCAGACCACATCTGTTTAGCTATTCTTCTTCGGGGCATGACAATCCTTAGATATGTGTCCAGGGATCCTGTAGTTGAAGCAGACTCCAAACTTGTCATTTATTGTCCCTGGGGTGGAGTCGATTTCAATGACATAACTGGCTTGTTAAGGAAGGGGGTTGACGGTGGCTTCTTTCCACCATTCCAGTTTCTTTTGTATCTTTGGTTACGAGTGGAGTCGATTTCAATGGCATAACTGGCTTATTAAGGAAGGGGGTTGACTGTGGCTTCTTTTCACTATTCCAGTTTCTTTTGTATCTTTGGTTACGAGTGGGGGCTTGCCTTTGTCCTTGATTGAACCTCAGAGGGGGTGGTCGATTCACAAAGCATTTCTGTTTGCAGCCGATGATTTCCTTTAAGCCATGGGCCATTCCCACTAAAGCTTTGAATGTCTAGTTCAAGTGGCCAAAAGTCAACTTTTGTAGATGAAGGGAAAGTCCCAGGTGGTATTTCCAGTTCTTCTTTTCTGGAGTATCGATCATATGGTTCATAAATCGAGAAAGATGCTCGAATTGCACTGTGTATTCTCGTACCGTCCGGCTCTCTTGACTAAAACAATAAACTCTTTTTCTTTTCGATTCCTTTCTGTTTGGGGGAAGCAGTTTTCCAGGAACAGTTCTTTGAATGCCACTGATCGGGAGAGAACTAATCCTAAATATACGCCTTAATGAGCATTTGTTAGTACCTTTTTATCCTGTTTTTGTATCTTTTTACTCTGTTTTCTAGTTTCTGACAGGTTTTGGAAGAAATCAACTGAACCAGGCTAAATAGGGTGAAAAGTCATCAAGAAAGAAGCTGAAAAACCAATGTCGCGCGCGCGATCCGCGGGCGCGAGAAACCAGAAGTCGCGCGCGCGATCCGCTCGCGCGAGACCCCCAAGAACTCGCTCGCGCGATCCGCGCGCGCGAGGTACCCAATGTTGCGCTCGCGCGATATGCCCAAAAACCAAAGTTGCGTATTTCAGTATACTGAAGACTCCTGTGCAAACGAGACTGCTAAACGACGTCCAGACTGTAAATTACATGCGTTTCAGTCCGTTTCGAGTTGTAAAGGCTTCCAAAACATGTTGTAAATCTATATAAACTCTATTTTACTTCAATTAGAGGGTTGGCAACCAATATACACATTCATATACAGCCATATACACACACTTCCAGCCCTTGAAGAGGGAGAAGCAAGGAGAAGAAGAAGAAGACCAAGGATTTCCATGGCCTCCTCCATCAACTACTTGCCGATTTCTACTCCTATGGCAGCTTAGATCATTGATCTAGGGTTTCAATGAAGCCCTAGATGAGTAATAGGGTTTTATTTATGCTTTTATTTTAGTTTTATTGTGTATGGATGACAGTCACATGTTTAGAGGATTTTTATAAATAAATCGTACTTACATTGATTAAATCATTGCTTTCAGAATTTATTCTTGTCTTAGATCTATTTTGACTGTGATGTGCTCAACGATCTATTCTTGCTGTGCTTGTTTAGGTTGTTTACATGTGATGGTGCTTTATTGATTCGTGCTATCAAGTATCCGAATAGTCCATGCCTAGGTCAGACGGATTAGATCACAACCCTAGTTTAGTGTGAGATAATTCGTGCTATCCGCAGATGGATTATGTTGGTGCTTGAACCATGATTATCTTCTTGTCGGAGGAATTGGGCTTGTAGCTACAATTCCCCATATTCATCCAACGTAATAAGCTAAAGTAATTCATAGATATTCCTATTATGAAACTAGTGGTGGATTTGCAATCCTAGGTTCCCTTAAACATTCATTAAAAACACTTTTAATTGCTTTCATAGTTTAGATTTATTTCTATTGTTATTAGTTTAATTAAATTCAAAATCAAATCCGTTTTCCCTAATTAACTAGACTTAGGTTTTAGAATTAAATCGTTGTAGTAATCAATCTCTGTGGGTTCGACCTTTACTTCCACACTGCAAATCCTTTGAAAAGTAAAGAATACTTTTATATCTTGATTCTGACAAGATCAATTTTTGGCGCCGTTGCCGGGGATTGCATTACTACTCTTAGTTTTATAATCGTAGTTTAGTTAATTCGTAAATATTAGATTAGTTTTTATTCTTCTTATTTTCTGTTTTTGTTTGTAGTTACTAACTTTTTCTTTTATTTTGTAGTCAACGTTTCCGAGTGGAGCAGCTAATTACATCAAAGGAGCTTACGCAAATAAAAAAAGAGATAAAATTAAATAAATTGCTTCCTTTGGAATTCGCTTTAAACCGCTGTAAGTCAGGGCGCTGTGACGCATTATTTGCATTAGTTTAAGGTTAATTGCACTGCATTAGCTAGGAAACCCGGGGCGCTGGGCTTGACGCGGTCATTGCATTACAGGATAATTTGCATGCATCATAGTAGTTGAGTGCTTGTTGACCTAGTTGCGTGATTGCTTGCTATTTGTTTATTTTGTTTAGTTAGTCTTTGTTTTTAGTTTCTTTCTCTTTATTTTAGTTTATGTTGGGTACACGTTCAAATAAACCAGATTTAAAATCTTTCGATCTTGAACTTGAACGTACCTTAAGAACTAGTAAATCCACAACCCAAGCTTCTAGAGCTAGGTTGCAAGACGACGAATCAACTCCGATTCCGTCGTCGTTGTTTGAGGCCGAAATTCAGAGTACCCGTGAACGGATAAGGAAAACTCGAACTTTTCAAATTAAACCGATTCAAATGGCTGACGGTGGAAATAACAATAACAATCGAAATGATGGTGTGAATATGAATAATCTTAATATACCGCCACCACCTCCACTTATAAATTATTTTATTCCTACTACTTACACGCCACAAGCCGGTATCGAATTACCGGAGGCGACGGCATCTCACTTTGAGATTAAGTCGTCTACGATCTCGCTATTACCTTCCTTCCATGGCCGTCTAAATGAAGACCCTTACCAACACTTAGGGGATTTTCAGGGTATATGCTCTACTTTGAAAATACAGAACCTAAATAATGATGAATTAAAATTGCGGCTCTTCCCATTCTCTTTAAGAGACAAAGCTAAGTTTTGGCTCCAAGCACTTGAGCCAAACACAATAAAAACATGGGAAGCATTACACACCGCCTTTTTACAAAAGTTTTTCCCTATTATGCGTACAAATAAGATAAGAAAAGATATAACTAATTTTGTGATGCAAGATGGGGAGACTCTCTATGACACGTGGGAAAAATTTAAAGAATTATTACGTTCGTGTCCACATCATCAGGTTCCCAAGTGGCAATTGGTTCAAGTCTTCTACGAAGGACTTATTCCCTCGGTCCGTAATACCGTCGATGCCGTTTGTGCGGGAACTTTCCTACACAAAAGCGCCGACGAGGCCTGGAAAATATTTGAGACGTTAAGCGAGAATTCGATGCATCAGGCTGTGTCGGTACGTTCTGAGGGATACCTTCAACCTAAGCGAGAGGTGACAGTTGAGTCAAGTCAATCATTTCAAATACAAGAATTAAATAGAAAACTTGACCGACTTATGCAAATGAACAAACCGTCTAATCCATCCTCTTCAGAAGTATGTGCATTATGTTCTGAACCGTCACATAATATCTTTGCATGTCCTTCTGCATCTCAATATCCGGAATTTGTTGAACAACACGTTATTATATGCAACAATTCCCACAAAATAATTACAATCCTAGGTCGACTAATTTTCCAAATACGTACCGACCCCAATACCAACAAGGTCAATACCAACCACCTCCTCCACCTCCACGCAATAATGCATTTGAGGAGAAGGTGTTGGCCTCACTTGAAAACTTTGGTTCGGTGGTTCAGTTAGTACACTCTCACACACAATCCATCGCAAAACTGGAGTCCCAAGTAGGGCAAATTGTTAATACATTAAACCGTTTAACTGAGAGTAAGTTGCCCAGTCAACCTACTCAGCAACCTAAGGGGCAATACGCAGTGGGTAGTACGAGTGAGAGTGTGAACGCTGTTTCGACTAGGACGACTGCTCGAGATGAGGAAGTTGTTGTAATTCCGGATGAGAGTGAGAAAGATGGGAAAATTAACTTAAATGTGAATAAGGAGGGTGAGGGAACGAGTAGAATTCAAAAAGATAAAGGACCGGCCCCAACGAATTATATTCCAAGAATGCCATATCCACCAAACGTTGAGGGACCGTCACATTCGCCTAAGAAAGGGTCTAAGGTTGAGGATATACTCGAGGTATTTAAACAAGTTAAAATAAATATTCCTTTCCTCGACGCCATAAAACAAATTCCCGCTTATGCTAAATGTCTAAAAGACCTTTGTACTCAAAAGCGCAAAATACGGAGTCATACTCCTAAAAAGGTCTTCCTTACGGAAAAAGTAAGCTCTATTTTTCAACACGCGCCTCCAAAATACAAAGATCCAGGTACGCCTACGATTTCATGTGTCATAGGTGACACTATCATTCATAGGGCTCTCCTTGACTTAGGAGCGAGTGTTAATCTCATACCTTATCACGTCTATCAACAACTAGGATTAGGTGAACTGAAACCTACGGCCGCTACAATACAATTAGCGGATCGTTCTATTAAAATTCCTAGAGGAATCGTCGAGGACGTTTTGGTTAAGGTTGACAAATGCTATTATCCTGTCGACTTCATGGTCCTTGACACTGAACCCGTGCTAGATGTTAGGAAACATACTCCTGTCATCTTAGGCCGTCCATTCTTAGCAACCGCTAACGCACGTGTTAACTGTCGGACGGGGGTAATGAAAGTGTCATTTGGGAACATGAATTTAAAATTAAACGTTTTTAATGCTATGGATCAACCTCCTAAAAACGACGATTTCCTATGTGAGGTGGAAGGTGAGGTAACACGGAATAGCGAGCCTACTAAAGAAATAAAGGTGAGCGAAGAAAACAATATAGAGGACGATGATGAGTGGATGAATCCTAATCCCGTGGACCCTAATGCGGAATCTACTCGGAAGGTAAGAAATCGATTCGAACATACTGACAAGCCGTCAATCGAATTAATTCAAAGCGACGTAATTTCTGCTTACCATCGAGCTCTACCTGACATCCTTAGGGGTACACAGTCCGAATTACGGCCTCCATGAGTCTTATGCTAGAAAGGTCTAGCTAAAGACGTAAAAGTTAGCGCTTCTTGGGAGGCAACCCAAGCTTTATTTCATTCGTTTTTCTTATTTTTGGACGTTTTTGGGTCTGTTTGTGTCTGTTTTGGACATTCTGGATAGGTTTGGGGGTTGAAATTAAGTTATTTTAATAGTATATACATAATTTTAATCAAAAAGTGGAAAAAACCAAACTCGCGCGCGCGGCCCGCTCGCGCGAGACGTCGCTCGCGCGGCCCGCTGGCGCGAGTTTGCCCCTTAGTGTTTTTCCTTTCGTTTTCTTTATTATGAGCCTCAGGTTCTCCTCGCGCCTGATCTCTCGGGCGCGAGGTACCTCGCTCGCGCGGAAATTTAAAATAAAAAAAAATAAAAATTCGCTGGGAATTCGCGCGCGCGAGGGCCGCTCGCGCGGACCGCTCGCGCGATTTCCCCAATTTCTGTTTTTTCTCTTTTAATTTCTATATTCTTTCCCCCTACCTATTTTCTTTGTGTTTCTTTTCTGTTTTTGTTTATTTGTTTAGTTTAGTTTAAGTTCGTCATTGTTTTCCTTATTACATTTTTACTTTTTTCGTTTATTTCTTTTCCATTTATTCGTTTAGTGTAATTTAGATTAGTTTTTCAATTTCTATTTTATATTTCTGTTTCTTTTCCTTTTAATATTCTTTTGTTAGTTCTTTTCGTGTATCTAGAAGTAACAGGTAACATTGAAATTTATAACCATATTTCTTGGTGTTAACCTGTGATATGCTTGTCAAGATCGAGGTACTATCGTTCCTTTCTTACGTACTTCCCTTTCTTTCATTTTATTGTTTCATTGGGGACAATGAAAGGTTTAGGTTTGGGGGTATGCACACACATGCACATTAGTTTATGCTAAATTTTAAAATTTTTTAAAAAAAGTGTGTTTAAATAAACGAGAGTACTAATGTTTTTGCAAGATTAATTCGATACTTCTTGTTCAATAACTTTGAATTGTTATAGAATGATAAACAAGGGAAGATGTGATTAAACATTTGCTGAAGTTATGATGTAATGTTTTAAGTTATGTATTGTTTGAATCGTAGTTTTATATCATAGATTTGCACAAAAACTTATGCACTGCACGTAGTCACTTGAATACATGTTGGTTGTGAACTATAATATGATTCGGATTTCTAGATAACACATGGTGGAGACTAGACCCTGTGAGCTTTTGAGCCTATCTTTTCTATTTAGAGGGTTATAAATACATCTTGTGTTTGTCGAATTTCATTGAAATAGCGCATTAACTTGTTGTTTAGTCTCATTATTCTTGTTTTGGTTAATAGTCAAGTTAAAATAGTTGTTACCATGCTAAATAATCTTCCGTCGTAAACGTTGAAGAACCGTATTACTCTAGGAAATGATTTTGGGCCCTCTTTGTTTACTACCGACCGATAAAAGATAAAATTTCCTTAGTTCCCCCTTTTGAGCCATTAAAATGCCATTTCTTTCTTAAATTACCATTATCCTTGTTTTTGCTCCAATTTGGCCAACTTGGAGTTCACTTCTGAAAGATTGATCACCTTTTAGTGGTGTTAAGGTGATGAGTGATTGAGAAGAAGAAAATAAGATGCTATTGGGGTAGTTGCTTGGTATTCGATGAATAATCATTTGAGAAGCAAGAAAAGAAAAAGGAAAAGAAAAAAATAAAGAAGAGGAAGGTTGAAAAAGAAAATGAAAGAAAAGAAGAAATATGAATGAAAAGGAAGAAGAGAATGAAAAGATGAATGTGGTAGAAGAGACGAATGAAAGAAATTGAACATGCCTTACAATGCCATTCTGAAACTACCTGATATATCTGTCCTATACGTTTTCATTACCTGAGCCACATTACAACCTTTGAAAAGTCCTATTTGATCCTAGGAAACATGGTTCGGATATGAAAATGATGGGAGGGGATTAAAACATGGTAATGATTAATTTCTTTTGATTGTTGGCATCCTATCCATGAGACTATAGTTCTTTTGTGTCATGCGTCTTTTTCGAGTCATATGTGAGCATTTCTCGTTTTGAAAATATATTTCCTTTGCTCCCATATATTAGAAAAAATTACACCTGTTTCTGAGTGTTTTTATTTTAGAGTGTAATTCATTGTGAGATTCGTAGTCAAGGCATAGTTAGATGGTCATCCGAGTTATATTCCAAGTTTATGACATGCGCGTGTTCATCTGACTACCATATCACACACGTGCGATTTTATGAGAAACTCTATTGATTTATACGATGCATGTGCTTGAGATTGTTCTTCATGATGTATGTAGACGTTTGATTCTATTTCTTTATGTTCGTTATTCTATTTCGAATCTTTGTTGTATAATAAGGAGTATTGATTGTTCTATTTTTCGTTTAAATAAAACTTTTTAAATTTTAAGTTAATAAAGATGGTTGTGGGTAACTTGTTGATGAGAACCCTCACGAGA
This sequence comes from Hydrangea macrophylla, assembly GCA_033977485.1. NCBI lineage: Eukaryota > Viridiplantae > Streptophyta > Magnoliopsida > Cornales > Hydrangeaceae > Hydrangea > Hydrangea macrophylla. The sequence continues at coordinate 41,665,046 of CM066984.1, forward strand.
CTTCACTCGTCCGACTAGGGACACCTAGGGGTTTAAAAGGCTTGTTGCATACGCTAAATGCAATCGTGATCCATACGAAAATGGAATAGATTTTTATTAGTAGTTTTTATTTTAGTTTTGCTCGAGGACTAGCAAAATGTAGGTTTGGGGGTGTGATCGGGAGAGAACTAATCCTAAATATACGCCTTAATGAGCATTTGTTAGTACCTTTTTATCCTGTTTTTGTATCTTTTTACTCTGTTTTCTAGTTTCTGACAGGTTTTGGAAGAAATCAACTGAACCAGGCTAAATAGGGTGAAAAGTCATCAAGAAAGAAGCTGAAAAACCAATGTCGCGCGCGCGATCCGCGGGCGCGAGAATCCAGAAGTCGCGCGCGCGATCCGCTCGCGCGAGACCCCCAAGAACTCGCTCGCGCGATCCGCGCGCGCGAGGTACCCAATGTCGCGCTCGCGCGACCCGCTCACGCGATATGCCCAAAAACCAAAGTTGCGTATTTCAGTGTACTGAAGACTCCTGTGCAAACGAGACTGCTAAACGACGTCCAGACTGTAAATTACATGCGTTTCAGTCCGTTTCGAGTTGTAAAGGCTTCCAAAACATGTTGTAAATCTATATAAACTCTATTTTACTTCAATTAGAGGGTTGGCAACCAATATACACATTCATATACAGCCATATACACACACTTCCAGCCCTTGAAGAGGGAGAAGCAAGGAGAAGAAGAAGAAGACCAAGGATTTCCATGGCCTCCTCCATCAACTACTTGCCGATTTCTACTCCTATGGCAGCTTAGATCATTGATCTAGGGTTTCAATGAAGCCCTAGATGAGTAATAGGGTTTTATTTATGCTTTTATTTTAGTTTTATTGTGTATGGATGACAGTCACATGTTTAGAGGATTTTTATAAATAAATCGTACTTACATTGATTAAATCATTGCTTTCAGAATTTATTCTTGTCTTAGATCTATTTTGACTGTGATGTGCTCAACGATCTATTCTTGCTGTGCTTGTTTAGGTTGTTTACATGTGATGGTGCTTTATTGATTCGTGCTATCAAGTATCCGAATAGTCCATGCCTAGGTCAGACGGATTAGATCACAACCCTAGTTTAGTGTGAGATAATTCGTGCTATCCGCAGATGGATTATGTTGGTGCTTGAACCATGATTATCTTCTTGTCGGAGGAATTGGGCTTGTAGCTACAATTCCCCATATTCATCCAACGTAATAAGCTAAAGTAATTCATAGATATTCCTATTATGAAACTAGTGGTGGATTTGCAATCCTAGGTTCCCTTAAACATTCATTAAAAACACTTTTAATTGCTTTCATAGTTTAGATTTATTTCTATTGTTATTAGTTTAATTAAATTCAAAATCAAATCCGTTTTCCCTAATTAACTAGACTTAGGTTTTAGAATTAAATCGTTGTAGTAATCAATCTCTGTGGGTTCGACCTTTACTTCCACACTGCAAATCCTTTGAAAAGTAAAGAATACTTTTATATCTTGATTCTGACAAGATCAGCCACCCATGTCATCCTCTATGCGGCTCCTCCTAGTGTTGCCTTTTCTGACTCCTACCAATTAGCTATAGCATAAGTCAATTGATAGGTAGCCAATCGGCGATTCTCAATTTCGAAACATTCTAACTTAACAAAGATGATATCCAATCCGCGAAGCCATTGTTCCACTTCCCATGGTTTAGTAATTCTGTTAAATTTGTCTAGACTCATTCCATGAAATCGTTTCACCGTACGATCCTCTTGCGGTCTAGGTGGGACTAGGGGATTGTTGTTGGAATTGTTGTTGTTGCAGTTGTGGTTGTTCCCAATGTGTTCTAGGTGTTGTAAAAATGCACCAAACACTCCAATGGGGTTCATTCCTGTAGGAATAGGTTCCGGTGCTCCTCCATCGGGGTTTGGGGGTCCTATGTGTCAGTTTTTCCTTGGTCTGTCAGCCATTGGTTGTCTGGTTTTCCTACAGAAGTATTCTACTTGGAAATCTTGCATACAAGGTTTACCTAGGTATCTATGAATATGTTTATAAAACAAACAAGTAAACAATACAAGCATAGGGAAAAGTATGGTATTACATATTCTTTAATAAATAGGATAATAGTTGCATAATTAGAGTCTTCCTAGAATACATGAGTAAAAAATTGGGGACATTATCCTATTATATGTATTCTTACAATCAAGGGGGTTGTCAACCCAAGTTGACATAAACATAAATAAACTTAAACTAATAGCCTATTACATAAGGTTATCTTGAACTAGTCATCCATATCCGACTCGGATGTGATCTCTCCCATGTCGGAGTCGCGAGGTCCATCTTCATCTAAATTGGGTTCACCCATGTCCCAATCTTCGATGTCAATTTCGCCTTCATCATCCTCGTTGTCATCATCATCCACAGGCATTTCTACTCTAGGTTGGTTCCACATAGGATGAAGGGGTACTACCTGTTCGGGTTCCTCTTCTTCTTCATTTTCCTTGGGATTTTCCTCTTCAGGATCGTCCTCTTTTCGTCTTCTTCCTCCAAATACATACCCAGTTCATCATCAGACATGACTGCATTGTTAGGGTTTGCAACAGGCTCTACTATTGGGAATGCTACTTCTATAGGTACGTTCTCAACGGGTGCCAAGACAAGGTTGTCTTCTAGGTGGAGTGATGGTTATTGTAGTATCTGGTTTATTAATGGTTGGAAGATGTTGTCATCCATTGCCAATCTCCTTATCTCTCCGTGCATTAACCCTTGGTTGTATGCGGTATGAATGGCCTCAAGTTAAAGTCGGTGAGGGTCAGAGATGTAGAACACATGGTAGCCTGGTTGTTGACAAGCTCAACCTGCCTCAACCTGCCTCGTAGGCGTTGACAAGCTTTCAGTTTTACGTTTTTTAGGAATCCCTCAAGATTGATTGGTTTGATCCCATCGGGGTAAATCATGTGTCCCCCTTAGTCATCATTTACATGGTAGCCTGGTTGTTGGAATTGTGTCTGATTCATAGGTACTCCTTGGAAAGGAGGGGGTTGTTGGGAAAATACTGGAGGCTGTGGGGGCATCCGATAAGTGCCAGTATACATCCTTTGAAAATCTTCAGGGTCTTTGGGTAACTTAATCATCTCATCATGTACCTTCTTGATGATCTCAACATCATAGATAGATTCTAGGCATAAGATTTCTGGGTCGTTGATATTGTGCCTACTCATATCGAGCCACAGGTTTCTCTTTCCCCCATCCCTTGTGATTTGCCGAATCTTATGATGATACAAGTTTGGGTTCATAGGCACTATACGATCGGGAAAGATTAGGCGTCCTCCGAAGTCATCGGGGATGTAGGTGGGTTCCATGTTACCTATTCCACTAAAAGAAACTATCTTAGTAGGGGTACTAGTTCAAAGTATCTTAAGGTTTATCATCTAGTGATCAACCTGTTAACTTATTTATTCAGATAATTATATTGGCGAATAAATATGAATAGGGGTAGACATTCAGTTTAAAAATAATAGATAGGTCTTCATTAATGAGAAATAAAGTCATTATAAGAGAGGAATCCTAATATAAGTTTTAAATATATTTTCGCCAAAATGTGGGACTACAACTCCAATACTATACTAATCAAAAGATGAACTATCTAGGGCATCTAGTCTTCTAGCTACGGGAATTCTCCGAAAATATTAATCTCCTCTGGTGGGTCCATGCCATCCATCGTTCATTATCCCAATCTATCGGCCAGTCGGGATCATACAAGTACAATGTCCCTGTCTCTATTAGATCTTTTTCAGCTAGATCTATTTTCATCTTTTCATCATCCGAACTTTCTATTGGATTGGCGGTGATCTCAAGAGGTATTATCTTGGGCTATGACTATCCCTGATCAATTTTCATAGGGTTATCAGAAGTATGAGAGATCTCGTCCATCTCTATAGACATGGTGTGCGTTGCTATGACCCTATGATGAGCAATCTTAGGAACATAATTCCCAAGGGAGAAACATTTTGTCCACCTTCCTATCTTCTCATGAGCACTGTGCCTGATGGCAGCACTAATACGGGCTAGTCCTCGGGAAGTGACCATCCTATGCATAGTGATACGCCCAAACTTGGCTATACTCTGCGACCAAGCGGTTCTATTCAATGACCGGCCCCTATCTCGACCAGGTCATGCTATATAGCATCATCCCAAGCAGTCTGGACTACCCGAGACATCCCGATCGGTATATGCCCGAAGCCCGACCAACAGGTCGGGAAGACCGCGCAGGCACAGCTCGTCGCAGAGACACCTCACTCAGGCCCCGAGACATGATCCAGAATATTCCAGATAGTTTCCTACTCAAGTTAGAAGACTAATGGAAAGTGCAAATTATTTCCTAATACAATTAGGAAACCCACTTGATTTGTGTCAATCACATCCTAATTGAATTGTATTACTTAATCTAATTAGTTTCCTTGTATGAGTAGGTTTCTTGCATCTATAAAAGAAACCACTCACCCCCATAGAAAGGGATTAATTTTTCAGTCTACACAACATCTCTATAGCAATAATCATCACGTCTGGCCGACCTACGGTAACTCCAAACTATTGTTGGTTCACCACATGTCCAAAGAGGACTAAGCTCCACATCTAGGGTTCCGATAAAACCCTAGTCAAGTAACTTTGGGATTTTTTGTATTCTGTTAAGGTTTTCTTATTAACAGACGATTGATTACATGACCTAAAGGATTAGTAGTGTTAATAATCGATTTTAAAAATTTATGCTCTTGGATTCATAAAATAAACTATTGTCTTAGAATTGTTTTTTTAAATTATTACATATATACAGTCTATGCTAATTGCAGATGGATCATGCAAGTGTAGGAATTGCAGATAGATTGCTATAGTACGGTTACAAGAAGGCAAATGCACATGGCAATAGTGTTATGCCACGATTGCAACCAACTCCATGAAAATGATCTCCAATTAAATAAATAGTAAACAAGAAATTGTATATACCAAATGGTCCATACCTAATTATATTAGATTGGAATGCTATATTTTAGTTTCTTTCACACAAATGGGGTAGAATTTGTACAATACATAATAGAATTAAGCTACAATTTTCTTTGTTTATTTTTACTTCTGATATGAAATATCTTATTATTAGACCTGATGATATATTCATGATCACTATATATTGCTAATTTTTTATTTTTTATACTTACTTGGATCCGCATTGGATAGACACACAAATACACAACCCACACACACCCAACTCCAAAGTCCCACATTAGGTCACAACAAAACCCAACAAGATTGAAGAATAAGTAGGAGCAAGCAACTTATGCTAATTGGGTTATAGCCTGCTCGGCTATATATTGCTAATTAATACTTATGTATTACGTGCAAAATGGATGGGTTCACTGCTAGTAATTCAAATACGTAAATTTCCAAATCTTTACATTGCGAATCTCAGATGCATGCATGAAACAATACAAGGCATGAAAACTTGAAAGTAGAACACTACTCAACTGCAATTGATTTTGCAAACTATTGACTCCAAATAATATATTCCAACTACAGTGCAAATTTTAGCATTTAAGAGAGAGAGAGAGAGAGAGAGAGAGAGAGAGAGAGGAATTGAGAAGGAATGTGTGGATCGGAGGGATGAGGCAGGTTAATTTGTGGGTTTTGGAGGAAAAATTATATGAATGTATTTATAGCAAATATAGAAACACTGGCAAACAAAGTGGTCATCATCTTTGCATTTCCCCCATGATCCATTGGAGTACTTGTTGGAGTACCTCTCTCCACAAAACTTGTCACACCCTGGTTGCTTGCAACTGAATGGTGCCCTTGACACGCGCTCTTCCTTGCATATCATCGCCAACTTGTAACCTTTCCCTACTTTGTGTGCCATAGCTAGATATAATCAATCAAACATATATATGTGTATATTCTTCATATATTAATTCACTCAAATTATTAGTCTAAGCTAATTAAATTCAATATCAACTTTGATAAAAAGTGAAGTAATATAATTACACACACATACACACGCGCAAATTATATACATCTTACTACTCAGAATGATGGATTTAATTGGTTATGCAATTTTATGACAAATGCGAATGTCATGGAACAATGCAATTTATGTATTGAAAAATCTGGGTAGTATGTAAGAGAAACTTTTAATACCAGCATGGAATGTTGATATAAAAACTATGAAGAGAATCGCAACAACTGCGGAGGACTTCATTTCAGCCAAGGATATATATATATATATATTTATGTAATTGCAATTGTAGTCTATATATGCTAGCTAGTGATGAATATAGATCGAGTAGAATAGGGAGAGAGAGAGAGAGAGAGATGAATTTTGTGGAGGATATATATTATCCCATTCCATTGGAGCAAGAAGATTAAAAGCGTGGGAAAAGAAGAGACATAATGACTTTAATTAGGAAGGATATATAATTGAAGTATAAATTAAGGCAAGTAAATGGATTGGGCTGTTTTTATTATTCATGGGTCGTACCGTGGCTATAATATATATATTTATAAAATAATAATGGGTTGATGGAATTGGCAGTTTTTGTTTAGAGATGGGATTGTTTTAATTTGTTTGTAAAAAAAAACCGTAAAGAAATTAACCATCTGAGATCAGTTAGGGGTGGATCATTATCTATCTGCTATACTAAACGCGCGTGTAATAAGATTTACTAAATGTGAAAAACAATTAATCTGACTATTACAATTGAATCACATCCTTAATTATCCAGCTATGGAATGTTGACCTAATATTAACGGCCATTTTTTGACACGATAATTTCTCCTTTTTACCTTTTAATTTTTTAATTTTTAATTTTTAATTTTTACCCTCCTAAAACTGGTCTACCCATGAAAATTGAAAGGGGAACTTCTCCGAGCCTATGGTCTAGATGAATCTAGGGGTGTCGTCGGTTCAGTTTGATCGATCTAGCTAACAGATTTCTGTTTTGTTGGATTTTTTTTTTTTTTTTTTGCATTGCTATATTTAAACCAAACTAAACTAAGCCTTGTGTCCCAATCAATTGGGATATGCTATATTTACATTGCTATACTTTGATTAAAACCGACTAAACCAATCAATTCAATTGATTGGCTCGGTCTAATCGATTTTGTTGACACCCTTAGATTGACCTTAAAACCAAGGGCCTTTATTACCAACTTCAAAGCTCAAAATTAGTTTTTCCTCGACTACAAATACCAACGTCGAAGCTCAAGATTAGTTTTTCCTCGAATGCTTGTGTGGACAAATGCAAGTCTCTCTCGCATATTATTTGTTCATTCTTGCCCAATTATTTACCATATATGCCAATTTCTTGTTGTTTGCACCCAAAAACCGCCAAAGGTTTTTGAGCCCGACTGGAATGTTGGAATGGGCCTGGAAGGGATCGGCCCAGGCCTTGTTCTGGAATGGCCAACCCAAGACTGTGAAGAGTAATTGGGCTTAGAAGGGAGACATCATGTGGATCAGAAAGACAAGGCATTGGCTCCAACCTGGTTATGCCCGATAGGTGGTGTTGGCCAGATGCTCCCCAATTGAACACCATACTTGCAATAAGTAAGTAATGGTGAATGTTGGAGTCCTATGGGATGAGATAGTATGAATAACACTCATTGAACATCCATGACAAGAATTCTTGGTAGAGGGGAATGGATGAGCCCGATTGGTCAGAAGCACACACATATCTGTCATCGGGCTCATGTGTGTCAGAGAGCATGGCAAGTGGAATTGCACAAGCCCGATGGTAGTATAGGTTCACGTTGCTGAGCCAGACTAGTAAGGCAGTTCTGTTTCTAGCTGTTATGGTGACGTCACCCTGAAATTAAGGAGGCAGAGTCTATTTAGGAGTGGAATCTGATCATGTCCAGCTGGGTAAGGATTATGGGATTGGATTAATCAGGATTTGGGATAAGGAAAGAGTTAGAGCTAAGGAAGGATTCTGCAATCAGTGTCTTGCTTGGAGTGCAATTCAAGGAGTCCTTGCCATATAAAGAGTATCTAAGGCCGCTATAAATGTAAAGGTAGGCTAACCGCACAAAGGACTCCGCGTCATTCTTGAAAATAGCACTCATACAACATTCAAAGCATTCAAACCCTTGTGTTATTGTTATTCTGCATCCATAGCAAATAGGTCGTTATTTTTTTTACTGTTATCACTCTTTTGACAATCAGATCATGGTCTGATCCTGTTCTTTTGTTTTTGTTGTTTTTTTCCAAACATTCAATAAAGTATCTTCATATTTTATTAATCGTTTGTGATTGCTTACTTGGTAAACTCTTGCACTAATTGGCTTGTGCGCTTCAGTACTGTCATAGAATTTTTGGTGAGGGTACTTTCCTATTCCTCACACACAATTATTTAGTTAGAAGTCAGATCTCAAAGCCTTGAGTATCACTCACTCAAGCACATAGGAAATTAGTTTGCACACACACCAAGCCTATTTGGCTCTGGCACGCCTACGCAAAACTATAAGCAAACATTTTAGCAAGACCGGTGGGAACGCAACGCTAAGATATGCTTCCAAAGAAAGATCAAAAGAATGGGAAAATGGACAGGATGACCTAGCTGTTGACCTAACTGTTGAATAGAGCATCGGCCATTCTCCACAAGATAGCGGAGTAACTCTAGAAGCAATTTTAGAAGTCTTGATGCTAAACGTTGAACCTATGAGGCGGGAATACAATTCCTTGATAGGAATGGATAACTTTAAAGGGTTAGCCAGCCAGAATACATCATGTTCAAATTGACCTAATAACATCTACTAGGGTTACTCATGCTAAGCTAGATGGCTTGACCACAAAGATCTCAGGCCTATCAAAAACCTTACAGCGTTGGTGGAAAGGTTGACTCCCCAAAGCCCTAAAGAGTAAATCGATACTTCTGGTGGGATTGATAAGATGAAGGAGCTAGCTTACATCTACCCAAACCATTGAGAGTAGAACGGACAGAATAAGCAGCTTGATCCACCAGCAGGAGGATCAAGCAGAGTGGTGGTAGCTCAGCCCGTTGTCCCATAGGTTATCAACAGGAAAGAGTTGGTGGTGGCCATTCACGAAGAATATGGCCCGTCATGAGAATAATGGAAAGGTCGACGTACAGATGACCATACCCAGTTGAAATTGACCAAGTCAATTTCCCCCAAGGATACAAGGTCCCAAACTTTACCTTATTTTCTTGGGAAAGTGAATAGATCTCCGTAGAGTATATAGGCCATTTCATAGTGCAATATGGCCATGTGGGTAGTAGCGACCCATTGAAACTGAGGCTGTTCCCAAACTCTCTCACAGGCATAGCCTTCTTGTGGTATGTCAATCCTCTATCCAATTCCATGCAAAATTGGTAGGGGATGGAGGAGTTGTTTTATGGCCAGTTCTATAGGACTGAGCCCGAAATATCGTTGGCAAACCTATCTAGGGTGCTCCAATTAGTAGGGGAGAGAGTGGAGACCTATATAGCCCATGTTAGAAAGGCTAAGTATAGGTGCAAAACTATCTTTCCCTAGGAGAAATATGTTAAGATGGCCATGGGAGGGATATCCTTTGAGCTTCGCAAGAGGTTTAAAAGGGACCGATTTATGAGATCTATTCAAGTTGGCCATGAGGGCCGCTCTCTATGAACGTATCCTTCTAGATAAGCAGGAGAAGACAAACTCATCCAAGGCAACATACTATAAGGATCCAAATTACGAGGTCCATTTAGCGGATTGTGAACTTGAAGCGAAATTTGACATAGCCGAGTTGTTTGTAAACGACCGATATTATGCAGTGCCTTGAACAAGCCTGGGAGTAATAACGCTGCTGCAAAAAAGATGGCATTTGAGGTAGGCAAAAATTATACTTTTGATATCATTATGGCTGATCAGATTTTCAACGCCCTTCTGGCCAACAAAGTGATCAAGCTTAGTGATGATCATCGGATCCCTAAGGTCGATGACACTAAAAATAAAGAATACTATAAATGGCACAACTCTTGGAAACACTCTACTAACAACTACGTGGTTTATTGTAATGTGATACAAGAAAACGTAGAAAAAGGAGTGTTCAAGTTCTCGGACAAAGCCATGGGAGTTGATGCAAATCCGTTTCCTCAGATTACCGGCGCCAACATGGTAATGCCTGATCTAACCAAGTTGATAAGGCCCAGGCCAAAGGTTGACTTAGCCAAAAAGGAGAAAAGGCCATAGCAAAGGGAAGAGAAATAGATTGCCATTTCGGCCATGGAAGGGCCTAAGGTAACATCCACGAGCTCCAGAAGACTTATCAGAAGCGAAAACAAGCTGAACGCAAGGCCTAGATTGAAATGGCCTGGTCAAATACAGATAGATTAATCACCAATCTGCGGCAACAATTGGATCTGGTAGAGCAAGGCCTCTACCCAAGATGCAAGGCCGATAATAAGAAAGAGGCTCCAGCCCAAGCAAGAGGCCTAGAGTAAATGAGCACCGCGAGCATAGCCCAAGAAGGCCTATGCATGAAAGACTTTGCTACCCAAGTAAAGTCACCTTAAGCCTAAATGGCAACCAAAACCATCGCCAGCTTTGTAGGTCAATTTCAGAGATTTAGGCCGTTTGGGGATGAGGCGTCATCAAACATTTTCCAAATCGGACATACCAAAAAAGGACCCAGCCTCAGACATATATCCAACGATGATACTAACACCCAGAGTAAATGAAGAAAGGTGGTTTAGGGCTGAACACCCTAAATTCCCTTCGATGCCTAAGTATAGTAAGTCTCAAAAAAGGAGGTTCCAAAGGGTAAAGCAGGTCAAAAGGGAATGATAGTATTGGGAGTATCGTGTTAACAATTCCCCTAGGACTCTTCCAGTTTCTATGCACGATTCAAAGGAACATCTGACAGAGGAGGAGCCTGTTTTCGATAATAAAAAAAAGTTGGTAAAGGGGCAATGCACACCGCTGAACGTCTAAAGGAGATGTTTAGGCAATAAAAAGAAACAAAGGAGTGTAAGTCTGAGACGAACTTAATGGATGAGGAGACCAATGATTTTAGGGATTCGGACGACTCACCAATTTAATTTGGAACCATCCCAAAGGGACTGTCTTCAAATATGGTGTTTACTCTACGTATGTCCTTTATGGCCAAGCCAGACCAACCAAAGGCCATGAAGGGGGATGTGATGGAAAACCAGACTGATATGTCAGCCAAGATAAAAGACGTGTTTTGGAGTGGAGGAAAGACAGTCAAGCCTGAGGTGGTAGAAGCCACAGGCAAGAATGTGGACGGAACTAATCAACAGTCCAATCGACCTAAGATCACCATCTTAAGGCCAAAGGGCAGCAAACGGAAGAGGAACAGAGATCAGTAGGGCCTGTCAAGGTAGTTTTTGAAAAACCCACTTATCAAATGTCCCAGCACTTAAAACCTCTATATGTCAAGGGACATATTGAAGGGGTCCCTATAAATAGAATTCTCATTGATGGAGGATCTACTATTAACATTATGCCCCAGATCATGATCAGAGTACTTCAAAAATCTAAATCGGAGCTGATTCCAACTGAAATGAACATCCAGAGCTTTACAGGGACACCTTTAAGGACAAAAGGGATCCTGCCTTTGGAACTAATAGTCGGAAGCAAGACGGTCATGATAGCCTTCTTTATCGTGGAGACATCGGCCGCGTATAATGCGCTCCTAGGCCGAGACTGGATTCATCCTAACTATGTATCCCTTCTACTCTCCATTAGTTGCTAATTTTCTAGAGAGGGGATGAGGTTGAAGTAGTAGGAGCTGATATGAGACCGTTCATAGCATGAGTACAAACAGATGATGTAATTCTATATGAAGACGACATCGGGCCAGTCAAGCTGTTAGGATGTGGCAACTTGGGAAGACCGAATGCGGCCACATTCCACAAGGGAGCTCCACTAGACTTGAAGTTATATTACCATAATCCCAATCGTACTAAAGAACCAAGGCTGAGGGAGATTAGTGAACAAGACATTATTGATGAATCTATAATCGAATGAAGTTCGGAGACAGCTAGCCCTAAGGGCCAGCATGGCCAAGTGGTGTGCATATCTGGCCAATAGAAGACTAGAAATCGGCCCAACTGATTATGGGGTAAACCTAACTGATTGCATCTACGAGGAAGAACTACCAAGAGAAGAAGAGATTCAAATGAAGGAATTAGAAATAACCATATCAAAGATGGACGATCTGAAGGCCGACGTTCAAGTCCCCCTTTTGGAAGTTAACTTGGGCAATGAATTCAATCTTCCATAACATGATTGGGTGAATTATGGAGGTATACATTGATTATGTGGTGGTCAAGTCTGGTGACAGTGCCGATCATTTGAGGCACCTTGAGAAAGCATTCGAAAGAATGCGGGCTCACAAGCTAAAGATGAATCCACTCAAATGTGCATTCGGCATTTTAACAGGAAGTTTCTTGGGTTTTTTGATGCATCAGAGGGGTATAGAGGTTGACAAAAATAAGGCTCGGGCTATCCAATCTGTAAAAGCCCCAGCCAACAAGAAAGATTTGCAAAGGCTGCTTGAGCAGATCAATTTACTTAGGAGGTTTATCTTCAACTGTGTAGGGAAGACTCGGTTATGGACCTTACTGCTAAAGATCTAGATCGATGAGGAGTTCAAGTGGGAAGACAGCCACCAGGAGGCCTTTGAAGGAATCAAGCAATAGTTGTCAACCCCCCCAGTGTTGATGCCACCTAAGAAGGGTAGGTGTCTTAAGTTGTACATATCGGCCTCTGTTTGCTCTATAGGATGTATGTCAGCTCAGGATAATGTGCAAGGTATTGAGTAGGCTGTTTATTACTTCAATAGAGTTTTGACTCCAATCAAGCAGTGCTATGCGCCGATTGAGAAGTTATGCTTGGAATTGTACTTTTCATCACAAAAGTTAAGAACATATATGCTTCCTGTTTCTACTTATATTATATGTCAGACCAATGTGATTAAGTACATGCTTTCAAAACCTATTATGCGGGGCCTAATTGGGAAATGAACCTTGGCCCTGATGGAATTTGCTATTCAATACCGATCAAACAAATCGGTCAAGGGCCAGACCATAGCCAATTTTCTAGCTGACCACCCAGGCCCTGCTGATGTGGGGGATCTGTCACTAGCACCTAAAATTTTAAACACGTTGACACGAATATAAATTGTGCGATTCTTTTGCAACACCCAAGTGTAGGTGGACGTGCAAGTAGTATTCTGGTAAGACCAGGTCGATCCCAGAGAGAAGGTTTAAAGTTACTTAGATTAAAATCAAAAAGAAAATTAAAAATTCAAGCTTTAAAGAAGGTGTAGAACACTAAGTTCCATAATTAATAACTACTAAAGGAAAGCACTAAATTAAACTAGTAATTAACTAACTCACTAAAATGATATTTAAAATGATTTTTACTTTATAAAAGGGAAGCGTTGGGATCACACGAATCCACAGTGACCGAACCATCTACCATGCAGTTTCATTAATGCTCTATGGAGTACATCTCTCTATAGTATTCTGTATTTTCTTAAAGTAAAGAATCAATAGTCCTTTCATGACCGGGACTATATCATCACATTTGATTCAAAATACATGAATGTGGTTTAAAACAATAGTTAAGACTCGCACTATGAATGGTGTTAGCATTCAAAGTGGTTTGCAAAAGTTATTGAAGAAAAATACCTTAATGCTTAAAGTTAAGTAACTATTTTGACAAACTGAGTATATAGGGACAGTGTGATAACAAATCTCAAAAACAGAAAGTCCAGGAATACTGCAAAGGATCATCTCAAGAATCTGAGTGTTCGATCGATCGACGCGCTATCGATCGATCGAGCATCATTGACGACATCCTATTGATACGTTTTCTTATAAACACCCAAGTGTAGGTGATCGTACAAGTAATAAAGTTCTGGAAGACCAGGTCGAACCCACAGGGAACAAAAATAAAGTTATAAAGATAGGCAGTAACTATTTTGTCCCTAAAAATAAAATAATGATTGATGGATTTTTGGGGTTTTTACTAAACTACTAGATTTTATATTTTTTTGCAATAAAACTAATGAAAAGCTATTTTTTTTAAATAGTTTATGGTAAAAATTTTAACAGTGCAAAATAAATTAACTAAGATACTAGTAAGAAAGTAAAGAAAAATAAATAAAAGCTAGTTTTTCATGAGATAAACTTTTTGGATTTTATTATTGCAAAAGATGGAAATAATACAATTATTTAAGCAAAGTTATTAAAAACAGGAAATATTGATTAATTAGGAAGAAATGATTTAAAGGAATTGAGAATATGCAAACCAACACTAGATCATACTGTACAACTTTTGTGCATTTACAAAGGATTTGGCATTTCTAAATAGTGTGAATCATTATTTGAAAATAAACTTACACTAGTTGATGTCATATTAAGTGTGTCAGGTTTGATATGAAAGAAAAATAACGAGGCAATTGGACAGTAGTCAGGTTCGAACTGTGACCCGCCGCGGACGTGGCTTATTCTTCGCCCAGTCCCCACCTCTCTGCCACTACACAATTGCCTGTCTATTAATGGATAGAAAAATATATATACACAAAATATAACCTTTGACATATGAATTGTTTGAGTATGCTAGCTATTTTTGTATGACAAATGCATAGTTTGACAATCCACATAATTAGATTCTTATTTCAAATATGTAATCTTTTGATGTCCAATATAGCCATAGTCTATAAACATGTTAAATGGTCATAAACTATAGAAACATAAATATTTTTGGCCACAAATGAAAAAACAACCCATCTAGATAAATTTTCCCATTTAAGATTAGTGAACAAAAGTTGTGGTTTCTATGTTTTTATAACATATCCCCAATTAAAGTTTAGCCTACCATTGTAGAATTGAAACTGTCTTCCAAATAACCTTTTAAAGAAAGATTAAATAGATGTACACAGTAACTGTCCAATTCAAAATAAGGTTATAACACTAAGGTAATGATGAAATATGATATTAATATACTATTTCTTCACTTAACATAAGTTGGGGTTGAATTTGTAGAATCTGCAAAATAACAAAGTTTAGTACAACTAGGCTAATAAATTAAACATAAATAAATGAAAATACTGAATTTAAAATAAAATACTAAACCTTTAACTTTGACTTCTTGTGGGGTCACAGTGGTTGAACTCCAAGAACATAAGCAAGGCCAAACCAAATTCTAATCTAATTTGGGAGTGAGATATGGATAGGGTGTACTTGGGGCTTTAGTAGGTAATTATAATAATTACGTGGCTAAGAAATCTGGCATTTACTTGCAAAATCTATCTTCTAGTGAATGGAAATATTGCTATAAAAACTGAAAATTTGGGGTTTCAAATTATTTTAGGGGATAACTATAAGTACTAACTAGACTAAAAATATTAAATCTAAATTTTGATAGGAATATTTTACTACTACAAATTGACAAATGTTGTACAAGAAAATAAATATTTTAATTTGAGAAATACAGTACACAAAGTTTTGTTACATATTTGTTAACATGAAATCATCAATTACATAAAAGTAAATTTTTACAACTACTAAAACTAGAAAAAGGCAAAGAAAAACTAAAGTTTCCTACTTCTACGGACAATATGAAGTGCTCACATGATAACCTCCCTAAACTATTCTATCTATTTGATTGTACGTGAAGCTGTTGCTTGTTGTTGTGAATGTCGTTGTTGGCTTCTGCTCTCTTCTATTTATAGATGATTATGAGATGAAAATCATCACTCCATTCGTCACTTTGAGTAGAGCTTTCCAATTTTTTCTTCTCGTGATCGTCCCATTTTTCTTCTCGCGTCTGACAGTTGTTGAATTTTCCTGTAGAAAAGAAAATAGAGAGAGAGAGAGAGAGAAAGAGAGAGAGAGAGATTTTGTTTCATACGTATAGAAATTCAAGGCATTAAATGGCTTGTTGAATTTCTTGTTTTGTTTATTTATTTTTTATCTTTCTTGCTTTGTCTGGTTGTTGATTCTTTGTTTGATTTTTTCTTTTTAGTTGAAAGTTTTTTACATTTACTATTAACATTTTTGACTAACATAATATATGAAAAATACTTCATTGTGGTTGCTACTTTTTTCCTTCTCTTTATTTCACTTTATTTTTACTTAAACATATAAAATATGTAAAAGCACATAATTACACGCATATGAGTGACATCATCATTAAATTATATTAATTCAAATATGCATGTAAAACTAGGAATTTAAGGGATTAAATGTGTACTATATCTATTATATTGGCACATGAATGTGCAATATTCAGTGTTTGTCACACCCCTCAACTAGCTTATTGCTAGTCCCTAGCAATGAAGTAAAAGAGAAACTGTTCTAAAAAGTTTTATTAAAAAGTAGGAGTAGACTAAGAAAAATAAAACCTAACTCACTGTCGCCGGAATCGCGGTTGTATTTAGCATATGCAACATGCCGTTAAACCCCTAGGTTACCCATAGTGAACGAGTGTTGTCTTGTGAGAGTTTGCAGTAAATATACCCACAAAATTCATTTAAAATTTTTTACTCTTTATTTTAAGTAAAATAAAGTAAAAAAAAAAAAAGGTTGATTTTCTCCTTTTACAACAGATAAAATTAAATTTGACAATAAAATGAAATTTCCAAGTATGTAACAATAATGCAACACATGTACTCACAGTTTGTTAATGGTAGCATTTTTTATACTCTTTAAACATACAGTGTGTACTTGAAAAGTCAAGCAACTGATCTTAATTTCAAAGTTTACATAGCTATTAATAGTCATAAAACTTGTAGTTTTAACTCAAATCTCACTGAGATTTCACTCTTTTAAGGAGAAACTCTCAGAAATCGATGTAGAGAACATCTCACTTGGTAGGGAAGTAAGACAGAGAAGTTGCTTCCAATTTTTAATGACTCAATATATAGGCATTTGGAGTACAATAAGTCTCATGGAAGAATACTTTGCATTAGAAGAGCGATCTACCGTGGAGAACATCCTTATTTCTTAAATTTAAAAACCAATTTCTTTTAAATCATTAGGACTTTAACTGGTAGGTTAGAAATTAAGATGAGTAGGTGATTTGTGGTGTATTTGTCCTAAGCATGTGATTGGAGTGTTTGCGCAATTCATTCCAATCTCTTCTTTTTCTCCTTTTTATCATTTGTACAGTTGATTTTTTTTTTTTTTTTTAAATCAACTCCTTTCTTTCTTTACCACTTCTTGCATGATTGGATATAGAAGTGGGATTTGTACTCCTAGGTGGAGCAAGGCATGATTTGAAGAGAACTGAGAATAAGGAAATATTAAGTGAAGGGGGTGCATTTGAAAGAAATGATGGCCTAAATCATTTACAAAATAGACTGACTTTGTTCATTCAAGCAATTTAGAAGTTCTAATGGTATATCCTGAACGTTCTCTTCTAATGATCAGTCAAAGAAAAAGAAAAATAATGAGACTCTCAATGAGTGACATGATAAAAAAAATGAGACTAAAAAGAACAATAATCCTCATAAAAGAAGATTGGCAAAAAGCTCGCATGGGTTAATTAGTTTCCACTACTTGTCTTTAAACTGCATAGTTTATGTTTACTCATCCATTTTGATTCAGTAAATATTTTCACACTGTTTCAAAATATTTAAAGTTTAAAGAGTTTCTAGCATTTGAAATAGTTAATCATGTGACAATGTGTTGTATGCTATTAACATACTTAAAATTATATTAACGTGTCAAATTTATCTTATATATGGTGCGACTAGTATCCTCTGCACCTATACAAAGAGGCTACGCAATCCGGAGCGTCCAAGTTGTCACGATCGCCCATCCACTTCTAGTAAAAGAGATGGGTCTAGAATCACTAGCAAGCTAAAACATCAGTAAGAGGCTAGGAGAGATAACTCTGGCTTTACCTAGTTTTTGCTACCTCTAGACTCATTCACCGCACTAGACATATTTGGGGATGTTGGGATCATTCAAATTACTCCTATTGAACCAGCTAATGAAAGCCAGATGTACACATAGGATCATTTCAAAGTCTGACCTAACTAAAAATTATTGAATATACTGAAAATAAATTTAACAACAAAATATAAAAATCAAAAGAAATGAGGGATGGGAAAACAAAGTTTATTTGGGTATCAAAGGATCCAGTCCTCTTTCTCAACCAAAATTTTCTTTTGTTTCGATTTGAATTGTCTTTAGTATAGCAGTAGAACTTTAAAAGATGTGTCATTATGAGCAACTAAACCAGGACATTTTTCTCTATAACAATTCAAACACCATCCTAACCTTCTAGTTTTCCTTTTGATGGCATAAAGGCTAGTGCCAGCAAAGTGTTTCTTCTGTCGGAACCATTTTTTATACTCTCAGCCAACAAGAGAAGCTAGACTCAACCCTCCACTCCTTCCAACTATCAACTCTAGACACGTGCACCGACCCCACAACATGCGTATAGGTAAAATTAGGAAGTTAAGTGGGCGGTAAGATTCGAACTCACACAAAGCTCTAAATATAATCCGTTCAAATACTTGAGATTGATCTAATTAAAGAGAGCTTAGAGGGGGTGGGTGGGAATTTTATTTAAAAACTAAAAATATTTATATTAAGAAATATATATATATTCATAAAAAAAATTAATTTTTTTCTTTTTCTTTTTCTTTTTCTTTTAAATTCGAAGAACTACTTACTTTTTTTTTTTTAAAACAGAAAACTAGAAACTACACTTTTCTCTCTTTCTTTCTTTCTTTTTTTATTTATTTTTCTAACAAAGTTTAAGACAATGCATCATTACAACAATAATAATAAACAGAATTATGGTATAAACTTCATAAATTATAAGGGCGCTGACTTGTGCGTCTTCCTTTTCTTTTTAACAGAAAACTAGGAAAAATAATTATTTCTTTCTTTTTTTGCTTTTTTTATTTTCTTTTTTTTAACAAGGGCAACGTAACACTAAAATAGCAAGAACTAGGAGAATAATAAGATAAAATTCAAAATTCATAAAACCCATAATTAGCGTGTTGTCCATTTTTTATTTTTATTTTTATTTTTGTAAAGAAATGGAAAAATATCAACTGTCTCTTGGAAATCTGAGAACCTGGTAGGGCCATGGATCGAGTTGTATTTCCAAGCTTCTATGGTGAGTAGGTACCTATAACTCATGCATCATATTTTTGTCAAATAATGAAAACGAGAGAAACTAAAAATCAAAAACAAAAAACTAAACTTGATCGGGAAAAATAATGAAATAAAAATAAAATCAAAATCAAACTTTTCTCTAGATTATAGATCTTAACTTTAGTGATCGATAGAGTGGATCTTGATTTTGGATCGAGAAAATTAAAGAAAATAGAAAGAAAATGAGAGAATGAGAGATCGGGGGAGAGAGTTGCAGAGACGAGAGAGAAATTTGCAATGAGAGGGAAGAGAAAAGAGAGGAAGAAGAAAAAGAAAGGAAAAAGAGAGATGGGGAAAGTTTTTAGGATTTAAAGCCCTATATATAGCCATTTTCTCTTTTTCAGTGTATCTCTCTCTAAGAAGATTTTAATTTTTTTATGAAATAAAGATAATACAAACAAACAGGTATTAATCGTGAAACCGTCCCCCCAACTAAGTCTGACATTGTTCTCAATGAGTGAGATGAGAAAAAAGAAGCCAAGGATAGCACCTGTAATAAAAAGAAACAAACAAAGAAAAGATAGAATAATAATGACAAAATTAATATACATATATAAAAAGTGACCAGAATAGGACTATAGGACTATGAGAACATAAATACTCTGATACACTATGTCCTATACTAATTATGATTTAAGTATTAAGGAGCATTATAGTTAGGGTCCTCCAAAGGAATGGACTCCAACTCAGGTTCAAATCTTTCTAAAAATGGTTTTAATCTGTGTCCAGTAACTTTAAATGTATTTCCATCTTTAGGGTCTTCAATCTCGACAGTTCCGTAAGGATAAACATTTTTAACTATATATGGACCAATCCATCGAGATTTCATCTTTCATCTAAAAACATTTTTAACTACATGTAGTCTTGAGTCATATATTAGAACTTTTTGCGCGGGGTTAAATATTTTGCGCAAAAGATTCTTATTATGATACATTTTAGTTCTTGCTTGATGAATTATGGCATTATCATATGCATCTTTACGAATTTCTTCAAGCTCACTTAATTGTAATTTTCTTAAAATTCCTCCCTCTTCAATATTACAATTTAAAGTCCTAGTAGCCCATTATGCCTTATCTTCTAATTCTACTGGTAGGTGACAAGCTTTTCCATAGACAAGTCTGTATGGAAACATCTCCAAATGGGTCTTATCAGCAGTTCTATATGCCCATAAAGCATTTGTTAAATTTTGAAAACCAGTCTTTACGATTAGATTTCACAGTTTTTTTCGAGAATATGCTTAATTTGGCTATTAGCTAATTCAGCTTGTCCATTTGTTTGTGGATGATATGCAGTTGACACCTTATGGGTCTCTCCATATCTTTTCATTAATTTTTCAAATAGCTTGTTACAAAAATGAGTTCTGTGATCACTTATTATTGCTTTTGGAGTTCCAAATCTAGAAAGTATATTATCTTTTAAAAATGCAATAATTATATGGTGATCATTATTTCTTGTTGGAATAGCTTCTACCCATTTTGTAACATATTCGACTATTAATAAAATATATTCATATTGGCAAGATTGAGGAAAAGGTCCCATAAAGTCAATGCCCCAACAATCGAATATTTCAATTGTAATTATACGGGTCATTGGCATTTGATTTCTTTTCGTAATACTGCCCAACATTTGACAACGGTTACAAGCCATACAGTATAAATATGAATCCTTAAATAGAGTTGGTCAATATAAACTACTTTGTAAAATTTTCATGGCAATTACTCAAGATAAAAAATGTCCTCCACAAAAGGACGAATGACACATGAAAAGTACATTCTCGATTTCTTCATTGGGAACACATTTCCTAATTACCCTGATCGGCACAATATTTAAACAGATATGGGTCATCAAAGTAGAAATGCCTAGCAATAGCTACGAATATCTTTTTATCTGATGATGACCAATTGCTTGGTATTTTTCCAGTTACTAAATAATTAACAAGATCAGCGTACCATGGTAAGGAAGTCACGGAAAATAACTGTTCATCAGGAAAATAATCTTGAATAGGCAAGGGTTCACTGGTATTGTCCTCAAAAGTGAGGAGGGATAAGTGATCAACTACCATATTTCTACTCCTTTTGTTGTCTTTAATTATTAAATCAAATTCCTATAGTAGGAGTATGCACCTAATAAGCCTAGGCTTAGTGTCTTTCTTTAAAAGTAGGTATTTCAGAGCTGAATGGTCCGTAAAATAGATAATAGGGGAACCAATCAAGTATTGCCTAAATTTATTAAGGGAGAATACCACAGCTAGCAAATCTTTTTTAGTAGTTGAATAGTTCATTTGAGCACTATCCAGAGTTCTACTGGCGTAGTATATAATTGATGTCTTTTTATCCTTTCTCTGCCCTAGGACAGCTCCAATGGCAAAGTCGCTTGCATCACACATTAATTCAAATGGTAAGCTCCAATTAGGAGATTTCATAACAGGTGCAGTATTAAGATGCTCTTTTAATTCCTCAAAGGAGTTTTGACGTTCTTTAGTCCATTCAAAAGGAGTGTCTTTGGCCAATAATTGACATAAAGGTCTAGAAATAGTAATGAAATTTTTTATGAATCGGTGATAAAAACCTGCATCTCCTAAGAATGCACAGATGTCTTTTACAGTCTTGGTAATAGGTAAATTAGCTATAAGATCTATTTTGGCTTTGTCTACCTGTATTCCATTTATGGTTACCATGTAAACGATCCAGTTACATCCACGCTGGTATCCGTTGATCCTGACTAGGCTAATCACAAGCTGACATGTGGCGCAGGTTGGACTCGGGCCCACAGGGCCACCGCTCAGTCCATACCCCAGCTGACCACAACGACCGGTCTCACCCCGGGTTGAGTCCCGGCCTCTTACATGACGGTTCCTCAGAAGCGGTCTTAATTTTCAAACTTCATCTGATGGGACATCACATCAACTTCAAAAATGGGGGGCAGCTGGAATGCCCAGAAATATTCTGCTACAATCCATCCTCCACGTCAGCGGTAAAGGACCCGGATTATCCGGGCAGGGAGCTTGTAGCCCACTGATCCCGAGGCCTTTCGAGGGCAACCGCTCGGTATGCTCGCACAGCCTGGGCATGCGGCGCAGTAGCTCTCCACAAGGTGCGGTTTGACAGCCAAGTAGCTCAACAGTTTCCTAAATTAGTCAGAAGACTAATGGAAAAGTATAAATAGTTTCCTAAGCCATTTAGGAAACCTCCCATGCTTTGTGCTCATCAACTTGTAATTAGATTAGGCTTCCTTATTTAATCAGTTGCCTAATGTGGGTGGTCTCTTGCACCTATAAAAGGGGCCACTCACCCCCATTAGAGGGGATCGCATTCTTAACTTAAAGAATAGCATATACACTCATTTAATACGCATATACCCGACCGGTATTACTGGTAGTGCCGCCCCAATTGTTGGCTCACCAGGCTCGCCGGTGATCTGCTAGTGAAGCGCACCGACGCACCCGTGGACATAGGTCACCTTATTAACAGGGCTGAACCACACGCAATTGATTGTGTCACCATATCTCTCTCCTTAATCCCTCTTACCAATTTTTGGCATCATCAGTTTAGCACCATCTGTGGGAAAATGACAAGTTCCTCATCAACAAATTCCTTAACTGATCAACATGCCACCGAAGACGGGTAAGAAAAACACTGCTACGGTCGGTCAGGAGATCTTGCAGCTCGAGCAGCAGGCCATCTCCATGAACTCCGAGCAGATGACAGCGGCGCTCGCGCAACTCCTGGAAGGCCAACGGAAAACCCATCAGCAAATCGAAGTGCTATTGGCCTTGCAGGAGAAGCGCCCTCAATCAGAGAACCAGAGCGGGAAGAGTGCCCATGACCGGGAGCCCGGAAGAGTCCAGAACCATACCCACTCCGCGCCGTTATCCATGTCAAATTGGGAACACGCCCGAGATGGTGACCGTAGCAGAGCGTCCAAGCGCCCCAAGCGGCGAGCTCATACCAATCCTCGTCAGGTGGAAGATGCCAGAGACATCATCAACAGACGCCGCACCATCAGGGGGGATGGATTAGGGCCAAAGCCCCGGGAATCAGCCAAAGACCCTCCGGCCCGGAGCTGGGGAGATCTTAGACATACGATTACCCAGAGCCGGAGCCGGGTTCTATCCCCGAGGTCAACACACTTCAAAGAGAAAGCCTCATCGTCTGATCTGACTTACCGCTCGGACACTGATAGGAAGACCGAGCGGTAAGACGTGAATGCTCAAATCAAGGGTTTACAAAAATAAATCGAGCAATTGAGCCGCAAGTAGCATCGTGACCATACCAATACGGAGACCGAGTCGCCCTTATACCGCTCGGGTCACCAGATTCCCGATCCACGGAAGTTCAAGCCACCGCATCTTAGTTATTATGATGGGACAGGGAGCCCAGTGGATCACATCCACACCTATAGGGCCCAGATGGCATTGGTTACTATTGTCGACGAATTGTTGTGCCTGGCCTTCCTCAGCACTCTCAAGGGGCTAGCCGTGTAGTGGTTCCTCGCCCTCAAACCCCGAACGGTTGATGACTTCAAGGTGCTAAGCAAGCAGTTCATTAGCCAGTTCGTAGAGATGCTTGACCGATCGCAGCCGAACACTCAGCTATTTACTGTCAAGCAGCACAAGGGTGAATCCCTAAGGGAGTATATAGATCGCTTCAATCAGCAGAGGCTCCAGATCGGTAATTTAAACAAAATAGCAGCCATCGTGGCATTCTACTCGGGAGTTCAACACACCAAGGTTGCCACGTCGTTCCACTGAGACCGACCGGCAACCCTGGTGGAGCTCTCAGAGAGGGTGGAAAAGTATATAGACACAGAAGAATTCCTAAAATCCAAGCGCACTGGCTTCGCAGGAGATGAGTCCCCGAAAGCCAAGCGGAGGCGTGAGGGCTCTAAGAAGGGGCCCGGTAAAAAAGCAAAGGCAGGACTAGTAGAGAGGAGGTCGAGATCAGCCCTAAATCGCTTTCATGCCTCTATCTCAACCAATCCACAAAGTCATGGCTGCCGCCGAGGCGCAGAGGTTACTTCAACAATCGGCAAAACTCAAAGCCCCGCCGAGAAAGAGGAATCAGGGTAAGTTTTGCCGCTTCCATAGAGACCACGACCATGACACAGAGGATTGCTTCAAGTTGAAGATAGCCATAGAAAAACTGATCGAGCAGGGTCATCTGGCAGAGTACATCGCCACAGATGGACGGCCTACGCAAGGAGTCTGAGCTCCCGATCAAATACAGCCTCTTGGTCAAATCAATGTGATCTCCAGAGGAACGTCTGGCGGCTAGGACTCACAGTCGGCAAGGACGAGGCATGCTCGGGCATCCCGGGCAGATGTTTGGCAGGTCTAATCCACCGGCTCCTCGCCAACTGACATATTGACGTTCACCTCTAACGATTTACAAGGCGTCCACTGCCCCCATAATGACCCATTGGTTGTGACGCTCTACATAGCCAATTATGTGGTTAAGAGGGTGTTGGTGGACACAGGTAGCTCGACCGATATCATGTTCGTGTCAGCATTCGATCAGCTCGGAATGTTCAGGGATTGGATCCGCCCGGTTGCTACTCGCCTGGTAGGTTTTAATGGATCTAGCACCCAACCGCTCGGTACTATAGAACTCCCCGTGCTTATGGGAACTTACCCTCAGCAAGTCTTCTTGCTATAAAACTTTGTAATAGTGGAGGCTCCATCTACCTACAACGTCATTCTTGACAGTTATGTTCCCGATCCCTCAGGGACCCAGGAGCCTACGTGGAGATCAGGCAACCGCCTGGAGTTGCTATGTTAGTTTCCTTCACCGGGAGGTCATCACAGAGACATTGAACGTCCAGGAGATGGACTCGATGGACTAGAATGATAGAGTGGGCCCGATCGAAGAATTAGAACAAAGTGGCATTGAACCCACAACTCTCAGACCGAACGGTAAGCATTGGCACCCTATTGGAGCCCCACCTTAGGGAGAAGCTGATTCAATTCCTGCAATAGAGTCAGGATGTGTTCGCCTGGTGCCATGAAGATATGCCTAGAAATGATCCCCAGGTAATGTCTCATCGGCTCAACATTGACCCACACTCCTGGCCTGTGAAGCAGAAGTGACGGGGCATGGCCCCCGAGAGACAGAAAGCAGTGAGTGAGGAGGTCGAGAAGCTCCTCAAAGCCCACTCCATACGAGAGGTCCACTACCCCGATTGGCTAGCCAATGTAGTACTTGCCAAGAAAAAAAACGAGTGGAGGATGTGCATAGACTTCACCAACCTGAACAAAGCCTGCCCCAGACTACTATCTGCTACCTAGGATAGACCTCCTTGTGGATTCCACAGCCGGTCATTCGCTCCTCTCGTTTATGGACGCCTACTTCGGGTACAATTAGATCAGCATGTATCCCGGGGACGAAGAAAAGACCTCGCTCATCACAGACCTGGGGACCTACTGCTACAAAGTCATGCCTTTCGGCCTCAAAAATGCTGAGGTAACTTATCAATGCCTGGTCAATCACATGTTCAAAGACCTGATCAGGAAATTAATGGAGGTGTACGTCGATGATCTACTGGTCAAAAGTCAGGACAAGTCCGACCATCTGGAACATTTGGCCGGGGCCTTCAGCATTTTGAGGAAGTTCAGGACGAGGTTGAACCCAACCAAGTGCACATTTGGCGTCTCATCCAAAAAGTTCTTGGGGCACCTAGTCAGCAGGCAGGGCATTGAAGCAAACCCCAAGAAAATCCGGGCCCTCATCAACATGCGATCGCCCAGGTCGACTAAAGAAGTACAGAGTCTGGCCGGACGGGTTGCCGCATTGAACAGATTTGTCTCTAGAGCTACGACCGGTGCCTGCCATTTTTCAAGATCCTTCGTATGGCATTTTAGTGGTTTGAGGAATGTGAGGAGGTGTTTCAGGCACTCAAGAAGTACATGGCATCTCCCCCTCTACTCTCAACACCCATACCGGGGGAGGAATTGTTCCTATACCTGGCAGTATCACCCTTAACGGTCATCTCGGCACTCATCAGGGAAGAGCACGGGATATAATTCCTAATGTACTATACCAGCCGGCGCTCCAGGGCACTGAGAGCAGATACTCCTACATCGAAAAACTTGCATTCGCTCTTATCACCTCCGCCCGAAGACTCCATCCGTACTTTTAGGCCCATGTTATTGTGGTCCTTACTGACGAACCTCTCCGCAGGATCCTAAGCAGGCCTGACACGTTTGGGAGGCTAGTCAAGTGGGCCATGGAGTTAGAGGAATTTGAAGTAGCCTACTGCCCCCGGACGACAATCAAAGGGCAAGCAATAGCAGACTTTCCGGTTGAGTTCACATATCCGGAAGATCTAGTTGAAGAAAATTGACCCACCGGTCCTACCGCCCGGGTTACAGGCTGACATCCCCACCTGGGTGCTATATGTGGACGGCTCCTCAAACCAAGAAGGCAGTGGGGCAGGAATCATCTTGACTACGCCCGATGGCATCCAGCTCGAGTATGGCCTAAGGTTTGGGTTCCATTCCTCCAACAACGAAGCTGAGTATGAAGCCCTATTGGTCGGATTGCAGTTGGCCACTTCCATGGGTGCGCAACAGGTCCAAAGTTACAACGACTCTCAGCTCGTGGTCAATCAAGTCAACCAAGAGTACGAAGTCCGGGGAGACAACATGGTAGCCTATCTAGCCCTTGCCCGAGTGGTTTTGAAGAAGCTTCAGGGTTTCTATATCATACAGATACCCAGAGAAGAAAACAGCCGACCGGTTAGCTCGCCTCGCTTCGTCTTCTGAGTCAGACTTGCCCGGGATAAGGGTAGAATACCTGCCCGAGCTAAGTGTGATCAACTCAGAATGCATGGAGGTAGAACCAGACACCTTGGGACCTAGTTGGATAGACCCGATCGTAGCATTTCTAACAACAGGCGTGTTACCAAATAAGAGAGAGGAGGCCCGTCGGGTCAGGTACCGGGCTACCCGATATCATCTTATAGACAACATCCTCTACAAAAGGGGATTCTTTATACTGTGTCTCCGCTATGTCCACCCCGTATAGGTCCAATCAGTGTTGTACAAAATCCATAAAGGAGTGTGCGGGAATCACATCAGAGGCCGGGCACTCTCTAGAAAGGCCTTACAGCAAGGATATTACTGGCCGATAATGGCCCAGGATTCTCCGGAGTATGTCAAAAGATGCGACAAATGTCAGAGATACTCTCCCATGATCAACCGACCAAGAGAGCTTCATACACCAATTCGAAGCCCTTGGCCCTTTTCCCAGTAGGGTATCGACATTGTCGGACCCCTACCGACAGGAAAAGGACAGGTCAAGTTCGCAGTCATTGTCGTGGACTACTTTACCAAGTGGGCGAAGGCCGAGCCTTTGGCAACAATAACTGAGCAAAAAATGGAAAGCTTCATGGAAAAGAATATCCTCAGTAGGTTCGGCATTCCCCGAGTTCTGGTCAGCGACAACGGCAGGCAATTGGACACCCCATTGTTCAGGTAGTTCTGCTCGGGCTACGGGATACTTAATCACTACTCCTCCCCCCAGCACCCTCAAGCCAATGGTCAAGCCGAGGTGACAATGGAGTAGCACTGAATGATCTTACAGTCGATCAAAACAAGACTTGAAAGCGCCAAAGGACTGTGGGCTGAAGAACTGCCAACCCTCCTATGGGCCTATCGAACTACGTCCCGAGCGGCAATAGGTGAGACGCCGTTTTCCTTAACCTACGGGTTTGAGGCGGTGGTCCCTATAGAGCTCAGGTTGCCTACTTACCGGGTGGCAAATTACAGCGTGCCAGATAACGTAGATGCACTCAGAACAGAGCTGGACTTGGTAGAGGAAAAAAGAGATCGAGCCTATTTAAAGGAGGCAACCTATAAGCAGCGGGTCTCATGATTTTACAACAGCAAGGTGAAGCATCGCAGTTTTCAAGTAGAAGACCTCTTCCTTAAGGCAGTGAACCAGTCTACCCGAATCCTGAGCCATGGGAAGTTGGGGCCAAACTGGGATGGTCCATATACAGTTACCTAAGTCAACCGACCGGGAACATACTGGCTTCAAAGCCTGGATGGACGTGATCTGTCTCACCCTTGGAATGTACAATACCTCCGTAAGTATTATCAGTAACCCAGAGATGAGGACAGTTTAGCACTGATTAAGAAATTTTTGTAGCTCCATTTGAGCATTTATTACAAATTTTTTAATAAAATAAAAGACTTTACTTTGCAAAATTACTCCTATCAGTGTCCTGTCCAATATTGAAAGACCTCAGTCCAAACCCCAAGGCAAAAGACCTTGGCTCAAAACCAAGGCCTAAAAGACCTCGGGCCTAATCCCGAGGCAAAATACCTTGGCTCAAAACCAAGGCACAAAGACCTCAGGTCTAACCCCAAGGCAATGGCTTTGTTTAGGCCTAACCAGCGACGGGGGCAAACCCCCTAGGTGGCTGACAATGGCAAGCCTCAAATGACCCTGCAACCACCCATGTTCCAGGTCGATTTCTTACGGCCAGACACTCCCGCACACTCGCCTTAGCAAAATGCTTGGGGGGCAAGGACTGGGCCGGGCCAAAATAGGAAATCACACCGGTCATTCACTCGCTCTTTTTGCATCCATGGCTGAGTTAAAAGCACTTGGAATCCTAACATTCCTAAGTACTTACAGTGATCAGAGATAAAACATCCCGGATGGTATAACAGGATTTTCCTATAATACATCGGGCCATCCCAGACGGTAAACAGGACAAGTTCCTATGATACACCGGGCAGTCATCTTTAAAACAGGTCGGTAAGACCAGTTGTTCTACCAGTTACGGTCCTAAACCATTTGCTAAGGCAGGGATTTAGGTCGGTCAATACTAGGCGGACACTGGCAATCCCAAACAGGCATGCAAGTACAAAAATGGTAAACAGTTAATGGAAAAGACGATCTCAAGGACCTTTTCATTAATTAAAAACTATTTGTACAGGGCCTGGGGGGCAGTTGTAGTAGCCTCCCAAAAAAAAAAAGAAAAAAAACTACAATACAAAAGAAAACTGGTCGGGGACCTTTGTCGTCCACCTCGACCACGTCTTCGGTCTCCCCAACCTCCTCTTCCGGATCAGCTCCTCCTCCCGGTATAGAGCCTCCACCTGGGGCAGCCTCCTCAGCAAGGCCGGCATCAACAGTGGGGCCCTCGCCTGTAGCAGGACCTACATCCCAAAAGTTCGAAACAATTACCTCGTAGGACGAGATGTCCCACTCGGGGTGGTTCCAGGATAGCCTACGCTTCAGATCTTCATAGCCCTGGAAGAAGCCATTGTAGAAAGCTTCTTCCCAGGCCCCAGCTGTCGTCACCTCTGCCAGCTCCCTCTCCCGCGCCTCTGCCGCCACTGGGCTGGCCCGAGCAGCGTCTAGGTCGGCCTGGGTGGTAGCCAGCTCAGCTTGAGCAACGCCAAGGCTCAAGGCCAAACCTTTCACCTTATCCTTCTCTACGGCCAGAGAGGTGCCCCTGGCCTTTAAGATAGCCCGCTCCTCATACAAAGTGGCTTTAGCAGCAGCGGCCCTCCTGGCCAAGGACGGGAGGAAGGACTCAGCCCCGGCAGCCTTGCATTCGACCTGCGAAAAGTTAAAACCGACCGCTCAGTAACCAGGCACAGTTGGTAAAGTAATTGAAAATAAAAAAGAAATAGAGGCAGGAGAACTCACCATGTGAGAGAGGCTGTACAACCACCTCTGGAAGACCTCGGGAGACATGTTTTCACATGCCTCCACTTGTCTGGGGAGCAGACCCGGTCTCACCGCTCCCTGATCTCGGCCGAGGCAGCCATCGGTGCCACAACTGGCGGCCCTGCTCGGGGGGTGTTCTCTGCAACCACCATCACGTGGGGCATTAAAGTCCCCACGGGCTCTGGACGGTTTTCTGTTCCGTGCCGGATCCGCCTCAGAGGGCGCTCACCACACGGGGCCTCGGCAACAGGCCTTTTTCCTTGTGCCACTGCCATTCGGGCAGTAACAGCAGTAGTAGCAGTGGCAGTGGCCTGCCTTTCCCTCAATTGCTCCGTATTTCTCTTCGGAGCCATCTCTGCAAAAGAAAAAATTGAACAGTTAACAACTGATGTAAAAGACGAGGAAGGAGTACCATGGGAGAAGACCGAGTCCGAGCACTTATCAGGAAGGATTGAAGGGAATATCGGAGCTTCGGTGGGTTGAGCCAGGTCATCAGTAGCTCGGAAGTCGTCGATCCGAGTTAACACATTCCAGATGTTTATTGGCCGGTCTGCTAAACTCCTGATTCAGGCCTGGCACTCGTCGGGAATGCTCGGCGGGCCAGGTGATCCTGCTGCAAAGTCAAGTACAAAATGGTTAGTCTTAGAAACTGGAGCAAAATGAAGAAGAAAGAAAAAAGAGAAACCGAACGGGCTTACCCCTCAACTCTCCCGCCCAGGAAGTCCTCATCTGGATCCCAGGGGCCGGTTCGCAGAGCCCGAGGGTAGACAGTTAGAAGAACCTGTTCTTCCACCCTTTGTTGTTGCTCGGGCAGTTGACTAAGATCTTCCTCCCCTGGTGAGTCTCGAGAGAAAAGTACCCGGTCTCTCCATGTACGGGGAACGGTCGGTGTGTCTAGAGGAACTCTTGGACAGAGAGTTCGTACCCAAAAACTTGGGGCCATAGGGAGATGGACCCCATGAGGAATCTGCAACCGTTCGGGGCCAATTGGCTCGGGGCAATCCCCTTATAGATCAGGATGTCCCGGGCGACCGGATGGAGGGGGATGCAGAACCCAGCCATGAGGATGTCCTAATAGAGGGTGGTGAAACAACGCTAGTATATTTGGGCCCCCCTGACGTTCACGGCCAAGGAGCAGTGGTCATGAAGGTCGTACCTGTCCCTAATGCGCCTAAGATCTTCAGTACGTAGGGTGGACGGGATGAATTCACTAGAGAAGGCCACTTCGGGGTTTGGTTCCCCTGGTGTTTCATCGCTTGAACCCTGGGAAACAGAAGCAACAGGGGCTTCCTGGTCCGATTCATCATCGGAGAGACGGATTGGGATTCTGCCTTTGCTTTGGTGATCAGAGGGGGACGTGGACGGCAGACTCAGACTTGTGTCTGGCTCCTCTGACCCGGACCGTTCATCCTCTGACCGGGAGGACGAGTTAAAACCAGAGTGACACATTCATGGGGTTTCGGTAACAGGGTCGGAAAGAAGGTGATGACCAAGGTATGGGTCAGGAACCCCGAGCCTGGTATATAGAGGGGGTAAGGTCACTAACCTAAAAGGCAAAGAATGAATGGTATTTAGCACTAGATGGCACTCTCTCAAGACTACTCTGGGGGCACCCGCTCAGTTCAATTGTCCTAAGGTTCCACCTGACTAAAAAAAAAAAATAGAACCTAAGGAGGAAGAAATCCCACTCCCACTCAAAGCCTACCGGGTTCGCTCCTTCCAGCCTCACTGTGAAAAGAAGGGAAAAGGGGAAAGAGAAGGAAAAGTGTGAAAAATTGAAACTCGGAAAGGAAAGGGACTTATAGAAATCAACGCAAGAAAGGGCTCGAAAATCTTGACCGGGAAATGTTTACTCTCAGAACCGCTTGAGAATGTATGTCCTTGCAGCAAAGAGTTAAGAAATGAAAAAGTGTTCCTTTATATAGGAACTATGGATGGTTCAGATCAAAACAGATCCAACGGCTCATGCGCTTTCTCGCCCAAAGTGGCTGATAGTTGTCACCTTGGGCACTCGAAGCGTCGCCTCAAAATGCGCGCGCATTAAATGCACAACGAGACAGTTCGGTTACCATGTAAATGATCCAGTTACATCCACGCTGGTATCTGTTGATCCTGACTAGGCTAATCACAAGCTGACATGTGGCGTAGGTTGGACTCGGGCCCACAGGGCCACCGCTCAGTCCATACCCCGGCTGACCACAACGACCGGTCTCACCCCGGGTTGAGTCCCGACCTCTTACCGGACGGTTCCTCGGAAGCGGTCTTAATTTTCAAACTTCATCTGATGGGACATCACATCAACTTCAAAAATGGGGGGCAGCTGGTATGCCCAGAAATATTCTGCTACAATCCATCCTCCACGTCAGCGGCAAAGGACCCGGATTATCCGGGCAGGGAGCTTGTAGCCCACCGATCCCGAGGCCTTTCGAGGGCAACCGCTCGGTATGCTCGCACAGCCTGGGCATGCGGCGCAGTAGCTCTCCACAAGGTGCGGTTTGATAGCCAAGTAGCTCAGTAGTTTCCTAAATTAGTCAGAAGACTAATGGAAAAGTGTAAATAGTTTCCTAAGCCATTTAGGAAACCTCCCATGCTTTGTGCTCATCAACTTGTAATTAGATTAGGCTTCCTTATCTAATCAGTTGCCTAATGCGGGTGGCCTCTTGCACCTATAAAAGGGGCCATTCACCCCCATAGAGGGGATCTCATTCTTAACTTAAAGAATAGCATATACACTCATTTGATATGCATACACCCGACCGGTATTACTGGTAGTGCCGCCCCAATTATTGGCTCGCTGGTGATCTGCTAGTGAAGCACACTGACGCACCCGTGGACATTGGTCACCTTATTAACAGGGCCGAACCACACGCAATTGATTGTGTCACCATATCTCCCTTCTTAATCCCTCTTACCAATTTTTGGCATCATCATACACCTTTAAAAAGTCGCAGGTGCATTCCAAAGACCAAAGGGCATTCGACAATAGGCAAAAGTACCAAATGGACACGTGAAGGTAGTTTTTTTCCTGTTCTTCTGGTGCAATCTCTATTTGATTATAACAACTATAACCATCTAGAAAACAGCAATACTTATACGGGTTATAGCATTGAGTTTTCTGTAGTCTATGCACACATGCCTTCCAGTAGTGACACGAGTGGGAATTAATTCTCCCTTTGAATTCGAAACAACTGTAATTCCTACTTTCTTTGGCACAACTTGTGTTGGACTTACCTATTTTCTATCGGATATTGAATATATAATGCCCATATCGAGTAGCTTGAGAACTTCCTTCTTGACTACTTCCTACATAATAGGATTAAATCTTCTTTGCATTTCTCTTGAGGTTTTAGCATTATCTTCAAGATATATATATTGTGAGTGTATATTGGAGGGCTTATTTTTTTTAAATCTACTATACTCCAACCAATGGCACTTTTATGCTTCTGAAGCATATTAATGAGTTTATTTTCTTGACTAGAGTCTAGAAGAGACGATATTATTACGGGATAAGTATTATTACTACCAAGGAAAGAATATTTAAGCACTTCAGGGTGTTCTTTTAATTCCAACTGTGGAGTTTGTAAATTAGATGGAAGTGTTAATGTAGTCTTTGGTGGTAAACGTTCAAAATGTGTGGTCCACATTGCTTCTTGAATTATTTCTTCTGTTGAATCTTCATTAAAACATACTTAACTCATAAGATATTTTTGTAGATTATTATTGTCTAATTTTTTAATAGAGTTATTAATAATAGATTCTACTGGATCATTATAACACGTCAAGTTAGAATATTCTTGTGATAGAGATTCAATAGCATGAACTTCTTCAATATTCTCATCTTCTTCTTGATGTTGTGGATTAGAAAAAACTTTAATATTTAAACCTATATTTCCAAATACTACAGTCATCATACCACTGTGGACTCGAATAGTGGCATCAATGGTAGCCAAGAAGGGCCTTCCAAAAATGACTTGTATTTTCACATTAGCATCTAATACTGCTTTTGTATCAAGGATGACAAAATCTACTTGAAAAATAAATTTGTCAACTTTGACAAGAACATCTTCCAAAATTCCTCATGGGTATTTTGTAGATCTATCAGCAAGTTGTAATACCATGCGAGTAGGCTTTAGCTCACCTATTCCACGATGTTGTTGGTGTACCTGGGTCTTTAAATTTTGTTGGTAAATTATGCTGTACGATGGAATTAATTTCTTCTACGAAGTCAGCGGAATACGCATCCTTTCATACATTTTGCTTACGTTGGACAGTACATAAATCTTTGAAAAATTTTGCATAAGCAGGTACTTAATTAATCGCATCTAAGAGAGGAATATGAATATGCACTTGTTTAAATAATTCTAAATATTCCTGATTCTTAGCATTTTGGTGTTTTCTTAAACATTGTGGATAAGGAATTTTAGGAGAGTATTCAGGAGTTTCCTCTGTTTCTTTTTCCACTGGTAAATCAGATGTTTTATTTATTTTATTTTTTTAGAGAAATTTGTTGTTTTTCAATTTTTCAATTCAACTTCATTAGCACTTTTATCTTCATCTATTTCTTCCTCAATTTCTAGCATATTATCATCCTTATTTGTAGTCTCAATTTCTCCTAAAGAGGGTGAAGTTTCTTGTCCAACAGCCTTACCACTTCTTGGTATAGTTATAGCTTTTACTTGTTCATGTTGACTATTACCAGAAGTTTAGAGATCACCATGTGGTTGTCCCCTTAGATTAGGTTGTATTTGGGCAGAAAAAATGCCTTTTCCTTTAGAATCGTGTTGATTGTTAATCCTATCCATAGATGTTTGTAGTTTTCCCATGATTTGTATTAATTGTTGCATCACAGACTGTGAATGTTCCTCTTATACTTTCTTGTGCGGAGGTACACAAACATTAGAATTTTACTCTATATTAGGATATGTATTTTATGTTTGTTGAAATTGAGGTGGAGGAGGCAAATACGACTGATTATTTTGAGCAGGACACTGTTGAGGTTGAAATTGTAAAATGCCTTCTTTAGTATACATATGATTTGGAGGATTCCTCCAGTTAGACTGGTATGAATTACCATAGGAGTTTTAGGGACCCCTATAATTATTCACAACATTTATCTCTGTTGGAGTAATTTCTTGAAAATTTGAACTGTTAGGACAGTCATTTCGTACGATGTCCTAACGTATGACAATTATCACAAAGGTCTCTTTTCTTCTTAGGTGGATTAGTTTTTTCTATTATTATAGCTTCCATTTTACGTGCTAATTCTTCATATTTCAATATTAATTCATTTTCTGATTGTAATTGGTATAAACGTTTAGTTTTTTCCGTCCTACCAATTTCTTCTGTTTCCCATTGAGAAGCATTTTCTTCAAGCCAATCAAAGTGTGATTCAGCCTCGTCGGCAGTTTTACTCAAAAATTCTCCTTGACACATAATTTTAACTAATTTATTTGATTTTGGTTCTAATCCTTCATAAAAGAAATTAAATAGACGCCATTTTTCAAATCCATGATGTGGACAAGCTAGTAAGAGATCTTTAAAATGTTCCCAAACTTCAGGGAATGGTTCTTTTTCTTTTAGAGTAAAAAGTTTAATTTGACGCATCATGCTATTTGTTAAATTTTTAGGATAAATTTTTTTTAGAAAGGCTTCATTCATATCATGCCATGAAGTTATAGATCCAGGAAGGAGAGATAAAAGCCAAGCTTTAGCTTTATCTTTTAAGGAAAAGGGAAAAAGCTTAAGACAAATTATTTCAATAGGACAGCTTTTATCAGAGAATGTACAACATTTCCTATATGTAAATAATCGCGTTCTGACCCCATTCCATGGAAAGTTGGTAAGAACGGAATCATGCCTTGTCTAAAGTGAAAATTTCCTATATGTCTAGATAGAGGATGCAAGAAGGTATGATGTTTCGTTCTGGGGTAAATAGATCACGTAAAGTGCGTTGTTCACATTCTGGCAAAACGAATTGTGGTATATTTTCCCCATGTTCACTATGAGCATCATCGGCTATTCCTTCTATGCCTTCAATTTCAGCCCTGATTCTAGGAAACTGTATACTAGATCAATTACTAGAGAAATTAGAATTATGTGGTATTTGATATAAAGCCTCAGTAGTATCTAAGACCATATGAAGTAAAAGAAAAACTAAGTTTTTTTAAAAAAAAATATTTTTATTATTATTAGTTAAGTAAAAATAAAACTTCTTTTTATATATATATATATATTTTTTTTAGAAGATAGGTTTATATATGTATATAAATGTTTTTTTTAAGAAGATAGACACGTACATACTTATAAATTTATATTGATAGATATCTTGCAAGGAAAAAAATTATATAGTTTTTTATTTTTATTTTTTTTATGTTATCATTTTTTAAAAAAGAAAACTAAATTATTTATAAGGTAGAATAAGTATATATATATATATAGATAGATATAGATAGAGTAGGAGAAATAGTCTTAGACCTAACTTTATTTATTTAAATATTTCTTTTAATCGTTCCCCGGCAACAGCGCAAAAAACTTGACGACATCCTATTGACGCGTTTTCTTATCAACACCCAAGTGTAGGTGATCATACAAGTAATAAAGTTCTGGAAGACCAGGTCGAACCCACAGGGAATAGAAAATAAAGTTATAAAGATAGGCAGTAACTATTTTTTCCTTAAAAATAAAATAAAAGATGATGGATTTTTGGGGTTTTTACTAAATTACTAGTTTTTATATTTTTTGCAATAAAACTAATTAAAAGCTAGTTTTTTGTAACAGTTTATAGTAAAGATTTTAACAGTGCAAAATAAATTAACTAAGATACTAGTAAGAAAATGAAGAAAAATAAATCAAAGCTAGATTTTCATAAGATAAACTTTTTGGATTTTATTATAGAGAAAGATGGAAATAATACAAATATTTAAGCAAAGTTATTAAAAGCAGAAAATATTGATAAATTGGGAAGAAATGATTTAAAGGAATTGAGAATATGCAAACCAACACTAGATCACACAACTTTTATGCATTTGTAAAGGATTTGGCATTTCTAAACAGATTGAATCTTTATTTGAAAATAAACTTACACTAGTTGATGTCATATCCAGTGTGTCAGGTTTGATATGAAATGATGTCATTTGGTTTAATGAAAAATAAAGAGGCAATTGGCCAGTAGCCAGGTTCGAACCGTGACCCGCCGCAGACGTGGGTTATTCGACGCCCAGTCCCCACCACTTTGCCACTACACAATTATCTGTCCATTAATGCATAGAAATATATATACAAATATTTAAAATATAAACTTTGTCATATGAATTGTTTGAGTATGCTAGGTGTTTTTTTATGACAAAAGACATAGTTTGACAATCCACATAATTAGATACTTATTTCAAATATGTAATCTTTTGATGTCCAATATAGTCATAGTCTATAAACATGTTAATTGGTCATAAACTATAGATACGTAGACATTTTTGACCATAAATGGAAAAACAACCCATCCCGATAAATTTTCCCATTTAAGATTAGTGCACAGAAGTTGTGGTTTCTAAGTTTTTATAACATATCCCCAATTAAAGTTTTAGCCTACAATTTTGAAATTAAAACTGTCTTCTAAATAACCTTTTAAAGAAAGATTAAATAGATGTACACAGTAACTGTCCAATTAAAAATAAGGTTATAACACTAAGGTAAGGGTGAAATATAATAGTAATATATTGTTTCTTCACTTAACATGAGTTGGGGTTGAATTTGTGGAATCTGCAAAATAACAAAGTTTAGTACAACTAGACTAATAAAGCATAAATAAATGAAAATACTAAGTTTTTATAGCATATCCCCAATTAAAGTTTTAGCCTACAATTTTGAAATTAAAACTATCTTCTAAATAACCTTTTAAAGAAAGATTAAATAGATGTACACAATAACTGTCCAATTAAAAATAAGGTTATAACACTAAGGTAAGGGTGAAATATAATAGTAATATATTGTTTCTTCACTTAACATGAGTTGGGGTTGAATTTGTGGAATCTGCAAAATAACAAAGTTTAGTACAACTAGGCTAATAAAGCATAAATAAATGAAAATACTGAATTTAAAATAAAATACTAAACCTTTGACTTTGACTTCTTGTGGGGTCACAGTGGTTGAACTCCAAGAACACAAGCAAGGCCAATCCAAATCCTAATCTAATTTGGGAGTGAGATTTGGATAGGGTGTTCTTGGAGCTTTAGTAGGTGATTATAACAACTATGTGGCTAAGAAATCTGGCATTTACTTGCAAAATCTGTCTTCTAGTGAAGGGAAATATTGCTATAAAAGCTGAAAATTTGGGGATTCAAACTATTTTAGGCGACAACTATAAATACTAACTAGACTAAAAATATTAAATCTAAATTTTAATAGGAATATTTTATTACTACAATTGACAAAGGTTGTACAAGAAAATAAATATTTAATTTGAGAAATACAGTACACAAAGTTTTGTTACATATTTTTGAACATGAAATCATCAATTACATAATAGTAAATTTTTACAACTACTAAAATTAGAAAAAGGCGAAGAAAAACTAAAGTTTCCTACTTCTAGGGACAATATGAAGTGCTCACATGATAACCTCCCTAAACGATTTTCTCTATTTGATTATACGTGAAGTTGTTTCTTGTTGTTCTGAATGTTGTTATTGGCTTCGACTCCCTTTTATTTATAGAAGATTATGAGATGAAAATCATCACTCCATTCGTCACTTTGTGCAGAGCTTGCCAATTTTTTCTTCGCGTGATCGCCCCATTTTTCTTCACGCGTCTGATAGTTGTTGAAGTTTCCTGCAGAAAAGAAAAGAGAGAGAGAGAGAGAGAGAGAGAGAGAGAGAGAGAGAGAGAGAGAGAGAGAGAGAGAGAGAAAACCTTTTTGTTTCATATGTATAGAATTCAAGGCATTAAATGCCTAGTTGAATTTCTTGTTTTGTTTATTTTTTTTTATCTTTCTTGCTTTGTTTAGTTCTTGATTATTTGTTTGATTTTTTTTTTAGTTGAAAGTTTCTGACACTTTCTATTAACATTTTTGACTAACATAATATATGAAAAATACTTCAGTGTAATTGCTACTTCTTTCCTTCCCTTTAGTTCACTTCATTTTTATCTAAACATATAAAATTTTTACCAAAACATATAAAATATGTAAAAGCACATAATTACACGCATTTGAGTGACATCATCATTAAATTATATTAATTCAAATAAGCATGTAAAACTAGGGATTTGGAGGATTAAATGAGCACTATATATATTATATTGGCACATGAATGCGCAATATTCAGTGTTTGTCAATCATCATCTCTCAATCGATCGACATGTCTTCGATCACTTGACTATATCTCTGGTTCGATCGATCGAACTATCGTCGATCGATCGAACATAGGTTTTATTTTGGTGCATGGCAGAGGTTGGAGATCACTGTTTTATCATGATTTCCCAACTTTGGGACTACTCAGACATCATCTGGAGTATTACATAATGGTTTTTGACGTAAGAAATCATTAAGGACTTGTTTGGTTGTGTTTTAATCATAGAACTATGAAAACTATGGTTTGACAAGAACTAGCATGTAAAATTATGATGGTGACAGATTATACTACGTGATATAACTAGAAGAATGTAAATAACAAAAATATAAAACCTGAAATGAAGACAAACTTGTATTAAACTCCAAAACATCGAACCAAGGTGATATCCAAAGATTAAAACCTACAAAAATCCAAGTAAAACTCTCTCTCTTATAGAAAACTGTAAAACAAAAAGTGGGGCGTCCTTAGGGCGACCTTAAGGGCGTGTTTATAACTGATATATATAGAGAAATCCCAACTAGGGTTAACAACAATGCGTTCCTGCTACGTGCGCGTTAAATTCTAAAATAGGCATGTTCGATCGATCAAACATTATTCGATCGCTTGAACTGTGGAATCCTCGAGTGCTTGAATATCTTTCGATGAATCGAAGACTCGATCGCTTGAGCATTGTTCAATCGCTCGAACTTCATATTTCAGCTTTGAATTATCTTGCTTGTAATTAAGCTTTATTCCTTTTTCTATTGTTCATTCCTGCACACAGCAACACAGCAATCTGCACAAAATAACAGCTAAAACAACCCAAATCATCATAGATTTGTCACATTGTATATAAACTGGCATTGTAACACAAATTGCAGAAATAATAAGGAGTTGTAAACTAAATCCGTGTATTTTCTTACTCTTGCGCGGTTGTATTTTAAAAATACTCCCGCTTGTCACAACCCCCTATGGACCATGCGGGAAAGAGGGTCTTGGCATTCTCCCTCGATAGTGTCCTGGGATGGATCCTAAGGACCACACTTCAGGGAGAACTAGGACTTCCTCACGCGATCCTAGAGACAAAGAGTCACCACCTAATTTTTATCGGGAATTAGGAAACCCAAGTTTGATTCGCCCAAAATTGAATAAGGTTACTCGCCCTTCATTACCAGAAACTAGGTTCAGGGGTCTTGGTACGAGAGGGGAAGGAGCCCAAGCAGGACTAAAGCACCCCATCCTCACCCTACCAAATGGTAGGCCTTGATTCTAATATCCTTGTTCTTAATTCATAATTGGTGTTGTTTCCTCAAACATCTTAGATATACATACATGTCAAAAGGGAACATCTAAGAAAATCATGTCAAGAGATTAAATCAAGTAGAAGTCGGATGTACATGCAATACAAGAGAGAGGTATACTCACAGTGGTTAGTCCCGCCAGGGACCGATGCAAGTAAAGGAACATGTCATGATATGAAAAAAGGAACAAGAGAACTTACATTGGGTTGACTCAAGTGGAGTCGCAAAAAACAAAAAGGAAGGAAACGTGTAATGCAATCATGCAATAATCCTAGATAAGAAGTTTCTAACATATAAGCACATAAACGGAGACTATCCTAAAGGAATTGTGTCACTAAAAACAAAGTTGTAAATCTAGAAAAACTCTAATAGAAAGGATAGAGATAGTACACGATACATGGGTACTAAGCCACATGTAGACGAGACAAACCCACTAATCGAAGTTCGGATCCACGGCATTCAATTCTCTGCACTAAGACACCAAGGAATACCCAAGCATTGCAAAAGCACAAGAAAACAAACGATATGCA
Organism: Hydrangea macrophylla; assembly: GCA_033977485.1. Taxonomy (NCBI): domain Eukaryota; kingdom Viridiplantae; phylum Streptophyta; class Magnoliopsida; order Cornales; family Hydrangeaceae; genus Hydrangea; species Hydrangea macrophylla. The sequence continues at coordinate 41,706,050 of CM066984.1, forward strand.
TGAAAATCAAGGAAAAGATGTCATCAATCAAATTTCCAGATTCAGTAACCTCTAATGAATCCTACCAAAAGTGGTCTTAAACATGAGCTGGGTTAAAACCCTTTTACAACAAGTTAGATACATGTCTTAGGGAATTTCTCAAAAAAGTAGAACCTCTTTACCATTTCTAAAGTTCGATAAATAAGAGTTTTGGGAACAGTGGACTAGGTGTAGCACCCTGAATTTCTCCCAGAAATTCCACATAGAACTAGAAATAGTGATGTCACCATGCTGACGGTTATAGAAGGTCCATTAGGATTTTCTTAATTAGAAACCCTTGGATAGGATTCTCAGTCAACGTCTTAACGACAACGACGATACTTTTAACCTGGAGTCTATTAGAGTGGTCGTAACCCCGGCGTTTATAATTTTTATATTAGAAACCTTAGGTAGACTTGCATTTAGACCCGTACACATCTTGGTATAGTACTACATTTTTTGTATCACTTATAGTCAGTATTGCACATACCTTAGGACTCAAGCACCCATCCCAGTGTACCTACCCAAGATGTGGGACCCACACCACCAACCTATGTGGACCCCACTTGATCTACCCTTGGACACATACATAAACTTACACATGCACATACTTTGCGTGCACCAATTACACATGATAACTTTCCCCCCCTCCCCCCCCCCCCCCCATTTTTGTAATGTTTCAGAATTTTAATAAGGGTAATTGGGTAATTTCGCATGTTCTGTGTGGACTGGTATTTTAATTTACTGTATTTAAAATTTTCAGAGCATGATTAAATTATTTTATTTTGTCTTTCATATGCTTTAGAAATTAAATTCTGTACCCGTGGATGTGTTTATTTAATTTTGGGGTTACACCGTTGGGTCAGACTGTCCGTTGGGTATCAAGACATTCAATATTGACCAAATAAGTGATGTGGGTCCCACCCCACACCACTATAGCCGGCCACCCCCTCCTCCCCATTTCATTTTCACGTTAGTTTTAGGATTAGAAGCATTCCTCTTCATCTCTTCTTCTCTATACACTTCAAGAGCCATGAAAATTCAAAGTTCTCCTTCTTCCTTGGGGTTCCTTCTACAAGATTTCAAGAGAAGCTCAAGATGACTATTATCTAGCATCTCTAACCATCCTAGAGCATGGAAGCATCATTTGGTAAGCTTTCTAGAAAACCCCCAAATTCTAGGGTTTCACTAGATTTCAAAATTTTGGGTTTTGATTGAACTTCTCTTCTCTTTTATAGCTTCCTTGGAGTATATAGAGTATCTCTTTCACATCCTAACCATTTCTATGGAGGATTTCTAGTGTGGGTAAGTTTTCCCAATCTCTAGCAACCTAAGGTTTACTAGCTTTATGTTTCTATCCTAACCTTGGGTTGTTATTGCTTAGTGTAGTCTTCTTGAAGCATCCTTCAAAATTTGGCAAGCTTTGGAGCTACTTGGGTTTTCCTTTTCTAGCTCTCTTGAATATTTCCTTGTTTGGATTTCAAAGCTTTGAGGTAGATTTACATTCTGCAATTATATATGTTATACTTGCCTAAGGTGTTTTGAGTTCATATATATGTGCTAGGAGATAATTTAGACACATGCAATGGGTATTTCCCCAAAGTTGTAATGTAAGGGTTGTATGCCAAATTGTGGAATTATATGCCTTGGTTGTACTAGTTGAAAGATTGGGGTGTTAAATGTAATTAAAATGAAGTTATGAGAATAATTTAGACGCATGCATTAGGTTTTCCCCAAAGTTGTAAATTTAGGGTTATATGCCTAATTGTGAATTTACATGTTTTGGTTGTTCTATAATTGATTATGTGATGCTAGACGTGCCTAGGATGCTCCCTTTATGTGTAAAAGCATGTTAGGACGTTAGTTTAGAAATCCTTGTTAGGAGTGCTATATTATGAATTTTAATTTAACTCTTGATGTCTTTAATACATGTTCAACGTGCAAGAATTATTGTGTTCATTATTTTGTTGGAGCATCTATGTTGTCATTTTAAACATTTCATGCATTGAGGCCAAATCGGCAAACATTCAAATATCACGACATAAAGGTTTTATTTGAAAAAGAGAGAAAAACCCCATGTGTGGGAATTTTGGTTTAAGAAATCCGGACGTGGGTTGTGATGTGAGACAGGGAGAATGACCCTTAGAAACATTCAAACTCCAAACTATATTCGGGTAGCTCCCGGAAGTTGGTATGCTACACTCCATGCGTGGGTGGCTCATGGTCCGGTAACGAGAGAGATGTGCATTTGTCACGCATAGCCTTGCGGCTTTAAACATTTCATGGTAGCCATGGTGGCGATTCATTGCACCTCATCTCATTTTAGTCATGGATAGCATATAGATTTGTTACAATGTTGTCTACGAGCCGTCGTTCTCATAAAAACGACAAAACATTTTTCAGGTGAACTTGATAATGGAAAAAGGGCACATGTGACCCGACGCGTAGACGTTGATGCATTTTGTTCTATTTTGAAGACTCATGCTTAGATATGCACATGGATAGTTCCCGTGTTAATTTAGCCTTTTGGCAAGAATGTAATAGTTTAGTGCACTAAAGAAAATTGTTGTCTTATTCTTGTTCGAAACTTCTTGGGCATAGACCTCCATATTTTGTCATTGGGAAGCCGTGTTGTAATTTTGATGGACAAGTGTTAGTCCTCATTTTTTTTATACTTGTTCAACTTATTTATGGTATATAATTATGTTTCCAAGACCGTAGTTTTCCTTGTAAGGTTTTATGTTTGTGTGTTAAGTTGAATCCTTTCCGGATTCGGTTGTGTTTGGTTTGTCTTTACCGGACTCTTCGCATTTCAATGGAATCCTTGTCGGATTTACACTTTTGCTTTCAAATGAAATGTTCAAAAATCTCTCCCATTCTCTTTCTCTCCTCTCACCTCTTTGATCTCTTTCTCTTTCTCAAATATCCTCTCCTTTTTCTTATGTTGGAATTATGTATATATATACTTTAAAAATGTTTCCGAATGTGAAAATACATATGTGTGTGTGTTTAGAATACATTCCCTCTATATCTCTCCTTATCTCTCCCTATATCTCTCTCCCAATCTCTCTCCCTCCCATTCTTCCTCTCCTTATCTCTTTCACTTCTCGTTTTCAATAAATTTCGAGTACATGAAGTTCCGTTTGGTCTAGGCACGTGTTATATGTCATGTAGGACTCGTTTAGTCATATATCGGTGTTTAAACTTGAGGATTTAGCTTAGTTGGGAACATTCTGAAATGCTGTCAAAAAGCTGTCAAAAGTTGCTGTAAAAAAAAACTGCTACTGTTTTTTTTGTTTTCTGCCCAAACGGTGAAGATTTGGAAAAAATGTCATTAGACGAAAGTTGTGCAGAATCGAATTTTACATGGACCAACGCGGACAGAATGTAAAATTTTTAATGACAGTCATTTACAGATGTTTTAAAATTCAGCAATTATCCAAAAAATGGTCCTTTATCAATTTTTTTGTATTCCTTGAACTAGTTCTTGTTCGGATAGCCTCTTTATTAATATTTCAAATGCTTTTACCTTTATTTGACTCGTTGATATGTAAGTCCATTTAGGCTTATGTGTTTGTAAGTCATCCTTGTAGGAATCCCCGTGGGATCCTAATGTCGCTTCCGCATTTTGTGATTGTATTTTAATTCTTTTCTCTCTATCTTTTCTCTTTCCTCGCGCTTCGGTTTTCGGGGCGTGACAATTTTTCCCCTATATAACTCCTCACCCTCTCATTTACCACCCTCACCAACCCACAAATCTGTTTATACAGATTGTATGAGAGAGAGAAACCGAGAGGGGAAGAGAGAGCTTGAGAGATCATCCACCCCACACACTCTCGATTTTGATTCACCACACCCCATACATTGATCATACCTACACACTTTCCTTTTGTACCAACTCTGTCTCAACCTCCCTTATGCACTTACACGCACAGAAAGTTGGTGAAGCAAAAAGGAGTCGTAGAAGAGAGAAAAGGAGGTTGATCGGAGAAGTTTGAGAGGACCGAAGGCAATCTAAGGTAAACCCACACCCCTCGTTTCATTTTACCCCCCAGCATGTCATCTAGAGGGCCTAGGACCTGCATGTATGAAGCTAAACAGAGCCTTAAGCTCTGGTTCTTGTTCCGGCCACCATTAGAGCTAAAAGCTTGAGCTCGATTTAACCAATATCAACCATAGCCCCTAAAATCTACACCAATTTGACCCTAATGAACCCAGATAGATACCCTATGATCAGTTTTAGAAGAAGGGTTGATTTGGTGGGTCATGTAGAGCATTATTCTTTATTTTGGCCAAAAGAATAATGGCCTGGTAGGAGACCCAAACGAATGAACCCATTATCCAGCTTCTAGTATGTGATAGAGAGGCTAATTTCGGTCAGTTTAGCGTTGGGTTTAGGGATTTTCATGGAGAGGTGAAGAAGTTATGGCCATTAGAAGTTTTTTGGCGAAATCGCGGGTCACCGGCTGCGTCGGGGTCGCCGGAGAAGAAGGTGAAACCCGTTTGGGTTTCGGGTTATAAGACCGGGCACGGGTTGGGGCTGGGTAGGGTTAGGATGTGTGTATAGATGGGTCAGGGTTTAGGTTTGGGTTTGGGCCGGGTTAAATTAACTCGTGGGCCAACTTAAGTAGCACGACGTCGTTTTGACGTCGGGCTGACTTTGGGTCGGGTTCGGGTAAACGGGGCGGTTCAGTTTGTATGTATAAATGGGTAAGGGTCTGGGCTTGGATCGGGTTTTAATAAACCCATGGGTCATTTAAATTGAACGGCGTCGTTTTGACGCCACGGGCCAGGTCGCGGGTTTGGTTGGGTATGGTTCAGGTTGTATTGAGTCTGTTAGTGGATCTGGGTTTGGGTTAGGTTCGGTCCGGGTTCGGGTTAATGGGTAGGACTAGTTTGTGAGTATAAGTGGGTTTGGGTTCGGGTATAGGTTCAACCCGAATGGGTTCTTGGGTTGGGTTTGCGTGAGTGTGTATCTGGGTAGTCCGTTTAGTTTTTTTGTTTTGTTGGGTCGGGTCTGACCCAACGAGTCGCGCCTTTGGGTTTCTTTGTGATTATATTTGGGTTACCCAGTTAAGATCGAGTCGGTTAGGTTTGACCCGAACGGATTTCTAGTTTGGGTTCCCTTGAGAGTGTATTCGGGTTACCCATTTGGTTAGGGTCGGTTCGGTTTGACCCGCGGGTCTGAAGATTATTATTATTATTATTATTATTATTATTATTATTATAAGTATTATTAGTTGTAATTAGTTTAAAATATTTTAATTGTTATAAATAGTTTATAATTATGCCATTAATGTTTTATATTATAGAATATTATTTTTAATATTCTATATATCATTATTATATTATATATATTATATATTTATTATTTATATGGTTAATATAAATAATAAATATCAGTTTTAAATAGTTTTTAAATAGTTAATAAATAACTATATGTATTTATAAATTCTAAAAAATAAGGGTAATGACCCTGGGACTATTTTATTATATAATGTAAATTATAAAGCTATAATATTATAGTCTAGTATTTTTAATAATTATTACGGAGCTATTTTATGAGTTTATTAATTATTAAAAATACCAAACGAGCTCCGAAAATTATGAGATAAATACTGGAAGTGTATTTTAATATTCAGTATTTAATAAAAATACTTCTAAGTACTGATTTCACAGTATAGGTATATTTATGTATTTAAATCCTTTTTCGGATATTTTAAAGTATTTATTATCTTCAAAAATTCATAATAAATATTCTAGGACTCCGAAAATTACGCGGCAAGTTCCCAGAGTCTTAGAATAATGTCTAGAATTTTTCTTTAAAGTTTGGTGACCTTTTGACTCGGTCGAAAATACAGCCTGTCTTTTAGTGCCCGCATTAGTGTAATATGCCCTACCTTTTTACCTCGTAAAATGCAACAGACTCCAATTTTAGTCTAGTCAATGGCGTTGGACTTAGAATGACACGTAGATCACTACCTTGAGGTTTATAACCTCATTTGGTAAAATTACCATTTTGCCCCTAGAGTTGCACTCACTCTTCATTATTGTTTCTTCCGTTTATTATTGTAGAACTTGACGTTATCTGCTTTTCAAGGATCGGCGACTCGAGGTGAGTTTCCTAATCTCACTCTAATCCTAATAAGATTAATATAAGATGTTTAAAAGCTACCTGTATGATGTTTTGTATAAGTAATATGCTGATTTATGATGCCACATGTATTCCAATAATTGTAAGACTATGCAAAGCATGTTATGGTAGTGTTATCGCATACGTGAGCATGTCAAGGGTTTTATGTATATGATTATTGGTATCAAATCCATGTTATGTGATCCACATTTTATATGTTATGTTTCTACTGCTAACTGTTAAATGCACATTTTACGATGGTTGTTAACCGGACTAGATAACACATGCTATGTTAATAATAAAGAGAAATGAAAGTGGTTTTGCATATGAGTATCGGTAGTGGACTCACTTGCATTTCATGACATGTGTTAGCATGTACTGTATGTGAAAGAGAGGTGTTTGATAAAAATGTGAGTAAGATGAGATATGTAAATATAAAAGAGATGTGATTTCTAGATCCGATGGATCAACAGCTGACGAGCCGGGTGGACATGAACGGTTAGGGTTCCTAGCGCGCCTCTCGCAGTTGAACACGTCCGGTGATGCGCATACATGGTTGAAGACGTCCCATGTATCTTTGAAGACGTCCAACTAGTGCTCTAATATTCTTCTTTGCCGTGTAGACGACCGGTAAGAGTATACACATGGTTGAAGATGTCCCATGTGCCAGTTTCATTGTTTACAGATAGTGTGCGCTGTGAAGACGTCCGGCGGTCTATCAAGGGAATAAGTATAAATCGGCTATTATAGCATGTTATCATCCTTGATATACCGCGTATTGTCAAGTGGATGAGAAAGAGAAAGTGAATGATGAGATTGAATTGATTAATAAAAAGGTTTGGCTCGAAATGATTTGGTTTTGGAAATTTTGGTTATAAAATGAAATAGTTTTTGAAAAGTGTCTGTTTTAAAAAGTAACAGTTAGGAGTAAGTCACATTGGTAATGCATTTGCACGCACAAGGATATAATAAGGAGAATGTACTCTATGATGTTATGTTTATCTGTCTACCTGTTTTGTTGAGACCCCTGCTATGTCCGTGGTGAGAATGCGTCTTTTGATAAGAGATTAATCATATCTTAATATACTAAACTATGACGTGAGTCGAGAGATGTTTTGTATTTATTGATTATTGTGCGGTTAAGACTCTCACTCAGCCTTGTTCCAAGGCTGACGGTATTTTACGCCCTGGGCATTCGTATGCCCAAAGTGTTGCAGGTTGGGAGATAGATAGAAGAGTTCAGGATGCTGTACCGTGGAGCCAAGGAGAATAAAGCCTTGCCCAAGATCTGATAGACAGTTTCTCAAGTTTTTAAGCTTATGTAAATTGCTTAGTATGGTCTCTTATATTAGGATTGTAGTTATTGTAACTCTTGTTTAATTTCCGCTGCTGTATTTATACTCTGATAAGTTTTATGCTCTAGCATTTCCCTTATGATTGCATGGTGCAGAGTTAGAAGGACAGGACGGTTAACAAACTAGTCACGTGTCTACAGACCTATAAAAGAAAATTTTATTTTCCCTATTTTTGGTTTACTCCGGGACGTGATAGGGTTTTAGTGGTATCAGAGCCTAGGTTTAGGCATTTACCGTTTGTCCTATGCACTTTAAGTTATAAACCATTAGATCTTTTCCCCACTTGTGAAGATATTAACCTTATGATAGTTTATATTGGACAGGTTAGCATGGAACCCTTTTATGTCCAAGATGGGTTTGGAGGACATTGGGTATTCCCAGATCATATAGAGCATGTGGACCCAGTGTTGTACCGACAAAGAATTCGACAGAGTGCCCAACAGTATTTGGTGGAAAACATGTGGCATGATGTACATGTATTGGGAATTGAAGACCCAGAGATCCTGGAGAGAGAGGCACATTACCGAGAAAGCACCCTTAGACTTGTTCATCACGAAGTAGCTGAGATGACTCCGGACTGCTATACCCTCCGAGTCATGACTTTTTGAGTTAAGTTGACACCCACACCAGGACCCGTAAGACCACTTCTTGCTATGCCACCCCCAGTACTAGAGGAGTCCATAGCTGATGCACCCTTAACTGCTGAGTCAGTCTTGGGGACTGATCGGGAGGAGGATGATGATGGAGACGTTCCGGTAAAGGAGACCAATTCTATGGAGGATGCTGATTCCGCAGTCAATGTTGACCCAACTGAGAATGTGGGAGAGAAACCACCCAAGAGAGACATAGCTGGGAAGGGAAAGCCAAAGGTTGGGGATCAAGATGATTGAAGGACTTTTGGGATAGGAAATCCCAAGCCCTAGAACTCTATTGTAATAGGACTAGTAGTACATCTTTTATGTATATAGCTATACTCAGGAATGTAACACGTAGTAGTAGTAATAACGTGTATGCCTTTTCATGTATCTATTTTTGGCACTGTTCCCTACTATGTACCTATTTAGCGTACGCACTCTCTGATGTAAATTTTTTTGTAATAATGTTGCACTATATTTAAAGCTATCTATGGAGATTATCTTTAGCTTGATGTATATATGTTCACATGGATGTACTGCTTGCTTATAATTAGTTTTATTCCTCCCGGTAATTTATTTAAGCTTATATACTCTTAGTCTATAAGAATGACTAATAGATCCTCGCGATGAGTTGAGCCATACATATTACAAGTGTAAAATATAGAAGTAGGAACTAATATAGGTTCAGGGAGTCAGACTTGGAACAGTTGGCAATAACTCAAGGTTTAGAAAGAATTAAGAAAGGTACCCCTTATCACTATGAAATTTTAAGATATTTCTTTAATTAGCATCAGTACTAAGTTAGTTTTCTATATTGGGCAGGCTAGCATGGAGCACCAGATAGAGTATGATGCTGCGGATGGACAGTACAGAGTCACCTTGGAGAGACAGTTTGCGCCTCGAGGAGTTGGTCATGTTAGCACCACCATCAGGCATAGAGTTCGCCAGAGTATAAAGAAGTGGACACGTTGTTTCTTTCGTGAGAGACCTGTTCCAGAGTTAGCATATCATAGAGTAGTGGCACCGTGCTTGCTGTCTGCTGAGATGGAGGAGGTTTCTCATGCCCTTGGAAACCTTGCGATCCATGACCAGGACGAGCCACAAGAGGACATAATACATTTTGTTACCCCTGTAGGTTTTGTTGATGACTCAGATGACGATCAAGATGAATACCTATTAGCAGAGCCTGAGATGATAGAGGACCCTGATTGGCCCATAGAGCCAGCCTGGGATGCATTTATAGGTATCCCTCCGATTGAGTTTCTGCCATCCAGTGACTTAGGAGAGGTGACCTCGGACTCTGATGTTGAGAGAAATGGAGATTGGACCCTTAGCTAGATCATCTTGTCTTTGTTCTACTTCTTTTGATGTATTCCAGACTAGTAGAACTAGTATTCGTACTTTTGTTGTACCTTTTTATTTTCTGATCAATAATAGTCTGCTTGCGACTTAACTTAAAATATAATTGTATGAATGAGACGAATTCTTACTTTTAATTAATTGCTAATCTTACATCTTATACGTTTATTACTAATAAAAATTTAGGATTGACCATTGGTCGATAGATGTTTAGGCACTAACAAACTTCCTGAGATGTATCTCGAACAGTCAGCTCAACCTAGAGTCTAGAAAGACCAAGGATAGGAATGCCATACCCTTGATCCTAATAAGTAGTTGTGACAACCGTTATATGTTAGAAATCTCTGTTGACTCGATGAACCGTTACTGTTACTTGTCATGTGATCATATGAGATAAGATAAGGTATTGACCTAATAGGTATCAACTCATAGGTATAACCCTGGTTGACGTACACCATGGTTAGGAGAAATCGAGATGCTCAGAATCCACCCAAAGGACAAATGAATGTGATACCTCCAGCAGTGGATGACACGAGAAAAATCTTGTGCGTTCTTGTGCAATACCCAAGTGTAGGTAGACGTGCAAGTAATATCTGGTAAGACCAGGTCGATCCCACAGGGAAGGTGTTGACCTATCGAATTAGACTAACCTCTAAAGAAAATAAAATAAAATGAATAAGATTGAAGGATGGTGCGGAACACAAAGTTCCACAGCTGAAATTACTAAAGAAAATGACTAACGATCTAACTAGCTAATTAAACAGTACTTGAAATTAAGATGTTTAACTTTAAAAGAAAGTGTTGGGATTACACGAATTCACAGTAATCTAACCATCTACCATGCATTTGCTTTGAAGCACAAAGGAGTATATTACCCACAGTTTTCCGTATTCCTCTAAAGATAGAGATTCTATAGCCCTTTCATGACCGGGACCATATCATCACAGTGAAATTAAAATACTTAAAAGCGGTTTAATCCAATAGTTAAGACTCGCATCCTCAATGGTGTTAGCATTGAAGATGGTTTGCAAAATGTATTGAAAGAAAATGCCTTAGGGCCTTAGTTTTAAAACTGTATTGACAAACTGAGCATTTATTTGGGACAGAATGATAACAAATCCTAAAACAAAAAGTCCTGGAATACTGCAGGGAACATCCTCAAGAATCCGAGAGTTCGATCGATCGACGCGCTTTCGATCGATCGAAGACCTTCATCCCTCAATCGATCGAACTGACTTCGATCGATTGACTGTCCCTGGTTCGATCGATCGAACGGACTTCGATCGATCGAACACAGCGATTATTCTGCTGCATGGCAGAGGCTGGAGATCACTATTTCATCGTGTTCTCCCAACCTGGGACTACTCAGACATCGTCTGGAGTGTCAAAGATTGATTTTTAACGTAAGAAAACATTAATACCCTGTTTGGTTGTGAGTTTTTCATAAAAATCTAAAAACTATGGTTTTGTAAATGTTTAACATGTAATATCACGAGATGATTGATTAAACTATGACTACTACGTGCAGAATATGAATGAACAGTATATAGATAACCTGGAATAGAAGATACTTGTATAAACTTCGAGAAATCCAATCCACAATATGAAAATTCAATGAAAAACCTACAAAAACCAAACAAACTCTCTATCTCTCTCTATAAAACTGTTAAAATGTAAAGAGGGCGTCCCCCTGGATGTGTACAATACTCCTATATATAAGAAAACCTAAGAAACTAGGGTTAAAACCCGCATCTGCTGCGCACGCAAATGTTACTGAAAATACCCCGTTCGATCGATCGAACTGCTCTCGATCGATCGAACCCTTAAGCCTCAAGCGCTTCTACTCTCTTTGAGCGATCGAACGCTCGATCGATCGAACCTTCTAAGATCGATCGAACTTCACTTTTCAGCTTTGACTTCTTTTGTTTTCATTCCAGCATTCCATTTATTCTGATGTTCATCTGTTTAGTCCACACAGCAGTAATCTGCACAGACAACAGCTAAAACAATACAACTTATCATAGATTAATCATAGTGTATAGAAATTAGCCTTGCAATGCAAATCGCAGATAAAACGGGAAGTTGTGATAAAAATTAATACAATTCTTTCCTTTAGCGCGGTTGTATTTTACAAATACCCCCGCTTTGCACAACCCCCAACTAGCTTATTGCTAGTCCCTAGCGATAAAGCGAAAATAAAATAAACTAAAAACAACCTAAACTAAGATAAAAAGAAAAATCCTAACTCACTTTCGCAGGAATCGCGGTTGCATTTAGCGAATGCAACAAGCCGTTAAACCCCTAGGTTCCCCCTAGTGGACGAGTATTGTCTCGTGAGGGTTTGCAGTGAATATACCCACAAAATTCTCAATTTTAAGCTCAAAAAGAATTAGAATAACTTGTAGAATTCACCTTTCCATTAAATTGTTAATTCAACTCTACAATAATATAATATCCTCTATCAACCCATGAAAGAGATCCACATGCTCCCCCATATCACCAAGTAAAATATACAAATGTATTACCATCATGCACCCGTGTGTGTGTGAAATTAACAAACATGCGTCCAACCTTATTAAGAGTTATATAGACTATTGTACTTTGGAAAACTTGCAGTTTTAGCTCAATTCTCACATTGGTCACACTCAAAAAGAACGTCTCTCAGAAACTTGCTTTACAATGATCGCACATCGTATGAAAGCTTTGATAAAGATAATATTATAAATGCTAATGCTTTCATACTCGACTCTATGAAAAACGGACTTTTAAGAGTGTATAGTCTCATGAATGGAACACTACTTACTAGAGGAGCGAAATACCGTGGATAACTCAACTCACACTTCCATGTTCAAATCAATTATTGAGAATCTTCAAGACTTTGACTTGCGGCTTTTATTTAGTAGGTAGGAGGGTTGTAGAGAAGAGTGTGCTTTTTTTTTTTTTTTTAGTATGTGATGGAATTTCAACTTCTCTTTTTATCCTTAATTCTTTTCTCCACCCAATCTCCCATTCATTTCATATACTTTTTTTTTTTTTTTTTTTTTTTTTTTTAACCTTCATTCATCATCATTTCTTTTTTTTTTTTTTTAGATATATCCCACAACTACTTTCTTCCATTTCACATACTTTGATGACTCATTCCCAACAAATATATCAAACGGCTCGATGAGGTCAAGGTATAGATCAAGGGTATGAATTCTTATGATTATATTGGAAATATTTAATTAAGGTGTGGGATCAGGGATGAAATAATTCAATGAATGTAGGTGATAGTTATATCAGGTAAAAGAATGGGTAAACGATGGCTTGAATCATTTTCTCAACTTTCAATTTTTAGCACTTAAGTGTTCATTGAGTTTAGTTGGTAAATCCTGAACGTTCTCCTCTAACAAGCAGTCAAAACTTTAAAGAAAACTGAGACTTAACAACGAATTCACGAAATATATGCAAGAAAAGACCATTCGACAATGTATGAGAATCCCCTCAGAAATGACGACTGGCTCAATAGCTCACAAAGGGTTATTAGCCTCCACTACTTATTCTTTTTCGCACAATAATCATATTAACTCAATTTTTAAGTTTTCTACATGGCTGCCAATTAGTGCACAAAATTGTTGGGTACCTAATAGCTTTACAAATGCAATTTATTTCAGTGATACAGAAAAACGCGTGGATTTAATCCATAAAAAAAGATGAGAATACTACAAATGTGTCATTGTCTAATCAACAAGCAGGAGAGATTATTCAGAGTTATTCTAACAATACGATTAAGAATTTTTAAAATTTTAACAGACTGTGTTCTCATTATTAAATTTAAAACATATCTAAGTGCAAAACCTGATTATTACGGGTGTATACCTATCTATTGTCTCCTACCCCCAACTGAAAACAACAAAGTCCCCAGAAGTTGATTTTCAATAAATAAAATAGATGGGTATCACCTGTATAGAGCAAATGATGATCGCAAGCAAAGCAACCTAGCATAGAAAAGTAGAACACAATCTCCAAAACAAACAGGATCAATAAATAAAAATAACACGATAAAACCATGATCCAACAAACCAAACCACTGTAATATGAACATAATAAAATACAAACAGAGATACATAATGTCCATACAAAAAAAAAAAAAAAAACAACTAACCACATAATACAACCAAAACCACCAACATATATCCAACCAACCAAAAATACATAAATACCACCTCCCCAACTAAAACTAATCGACCCCAGACGGCGTATCATCAGCTATATCAGAAGGGATGTCGATGGGAGTAGGCGGCAATACGGTAGTAGCAGGGGCGGCAGCAGATGGCTCGGAAGCAGCGGTGGAAAAAGGATCAGTAGCCTCAGAATCTGGGGCAGCATCGGATGATGGCACAGTGGTAGGTGGTGCAGACGGGGTCGTCGATGGATGCGGAGTAGAATGAACAGTCGACTCAACCCCGATCTGAATCAAAATGGACTCCAGTAAAGTCTGGAGATGGTCTATCCTGCCCTCGAGTCTAATCCTGGCCTCTCTCTCCTCCAAGAGTAGCTCGTGAACTGTCGGGAGAGGCACAGAAGAAGAAGACTCTCCCTGGGCCTGAGTCTGCGACCGCTGTCGCAGCTCAAACTGCTGAACCGCAGCAACTGGATCATCCTCATCATCCGAATCAAGCTCCTCCACCTCAGTAGGTGTCCCTGAAGCTCCGGCCTCCGTGTCCATCCCACCACGTCTCTTCTTCCTCCCCCTCACTCTTGCTTTCCCTTTCCCCTTTCGCTTCCTCTTCTGGGCGTCGGAGCGGCGAGCAGCCGCCTCGCTAAATCTGCGGGGAGAAGGGCGAACATCATCGCCAGCAAGCACGGGGAAACCGGCCTCAGCCATCACCCTCTGAATAGCCCAAACACCCTTCAGGTGCTTTTTGGACGAGATATACCGGGTGGGATGGACCATAAAATCAATATATAGGCGTGATATACAAACTGGCTATCCCGTCCCCACTGCATATAAGACTCGCGCATACCAAGCCGCGATCTTCTCTCGATAGGAAGTCACTAGGAGGCAGTTACTGAGGACCAAGTGGATCATATGGTAGCCATCAGTGAGAAAATGGTCCTCGATCAAAGCATCGCCATCCCAAGACGGAACGACGCCTCCAGTGAGCTCCCGGATAATAGTGGATGGTGGGGTCACTGGTGCATCTGGCCGGTGGGGGCAAACATAATCTGGTACCTCTGGTACCCCCAACGCGGCTGAAACGGTGGCTGGACTGATAATGAACGAGCGACTCCGGAAGAAGGCATGGTAGGTGAATGGTGCAACCGGGTCGCTGATCATAGTCGCGCAAGCACCGCGAATCCAAGACAGGTTGACACTCTTGGCCAACGACAGGAGGTGGAACCAATGAGGCATAGAGCGGATCCGTGTAAGGAACCATGGGCTCTCTGTCCAGATGTGCTCAATAGGGCGCTCGACCATCACCATCCTCGTCTGAAAGTGCCGCTCGTACCACAGCCTATCCTCGTCATTCCGGAACCCATGTGCGGGCACCGGATCTGGTATAATACGGCTGAGGGGCTTAGACTTATGGTAGCCCGTCACTGGATTCATCTGGCAGTCCTGAAAATAAGACCACACAGGATACAGATAAGAACAGGGAGAAAAAGAAACAAAACTAACACTGCTGAAGTTCGATCAATTGAACTTGGTTCGATCGATTGAACTGGAGTCGACTTCGATCGCTTGAACATTGTTCGATCGATCGAACAGCTTCTCTTCGATCGCTCGAAACCAGTTCGAGCGATCGAACACAGCGGTGTTCAGCTATCACAGAAACGAAAAGATACGAAGGTTACACAAACACCTAACTAACAAAAAGAGATCCTAAGACCAAGGGGACACCCCCTTGGGATTTTCTAACACGAACATTAAGGAAAAGGAAACTACAAACAAGTGGGGCCTACCTCAGTTTAGCACTCGCAGTGGAGATGGAAGTGATGATGAGATGACGATGAGGATGATCAGAGGATTGATCAGGGCTTCCTTTTGGATGCCAGAAACGAAAATTGCCGAGTCGCCCCCCCCCCCCCCTCTGTCTTCGAGCGATTGAAAGTGAGAGTGAGGGAAATGAAGAGGTGTCCTGAAGACGCCTCGTTTAAATGCCTCGTTCGATCGATCGAACTATGTTCGATCGATCGAACACAAATCCCTCAATCGATTGAACATAAACTACAAGCGCTTGAACATCCAGGTGTCGATCGATCGAACTGGGTTCGATCGATCGAACACGAAAATTCCAGAATTCAATTAGGGCATGAACCACATCACCCCCAACTATCAGAAACAATTCTGGACATACAGAGAGACTGAAAAACAGTTGAATTACAGGCATGTATGACAGACATTCATCCTCAGAATAGAAAATTGCAATTTATGTAAAAATAAAACTTTATAAGTGCATCCAAATTGCAACATAATTATCCCCAACTGTGGTTAAAACCTTATTTAACTAAAGAAAACCAAAAATAAAACTAAAACTAAAACCAATAAAAAATCCGTCAAGGATTACATTCCAGTTGATAAACAAAAGATGAAATTGAACAAAAACAACTGAAATGCAGCACTAATCTTCGAGTATAAAGATTTCCTCTTCCACAATCTCTTCATAACTCGCCGAATCGTCAGAAGTGAAGTCCAAACTCGATGATTCCCTTTCCCAGAACAATCAAAAAGCAGCAAGGACATCATCAAACAAATCTGGAATCTCCAAAGAATTGATAGCCCAGGCAAGAGGTGATCCGGACGAAGACAAGGATAAAGGAGTGTGATTTCGCAACGGACTGTCCTCTCGCGGCGGAGTGTGTGGGGGCCTTATGTAGGGCCCAAGACCATGAATCAGTTGATGTGGAAGGAAAACCGGGATGCCGTTTAGGAACATAGTGACAATCCTGGACAAAAGACAATAAACTGAAATTAAAACAACAGAACACAAGAAACACGAATTAACAATGAACAGAAACAAAAATACGAAGAAATACGACAAGTTCCAACCTCACTATTGGCGTAGGTTCCCAAAATGCACTAGCTGGTAAGGGGCATTGGAGCCTGAATAGCAAGTAGCTCAGGTGCACATAGTGGTATGGGACCAACTCAGGAACAAGAAAATCGTCCACGAAAACGAAAACAGCATTGTGGCGGTCTGGGACGACATCCTGAAGGTCATGATCCTCCCATGGCTCCCACATATCGTCATTCTCCCACTGGGTCATGAGTGCATCATCCACCATACGTCCCATGTACAGGTCGTCATCCTCCTCCACATCATCATCATCCTGAAATCCCATATTTTCGTATGGATTGATGTCCAGGAGGGCTGATGGATATGGAATGTACCCTTGAGCAGCATCAATAAGAGAATGAGCTTCAGGGTCCTGATGAAGCAAGGGGCAGGGTGTGAGTTCACCCTCAGTCCAAGTACCACAGCGACATTCTGAATCAGCCCAAGAACCGACAGAATGAACATCATCACCTCGCATCTATGCACCTGCAACAGAGTGGTTTAAGGTATAATGGATTAGAACTAGATCACAAACATGAAATAAAGAACGAAAACCAAAAAGAAGCAAAAGAGAGAGGAACTAAAATGCAGGGAAAGAAAAGAAATACAACAACAATTGGAACTTCACTTTGGATTATTAAGCATGAGAATAGCTGGGCTTATCCAGCTGGATGTGCTCAACTTCAGTGTGGAAGTTTTCCAAGAACGGTTTCAATCTTTGGCCATTGACCTTGAAACAATCATCGTTCTTTGGGTTGACAATCTCAACCGCCCCATGTGGAAAAACAGTTTTTACGATGAACGGGCCTGTCCAACGGGAACGGAGCTTTCCTGGGAAAAGGTGGAGGCGAGAGTCATACAGCAAGACTTTCTGCCCCGGCTCAAATGATTTACGAAAAATCGTACGATCATGGCGAGCCTTCAACTTTTCCTTATGCAACTTTGCAGAGTCATACGCATCTCGTCGTATTTCCTCTAGCTCTGCAAGTTGGAGCTTGCGTAGCTGACCTCCTTCTTGAATATCAAAGTTCAATGAGCGCGTTGCCCAGTAAGCTTTATGTTCAATTTCAACAGGAAGATGGCAAGCTTTCCCGTAAACCAATCTGTACGGGGACATACCAAGATTCGTCTTATAGGCAGTACGGTATGCCCATAACGCGTCTGTCAATTTGTATGCCCAGTCTTTTCGATTGGAACTAACCGTCTTCTCGAGAATATGCTTGATTTCTCGGTTAGCCAATTCTGCTTGCCCATTAGACTGTGGATGATAGGCAAGAGCGATTTTATGATGGACTTCGTATTTCTTGAGAAGTGACTCCAAGGGCCTATTGCAGAAATGCTTGCCTTGGTCACTTAATAAAGCTTTCGGAGTACCAAAATGAGACAAAATATGCTCTCTTAGAAATGACATGACCGTTCTATGGTCATTTCGTCTCGTTGGTATCGCTTCTACCCATTTCGATACATACTCCACAGCAAGGAGTATGTATTCACTGTTATTCGACTTGGGAAATGGGCCCATAAAATCTATGCCCCAACAATCAAATATCTCAATTATGATGATAGGGGTTAAAGGCATAGAATTCCTTTTAGAAATGGTTCCAAGCTTTTGACAGCGTTGGCATGTCTTGCAAAAGGAATAAGCATCTTTGAAGACTGTGGGCCAGTAAAAACCGCTCTGTAAGACTTTTTGTACGGTCTTTTGTGACGCGAAGTGGCCACCGCATGCCTCAGAATGGCATGACGCTAATATTACGGTTATATCCTCATTGGGGACGCAGCGCCTGATGACCTGATCAGCACAGTACTTGAAAAGGTATGGGTCATCAAAGAAGAAGTGACGCGCGAACGAGAGGAACCGTTTCCTATCTTGGTTCGACCACTGAGTTGGTGTTTCACCCGTGACGAGGTAGTTTACAATATCAGCATACCAAGGCAGACTACTTACTGCCAGTAGCTGTTCGTCTGGGAACTCATCTTTAATGGATTGGGATTCAGTATTGTCAACAAAAGTCAACCGGGACAAATGATCCGCAACCACATTCTCTACTCCTTTCTTGTCCTTGATTGTTAGATCAAACTCTTGGAGTAAGAGTATCCAGCGAATAAGCCGTTGTTTAGCGTCTTTCTTTGTCAGCAGATATTTGAGGGCCGAATGATCTGTAAAACAGACGATTGGTGACCCTATCAGATAAGACCTAAACTTGTCCAGGGCGAATACTACAGCCAGCAGCTCCTTCTCAGTGGTAGTGTAATTCATTTGAGCGTCATTCAATGTTCGGCTGGCGTAGTATATCACATGTGGCTTATTGTCCTTTCTCTGGCCTAGGACTGCGCCAATGGCGTAATCACTAGCGTCGCACATTAATTCAAAAGGCAAACTCCAGTCGGGTGCCTGTATCATAGGTGCGGAGGTGAGGAGATCTTTTAGATCCTCAAAGGACTTTTGGCAACTCTCTGACCACTCGAAAGGTGCATCTTTGACAAGAAGTTGACAAAGGGGTCGAGAAATTGCACTGAAATTTTGGATAAATCGACGATAAAAACCTGCATGCCCCAAGAATGAACGAATGTCTCTTACTGTACGGGGAACAGGTAAATTTGAGATTATGTCGATTTTAGCCTTATCCACTTGAATTCCTTCATCAGATATTATGTGGCCGAGGACTATTCCCTTGGTCACCATGAAGTGACACTTCTCCCAATTCAAGACTAGGTGTTTGTCCTCACACCTCATTAAAACCTGCTCGAGATTGCTAAGGCAATCTTTGAAGCTATGGCCGAATACTGAAAAATCATCCATGAAAACTTCAAGGATGTTTTCGACCATGTCACTGAATATACTCAGCATGCACCGCTGAAAGGTAGCCGGTGCATTGCATAGGCCAAACGACATTCATCGGTAGGCAAAAGTACCGAATGGACACGTGAATGTGGTTTTCTCCTGATCTTCAGGAGCAATCTCAATTTGATTATATCCACTATATACATCCAAGAAGCAGTAATACTTGTGACCCGCCACGCGTTCTAGCATTTGATCCATAAATGGCAAAGGAAAATGGTCCTTTCGGGTCACAGTATTTAACTTCCTGTAGTCAATACACATCCTCCATCCAGTGGGAACACGTGTTGGTACCAATTCACCATCTTTGTTCGGGATGACCGTTATGCCTGCTTTCTTTGGAACTACTTGTGTAGGACTAACCCAAGGACTGTCGGATATCGGATATATCATCCCAACATCAAGTAGTTTAAGCACTTCCTTTTTAACTACTTCTTGCATGTTGGGATTCAGACGCCTTTGCATTTGCCTTGAGGGTTTAGCGTCTTCCTCCAGATATATCTTATGCGTGCATATGGATGGGCTTATGCCTTTGAGGTCAGCAATTGTCCATCCCATAGCATCCTTATGCTTGGTAAGAATTTCCACTAGCTTACTTTCTTGTTCATGAGTTAAAGCAGCTGAAATGATCACAGGATAAGTTTTTCCAGTCCCTAGGAATGCGTATTTTAGCTCTTTGGGAAGCTCCTTCAATTCTAACTCCGGAAACTGGAAACTAGAGGGCATTACCAACTTGGTTTTAGGAGGCAGTTGTTCATATGGCTGTATCCACATGCAATCGGCTCTATCCTCCTCTTTCGTATCCATCATAAGACACGTCTGGTTCAAGTCAGCATCCAATGGGGTGGACTCTGCAGGCTGATAAATATCGCCAAATTGAGTCATCACAACTTCCAAAGGATCTTTATAGTCGACCAAGTCAACTTCATCTTCAATGACCGTGTCTATATAATGGATTTCTTCCTCATCATCGTATTCTTTAGGTCGGGGATTAGAAAAGATCTTGATATTCAACGTCATGTTCCCGAATACGATAGTCATGATACCAGTTCTAATCTTGATTGTGGCATCAATGGTGTTGAGGAATGGACGTCCAAAAATAACCGGGATATGTGCACCAGGATTAGACACAGGTTCTGTGTCCAATATCACGAAATCAACCGGAAAGACAAAAGAGTCTATTTGGACAAGGACGTCCTCTAACACCCCTCTAGGGTACTTTACAGATCTGTCTGCCAATTGCAAAGCAACTCGGCTGGGTTTGAGTTCACCCAACCCCAGCTGTTTATAGACTGAGTATGGCAGCAGGTTCACGCTTGCTCCTAAATCGAGGAGTGCGTTGTCTATCTTTTGATTCCCAATTCTGCATGAGACCGTAGGTGTGCCGGGATCTTTGAGTTTTGGAGGCAACTCATTTTGAATGATCGCACTGGCTTGACATGCGACATAAGCATGTTTCTTCACGCTTTGCCTCCTCTTGACCGTGCATAGATCTTTGAGATACTTAGCATAGGCCGGCACTTGCTTGATAGCATCTAGGAGTGGAAGGTTAATCTTAACTTGCTTAAACAGTTCCAGAAACTCCTGATTCTTCGTCTCATTCTTGGGTTTCTTCAACCGTTGAGGATAAGGTGCAGGGAAGGGGCATTTTGGTGGTTCCTCCTTAACAGATTCCTTCCCAGGCCTTCGCTCAACTTCTTCCTCTACTCCAGGAGCTGCAATGTTTGCCTTGATAGGATCGTCATTGGTAGACTGCTCCTCCTCTTGAGTAGATGGTAGCTCAACTTCTTTATCCACCACTTCCTCCTCATCGTACACTTCGGGAGTGGACGGAGGCATGCTTTTCCCTATGATTTTTCCACTTCTCAGTGTAGTCACAGCTTTAGCATGTTCTTGATTGTTAGGACCATTGTTATGTCCCTTTGGATTTGGAAGTGGTTGGGCAGGGAATGTTCCTCCTGAACCTTCTTGCCGTGCATCTATCCTTTCTAATGTGGCAGACATTCTACTCATCATCTGTATGAGTTGCTGCGTTAGATTGGCATTAGCAAGTGGCTCTTCTTCTTGCACCTTCTTGTGCGGTGGCACATAGGTATTGGTTTGTGGTGCATTGGAGGGTTGAGCTTGATTGTAATTACTGGTTCTGTTTTGATTGTAATGCTGGGCTGGCCTATTGTTTTGCCCTTGATATTGATTGTTGTTGTAGGGCTGCTGTTGATATTGATTTTGGGCCCCAGCATTATTTCTCCAATCAAAACCGGGGTGATTCCATCTATTGTTATTTTGAAAGTTATTGTTGGAATTCCCGGCCCCTCGAAAACCTTGCATGGCATTCATCTCTATAGGGGCTTGCTCTTGAAAATATGGCACATTAGGACAATATTGAGTTGTATGTCCCAACATGTTGCATGTGCCACATGGTTCTTCAGGCAAGACTTGCCTAGAGCTCTCTCCTTTCATACTTAACTCCTCTACCTTCTTTGCCAGCTCTGCATACTTAGTCATGAGGTGATCTTCATTGGTTAGCTGGTATAGGCTTTTCTCCTCTACACAGGATATCTGTGAGCGTGAGATATTGTCAGAATTTGACCATTCATGAGCGTATTCAGCTAACCATTCGAAATGGGCTTCGGCCTCTTCAGTGTTTTTACGCAGAAATGGTCCCGAGCTCATCGTTTCCACCAACTTCTTTGTTTCACCATTCAAACCCTGATAAAAGAAGCTGATAGTTCGCCATTTCTCAAACCCATGGTGTGGGCACGAGAGAAGCAAATCTTTGAAACGCTCCCACGCTTGTGTGAAGGTTTCATTGCTCTTTTGTTTATAGGAATTGATTTGACGCTGAAGGTCTGTGGTCATGCGAGTAGGATAGAATTTCTTCAAAAACGCGGTGCACATCGCATGCCAGGTGAAAATTGAATTAGGTTTTAGGGAGTGGAGCCACGCCTTCGCTTTATCTTTCAAAGTGAAGGGGAATAGCATTAAATGCGTCACCTCCCTAGGACAAGTTTGCGAGAATGTTTTGCAAACATCCTCGAAATCGGTGACATGTAAATACGCCTTCTCGCTTTCCATCCCATGAAAAGTGGGAAGCAGTTGAATCATCCCATTGCGAAACTGAAATTCGCCATTATGCGGTGGGATTTGAATGCAAGAGGGCGTAGGTGCATGTTCTGGTTGCATGAGATCGCAAAGAGGACGGAGTGCCTCATCAATTGGTACCACAACATTGTCACCATTTTCACTCTGATGATCATCCATTGATGCAGTTGGAGTGGCTATGGGGTTGATGGAGCTTTCAGAGTCAGACAGGTAGAAAGGATTTCCAAAAATTCCTTCAATAGAATTCTCGGACATGAACTAGGAAAGTCCCTAGGGTGAGAACTTACCCAAAAGAACTGAAAAGAAGAGAAAATAAAAATAGAAAGAGATGAAGAGAGACTGAGGTAATCTAAGGAATTGATCGTCGCCTTCCCCGGCAACGGCGCCAAAAACTTGACACGAGAAAAATCTTGTGCGCTCTTGTGCAATACCCAAGTGTAGGTAGACGTGCAAGTAATATCTGGTAAGACCAGGTCGATCCCACAGGGAAGGTGTTGACCTATCGAATTAGACTAACCTCTAAAGAAAATAAAATAAAATGAATAAGATTGAACGATGGTGCGGAACACAAAGTTCCACAGCTGAAATTACTAAAGAAAATGACTAACGATCTAACTAGCTAATTAAACAGTACTTGAAATTAAGATGTTTAACTTTAAAAGAAAGTGTTGGGATTACACGAATTCACAGTAATCTAACCATCTACCATGCATTTGCTTTGAAGCACAAAGGAGTATATTACCCACAGTTTTCCGTATTCCTCTAAAGATAGAGATTCTATAGCCCTTTCATGACCGGGACCATATCATCACAGTGAAATTAAAATACTTAAAAGCGGTTTAATCCAGTAGTTAAGACTCGCATCCTCAATGGTGTTAGCATTGAAGATGGTTTGCAAAATGTATTGAAAGAAAATGCCTTAGGGCCTTAGTTTTAAAACTGTTTTGACAAACTGAGCATTTATTTGGGACAGAATGATAACAAATCCTAAAACAAAAAGTCCTGGAATACTGCAGGGAACATCCTCAAGAATCCGAGAGTTCGATCGATCGACGCGCTTTCGATCGATTGAAGACCTTCATCCCTCAATCGATCGAACTGACTTCGATCGATTGACTGTCCCTGGTTCGATCGATCGAACGGACTTCGATCGATCGAACACAGCAATTATTCTGCTGCATGGCAGAGGCTGGAGATCACTATTTCATCGTGTTCTCCCAACCTGGGACTACTCAGACATCGTCTAGAGTGTCAAAGATTGATTTTTAACGTAAGAAAACATTAATACCCTGTTTGGTTGTGAGTTTTTCATAAAAATCTAAAAACTATGGTTTTGTAAATGTTTAACATGTAATATCACGAGATGATTGATTAAACTACGACTACTACGTGTAGAATATGAATGAACAGTATATAGATAACCTGGAATAGAAGATACTTGTATAAACTTTGAGAAATCCAATCCACAATATGAAAATTCAATGAAAAACCTACAAAAACCAAACAAACTCTCTATCTCTCTCTATAAAACTGTTAAAATGTAAAGAGGGCGTCCCCCTGGACGTGTACAATACTCCTATATATAAGAAAACCTAAGAAACTAGGGTTAAAACCCGCATCTGCTGCGCACGCAAATGTTACTGAAAATACCCCGTTCGATCGATCGAACTGCTCTCGATCGATCGAACCCTTAAGCCTCAAGCGCTTCTACTCTCTTTGAGCGATCGAACGCTCGATCGATCGAACCTTCTAAGATCGATCGAACTTCACTTTTCAGCTTTGACTTCTTTTGTTTTCATTCCAGCATTCCATTTATTCTGATGTTCATCTGTTTAGTCCACACAGCAGTAATCTGCACAAACAACAGCTAAAACAATACAACTTATCATAGATTAATCATAGTGTATAGAAATTAGCCTTGCAATGCAAATCGCAGATAAAACGGGAAGTTGTGATAAAAATTAATACAATTCTTTCCTTTAGCGCGGTTGTATTTTACAAATACCCCCGCTTTGCAGTGGATCCAACAGGATTGATAGGAGCTCTTATCCGACGTGTGGAGTAAGCAAGTGATCACCTGGATCACGTCATCAATAATGGAAATGCTCGTCAGACAGGAGATAAAGTGCTTGAGAGATTCCGTGCACTTAAACCAGGGACTTTCACTGGAATGACAGAAGCATGGGAAGCTGAGCAATGGCTTCGTGATATGGAACGAATGTTTCAAGCCCTTGAATGCAACGAGATGGAGAAAAGACGCTTGGCTATTTTTTCAATTGACGTATTCAGCAGCAGACTGGTGGGAATCTGTCGAAGTTACAGTGGGCGAAGATGTTGCAAGGAGAATGACATGGGAAGCATTCAAAACGAAATTCCTAGGAAAGTACTTCCCAAGGACAGAAAGAAACAAGAAGAAAAAGGAATTCATAGAACTAGTTCATGGCAACATGACAGTACAAGAATACACAGCAAAATTTGAGAGACTATCGCGATTTTCTCCTTACATGGTAGATACTCAGCAAAATAAGACACTGCAATATTACGAAGGACTTAACTCGGACATACAAAAGATAGCAGCAGTATACCTTGACCAACCATTCGAAGAAATGGTCGAATTAGCCACGCAACTGGAGAACATAGCTCTGAACAGCAAGAAACTAGAAAGCCACCAACAAAGAGGAAAATATAACTGGTTCCAGGCAACCATCCTAGGAGGACATCGAAGAGGCGATCAAGTGTCATGGGCAACCGCTCGAATACAGTCTGTAATCACCGGAGGAAATTCTGAGCACATCCAGAATTATAACAAGAGACAGCGAAGCAATGACAGAAAAGTTAATCAGATAGCCGTTCAGGCACATGCAAAGCAATGTGATATCTGCTACAACTGCGGAACATCTGGACACCACTCCAAAGACTGCACAGCACCAAAACAACTCACAGGGCAACAGGTGTGGTGTTTCAATTATGGAAAGGCTGGACATGTACACAAAGATTGCTCCGAGCAAGAAGTTCAGAACAATGCTCCACCACCACAAAGATCTAGGAAGAGAACTCGCAGATCAGTAAATCAATCCCAGCACTGAACAGAATGAAAGACCGAAGGTACCATGCCCAATGCCAGAACTCTGAATCTTATATGGTGATGAATCAACTGATGGAAACCTTACAACCTTAGAGTCTGAGATGAGATTAGAACCTTGTACTTTCTAAGACCTAGCAATCTTTGAATTTCGAGGACGAAATCCTCTTATAAGGTGGGTAGAGATGTAGCACCCTGAATTTCTCCCAGAAATTCCATATAGAACTAGAAATAGTGACATCACCATGCTGACGGTTACAGAAGGTCCATTAGGATTTGCTTAATTAGAAACCCTTGGATAGGATTATCTGTCAACGTCTTAACGACAACGACGATACTTTTAACCTGGAGTCTATTGGAGTGGTCGTAACCCCGGCGTTTATAATTTTTATATTAGAAACCTTAGGTAGACTTGCATTTAGACCCGTACACATCCTGGTACATGAATACATTTTCTGTATCACTTATAGTCAGTATTGCACATACCTTAGGACTCAGGCATCCATCCCAGTGTACCTACCCAAGATGTGGGACCCATACCACCACCCTATGTGGAGACCACTCGATCTACCCTTGGGCACACACATAAACTTACACATGCACATACTTTGCGTGCACCAATTACATATGATAACTTCCCCCTCCCCCCCCCCCATTTTTCCCCTATATAACCCCTCACCCTCTCATTTACCACCCTCACCACCGGACAAATCTGTTTATACAGATTGTATAAGAGAGAGAAACTGAGAGGGGAAGAGAGAGCTTGAGAGATCATCCACCCCACACACTCTCGGTTTTGATTCACCACACCCCATACATTGATCATACCTACACACTTTCCTTTTGTACCAACTCTGTCTCAACCTCCCTTATGCACTTACACGCACAGAAAGTTGGTGAAGCGGAAAGGAGACGTAGAAGAGAGAAAAGGAGGTTGATCGGAGAAGTTTGAGAGGACCGAAGGCAATCTAAGGTAAACCCACACCCCTCGTTTCATTTTACACCCCTGCATGTCATCTAGAGGGCCTAGGACCTGCATGTAGAAGCCAAACAGAGCCTTAAGCTCTGGTTCTTGCTCCGGCCACCATTAGAGCTCAAAGCTTGAGCTTGATTTTCCCAATATCAACCAAAGCCCCTAAAATCTACACCAATCTGACCCTAATGAACCCAGATAGATACCCTATGATCAGTTTTAGAAGAAGGGTTCATTTGGTGGGTCATGCAGATCATTATTCTTTATTTTGGCCAAAAGAATAATGGCCTGGTAGGAGACCCAAACGAATGAACCCATTATCCAGCTTCTAGTATGTGATAATTCTGGTCAATTTGGCGTTGGATTTAGGGATTTTCATGGAGAGGTGAAGAAGTTTTGGCCATTAGAAGTTTTCCTGCGAAATCATGGGTCACCGGCGGGGTTGGGGTTGCCAGAGAAGAAGGTGAAACCCGTTTGGGTTTCTGGTTATAAGACCCAAGCACGGGTCGAGTCTGGGTAGGGTTAGGATGTGTGTATAGATGGGTCAGGGTTTGGGTTTGGGCGGGGTTAAATTAACTCGTGGGCCAACTTAAGTAGCACGACGTCGTTTTGACGTCGGGCTGACTTTAGTCCGGGTTCGAGTAAACGGGGCAGTTCAGTTTGTATGTATAAGTGGGAAGGGTCTGGGCTTGGATCGGGTTTTAATAAACCCGTGGGTCATTTAAATTGAACGGCGTCATTTTGACGCCATGGGCCGGGTCGCGGGTTTGGTTGGGTATGGTTCGGGTTGTATTGAGTCTGTTAGTGGATCTGTGTTAGGGTTAGGTTCGGTCCGGGTTCGGGTTAATGGGTAGGACTAGTTTGTGAGTATGAGTGGGTTTGGGTTCGGGTATAGGTTCAACCCGAATGGGTTCACGGGTTGGGTTTTCGTGAGTGTGTATCTGGGTAGTCCGTTTAGTTTTTTTGTTGGGTCGGGTCTGACCCAACGGTTAAGATCGGGTTACCCAGTTAAGATCGGGTCGGTTAGGTTTGACCCAAACGGGTTTCTAGTTTGGGTTCCCTTGAGAGTGTATTCGGATTACCCATTTGGTTAGGGTCGGTTCGGGTTGACCCGCGGGTCTGAAGATTATTATTATTATTATTATTATTATTATTATAAGTATTATTAGTTGTAATTAGTTTAAAATGTTTTAATTATTATAAATGGTTTATAATTATGCCATTAATGTTTTATATTATAGAATATTATTTTTAATACTCTATATATCATTATTATATTATATATTATATATTTATTATTTATATGGTTAATATAAATCATAAATATCAGTTTTAAATAGTTAATAAATACCTAAATGTATTTATAAATTCTAAAAAATTAGGGTAATGACTCTGGGACTATTTAATTATATAATGTAAATTATAAAGCTATAATATTATAGTCTAGTATTTTTAATAATTATTACGGAGCTATTTTATGAGTATACTAATTATTATAAATACCAAACGAGCTCCGAAAATTATGAGATAAATGCTGGAAGTGTATTTTAATATCCAATATTTAATAAAAATACTTCTAAGTACTGATTTCACAGTATAGGTATATTTCTGTATTTAAATCCATTTTCGGATATTTTCAAGTATTGATTATCTTCAAAAATTCATAATAAATAATCTAGGATTCCGAAAATTACGCGGTCAGTTCCCAGAGTCTTAGAATAATGTCTAGAATTTTTCTTAAAGTTTGGTGACCTTTCGACTCGGTCGAAAATAAACCCTGTCTTTTAGGGTCCACATTAGTGTAATAAGTCCTACCTTTTTACCTCGTAAAATGCGACGGACTCCGATTTGAGTCTAGTCAATGACGTTGGACTTAGAATGACACGTAGATCACTACCTTGAGGTTTATAACCTCATATGGTAAAATTACCATTTTGCCCCTGGAGTTGCACTCACTCTTCATTATTGTTTCTTCCGTTTATTATTGTAGAACTTGACGTTATCTGCTTTTCAAGGATTGACGAGTCGAGGTGAGTTTACTAACCTCACTCTAATCCTAATAAGATTAATATAAGATGTTTAAAAGCTACCTGTATGATGTTTTGTATAAGTAATATGCTGATTTATGATGCCACATGTATTCCAATAATTGTAAGACTATGCAAAGCATGTTATGGTAGTGCTATCGCATACGTGAGCATGTCAAGGGTTTTATGTATATGATTATTGGTATCAAATCCATGTTATGTGATCCATATTTTATATGTTATGTTTCTGCTGCTAACTGTTAAATGCACATTTTACGATGGTTGTTAACCGGACTAGATAACACATGCTATGTTAATAATAAAGAGAAATGAAAGTGGTTTTGCATATGAGTATCGGTAGTGGACTTACTTGCATTTCATGACATGTGTTAGCATGTACTGTATGTGAAAGAGAGGTGTTTGATAAAAATGTGAGTAAGATGAGATATGTAAATATGAAAGAGATGTGATTTCTAGATCCGATGGATCAACAGCTGACGAGCCGGGTGGACATGAACGGTTAGGGTTCCTAGCGCGCCTCTCGCCGTTGAACACGTCCGGTGATGCGCATACATGGTTGAAGACGTCCCATGTATCTTTGAAGACGTCCAACTAGTGCTCTAATATTCTTCTTTGCCGTGTAGACGACCGGTAAGAGCATACACATGGTTGAAGATGTCCCATGTGCCAGTTTCATTGTTTACAGATAGTGTGCGCTGTGAAGACGTCCGGTGGTCTATCAAGGGAATAAGTATAAATTGGCTGTTATAGCATGTTATCATCCTTGATATACCGCGTGTTGTCAAGTGGATGAGAAAGAGAAAGTGAATGATGAGATTGAATTGATTAATAAAAAGGTTTGGCTCGAAATGATTTGGTTTTGGAAATTTTGGATATAAAATGAAATAGTTTTTGAAAAGTGTCTGCTTTAAAAAGTAAGAGTTAGGAGTAAGTCACATTGGTCATGCATTTGCACGCACAAGGACATAATAAGGAGAATGTACTCTATGATGTTATGTTTATCTGTCTACCTGTTTTGTTGAGACCCCTGCTCTGTCCGTGGTGAGAATGCGTCTTTTGATAAGAGATTAATCATATCTTAATATGCTAAACTATGACGTGAGTCGAGAGATTTTTTGTATTTATTGATTATTGTGCGGTTGAGACTCTCACTCAGCCTTGTTCCAAGGCTGACGGCATTTTACGCCCTGGGCATTCGTATGCCCAAAGTGTTGCAGGTTGGGAGATAGATAGAAGAGTTCAGGATGCTGTACCGTGGAGCCAAGGAGAATAAAGCCTTGCCCAAGATCTGATAGACAGTTTCTCAAGTTTTTAAGCTTATGTAAATTGCTTAGTATGGTCTCTTATATTAGGATTGTAGTTATTGTAACTCTTGTTTAATTTCCGCTGCTGTATTTATACTCTGATAAGTTTTATGTTCTAGCATTTCCCTTATGATTGCATGGTGCAGAGTTAGAAGGACAGGACGGTTAACAAACTAGTCACGTGTCTACAGACCCATAAAAGAAAATTTTATTTTCCCTATTTTTGGTTTACTCCGGGACGTGATAGGGTTTTAGTGGTATCAGAGCCTAGGTTTAGGCATTTACTGTTTGTCCTATAGACTTTAAGTTATAAACCATTAGATCTTTTCCCCACTCGTGAAGATATTAACCTTATGATAGTTTATATTGGACAGGTTAGCATGGAAGCCTTTTATGTCCAAGATGGGTTTGGAGGACATTGGGTATTCCCAGATCATATAGAGCATGTGGACCCAGTGTTGTACCGACAAAGAATTCGACAGAGTGCCCAACAGTATTTGGTGGAAAACATGTGGCATGATGTACATGTATTGGGAATTGAAGACCCAGAGATCCTGGAGAGAGAGGCACATTACCGAGAAAGCACCCTTAGACTTGTTCATCACGAAGTAGCTGAGATGACTCCGGACTGCTATACCCTCCGAGTCATGACTTTTTGAGTTAAGTTGACACCCACACCAGGACCCGTAAGACCACCTCTTGCTATGCCACCCCCAGTACTAGAGGAGTCCATAGCTGATGCACCCTTAACTGCTGAGTCAGTCTTGGGGACTGATCGGGAGGAGGATGATGATGGAGACGTTCCGGTAAAGGAGACCAATTCTTTGGAGGATGCTGATTCCACAGTCAATGTTGACCCAACTGAGAATGTGGGAGAGAAACCACCCAAGAGAGACATAGCTGGGAAGGGAAAGCCAAAGGTTGGGGATCAAGATGATTGAAGGACTTTTGGGATAGGAAATCCCAAGCCCTAGAACTCTATTGTAATAGGACTAGTAGTACATCTTTTATGTATATAGCTGTACTCAGGAATGTAACACGTAGTAGTAGTAGTAACGTGTATGCCTTTTCATGTATCTATTTTTGGCACTGTTCCCTACTATGTACCTATTTAGCGTACGCACTCTCTGATGTAAATTTTTTTGTAATAATGCTGCACTATATTTAAAGCTATCTATGGAGATTATCTTTAGCTTGATTTATATATGTTCACATGGATGTACTGCTTGCTTATAATTAGTTTTATTCCTCCCGGTAATTTATTTAAGCTTATATACTCTTAGTCTATAAGAATGACTAATAGATCCCTGCGATGAGTTGAGCCATACATATTACAAGTGTAAAATATAGAAGTAGGAACTAATATAGGTTCAGGGAGTCAGACTTGGAACAGTTGGCAATAACTCAAGGTTTAGAAAGAATTAAGAAAGGTACCCCTTATCACTATGAAATTTTAAGATATTTCTTTAATTAGCATCAGTACTAAGTTAGTTTTCTATATTGGGCAGGCTAGCATGGAGCACCAGATAGAGTATGATGCTGCGGATGGACAGTACAGAGTCACCTTGGAGAGACAGTTTGCGCCTTGAGGAGTTGGTCATGTTAGCACCACCATCAGGCATAGAGTTCGCCAGAGTATAAAGAAGTGGACACGTTGTTTCTTCCGTGAGAGACATGTTCCAGAGTTAGCATATCATAGAGTAGTGGCACCGTGCTTGCTGTCTGCTGAGATGGAGGAGGTTTCTCATGCCCTTGGAAACCTTGCGATCCATGACCAGGACGAGCCACAAGAGGACATAATACATTTTGTTACCCCTGTAGGTTCTGTTGATGACTCAGATGACGATCAAGATGAAGACCCATTAGCAGAGCCTGAGATGATAGAGGACCCTGATTGGCCCATAGAGCCAGCCTGGGATGCATTTATAGGTATCCCTCCGATTAACTTTCTGCCATCCAGTGACTTAGGAGAGGTGACCTCGGACTCTGATGTTGAGAGAAATGGAGATTGGACCCTTAGCTAGATCATCTTGTCTTTGTTCTACTTCTTTTGATGTATTCCAGACTAGTAGAACTAGTATTCGTACTTTTGTTGTACCTTTTTATTTTCTGATCAGTAATAGTCTGCTTGCGACTTAACTTAAAATATAATTGTATGAATGAGACGAATTCTTACTTTTAATTAATTGCTAATCTTACATCTTATACGTTTATTACTAATAAGAATTTAGGATTAACCATTGGTCGATAGATGTTTAGGCACTGACGAACTTCCTGAGATGTATCTCGAACAGTCAGCTCAACCTAGAGTCTAGAAAGACCAAGGATAGGAATGCCATACCCTTGATCCTAATAAGTAGTTGTGACAACCGTTATATGTTAGAAATCTCTGTTGACTCGATGAACCGTTACTGTTACTTGTCATGTGATCATATGAGATAAGATAAGGTATTGACCTAATAGGTATCAACTCGTAGGTATAACCCTGGTTAACGTACACCATGGTTAGGAGAAATCAAAATGCTCAGAATCCACCCAACGGACCAATGAATGTGATACCTCCAGCAGTGGATCCAACAGGATTGATAGGAGCTCTTATCCAACGTGTGGAGCAAGCAAGTGATCACCTGGATCACGTCATCAATAATGGAAATTCTCGCCAGACAGGAGATAAACTGCTTGAGAGATTCCGTGCACTTAAACCAGGGACTTTCACTGGAATGACAGAAGCATGGGAAGCTGAGCAATGGCTTCGTGATATGGAACGAATGCTTCAAGCCCTTGAATGCAACGAGACGGAGAAAAGATGCTTGGCTATTTTTTTAATTGACGTATTCAGCAGCAGACTGGTGGGAATCTGTCGAAGTTACAGTGGGCGAAGATGTTGCAAGGAGAATGACATGGGAAGCATTCAAAACGAAATTCCTAGGAAAGTACTTCCCAAGGACAGAAAGAAACAAGAAGAAAAAGGAATTCATAGAACTAGTTCATGGCAACATGACAGTACAAGAATACACAGCAAAATTTGAGAGACTATCGCGATTTTCTCCTTACATGGTAGATACTATGCAAAATAAGACACTGCAATATTACGAAGGACTTAACTCGGACATACAAAAGATAGCAGCAGTATACCTTGACCAACCATTCGAAGAAATGGTCGAATTAGCCACGCAACTGGAGAACATAGCTCTGAACAGCAAGAAACTAGAAAGCCACCAACAAAGAGGAAAAGATAACTGGTTCCAGGCAACCAACCCAGGAGGACATCGAAGAGGCGATCAAGTGTCACGGGCAACCGCACGAATACAATCTGTAATCACTGGAGGAAATTCTGAGCACATCCAGAATTATAACAAGAGATAGCGAAGCAATGACAGAAAAGTTAATCAGATAGCCGTTCAGGCACACGCAAAGCAATGTGATATCTGCTACAACTGCGGAACATCTGGACACCACTCCAAAGAATGCACAGCACCGAAACAACTCACAGGGCAACAGGTGTGGTGTTTCAATTATGGAAAGGCTGGACATGTACACAAAGATTGCTCCGAGCAAGAAGTTCAGAACAATGCTCCACCACCACAAAGATCTAGGAAGAGAACTCGCAGATCAGTAAATCAATCCCAGCACTGAACAGAATGAAAGACCGAAGGTACCATGCCCAATGCCAGAACTCTGAATATTATATGGTGATGAATCAACTGATGGAAACCTTACAACCTTAGAGTCTGAGATGAGATTAGAACCTTGTACTTTCTGAGACCTAGTAATCTTTGAATTTCGAGGACGAAATCCTCTTATAAGGTGGGTAGAGATGTAGCACCCTGAATTTCTCCCAGAAATTCCATATAGAACTAGAAATAGTGACATCACCATGCTGACGGTTACAGAAGGTCCATTAGGATTTACTTAATTAGAAACCCTTGGATAGGATTATCTGTCAACGTCTTAACGACAACGACGATACTTTTAACCTGGAGTCTATTGGAGTGGTCGTAACCCCGGCGTTTATAATTTTTATATTAGAAACCTTCGGTAGACTTGCATTTAGACCCGTACACATCCTGGTACATGAATACATTTTCTGTATCACTTATAGTCAGTATTGCACATACCTTAGGACTCAGGCATCCATCCCAGTGTACCTACCCAAGATGTGGGACCCACACCACCACCCTATGTGGAGACCACTCGATCTACCCTTGGGCACACACATAAACTTACACATGCACATACTTTGCGTGCACCAATTACATATGATAACTTCCCCCTCCCCCCCCCCCCCCCCCCCCCCCCCCCATTTTTCCCCTATATAACCCCTCACCCTCTCATTTACCACCCTCACCACCGGACAAATCTGTTTATACAGATTGTATAAGAGAGAGAAACTGAGAGGGGAAGAGAGAGCTTGAGAGATTATCCACCCCACACACTCTCGGTTTTGATTCACCACACCCCATACATTGATCATACCTACACACTTTCCTTTTGTATCAACTCTGTCTCAACCTCCCTTATGCACTTACACGCACAGAAAGTTGGTGAAGCGGAAAGGAGACGTAGAAGAGAGAAAAGGAGGTTGATCGGATAAGTTTGAGAGGACCGAAGGCAATCTAAGGTAAACCCACACCCCTCGTTTCATTTTACACCCCTGCATGTCATCTAGAGGGCCTAGGACCTGCATGTAGAAGCCAAACAGAGCCTTAAGCTCTGGTTCTTGCTCCGGCCACCATTAGAG
This sequence comes from Hydrangea macrophylla, assembly GCA_033977485.1. Taxonomy (NCBI): domain Eukaryota; kingdom Viridiplantae; phylum Streptophyta; class Magnoliopsida; order Cornales; family Hydrangeaceae; genus Hydrangea; species Hydrangea macrophylla. The sequence continues at coordinate 41,740,682 of CM066984.1, forward strand.
CTCAAAGCTTGAGCTTGATTTTCCCAATATCAACCAAAGCCCCTAAAATCTACACCAATCTGACCCTAATGAACCCAGATAGATACCCAGTTAAGATCGGGTTACCCAGTTAAGATCGGGTCGGTTAGGTTTGACCCAAACGGGTTTCTAGTTTGGGTTCCCTTGAGAGTGTATTCAGATTACACATTTGGTTAGGGTCGGTTCGGGTTGACCCGCGGGTCTGAAGATTATTATTATTATTATTATTATTATTATTATTATTAAAAGTATTATTAGTTGTAATTAGTTTAAAATGTTTTAATTATTATAAATGGATTATAATTATGCCATTAATGTTTTATATTATAGAATATTATTTTTAATACTCTACATATCATTATTATATTATATATTATATATTTATTATTTATATGGTTAATATAAATCATAAATATCAGTTTTAAATAGTTAATAAATACCTATATGTATTTATAAATTCTAAAAAATTAGGGTAATGACCCTGGGACTATTTAATTATATAATGTAAATTATAAAGCTATAATATTATAGTCTAGTATTTTTAATAATTATTACGGAGCTATTTTATGAGTATATTAATTATTAAAAATACAAAACGAGCTCCGAAAATTATGAGATAAATGCTGGAAGTGTATTTTAATATCCAATATTTAATAAAAATACTTCTAAGTACTGATTTCACAGTATAGGTATATTTCTGTATTTAAATCCCTTTTCGGATATTTTCAAGTATTTATTATCTTCAAAAATTCATAATAAATAATCTAGGACTCCGAAAATTACGCGGTCAGTTCTCAGAGTCTTAGAATAATGTCTAGAACTTTTCCTTAAAGTTTGGTGACCTTTCGACTCGGTCGAAAATACACCCTGTCTTTTAGGGTCCGCATTAGTGTAATAAGTCCTACCTTTTTACCTCGTAAAATGCGACGGACTTCGATTTGAGTCTAGTCAATGACGTTGGACTTAGAATGACACGTAGATCACTACCTTGAGGTTTATAACCTCATATGGTAAAATTACCATTTTGCCCCTGGAGTTGCACTCACTCTTCATTATTGTTTCTTCCGTTTATTATTGTAGAACTTGACGTTATCTGCTTTTCAAGGATTGACGAGTCGAGGTGAGTTTACTAACCTCACTCTAATCCTAATAAGATTAATATAAGATGTTTAAAAGCTACCTGTATGATGTTTTGTATAAGTAATATGCTGATTTATGATGCTACACGTATTCCAATAATTGTAAGACTATGCAAAGCATGTTATGGTAGTGCTATCGTGTACGTGAGCATGTCAAGGATTTTATCTATATGATTATTGGTATAAAATCCATGTTATGTGATCCATATTTTATATGTTATGTTTCTGCTGCTAACTGTTAAATGCACATTTTACGATGGTTGTTAACCAGACTAGATAACACATGCTATGTTAATAATAAAGAGAAATGAAAGTGGTCTTGCATATGAGTATCGGTAGTGGATTCACTTGCATTTCATGACATGTGTTAGCATGTATTGTATGAGAAAGAGAGGTGTTTGATAAAAATGTGAGTAAGATTAGATATGTAAATATGGAAGAGATGTGATTTCTAGATCCGATGGATCAACGGCTGAAGACGTCCCATGTGCCAGTTTCACATGGTTGAAGACGTCCCATATGCCAGTTTCATTGTTTATAGATAGTGTGCGCCGTGAAGACGTCCGGCGGCCTATCAAGGGAATAAGTATGAATCAGCTGTTATAGGATGTTATCATCCTTGATATACCGCGTGTTGTCAAGTGGATGAGAAAGAGAAAGTGAATGATGAGATTGAATTGATTAATAAAAAGGTTTGGCTCAAAATGATTTGGTTTTGGAATGTTTTGGTTTTAAAATGAAATAGTTTTGAAAAGTGTATGTTTTAAAAAGTAAGAGTTGGGAGTAAGTCGCATTGGTCATGCATTTGCACACACAAGGATATAATAAGGAGAATGTACTCTATGATGTTATGTTTATCTATCTACCTGTCTTGTTGAGACCCCTGCTATGTCCGTGGTGAGAATGCATCTTTTGATAAGAGATTAATCATATCTTCAGATACTAAACTATGACGTGAGTCGAGAGATGTTTTGTATTTATTGATTATTATGCAATTGAGTCTCTCACTCAGCCTTGTTCCAAGGCTGACGACATTTTACGCCCTGGGCATTCGTATGCCCAGAGTGTTGCAGGTTGGGAGATAGATAGAAGAGTTCAGGATGCTGTGCCGTGGGGCCAAGGAGAATAAAGCCTTGTCCAACATCTGATAGACAGTTTCTCAAGTTTTTAAGCTTATGTAAATTGCTTAGTATGGCCTCTTATATTAGGATTGTAGCTATTGTAACTCTTGTTTAATTTCCGCTGCTGTATTTATACTCTGATAAGTTTAGGTCATGCTTATGTGCTAGCATTTCCCTTACGATTGCATGGTGCGGAGTTAGAAGGACAGGACGGTTAACAAACTAGTCATGTGTCTACGGACCCGTAAAGGAAAGTTTTATTTTCCCTATTTTTGGCTTACTCCGGGGCGTGACACTAGGACTGTCCACTGTTCTTGTAAAACTCATAATTAATTTTACAAAAATCATGTGAAGCTCTATTTGGTGTCAAAAGAAAGTTATTTCATTGTAGTTTGTGACTAAAATAATCCCATGGACATGTCATGACCTTAAGGTTTCTGAAAAGTTGTTTTAAACAGACTCTGTTATTCTGGAAATTTCACTTGACAAAGGAATGCAAAACAGAATAGAAGTTCATGAATCATGTTAATCAAGTTATTCTAAGCTTTTAATCTCTCGTCCCTTTTATCCTAGATGATTTCTAAACCAAGTTTTATTCATCAATTGTTGTTTAGTGATCAAGGTATGACCATTTTGTATACATAATCATAATTGTAGTTATATCTAGAAAATTCCAGAATAGTTGTATCAACTTGAAACGCTTAGAAAACGATCTTAACTCGATCGTATGCTTACAATTTTACATCGACATATAGATACACTAGTCGATAACTCGTGCTATGCACGGGTTGAATGTTGTATGAGTCTTCTGCGAAATAATATAACAACTCTCTCTTCTTAACCTAACCCAAACAAATTTAACAGCATTCCAAGATTTATAGAAAATTCTACACAACAATAATGCATGAATAGACTAATAAAAAGGGCCTCTATGGTAAACTCAGCCCTTCACGTGCAACTTCTTGGTTTCGCTCTTACCAAGTCCCCCAACTTCAAATTTCTGCATCCGCCTCTAAGTAGCAATCCTGTTTCTATTTTACAATTAAAATGATGGTTGTGAGTCTTGTAACTATGTAAAGAAAAGTTTGCACAATATTGGAGAAAATGGAAGAAAATTGAAAGAGAAATAATTCTTACCGACTTTGATTGGAACTACAACTATTTGGGACTCTTTTTCTTTTGGTCTATATTGGCGTGAGACTCAAAACACATGCATTAGTCCTTATTTGGATTAATTTTGGAAGCATTTGAGAACCCAAAAATTAGTGTTGCAGAAATAGGTCCGAAGGTGCTTTAGCCCAAACGTGATACACAAAGCAAATTAAGTGTTTTCATAATTTTTAGACTCACAGTTAAGAAACCACAAATCCATATAAGAAAAACTAAAGAAAATATATAGATATAAATTGTCATAATTCTAAAATTTAAAAATATGTTTCAATTAAAGTAACAAAAGACACTAAACTGCGCAAAATTAATTGTACCATTGTAATGGTGTTGAGTTTTATTATTTTTTTTTTTTTTCAGATTTTTAAAGTTTTAGTGTCAATCATTTGGGTACTCTATGAATCAATTCTATGCACATAACCAAAAAAATGATTTTCAAATAAATCTCATGCAGCAAATTGAGTTCTTTTAGTTGAGGATACGTTGGAGTAAGAGAAAGTTAGGAATAATCTAGGGGAGGATAAGATTAGAGTAGTGTAGTGAAAAAACTCAAGGAGAGAGACAATCATGCAATGGTTTCAAATGGGTCAAAAGTCACTTGGAAGAAACATGAAATATATCCATATTCCTAGTTGTTCTAAAGAGGTTGCAAATCTAGAAAGATAAAATTGAATTGGTTGAGATACTTTTTTTTGAAATGGCAATTCCATTGATTCAGACAAAGGATACAAAAGTAATTCTCTTAGGGAGATTGCACAGAGGAGCCCAAAAGCCCCTATCAAGAAAATAAAAACCTTACATGAACACTCAGCACTCAAATAAAAATAGATATAAATGAACACTTAGCACCATATATATATATATTTGGAAATCAAAATCGTAATCTAGTCCTGTATCAATGATGGAGATAAAAAAATCAATCCAATAAACATAGAGAACAAATACTCAGATAATCACATCAAAATGTTCTACATCTGATCTCTTCACATATTTGAAAACCTTAGATTCATTTACAAGCCATGACTATGAATATTATAATCAAATTCCATTACTTACAAAGAGATGAGGAGAGATCAACCATATTATACAAACCATTGAAGTGTTAAAATATATTCATATATACCCTATTTGTAAAGAGAAAACTAAATAGAATTGATTTTTGGTGAGAATCGAACCCCACAGAGGCGATTACTGCTTCTAAGAGGGAAAAAAAACATATGATAGGAAACCCACAAAAAGAAAAACCATATTTCAATTACTCAAAGCTTGAGAATTGATTTTCTTACCTTGCAAGGTGAAAATGAAGTGAGCCTTGAAAGTCCAGAAAGCTTATCCACTTCATCAACTAATTTGTTTAATATGTCACCAGGATCAGACGTTATCTAAATACCCCAACAAACCCAAATGAGAAACTCCCAATTCTACATAAACAAACTCAGAGAATTTCAAATTTAAGCAATAAAAATCAAAGGGATTAGAAGTACCTCCACTTGTTTTCGGATAGTTTTTGAATTCGAAGCTGTGCTTCACATAAATTGAAATTTGGATTTTTCAAAATTGGGTTGTTTGATTGAACTATGAACCGTGTATGTGCTAAAGAAATATTGATCTACAATAATTAGAAGCCCTAAATGACAAACTCATATACTTAGAAGCCTAAAACAAAAAAAATCCAAAAAGAACAATAATAGAGGATTTGAAAAGACTCAAATACTCACTGAAAGGGAAAATGATATTTTTAGAAGCCCTGAATCAAAAACTCCTGAACAAATTTGTTCAAAAACTCTAGCTGACACATTGAAGAATCCATGAGAACATTCTTCAAAATATGCAAGGAAGGGAGAAAGAATTAGTAAAAGCATTCAGTAAGAGTTGATGAAGTAAGCCATATTCAAGATCTGCAACAACAACAACAACAACAACAACAGCAACAACAACAAAAAGAAAAAAGGAATGCAATGTTTTGGATTTGGTTTGATATATCCAAAGATAATAGAGTAAAAGAGGGCTGTTTATTACTACTCAATTTTAATAAGAAGATGAACCAACAAATGGAAGTGGAAGAAAGAGAAAAGTATTACTCCATGGCAATAGTTGTAATGTTAGATTGAGAAGAGGAATAGTAAAAGTCATTGAAGGTATGCAAGAGCTTTGGTCTGGCCACGTGGGATGAATTCTTTTACTAGAAAAATTCACATAGGCTCCAAGTGGATAGCCTTGATGAAGACTTTTGGCCATGACTTTTAAGTATATATAATAGAATGGAAGTGGAAGAATGAGAAAAGTATTACTCCATGGCAATAGTTGTAATGTTAGATTGAGAAGAGGATTAGTAAAAGTCATTGAAGGTATGCAAGAGCTTTGGTCTGGCCATGTGGGATGAATTCTTTTACTGGAAAAATCCACATAGGCTCCAAGTGGATAGCCCAGATGAAGACTTTTGGCCTTGACTTTTAAGTATATATAATAGATGAGTTAGAAATCATCCCCAAAAGCGGAATATCGATAACTATTATAGATTTTTTGAAATTCAATCACAAAGAGACTATGTTCAAATCTGTCAACCGATTTCTCAACAATTTCTAAAAATAGCATATGGATCCTAGTGGTTCTCAAAACGGATCGAATGAAAGCTAATTCAACAAAGTTTACCCAGAAAATTTGAAATCCATCAAACTATGGGTTTTAATGGACCAAATCTTATGGATAAAACCAATCTATTTTGCTGAATTTTATCTAGTTCATTTTAAAGTGTGAAAAAAACATCTTAGGTGATGATTGAAGTTTATTAGAGAGATCAAACTCATAGATCAACTTAATTATCATGATTCCTAAATTTTATCTAGTTCATTTTAAAGTGTGAGAAAAACATCTTAGGTGATGATTGAAGTTTATTAGAGAGATCAAACTCATAGATCAACTTAATTATCATGATTCCCAATCAATTTAGCCCTCAAGTTTTATGAAGAACTTTAGATCATGGATCAAAGGGACTTACAAATATCCTATTGGAGATGAAATTCAATAAGAATTCTAGGTAATAGGAATAATCAAGAGATAGGTATGAACATAGGAATCATCCTTCACATAGATCATACTTCCAAACCATCATAGAATTCAAAATAGATACATATGTATAATCATGTATGCATGGATCTAAATTAAATAGAAGAATGAAATCAAAATTAAAAAACAAAAGTGAAAATCAATCTCTAATTAAGAATTATCAACAAAAATCAAAAGAGACTTGGATCTAGCTACGTGAGTGTGTGAAGAACAAGAGAGGAAGAAGATGAGTGTTCTAACAAATAAAACAAAGCTAAACTAGATCCAAGTCTTATAGATCTATATATAAAAGTAGGAAATATAGATAAATATTGATGTCTTCCTCTTGGAGGATTCTCAATTATGCAATCAAAGTTGATTTGAAGATTATTCTTCTTCTAGTGTGCTTCAAGCTCTTCAAGCACTCATCCATGGGAGTTAATGGAGGTAATTGATGTCCAATTCATCTAATCTAGTTATCTTGAGATTAGTTTAAAAAAAGTTTTAATTCATATCTCACTTCATCTCTCTTGAAATCTCTCTTAAATTGAAAGTATTTTGCAAGTAAATCCACTTGTATGTATTTCTCTCTTCTATATACTCTCCTCTATATGTACTTGTGAGTCTATCTTCTCTTGTGTGTGAAAGATGATCTCATATGGATCTATATATAGAGTTTTGAAAACTTAACTCTTAAGTTACAGGGTTAAAACAGGATTTTCAGATAGCAAAAAAGGGTTAAAGGGCCATTTCGTTGCCTAAACGTTGTTTCCAGGCAATTTTCTCGCAATGGAAGGCTTCTAGAAGGGTCTGGAACCAAAAAAGCTCAATGGAGGGAGCACTTTATGGGTTGTGTCTTAGGTGGGACCCGCCACCCCTATGTGGGACCCTCCAACTACTTTTTGTGTTCCTCTGGTTCCCCTGGTTGCCCTTAAGCTCTGTTTAAAATATTAGGAGCACTGCTTTTCTAGGTTTTTGTAAAAATACTTTTTGGTGTCTGAAATCGTCTGTTTACATATCGTTCGAAAGCTATCGAGTTGAATTTCAGTATAAAAATATTCCCGGAGGTTTTGAAATTAAAATTGAAGTCCAATTGAAATCCGAAATCCTCCAGAACTTTCGTCATCTTTTTGAAATCAAACGACGTCTTTTTCAAAATGGCTTTTCAATGCGCATCGATTTCAAACTTTTCTTTAAAATCAGATCTCTGGATACCTAGAATACCGTGTTTAGAACACTTCGTGTTCATATAACACTGAGTGAATATAAATTTTGAGAGACGATTTTGTCAAAACCAGGATTTATGCATGAAAAAGTGCTTTTCTGAGCTTGAAGTCACTTTCCGAAGTTCGATCTTTCAATTGTGTAGAATCCAGTACCTTCCATGGGGTGCTTTTCATCATCGAATCCTCCAAGACATTGTCCACCCTAAATTATCAGTGTGGTCAAAATTGGGCGTCTACACCCCCAACTAGCTTATTGCTAGTCCCTAGCGATAAAGCGATAGTAAAACAAGAGAAACTAATACTACAATGACTAAAAGAAAACAAAAATAAACTAAAAGTAAGCTAACCTAAATAGAAAGAGATTTTCCTAACTCACTTTCGTAGGAAGCGGTTGCATTTAGCCAGGCCTAAAAAGAGGGGGTGTTTTATTCCTCTGGGCTCCTTCCCCTCACATTCCATAATCCCCAGGCCTAAAAATCTCTGGTTTCCAAAAGATCAGTTTGCTTTTAAAATGGTTTCTTAATTTTCCTTTAAAAATTAAGTGGCGACTCGTATTTTAATTTAAAATTTGAAAAAGTTTTAAAAGCATGGTTAAACTGCGATAAACACAATATGGCGACTCTGCTGGGGATCGAACCCAGAATCTCTATTTTTACATACTAGAATTCTTATTTTGGGTTCACTCGAGGATTAGACTTGAAAGCATCCTTTTAATCAAATTAATTAATTTTTGTGTGCCCGTTGCATTGCACTTGCATGTCTTGCCTGTCAATTGCACGGAACTATGACCTTAGAGGCTCAGGGTAACCTAGTCGGTCAAGCCATCATGGGACTGTGTGATTACCCTTGATCTTGTACCATGTATTGGTATATGAAGCATCCTATCGGATGTGTGTTAAGGGTCCCTTATTTGACCAAAACACAGCCTTTGCATGATAGCTTCTATAGAACCTTTTAATATAGGAAACAATCCTTGATTAGGATTATGTTCTAGGAAATTTTGTATGCCCGAAAGAGATTAGTTGAGATGATGCCGATGCTCGCTTGATGTAAGACATGTAACATTTTAAATCACCTTTTAGCAACCCCTCTTCATGTCCCATGACATTTGGGGAACATGCTGAATTTTGATTATAAGATTACATCTCTTATATCCTGTTAGCTAAGCATCATTGACCTTGTATGCATTAAACTTCATGAAAAGTATGATAATTATCCAATCATGTGATACTCCTACCCAAGAATTCAAAGTTCATTGTTAATGATAGATCATGATCATCTTTTATCCAAAAATGTTTTAAAAAATCACTCTTTCAAAGAAAAAAGTCCAAGGTTTACCTTTTTAATCATGTAAATTTGAAACCCAATCATCTTTTATTGAGAAATGTTTTTACATCCTTATTTTCAAAGAAAAGATTCAAAATTCTTGAAAATTGTTTTTTGAAAGATCTCATCATCTAAAAAAATGCTTTTCAAATACCCGACCTTTGGAAGGGTAGTAGGATAATAATGAAAGGAGAAATTGGAGCACTTGACATGGAAGAGGGTTTTATGTGCTAATGTTTTTATGTGTTAGGATTAGGATTTTCTTTTCTTTGGCATATAGAGCAGGCACACACACACACAAACACATGCATTGCATCCGTGTGACATATGAACATTTCAGTAAGCATTTGCAACAAATCAAGATCAAATAGAAAACATAATTAAATAGCAAATTTCTTTCGAAAGACCAAAGTTGATTAATATAAAGTATGATTGTAGGTCAAATAGAACCTGATTCGAGCATAGTTTGAGTTAGAGAATCTATGGAAAGGTTAGTAAGAAGAGAGATCAACACCAACATGGAACATGAAGGAAATGATGGTGAAGTGGCTGAATTAAGGGAAATGGTAGAGCAATAAGCCGAGTAGATAAGACGGCAGGTCGAGAATATAAAATGTATGATGGCTATGATGGAAGCAATGGCACGCCCATCACCGATTTCGAATCCACCGAATTTTAATCCGCCCGCTGCAAGAGAAGAAGATGGTATGATGACCCAAAAATACAAAGGGCTGATGTGCCGAGAGTAGAGTAGAGAGAGAGAAAGGATAGAAAAAGAAAGATTTGAGAAAGCCGAAAAAAGCTGTAAAAGAAAGAGTGATGGCGGAGAAGGTAGAAAAACTAGAAAGGGTGGTCCGCAAATCCTAGTGTGTCAACGCCTATCTACTAGCACTAGAAGGACTATATGATGGGAATCGTGAGGCACTACTTACTAGCTTCAAGATACCTATCTTTGACAAATTCGATAGAATGGGGAACCCTCGTAGTTAAGTCCGAATGTGTATTGGAGCTTTTCAGCCAAGTGGTTTACGTACCACCATGATGGATATCTTATTTTAGTAGACATTAACTGGGGCCACCTTGGCATGGTACCTCACACTTAAACCAAGCAAAACCAGGGTTTGGGAAGTCGTCAAGTAATTTGTAGCACAATATGAATACAATCAGGATCCGGATGTCACTGTTCGAGATCTGGAGGCCACAAGGCAAGGTAACAAGGAATCTTTTGCTGAATACCTTAGTTGATGGAGAAGTAAGGCAATAAAGATGGTACAAAGACCGTCTAAGAAAGAACTAATTCGAATGTTAATAAAGAACCTTTAATCGGTTTATCAAGAATAGATGAGATTTCAGTCAATCAATACTTTTGCTGAGGTTTTTGATGTGGGAACAAGGATAGAGGATGGCATCCATGAAGGGATAATCAAGAAAGAAGAATCGACAAACAGATATAGGCAACCAAACTACGGGTCGGAGGGAGGACATTCAGGAGGTTAATCTGGCCTTACTGATGTCAATGCATTGAGCGAGGTGGAGAGAAAATTTCATATAACAAGGAGCTATCCAAGAAGAGGAGGGGACAAATGATTAAGAAATTCTCAAATTTAGGAGTATCATTATCCACCGCCCTTGAAAGATTGTTGGCAAAAGGGCACCTCCGCTTGTTGGAACCACGACCGATGCCGAACTCGCTACCTCTGAACTTCAAAACCCATTTGTATTGTAAATTCCATTAAGGATAGGGGCATTCCACTGATCAATGTACTAGACTGAGGCACGAGATTCAAGATCTAATAGATAAAAAGGTATTATCTGAACCACCTACCAACCTGCCCAATGTCACCAGAAATCCATTGCCAAATCACCACGCTGTGCCACCACCAGGTATTTATTGCTTAGAGAATGAAGAGAACTTTTTTGATCTGTCTGAATTAATCACCAAGTTGGGTCGCCCGAGGAAAGCCAATTAGTTACCAAAAATATGATAATCTGCACTCTAGATGAGCCGTCAGAAGAATGCAAGGAAAAGATGACAAAGAATGTTGTTGCTCTAGATTGGTGAGCACCAAAAATTGGCAGTTCTATTTGGCATAATGGGGATGATAGCTAAAGCATTGATTGGGTAGAAGAAGATATGTTGTACGAGAGCGAAAAAGATGAAGAAAAAAGTTTGGGGGTAAAAGACAACTGATGGATGAGGGAAGAGGGTTAGCCACCTAACTCGATTGGGGAGGCATTTCAAACCACATGAGCTACAGGAAGATCACCCAGGTCAAGAGGTGGATAAAGGAAAAGGGAAAATAGGCAAAGAAGAGGAAGAGGATAGAGTATTGAAGTAGATGAAGAAGACTCGGGCCAACATCACAATTTGGGGATTATTGATTGTTTCAAAGCATTACAGGCAAGTTATCTAGGATGCCCTAAACTAATCATATGTCTCTATCAACTCACTCCAAAGGACCTTGTAAGAATGATAAGTAAGATGCCGGCTGTCACTATCATATTTTCTTTATATGATCTGCCCCCTGGGGGATTCGCTCACAATGAACCGCTATATGTAATTGTTGAGTGTTTGGGGAATTTTCTACCAGCCTGCCTTATTGACAATGGCTCTAATATAAATTTGTGTTCGCTTCAAACAGCCAAGAGGATGGGCCTAGATGAATCAACTTTCATATTGCCCAAGCAGGAGGTGAGAGAATATAACAACACCCAAAGGGAAGTCGTGGGCATTATTTTTCTTAATCTTACCATTGGTCCTCTGAAGAAGGAAGCCGAGTTTTAGATCATCAACATCCCTGCCTCTTTCAACTTCTACTTGGGTAGGCCGTGGCTGGATAGTCTAGGTGCCATACTATCAACAATTCATCAGAAAGTCAAGTGTGTTTGGAGAAACAAGGTCTATAATATTCTTGGGGTAGTTGGGTCCGCCTATCTAAAGCTTCATCAAACGCACCAGTTTTGGAGGTGCAGTTGCAAGAGGTGGAAATAAATCTAAGAGGGTTTAAGTTCATCAATATATTGGAGGGAGTAAAGCCAAGGGAGTTTCTGCCACTATATTTCGATCAGTATGCGAGTCCTCTAGTCGCCATAATTATGAAAAGGATGGGTTTCTTCCCGAGAATGGGACTAGGTAAAAATCATTAAGGCATACCAGAGTTTCCAAGAATTCCAACACAGACCCATGCTCAAGGTTTGGGTTATTAGCCATCAAAGAAAGTGTCAAAAGAGAAAAAAAAAGCAGTTGACAGGCCATTAGGACCCTATGTGAAAATGCTCAATGGGTATTTCATCAAGGAAGGAGAAGATTTCCCCTTCTGTGGCTTCCCAGAGCCATTGGTGGATCGAAAAGACAAATGATTGAAGCCGGGGTTCGAGATCTTTTTCCCACATGAGTTCACAGACTATGAAGACTCATACCTGTAAGTGCTTGCAAAACCAATCACTGCTCAAGATTGGATTTGCACGTTGGATGGCCCAGCTATGAAAAAATCTTTTGCATGGGGAAACTAAGGAGGATGGTCCAGAGAAGATCATAGAAGTCATAACAAGGAAAGATCAAGTGGAAGATGATGTGGAAAGAGCATGGGATGATGAAGACAAAGGAAATAAAGCAAAAGCAGAAGAACCAAAGGGAGCAAAGATAGAAGGAGGGGATGAAATGGAAAAGCTGCTAGACTGCGATACCATAGAGCTCAAGCAAAGAGTCAACAAAGAGCGGGTCTGCGAGTCTAGTGATAAGTATCCCCCCTCCCCAGAGTTTGTAATGGCCCTAATGAGGTGTCTTACTATTGCTATGTCTATTATAATCACCCTGAACAAAGTTAATGAAAATGTGATTGATTCTGCCTTCTCGATTGTGCTAAATGAATGTGATGAATGTGATGACCATGAAATACCAAGTGAATTGCAAAAACTAATCGAAAAAAAAAGAATCTGCATGCAAACTCATTGAGAACACTCTAATCTGGGAAATGAAAATAATCCACAAAATATTTTTATTGGCTCTACACTTAGAAATGAAGAAAGCATAGAATTAGTCAATCTATTAAATGAATTGAAAGATATTTTTGCATGGTCTTATAGTGATATGCCAACTATCGACCCAAAGATAGTCCAACATCATATCTCCCTGTTTTCTAACTTCAAACCAATAAAACAAGAATTGAGGCAAATGAGGCCTAAATGGACGCTTAAAGTAAAAGAGGAAGTTGAAAAGCAATTAAAAGTTGGATTTTTGATAGTCATCGAGTACCCCGAATGGGTTGCCAGCATCGTACCAGGTCCCAAGAAAGACGATCATGTAAGGGTATGTGTTGACTTCCGAGATCTAAACAAAGGTTGCCCTAAAGACAATTTCCCTCTCCCTCACATTGATATACTAGTTGATAATACAATGGGGCATGAGTTGTTATCCTTCATGGATTGATTCTCAAGGTATAATAAAATCCTCATTGTACTAGAGGATAGAGAAAAAACCACATTCATCACTCCTTGGGGACAGATTGTTATAGGGTAATGTTGTTTGGGCTAAAAAATGCAGGGGTAACGTATCAATGGGCTGGCACTACATTATTGCATGATATGATTCATAAGGAGGTAGAGGTATCCATAGATGATATGATTGTGAAGTCTAAAAAGAGGGAAGGACACTTAGAGGTGTTGAGGAAATTCTTCAAGAGGTTGAGGAGGTTTATAATAAGGTTGAATCCACAAAAGTGCACTTTCAGAGCTACTACTGGAAAGTTGTTAGGATTTCCTATCACCCAAAGGAGGATAGAGTTGGACCCGACCAAAATTAAAGCCATAGTTGAGATGCAGCCACTGAAAAATGAGAAGGATCAAAGGGGATTCTTGGGTAAGATACAATTCAGTAGCCATTCATTTCAAAGCTCACCCTAACGTGTGATCCGCCTTTTAAATTGCTTAGAAAAGGAGAAAAGTTCAAATGGAATAACATATGCCAATAAGCCTTTGATAAAATCAAAACCTATCTCCAAAATCCGCTTGTCCTATCACCACCCATATCCGGAAGGCCTTGTTACTATACCTTTCTGTGTCTGAACGTTCAATGGGGTGCATGTTGGCCCAAGAAGGAGAAGAAGGGCACGTAGAGAAGGCCATTTGTTACTTGAGCAAGAGGATGACTGGATATGAGCTAAAATATTCACCTTTAGAGAAAGCCTATTGGGCCTTAGTTTGGTGTACCCGTCGACTTAGGCATTACATGTTAGCCTTCGTTGTAACTTTGATATCCCGAATACACCCACTCAAATACCTATTTAAAAAACCCGCTTTAACCAATAGGATTTCCCGATGGTCCATGATGCTGGCCAAATTCGATATTAAGTATGTCACAACTAAATCTGTAAAGGAGAGAGCTGTTGCAGAGTACCTAGCCGATCTTGTGATAGAATTCGAGGAAAAAAGTGAGTTTCAATTCCCAAATGAAGGAGTGATGGAGATAGGGGAAAATCTGTGGAAGATGTATTTCGATGGAGCAGCTAACGAATTGGGTTATGGGGCCAGAATCATCGTAGCACCTAATAGAACCCCCACACCATTAGCCACTAAGCTTAAGTACAACTCAACCAATAATATGGTAGAATATAAGGCATGCATAATTGGGATGGAAGAAGACTTAGCCCTAAAAGTTGAAAAGATTGATGTTTTTAGAGATTCTTATTTGATTATTTCCCAAGTGCGAGGTGACTAGAGAGTGAAGCATGAAAAGTTGAGACCTTATCACGAATACCTGGAGATCTTAAAATTGCAATTTAAGAAGATTTCATTTTATTACCTTCCCCGTGAGAAGAACTTGTAGGCTAACTCCCTAGAAACCCTAGCCTCAATGATCTAAATCCCCTCAGGAGTTACCATGATCCCGCTATCCATAAAAAAAAGAAACTAACCTTCATTTGAGATGATCGCAACCATTAATGAAGGAGAAGTGGGTGAGATGCCTTGGTATGTGGATGTTTGGAATTTCATTGAGAAAGGAGAATACCCCAAGGAGCTTCAGAGAAGGATAAGAAGGCGATTCGATGATTTTCCATTCAATTTGTGATATGTGCGAATAAGTTATGGAAAAAGTATTACACTAGGTATAATCTAGAATGTCTGTATGGGCGAGAAGCTAAGAGAATGATGGAGGAAATACATGAAGGATTTGTGGACCCCACATGAATGGGCATATGTTAGAAAAGAAGATAATTCAGCAAGGGTATTACTGGATGACTTTTGGATGGGATTGCTGTGAGTATGTCATGAGATGTCATAAGTGTCAAGTCCATATGAATCTGATACACACTCCACCTTCCCAACTCTATAGCATGACCATCCCTTGACCATTCTCTGTGTGAGGTATTGATATAATTGGTGAGATAGTACCAAAGGCCTCCAATGCGCACTGGTACATAACTGTAGCAATGGATTATTTTACCAAGTGGGTAGAAGCAGCGTCATATGCAACTTTAAAAGCCAAGGATGTGGTGAGTTTCATTGAGAAGAATATAATCTGCAGATATGGGTTTCTGAATGAGTTTCATTTTAGATCATGGCAGTCATTACCAAGGGGAGGTCATCCCACTTTTAGAAAAATATAAGATTACCCACCATTAGTCATCCCCATATAGACCACAAATGAATGGAGCCGTAGAGGCAGCAAATAAGAATGTTAAGGTAATCCTGGGGAAAATGACAGTTATATACAAGGATTGGCATGAGAAACTACCATTTGCATTATGGGGATACCGAACTTCTATGAGAACTTCTACTGGAGCTACGCCATATTCATTAGTTTATGGGATGGAAGTTGCCGTCCTAGTCGAAATAGAAATACCCACGGTTAGGGTCTTGGCAGAATGTGAAGTAACTGAAGGTGAATGGATACGGGGGAGGTATGAAGAACTAATGTTCCTTGATGAGAAGAGATTGGCTACAATAAACCATACTCGGGGATATGAGAAGAGGATAGCTTGCACTTTCAACAAAAAGGTTCGCCTAAGGAAGCTTGCTGAGAGTGACCTGGTCCTCAAAGAACTTAAAGCACCTGTTTATGATCCTAGAGGAAATTCAAGCCCAACTAGGTCAGGCCATACATCATTAAGACTCTTCTCTCCAAAAGGGCTACCTATCATATGGACTTGGATGGGGTTGAATTTAAACAACCAATTAACCTCGATCGCCTTAAAAAATACTTTGCTTGAGACCTTTTTTCTTCAAAACCATCTACATCGATGAACTACGCTTGACCTGATTCCCATTAGGGGACACGTAGGCAACCTACTTGGTTCGGTGACTAATAATTGCCCTAATGGCACCTTTTCTTTCAGACCTTCACCGAACTACTGTGGACCTGATACTTACTCGGGGATAAGTAAGCAGGCTCCAAAGCCTTCGGTCCTAAAAAAAAACCCTGTATTTTGAGTTTTTTTGTGCTAAACTAGGGGCAAACTTGCGTTTGTCCAGAACCATGTCAAAGCCCCAAAACCAGGGGCAAGTTTTATTTTCTATCCAAAGAACCCAGATATTTATCCTGATCCACCTTTGGATCTACTGGATATCAAAATAAAGAACGTGTGAAAATAAATGAGAATTCATGGTATAGGATGATTAAAATTCCAAGCAAGATTCAAAGCATAAAGGCAAGAAGAAACATTAAAAGGAAGATTTTCTTAACTCAAAGATAAATTGAAAGAGTGAACACTTTGATTCAACATGCTGGCACATTTTGTACTACAAGAATATTATTTTGAAGTAAATCACATTCAGAAGCGCAACAAGAGTAAATAGCATTTTTCAAATGTTTTAGAAAAATAAAAGCTCTCCTTTGTTGTCTTTCTCTTTTACTATATCAATGTTTCTCTACCCCTGAGACTGCCTCTCAACCAGGACCTGAATCTCCAAAGAGTACTCAGTAGTAGGCAAAACCGAAGCAGGAATCCTCTGGAAGGGAGCAGCCACCTTGTCATGCTAGGCCTCAGTAAAAGCCTTCAATTGGAAGGGTGCAGAATAGAACTCCTTGTAAAGTCGGCAGCAATGGCCTTTGGAACATCATGTAGGAGTCCAAACTGACTGAATACCCAACTAAGGATATAAAAGGTGGTAGCATGTACTTGGTAGCCAAACGTCGGGATGTCCAAGAAGCCGCACCATGATAGAGCAATAAACCCATTGGGGGAAAATCCAGTGGATGTCCTCATTAAAGAGACTCTGAAGCCAAGAAAACCACTCATTAACTGAGTAAAATGGGTGGTGAATCTCTAGGTGATCATAGGGGAGTTGTCTCCCAGGGTGAGAAGGACGGGCAGACAGACCTAGACGCTCCAAAAGCAAAATCTGTAGAACATAAGGAGCCCCAGAAAGTAGCATCGACCCAGTGTCATGAGCATGATCTAGTCCTAACAGGGTCTCTCCTAGGACCAACATGACGGTACTCCTCATCTCCCAAAGACCACAGATGATGGGAATGAGAATATCAGCAGAGGAATGAAAAAGAAAATAGGAGAACATGGCTATAGACAGTGCATTACGCTGGATGATCTGATATTCTCTGTCATCAAGATCCCCAATGGTGGCATAAGCAGAAGAGAGGCGATCAAAATCAACATGCCAGACATGAGCAAAGGAGCTAGCAACACCGCGAGAGATATAAAGAAGGGCTGCTAGGTCCTGAGCATACCCTACCTACACCTTTAGAACTATTATATCCGCAAAAGGATCGGTGTGGAGGATAGCACTGAACTCCATAAAAAATGGGCAAACCTCTTCGTACCCGAACTAGAAAATGTGAAGTGTAGGGTCCCAGCACCAAATAGCGGCTAGGAGCAAATCTGCATCCAAAGCCATCCGTCGGAAAGAGAAGAGATTAGTCAACCAATGTGACTCAAAGTTGAGCCTATCAATGCCAGAAAGGGTGTCCTTCTATGGGAAAAGGATCTGGAAGCTAATATGAACCATGAGAGATGGTAAGGAATGAGGGATCTTGAAAAGTTCTAAATAAGCACAAAATAAGATAGAGAGAGAGAGAGAGAGAGAGAACTATTTAGATAGGGCTGGGATCCAAACAGCACTCGATGAGATCTCGCGGCACTCCCTGAGCACCGCGCCGGTGGTCACTGAGTGCCATGCGAAAGCTAGTGAGTGCCGACCCCTTTTCACCAAGTGCCGCCCAAGTTCTAGGTAGTTTATGGTGCAATCTATAATTTAATAAGTCCAAAAACCTGCATAAGAAAACTGAAAATACTACAAAGAGCAAGAAAATTGGCATTTAAGCAACATATTTTGCACCATCCATTAATAAAAGCATGATCAATAAAAAGGGAGCACTCATATTTCAAAAGGTCTCTAAGACAACATCTAAAATCATAAAAGGTAGTCCAGCATGAGCATACAAGATCAAAAACTGGCTCGAAGGCCACCATACACGCATGCACATCATCCATCATAATTAAACCTGAATTGATAGAAATGGCATGAATAAAAAGGGGAAAGGTTCAATTGTTTTCGTCCACGCAGGGACATCCAGAATAAGGGTAAGAGAGAGTAAGTCATCCTCATCTGCGATGGGGGTTCCTCCTAGGAACCTATTGAGCTAATTGGCTACCCCCGGCACCTTCGTCACCACCTTTCCCACCATCGCCTCTGTCTTGTTTGCTACCACCAGCACCTCCATGATGTCTGCCACCTTGGCTCATCTAGAGCTCTTGAATCTGTTGCCGTAGAGAAACGAGGTCTTCTTCATGCATAAGAGAAGGTGAAAGAGAGAAAATGAAAATTATTTCTAGTGCATTGTCTCGCCTTAGTAAATGTAAATTCTTTCAAGTTCTCAAAACTCGCATTTATAAATATAAATTTTTTTCGAGTCTACGAACTCACTTGTATAAAAATTCTCTTAAGCTCGCAGACTCATTTGATGCATATTTTTTTCTCTTTGTAATTATAAGTTTCATAAGGAGGAATTGAGATATATACCTGAGCCTCAGCCTGAAGCTCCGCAGCCACTCTTGCCCCATCAGCCTAAAAAGGATTGTGTGTCAATCATCAGTGTCAAAATAAGTGAAAAAAATGGAAAATGGGATAACAATCAAAAATAAAATGGTTCTCAGCTTACCCTCTACTCACGTCCGTGGATCCATGTCAAAGTTGTGAGACTATAGCAACCCATCCTCAGCATAGTCTCGAGGAAAATTATCATATTGCAGAAGGATGGTCGGAACACCCTAAGGGAGCGGCGGGGGACCAGCATCTCCAGGAACAGCCTGCAAAGAAAAATTGATCAAGCTAGATATGCATTATGGAAAAGATTAATTCCAAATGGTAAAGTAAAGCCTTACCCGAGTCACTTCCATCAAAGGAAATTTCAGCATCAAAGAGTTCAGGCGAATGGTGTAATCACCGCTAGGGTCTTCTATGAAGTTTGCTATGTTTTTGCCATCAAGAGCCATAATCAGGTCATTGTGATCCAGAGTCTCGGTGCTTCTCATAGTCAGTGGAGGAGCAATGGGCACATAGAAACCAGGGGCAAGGAGGGACTTCCTGGTCACCCTCTCACCCAAGTACCACTCTCTGTATAAATCTCCAACCATTAAGATTCGCATTCTGGTAAAATTGGCAGCATTCTAAAGCTCTACACTAGCCTCTGGAAAAGCTTCACTCCATGGTTCCAGGTCACATGAGCTTCCTGGAGATTGGTTAGAAATTCCTCAACCCCACAAAGTCATGGGGCCAACTTTTTGGCCCGTCACTCCTTTTCTCCATTTTAGGCCTTGAGGGAGAATCGCATGTCATCAGCATTAGTACGGGGAGCCATCAAGCCCAAATATTCGTAGGGTCATATCTGCGAGAGAAAATGCCGAATGGGCAAGTTCAGTAGTGGGAAAAAAACATATAGTAAATTCGGGAAGGAAAATAGAAGAAAAGAAAATAAAGTAATTACCTCCCAGGCTTGCCAGAAACCCATGGTAGAGGGGAATTGGTCCCAAGAGATGTTGTTCATATGGCAGTAAAGCGTGACCAGCCCTGCACCTCCCCAATTTACTGATTGATCTGGTCAACATTTTGGCGGGATGCCAGATACAACAGATGGATCATATCCCCCGGAGTGCTTAATAGAGAACAACCCAGGACATATATAATGAAAGCCCTGGTCAGTTAGTTGTTGGTAAAATTTTGACCCCTAAACGTGTCCAGAAACCACCGAGCCATAGATATGGGATCCCCTGGGTGAGCTTTAAGAAGATCAATGATCAATTCATGCTGGCCTCCATCGTTATCAAATAGGGACAGAGGAAGGCCGCTGAATGGTATGCCGGTGATCATGGAGAAGTCCAATGGGGTCATGGTCATTTCTCCAAAGGGAAGGTAAAATGTGTTCGTAGTGTCCCACTATCGCTCTGCTAGGGCATGGGTCTGGGCTAAGTCGATAGAGCTCTTTGCCAGGAGTTGCACAAAGAGACTAAATTTGGCGGTGTTAACTTTTCCTTTTATAGCCTCAGGGAGTTCTTTATACCATTCATATCCGTAGGCCAAGCTCCCATGACCTTTGAGAGATTCTTTATGCACCTAGAATGAAGAAGGTGGAGTAAATAAAAAGGGAATGAATAAATGATAGAATAAAGAATAAATAAATAATAATGAGAAAGGTGAATGAAAGGTGAATATAAAACATTATGATAATGAATGGATCTAGAAGAAAATAAATTTGAACTTTGTTTGTCCAAGTGACACGACTAAAAAGTTGTGCACTCTTGTGCAACACCCAAGTGTAGGTGATCGTGCAAGTAATATAGTACTGGAAGTCCAGGTCGATCCCACAGGGAAGGAAAAGGAAGAATATATGCTAAGTTACAACCTAAAGAAAAAGAAAATAAGAATGAATGATTGAAGGTGTACTAAAAAATCCTAATTAATTAAATTAAACTAAATAATAAACTAAAGCTTATAGAAACATAACTAATGAAACAAATAATTTAAAGGTGTTGGAAATACGAGAATCCACATTGATCCTAACCATCTACTATGCATACTCATTAATGTTCTATGGAGTTCATTCCTCTTCAGTATTCCGTATTTTTCTAAAGATATAGAATCAATAGCCCTTTCATGACCGGGACTACATCATCACAGTTGATTTAAAATACTTGGAAGACGGTTTAAAACAA
Organism: Hydrangea macrophylla; assembly: GCA_033977485.1. Classification (NCBI taxonomy): domain Eukaryota; kingdom Viridiplantae; phylum Streptophyta; class Magnoliopsida; order Cornales; family Hydrangeaceae; genus Hydrangea; species Hydrangea macrophylla. Next base: position 41,761,888 of record CM066984.1, read on the forward strand.
TGGTTATTACTTGCACTCTAAATGGTGTTAGCATTCAAAGTGGTTTTCAAAAGTCATTGAAGAAAATAGCCTTAAGGCTTTAAGTTCTAACAACTGTTGTGACAAACTGAGCTTATAGGGACAATTTGATGACAGATTTCTAAAACAGAAAGTCATGGAATACTTACAAGAATCATCTCAAGAATCAACAAGTTCGATCGATCGAAGCGCTCTCGATCGATCGGATTGCATCATCCTTCAATCGATCGAAATGTCTTCGATCGCTTGACTATGGCTTTGGTTCGATCGATCGAAATACCTACGATTGATCGAGCCTAGGTTTTCTATATCATACATGGCAGAGGCAAAGAATCAATATTTCTTCACAAATTTCCAACGTCTAAACTACAGAAACATGAATAAACTAATATAGAAGTAACAAACTAGAGTAATCATAATAGCTAGATTAATAAATAATCAAATAGAGAAAAGGAAAAGAAAAACCTGGAATAATCTGAATATAACTTGTAATAAACATGAAACCAACTTGAATCTTCAATAATGTTCAATATAACAATGGAAAAGAGGAAGAAAAACAAGAATCTAACGTAATCTACTCCTAATCTAACCCTAAAACTACCCTAAACTACTATTTTTTGCGTTTTGGAGCGTCCTCTCTTCGTCTGATGTCAAAATAACTTATTTATAGGGTTCTTACAGAGTTTACGCAACTTTTAAAAGAAAATAAAGTTTGAACGATCAAGCTTAGTTTGATCGATCGAAGGTTCGATCGATTGAACTCTCCTCAAGCCCTTGAACTCTCTGATTTTGACAACTCTGCGCACCGATGGGAGAATGGCCATAATGTTTCACTCGGACCTTGGATTGACCTCCCATTTGCGACCACGCGGTCGTAACTCAAAGATCTACATTTTTTATTTCCAGGAAAATCTTCCAAATCTAAAGGCTTCATTGTCAAAATTGGCGTTTGTTCAGCTGCTTCTGTTGTTCTCTCCACCAGAATCACTTTTCTTTAGCTCCACTTCATTGATTTACATTCTAATACCTATAAAACAATGTTTAAACATATATTTTAGTATTAACACAATAAAAAGAACATTGTTATTAGAATGCACCTAAATGTAGGGACTTTGGGGATAACAGTATGCATAAAAGACCATATAATACGCTATGAATATGCACTTTTCACCTCGAATCACCAAGTAACTCCGAAATTATAACATGTGAATTTTTTTTGTCTGAGTGACTCCGTGGTAGCAAAGTGTGAATTTTTGAGTCCGAGCGACTCCAAGTTTGTAAAAATGAATTTTGAGAGTTCGATTGACTCCATGTTTGTAAAAAAAAAAAAGTTCTGAGTTCTGAGTTCAATTTGGGTCTGTGTTGACTCTGAATTTTTGAATTTGAGTTTAATTGAGTTTGGTTAACTCTCGATTTTGAAAAGTTGAAATGATTTAAATCTGATTGACTCCTGATTTTTAAAATTGATTTGATTGTCTGTTTTGACTCTGAATTTTTGAATTTAAGTTGAATTGAATCTGATTGACTGCTAAATCTTAAGAATTGTGATTTAAAATAAGCTAGTTTGACTCTTAGAATTTGAGAATGTGACGAATTTGCATTCTCTGTCCTCGCAATAGATTTGTGTAGGCCTATTTTGGGGGCGTAATAGATTTGCATCCTCGGTCCTCGTAACAAATTTATGTTGACATATTTGAGAATGTAACTGATTTGCATTCTCAGTCCTCACAATGGATTTGCGTCGGCCTATTTAGGAGTATAAAGGATTTGCATCCTAGGGCTCGTAATGGATTTACGTTGACCTATTTGGGAATGTAACTGATTTGCATTCTTGGTCCTCGCAATGAATTTGTGTTGGCTTATTTAGGGGTATAACAAATTTGCATCCTCGGTCCTTGTAACAAATTTACGTTGACCTATTTAAGAATGCAACGAATTTGCATTCTCGGTCCTCGTAAGAAATTTTCCTTGGCCTGCTTAGGGGTATAACGGATTTACATCGTCCTCGTAACGGATTTACGTTGACCTATTTGAGAATGTAATGGATTTGCATTCTCGATCCTTGTAATAGATTTATATTGGCCTATTTTGGGGGTGTAACATATTTGCATCCTCGGTCCTCGTAAAGGATTTACATTGACCTATTTGAGAATGCAACGGATTTGCATTCTCGGCCCTCGCAAATTTACGTTGGCCTGTTTTCAGGGTATAAAGGATTTGCATTCTCGGCCCTCGCAACAGATTTGCATTTGCCTGTTTCCTAATTAGCTATATTTGCTCAGTCCTTGCAATAGATTTGCACTGACCAAATTATTTAGTTATCCTTGATCCTTACAACAGATTTGCATCGGCCAGTCTCCAATAATAATCTCTGGTAACCACATCATGCATCACATATCATGTAGTAAATGCATGAAATAGGGCAAGCATGACACTAGCATGGTTAGTTTCATTTTATTTCATTTTTGAAAAAGCATTGCATGAACATGTGCATCATGATAGGAACGCTGCATTCATCCGCATTATTGATTGTGCCTGAATGTTGTCCTGTGCCCGAACTACATCCTGGTCTAATTCTCGTTAGTATGTGTAGGAAGCTCACCATTGAGCACGACTAGCACCGACCATCTAGGCATCCTATTTTTGCAATGCACTTTGTTTTTACCTGAATTCGACAGTTTGGTCAAAGGCTTGTCTTCACATAGGCTTTGACACTCACTTGCGATATGCGTTGCATCACAACAGCTGGCGAAGAGGGGCAAACTGTAGACACCCCGATTTTGACCGACTATCGAATTTAGGGAAGATTATCTTGAAAATCGATGATGACAATGTTCGACGGATGTGAAGGTGATTCAAGCTCTTCAAAAAGTTCTTCAACTCCAAAAATTGAAGTTAATTATAACATCTAAAAGAGATATGGAAAAGACCGGGTACTCGAGAAAATTTCGGGCATAGAATATCCATCAGGAGTGCTACACCAGTGCCCACTGAGTGCCGCGGACAACTCGCTAAATGCCGCAAATAGCAAAAGCAATTTTGGAATGGAAAAAGAAAGAAAATAATAAGAAAATGAGAATAAAACAAAAGTGAGACAGAGAAGAAAATAGCAGTCAGTAAATTATCTGTGGTGCTCACTGAGTGTTGCGGCAGCAGTCAGCTAGGGCTGGATCGGCACTCATTGAGTGTCGCAGACAACCCACCGAGTGTCGCGTTGTTCAATAGTCTATTTTTTAGAGAGTATGCATTGTACCATCAAATGTGCCTTTACAACTAGGGTTTTTACCTCGAATTTAATGAAATAACCTTAGAATTTGTCTATAAAAGAAGGTGTATACCTCCATTACAAAGAGAGAGAAAATTTCTGGGGAATGATTTTTAGAACAATCTTTGAAACAATTAAAGAGAGAATTTTTGGGGAATTTGGGAAGAACTTGAAGAAGAGTTTTGAAGATTTTCATCAAACCATAGAAATTTGAGTATAATTGGATATGATCCTCTAAGCTTGATTGAGTTTCATTTCTTTTCTTTTTTTGTTGGTTTGGATCAAAGTATTTATGAATTTGAAGTAAAAACAAGTTTTATAAAAGGCTTTTTTTTTTGGGTAACTTGGAGCATTAGCTCTTTTAGTTTCTTATTTTTTATTTTTTATTTTATTCCTTCTTTTCTTGTTCATACTCCTCTCTTGAGATTCTTGGAGATCTTCAATATCTCACCTCAATCTCTTGAGTTTGATCTTTAGATATCATGCAAGCTTATGCTTTACATGGGAGTCAAGGACAAGTGGATGGATCCAAGCCTATACTTATGGCTTGGGTACTCTAATTTGGAGTTTCATGAAATCTTTTTTATATTCCCTACAAATTCATGAGTGTTAGTCATTCTTATATCTCCAAGGACCATTAAGTTGAGAGGAAAAGTAGGTAATATAACTCTCAATTCCTCAAGTACCAACAACTTGAGGGAGGGATTAAACTTAAGACAAGCCAATCTCCATGGCTTAGTCGTAATCTGTAAATATCTACATGAATTTCGGTGAATCCATGAAGGTCCCCATGGAAGTTCCCTTTTGATCAAGTTTAAGGACTCCTTGATGAACTTGATTGATTGTCCTAAGTTATCATGATCTTTGATTGGTCCAAATTCTCTCTAGAATTTTGGACCAAGTTAGATCCAACAAATAAATGGTCATCCAATAAAGGTGCAGTGATTTCAATGACAATCTGTCATTAAAGATTTTTAATTAAATCATGATCCATTGAAATTGAATGAGACAAATTGGAGTTTGTCCCTAACTCATAGATGTACCACTGTGATTTTGTTTTTTTGATAAGATTTCATAGTTAACATGATTTGATCATGGGTTTTGCAACTCAACTGTTTTCTGTCCAGAATTTTAAACTAGTAAATCAGTATTAAATTGATTATATCAAAGCCTTGAACAAGTATCTTAAGCTTCAAATAATTTTTCCTAAGTTTATGAGTTAATAAGATCCCGAAAAAGATTGGAGGAATTCCGATTTGTATATCATTTTTAGAAAATCATATAAGATCTTTGGACAGAAAGTTGATAAATTCTTAGTGATGTCTGGATATGATCCAATTCCTAGAGATTTGACTGTTTGATCTTCGATTTTATTTTTAAGTTAGAAACTAGACCCACATAGGCACATTATGTCAAAAAATCATCAAGATCGAACCTTGGGAAGTATGATTTTCTGATTTTTAAAAGTCTGCTATGTTCTTTGTATTTTCTTGAATTCTATGTCAAATTTGATAAATGATTCGAGATGAAAAGTGCATATTCATAGCATATTATATGGTCTTTTATTCATATTTTTATCCCCAAAATCCCTACATTTAGGTGCATTCTAATAACAATGTTCTTTTTATTGTGTTAATGCTAAAATATATGTTTTTGGATTTTTTTTATAGGTATTTGGATGTAAATCAATGAAGTGGAGCTAAAGAAAAGTGATTCTGGTAGTTAGAACAACAGAAGCAGCTGAGAAAACGCCAATTTTGACAATGAAGACTTCCGATTTGGAATATTTTCCTTGAAATACAAAATGTAGATCTTTGAGTTGCGGTCACGTGGCCGCAAACAGGATGTCAATTCGAGGTCCAAGTGAAAAGTTATGGCCATTCTCCCATCGGTGTGCAGAGCTGTCAAAATCAGAGAGTTCAATCGATCGAACCTTCGATCGATCGAACTAAGCTCGATCGATCGAGCTTTATTTTCATTCAAAAGTTGCGTGAACTCTGCAGGAACTCTATATATAAGTCGTTTTGACGCCAGACGAAGGGAGGACGCCCCAGAACACAGAAAACAACAGTTTTAGGGTAGTTTTAGGGTTAGATTAGATGTAGATTAGGTTAGATTCAAGTTTTCTTCCTCCTTTTCCATTGTTAAACTCAAGATTGATGTTGATTACAAGTTATATTTATATTATCTTCATGTTTTTCTTCTCCTTTTTCTTTATTTGATTGTTTATTGCTTTAGATGTTAATGATTGCTATGTTTTGTTATTTCTATATTAGTTAATCATGTTTTCATAGTTTAGACGTTGGGAATTTGTGATGAAATATTGATTCCCAACCTCTGACATGCAATCTTTAGAAACCTTAGGCTCGATCGATCAAAGGTATTTCGATCGATTGAACCAGAACCATAGTCAAGCGATCGAAGATATTTCGATCGATTGAAGGATGTCACTGTCCGATCGATCGAGAGCGCTTCGATATTCCTAAGATGATTCTTTTAAGTATTTCATGACTTTCTGTTTTAGAAATCTATCATCAAATTGTCCCTATAAGCTCAGCTTGTCACAACAGTTTTTAGAACTTAAAGCCTTAAGGTTATTTTCTTCAATGACTTTTGAAAACCACTTTGAATGCTAACACCATCTAGAGTGCAAGTATTAACCATTGTTTTAAACTGTCTTCTAAGTATTTTAAATCCCTTGTGATGATATAATCATGGTCATGAAAGGGCTATTGATTCTATATCTTTAGAAAAATACGGAATGCTGAAAAGGAATGAACTCCATAGAATGTTAATGAATGTGCATGGTAGATGGTTAGGATCAATATGGATTCACATATTTCCAACACCTGTAGTTTATTAATTTAATTAGTTATGTTTCTATATGTTTAGTTTATTATTTAATTTAATTTAATTAATTAAGCTTCATTAGAACCTCCACCCGTACATTAATCTTTTCTTTTTCTTTAGGTTGTAACTTAGTAGACATTCTCCCTATTCCTTCCCTGTGGGATCAACCTGGACTTCCACTACTATATTACTTGCACGATCACCTACACTTGGGTGTTGCACAAGAGCGCACAACTCTTTAGTCGTGTCAAGTTTTTGGCACCGTTGCCGGGGAAGGCAACTAGGTTAGGATTTTACTAAGTTAGTTCCAATTTTTTTTTTCTTACTTTCCAAAAAAAAAAAAAAACCTTTGGACTTTTTCTGTCACAAGTACAAAAATAAATAAATAAATAAAATTTTATTGTTTAAAATTTTTGGATAAACATGTCTTATCCATATTACCCTCCATACAACACAAGCACTAACAATAGGTGCACACTTGAAAATAAAAATAGTTATTCCCCGAGTTGGCAAGCACCCACATATGATGTAGATTATCAACTTGAGTGCTACCAACCACCATAATGGGAAAACAATAGTTATAGTCCCTCATATTATCAAACACAACAAGAACCTCCACATGGAGAGTTCTATCAACCGCAATGGGGCTATAACCAAAATAATAATGTAGGATATAGTAGTAGTTCCCACGATTACCAAACGTACCAAGACTTTCCCTTTGGCGAGTCTTGTCCACAAATACAATGGGAAGGGGACTATCATCGACAACAATGGGGCGAAACTTTGTATAGTTATAATGAGGATAATAACCAAGTTGAGGATAATGGTATGTTAAAATTACTGCTTAGTGAAATGAAAAGGCTAGATAGTGCACTTGATAAATTGGAAACTAGATATCAACAAGCATATGCTAGCCAGCCTTTAGATGACTATACCAGTCCTTCAACACTACAACCTAAATTTCAAGACAGTAATAATGGAATGGAATTAGAGGACAATGATAGGATTATACCAAATGAGGTTAACAACTCACTCGGGAAAGTGACAACCCAACAAGAACTCCAAAACCAAACCATTGAGCATGAAGTTGTAGAACCATCTTCTCCTCAATATACAATCCCAGATATCAACTCCTTCACTACCTGGATAAAGTTGCATAATTCCTTTATCCAGAGAACCTCAATAGATGACATATATAGTGAGGAGAGTTACACGGATGAGAATGAGGTTTTTACAGATAATGAGAGTTTAGGTGACTGCACGCAATTAGGAAAGGATGAGTCCCTTGTTGACTCTACCCGTAGCTTTGATAGTGACCCTAGGGAGGACATAATTGAAAAATCTAAATCCAATTTAGATTCATGTGATATTCATGAACCCTCACCTCTTTCGGTCGAAGAGGTGGTGTCACCAAGTTGCCCATCACCTATCCTTGCTATCAATCAAATCTCTCATCCCGAGCTCGAAAATCATGTGTACCTTACCCTTGAACAAAAAGAATATGTTGTGGAAGAGGATGGTAAGGATTCTAGCACATGTTCTTCGCAAAATTTTAACTTTCAAAATTCTTTGAGAGAGGACTTGGAAAATATCATACCCACATTAGATGAACTTAAACATCAACAAGAAGCTAGTAATCTGCTAGACTGCTTGACCTTCTTGAGTAATACTGACATTGAGGCCCAAATAGATAACTTTATCCAAGTCCAGTCCAAAACTATTTACATAGAACAGAAATACAATTCATATGATCATATCTCTACAGATTATGTTCTAATACAAGAGGAGGGTAATGAAGTTAAATTAGAACATCACTTAGACCCTACCCCTTTTATTGAACCGTGGCCACCCCTAGTATTAAAATAGAGGCCGTTATAGGAAATACCAACACCAAAGATCATTTCTTGCTTATAATTCCTAAAAAGTGTGGTATACCTCTTATAATTGTCTCCAACAAATTTAGAGGCCATAGGTTTTGCATCATCTCCTCTGACCTTGAGCCTGACATTAGTTGGGGGGGAGTTGTATTTTTATGAGGATCCCAACGTTCTTCTCACTATTAAATTATTTTATTGGGAAGATCCTCAAAAATTTTGGTTATTACTTTATGATAAAAATCTTGATTAATCGAGGTTATTTACTGAGTAGTTGTATTATATTATGTAGTTTTCCTTATTGCTACTAATGATTTTGCAGGTAACTTAACAATGAAATAAAAGAAAATAAATTTTTTTTTGGATATTAATGCCTCGAGGTAACATCCTTCCTTCTCTTGCTTTACTTTACATATCCATGTGCTTAGTTTAGAACACTGAGGTCAATGTTTAGTTTTAGTTGGGGGAGTGAGTCATTGCATGCCTCATTTCTTTCTTTTTATGCTTTAATACACCTGCTTAGCAACATGACTTAGTAAGTTAAAAATGTCAAAATTTTAAAATTTTTAATTTTATTTTTAAAGATAATAAGATGGTTCTTGCATTTCTCTCTTAGTCAATGTAGTTAGTTATGATGCATTAGTGTTATTTTCTGTATGTTATTAGTATGTGAAACACTATGATAGTTTGTTTACTATCTTAGTTATAGTATATTTTATGCTTTTTAATCTTCAAACAACTTTGAGCACGTTGTGATAACCTTGTACATAGCTAAAATGGATGAGTAAGCATAATTTAGGTGTCTTGAGAGACTGTAGTGGAGACTAATAACCCAAGTGAGCTTTTGTACCTTTCTTTATTCTTGAGGGTTTTATAAAATTACTCTTACTTTTTGAAAAGCGTATTAATTCGTTGTAAGTCTCATTTTTCTTCTTCATTTTGACTGATCACTAGAAGAGAATGTTCAGGATTTACCAACTTTAGAGCTCTTGAATTTACTAAAATGAATTATCCTATTAACTTAGAAGATGATTTAGGCCATCTTTTGACCGTATACGTATAATACAGCCTTGGCATACCTCTATGATATTCCATTATTTCACTCTTTGAGTCTTACCATAATCGTATTGCCTTCACAATCCTAAGTTCTATACCTAACTCCAAATTAGGAGTTCAAGCCTCAGTTCTTCATTTAGGAGTGATTGAAATGTGTTATCTTGGCAAGAAGTTTGGTCGTGTGAATAAGGGAAAGTTGGCAAAGAAAAAAAAAGCATGAAAAGAAAAAAGTGCCAATGGTTGTTACAAAAGAAAAAAAAAGAATAATAAAAAGAAGAGTGTGAAAAATAAATAAAAAAAAGAGAGGGAGAAAGAGAGATTGGAGATGTGGGAAAGTTTGAAAAGTTATAGTAGATATTCCAATCACATCCTTTGACCCAATTGAAAATCACAAAGCCTCTTTCTTCTTAACCTAACACCTCTTTTTCAAAGTCCTGATGATTTTAGGTAAATTGAATTTGAAGTTAATGTAATGAAGGAGTTCTCCATGGTATTTTGCTCTTCTAGTGAAAAGTATTCTTTCATGAGACTTTGTGCACTATAAATTTCCGTTTTTCTATTTAGATATGAGAAGCATTAGATTCCATTTGCATTTACTCTTTATATCTTCCATATCATGAGTGATAATTATTACACCCAATTCGGAGTGATTTCATCTTGAGAGTGTAATCCAGGTAAGAGTTGAGTCAAAATGAACGTCTTGATAGCGTCTTAGGTTATGCAAGCTTTGAAATTAAAGTTTTGTATTTTGATTGTCCATTCACACACACACTTGAAGATTAACAGGTATGGAAAATTCTAATGACATTGATAGTAGATTAACTGTAATGTGTGTTGCATGCCTATGGCATACTAGATAGTTTCATAAGATTGTTGAGCTTAACCACATTGTGGGTAAATTCACTACAAACCCTCACGAGACAACACTCGTCCACTAGGGGGAACCTAGGGGTTTAAAGGCTTGTTGCATACACTAAATGCAATCACCGCCGTACATAAGCATGTAATCTTTAGTCCTTCTCAAGTACTTAAGAATGTGCTTAACAGCTATCCAGTGTTCCAGACCTGGATTTGATTGATACCTACTAACCATGCCAACGGCAAAGCAGATTTTTGGTCTAGTGGATAACATCACATACGTGAGCCTTCCCACTACCGAAGCATAGGGAGCTCCTGCCATGTGATTCCTCTCCTCTTGTGTCTTTGGACACTGGTCCATAGAGAACGCTAAACCATGCCTGAAAGGTAATAAACCTTTCTTCGAATTATCCATTGAAAACCTAGTTTGCACCTTTTCGATATAACCTGCTTGAGGTAATCCCATTATCTTTTCCTTACGATCACGAAAGAGCTTTATCCCAAGAATATAGCTCGCCTCTCCTAGATCCTTCATATCAAAAGTACTAGCTAGCTAAACCTTAACCGTTGTGGATATCGCAGGTTTTCTTACCCACAGCTTTTCAAAATCAAATTCAAAAACAAAATGAGTCGCCACTTAATTTTTAAAAGGAAAATTAAGAAACCATTTTGAAAGCAAACCGATCTTTTAGAAACCAGAGATTAACTAGGTCCGGGGATTATGGAATGAGAGAGGAAGGAGCCCATCGGACTAAAACACCCTCTCTCATCCTATCTTGCGATAGGCCTCTACTCAACATCCTTTTAATCAAATTTTTTAATCTAAGCATGTCCTCAACTAATACATATATATACATATACATCACAAAAACATGTCCAAAGGGTGTAAAATTGCAATTAACAAAATATCATTCAAAAGCCACATAATTCAGGTAACAAGCGATATGATATGCAATAGAGAACAAGTGAACTTACCCGGGATCCAGCAGCGATAATAAACGTGCAATGCATGCGAACGAAAGAAAATCCTAAAAAAGAGTCTCTAATCACATATACACATAAGGCAAAACCTAATTCTAAGGTGTCGCGCATTAAGTCGAAAAGTCAATAAAATCAAGAAATTAAGATAAACTAAAGAGGAGTTCTAGAAATCGTACCTTAATAGCGCTACAAAACAAAGGGTTAGTCCACATGATGTGCAAAATATGATGTTAAAAATGACAATCCTAAATTTCTAGCTTACATCTATCTAATGTAATTAAATCCAAAGCAAATAAGTCTTAATTACAAGTGTCGAATCATATAGATGAATATGTACATGGACAAGGATAAACTATGAAATACTCTTAAACTTTGAATTCAAGCTCAACTAATCATTATTAAAGCATGGTTTAAGCACTAGATCATAGAAAAGTCATTTAGACCCTTATTTGCAAAGTAAGTCAAATGTGTCATAAAACTCTGAAAATTGCAGAGAGCAGACCAGAACCTAAAAGAAATAAAAAGCATATCTCCCATGGTTTGATCTTGATGATTTTTGGACTCAATATGCCTCTGTGAGTCTAGTTTTCAAATCAAAAAGAAAATCAAAGTTCCAACGGTCGGATCTCCGGGAATATGAAAAATACTAGACATCACTCAGCACTTTACAACCTTCTGTCCAGAATTCTTGCACGATTTATTAAAAATAGTAACAAAATCCGAATTGCTTTGTTCTTGTTAGGGTGACTTCCTAACACATTAAACTTCATAGAATAAATTATTTGGGGTCACAAACACTTTATTAAAACTCTGATTTAATTGTTTCAAAAGAGTGTCACTGTTCTGAAACTATTCTGAAATTCTGGACAGATTGTATTTGTGTCACAAAACTCATGATCAAACCATCCTAAACATGAAACCACCTTAAAACAAAAATTACAGTGGTAGAATATCATGTTATTGACACGTTCCCGTTGGTTTCATTTGATTTCAACGGTTAGATTTCGAACTAAAAATCTTTGATCAAAAACAGTTTGTGGATTCACTGTTTTTACTTTGCTAGTTCAATTTTTATTTGGTAACTCCAACTATTAAACCATGAAGTTGAGTTGAACCAAACCACTTCTCTTACCATTTGATGGCCATTAGAGACTATAAACCTTTATTCTTCATAGATTTCAAATGAAATATGGATAGACTTCATGAAATCTATAAGATAAGGAATCTAAACCATGGAGATGGGTTTAGACTCAAAACTACCTTCTCCTACCATTTGATGGTCATTGGAGAGGGAGACATGACTATGACCCATGAGTCCTAAAGGAATATAGAAGGGATTCCTCAAGACATCAAATTTAGAAGATCCAACTCATGAATATGGACTTGGATCCTCTTATGAAGTGGTGATCAAACTTTGACTCCTATGTGAAGCATAAGCCTACATGGGATTCAAAAGATCATGCTCAAGAGATCAAAAGAGATATTGAAGATCTCCAAGACCTTTAAGAGAAGAATATAAACAAGAAAGTGGAAGAAAGTAATATGGAAACAAAAGAAACTCCTGAGTTTACTTGATAAACAAAGAAAATAGTGAAAGATTTTAGGATTAGAGATTTTAAGAGAAGAAAGAAAAAGCCAATAATCTAAGGTTAGAGGATCACCTCCAAATTATCCTCAAAGTTTTCTTTTCTTTGAAGATCTTCCAAGCTCTTCTCTCTAATTCTCTAAACACTCTCTTTTCTCTCTAAAAAATGTTGGTGTAATGGAAGTATTTTTGCATATGCTCTCTCTCCCAATATGTTTCTTGGTGTTCTTCTTGGTCTCCCCTCTTTTAGGAAGATCCCTTCTCTTTTATAAGCAAAATTACCAGGTATTTTTGGTGAATTTCAGAGCAAAAAATAGGTGCAATTCTCTCATTTGTTGGTACAATGTGTACTTTCTAAAATTATGCAGACTGTTGTCCAGCGCGGCACCTGCCGCGGCAGTCCGTGAATGCCGCTGCGGCATTTCATGACTGCCGTTGCGGCACTTCATGACTGCCGCGCGGCATTCATCAAATGCCGCGACAATTAATGGATTGCCGCATTTTTGTCAGTCTTACTTTATCAGTTTTTTGTTCTTATTCGCATACGCATACGTATTGCTCTGCAAAATACAGACTTTAAAAGTGAACGGCAGTCAGAAATCTGTGGCGGCACTCGGTGAACGCCGGAACGGCACTCTCTGACTGCCGCGCGGCACTCAGGGAGTGCCGCGGCAGTCTGCCGTGTGCCGTTTTTTGGCTAAAGTTCCCCTTTTAGGTCTTTTCTCTTTTTGAAACAAATTATTTTTGAATATCTTTTCCAAAAGTTGTGTTTTATATCTGAATTCTCCAAAATACCTGGTATTTCCCTCTTTCTGTGAAATTTTATCGCGTTTTGGAGAATTTTCTGAAGGGCTTGGAATACTTCAATTTTTCGGTCCTTGTCATCATCGGATACGGAGGTGACACTATCCTAAATTCGACGGCCGGTCAAAATTGGGGTGTCTATAGTTTGCCCCTCTTTGACAGAGCTTGTGGAGCAACGCGTCCCATAAGTGAATGTCAAAGCCTGTGTGAAGACAAGCCTTTTGACCTGACTGTCGAATTTAGGCAAAAATAAAATGCGTTGCAAAACGGGCGTGCAGCAGAATTCTAATTGGTCGTGCTCCATGAAGAGCTGCCTACGTATCCCATCGGGAGTCAGACCAAGACGTAGTTCGGGCACGGGGTCGAACACACACAAACGCAAGCAGTCACACGGATGGATGCACCTATCCTGTCGTGATGCACGTGCTATGCAACGGTGTTGTCTGAATTAACCTGGTTATGTAAATGTCATGCTCATCAGGGAAGATTATCTATGCGAGAATCTGTAACAGGAGTCGTGAGAGTGCTTTTGATTTGATCACGAAGGTCAACGCAAGTCCGTTGTGAAAACCGGGAATATAAGTCCGTTATATTCTCAAAAACGAGGGTCAACGCAAGTCCGTTGCGAAAACCGGGAATATAAGTCCGTTATATTCTCAAAAACGAGGGTTGACGCAAGTCCGTTGCAAAAACCGGGAATATAAGTCCGTTATATTCTCAAAATGAGGGTTAACGCAAATATGTTGCGAAAACTGGGAATATAAATCCGTTATACTCTCAAAAACGGGGGTTGACGCAAGTCCGTTGTGAAAACCGGGAATATAAGTCCGTTATATTCTCAAAAACGGGGGTTGACGCAAGTCCGTTGCGAAAACCGGGAATATAAGTCCGTTATATTCTCAAAATGAGGGTTAACGCAAACGTGTTGCGAAAACTGGGAATATAAATCCGTTATACTCTAAAAAACGGGGGTTGACGCAAGTCCGTTGCGAAAACCGGGAATATAAGTCCGTTATATTCTCAAAAACGGGGGTTGACGCAAGTCCGTTGCGAAAACCGGGAATATAAGTCCGTTATATTCTCAAAATGAGGGTTAACGCAAATATGTTGCGAAAACTGGGAATGTAAATCCGTTATACTCTCAAATTTCAAAGTTTGGGAGCCCACGGGCTTGGAATCTACTTTATATCTTCAAGACCCGGGGCCCACAGGCCAGGATTTCATCTTTCGAATTTTGGGGCCCACAGGCTCGAATTTTATTTCAATTTCTGGGAGTTGGAAGCCCACAGGCTCAAATTTATACCCACATTTTGAAATTTGTAGCTGATTTAAACCCGGAAACAAAACCGGGGTCAAAAAGTGCAATGAGGGCACACTTTGGGGGGCTCAAGTTCAATTTTCGGGACTTGATTTGAATTTTCGGGGGAAAAATAAATATCTTTGAACCGCCTTAATCGCGGCACACGCGGTTTTCCGCGGAAGTCCGTGACTGCCGTACGGCACTCACGGAGTGCCGTAATGAGTGCCGCGTTTGAGCGGCAGTGGTTAAAACCGCCGGGATTCAAACATTTCATTCATTCTCCCAACTCTCTTCATCTCGGAATCTCTCTGGAGAAATTTTTCTCTCATCCTTTCTTTGCTTCTATATTGATCTACGACATCCACAGGTTAGTTCTGCTAGATCAGAGCTTGATTAAACTCGTTTATTTCATTGTTTTTCCGAATCGTTACTAATCTACGCGTGGATTCTCTCTTTTTCTTTGACAGATTATGGCGAGTGGTTCAGGACGCAAGAAGAGGGCCAGGTATACTGCTACGCATCACCCAGACGCCACGCTTCTACTGAGGGATCCTGATGAGCATCTGTCAGCCCGCGCGTTCAAGCGCGAGGTAAACACTCCCTTCATTTAATTTTCCGTATTTCTTTCTCGCATTTCCTTTCCTGTGTGGATATATCATAGGGTTGCTATAACTTTAGATACCCTATTCCGAATGACATGCTCGTGGTGTCTTGAACGCTCCATTTCATGCCCCTTGCAAATAAGTTTTTATTTTATGAATTTTCAAAAAACTGGATGTTACGCTGGAATTCTTTTGAACACTCATCCTTTTATTGTTATTATTTTTATTTCTTTTAAATTTTTAACTTTCATCAAAGATTCTTGAAAACCATTTAATCAAAACTTCAAACATCTAATGCCCATGAATACACGATCTTGAACCTTCTCCTGTATTTTATTACATCGGCAAAATTTTTTCTTGAGCATTCCAAGTGCCGTTTAATTTATTCAAAAAAATGATTCTCGAATGTTTGCAATCACGCATTTCGAAACTTATACTTTTTTCTCTTTTTTTTTCTTTTCGGAACCTTGTTAGAAAATCTAGCATTTTCTCTTATTCATTTCCTCCTGAATGCAAACAAGTGTGAAATCCTCTATGAACACTTCTGGACTTTCCATTTATTAATTATCTATTCGCTGTTGTTGCTCTCTTCTTTATCCATTCCCTAACAACAAACCTTTTATTCTTCTCTTGCAGCTGCAGCCGAAGGTGCTGAAGGGGCATGGCAGCCTCGCCCACGGCCACGAGTGGTACACAGAGCTGAGCCCGACCGTGAGGGCTCTAGTGGACGCAGCAGGGTTTGGAGACTTCGTCAAACTTTTGACGAAGAGCTCCAATGATCTACAGCAGATGCATGCGGTGGCTGAGCGGTGGTGGGATACCACGAGTACCTTCCACTTCGATTTTGGGGAGATGACGATGACCCCCCTAGACTTCAGCATGATCACAGGGATTCCATTCGGAGGAGAGCCCCTGCGGCACCTTACAGACCAGGAGTGGGATCAGATGGAGCCCTTGCTAGGGGTGGTCCCGGAGGAGGCCTTGGTCACAGCTCGATGGTTTATGGATACTTTCCGGGGGAAACCCGGCTTTACGGACGAGCAGATGGCCCGAGGTTTCTTGATATATGTGCTGGGGTGCTCCTTGTTGAGCACCAAGGGGGACTGGATTTCTGCTTCCTTGGTAGCGTCGTTGGAGCGCCTGGACCAGGTGGCCGAGTACGACTGGGTTGGTACAGGGTTGGCTATCCTGTACAGGCATATGAGTGTCATTTCCCGGGACAGGTCGGCTGCTACTGGCGGGTATTGGAGAGCGTGGGAGGTATACTTTTTCCTATTTTGCTCATTATCATATTTCTTTCTTCCTTTTTTTTTTTAAAATATGAGACTAATCTTCTTTCTTCTCTCTTTATTTCACAGATTTGGTCCCACGAGTATCTTCGCATGATGTCTCCTCAGACGCGTGATGCCGACGCCCTTATCATGCCCCAGGGACTGAAATGGGCGAAGGACAGGGTTGGGAGGAAGACCGGGGCTCATGATTTTGTTTCGTTCAGGAACTTCCTGACGAACCTGAGGGAGGGGCACGTGCACTGGCAGTCGTGGCTCAGGGTGCTGCCCGAGGCTAGTGTGGGGATTCGAGAGTCGGCCGGGTATGACCCGACGAGGCGACTTCTTGATGGTGGGTCAGAGGGTATGGCGTGGTATTTGGGAGAGAGAGTGACCCGGCAGTCGATAGCGGCCCCCGGGTTCTTTGTGCCGTTCCCTCCTCCCGACTCTATGAGGGCCACGGACACGCTTCAGGGCGGCGATCTCACGGCTGCTCGAGCCGGCTTCGGTATCCACGGCTTTTTGGACCACCCGTCAGGATATGCGGCTTTCCGTGCCGCCAAGCTGATGCCGAACTTCCCTCTGATGGAAGTGACTCGGGTGAGTAAACGATTCCTTTATTATTTCTATGAATTTTTTTCTTTTTATTCTTTACCCATGCTTTATTTCTTTTGCTTGTAGCCTGTTCCTGCCGCGGTTCGAGCTCCTGCCTTGCCCGAGTGGGACTGGACTATGTCGACCGTTTCATTCGGAGAGCCCCACTCGACGACGATTCCTCGACTTTCACATGGTGCTACCACCATACCTTTACATTATGACGTCGTCCCGCGTACTTATGCGGAGGAGGGCCTAGCGTATGCCCATCGCGTGCGACAGTGGGTTCTCGGGCGGGAGTGGATGGTAAGAAATTTATCCCCACTCCTACTTTTGACCGGGATTGTATCTCTTTTTACTGATCTTTTTTCCTGGCTCTTGTTTTCAGGCTGAGGGAGCTCGGGCGACTGCTGCGGTTCAGTTGAGGGCCCAGGTATGACCTTCTACCCTTTCCATATTCTTAGTATTCCAAATGTCTTTTCAACACTTTTCTGGACTCATCCCCTCTCTTCCAGATGGAGGAGAACAGAGTCCTGTCTCAGCAGGTGGGACAGCTCCAGCATCGGCTTCAGCAGTTCGGCATCTCTCTCAGCGATGCCCCCGGAGGTAGCGGTGCTGGGCGTGGCGGAGGCGTCGGCGAGGGCACTAGCGGTGGCAGAGGCCGAGGCAGCGGGCGTGGAGAGAGTGGTGGAGGCAGCGGGACTGAGTCAGAGGAGGAGCCTCTTAGGCGCACGACTCGTCAGGCTCGCGGCCGGGGTCGGGGTCGGAGCTGATCCTGCTTATATATTTTTTGTTTTCTTTTGAGAGGATTTTTTTATTTTGGTGGATGACTGTATATATATACACATATGCTTTACTTTGATGGTTGCTTCCTTATAGTTGGTAGGATAGATGCTTTGCACATTTATGTTTTCTTTGCTTACTTACCGTATGTGTGACCATAGCTTGGTCCAACTCTTGCCGTATGTGGGACCATGGCTTGGTCCCGACTTTATTTTGAATGCTCTTGCTTCTTTTATCTTTTGAAAATAAATGAAATGAATGAATGAATGAATGAATGTATTTGTACATGCTGCATGATGCGCACGTTTTTATTGCTTCTCAATTAGTTTTCTGTTTGCAGGTGGGCTGATCGTGTTATAAATAGATTCTGGCCAATGAAAAACTCAGAACGGCACTCGATTAGGTCTCCGCGGCACTCAGTGAGAGCCGCTATGGCAGTCTGTAAATGCCGCAACGGCATTCACTGACTGCCGTGCGGCACTTCATCGAGTGCCGCTGCACTTTTATCGAGTGCCGCGGGTAGGTAGACAGCCTTGTTCTTCTATTTATATCCCTTCATTCAAAGTTCCGCAAAACACATCTCATTTCTCCTCATTTCCCCTTCAAATGGCCCCCATTAGTTCTCAAATCCTCTTCCCATGGATGGATACTCTCTCCGGCATTGATAAGCTCAATTTTGAGTGCTTCAGACTAAACGATCTCTTTTCTTTCCAACAAATGAATCTAAATGAGGGTCTACTTCGCGCCGCCGTCCAATGTTGGGATCCTGCTCTCAATGTCTTTCATTTCGGCTCTCAGGAGATTTGCCCCCTATTTGAGGAGTTTAGCGCCATTCTCCACACGGATCCTTCTGCTGAATTGATGGTTCCTCAGATTCAGGCCGGGTATGTTCGGGACTTAGCCAGCCTTCTCCACACTTCTCGGAATGCGGCGGGCTCTTTTGTTCATGATAGGTAAATCGACTTTGAGCGCCTTTCTTCTGTTTATGCTCCCATAGGGGACCCTTACAATGGTGAGTATCAGATCATTCGACGTAGTGCCTTGTCGATTGCTATGCTCTCTTACTTCCTCTTTCGGTCATCTTCGGACACTCTCATACCCATCGCCTGCGGTTTGCGGGAGATGAAGAGTGTTGTTATGCTAGTCCTTGGTGAAACTCTGATTGGTTTGGGCCATGCTCATGCCACTGGGGTCATGTTATCTGCTGGAGCACCTTTTGTCTTGCAGGTTTGGCTCATGGAGCGTTTGGACCTCTTCATTCATGCTTCCCATCTCCGTGGGTCACTTCCTTATGATCGCATGGAGATGCACAGCTTGTTTCAGTCCACCGATGCGTGGCTTGGTTGGCTTCAGGGCCTCTCTTCTAGTGACATCTGTTGGGTTTGCCCGTCGTGGATCTGTCGCTCTGTTGCTGTACGCTTCCCTGGGCGTCCTGGCATCTGGCTGCCGGGTTTATATGCTACGACTTTCTACATTCCTGACCGAGTTGTCCGTCAGTTTGGATTTGTGCAAGATGTTACCGAATCTGTGACTGCTGGTTTCACCAGGGGGTTCCCTTTGCGTCCTCCTATCATAAAGGCTTTCATGGAAGCTTGGCCCAGTAGAATGGCTGCTCCTTTCCCGATGGTTCCTGCTCTGACTGTGCCTACTACTGAGTATTTTCTAGAGATCCAAACCTTGGCTGCGAGGCGAGCTTGACAGACACATGCATAATAAAGTAGACGAAAACAGGGAAAATACCTGACATTTTACGAAACTCTTCTGACAGACCCTGCCTACCCTTTGTTTGCGCTTTTGAATGTGATTTTTCTTATTTTTCCTTTTCAAGAAGTGTTGTCATGCTAAATCTAAAGTGTCCACCCTTTCGATTAATCTTTTATGAAGAATTATCCTTTTAATGTCTTAACTTGGCTCTTTACTTTGCTTCTTTGCTTTAAACTTTAATCCTTCTATGAATTATCATTTGCCTTTTTTATAGTACTTATCTCGATAGCCAGATGATCCAAGGGAGGGTTTTGTATCTGGGTTCTTCGGCTTAGCAAACGAAGTTTGCCCCTGGTTTTAAGGCTTTGAAGCGGCTTTGGGAAAACGCTAGTTTGCCCCTAGTTTAGCACCGTTTTTTTTTTTTTTTTTGAAATGACCGAACCAAGTTGGTTGCCTACGTATCCCCTAGCGGGAATCAGGCCAAGCGTAGTTCATCAAGGTAGGAGGCTTCAAAAGAAATGGTTTCAAGCAAAGTATTTCTTGAGGCGATCGAGGTTAATCGGCTGTTTAAATTCAACCCCGTCCAGGTCCATGAGATAGGCCGCCCCTCCGGAAAGGAGGGTCTTAATGATGTATGGCCCGACCCAGTTGGGTTTGAACTTTCCTCTGGGGTCATAAACAGGCACCTTCAGTTCTTTGAGGACCAGGTCACCCTCAGTAAGCTTCCTTGGACGGACCTTTTTGTTGAAAGCACGAGCTATTCTCTTCTGGTACCCCCGAGTATGGTTTATCGCGGTCAGCCTCTTTTCATCGAGCAGCATCAATTCCTCATACCTTCTCTGTATCCATTCTGATTCTGTCACTTCACATTCTGTTAAGACTCTGAGGGAGGGTATTTCCACCTCGACTGGAAGGACTGCCTCCATTCCGTAGACCAGCGAGTATGGCGTAGCACCCGTTGAAGTCCTTACTGACGTCCGATACCCCCATAAAGCAAATGGTAGCTTCTCATGCCAATCCTTATATGTATCTATCGTCTTCCCCAAGATTGCTTTAACATTCTTATTCGCTGCCTCTACTGCTCCATTCGTCTGGGGCCTATACGGGGATGACTGATGGCGAGTGATCTTATACTTTTCTAAGAGCGGGATAACTTCCCCCTGGAAATGACTGCCATGATCGGAGATAAACTCGTTCGGGACTCCGTATCTGCAGATTATGTTCTTCTCAATGAAACTCACCACATCTTTGGCTTTCAGAGTCGCATATGAGGCCGCTTCTACCCATTTTGTAAAATAATCGATCGCCACGATTATATACCAGTGCCCATTGGAAGCCTTTGGAACTATCTCACCGATGATATCAATCCCCCATACGGAAAATGGCCAAGGGGTGGTCATGCTATAGAGCTGCGACGGTGGGGTGTGCATCAAATTTGCATGAATCTGACACTTGTGACACCTTCTAACATATTCACAACAGTCTTTGTCCAAGGTCGTCCAATAGTACCCTTGTCGAATGATCTTCTTCGCCAGCATGTGCCCGTTCATGTGGGGCCCGCACACTCCCTCATGTATTTCCTCCATCATTCTCTTAGCTTCCCTCCCATATAAACACTCCAAATTATACCCGGTGTAGGACTTCTTCCATAGTTTATCCGCGTAGATCACAAATTGAGCAACAAATCGTCATATCGCCTTCTTGTCCTTTTCTGAGGCTCCTTCGGGGTATTCTCCTTCTTTAATGAACTTCCACACGTCCACATACCAAGGCACTTCATCTTCTCTCTCTATGGCTGCGATCGTTTCGAATGACGGTTGATTCCTTACTTCTATGGACAGCGGGATCATGGCAATTTTGGAAGGGATTTGGATCATCGAGGCTAAGGTAGCCAAAGAGTCGGCTAGTTGGTTTTCTTCACGAGGGAGGTAGTAAAAGGAAATCTTTCGGAATTGCGCTTTCAGGCTTTCCAGATAGTCATGGTAAGGTCTCAATTTCTCAAGTTTTACCCTCCAATCTCCTCGGACCTGGGATATGATCAAGTTGGAATCTCCGAAGACATCAATCCGTCCGACTTTCAAAGCCAAGGCCGCTTCCATCCCAATTATGCAGGCTTCGTACTCCGCGGTATTGTTGGTTGAGTTGTATTTGAGTTTGACAGCTAATGGGGTAGGGGTCCCATCGGGTGCTACGAGAATGATTCCAACTCCGTAACCCATTTGGTTGGCTGCTCCATCGAAGTACATCTTCCACAAATCCTCCTTAACCTCCATTATTCCTTCATCTGGGAACTTGAAGTCTCCCTTATCCTCAGATTCTACAGCGAGGTCGGCTAAAAACTCGGCGATAACCCTTCCTTTTACGGACTTGGCGGTGACATATCTGATGTCGAACTCAGCCAGCATCATGGTCCAACAGGAAATCCTACTGGTCAAGACGGGTTTTTCGAACAGGTATTTTAATGGGTCCATTCGGGATATCAGGATTACAAGGAAGGCTAGCATGTAGTGGCGGAGGCGACGGGTATACCAAACCAAGGCCCAACAGGCCTTCTCCAAGGGCGAATACTTTAACTCATATCCTACCATTCTCTTGCTTAAGTAGTAAATGGCCTTCTCCGCGTGCCCCTCTTCTCCTTCTTGGGCCAGCATACATCCCATTGAATCTTCGGATACAGAGAGATAAAGTAACAAAGGTCTCCCAGGCGAAGGTGGCGACAAGACAGGTGGGTTCTGGAGGTAGGTTTTGATTTTGTCGAAGGCTTGTTGACACGGGGTGTCCCAATTGAATCTCTCTCCCTTTCTGAGTAGCTTGAACAGCGGGTCGCAGGTCATGGTGAGGTTTGAGATGAAACGACTTATAAATTGTATTCTACCCAGGAACCCTCTCAGTTCTTTCTCATTTCTTGGTGGGTTCATTTCGGTTAAGGCCTTTATTTTGGTAGGGTCCACTTCTATTCTCCTTTGAGTAATGAGAAACCCTAGCAGTTTGCCAGTAGTGACTCCGAACGTGCATTTCTGCGGGTTCAGCCTCATCTTGAACTCCCTCAATCTCCCAAAGAACTTTCTCAAAGCCTCTAGGTGCCCTCCCCTCTCCTTGGATTTCACAATCATATCGTCCACATACACCTCTACCTCTTTGTGGATCATGTCGTGCAGTAAAGTGGTGGCAGCTCTTTGATAGGTTGCGCCTGCATTCTTGAGCCCGAATGGCATGACCCTATAGCAATATGTTCCCCACGGAGTGATGAACGTGGTTTTCTCTCTATCCTCGGGAGCCATGAGGATTTGATTATACCCGGAGAACCCATCCATGAAAGATAGAAGTTCATGTCCCGCAGTGTTATCAACCAACACGTTGATGTGGGGTAATGGGAAATAGTCTTTAGGGCTTGCTTTATTCAAATCCCGAAAATCCACGCAAACCCTAACACGACCATCCTTCTTTGGGACAGGCACAATGTTGGCAATCCATTCGGGATACTCGGTGACCATAAAGAATCCAGCCCTTAATTGCTTTTCAACCTCCACTTTTACTTTGAGTGCCCATTCTGGCCTCATTCGCCTCAATTTTTGTTTTATGGGCTTTGAATTGGGAAAGAGGGGGATGTGGTGTTGGACTATTTTTGGATCGATACCTGGCATATCATTGTAAGACCATGCAAAAACATCTTTGAATTCATTTAATAGACTGATTAGTTCTTTACTTTCTTTATTGCTAAGTGTAGAGCCGATGAAGACATTTTGAGGATTGTTCTCATTTCCAAGATTAATTGTTAGGGTGTCCTCAATGATTTTACAAGCAGATTCTTTTTCTTTTTCAAATAGTTTTTGCAGTTCAATAGGTATTTCATGATCATCACATTCATCACATTCATTAAGCGCGTTCGAGTAGGCAGAATCAGTCATGCTTTCATTGATTTTCTTTGGAGTGATTACAACAGACATAGAAATTGAAAGACGCCTCATTTGGGCCATTATAGACTCTGGGTGTGGGGGGAACCTATCACTAGACTCAAAAACCCACTCCTTCTTGTGCTCTCCTCCCAGGCCAGTAATAAAGCATTCTTCCGGACCTCCTGTCTTGGTGATTTTCTCCATCTCTTCTTCCTCAGCCTTCCCTTCCTCACCTTCTTCACTCTCGGCGGCTTCCTCCACTATGCCCTCGACGTATTCACCTTTGGTCTTTCCGGGATCCTCCTTCATGACCTCTGCGTTCCCTTCGCCTAACAGATCTTTCATGGCAGAACCGTCTAGCGTACCAATCCAATCCTTGGCAGCAACAGACTTTTCAGATATTTGCAAAAATGGGTCTTTATACCCAGAAAATTCATGGGAGAAGAAGATCTCGAACCCCGGCTTCATGCATTTGTCTTTTTGGTCCATCCATGGTTCTGGGAAACCACAGAAGGGGAAATCCTCTCCTTCCTTCACGAAGTATCCATTGAGAGTCTTTAAGTAAGGGTCTAGTGGCGCATCGAAAGCCTTCTTCTTTGCCCTTAGTTCCTTCTTTGTTGGCTGATACCCCAAGCCGTGAGTGTGAGTCTGAGTAGGAATTTTTGGAAACTCCGGCAGGCCCTGAAGATTCTTCCCCAACCCCAATCCTGGAAAGAAGCCCATTTTCTTCATGATTCCGGCGACGACTGGACTAGTATACTGATCGAAATGGGGCGGTGGAAATTCTTTCGGCTTTCCTCCTTCTATCATGCTGATGAACTCGAATCCTCCCATCTTCGCTTCTTCTTCTTGCAGCTGTAATTCTAGGACCGGTGCACTTGACGACGCTTCGGACGAACGAACCCAACTGTCTCCGAGGATATCACAGACTTTGTTTTCCCAGACATACTTAACCTTTTGATGGATCGTCGATGGTATAGCGCCCAAACTGTCCAACCAAGGCCTTCCCAGCAGCAGATTGAAAGAAGCGGGGATATCGATGATTTGGAACTCAGCTTCTTTGTCCATCGGCCCGATAGCGAGATTAAGAAGGATAATGCCCATGACTGCCCTTTGGGTGTTGTCATATGCCCGGACTTTTTGTTGAGACGGCACAAAAGAAGATTCATCTAAACCCATTCGTTTGGCTGTGCGGAAAGGACATACATTAAGAGCAGACCCGTTGTCAACGAGACAAGCGGGCACGGTGTTCCCCAAACATTCAACGGTGATATACAGTGGCTTGTTGAGCGTGGGTCCTCCCGGAGGTAAGTCATTCGATGAAAAGGTGATAGCCGAAGTCGGAACTTTGCCGATCAATCCTATGAGGTCTTCCGGGGTGGTGTCGATAGACACGTCAGCTTGATTCAGAGCGTCTAGGACCGCCTGCCTATGGCGTTTGGAGGCAATCAGCAATCCCCAGACAGTGATGTTAGCCTGAGTTTTCTTCATCTGCTTTAGGACCTGATCCTCTTCTTCTTCCTCGTTCATTTTTCCTTTCCCTTTCTCCAATTCCCTCCCCGGGTGATCTTCCTCTAGTTCATGCGGCTTGAAGTGCCTACCAGATCGAGTCAAATGGTCGATCTCTTCTCTTGCCCAAATATTGTCGGTTTCTGAAATGGTCTTTGAGCCCTCTTTTGCCTCTTCGTCGCTTTGATACCATAGATCATCTTCCCCTACCCGACCTACGTTCCGATCATTGCTTTCTTGGACCCACCAATTTGACTGCCTCGTTACTTCGTTTTCCCATATCCCTGGCTGGCTTCCAAGCATCCAGATCCCCGAATTTTTTGGCAACTGATAGAACTTCTTTGGTTCTCCGACCTTTGTGATTAGCTTGGACGGATCGAATGCCGCTTCTTTTACCCCTAAGAAATAAAGACCCCGCGGCGGTGGCACAGCACGATGGTTCGGCAGAGGATTCTTGGTGACATTGGGGGCTTTGACAGGTGGCTCGGATATCACTTTGTTGTCAATGAGGTCCTGGATTTCGTGCCTTAATCTCATGCACTGATCCGTCGAGTGGCCCTTTTGTTGATGATACTTGCAGTAGAGATCTCCCTTGAAGTGTGGTGGGAGTGGACTCGGCGGGGGTCGAGGTTCTAGCTGACGGAGATGCCCTTTTGCTAATAGCCTATCGAGGGCGGTTGATAGTGACACTCCCAAATCCGAAAACTTCCTCAGTGGCTTATCCTCCCCTCCTCTTGGATGGTTTTTGGTGATATCGAATTTTTTCTCCGGCTCGCTAAGTGCATTGACATCGGTGGGGCCAGAGTGACCCCCCGAGTGCCCTCCATTTGATCCATAACTGGGCCTTCGATATCGGTTCTGTGGCTCTTCCTTCTTGATTGTTCCTTCTTGAATTGCATCTTCGATTCTCGTCCCTACATCGAATACCTCAGCAAAGGTGTTGATTGACTGAAATCTCATCTTTTCTTGATAAACTGGTTGCAGATTTTTCATTAGCATTCGGATCTGGTCTTTCTTAGGCGGCCTTTGTACCATTTTAGCTGCCTTTCCTCTCCATCGACTCAAATACTCGGCGAATGATTCTTTGTTCCCCTGCCTGGTCATTTTCAAATCTCGGACAGTAACATCCAAATCCTGATTGTACTCGTATTGTGCCACAAATGCCTTAATCACTTCTTCCCATACTCTGGTTTTGCTTGGCTCCAGTGTAAGGTACCATGACAGAGCAGCTCCTGTTAAGGTTTGTTGAAATAGAACAGCCATCATGGTAGTGCTCAGTCCACTAGGCTGAAAAGCTCCTATGCACATTCGGACATGACTGCGGGGATTGCCTGTGCCATCAAACTTATCGAAAACTGGCATTTTGAAACCAGCCGGCAGCGTTTCGTGGACTCCGTCATACAATCCTTCCAGTTCCATCAGATAGGTATCCACTCCCTGAGCCTTGCGCATTACCCTTTCCAACTTTTCTATCTTCTCGGTCAACAGCTTCTCCTTCTCATCTTTCTCTCTGTCCCTGTTGGCTCTTAGTGCATCATTCCAGTGTGCCTCTTGATCGTCGAACCAATCTCCGTCTCCTCCTCCCAAAGGCGGATATATAATAGGTGGAATTACATGCGGCGGCGGCCGGCGATTCAGCTCCTCTATCATTCCCATCATGCGGTTCATGTTCTCGGCCTGTCTCCTCATCTGTTCCGCTTGCTGTTCGACTAGTACACTCAACCCGATCATCTCTTCGTTGTTTCTTTCTTCGGCCATGTTAGCGTATTCTCCCCTTACAAGTCTTGCCGTAGGATCCCTGAACCACGCTTGATTGGCTATTTTTGCTCCTACAGCAAATTTTGAAAATTTTTCTTTAAAAATTTTATTTTCATTTTATCAAACAAAGGCATTTGAAAAACAACTTCCCTTTTATATATCATGTGGATGCATGTGTGCGTGTGTGCCTATTCTATATGCCAAAGAAAATAAAAGTCCTAGTCCTAACACATAAGCACATAAGCACATAAAACCCTTACCCATGTCAAGTACGATGATTTCTCCATTCATTGTGACCCTCTTTACCCTTCGATGTCTGGAAATTTTAGGGTTTTCGAAATTCATTTGAAAAGCATTTCTGATGAAATCTTTAGAAAACAATTTTCAAGAATTTTGGATCACACTTTTCAAAAAGTGATTGGGTTGAAACTCCTGTTTTGAAAAGTGTCTTAGCTGATGAATAACCTTGGTTTGGCTCTGAAGTTTTAATAAAAAAAAAAATGAACTGCCAATTTTTTGAAAAAGCGATTGAAAACTTTGGAATAAAGATGGCAAAAATCTGTTTGCTTTTAAAGATGGATTTAAAATTCTTTGGGCAGAAGGATCACATGATCGGATTATCACCGTACTTTTCATGAATGCGGATGCATACAAGGTCAATGATGCTTAACTAAACGTGATATAAGAAGTATAATTTCATAATCAAGGTTCAACATGTTCTCCAAATGTTGTGGAACATGAGGAGGAATTGCTAAAAGGTGATTAAAAGATTATACGTCTTTTATCAAGCTAGTATTGTCATCATCTCAAGTAATCCCTTCCGGGCATACAAAACTTCCTAGCACATAAACCTAATCAAGAATTGATTTCCTAATTTTGAAAAGGTTCTATGGAAGCTACTATACAAAGGCTGGGTTTTGGTCAAATAAGGGACCCTTGACACACACCCGATAGGATGCTTCATATACCAAATCATGGTACGAGATCAAGGGTGATCGCACAGCCCCATGATGACTTGACCGACCGGGTTGCCCCGAGCCTCCAAGGTCATAGTTCCGTGCAATCGACTGGCTGGACATGCAAGTGAAATGCAACAGGCACACAAAGATTAATTAATTCGATTAAAAGGATATTTTTCAAGTCTAATCCTCAAGTGAACCCAAAATCAGAATTCTGGTCTGCGAAACCAGAGATTCTGGGTTCGATCCCCAGTGGAGTCGCCAGATTGTGGATATCGCAGGTTTTCTTGCCCACAGCTTTTCAAAATCAAATTCAAAAACAAAATGAGTCGCCACTTAATTTTTAAAAGGAAAATTAAGAAACCATTTTGAAAGCAAACCGATCTTTTAGAAACCAGAGATTAACTAGGTCCGGGGATTATGGAATGAGAGAGGAAGGAGCCCATCGGAATAAAACACCCTCTCTCATCCTATCTTGCGATAGGCCTCTACTCAACATCCTTTTAATCAAATTTATTAATCTAAGCATGTCCTCAACTAATACATATATATACATATACATCACAAAAACATGTCCAAAGGGTGTAAAATTGCAATTGACAAAATATCATTCAAAAGCCACATAATTCAGGTAACAAGCGATATGATATGCAATAGAGAACAAGTGAACTTACCCGGGATCCAGCAGCGATAATAAACGTGCAATGCATGCGAACGAAAGAAAATCCTAAAAAAGAGTCTCTAATCACATATACACATAAGGCAAAACCTAATTCTAAGGTGTCGCGCATTAAGTCGAAAAGTCAATGAAATCAAGAAATTAAGATAAACTAAAGAGGAGTTCTAGAAATCGTACCTTAATAGCGCTACAAAACAAAGGGTTAGTCCACATGATGTGCAAAATATGATGTTAAAAATGACAATCCTAAATTTCTAGCTTACATCTATCTAATGTAATTAAATCCAAAGCAAATAAGTCTTAATTACAAGTGTCGAATCATATAGATGAATATGTACATGGACAAGGATAAACTATGAAATACTCTTAAACTTTGAATTCAAGCTCAACTAATCATTATTAAAGCATGGTTTAAGCCCTACATCATAGAAAAGTCATTTAGACCCTTATTTGCAAAGTAAGTCAAATGTGTCATAAAACTCTGAAAATTGCAGAGAGCAGACCAGAACTTAAAAGAACTAAAAAGCATATCTCCCATGGTTTGATCTTGATGCTTTTTGGACTCAATATGCCTCTGTGAGTCTAGTTTTCAAATCAAAAAGAAAATCAAAGTTCCAACGGTCGGATCTCCGGGAATATGAAAAATACTAGACATCACTCAGCACTTTACAACCTTCTGTCCAGAATTCTTGTACGATTTATTACAAATAGTAAAAAAATCCGAATTGCTTTGTTCTTTTTAGGGTGACTTCCTAAACATTAAAATTCATAGAAAAAATTATTTGGGGTCACAAACACTTTATTAGAACTCTGATTTAATTGTTTCAAAAGAGTGTCACTATTCTGAAACTATTCTGAAATTCTGGACAGATTGTATTTGTGTCACAAAACTCATGATCAAACCATCCTAAACATGAAACCACCTTAAAACAAAAATTACATTGGTAGAATATCATGTTATTGACACTTTCCCGTTGGTTTCATTTGATTTCAACGGTTAGATTTCGAACTAAAAATCTTTGATCAAAAACAGTTTGTTGATTCACTGTTTTTACTTTGCTAGTTCAATTTTTATTTGGTAACTCCAACTATTAAACCATGAAGTTGAGTTGAACCAAACCACTTCTCTTACCATTTGATGGCCATTAGAGACTATAAACCTTTATTCTTCATAGATTTCAAATGAAATATGGATAGACTTCATGAAATCTATAAGACAAGGAATCTAAACCATGGAGATGGGTTTAGACTCAAAACTACCTTCTCCTACCATTTGATGGTCATTGGAGAGGGAGACATGACTATGACCCATGAGTCCTAAAGGAATATAGAAGGGATTCCTCAAGACATCAAATTTAGAAGATCCAACTCATGAATATGGACTTGGATCCTCTTATGAAATGGTGATCAAACTTTGACTCCTATGTGAAGCACAAGCCTACATGGGATTCAAAAGATCATGCTCAAGAGATCAAAAGAGATATTGAAGATCTCCAAGACCTTTAAGAGAAGAATATAAACAAGAAAGTGGAAGAAAGTAATATGGAAACAAAAGAAACTCCTGAGTTTACTTGATAAACAAAGAAAATAGTGAAAGATTTTAGGATTAGAGATTTTAAGAGAAGAAAGAAAAAGCCAATAATCTAAGGTTAGAGGATCACCTCCAAATTATACTCAAAGTTTTCTTTTCTTTGAAGATCTTCCAAGCTCTTCTCTCTAATTCTCTAAACACTCTCTTTTCTCTCTAAAAAATGTTGGTGTAATGGAAGTATTTTTGCATATGCTCTCTCTCCCAATATGTTTCTTGGTGTTCTTCTTGGTCTCCCCTCTTTTAGGAAGATCCCTTCTCTTTTATGAGCAAAATTACCAGGTATTTTTGGTGAATTTCGAAGCAAAAAACAGGTGTAATTCTCTCATTTGTTGGTACAATGTGTACTTTCTGAAATTATGCAGACTGTTGTCCAGCGCGGCAGTCCAGATACTGCCGCGGCAGTCCGTGAATGCCGCTGCGGCATTTCATGACTGTCGTTGCGGCACTTCATGACTGCCGCGCGGCATTCATCAAATGCCACGGCAATTAATGGATTGCCGCATTTTTGTCAGTCTTATTTTATCAGTTTTTTGTTCTTATTCGCATACGCATACGTATTGCTCTGCAAAATACAGACTTTAAAAGCGAACGGCAGTCAGAAATCTGTGGCGGCACTCGGTGAACGCCGGAACGGCACTCTCTGACTGCCACGCGGCACTCAGGGAGTGCTGCGGCAGTCTGCCGTGTGCCGTTTTTTGGCTAACGTTCCCCTTTTAGGTCTTTTCTCTTTTTGAAACAAATTATTTTTGAATATCTTTTCCAAAAGTTGTGTTTTATATCTGAATTCTCCAAAATACCTGGTATTTCCCTCTTTCTGTGAAATTTTATCGCGTTTTGGAGAATTTTCTGAAGGGCTTGGAATACTTTAATTTTTCGGTCCTTGTCATCATCGGATACGGAGGTGACACTCTCCTAAATTCGACGGCCGGTCAAAATTGGGGTGTCTACAACCGTTGAAAACATTGCTACTTCATTCCCAATGAGTAGAATGTCATCAATGTAGAGAACAAGAAAAATCACCACTTTCCCTTCACAGTTCTTCTATACACAAGGCTCATCCAGATCCTATATGAAACCAAACGATTTGACAGCTCGGTCAAAAAGAATGTTCTAACTCCTGGATGCCTGCTTAAGTCCATAAATGGACTTTTGCACCTTGCATACCATGTTACCTTGCCCACCAGCTATGAACCCTTCTGGTTGCTGAATATAGATGTCCTCCTCAAGATTGCCATTCAAGTATGCAGTCTGAAATCCATTAGCCAGATCTCATAATCTAGGCATGTAGCAATGGATAAGAGTATCCTAATGGACTTGAGCATGGCTATTGGTGAGACGGTTTCCTCATAGTTAATGCCCTCCCTCTGAGTATAAACTTTCCCTACAAGCCTTCCTTAACGGTCTAAACCTTTCCATCAGATCCTTTTTTCCTCTTGTAGACCCACTTACAGCCAATAGGTTTAATATTTGCTGGAAGCTCTATAAGATCCCAGACCTGATTAGAATCCATAGATTCCAATTCAGCCTTTATAGCTTTAATGCAATGAGTTGAGTCTACATCAGCCATTGCCACTTCATATGTGGTAGGACTTCAGATTCTATGGAGACTGCTTCAAAATCTTCTCCGAAGAACATGTATCTGTCAGGCTGGCTGACCACTCTCCCACTACGATGAGGTGTCAATGTGGAAATGGGTGAAGAAGTGATATTTTCTTATGTTACATCATTATCAACTACAAGTAGGACTGAGGGCTGTCCTTCTAACTCTCTAAGATCTATCCTTCCCTTAGGTTTATGGTTCATGATATAATCAGCCTCCAAGAAAACAACATTTATTCTAACAAACACTTTCTGTTCTCTTGGATCATAAAAATACCATCCATAAACCCTTTGGATACCCTACAAATTAACATACTTCCGATCAAGAATCCACCTTGCTCATCTTTCCTTTGAGCACATATACCGGACACCCCCATATCTGAAGATGTTGCAAAGAAGGCTTGCGCTTAATCCACATCTCCCGTGGTGTCCTGGGAACAGATTTGCTTGGTACTAGATTTAGTATGTACGTAGCAGTTTTCAAAGCATAACCCCAAAGGAATAATGGCAACTCCGAATAACTCATCATCGACCTAGTCATATCTAAAAGAGTCCAATTCCTGCTCTCTGCTATAGTGTTCTGCTGAGGCATACCAGGTACAGTCAATTATGACAGAATCCCATTTTGTACGAGGTGATCAATAAACTCATTAGAGAGGTACTCGCCACCTCGATCAGATCGAATGGCCTTGATGTCTATTCCTAATTAGCACTAAACTCTTTCAACTTTTCAAAGGCTTCAGACTTGTGTTACATTAGGTACACATATCCATACCTAGAGTGGTCATTAGTAAATGTTATGAAATACTCATATCCACCCCTTGCTCTAATATTTATTACTCCACACACATCAGTATGAACTAATTCCAACAATGCATTGGTTCTATTGCCCTTTGCTAGAAAAGGGCCTTTTGGTCATCTTACCCTCTAAACAAGATTCGCAGACTTCCATTGGTTTGAGAACTAAATCACCTACGACCCCTTCTTTGACTAATTTGGCAATCCTATTTAGATTGATATGGATAAGCCTTATATGCCAAAGCCTTTTTGGATTAGTGGAAGGCTCCTTTCTTCTAGATGGTATAGTTACCACTGAGTTATTAAGTTCCATACAAGAGTCTTTAGAAATATTAAGAGTAATCATATATAAACCATTTGATTTAACACCAAAACACACAAAAGAACAGATGATGCCAAAAATTAGTAAGAAGGGTTTAGAGAGAGAAAAAGACCAGAATAATTTGCATGTGGTTCGGTCCCATTAATGAGGTGACCTACGTCCATGGTTGCGTCTGAGCACGTTCACTAGTAGATCACCAGCGGGCCTGGTGAGCCAACAAAGAGGGGCAGCACTACCAGTAATACCGACCAGGTATATGCGTATAATGGTGAGTTCTCTGTTGTATGCTTGTTAGCTAGAGAGTTATTAGGATCCAATCCCTGTAGACAGGGTAGGTGGGCTCTTTTATAGGTGCAAGAGTCCACCCTTACATGGTAAGTTAATAGGATTAGGAAACCTAATCTGATTATAATTGATTTGCATGATTTGGGGAGAGTTTCCTAAGCGATTTAGGAAACTGCCACATTCCATCTTGCAGACTTGCAACTGGTTTAGGAAACTAATGGTTAGGCTGGGTCCACGGGACGCTGCGGTCTCTCTTGCCCGGCTCGTTGGTACGAATCGCACAGTCCTGACGAACACCTCGGGATTGCTCGGCTATGGCGCCTTTACAGAAATAATCAGCACCTCTCGGTGACTTGGCAGACTGACTTCATGGCTGGATCATTTTGGACATATCAGGTGCCGCCCATTTTCAGAACTAACTGGATGCTTCATCGGGTGAGGATCAAAAATCAGTATTGCCTCGGAAACCATCCGAATATCCTCCGGGAATACTGCTCGGGAAGGGACCCGCAGTCCAGATCACCCGGTGGAATAACCGACCGGTACAGGAAGAGGCCTGGGCGGTGGTATTGCCACGTGTCAGGGAGTAATTAGCCTGGTCAGGATCTAGCGAAGTCGGTTCAGATGTAACCAAAGAGCTGCGTGGTAACTGGACCGTCACATTACGCACTTAATGCGCGCGTATTTTGAGGCGACCTTTCATGATCCCGAGGCGACAGCTGTCTGACGGCTCTTGGCGGGAAAGATCGTAAGCCGTTGGATCTGATTGATCTGGACCACCCGTTATTCCTATATAAGGAACACTTACTCATTTTTTCAATTCCTGCTGCCAAGTGAGAGAGTTTACCGAGCGGTTTGAGAGCAAACAAGATCTCGAGCAAGATTCCCGACCTCTTTCCTGCGCTAAACCTGGTAAGTCCTTCCTTCCTATCTTCAGTTCTTCATTCTCTTCTTCTTTTCTGAACGAAGCTGGAGGGAGTGAACCTACTTGGGTCAAAACGAGCGTGGGATTTTTTCTTTTTTAGATTCTATTATTTCTTTCAATCCGGAGGCTCTTTAGGACAGCTGGACCGAACGGGTGTTCCCGGGAGAGTCTTGAGAGAGTGTTACCTTTCCTCTAGAGTCTTGCATGACCTTCCCTTTAGGTTGTTAGATCTGCCTCTTTTGTATATCAGGCTTGGAGTCCTTGACCCATTTTTAGGTCGTCTGCCTCTTAGGTCCACTATTGTCGTAGACATGTGCCACTCAGACTTCAACTATTCATCCCAATTGGAAGACGAGTAGTCACGATCAGGGACCTTAAGCACAAGCCTAGACTCTCCCTCTTCAGCCCCCTCTGATCAGCATAGTGAGGGAAGGATACCTGCCCGGGCGTCTCCCGAGGAATCGCACTGGGATTCTCCTGTGGTCTCAACGTCTTGAGGTTAGGCGATGAAGGGTCTGTTTTGAACAGTCCCGGTGTCGTCTTTGCGTGCGAGTCCATCATCAGTACCCTGTGCGGTCCTAACTTGGGTCGGATCAGGGATAGATATGACATTCTCGACCCCTTCTCTCTGTCTGTACATGACGGTGGGGCCCATTTCCATGAATCGGGCTTCGTTACTTTGTACAAAGATGCCTTTATGGCAGGCCTGCACCTATCGCTCCATCCTGTTGCCCGGGACACACTCATCTACCTCAGGATCTCCCCTAGGCAGCTCGCCCTGAATGGATGGCGGTATCTAATGGGGTCCATCTTCTTGTGGCCTCAAGTTCTAGGGTATGAGCTCACCCTACAAGAGTTCTTCTGGACCCACCGGCCTTTCTAAGTTCACGGGGAGTCTGGTTTCTTCTCGCTTGGGGCTAGGCAGGGGCGGAAGATTATAGTAAACTGCCCGAGCAACAATAAAGGATGGAAGAAGAAATTCTTCTAAGAGTCCACCCTAGGGCTGTGTGAAAAGGCGCCGGGTGCACAGTTGAGGACCTCCTGGGTGGTGAAGCTGAAGAGTAAGCGTGATCACTTTTCTTTCCTGATTAGTCTTTCTGTTTTGCCATGACTAACCCATTTGTATGTTTGCTTTGCAGTGGGATCAGTTGACTCGCCCAGTCTTCCCGACAAGTTCTAATTAAGGATCTTTTCCTTGGTAGAGGACCTAACTGACATCAATCAAGTGTTGACTCAGTCGGGAAGCCCGAAGATCTCCTAAGAGCCCCAGCACCACTTCATAGCTCCCATCTTCCCGGTGATCGTTCCTGGTAAATCCCATCTCTTAACCGTTCAGTTTTCTTTTTATTTGGTACTTTGCTGAATTCTCATGTGCTCTTCTCTAGTTTTTCAAAAATGGCCCCCAAGAGCGCGGCGGCTTTGAAGGAGAAAGAAGCGACCTTGATGGCCTGGGCTGGCCAGAAGAGAAAGAAGCCAGACCCCGCTGAGGGCCAGCCCCTCAAGAGGATCTCCCGGGGAATCTCTATTCGGGCAGAGAAGGAGGCTGCCGCAGTCTCAACACCTGGCGTAACCATCGCTGTGCCTTCACCACTTTCCCACGTAGCTAAACCTGTCCGGGGTCTCCTTCCTGAGCATGGAGGAAGCTCGTGCGGGCCCCTCTTTAAGGCCGACGGTCGAGACGGCGGATGACGTCTGCAAAAGGGTACGGTCTGGGCTGTTACAGAGTCAAATCGACAAGTGCACCCTACTAAGCCTCGATGCCATCATCGGTTGTCTATACAGCATCAGCCACATGGTAAGTCACTTTGCAACATGAACATTAGCTTTTCTTCCATGCGTATACTGACGTTGTCTTGTTCTTGCAGATTGGCTGTATTGCGATCGGGGCTGAAGCCACCCTTTCAGGCGTTGCTGAGATGTTAGCCACTGCAGAGGCTGACCTGTCCGTGGAGAGGGCTGCCCGAGAGTCCGCGGAGTTTGCTTTCTCCGTGGAGGAGGAAAAATCTAGGGCAGTGGCCTTGGAGCTGGGGGAGACCCGCGACTCTCTTTCAACTGAGCAGGCTGCCCGAAAGGTTACGGAGTTAAAAGTTACAGTCGCAGAGGCCGGGAGGATCACTGCCGAGAAGGACTTGGCATCCATGACGGACACGCTTTCGGAGCTCACTGCCACTCGGGAGACTGAAGCCAAGGATGCTGAGGAGGAGTTCGAGGTAGGGTTCCTCACGGGCTATGCTAACCTGGCAAAGCGAGCTGCTGTCGACCATCCTGATTGGGACCTGTCTGGCTACTCTTGGGCAAAGTCTAGTTACTGGAAGGAGGGCCAGGCTGACTCCGAGGTCACTGCTGAAGCTGCACCGGTCAGGGACCTCTCTGTGGAAGAGTAGGCTGCCAAGGAAGAAGAGGTGGTGGTTGTGGACAACTAGTTTTTTTTTTTATTACTGTAGTTTTTTTCTCTTTTTTTTGGGGAGGCTACTACAACTGTCCCCCAGGCTCTGTACAGTTATTAACATTAATGAAAAGGCCCTTGAGGTCGACTTTCTCTCCATTTACTACTCATTTTTATTTTTGTCTGTACTGTGCCTGTTTTTAATTGCTAGTATCCACTCGGTTTTTAGCCGACCTAACCCTGGCTTAGCAAATGGTTTAGGACCATAACTAGTAGAACACCTAGTCTTCTTGACTTGTTAAAGGTAATTGCCCAGTGTGCCATAGGAACTTGTCCTGTTTAGCGTCTGGGATATCCCGGTGTATTATAGGAATACCCTGTTTTACCGTCTGGTATGTCCCGGTGTATTGTAGGAGTATCCTATTTTACCGTCCGGGATATTATCTCTGATCACTGTAAGTACTTAGGAATATTTTCCAAGTTCTTTTAGTGACCGGTGTGATTTCCTGTTTTGGCCTAATATTCCCTTGCCCCCCAAGCATTTTGCTAAGGCGGGAGTGCTGGAGTGGGTGGCCGTAGGAAACCGACCTGGAACATGGGTGGTTGTAGGGTCCTTTGAAGCTTGCCATCGTCGGCCACCTAGGGGTTTGCCCCCATCGTCGGCTGGACCTAAGCAAAGCTTTATGTAATTTCTTGTTTAGGTCTAGCATCCCCTTGCCCCCTCCCCCCCCCCCGAGCGCCCTGTGAAGGCGAGGGCATGGTGAGGAGCGATCGTACGAAACTGACCTGGAACATGGGTGGTTGCAGGGTCCTTTTGTGCCTGGGTTAGGAGCCCGAGGTCTTTTCGTGCCTGGGTTCGGAGCCTGAGGTCTTTTCGTGCCTGGGTTCAGAGCCTGAGGTCTTTTTATGCTTGGGTTCGGAGCCCGAGGTCTTTTCATGCCTGGGTTCAGAGCCTGAGGTCTTTTCGTGCCTGGGTTCAGAGCCTGAGGTCTTTTTATGCCTGGGTTCGGAGCCCAAGGTCTTTTGTGGCTCGGGGTTAGGCCCGAGGACTTTTATGCATTACACGGGGTACTGACAGGAGTAAATTTGCAAAGTAAACTATTTTAATTTTATTTTAAAACAAAAATTCATAGTTGTTGCTCAATTAGAGCTTACAAAAAGTAATTCCCCTACCAATACTAAATTCCCGTGGCAAAGTGCTACTGATAATACTTGCGGAGGTGTTGCACATTCCAAGGATGAGAGAGATCGTGCTTGTCCATGCTCTGTAGCAAGTAGGTTTCTGGTCGGGTTACTTTATACGGGCCTTCCCAGTTTGCCCCCAATTTCCCATGGCTCGGGATCCGGGTAGACTGGTTCACTGCCTTAAGGACGAGGACTCTGACTTGAAAACTGCGGTGCTTCACCTTGCTGTAATAGTACCACGAGACCCGTTGCTTATAGGATGCCACCTTTAGATAGGCTCGATCTCTCCTTTCCTCCACCAGATCCAGTTTGACCTGAGAGCTTCTTCATTATCCGGCGCATTGAAGTTAGCCACTCGATATGTAGGCAACCCGAGTTCTGTCAGGACCATCGCTTCGAATCCGTAGGTTAAAGAGAACGGCGTCTCGCCTGTTGCCGCCCGGGGTGTAGTGCGGTAGGCCCACAGGAGGGTTGGTAGTTCTTCAGTCCACAGCCCTTTGGCGCCTTCAAGCCATGTTTCGATTGACTGCAAGATTGTCCGATTGGTTACCTCGGCTTGACCGTTGGCTTGTGGGTGCTTGGGGAAGGAGTAATGATTTAGTAACCCATAGCCCGAGCAGAACTGCCTGAAGATAGGAGTGTCAAATTGTCTGCCGTTATTGCTGACCAGAACCCGGGGAATGTCGAACCTATTGAGAATATTCCTTTCCATGAAGCTTTCCATTTTCCGTTCGGTTACTGTCGCCAAGGGCTCAGCCTCTGCCCATTTGGTGAAGTAATCAACAGCGATGACGGTGAACTTGACCTGTCCTTTTCCCATCGGCAGGGGGCCGACAATGTCGATACCCCACTGGGAGAACGGCCAGGGGATGTGGATTGGTGTCTCGAGCTCTCCCGGTCGGTTGATCATGGGAGAGTATCTCTGACACTTGTCACACTTTCTGACATACTCTTACGAATCTTGGGCCATGGTTGGCCAGTAATAACCTTGCAATAGGGCCTTCCTAGAGAGTGCCCGGCCTCCGATATGATTCCCGCACACTCCTTCGTGGATTTCGAACAATATCACTTGTACCTGTGCGGGGTGAACACAGCGGAGGTATGGGATAGAGAATCCCCTCTTGTAGAGAATGCCGTCAACAAGATGATATTGGGCCGCCCGATTTTTAACCCAGCGGGCCTCTTCTTTGTCGTCTAGTAGCGCGCCTGTTGTCAAGAATGCGATGATTGGGTCCATCCAGCTGGGTCCTAGGGTGACAGGATCTACCTCCATGCCTTCTGAGTTGATCACACTTGGCTCGGGTAGATATTCTATCCTTATCCCGGGCAAGTCTGACTCAGAAGATGAGGCAAGGCGAGCCAACCGGTTGGCCCTGGTGTTTTCTTCTCTGGGTATCTGCGTGATGGAAAATCACCGGAGCTTCTTGGAAACCGCTCGGACAAGGGCCTAATAGGCTACCATGTTGTCTTCCCGTGCTTCGTACTCTTGGTTAACCTAGTTGACCACGAGCTGGGAATCGCTGTATCCCTGGACCTGTTGTGCACTCATAGAAATGGCCAACTGCAATCCGACCAAGAGGGCTTCGTATTCAGCCTCGTTGTTGGAGGCACGGAACCCAAACCTTAGCGCATATTCGAGTTGGATACCGTCGGGGGTAGTTAGGATGATTCCTGCCCCACTGCCTTGCTGATTGGATGAACCGTCCACGTGTAGTACCCAGGTAGGGATATCAGAGTGTAATCTGGGCGGTAGGGCCGGTGGCTCAAACTCTTCAACCAGGTTTTCAGGATACGTAAACTCAACCAAAAAGTCTGCTACTGCTTGTCCCTTGATGGCCGTCCGGGGTCGGTAGATCACTTCAAATTCTTCCAACTCCAAGGCCCACTTGACGAGCCTCCCGGACGTGTTGGGCCGG
The DNA here is from genome assembly GCA_033977485.1 of Hydrangea macrophylla. Taxonomy (NCBI): domain Eukaryota; kingdom Viridiplantae; phylum Streptophyta; class Magnoliopsida; order Cornales; family Hydrangeaceae; genus Hydrangea; species Hydrangea macrophylla. The sequence goes on from CM066984.1 coordinate 41,801,238, forward strand.
TTAAGGACTCTGCGAAGGGGTTGGTCTGTGAGGACCACAATGGCATGGGCCTGAAAGTACAGACGAAGCCTTCGGGGCGAGGTGACGAGGGGCGAACGCCAGTTTCTCGATACGAGAGTATCTGCTCTCTGCGCCCTGTAACGCCCGACTGGTATAGTACACTGGGAACTGTATCCCGTGCTCTTCCCGAATGAGTGCTGAGCTAAGTGTGGATATCGCAGTTTTCTTTCTTTTACCCATAGCTTTTCAAATCAATTTCAAAAATAAATGAGTCGCCACTTAATTTTTAAAAGGAAAAATTAAGAAACCATTTTAAAAGCAAACTGATCTTTTAGAAACCAGAGATTAACTAGGTCCGAGGATTATGGAATGAGAGAGGAAGGAGCCCGTCGGACTAAAACACCCTCTCTCATCCTATCTTGCGATAGGCCTCTACTCAATATCCTTCTAATCGAATTATTAATTTAAATGTGCCCTCAACTAATATATATGTATAGATATACGTTACAAAAAACATGTCCAAAGGGGTGTAAAATTGCAATTGATAAAATATCATTAAAAAATCACATATTTCAAGTAGCAAGCAACATGATATGCACTAGGGAACATGAGAACTTACCCGGGATCCAGCAGCGATATTAAACGTGTAATGCATACAAACAAAAGAAAATCCTAAAAAAGAGTCTCTAATCACATATACATATAAGGCATGATCCTAATTCTAATGTGTCGCGCATGGAGTCGAAAATCAATAAAATCAACAAATAGAATAAACTAGAGAAGAGATGCGAAATTGTACCTCAAATGCGCTACAAAACAATAAGTTAGTCCACATGATATACAAAATGTAAAGTTGGATCTAAAATAATAATCCTAGACTTCTAGCTTAAATCTATAGAATATAATTAAATCTAAGGCAAATGAATCCTAATTACAAGTGTCGATCCATACGGATGAATATGTCATGAGCAAGAATGAATTATGAAATACTCAATGGTTTGGTTCACTTAAACTTTTAATTCAAGCTTAACTAATCATTATTAAAATATGGTTTGAACTTTGACTCATGAAAATTTCATCTAAGCCATTATTCACAAGATTTGATGAAAACTAGTGCAGAATTCTGAAAATTGCTGAGAGCAGATCATAACTTTAAAAAATGAAAACGCATGGTTCACGTCGTTTGATCTTGATGAATTTTGGACACAAGATGCCTCTGTGTGTCTAGTTTTAACCCAAAAAAGAAATCAAAGTTTCAACGGTTGGATCTCCGGGAATTGGAGAAAAACCAGACATTACTCAGCATTCTACAACCTTCTGTCTAGAGTTCTTGTACGATTTTCTAAAAATAGCAAAAAGATCAGAAATGCTTTGTTCTTTTTAGGGTGACTTCCTAACACATTAATCTACTTAGAAAAAATTAGTTTGGGTCACAAACACTTTATTAATGCATTGGTTTACTTATTTCAAAAGAGTGTTACTATGCTGAAACTCTGGACAAATTGTAGTGACCTTACAAAACTCATAACCAAACCACTTTAGACATGAAATTTCTTTAAAACAAAAATCACAGTGGTAGAACTTTGAGTTATTGACACCCTCCCGTTGGTTTCACTTGATTCCGACGGTTAGATTTCTAACTAAAAATCTTTGATCAAAAGCAGTTTGTGAACTCACTGTTTTCATTTGTCAAGTTCAACTTTTATTTGTTAACTCCAACTATTGAACCATGAAGTTGGACTTAAACTAAGCCATCTTCTCCTACCATTTGATCCTACCATTTGATGGTCATTGGAGACTAAAGACCTTTATATTTATAGATTTCAAGTGAAGTATGAATGGACTTCATGAAATCTCAAGATAAGGAATCTAAACCATGGGGATGGGCTAATACTCAAAACCACTTTCTCCTACCATTTGATGGTCATTGGAGATGAAGACATGACTAATACTCATGAGTCTCAAAGGAATATAGAAAGGATTCCTTGAAACATCAAATTTAGAGGACCCAAGTCATGAGTGTGGACTTAGATCCATCTATTTGCTTATGAAATGGAGTGATGATGAAACTTTGATTCCCATGTGAAGCACAAGCTTACATGGGATTCAAAAGATCATGTTCAAGAGATTTCAAGAGAGATATTGAGAATCTCTAAGAGTCTCAAGAATGAAGTACGATCAAGAAATGGAGCAAAGAAAATAAAAATAGTTTGAGGATTAGAGATTAAAAAAAAAGGAAGAATGTAAATAGACAACTTATGGTTAGAGGATCACCTCCAAACTATCCTCAAAGTTTCTCTCCTTTGAAGATCTTCCAAACTCTTCTCCCTAGTTCTCTAAACTCTCTCTTTTCTCTCCCAAAAAATTGTTGTAATGGTGGTTATCTCTCATGTATTGTGTTGTATCTCTCTCCCTCTTTTAGAGACAAAATTATCAAGTATTTCAGTGAATTCGGAGTAAAAGACAGGTGTGAATATCTCATTTGGTGGTACAATACGTACTTCCTGAAATTAGACAGACTGCTGCCCAGGGCGGCATTCAAAGGTTATTCGCGGCAGTCTGTGGCTGCCGCTGCGGCACTCCGCGACTGCCGTCGCGGCATTCCGTGACTGCCGCGCGGCTCTCAGTGAGTGCCGCATCAAATTATTGATTGCCGTATTTTCGTCAACCTTACTTTATCAGATTTTTTGTTTTTATCCGCATACACATACGTATTGTACCATAAAATACGGACTTTAAAAGAAAACGGCAGTCAGAAAATGTCGGCGGCATTCAGTAAATGCCGGGCCGACACTCACTGAATGCCGTTCGGCACTCACTGAGTGCCGTTCAGCACTCACTGAGTGCCGCGGCATACTGCCGTGCGCCGTTTTTTGTTGAACTTCCCTTTAAAGGTCTTTTCCTTCTTCTTTTTTTTTCTTAAAGAAACTTATTTTTGAAGATCTTTTTCGAAAATGGTGTTTTATACCTGAATTCTCCTAAATACCTGGTATTTTCTTCTTTCTGTGAAATTTTATCGCGTTTGGAGAACTTTCTGAAGAGCTTGGAATACTTCGAATCTTTTTGGTCCTTATCATCATTGGACGTGGAGGTGACGCTCTCCTAAATTTGACGGTCGGTAAAAATTGGGGTGTCTACAGTTTGCCCCTCTTTGACAGAGCTCGTGGGGGCAACGCGTCCCATGAGTGAATGTCAAAGCCTCTGTGAAGACAAACCTTTGACCAGACTGTCAAATTTAGGTAAAACAAAATGCCTTGCCAAAAAAGGTTTCATAAACGGTTCATGTTGGTCGTGCTCAACGGTGAGCTGCCTACGTATCCCATCAGGAATCAGACCAAGACGTAGTTCGAGCAGGAGCCAAACATACACAAGCACAAGTAGCCATACGGATGAATGCACCTATCTTGTCATGATGCAAGTGCTATGCAATGGTATCTTATGAATTGACCTGGTCACATATGTACGACGCACTTTACGTGACGCGTTAGTCAGGGAAGATTACCTAATTCTTGACAGATGCAAAATCCGTTACGGGGGTCATGAAGATGCTTTTGATTTGATTGTGGGGGTTAATGCAAATTCATTGCGAGGACCAAGAATATAAATCCGTTACATTCTCAAAATAAAGGATCGACGTAAATTTGTTACGCGGATCGAGAATATAAATCTGTTATATTCTCAGAACGAGGGTTAACACAAATATATTACGAGAGCTGAGAGTGCAAATCTATTACATTCTCAAACAAAGGATCAATGCAAATATATTACGAGGATCGAGAATACAAATCCGTTATATTCCCAAAACGAGGGTTAACGCAAATATGTTGCGAGAACCGAGAGTGCAAATCTGTTACATTCCGAAGGATTAACGTAAATATGTTACGAAGATCGAGAATACAATCCCGTTATATTCCCAAAATGAGGGTTAACGCAAATATATTGCGAGAACCGAGAGTGCAAATCTGTTACATTCTCAAACAAAGGATCAACGCAAATATGTTACGCGGATCGAGAATACAAATCCGTTACATTCCCAAAATGAGGGTTAACACAAATATGTTGCGAGAACCGAGAGTGCAAATCTGTTACATTCTCAAACAAAGGATCAACGCAAACATGTTACGAGGATCGAGAATACAAATCTGTTACATTCCCAAAATGAGGGTTAACGCAAATATGTTGCGAGAACTGAGAGTGCAAATCTGTTACATTCTCAAACAAAGGATCAACGCAAATATGTTACGAGGATCGATAATACAAATCCGTTATATTCCCAAAATGGGGATTAACGCAAATATGTTGTGAGAACTGAGAGTGCAAAGGATCAACGCAAATATGTTACGAGGATCGAGAATACAAATCCGTTATATTCCTAAAATGAGGGTTAACTCAAATATGTTGCGAGAATCGAGAGTGCAAATCTGTTACATTCTCAAACAAAGGATCAACGCAAATATGTTACGAGGATCGAGAATACAAATCCGTTATATTCCCAAAATGAGGGTTAACGCATATATGTTGCGAGAACCGAGAGTGCAAATCTGTTACATTCTCAAACAAAGGATCAACGCAAATATGTTACGAGGATCGAGAATACAAATCCGTTATATTCCCAAAATGGGGGTTAACGCAAATATGTTGTGAGAACTGAGAGTGCAAAGGATCAATGCAAATATGTTACGAGGATCGATAATACAAATCCGTTATATTCCCAAAATGAGGGTTAACGCAAATATGTTGCGAGAACCGAGAGTGCAAATCTGTTACATCCCGAAGGATCAACGTAAATATGTTACGAGGATCGCCATTGAGACCTAATACAAAGTTGCTGTTGAGGACTAACACCGATAATGCTGCCATGGAGGACTAATGCAAGGAGAAGCTGCCATTGAGGACTAACGCTTATGAAGAGAAGCTTCCATTGAGGATTAATGCAAGGAGAAGCTGCCATTAAGGACTAACGCTTATGAAGAGAAGCTGCCATTGAGGACTAATGCTTATGAAAAGAAGATGCCTTTGAGGACTAATGCTTATTCTGGAGTCTTCTTATGCTCAGAGAACCAAATTTAGATATTCAGAGTTACTTCGGACTTAAAGAATTGATTTCACAAAATATCGGGAGTCCACAAACTCAGAGAGTTGAATTTTCAAATCTTTGGGGAGTTTTTTAGACTCAAAGAATTTTGAACGGAGCTGATAGAAAGAATGATTTTCTGCATTTACGGACCTTTGGAAGAAACATATCGGTTCTGTCAAAAGAGGGAAGTCACCTTTGCCCCTACTCTTGGACTCCTCTTATATTGCCATTTTAGCACCATGATGTGATAGTGTTCGAAACTTCTGCTTGTATTGCCCTTGGGATGCTCATGAAGACTTTTCAAATCTTTATTCATCATTTTAAACCCACACATTTGAGACCATTTATTGACTCATCAAAGGAGGACAGACCTGACAAAGCTAGTTACTCAAGATGACTGACTCAAACTCTACATTCATTATGAATGAATGTGCTTTCATCGTGAATAATTTATCATCTCACCTTTCATTTATTCATCATCTAACAATGGCAGTGCTTTGCTGATAAATCTATGCTTTGAAAACTTTTCCTTTTTGATTTAGCGAATTATTTGTCCATCTAGAATGTGCTTCAAATTAGCGCTTTAGCTTATAGAATGAAAGGCACTCTATTTCAATCCTTTCAAAACAAACTCAATTACTTGAGAACTTGCCTCTGGCATAGAGGGTTTTTGGCAGACAAAGTTTGCCCCTAGTCTTAAGGGCAAATAGACTCATCCAAGGGTTTTGAGAACATGATGGTACAGGATGCCTGTAGTCCATTTACTCCCAACCTAGAGGTAATCATCATGAATACGGTGGGCTGAAGCAGGAAACCCAATACTGATGGGCAAACTTTGTTTGCCCCTGGTTTGGCAATTAATATATGGCTCCAGGCAAACACAAGTTTGCCCCTAGTCTAAAGGAAGGAAACCAAAGGTGCAAAGGGTGATGCTTTTGGTTTAGGAATGGTTATAGACCGAGAACCTTGGAAGGTTCGCCTACTTATCCCCATCAGGTCCAAAGTAGTTCGGGCAAGGTCTGAATGAAAGATAGCATGAGATGATGGGGTGATGCCGAACCGAGTAGGTTGCCTACGTATTCCCAAGTGGGAATCAGGTCAAAACGTAGTTCATCGATTCTGGAGGTCTTGAAAGAATAAGGCATCAAGAATTGGTGGGCTTTTCGAGCCATGTTGCCATTTAGGTTTAGAGAGTGCATATCACTTGTGGTAGCCCTTGTGTAGCATGATGAACTACTTTTCCTTTATTCTCTATTTTTTTCTCTTTTTTTTTTCTTCTTTTCTTTTCTTTTCTTCTTTTTCATTTGACGGTTGATTTATTAACCTTTTCACTAGCCAGTTAATCTCTACAACTCTCATCACGCTTTATTCAGACTCTATCATATTCACAAAGTAATGTCAGCGCTTCAAAGATATCTCTGCATTGTTTTGGGCCCACTTAGCGTTTGAGCTTGAAGTTGATAAGTCTCACTTTTCGTTTTTAATTTCTTTTCTTTGTTTAGAATAACACAAAGTCTTGAGATAGTTCATATGCTAGTGATCTACTTTGAAGTGCTCAAGAATTCACAATCTTATCTATTCTCTGCCTTTTCTCTACCTTACCATCTCTTATCCTTCCCATGATTTTGACTGGCTAGGATTAGGATTTTTAAAATCAACACGCATCTTATTTGTGCTCTAACTTTTGCCTAGGCACCCTTTTGGGTTTTCATCCTAGCGAGCTCCATTTTCTTTTTCTTTTTTTTTTTTTTGGAAGAAGAAGTTCATTTAAAATGTCTGGCTACCATCAAGGACCAAGTTTATGGTTTTAGACTGGTTGGGCTCATCTTTTAGGCTTGGTATTTAAGAAAAGGGGATGGTGAGCAAGCTTCAAGTTCCAAGTTCATCTTTTCAAGATTGAGCAAGAGCATCTTAAAATTCTTAAAGTAAAGCTAATCAATTCTCTAGTCCTCCTTGGATTTGGCACAGAACTTGCTTTGATCATTTGGGGATCCTTTTCAATGCAAAGATTTATTAACAAAGTATTTCTCATGCTCATTTGAAAAAGTGATTTGATTTTCATTTTTTTCTCTTCTTTTTTTTTCTTGGCTTAATGATCCATACATTCACGACTTGGCACACTGAATCAAACAGAATGAGATTTTATTCAACTAGTAGGGAAAAGGATTACATCACTTTGACTCGATAAAAAGAAAGATTTGGAGAATAAACTCAACAACCGACTGACTCAAAGACTCGACTGGACTTGACACTTGACTCCTACTTGACATGACTCGATTACCAAACTAGACTTGACTTGGTCTCAACTGGAGTGTCACTGACGATTTTGAATTGATTAGATTTCCAAGAGCATCCACATTTACTTTCGCAGCAGGAGTTCCAAACACAATCACTTCACTATCATCATTTGAACCACCGGGTCTGTCTTCCCCCAAGAGTATGTGTGCAGAAATATTATCCACGTCCATGGCCCAATTTTTAGCGGGAGAGTATTCATCTGACTCATACCAAGTAATACCTTTTCCACATTCAATGATTGGGCCAGGGCCAGTTGGTTGTTGAGCACTCATGGATGCAACAAACCCCTTGAGAGTTCTTAGTGATGGCTGGGATTAAGAGGTCAGAGAGTGAAGAGCTTGTAAGTCAAGATCGTTATGCAAAAGGTCACTCGGTCGATTTGGCGGAGGAGTGATGATTTTCTGATCAATGAGATCCTGGATCTCATGGCGGAGTCTTGAGCAAGAATCGGTAATGTGGCCTTGAGTCTGGTGATAGATGCAGTACAAGGATAGGTCATATTTACGAGGTAAGGGTTTTGATGGTGGCCTTGGATCCAGGGGATTAAGGTGACCACTCTTGATGAGGTGATCAAGGGCCATGGATAATGTCATGCCAAGTTTGGTGAATATTCTTGACTTGCCGGCTCAGCTTAATTTCGGATTCGGCTTTGAACTTGAGTTGGCTTTTGGGTTGAGATGTGGGCTTGGAATAACTCTTTGGTTCGTTGGGATTGGGCATGGATATGGGCTTTGGTGAATGGTTGAGCTTGGGTATGGACTTTGGGGATAGGTTGGATTTGGACATGGGCTTTGGTGATTGGTTGGGCTTTGATGTGGATTTTGGTGCTTGGCCGGGTGATCCATTATTCCCTTCTCCAATTTATTCATCACTACCTCATTCAAACCCACTTGCTTTTTGAGTAACTGATAGAGCTCAAGCGTTACCCTCTCCAATTGATTTACCCTTAAGTTCTGTTGCTCAATAGTGGCTTGCAGCTTGTTCACTTTCTCTTCCAAATCTCTTAAGGCCATTGGCAAATCAATCTCAAGATGATGGTCCATGTTCTCCTAAAATCAAGAAGACGAACCCAAGAGGTTAGAAGTGTCCTCACTAGGGGATCTAATTGTTCCACTCTTTCTACAGATTCATGACATGAAAAGGTCCGCATGCAGAATCGATTTTCAGGAGGCAAGGAATTTCGAGGAATTATTTTGATCTTAATTGGAAGGAAGATGTTGTGGGTTTGTATGCTACATGTATGCAATGATATTGGTTAATGTGACAAACATGTTCATGCTTTGATGGTTTGATGCAACTGAATGCATCCACCGCACATATGGCACACGGATGAAATGCACGTGCGTGTGTGCCTACTGTATATGCAAAAGAAAGGAAAATTCTAATCCTAACACATAAACATATAAGCACATAAATTCTCACCCATGTCAAGTATGCTAATTTTTCCTTTCATTGTGATCCTCTTTACCCTCTCAAAGGTTGGATATTTCAACAGTTTCAAAAAAAGTATTTCTTTAAATGATGAGATTTTTCAAAAAAAATTCTCAAGGATTTTGAATCTTTTATTTAAAAATGAGGTTGTGAAAATGTTTCTCGATAACGATGATTGGATTGAAATTTTGCTTTAAAATTCATTTGAAGAGCATTTCTTCTAAAAACAATTTCCAAAATTTTTTGGAAAATATACCTTAACAGAGGTCAGTTTGGAGCTTTAATCAAGAAGTGAACTCCAAAGATTTTTTGAAAAGCGATTGAAAACTTTGGAATAAAGATGGCAGAAATCCGTTTGCTTTCAAAGATGGATTTAAAATTCTTCGGGTAGAAGGATCACATAATTGGATTATCACCGTACTTTCCATGAATTTGGATACATACAAGGTCAATGATGCTTAGCTAAACATGATATAAGAAGTATAATATTATAATCAGGGTTCGGCATGTTCTCCAAATGTCGTGGATCATGAGGAGAAATTGCTAAAAGGTGATTAAAAGATTATACATCTTTCATCAAGCAAGTATCGTCATCATCTCAAGTAATCCCTTCCGGGCATACAAAACTTGCTAGCACATAACCCTAATCAAGAATTGATTTCCTAAGATTGAAAGGTTCTATGGAAGCTACTATGCAAAAGCTGGGCTTTGGTCAAATAAGGGACCCTTGACACACACCCGATAGGATGCTTCATATACCAAATCATGGTACGAGATCAAGGGTGATCACACAATCCCATGATGACTTGACCGACCGGGTTGCCCCGAGCCTCCAAGGTCATAGTTCCGTGCAATCGACTGGCTGGACATGCAAGTGAAATGCAACAGGCATACAAAGATTAATTAATTTGATTAAAAGTATATATTTTTCAAGTCTAATCCTCAAGTGAACCCAAAATCAGAAATTCTGGTCTGCGAAACCAGAGATTCTGGGTTCGATCCCCAGCAGAGTCGCCAGATTGTGGATATCGCAGATTTCTTTCTTTTACCCACAGCTTTTCAAAATCAATTTCAAAAATAAATGAGTCGCCACTTAATTTTTAAAAGGAAAAATTAAGAAACCATTTTAAAAGCAAACTGATCTTTTAGAAACCAGAGATTAACTAGGTCCGGGGATTATGGAATGAGAGAGGAAGGAGCCCGATGGACTAAAACACCCTCTCTCGTCCTATCTTGCGATAGGCCTCTACTCAATATCCTTCTAATCGAATTATTAATTTAAATGTGCCCTCAACTAATATATATGTATAGATATACGTTACAAAAATCATGTCCAAAGGGGTGTAAAATTGCAATTGATAAAATATCATTAAAAAATCACATATTTCAAGTAGCAAGCAACATGATATGCACTAGGGAACATGAGAACTTACCCGGGATCTAGCAGCGATATTAAACGTGCAATGCATACAAACAAAAGAAAATCCTAAAAAAGAGTCTCTAATCACATATACATATAAGGCAAGATCCTAATTCTAATGTGCCACGCATAGAGTCGAAAATCAATAAAATCAACAAATAGAATAAACTAGAGAAGAGATGCGAAATTGTACCTCAAATGCGCTACAAAACAATGAGTTAGTCCACATGATATACAAAATGTAAAGTTGGATCTAAAATAATAATCCTAGACTTCTAGCTTAAATCTATAGAATATAATTAAATCTAAAGCAAATGAATCCTAATTACATGTGTCGATCCATACGGATGAATATGTCATGAGCAAGAATGAATTATGAAATACTCAATGGTTTGGTTCACTTAAACTTTGAATTCAAGCTTAACTAATCATTATTGCAATATGGTTTGAACCTTGACTCATGAAAATTTCATCTAAGCCATTATTCACAAGATTTGATGAAAACTAGTGTATAATTCTGGAAATTGCTGAGAGAAGATCATAACTTTAAAAAATGAAAAAGTGTGGTTCCCATGGTTTGATCTTGATGAATTTTGGACACAAGATGCCTCTGTGTGTCTAGTTTTAACCCAAAAAAGAAATCAAAGTTTCAACGGTTGGATCTCCAGGAATTGGACAAAAACCAGACATCACTCAGCATTCTACAACCTTCTGTCCAGAGTTCTTGTACGATTTTCTAAAAATAGTAATAAGATCAAAAATGCTTTGTTCTTTTTTGGGTGACTTCCTAACACATTAATCTACTTAGAAAAAATTAGTTTGGGTCACAAACACTTTATTAAAGCATTGGTTTACTTATTTCAAAAGAGTGTTACGATGCTGAAACTCTGGACAGATTGTAGTGACCTTACAAAACTCATAACCAAACCACTTTAGACATGAAATTTCTTTAAAACCAAAATCACAGTGGTAGAACTTTGAGTTATTAACACCCTCCCGTTGGTTTCACTTGATTCCGACGGTTAGATTTTGAACTAAAAATCTTTGATCAAAAGTAGTTTGTGAACTCACTATTTTCATTTGTCAAGTTCAACTTTTATTTGTTAACTCTAACTATTGAACCATGAAGTTGGACTTAAACTAAGACATCTTCTCCTACCATTTGATGGTTATTGGAGACTAAAGACCTTTATATTTATAGATTTCAAGTGAAGTATGAATGGACTTCATGAAATCTCAAGATAAGGAATCTAAACCATGGGGATGGGCTTAGACTCAAAACCACTTTCTCCTACCATTTGATGGTCATTGGAGATAAAGACATGACTAATACTCATGAGTCTCAAAGGAATATAGAAAGGATTCCAACATCAAGTTTAGAGGACCCAAGTCATGAGTGTGGACTTAGATCCATCTATTTGCTTATGAAATGGAGTGATGATGAAACTTTGATTCCCATGTGAAGCACAAGCTTACATGAGATTCAAAAGATCATGTTCAAGAGATTTCAAGAGAGATATTGAGAATCTCTAAGAGTCTTAAGAAGGAAGTATGATCAACAAAAGAAATGGAGCAAAGAAAATAAAAATAGTTTGAGGATTAGAGATTAAAAAAAAAAGGAAGAATGCAAATAGACAACTTATGGTTAGAGGATCACCTCCAAACTATCCTCAAATTTTATCTCCTTTGAAGATCTTCCAAACTCTTCTCCCTAGTTCTCTAAACTCTCTATTTTCTCTCCCAAAAAATTGGTGTAATGGTGGTTATCTCTTATGTATTGTGTTGTATCTCTCTCCCTCTTTTATAGACAAGATTATCAAGTATTTTCAGTGAATTCGGAGTAAAAGACAGGTGTGAACATCTCATTTGGTGGTACAATACGTACTTCCTGAAATTAGACAGACTGCTGCCCAGGGCGGCATTCAAAGGTTATTCGCGGCAGTCCGTGGCTGCCGTTGCGGCACTCCGCGACTGCCGTCGCGGCATTCCGTGACTGCCGCGCGGCTCTCAGTGAGTGCCGCACCAAATTATTGATTGCCGTATTTTCGTCAACCTTACTTTATCAGATTTTTTGTTTTTATCCACATACACATACGTATTGTACTATAAAATACGGACTTTAAAAGCAAACGGTAGTCAGAAAATGTCGGCAGCATTCAGTAAATGTCGGGCCGGCACTCACTGAACGCCGTTCGGCACTCACTGAGTGCCGCGGCATACTGCCGTGCGCCGTTTTCTGTTGAACTTCCCTTTTTAGGTCTTTTCCTTCTTCTTTTTTTTTCCTTAAAGAAACTTATTTTTGAAGATCTTTTCCGAAAATGGTGTTTTATACCTGAATGCTCCTAAATACCTGGTATTTTCTTCTTTCTGTGAAATTTTATCGCGTTTGGAGAACTTTTTGAAGAGCTTGGAATACTTCGAATCTTTTGGGTCCTTATCATCATTAGACGTGGAGGTGACGCTCTCCTAAATTTGACAGTCGGTTAAAATTGGGGTGTCTACACTAACCGCTGATGGTGACACTACCAAGTATAAAAACAATTCTTCCCTCGGCACGGGTGTCGAGAGTAGAGGAGGGGACGTCAAGTACTTCTTGAGTTCCTGGAACGTCTCTTCGCACTCTTCTGACCACTGGAATACCTTGCGGAGGATTTTAAAGAATATGGTAGACATCGGTCGGTTGCTCGGGAGACAAATTCGTTCAATGCGGCCACCCGTCCGGACGCAGTGTTATAAACCTGGGAAAACAGAAACTTCCAGCAGAATGTAGTTTAGTAAAATGAATGTTTTGAGGAGCTCAAGGTGGTCGGACTCGTCCCTGCTTTTGACCAGCAGATCATCCACAAATACTTCCATAGACTTCCTGATTAAGTCCTTGAACATGTAGTTGACCAGGTGTTGGTAGGTGGCCCCGGCATTCTTGAGACCGAATGGCATAACCTTGTAACAATACGTACCCTGGTCAATGATGAACGCAGTCTTCTCTTCGTCTCTGGGGTATATGCTGATCTGGTTATACCCCGAGTAAGCGTCCATAAACGAGATGAGTGAGTGACCGGCCGTGGAGTCCACAAGGAGGTCTATCCTGGGCAGCGGATAGCAATCCTTGGGGCAAGCCTTGTTGAGGTCGGTGAAGTCCACACACATCCTCCACTTCCCGCTGCTTTTCTTGACAAGTACCACATTAGCTAGCCAGTCGGGGTAGTGGACTTCTAGTATGGAACGGGCTTTGAGGAGCTTCTTGACCTCCTTACTCGCTGCTTTCTGCCTTTCCGGGGCCATGCCCCTCCTTTTCTGCTTCACCGGCCAGCAATCTGGACTGACATTGAGTCGATGGGACATTATCCAGGGGTCAATATCGGGCATATCCTCATGACTCCAAGTCCCTGAGGAGTCTGATCTCCATGCAAGCATCTGAGTCGCTGAGGAGTTGGGAGCTTCAATGTTAAGCTGTAGGTGGAGACGACCGCTCTGGCCTTGTTGAGGGTCGGCCTCCCAAGAATGACATTGTAGGCCGACGGGGCTTCTATGATCACAAAATTGGTCAGCACGGAAGCCTGGGTAGGTCAACATGAGAATGGGAGCACGATTGTTCCGAGCGGTTGTATGCTGGAACCATTAAATCCAACCAGCCGGAGCCGATCCCTGGCAATCCCGAGTTAATCGAATGCCGACGTGAATATGATGTCGGAAGAGCTGCCTGTGTCCACTAGCACCCTCTTGACCATGTAGTTGGCTATAGATAGCGTCACAACTAGTGGGTCATCATGGGGGCAGTGGACGCCCTGCAAGTCATCGGATGTGAAAGTTAGAACATCAGTTGGGAAGGAGACAGTGGATTGGACCTGCCAGACATTCGCCCAGGATGCCCGAGCATGCCTCTTCCGTGCCGACTGTGAATCCCCTCCGCCTGACGATCTTCCGAAGATCACGCAGATGTGGCCAAGTGGTGGTGGCTGATCGGGAGCTCGGGTATCCTACCGGGGTCGTCTATCTGCTGTGACGAACTCCGCATGGTGTCCCTGCTCGATCAGCTTCTCTATTGCTATCTTTAATTTAAAGCAATCCTTCGTTTCATGGCCGTAGTCCCTGTGGTAGTGATAGAACTTGTCCCGATTCCTCTTACCGGGCGGGTGTAGACACCCCATTTTGTCGGCTATCAGATTTAGGAGACCCATAGCTTGGTGGTTCACAATGATCGAAAAATGACTCAAAAGGACTCCTGGAAGTCAGCTCTATCTCTCAGAATGCTCAGATTGACCAAAATGCCCCTGAAGGCCCGAAGGCTCCCAGATTTGGTCCGGAAGTTCTGAAAATATGCTATGTCGTGAGAAAAATGATAAAATGAGTTTTTAAGTAAAATCGGATGAAATCTTCAGCTCCCAGAGACCCCCGGAAGTCCCGGAAGTTCCCCGAAAGTCCCCGTTTATCGGTTTGACCAAGGTTTGACCAGGTTTGACCAGAGTTTGACCAAGTTTGACCAAGTTTGACCGAAATCATCCGAATTTACCAGAATCATTAAAAAAGTATTAAAATGAGTTTTAAAAGAGAATCGAGCGAAAACGCCGGCTCCTGGGAGCTTCCGGAGGTTCCCAGAACTTCCCGGGAATCCCAGGTTTGACCAGTTTGACCAAGATTTGACTTTGGAATCGGGGCACCGAAACAATTTTCAAATATTTTTCATGGATACTAGAGGTCAATAGCTTTCCAACGGTATATCGCACATAATTCCTGGATTTAAAACGAATTTATTATGAATTTCCAAAGCCAAAAAAGGCGATCAAATCAGCTTTTATCGCAAATACCGTAAAACTTTTCAAAGTGACGACCTATCCCTGAACTATTTGTTATGTAAAGTAGACTCCATTACCTTTCCAACGGTATATCACAACCTCAATTTGGAGTTTGTAATTAAGCTAGGTTTTTTTGTGGTAAAAGCTAACTAATTTATCTACAAATAACACTTTTATAGCTCAGTTTAGAAATCAATCCTTCATGGGTGAAATGCATGTACAATGCAGTGTTATAAATCTAAGAAACTGAAACTTTCAGCAGAACATAGTTTAGTAAAATGAATGGTTTGTGCAGCTCAAAAATGAGAATTAAGCTAGGTTTTTTTTTTTGTGGAGAAAGTTAACTCATTTATCTACAAATAACCATTCTATATCTTAGTCTAAAAACCCCTCCTTCATAGGTGAAATTCATGTACAATGCAGTACTATAAATCTGTGACAGAACAGTCTGAGATATAAGAAATGTCTTGTAAAATAAATAGTTTGAGTAGCTCAAAAATGTAATTGAAGCTAGATTTTTTTGTATATATTCCTATTATCTACAATGTTTTAGTTTTGAGTTTGATCTACAAAGCAATTTATCATTCCCAAATAAATCATGTTAATTCAGTCAACACAGTGAAAATGTATCCTGGCAGATTGTGTAGCTTTTTGTATGATGTTTTGTTATGCATGGTGTTGATTGTTGATGCTAGTTTTTCGGTACCTGTGTTGTTATGAAAATCTTGCGCTATGGTAGTGCTATCGTGTAGATGAGTACGTTAAGTTGGTATTAAATCCATGATTATAAATCCATGAGCTACGTGACTATAGTTTAATGACCGTTGAAAAGCTCATACCCAAGCTTTAAGTATGTTGTACAACACGATTATTGCGTTGATAATGATTGGGTAAGTTCTCATCGTAAGCATATTGAGAGGTAAAATGGAATGTCAAACGTAAAGCAAAATACTGACAGTTATAAATGGATGATATTAATGAACTAAACTATGAAACGTACGAACGCGTAAGATAATGATAAAACCTTCAATAACAGATTTTATGCGAATAAGGGACGTTGGGCGTTGTTTTCCGTCATGTGACTACCGGTCAAAGTTGATTAGTAAACTTTCGTGTCGTCTTTGGATATTTCTTGCAAAGTTGGTATTTCGATAATTCCATGGGGTCGATCGGAGAGTTATGTTTTGTGTTCTTGATCTGAGGATCGGCATGACGTGTTCGGTCAAGTGCGGATGACCTGAGGATCGTCATGACGTGTTCGATCAAGTGGTTGATTATTTTTCCGCACCCTTGGACTGAGGATCGGCATGAAGTGTTCGGTTATGTACGGGTGACCTGAGGATCGGCATGACGTGTTCGTCCAAGTGATTATTAATTTCCCGTACCCTTGGTCTGAGGATCGGCATGACGTGTTCAGTAACGTGCGGGCGACCTGAGGATCGGCATGACGTGTTCGACCAAGAGATTGTTAATATCCCGCACACTTATGCCATTTGGCCGACAGTTTGAATGCCTGTTGGGCGATAGTTTGAATGCCATTTGGGCGACAGTTTGCGTGCCAGTTGGGCGACAGTTAATATTCATTGCTGAGTGTTGTTATTTCTTGACTAGTAAATGCGTTTGGAGTTAAGTCTTCTTTCAGTCAATATCATTGTTCAGTTCAGTTTTGGGTTAAGTTTCAAAGGGAATGATTGGGTTTAAATAAGACATGCTTTTGATAATAAGAAAAGACGAACGAGACATAGTATCGAGAATAAGAAATGATGAACGAGATATGGTTTCGAGAAATAAGAAGAGATGTTGAATAACTTACCTTGGTGGTGGTAACCTTAAGGGGACCCTCACTTAGCTTAACCACTAACGGCTTTTCGTGCCGCTGGGCCTTCTACGTCCAGCCTTTGCAGGTCCAGACAGAGCTGGCTATAATCAAGATACAGATTTTACTACTAAAGACTATGCTGGTGAAGATTACTACGAGGAAGGCTATGGTTTCGCCAGCTGAAGATCTTGGAGTTTTTCTTTTATCATAGCTCTGTTGTTAATATGTTTAATGATGTAATAGCTTAGTTGAACTTGTAATATCTATCTTTCAGATATCTTTTAGTCTGTAATATACTAATCATATAAGACTTGAATGTTTAGATTCTTCCTTCCGCTGAACTTAGTCACTTTCCCATTTTATATTATTATTTTAAGCATTTTTGGATAACCAGGTGATATTCACAACCAGGCACGTGTCTACGAACCCATAAGGGAAATTTATTTTGGTACTTCGGGGCGTGACAGGGATTTTTGGTATCAGAGCTTTAGGTTTAGACGCGCTCACTGATTGTCCTACACCTTAAGTTATGAGCCTATGATTTACCTCGTATTAGTACTGACACTAAGTTAGCTTCTCTTGCATGACTATGGAGTCGAGCTTCGTTCATGATGATTTCGGAGGTCACTATAATCGCGGCAGTCGTATCCAGCCTGCTGACCCTGTACTATATCGACAACGGATCTGGTAGAGGGCAAGGCATACCTTGGAGGAGGACATACGGAGATCTGTGCTTACCGATGCATTGCAGTATTCGGATCGAGTTCAGCCCGAGTTGATCCATGCTTCAAAGACTACCATACTTAATCACTAGGAGATTATCAGAATGACTCAGGACAAGGCACTATATGACGATATACTTTTCCTGATTATCATGGCGGCACCAGCACCACCATTCTCACCCGAGCCCATACCAGAGCCAGATGTAGATTTAGATCCCATTGATACAGATAGCGACAATGACATATCGAGTGGAGAGGATTCTGCAGGTAGTGACCACTCAGCAGATGACCCATCTGATTGTAACGACACATATGATGACAATGACCTGACAATTGTGATGATCCGACGAGTAGTGATGACGAGTTGATCGAGGAGGTTGACCCTACGGACGATCTTCAGAGACCAGAGGATGATGTACACGACCATCTAGCACCACCAGTTGACGGGGACGAGATGATACTGATGCCTGAGCAGGACCACGAAGCAGATCCAACTGACATCAAGGAGAAGAAGGAGGACCCTGAGGAGGAGTTCTTAGAAGACCCGTTATAGATAATAAGAGAGGCAAACTTTACCTTAGATATGGTAAGCGAGTACCATAGTAAGCAGTCATATCCTTTCTACTCATTCCACTCTCTTTGAGTAAATCGATACCTTCTATTCTAATGGTCATTTCTTCTGGAAAAGGGAACTATATATTTTGTAAAGTGGCTCCGATTACCATCAATAATTATTGTGATACACTCTTTGATAAGTAATTCATTTCCTTGAATTTTTAGAAATTCCCCAGTCAACAATTCTTGAGTATGTACCTTGATCATCCCATTCTTGACAAATTCTTTTGAGAACAAGTTCGATCACTAGTACTGCAAAGTCATTCTTTTTGACTTATTATTCCTTGAACAAATTCTTACAAGTTCATTTCATTTGAAATAATCCTAAATGAGTTCTCCGTCCTTGTTCTTGCCATGAGCTCAAAAAATGTTGTACTCTCTGAACATCTTGACCTCTTATTGTCTCTCTCAGTTGCTACCTTATTCTTTATCAGTGGGGTTTCGTTTGGACTATTTCACTTATGAAATACCTAATTCTTATTTCATTCGTTGAAGGCCTTATGCCATCAGTTACTTTCATTTCCTATAAATCTTGAGATACTACGATTTCTTCCATAGTAAACAGTCATTCAATCATTGTTAGATTTACATCTTATTATTGAATGAATCACATCATTCTACTATTGTTCTTCTATCTGTGAGAATTCATATGCCTTTTCGGATTCGGCTTCATTTTGGATCAATCTATTCAATCATTTCAATCATTGTATTCTAGTTACTGGGATTATGATGATAAATATAATGTGAGATGTAATAGGTATGATTGCTTCGCATAAGGTATGATAGAAACCTTATAGACACGAACTCATACGTAGGAATAGAAGAATATTCTCGATCTCTACAATGGATGAATCATCTCAAACAACTGAGGACCAGTCTAGAAGGCTAAGCAACATAATACCTAAGGAGATCAATCCCACCATTGTATTTGGAAGACTGATACAAGGCTTATGGAAGACCGCTAACGGCATTAGCGCAAGTGACTATGGAAACGAGTTGTTTAGACACCTCCATATCGCCCATTCAGAATTGCTTTTGAGACCACTCAAGCCACAACCTGCTACACTACCAAGGTCAACCCTACTACAAGGAGCACATAAGATATTGACTTAACCCGAGGCGATGGAAGACACAAGAATAGAACATACCTTCAACAGATCGAACGATCTCATAGATTGCTGACATCGACCACGTTTAATCACAATGAATGACTCGCACTGCGAACATTAGTGAAGATGAGTACTGCATTCCACTTTCAAGCCAATGATAAGATCGTGTAGGACCTACCAAGAGAAGACACATTTCAGGTTTACAACATCGATGTTCCATCAACACACTAAAGAAATGCATCTCTAACCCTGCGCACATTATAAATTAAAACCATGTAAGGCTGAGTAACTATATTCATCTTTCTGATTTAACTCCTTTTGAGTAAACACTATTTTCTACCATTGGTTGCATTAGATCAATTATCCTTATGATGAACCTTGGGATGTCCTTTATTGTTTCACTAATTGACAGTTATTCGTTGTCCTCTCTGATTTCACTTAACAAGATTTTGGATCATTCTGATCAATGATAAATCCAAGTGAATTCATTTGCTTTCTAATGCTATAAGTCACCTCTTTGGTCTTATCACCATGAAAATCGATTCCAATAATTTATTTATAAACCAATCATTGTAAGTCATTTGGATTTATGATCTATTAAATTAATCTTTGTAAATCGTTTGGACTGTCAACCATTTGACCAACTTTTGCAAGTGTGTATCCCTTGACATTATTGCAAAGGATCTCATTGTATTTGTTCACCTAAGGAACTCAAGCATATTGCACCCCTTTGTAAATTAGTCTTCATTTCCTTTCATTTCACAAATTCTTCTTATTGGTAACCTTGACTTTTATCATTAAGGCTTCACCTAAATTATTGGCTCATGAGACAAGGAATTCTTATGTCCTACCTGGGAGGCCATGCGCCTATAGTCATTGCATTACTATGATTGTCCTGTAGTAATCATCTAATGGTTATTCTCAGATACTCATTCTATACATTGTGATCCTACGTACAAGTGATTGATCACGTACCTCTTCATTTTTAACTCAGTACATAATGAGTATTCATTTTTTTATGAATTCAACTCCTTACAAGTGAATTCAATCCTACTCCAATTACCAGTAACAACTTATATGCTTGGTATTAATTAATGCATAGAGAAATTGCTTAACGACTTGTGTCATCACCTACGATGCCAAAACTCCACGACAGTTTTATGTCGACACACAAAGGAACTAAATCACAATAACACGCATAAAAGGACGCCACGACCCCTACAAGTTATAGAAGACAATCGTGAGACAAACTAGACTTCTTAACCATCGCATCAAGAAGCTGAGAGGTAAGAATCGTGCCCGATTAAAGACGCAGAAGAAATAAACCAGTATCCCGAACAACTACTCGAATGCAGTCCACAATCATTGAGGAAAACTCTGGATACATCAAAAATCATCACAAGAGGCAAAATTAATAATGAAAGTAAAGTTAATCCGACTGCTGTTCAGACACATCCAAAGCAACGTTATATCTACGACAGCTGCGGAATATCTGGACATCACTTCAAAGAATGCAAAGCATCGAAACAACTCACAAGTTGATAGGCGCAGTGCTTCAATTGTGGAAAGACTGGACGTGTGCGCAAAGATTGTCCGAAACGAGAAACTCAGAACAAGGTTCCCCCACAAAGAAGATCCAGAAAGAGAACTTGCAGATCACCAAATCAATCTCAGCATTGAACAAAACGAAAGACCGAAGGTGCCATATTCAATGTCAGAACTATGAATTTCACTTGGCATTGTTTAAGCAAAGAAGTTTGGACGTTTGAAAGAATTTGTGAGAAGGTCTGATTAGTTAGCTAGTGGGAACCTCACAACCTTAAAATCTGAGATATTACTAGTACCTTGTACTTTCTAAGACCAAGCAAAATCTAGATTTCGAGGACGAAATCCTCTGATAAGGTAGGTAGAGATGTAGCACCTGAATTTTTCCAAAAATTCCAAGTAGGATATTAGAAATTAGTGAT
Source organism: Hydrangea macrophylla (assembly GCA_033977485.1). Lineage (NCBI taxonomy): Eukaryota > Viridiplantae > Streptophyta > Magnoliopsida > Cornales > Hydrangeaceae > Hydrangea > Hydrangea macrophylla. The sequence continues at coordinate 41,822,489 of CM066984.1, forward strand.
GTTGCCACCAAGGTTGTCAAGTATTCACAATATTTTTCACATCAGTATGTTGAAGGAGTATCATCAGGGCGCGATGCCACATGTAATCGACTTCAAGGACATTGAGGCGAATAACAACGTGTCTTACACAGAGAGACCCATCAAGATTTTAGGTCGAGAAACCAAGAAGTTGAGGAACAAGGAGATCCCATTGATGAAAGTTCAATGGAATCATCATGATGAAAGAGAAGCTTCGTGGGAAATGGAGTCAGAGATGCGAGAGAAATATTCTTTTCTGTTTTGTAAATAGAAAAGCTCTGATTTCGAGGACGAAATCCTTTAATAGGTGGTGGAAGATGTAACACCTGTAATTTTCTGTCATTATAATATCAGCTTTTTCTAAATTCTGTATTGGACCCACTATATTATTATATTATTATTTTAATTACGTGACGGTATGGACGTGTTGTAGTATTACCATATAGACTGTAGTAACCATACCGACTCGTAATAAGATTTAACTTAGTCCCGTACCCGTACCCGGACATTGGAAATAATACTAGTTTGCACGTACTTCTAGATCGACATGCATACCGAGGAACTTATGCACGTAAACCGAGGAAGTGGCACACAACTTGAGGTTGGCCCACATGGCCGGCCATATGGCAACCATATGCCACCCTCTTGGACACATGTCCACTTGTTGGACACATGGCATAGCATGTACACATGCTCCATGACACCTAGCACATGCATCTCTCCTATATAAGCACACCTACATGCATACACACACACATTTGACACTCTTTGTCTTCATAATCTGCACCTAAGTGAAGAAAGAGAGCTGGGAGTTATAAATCCCATGGAAATATGGAAGAAAAACAAGGAGAAGAAGAAGGTCACACCATTGAAGTTGAAGTTCAAGCTCCATCAAGCTCAAGAACAACATCAAGCTTAATTTCAAGCTTTGGTGAGTAAATTGTGAGTAATTATGAGTGATCTAACTAAATTTAGAACATATATAGTATGTATTAATGTTTAGTAGAAGTTTGATGTTGTTGTGTTGAAGTTTTCATGACATGCAAGACAAATCCATAAATCTGAGAAACTGGAACTTTCAGCATAACATAGTTTAGTAAAATGAATGTTTTGTGCAGTTCAAAAATCCTAATTAAGCTAGGTCTTTTTGTGGTGAAACCTAACTCATATATTTACAAATAACTCTTCTATAGCTCAGTCTAGAAATCAATCCTTCATGGGTGAAATGCATGTAAAATGCAGTGTTATAAACCTGGGAAAACAGAAACTTCCAGCAGAATGTAGTTTAGTAAAATGAATGTTTTGAGGAGCTCAAAAGTCGGAATTAAGCTAGGTTTTTTTGTGGTAAAATATAACTCATTTATCTACAAATAACTCTTCTATAGATCAGTCTAGAAATCACTCCTTCATGGGTGAAATGCATGTACAACGCAGTGTTATAAATCTGAGAAACTGAAACTTTCAGCAGAACATAGTTTAGTAAAATGAATGTTTTGTGCAGCTCAAAAATGAGAATTAATCTAGGTGTTTTTATGGAGAAAGGTAACTCATTTATCTACAAATAACCCTTCTATATCTTAGTCTAAAAACCCCTCCTTTATAGGTGAAATTCACGTACAATGTAGTACTATAAATCTGGGACAGAACAGTTTGAGATATAAGAAATGTCTAGTAAAATAAATAGTTTGAGTATCTCAAAAATGTAATTGAAGCTAGATTTTTTTTGTACATATTCCTATTATCTACAATGTTTTAGTTTTGAGTTTGATCTACAAAGCAATTTATCATGCCCAAATAAATCATGTTAATTCAGTCAACACAGTGAAAATGTATCCTGGCAGATTGTGTAGCTTTTTGTATGATGTTTTGTTATGCATGGTGTTGATTGTTGATGCTAGTTTTTCGGTACGTGTGTTGTTATGAAAATCTTGTGCTATGGTAGTGCTATCGTGTAGATGAGTATGTTAAGGGTTTCATCTATATGTTTATTGGTATTAAATCCATGATTATAAATCCATGAGCTACGTGAATATAGTTTAATGACCATTGAAAAGCTCATACCCAAGCTTTAAGTATGTTGTACAACACGATTATTGCGTTGATAATGATTGGGTAAATTCTCATCGTAAGCATATTGAGAGGTAAAAAGGAATGTCGAACGTAAAGTAAAATACTGACGGTTATAAATGGATAATATTAATGAACTAAACTATGAAATGTACGAACGTGTAACATAATGATAAAACCTTCAATAACAGATTTTATGCAAATAAGGGACATTAGGCGTTGTTTTCCATCATGTGACTACCGGTCAAAGTTGATTAGTAAACTTTCGTGTCGTGTTTGGATATTTCTTTCAAGGTTGGTCTTTCGATAATTCCATGGTGTCGATCAGAGAGTTATGTTTTGTGTTCTTGATTTGAGGATCGGCACGACGTGTTCGGTCAAGTACGGATGACCTGAGGATCATCATGACGTGTTCGATCAGGTGGTTGATTATTTTTCTGAACCCTTGGACTGAGGATCGGCATGAAGTGTTCGGTTATGTACGGGTGACCTGAGGATCAGCATGATGTGTTCGTCCAAGTGATTATTAATTTCCCGTACCCTTGGTCTGAGGATCGGCATGACGTGTTTGGTAACGTGCGGGCGACCTGAGGATCGGCATGACGTGTTCGACCAAGAGATTGTTAATGTCCCGCACACTTATGCCATTTGGGTGACAGTTTGAATGCCAGTTGGGCGATAGTTTGAATGCCATTTGGGCAACAGTTTGAGTGCCAGTTGGGCGACAGTTAACTATTCATTGTTGAGTGTTGTTCTTTCTTGACCAGTGAATGCGTTTGGAGTTATGTCTTCTTTCAGTCAATGTCATTGGTCAATTCAGTTCTGGGTTAAGTTTCAAAGGGAATGATTGGTTTAAATAAGACATGGTTTTGAGAATAAGAAAAGACGAACGAGACATAGTATCGAGAATAAGAAATGATGAACGAGATATGGTTTCGAGAAATAAGAAGAGATGATGAATAACTTACCTTGGTGGTGGTAACCTTAAGGGGACCCTCACTTAGCTTAACCACTAATGGCTTTTCATGCCACTGGACCTTCCACGTCCAGCCTTTGCATGTCCAGACAGAGTTGGCTATGATCATGATACAGATTTTACTACTAAAGACTATGCTGGTGAAGATTACTACGAGGAAGGATATGGTTTCGCCAGCTGAAGATCTTGGAGTTTTGCTTTTATCATAGTTTTGTTATTAATATGTATAATGATGTAATAGCTTAGTTAAACTTATAATATCTATCTTTTGGATATCTTTTAGTCTGTAATATACTAATCATATCAGACTTGAATGTTTAGATTCTTGCTTCCGCTGTACTTAGTCACTTTCCCATATTATATTATTGTTTTAAGCTTTTTTGGACAACCAGGTGATATTCATAACCAGTCATGTGTCTACGAACCCATAAAGGAAATTTATTTTTCCCTAATTTTGGTACTTCGGGGTGTGAAACCCCGGGCATCCTTCTGATCTTGCTTCGGCTTCTTTCCCGAGCCATTCTCAAATCCTCACGCTTGCGCTTGGCCTTCGGGGATTTGTCTCTCACCTGGCCATTGCGCTTCGCTTTTAGGAACTCCTCAATGTCAATGTACTTTCCGACCCTCTCCGAGAGCTCCACCAGGGTTGCCGGTCGGTCATGATGAAACGACGTGGAAACCTTGGTGTGTTGAACTCCCGAACAGAAGGCCATATTACGGCCGTTTCATTGAGATTGCGAATCTGGAGCCTTTGCTGGTTAAAACGGTCCACATACTCCCTTAGGGACTCTCCTTTACGCTACTTAACGGTCAGCAGCTGAGTGTCCGATTGCGATCGGTCGAGCATCCCGACAAACTGGCTAATGAACAGCTTGCTGATGGCTTTGAAGTCATCAATCGTCCGGGGCTTTAAATCATGGAACCACTGTACTGCTGGCCCTTTGAGATTACTAGGAAAGGCCAGGCATAGTAGCTCATCCACCATGGTGACCAGTGCCATCTGTGCCTTGTAGGTACGGATGTGGTCCACCGGACTCCCTGTGCCGTCATAGGAGCTGAGGTGAGGGGGTTTAAACTTCCGTGGAATAGGAAAATGTGTCACCCGAGCGGTATAGGGTGATTTCGTCTCCGTGTTGGTGAGGTAGTGGCTGGACTTGCGGTTCAACCTCTCAATCTGTTGTTGTAGTTCCTCGACCTGGGCCTTTACGTCATTCTGCCCGGTTCTTCTCTCTATATTCCAGCGATAGGTCGGATCGGATGAAGAGGCCTTTTCTTCAAAGCGCATCGACCTCGGGGATAGAGCCCGGCTCTGAGTCTGAGTAATCGTGTGCCTAAGGTCCTCCTGGCTCTGGGTCGGAGGGTCCTTGGCTGATTCCCGGGCATTCCGTCCTGGCTCCTCCCCTCTAGTCGCACGCCGCCGGTTGATAATAGTCCTTGCGTCCTCCATCCGGTGAGAATTGGGCCGAGCTCGCCTCTGCGAGCGCCTGGTTGCCTGACTGCGCTCACCATCACCGAGGTGTTCCCAGTCCGGTGGGGACACCGAGGCAGAACGGGCTCGCCTTCGCACCCGAGCGGTATCATGAATGGGAGCGCTTTTCTCAGGCTGATCTTCTTGTGCAGGGCGCTTTTCCTGCCGGGCCTAAAGAGCCTCCATCTGTTCCTGTGTTCGCCGCTGGCCCTCCAAGAGTTGCGCCAGCGCTGCCATTATCTGCTCTATGGTCATGGAGGCAGCCGATCGCCCGGGCTATGAATTCTCCTGACCGGGCTGGGTAACGGGCTTCTTACTCCTTTTAGGCGGCATGTTGATCAGTTAAGAATTTGTTGGTGAAAAACTCTGTCATTTCCTATAGACGGCGCCAAACTGATGATGCCAACAATTAGTAAGAAGGGTTTAGAGAGAGAAAATGACAAGAACAATTTGTATGTGGTTCGGTCCCGTTAACGAGGTGACCTACGTCCACGGTTGCGTCTGAGCGCGTTCACTAGCAGGCCTGGTGAGCCAACAAAGTAGGGCAGCACTACCAGTAATACCGGCCGGGTATATGCGTATAATGGTGAGTTCTCTGTTGTATGCTTGTTAGGTAGAGAGTTATTAGGATTGGATCCCTGTAGACAGGATAGGTGGGCTCTTTTATAGGTGCAAGAGTCCACCCTTACATGGCAAGTTAATAGGATTAGGAAACCTAATCTGATTACAATTGATTTGCATGATTTGGGGAGAGTTTCCTAAGCGGTTTAGGAAATTGCCACATTCCATCTTGCAGACTTGCAACTGGTTTAGGAAACTGATGGTTAGGCCGGGTCCACAGGACGCTGCGGTCTCTCTTGCCTAGCCTGTTGGTACGAACCGCACGGTCCTGACGAACACCTCGGGATTGCTCGGCTACGGTGCCTTTACGGAAATAATCAGCACCTCTCGGTGACTTGGCAGACTGACTTCATGGCTGGATTATTTTGGACATATTAAGAACTATTTCTTTTGATCACAACTTTGGATCTAAAATGAAAACAATAACCATTCTCCGATAAATTAAATTACATCTCATTAAAGGGACGTAAAGTACATCTGATAAAATCAAAACATTATTGTCTAAAAATTCTAAAGTTACTACTCCTATAGCAACCGCGGAAACGCTTACGCTGGATCCTAGAGTCAGCGCGATTTCTCCATCACTACATTTCCTGGTTGATTTGAACCCCTACAACGAATTATCGATATGATTAGTCGCACCAGAATCAATGCACAAAGTGTTTGAAGTATCGATTATAAAACTACTTCAATCACAAGTGATTCAATCATACCTTGAACTCTTGTAGCCAAGAATTGTGGACAATTCCTCTTCCAGTGGGCCTTCTCACCACATTGGAAACACTTTCCTTTGCCTTGGCCACCCACCTTCCCCTTACCCTTACCTTTTCCCTTAGATTTTGCAATCTTAGGGACCGCTCTAACACTTGGACCGCCAGTGCTAGCTTTCTTCTTCCTTTTCTTACCTTTCGGTGCAGATTGGGAAGAGGAAGAGCTTTTCTCAATGTTCAGAACATTGCCTCTAGGTTTGATCACCCCTTTCGATGCCAGTAATGAACTCATTAATTCACTCATTGAGAAATTTATTTGATTCATATTATAGTTAAGTTTAAATTGAGTGAATGATGGCGACAGTGAATTGAGGATCATATCATCTTAGGTCTATATGTCGATGTTGGCTCCTAGGGTCTGCAGCTCGTTCAAATAACCAATCATTTTTAATACATGTTCTTTGACTGGAGTGCCTTCCAACATCTTGGCACTCATTATCTTTTGCATGACAACCTATCTGGCAGGTCTGCTATGATCCCCAATCATCTCTTTTAGGGATTTAACAATGGAACTAGCAGAATCATTCGACTGGGATTGGTGTTGTAACACAATAGCCATAGAGGCCAATATGTAACGAGCCATCCTATTCAACTTCTTCCACTTGTCAAACTAGCGTCTAGCAATAGCCGTAGCATCTGTAGCGGGTTCTTCGGGGCATGGGGTGGTGAGGACATATATGTGATCCTCTGCAGTTAAAATGATGTCAAGATTTTGTTTCCATTCTATGTAGTTATTTCCAGTTAACTTGTTCTCTATGTAGTTATTTCCAATTAACTTGGTCTGAGTGAGTATAGTGGCAAGTGGACTAAATGCATATCCAGACATTATGATTTACTGAAAAAATCAAAAGACAATAAATATGGATATCAGAATTTGACAGTTTGAAATAAAAGAATCCTTAAAACTCTTGTTTAAAAATAAAGTCGCCAGAATATCAAAACGAAAGAGTAAAGCCTCCGTGTGGCGGTCAATACTCGATCTTTCGATTAATCATGACTTGTCTGCTATGCAACTCTTGCAAAACAAGTTATGACTCCCAAACCTATTTGATCTCTAAGTTTTTGAATAATGCACCATGTGGGATCCCTTATCCATAACTTAGTTACTGTGTACCATTAACTAGGATCCAATAACAACCGCCTTAAGTAGCACCTCCACTTGGTGGTCACCCTCTAACATGTCTGATTGATCCTATCCATAGGAAATTCACATCTATTAACCAATGAGGTGGTCACCCTCTAACATGTCTGATTGATCCTATCCATATGGAATGATCACCTCTGACAAGGTAACACAGAATGCACTACTTATCTTACAATGAACCGTTAATAGAAGATCGTGGGTGTTAAGACCCTGGCCTCTACCACTAGATTTGGTAAATAAGGATTTTGCTTTATAGAAAATGTTTTCACTCATTGCCCATAGACATCCAATGTCTACTAATGACTTAAAATGGATTTTGAATTTTATTTTAGAAAACTTGTTTTTGTTATGCATGTAGTAACAACATATTAAATATTCTAGTCACAAACAAGCATATAAAAACAAAAAACTAAAATGAAATAAAGGCATTCATATGCCTCTATCTCCCATGGCTCTATCTCCATATAACCTCCTTTCTTGGTTTTGATCACCTCCAGCTCCATCTTCATGGACAACAGCTTCTCGCTCAATCTTCATGGGCTTCCTAATTCTATTACATTGGACCTAAGCTTCTTTCAAAGCTTACAATTTGTCTTGAAAAAGAAATAGCAATAATAGAATAAAAAGGCTAGAAAAACCGGTGCGACTTTCCTTTTTGTAGGATTGAAGTCACAGTGCCCTTTACATATGCCTTAAAACCAAACCAAAATACAACACACACCAATCTCAAACAATTAAATACAAATTTAAAAGGACTTGGTGCCATGGGAGATAGTGGACTAATCTTGCAGCAAAAAGGTTAGTCGTACGCGCATCCATGCATATACAATAAATATACATAACTATTGGAACTCCTAATTGATTCACACAATATATAAACTCTTTATATACTGATTTAGAACTTAAAATAGCATCTCAGTTCTCTGTCCCACTTCGATCGATCGACAAAGGTTCGATCGCTAGAACATTCGATTTCAATCGATTGAACTTTTAGTTTGACAGAAAGATTTGAAAATCTTTACAGAGTAATATATATTAAAGTAAATAATTTTAAAATCATTAAAACTGTGAAATGATTATTTGGACAGAGAATAGATCTCGATCAACCGAAACCAGTTTGATCTCTTGAGAACAGCGAGGTTCAATCGATCGAACATACTAAGATCAATCAAACCCACCATGCATCTAATGCAATCATAGATTTGCATTTTTCTATGAGACTACTACAGAAACAGATCTATGACGATTCAATTTTAAAAAATAGCCCTAAAATCAACATATAAATCAAAAGTAGTGTTCCAAAACGCATCTATAGATCTAAATAAGCGAGGCTCTAATACTAATTAAAGGAAAAATAGGTTTAAAATTAACATTTTTAAACGCACAGTGGAAAGATTAAGTTTCAAAAACTTTATTGGCAGCCCGGATCTACTACTCGTTAACTCTATAGATGCGTACAATAGAGGGGACAAGAGTTATACCTCGTGGTCATGAACCCAATTCTAAAATCTTTGACTTCCAGCAGCCTCCACTAGATGGTCTTCACTCTTATGACTCCTACGGATGCTCCCGAAGAGGCTAGGGTTGGTGGGAACTCTAATAGACAGAATGAAGTAGGTTTAGGAACCTTAAAATAGTTTCTGCAGCTTTTGGTTTATAAAAATGACGAACTCTTTTTTCTGGACATAGCTACCCTATTTGTAGATAACCCAAACTAACCTAACGTTCAAGATATCGAAGTGGCTTAGATCGATTAAGCCACTTTCAATCGTTCGAAGTTGTGTAAACTTCAATCAATCGAGACTACTTCAATCAATTGAACCTATCTTGCCAAGATCCTCGTGTGCCTTTCCAAGCATCCTAGCGAAGCTAAGAGTGGGACCTTCTACGCTCTTTATTATTGGTTCAGACCAGATGTTAATTACCATGACCAAACTATTTGGTCAGCAAATTAACTAACTGATCAGTTAATATTTACTCCACTATAAGACAATAACTGAACTCTAACACAAAAGAACAAATTCGAAGCGATAATTGGACTTGTATGGTGTACTAATGTCCTTCTACTTTCAGCATTCATAATCATATTCAGGTAGTCAGATAACTATTACTGTAAACCTGAATCATGATTACTTCTTATATTCCTTGAGTCGCATTCACCCCTCATATGATTACCATACATGTTGATAACTACTTATCAACAAGACTACAGTTCTCAATAATCAACTTGGTGACATTCTCAAGGGAATGCTTACTCTTTAATAGATGGTAAATTCTATCTTTGCAATATATGTTCACAACCCTATGAACATGGCATACCCAAGATACCCAGGTATTGTTATTTTATAAATGTCACTGATTGGTAAGTCAAAGCAGTCATATCCAATGGTAGTTAATCATGCTACAGTATAATCCTAAATAGATATCCATTTTCATCATCCACTGTGACAAGTTTTAAGTATCAAAGGATAGTAACTCGTATCTCACTTGTATGCATTTCATACATACACGAATTACCTACTATAATACTTTAGGATTAGCAATCATCTCATAAAAGAAATATACATAATGAAATGTAAAATTGATATCCATATATTAAAATGTCAATGTCTCATACATAAAGTAATGGTTTGAGGGCACAAACCCAACACCAAGAATTCTTCTGGACCCACCAGCCATTCCCACTGTATGAGGAGGTCAGTTTCTTATTTCTTGGGGACTGGCAGGGGAGAAAGATTATCGACAAGTGCCCAAGCAGTTACAAGGGATGGAAGAAGAAATTCTTCCATGTATCCACCCTCGAGCTATGTGAGGAGATCCCGGGAACACAACTAAGGATTTTCTGGACAGGGAGGCTGAGGAGTAAGCTCCGATATTACATCTACATTTTATCCCGTTTTGTTCTTTCTATTGGACTAACTTGTGCTCTTTTTTTTTGTAGTGGTTGCAACAGACTTGCCAATAATTCCTGAGGAGTTCTAAAATAGGATCAAGTCTTTGGCTGAGGAACCGACCAACATCTCTACAGTATTAGCCCTGGTGGGAGATCAAAAGGTTACATACAAGCCTAGCCAGTCCTTCGAAGTGCCTATTTTTGGCCCGATCATTGCTGGTATATTCTTTGGCTATTTTTTGAATTACATTTCTACTCGATTCATTCCATATGTAATCGATTCATTCCATATGTACTACACTGAAGGAGAAGGAGGTTGCCCTAACCGCGCGGGCAGGCTAGAGGAGGAAGTGGCAGGGGCCCGCTGAGGACTAATAACTAAAGAGGCTTTACCGAGGGCCTCGAGCAATGAAGTAATCGCTCGGTACCTCAGCTCCCTGAGTTGAGGCTATTTTGCCCTTAAGGTGCCTGCTAATGCCATACCGATCAAGACATCAACTCCTCGAGTTGAGGTTGTTGTGCCCTTCAGGCAAGACGACATCCCGACTAGGATCCTGGTAATGGAGATGGCAAACAACGTTAGGGCAACGGGTCAGCCAAGATTGCTATAGAGCTAGATTGATAGGTGATCTGGGTTGGGCACAGCGGCCTTGACCGGGTGGTTGTATAACATCAACCACATGGTAAGTGACTTTATGCACATTTTTCTTTATTTCTCTATCTGTAATGACTAATGACTTATGTTTATTTCTTTCAGATTGGTTGCCTGGTGACAGGGGGCAAGGCTTACCTGCTAGGGGTAGTCGAGAGACTTGTCGCTGCTAAGGCTACCCTGTGTGTAGAGAAGGCTGCATGGGAGACTTTGGACTTTGCCCTCGCTATGGAAGAAGAGAAGACAAGGGCCTTAGCCTTGGACTTGGAGGCAGCCCAAGAGAAATTGGCGGCCAAGCAAGCAACCTGGAAGGCTACAGAAGCCAAAAAGGAGGCTATAGAAGCCGAGAAGGTGGATTCAAAAGCTGAGAAGGCAGGTCTAGTTGAGGTTGTCGCTGCTCAAGAAGCAGAGGCTAAGGATGCGAGGATGAGTTTGAGGCCGACTTCCTCTAGGGCTACTCTAACCTTCCCAGAGGGCGGTCTCGGACCATCCAGATTTGGACCTCTCGGGCTACTCTTGGGCTAAGTTCAACTCCTGGAAGGAAGAGGAGGAGGTTGCTGATGAGGCCTCTGCTGAAGCCACCGGGGATGAGACTGATGCTGCCAGAGGAAAGGTCAGGGAGACTAAGGAGGAAGTTGTCATCGTAGATAACCCTTAGGTCCCAACTAGTACATATATTTTCTTGTGTTGCTCTCTCTCTTTTTTCTTTTTTTTTGGGGGAGGCTACTATAATTGCCCCCCCAGGCCTATACCTTTTTACAATTACTAATAATAAAGGTCCTTTGAGATCATCTTCTATGCACTGTTTACGCTTGTGTACTTTTCTACTTATTTTGGTTTATGATTGCCTATGTTCGACCAGTTTTTAGTCTTAGGAAAACCCTACCTTAGCAAAAGGTTTAGGACTGTGATTGGTAGAGAACACTTGGCCTTTTAGGGACCTGTAGTGCCTTTAAATTTCCTGAGCCGTTAATGGCTAGGAGGTTTTAGGTATATAGGTCCCACTCAATAAACTCTGAGCCTTGTAGGCACCTAGGAATGTTTAGGGGTTAATTCCAAGTCCTGTTAGTGCTTGGTATGATTTCCTATTTTAGTTCAATATTACCCTTGCCCCCAAGCTTTTGGTTGGGCGGGCATGTGCACAGGAAATGACTATAGGTAACTGACATAGAATGTTGGTAGTTCCAGGGTCTTTTGAAGTTTGCTATCATCAGCCACTTAGGGGGATTTGCCCCCATCGTAGGTTATGGATCTAAGAGAAACCGATGCCCTGGGATGATCCCGAGGCCTTTTGGTGCCTCAGGTGTAATCCCGAGGTCTTTTTGGTGCCATGGATCATTGGTAAGGAACATTCATTGTAAGAAAAAAACTTTATTCATTTCAAAAAAATTACTCAGAAAGGAGCTACAACTTGTATAAAGAAAACCCTAACCAATATTGATCCCTATTTTACTGAATGTACTACTGTAGATGCTACACGTTCCAGGGGTGTGACAGGTCTTGTCTGTTCAGTGTCTGCAGCCAGTAAGTTCCCAGTTGGTTAACCCGGGTAACTATATATGGGCATTCCTAGTTAGGTCCCAGTTTCCCATGACTTAGAATTTTTGTAGATTGGTTTACTGCCTGAAGAACGAGGTCCCCGACCTAGAAATTGCAATGCTTTACCTTGTTGTTGAAGTAGTGTAAGGCCCTCTGCTTGTATGCTGCCACCTTTAGGTTTGCCCGACCTCTTTTTTTCTCTATCAAGTTGAGCTCCCCTCTAAGGGCTTCTTCATTACCTTGCTCCCTGACATTTGCCACCCGATAAGTTAGTAGTCAAGCTCTATGGGTACCACTGCCTTGAAGCCATATGTGAGCGAGATAGGTATTTCTCCTATTGCAACTCGAAGAGTGGTACGGTAGGCCCATAGGAGGGCTGGTAGTTCATCCACCTAGAGTCCCTTGGACTTTTCAAGCCTTGTTTTAATGGATTACAGAATTGTCTGGTTTATTAGCTCGGCTTGTCCATTGGATTGAGGATGCTTGAGAGAATAATAGTGATTTGATATTCCATAACCTGAGCAAAATTGCCTAAATACCAGTGTGTCAAACTATCTTTCATTGTCACTGACTAATACCCGGGGAATGCTGAACATGCTGAGTATAATTCTTTCTACGAAACCCTCAATTTTCTTCTTGATTATGGTGAACATGCTGACTAATACCCGACGAACTTGACCTGACCTTTTGCCATGGGGAACGGTCCGACTATGTCGATGCCGCACTGAGCACACGGGCAGGAGTTGAGGATCGCAGTTTGGGGCTCTGCTGGCTGAATAATCATGTTTTCATGTCTCTGGCACTTATCGCACCGCTCAACATAATCCTGGGATTCCCGGGCCATTGTGGGCCAGTAGTAGCCTTGTAGTAGTGCTCTATGGGAGAGGGTCCGACCTTCGACATGGCTTCCACATACCCCTTCATGAATCTCGAACAAGATCTCTTGTTGCTGGACAGGATGGATGCATCGGAGGTAGGGGATGGAAAATCTCCTCTTGTAGAGTACACTATCAATGAGGTGATACCTTGCCAATCGGTATTTTACCCGCCAAGCTTCATCCTTCTCGGCCGGTAAGCTCCTAATTACTAGGAACAACTTGATAGGATCCAACCAACTGGGCCCCAATTCGACCGGGTCAACCTTTACGCCTCCCGAGTTGGACACACTAGGTTTAGGTAAGTACTCTACCCTTATCTCGGGTAGGTCTGACTTAAAAGATGATGCAAGGCATGCTAATCGGTCTGCCCGTGTATTCTTTTCCCTTAGGATTTACATGATGGAGAACCCTTGTAATTTGTTGATAATTGATCTGACGAGGGCAAGGTAGGCCACCATGTTGTCTTCTCGAGCTTCATACTCCTGATTGACTAGATTGATAATGTGATTGGAGTCGCTATACAATTGCACTTGCTGGGCACCCATTGAAGTAGCCAATTACAGCCCGACTAGTAAAGCCTCATATTCAGCTTCATTATGGGAAGCCTGGAATCTAAACCTCATGTCACACTCCAATTGGATCCCATCGGGTATGGTCAGGATGATCCCTACCCCACTGCCCTACTTGTTGGAAGAACAATCTATGTAGAGCACCAGGTCGAGATGTCAGACTATAGCCCGAGCGGTAGCTCAGGTAAGTTGAACTCATCGACTGTGTCTTCTGGGTATGTGAACTCAACAAGGAAATCTGCGACTACTTTCCCCTTGATGGCTGTTCGGGGTCTGTAGATGACTTTGAGTTCTTCCAACTCTAGCGCCCACTTCATGAGTCTCTCGAATCTTTCAGGTCAGCATAAGATCCTACGCAGAGGCTAATCCATGAGTACTACTATGATATGGGCTTGAAAGTATGGGTGGAGCATAGGTGTTGAGAGTAAAGGAGGCAATGTCAAGAACTTCTTAAGTGCCTATAATGTTCTTCTCATTCTTTTGACCATTAAAAGGCATTACAGAGGATCTTGAAGAATGGCAGGCATCGGTCGGTTGCTCGGGATATAAATCTGTTAAATGCTGCCACCAAACCTGCTAAGCTCTGAACTCCTTGGTTGATCTGGGTGATCTCATATTGATAATGGCTTGGATCTTGTTGATATTGGCTTCAATTCCATGTCTACTGACTAGATGTCCCAAGAATTTTCTAGGCAAGACTCTAAATGTGCACTTAGCCGGATTAAACCTCATCAAAAATTTTCTTAGGATGTTGAAGGCTCCGGCCAAGTGCTCGAGATAGTTAGACTCTTTCTAGCTTTTGACTATGAGGTCGTCAACAAATTAGATCTTTGAGCATCTGATTGACCAAGCGTTGATAATTTGCCCTGGCATTCTTGAGGCTGAAAGGCATCATCTTATAATAGTAAGTTCCTTGGTCGGTGATGAAGGAAGTCTTTTCTTCAGCACCTGAGTATTGCGCCTACTAGGAGATCTATTCGTGGCAGTGAGTAGTAATCCTTAGGACAGGCCTTGTTGAGGTTAGTAAAATCCATACAAATCCTCCACTTTCCATTGCTCATTTTGATTGGCACCACATTGGCCAACCAATCGAGATACTGCACTTCTTGGATCGACTTTGCTTTGAGGAGCTTTTTGACCTCCTCATGTGCTGCTTCCTGTATCGCAAACATCATTCCCCTCCTCTTTTGATTAAGCGGGTGGTGGCCCAAATCAACGTTAAGCCGGTGGGACATGACCCGGGGATCAAGTCTAGGCATGTCCTCGTAGCTCCACACAAAGACATCCTTGCTATGTCTCAGGAACTGGACAATCTTTTTCCTAAGATCTTGCTCGAGGAGGGTACCGATGTTGATGGACCGGTCGGGAAACTGGGGATCCAACACCACTTGGCTATGTTCCTCAATTGGGCTAACTCCATCCTTAGCGTCCCTTGGATTCATCTCCTGAAAGTTTAATGCTTTTAAAACTGCCTCTCTGCACAGGGAAATAACAAAGCAGCTCTGGGCAGTGGCCTGATCTCCCTTTAGACTTCCGAGACCTTGAGGGGTTGAACTGAACAATCAAGCTGTAAGTTGACACAATTGCACTAGCTTTCTTGAGTGTCGAACTCCCAAGGATGACATTGTAGGCGGATAGGGCCTCAACCAAAACAAAGTTTGCAAGTACAGAGGTTTGTTGCAGGTAAATCCCTATTAGAACCGGGAGCTCGATCATCCCGAGTGACTGTGTACTTGATCCGTTGAACCCTACTAAAGGAGTGGCCACTAGTCAGAACCTATCCCTTGATATACCAAACTGGTCAATGAGTGAGGCAAATGGTATTTTCGAGGAGCTTTCTATGTCCACAAGTACCCTCTTCACTATGTAATTGGCTATAAAGAGCGTCACCACTAGTGGATCATCATGGGGGTAATGCAGGTCTCGGACATCATCAGAAGAGAAGGTCAAGATATCCGTCAGCGGGGTGTTGGCTGGTTGGCCTTGCAAGACATCTGCTCGGGATGCCTGAGCATGCCTCTTCCTAGTCGAATGCGAGTCACCACCACCTGATGTTCCCCCAGAGACCACATTGATATGACTGAGGGGTTGCTGCTGCTGTAGATACCCAATTTTGACCACACTATTAGGATTTAGGGTGGACAACATCTTGGAGGATTCAAAATGATGAAAAGTACCCCGTGGAAGGTACTGGATTCCACACAATCGAAAGATCAAACTTTAGAAAGTGACTTCAAGCTTAGAAAAGCCCTTTTCCAGCATAAAATCCTAGTTTTGTCAAAATCGCCTCTCATAATTCATACTCACTTAGGGCTATATGAACATGAAGTGTTCTACATATAGCAGAATTATAAAACAACACATATAAACATCTTAAGGACGTATCTATTATGTTGACTCTTCACATACACTTATAAACATTCATATAAATGGAGCTAAGTAAGTTAGAACTCACTTAAGGGTGTGTTTGGTGTGTGTTTGGCTATGGAAGCTTGAAGCTTTTTCTCTCCTCCTTATCCTTGTTCACACTGTCTTCTCTTTTGTCTCTCTTCCTTCTTCTTTCTTACTTCCTTATCCTCTTCTTCTCCTCCTTGCTGCCAAGAGTATGTGTGGGTGTATGTTTGTGTACATATATAGATATATGTGTGTATGGATGTGTGTACAGATATATACTCTTTCTCTCAATCCCAAGCTGTCAAAAACATCCCAAGGCCAACAAATGAACCCATATATATAGCAAATGAAAGTGCCATGTGTAAAACCACAAATCAAAGTTAAAAAATTATCTCTATAGATGGCAATCAATTGGGCTCAGTGGCAATTGATTGGTATCAGATATTTGAAGACAATCGATTGGAAAAGAAGGCAATCGATTAGGATAGTGCTATGTAATGAATTCAAGTCAGCAACATGGCAATTGATTAGAAAAGATGGCAATCGATTATATACCAAAAAGTGGGAATCGATTGGAATAACATGTTGTAAAGGTCATACAAGTATACAGGAATTAGTACAAAGTTTTATTCATTAAAATACACTCCAAAATATAGGGTATTACATGTAGTCTATAACCCACTTTTATAGTTCAATGAATATCAATCTGTCTCTCCATATTTCTTACACTTACACGACGCCTCTTCCTCTGCCTCTGAGTTTGATTTCTATAGGTTCATTTATATAATTCAGAGATGTCCTATGTAGAAACCATCCTACAATTGAATGTTTGTTGTAGTTACATTATATAGCATGTGTCGTGTTCACTTTTGCTAATTTTAACAACTTGACTGATGTTAACATGTTCTTACTGCAGATTCCTTTGGGATTGGTTCGTGGACAAGTTTACTCACATTGTGTGGCCTCCCCAGAGAGTTAGAAAATAAGAAGGACTCCTCCAAACACACTTTCCTTCTAATTGCATTGCAGCTGCAGGTTCCTATTTCATTTAGTTAATTAATGTTATAGTTTTTTTGTAATCAGAAATAGAAAGTCAATAACAAAAGAAAATCTTTTTCCTTTTCTTTTCATTTTACTTGATTCACTTCATTTTGGAATTTTAATTATCAAGGCAGCAAAGTTTGCTTTGTTTCAGCGAGGTGAGTCTAAATAAGCTCTGAATCCATTCAAGAGATGATACTTATCGGGCACCGTACTTATATGAATGAGCATTGGTAAGGACCGGAGCCCGATGGATGATATTAGTGCCATGCATGGCGATCAGACACGTTGCTAGGAATGAATGGTAAAGGCCGGTTACATAAGCCCGATTGGTCAGTAAGTGTTCGTAAGACTGTCATCAGGCATGAAAGTCAGAAAGTATGGCAAGTAGAGGTTGCTCATGACCGATCTAGCTAGGATGTGATTATGTGTGCCCAATGAGCCAAATGGGGAAGGTGGTTTAGCTCTCATTGTGATGTCACCCTAAATTTTAGAAAGCAGTCATTTTGGGAAGGGAATTATCACGTCTAGCTATATATGGAAGGCTAATCCTTAAAATATTGGGATTGAATCAATCAAGACTCCGGATAAGCAAAGAATTTGAGATTAGGAAGGATTCTACAATCAATCATCTACTTGGAGCACAAGTTGAGGAAGTCCTTGCCTTATCTGGACTGCGATAGGCCGTTATAAATATAAAAGTAGGCTAACTACGCAAAGGCACTCTACGTCATCTCGAAAAATAGTTTCACAGCATTCAAAGTATTCAAGCATTTGTTTCTTAGCATGCACATCATCCATAGCGAATAGGTCTGTCCTTTTGTTATTTTCTCAATGTGTTTCATTCTTTAGACAAATCAGAGCCTGTTCGGATCTTGTTCTTTGATTGTATGTTTTTATTCTCCAAACATTTAATAGAATATCTGTATTTTATTAATCGTTTGTGATTGTTTACCTAGTAAACTCCTACGCTATTTGGCTTGTGTGCTTCAGTACTGCCAAAGGATTTTTGATGAGGGTACTTTCCTACTCATCTCACATAATCACCTTTTGGATGTCAGATCTTAAAGCCTTGTGTATCTCTCACACAAGCGTATAGGAAATTAGTTTGCACACACACCGAGCATGTTTGGCTCTAGCACGCCCATGCAAAACTACAAGCAAACATTTTTGGCATGCCCGGTGGGACCCACAGTGTCAAGACATGCCTCTGAAGAAAAATGGGAAGAACGGACAGGACGATCCTATCGTTGACCTAGTTGCTGAAGAGAGTACTGGCCATTCTCCACACGATAGTGGTCTGACTCTAGATGCAATTTCAGAAGTCCTGAGAATGAACATTAAACCCATGAGACGAGACTATAATGCCTTGATAGGTTGATGGGTAACTTCAAGAAGTTAACGACCAAACGCCCGAAATACATCGGGGTCAGATTGACCTCGTTTCGTCCACTAAAACCATACACGATAAGTTAGACAGCCTGACTTCAGAGATCTTAGACCTGTCAAAAATCCTCGTCACACTGGCGGAGAGGCTGACTCCAGAAAGCAATAAAGAGCACATCAGCTCTTCTAGATGGGCCGATTGAAAGAAAGATCTTGTTTATATCATCCCGAATCTACGAGGGCATAATGGGCTAAATTAGCAGCCCGACCCACAGGGAGGAGAATCGGGTAGCGGTGAGGTCACCAATCCTAATGGATCGACAACACCAGTTTTTGTTCAACCATTAGGCCGTAATGGAGATCTAATCAGCCACACACTTCTCCCTGTTCACACTGTTGGGGGGCAAAGAACTAAAGGTATTTAGTTAATTAATGTTATAGTTTTTTTGTAATCAGAAATAGAAAGTCAATAACAAAAGAAAATCTTTTTCCTTTTCTTTTCATTTTACTTGATTCACTTCATTTTGGAATTTTAATTATCAAGGCAGCAAAGTTTGCTTTGTTTCAGCGAGGTGAGTCTAAATAAGCTCTGAATCCATTCAAGAGATGATACTTATCGGGCACCGTACTTATATGAATGAGCATTGGTAAGGACCGGAGCCCGATGGATGATATTAGTGCCATGCATGGCGATCAGACACGTTGCTAGGAATGAATGGTAAAGGCCGGTTACATAAGCCCGATTGGTCAGTAAGTGTTCGTAAGACTGTCATCAGGCATGAAAGTCAGAAAGTATGGCAAGTAGAGGTTGCTCATGACCGATCTAGCTAGGATGTGATTATGTGTGCCCAATGAGCCAAATGGGGAAGGTGGTTTAGCTCTCATTGTGATGTCACCCTAAATTTTAGAAAGCAGTCATTTTGGGAAGGGAATTATCACGTCTAGCTATATATGGAAGGCTAATCCTTAAAATATTGGGATTGAATCAATCAAGACTCCGGATAAGCAAAGAATTTGAGATTAGGAAGGATTCTACAATCAATCATCTACTTGGAGCACAAGTTGAGGAAGTCCTTGCCTTATCTGGACTGCGATAGGCCGTTATAAATATAAAAGTAGGCTAACTACGCAAAGGCACTCTACGTCATCTCGAAAAATAGTTTCACAGCATTCAAAGTATTCAAGCATTTGTTTCTTAGCATGCACATCATCCATAGCGAATAGGTCTGTCCTTTTGTTATTTTCTCAATGTGTTTCATTCTTTAGACAAATCAGAGCCTGTTCGGATCTTGTTCTTTGATTGTATGTTTTTATTCTCCAAACATTTAATAGAATATCTGTATTTTATTAATCGTTTGTGATTGTTTACCTAGTAAACTCCTACGCTATTTGGCTTGTGTGCTTCAGTACTGCCAAAGGATTTTTGATGAGGGTACTTTCCTACTCATCTCACATAATCACCTTTTGGATGTCAGATCTTAAAGCCTTGTGTATCTCTCACACAAGCGTATAGGAAATTAGTTTGCACACACACCGAGCATGTTTGGCTCTAGCACGCCCATGCAAAACTACAAGCAAACATTTTTGGCATGCCCGGTGGGACCCACAGTGTCAAGACATGCCTCTGAAGAAAAATGGGAAGAACGGACAGGACGATCCTATCGTTGACCTAGTTGCTGAAGAGAGTACTGGCCATTCTCCACACGATAGTGGTCTGACTCTAGATGCAATTTCAGAAGTCCTGAGAATGAACATTAAACCCATGAGACGAGACTATAATGCCTTGATAGGTTGATGGGTAACTTCAAGAAGTTAACGACCAAACGCCCGAAATACATCGGGGTCAGATTGACCTCGTTTCGTCCACTAAAACCATACACGATAAGTTAGACAGCCTGACTTCAGAGATCTTAGACCTGTCAAAAATCCTCGTCACACTGGCGGAGAGGCTGACTCCAGAAAGCAATAAAGAGCACATCAGCTCTTCTAGATGGGCCGATTGAAAGAAAGATCTTGTTTATATCATCCCGAATCTACGAGGGCATAATGGGCTAAATTAGCAGCCCGACCCACAGGGAGGAGAATCGGGTAGCGGTGAGGTCACCAATCCTAATGGATCGACAACACCAGTTTTTGTTCAACCATTAGGCCGTAATGGAGATCTAATCAGCCACACACTTCTCCCTGTTCACACTGTTGGGGGGCAAAGAACTAAAGGTATTTTTTGGACTCATCAGGCCAATAACAAACAACACCAATTACCACCTCCGATAGCACCCCCTATGGTGGTGGCTTAACCCATAGCTCCACAACCCATCAACAGGGAGGAGCTGGTGGTGGCCATACACGAAGAGTATGGCCCATTCATGAGAAGGATGGAGAGGCCGACATATAAACGGTCATACCCACCTGAAATTGATCCAGTCAACTTTTCCCAAGGGTACAAAGTTCCAAACTTCACTCTGTTTTCTGGGGAAAGTGAACAGTCCTCGGTAGAGCACACTACACCATGTGGGCAAATTTGTAACATACAGATTTTCTGATTTGTAATGGGTATACCCTTTACTCTTTTGCAACGGATATATCCGTTACAAATTTAAAAAAAATCATTGCTAATTACCATTATGTTGGTTACTTAGTTTTTGTAACGGGTGTATTTATATTTGTAACGTTTATATCCGTTACAAAATTGATCCAAAAAAAATAATAATAATAAAATAATTTTTACAATCAAAAGGTATCGGGCTCTCTATCTCAAATCTGGGTTTTCACAAAGAGAGAGAAAGACTCGTAGAGAGAAAGGAGAAAGGGAGAAATGGAGAAAGAGGAGAAGCCCTAGATCGCCGCTGCCCAATGCCACCGATCGCTGCTGCCCAACGACGCCGACCGCTGCTGCCGGCCTCCTGGTAACTCCTTCTTCTTCGTCTTTCTTCTTCTTTGTCATATTTAAACCTATATCTAAATATAATCCCCTTCTTCTTCTTCTTCTTCTTCTACTTCTTATTCTTCTTCTACCTTCTTCTTCTTCACATAATGTACTAATCTGTTCGGCTTGGAGGTTACTTGCTATATGTAAATTTTGTTCTTTTTTTGGAGCAATAGTTCTTCTTCTTCTTCTTCTTCTTCTTCTTCTTCTTTGTCATACACGAAAACTGAATGTATACTATGGGCATTAGCTATATTTTGGGTTGGAATAGATTTATGCCTTTACCATTGAAAATGATTTTATCAATCTTCTGATTTGGTCATATGAATTGAATTTGAATACTGTGTTTTGGTTTTTCAACCATTTTTTCTCTTCTTTTTTTTTTGGTAGAATGTCCATCAGGGATACCCAGCTAAAACTCTAGCCCGATTCTTAAGAGCCAGAGAGGGAAATGTGCAAATGCCTACAAAATGGTTAGATCCTCTCATTCCTGCTTAAATTATTTCAAAACCCCTTTGTTGTTTGTGGGCTAGAAACTATCAGTTTGGTGATATTTACAAAAATTAATGAGATGGCACATGTAATGTTTCAATTGGTGGATTATTTGCGGCGGAGGGTACAAAATGAGATCGACGATATGTTAGCAGTAAGTTCATCTTCACCTTAAATGCAAAAGTATGTTTAGTTAGATGCTTGTGTATCAGTCACATTAGTACAATATAAGAATTTTAAACTCAGTGAGTGCTTTTTTTGATCTGGCTGATATAGAAACCCATAGTTCCTACTGATTTGTATAGAGCAGTGCGTGATTCATAACTCATAGGATTGTCAGGTTATACGAGAGAGGTGCTTAGTCTTTATCCAGTTCAATCTGATTTGCAGCATTTAAGTTATCCAATCGCTGCTATAGTTGTTGCCTGTTGTACCTTAATATAACCTTAAGTACTCTTTACTTATTATATCCTCTCTGAAAGGGCCTTTCAGTCTTTGCTATTGGTGTAGGGCTCAGCACATATGACAAAGCATTTGTAAGAACTATGATTTCATTGAAGTACATATGATAATTACAATTCCCTAAAGAGTTGTAAATAATTGATAATTTATTTGTAGTATTTGCTTTTCAATTGCACTAGGGTGATTTGTTCATCGTCGATACAAGGCTAGCCCAAGGTTAAGGCGACTTAGGCAGTTGCTATAACGCCCTGAAAACCAAGCCATATGGCCAAGGTGACTGAGTCAAATAGTACCACGAAGAGCAAATAATAGTCCTACGTGGACCAATCCAACAAGGCAGAAGCATAGAGGAATCCTACGTAGATTTCCAAGAAAAGTCAATAAGTCAAGGATTGACCCTCGAGGACCAAACGGGTCAAATAGGATCAATCAACATGGTTTTGGATTTTAAAACGAGTTAAAAAGAAAGTTGGGTGGAGCCCCATTGGGAAAAGAAACAAAGGTTTGAGTTTTACTTTAAAAGTTTACAATAATAGGGGCTTGGGAAAGATTAAAACCAAACGATCCTTAGGAAATTGAAAGTAGTAATTTTCCCATAATAGGGTAACCATAGGCTAAGAAACGCTAATAAGGATTAAAAACATAATTTAAAAAGGATCCTAGAGGATCCAAACTATCAAGATTAAGATTAAGAGAGGGATAACTAGGATCCCCAAATATACAAGATCATTAAGTCTAATAGAAAGAGTTATAAAGCATGGACCAAATATGTGCCCAATTACAACTACAATGAAAAAAATGTAAATTCTTGGAATTCAAATCCGCGATTAAGATAATGGATTACAAGTATAACAATGCTTCTACCATGAGCTACAACAAATAAACGATTTCTTTTCAAAACATAAGACTTCCTCGTAGAGAATCTTCAAACGGGATGCCACGCGTCGAATACTTTTGGGCCTTGCCCAAATCAACATTTCCTGAAAAAGGGGTTTTATAGATTCATTAAGCACGACGGCTCAGTAGAAAACATTGTAGAAATGTACTACTAATTCTAAAAACATGCTATGACATACGGTGCAATGTTTTGCCGCCGTGGCGATGCAATTAGCCGGATGGCCAAACCGTGAGACATTCCCAACTCGATTTCCATAATCACTCACTCTCAACACCGGATGTGAGCCACTCCAACGTGAGTGTAGCATACAAGATCTCTGGTAGCTAAACAAATATGACTTGCATTTTCGAATGTTTTAAGGATCACAAACAACCTTCCTCACTTCACACCTGCTTCCGAAATTTCATCAAACCACTATCCCCAAATAGGGATTTCAAAAGACATTCCCCAATCGTGGGAATTTTACCAATATCATACTCCCAAGACAATGCTATGAATGCTTTGCCGACTTGGCGATTATGAAATGCTACTAAATGATTATGCCTTAACAACGTCATTTCTATGAATATATTTCTATGAAATAAACATGGTAGTTCATGATACCAAATTTACAAAAATCATGGATTCATATAAAGCATCATCATCATATAGGCATTAAGGAAACTACAATCATCAAGAAGCAATTTAAGTCATAGCAACTCACTCAGCATATAAGCTTATGCATGGAATCAATTAGGCATATAAGAACAACTAATCAAGTAATTAATCACATCAAAGAATTCGAAGTTTAGGTTATCAAGTATTTACTCTAATCTACACATGTTAAACCCTGAAGTTAGAAATAATAGTGTACTTAAACAATGAAATCTACCTTGTTCTTGAGAAGGAAAATAAGAGATATAGGAAATCCAAGAAAGAAATAAAAGAATCCAAGTGTAGAGCTTCCAAACATAAGAAGATTAGAAGACCCTCTTCTTCCTCTAGGCCATTGCTTGAGCTATGTAACACCAAAATAAAAGATGAAAGCACCAAATGAGAGCTCTTGAAGAGGGGAACATTTTAGCCTCTAATAGCCTTGCTCCAACTGTTGCTTATAAAAGACCCAATGGACCTAGAAGGAGGAGTCTGAATGGAGGTCTTTAGGCTTCCATTCCAAGAGAGAGGGAGAGGGAGAGAGAGAGAGAGAGAGAGAGAGAGAGAGAGAGAGAGAGAAGACGAGGTATAGAGAGAGATATGCATACCAAAATGAAAGAAAAAGAAAAAGATAAAGAGAGAAAAAAAAGTTGAGTGTAGGAGAAGTCTCCCAAAACTGGGGATTTGATGGGTTAGGTGTGGGTAGGTATGGGTTAGGTGTGGGTAGGTTATGGGTTAGGTTTCAGAGTATAACACACCCAACCACAAGATATATAATTACACATGTGTACCCACTACGCAAAAATTGCTACCAACATTTATCAAATTAAAATACATGTCCCAAACCAAGACCCACACTGGTCTAAAATTACCAAAGTGCCCTTTTTAAAATTTTGGGTTTCTATAATCTACCCCCCTTAAAAGAATTCTATCCCGGAATTCGAACAAAAACGAAAGGTACTCAATCAAAGAATGGTTCACGACCACAACAAAATGTCATAGTGTCACAAAACAACGTGAACACTAGCACAACGTGAGAAAATGAAACATCTCACACATCGATTCTAGAAAGGAAAGGGAAGCTCAAGAAAATTGTCAGTAAGCACACCATGAGTGCTGAGGGACAACCGCTAGGGACATACAAGGTCCAACATTAAAAGACAGAGTCAACTGTAAAGATCGACAATAATAAGGGACATGAACCTCCAAATTATTGGATCAACCAAAAATGTACTTGAATTAAAACAAAGTACAACTGGATATCTCAAATTCATCAAATCAAAACAAAAGCGATCCCGCAACAAGAACACGTGATCACAAAGAACACACAACGGGTTGTTCTATACCCAGAATTCATCTCAAAAATGAACAACTATACAAAGGATATGTATACCAACAAAAGATATAATCTAATTGTCAACCGAAAAACACATTCAAAAGAATAGAGGGTAACCCGTAGAATGGAAATAATATTCTACAACCATCGTTCATGGTGAAAACATTCACAAGACGTAAGGAATAAATGGAATAAGCTTCAATCGATTTATAAAAGAATCAAAGGAAGATGTCACACAAGCGTGAATATCACACAGAGATCGAATTACAATTGAACACAGGATTCTAAAAGCAGAACAATGATATAGTATCAAAGAATCGACATACGAAGCAAAATTATGATGTTTCAAGACACAAGTTCCAAAATGAACCAAATAACTGGTCAACCGCCAATGAATGATCCAAACACTCAAGAATAAAATCAAAGAAAACTTCACAAAGCAAATGATATACTCAATACTAAAGACCATAACGACTCAAAGCTACGTCTTAACAGAATACGAGGTACGAGTCACAAAGACTTACTCGTAATACATCACTCCTCACCATAAGATAATGATCAATATAGACACAAAAGTCTACAACAATGGCAATGAGAAGTCAATAGAAGAAATGATTATCACCTCCAAAAACATTAACGTCGCTATAGTCAATTATAACAATTTCACTAATAGATGGATCTATTAAGAGATCCCATCTCAAAATAATAAGGCAAAAGAAATGCCATTGCCAAAAGTCAAAGGGTCTCACAAGGAAAAGTGTCTAAGAAGACACAATGATGCCATCAACAAGACAATAATAAATCAAGCAGTTAAATGAACGGATATAAACCAACAAGTTCCCCCACCTTCGTTGTTGCACGCGACAACCAAAAAATATAATGTATCAAAGAATTACACCTTAACCAAAATAAGAAAACATATGGTCATAATGATATTAAGCTTTCGAACTTTCAACTATTGAAAGCCCGATTCACATCAAGGCGATCTAGAAGTTTCGGGCTGGGTGATCTTGAAGTGTCACATGAAAGAGGGAAGCAAACTAGGCGACACGTTTATAACAAGAGTCATAAAAAACTCACATCACAAGTGAACCACAAATAACGAAAGTGTTCAAGGAAACATGGTCAAAATTTCTCAACATAATGAAGACTACAAAAGTTGCCACACTAACCACACGTGATCTTAAACCAAACGGTCACCAAGAATTCTACTCTGCTTAAAGCAAGGATGTAATTAAAGGATTGCAACGATCTCAAACAAAGCACAATTACAATAATCTTACGATAGGGTGAGGAAGAAAAAAAAGACTCACCAATCACAATAAACAATTAATGCACCAAGTGCACGAACCAAACTCGTCAACAATGACATAAATAACAATCCCTTAAGAAGACATGAAAGCAAAATCTAGGGGTCTGACCAGCTATTGAAAACCCGTAACCCAAACTTATCGACCTAGAAGGTCCAACCACAACAAGCATAGAATCTCACACGATGCACCTCTAAACATGAAGTAATCGAAAATGCTAACAAGAGAACATGTCCTAGGCATACTCCTAACACCAATACAGACATAAGGTGGATGGAGTCAAACAAATACTCTCATTTAAGTAACAGAGTGAGGCATAAATCAATGGAGTCAAACGATGAACTAAACACAATCTAATGGATAATTCATAGAATCAACTAAAAAATCCCCGCTTACGGATCAATCATAAGGTCAAAGAAATAACAACAGTTCACATCGATAGGCCACCTCAATAGGCCATAAAATTTTGGCAACATCAATAGGCAATTGCCAGGAAGTTCAAATAACATGAAAATTATAGCAACATCGTTAACAAAGACAAGGTGAGTTCGAGTTCAACATGAAACAGAATCGGAGAACTCACAAATGAGTACAAAGTCCAAAAGGGTCCATGGTCGAAACCACCAACGCCGACGAAGAATAAAAGAGAGATAAAAATTTAACTATAAGGAAAACAATCCTTATAGCCACAGTAAAGGATACTTTTATGGAAGATTTACATGAAAATCTTACACAATACAACAATAAGGTACTATACAAACGACCATAGTATTAAAGGTATAAAAGATCACACGATTGCAAAATAACTAGTCCTCAAGGCATACAATAAGGTGCAATCGAATTTCAGCATTAGTGAACAATAAATTAAGGCTGCCAACAACAGAGATTCACAATGCGTAAGAGATCATACTCTCAAAAATCGGTATGATCTTGAACTCACGGAGATAACAAAATCGAGGACCTCAACAATAAATCATCTAACAACATCTATCCCTCAAGAAGAAGGAAACAATCCGAGTGTTTAACAACTCAAGTTTGAATTCAATGAAATAAATTCTAAGAAGTTAGTGAGGCAAAACCGTCAGAGGAAGATCGATTCAAAGGAAAGGATATCACAACACTACGATGCGACATACCCAAGTTCAAAACTTAAGGGTCATCAATCACGAGAATCGAATCAACAAGGCACAAACGTGCTTTCAGGAAAAGACTTGGAACAATAGAATCACAACACTCCTGCAAGAGCTCAGAGATCATAAGGATCAATAGTCAACCAACTTCCAAGAAGTACAATAGAAATGAGAATCCATACATACTCACAAGGGAATAAACACTATAAAGTACGTGTTTCCAAGACCAACGTCACAGCATTAATCATACAATAAAAATCATAACGAAAATTGATAACGATCGATAAACAACTCACAAAAAAGATTTCACTACCAATCAACAGGATGTGTAGTCTAGAATGAAGAGATGACCTCAGAGTCGCGGAATTCAATCAAACATGAAAATCAATGAATAAAGGAACTAATAGACTTGGAACAACACCAATCTATTCCTCATAAAAGCCAGAATCCTCATAACGATTCATACGATAGGATTTAATCATATGCAATGATTATATAGTAAAAAGAACAATTTGATTGTGAAGATTAAAGCAATCACCAGAAATTTGGGTCAACCGACCAACCATAAGATAGAAAACTCGTAATCCACTCAGAAGAGTAATTATAATGTCAAACCGACATCTGAATAATGAAATTCTCACAAGATAAATAGTATGACGATTCTATAAGAAGGAGGAACTATTCCAACAATAAACAACAAGTATTCATATCCACATAAAATATACATGGACTACCAGCCACAATCGAGAGCTAACAAGATAGAATGCTCTCATAAAGATCAACATAGTCTTTAGAGAGGTTTTGTATCACATGTAAAATAAAACCCATGCCATCTGAAGTTAAGCATCTCAAGACTGTACACGAAAACGTAGGAATACCCAAGTCCGAAGACACAACCTATATAAGCCGTCTAATAGTACGTAACGTCGCATTATTAGAACCAATAAGTTATTCATCGGATTAGAAAACATCTTTTAAGTAATTAAAAAGTACATATAGATATAGGCTTTTAAATATACGCAACATATTAACATGTTGGTTTTCACAAGTTAAAAAATTATCTTCTAGATTTTTTTTACTCAAGAAATCTCATTATGAAACACCGATCAAAGTATCTATGAGTACGCGTATGAGATACTCTAAATACGTAAAACATGAAATATTATCTCAACATTTTATCGTTATTATGCTTAACAATTCAATGATATTGGAAAAAAAATCACGAAAGCACATTAGCATATTATCACATAATACCGAAGGCAAGTACGCATTTTTTTCCATCCTTTTCATTTATAACATAAAAATCTATCACGTAATGTGTTAAATAATACATTATGTTACAATAGTATAAACATATAAAATATATGCACGAAAACATGTAGACACATAATTTCAAAGGCATGTAGCATCAGAGCATGCTCACTTAAAACCTTCCAACTAAAAGAAAATTGATAACAATTTCATAATATAGGCATGCAACTTTAACATGTTTCCTCAACAACTAAAATGCAAACAACTAGTAAGATAAGGCCAATAAATATAATTGAGATCTTTTAATAATACAACTCAATGTAAGGCACTGTTCAATACCTAACTATCAACCCTACAAGGTGTAGTACGTCGAGTGAATAATCCAAACAAGGAAACCCTCATGTATATACCTTTTAATCCTTGCACAGTCATGAGTAAACATTAATAGATAGTCACACCAAGATATATTACAAAAGTCAGTTCTAATGAGTATAGCGTTAACGTGAATCAAAAAGTATAAGTCCACGAATCACATAGACAAGATATATAGGCATGTGATCACATAAACACATAAGCATTTAAGCATGTTCATACGTAATCCCGTAAGCAATTAAACATGCTATCATAATCAACTCATCATTTAAATAAAATAGAATAAGTCATTTAACTATGAATGATTAAAATCAAAAGAGGTGCAACGGTCATACATGGACCCAATTATCTCCCAGAGTACCAAGGTATTCGAACCCAGTTAACTCTGATACAATTTTGTAGTGCCCCGAAAACCAAGCCATATGGCCAAGGTGAATGAGTCAAACAGTACCAAGAAGAGCAAAGAATAGTCCTACGTGGACCAATCCAACAAGGCAGAAGCATAGGGGAATCCTACGTGGATTCCCAAGAGAAGTCAATAAGTCAAGGATTGACCCTCATGGACCAAATGGGTCAAATAGGGTCAATTAACATGGTTTTGGATTTTAAAACGAGTTTAAAAGAAAGTTGGGTGGAGCCCCATTGGGGAAAGAAACAAAGGTTTGAGGTTTCCTTTGAAAGTTTACAATAATAGGGGCTTGGGAAAGATTACAACCAAACGGTCCTTAGGAAATTGAAAGTAGCAATTTTCCCATAATAGGGTAACCATAGGCTAAGAAATGCAAACAAGGATTAAAAACATAATTTAACAAGGATTCTAGAGGATCCAACTATCAAGATTAAGATTATGATCCCCAAATATACAAGATCATTAAGTCTAATAGAAAGAGTTATAAAGCATGGACCAAATATGTGCTCAATTACAACTATAATGAAATAAATGTAAATTCTTGTAATTCAAATCCACAATTAAGATAATGGATTACAAGTATAACAATGCTCCTACCATGAGTTACAACAAAGAAATGATTTCTTTTCAAAACATAAGACTTCCTCGTAGGGAATCTTCAAACGGGACGCCACGCGTCGAATACTTTTGGGCCTTGCCCAAATCAACATTTCCTGAAAAAGGGGTTTTATAGATTCATTAAGCACGACGGCTCAGTAGAAATATTGTAGAAATGTACTACTAATTCTAAAAACATGCTATGACATGTGGTGCAATGTTTTGCCGCCGTGGCGATGCAATTAGCCGGATGGCCAAACTGTGAGACATTCCCAACTCGATTTCTATAATTACTCATTCTCAACACCGGATACGAGCCACTCCAACGTGAATGTAGCATACAAGATTTCCGGTAGCTAACCAAATATGACCTTGCATTTTTGAATGTGTTAAGGATCACAAACAACCTTCCTCACATCACACCCGCTTCTCGAATTTCATAAAACCACTATCCCCAAACGGGGATTTCAAGAGACAGTCCCCAAACGGGGAATTTTACCAATATCATACTCCCAAGCCAATGCTATGAATCCTTTGCCGACTTGGCTATTATGAAATGCTACTAAATGATTATGCCTTAACAATGTCATTTCTATGAATATATTTCTAAGAAATAAACATGGTAGTTCATGATACCAAATTTACATAAATCATGGATTCATATAAAGCATCATTGTCATCTAGGCATTAAGGAAACTACTATCATCAAGAAGTAATTCAAGTCATAGCAACTCACTTAGCACATAAGTTTAGGCATGAAATCAATTAGGCACATAAGAACAACTAATCATGTAATTAATCACATCAAAGAATTCAAAGTCTAGGTCATCAAGTATTTACTCTAATCTACACATGTTAAACCATGAAGTTAGAAATAATAGTGCACTTAAACAATGAAATCTACCTTGTGCATTCTTGAGAAGGAAAATAAGAGATATAGGAAGTCCAAGAGAGAAATAAAAGAATCCAAGTGTAGAGCTTCCAAGCATAAGAAGATTGGAAGACCCTCATCTTCCTTTAGGCCATTGCTTGAGCTATTGAACACCAAAATAAAAGATGAAAGCACAAAATGAGAGCTCTTGAAGAGGGGAATATTTTATCCTCTATTAGCCTTGCTCCAATTCTTGCTTATGAAAGACCCAATGGAGCTAGAATGAGGAGATTGAATAGAGGTCTTTAGGCTTCCATTTCAAGAGAGAGAGAGAAGAAGAAAAGGTATAGAGAGAGATATGTATACCTAAATGAAAGAAAAAGAAAAAGATAAGGATAGAGAAAAGAGTTGAATGTAGGGGAAGTCTCCCAAAAGTGGGGATTTGATGGGTTATGTGTGGGTAGGTATGGGTTAGGTGTGGGTAGGGTATGGGTTAGGTTTTAGTGTATAACACACCCAGCCACAAGATATATAATTGCACCTGTGTACCCACTACGCAAAAATTGCTACCAACATGTATCAAATTAAAATACATGTCCCAAACCAAGACCCACATTGGTCCAAAATTACCAAAATGCCCTTTTTAAAATTTTGGGTTTCTACAATTGCCTAAGCCTCCCTTGAACCATGGCCACACATGAAAGAAGATATATATATGTATGTATAAAAAGTGTTTTTATTTTGGTAATACTCTTGTTGATAAATTCTAAACAAGTCATACATCTACTTTCAACCAAACAGTGATTCTATTTTTTTGGCTAAATTCACAGAGTTGAATCTTATGATTCATTTCAATCATGCCAGCTGTGGTGGCAATTCGCTTTAATAATTTTGTTTTATGTTGGGGTTGGGGACTTCTTTGCAAATAAATTTTTTTTTCTTGCAATGACTCTTCCACCGTGTCACTTAAATGTAATTTTCTTGATTTCAGGTCCACTACTACATGCAATCTCATATTCAAACCAATGAGTATCGAGATCGTGTAGTTTTCGTGAGTGTCAGTGTCACGCCCCGGCGTAGCCAAAATATGGAAAAATTTAAAATTTTCATCTTGGACCCTGAGGCACGTGACTGGTTGCAGTACCGATTTGTCCGTGACCAAA
Source organism: Hydrangea macrophylla (assembly GCA_033977485.1). Lineage (NCBI taxonomy): Eukaryota > Viridiplantae > Streptophyta > Magnoliopsida > Cornales > Hydrangeaceae > Hydrangea > Hydrangea macrophylla. Next base: position 41,854,755 of record CM066984.1, read on the forward strand.
TAATAATATTAAACAACGTAACCAAAAGGAGAAAACCAACATCTGCTCACATTGATATATTACAAAGAAAGGCCACAGTACTAGTTAACTATTACATCATGGTAGATACATCAGAGTCTTATGGCTCTAGGGCCTTACAAAAGCTATAATAAGTCTTCTGATAGAGCTTTCCACCAAAGACATTTACAAAAGACAACCACTAGTCTTCTCTCTAACAAGTATATCCATAGCCATCTTCGGTGTACTCTTCCTCCACGTTCTCCGCTTGCGTAGCATCATAACCCGTGTACTTGTTACCTGGATAAGCTGGACATGGGAATGTCCAGCAACATGAACGTCGTCAGCTTATGAAAGCTGAGTGAGTAAGCTAAATCAAATGGAACGTATATAGTAAAGCACAACAAAGATACCCTTATTATTTTTTTAACATATCTTTTAAGATCTTTGCGTTCTCACCATTGGGCCATAACTACCAATATACCTAACCACGTATTCGAAAAGAAAACGTCCAACTGAGAAAACTCGTCTCGATATTCTTAACGCCACTATCATTCATTTCTAACATCCGACGTCATTTACAAACCCAAAGTATCTCTTGATAACCAAACCATCTTTCATCATCCAAAACATCCTTCGTCAACCGAAACATCTTTCATCAACCAAAAACATCTTTCATCAACCACTTCGTAACGAAGAACCGAAGTGTTAAGGAGTGCAAGAACATCCAATTCGTCACGAAGAACCGAAAGGAGTCTTCACTCAAGGAATCACCGCTTCGTCACGAAGAGCCGAAAGCGTTACGGAGTACAAGAACATCCATTTCGTCACGAAGAACCGAAAGGAGTCTTTACTCAAAGAATTACCGCTTCTCCATCACGAAGAACCGAAGCGTTTACGGAGTGCAAGAACATCCATCCCATCACTAAGAACCGGAAGGAGTCTTTACTCAAAGAATCACCGCTTCTCCATCACGAAGAACTGAAGCGTTTACGGAGTGCAAGAACATCCATTCCATCATGAAGAACCGAAAGGAGTCTTTACTCAAATAATCACCGATTCGTCACGAAGAACCGAAAGCGTTACGGAGTACAAGAACATCCATTTCGTCACGAAGAACCGAAAGGAGTCTTTACTCAAAGAATCACCGCTTCTCCATCACGAAGAACCGAAATCGTTACGGAGTACAAGAACATCCATTTCGTCACGAAGAACCGAAAGGAGTCTTTACTCAAAGAATCACCGCTTCTCCATCACGAAGAACCGAAGCGTTTACGGAGTGCAAGAACATCCATTCCATCATGAAGAACCGAAAGGAGTCTTTACTCAAAGAATTACCGCTTCTCCATCACGAAGAACCGAAGCGTTTACGGAGTGCAAGAACATCCATTCCATCACTAAGAACCGGAAGGAGTCTTTACTCAAAGAATCACCGCTTCTCCATCACGAAGAACTGAAGCGTTTACGGAGTGCAAGAACATCCATTCCATCACGAAGAACCGAAAGGAGTCTTCACTCAAAGAATCACCGTTTCGTCACGAAGAGCCGAAAGCGTTACGGAGTACAAGAACATCCATTTCGTCACGAAGAATCGAAAGGAGTCTTTACTCAAAGAATTACCGCTTCTCCATCACGAAGAACCGAAGCGTTTACGGAGTGCAAGAACATCCATCCCATCACTAAGAACCGGAAGGAGCCTTTACTCAAAGAATCACCGCTTCTCCATCACGAAGAACTGAAGCGTTTACGGAGTGCAAGAACATCCATTCCATCACGAAGAACCGAAAGGAGTCTTCACTCAAAGAATCACCGCTTCGTCACAAAGAACCGAAATCGTTACGGAGTACAAGAACATCCATTTCGTCACGAAGAACCGAAAGGAGTCTTTACTCAAAGAATCACCGCTTCTCCATCACGAAGAACCGAAGCGTTTACGGAGTGCAAGAACATCCATTCCATCATGAAGAACCGAAAGGAGTCTTTACTCAAAGAATCACCGATTCGTCACGAAGAACCGAAAGCGTTACGGAGTACAAGAACATCCATTTTGTCACGAAGAACCGAAAGGAGTCTTTACTCAAAGAATCACCGCTTCTCCATCACGAAGAACCGAAACGTTTACGGAGTGCAAGAACATCCATTCCATCACGAAGAACCGAAAGGAGTCTTCACTCAAAGAATCACCGCGTCACAACTCAACAACACATCCCTTTTTCTTACTATCCTGATCTCCGCTGCCCAGATTACCTATCCGACAATTATCCTTACCATAATTTGCTTCTAACATAGCACAACCGACCCTTACGTTTTCCCGACCGCGCATTCGTCACACTTTTCGGAATGTAGTTCATTAAAGGACTTCCGAATATACTTTCGAAGTTACGTTTATACATCCGTCATCCTGTTTTATGTCGTAATATACTTACAATGGAAACTTATCCAATCACTATCAACGCAATAATCATGTCGTACAACATACTTATAGCTTGGGTATGAACTCTCTATGGTCATCACATTATATTCATAACAACGGAAACCTAGCGTGTAGCTCGTGGATCTATAACATGGATTTGATATCAATAACCGTATAGATGAAACCCTTAACATACTCATATACGCGATAGCACTACCATAACATAAGATATCCATAACCACATAGGTACCGGAAAGCAAGCATCAATAATAAACACATCATACAAGTAGTTATACAATCTGCCAGGAATTAATTTACTATATCGACTGAATTGATATGATTTATTTGGGCATGATAAACTGATTTGTAGATCAAACTCAAAACTAGAACATTGTAGATAATTAGATTAGATTCATGTACAAAAAAACTAGCTTCAATTGCATTTTTGAGCTACTCAAAATATTTATTTTACTTAGACATTTCTGTATTTTCGGACTGCTGTGTCCCAGATTTATAGTACTGCGTTACATGTGCATTTCACCTATTAAGGAGTCATTTTTAGACCAGGCTATAAAATAGTTATTTGTAGATAAATGAGTTATCTTTCTCCACAAAAAAACTTAGCTTAATTCAGATTTCGGAGCTGCTTGAAACACTCATTTTACTAAACTACATTCTGCTGGAGGTTTCTGTTTCTCAGATTTAAAGTACTTCGTTGCATGTACATTTCACCTATGAAGATTTGATTTTCAGACTGAGCTATAGAAGAGTTATTTGTAGATGAATGAGTTAGATTTCTCCACAAAAAAACCTAGCCTCATTACCATTTTTTTACTGCTCGAAATGTTTGTTTTATTAAACAACACTCTGCTGGAAGTTTCTGCTTCCCAGATTTGAAAATTTATCTTGCATGGCATGGATCTCTCAAACTATCAACATCAAGCACATAATAAACATTACTACATACTACATAGGTTCTAAAGTGAGTTAGAATACTCACTTAAACTTGAAATTGAGCTTGGGCTTTGGATTTGAGCTTAGGAAGCTTGAACACAACCTCAATGGTGAAGACTTCTTCCTAGTTCTTCTTCTCCATCTCCATGTATCTCTTATCTCTCCATGGAGTTAATCTCCTAGCTCTCTCTAACTCTATATGCAGATTGTAAATGGCCAAGGGTGTAATGCATGAATATAGGCATGTTTATATAGAGATGGTGGTGGGATATGTGTCACCATGCATGTTCTAGAGTGTACATGCATGGACAAGTGTCCTAGAGGTGGACAAGTGGCAAGGGAGGTGGTGCCATGTGGTGCATGGGCTGCCATGTGGTCGACCATGTGGGGTCCACCTTGAGTTTTGTGCCACTACCTCGGTTTGAGTGCAAATATTCTTGATATGCTTGTCAGTCTCGATTTACGTGCAATCAGGTATTATTTCTAATGTCCGGGTCCGGTTACGGGACTAAGTTAATTCTAATTACGGTTGAGTCAGTGCAGTGATTATAGTCTAATTAGTAATTACATTACACTGATACAGTCACACAAATAAAATAATAATGTAATAATAGACCATATATAGAAATTCATAAAACTCGTATTATTGCACGTAGAGAAATTACAGGTATTACATCTTCTACCACCTATTACAGGATTTCGTCCTCGAAATCTGAGCTATCTAGGTACTAAAAAGAAAAGTAAATTTCTCTCTCATTTCCGATTCCAGCTCCCAAGAGGCTTCTCCTTCATCATGGTGTTTCTACTGAATCTTTACCAGCGGAATCTCTTTGTTTCTCAACTTCTTGATTCCATGATCCAGAATCTTTACAGGTCCTTCAATGAATGTAGCATTGTCATTTACTTCGATATCTTTGAAGTCGATCTCGTGAGCCGGGTTATGAAGACACTTCCTCAACATACTTACATAGAAAATATTATGAACTCCCGACATCTTCGGTGGTAACGCCAATCTATAGACGACTTTCCTTATGTGCTCTAGAATTTTAAATAGTCCGATGTAGCGTGGTGATAGCTTTCCCTTCTTCTGTCCAAACCTTACCACGCCTCGAACCGGGGAAACTTTCAGGTAAACATGATCTCCCACTTCAAATTCTAGGTCTCGACGTCGTTTATCCGCGTAGCTCTTGTATCTACTTTGTGTTGCATTCATTCTTTCCTTTACTGTATTGATTCCTTTATTGGTCTCCTGGACTAAGTCTGGTCCCAATAGTTTGCCATCCCCAATTTCAGCCCAACACAAAGGTGATCGGCACGGCCTTCCGTATAGTGCTTCAAATGGTGCCATCCCTATGCTCGAATGAAAACTGTTGTTATAAGCAAACTCAACCAACGGTAAGTGAGTTTCCCACAAACTTTCAAAATCGATTACACATGCTCGAAGCATGTCCTCCATTACTTGATTCGTCCTTTCTGTTTGTCCATCAGTTTGTGGATGAAATGCAGAACTTAACTTCAGAGATGTTCCCATCGATTTTTGAAGACTCTCCCAAAATACGGCGGTGAATCTCGAATCTCGATCTGATACTATTGACACCGGTACCCCATGTAACCGCACAACCTATTGCAGATAAAGTCGACTCATCTTCTCAACAGGATAGGTCATATTATCTGCAATAAAATGGGCTGATTTGGTCAGTTGATCAACAACTACCCAAATGGCATCATGGTTCTACTGGGATCTTGGCAATCCCATAACAAAATCCATGGTGATATGCTCCCATTTCCATTCTGGGTCTGGTAGAGGTTGTAGTAATCCTGGAGGTCGTTGATGTTCCGCCTTGACTTGCTGGCAAGTAGGGTATTTTGCTACATATTCTGCGACTTCTCTCTTCATACCTTCCCACCAAAAGTTCCTTTTTAAGTCTTTGTACATCTTGGTTCCGCCGGGGTGTATAGTCATCCTTGACTTGTGGGCTTCATTCAGAATGTCTTTCCTCAAATTATTCGTGTTGGGTACACATAACCTGTCCTTACATCTGAATGCCCTGTCTGTTCCAATATTCCATTCAGTTGGATCCTTTGCTTTCGCCTTCTCAAACCATTTCCTCAATCCTTCGTCCTTCTTTTGAGCTTCAAGTATTCGGTTAATAAGGGTTGGCTGCACCATAAGACATCCAAAAGGTCGTCCAATACCTGGTCTTGTAGTCTGGAAGTCAAATTCTGTTAAAGCTTCTAAGGCTTTCCATTCCCTGATTAAAAATGAGGCGATTAACCTTTGGGGTTTTCTGCTTAGAGCATCTGCGAATACATTTGCCTTACCGGGGTGGTATTGCAAATTAAATTCGTAGTCCTTAAGTAGCTCCATCCAACGTCATTGTCTCATGTTTAAATCTTTTTCAGAGAACAGGTATTTCAAGCTTTTGTGATCGCTAAACAAGTCGAACTTCTCTCTGTAGATATAGTGCCTCCAAATTTTGAGTGCAAAGACAATTGCAGCCAATTCCAAATCGTGCGTAGGGTAGTTTAATTCATTTGGATTTAATTGCCTAGATCCGTAAGCGATCACCTGACCATTCTGCATGAGTACACATCCTAGTCCTTGATATGAAGCGTCACTGTAGATAGTGTACTGTTCACCACTCTTGGGTATGGCTAGCACTGGCGCTGAGGTCAACCTCTCCTTTAATTCCTGAAAGGCGCGTTCGTGCTTGTCCTTCCACTCAAACTTTGAATCCTTCTTTGTTAGTCCGGTTAAAGGAGACGCGATCCTTGAGAAACCTTCCACGAATCTCCTATAGTATCCAGCCAATCCAAGGAAACTTCGTACTTCTGATGCGTTGGTTGGTCTATTCCAACTAGAAACTGCGTCCGTCTTGGTTGAGACCACTGAAATTCCATTCTATAAGACTACATGTCCCAAGAATTTGACCTCTTTTAGCCAAAACTCACACTTACTGAACTTAGCATAGAGACAATTTTCTCTAAGTGTCTGAAGTGCAATCTTTACATGCTTCTCGTGTTCTTCATCACTCTTTGAATAAATAAGGATGTCGTCGATAAACTCGATGATGAATTGATCCAAGAAGGGTCTGAACACCCGATTCATCAAATCCATGAATACCGTCGGGGCATTAGTTAATCCAAAAGGCATAACTAAGAACTCGTAGTGCCCATATCTTGTTCTGAAAGCTATTTTCGGCATATCTTCCGGCCTGACAAGTAACTGATGGTACCCAGATCGTAAGTCAATCTTTGAAAAGGTCGCCGCTCCTTGTAGTTGATCGAACAAATCATCTATCCTGGGAAGCGGGTACTTATTCTTAATAGTAACCTTATTCAACTCTCTGTAGTCGATACAGAGTCGAAGATTTCCATCCTTCTTTCTAACAAATAGAACCGGGGCTCCCCAAGGTGACGTGCTTGGTCTAATAAATCCAAGATCTTCTAACTCTTGTACTTGCTTCTTCAACTCCAGCATTTTTGTTGGGGCCATACGATAAAGAGCCTTGGATATCGGTGTTGTTTCGGGTACTAACTCAATACAAAAGTCGATCTCGCGCTTTGGTGGTAATCCAGAAATGTCCTGAAAGACATCCTCATAGTCTTGGACTATCGGAATCTGAGCAATCGTCAAATCTGAGTCTGTAGTTTCCATAGCGGCTAAACGACTTATAAGAAAAGCGTCACTAGTAGGGTTGCATTGAAAACTAAAGGGTGCACTTCCAGTACTGAAAATGTGATCGACCTACCAGCACAATCTAACTTTGCATGATACTTAGTAAGCCAGTCAAATCCTAAGATTACGCGAATTCCTTCATTGACAGAACAATTAAGTCTGCATGTAGGTTCCTATCCTCCAATGTCAAAGTGCAGTCCTTGCACACCTTTCCTAGCTTCACGGTCACTCCCAAAGGTGATACCGCGTTCAGGGCTACCTCAAGTGCTTGGGGTACTGAACCCAATCATCGTACAATCTCAAAGGCAATAAACGAATTCGTAGCACCTGTATCAAAAAGTACTTTAACTCGACTAGCATATAATGAGAGTGTACCTTCCAAGTTCTGCTGTTCCTTTTCATCATAGCTGGCCGCCTCGGGTATGATAGGATTTAGTCGACCTTTGCTAGTTTGACCTTGAGTAGTAGGCCCATGATAGTTTTCTCTTGGTGCATTGTAATCCATGCTCATGCGTCCTCTTTTGCGTCAGTTGTAGCATATAACATTAGCTCGGGTGTTGGTTCTGGGGGGTGTGTAGTCCGGGGATCCCATAATTGAAACATCCATCCTTGTTGTTCCCGATAGTAGTGGTTGGTACTTGTGGTGCAGTTGGTTTTGCATGCTTATTCCGGGGAAAGGTGTGTCCTGGTTTCTTACCACTATTCCACAGGTGTTTGTTTCCTTGGAAACGGGTCGGAGGTCTTCCCCTTGGTCCATTCCTAAGCTGAGGTGGCTATCTTGTCATCTGTTTGTGTGTTATGAACCTAACTGAATAACTACCGGTTACCCTCCAGTCCTAACTATGGTTACGAGATATGTAAACGATATAAGGTATAGTTAACAATTCTAATATGAGTACATATCACATCAATACATTTCATCAAGTAGAGGAAACAAATCTTTATAGATAACTTCAAATATTTACATAGAAAGGCGTACACGCTACCACTAGTTTGTGTTATATGCCTGGGTACATACTATATGCACAAAAAGATGGGCTACAAGTCCTAATACAAGTAAAGCTCTAGATCTTGGGAGTCCTATCCCAAAAGTCCTTCATATCTGACTTATATGGTATAACATCATCCAAGATTGGAATCTCCATAGGTGGAACCCAGTCCAAGTACGGGTCAAACTTATCAACTATCTCATCTTCATCCTTATCCAAAGGCTCTATATCTGCATCCTTAGAGTCATCCTCAAAGTCATCCTCAACCTCTGGCTCTCCAGCCTCCATGACTATCATTGCTTCCCCCTCACCAGCACCCTCTGTTGGGTCAACATCCTCTGCTAGGTCAATAACCACTACTGGGTCAATCTCCTCATCAACCCCATCCTCCATATCCATTCGGGATGTAATAAGGAGCCATGCTAATCACAAAGCTACTATAAGGTTTATGTATTTATGGATGGAAAAAGGTCTAACAGTTCATAACTTAAGTGTATAGGACAATCGGTGTACACGTCTTAACCTAAAGCTCTGATACCAAAAATCCCTGTCACGCCCCGGCGTAGCCAAAATATGGAAAAATTTAAAATTTTCATCTTGGACCCTGAGGCACGTGACTGGTTGCAGTACCGATTTGTCCGTGACCAAATAATAATATTAAACAACGTAACCAAAAGGATAAAACCAACATCTGCTCACATTGATATATTACAAAGAAAGGCCACAATACTAATTAACTATTACATCATGGTAGATACATCAGAGTCTTATGGCTCTAGGGCCTTACCAAAGCTATAATAAGTCTTCTGATAGAGCTTTCCACCAAAGACATTTACAAAAGACAGCCACTAGTCTTCTCTCTAACAAGTATATCCATAGCCATCTTTGGTGTACTCTTCCTCCACGTTCTCCGCTTGCGTAGCATCATAACCCGTGTACTCGTTACCTGGATAAGCTGGACATGGGAATGTCCAGCGACATGAACGTCGTCAGCTTATGAAAGCTGAGTGAGTAAGCTAAATCAAATGGAACGTATATTGTAAAGCACAACAAAGATACCCTTATTATTTTTTTAACATATCTTTTAAGATCTTTGCGTTCTCACCATTGGGCCATAACTACCAATATACCTAACCACGTATTCGAAAAGAAAACGTCCAACTGAGAAAACTCGTCTCGATATTCTTAACGCCACTATCATTCATTTCTAACATCCGACGTCATTTACAAACCCAAAGTATCTCTTGATAACCAAACCATCTTTCATCAACCAAAACATCCTTCGTCAACCGAAACATCTTTCATCAACCAAAAACATCTTTCATCAACCACTTCGTCATGAAGAACCGAAGTGTTAAGGAATGCAAGAACATCCAATTCGTCACGAAGAACCGAAAGGAGTCTTCACTCAAGGAATCACCGCTTCGTCACGAAGAGCCGAAAGCGTTACGGAGTACAAGAACATCCATTTCGTCACGAAGAACCGAAAGGAGTCTTTACTCAAAGAATTACCGCTTCTCCATCACGAAAAACCGAAGCATTTACGGAGTGCAAGAACATCCATCCCATCACTAAGAATCGGAAGGAGTCTTTACTCAAAGAATCACCGCTTCTCCATCACGAAGAACTGAAGCGTTTACGGAGTGCAAGAACATCCATTCCATCACGAAGAACCGAAAGGAGTCTTCACTCAAAGAATCACCGCTTCGTCACAAAGAACCGAAAGCGTTACGGAGTACAAGAACATCCATTTCATCACGAAGAACCGAAAGGAGTCTTTACTCAAAGAATCACCGCTTCTCCATCACGAAGAACCGAAGCGTTTACGGAGTGCAAGAACATCCATTCCATCATGAAGAACCGAAAGGAGTCTTCACTCAAAGAATCACTGCTTCGTCACGAAGAACCGAAAGCGTTACGGAGTACAAGAACATCCATTTCGTCACGAAGAACCGAAAGGAGTCTTTACTCAAAGAATCACTGCTTATCCATCACGAAGAACCGAAGCGTTTACGGAGTGCAAGAACATCCATTCCATCACGAAGAACCGAAAGGAGTCTTCACTCAAAGAATCACCGCGTCACAACTCAACAACACATCCCTTTTTCTTACTATCCTGATCTCCGCTACCCAGATAACCTATCCGACAATTATCCTTACCATAATCTGCTTCTAACATAGCACAACCGACCCTTACGTTTTCCCGACCGCGCATTTTTCACTCTTTTCGGAATGTAGTTCATTAAAGGACTTCCGAATATACTTTTGAAGTTACGTTTATACATCCGTCATCCTGTTTTATGTCGTAATATACTTACAATGGAAACTTATCCAATCACTATCAACGCAATAATCATGCCGTACAACATACTTATAGCTTGGGTATGAACTCTCTATGGTCATCACATTATATTCATAACAACGGAAACCTAGCGTGTAGCTCGTGGATCTATAACATGGATTTGATATCAATAACCATATAGATGAAACCCTTAACATACTCATATACGCGATAGCACTACCATAACACAAGATATCCATAACCACATAGGTACCGGAAAGCAAGCATCAATAATAAACACATCATACAAGGAGTTATACAATCTGCCAGGAATTAATTTACTATATCGACTGAATTGATATGATTTATTTGGGCATGATAAATTGATTTGTTGATCAAACTCAAAACTAGAACATTGTAGATAATTAGATTAGCTTCATGTACAAAAATATCTAGCTTCAATTACATTTTTGAGCTACTCAAAATATTTATTTTACTTAGACATTTCTGTATTTTCGGACTGCTCTGTCCCAGATTTATAGTACTGCATTACATGTGCATTTCACCTATTAAGGAGTCATTTTTAGACCAGGCTATAAAATAGTTATTTGTAGATAAATGAGTTAGCTTTCTCCACAAAAAAACCTAGCTTAATTCAGATTTCGGAGCTGCTTGAAACACTCATTTTACTAAACTACATTCTGCTGGAGGTTTCTGTTTCTCAGATTTAAAGTACTTCGTTGCATGTACATTTCACCTATGAAGAATTGATTTTCAGACTGAGCTATAGAAGAGTTATTTGTAGATAAATGAGTTATATTTCTCCACAAAAAAACCTAGCCTCATTACCATTTTTTTACTGCTCGAAATGTTTGTTTTACTAAACAACACTCTGCTGGAAGTTTCTGCTTCCCAGATTTGAAAATTTATCTTGCATGGCATGGATCTCTCAAACTATCAACATCAAGCACAGAATAAACATTACTACATACTACATAGGTTCTAAAGTGAGTTAGAATACTCACTTAAACTTGAAATTGAGCTTGGGCTTTGGATTTGAGCTTAGGAAGCTTGAACACAACCTCAATGGTGGAGACTTCTTCCTAGTTCTTCTTCTCCATCTCCATGTATCTCTTATCTCGCCATGGAGTTCATCTCCTAGCTCTCTCTAACTCTATATGCAGATTGTAAATGGCCAAGGGTGTAATGCATGAATATAGGCATGTTTATATAGAGATGGTGGTGGGATATGTGTCACCATGCATGTGCTAGAGTGTACATGCATGGACAAGTGTCCTAGAGGTGGACAAGTGGCAAGGGAGGTGGTGCCATGTGGTGCATGGGCTGCCATGTGGTCGACCATGTGGGGTCTACCTTGAGTTTTGTGCCACTACCTCGGTTTGCGTGCAAATATTCTTGATATACGTGTCAGTCTCGATTTACGTGCAATCGGGTATTATTTCTAATGTCCGGGTCCGGTTACGGGACTAAGTTAATTCTAATTACGATCGAGTCAGTGCAGTGATTATAGTCTAATTAGTAATTACATTACACTGATACAGTCACACAAATAAAATAATAATGTAATAATAGACCAAATATAGAAATTCATAAAACTCGTATTATTGCACGTAGAGAAATTACAGGTATTACAGTCAGGGCAGGAATTTTGCTCTTTTTCTTTTATTTTATGTGCTGTGATTGGCCTATTCTTCTGCCTTGGAAAACTTATAATGTAGCCTTCTGCCATAAAAAAGTATGGAAAGCATATCAACAAATGTGTGCAGGTTTTAGATATGACTGGCCTGAAGCTTTCAGCATTAAACCAAGTAAGGGTATGTATGTCTTGGCGCTGCTAAAGCTTCACAATTTGCCGCCATCTTTCTCGGTTACAACAGGAAATTATGTACTTGCTGGAGCTAATTATATTGCAACACATCATTTGCATGATCAGAACTTATGTTCACCAGGTTAAGTCCCTGCCACTTGAACCAAGTTGGCTTTTTTTTTTTTTTTTTTTATGTAAATACTCATATAATTACACTAACCTCCCTGAGGTATGTGGCAGTTATAGATCTCTCTCATAGTTTCAAAAATTAAACTGACATCCCCTAAGATTTGTTGGTATGTAACGCTCACCTTCCTTCTTTTAGTCAGTGGTCGGTGAAATATACTTATTATTGCTCAATAGTAGCAAATAATAAATCCTTAACCTAGAACTTTAACTTACTCTTGTTGTCTCAGTCACAATAGATTGCTCAAACGAATGTAATTGAGTACAAACAATATTATTGTTATGTTGTTTTCAAGGCAGTGAAATTTGAATCTTACTTCCATTGGGTGACTGCATTCATCTTTTACTTTCAATAAAAATTGTTACTTCATGTGTTGTATGACAATGTCTTATCAAGGTAAAGAATCTTTCTTACTACAGAGTACTGTGAACAATTGCACTATTCTGAACCGAAATAAAATGGATTGATTTGCTTTAAAAACAGAACCGAACTGAACAGTTGACACCCCTAACATCAACAGTGATAAATTTGGGTGCATTGAGAATAGACGAGGAAAAAATCTCTGCCCCAATACATAATCGGCTAAAAAATAGTTTACTACCCTCTGGAATACCATAGTTGCACTTTGGGCTCTATTATTTATTAAAACACTTAAGACACTCGATTTGTAAATGCTTTATTAATTAAGGACAATCGGTATCTGTGTCAAAATTATGACAGAGTGGATCATGTGACACAAAACAACTAAAGTATAAAAATACTTTAGTACTCTATAATTACACAGTTTTCATTTTGGGCCCTCAATGTGGTTGAGTCTGTTATCAATTTTTTTGTGGCTTTAACGATTGTCACTAATTGCCAAATGTGTATAAATCGAGAGTCTGACGTGTTTCAATTAATTGTACATGCTCAAAGGGAAACTTTGGTATATTTAGAGGTACTAAAATGTATTTTAGTCTATGTCATTTTATCAACTGAAAGTGCTTATATGTACACATACCTTTGGCTAACTTACAATCATATGTTTTTATTTCATTTGTATGCACGTGTATGTGTTTATAACTTAATATTCTCAATGCAGGGCCAGATCTAATGTAGGGCAAGGGGGGACTCCAACCCCCTTGATTTTGGAAAATTTTCATATATACACACTTCCAAATTCAAAAGTTTCCTATTTTACACTTAAGCCCCCTCCCAAGTATGAAAAACTCAACTTCTTGGTCTTAATTTGTAGTGACAGGATGTCATTTTATTGTACCCAGGGACGGCCCAAAGGGGGAACAAGAAGGGCAACTGCCCTGGGCCACCAAAGTTCATTAAATTTTGAGGGTCCCCATGAAATTTTGCATACATTACATATTTGCTTTGAGATTTTTTAGCAATTTACATTTATGTCCCCCTCAATTATGTTTAGGCACCCCCTCAAGTTATGTTTATTGCCATCAACTACATACATTTTGATATACATGTATATAAAACTCAAAAGCAAAGGCCCCAAAAATTTTAAAACTCAACTTATGTTTAGTGCCCCAAGAAATTTACTTTCATTGTAAAGCTTGCAAGTAAGACATCAATTTCTTTCTTCTAAGTTGTTGCTTGTAAATACAATTAGATTATGTGATACTTTTTTTTTTGGTTCTATTTGTTTGTCCCTTGTGATTTTGCCACATGGTCCATCCCTTGTGATTTTGGAAAGAAACAGAATTCTTGGGATTCTTGGAGGTTCCTTACTAGAGAAGAACTCTGGTGAAATTTTGGTATTGAAATATCTTAATAATAGTTTGGTCTAGCTTATGCATCTATGGCATTACCCTATCAACCTAATACCACTTGGTAAATATAGGGGAGCAACTGTTGAGTTAGTAAATTTTGAAAACCAAATTTTGAAGATATTCATCTTACCATTCAAATTGCTTGCTTTAATAGTGGGAGATTGTTTTCTTTGTCTTTTCCTTGTTTTTTTTTTCTTTTTTCTGATCAAGTTCTCTGCCTGTTGAAATTTGATTTGCACGATTACAAAGCTAAGTGAAAGGAATGAAGTTGATTCTCATTTCTTGCACGATTAAATATGTGTTGTTCTATTTCTTGTTTGACATGTCCTCGTACCCATACCTAAATTTTGGATCCTTTATGGCCGAGTCCCCTTATCCTACAATATTGGGATCTATGGAGCCCGACTCCCAGATTCATACCCACACCCAACACACATACCCGAGTCCGGGTAACATAGACTTGAATTGTAACATAGATTTTAAGCATGAGTTGAACTCAAGGAAAATATTAGGGAAATTGCTTGAATTGTTACACAATTTTTGTTTGGGTAAGTTAGTCTCAACATCCTCATGTGTTTGTAATCTATGTGCAAGGGGGTAAATTTCATTGGTCATCCTCATGTGTTTGATAATATATTTGTTTCAGTAATTTTGTTGCTGAATAAACCCAAAGATCTAGTTCATCTTTTAGCAATGGAACCATAGAAGAATTATTGGAGATTATAATTTGACCTCACTTGGGAACTCATAGAAAACAAGTACGATCTTGTCTCTCTCTCTCTCTCTCTCTCTCTCTCTCTCTCTCTCACTCTCTCTCTCTCTCTCTTTGTGTTGAATTATATTATTCTTTTTTCAATAAAGTTTTGCAAATTGTTTTTAATTTGTATATTTTAAAGTTTTAATTTGTGAAGCTGAAAGTCTTTTTCTGTCCAGGGTGGTATTGAATTTGTACTTTATGCTACATATGCAAATTCTTTTTCTCCATTGAATTTGTACATAGGTTCGTCTCTCCAGTCTCCATCTCTCTCTCACTCTTTCTCTCTCTCTCTCTCTCTGAATTTGTACTTCATCCCTCATATGCAGGTTCTTTTTCTCTATTGAATTTGTACACTTGTTCCTGTCTCTCTATCTCACTCTCTCTCTCTCTCTTTCTCTCTCTCGCACACATACACACACATATACGCACACACACACCCACACACACACACACACATAGAAACATTTGATCATAGCCCACAAGCACTGCAGTCTGTTTAGGCTATTGCATTGGTTAAGTTATGAATTTGAAATTTTCAACATTGACTTTGTAGGTGTTTCAAACAAGATTTTTAAATTGGGTGTGATCCAAATTAACAATATGGTGAGTTTCACATTGACTTTCCCTTATTTGTTTAAACAATTTGATTATTTTTCTTTTATGATTTCTTTTTCTAATGCCATCATTGATTATGATGAAAAATAGGGTGGTGATGATCCAAGGCACTGAAGAAGGAAGAGACGAAGCAATTGTACAAAAGTTAAGTTGATGAACTTGGTTATGGACAAAGAGATTTGTGTATTTTATATTTCTTGAGTTAATTTCATGTATGAGAAGTAATGTAGTTAAACTAAGAACTTGGGTATGGACAAAGATTTGTAAGATGAAATATTGTGTATTCCACTTGTATTTGGTATAGATTAAGCTTGTTATTTTTGTGTTTGTATGGATTATTATGTGTGGACACGCGGAATCAGTTTTCCACGTTGGTTTGAATATTGATTTGAAAAAGATAAGAAAAGGTCTATTGAAAATAGATACAGAGTCGCCACTTGGTCTTTAAGGAACCAAGAAACCTAATTTTGACTCACCCAAATGGATAAAGGGTACCGGCTATTCATAACCAAAGAACGTGGCTCGGGGTTTTGGTACGAGAGAGGAAAGAGCCTTTGTCGCGCCTAAAATACCCTCAACTCGCCTCGTCTCTCAACTGGCCTCAATTAGCATCCAAATAATCTTATACTATATTTGGTTCAACAATTAATACTATGATAGTATATTACATCATACAAGAATCTTGAAATGGAAGATCAAAAGATAAGATATCATTCATAAGATCTAAGCCAAGTATCACACAATGCAAAAATTAAAAGATCACACAAACAAACCTAGGAAAAATCTTCTAATCATGTATCAAGTAATGAAGTTTTACTAATCTAAGAGGGGACATGGATTATTCTTGAAACAAATAATCAAAAAAATCAAAATATGCTTAGCAAGCTAGAATGATGCATGTTAATCTTTGATAAAAGAAGGTCTCTCAATCCCCAGGACAGATGAGAAATGAAGACTAGATTGAGGGGAAGCATGAACGTATGATCAAGTTCATTCTTTATAATCTTCTTAGATTAAGAGTCACAAAAACTCTAAATCTTGCATGGATGCAATGTATGATCCTAGAATGTGCAAAGGTTGTAGTGTGTTTGTGTTCATGGATTTACTAAATTAAGAAATCTAAATATATGCATGGATCAATGAAGAACATTATTATAGGATGTGTGAAAATGTAGTTTGAAATACTTCCTAAGAGATAAGCAAAATTTGAGTGCATGTAACCATCAAATCAAAGAAAAGAACTCAAAACATGCTTGTTGTGAATAGTGGATAGAATAGTGAGTTGATTTTGTAAAAATGGAAAAGTGGGGTAAGGAGTGTTTTTAGTTCATGATTTTTTATGGAGATCATCCTTATTGTGTCTACAACACATGTCAAAATCCAAACTACAATAACTATCACAGATTGAGAGAAATCATATAAACAATAGAGGTTACTCAGAAACAGAATTTGTACTGTTGACTAAAATGTTGACAAATCTTAGAAAATGAAAACAAAACATCTAGAGGCCTAAATTATACAGAAAGTTCCCACGACACTGAAGTTCAATGGAAAAATGAGTTGGGACCACTCTTTTTGGAAACGTTTTCTGAAAAAAGAAGTCGAAAGTCAACCTAGCTGCTGTGACAGTAAAGACAGAATGTCTGGGCGGAATGTTTGGACCAAAATAGAACCCTTCCAAGTGTCTTCAAGTAAAACAAAAAATCATGGGTGTTCTATAATGAGTTAGGAAGACTTTCCAAGTGGTCTTGCAATAACCCTTAAGTACGGTACTCAGAATATTATTTTGAAGTTGAATAACTCACTATTTTGAAGATTTTTGTGGAAAACAAGGTTTATTTCTTGGAATCCAAACTTTGGGGTTTTAGAGGGGTTTTGAAATAGGGGTTTTGAAAGCATATTTTCAACATCAAATGGAAATTACAACCTTTTGGAACATCAACATCAAACTCAAGTCAAGAACTTCCAAGATTGTTGGAGAGATTTGTTTTTCATTTGAATATAACTTCAAGAATACATAGTAATGTATTAAAGATATAATCATCATGTATCAAACATGTTTTTGAGGTCAAGAGCTACTATCCATAAGGATTCACTATCCTCAAACTTCATGTCATCATTTAGGTGATGATGAAATAGTAAGTAAATAAAAAAATTTAAAAAAGAAATGAGATTAAGAAGAGATGAACATAGTATGTAAATAAGCATGTAAAGCAATCAATAGATGATATTCAATGAGATTTTGGACTTGTAGCTTGGTGTTTCACTCATATATGGTGACTTTGGACATGGAAGTAGCTTCCTATCTCATAAATGCTCATTAAAATGGTGGTTGGGTGTATTGAATGTGAAGTAAAGAGGAGTAATGAAGTAAAAAACAAGGTTGAAAACTTACTTTCTTTTTGGAAACGAAGAGGATGAAGCTCACTTTTACTATCCTAACCTTATCTCTATAACTTTCTCTAAGCTTTGTATTTGCACCCCCCAAAATGAGAAGTCAAGAGGGGTTTATATAGGCCTTTTTTTGGTGGTTTTGGATTGGTCCCAAACATCTGTGAACAAGAAACTACGTCGTTTTGGTTTTTAATTAATCAAATTGGACCCCCAAAATAAATTACAAAAATGGACTGTTCTGGGGAAGAATGCCACGGTTGCACTGGGCCTATGCCACGGCATTAGTTGGCCAGTTTCGTGACGGCACTGCTCCTCCAACGTCCCGATAATGCTGTTTAGGCCCCCAGAGGTTCCAGTATTCGTGAAAAGGTCCTATTTTGTCTAAAATTCATAGAAAATGCATAAGAACTCCAAACTGAGGTTGTGATATACCATTGGAAAGGTAATGGAGTCTACCTTAAATAAAAAATAGTTTAGAGTGAGGTCACTTTGAAAAGTTTTGCGGTATTAGCAATAAAAGTCAATTTGATTGTCTTTTTCACCTTTGAAAATTCAGAGTAAATTCATTTTAAATCCAGAAATTAAGTGTGATATACCGTTAGAAAGATATTGACCTCTAGCATCCATGAAACATAATTGAAAAATGATACATTGCTCCAATTTCAAAGTCAACTATTACGTCAAATCGGTCAAACCTAAGATCTCCAAGATGTTCTGGAACCTCTAGGAGCTCCCAAGTGTTGACGTTTTCGTCTGATTTTCTTTAAAAACTCATTTTAACTTTTTTCACATGATCTAGAATGATCTCAAAACTTTTTAGAGAGTTCGTATGATTTTGGTCAAACCCTGGTCATACCGGTCAAAATTGGAACAAACCGGTCAACGGGGACTTTTCAGGAACTTTCGGGACTTCAGGGGGTTTTTGGGAGCTGACGATTTTGCTTGATTTTGCTTCAAACCCATTTTATCACTTTTCTTATGACTTAGCATGTTTCTAGAAATTGCAGTCCAAATTTGAGTGTTTGGGCTTTCAGGGTCATTTTGGTCATTTGTACCACTTTCTGAGTATTTTGAGAGATAGAACTAACTTCCAAGAGTCCTTTTGAGTCCTTTCGATCATCGTGAACAACCAAGCTATGGGTCTCATAAATCTAATAGCTGATAAAATGGGGTGTCTACAGTTTGCCCCTCTTTGGCATGAACTTGCGAGACAACGCATGTCACAAGCGAGTGCCAAAGCTTTGAAGAGACAGTTCTTTTGGAGGCTATAGATTTAAGATAAAAGCATTGCAAAGATGCAGTGATGAAAAACATGATGTTAAGGCTTTTGCTGGTCGCGCTCTGCATGAGCTGCCTATATATCCTGGGGGAATCAGACCAGGTCGTAGTTCGGGGCACTAAGGAAAAAATTACACGTGCACAACAAGACAGGCGGATGCTATGCTATGAGGATGATATGTAATGCATGAGCATGATATGGCTTGTGTCACGAGCCCTAACATGTCTAGTGTTCCGATCCTTATATGAGTCAGTGTTGTGAGGTATGTCACGCCGAGTGGGCCAATGTTTATTTGACTCTTATGTAGTGGTTGACCCTGACAGGGATACCAAGGTGTTGAAGAGGTCTCGAGGGTAAACTTCTTGAATTTCAAGAAGTGTGTTTTGTGGGCGAATAGAATCAGATGTGGGGTCCTAGAGGACAATAACTAAAGATAACCGACAGGTGAGGGAGCTCACGATAACCGACAATTAGGGAAAATTTATGATAACCAAAGTAAGGAGGCTCATGATACGTGAGGAAGCTTACAATGATCGACAAGTGAGAAAGCTTATGATAAGTAAGGAGGCTTACAATAAGTGAGGTTGCTCACAATAACTAACAGGTGATATAACCAGAGTGAGGTAGCTCACGATAACCGACGGATGAGGAAGCTTATAGTAGTTAATAACTGAGGGGGTTCACAACAATTGATAGACAAGGAAGCTCACAATAATTGATAGGTGATGATGGTACCTGACAACCGTGGAGTCTTGGACATCATAGGAGTAGTCTGGCTACGACTAGGCAATGCTTGACTTGGGAGTCAAGATTTTGATGATATTTTGATCGTTGGTCAACCCTTGTTGTAGATACCCCAATTTTGACCGACCGTCGAATTTAGGAGAGTGTCACCTCCACGTCCAATGATGATAAGGACCGAAAAGGTTTGAAGTATTCCAAGCTCTTCAGAAAGTTCTCCAAACGCGATAAAATTTCACAAAAAGAAGGAAATACCAGGTATTTAGGAGAATTCAGGTATAAAACACAATTTTTGGAAAAGATCTTCAAAAATAAGTTTCTTTAAGAAAAAGGGAAGAAAGAAAAGACCTAAAAAGGGAAGTTCAACAGAAAATGGCAAACGGCAGTATTCCGCGGCACTCAGTGAGTACCGAACGGCATCCAGTGAGTGCCGGTCCGGCATTTACTGAGTGCCGCCGACAATTTCTAACTGCCGTTTGCTTTAACAGTCCGTATTTTGTGGTACAATACGTATGTGTATGCGGGTAAAAACAAAAAAACTTATAAAGTAAGGTTGACAAAAATGCGGCAATCAATAATTTGGTGAGTGTCGCGCGACAGTCATTGAATGCCGCAGCGGCAGTCATGAAGTGCCGCGGCGGCACCCATGGACTGTCGCAGATTACTTTTGAATGCCGCCCTGGGCAGCAGTCTGTCTAATTTCAGGAAGTACGTATTGTACCACCAAATGAGACATTTACACTTGTCTTTTACTCCGAATTCACTGAAAATACTTGGTAATTTTGTCTATAAAAGAGGGAGGATCTTCCTTGAGGAAAGGGGAGAGACATACAACACAATACATGAGAGATAACCACCACTATACTAACACATATTTGAAACAAAAGAGAGAGTTTGGGAGAACTTGAAGAAGAGTTTTTGGAAGATCTTCAAAGGAGAGAAACTTTGAGGATAGTTTGGAGGTGATCCTCTAACCATAAGTTGTCTATTTATATTCTTCCTTTACTTGAATCTTTAATCCTCAAACCTTTTTATTTTTCTTTGCTCCATTTCTTTTGTTGATCATACTTCCTTCTAGAGACTCTTAGAGATTCTCAATATCTCTCTTGAAATCTCTTGAACATGATCTTTTGAATCCCATGTAAGCTTGTGCTTCACATGGGAATCAAAGTTTGATCACACTCCATTTCATAGGCAAATAGATGGATCCAAGTCCACACTCATGACTTGGATCCTCTAAACTTGATGTTTCATGGAATCCTTTCTATATTCCTTTGAGACTCATGAGTATAGTCATGTCCTCATCTCCAATGACCATCAAATGGTAGGAGAAAGTGGTTTAGTTTAAGTCCAACTTCATGGTTCAATAGTTGGAATTAACAAATAAGAGTTGAACTTGACAAATGAAAACAGTGAGTTCACAAACTGTTTTTGATCAAAGATTTTTAGTTCAAAATCTAACCGTCGGAATCAAGTGAAACCAACGGGAAAGTGTCAATAACACAATATTCTACCACTGTAATTTTTGTTTCAAGGTGGTTTCATGTCTAAAGTGGTTTGGTTAGGAGTTTTGTAAGGTCACTACAATCTGTCCAGAGTTTCAGCATAGTAACACTCTTTTGAAATAAGTAAACCAATGCTTTAATAAAGTGTTTGTGACCCAAATAATTTTTTCAAAGTAGATTAATGTGTTAGGAAGTCACCCTAAAAAGAACAAAGCATTTCTGATTTTTTGCTATTTTTAGAAAATCGTGCAAGAACTCTGGACAGAAGGTTGTAGAATACTGAGTGATGTCTGGTTTTTGTCCAATTCCCGGAGATCCAACCGTTGAAACTTTGATTTCTTTTTTGGTTTAAAAACTAGACACACAGAGACATCTTGTGTCCACAATTCACCAAGATCAAACCACGGGAACCACACTTTTTCATTTTTTAAAGTTATGATCTGCTCTCTGTAATTCATAAAAAACTGCTACTGTTTTTGTCTAATCTTATTTGTTTCAACTCAAATGGCCCCCTAATGTTTTGAGACCCAAATCATACTTTGAATAATGATAATTTAGCTTAAATCCAGAGGCTAAAAGACCCAAATTAGTGAATAAACCCATGTCTTATTCGTGTTCACATTCATTCATTCATGTACATTTAATGCTCATGATTAGAACTAGCTATTGAATAAAGTTGGATTTCATGCTTGATAAGTTTAAGCTAGAAATTTAGGATTGTTATTTCTAACTTCACATCTTGTATATCATGTGGACTAACCTTTTGTTTTGTAGCGCTATTAAGGTATGATCTCTAAGACCCCCTTTAATTTATTTTAATTTCTTGATTTTATTGATTTTTCAACCTCATGCGCGACACATTAGAATTAGGATCTTGCCTTATATGTATATGTGATTAGAGACTCTTTTTTTAGGATTTTCTTTTGTTTGTATGCATTGCACGTTTGATATCGCTGCTGGATCCCGGGTAAGTTCTCTTGTTCCCTAGTGCATATCATGTTGCTTGCTACTTGAAATATGTGATTTTTGAATGATATTTTATCAATTGCAATTTTACACCCCTTTAGACATGCTTTTTGTAACGTATATCTATACATATATATTAGTTGAGGGCACGTTTAAATTAATAATTCGATTAGAAGGATATTGATGAGAGGCCTATCACAAAATAGGATGAGAGAGGGTGTTTTAGTCCGACGGGCTCCTTCCTCTCTCATTCCATAATCCCCGGACCTAGTTAATCTCTGGTTTCTAAAAGATCAGTTTGCTTTTAAAATGGTTTCTTAATTTTTCCTTTTAAAAATTAAGTGGCGACTCATTTGTTTTGAATTTGAAATTTAAAAGAACTTTAAAAGAAAAGCTGTGGGTAAAAGTAAGAAAACTGCGATATCCATAATCTGGCGACTCCACTGGGAATCGAACCCAGAATCTCTGGTTTCGCAGACCAGAATTCTGATTTTGGGTTCACTTGAGGATTAGACTTGAAAAATATCCTTTTAAATTAATTAAATCTTTGCGTGCCTGTTGTAATTCACTTGCATGTCCAGCCAGTCGATTGCACGGAACTATGACCTTGGAGGCTCGGGGCAACCCGGTCGGTCAAGTCATCATGGGACTATGTGATCACCCTTGATCTCATACCATGATTTGGTATATGAAGCATCCTATCGGATGTGTGTCAAGGGTCCCTTATTTGACCAAAACCCAGCCTGTGCATGATAGTTTCTGTAGAACCTTTCAATCTTAGGAAATCAACTCTTGATTAAGATTATGTGCTAGGGAGTTTTGTATGCCCGGAAGGGATTACTTGAGATGATGACGATACTTGCTTGATGAAAGACGTATAATCTTTTAATCACCTATTGGCAATTTCTCCTCATGTTCCACGACATTTGGAGAACATGCCGGACCTTGATTATAAGATTATACTTCTTATATCATATTAGCTAAGCATCATTGACCTTGTATGTATCCAAATTCATGGAAAGTACGGTGACAATCCGGTCATGTGATCCCCCTACCCAAAGGTTTTTCTCAAGGTTTTCAATTACCTTTTTAAAAAAATCTTTTCCTCTTTTCAATTAAAAATTCCCAAATTAACCTTTGTTAAGGCATATTTCACTTGATCATCTTCAAAACAAAAATTCGAAAATCCCTGAAAATTATTTTGGTAGAAGAATGTTCTCAAAAAGCACCCTCAAGGATTGTTTTCAAAAGCCTTTTTACTACACAAAAAAATGCTTTTCAAAAAAACTTTGAAAATTTTGAAATGACCAACCTCTGAGAAGGTAGTGAGGATCACAATGAGAGGAGAAATCAGCGCACTTAACATGGGTAAGGATTTTATGTGCTTATGTGCTTATGTGTTAGGATTAGGATTTTCTCTTTTTTTGGCATATAGAGTAGGCACACACGCACACATGCATTGCATCCGCGTGACATACAAAAGGAAAGTTTTTTGTTTAAATGACTTTGTGTGATAAAATAAAAAGGGTTTTAAAAGAGGACATTTCAAATTTATTTGTAGGAGCAAAAATAGCAAATCAAGCGTGGTTTAGGGATCCCACGGCGAGACTAGTAAGGAGAGAATACCCTGACATGGCCGAAGAGAGAAATAACGAAGAAATGGCCGGGTTAAGAATACTGGTAGAACAACAAGCAGAGAAAATGAGGCGACAGGTGGAAAACATGAACCGTATGATGGGGATGGTAGAAGAACTGAATCGTCGACCACCACATGTAGTTCCGCCCATTATAGACCCACCTTTGGGAGGAGGGGAAGGAGATTGGTTCGATGATCAGGAAGCACAATGGACTGATGCACTGCGGGCCAACAGAGACAGAGAGAAAGCTGAGAAAGAGAAGCAACTGACCGAGAAAATAGAGAAGTTGGAAAGGGTGATGCGCAAGGCTCAGGGGGTTGATACCTATCTAATGGAGTTAGAAGGCCTGTATGACAGGGTCCACGAGACGCTGCCTGCTGGTTTCAAAATGCCAGTCTTTGATAAGTTTGATGGCACCGAAAATCCTCGCAGTCATATAAGAATGTGTATTGGGGCTTTCTAACCGAGCGGCTTGAGCACAACTATGATGGCAGTCCTATTCCAACAAACTTTGACTGGAGCTGCTCTGTCCTGGTATCTTACTCTCGAACCAAGCAAAACCAGGGTGTGGGAAGAAGTGATTAAGGCATTTGTGGCATAGTACGAATACAATCAAGATTTGGATGTCACTGTCCGAGATTTGGAGACCACTTGGCAAGGGAACAAAGAATCATTCGTCGAATACCTGAGCAGATGGAGGGGAAAGGCTGCAAAGATGGTACAGAGGCCATCTGAGAAAGAACAGATCCGGATGTTAATGAAGAACCTACAGCCGGTCTATCAAGAGAAAATGAGGTTTCATTCCATCAACACTTTTGCTGAGGTATTTGACGTGGGGACAAGGATTGAAGACGCGATTCAAGAAGGAACCATCAAGAAGGAAGAACAGCCAAACCGGTACAGGAGGCCAAACTATGAATCCAACGGAGGACAAGCGGGAGGTCACTATGGCCCCATCGATGTCAATGCACTGTATGGGCCGGAAAGGAAATTCTACATAGCACCAAGGAAAGGAGGGGATACAGCACCAAGAAAGTTCTCAGATTTGGGAGTGTCATTGTCAACCACCCTCGATAGATTGTTAGCCAAGGGGCATCTCCGTCAGTTGGAACCTAGACCTCTACCGAGTCCGCTTCCGCCAAAATTCCAAGGGGACCTCTTCTGTAAATTTCATCAACAGAAGGGTCACTCAACGGATAGGTGTATGAGACTAAGGCACGAGATTCAGGACCTCATTGATAATAAGGTAATTTCAGAACCCCCCACCAAAACTCCGAATGTTACTAGAAATCCTCTTCCGAATCATCGAGCCGTGCCACCACCGCAGGGCCTTTATCTCTTGGGGATAGAAGAAGCAATCTTCGATCCGTCGAGGCTAATCACTAAGGCCGGGACACCAAGAAAGCCATACCAGCTACCTGAGGATTTGACAATCTGTGCTTTGGAGGATCAGCCGAAGGAGAATGAAATGGGACAGTCAGACTGGTGGATTCAAGGGAGTGACAGTCGAGACGAGAACCAGGAAGAAGATGATCTTTGGTATGAGAGCGACAAAGAAACAGAGATGGTAGAGGGTACTTTGAAAGTTGATTCAAAAATTGACAATTTGTGGGCAAGGGAAGAAGTCAGTCATTTAACTCAGTCTGGAAGACACTTTAAACCACATGAGCTAGAGGAGGATCATCCTGGGAGAGAATTGGACAAGGGAAAAGGGAAGATGAATGAAGAAGAGGAAGAAGACAGGGTTCTAAAGAAGATGAAGAAAACTCAGGCCAATATCACCATTTAGGGGTTGTTGATTGCCTCCAAACGCCATAGGCAGGCGGTCCTAGATGCTCTAAATCAATCTGACGTGTCTATCGACACCACCCTGGAGGATATCGTAGGACTGATCGGCAAAACCCCGACTTCAACTATTACCTTCTCGTCAAATGACTTGCCTCCGGGAGGGCCCATCTGCAACAAACCGTTGTATGTCACTGTCGAATGCTTGGGGAACATCGTGCCTGCTTGCCTGGTTGATAATGGGTCGGCCCTCAATGTGTGTCCTTTTCGAACGGCTAAGCCAATGGGCCTGGATGAGTCGGCATTTACACCATCTGAGCAAAGGGTAAGAGCCTACGACAACACCCAGAGAACAGTCATGGGGATAGTCCTTCTTCGTCTCGTTATCGGCCCTTTTGGAAAAGAAGCTGAATTCCAGGTCATCGACATCCCCGCATCCTTCAACCTGTTGCTGCGTAGGCCTTGGTTGGACAGTTTGGGTGCTATACCATCAACGATCCACCAGAAGGTTAAGTATGTCTGGGAGGATAAAGTCTGTGATATCCTCGGGGACAACTGGGTTCGTTCGTCTGAAGAATCATCAAGCGCGCCAGTTCTGGAATTACAGCTGCAAGAAGAAGAAGCAAAAATAGGGGGGTTCGAGTTCATCAGCATGCAGGAAGAGGACAAGCCAAGAGAGTTTCTACCGCTCCATTTTGATCAGTATGCCAGTCCAGTGGTCGCAGGGATCATGAAGAGAATGGGTTTCTTTCCAGGATTAGGATTAGGAAAAAACCTTCAGGGCATGCCTGAATTCCCGCTCATTCCGACTCAGACTCACACTCACGGTCTAGGGTACCAGCCAAGAAAGAAGGAGCTAAGGGCAAAGAAGAAGACAGCGGACGCACCAATGGACCCTTATCAAAAGACACTCAACAGTTACTTCGTAAAGGAAGGAGAAGATTTCCTCTTCTGTGGCTTCCCAGAGCCATAGATGGACCAAAAGGACAAATGTCTAAAGCTAGGGTTTGAGATCTTTTTCTCCCATGAATTTTCTAAGTATAAAACCCATTTTTACAAATGCCTGAAAAGTCCGTTGCTGCCAAGGATTGGATCGGTGCGCTAGACGGCTCTGTCATGAAAAATCTGCTGGATGAGGGAAGCACGGAGGTTATGAAAGCAGATCCTGAAAAAGCCAAAGGTGAATACATCGAAGGTTTGGTGGAGGAGGCAACCGAGAGTGGAGAAGATGAGGAAGATCAGGGAGAGACCGATAAGGGGAAGGCCGAGAAAGAAAAGATGGAAGAAATTACCAAGACAGGGGATCTGGAAGAATACTTCATCACTGATCTGGGGCGAGAAAACAAGAGGGAGTGGGTTTTTGAGTCTAGTGATAGGTTTCCCCCACAACCAGAGTCTGTAATGGCCCAAATGAGGCATCTTACTATTTCTATGTCTGTTGTAATCGCTCCAAATAAAATCAATGAAAACATGACTGATTCTGCCTACTCGAACGCGCTTAATGAATGTGATGAATGTGATGATCATGAAATACCTAATGAATTGAAAAAGTTAATTGAAAAAGAAAAAGAATTTGCATGTAAAATCATTGAGGACACTCTAACGATTAATCTAGGAAATAAAAATAATCCTCAAAATGTCTTTATCGGCTCTACACTTAGTAATAAAGAAAGCAAAGAACTAATCAATCTATTAAATGAATTCAAAGATGTTTTTGCACGGTCTTATAATGATATGCCAGGCATTGATCCAAAGATAGTCCAGCACCACATCCCTCTCTTTCCCAATTCAAAACCCATAAAACAAAAATTGAGGCGAATGTGGCCAGAATGGGCAATTAAAGTAAAAGAGGAGGTTGAAAAGCAATTAAAGGCTGGATTCTTGATGGTCACCGAGTATCCTGAGTGGATTGCCAACATTGTACCTGTCCCAAAGAAGGACGGTTGTGTTAGGGTTTGCGTTGATTTTCGAGATTTAAACAGGGCAAGCCCTAAAGACGATTTCCCATTACCCCACATCGACGTGTTGGTCGATAACATTGCGGGACATGAGCTTCTATCTTTCATGGATGGATTCTCTGGGTATAATCAAATCCTCATGGCACCTGAGGATAGAGAGAAAACCACGTTCATCACTCTGTGGGGGACATATTGCTATAGGGTCATGCCGTTCGGACTTAAGAATGCAGGTGCGACCTATCAGAGGGCTGCCACCACTTTGCTACACGACATGATCCACAAAGAGGTGGAGGTATATGTGGATGATATGATTGTGAAATCCAAAGAGAGGGGAGGGCACCTAGAGGCTTTGAGAAAGTTCTTTGAGAGATTGAGGGAGTTCAAAATGAGGCTAAATCCGCAGAAATGCATGTTCGGAGTCACTACCGGGAAATTATTGGGATTTCTTATTACTCAGAGGGGAATAGAGGTGGACCCCACCAAAATAAAAGCCATAATCGAAATGAACCCACCGAAAAATGAGAAAGAACTGAGAGGTTTCCTGGGGAGAATACAGTTCATCAGCCGCTTCATTTCCAAACTCACCTTAACCTGCGACCCACTGTTCAAACTGCTTAGAAAAGGAGAAAAATTGAAATGGGACGCCCCTTGCCAACAAGCCTTCGACAAAATCAAAACCTACCTCCAAAACCCACCTGTCCTATCGCCACCTTTACCTGGGAGACCCCTGTTACTTTATCTCTCCGTATTTGAAGACTCGATGGGGTGTATGCTGGCCCAAGAAAGAGAAGAGGGGCACGTGGAGAAGGCCATTTATTACTTGAGCAAAAGAATGGTCAGATATGAGTTAAAGTACTCGCCCTTGGAAAAGGCCTGTTGGGCCTTTGTTTGGTGTACCCGTCGCCTTCGCCATTACATGCTAGCCTTCCCTGTAATCCTGGTATCCCGAATGGACCCATTAAAATACCTATTCGAAAAACCCGTCTTGACCAGTAGGATTTTCCGTTGGACCATGATGCTAGCTAAATTCGACATCAAGTATGTCACTGCCAAGTCTGCGAAAGGAAAGGTTGTCGCTGAGTTTTTACCCGACCTCGCCATAGAATCTGAGGACGAGGGAGAATTCAAGTTCCCGGATGAGGGAATAATGGAGGTAAGGGAGGATTTGTGGAAAATGTACTTCGATGGAGCAGCCAACCAACTAGGTTACGGAGTTGGAATCATTCTCATAGCACCCGATGGGGCCCCTACCCCATTAGCCGTCAAACTCAAGCATAACTCGACCAACAACACCGCAGAGTACGAAGCGTGCATAATTGGGATGGAAGCAGCCTTGGCTTTGAAAGTCGGACGGATTGATGTCTTCGGAGATTCCAATTTGATCATATCCCAAGTCCGAGGAGATTGGAAGGTAAAGCATGAGAAGCTGAGACCTTACCATGACTATCTGGAAAGTCTGAAAGAGCAGTTCCAAAAGATTTCTTTTTACTACCTCCCTCGTGAAGAAAACCAACTAGCCGACTCTTTGGCTACCTTAGCATCAATGATCCAAATCCCTTCCAAAACTACCATGATCCCGCTATCCATAGAAGTGAGAAATCAACCGTCATTTGAAATGATCGCAGCCATAGAAAGAGAAGATGAAGTGCCTTGGTATGAAGATGTGTGGAAGTTCATTAAAGAAGGAGAATACCCCGAAGGAGCCTTAGAAAGGGACAGAAAAGCGATTCGACGATTTGCCGCTCAATTTGTGATTTACGCAGATAAGCTATGGAAGAAATCCTACACTGGGTATAACCTGGAGTGCCTATATGGAAAAGAAGCTAAGAGAATGATGGAGGAAATACACGAGGGAGTGTGTGGGCACCATATGAACGGGCACATGCTGGCGAAGAAGATCATCCGACAGGGGTACTATTGGACGACCTTGGACAAAGACTGTTGCGGATGTGTTAGAAGGTGTCACAAATGTCAGATTCATGCGAATCTAATGCACACCCCGCCGTCACAGCTCTATAGCATGACCACCCCTTGGCCGTTTTCTGTATGGGGGATCGATATCATTGGTGAGATAGTTTCGAAGGCTTCCAATGGGCACCGATACATAATCGTGGCAATTGATTATTTTACAAAATGGGTAGAGGCAGCCTCATATGCAACTTTGAAAGCTAAAGACGTGGTGAGTTTCATCGAGAAAAACATAATCTGCAGGTATGGGGTCCCGAATGAGTTTATCTCCGATCATGGCAGTCATTTCCAGGGAGAGGTTATCCCGCTCTTGGAAAAGTATAAGATCACTCGCCATCAATCATCCCCGTATAGGCCTCAGACGAATGGAGCAGTAGAAGCAGCGAATAAAAATGTTAAAGCAATCCTGGGGAAAACGACGGATACATATAAGGATTGGCATGAAAAGCTGCCATTTGCTTTGTGGGGATACCGAACCTCGGTGAGAACTTCAACGGGTGCTACGCCGTATTCATTGGTCTACGGGATGGAAGCCGTTCTCCCAGTCGAAGTAGAAATACCCTCCCTTAGGGTTTTGGAAGAGTGCAAAGTCACTGAATCAGAATGGGTACGAGAAAGGTATGAGGAGTTGATGTTGCTCGATGAGAAGAGGCTGGCCGCAATAAACCATACTAGGGGGTACCAGAAGAGGATAGCTCGTGCTTTCAACAAAAAGGTCCGCCCAAGGAAGCTTGCTGAGGGTGACCTGGTCCTCAAAGAACTGAAAGTGCCTGTTTATGACCCCAGAGGAAAATTCAAACCCAACTGGGTCGGGCCATACATCATTAAGACTCTCCTTTCCGGAGGGGCGGCCTATCTCATGGACCTGGACGGGGTTGAATTTAAGCAACCAACTAACCTCGATCGCCTCAAGAAATACTTTGCTTGAAACTTTTCTTTCCAAAGCCTCTTACCTTGATGAACTACGCTCGACCTGATTCCCGTTAGGGGATACGTAGGCAACCTACCCGGTTCGGTCAGTAAATAATTGCCTGATTGGCGCCTTTTTCTTTGCAGCCTTAAGCCAAACTACTTGGGACCTGACGCCTGTTGTGCAAATCTCCTGAGAGCCAAAACGAAAGACGTTGAAAGAAGGATCCCAACATTGGATGGCAGCTCGAAGTAGGCCCTCATTCAAATTCACCCGTCGGAAAGAGAAAAGATCATTTAGCCTGAAGCACTCAAAGTTGAGCCTATCAACACTGGAAAGGGTATCCATCTATGGGAAAAGAATTTGGGAGCTGATGGGGGCCATTTGGGAAGAAAGTAAAGAAGAAAAGAGAAGTGTTTTGCGGAGCCTAGAGAAAGAAGGGGTATAAATAGGGGAATAAAGCTGCCTACCTACCCGCGGCACTCGATAAAGTGAAACAGCACTCAATGAAATGCCGCACGGCAGTCTGTGAATGTCGTTGCGGCATTCACTGACTGTCGCCGCGGCTCTCACTGAGTGCCACAGAGACCTCACCGAGTGCCGTTCCATGTTTTTCATTGGCCAAGATCTGTTTGTAACACCTTTAGCCCACCTACAAACAGAAAAATACATAAAGGACAATAAAATGTGTGCTTCATGCAGCACGTGCAACAAAGATTCAGCCATGATCGCAAACATTCATTCATTTCATTTATGAATAAAAGAGATAAAGGCATCCAAAGATCAAATAAAGGAGGGACAAAGCTATGGTCCCACATACGGCAAAAGGACCAAGCTATGGTCACACGTACGGTGAATAAAAGAGCAAAAATATAATAATAAAGGTATCAAGAGTGCCTATCCTACCGGCTATTGTAGAGCCATCATCAAGATAAGAGTGAACATGTATATATACAATCCATCAAATAAAGTATGCATCCTAACAAGAAAACACTCAAAAGAAATAAAAAAGAAAAAGTAGGATCAGCCTCGGCCCCGGCTGCGAGTCTGACGGGTCGTACGCCTGAGGGGCTCCTCCTCCGACTCTGTCCCGCTGCCTCCACCGCTCCCTCCACGTCCACCGCTACCGCCGCCCCTGCCTTGACCCCTGCTGCTGCCTCCGCCACTACCGCAGCCTCTGCCTCGACTCCCGCTGCCTCCACCTCGTCCGGCATCGCCATCCCCAGGAGTGTCGCTGAGGGGAATGTCGAACTGCTGAAGCTGCTGCTGGAGCTGCCCCACCTGCTGGGACAGGACTCTGATCTTCTCTGTTTGAAATAAGAGAGGATAAGTCCAAAAAGTGTTGAAATGACGGATGAAATACTGAGAATAAAAGGAATAAAAATCATACCTGGGCCCTCAACTGAGCTGCGGTAGTCGCCCGAGCTCCCTCAGCCTAAAAACAAGAACCAAAAATAAAGATTAGAAAAAGGAGAGGCAATCAAAGTTGAAGTGAAAGAAAGGGATAAGTTTCTTACCATCCACTCTCGCCCGAGAACCCACTGCCGCACGCTGTGGGCATACGTCAAGCCCTCCTCCGCATAAGCACGCCTGAAGGGGAATGGTAGGTGCACCCTGTGAAAGCCGGGGGATCGTCGTCAAGAAGGGCTCGCCAAACGAGACGGTCGTCATGGTCCAATCCCACTCGGGCAAGGCAGGAGGATGAGCCGCAGCAGGAACAGGCTGCAAACGAAAAATAATAAAGCATAAATAAAGAATGAAAGGAAATTCATAAAAATAATAATAAAGGAATCATTTACTCACCCGAGTCACTTCCATCAAAGGGAAGTTCGGCATCAGCTTAGCGGTGCGGAACGTCGCATATCCTGTAGGGGGATCCAGGAAGCCGTGAATACCCGAGCCCATCAGAGCAGCCGTCAGCTCGCTACCCTGGAGTGTATCCGTGGCTCTCATAGAGTCAGGAGGAGGGAATGGAACAAAGAATCCAGGGGGGCCGCCAGTGACTGCCTAGTCACTCTCTCTCCTAAGTACCACGCCTGGCCCTCTGGCCCATCAAGTAGTCGCCTCGTCGGGTCATATCCAGCCGACTCTCGGATCTCCGCACGAGCCTCAGGAAGCACCCTAAGCCAGGGCTGCCAATGAACGTGCTGCTCCCTCAAGTTCGTCAGGAAGTTACTGAATGAAACAAAATCGTGGGCCCCAGTCTTCCGCCCGACTCTATCCTTCGCCTATTTCAGCCCCTGGGGCATGATAAGGGCATCAGCATCACGTGTCTCAGGGGACATCATGCGAAGATACTCGTGGGGCCAAATCTATAATGCAAAAAGAAGAAAAGGGGTTAGTCTCACAATTTAAATAAGTTTTTGAAAATGAAATAAGTAATGGTATACCTCCCACGCTCTCCAATAGCCACTGATGGAAGCCGGCCTGTCCCGGGAAATATCACCCATATGCTTGTACAAGATGGCTAATCCTGCACCAGCCCAGTCATACTCCTCGACCCGGTCCAGGTGCTCCAGGGACGCTACCAGGGAAACGTCTACCCGATCACCCTTGGTGCTCAGCAGAGAGCACCCCAGCATATACATGAGAAAGCCCCGGGCCATCTGCTCGTCGGTAAAACCCGATTGGCCCCTAAATGTATCCATGAACCATCGGGCTGTGACCAAAGACTCCTCCGGGACCACTCCCAGCAAAGGTTCCACCTAGTCCCACTCCTGATCCGTCAAATACCGCAAAGGCTCTCCGCCAAAGGTAATCCCGGTGATCATCGAGAAATCCAAGGGAGTCATCGTCATCTCCCCGAAGTCAAAATGGAAAGTGCTGGTGGTGTCCCACCACCACTCCGACAATGCATGAATCTGCCGCAAGTCAATGGAGCTCTTCGTCAAGAGTTTGACGAAGTCTCCAAACCCGGCAGCATCAACCGAGGCCCTCACCGTCTCACTCAGCTGTGTGTACCACTCATACCCGTGGGCGAGGCTGCCATGCCCCTTCAGCACCTTGGGCTGCAGCTGCAAGAAAGAATCACAAGTTTTTTAAATTAGTAATTGGATAAAAAGAAAAGTAAAAAATATAAATAAATGAAACAGATGGTAAGTAAAGAAACAAGGAAAAGCATCATAAAAAAGAGAGAGAAAAGGAAAGAAATAGGAAAAATCTGGAAATACTCGCAGAAATTTCACAAGCATGGCACTCGTTTGCGTTCAGTTCAGCAGATGCTCACAAAATAATAAGAAGAAATAAGCACTCAATGTTCTAGCAAGGTTTCGAAGAAAGGGGAAAGAAAAGAGTAGTTTGTTCGCATTTTTTTTGAAATACATGCATATATAAACATACGAAGGTGCAAAAGAAATTTGAGTCCAAAAGAAACGCAGTTTTAAAGAGAAGTTCATGAGAATAATAAAAGGCGTAATTTGAGTCACAAGCGGTCAAGAATCAGTTTTGAATAGTAAAAGGCATTTGGAACGCTCAAGAAAATTCACGAGTTCAGTAAACACGAGTGAGAATAATAAATTGTGATTCATCGAGCATAATATTAATAAAGTTCATGAGAAGTAAAATGAAATGCAAGATCTTGAATAAAGTATGCGTGAAAACGCTGCAAGCATGGCATTTGCATTTGAAATGAGACATTCAAAGTCATGATTCACAATACATTCCATTAAGTTCTAAAAGGAGAAAATTAAAAAGAAAAAGGGAGCGTTTACCTCACGCTTGAACGCGCGGACAGATAAGTGCTCATCCGGGTCCCGGAGCAGGAGTGTGGCGTCTGGATGGTGAGTAGCCGTATACTTGGGCTTCTTCTTTCTCCCCGAACCGCTCGCCATAATCTGTCAAGGAAAAGAGAGAATTCGCGCGTTAGATTCACAAAAATTTCAGAAAAATGAAGAAATAAAAGAGATTAATCAAGTTTTGATCAAGTAGAACTAACCTGAAAGCCCCGGTACATCGATCCAAGCGAGAAAAGAAAAAGGGAAAGTTTTCTCCAGAGAGGAATCGAGAGAGAGAAGATTGAGAGAATGAGAAAAAATGAATTGAAACCGCCAGTTTTAGCCACTGCCGCTCAAACGCGGCACTAAGTTTTCCGTGCGCGACAGTTGATTGACTGTCGGGCGGCACTCGCCAAGTGCTGCAATGGCACTCCGTGAGTGCCGCACGGCAGTCACGGACTGCCGCAAAAATCCACGTGTGCCGCGGCTAAGTCGGTTCAAAGATCCTTCATTCCCCCCCAAAAATTCAAATCAAGTCCCGAAAATTGAATTTGAGGCCCCAAAATTTGCCCTCATTGCACTTTTGGCCCTCGGGGTCGTTTTTAGGTTCAAATTGACTACAAATTTCAAAATTTACAAAGAAATTTGATCCCGTGGGCTCCCAATTCCTGAAAATTGAAAAAAGATTTGAGCCCGTGGGCTCCCAATTCCTGCAAAATTGAAAAAAAGATTTGAGCCTATGGGCTCCCGATTTTTTTGAAAATTGAAAAAGATTTGAGCCCGTGGGCTCCCGATTTTTGAAAATTGAAAAAGATTCGAGCCCGTGGGCTCCCGATTTTTGAAAATTGAAAAGATTTGAGCCCGGGGGCACCCGATTTTTTAAAAATTGAAAAGATTTGAGCCTGTGGGCTCCCGATTTTTTAAATTTGAAAAGCTTTGAGCCCGTGGGCTCCCGATTTTTGAAAATTGAAAGATTTGAGCCCGTGGGCTCCTGATTTTTTGAAAATTGAAAAGATTTGAGCCCGCGGGCTCCCGATTTTTTGAAAATTGAAAAAGATTTGAGCCCGTGGGCTCCCGGTTTTTGAAAATTGAAAAGATTTGAGCCCGTGGGCTCCCGATTTTTTGAAAATTGAAAAGATTTGAGTCCGTGGGCTCCCGATTTTCTTGAAAATTGAAAAAGATTTCAAGAATATAACGGATTTATATTCTTGGTTCTCGCAACAGATTTGCGTTAACCCTTGTTGTGGGAATATAACAGATTTATATTCTCGATCCACGTAATAGATTTGCGTCGATCCTTGTTTTGGGGGTGTAACGGATTTACATTCTCGATTCTCACAATAGATTTGCGTTAACCCTCGTTGTGGGAATATAACAGATTTATATTCTCGATCCACGTAACAGATTTGTGTCGATCCTTGTTTTGGGATTGTAACGGATTTACATTCTCGGTTCTCGCAACAGATTTGCGTTGACCCTCATTGTGGGAATATAACAGATTTATATTCTCGATCCACGTAATAGATTTGCGTCGATCCTTGTTTTGGGGGTATAACAGATTTACATTCTCGGTTCTCGCAACAGATTTGCGTTAACCCTCATTGTGGGAATATAACAGATTTATATTCTCAATCCACGTAACAGATTTGCGTCGATCCTTGTTCTGGGAGTGTAACGGATTTACATTCTCGGTTCTCGCAATAGATTTTGCATCGGTCAAGAATTAGATGATCTTCCCTGACTAACACGTCACGTAAAATGCGTCGTACGTGGGGAAGACATGATGAGCATGGCGCTTGTATGACCTGGCCGATTCAGAAAATACCATTGCATAGCACTCGCATCACGATAAGATAAGGTGCATTCATCCGTATGGTTACTTGTGCTTGTGTATGCTTGACTCTGTGCCCGAGCTACGTCTTGGTCTGATTCCTGAGTGGATACGTAGGTAGCTCACCGTTGAGCACGACCAACATGAACCGTTTATGAAGCCGTTTTGCAACGCGTTTTGTTTTACCTAAATTCGGCAGTCTAGTGAAAGGCTTGTCTTCACATAGGCTTTGACATTCACTCATGGGACGCGTTGCCCCCACGAGCTCTGTCAAAGAGAGGCAAACTGTAGACACCCCAATTTTGACCGACCGTCAAATGTAGGAGAGCGTCACCTCCACGTCCAATGATGATAAGGACCGAAAAGATTCGAAGTAATCCAAGCTCTTCAGAAAGTTCTCCAAACGCGATAAAATTTCACAGAAGGAAGGAAATACCAGGTATTTGGGAGAATTCAGGTATAAAACACCATTTTTGGAAAAGATCTTCAAAAATAAGTTTCTTTAAGAAAAAGGGAAGAAAGAAAAGACCTAAAAAGGGAAGTTCAACAGAAAATGGAACACGGCAGTATTCCGCGGCACTCAGTGAGTGCCGAACGGCATCCAGTGAGTGCCGGCCCTGCATTTACTGAGTGCTGCCGACAATTTCTGACTGCCGTTTGCTTTAACATTCCGTATTTTATTGTACAATACATATGTGTATGCGGGTAAAAACAAAAAACTGATAAAGTAAGGCTGACGAAAATGCGGCAATCAATAATTTGGCGCTGCACTTACTGAGTGCCGCGTGGCAGTCATTGAATGCCGCAGCGACAGTCATGAAGTGTCGCGGCGGCACCCACGGACTGCCGCAGATTACTTTTGAATGCCGCCCTGGGCAGCAGTCTGTCTAATTTCAGGAAGTACGTATTGTACCACCAAATGAGACATTTACACCTGTCTTTTACTCCGAATTCACTGAAAATACTTGGTAATTTTGTCTATAAAAGAGGGAGGATCTTCCTTGAGGAAAGGGGAGAGACATACAACACAATACATGAGAGATAACCACCACTATACTAACACATATTTGAAAGAAAAGAGAGAGTTTGGGAGAACTTGAAGAAGACTTTTTAGAAGATCTTCAAAGTAGAGAAACTTTGAGGATAGTTTGGTGGTGATCCTCTAACCATAAGTTGTCTATTTACATTCTTCCTTTTCTTGAATCTTTAATCCTCAAACCTTTTTATTTTTCTTTGCTCCATTTCTTTTGTTGATCATACTTCCTTCTAGAGACTCTTAGAGATTCTCAATATCTCTCTTGAAATCTCTTGAACATGATCTTTTGAATTCCATGTAAGCTTGTGCTTCACATGGGAATCAAAGTTTGATCATCACTCCATTTCATAGGCAAATAGATGGATCCAAGTCCACACTCATGACTTGGATCCTCTAAACTTGATGTTTCAAGGAATCCTTTCTATATTCCTTCGAGACTCATGAGTATAGTCATGTCCTCATCTCCAATGACCATCAAATGGTAGGCGAAAGTGGTTTAGTTTAAGTCCAACTTCATGGTTCAATAGTTGGAATTAACAAATAAGAGTTCAACTTGACAAATGAAAATAGTGAGTTCACAAACTGTTTTTGATCAAAGATTTTTAGTTCAAAATCTAACCAGCGGAATCAAGTGAAACCAACGGGAAAGTTTCAATAACACAATATTCTACCACTGTAATTTTTGTTTCAAGGTGGTTTCATGTCTAAAGTGGTTTGGTTAGGAGTTTTGTAAGGTCACTACAATCTATCCAGAGTTTCAGCATAGTAACACTCTTTTGAAATAAGTAAACCAATGCTTTAATAAAGTGTTTGTGACCCAAAATAAGTTTTTCTAAGTAGATTAATGTGTTAGGAAGTCACCCTAAAAAGAACAAAGCATTTCTGATTTATTTGCTATTTTTAGAAAATCGTGCAAGAACTCTGGACAGAAGGTTGTAGAATGTTGAGTGATGTCTGGTTTTTGTCCAGTTCCTGGAGATCCAACCGTTGAAACTTTGATTTCTTTTTTGGGTTAAAAACTAGACACATAGAGGCATCTTGTGCCCAAAATTCATCAAGATCAAACCACGGGAACTACGCGTTTTCATTTTTTAAAGTTATGATCTGCTCTCTGTAATTCATAAAAAACTGCTACTGTTTTTGTCTAATCTTATTTGTTTCAACTCAAATGGCCCCCTAAAGTCTTGAGACCCAAATCATACTTTGAATAATGATAATTTAGCTTAAATCCAGAGGCTAAATGACCCAAATTAGTGAATAAACCCATGTCTTATTCTTGTTCACATTCATTCATTCATGTACATTTAATGCTCATGATTAAAACTAGCTATTGAATAAAGTTGGATTTCATGCTTGATAGGTTTAAGCTAGAAATTTAGGATTGTTATTTATAACTTCACATCTTGTATATCGTGTGGACTAACCTTTTGTTTTGTAGTGCTATTAAGGTGTGATCTCTAAGACCCCCTTTAATTTATTTTAATTTCTTGATTTTATTGATTTTTCAACCTCATGTGCGATACATTAGAATTAGGATCTTGCCTTATATGTATATGTGATTAGAGACTCTTTTTTTAGGATTTTCTTTTGTTTGTATGCATTGCACGTTTGATATCGCTGCTGGATCCCGGGTAAGTTCTCTTGTTCCCTAGTGCATATCATGTTGCTTGCTACTTGAAATATGTGACTTTTGAATGATATTTTATCAATTGCAATTTTACACCCCTTTAGACATGCTTTTTGTAACGTATATCTATACATATATATTAGTTGAGGGCACGTTTAAATTAATAATTCGATTAGAAGGATATTGAGTAGAGGCCTATCCCAAGATAGGATGAGAGAGGGTGTTTTAGTCCGACGGGCTCCTTCCTCTCTCATTCCATAATCCCCGGACCTAGTTAATCTCTGGTTTCTAAAAGATCAGTTTTCTTTTAAAATGGTTTCTTAATTTTTTCTT
This sequence comes from Hydrangea macrophylla, assembly GCA_033977485.1. Classification (NCBI taxonomy): domain Eukaryota; kingdom Viridiplantae; phylum Streptophyta; class Magnoliopsida; order Cornales; family Hydrangeaceae; genus Hydrangea; species Hydrangea macrophylla. The sequence continues at coordinate 41,893,910 of CM066984.1, forward strand.
TTAAAAATTAAGTGGCGACTCATTTGTTTTGAATTTGAAATTTAAAAGAACTTTAAAAGAAAAGCTGTGGGTAAAAGAAAGAAAACTGCGATATCCACACTTGTCCAATCCGGGAAGTCGGTTCTAGTTTCTAAAATCCGATGTTCCCTATTCTCTTCTGCTGGGAATGATTGGGGATTTTATGAGAATCTCTCTTAACTGTCGATCGAGACCCAGGACCCATCTTTGAATCCCTCACAGTTGATCGAATCTTGCTGACCAAGAACCAAGACCCATCTCTAAATCTCTCACGGTTGATCAAATCTTGCGATACTCAATCCAAAAGAGCCGGTTAGGGCCTTAGGGAGCTGATTTTGTCTGCTGTGGATAGCGGGGGACTCTCTGAGAGTCTCTCTTTGTCACGCCCCGGCGTAGCCAAAATAGGGAAAAATTTAAAATTTCCATCTTGGACCCTGAGGCACGTGACTGGTTGCATTACCGAATTGTCCATGACCAAATAATAATATTAAACAACGTAACCAAAAGGATAAAACCAACATCTGCTCACATTGATATATTACAAAGAAAGGCCACAGTACTAGTTAACTATTACATCATGGTAGAAACATCAGAGTCTTATGGCTCTAGGGCCTTACAAAAGCTATAATAAGTCTTCTGATAGAGCTTTCCACCAAAGACATTTACAAAAGACAGCCACTAGTCTTCTCTCTAACAAGTATATCCATAGCCATCTTCGGTGTACTCTTCTTCCACGTTCTCCGCTTGCGTAGCATCATAACCCGTGTACTCGTTACCTGGATAAGCTGGACATGGGAATGTCCAGCGACATGAACGTCATCAGCTTATGAAAGCTGAGTGAGTAAGCTAAATCAAATGGAACGTATATAGTAAAGCACAACAAAGATACCCTTATTATTTTTTTAACATATCTTTTAAGATCTTTGCGTTCTCACCATTGGGCCATAACTACCAATATACCTAACCACGTATTCGAAAAGAAAACGTCCAACTGAGAAAACTCGTCTCGATTTTCTTAACGCCACTATCATTCATTTCTAACATCCGACGTCATTTACAAACCCAAAGTATCTCTTGCTAACCAAACCATCTTTCATCAACCAAAACATCCTTCGTCAACCAAAACATCTTTCATCAACCAAAAACATCTTTCATCAACCACTTCGTCACGAAGAACCGAAGTGTTAAGGAGTGCAAGAACATCCAATTCGTCACGAAGAACCGAAAGGAGTCTTTACTCAAAGAATTACCGCTTCTCCATCATGAAGAACCGAAGCGTTTACGGAGTGCAAGAACATCCATCCCATCACTAAGAACGGGAAGGAGTCTTTACTCAAAGAATCACCGCTTCTCCATCACGAAGAACTGAAGCGTTTACGGAGTGCAAGAACATCCATTCCATCACGAAGAACCGAAAGGAGTCTTCACTCAAAGAATCACTGCTTCGTCATGAAGAACCAAAAGCGTTACGGATTACAAGAACATCCATTTCGTCACAAAGAACCGAAAGGAGTCTTTACTCAAAGAATCACCGCTTCTCCATCACGAAGAACCGAAGCGTTTACGGAGTGCAAGAACATCCATTCCATCACGAAGAACCGAAAGGAGTCTTCACTCAAAGAATCACCGCTTCGTCACGAAGAATCGAAAGCGTTACGGAGTACAAGAACATCCATTTCGTCACGAAGAACCGAAAGGAGTCTTTACTCAAAGAATCACCGCTTCTCCATCACGAAGAACTGAAGCGTTTACGGAGTGCAAGAACATCCATTCCATCACGAAGAACCGAAAGGAGTCTTCACTCAAAGAATCACCGCTTCGTCACGAAGAACTGAAAGCGTTACGGAGTACAAGAACATCCATTTCGTCACGAAGAACCGAAAGGAGTCTTTACTCAAAGAATCACTGCTTCTCCATCACGAAGAACCGAAGCGTTTACGGAGTGCAAGAACATCCATTCCATCACGAAGAACTGAAAGGAGTCTTCACTCAAAGAATCACCTCTTCTCCATCATGAAGAACCGAAGCGTTTACGGAGTGCAAGAACATCCATTCCATCACGAAGAACCGAAAGGAGTCTTCACTCAAAGAATCACCGCATCACAGCTCAACAACACATCCCTTTTTCTTACTATCCTGATCTCTGCTACCAAGATTACCTATCCGACAATTATCCTTACCATAATCTGCTTCTAACATAGCACAACCGACCCTTACGTTTTCCCGACTGCGCATTTGTCACTCTTTTCGGAATGTAGTTCATTAAAGGACTTCCGAATATACTTTTGAAGTTACGTTTATACATCCGTCATCCTGTTTTATGTCGTAATATACTTACAATGGAAACTTATCCAATCACTATCAACGCAATAATCATGTCGTACAACATACTTATAGCTTGGGTATGAACTCTCTATGGTCATCACATTATATTCATAACAACGGAAACCTAGCGTGTAGCTCGTGGATCTATAACATGGATTTGATATCAATAACCATATAGATGAAACCCTTAACATACTCATATACGCGATAGCACTACCATAACACAAGATATCCATAACCACATAGGTACCGGAAAGCAAGCATCAATAATAAACACATCATACATGTAGTTATACAATCTGCCAGGAATTAATTTTATTATATCGACTGAATTGATATGATTTATTTGGGCCTGATAAATTGATTTGTAGATCAAACTCAAAACTAGAACATTGTAGATAATTAGATTAGCTTCATGTACAAAAAAATCTAGCTTCAATTACATTTTTGAGCTACTCAAAATATTTATTTTACTTAGACATTTCTGTATTTTCGGACTGCTCTGTCCCAGATTTATAGTACTATGTTACATGTGCATTTCACCTATTAAGGATTCATTTTTAGACCAGGATATAAAAAAGTTATTTGTAGAAAAATGCGTTAGCTTTCTCCACAAAAAAACCTAGCTTAATTCGGATTTCGGAGCTGCTTGAAACACTCATTTTACTAAACACTCATTTCTGTTTCTCAGATTTAAAGTACTTCGTTGCATGTACATTTCACCTATGAAGAATTGATTTTTAGACTGAGCTATAGAAGAGTTATTTGTAGATAAATGAGTTAGCTTTCTCCACAAAAAACCTAGCTTCATTACCATTTGTTTACTGCTCGAAATGTTTGTTTTACTAAACAACACTCTGCTGGAAGTTTCTGCTTCCCAGATTTGAAAATTTATCTTGCATGGCATGGATCTCTCAAACTATCAACATCAAGCACATAATAAACATTACTACATACTACATAGGTTCTAAAGTGAGTTAGAATACTCACTTAAACTTGAAATTGAGCTTGGGCTTTGGATTTGAGCTTAGGAAGCTTGAACACAACCTCAATGGTGGAGACTTCTTCCTAGTTCTTCTTCTCCATCTCCATGTATCTCTTATCTCTCCATGGAGTTCATCTCCTAGCTCTCTCTAACTCTATATGCAGATTGTAAATGGCCAAGGGTGTAATGCATGAATATAGGCATGTTTATATAGAGATGGTGGTGGGATATGTGTCACCATGTATGTGCTAGAGTGTACATGCATCGACAAGTGTCCTAGAGGTGGACAAGTGGCAAGGGAGGTGGTGCCATGTGGTGCATGGGCTGCCATGTGGTCGACCGTGTGGGGTCCACCTCGAGTTTTGTGCCACTACCTCGGTTTGCGTGCAAATATTCTTGATATGCGTGTCAGTCTCGATTTACGTGCAATCGGGTATTATTTCTAATGTCCGGGTCCGGTTACGGGACTAAGTTAATTCTAATTACGGTTGAGTCAGTGCAGTGATTATAGTCTAATTAGTAATTACATTACACTGATACAGTCACACAAATAAAATAATAATGTAATAATAGACCAGATATAGAAATTCATTAAACTCGTATTATTGCACGTAGAGAAATTACAGGTATTACATCTTCTACCACCTATTACAGGATTTCGTCCTCGAAATCTGAGCTATCTAGGTACTAAAAGAAAAGGAAATTTCTCTCTCATTTCCGATTCCAGCTCCCAAGAGGCTTCTCCTTCGTCATGGTGTTTCCACTGAATCTTTACCAGCGGAATCTCTTTGTTTCTCAACTTCTTGATTCCATGATCCAGAATCTTTACAGGTCCTTCAATGAATGTAGCATTGTCATTTACTTCGATATCTTTGAAGTCGATCTCGTGAGCCGGGTTACGAAGACACTTCCTCAACATAGTTACATGGAAAATATTATGAACTCCCGACATCTTCGGTGGTAACGCCAATCTATAGACGACTTTCCTTATGTGCTCTAGAATTTTAAATAGTCCAATGTAGCGTGGTGATAGCTTTCCCTTCTTCTGTCCAAACCTTACCACGCCTCGAACCGGGGAAACTTTCAGGTAAACATGATCTCCCACTTCAAATTCTAGGTCTCGACGTCGTTTATCCGCGTAGCTCTTGTATCTACTTTGTGCTGCCTTCATTCTTTCCTTTACTGTATTAATTCCTTTATTGGTCTCCTGGACTAAGTCTGGTCCCAATAGTTTGCCATCCCCAATTTCAGCCCAACACAAAGGTGATCAGCACGGCCTTCCGTATAGTGCTTCAAATGGTGCCTTCCCTATGCTCGAATGAAAACTGTTGTTATAAGCAAACTCAACCAACGGTAAGTGAGTTTCCCACGAACTTTCGAAATCAATTACACAGGCTCGAAGCATGTCCTCCATTACTTGATTCGTCCTTTCTGTTTGTCCGTCAGTTTGTGGATGAAATGCAGAACTTAACTTCAGAGATGTTCCCATCGCTTTCTGAAGACTCTCCCAAAATCCGGCGGTGAATCTCGAATCTCGATCTGATACTATTGACACCGGTACCCCATGTAACCGCACAACCTGTTGTAGATAAAGTTGACTCATCTTCTCAACAGGATAGGTCATATTATATGCAATAAAATGGGCTGATTTGGTCTGTCGATCAACAACTACCCAAATGGCATCATGGTTCTGCTGGGATCCTGGCAATCCCATAACAAAATCCATGGTGATATGCTCCCATTTCCATTCTGGGACTGGTAGAGGTTGTAGTAATCCTGGAGGTCGTTGATGTTCCGCCTTGACTTGCTGGCAAGTAGGGTATTTTGCTACATATTCCGCGACTTCTCTCTTCATGCCTTCCCACCAAAAGTTCCTTTTTAAGTCTTTGTACATCTTGGTTCCGCCGGGGTGTATAGTCATCCTTGACTTGTGGGCTTCATTCAGAATGTCTTTCCTCAAATTATCCGTGTTGGGTACACATAACCTGTCCTTACATCTGAATGCCCTGTTTGTTCCAATATTCCATTTAGTTGGATCCTTTGCTTTCGCCTTCTCAAACCATTTCCTCAATCCTTCGCCCTTCTTTTGAGCTTCGAGTATTCGGTTAATGAGGGTTGGCTACACCATAAGACATCCAAAAGGTCGTCCAATACCTGGTCTTGTAGTCTGGAAGTCAAATTCTGTTAAAGCTTCTAAGGCTTTCCATTCCCTGATTAAAAATGAGGCGATTAACCTTTGGGGTTTTCTGCTTAGAGCATCTGCGACTACATTTGCCTTACCGGGGTGGTATTGCAAATTAAAGTCGTAGTCCTTAAGTAGCTCCATCCAACGTCGTTGTCTCATGTTTAAATCCTTTTGAGAGAACAGGTATTTCAAGCTTTTGTGATCGCTAAACAAGTCGAACTTCTCTCCGTAGATATAGTGCCTCCAAATTTTGAGTGCAAAGACAATTGCAGCCAATTCCAAATCGTGCGTAGGGTAGTTTAATTCATGTGGCTTTAATTGCCTAGATCCGTAAGCGATCACCTGACCATTCTGCATGAGTACACATCCTAGTCCTTGATATGAAGCGTCACTGTAGATAGTGTACTGTTCACCACTCTTGGGTATGGCTAGCACTGGCGCTGAGGTCAACCTCTCCTTTAATTCCTGAAAGGCACGTTCGTGCTTGTCCTTCCACTCAAACTTTGAATCCTTCTTTGTTAGTCCGGTTAAAGGAGACGCGATCCTTGAGAAACCTTCCACGAATCTCCTATAGTATCCAGCCAATCCAAGGAAACTTCATAGTTCTGATGCGTTGGTTGGTCTATTCCAACTAGAAACTGCGTCCGTCTTGGTTGAGTACACCGAAATTCCATTCTGTGAGACTACATGTCCCAAGAATTTGACCTCTTTCAGCCAAAACTCACACTTACTGAACTTAGCATAGAGACGATTTTCTCTAAGTGTCTGAAGTGCAATATTTACATGCTTCTCGTGTTCTTCATCACTCTTTGAATAAATAAGGATGTCAACGATAAACTCGATGATGAATTAATCCAAGAAGGGTCTGAACACCCGATTCATCAAATCCATGAATACCGCCGGGGCATTAGTTAATCCAAAAGGCATAACTAAGAACTCGTAGTGCCCAACTGCCCATATCTTGTTCTGAAAGCTGTTTTCGGTATATCTTCCGGCCTGACAAGTAACTGATGGTACCCAGATCGTAAGTCAATCTTCGAAAAGGTCGCCGCTCCTTGTAGTTGATCGAACAAATCATCTATCCTGGGAAGCGGGTACTTATTCTTAATAGTAACCTTATTCAACTCTCTGTAGTCGATACAGAGTCGAAGATTTCCATCCTTCTTTCTAACAAATAGAACCGGGGCTCCCCAAGGTGACGTGCTTGGTCTAATAAATCCAAGATCTTCTAACTCTTGTACTTGCTTCTTCAACTCCAACATTTCTGTTGGGGCCATACGATAAGGAGCCTTGGATATCGGTGTCATTTCAGGTACTAACTCAATACAAAAGTCGATCTCGCGCTTTTGTGGTAATCCAAAAATGTCCTGAAAGACATCCTCATAGTCTTGGACTATCGGAATCTGAGCGATCGTCAAATCTGAGCCTGTAGTTTCCATAGCGGCTAAACGACTTATAAGAAAAGCGTCACTAGTAGGGTTGCATTGAAAACTAAAGGGTGCACTTCCCGGTACTGAAAATGTGATCGACCTACCAACACAATCTAACTTTGCATGATACTTAGTAAGCCAGTCAAATCCTAAGATTACGTCGAATTCCTTCATTGACAGAACAATTAAGTCTGCATGTAGGTTCCTATCCTCCAATGTCAAAGTGCAGTCCTTGCACCTTTCCTAGCTTCACAGTCACTCCCAAAGGTGATACCGCGTTCAGGGCTACCTCAAGTGCTTGGGGTACTAAACCCAATCGTCGTACAATCTCAAAGGCAATAAACGAATTCATAGCACCTGTATCAAAAAGTACTTTAACTCGACTAGCATATAATGAGAGTGTACCTTCCAAGTTCTGCTGTTCCTTTTCATCATAGCTGGCCGCCTCGGGTATGATAGGATTTAGTCGACCTTTGCTAGTTTGACCTTGAGTAGTAGGCCCATGATAGTTTTCTCTTGGTGCATTGTAATCCATGCTCATGCGTCCTCTTTTGCGTCAGTTGTAGCATATAACATTAGCTCGGTTGTTGGTTCTGGGGGCTGTGTAGTCCGGGGATCCCACAATAGAAACATCTATCCTTGTTGTTCCCGGTAGTAGTGGTTGGTACTTGTGGTGCAGTTGGTTTTGCATGCTTATTCCGGGGAAAGGTGTGTCCTAGTTTCTTACCACTATTCCACGGGTGTTTGTTTCCTTGGAAACGGGTCGGAGGTCTTCCCCTTGGTCCATTCCTAAGCTGAGGTGGCTGACTTGTCATCTGTTTGTGTGTTATGAACCTAACTGAATAACTATCGGTTACCCTCCAGTCCTAACTATGGTTACGAGATATGTAAATGATATAAGGTATAGTTAACAATTCTAATATGAGTACATATCACATCAATACATTTCATCAAGTAGAGAAAACAAATCTTTATAGATAACTTTAAATATTTACATAGAAAGTCGTACACGCTACCACTAGTTTGTGTTATATGCCTGGGTACATACTATATGCATAAAAAGATGGGCTACTAGTCCTAATACAAGTAAAGCTCTAGATCCTGGGAGTCCTATCCCAAAAGTCCTTCATATCTGACTTATATGGTATAACATCATCAAAGATTGGAATCTCCATAGGTGGAACCCAGTCCAAGTACGGGTCAAACTTATCAACTATCCCATCTTCATCCTTATCCAAAGGCTCTATATCTGCATCCTTAGAGTCATCCTCAAAGTCATCCTCAACCTCTGGCTCTCCAGTCTCCATGACTATCATTGCTTCCCTCGCCAGCACCGTCTGTTGGGTCAACATCCTCTGCTAGGTCAATACCCACTATTGGGCCAATCTCCTCATCAACCCCATCCTCCATATCCATCCGGGATGTAATAAGGAGCCATACTAATCACAAAACTACCATAAGGTTTATGTATTTATGGATGGAAAAAGGTCTAACAGTTTATAACTTAAGTGTGTAGGACAATCGGTGTACACGTCTTAACCTAAAGCTCTGATACCAAAAATCCCTGTCACGCCCCGACGTAGCCAAAATAGGGAAAATTTTAAAATTTCCATCTTGGACCCTGAGGCACGTGACTGGTTGCATTACCGAATTGTCCATGACCAAATAATAATATTAAACAGCGTAACCAAAAGGATAAAACCAACATCTGCTCACATTGATATATTACAAAGAAAGGCCACAGTACTAGTTAACTATTACATCATGGTAGAAACATCAGAGTCTTATGGCTCTAGGGCCTTACAAAAGCTATAATAAGTCTTCTGATAGAGCTTTCCACCAAAGACATTTACAAAAGACAGCCACTAGTCTTCTCTCTAACAAGTATATCCATAGCCATCTTCGGTGTACTCTTCTTCCACGTTCTCCGCTTGCGTAGCATCATAACCCGTGTACTCGTTACCTAGATAAGCTGGATATGGGAATGTCCAGCGACATGAACGTCGTCAGCTTATGAAAGCTGAGTGAGTAAGCTAAATCAAATGGAACGTATATAGTAAAGCACAACAAAGATACCCTTATTATTTTTTTAACATATCTTTTAAGATCTTTGCGTTCTCACCATTGGGCCATAACTACCAATATACCTAACCACGTATTCGAAAAGAAAACGTCCAACTGAGAAAACTCGTCTCGATTTTCTTAACGCCACTATCATTCATTTCTAACATCCGACGTCATTTACAAACCCAAAGTATCTCTTGCTAACCAAACCATCTTTCATCAACCAAAACATCCTTCGTCAACCGAAACATCTTTCATCAACCAAAAACATCTTTCATCAACCACTTCGTCACGAAGAACAGAAGTGTTAAGGAGTACAAGAACATCCAATTCATCACGAAGAACCGAAAGGAGTCTTCACTTAAGGAATCAGCGCTTTGTCACGAAGAGCCGAAAGCGTTACGGAGTACAAGAACATCCATTTCGTCACGAAGAACCGAAAGGAGTCTTTACTCAAAGAATTACAGCTTCTCCATCACGAAGAACCGAAGCGTTTACGGAGTGCAAGAACATCCATCCCATCATTAAGAACCGGAAGGAGTCTTTACTCAAAGAATCACCGCTTCTCCATCACGAAGAACTGAAGTGTTTACGGAGTGCAAGAACATCCATTCCATCACGAAGAACCGAAAGGAGTCTTCACTCAAAGAATCACCGCTCCATCACGAAGAACCGAAAGCGTTACGGAGTACAAGAACATCCATTTCGTCACGAAGAACCGAAAGGAGTCTTTACTCAAAGAATCACCGCTTCTCCATCACGAAGAACCGAAGCGTTTACGGAGTGCAAGAACTTCCATTCCATCACGAAGAACCAAAAGGAGTCTTCACTCAAAGAATCACCGCTTCTCCATCACGAAGAACCGAAGCGTTTACGGAGTGCAAGAACTTCCATTCCATCACGAAGAACCGAAAGGAGTCTTCACTCAAAGAATCACCGCTTCTCCATCATGAAGAACCGAAGCGTTTACGGAGTGCAAGAACATCCATTCCATCACGAAGAACCGAAAGGAGTCTTCACTCAAAGAATCACCGCGTCACAGCACAACAACACATCCCTTTTTATTACTATCCTGATCTCCGCTGCCCAGATTACCTATCCGACAATTATCCTTACCATAATCTGCTTCTAACATAGCACAACCGACCCTTACGTTTTCGTCACTCTTTTCAGAATGTAGTTCATTAAAGGACTTCCGAATATACTTTCGAAGTTACGTTTATACATCCGTCATCCTATTTTATGTCATAATATACTTACAATGGAAACTTATCCAATCACTATCAACGCAATAATCATGCTGTACAACATACTTATAGCTTGGGTATGAACTCTCTATGGTCATCACATTATATTCATAACAACGGAAACCTAGCGTGTAGCTCGTGGATCTATAACATGGATTTGATATCAATAACCATATAGATGAAACCCTTAACATACTCATATACGCGATAGCACTACCATAACACAAGATATACATAACCACATAGGTACCGGAAAGCAAGCATCAATAATAAACACATCATACAAGTAGTTATACAATCTGCCAGGAATTAATTTTACTATATCGACTGAATTGATATGATTTATTTGGGCATGATAAATTGATTTGTAGATCAAACTCAAAACTAGAACATTGTAGATAATTAGATTAGCTTCATGTACAAAAAAAACTAGCTTCAATTACATTTTTGAGCTACTCAAAATATTTATTTTACTTAGACATTTCTGTATTTTCGGACTGCTCTGTCCCAGATTTATAGTACTACGTTACATGTGCATTTCACCTATTAAGGAATCATGTTTAGACCAGGCTATTAAAGAGTTATTTGTAGATAAATGAGTTAGCTTTCTCCACAAAAAAACCTAGCTTAATTCAGATTTCGGAGCTGCTTGAAACACTCATTTTACTAAACTACATTCTGCTGGAGGTTTCTGTTTCTCAGATTTAAAGTACTTCGTTGCTTGTACATTTCACCTATGAAGAATTGATTTTCAGAGTGAGCTATAGAAGAGTTATTTGTAGATAAATGAGTTAGCTTTCTCCACAAAAAAAAATCTAGCCTCATTACCATTTGTTTACTGCTCGAAATGTTTGTTTTACTAAACAACACTCTGCTGGAAGTTTCTGCTTCCCAGATTTGAATATTTATCTTGCATGGCATGGATCTCTCAAACTATCAACATCAAACACATAATAAACATTACTGCATACTACATAGGTTCTAAAGTGAGTTAGAATACTCACTTAAACTTGAAATTGAGCTTGGGCTTTGGATTTGAGATTAGGAAGCTTGAACACAACCTCAATGGTGGAGACTTCTTCCTAGTTCTTCTTCTCCATCTCCATGTATCTCTTATCTCTCCATGGAGTTCATCTCCTAGCTCTCTCTAACTCTATATGCAGATTGTAAATGGCCAAGGGTGTAATGCATGAATATAGGCATGTTTATATAGAGATGGTGGTGGGATATATGTCACCATGCATGTGCTAGAGTGTACATGCATGGACAAGTGGCAAGGGAGGTGGTGCCATGTGGTACATGGGCTGCCATGTGGTCGACCATGTGGGGTCCACCTCGAGTTTTGTGCCACTACCTTGGTTTGCATGAAAATATTCTTAATATACGTGTCAGTCTCGATTTACGTGCAATCGGGTATTATTTCTAATGTCCGGGTCCGGTTACGGGACTAAGTTAATTCTAATTACGGTCGAGTCAGTGCAGTGATTATAGTCTAATTAGTAATTACATTACACTGATACAGTCACACAAATAAAATAATAATGTAATAATAGACCAGATATAGAAATTCATTAAACTTGTATTATTGCACGTAGAGAAATTACAGGTATTACACTCTTAACTATCGACCGAGAACCAAGACCCATCTCTAAATCTCTCACGGTTGATCAAATCTTCCTGATCAAGAACCAGGATCCATCTCTGAATCTATCACGGTTGATTAAATCTTGCGATGATCAATCCAAAATAGCCGATTAGGGCCTTTCGTAGCTGATTTTGTTAGCTGGACTGTCTAAGAATCTCTCCTAACTGTTTTCCTTCATATTTTGACCAAGAACGAGGATCCGTTACTGAAACTCTCGTGGTTGATCAAATCTTGTGACGGTTGATCCGAAAAATAGATCCAGACCCTCAGGGGCTGATCTTTTTCAATTTTTTCCTGCTAAGGATAGCCCTGATGGCTTTTGGAGTATTGAGAGTAAAACCTCATAAATCTTGACTTAAATGGGCCACTGGGGCTGATCGGGGTCAAAAATGGGCTAAAACTGACCAAAACGGGCTGAGACGGAGCAAAGCGGGGCCCACAGGGAGCAGTGTTTTAGTGGCACTGGCAACTGCTGTGGCGACAGTTAGCCGCTGTTGTGGTAGCATTGGGTGGCTAGACTCCATGTTTGTATGTTTTGGGTTTTTGAGCTCTAAATGCTCATTCTTGGCCATTTTGGGGTGCTTTTGGAGCCAAAATCCGTCAAAAGATAGCTTGTGCACACTCAGGTGGGTAATCTCTTCCCATGATCGAAATTTTGATTGGTGTTTTAGTTTCCTCTAATTCCAAAGAGGAAAGTTTGGTTTCAACTTCTTTTTTCTTTGTAGGTCCATGGCTTCAAGCTGGAGTTGGCTCTCTAAGAAGGCCAAGGAATGGGTAAAGGTTGAGAGTCAACCCCCATATTTGATTTTGCGCAACCCTCAATGTCATCTTTTGGCTACGGCTCTAGCAAGTCAGGTATGTGAAACTTTTAGCAGTTCAGGACTATCCATGTGCATTGTGCTACTTTTGTGAATTGTAGTGTGCACCAAGAGATTATTGGAAGCTTGTTTTGTGCTCATTTATTGATTCTGTAAAGTCAGACTTCGGGTCATGAATAGTGATTTTGTGCTTGTTTTTGCTATTTTTGATGTGTGCAGGTGTTAGAGGTGACGTTGAAGGGCTACTGTAGTCTTTCCCATGCTTTCTTGTGGTATACTCAACTTTTGCCTACTGTTAAACAAATGGTCGATGAGGTGGGGTTTGGCGGTTTTGTCCGTTTTGTTTCGAAGAGTACCAATGACCTGGCACACTTTTATGCTCTTGCTGAGAGATGGCAGGACATGATGAATACTTTTCATCTGCTCTTTGGTGAGATGACAAAGACGCCCTTCGACTTTTACATGATTACCAGCTTGAGAGTTGGCAGGAAGTGACACGGCAAAAGAATGTGTGCGCTTGTGTACTATACCCAAGTGTAGGTAATCGTGCAAGTAGTAATCTGGTTAAGACCAGGTCGATCCCACAGGGAAGGTGTTAAACTAAAAACTTAGATTAAACTCTAAAGGTAAAGGAAAATTCAAGATTTAAAACAAGGTGTAGAACACGAAGTTCTACAGACTATAACTACTTGAGAAATTAAAGTAAACTAATGATTAACTAATTAATGAAAGCAATATTTTAAAAATGGTTTTCTTTATATAAAGGGAATGTTGGGATCACACGAATCCGCAGCAATTATGCTATCTACCATGCAATTACATTTAAGCTCTAAGGAGTGTGTCTATCTACAGTATTCTGTATTTTCTAAAAAATAGAGAATCAATAGTCCGTTCATGGCCAGGACTATATCATCACAGTTAAATCGAAACACATGAAAGCAGTTTAAATCAATAGTTAAGTCTTGCATTCCGAATGGTGTTAGCATTCAAAATAGCTTGCAAAAGTTATTGAAGAATAATGCCTTAAGGCTTAAAGTAATGAAACAATTTTGACAAACTGAGCATTTGGGGATAGTTTGATAACAAATCTCAAAAGCAAAAAGTCTTGGAATACTACAAAAGGACTACTCAAGAATTTGACAGTTCGATCGATCGACGCGCTTTCGATCGATCAAAAATCATCATCTCTCGAGCGATCGAAATGGCTTTGATCGCTTGACAATGTGTCTGCTTTGATCGAACAAACTACTTCGATCGATCGAGTGCAGGTTTTATACTGCTATATGGCAGAGGCTAGAGATCACAATTTCATCGTGATCTCCCAACCTGGGGACTACTCAGACATAGTCTGGAGTGTCACAGATTCGTTTTTAATGTAAAAGTTCATTAAAGTTGTGTTTGGTTGTGATTTCAGCATGAAATCTATAAAAACTAATAGTTTAACAGTAACTAATGTACAAAGCTACGATCTAACAGATTAAAAAACAATAAACCACAAGTAAACAGTAAATAACACATTAATGATATGTAACCTGGAATGAAGAACTTTACTTAAACTTATGAAAAACCCAAGCCGAACAATGATAATTCTTGAAAAAGCCTACAAAAGTCAAGAACAAAACTCTCTACTCTCTATAAACTATTGAAAAACAAATGGGGCGTCGTCTTGAACGTGAACAAGATGAATATATATACTAAAACCTAAAGCTAGGGTTAAAAACTGTGTCTATGCTGCGTGCGCATAAGTTCTGATAAAAGGCATGTTCGATCAATCGAACATCACTCGATTGAATTTCTGGAATCTGCGAGTGCTTTAACTCTCTTCGATCGATCGAAACTTCGATCGCTTGGGCCTTCTTCGATCCCTCAAGATTCATTTTTCATCTTTGAATTGTCTTCCTTAGAATCAAGCATTCCTTTTATCCTGCTTATTCATTTATTCACACAGCCAATAGTGATGTGCACAAATTATATCTAAAACAATACAACTTATCATAGATTAATCATATTATGTAAAAGATGGCATTGTAATCCAAATTGTAGATATATATAGGAATTGTAGACTAAATCAGTGCATTTATTCTTTTAGGGCGGTTGTATTTTTCAAATACCCCCGCTTGTCACAACCCCCAACTAGCGACTTGCTAGTCCCTAGCAATAGAGCGAAAATAAAAACAATCTAACTGCTACTACAACGACTAAAATAAAAATAAATTAAACTAAGGCAAACTAAGCTAAAATAGAAAGAGAAACTTCCTAACTCACTGTCTTAGGAATCGCGGTTGCATTTAGCGGATGTAACAAGCCGTTAAACTCCGAGGTTCCCCCTAGTGGACGATTGTTGTCTCGTGAGGGTTTACAATGAAAATTCCCACAAAATTCTCAATTTTAAAATAAAAAAGACATAGAAAAACTTCTAAACACTCTGTTCCCTTCAACTGTTAACTTAGCTCCACAAAAATATATTAACCTCAAGCAAACCATGAAAGAAACCCACATACTCCTCATGCCACCAAGATAGACATAACATATGCATCACAATTATGTATCCGTGTATGTGTGAAGTTAACAGCTATGCATCCAACCTTATTTAGAGTTGTTTTGGACCATTGTACCTCTATAACCAGTAATTTTAACCCAATTCTCACATAGGTTTACACTCAAAATAAACGTCTCACAGAAACTAGCTTAATAATGATCACACGTGGTATGAAGCTTTGATAAGAGTGAATGTCCGGACACTAAATGCTTTCATACCGACTCCACAAAAGACGGACATTTGGAGTGTATAGTCTCATGTAAAAGATGATACTTACTAGAGGAGCGAACTACCGTGGATAACTCAACTTACACGTTCGTGTTCAAACTAAGGAATTTCAGAATCATTAAGACTTTAGAATTTTGGGTCTTATGTAGAAGATACAGATGATGTATGGAAAGATTGTGCATCTTAGCATATGATACAGCTTATCATCTCATTTTATTCCTACTTTATTCTTCTCACATCTCGAACCAACTATCATCCTTTCATATTCTTCCTCTTTCCTTCTTTTCATTCTTTTCTTCTTCATAATTTTTTTTAACCTGGAATGAATGATATTCACTTCCCACAATTACTCTCCTCCAATCACATACTTTGACAATTTTCTGTTATTGGATGAGCAATGAGGTCATTTAGAGTCAAGGTGAAGGATTAAGGGTTCATATTCCATAATGGATTAGGTATTATTCAGTCAGTGTGGGTAAAGGGGATATGGATGGTAGTAGGAAATGGGTAACAATGGCTTAAATCATTTTCTTAATTCTTTAGTTTCAACACTTCAATGTTTATTGAGTTTGGTTGGTAGATCCTGAACGTTCTCCTCTAATAAGCAGCCAAAATTGAAAAAATAACTGAGACTAATGCAATGAATGTAATATGTGTAATGAAGAAGGACAATTCAAATTTATGTGGAAATTCCCTCAGAAATAAAGATTGGATCAAAAACTCACTAAGAGTTAAATAGTTTCTACTACTCGTTCTTTTAGCACAATAGTCATATTAACTCATTTTTAGGTTTTCAACATAGCTACCAACTAGTGCAATTGTTTGTTGGATACATGAAAGGTCAACAAATGCAATCATCCTAGTAGAACTAGAGATATGCGTGAACTTAATCCATAAAAGGATGAGATTTACATGAATGTATCATTGCTTGATAACAGCTAAATAAGAGTGAAAATTCAAAGTTGATCTACTGATAAAGTTCAGAATTTCAAAATTGTTTTTTTTTAATTTAATTTGTTTAATTTATGTGAGTTTAATTTATGTGAGTTTAATTTAATTCTAATAGAGATTGTATGATATATGCAATAAAGTTATTCAGATTGCTAAGTATAAACATGTGCAGGTGATTATCTATCTATGTTCCACCCCCAACTGAAAATTATGATGTCCTCAGAAGTTGATTTTCAAAATAAATAGAGAGATATCACCTGATAACGCAAAACAAACACCACAAGCATAGCAATCTGTAAAGACATACAAACTCCCAGCAGCCAAAATCAAATGAAATAATAGGTACTAATAAAGCAATGACCATATGTAAGACAAACACCCAATCACAGGAATGATAGAACAATATAAGTACAGAACAGTGATAAAAATGTCCAAAAGATCTATCAGTCCTATCATACTAAACAACCCAAAAGAAACTAAAAGAAAAGAGAGAAACTATAATAAACAAAATACAATAAAACTCCTCCTCTCAAAGGACATGAACTACTTGTCACCAATATCAGATAGAATCACGATCGGTGTAGCAGGATCATCCTCATCTCCACCCTTAGCAAATGTACAAGCCGTCGCCGGGTCACTCACAATCGGGGCAGCTGATGTAGACTGATGGGTCAGCCACGACTGGAGGTGGTGTAGATGATGATGATGGTGCAGAGGGATCAGTAGTCAGAGGAGGTAGAGTAACAGAAATAGCCGATGGAGCGGTGGATGTAGATGGATCTGTAATACCAGAAGAGGGTGGCAGAACAGAAGTAGATGGACCAGTGGTTGGTGGTGCAGAAGGGGCAGAGGGTGGGTGTGAAGCTGTGTGAACAGACTGATCTACCCCGATCTGTATCAAGATCGCCTCCAGTAAGGTCGTCATCTGATCCATCTTGCCCTCGAGCCGTATCCATGCCTCCCTCTCCGCAATAAGCAATGAGTGGAGAGTCTGGAGGGATACGAAAGATGACTCTCCCTAGGCCTGAGCCTGAGACTGCAGTCTCCACTCAAACTGTTGCACGGTAGCAACGGGGTCCTCATCATCTGAATCTAGCTCCTTAGCCTTAGTAGGCATCCCAGAAGCTACACCCTCTGTGTCAGTGCCCCCTCTCTTTCTCTTTGCTCCTACCTTTGCCTTTCCTTTCAGCTTCCTCTTCTTCTACGCGTCCGAACGATGCCCTGCTGTCTCTCCAAACTGACTCGAGGCTTGTGAAATCGTGTCAATGGCCAATGGGACCAATCCAACCTGCTCAATCACCCAATGGATTGGCCAAGCGCCCTTCAGATGGTGCTTGGCAGTAATGTACCGCATGGGCCAGACAAAGAAGTCGATATAGAGTCGGGGCAGGAAGACACGCCGCCCTTCCCCAATGGCATGCAGAACCTGAGCATACCATGGCGCCACCTTTTTGTGTTAAGAAGTCATCAATATGCAATTGGCGAGCACTAGGTGGAGGAGATGATACTGCTTGGTCAGAAAATGGTCCTCAATCAAAGAAATGCCATTCCAGATCTGGATCGCACCACCAATAATATCCTGGATAATGGCAAAGGATAGAGTCTCGAGTGTATAGGGTATATGAGGGTAGAAGTGGTCGGGCATCTCCGGTACACCCAAAGTAGCGGCAACTGTGGCTGGGCTGAAAATGATCTCACGACCTCGGAAGAATGATCGATATGTGAATGGAGCCATATGATCCTTAATCATGGTCGCACACGCCTCCCGTACCCAATTGATGCTGACTCTCTTAGACTGCGTCAACATCTCAAACCATCTAGGCATAGCACGAATTCGTGCAAGAAACCACGGGTGCGGAAAGCCACACGGCCTCAAGTGGGCACTCCATCATCACCTTCCGCGCCTGGAAGTATCGGGTGTACCAAACTCATTCCTCCTCGTTTCTGAGCCCATGATCTGGTACTGGGTCAGGTATAGCGAGGTCTAGGGGCTTGGACTTATGGTATCCCGTGACATGATTCATAGCTGAAACCCTGAAATGGAAAAAGAACTAATTAAAATAGGAAACGAAAAAGAAAAAAAGAAACTACCACTGCATTACATTGATCAATCGAACAGTTTTTGATCGATCGAAAACTTGCTGCCTTCGATCGCTCGAAACCAGCTCGATCGATCGAAATATAGCTGCCTTCGATCACTCGAAACCAGCTAGATCGATCGAGCACAGCGAGATTTTTGCAGAAAAACAAAAGAAACATAGATAACAGGAAACAAGCAAGAACCTAAGATTTCTAAGATTATAATTAGGTCTTAACAAGAATTCGAATGAAAATTAATAGGAGGGGATTCTCGAGACCTTACCTCGGTTTGAGCACAGCAGAGAGGTAAAGGTGATGATGGTGACAGTTGGTGATGAGCAAGGGGCGATCCTCGAATGATAGAAATGGAAATTAGAGGAAAATTGTCGGGCTCCCTCTCTGGCTTCAAGCGCTCGAGAGTGAGGGAGAGAAAGAGAAACTGAAGAGGTGTACGCTAGACGCTTTGTTTAAATACAGGTCTCAAGCAATCGAACAGTCTCGATCGATCGAAAGTTCGATCAATTGAGAATTATTCAAGCGCTTGAGGATTGGACGTTTTCGATCGATCGAGGGTTGTTCGATCGATCGAACAAGAAAATCACCTGAAATCTTTGCACAGAACAACTGTAAACCCCCAACTAACAGAAATTGATCTTAGCATACAGAATAACGTAAAAGTAGTTCAATTACAGGACATGCAAACCAGAAAAAGATCATCATCAACAAGGTAATATGAAATTGCAAATTTATAGATTTAACTTTATAATAGCATCCGCTGTTGCAAAATTGTTGCCCGCAACCATGGTACTTAAGATATTATTAATAAAGATAAACTAAAAATTAAAAGCAAAATTGACAATCCTTTGTCCAGCATTACACTTGAAATGATAAAAGAAAAACCAAATGACAAAATGCAGTTGAAGTGGAACACAAATTTTCAAACATGAATATTCCATCTTCTGCAATTGCTTCACTCTCTGCCACATCTTCGAGTGTGGATTCCAAACTTGATGATTCCCTTTTCTAGAATAGTCGAAAAGCAGCAAGGACATCATCGAGTGAGTCTGAAATCTCTACAGAATTGATTGCACAGGCAAGAGGTGACCCGGATGGAGACAAAGATAATGGCGTATAATACCGTAACAGACTTTCCTCTTGTGGTGGAGTACCCGGGGACCTTATGTATGGTCCAAATCCATGGAACAGCTGATGCGGAAGGAACAGCGGCGGTAACATTTGATTCATAGTGAAAATTTTGACAAAGGAAAAAAAAAACACCAAAAAGGAAGAAATTAAGTAAAACAAGCGAAAGAACTAATAGAAAGGAATAAACACAGAAAAACAAAAAGAAAAAGAAATGTGACAAGGAATTAACCTCACTATTGGCATAATATAACCATGTACACTAGCAGGTAGAGGGCATTGCAGCCGGAACAGCAAGTAACTCATGTGCACATAAATGTACGAAACCAATTCGATGACAAGGAAGTCATCAACAAAAGTGAAGATAGCATTGTGGCGTTCAGGCACAACATCCTGTAAATCGTCTTTCTCCCATGATTCCCACATCAAATCATTCTCCAATTGTTCCAAGAGGGCATCAACGACTTCCCCAACAAAATACCCCTCTGATTCGCCTTCCTCTTCAGGGAAGTCCATATGCGTGAAGGGATTAATGTGGAGGAGTGCAAGATCATAAGGGATGTACCTTTGGGTTAAGTCAATGACATCATCTGCTCCTAGCTCTTGATAAGGAGACAAGCAGAATGCAATCTCCTCAATAGTCCATGGAGGATTAGGATATTCTGAATCCGCCCATGACCCGATTGAATAGACGTCGTCATCCCTCATATTTTCAATAGCCTGCAGGGGAGAGATAAAATGGAATAGCAAATTAAAACCGAACTCACACTAAAAAAAAGACAGAAATAAATGAAACAAAACAAAGTGCAGTAAAAGTGAAGGTATACAACAACACCATGTAAACACACTTTGGGGTTTAGGTGGAGGAATAGCTGGGCTCATCTAGCTCGATGTGCTCAGCTTCTAGTTGGTTGTTCTCCAAGAACGATTTTAACCTTTGGCCATTAACCTTGAAATGATTTTTGTTCTTGGG
Source organism: Hydrangea macrophylla (assembly GCA_033977485.1). Classification (NCBI taxonomy): domain Eukaryota; kingdom Viridiplantae; phylum Streptophyta; class Magnoliopsida; order Cornales; family Hydrangeaceae; genus Hydrangea; species Hydrangea macrophylla. The sequence continues at coordinate 41,914,540 of CM066984.1, forward strand.
ATTTATGAGTTCCACTGCCCCATGTGGAATGACAGATTTGACTATGAATGGTCCCGTCCACCGAGAACGGGGTTTTCTAGGGAATAGGTGAAGGCGAGAGTTGTTCAGCAAGTCTTTCTGCCCCGGCTCGAATGATTTTTGAAAAATTGTTCTATCATGGCGAGCTTTCAACCTTTCCTTGTGTAATTTAGCATTGTCGTATGCATCTCGACGTATTTCTTCCAGTTCAGCCAACTGGAGTTTTCATAGATGACCTCCCACTTTAATGTCGAAGTTCAATGAGCGTGTCGCCCAATATGCTTTGTGCTCGATTTCGACAAGAAGGTGACATGCCTTGTCGTACACTACCCTGTATGGGGACATCCCCAAGTTTGTCTTATAGGCAGTACGCTACGCCCATAGAGCATCGGTCAGTTTATATGCCCAGTCCTTTTCGTTAAAACTAATCGTCTTTTCTAGTATATGTTTGATTTCACAGTTAGCCAAATCTGCCTGCCCATTAGTTTGTGGGTGGTAAGCTAGAGCAATCCTATGGTTTACCCCATATTTCTCGAGGAGTGACTCCAAAGGTCTATTGCAAAAATGCTTGCCTTGGTCACTTATAAGTGCTCTTGGAGTTCCAAAACAAGACAAAATATGTTCCTTAAGAAACGACATAACCTTTTTGTGGTCATTGTGTCTTATCGGTATCGCTTCTACCCATTTTGATGCATACTCCACAGCTAGGAGGATGTATTCACAGTTGTTTGATTTCAAAAACGGGCCCATAAAGTCTATGCCCCAACAATTGAATATTTTAATTGTGATAATGTGAGTTAAGGGCATAAAGTTCCTTTTTGAAATTGTACCTAGCTTTTGACAGTGTTAGCACGATTTACAAAAAGAATGAGCATCCTTAAACACAGTGGGCTAGTAAAAACCACTATGTAGGACTTTTTGTGCGGTATTTTGTGAAGAAAAATGCCCTCCATAGGCTTCAGAATGGCAAGATGCCAAAATTATAGTTATATCCTCATTTGTAATGCAACGTCTGACGACCTGATCAGTACAATACTTGAATAAGTAAGGGTCGTCGAAAAAGAAATGACGTGCGAACGAGAGGAACCGTTTCCTATCTTAATTTAACCAATGACTCGGGGTCTCTCCCGTGATGAGATAATTTATTATATCCGCTTACCAAGGAAAACTCGAATCAGCCATCAGTTGCTCATCTGGGAATTCATCCTTAATTGGTATGGGTTCAGTGTTGTCAGTAAATGTTAGCCGAGACAAATGGTCAGCGACCACATTCTCTACTCCATTTTTATCCTTGATTGTGATATCGAATTCTTGGAGTAGGAGTATCCAATGGATAAGCCTTTGCTTCGCGTTCTTCTTAGATAACAGGTACTTGAGGGCCGAGTGGTCTGTAAAACAGACGATAGGGACCCTATTAGATATAACCTGAACTTATCAAGAGCGAAGACTATTGCCAATAGCTCTTTTTCGGTAGTTGTATAATTTATTTGAGCTTCATTAAGTGTTCGACTAGCATAGTAGATTACATAAGGCTTATTATCCTTCCTTTGTCCTAGGACTGCACCAATGGCATAGTCACTAACATCGCACATTAGTTCGAAGGGCAAACTCCAGTCGGGTGCCTGTATTATCGGTGCGGAGGTAAGGTGTTCCTTTAGTGTGTCAAAAGATGTTTGACAATTTTTTGACCACTCGAATGGTATGTCTTTGACTAAGAGTTGACATAGTGGTCGGGAGATTGCACTAAAATTTTTGATAAAGCGACGATAGAATCCCGCGTGTCCCAGGAAAGAACGGATGTCTTTGACTGTATAGGGGACAGGTAGATTTGAGATTACACCAATTTTTGCTTTATCAACTTGGATACCCTTATCAGAAATAATGTGGCCGAGGACAATTCCCTTGGTCACCATGAAGTGACACTTTTCCCAGTTTAGTAATAAGTGTTTGTCCTTGCATCTTGTTAGCACACGTTCTAGATTGTCTAAGCAATTTTCAAAACTATGGTCGAACACCAAAAAATTGTCCATAAAGACCTCGAGTATTTGTTGGACCATATCACTGAATATGCTCAACATGCACTGCTGAAAAGTAGCAGATGCGTTGCATAAGCCGAAAGGTATACGATGGTAGGCAAATGTACCGAACGGACACGTAAAAATTGTTTTCTCCTGATCTTCAGGAGCAATTTCAATTTGATTATAGCCACTATATGATGGAAAAACCAGTTTAAGTTAAAAGTTTAAACACGCAGCGAAAAAGTCAATTTTAAAAACTTAATGGTAGCCCAGGATCTACTACTCGTTAATTCCATAGATGCGCACAAGAGGAGACAAGAGTTATACCTTAGTGTCTTGAACCCAATTCTGATTTTCTTCTTCTTACTTGATGATGCAGCAGCCTCCACTAGGTTGTCTTCACCCTTATGTCTCCTACGGATGCTTGCCGGAGAGACTAGAGATGGTGGGATCTCTAATAGAGAGGAAAAAGAAGGTTTGGGGCTCTAGAATAATTTCTGCAGCTTCTGACGTTCTAAAACGACGAACTTCTTTTCCAGAACGCAGCTGCCCTATTTATAGATTCCCAGAACCGACCTAGACTTCGAGCGATCGAAGATCTTCGATCGATCGAACCTTCGATCGATCGAACCATTCTCGATCGATCGAGACATCCAAGACTTCAATCGATCGAACTTGTCTTGACAACTTCCTCATGTGTCTTTCCAAGTATACTGGCGGAGCTAAGAGTGGGACCTCCTAGGCTCTTAATTGTTGGCTCAGACCAGTTTGTTATTTACCGTGACCAAACTCTTTGATCAGCAAACTAACTAACTGGTCAGTTAACGTTTACTCCACTATAAAATGATAACTGAACTCCAACGCAAAAGAACATATCCGAAGCGATAACTAGACTTGTATGTTGTACTAATGTCCCTTTACCTTCAGCATTCGTAATCATATTCAGGTAGTCGGATAACTGTTACTGTCGACCTGAATCATGATTACTTCTTGAATTCCTTGAGTCCCATTCACCTCTTATGATTACCAAACATGCTGATAAATCTTATCAACAAGACTGCAGTACTCAATAATCGACTTGGTGACATTCTTAAGGGAATGCTTACTCTGAAACAGAGGGTAGATTCTGTCTTGACAATATATGTTCACAACCCTATGAATATGACATACCCAAGATACCCAGGTGTTGATCTTCTATAGACCTCACTGATTGGTAAGTCAAAGCAGTCATATCCACAGTCTGTGTTCATAATCGTCTCAAGATTGAGAACACGTACCTTACACAAGTTATGAGTTCCTATCGACTGATTGACAGCCTTGAGTGTCAATAGGAAAGCTCAGGTCCGTCAATGCACTATAACCACTAGCATATTAACTAAGAGTTACACTCTAGTGATTGAGATTGATCACTCCATCCAATGGTAGTTAATCATGCTACAGTGTAAACCTGATGAGATATCCAGTCTCATCATCCACTGTAACACGTTCTAAGCAACAAAGAATAGTAATTCGTATCTCAATAGTATGTATCTCATACATACACGCATTACTTACAATGATACTTAAGGATAACAATCATCTCATGAAAGAAACATACATAACTAAATGTAAAGTTGATATCCATATATTAAAATGTCAATGTCTCATATATGAAGTAATGGTTTGAGGGCACAAACCCAACAAACTCCCACTTGCACACACAACCATACAGGATTACATCTGAGACCTAGACTATCTAGATGACGATCAAAGACCTTCTGTGGCAAAGCCTTTGTAAACGGATCAGCAAGATTGTCAACGGTGGCGATCTTGGTGACAGTCACATCTCCACGTTGAACAATATCTCGGATAAGATGATATTTTCGCTCTACGTGCTTCCCTTTTCCGTGGTTCCTTGGCTCCTTGGACTGAGCCACTACCCCACTATTATCACAATAAAGTGTAATAGGTGACAATGACGCTGGTACCACCTCGAGCTCTATAAGGAACTTCTTGTGCCAAATAGCTTCCTTTGCTGCTTCACAAGCAGCCACATACTCAGCTTCTGTAGTTGAGTCTGCAATGCATTTCTGCTTAATGCTCCTCCAACTAATAGCACCACCTCCCAAGGTAAAGAGATGTCCGGATGCTAACTTCCTCGAATCTTTATCTGACATAAAGTCCGAGTCAGTATATCCAACTGGAATTAACTCATTACCGCCGTACATAAGCCTGTAATCTTTAGTCCTTCTCAATACTTAAGAATGTGCTTAACGGCTATCCAGTGCTCTGGACCTGGATTCGATTGATATCTGCTAACCATGCCAACGGCAAAACAGATATCTGGTCTAGTGCACAACATCGCATACATGAGACTTCCAACTGCCGAAGCATATGGAATTCCTGCCATGCGATTCCTCTCCTCGTGTGTCTTGGGACACTGGTCCTTGGAGAACGCTAAACCATGCCTGAAAGGTACCAAACCTTTCTTCGAATTATCCATTGAAAACCTAGTTAGCACCTTATAGATATAACCAGCTTGAGACAATCCCATTATCTTTCGCTTGCGATCCTGAAAGAGCTTTATCCCAAGAATATAGCTCGCCTCTCCTAGATCCTTCATATCGAAAGTACTAGCTAGCCAAACCTTGACCGTTGACAATGCCGCTACATCATTCCCAATGAGTAGAATATCGTCAACGTAAAGCACAAGAAAGGCCATCACTTTTCCTTCACACTTCTTGTATACACAAGGTTCATCCAGATTCTGTATGAAACGAAACGACTTGACCGCTTGGTCAAATCGGATGTTCCAACTCCTGGATGCCTGCTTAAGCCCATAAATGGACTTTTGCAGCTTGCATACCAAGTTACCTTTCCGACCAGCTATGAACCCTTCTGGTTGTTGCATATAGATGTCCTCCTCAAGATTGCCATTTAAGAATGCAGTCTTGACGTCCATCTGCCAGATCTCATAATCTAGGCATGCAACAATGGATAAGAGTATTCTGATGGACTTGAGCATGGCTACCGGAGAGAAGGTTTCCTCATAGTCAATGCCCTCCCTCTGAGTATAACCTTTCGCTACAAGCCTAGCCTTAAAGGTCTCAAACTTTCCATCAGATCCTCTTTTCCACTTGTAGACCCACTTACAACCAATGGGTTAAATATTGGCTGGAAGTTCTACAAGATCCCAGACCTGATTAGAATTGATAGATTCTAATTCAGCCTTCATAGCTTTAACCCAATGTTCTGAATCAACAACAGCCATTGCCTCTTCGTATGTGGTCGGATCAGATTCAGATTCTATGGAGACAGCTTCAAAAACTTCTCCTAAGAACATGTATCTATCAGGCTGGCTGATAATCCTCCCACTACGACGAGGTACCGGTGCAGAAATGGGTGAAGAAGTGGTATTTTCTTGATTTACATCATTATCAACTGCGGGTTGGACTGAGGGCTCTCCTTCTATTTCTCACAGATCTATCCTTCCATTAGGTTTATGGTTCATGATATAATCATCCTCTAAGAAAACAACATTTGTACTAACAAACACTTTCTGTTCTCTTGGATCATAAAAATACCATCCATAAGTACCCTTTGGATACCCTACAAAATAACATACTTCTGATCTAGAATCCAACTTGCTCATCTTTCCTTTCAGCACATGTGCCGGACACCCCCATATCCGGAGATGTTGCAAAGAAGGCTTGCGCCCAATCCACATCTCCCGTGGTGTCCTGGGAACAGATTTGCTTGGCACTAGATTTAGTATGTATGTAGCGGTTTCCAAAGCATAACCCCAAAGGAATAATGACAACTCTGAATAACTCATCATTGACCTAGTCATGTCTAAAAGAGTCCGGTTCCTTCTCTCAGCTACACCATTCTGCTGAGGCCCATGCGAGGTGCAGCCAACTGTGACAGAATCCCATTCTGTACGAGGTGATCAATAAACTCATTAGAGAGGTACTCGTCACCTCGATCAGATCGAATGGCTTTGATATATGAGTCCAATTGCTTCTCCACTTCAGCCCTAAACTCTTTGAACCTTTCAAAGGCTTCAGACTTGTGCTGCATTAGGTACACATATCCATACCTAGAGTGGTCATCGGTAAATGTTATGAAATACTCATAACCACCCCTTGCTCTAATATTTATTGGTCCACACACATCAGTATGAACTAATTCCAATAATGCATTGGTCCTATTGCCCTTTGCGGGAAAGGGCCTTTTGGTCATCTTACCCTCTAAACAAGACTCACAGACTTCCATTGGTTCGAGAACCAAATCGCCTAAGATCCCTTCTTTGACTAGTCTGCTAATCCTATTTAGATTGATAAAGCCAAGCCTCATGTGCCAAAGCCTTGTTGGATTAGTGGAAGGTTCTTTTCTTTTAGATGGTATAGTTACCATTGAGTTATTAAGTTCCAAGCAAGAATCTTTAGAAATATTAGGAGTAATCACATACAAACCATTTGATTTAACACCAGAACATATAAAAGAACTATTTCTTTTAATCACAACTTCAGTTCCAAAATGAAAAGAATAACCATTATTCGATAAATTAGAAACTGAAATTAAATTGCGTCTCATTGAAGAGACGTAAAGTACATCTGATAAAATCCAAACTTTATTGTCTAGAAATTCTAAAACTACGACTCCTATAGCAACCGCAGAAACGGTTGCGCTAGAACCTAGAGTAAGTACGATTTCCCCATCACTGCACCTCCTGGTTGATCTGAACTCCTGCAATGAATTACAGATATGGTTAGTCGCACCAGAATCAATGCACCAAGTGTTTGAAGTATCCGTAATAAAACTTACTTCAATCACATGTGATTCAATCATACCTTGAACTCTTGTAGCTAAGAATTCTGGACAGTTCCTCTTCCAGTGGCCCTTCTCTCCACATTGGAAACACTTTCCTTTGCCTTGGCCACCCACCTTCCCTTTGCCCTTACCTTTTCCCTTAGATTTTGCAATCTTAGGGACCGGTCCAACACTTGGACCACCAGTACCAGCCTTCTTCTTCCCTTTCTTTCCTTTCGGTGTAGATCGGGAAGAGGAAGCGCTTTTCTCAACGTTCAAAACGTTGACCCCCGGTTTGATCACCCCTTCCGCTGCCAAAAGAGAACTCATCAATTCGCTCATTGAAAAATTCATTTTATTCATATTATAGTTAAGTTTAAATTGAGCGAATGAAGGCGATAGCGAATTGAGGATCATATCAACTTGGGTCTGTGCATCAATGTTGGCACCTAGGGTCTCCAGCTCGTTTAAATAACCAATCATTTTTAAAACATGGTCCTTGATTGGAGTCCCTTCCGACATCTTTGCACTCATTATCTTTTGCATGGCTACCTGTCTGGCAGGCCTGCCATGCTCCCCAAACATCTTTTTCAGGGATGTGATAATGTCACTGGCAGAATCATTCGATTGGAATTGGTGTTGCAACACACCAGCCATTGAGGCCAGAATATAGCAACGAGCCATTCCATTCGACTTCTTCCATTTGTCGAACTCGCGTCTGGCAGCTGCCGAAGCATTTGCCGCGGGTTCTTCGGGGCATGGGGTGGTGAGGACATATATGTGATCCTCCGCAGTTAACACGATGTCAAGGTTACGTTTCCATTCAGTGTAGTTGTTTCCAGTTAACTTGTTTTGAGTGAGTATGGTGGCAAGTGGACTAAATGCAGATCCAGACATTATGATTACTGAAAATCAAACAAACAAAATAAATATGGATATCAAGATTTGACAGTTTGAAATAAAAGAATCCTTAAAACTCTTATTTTAAAACAAAGTCGCCGGAATATCGAAACAAAAGAATAAAGCCTCCGTGTGGAGGTCAATTTTCTATTTTTTGATTAATCAAGACTTGTCTGCTATGCAACTCTTGCAAAACAAGTTATGACTCCCGATCCCTTTTGATCTCTAAGTTTCTGAACAATGCCCCGTGTGGGATCCCTTATCCATAGCTTAGCTAGTGTGTACCATTAACTAAGATCCAATCACAACCGTCTCAAGTAGCGCCTCCGTATGGTGGTCACCCTCTAACACGTCTGATTGATCCTATCAAAAGAAGTTCACATCTAGTAACCAATAAGTAATGTACCCTCCGTATGGAATGATCACCCCTGACGAGGTGACACAGAATGCACTACTCATCTTACAGTGAACCGTTAATGGAAAATCGTGGGTGTCAATAAATAAGACCCTCTCCCACTAGATTTGGTAAATTAAGGATTTTGCTTTTTAGAAAAAATTGTTTTTATACATTACCCATAAACATCCAATGTTTACTAATGCGTTAAAAAACAGTTTTTGAATCTTATTTTAGAAAACTTGTTTTACGTGCATGGAAGTAGTAACAATATAATTAAATGCCAATCACAACCAAGCACATAAAACAAAAACTAAAATAAAAAATAAAGACATCCAAACGATGCCTCTATCTCCCATGGCTCTATCTCCATAGAACCTCCTTTTTGGTTTGATCGCCTCCAGCTCCATCTTCATGGACAATGGCTCCTTGCTCCATCTTCATGGATTTTCTAATTCTATTACATTTGTCCTATGCGTCTTTCGAAGCTTACAATTTATCTAGAAATAGAAATAGCAACAACAAAATAAAAGGCTAGGGAAACCGGTGCGACTTTCCTTTTCGTAGGATTGAAGTCGCAGCGCCCTTTACATATGCCTTAAAACCAAACCAAACTTAAATTACAACATGCACCAATCTCAAGCAGTTTAAATACAAAATTTAAAAGTCTTGGTGCCATGGGAGATAGTGATTAAACAAGCTGCAAAAGGGTTAGTCGTACACGCATCCACACATACATAACAAATATATGTAACTATTGGAATACTTAATTGATTCACACAGTATATAAACTCTTTACATACTGAATTAGAACTTAAAACAACATCTTACTTCTCTGTCACAGTTCGATCGATCGAAGACCGTTCGATCGCTCGAACCTTCGATCGATTGAACTCTGTTCAATCGCTTGAACATTCTATTTCACAGAATGATTTAAAAAATTACAGAATACTTTTAAAATTAAAGCTTTTCATTTCAAAACACTTTAAAACTTTGAAACAGAGAACCTGACAAAGAATCTGTCTCGATCGATCGAATGTCATTCGATCGATCGAACATATCAATGTTTGATCGCTCGAAACCTGTTCGATCGTTCGAGTACAGAGGATGTTCGATCGATCAAAACATGTTCGATCGATCGAACCGGCCTTGCATCCCATGCATTCACAGATTTGTACTCTGCTGCGATAACACTGCAGAAATAGATCTGTGACGACGCAGTTTTGAAACCAGTTCTAAAATCAACATGCAAATCAAAACTAGTGTTCCAAAACGCATCTATAGATCCAAACAAGCGTGGCTCTGATACCAATTGATGGAAAAACCAGTTTAAGTTCAAAGTTTAAACACGCAGCGAAAAAGTCAAGTTATAAAAACTTAATGCTAGCCAAGGATCTACTACTCGTTAATTCCATAGATGCGCACAAGAGGAGACAAGAGTTATACCTTAGTGTCTTGAGCCCAATTCTGATTTTCTTCTTCTTCCTTGATGATGCAGCAGCCTCCACTAGGTTGTCTTCACCCTTATGTCTCCTACGGATGCTTGCCGGAGAGTCTAGAAATGGTGGGATCCCTAATAGAGAGGAAAAAGAAGGTTTGGGGCTCTAGAATAATTTATGCAGCTTCTGACGTTCTGAAACGACGAACTTCTTTTCCAGAACGCAGCTGCCCTATTTATAGATTCCCAGAACCGACCTAGACTTCGAGCGATCGAAGATCTTCGATCGATCGAACCTTCGATCGATCGAACCATTCTCGATCGATCGAACATCCTTCGATCGATCGAAATTGTCTTGACAACTTCCTCATGTGTCTTTCCAAGTATACTGGCGGAGCTAAGAGTGGGACCTCCTAGGCTCTTAATTGTTGGCTCAGACCAGTTTGTTAATTACCGTGACCAAACTCTTTGATCAGCAAACTAACTAACTGGTCAGTTAACATTTACTCCACTATAAAACGATAACTGAACTCCAACGCAAAAGAACATATCCGAAGTGATAACTAGACTTGTATGTTGTACTAATGTCCCTCTACCTTCAGCATTCGTAATCATATTCAGGTAGTCGGATAACTGTTACTGTCAACCTGAATCATGATTACTTCTTGAATTCCTTGAATCCCATTCACCTCTCATGATTAACAAACATGTTGATAACTCTTATCAACAAGACTGCAGTACTCAGTAATCGACTTGGTGACATTCTTAAGGGAATGCTTACTCTGAAACAGAGGGTAGATTCTGTCTTGACAATATGTGTTCACAACCCTATGAATATGACATACCTAAGATACCCAGGTGTTGATCTTCTATAGACCTCACTGATTGGTAAGTCAAAGCAGTCATATCCACAGTCTGTGTTCATAATCGTCTCAAGATTGAGAACACGTACCTTACACAAGTTTTGAGTTCCTATCGACTGATTGACAGCCTTGAGTGTCAATAGGAAAGCTCAGGTCTGTCAATGCAGTATAAGCACTAGCATATTAACTAAGAGTTACACTCTAGTGATTGAGATTGATCACTCCATCCAATGGTAGTTAATCATGCTACAGTGTAAACCTGATGAGATATCCAGTCTCATCATCCACTGTGACACGTTCTAAGCAATAAAGAATAGTAATTCGTATCTCAATAGTATGTATCTCATACATACACGCATTACTTACAATGATACTTAAGGATAACAGTCATCTCATGAAAGAAACATACATAACTAAATGTAAAGTTGATATCCATATATTAAAATGTCAATGTCTCGTATATAAAGTAATGGTTTGAGGGCACAAACCCAACAAACTCCCACTTGCACTCACAACCATACAGGATTACATCTGAGACCTAGACTATCTAGATGACGATCAAAGACCTTCTGTGGCAAAGCCATTGTAAACGGATCAGCAAGATTGTCAACGGTGGCAATCTTGGTGACAGTCACATCTCCACGTTGAACAATATCTCGGATAAGATGATATTTCCGCTCTACGTGCTTCCCTTTTCCGTGGTTCCTTGGCTCCTTGGACTGAGCCACTGCCCCACTATTATCACAATAAAGCGTAATAGGTGACAATGACGTTGGTACCACCTCGAGCTCCATAAGGAACTTCTTGAGCCAAATAGCTTCCTTTGCGGCTTCGCAAGCAGCCACATACTCAGCTTCTGTAGTTGAGTCTGCAATGCATTTCTGCTTAATGCTCCTCCAACTAATAGCACCACCTCCCAAGGTAAAGAGATGTCCGGATGTTGACTTCCTCGAATCTTTATCTGACATAAAGTCCGAGTCAGTATATCCAACTGGAATTAACTCATTACCGCCGTACATAAGCATGTAATCTTTAGCCCTTCTCAAGTACTTAAGAATGTGCTTAACGGCTATCCAGTGCTCTGGACCTGGATTCGATTGATATCTGCTAACCATGCCAACGACAAAACAGATATCTGGTCTAGTGCACAACATCGCATACATGAGACTTCCAACTGCCGAAGCATATGGAATTCCTGCCATGCGATTCCTCTCCTCCTGTGTCTTGGGACACTGGTCCTTGGAGAACGCTAAACCATGCCTGAAAGGTAACAAACCTTTCTTCGAATTATCCATTGAAAACCTAGTTAGCACCTTATCGATATAACCAGTTTGAGACAATCCCATTATCTTTCGCTTGCGATCCCGAAAGAGCTTTATCCCAAGAATATAGCTCGCCTCTCCTAGATCCTTCATATCGAAAGTACTAGCTAGCCAAACCTTGACCGTTGACAATGCCGCTACATCATTCCCAATGAGTAGAATATCGTCAACGTAAAACACAAGAAAGGCCATCACTTTTCCTTCACACTTTTTGTATACACAAGGTTCATCCAGATTCTGTATGAAACCAAACGACTTGACCGCTTGGTCAAATCGGATGTTCCAACTCCTGGATGCCTGCTTAAGCCCATAAATGGACTTTTGCAGCTTGCATGCCAAGTTACCTTTCCGACCAGCTATGAACCCTTCTGGTTGTTGCATATAGATGTCCTCCTCAAGATTGCCATTTAAGAATGCAGTCTTGACGTCCATCTGCCAGATCTCATAATCTAGGCATGCAGCAATGGATAAGACTATTCTGATGGACTTGAGCATGGCTACCCGAGAGAAGGTTTCCTCATAGTCAATGCCCTCCCTCTGAGTATAACCTTTCACTACAAGCCTAGCCTTGAAGGTCTCAACCTTTCCATCAGATCCTCTTTTTCTCTTGTAGATCCACTTACAACCAATGGGTTAAATATTGGCTGGACGTTCTACAAGATCCCAGACCTGATTAGAATCAATAGATTCTAATTCAGCCTTCATAGCTTTAACCCAATGTTCTAAATCAACATCAGCCATTGCCTCTTCGTATGTGGCAGGATCAGATTCAGATTCTATGGAGACAGCTTCAAAAACTTCTCCTAAGAACATGTATCTATCAGGCTGGCTGATAATCCTCCCACTACGACGAGGTACCGGTGCAGAAATGGGTGAAGAAGTGGTATTTTCTTGATTTACATCGTTATCAACTGCGGGTTGGACTGAGGGCTCTCCTTCTATTTCTCACAGATCTATCCTTCCCTTAGGTTTATGGTTCATGATATAATCATCCTCTAAGAAAACAACATTTGTACTAACAAACACTTTCTGTTCTCTTGGATCATAAAAATACCATCCATAAGTACCCTTTGGATACCCTACAAAATAACATACTTCTGATCTAGAATCCAACTTGCTCATCTTTCCTTTCAGCACATGTGCCAGACACCCCCATATCCGGAGATGTTGCAAAGAAGGCTTGCGCCCAATCCACATCTCCCGTGGTGTCCTGGGAACAGATTTGCTTGGCACTAGATTTAGTATGTATGTAGCGGTTTCCAAAGCATAACCCCAAAGGAATAATGACAACTCTGAATAACTCATCATTGACCTAGTCATGTCTAAAAGAGTCCGGTTCCTTCTCTCAGCTACTCCATTCTGCTGAGGCATGCCAGGTGCAGTCAACTGTGATAGAATCCCATTCTGTACGAGGTGATCAATAAACTCATTAGAGAGGTACTCGCCACCTCGATCAGATCGAATGGCTTTGATATATGAGTCCAATTGTTTCTCCACTTCAGCCCTAAACTCTTTGAACCTTTCAAAGGCTTCAGACTTGTGCTGCATTAGGTACACATATCCATACCTAGAGTGGTCATCGGTAAATGTTATGAAATACTCATAACCACCCCTTGCTCTAATATTTATTGGTCCACACACATCAGTATGAACTAATTCCAACAATGCATTGGTCCTATTGCCCTTTGTGGGAAAGGGCCTTTTGGTCAGCTTACCCTCTAAACAAGACTCACAGACTTCCATTGGTTCGAGAACCAAATCGCCTAAGATCCCTTCTTTGACTAGTCTGCCAATCCTATTTAGATTGATATGGCCAAGCCTCATGCGCCAAAGCCTTGTTGGATTAGTGGAAGGTTCTTTTCTTTTAGATGGTATAGTTACCATTGAGTTATTAAGTTCCAAGCAAGAATCTTTAGAAATATTAGGAGTAATCACATACAAACCATTTGATTTAACACCAGAACATATAAAAGAACTATTTCTTTTAATCACAACTTCAGTTCCAAAATGAAAAGAATAACCATTATTCGATAAATTAGAAACTGAAATTAAATTGCGTCTCATTGAAGAGACGTAAAGTACATCTGATAAAATCCAAACTTTATTGTCTAGAAATTCTAAAACTACGACTCCTATAGCAACCGCAGAAACGGTTGCACTAGAACCTAGAGTAAGTACGATTTCCCCATCACTGCACCTCCTGGTTGATCTGAACCCCTGCAATGAATTACAGATATGGTTAGTCGCACCAGAATCAATGCACCAAGTGTTTGAAGTATCTGTAATAAAACTTACTTCAATCACATGTGATTCAATCATACCTTGAACTCTTGTAGCTAAGAATTCTGGACAGTTCCTCTTCCAGTGGCCCTTCTCTCCGCATTAGAAGCACTTTCCTTTGCCTTGGCCACCCACCTTCGCTTTGCCCTTACCTTTTCCCTTAGATTTTGCAATCTTAGGGACCGGTCCAACACTTGGACCACCAGTACCAGCCTTCTTCTTCCCTTTCTTTCCTTTCGGTGTAGATCGGGAAGAGGAAGCGCTTTTCTCAACATTCAAAACGTTGACCCCCGGTTTGATCACCCCTTCCGCTGCCAAAAGAGAACTCATCAATTCGCTCATTGAAAAATTCATTTGATTCGTATTATAGTTAAGTTTAAATTGAGCGAATGAAGGCGATAACGAATTGAGGATCATATCAACTTGGGTCTGTGCATCGATGTTGGCACCTAGGGTCTGCAGTTCGTTTAAATAACCAATCATTTTTAAAACATGTTCCTTGACTGGAGTCCCTTCCGACATCTTTGCACTCATTATCTTTTGCATGGCTACCTGTCTGGCAGGCCTGCCATGCTCCCCAAACATCTTTTTCAGGGATGTGATAATGTCACTGGCAGAATCATTCGATTGGAATTGGTGTTGCAACACACCAGCCATTGAGGCCAGAATATAGCAACGAGCCATTCCATTCGACTTCTTCAATTTGTCGAACTCGCGTCTGGCAGCTGCCAAAGCATTTGCCGCGGGTTCTTCGGGGCATGGGGTGGTGAGGACATATATGTGATCCTCCGCAGTTAACACGATGTCAAGGTTACGTTTCCATTCAGTGTAGTTGTTTCCAGTTAACTTGTTTTGAGTGAGTATGGTGGCAAGTGGACTAAATGCAGATCCAGACATTATGATTACTGAAAATCAAACAAACAAAATAAATATGGATATCAGGATTTGACAGTTTGAAATAAAAGAATCCTTAAAACTCTTATTTTAAAACAAAGTCGTCGGAATATCGAAACAAAAGAATAAAGCCTCCGTGTGGAGGTCAATTTTCTATTTTTCGATTAATCAAGACTTGTCTGCTATGCAACTCTTGCAAAACAAGTTATGACTCTCGATCCCTTTTGATCTCTAAGTTTCTGAACAATGCCCCGTGTGGGATCCCTTATCCATTGCTTAGCTAGTGTGTACCATTAACTAAGATCCAATCACAACCGTCTCAAGTAGCGCCTCCGTATGGTGGTCACCCTCTAACACGTCTGATTGATCCTATCAAAAGAAGTTCACATCTAGTAACCAATAAGTAATGCACCCTCCGTATGGAATGATCACCCCTGACGAGGTGACAAAGAATGCACTACTCATCTTAAAGTGAACCGTTAATGGAAAATCGTGGGTGTCAATAAATAAGACCCTCTCCCACTAGATTTGGTAAATTAAGGATTTTGCTTCTTAGAAAAATTTGTTTTTATACATTACCCATAAACATCCAATGTTTACTAATGCGTTAAAAAATAGTTTTTGAATCTTATTTTAGAAAACTTGTTTTACGTGCATGCAAGTAGTAACAATATAATTAAATGCCAATCACAACCAAGCACATAAAACAAAAACTAAAATAAAAAATAAAGACATCCAAACGATGCCTCTATCTCCCATGGCTCTATCTCCATAGAACCTCCTTTTTGGTTTGATCGCCTCCAGCTCCATCTTCATGGACAATGGCGCCTTGCTCCATCTTCATGGATTTTCTAATTCTATTACATTTGTCCTATGCTTCTTTCGAAGCTTACAATTTATCTAGAAATAGAAATAGCAACAACAAAATAAAAGGCTAGGGAAACCGGTGCGACTTTCCTTTTCGTAGGATTGAAGTCGCAGTGCCCTTTACATATGCTTTAAAACCAAACCAAACTTAAATTACAACATGCACCAATCTCAAGCAGTTTAAATACAAAATTTAAAAGTCTTGGTGCCATGGGAGATAGTGACTAAACTAGCTGCAAAAGGGTTAGTCGTACACGCATCCACACATACATAACAAATATATGTAACTATTGGAATACTTAATTGATTCACACAGTATATAAACTCTTTACATACTGAATTAGAACTTAAAACAACATCTTACTTCTCTGTCACAGTTCGATCGATCGAAGACCGTTCGATCGCTCGAACCTTCGATCGATTGAACTCTGTTCAATCGCTTGAACATTCTATTTCACAGAATGATTTAAAAAATTACAGAATACTTTTAAAATTAAAGCTTTTCATTTCAAAACACTTTAAAACTTTGAAACAGAGAACCTGACAAAGAATCTGTCTCGATCGATCGAATTTCATTCGATCGATCGAACATATCAATGTTCGATCGCTCGAAACCTGTTCGATCGCTCGAGTACAGAGGATGTTCGATCGATCGAAACATGTTCGATCGATCGAACCGACCTTGCATCCCATGCATTCATAGATTTGTACTCTGCTGTGATAACACTGCAGAAATAGATCTGTGACGATGCAGTTTTGAAACCAGTTCTAAAATCAACATGCAAATCAAAACTAGTGTTCAAAAACGCATCTATAGATCCAAACAAGCGTGGCTCTGATACCAATTGATGGAAAAACCAGTTTAAATTCAAAGTTTAAACACGCAGCGGAAAAGTCAAGTTATAAAAACTTAATGGTAGCCCAGGATCTACTACTCGTTAATTCCATAGATGCGCACAAGAGGAAACAAGAGTTATACCTTAGTGTCTTGAACCTAATTCTGATTTTCTTCTTCTTCCTTGATGATGCAGCAGCCTCCACTAGGTTGTCTTCACCCTTATGTCTCCTACGGATGCTTGCCGGAGAGACTAGAGATAGTGGGATCTCTAATAGAGAGGAAAAAAGAAGGTTTGGGGCTCTAGAATAATTTTTGCAGCTTCTGACGTTCTAAAACGACGAACTTCTTTTCCAGAACGCAGCTGCCCTATTTATAGATTCCCAAAACTGACCTAGACTTCGAGCGATCGAAGATCTTCGATCGATCGAACCTTCGATCGATCGAACCATTCTCGATCGATCGAGACATCCAAGACTTCAATCGATCGAACATCCTTCGATCGATCGAACTTGTCTTGACAACTTCCTCATGTGTCTTTCCAAGTATACTGGCGGAGCTAAGAGTGGGACCTCCTAGGCTCTTAATTGTTGGCTCAGACCAGTTTGTTAATTACCGTGACCAAACTCTTTGATCAGCAAACTAACTAACTGGTCAGTTAACGTTTACTCCACTATAAAACGATAACTGAACTCCAACGCAAAAGAACATATGCGAAGCGATAACTAGACTTGTAAGTTGTACTAATGTCCCTCTACCTTCAGAATTCGTAATCATATTCAGGTAGTCGGATAACTATTACTGTCAACCTGAATCATGATTACTTCTTGAATTACTTGAGTCCCATTCACCTCTCATGATTACCAAACATGTTGATAACTCTTATCAACAAGACTGCAGTACTCAGTAATCGACTTGGTGACATTCTTAAGGGAATGCTTACTCTGAAACAGAGGGTAGATTCTGTCTTGACAATATATGTTCACAACCCTATGAATATGATATACCCAAGATACCCAGGTGTTGATCTTCTATAGACCTCACTGATTGGTAAGTCAAAGCAGTCATATCCACAGTCTGTGTTCATAACCGTCTCAAGATTGAGAACACGTACCTTACACAAGTTATGAGTTCCTATCGACTGATTGACAGCCTTGAGTGTCAATAGGAAAGCTCAGGTCCATCAATGCACTATAAGCACTAGCATATTAACTAAGAGTTACACTCTAGTGATTGAGATTGATCACTCCATCCAATGGTAGTTAATCATGCTACAGTGTAAACCTGATGAGATATCCAGTCTCATCATCCACTGTGACACGTTTTAAGCAACAAAGAATAGTAATTCGTATCTCAATAGTATGTATCTCATACATACACGCATTACTTACAATGATACTTAAGGATAATAATCATCTCATGAAAGAAACATACATAACTAAATGTAAAGCTGATATCCATATATTAAAATGTCAATGTCTCATATATAAAGTAATGGTTTGAGGGCACAAACCCAACACTATATCCATCCAGAAAGCAATAATATTTATGACCCGCCACTCGTTCTAGCATTTGATCCATAAATGGTAATGGAAAGTGGTCTTTTCGGGTCAAAGTGTTCAATTTTCGGTAATCAATACACATCTGCCATCCGGTGAGGACGTGTGTTGGTACCAATTCACTGTCTTTATTTGGGATTACTGTTATACCCGCTTTTTTTGGCACTACTTGGGTTGGACTAACCCAAGGGCTGTCAGAAATAGGATATATGATCCCAACGTCAAGAAGTTTTAGGACTTCCTTTTTGACTACATCTTTCATATTGGGATTCATACGCCTTTGCATTTGTCTTGAAGGTTTAGCGTCTTCCTCCAGATATATTTTATCTTGGGATTCATACGCCTTTATGATTGGCAACAGTCCATCTCAATGCTCCTTTATGTTGTTCTAGCATTTGGATTAATTTTCCCTCTTGTTCTAGACTGAGAGTGGATGAAATTAGAACAGTATAAGTCTTTTCATTCCCCAGGAAAGCATATTTGAGCTCTTCTGGAAGCTCCTTTAATTACAAATCGGGAAACTGAAAATTGGAGGGCATAACTAATTTTGTTTTTGGAGGTAGGGGTTCATATGGTATTACCCACATGCATTTAGCTCTATCCTCCTCTTTCGTTTCCATCATGAGGCAGGTATGATTTAAAGCAGCGTCCAATGGAGTAGAATCGTTAGGTTTGTAGATAGTGTCAAGTTGTGACACTACTACCTCCAAAGGGTCGTTATAATCAACGAAGTCGGTCTCGTCTTCAATGACCATTTCGATGTAGTTGATTTCTTCCTCATCCTCGTATTCTTCAGGTCGGGGATTTGAAAAGATTTTGACATTTAAAGTCATGTTTCTAGATACGATGGTCATAATACCACTTCTTATTTTGATTATGGCATCTATAGTGTTGAGGAATGGACGTCCAAATATTACCGAGATTTGTGAACATGGATTGGACACAGGTTCAGTGTCCAAGATCACAAAATCGATCGGGAAGATAAATGAATCTATCTGCATTAGAACGTCCTCCAGTATTCCTCTAGGGTATTTGACTGACCTATCTGCTAGTTATAACGCAACTCGGGTAGGTTTGAGTTCAACCAAACCTAGTTGTTTATAAACTGAGTATGGCAGCAGGTTTACGCTAGCTCCTAAATCAAGGAGGGCGTTGTCTATTCTTTGATTCCCAATTCAGCACGAGATAGTTGGGGTACCGGGGTCTTTGAGTTTCGGAGGCAATTCATTTTGAATGATTGTGCTTGCTTGGCAAGCGACATAAGCGTGTTTCTTCACACTTTGCCTCCTTTTTACCGTACATAAGGGAGGCACTTGTTTGATTGCATTAAGGAGAGGAAGATTGATTTTAACTTGTTTAAACAATTTCAAGAACTCCTGATTCTTTGCCTCATTTTTGGGTTTCTTAAGCCTTTGAGGGTAAGGCGCGGGGAAAGGGCATTTAGGTAATTCGTCAATGATAGGCTCCTTTCCAGGCCTTCTCTCAACATCTTCCACTTCTTTAGGAACGTTATCATTAGATTCTAATGGTTTATGATCGATAGACGGCTCCTCTTCTTGAGTGGATGGTTTGTTTTTAGGTACCACTTCTTCCTCTTCATAATCCTCGGGAGTAGAGAGGGGTATATTGCATCCTATAATCTTGCCGCTTCTCAGGGTAGTCATGGCTTTTGCTTGTTAATGATTAGCGGGACCATTAGTGTAACCCTTAGGATTTTGAATTGGTTGGGCAGTGAACGTTCTACTTGACCCCTCTTATCGTGCATCCATTCTCTCTAATGTTGCAGACATTTTACTCATCATCTGAATTAACTGCTGCATTAAATTCGCATTAGAGAGTGGATCTTCCTCTTGCACCTTTTTGTGAGGTGGCACGTAAACATTTGATTGCTAATTGTTAGAAGGTTAAGCTTGGTTATAGTTGTGTGATCTATTTTGATTGAATGGCTGGGGCTGCCTATTGTATTGCCCTTGATAGTGATTATTGTTATTGTAGGGCTATTGTTGTTGGTATTGATTTTGGGTCCCAGCATCGTTTTTCCAATCAAAACTGGGGTGATTCCATCGATTGTTATTATTTTGTGAATTATGATTATTATAGGAATTCCCCGCCCCCCTATACCCTTGCATGGCATTCATTTGCATGGGGGCTTGTTCTTGAAAGTATGGCACATTGGGACAATATTGACTAGTGTGTCCCAATATGTTGCATGTGCTGCATGGTTCTTCAGGTAAAACCTGCCTAGAACTCTCTTCTTTCATTCTTAACTCTTCTACTTTCTTAACTAGTTCCTCAAATTTATTCATTAGATGATCCTCACTTTTTAATTGGTATATACATTTCTCTTTTACACAGGATATCTGTGAGCGTGGGACTTCTTCAGAATTGGACCATTCATGGGCATGTTTAGCTAGCCACTCAAAGTGAGCTTCAGCTTCTTTAGTGTTTTTGCGAAGAAATGGTCTTCAGCTCATGGTTTCGACCAACTTTTAAGTTTCACCATTTAACCCTTCGTAAAAGTAGCTTATGGTTCGCCATTTTTCATACCAGTGATGTGGGCATGAGAGAAGAAAATCTTTGAAACGCTCCCACGTTTGGGTGAAGGTTTCATTGCTCTTTTGTTTATAAGAGTTTATTTGTCGTTTTAGCCCGGTGCTCATGCGAGGTGGAAAGAATTTCTTTAACAATGCAGTGTTCATCGCATGCCAGGTGTAGATTGAATTCGGCTTCAAGGTGAGCAGCCACACTTTTGCTTTATCCTTCAAGTTGAAGGGGAATAGCATTAGACATGTCACATCTACAGGGCAATTTTGTGAGAACGTTTTACAAACATCCTAAAAATCTTTGACATGTAGATATGCCTTCTCGCTCTCCATTCCATAGAAGGTTAGAAGGAGTTGAATCATTCAGTTGCGAAATTGAAATTCACCAGCATGAGGTGGAATGAGAATACAAGAAGGTGTAGGTGCGTGTTCAGGTGTCATGAGATCGCACAAAGGACGAAGCAAATTGTCAATTGGTACAACCACATTCTCACCATTTTCACTTTGATTATCGGCCATTGAATCGGTAGGTGTGGCTACGGGATTAATAGAATCAGAGGAATCGGCTAAGTAGAATGGATTTACAAAAATTCCTTCAATGGAATTATTGGACATGAAAAGGAAAAGATTCCTAAGGAGATTTTAATTCTACAGAACTCAAAGAAAAAGAAAACAGAAATAGATAAGACAGATTAAGATAATCTAAGTATTAACTTATCGCCTTCCCCGGCAACGGCGCCAAATAAACTTGACACGGCAAAAGAATGTGTGCGCTTGTGTGCTATACCCAAGTATAGGTAATCGTGCAAGTAGTAATCTAGTTAAGACCAGGTCAATCCCACAGGGAAGGTGTTAAACTAAAAACTTAGATTAAACTCTAAAGGTAAAGGAAAATTCAAGATTTAAACAAGGTGTAGAACACGAAGTTCTACAGACTATAACTACTAGAGCAATTAAAGTAAATGAATGATTAACTAATTAACGAAAGCAATATTTTTAAAACGGTTTTCTTTACCTAAAGGGAATGTTGGGATCACACGAATCCGCAGCAATTATGCCATCTACCATGCAATTACATTTAAACTCTAAGGAGTGTGTCTATCTATAGTATTCCATAATTTTCTAAAAAATAGAGAATCAATAGTCCATTCATGGCCAGGACTATATCATCACAGTTAAATCGAAACACATGAAAGCGGTTTAAATCAATAATTAAGTCTTGCATTCTGAATGGTGTTAGCAATCAAAATGGTTTGCAAAAGTGTGGGACCTCCTAGGCTCTTAATTGTTGGCTCAGACCAGTTTGTTAATTGCCGTGACCAAACTCTTTGATCAGCAAACTAACTAACTGGTCAGTTAACGTTTACTCCACTATAAAACGATAACTGAACTCCAACGCAAAAGAACATATGCGAAGCGATAACTAGACTTGTAAGTTGTACTAATGTCCCTCTACCTTCAGAATTCGTAATCATATTCAGGTAGTCGGATAACTATTACTGTCAACCTGAATCATGATTACTTCTTGAATTACTTGAGTCCCATTCACCTCTCATGATTACCAAACATGTTGATAACTCTTATCAACAAGACTGCAGTACTCAGTAATCGACTTGGTGACATTCTTAAGGGAATGCTTACTCTGAAACAGAGGGTAGATTCTGTCTTGACAATATATGTTCACAACCCTATGAATATGATATACCCAAGATACCCAGGTGTTGATCTTCTATAGACCTCACTGATTGGTAAGTCAAAGCAGTCATATCCACAGTCTGTGTTCATAACCGTCTCAAGATTGAGAACACGTACCTTACACAAGTTATGAGTTCCTATCGACTGATTGACAGCCTTGAGTGTCAATAGGAAAGCTCAGGTCCATCAATGCACTATAAGCACTAGCATATTAACTAAGAGTTACACTCTAGTGATTGATATTGATCACTCCATCCAATGGTAGTTAATCATGCTACAGTGTAAACCTGATGAGATATCCAGTCTCATCATCCACTGTGACACGTTCTAAGCAACAAAGAATAGTAATTCGTATCTCAATAGTATGTATCTCATACATACACGCATTACTTACAATGATACTTAAGGATAATAATCATCTCATGAAAGAAACATACATAACTAAATGTAAAGCTGATATCCATATATTAAAATGTCAATGTCTCATATATAAAGTAATGGTTTGAGGGCACAAACCCAACACTATATCCATCCAGAAAGCAATAATATTTATGACCCGCCACTCGTTCTAGCATTTGATCCATAAATGGTAATGGAAAGTGGTCTTTTCGGGTCAAAGTGTTCAATTTTCGGTAATCAATACACATCTGCCATCCGGTGAGGACGTGTGTTGGTACCAATTCACTGTCTTTATTTGGGATTACTGTTATACCCGCTTTTTTTGGCACTACTTGGGTTGGACTAACCCAAGGGCTGTCAGAAATAGGATATATGATCCCAACGTCAAGAAGTTTTAGGACTTCCTTTTTGACTACATCTTTCATATTGGGATTCATACGCCTTTGCATTTGTCTTGAAGGTTTAGCGTCTTCCTCCAGATATATTTTATCTTGGGATTCATACGCCTTTATGATTGGCAACAGTCCATCTCAATGCTCCTTTATGTTGTTCTAGCATTTGGATTAATTTTCCCTCTTGTTCTAGACTGAGAGTGGATGAAATTAGAACAGTATAAGTCTTTTCATTCCCCAGGAAAGCATATTTGAGCTCTTCTGGAAGCTCCTTTAATTACAAATCGGGAAACTGAAAATTGGAGGGCATAACTAATTTTGTTTTTGGAGGTAGGGGTTCATATGGTATTACCCACATGCATTTAGCTCTATCCTCCTCTTTCGTTTCCATCATGAGGCAGGTATGATTTAAAGCAGCGTCCAATGGAGTAGAATCGTTAGGTTTGTAGATAGTGTCAAGTTGTGACACTACTACCTCCAAAGGGTCGTTATAATCAACGAAGTCGGTCTCGTCTTCAATGACCATTTCGATGTAGTTGATTTCTTCCTCATCCTCGTATTCTTCAGGTCGGGGATTTGAAAAGATTTTGACATTTAAAGTCATGTTTCTAGATACGATGGTCATAATACCACTTCTTATTTTGATTATGGCATCTATAGTGTTGAGGAATGGACGTCCAAATATTACCGAGATTTGTGAACATGGATTGGACACAGGTTCAGTGTCCAAGATCACAAAATCGATCGGGAAGATAAATGAATCTATCTGCATTAGAACGTCCTCCAGTATTCCTCTAGGGTATTTGACTGACCTATCTGCTAGTTATAACGCAACTCGGGTAGGTTTGAGTTCAACCAAACCTAGTTGTTTATAAACTGAGTATGGCAGCAGGTTTACGCTAGCTCCTAAATCAAGGAGGGCGTTGTCTATTCTTTGATTCCCAATTCAGCACGAGATAGTTGGGGTACCGGGGTCTTTGAGTTTCGGAGGCAATTCATTTTGAATGATTGTGCTTGCTTGGCAAGCGACATAAGCGTGTTTCTTCACACTTTGCCTCCTTTTTACCGTACATAAGGGAGGCACTTGTTTGATTGCATTAAGGAGAGGAAGATTGATTTTAACTTGTTTAAACAATTTCAAGAACTCCTGATTCTTTGCCTCATTTTTGGGTTTCTTAAGCCTTTGAGGGTAAGGCGCGGGGAAAGGGCATTTAGGTAATTCGTCAATGATAGGCTCCTTTCCAGGCCTTCTCTCAACATCTTCCACTTCTTTAGGAACGTTATCATTAGATTCTAATGGTTTATGATCGATAGACGGCTCCTCTTCTTGAGTGGATGGTTTGTTTTTAGGTACCACTTCTTCCTCTTCATAATCCTCGGGAGTAGAGAGGGGTATATTGCATCCTATAATCTTGCCGCTTCTCAGGGTAGTCATGGCTTTTGCTTGTTAATGATTAGCGGGACCATTAGTGTAACCCTTAGGATTTTGAATTGGTTGGGCAGTGAACGTTCTACTTGACCCCTCTTATCGTGCATCCATTCTCTCTAATGTTGCAGACATTTTACTCATCATCTGAATTAACTGCTGCATTAAATTCGCATTAGAGAGTGGATCTTCCTCTTGCACCTTTTTGTGAGGTGGCACGTAAACATTTGATTGCTAATTGTTAGAAGGTTAAGCTTGGTTATAGTTGTGTGATCTATTTTGATTGAATGGCTGGGGCTGCCTATTGTATTGCCCTTGATAGTGATTATTGTTATTGTAGGGCTATTGTTGTTGGTATTGATTTTGGGTCCCAGCATCGTTTTTCCAATCAAAACTGGGGTGATTCCATCGATTGTTATTATTTTGTGAATTATGATTATTATAGGAATTCCCCGCCCCCCTATACCCTTGCATGGCATTCATTTGCATGGGGGCTTGTTCTTGAAAGTATGGCACATTGGGACAATATTGACTAGTGTGTCCCAATATGTTGCATGTGCTGCATGGTTCTTCAGGTAAAACCTGCCTAGAACTCTCTTCTTTCATTCTTAACTCTTCTACTTTCTTAACTAGTTCCTCAAATTTATTCATTAGATGATCCTCACTTTTTAATTGGTATATACATTTCTCTTTTACACAGGATATCTGTGAGCGTGGGACTTCTTCAGAATTGGACCATTCATGGGCATGTTTAGCTAGCCACTCAAAGTGAGCTTCAGCTTCTTTAGTGTTTTTGCGAAGAAATGGTCTTCAGCTCATGGTTTCGACCAACTTATAAGTTTCACCATTTAACCCTTCGTAAAAGTAGCTTATGGTTCGCCATTTTTCATACCAGTGATGTGGGCATGAGAGAAGAAAATCTTTGAAACGCTCCCACGTTTGGGTGAAGGTTTCATTGCTCTTTTGTTTATAAGAGTTTATTTGTCGTTTTAGCCCGGTGCTCATGCGAGGTGGAAAGAATTTCTTTAACAATGCAGTGTTCATCGCATGCCAGGTGTAGATTGAATTCGGCTTCAAGGTGAGCAGCCACACTTTTGCTTTATCCTTCAAGTTGAAGGGGAATAGCATTAGACATGTCACATCTACAGGGCAATTTTGTGAGAACGTTTTACAAACATCCTAAAAATCTTTGACATGTAGATATGCCTTCTCGCTCTCCATTCCATAGAAGGTTAGAAGGAGTTGAATCATTCAGTTGCGAAATTGAAATTCACCAGCATGAGGTGGAATGAGAATACAAGAAGGTGTAGGTGCGTGTTCAGGTGTCATGAGATCGCACAAAGGACGAAGCAAATTGTCAATTGGTACAACCACATTCTCACCATTTTCACTTTGATTATCGGCCATTGAATCGGTAGGTGTGGCTACGGGATTAATAGAATCAGAGGAATCGGCTAAGTAGAATGGATTTACAAAAATTCCTTCAATGGAATTATTGGACATGAAAAGGAAAAGATTCCTAAGGAGATTTTAATTCTACAGAACTCAAAGAAAAAGAAAACAGAAATAGATAGACAGATTAAGATAATCTAAGTATTAACTTATCGCCTTCCCCGGCAACGGCGCCAAATAAACTTGACACGGCAAAAGAATGTGTGCGCTTGTGTGCTATACCCAAGTATAGGTAATCGTGCAAGTAGTAATCTAGTTAAGACCAGGTCAATCCCACAGGGAAGGTGTTAAACTAAAAACTTAGATTAAACTCTAAAGGTAAAGGAAAATTCAAGATTTAAACAAGGTGTAGAACACGAAGTTCTACAGACTATAACTACTAGAGCAATTAAAGTAAATGAATGATTAACTAATTAACGAAAGCAATATTTTTAAAACGGTTTTCTTTACATAAAGGGAATGTTGGGATCACACGAATCCGCAGCAATTATGCCATCTACCATGCAATTACATTTAAACTCTAAGGAGTGTGTCTATCTATAGTATTCCATAATTTTCTAAAAAATAGAGAATCAATAGTCCATTCATGGCCAGGACTATATCATCACAGTTAAATCGAAACACATGAAAGCGGTTTAAATCAATAATTAAGTCTTGCATTCTGAATGGTGTTAGCAATCAAAATGGTTTGCAAAAGTTATTGAAGAAAAATGCCTTAAGGCTTAAAGTAATGAAACTATTTTGACAAACTGAGCATTTGGGGACAGTTTGATAACAAATCTCAAAAGCAAAAAGTCTTAGAATACAGCAAAAGGACTACTCAAGAATCTGACAGTTCAATCGATCGACGCGCCTTCGATCGATTGAAAATCATCATCTCTCGAGCGATCGAAATGGCTTCGATCACTTGACAATGTGTCTGCTTTGATCGATCGAACTACTTCGATCGATCAAGTGCAGGTTTTATACTGCTGCATGGCAGAGGCTAGAGATCACTGTTTCATCGTGATCTCCCAACCTGGGGACTACTCAAATATGATCTAGAGTGTCACAGATTCATTTTTAAAGTGAAAATTCATTAAAGTTGTGTTTGGTTGTGATTTTAGCATGAAATCATTAAAAACTAATAGTTTAACATTAACTAACGTACAAAGCTACGATCTAATAGATTAAACAACAATAAACCACAAGTAAACAGTAAATAACACAATGATATGTAACCTGGAATGAAGAACTTAACTTAAACTTATGAAAAACCCAAGCTGAACAACAATAATCCTTGAAAAACCCTACAAAAGTCAAGAACAAAACTCTCTACTCTCTATAAACTGTTGAAAAACAAGTGGGGCATCGTCTTGGACGTGAACAAAATGAATATATATACTAAAACCTAAAGCTAGGGTTAAAAATTATGTCTCTGTTGCGTGCGCGTAAGTTTTGATAAAAAGCATGTTCGATCGATCGAACATCACTCGATCGATTGAACTTTTAGAATCTGCGAGTACTTTAACTCTCTTCGATTGATCAAAACTTTGATCGCTTGTTCCTTCTTTGATCGCTCGAGATTCATTTTTCATCTTTGAATTGTCTTCCTTAGAATCAAGCATTCCTTTTATCCTGCTTATTCCTTTATTCGCACAGCTAACAATGATGTGCACAAATTATATCTAAAATAATACAACTTATCATAGATTAATCATATTATGTAAAAGCTGGCATTGTAATCCAAATTGCAGATATATAGGAATTGTAGACTAAATTAGTGTATTTTCTTCTTTTAATGCGGTTGTATTTTACAAATACCTCCGCTTGTTAGGAAGCGCATGATTCTGGACTATTTTTATGAGATCAATCCTGAAGCTATTGAGATGCTGATCGGGGCTGTCCCTCCTAATCTGGAGGGTTATCGGTTTCCTTACGACTGGCTTTATCGAGTTTAAGAAAAAGGGGGGCACAGCTTGAATAACCGTTAACTATTAAGGGTATTCCTTCTGTATGTCATCGGTTGTTGGATATTTGCAACATGGAATGACCAGGTGAGCTTAAGGTTCCTTTCTTATTTGGCGACTGTCGATGAGAACCCTTCCTATGACTTGGATGGCGTCCCCTTGGCTCATCTTTACAAGCATATGGATGAGCTTTCCTGTGGAGGCATCAATTCGACTGGCAGGTTCTGGCGAGCTTGGGAGGTATGTCCTGTGACTTTGCCTTTTCTCTTGGCTTTTTCTTGCTTTTATTTTCTAATTTTCATTTTATTGTGCAGCTCTGGAGCTCTGAGTATCTGAAGATGTTGGCTCCTACTCCCGCCGATGAGTTAGGTAAGTATGAGGATGGCATGGCTCCAGTGCCCTTGTTCCCTCGGGGCTTGAGATGGCGGAGAGATGTTGTTGGGTTCAAAAGTGGGGCCTACTGAATTGTCCTCTTGAGGAATTTCTTATCCGAGCTGACAGTTGCTAGTATTGATTGGACGTCTTGGGAGAATGTTTCCTATGCTGCCCCAGAGGAGATTCAGGCGGTCAAGCCTCTTACCTCTTATCGACTTTTGATGGAGTGTACTGAAGGTAGGCAGTGGTACCTTGGCAAGCGAGTGTCCCGGCAGGTGGTTGGTGGTCCAAGATACCACGTTCCTCATACTCCTCCTATGATGAATGTTGATGACCTTTCTGGTGCTGCTTTATTGGCAGTTTGGTAGGTACTAATGTTTGGTATCAAATCTATTCCGAGACTAGTTATGAGACTTACTGTGGTCGCTTCCTGATGCCCAACTTCCCACTCCTGGCTATGAGTTCCTTTTTATGCTTTTGTCTCTATTCATCACTTATGTTTTGGACTCACCTTTTCCTAGCTGATTTTGTGCCTATAGTTTTGCGAGATGCATGGGAGGCAGGACCCTTTTAGCTTCTGACTCTATCCCTTCTTAGGATTTGACCATCAATGTTTGGGTGTCGATGGCTTCCCTTAAGTTATGGAGATGAGTCACATGCGGGTATCCCACCCAGCCAGCAGGCGTCCTCAACATCCCTTGGAGTTATGCTGAGGAGGGTCATGCCTTGGCAGCTAGCCTACGGTCCTTGGTCCTTATGAGAGACCACCAGGTATGTCTCTAATTTTGCGCTCCTTAAGGTTATGAGGTTCTAACCCAAGATTTTACTCTTGATAGATGGATGGTATACAACAGTTTGCAACCAGTCAGATGGCGTCATTGGTATGTTTTTGACTCAACTCTATTTTTTTTTACTTTATTGATTCTCTACTGATTGCTTTCATTTTATTTGTGTGTACAGTGTCGTGCAGGTAGCGCTGGCTCATCGAGGACCAGCCTAAGGTGCAGGGGTGGCAGGAGGCCATCGCCAACGTACATTCTGGGTGGTCCGACGGAGGATGAAGAAGAGGAGGACTGAGGCCTACTAAGCGGGGACTTTTTTTTTGTCTCCATTTTATGTTTTCGATTGGGTTGTACTAGTGTATTTTGTGAATGATGGATGATGTGTAGGATGATTTGTCACCTTTGACTAAGTATTATGATATATTGCCTTTTAGGCCGGATAGCTTCTGATTTGAAGGTGTAGTTGTGTGCTTGTTTTGGTTGGTGATTGTGTGATGATATACATATGTGTACTATGATTCTATGATTGTTGATGTTACTGTGATGACAAGCTTTATGATAGTGAGTGTGTTTGCTATGCAGGTGGGATAGTCTATGAAATGGGGAGGTGCTGCCAAAATTTTAAATTTTGCTAGAGCTGCGACAAAAAATATGGCACTGTATGATCCCGCTCAACTCTTTGCCTGGATGAACATTACAAATGGTGTGGAACGGATCAACCTTTTTAGTTATGGCTTGACCGAGCAGTTCTCCCTTTGCCAAATGGCTTTGAATGATGAGTTCATCCATGCTGCCATTGCCCACTGGGACTCGGTAAATCATGTCTTCAATATCAACAGCCTGGACATATTCTCCCTGCTTAAGGAATTCTGTGCTATTCTTGGCTTCGATCCAGACTCAGACTTGATTCATCCTTCTGCTGATACCCAGTCCTACGTGCGGCTTGGCTGAATATCTCAACTATTCAACTGCTATCTTTCGCCGACTAATTCATGGTGAGGTCCTCGGCATTACCTCCATCATTGCCCAGTACGCTAATCCTAGAAATCCCAGTGTATATGATGCTACCCGTGGGACCACTCTAATATTGTGCATGACTTCACACATCCTGTTCTCGAGTACTTCCAGTGACTTGGTACATGTAGGCCTTGGACTAAAATTGGGTAAGAATCCCATGGCTATGGTTCTAGCTGAAACCCTGAATGGTTTGGATAATGCCCTTAACCAAGGAACTCTGCTTCTTTCTGGGGCCCCCTTGGTATTGCCAGCTTGGCTATATGAGCGCCTCTAGTTATGGACAAGCCGAGTGCCGCCAGTTTATTTTTGTAGGGTCGTGCTTCATTCTCACTATACTTTTGTTGATTGGGTTTGAATGATGAGTACTCTTTCTGAAGTCGACATTTGCTGGATTGTGGGGCATTGGAGCCTTCATGCTGTTACTACCAGACTTGGGGATCACCCGAGAATGTGGTTGATGGGTCTGAGAGAGACTTCTTTCTATCATCCTCGTCAATTAGCCAGGCAGTATGGGCGATTTCAAGAGGCCCCCTGGGGATTCACTGAGAGGATCTTTGCTTCAAGAGTCAGGGTTGTCACTATTGTTGCTTTCATCAAGGGTTGGACCCACCGAATAAAATCCTATTTCTGAAGACCTTTGAAGAAATAAAAGACACAAAGTAAAGCTAGACTCGACTGATTCTGCTTCTTCCTCCAAGTGTTTTTAATATTTATGGTTGCTTCTTTGAAGAAGAACTTTCATGTTTTCCTTTATTCCTGCTTATGTCATATTCGAAGTTTGTTTATCAATTAACCTTGGTTACTTTAAGAACCTTATTTTATGCATTTGCTTTTCTGAAAACATTTTGAAATGAGATTTTGATAAGATGTTGCTTTTGATACTTACTTGGGCGTTCAGGGGTGATTAGAGGCGAACGAGATGGGTAGCCAAAGTTTGCCCCTAGTTTTGGATATGGGTGGTAATGAGGCAAACGAGGTAGGTGACCGAAGTTTGCCCCTAGTTTAGAAAGATTTAGGTAAACAAGGCGGGTAGCCAAAGTTTGCCTATACTGTGAAGGGCAATTTCTGGGTTATGGTAAGTACCGCGCCTTTATTTATCTCATATTTTCATAATTTTTGCCTAAGCACCATTGAGGTGACCTAGCGAGCTCTTTTCTCTCTTTTGTTATTGCTGACTTTGGATTTAACTCTAATTTTTGCCTAGGTGTCCTTTCGGATATTTGACCTAGCGAGTCATCCTTATTTTCTTTTTGAAAGTCTACCTACATAACCATGAGCGAGGATCAGGTTCAACGTAGTTTGAGCCATGGTAGGAAAGAAGTGGGTTAATATTGGTGTCGACCGAACAATTGTGGTTGCCTACGTATCCCCGAGTGGGAATCAAGTCGAGCATAGTACAGGACAAGGCTTAAAGAAAATGGGCTATTTTTGTGGATGGATCGACCAAACCGATGTAGTTGCCTACGTATTCCCGAGTGGGG
The DNA here is from genome assembly GCA_033977485.1 of Hydrangea macrophylla. Taxonomy (NCBI): domain Eukaryota; kingdom Viridiplantae; phylum Streptophyta; class Magnoliopsida; order Cornales; family Hydrangeaceae; genus Hydrangea; species Hydrangea macrophylla. The sequence goes on from CM066984.1 coordinate 41,946,230, forward strand.
ATCAGGTCGAGCATAGTTCAGGGCTAGGCTTGAAGGAAATGGGTAAAAAGTCAAGTATAGTACTTTTTGAGGCGATCTATGTTGATTGGTTCTTTGAATTCGACACCATCGAGGTCCATGAGGTAGGTCGCTCCTCCGGAAAGGATAGTTTTGACAATATAAGGGCCAACCCATTTCAGTTTGAACTTTCCACGTGGATCAAAGATCGGGGCTCGCAGTTCCTTAAGAACAAGGTCACCCTTGACAATTTTCCATGGACGAACCTTCTTGTTAAAAGCATGGACTATCCTCTTTTGATAGATTTGGACATGGTCGATTGCCGCTAGGCGCTTTTCATCTAGAAGGGCCAATTCCTCGTATCTTTCCCTTAACCAGTCAGACTCTTAAATTTCACATTCTGCCATCACTCGCAGAGATGGTAACTCATCTTGACCAGAAGTACGGATTTCATACAATATACTAGTGAATAAGGAGTTGCTTCTATAGACGTCCTTATCGAAATTCTATATCCCCAAAGTGCAAATGGTAGTTTCTCATGCCAGTCTTTGTAAGTAATGGCCGACTTCTGTAGTATGGCCTTGACATTCTTGTTTGCAGCTTCGACTGACTTGTAATAAGTGATTTTGTATTCCTCAAACAGATCCCTGACTTCTATTTTGAAATGACTTCCATTGTCTGAACTAATCTCATGGGGGACTCCATAGCGGCAGATGAGATTTCTCGTGATGAACTTGGCCACTTTCTTGGCTCCCAACTTGGTGTACGATGCAACCTCTACCCACTTCGTGAAGTAGTCAATGGCCACCAAAATGTATCGATTCCCGTTCGTGGCCTTTGGGACAATTTCGTCAATGATATCGATTCCCTAGGTTAAGAATGGCCATGGAGAGGTCATACTATAGAGCAGAGATGGTGGTACATGCATCATGTTTGCATGGATCTGGCACTTGTGGCACCTTCTTACGTATTCACAACAGTCTTTTTCCAATGTTGTCCAGTAGTACCCTTGTCTTACAATCTTCTTGGCTAGCATGTGAGCGTTCATATGTGGACTGCATACCCCTTCGTGTATTTCTTCCATCATCTTTCTGGAACTTTTTTCGAACATGCAATTCAGGTTGCAACCATTGTACCCTTTCTTCAACAATTTTCCATTTCAAATGATGAATTATGCTGCGAACCTTCGAATTGCACTTTTGGCTTTCTCAGTAGACTCTTGGGGGTATGTTCCACTTTCTATAAAGTCCCAGACATGTTGGTACCATGGTGTTTCCTTTTCTTCTTCGATTGCAGTGATCATGCTGAATGAAGGCTCGTATCTTTGCTCAATTACCAAAGGCATAATCTTGAATCCTATGGGAATTTTGATTATGGAGGCTAGGGTAGCCAATGAATCTGCTAACTGGTTCTCCTCCTTGTGCAGGTAAAAGAATGTCACATTCTTGAACTGTCTCTTGAGTCCATCGAGATGGTCGTGATAGGGCTTCATCATTTCTTCTTTCACCTTCGATTCTCCTCTGGCTTGTGATAGGATGAGGTTTGAATCTCAGAAGACATCCAATTTTTGAACTTTTACTACTATGGCCGCTTCCATCCCCAAAATCCAATCCTCGTATTCATCAGTATTGTTGGTGGAGTGATAATTGAGCTTAACTGCCAGTGGGGTATGGTCCTTATTTGGTGATACCAGAATCATTCCTACTCCGTAGCCTTTTCATGGTGGCTGCTCCATCAAACTATAACTTCCACTGCTCTTCTTCGATTTTCATGATATTTTTGTCTGAGAATGGGAAGTCTCCATTTTCTTTGAAGTCAATAGCGTGCTCCGTAAGATGGTTAGCTATGGTTCTCCCTTTCACCGATTTGCTCACTACATACTTAATATCGAACTTAGATAGTAAAAGTAACTAATGGGATATATGACAGGTCAGGACGGGTTTTTTGAGGAGGTATTTTAGAGGATCCATGCGAGATATGAGCACAATCAAAAAGGCTAATAAGAGTTAGTGCCTTAATCAGCGGGTGCACCAAACTAAGGCCCAACACATCTTTTTGAGGGTAGGGTAATTGAGCTCATACCTACTCATCCTCTTGAAAAGGTAATATAAGGCTTTTTTAGAGTGGCTCTTTTCTCCTTCTTGGGCTAGCATACAACCCATAGCATTTTCGGAGATAGATAGGTAAAGAAATAACGGATTCTGAAGGGTGGGTGGTAAAAGGACAGGTGGATTTTGAAGGTACGCTTTTACTTTTTCGAACGCGGCTTAGCATTGGTCATCCTATTAGAACTTCTCTCCTTTTCTTAGTAATCGGAGCAAGGGATCACATGTAGCCGTGAGCTTTGAGATAAAGTGACTGATGAATTGGATCCTCCTGAGGAACCCTCTCACTTCCTTTTTATTCTGCGGTGGTGCCATTTCTAGAATTGCTTTGTTTTAGAGGGATCGACCTCTATCCCCCTCTGTGTAATGAGAAAACCTAGGAGCTTCCTATAGGGTCACCCCAAAAGTGCATTTATTCGGATTAAGCCTCATCTTGTACTTGCGCAACCTTTCGAAAAACTTCTCTAATGCCACCAAGTCTCCCTCCCTATCCTTTGATTTTATGATCATGTCATCTATGTACAGTTCTACTTCTTTGTGAATCATATCATGCAATAGAGTAATGGCAGCTCTTTGGTAGGTTGCTCAAGCATTCTTGAGTCCAAAAGGTATCACTCTATAGCAATATTTCCCCAAGGTGTGGTGAATGTCGTCTTTTCCTGATCTTCCAATGCCATTAGAATCTAATTGTACCCTAAGAAACCATCCATAAATGACAGTAGTTCATGTCCTGCAGTGTTATCTACCAAAACATCAATATGGCTAAGCGAGAAGTTGTCCTTCAGACTGGCTTTGTTTAGATCTCGGAAGTTAATGCATATGCGAACCTTTCCATCCTTCTTGGGAACCGGTATCATGTTGGCAATCCATTTTGGATACTCTATAACAATGATGAACCCTGCCTTGAATTGTTTCTTCACTTCTTCTTTGACCTTGAGTGCCCATTCTAGCCTCATGCGCCTCAGTTTCTGCTTAACAGGTTTAGAATTGGGGAGGAGAGGGATATGATGTTGGACAATATCGGGATCGACCCCAGGCATATCCTCGTAAGACCAATCAAAAACATCTTTGAATTCTATTAGCAAGAAAGTTAATTTTTCTTTTTCTTCTTTATTAAGTGTTGAACCGATTTGCTTAATTTGTAGGTTATCTTTTTCACCTAGGTCAATTGATAAAGTATTTTTGATTATTTCACAAGCACACAGTTTTTTAATTAGTTTCTTAAGTTCGACTGGGAGATCCTTAGAGGGATCTGTGCATTCACAAGTATTAGACACTGAGAAATAAGTAGAACCGTCCTTCATTTCATTCATAGCAGGTGGAGTGATTACATCAGACAGTGGTGGGCCTACAACGGCCGACTTTAGTATAGACTCGATAATTTGACGTACAGACTCTAGGGGAACAGGAGATAGGGAGACACAGACAGATGACTCTACAGCCTGGTTGCTCGGACCTTCCTCAGCTAGTATGATCTGATCATCCTGGCTCTTGGCCCTCTTTCCTTCCTTTTCTTCAACAGATTCTTCCCACATCTTCTTGATAGCTTCAGCGTCCAGATACTTCATCCAGTCTTCCTCTGGAGTTTTCACAACTGCTTCCGGATAGAACAGATCTTGATAGGGGGGCCTTTCATAGTCAGTGAAGATTTCAAGTCTAGGGTGCCTTTTTCATGTGGTCTGATGGATCCAAGGTTCAGGGAACCCCAAATAGGGGAAGTCATCCCCTTCTTTCATGAATTGCATGTTCAAGGTCTTACAGTATGGTGGGAGATTCCTCACTCTGTTCTTCTATGTCTTTTGTAGCTCGATCTCTTCATCAGTGGGCTTGTACCCCAATCTGAAAGTGCCTTTTTGTCCTTTGATCTGGGGGAATCGCGAATCCCTTATTGTCGTCGGCCCAATCCCATTCCAGGGAAGTAGTTCATTTTGCGGGCAATATTAAAAACTATAGAATGAATCTCAGGGAACATATCTTCATCATTAATCATGTGGACTTCCTCCATAAAAAATCCTCTGATTTCCCTCTCTTCTAGTTCAGGTATTTGGATTTCAAAGATGGGAGCGTAGTTTGTGAAGGCTTCATTTCCTCAACTGTTGTTGAAGATGATTTTCACCTTTTTCTCATGAATGCAGTTGATCATTTGGTGCACAGTGGATGATATTGCTTTGTTGACATGTAGTCAGGGCCTCCTAATCATCAAATTGAATGAGGTAGGTATATTCCTAACTTGGAAGGGTTCAGTGCAAACCAAATACCCTACTTGGATTTGGAGAGAAATAGTCCCCATAACAGTTCTCTTGGTGTTATCATAAGCCCTCACGGATTATACAGATAGAGTGATGTCTAGGATGTTGACCCCCAAGGCAGTGGCTGTTCTTAGAGCACAAACATTTAAGGCAGAACCTGTATCGATCAGATAAAATGGCACTTGCTGTCCGTTGCACCCAACAGTGATGTTCAATGTTTTGTTATATGCAGACCCTTCTGGCGGTAGATCCTCATTGGAGAAGGTAATGATTGGATCAGGGGTGAGTGTGCCTAAGAAAGTCACCATATCTTTCGATCAAGTGTCAATGGGGACCTCAATTCCAGTTAAGGCACTCAACACAGCCTGCCTATGATTGTAGGATGTCACCATGATGTCCTACATTAAGAGGTGTGCTTGAGTTTTCTTCAACTGCTTTATAAGCTCATTGTCCTCTTCGATGACCTCATCCATTTTTCCTTTTCCCTTGTCTTTGATTAGTCCTTTCTCAACGGTTTCCATGACAGGCTGTGGAGACTGATAATGATGGCCCGACCTAGTAAGATGATCAATCTCGACAGGAGTAGGTCCTTCTACAGTCCCATCTTCTTTGAACCAATCATAATCTGTTCCTACAAATGGTTTCTCTGGCTCATTCCAGATGGAGGCATCACTTTCATTATTGGGATCATACCATTTGAGGTGTACCGCCCCTAGATCATGTTCTTTCAGGAAGAATAAATCTAATTCCTCATCTAGATGTCGCTGTCATTCATCATCCTCCCCTTTAAGCAGGTGAATTCCCCAAAACTCTAGGATGTTAATGAGGGAAAAGGGATGTCGTAAGGGGGTGATATAGGCGATATGGTTGAAGGATACGGGGTCAGATTCGATGAGGTTGATATTTTGGTGGTTTAGCAAGGGATTTTGGGTAACATGGGGCTGCTTTGGTGGTGGGTCAATGATATTCTGGTCGATGAGATCTTGGATAGCATGGAAGAGGCGCATGCAATCATCGGTGTTGTAGCCAGGGGCTCGGTGGTAGGAGCAATGTTTGGACAAAATCATAGCTTGGTGGTGACGGGGTATTTCGAGGTTGGAGTAGTTAGGGTGGCCCTTTTTGAGGAGACGGTCTATGGTTGAGGAGAGGGATATCTCTAACTTGGCAAAACTGCGAGGAGGCTTATTCTAGAAAAGGTAATTGGATGAGTTTGCTTGGTTAGAGGGTTGGTACGGCCTACGAGGGTATGCGACTGGTAAGGGCATTGACATCCGGAGCATTGCGAGAGTAGTTGGTCCTTTTTAACTGACTCTGAGGCTCTTTCTTCTTAATCTATCCTTCCCTGACAGCGTCTTTAATTCGAGTTCCAACTTCAAACAACTCCTCAAAGGTGGAGATGGATTGATAGAATAATTTCTCATGGTAGAGTGGTTACAGATTTTGGATTAGCATTCTCACTTGTTCCTTCTCAGTTGGCCGGTGGGTCATCTGGGCCACTTTATTCCTCCATATGCTCAGGAAAATAGTGAAGGATTCATTATTGTTCTGCCGGGTATTTTCCAAATCCTTGATTGTGACATCTAGCTCTTGATTGTAAGAATAGTGATCGACAAACACCCAAACGATGTTTTCCCATGCCCGAGTTTTGGCGACTTCAAAGGTAAGGAACCACGATACTGCAGACTTTGCGAGGGTTTGTGGGGACAGCATTGTAATGTGCTCATGAGTGTAGCCCATTGACTGGAAAATGCTCATACACAGGAGTTCGCGTGGATTTTTGAATTCCCGATTCCATCAAAATGGTCAATGGCGGGCATCTTGAAGTTTTCTGGCAGTTTCAGCTTAACAGGCTCGAAAAGCCCTTCCAAGTCCAGCATATAATCATCAACCCCCTTGCTCTTCCCCAATACACTTTCTAGCTTGTCAACTTTGTCCATTTTTTCTTGGAGCTTTTTCTCATATGTAGGTAGTAGGACCCCTTCAAACCAATCTTCTTCCGCATTATTCTCATGTACAGCGACGAGGAATGGTACAAACCCCGGTGGTGGTGGTGGCATGAATCCCGGTGGTGGTGAGAACCCAGGTGGGTAATGTGGCTGTTGCTATTTCAATTCTTCCATAAACTTCAAAACTTAGGCCAGGCTATCGGATTGCTAGCTTAAGGTTGCTTTCGAACTCAGTGACCCTATTTTCTAACTCTTCCTGGTTCATGCTGAAATAACTTGTCGGGCTGATTCTGACCAAACGATTATCTGAATTTTTTACCCAAGACGAGGATCCCAGTGCTGACTTTGGGAAGCTATACTGACCTACAAATTTTGAGAGGACTGTGTCAGATTCTGACAGTGACAACTTTAGACAGACAACGATAGTGATATTAACAAATGTGGACGGGCCGGTGTACAGACTGATGGAAACAGTGCGTGCAGACTGATAGGGAAGGTGCATGCAAATGAGACAAGCATATGGATGCAAGCCCTAATCTACATGATGCTCTTATTTCTAGCAGATAACAGTTAAACAAGTAAGGTCTTAGCCATATAGAGTGTGCTAACCTTACCTTCTAATATGATCACTAGGGGATAACAGGGGTTTCCAAGATATTTTGAGAAATTTGGATGGAGCTTATAGGAGAAACTGGCTATATCTGGATATTTCTCGGACATCTGGACAGAGGTTTTGGGAGAAACTGGTTATATCTGGGTAAGTCAGACAGAGTTTCTGGGAGAAATTAGTTATATCTTGGTGAGTCGGACAGAGTTTCGAGGAAAAATTGGTCGTATCTGGATAAGTTGGATAGAGTTTTTAGGAGAACTGGTTGTATCTGTATGTTTCTGGGATATATGGACAGAGTTTTTGGGAGAAACTGGTTATATTTTGGATATCTGAATGGAGTTTCTAGGAGAAACTAGTTAAATCTGGGTGAGTCAGACAGAGTTTCTGGGAGAAATTGGGTATATCTGGGACATCTGAATGGAGTTTTTGGGAGAAACTAGTTAAATCTGGGTGAGTCGGACGGAGTTTCTGGGATAAACTGGTTATATCTGGGATATCTGAATGGAATTTCTAGGAGAGATTGGTTAAATATGATGGTGCTCATATTGTCTGGCAAGTTTTCATACTCCTATGTCTTTGGACCATCAAACAAGGTTTGTAGTGTATATCTTCGTGAACATGGAGCAGATATCCTTATCATGGTGCCTAGGTAGGTCAACTCAATGTAATCACATGTGAGTGATTGCCTTGGAAATCATAAGATCGAGGTTCTGCCTCATGCCACATAAGCATCTACACCGCGTAGGTAATCCCGTCAGGGCATATACCAGTTATATCACATTATCCTATCTGAAAAGATAAATGAACAGTCCTATGAAAGGTTCTACAGGAATGTATATGCAAAGCCTGGGTTTAGTCAAAGAGTGTCCATTGACGAAAGTTCCAATATACCGTCAGAGAGACAGTACGGAGGTTTTACTCTTTTTGATATACCTTGGAAAGTACAATATCAATGGTGATTTATGCCTTGGCACAGCAAGACCTGAACAATGTCAGTGTCGCGAGCTTCTTTTTTCCTAGGCGCCCTTTTGGATTTTCATCCTAGCGAGCTTCTTTTTTCTTTTTTTTTTCTTTTTGAGAGGAGTAGTTCATTTGAAATGTTTAGCTACCATCAAGGACGAATTGTACATGGTTTGTTGGTTAGACAGGTTTGAATGGCTCATTTTTCTGGGCTCAAGATTTCAAAATGGGAAGATCAGGGATTTAAGCTTGTCCCGAGTTACTATCAAGCATATCTTTTCAAGATATAAGCAAAAGCATCTCAAGATTCTTAAACTAAGACTAATAAATTTTTAGCTTTCTTTGGTGTTATCGCAAAATCAACTTTGATCCTTTCAGGATTCTTTTCAATGCATAAAATCATCAGCATTGTATTCTTCATAATAATCAAAGAAATGACATTTTCTGCTTAGAGATTCATTCATTCATTACTAGGCGCATTTAATCAAGCAAATCAAGATTTCATTTCATTACTTCAAAAGGGAAAGATTACAGTACTCGACATAGACTTAAACACAACTAGACTAGACAACAAGACTTAAATTCTAAAACATAAAGTAGACTAGACTCGATTCGACTGGATCTCAAGTGGAGCGTCACTTTGATGTCTTATTTTTCTTGAGCATCCATTTGGCTTCAACAAGCAGCTACTTTTAAACATCATCATTCAATTATTTGCTTCAATCTCTCTATAATGACGTTTCTAATGACCCTGCTGAATTTGGCTCAGCCTTTCAATTACCTTATAGATCTCCATAAAATACTCAACTGATAACTAGATGGAGACGGGAATCCGTGGAAAAGTTGCCACAATCTGCTCATGCCATGCAGTGGCGAAAGCAGTAATCGATGAAGTTCGCAGAATTGAATCTCTCATAATCACAATGGCATCCTCAGAAGTATCTTATCTACAACCATATTGCTTGGCTACTCTGTATGGGATGGAAAAAGTGGTAGCATGTAAACCAAGAAGCCATATCCCGCTTCGACTTGGAAATTTAGCAGTAACTAAATAGTAATCCCAATGGGCGCAGACCCAACGGATGTCCTCCGTGGTGAGACCCCTTAGCCAAACGTACCAAACCTCAGAATTGTTGAAAAATCTTCGTACCTGCCTCTGATCCAAGGAAGGATTTGTACAAAGAGTGCAAGGATATACCAATAAACTGAGTCGCTCAAGAATCCAAGTTTACAGCACTAAAGGGGCACCAGAAAAGAGTAGTGTCCCATCAGTATGTGCCTGGTCTAAACCTATTAGAGTTTCTGCTAGAACCAACATCATAGGATCTTATCGAGAATATAGTCCACAAGCAACTGGTATGAGGGCACGAGATGAAGAAGAAAATAGGAATTGTGAAATCATAGCCAATGTCAGGGCTCCCCATCCAGATATGGAATGATCGAAATGTCCTCCCATGGTAGTACAATAGCGATCAAATAAGCGGGGAAAATCAATCTCCTGATCAAAAATCATGGACCGGGCAATAGAAGGAGAACAACTGAGAAGTGATGTTAGGCTCTTTACATATCCAACCTGAATGGAGGGAAGGATCAGATCAGAGTAGGGGATGAAATCGAGAATGGCACTGAATTCTTCAAATAGTGGTGAGATCTCCTGATATTCAAATCGAAATACATGGAATTCTAGATCCTAACATCGAATGGCGGCACGCATAATATCTTCTTCAAATTTCACATTTCTCAACTGAAAGAGTGTACCAAGGCCAAAATATCTGAAATGTATATGATCAATACCGGTGACCTCATCCATCCATGAGAAAAGAGCCTGAGGATCAAGAGGAGCCATTTGTCCACAACTTTACTTCTTTTTCTGAAATTTAGGGAGTTCAATCCTAAGGTCCTTTCTTCTTTTCTGGTTTATTAGAAATTTTCAAAATAATCAGGTATCTTATTTGCAAAATAATTTTTGAAGAATGATATTTACAAAAGAATGGAAAATCAAAATAGAAAATCATTTCCTTTTCAAAAACATTTTCTAAAATTGATTAAATCTTTTTCCAAATTCTAAGAAAAACAAATCTTTTCTTTTCAAAAGTATATTTAGAGGCGTCGCACTCGTGAGCCGTGTAATGCAATGCTCGTGTAGTGTATGCAATGCAGATGAAATGTAATCTAATCTAAATCTAGCTTAGACCTAGCATATCAGCACATAAACACATAAGATTCCTTGAGTATGCTAATCACCCTAATAATCTAATCATTATCCAAGGATTTTTAGCTTTGAAATTCTTGATGGCTCGAGTTTACAAAATTGAATTTTTTATGAAAATCTTGAAAGAGAGGGGGAAATTTGTAAATTTCAAAAACATTTTTGAACCATCAATGCTTGCGGTGTGTAATCATGATTCTTGAAAATCGAGGTAGGAAATTCAGAAATTCTAAAATCTGAAATTAAATCGTCAAAGCTGGAATCATGATTTTTTTTCTTGAAATTTGTAATTCTCTAAAATTTGAGAGGAGATTTTAAATTAAATCATCAAAGTAGGAATTTTGAAGTTCTCTAAAATCTAGGGAGAAATTTGGAAGGATTTTGTGAAAGTGAATTTCAAAGTAAATTTTCAAAAGTGATATTCCCGGATTTTTTAAAAGACTCGGATTTTTCAAAGAAGTGCTTGTATTTTGAAAAACATTTTCAAAAATTGTTCTTGAATAATGATTGGATGTTTGGATAAAGACCATACTACTCTAGAGGTATCCACTATACAAGGTTTGATGATACCTTCCCATACACATCCTCATCATCCACATAATCCTTTACGGGCAAACGCAAATAATTCATCACATTGTCCTAATCAAAGATGATAAACAAGATCCTAATTGAAGGGTTCTATAGAAACGATATGCAAAGACCGAGTTTTAGTCTCATAAAGGGTCCATTAGCAAGCTCAGCGGTGTGGGTGACCGCCTCCCCGAGGGCGTGTCTTTCACACATGGGCTCTATATACCGCACGCGGTACAAGGCTAATGGTGACTACATGCTACCAAAGTCTCTTGACAAATGAAGGAAAGAGGGCACTCCAACCACAAGGCAATGGTCTCAAGCAGTCGCGGTGAAAGAACAATGCAAGTGCAAATGCAAGCAGAAACAACACGATTAATGAATTAATAAGAAGGATATTCTTTGGCTCAAGTTAAACCCTCAAAGAACAAGAAATGATCAGTTTCATGTTCAAGTCCCCAGTAGAGTCGCCAGATTGTATACCGTTGTGGACCGTGGGAAAGGGGGACCTGGCATTGTCCATCGATAGTGTCCCAAGACGGATCCCAAGGAGCACACTTCAGGGAAAACTAGGACTTCCTCACGCGATCCTAGAGATAAGGAGTCGCCACCTAATTTTTATCGGGAATTAGGAAACCCAAGTTTGACTCGCCCAAAATTGAATAAGGTTACTCGCCCTTCATTACCAGAAACTAGGTTCGAGGGTCTTGGTACGAGAGGGGAAGGAGCCCAAGCAGGACTAAATCACCCCCTCCTCGTCCTACCGAATGGTAGGCCTTGATTCAAATATCCTTGTTCTTAATTCATAATTGGTGTTGTTTCCTCAAACATACTAGATAATATATACATGTCAAAAAGGGAACATCTAAGAAAAATCATGTCAAGAGATTAAATCAAGTAGAAGTCGAATGCACATGCAATACAAGAGAGATGTATACTCACAGTGGCTAGTCTCGCCCGAGACCAATGCAAGTAAAGGAAACATGCCATGATATGCAAAAAGGAGCGAGAAGAGTTACATTGAGTTGACTCAAGCGGAGTCGCAAAAAGAAAAAAAAAAGGAAACATATAATGCAATCATGCAACAATCCTAGGTAAGATGTCTCTAACATATAATCATATAAATAGAGACTATCCTAAAGGAATTGTACCATTGAAAACAAAGTTGTAAACCTAGAAAAATTCTAAGAGAAGGGATAGAGATAGTACATGATACAATGGCACTAAGCCACATGTAGATGAGGCAAACCCACAAGTTGAAGTCTGGATCCTCGCCATTCAATTCTCTGCACTAAGTCACCAAGAAATACCCAAGCATTGCAAAAATACAAGCAAACAAATGATATGCATGATAAACAAGGTAAGCAAGTCATCAATCAAATTTCTAGATTCAGTAACCTCTAATGAATCCTATCAAATGTGGTCATAAACATGAGCTGGGTTAAAACCCTTTTAGAGAAAGTTATATACATGTCTTAGGGAACTTCTCCAAAAAGTAGAACCTCTTTGCCATTTTTGAAGTTTGAGAAATAAGAGTTTTGGGAACAGTGGACCAGGACTGTCTACTGTTCTTGTAAAAATCATAATTAATTCTACAAAAATTATGTGAAGCTCTATTTGTTGTCAAAGCAGAGCTATTTTTTAGTTTGTGAAAAAAATAATACCATGGACATGTCATGAATTTAAGGTTTCTAAAAAATTGTCTTAAACAGACTTTGTTATGCTAGAAGTTTGGTATCATTTGACAAATGAATGCAAAACACAATAGAAGTATAATAGAAGTTCATGAATTATGTTAATCAAGTTATTCTAAGCTTTTGATCTTTCATTGAATTATCTTAGATGATTTCTAAACCAAGAGACTATCCTACAAAGAAACTATATTCAATTCTGTTAACCGATTTCTTAACAATTTCTAAAAATAGCATATGGATCATAGAGATTCTCAAAACGGATCGAATGAAAGCTAATTCATCAAAGTTTACCCAGAAAATTTGAAATCCATCAAAACGGACCAAATCTTATGGACAAAACCAATCTATTTTGCTGAATTTTATCTAGTTTATTTTAAAGTGTGAGAAAAACATCTTAGATAATGATTGAAGTTTATTAGAGAGATCAAACTCATGGATCAACTCAATTATCATGATTCCCAATCAATTTAGCCCTCAAGTTCTATGAAGAACTTTAGATCATGGATCAAAGGGAATTACAAATATCCTATTGGAGATGGAACTCAATAAGTATTCTAGGTAATAGGAATAATCAAGAGATAGGTATGAACATATGAATCATCCTTCTCATAGATCATACTTCCAAACCATCATAATTTAAAATAGATACATATATATAATCATGTATGCATGGATTTAAATTAAATAGAAGAATGAAATCAAAATTGAGAAATAAAAGTGAAAATCAATCTCTACTTAAGAATTATCAACAAAAATCAAAAGAGACTTGGATCTAGCTATATGAGTGTGTGAAGAACAAGAGAGGAAGAAGATGAGTGTTCTAATAAAGAAAATGAAACTAAACTAGATCCAAATCTTATAGATCTATATGTAAAAGTAGAAATTAGAGATGAATTGTGTGTTTACCCCTTGGAGGATTCTCAATTATATCATCAAAGTTGAATTGAAGAGTCTTCTTCTTCAAATGTTATTCAAGTTCTTCAAGCACTCATCCATGGAAGTTAAGGGAGGCAATTTGATGTTAAAATCTTGAATCAAATTATGTTGAGATTAGTTTCGGAATTTTTAATTCATAATTCTTTTCATCTCTCTAGAAATCCACTTAAATTGAAAGTATTTTGCAACTATATTCACTTGTATGTACTTCTCTCTTATGTGTACTTGTATATACTCACTTGTATATGTACTTGTGTGTCTAAATTCTCTTGTGTGTGAAATATGATCTCATATGGATCTATATTTAGAGTTTTGAAAACTTAACTATTATGTTACAGGGTTAAAACAGGAATTTTCAGAGAGCATAAAATGGTTAAAATGGCCATTTCGGTGCCTAAACGCAGTTTCCAGGCAATTTCCTCGCAATGGGAGGCTTCTAGAAGGGTCTGGAACCAAAAACGATCAATGGAGGGGGCACATTATGGGTGGCGGATTAGGTGGGACTCGCCACCTGCTTTTCCTCCTCCTCTGGTTGCCCTTAAGCTCTGTTCAAAATAATACATTCACTGCTTTTCTAGATTTTCATAAAAATGTTTTTTGGTGTCTGAAATCGTCTGTTTACGTACCGTTGGAAAGCTATCAAATTGAATTTTAGTATAAAAATATTCTAAGAGGTTTTGAAATGAAAATTGAAGTCAATTGAAGCCCAGAAGTTCTCCGAAACTTTCATCGTCTTTTTGAAATAAAATGACGTCTTTTTTAAAATTACTTTTCAATAAGCGTCGATTTCAAACTTTTCTTTAAAATTAAATCTCTGGATACCTAGAATACTGCGTTTAGAAAACTTCATGTTCATATAACCCCGAGTGAATATGAGTTCTGAGAGACGATTTTGACAAAACTAGGATTTATTCATGGAAAAGAGCTTTTCTAAGCTTGAAGTCACTTTTTGAAGTTCAATCTTTCGATTGTGTGGAATTCAGTACCTTCCACGGGGTACTTTTCATCATTGAATCCTCCATGATATTGTCAACCCTAAATCCTATTAGTGTGGGCAAATTAGGGGTCTACAATCATATGTTCACATAAAAGAGGACTCAGGGCTGGTGATCGGGCATATATTTGGCGAATTTTAAATAAAGAGTTGGGAGCTATACCCGTTTCACTCAGTGGCCACTCAACTTATGGATTCATTTGATGATATAAGTGTGAGCTATATCTCCAGGTCAACAAATATAGAGGGCGATAAGCTAGCAAAAACTGGATCGGCCTTGTCTGCTAGAAAGGGTTTAGAGGATCAAGCCATCATGGTACAAGTCTGATCGTTGCCATTAGTGGCAAAGAGAGACTAGTATACTAAACTAATTTAGTCTTGATGGAGGACAATGATTAGAGAATCCCAATAATCGAATATTTAAAACACCCAAATGTCAGGGTGGACCGAAAGGTCAGATTGTTCATAGTCCGATTTGTGGTGCTTGATGGAGAACTTTTTAAGAAGCCCATTGGTGATGATGTAATCTTAAAGTACCTCGGGAAGAAACAAGCCATGCAGGTAATGGCCGAAGTGCATGAAGGAATATGTAGAGCACATCAGGCCGGTACCCAGATGAAGTGGCTTTTACGAAGATATAATTATTACTAGCCGGGCGTGTTAAACGACTGCATCAACTATGCCAAAGGATGCTAGGCTTGCCAAAAGCATGGCGAGATTCAATGAGTACCAGCCAGGGAGCTCCAACCTATCATCAAGTCGTGGTCGTTCAGAGGATGGGCCATGGATTAGATTGGCAAGGTTCTCCCACCTTCATCAGGCCAGCATTGTTTTATTATAGTAGCTATGGACTACTTTACTAAGTGGGCCAAATAAATACCATGCAGGACGGTGACTTAGGCTATAGTGATTAAATTTATTGAAGAGCATGAAATACACCAGTTCGGCCTTCCAGAAACCATTACAGCTGATCAAGGATCTGTGTTTATAGTAACAGAGACCGCAGCCTTTGTGGAAAGCAGAGGGATTACCATCCTCAATTCCACTCCATACTATGCTCAATCCAATGGACAGGTCGAGTCAACAAACAAGATCCTCAAGGGGATCATTGAGAAAATGATAAATGAGAACCCAAGGGAATGTGACAAACTACTGTCTGAAGCACTATAGGCTTATCGGACATCTAAAAGGTCCAGTACTGGGGTCACTCCGTTCATGCTGACCTACGGGCATGATGCTATGCTACCTATGGAGGTCACAGTTTGATAAGCTAGAAGAGCATTGGAAAATTAGCTTGAGCCCGCTGAATACACTGTGACTATGATAGCTGAGTTAGAAGGGCTTGATGAAACAAGATTGGTAGCCCTAGATTCGTTAAAGGTACAAATGCTACGTGCAGCCCGAGCGTACAATAAGAGAGTGAAAGGAAAATCTTTCTGCACAGAGGATTTGGTTTGGAAGGCCGTCTTACTTATCGGGGACAAGGATAGCCGATATGGCAAATGGTCGGTCAATTAGGAAGGTCCCTTCATCGTTCACCAAGTCAAGAGAGGTGGAGCATATAGGTTGCGCGATATTGATGGAATAGTCCATGCCAGA
Organism: Hydrangea macrophylla; assembly: GCA_033977485.1. Classification (NCBI taxonomy): domain Eukaryota; kingdom Viridiplantae; phylum Streptophyta; class Magnoliopsida; order Cornales; family Hydrangeaceae; genus Hydrangea; species Hydrangea macrophylla. The sequence goes on from CM066984.1 coordinate 41,962,099, forward strand.
CTAATAAATGGTCAGTATTTAAAGTCTTATTATCCTACTTTGTGGGAAACTATTGATTTGGAATATAGACCGAATCTAGGTTTAGAGTATCATCTACTTATCAATTATGAGCCTGAGAGCGAATAATAAAAAATCCACAATTGTATTAAATAAATGTTGGGCACAGCTTACCTACAAAGGTTCAGTTCAAAAGAAAGTGAATAAATATTTTTTTTTACAAGTATAAAAGGTAAGAATCGGCCTCTAAGCCGACTTGTAGCACCCTGAATTTCTTTAGACATTCCATGTAGGATATTGGAAATGAGTGATGTTATTACCATGGGGACGGTTAAAAAAGGTCCATTAGGATGACCCTAATAAGGAACCTCTATAGGATCTTTAACTATCATCTTAATGACAACAACCATGTTATTAAGATAGTATTAATATCAGTCGTACCCATGATACATATTTCTATATTTTTTTAGGAACCATAGTCAGACTTACACATTTGCTCATATACAGCTTGGTACATACACATAATTGCACTTGTGCGCGTATATCGCATGCAACCCCAGGTGTTTGCACATGAACTAAGATGTGGGCCCCACCACTGCCACGTTGCAGCCATGCGGCCACAACCCACCCACGTGGCAAGCATAAATGGCCACCCATTGCATGTGTCACACTTGTGCACACCACCACAACACTTGGCACTACTTGAACTGCCAATTGTCAATACTCTTGCCTCTCCCACATATATTTACCACATGCACATATTCTGTGGAGACACACATTACATACTCACACACACCATTTCATCATCACACACGCACACATTCACAGTTTTTGTAGAAGGAGAGAACCCAAGAGTCTTGGTAGGGAAAATCAACCACACCACACGCACCCCCCCCCCTACAATGTGTTTACACACAACCACCCAATACCCTCACACTCTCCCTCTCACTATTTTCCCTCTCCATACACAGCACACACACGCAGAGGAGAGAGAAAGAAACTTATCAGAGAAGAGAGAAGAGGATCCGAGACCCCTCAAGGTAAACCCAGCCCCCATTCCTTCTCAGCACCTCTAAATGTCACCCACACATCCTTAGATCACATATGCAAAGACCCAAACAGAGCCTTAAGCTCTGGACTAGCTCCGGCCACCATTAGAGCTTCACCTTTGAAGTTCGGTTTTTCCAACCCTCACCAAGATGTCTCTAAATTATATCAATTTGACCGGAATAACCTCAAAATACCCCTCATTGAGCAGCTTTTCAGTTGGTGTATATTTGATAGGTCATGCAAGCCATTATCGTCAAGAAAACCGAAAAGAATAACGGACTGATAGGACCCAATAACGATTGAACCCAGGGTTCAGCTCCTAGTATGTTTTAGAGGACCCAAATCCGGTCATTTTGGAGTTGGTATTGCGTATATCTATGGAGAAACGTGTTAGATATGATCCTCGTAAGATTTTCCGACAAGCCCCAATTCTCCGACGGCTCTTTCTTGCCGGAGAAGAAAATATATATAAAAGGGTTGTAAGACCCGGGAACGGGTTAGGCATAGGTCGGGTTGGCCTGTGTCTATAAATGGGTAAAGGTCTGGGCTTGGTTTGGACCGAGTAGGACCCATGGGTCCTTTAAGTGACACGGTGTCGTTTTGACGCTGGGTTTTCGATTTGGGTCTAGTTGTTAGTATAAGTGTGTAGTCCAATTACGTTTTGGGTCGGGTCTGGTTTACCCTAAAGGGTCAGTTGGTTGGGTCCTCTTGTTTGAGCATATGGATAGTTCGTTTAGCCTTGGGTCGGTTCGGGTTGACCCAACGGGTTTTGATTATTGTTATTATTATTATAAACTCTTTATTATATATTTTAAATGTTTTAATTATTATGAATAGGTTTTAAATACAATCTTTATACTTATAAGCTATGAAATATTTATATGTAATATTCTTAATCTTCTAAATATTATTATAGTATTGAATAATATATATACATAGATACATATTTATTATAAATAATAGATATTGGATTTCCTTAATATTTAAATATATCTAAAATACCTATGGGTATTATTTAAATTCCAGAAAATTAGGGATATGTTCCTAATGATATTTTATACACTACTAATAATTAGTATTTCATATATTCTATATACTATTGACATATAATAACATATGTTGTTATTTATATTTATAATATAAATAATAAATATTAGTTTTAAATGGCATTTAAATTAGATAATAAATACGTATATGTATTTGCAGATACTCTTAAGCTACAAGATATTATTATATAATATCCTTAACATACTAGGTATAATTTTACTATTGTAAATAAAATTATTAATATTTTAGTAATTTATAAGTATAATATGTAGATTTTTAGAGTACTTAAATAGTAATCTAAATATCTACATATGTATATAAATTATGGAAAATTAAGTGAATGCCCCAAATGCAATATTTATGATATCCTAAGATTTATAAAGTTATAATACTATATAGTGATATTTTTAATAATTAATAAGGAGCTATTTTATTAGTTTATTAATTATTATAAATACTAAATGAGTTCTGAAAATTATGAGATAATTACTGGTGGTGTAATTTAATATTTAGTATTTAATAAAAATACTTCTAAGTATTGAATTCTTACCATAATTATAATTATGTATTTAAATCCCTTTTTGAGTATTTTCTAATATATATTATCTTCAATAATTCATATTAATTAATCTAGGACTACAAAAATACGCGGTCAGTGCCCAGAGTCTTAGAATAATGTCTAGAACATCCCCTTAAAGTTTGGTGACCTTTCGACTCGGTCAAAAATACAGCTTGTCCTTAGGGCCCGCATTAGTGTAGTAAGTTCTACCTTTCACCTCGTAGAACGCGACGGACTCTGATTTAAGTCTAGTCAATTGCGTTAGGCTTAGAATGACACGTAGATCACTACCTTGAGGTTCATATCGTCATTTGGTAAAATTACTAGTATGCCCCTGTAGTTATTACTCATACTTTATTTTGTTTCTTTTGGTTATTATTGTAGAACTTGCTGGTTAACTTCTACTAAGGTTCTGAGTTTGCTACATACTCGAGGTGAGTTTCCTAACCTCACTCTGATCAGTATTAAAATCTATCCAAGATATGTACAAGCTCCTTGTATGATGTATTGTCTATATATGGTGTCGATTAATGTTGCTACATACATTAATATCTGTATCGCTATGAATATTTGTGCTATGGTAAGTGCTATCGCATAGATGAGCATGTCAAGAGTTTTATCTATATAATTGTTGGTATCAAATCCATGTTTAAAGATCCTTGAGCTGTATGTTATACCTCTGCTCTTATGAATATAATGTGATTTGACCATTTAGAGTTCATACCCAAGCTATAAGTATGTTGTATGGCTCGATTATTGCATTGATAGTAATTGGGTAAGTTTCCATCATATGTATGTTATAATATGAAACAGAGTTACGAATGTATAACGTAACTTTCAAAGTATAATGAATGTTATTATTGAACTAAACCACGAAACGTGTGAACACGTAAGACAATGGAAAACCATTCAATAACGGATTTATGCGAATAAGGGACGTTGAGCTTTGTTTCTCCTCGTGCGAATTTTGGTCAAAGCTAATTTGTGAACTTTCGTGTTGAGTTCAGATACTTCTTGTGAAGTCAGTCTTTCGGTAATTCCATGGAGTCGATTAGGAAGCTGTGAAATGTTTTGTATTCTTGATCTGAGGATCGACATGACGTGTTCGGTGAAGTGCTGATGACCTGAGGATCGCCATGACGTGTTCGATCAAGTGGTTGTTAATTTTCTACACTCTTGGTCTGAGGATCGGCATGACGTGTTTGGTTAAGTACGGGTGACCTGAGGATCGTCATGACTTGTTCGATCAAGTGATTGTTAATATCCTGTACCCTTGGTCTGAGGATTGACATGACGTGTTTGGTTAAGTGCGGGTGACCTGAAGATCGTCATGATGTATTCGACTAAGTGATTGTTTATATCCTGCATTCTTGATCTGAGGATCGTCATGACGTGTTCGGTCTTATGGGTGACCTGAGGATCATCAGCGACGTGTTCGATCAAGCAATTCATTATCAAGTGTTGTTCTTTCTTGACTCTAAATGCGTTTGGAGTTGAGTCTTGTTTCAGTCAATGTCGTTGGACAGTATAGTTTTAGGCTAAGCTTCAAAAGGTATGGTTGGGTTTGAACGAGACATGGTTTTGAGAATAAGAAATGATGAATCACTAACTTTAGTGGTGGTAACCCTAAGGGTACCCTTGCTTCACTTAATCACTGACGGCATTAACAAAAGGAGGATGTATTCTATGAAAGAAGTATTGAGATATGTGTACTGCCTAAATGTTTTGATTGAGACCTTTACCATGCCCATGAAAGAATACGTCTTTTGATAACAAAGTTATCGTATCTCAAGATACTAAAACTATGATGCAAATAAAGAAACATTTTGTATTATAGATTATTGCGTGGTTATGTTACTCACTCAGCTTTGTTCCAAAGCTGACGACATTTTACGCCCTGGACACTCTCATGTCCAGAGTGTTGCAGGTTTTCGTAGGGCAGGAGGGTGAACTCTGGATGCAATGCTGAGGAGCTAAGAAAGGTTAGAGCCAAGCTGAAGAACCAGAGATAGTTATTTCAGTGTTTAAGCTTATGTATAAGTTTAGTATGGCCTCATGTAATAAGTTTGCAGTTATTGTAATCGTTATATATCCCGTTGCTCTAATTATTTTTTAGTTTAGATTAAGTGATGTTTATGCTTTAGTACTTCCCTTATGAAGGTATGTGTGTAGTTAGAAAGGATAGAACAGTTAATCAGCTAGTCACGTGTCCACGAACCCATAAAGGAAATTTATTTTCCCTATTTTTGCTACTTCGGGGTGTGACAGGGATTTTTGGTATCCGAGCCTAGGTTTAGGCGTGACCATTTGTCCCATGCAGTTTAAGTTATAAACCACTAGAATTTTTCCCCACTTATAAATATATTAACCTTATGATAGTTTATATTGGACAGGTTAGCATGGAATCCTTTTATGTCCAAGATGGGTTTGGAGGACATTGGATATACCCAGATTGCATAGAGCCTGTGGACCCAGTGTTGTACCATCAGAGGATTCGACAAAGTGCCCAGCGGCATTTGGAGGATAATATATAGCATGACATTCATGTGTTGGGGATCGAGGATCAAAAGATCCTACGGAGGAAAGCACATTACCGATAGAGCACCCTTAGACTTGTTCATAAGGAGGCAGCCGAGATGACTCAAGACCCCCATACCCTCAGAGTCATGACTTTTTGAGTAAAGTTGACACCCCCACCACAGCCCATAGTATCACCTCTTGTTATGCCCCCAGCACCAGAGGAGCCCACACTTGATGCACCCAGAGCCGCTGAGCCAGTCATGGGTACCGATAGTGAGGACGAGTCCGACGATGATGACGATGATGACAAGCCAGACGACTGTGAGCTAGGGATGGAGGAGGCTGATGATGGAGAGGTTCCGGTAGAGGATGTTGATCTTGAAGAGGTTGAACTAGCTGAGAATGTGGACAAGGAGCCACCCGAAAACAACATAGGGGATGCAGCAGAGGCTAATGATGACGAGGATCCAGCAGAGGTGGATGGCAATGAGGATCTAGCAGAGGTGGATGGCAACGAGGATCCAGCGGAGATGGCTAACAAAGATGAAGCGATGGTAGTCCTAGAGGATGGAGGGCCAAAGGTAGAGGATCAGGATGATTTGGAGGATTTTTGGGATAGGATTCCCAGTCCCTAGAGCCCTATTGTAATAGGACTAGTAGTCCATCTTTTGTGTACAAAGCTGTAGTACTCAGGCCAGCAACACGTAGTAGTAGTAACGTGTGTGCCTTTTTTTATGTAAATGTTTTTGTAACTATGTTGTATATTCGAAGTTACCTATGAAGACTGGTATTATTAAAACTGGATGTCTGTACTAATCTCATCTTTAATGAAATTTTATTTTGTTTAACCTGACTCATACTTTCTCATATACCTGAAAGGCTTACTTGTAATTAGTTTTATTCATCCTAGTAACTCATTTTATGCTTATATACCCTTAGTCTATAAGAATGACTAATAGATCCCCGTGACGAGTTGAACCATACAAATCACAAGTGCAAAATGTAGAGTTAGGAATTGATGTATTTCTAGGGAATCAGACCCTGGAACAGTTGACAACAACTCAGGGTTTAGAAAAAATTAAGAATGGTACCCCTTATCATTTTGAAATTTTAAGATATTTCTTTGATTAGAATCAGTACTAAGTTAGTTTTCTGTGTTGGGCAGGCTAGTGTAGAGCACCAAGTAGAGTACGATGCTGCAGATGGACAGTACAGAGTCACCCTAAAGAGACAGTTTGCTTCTCACGAATTTGGTCATGTTAGCGCCACCATCATGCATAGTCTTCGCTAGAGGATAAGGAAATGGATGCGTTGTTTTCCCGTGAGAGACCGATTCTAGAGTTAGCATATCACCGACTGGTAGCACAACGCTTGATGTTTGTTGAGATGGAGGAGAAATCTCATTCTTTTGGAGACCTTGCAATCCATGACCAGGACGAGCCTCAAGAGGACATAGTACATTTTGTTACACCCACAGGTTCTGATGATGACTCAAATGATGATCAAGAGGAAGACCCGATAGCAGAGCCTGAGATGATAGAAGACCTTGATTAGCCCTTAGATCCAGCCTGGGATGCATTTATAGGTATCCTTCCGATCGACTTTCCGCCATCCAGTGACTTAGGAAAGGTTACCACAGACTCTGATGTCGAGAAAGATGGAGATTGGACCCTTAGTTCATCTTATTTTGCTAAATATTGTAGCTCCACTTTCTTTGATGTAATCCAGATTAGTAGAACTGGTATTCGTACTACTATTGCACCCTTTATATCTTTTGATTAGTGAAAATCTACTTTCAACTTAACTTAAATACATTCGTATGGATGAGATGAATTCTTGCTTTCAAATTAATTGCTAATCTTACATCTTATACGTTTATTACTGATAAAAATATCGGATTGACCATTGGACGATAGACGTTTAGGCACTTAAATGGTCTGACCTAGACAATCTGACTGAGATGACTTGTCATGACGACGAGAAGTCTTAGGCACGAGTGAACTTGTTGAGACTCGGGTTAGTGACAAAACGATACCAGACCCCTAAGGATGATTAGTAGACCCCACAAAGATTCAAACCTTATGAGGTCAGCCTTGTCATCATGATCACAAGAATAGAAATGAAGGGTTTAGAAACTAGTACACCTCCAAAAATTGGATCCCATAACAGTCAATGATGATTTAGAATTTAGAAGAGACAAGGAATTAATAACTTATGATCCGATAGACCATTTAGATTGATAAGAGCGCCTGAGATTATATATAACGACTAACCTTATGAATAGGACTTTGTACATTTTAAGACCTAGCAAACTCTAGATTTTGAGGATGAAATCCTCTAATAAAGTGGGCAGAGATGTAGCACCCTGAATTTCTTTAGACATTCCACGTAGGATATTGGAAATTAGTGATGATATCACCATGGGGACGGTTACAGAAGGTCCATTAGGATGACCCTAATAAGGAACCTCTATAGGATCTTTAATTATCATCTTAACGACAACAACCATGTTATTAAGATAGTATTAAAATCAGTCATACCCATGACACATATTTCTATTTTTTTTAGGAACCATAGTCAGACTTATACATCTGCTCGTACACAGCTTCGTACATAGGCACAATTGCACTTGTGTGCATATATCGAGATATGCAGGAAACCCTAGATGTTTGCATGTAAACTGAGATGTGGGCCCCATCACTGCTACATGGCAGCCATACGACAACCACCCACCCACGTGGCAAGCATGAATGGCCACCCATTACATGTGTTACACTTGTGCACACCACTACAACACTTGGCACTACTTGCACTGCCACTTGTCAATACACTTGCCTCTCCCACATATATTTACCACATGCACACATTTTGTGCACACATAGATTACATACTCACACACACCTTTTCTTCATCACACACATTCACAGTTTTTGTAGAGGGAGAGAACCCGAGAGTCTTGGTGGGGAAAATAAACCATGCCATGCTTAACCCCCCTACATTGTGTTTACACACAACCACCCTATACCCTCACACTCTCCCTCTCACTGTTTTCCCTCTCCATACACAGCACACACACATAGGAGAGAGAAAAAAACTTATCAGAGAAGAGAGAAGAGGATTTGAGACCCCTCAAGGTAAACCCAGCTCCCATTCCTTCTCAGCACGTCTATTTGTCACCCACACATCCTTAGATCGGATATGCAAAGACCCAAAATAGAGCCATAAGCTATGGACTAGCTCCGGCCACCATTAGAGCTTCACCTTTCAAGCTCAGTTTTTGCAACCCTCACCAAGATGCCTCTAAGTTATATCAATCTAACCGGAATAACCTGAAAATACCCCTCGTGGAGTAGCTTTTCAGTTGGTGTACATTTGATAGGTCATGCAAGCCATTATCCTTAAGAAAACCGAAAAGAATAATGGACTGGTAGGACCCTATAACGATTGAACCCAGTGTTCAGCTCCTAGTATGTTGTAGAGGACCCCAATCTGGTCATTTAGGCATTGGTGTTGCATATTTCTATGGAAAATCGTGTTAGATATGATCCTCGCAAGATTTTTTGGCAAGCCCCTATTCTCCGACAACTCTCTCTCGTCGAAGAATAAAAAATATATAAAAGGGTTATAAGACCCAGGTTCAGGTCGGGCATGGGTCGGGTTGGCCTGTGTCTATAATAGGGTAAGGGTTTGGGCTTGGTTCAGACTGAGTAGGACCCATGGGTCCTTTAAGTGACACGACATCGTTTTGACGCCGGGTCTTGTTCGGGTAGGGTTTCGGGTTTTTGGGCGGGTTTCGTTGTGTGTGTAGTTGGGTTATGGTACGGTTCGGTTCGAGTCAGGGTTTGGGTTATCGGGTTGGGTCAGTTTGTTAGTGTAACTGAGTTCGGTTCGGGTTTAGTTAACCCGATGGGTTTTCGGTTTGGGTCTAGTTGTTAGTATAAGTGGGTAGTCCAATTAAGTTTTGGGTCGGGTCTATAACTTTCTTCCTTCTGTGTGAAACTTCCTTCTGTGTGATTGTATAACTTTGTGTGATTGTATAACTTTAAACTTCCTTCTGTGTGATTGTATAACTTTTTTCTTTTTAACCATTTGAGACGATACGATGGAGAATACCGACATTGGTTCTACTACTACTCCTAATGTTAGGTCTAAAGACCTCAACATGCCATTCCGTTTTCATGGCGATCATTTCAAGCGCAAAAATTATTTTCTAAACTGTATTTTCGATGAGTTCTACGACTATTATGATCGAGCCTATTCCTATATGAAAAAGATATGGAAAGCATTACATAAAAAATATGATGATGAAGAAGTCGGTTCGAAAAAATATGCATGTAGTTGATATTTCAGGTTTCAAATGGTGATAGATAAATCGATGGTGGCTCAAGCGTATGATCTCCAAATGCTAGCTCATGAAGTTTAAATCGAGGGGATTCGAGTAGACGAGCAAATTCAAGTTGCTGCTATTATCGACAAATTACTTGATGCTTGGAAGGAATTTGGCAAGGTTCTAAGGCACAAGCAAAAGGAGTCTCTATTGAAAGTCTTATCATCCGCTTGAGAGTTGAAGAGGAGTTAAGAAAGCAAGACAACACTAAGGTATTTAGTGATACAATGCCACTAAAGTAAACTTGATTACTCCTAGTAATAACTTGCCAAAGACTTTTGAAAAGAATAATGCTAGAATGAAACCAAAGAAAAACAACATGAAATACAAGCCTAAGAGGACCAACAATATAATGGGGTTAATTTTAACCAAAGGATAAATCACGATCACCCTCCAACGCAAGGACCAAATAGTTACTAAGGTAATCCTAATAATTATTATGGTGTATGCTTTATATGTGGAAAGCTATGACATAAAGCTAAAAATTGTTGTTACTCGGGTCGTCAACCTATTGGTCAGGCCAACATCACCGAAGAACCGCTGGTGGCTATGATTACTGAGATTAACAATCTCAAAGGCAATGAAGGGTGGTGGATTGATTCAAGTACCTCTAGGCATGCGTGCTTTGATAGAGATTGGTTCAAATTCTATAGCCCCATGGAGAATGGAAAAAAAATATTGCCTGGTGATTCACATAATACTCAAATGTTGAGTTTGGGAGAGGACCAAATTATATTCACTTCTGGACGTATAATAACTCTCAAGGATGTGTTGCATGCTCCCAAGATAAGGAAAAATTTGGTTTCTGGTTTTCTTTTGAATAAAGATGGTTTCAAGCAAGTCTTTGAATCCGATCAATATGTGCTTTCGAAAAATGACATGTTTGTTGGAAAAGGCTATTGTTGTGATGGCATGTATAAGCTTAACATCGAAATGAATAAAAAGTCTAATATTTCTGTTTACATTGTTTCTTGCTCGTTTATATCATGTTAATAGTAAGTATGTAAAAACTATGGGTAACATGGGTTTAATTCATAGATTAAAAATGAATTTGAAAAATGTGAGTATTGTAGTATGACAATGTTTTCAATATCGTACCACATAAACATATACTTGTCACACCATATGAATTGTGGAATGGTCATAAACCCAATATTGATTATTTTAGAATTTGAGGTTGCCTTTCTTACATAAGAAGGCTCACGGACCCACACCGTCCTAAACTTGGTAGTAGAGCTTCTAGATGTGCATTTTTAGTCTATGCATTGACTATTAAGACATGTAGATTTTTGAACTTAGATAATAATGTTATTATTGAGTCTCTTAATGTGATTTTTCATGAAGATAAATTTCCTTCCAAATCTAGAAATAGTGGGGGTCAAAATGTTGAAAATATAATGGACCCTGAACCATCCACATCTCGCCGAAGAGGTGAGAATAATGATGATGATCAACATAGAAGGAATAAAATAGGTAGAATCAAAAAAGATTTTGGTTCTGATTATTATGTTTACAACGTAAATGGCGATACTACCTCTATAGAAGAAGTTTTAGTTTCACCCTATTCAGATTCTTGGAGGGAAGCTATTAATTATGAAATGGACACTCTAAATTCAAATAAAACATGGAAGTTAGTTTATCTTTCTCCCAGTTGTAAGGCCATTGGGTGTAAATGGATTTTAAGGAGAAAATTAAAATCGGATGGAACTATTGATAAATTCAAGGCTAGACTAATAACAAAAGGGTTTAAACAAAAGGAGATATTGATTTCCTCGATACACTTTCTCCTGTTTCTAAAATCACCTCTATTAGATTGTTAATCATAGTAGCTGCTATTCATAATTTGTTTATTCACCAAATGGATGTCAAAACTACTTTTCTAAATGGTAATTTAGAAGAAAAGATTTACATGGATCAACCGGATGGTTTTGTAATGCCCAATAATAAAAAAAAGGTTTGTAAACTTTCAAAATCTTTATATGGCTTGAAACAAGTTCCTAAACAATGGCATGAAAAGTTTGATAATTATTTAATTTCAAACGGGTTCAAAACAAATAGAGTGATAAATGTATATATTATCGATCTTTGGATAATGATCATGTGGTTATATGCTTGTATGAGAATGATCTTTTAATTTTTGGTACTAGCTTAAATTTTATTGAAAATACAAAAATGCTACTTAGAAATAATTTTGATATGAAAGATCTTGGAGAAGTAAGTGTAATTCTTGGTATGTGAATTACTAGAACTTCCAATGGTATTTTTCTTGATCAATCTCACTATGTTGAAAAGATTTTGAAAAAACATAAATTTTTTGGTGGAAAAACTATGAATACTCCATTTGATGCTAGTGTGCACTTAGTTCCTACTAAAAATGAAAATGATATTTGTAATCCAAAAGAATATGCTAGCATCATTGGAAGTTTGAGATATGCCAGTGACTGTACTAGGGTTGATATTGCCTATGCAGTGGGAGTATTAGCAAGGTTTACTAGTAAACTGAACATTGACCATTGGAATGCCATTCCTCGTGTAATGAGGTGCTTGAAAGGAACCATTAATTATGGTATAATGTATCAAACGTTACATGCTGTACTCGAGGGGTACAGTGATGCTGATTGGAATACCTTAGCAGGTGATTCGTTGTCTACCACTAGTTATGTATTTACATTGGGAGGTGGGGCTATTTGTTGGAAAACGAAAAAACAACAAATAATAACAAATCCACAATGGAGGCGCTGAGCTTATTGTTCTTGCTTCAGGCAGTGAAGACTGGGTTGGTTACTTGATTTGTTATCTGAAATTTTAATGTGGGAAAAACCATTACCTCCCATCTTAATTCATTGTGATAGTACTGCAGCAATTAGTTGAGTACAAAATAAATATAATAATGGGAAGTCCAGATTTATATGGAGAAAACACTGTACTGTGAGGTCCTACATCAGTAATGGGACAATTAGAGTGAATTATGTCAGAACTGATGATAATCTGGTAGATCCATTAACATAATCTCTTGCTAGAGAAAAGATTTGGATAGTATCGAGGGAGATGGGCTTAAAGCCCAAAGATTAATAAATCACCTATGAGGATACCCTACCTAGGGCACAGAGATCCTGTGAACTAGGTTCAAAGGGAAGAACGAATCATAGAGTGGATTGATAGGCATGCACAAAATTGAGTTTTCACTCATTGTCTATTGATCGGGAGAGAACAAATCCTATTTATACGCCTTAACGAGCATTTGTTAGTATCTTTTTATCCTGTTTTTGTATATTTTTACTTCATTTTCTATTTTTTGACAAGATTTGGAAGCAATCAAGTATATCAAGCTAAATGGGTTAAAAAAGCAAGCAAAAAGAAGCTGAAAAAGCCAGTTCGCGCGCGCGAGAATCCAGAATTCGCTCGCGCGATCCGCGCGCGCGAGGTGCAAATTGTCGCGCTCGCGCGGCCTGCTCCGATGACATGTGTAAAAAATGGAATTTGCGTATTTCAGTATACTGATGATTCCTACGTGAACGAAACTGCCAAATTGTGTCTGGAAAGAAAAATACAGTAGTTTTAGTGCGTTTCGAGTTAGGAAAGCTTCCAAAAACTTGTTGTAAATCTATATATACCCTATTTTACTTCAAATTAAGGGTTGGCAAATATTATACACACAATATACAACCATACTTTCAGCCATTGAAGGGAGGGAAGCAAGGAGAAGAAGAAGAAGACCAAGGATTACCATGGCCTCCTCCATCAACTACTTGCCATCCATCACTTCCATGGACAGCTAGATCTTAGATCTAGGGTTTCAATGAAACCCTAGCCAAGTAATAGGGTTTTATTTATGTTTTTATTTTAGTTTTATTATGTATGGATGACAGTTACACGTTTAGAGGATTTTTATAAATAAATCGTACTTCTATTGATTAAATCATTACTTTCAAAGTTTATTCTTGTCTTAGATCTATTTTGAATGTGATGTGCTCAATGATCTATGCTCGCTGTGCTTGTTTAGATTATTTACATGTGATGGTGCTTTATTGAGTTGTGCTATCAAGTATCCGAATAGTCCATGCCTAGATTAGACGGACTATACCACAACCCTAGTTTAGTGTGGGATAATTCGTGCTAACCGAAGATGGATTATGTTGGTGCTTGAACCATAGTTATTTTCTTGACGGAGGAATTGGGCTTGTAGTTACAATTCCCCATTATCATCCAACATAATAAGCTAAAGTAATGCATAAATATTCCTATTATGAAGCTAGTGGTGGAGTTGCAATCCTAGGTTCCATTTACATGTTTACAAAAACACTTTTAATTGCTTTCATAGTTTAGATTTATTTTTATGGTTATTAGTTTAACTAAAATCAAATCTAAATCCGTTTTCATAATTAACTAAAGTTAGGTTTTAAAATTAAGTCGTTGTAGTTAACCAATCCCTGTGGGTTCGACCTTTGCTTTCACACTACAAATCTTTTGAAAAGTAAAGAACACTTTTTAATATCTTGATATTGACAACATCAATTTTTGGCGCCGTTGCCGGGGAATTGCATTACTACCTTTAGTTTTAGAATTCTAGTTTAGTTAATTCGTAAATATTAGATTAGGTTTGCTTTTTATTATTTTTCGTTTTGTTTTAAGTTACTAACTTTTCTTTTTCTTTCCTAGTTTCTCGAGTCGTCAAAATTCTAACGTTTTCGAGTGGATTAGCTAATAGCATCAAAGCAGCTTACGCGAAAAAATAAAAAAAAAATTTAAATAAATTGCTTCTTTTGAAATTCGCTTTAAAAAACTGTAAGTCAGGGCGCTGTGACGCACTATTTGCATTAGTTTAGGGTTAATTGTACTACATTAGCTAGGAAACCCGGGGCGCTGGGCTTGACGCGGTCACTGCATTACAGGATAATTTGCATGCATCACTGTAGTTGAGTGCTTGTTATCTTAATTGCGTGATTGCTATTTGTTTTTTTTTTATTTATTTATTTATTTGAGTCAGTGTTTGTTTTTAGTTTATTTTCTTTTTAGTTTATGTTTGGTACACGTTCAAATAAACCTGAATTAAAATCTTTCGATCTTGAACTTGAACGTACCCTTAGAATTAGTAAGTCTTCAACCCAAGCTCCGAGAGCTCAGTTGGAAATAGACGACGATTCGACTCCAAAACCATCGTCGTTGTTTGAGGCCGAAATTCAAAGTACCCTTAAACGGTTAAGGAGAACTCGAACTTTTAAAATAAAACCTATTCCAATGGCTGACATTGGAAACAACGTAAATAATATGAATAATCTTAATATACCGCCACCACCTCCGTTTAAAGATTACTTTATTCCTACGACTTATATGCCACAAACATGTATTGATTTACCGGAGGCGACAACATCTCACTTTGAGATAAAGTCGTCTACCATCTCGCTACTTCCATCTTTCCATGGCCGTCTAAATGAAGATCCATATCAACACTTAGGAGATTTTCAGGATATATGCTCTACTTTAAAAATTCAAAACTTAACTGATGATGAATTAAAATTGCGGCTCTTTCAATTTTCTATAAGAGACAAAGCGAAACACTGGCTCCAATCTTTGGAACCAAATACAATTAGAACATGGGAAGCCTTACACACCGCATTTTTACAAAAGTTTTTCCCTATTATGCGGACAAGTCAGATAAGGAAATCTATAACAAATTTTGTGATGCAAGATGGGGAAACGCTTTATGACACATGGGAAAAATTTAAAGAATTATTACGCTCGTGTCCACATCATCAGGTTCCTAAGTGGCAGTTGGTACAAGTCTTTTATGAGGGACTTATTCCCTCTATTTTTAATACCGTCGATGCCGTTTGCACGGGTACCTTCCTACACAAAAGCGCCGACGAGGCATGGAAAATCTTTGAAACATTAAGCGAGAATTCGATGCATCAGGTTGTGTCAGTACGTTCCAAGGGATATCATTCACAACCTAAGAGAGAGGTAAAGTTCAAGTCAAGTCAGTCAATTGAAATAAAAGAACTATCTAAAAAACTTGACCGACTTTTAACAATGAACCAAACGACAGCCCCACCCGCTCATGAAATTTGTGCATTATGTTCTGATCCTTCACATTCTATCCTTGCATGTCCATCGGCAAGTCAATTTTCGGAATTCGTGGAGCAACACGTTAATTCTATGCAACAATTCCCACAAAATAATTATAATCCTAGGTTGACTAATTTTCCTAATACGTACCGACCCCAATATCAACAAGGTCAATACCAACTACCTCCTCCACCTCCACGTAATAATGCATTTGACGAGAAGGTGCTGGCCTCACTTGAAAATTTTGGGTTGGTAATTCAGTTAGTGCACTCTCACACTCAGTCCATAGCAAAGCTAGAGTCCCAAATGGGACAAGTAGTTAATACATTAAACCGTTTAACTGAGAGTAAGTTGCCGAGTCAACCTACTCAGTAACCTAAGGGGCAATACGCAGTGGGTAGTACGAGTGAGAGCGTGAACGCTGTTTCGACTAGGACGACTACTGGAGATGAGGAAGTTGTTGTAATTCCGGATGGGGGTGAGAAAAACAAAAATTTAAATTTGAATAAAAAAAAAGGTGAAGACGTGGATAGAGTTAGGAAAGAGAATGAACCGGTCCCGACGAATTATATTCCGAGAATGCCATATCCACCAAACGTTGAGGAACCGTCTAATTTTTCAAAGAAAAAATCAAAAGTTGAGGATATACTCGAGGTGTTTAAACAAGTTAAAATCAATATTCCATTCCTCGATGCTATTAAGCAAATTCCCGCTTATGCTAAATGTTTAAAAGACCTTTGTACGTAAAAACGCAAAATACGCAGTCATACTCCTAAAAAGGTCTTCCTCATGGAAAAAGTAAGTTCTATTTTTCAACACGCTCCTCTGAAGTATAAGGATCCCGGTACGCCTACGATTTCATGTGTCATAGGTGACACTATCATTCATCGGGCTCTCCTTAACTTAGGAGCTAGTGTTAACCTCTTATCTTATCATGTCTACAAACAATTAGGACTAGGTGAACTTAAACCTACGGCCGCTACTATTCAATTAGCAGATCGTTCTGTTAAAGTACCTAGGGGAGTCGTCGAAGACATCTTAGTTAAAGTTGATCAATGTTTTTATCCTGTTGATTTTATGGTTCTTGACACCGAACCAGTGCTAGATGCTAGAAAATACACTCCTGTTATTCTTGGTCGTCCATTCTTAGCCACGGCCAATGCACGTGTCAATTGTAGAACAGGGGTGATGAAAGTGTCGTTCGGGAATATAAAATTAAAATTAAATGTTTTTAATGCTGCTGATCAACCTCCTAGAGACTATGATTATCAATATGTGGAAGGTAATGAAATTAGAAGAACTGTTGAACCTAATAAAATAATAAATATCAATGAGGGGAATAATACGGTGAGTGATGAGCGGATGAATTTGAATACAACAGACTCTAACGATGAATTTACTCGAAAGGTGAAAAATTGACTTGACCTTAATCAGGATGAACCGTCGATTGAATTAATTCGAAGGGACATGCTTTCAACTTACCATCGGGCTCTTCCTGACATCTTAAGGGGTACAAACTCCGATTTACGGCCTCCGTGAGTCTTGAGCTAGAACGGTCTAGCTGAAGACGTAAAAGTTAGCGCTTCTTGGGAGGCAACCCAAGCTTAATTTCGTCTGTTTTCTTTGTTTTTGGTCGTTTTTGAGTCATTTTTGTCAGTTTTGGAGTTTTTCTGGACAGGTTTGGGGGTTGGAATTAATTTATTTTAATATTACATACATAATTTTAGCCACAAAATGGAAAAAACCCAAATCGCGCGAGCGATCCGCTCGAGCGACGCCTCGCTCGCGCGAGTTTGTGCCTTAGGCGTTTTTCCTTGCTTTTTCTTATTTGATGCCTCAGCTTCTTCTCGCGCCTGGTTTCGCGGGCGTGAGAAAATAAAAATTTGGTAATTCGCGCGCGCAACGGCCGCTCGGGCGGACCGCTTGCGCGATTTTCCGTTTTATTGATGTTTTCTTTTGTTGTCTTACCTATTTCTTCCCCACCTGATCAGGAAGTTTTTACGTTCCTGTTTTTGTTTGTTAGGTCATTTTAGATCGAGTTAGTTGTTGTTTTCCTTGTTTCGATTATAATTTTCCATTTTATTTCTTTTCCGTTTGTCGTTTAATTTTAACTTCAATTAGTTTATCGATTTATATTTTATATTTCGGTTTCATTTACTTTTAATATTCTTTTGTTAGTTTCTTTTCGTTTATCTAGTATTAACAGGTACATTTGAACTTTATCGCCATATTTTTATACATTTACCTGTTTGTCATTGCCGAGATTGAGGTACTATCGTTCCTTTCTTTACGTACTCTCCTTTCTTTCATTTTATTGTTTCATTGGGGACAATGAAAGGTTTAGGTTTGGGGGTATGCACACACATGCACATTATTATGCACTAATTTTTAAATTTTTCGATTCGTGTGCTTAAATAAACGATGATTACCGACGTTTTTGCAATCACAATTTGATACATCTTGTTATGTAACTTTGATTGTTATAGAATGGTAAACATGAGAAGATGTGATTAAACATTTGCTAAAGTCATGATGTAACGTTTTAAGTTATGTATTGTTCGAATCGTAGTTTTATATCATAGATTTGCACACAAACTTATGCACTGCACGTAGTCACTTGAATACATGTTTAATGTGAACTATAATATGATTCGGATTTCTAGATAACACAAGGAGGAGACTAAGCCTAGTGAGCTTTTGAGCCTATTTTTTCTTTTTAGAGGGTCATAAATATATTTTGTGTTTGTCGAATTTCATTGAAATAGCGCATCTACTTGTTGTTTAGTCTCATTATTCTTGTTTTGGTTGATAGTCAAGTTAAAATATTTGTTACCATACTAAATAATCTTCCATTGTAAACATTGAAGAACCGTATTACCCTAGGAAATGATTTTAGGCCTTCTTTGTTTACTACCGGCCGATAAAAGATAAAAATTTCCTTAGTTCGCCCCTTTGAGCTGTTACAATACCTCTTTTTCTTTGTTCATCATTATCCTCTTTAAAAGCTCCAACTGGATCGACTTGGAGTAGACCATTGGAAGAGTGATCAACTTTTAGTAGTATTAAGGCGATGTGTTGATGAAGAAGAAGAAAATAAGATGTTATTGGGGTAGTTGCTTGGTATTCAATGCATAGTCATTTGAGAAGCGAGAAAAGAAAAAAGGAAAAGAAACATAATACAGAAGAGGAAGGTTGAAAAAAAAAATATGAAAGAAAAGAAGAAAAATGAATGAAAAGGAATGAAGAGAAAGAAAAGATGAAAGTTTGTAGAAGAAGAATGAAAGAAATCGAACATGCCTTACAATGCCATTCGTAAACCTACCCAATTAATCCTTTCTATCCTCTTTCATTACCTGAGCCACGTTACAACCTTTGCAAAGTCCTAATGGATCCTAGGAAACATGGTTTTGATATGTAAACGATGGGAGGGGCATTAAAACATGGTAATGAGTAATTTTTCTTGATTGTTGGCATCCTATCCATGAGACTACTGTTCTTTTGTGTCATGCGTCTTTTCCGAGTCATATGTGAGTGGTTTCTTGTTTTGAGAATATATTTCCTTTACTCGCATATTTTAGAAATATTACACCTGTTTCTGAGTGTTTTATTTGAGAGTGTAATTCATTGTGAGATTCGTAGTTGAAGCATAGTTGGATAGTTATCCGAGTTATATTCCAAGTTCATGACGTGCGCGTGTTCATTTGACTACCATAGCACACACGTGCAATTTTATGAGAAACTCTATTGATTTATACGATGCATGCGCTTGGGATTGCTTTTCATGATGTTGATAGACGTTTAATTACGTCTCTTCTTGTTCATTATTTTATTTCAAATCATTGTGTTATAATAACGATTACTGAATGTTTTGTTTTTCGTTTTTAATAAAACTTTTTTAATTTCTAAGTTAATAAAAATGGTTGTGGGTGACTTGTTGATGAGAACCCTCACGAGACTTTACTCGTCCGACTAGGGACACCTAGGGGTTTAAAAGACTTGTTGCATATGTTAAATGCAATCGTGATCCATGCGAAAATGGAGTAGATTTTTATGAGTAGTTTAGTTTTTATTTTTAGTTTTGCTCGAGGACTAGCAAAATGTAGGTTTGGGGGTGTAATCGGGAGAGAACAAATCCTATTTATACGCCTTAACGAGCATTTGTTAGTATCTTTTTATCCTGTTTTTGTATATTTTTACTTCGTTTTCTATTTTCTGACAGGATATGGAAGCAATCAAGTATATCAAGCTAAATGGGGTGAAAAAGCAAGCAAAAAGAAGCTGAAAAAGCCAGTTCGCGCGCGCGAGAATCCAGAATTCGCTCTCGCGATCTGCGCGCGCGAGGTGCAAATTTTCGCGCTCGCGCGACATATGTAAAAATGGAACTTGCGTATTTCAGTATACTGATGATTCCTACGTGAACGAAACTGCCTAATTGCGTCTGAAAAGCAAAATACAGCAGTTTTAGTGCATTTCGGGTTAGGAAAGCTTCCAAAAACTTGTTGTAAATCTATATATACCCTATTTTATTTCAAATTAAGGGTTGGAAAATATTATACACACAATATACAACCATACTTTCAGCCATTGAAGGGAGGGAAGCAAGCAGAAGAAGAAGAAGACCAAGGATTACCATGGCCTCCTCCATCAACTACTTGCCATCCATCACTTCCATGGACAGCTAGATCTTAGATCTAGGGTTTCAATGAAACCCTAGCCAAGTAATAGGGTTTTATTTATGTTTTTATTTTAGTTTTATTATGTATGGATGACAGTTACATGTTTATAGGATTTTTATAAATAAATCGTACTTCTATTGATTAAATCATTACTTTCAAAGTTTATTCTTGTCTTAGATCTATTTTGACTGTGATGTGCTCAATGATCTATGCTCGCTGTGCTTGTTTAGATTATTTACATGTGATGGTGCTTTATTGAATTGTGCTATCAAGTATCCGAATAGTCCATGCCTAGATTAGACGGATTATACCACAACCCTAGTTTAGTGTGGGATAATTCGTGCTAACCGAAGATGGATTATGTTGGTGCTTGAACCATAGTTATTTTCTTGACGGAGGAATTGGGCTTGTAGTTACAATTCCCCATTATCATCCAAAATAATAAGCTAAAGTAATGCATAAATATTCCTATTATGAAGCTAGTGGTGGAGTTGCAATCCTAGGTTCCATTTACATATTTACAAAAACACTTTTAATTGCTTTCATAGTTTAGATTTATTTTTATTGTTATTAGTTTAACTAAAATCAAATCTAAATCCGTTTTCATAATTAACTAAAGTTAGGTTTTAAAATTAAGTCGCTGTAGTTAACCAATCCCTGTGGGTTCAACCTTTGCTTTCACACTACAAATCTTTTGAAAAGTAAAGAACACTTTTTAATATCTTGATATTGACAACATCATCTATCCCTATGGTGCATGTGCATGAAACTCATGACGTGTATAAGGTTGAGTTGTTTACAACTCTTAATGAGTTTTATAGCCATATTTCTAGGATGTTAGAGTCATGAAAACATCCTTGATAGACTCACCTATTTGAGTGTGGAAGTGGAGTCGCTTCCTGTGAGAATTGGACTAATTCTCTGGAGCGCTCAAGAAGCCGGAATCTATCACATAACTATTAACGTGCTAACTTTAAAGCTCGGATTAGAGTGCCAAAAAATTATGTGTGTAGCGTAACATCTTGTATCCCCAAAGCAGTCATAATTCAAGACGTTTTCACTATTGGCTCTGGAGCGAGGGTTGCTAAACACTATGTAGCGGTTCAAGCCATTGGCACCCTTATCATGCATAATTTTTCATCTTTACCCAAAGTATTTAAGTATATAAGTATTTTATTTTTATTAAGATAAGTACTGGAATGCTAAAATATTTTAATACAAGAATATATTACTTTTAAAAGTTATATTATAAATGGTAGATACTACACCAAAAAAACATATGGCAGATACATATTTGAACCAATAGTCAGATTGCTACTCAAAGTTTTTAACTAGAATTTTTTTGTGCAATGAAGTTAAAACTTATTGGTTGTCGTTTTGCAACCGATTTGTATTACCCAACGAACAAAACCTTTTGGTTAAATTGTGTTTGTATCTACCAATAGTCATATAGTCTTTTATTGGCTTTTAAGTACCTACTGTCAGGGTCCTGCTGTGATACGTCCTAGTTGTTTCGGCCGTTTGGTGCGGCCACTTTTCCACCGTGGGATTGATGGCCCTGTAGATCTAGGGCCCTCCATTTCAAACCATTGTTTTGTGGCAAAACTACCCCCAACCCACCCATTCGGTAGCCGGTTACCCCACAAAATCCCACCCAAACCCTCCCTCTCTCACCCCCTCTCTCTTGGTCTGTGACTCTCACCAAACCCTTCCTCTCTCTCTCCCCCTCTCTTGGTCTGTCTGAAAGGAAAAGGCTGTGATACATCAAAACTCAGTGTAGAAATCCCCCCCACTATCTTGGTCTCTGTCACTCGCAGTAGCACCACCTGTGGACCATGAAAATGAGGATGAGGGGTGAGTCCTAGCATTTTCCCTCGATAGTGTCCCGGGACGGATCCCAAGGAGCACATTTCAGGGAAAACTAGGACTTCCTCACGCGATCCTATAGACAAAGAGTCGCCACCTAATTTTTATCAGTAATTAGGAAACCCAAGTTTGACTCACCCAAAATTGAATAAGGTTACTCGCCCTTCTTTACCAGAAACTAGGTTCAGGGGTCTTGGTACGAGAGGAGAAGGAGCCAAAGCAGGACTAAAGCACCCCCTCCTAGCCCTATCGAACGGTAGACCTTGATTCAAATATCTTTGTTCTTAATTCATAATTGGTGTTGTTTCCTCATACATACTAGATAATATATACATGTCAAAAGGGAACATCTAAGAAAAATCATGTCAAGAGATTAAATCAGGTAGAAGTCGGATGCACATGCAATACAAGAGAGAGTATACTTATAATGGCTAGTCTAGCCCGGGACCGATGCAAGTAAAGGAAATATGTCATGCTATGCAAAAGGGAATGAGAAGACTTACATTGGGTTGACTCAAGCGGAGTCACAAAAAAAAATAAAGCAAAAAGAAAGGAAACGTGTAATGCAATCATGAAACAATCCTAGATAAGATGTCTCTAACATATAAGCATATAAACGAGGACTATCCTAAACGAATTGTGTCATTGGAAACAAAATTGTAAACCTAGAAAAATTCTAAGAGAAAGGAGAAAGATAGTACACCATACATGGCACTAAGCCACATGTAGACGAGGCAAACCCACAAATCGAAGTCCGGATCCACGGCATTCAATACTCTGCACTAAGACACCAAGAAATACCCAAGCACTACAAAAATACAAAAAACAAATGATATTCATGATAAACAAAGAAAACATGTCATCAATCAAATTTCCAAATTCAGCAACCTCTAATGAATCCTTTCAAAAGTAGTATTAAACATGAACTGGGTTAAGACACTTTTACAGAAAGTTAGATACATGTCTGAGGGAACTTCTCCAAAAAGTAGAACCTCATTACCAATTTTGAAGTTTAAGAAATAAGGATTTTGGGAACAATGGATCAGGATTGTCCACTGTTCTTGTAAAACTCATAATTAATTCTACAAAAATCGTGTAAAGCTATTTGGTGTCAAAAGAAAGCTATTTCATTGTAGTTTGAGACAAAAATAATCCCATGGACATGTTATGAGCTTCAAGTTTCTGAAAAGTTGTTTTAAACGGACTCTATCATTCTGGAAATTTGGTATCACTTGACAAAGGAATGCAAAACATAATAGAAGTTCATGAATCACGATAATCAAGTTAATCTAAGCTTTTGATATCTCATCAATTTATCCTAGATGATATCTAAACCAAGTTTTATTCATTAACTGTTGTTGAGTGATCAAGGTATGACCATTTTGTATACATAATCATGATTGTAGATAATTCTAGAAAATTCCAAAATAGTTGTATCAACTTCAAACGCTTAGAAAACGATCATAACTCGATCATACACTCACGATTTTACATCGGCATATAGATACATGAGTTAGGAATCATCCCCAAAAAGCGAATCGTCGATAACTATTGTAGATTTTTTGAAATTCAAGCACAAAAAGACTATGTTCAAATTTGTCAACTGATTTCTCAACAATTTTTATAAATAGCATATAGATCCTAGAGGTTCTCAAAGTGGATCAAATACAAGCTAATTCATCAAAGTTTACCCAGAAAATTTGAAATCCACCAAACTATGGGTTTTGATGGACCAAATCTTATAGACAATACCAATCTGTTTTGCTGAATTTTAACTAGTTCATTTTAAAGTATGAGAAAAACATCTTAGGTGATGGTTGAAGCTTATTAGAGTGACCAAACTCATAGATCAACTTAAGTATCATGATTCCCAATCAATTTAGCCCTCAAGTTCTATGAAGAACTCTAGATCATGGATCAAAGGGACTTACAAATACCCTATTGGAGATGAAATTCAATAGGAATTCTATGTAATTGGAATAATCAAGAGATAGGTATGAACATAGGAATCATCCTTCTTATAGATCATACTTCTAAACCATCATAGAATTCAAAATAGATACATTTATATAATCATGTATGCATGGATCTAAACAAGAATAGAAGAATAAAATCAAAGTGAAAATCAATCTCTAATTAAGAATTATCAATAAAATCTAAAGAGACTTGGATCTAGCTATATGAGTGTCTGAAGAACAAGAGAGGAAGAGGATGAGTGTTCTAACAAAGAAAATAAAACTAAACTAGACCCAAGTCTTATAGACCTATATACAAAAGTAGGAATTAGAGATGAATTGGATGTTTACCTCTTGGAGGATTCTCAATTATGCAATCAAAGTTGATTTGAAGAATTTTCTTCTTCAAGTGTTCTTCAATCTCTTCAAGCACTCATCCATGGAAGTTGAGGGAAGCAATTGATGTCTAATTTATCTAATCTAATTATCTTGAGATTAGTTTAGGAAAATTTTAATCTGAATTCACTTCACTATCTAGAAATTTATCTTGAATTCTAAGTATATTCTTATCTCTTGCAAGTACATTCACTTGATGTACTTCTCTCTTGTATGTACTTCCGTCTCTATATTCTCTTGTATTGTATCTCAAAGATGATCTCATATGAATATATAAAGAGGGTTTTGAAAACTTAACTTTTAAGTTTCAGATTTAAAACAGAGATTTTAGAGGTCAGAAAAGGGGCCATTTCGGTGCCTAAACGCAATTTCCAGGCAATTTCCTTGCAGTGGGAGGCTTCTAGAATGGTCTGGAACTCAAAAAGCTCGATAGAGGGGGCAATATATAGGTGGCAGCATAGGTGGGACCCGCCACCACATAAGTGGGACCCACCACCTACTTTTCTTCATCCTCTGGTTACCCTTATGTCCTGTTTCAAATATTACATGCACTGCTTTTCCAGATTTTTGTAAAAATGCTTTTTAGTGTCCAAAATCGTCCATTTATGTACCGTTGGCAAGCAATCGAGTTGAATTTCAGTATAAAAATATTCCAGGAGGTTTTGAAATGACAATTGAAGTCCAATTGAAGCCAGGAAGTACTCCGGAACTTTCGTCGTCTTTTTGTAATCAAACGACGTCTTTTTCAAAATTGCTTTTCAATGCGTGTTGATTTCAAACTTTTCTTTAAAATCGAATCTCTAGATACCTTGAATACTATGTTTAGAACACTTCATGTTCATATAACCCTGAGTAAACATGAATTCTAAGAGTTGATTTTGATAAAAGTGGGATTTATGCATGCAAAAGGGCTTATCTGAACTTGAAGTCACTTTTCGAAGTTCGATATTTCGATTGTGTGGAATCCAGTACCTTCCACAGGGTACTTTTCATCATCGAATCCTCCAAGACTTTGTCCACCCTAAATCATATTAGTGTGGTCAACATTGGGTATCTACACCACCCAAACCTCCCTCTCTCTCACTCTTACTCTCTCTCTTGGTCTCTGTCACTCTCAGCAGCACCACCACAACAGCCGACATTGCCACCGAACCCACCACCGCAATAAGGGAACCACCTCTCTCTCACTCTCTCTGAGCTGTGATACTCCCAAACCCTTCCCCACTATCTTGCTCTCTCTCTCTCTCAGTAGCACTACCCAAACCCTCCATTTCTCTCACTCTTACTCTCTCTCCTTGTCTCTATCACTCTCATCAAGGGAACCACCTCTCTTACTCACTTTGAGCTATACCACCACAGAATCCGCCACCGCCGCTCTAGTAAGTCTCTTTGTATCCATTGAATCTCTACATGTACTAGTCATGATCAATTTTCTCTCTCTCCCTCGTCAATTTGAAGTAGGTTTCGATTCTTTTGTACTAGTGATGATCAATTTGATATTGTTTAGGTTAAAAAGCCTAATTTTTTCATAAACCCTTTGTTAGATGAAATCTACATTATGGCCTTTACATTTTCATCTAAAATTAACATTTAGTCATGACTAACTACTTTTCCAATATGCATAAAATAATGTCAGAATATCATCCTCAAAATCGTTTTGCAGCATCTTTTTATCGAAATCAAAACACTAATATAGATATACAAAAGAACTAGGAAAAAAAAACATAAACAAAAGAATTTAATCAAGAACGGCAGATTACACTTTATAAACCAATGTTATTTTTTTCCTATTAATCTCTACTAACTACTTTTTTCTTACATTGTGCTACTTCTCAGATGCTACTATTTTCTTGCATTGTTACAATTGTAAAAGTTTATGTTCCTTATGTGTAAGAATTCGTTCCCATTGTAAAGGTTTATATTTCTTGTGTAAAATGTTATATTCCTTCTATTTAAGAATTAAGAATTTGTTCCCTTGTTGTTTCCTTTGTAAGAGTTTACGTTCCTTATGTAAAATGTTCTATTCCTTGTTTAAAATGTTCACATTCAAGTGTAAAATGTTATGTTCCAAGTGTAAATTGTTCTGTTCCATCTGTAAAAAGTTCATGTTTCTAGTCTATAATTTATTTTCCAAGTATAAAATGTTATGTTCCCATTGTAAAGGTTAGTTCCTAGTGTAAAATGTTATGCTCCTTACGTAAAAATTTATGTTTCCATTGTAAAGGTTCTGTTGTTTAAAATGTTCACATCCAAGTGCAAAATGTTATGTTCCAAGTGTAAATTATTTTGTTCCTTTGTAAAAGTTCATGTTCCTAGTCTATAATTTATTTTCCAAGTGTAAAATATTCTGTTCCCATTGTAAAGGTTCTGTTCCTAGTGTAAAATTTTATGTTCCTTCTGTAAAAAGTTTATATTCCAAGTGTAAAATGTTATGTTCCAAGTGTAAATTGTTATGTTCCTTCTGTAAAAAGTTCATGTTCCTTGTCTATAATTTATTTTCCAAGTGTAAAATGTACTGTTCCCATTGTAAATGTTCTATTCCTATAGTAAAACGTTATGTTCCCATTGTAAAGGTTCTGTTTGTATAAAATGTTCATATCCCATTGTAAAATGTTTATGTTCCAAGTGTAAAATAAATTTTATGTTCCTTCTGTATAATTTATGTTCCTTTTGTAAAATGTTCTGCTCTCATTATAAATATTTATGGTCCATCTTTATAAAGTTTTGTTCCTTTTGTATAAGAAATTATTCCCTTGTTGTTCCCTTTGTAAGAGTTTACGTTCCTTATGTAAAATGTTCAGTTCCTTCTGTATAAAGTTTTGTTCCTTGTTTAAAATGTTCATATCCAAGTGTAAAATGTTTTCCTTGTGTATAATTTATGTTCCTTCTATAAAATATTTTGTTCCCATTGTAAATGTTTATGGTCCATCTGTATAAAGTTTTGTTCCTTGTATAAAATGTTATGTTCTAAGTGTAAAAGTTTATGTTCCTTGTGTAAAGTGTTATGCTACTTCTGTATAAGAATTTCCTTGTTGTTCCCACTGTATATCATGTTATGTTCCGAGATTTTGTTCCTTATGTTCTATATAAGATTTTGTATAACAATTTCCTTGTGTTCTGTATAAGATTTTGTTCCTTAGTTGCTCCCACTATTAAAGTTTATGTTCCTTGTGTATATTTTTATGTTCTGTATAATATTTTGTATAACAATTTCCTTGTGTTCTTTATAAGATTTTGTTCCTTAGTTGTTCCCACTGTTAAAGTTTTTTCTCCTTGTGTATATTTTTATGTTTTTTTTGTTTAAATGCATTGTTATGTTCCTTGTTTAACTGTATTGTAAATCCTTGTTTATGTTCATTGAATTAGGTAAATCCTTGCATGGAGGGGACATTCACAAATTATTGCTTAGTATGAGGTTGCAATGACATTGAATCCAACACTATTGCTGAATGAATTTGGATTACATTGCTTTGCTAATTTGTCTATAATTTTGTTAATGTAGGAAGCGAAGGGCGAGAAAGAGTAATGCCGTACAAGGACATGTAATACCAAAGAAGCCTCCTCAGGATACATGTTGTTTTAGTAAGTAAAAGTAATTTTAAAATGCAGATTAAAGTAATCAAAGTGTTGGTGTTGATTTTAGGAACCCAAACTTTGATGTATCATACAAATGTTGTATATGTTAGTTAATGCAGTCATGATAGATGTAGAGAGTTGAAAGTTAAAGGTGGAGAGAAGAAGCAACGAAACGAGGTATGTGCAAAATATAACAATTTATTTTAATTATAGGTAACATGTTTAGGTGTCAATGGCTAAAACTTCATTGTACATGTGCAGATACAAAGAGAATGTGGGCGAATGTGGAAAGAAATGCCAGAAGAGGAGAGGCAGCCTTATGTTGAAAAGGCAAAAGAGGCGTCAATGATGTATAAAGAGAAGATGCCTACTGAAAAGGTAAATATTTTATTTTCATATAATTTGGACAATGCATTTATGTGACAATAATATCTTTACTTGCTTATTTAATAGAGAAAACCATTTATTGAAACAAGAATGGCACTCAGATCTATTGGTATCGGAGCCCTCATAGACTTCCGTTGCATAAGAATTGATCACAACCTTTATGCTTGGTTTGTAAAAAGGTTCGATCCCGCAGATTATTCATTTACTGCACATGGCAGGAAATGTAAGTTGACCATCGAGGATGTAGAGAGAATTATGGGCATTAGTTCCTACGGCCTTGATTTCAGTCAAGAAGGGCCATCCAGCGATATTTCTAAAATGTGTGATAAGTATGGCTTTAAAGGTGGACTGCTACAAATAAAAGACTTGAAAGAAGATATACAAGCCATGGAAGACATTGGAGATGAGTTCAAGGTCAGATTTGCCTTGCTTGCCTTGGGATGCATCTATTGCCCCAACATGAAGCCAGGTATCAATCGTTACTTTTTACACGGATTGAAGGATGTATCAGTTCTTTCGAAGATGAATTGGGCCAAGTTAGTATTGGTCTCCCTAGCAAAGAGTATCAACAATCATAAGGAAAAAAAGCAAGTTGGAGTTAGAGGTTGCTTACTATTTTTGGTGGTAAGATTGTATGCATGTACTTCTTTGTGATTTAAATAGAAACCAACCAACTTCAAGTAAAATTATTGATAACTTTTTTTAGTTGTTCTACTTTGACAGATATAGCCCATATGGGCTGCCCATGTCATCTACCAAAAGCAGTACATACCCCTCGATTGGTTGGTCGGGGAACGAGGACATTAACGCATGAGTGAGATTCCTTGTAATGAAGAGTTTGTACACGAAGCAAAAGGTATATAAATAAACCCATATATGGGTAATCTATGTGATCTGATCGAAATTTTTTATTAAATTATTCTTTTTAAATGCTGATTGAGATGGAGCCGGCCAAGGAAGAGATAACCACCGATGCTGAACCACAAAATGAAACCTTGCCGCTTCAACCAAAAGGAGAAGCAACTCAGTTAGATGAGTTTGAGTTTGAAGTTAAGAAGATGAGAAAGGAAATTTCAGAGTTGAAAGACGTGGTACTCTCATTGAAAGATGAGGTTGTTGGTAGTGTGAAGGTATTAAAAGAGTTTATGTCGAGTGGAGGACAACAACAACAACAACAACAACAACAGCAGCAACAACAACAACACCACGATTGGGGTGAGCGTCGTCCTAAAAAAGAAAGGTCGCTTTCATTTCGATATGATAGATGGGATGATGAATGGTTCTGATCCTATAATGTCATCGACCTCTCGGCATTCAAGTCTGTGGAGAAAAAAAGATAAACTCACATTTTACACAACCCAAGATTGTGAAGGTTTCCTCCTCTCCTATGACTCCACAAGAAAAAAGAAAATTCTATCCATCCCCTTCTACTCTTAGTCCAGAAGATAGAAGGAAGTTGTACCTCCCCTCCCCCCCCCCCCCCCCCCCCAAGAAAAAAGAAAATTCTATCCATCCCCTTCTAGTGAAGCGCACCGACGCACCCGTGGACGTAGGTCACCTTATTAATGGGGCCGAACCACATACAATTGATTGTGTCACAATATCTCTCTTCTTAATCCCTCTTACCAATTTTTAGCATCATCAGTTTGGCGCCGTCTATGGTAATCGACCGCCGTATGTGAGAATCGACAAGTTCCTCATCAACAAATTCCTTAACTGATCAATATGCCACCGAAGACGGGTAAGAAAAACACTGCTCCTGTCGGTTCGGAGATGACCTCCGGGCAGATGACAGCAGTGCTTGCGCAACTCCTGGAAGGCCAACGGCAGACCCAACAGCAAATCGAAGCGTTGTTGGCCTTGCAGGAGAAACGCCCTCAATCAGAGAACCAGACTGGGAAGAGTGGCCCCGACCTGGAGCACGCAAGAGTCCGAAACCACTCCCACTCTGCGCCGGTATCCCCGTCAGATTGGGAGCTCACCTGGGATGGTGACCGTAGCAGAGCGCCCAGGCACCCCAGGCAGCGAGCTCGTACCAATCCTCGTCGAGTGGAAGATGCCAGAGACATCATCAACAAGCGTCGTGCAACCAGGGGGGAGGGATCAAGGCCAAAGCCCCGGGAATCAGCCAAAGACCCCTCCTGCCCGGAGCCGGGGGGATCTTAGGCATACGATTACCCAGAGCCGGAGCCGGGTTCTTTTCCTGAGGTCAACACACTTTGAAGAGGAAGCCTTGTTGTCTGATTTGACTTACCGCTCAGACATTGACAGGAAGACCGAGCGGGAAGACGTGATTGCTCGATCCAGGGTTTGCAAAAATAGATCGAGCAATTGAGCCACAAGCAGTGTCCTGACTATACCAAAATGGAGACCGAGTCGTCCTATACCGATCGGGTCACTGGATTCCCCATCCCACGGAAGTTCAAGCCACCGCATCTCAGTTTTTATGACAGGACAGGGAGTCCAGTGGATCACATCCGCACCTACAGGGCCCAGATGGCATTGGTCACCACTGTCGACGAATTGCTATGCCTGGCCTTCCCCAGCACTCTCAAGGGGCCAACCGTACTGTGGTTCCACGCCCTCAAGCCCCGAACGGTTGATGACTTCAAGACGCTGAGCAAGCTGTTCATTAGCCAGTTCGTAGGGATGTTTGACTTGTCGCAGTTGGACACTCAACTATTGACCGTCAAGTAGTGTAAGGGTGAATCCCTAAGGGAGTATGTGGATCGCTTCAATCAATAGAGGCTCCAGATCTGCAATTTGAACGAAACAACAGCCATCACAGCCTTCTGCTCGGGGGTTCAACACATCAAGGTTGCTATGTCATTCCATCGAGACAAACTGGCAACCTTGGTGGAGCTCTCGGAGAGGGTCGGAAAATATATAGACACTGAAGAATTCCTGAAATCCAAACACTCCAGCTTCGCCGGAGATGAGTCCCCGAAGGCCAAGCGGAGGCATGAGGTCTCTAAGAAGGGCCCGATAAAGAAGCCTAGGCCAACAGAGAGGAGCTCGAAATCAGCTCCAAATTGCTTTCACGCCTCTATCCCGCAGAGGTTACTTCAACAACCGGTGAAACACAAAGCCCCACCCGGGAAGAGGAATCGGGATAAGTTTTGTCGCTTCCATAGAGACCACGGCCACGACACAGAGGATTGTTTCAAGCTGAAGATAGCCATAGAAAAACTGATTAAGCAGGGTCATCTGGCAGAGTACGTCGTGACGAATGGACAGCCTGCGCAAGGAGCCCGAGCTCCTGGTCAAATCTAGCCTCTTGGTCAAATCAACGTGATCTCCGGAGGAACGTGGGATGGCGGGGACTCATAGTCGGCAAGGAAGAGGCATGCTCGGGCATCCAGGGAGGATGTCTGGCAGGTCCAATCCACCGGTTCCCCGCTAACTGACATACTGACGTTCACCTCTGACGATTTGCAAGGCGTCCACTGCCCCCACGATGACCCATTGGTTGTGACCCTCTCCATAGCCAATTACGTGGTCAAGAGGGTATTGGTGGACACAGGTAGCTCGACCGATATCATGTTCGTGTCAGCGTTTGATCAGCTCGGGATGTCCAAGGATCAACTCCGCCCGGTCACTACTCCCCTGGTGGGTTTTAACAGATCCAGCACCCAGCCGCTCGGTACCATGGAGCTCCCCGTGCTTATGGGATACTACCCTCAGTAGGTCTCCCTGCTGTCAAACTTTGTAATAGTGGATGCTTCATTTCCTACAACATCATTCTTGGGAGGCCCACACTCAATAGAGCTAGGGCCATCGTCTCCACTTATAGCCTGACAGTCAAGTTTCCGACCCCTCAGGGACCCGAGAGCCTGCATTGAGATCAGGCAACCACCCGAGTATTAAATTCTACTTTCAAATAAATTATTTATTAACCTGTGTGAGGGTGTCACTCTCGGTGTGTTGGAAATTGAATATTAGTCTGGATACATGCTCAGGATTAAATATTTGGTTGTCCAAAAATCGGGGTGTGACAGTTTGGTATCAGAGCTTAAGGTTAGCTTAGCGAGTCTAAGTGATCCTCGGATTGTGGACTAGATGTTGGTCAGAGCTATAGGTCGCGGATTTATTTGGGTTTCGGGTTATGTGTACTTATGTGTTATCCATGTGTTGTCTACATGTTATTTAATTGTTTTCAATCAATTAATTACATAACTTTCCGAGCCTCTCATTACATGTAAATTTGTTGAAATCATTTGTTATATTATGAGTTGTATAATAGTGCATGCATACATATTGTTGGTATGACGGGTAGTAGAGGAGAATTGGAGGATGATCAACAGTGGAGCTCATGCCTAGTGGATTTCTATTATTATTAGCGGGTCTTCAGCATTATCTGGTATCTACAAGCATATTATTCGAGAGATTATTATTCTATTGGAGTATCGGAAATTTTGTTATTATCGGGAAAAACCGTGTATATTATTTCCCTTATTATCGACTGGTATTCTCATATGTGTTATATAATTCGGTTATCTCGGATTTCTTATCATGGAGCTGTGTTTATCAACAAGTATTTTGGCATGGATCATAATTCTTCTGTCTGTATTCGGGTTTTCTATTATATTCTGGAGTATCTATCGGATCAACGAGATTCTATTTTCTACAACTATGACGAATCTGAGCACGTGTTGGTTTATTTCCGACTGCATTATTATCTTCGCAGTCTTATTTCCAGTGCAGAGTTATGCATATTCTTGAAGCGGCATGTTTGAATAATAAGTATGGGTATCCTGGGGAGGTGTAATGGGGGACATGGTAAGAGGTAAACATGGGCATATAGTTAGAATTCTTGATTAACTGCGAGCATGTTGCATGCATAGTTTGTATTCACATGTTTTGCATCAATAATTATGTTTTGGATTATCTGTTAACGTTTGAGGATTGACTATACAAGAATAAGGTATATAGATGAGGGTTTCCTTGTTTGGATTAGTCGTTCGACGTACTTGGTCTCGTATAGTTGAGAGTTAAACTTAATCAATGCTTTGTTTAAAATTACGTGTTTAACTTTATTGATGACTACCGTATGTATTTATTGTTGCTTCAAATTTCGGGACGAAATTTCTTTAAGGAGGGTAGAATGTAACAACCCTAAAATTTTTAAGTGTGTAAATAATTATTTTAATAATTATTTTTAGTTAGCAATATTATATGAGTGTGCCTATGTAAGACACGTGTTTGAAAAATTTAAGTGTTTGGTGGACATATCAATTAAATCATGAGTGAGCACGTTTAGTTTGGGAGTTATATTTTATTAATTTATATTTGTTAAAAAAAAAGTGAAGGGTTGATATATATTTTTGTTATATAGTGTTTACAGACCCGCGAATGTGTTAAATAATGTAATTAACATTAAAACTTAGTACCGGGGTCATGGGTACCCATTGGGCTACTCATTTTAACACTTTGTACTGCATTCTGGGCTCATATGAGTCTCTTTTGTGAGCCCATAAAAAGAAAAACGGGATTTACATGTTTGTGTGTATTTTATTCATAAGTGTTGTGTGTGTAAATACAATTATATGTTTTGTGTGTATACCATAGTTATATACATAATATTATATTATATTAGGGTTAGTTGGGTTTACAACATAAAAGTAATAGAGCCCCATTGTCAGCCGTAAGAAGAGAGAGAGAGAGAGAGAGAGAGAGAGAGAGAGAGAAGAAGAAGAAGAAGAAGAAGAAGAAGAAGGAAGAGGAAAAGGGAGAAGGGTCTTAGCTTCGTGGGCACGTGTGGAATCGCGGAGCATTTGTGGTTTTCGATTTTTGATCAACAAGGTGAGTTAAATTTTGTGTATCCGAGTATATATATATATACACGTATGTATATATGTATATGGGAGTAAATTAAATTAGTACATGTTTAATTTAATTGTTAGGATTAAATCTTTGTAATGGATACACGCTATTGTTGAAATAATTTAGATAGTTTCTTTCCCCTTCGTGTGACTTTGCGATCATGACATTAGGGTATTCGAAAGGGTTAGGTGAATCGTTAGTTTGATAAAAACCATATGTGAAATATTCATGTTTGTTAGGAAACATATGTGAAATTCGTTTTATTTGTAATTCACACAGTTGCAGAAACTTTAGAAAATTATTAGAAAATCATGGCTTTGAATTTGAACATTCTGTCCGTGCGTCTCATGTAAAACGTGATTCTGCACGTTTTTCGTCTAATGGTATTTTTCATGATTCTGCACCGTTTGGGCAGAAATTGAA
The DNA here is from genome assembly GCA_033977485.1 of Hydrangea macrophylla. Taxonomy (NCBI): domain Eukaryota; kingdom Viridiplantae; phylum Streptophyta; class Magnoliopsida; order Cornales; family Hydrangeaceae; genus Hydrangea; species Hydrangea macrophylla. The sequence goes on from CM066984.1 coordinate 41,996,827, forward strand.
GATTTCAGTAGCAGTTTTTAGTATATTAAAATGTACGAAATTGGATAAATATGATTCGTTGTGTTATTTTTTTATTCATTCGTTTGACTTAACAAAAATAACTTAGAGATACATGAATTCTCGTATAATGTTGATAAAAAATAAAGGGTAATAGTCATTAACGTTGAGTCCGATGAAAATATTGTGAAACGACTGTTATAATACTTTACGATATGAGAATTTGAATTTTTATTATGGGTTTCATGTAGGCTAATTTTGAATGTTGGGTTGAGATTATTGTACCTGAAATAACTGACCTTATTGTGTGGTCATTTTGATAAAAAGGAGTAAATTAGATACGTTGAATAGTATATTGGGAATCTTGTAATTTGATTGGAAATTATTGAGGGAAGAATTATTATGGGTTAATTGATAAAACCCTCTATTATAAGAAATTGGAATACATCTAAAAGTTAGAGATGTGATTGGATTTAGAGACGGAACTATGTGATAATCGTGAAATTCACAATTATTGGGATAATACGAACGATAAGTGATAATTGCAACATGGTTCTTTAGTGTTCACCGCTCCCCGTTATTGTGTTATTGTTTTTGGTAGCTCGCACTCTTTTGCCAGTGGCTTCGTGATCAAGCTGGCTTAAGACTTGTTGAGTGTACTTTTTGCCAGTGGCTTCGTGATCAAGCTGGCCTAAGCCTTATGCTCGGCTTATATTGTATAGACGTCTTGACATATTGACCAGCCGTCCGTTGTGTATACCTGGTTTGGTTGATACCCCAACCAAACTGGCACCGGAGTGGGTGTTGGTATTATGTCCGGGCACACATGGGATATATGTGTGGGCTGTACTATGGAGGGTGGCCAAGTGGTGAACCTAGGGAACACAAAGATAAATTAAAGGCTAGTAAATAATGACAATAGAGTATTTCATAAGACTGATAAGTTTGGAATAATGAATGCGACATTTAAGTTATAATGTGGACGGCTTATATATGGAATTATTCGCCTGGTTTGTGATCATTCGATTTACAGGATGGTGGGCCCACTAACTTTTATGCAGGGCTGGCTCACCATATATATCCGAGGTAAGTATAAAACTCGTAGTAACTTTGAATTTTGGGCAACAAACTACTTGCCATCACATAAATGGAAACTACTCTTTTGTCAAAATATGTGTGTGGAACTACCTGTCTTGGTCCATTAGTGTTGTAATGTGGTTTGTAGTCTACGGGTTCAGGTTGGAGCCCTCAAATTTTATTATTTTTGTTTAACTCATACCAGTCATATGACTGACCCGAGTGTGTTATGCATTCGGGTGCGTTTCTGTTTGAAACGTAGTTGGATGACATGTGCAGGATATTACTTTTGATGATATGACCGATGTGCTTGGCTGTGGAGTCTTTTGGGCATTGGAACGTTGTAGTTGCTCTGACCATCGGATGTATAGATTTTATTTCTTTTTTTCTGAACTTTGTAAGAAATTTTATTTAATGAATTTTGTATTCCTTTTGTAAATTAAAATGGTATTATATTTGTAATGGAATATTATTTCTTTTATATTGAAATGGAGGATTGAGAATATAAGTTTAATAATACATAGTTTTTATATTAACATAGGATCACGTGTCCTTATTTAATGAGTATTAAATTCTATTTTCAAATAAATTATTTATTAACCTGTGTGAGGGTGTCACTCTCGGTGTTTTGGAAATTGAATATTAGTCTGGATACATGCTCTGGATTAAATATTTGGTTGTCCAAAAATCGGGGTGTGACACTTAATATCCTGGAAAACATCCCAAAAGTCTTGACGGTAGGAATCTCATTCATCGTGAGTTCCGTATTGTTACTACCAATAGTAGCTAAACCACTCGTGATGATTACGTCGCTTGTTGACTGACACTGAAATCCGATCGTCGGCCGTCCTAGTATTAGAAACACAATTGTCCTAGTAGGGTAATCTAAATTGGCACCATACTTAGTCAACTAATCCATTCCTAGGATAATGTCAAACTCTGACATCGACAGAACTACTAAGTCCATTAGAAGATTCCTATCTCCTAAGGTCAATGGGCATCCTTTACACATTTTACCCAGCTTAAGAGTCACTCCCATTGGTGACACAACATTATGTAATGTCTCAAGTGTCTGGGGTTCTAAACCCAATTGACGCACAGTCTTAATAGTGATAAACAAACGTGTAGCTCCAGTATCGAATAAAGCTTTAGATGGACTATGAATGAGTACAAGCGTACCTTCCAAACATTGCTACTCCTTAGCACTAAAGCCTACTTCTACTAGGATGATAGCATTCACCATAGTCTGATTTGGGAGTCCCTCGATTACTTGAACTGGTGCCCCATAATATTCTCCGTGAGGTGTACGACAATCCTTGCTCAAATGTTCTTGCTTGTAATTTCGGCAGATAGCATCCATTTGGCGATTACCCCTGGGGGCTGTACAGAACTTGGCAATGTGCCCTAGCTTTTCGCAATTAAAACATCGTTCATTATTGCTTGGTGGGGCTGTTAGAAGTGCCTGAGGTTATGGTCCTTACTGGCGATATTACTGGGGTCGAGAATAACCCTGCTGTGGCTTCTTGGTTCTCACCCAGGTTCTCTTGTTCCCTTAAAAAGTACCCTGAGGTGTCCAACCCTGGGTATGTCTCGGTGGTTGGTTCTAGAAATTTCTCTATAGCTGAAAACTTCTCGACGGCTGGGGTTGATTCATCTATGGTCCTTGTGCTGGATAAGCATCCTTTTCCAGTCCTACAGCGAATCTAACAATCCCCTCAAATGACTGATTCAGATGACCGATTCAGATGACCGACCATCATATATCTGAGGTAGAGGTTCAATCCTTGGTGAAATCTCTACACCTTCTTCTATGGGGTGTCTATCATATGTTGAGCGAATCGAGACAGATGCTTGAACTATGTTGTGTATTCTCGCACAATCCATCCTCCTTGGACCAGATTGATAAAATTACTCTCCTGTTGACCTCTCTCATCTTCTGGAAAGTATTTCTCCAAGAATATTCCTTTGAACATCTCCCAAGGCATCGCTCTTGCAGCATTCATCCCCATAGTAGCTCACTCAGCTTCCCACCAATCTGCGGCAGCATAGGTGAGCTGGAATGTAGGAAGACGACGCTTCTCTTGTTCACTACATTCTAATGCTTCAAGATCAACTCCATTTCTCTTATTCATTGCTCAGCCTTCCATAGTTCTATTAGTCCATTGAACTTCTCGGGACGTAAACCACAAAAATTTGCTAGTAGTTTGTCTCTAGTTTGTCTTCGCTGAAATGGTGCAACTGGAGGTTGAACAGATCATTAATTAGTAGCATGGTTGTAGGTGTCACCTACATGTTCCATCCTTTGCATAAAGGCTTCAAATACTCCAGATGGGACTATTCCCTCTGGAATAGGTCCTCCATTACGCACTTGGTGATTTCTTAAAGGTGCCACCATAGTGTGCTAGGGAAGTGCACCTACAAAAGACCTATCGATAAGCTGAATGTCTTCTCGTAGAAACAAAATCAAGATAAAACTAGAAGAAACAAGAATGGACAGTTCTACTAAAAAGCATATCACAAACTCAAATACACCACAATCCATAAAAAAAGTACTACTCGTACATATATATATATCAAAAGATGTACCGCATAGTATACACTAGTCAAACTGTGTAGCACATGGGACATAGGCTAAAATAGTACTAAGGTCAACTATTTACCATACTACTACTACTGGTAACATCTATACAAAGCTATGGTCAAATAGCTATCTCTCAAGCTCCCAAAATCACGTGGATAATATGTCTTGATATAAAATTAACAAAAACTAAACCATGTAGGTCCAGACTCAAAAGTCATCAACATCTGATCCTGCTGGTGGTGCCTCGTCCTCTAAATCGATGTCCATCTCCTCAAGTGGATCATCCTCAGCGGGTGTGAAAAGATCTTTGTCTACCACTCCTATATCAAAATCCTCTATTACCTCTGCATCAGCGTCCTCCATCATTTTTGCTATTGCCTGGCTGGCGACATCGACTGCTACTGCTATGGAAGCCTCTCCCATAATAAATCCAGCTGGCTGAGCGACCATCTCAGCTATCAATCCTACTACCATATTGGCCATGGCTACCATATGTAAAATAGGCCCTGCTGGTAAAGCTGGCATCATAGGTATCTCAGCTACTATAATCTCCTCTAGCTCGATTGCAACCTCCTCTATACCCTCATCTCCTACGACCCCGATGTCATCCTCTCTAACCATAATATCCTCATCAACTAACTCTGGGTCCTCCTCTGGCTCTTCATCATCCTTGACAGGCTCGATGTCCTTAGTGGAATCCTCCTCTGGGTTAGCATCTACTATCGGCTCGGCCTATAGTGACTCTGGCTCCTCAAGCTACTCATGTGGCTCTGGAATAGGTACCTCAGGTACCGGTGATGGTGGTGCTACCGCTGGTGCTGCCTCAATAGGTCCTGTAAGAATAGCTTATAGCTCTATAGCATCCATCTCCAGCTTACTCTAGATCAATAGTAAAATCTCCTGGAAAATATCCCTACCAATCCTCGCAAAATGATAAGCATCCATACGCATCTCTATGGGGTTGGTATTCCCGGTCACATAGAGAGCCTTCCACATATCCTCCTCCAGATATTGACTAGCTGTCTGGCATATGCGGTCATGATAAAACTCTAGGTCAGTTGGCTCTACGGTATTCCCATGGATCACGTGTCCTCCATAGGCATCAGTCACAAACTTATGGAACTCTAGGTCCATAATGCTAACCTGCAAAGGAAAACTATCTATCGTCAGGAAGACGAACTTATCTTAAACTCATATCTTATCTCAGGAAATCTTAAAATACTAGGACCTGATAGTATGGAATCGTTAGTGAACGAGAGTATCATAACCTAAAGCTCTGATACCAAAAATCCTATCACGCCCCAGAGCAGCAAAAATAGAGAAAAATAAATTTCCTTTTTGGTTCTATAGGGAATGATGGGTGAAAGTCACTAATTATCCACACCATACAATACTAGTCCACTAGATAAACAGGAACAGTACACAACTGAATGTATAATAACAAATCTATCCATTACAATATCAGAGTGGTCTTCAGGATCACAACAAGTCTGGAGACAGCATATGCCCAAGTACCCGTTAAACTAAAACAAAACTGAGTTCGACAGAATATAAACTAGATATATTGATCGGGAGAGAACTAATCCTAATTATACGCTTTAACGCGCATTTGTTAGACCATTTTATCCTGTTTTTGTATAGTTTTACTCTGTTTTCTAGTTTCTGACAGGTTTTGGAAGAAATCAACTAAACCAGGCTAAACAGGGTGAAAAAGCATCAAGAAAGAAGCTGAAAAAACCAAGTCGCGCGCGCGGTCTGCGGGCGCGAAAATCAGAGAATCGCTCGCGCGATCCGCTCGCGCGAGACCCCCAATAACTCGCTCGCGCGATCCGCGCGCGCGAGGTACCAAAAGTCGCGCTCGCGCGATATGCCCAAAAACCAAAGTTGCGTATTTCAGTGTACTGAAGACTCCTGTGCAAACGAGACTGCTAAACGACGTCCAGACTGTAAATTACATGCGTTTCAGTTCGTTTCGGGTTAGGAAGCCTTCCAAAGCTTGTACAAACTCTATATAAACTCCAAATTTACTCAATTATGGGGTTGGCAATTATTATACACACATTCTACAACCATACTTCCAGCCATTGAAGAGAGGGAAGCAAGGAGAAGAAGAAGAAGACCAAGGGTTTCCATGGCCTCCTCCATCAACCTCTTGCTATCTATCACTTCCATGGACGGCTAGATCATTGATCTAGGGTTTCAATGAAGCCCTAGATGAGTAATAGGGTTTTATTTATGCTTTTATTTTAGTTTTATTATGTATGGATGACAGTCACATGTTTAGAGGATTTTTATAAATAAATCGTACTACTAGTGATTAAATCATTGCTTTCAGAATTTATTCTTGTCTTAGATCTATTTTGACTGTGATGTGCTCAACGATCTATTCTTGCTGTGCTTGTTTAGGTTGTTTACATGTGATGGTGCTTTATTGATTCGTGCTATCAAGTATCCGAATAGTCCATGCCTAGGTTAGACGGATTAGATCACAACCCTAGTTTAGTGTGAGATAATTCGTGCTATCCGAAGATGGATTATGTTGGTGCTTGAACCATGATTATCTTCTTGTCGGAGGAATTGGGCTTGTAGCTACAATTCCCCATATTCATCCAATGTAATAAGCTAAAGTAATTCATAGATATTCCTATTATGAAACTAGTGGTGGATTTGCAATCCTAGGTTCCCTTTACATATTCATTAAAAACACTTTTAATTGCTTTCATAGTTTAGATTTACTTTTATTGTTCTTAGTTTAAATAAAAACCAAATCAAATCCGTTTCTCTTAATTAATTAGACTTAGGTTTTAAAATTAAGTCGCTGTAGTAATCAATCTCTGTGGGTTCGACCTTTACTTTCACACTACAAATCTTTAGAAAAGTAAAGTATACTTTTTATATCTTGATATTGACAACATCAATTTTTGGCGCCGTTGCCGGGGATTGTATTACTACTCTTAGTTTTATAATCGTAGTTTAGTTAATTCGTAAATATTAGATTAGTTTTTTTTTTTCTTATTTTCGATTTTTGTTTTTAGTTACTAACTTGTTTTTTTTATTTTGTAGTCAACGTTTCCGAGTGGAGTAGCTAATTACATCAAAGGAGCTTACGCAAATAAAATATAAATAAAATTAAATAAATTGCTTCTTGTGGAATTCGCTTTAAACCGCTGTAAGTCAGGGCGCTGTGACGCACTATTTGCATTAGTTTAAGGTTAATTGCACTGCATTAGCTAGGAAACCCGGGGCGCTGGGCTTGACGCGGTCATTGCATTACAGGATAATTTGCATGCATCATAGTAGTTGAGTGCTTGTTATCTTAGTTGCGTGATTGCTTGCTATTTGTTTTTTTTAGTTGAGTCAGTCTTTGTTTTTAATTTCTTTTCTTTTCTTTTAGTTTATGTTAGGTACACGTTCAAACAAACCGGAATTACAACCTTTAGACTCTGAACTTGAACGTACATTAAGACGTAACAAGTCTTCAAACTTAACTTCTGGAACTAGGTTTGTAATAGACGACGATTTGACACCAAAACCAACGTCTTTATTTGAATCTGAAATACGTAGTACTCTTCAAAAACTAAAGAAACCACGCTTTAATAACATAGAACCAATTAAAATGGCAGACATTGGAAATAATAACGACAATAACCAAAATAACAACGGAGCTAATATGAATAATCCTAATATACCACCACCTCCTCCACTTAAAGATTATTTTATTCCGACGACTTACACGCCACAAACATGTATTGACTTACCGGAGGCGACGGCATCTCACTTTGAGATAAAGTCGTCTACCATCTCGCTACTTCCATCATTCCATGGCCGTCTAAATGAAGACCCTTATAAACACTTAGGAGATTTTCAGGACATATGCTCTACGTTGAAAATTCAAAATCTTACTGATGATGAATTAAAAATGCGGCTCTTTCCATTCTCATTAAAGGACAAAGCTAAATATTGGCTCCAATCTTTGGAGCCAAACACAATTAGAACATGGGAAGACTTACACACCGCATTTTTACAAAAGTTTTTCCCGATAATGCGTACAAACCAGATAAGAAAATCAATAACCAATTTTGTAATGCAAGATGGGGAATCACTTTACGACACGTGGGAAAAATTTAAAGAATTATTACGCTCGTGCCCACATCATCAAGTCCCTAAGTGGCAACTTGTTCAGGTCTTCTATGAGGGGCTTATTCCCTCTGTTAGGAATACCGTCGATGCCGTTTGTGTGGGAACTTTCCTACACAAAAGCGCCGACGAGGCCTGGAAAATATTTGAAACGTTAAGCGAGAATTCGATGCACCAAACGGTGTCTATCCGTTCGGAAGGATATCTTAATCAACCTAAGAGGGATGTAAATTTCGAGTCAAGTCAATCAATTGAAATAAAAGAACTATCTAACAAACTTGACCGACTTTTAACAATGAACAAAACGACAGCCCCACCCGCTCGTGAAATTTGTGCATTATGTTCTGATCCTTCACATTCGATACTTGCATGTCCATCGGCGAGTCAATTTCCGAAATTCATGGAGCAACACATTAATTCTATTCAACAATACCCACGAAATAACTATAATGCAACTACTAATAATCCGGATGCGCCATGGAGAAACCATCCTAACTTCTCGTGGAAAAATAATAATAATCCTAATGAGACGACTAATTTTCCAAATGCGTATCGACCTCAGTTTCAACCTAACCAATACCAACAACCGCCTCCTAATGCTAATCCTTCAAGGGGAAATATTTTTGAGGAAAAGGTGTTGGCGTCCCTTAAGACTATTGAAACGCAAGTTCAGGCACAAGCACAAATAGTGCACTCTCATACGCAATCCATTGCGAAGCTTGAATCCCAAATGGGACAACTAGCTACTGTAGTAAGTCGTAGAAACGAGGGGACGTTGCCTAGTCAAACAATCCAAAATCCTAAGGGACAATATGAGGTTAAGGGGTCGAATGAACAAGTGAACGCCGTCTCAACTAGGTTGACTACCCGAGAGGAGGAGGTAATAGAAATTCCGAATGAGAATGTGAAAGGTATGAATATTAACTCTAATAAAGAGACGGGTGAGGACATGAGCCAAAATAAGAACGACAAAGAATCGGTCCCAACGAATTATACTCCTAGAATGCCATATCCACCAAACGTTGAGGAACCGTCTAATCTTACAAATAAAAAGTCTAAGGTTGAGGATATACTCGAGGTGTTTAAACAAGTTAAAATCAATATTCCTTTCCTCGATGCTATTAAACAAATTCCCGCTTATGCTAAATGTTTAAAAGACCTATGTACTCAAAAGCGCAAAATACGGAGTCATACTCCTAAAAAGGTCTTTCTCACGGAAAAAGTAAGCTCTATATTCCAACACGCTCCTCCAAAATATAAAGATCCAGGTACGCCTACGATTTCATGTGTCATAGGTGACACTATCATTCATAGGGCTCTCCTTGACTTAGGTGCGAGTGTTAATCTTATACCTTATCATGTCTATAAACAACTAGGTCTAGGTGAACTTAAACCTACGGCCGCTACAATACAATTAGCGGATCGTTCCGTCAAAGTACCTAGAGGAATCGTCGAGGATGTACTAGTAAAGGTTGATAAATGCTATTATCCTGTCGACTTCATGGTCCTTGACACTGAGCCCGTACTAGATGCTAGAAAACACACTCCTGTCATTCTAGGCCGTCCATTCTTAGCCACGGCCAACGCACGTGTCAATTGTAGAACAGGGGTGATGAAAGTGTCGTTTGGGAACATGAATTTAAAATTAAACGTTTTTAATGCTATGGATCAACCTCCTAAAGACGACGATTCCCTATATGAGGTGGAAGGTGAGGTAAAACGGAATATTGCGCCTACCAAAGAAATAAATGTGAGTGGGGAAAACAATATAGCGGACGATGAAGAGTGGATGAATCCTAATCCCGTGGACCCTAAAGCGGAATCTACTCGGAAGGTAAGAAATCGATTCGAACATAATGACAAACCGTTAATCGATTTAATTCAAAGCGACGTGATTTCTGCGTACCATCGAGCTTTACCTGACATCCTTAGGGGTAAACAGTCCGATATACGGCCTCCATAAAATCTTGAGCTAGAATGGTCTAGTTGAAGACGTAAAAGTTAGCGCTTCTTGGGAGGCAACCCAAGCTTTATTTCGTTCGTTTTTTTTTTTGTTTTTAGGTGATTTTAGTCTGTTTTGGTCATTCTGGACAGGTTTGGGGGTTGGAATTAATTTATTTTAATACTATATACATAATTTTAATCAAAAAATGGAGAAAACCATTCTCGCGCGCGCGGCCCGCTCGCGCGAGACGTCGCTCGCGCGGCCCGCTGGCGCGAGAATGCCCCTTAGATGTTTTCCTTTGCTTTTCTTTTTATGAGGCCTCAGTAGTTACTCGCGCCTGATCTCGCGGGCGCGAGGTACCTCGCTCGCGCGAAATTTCATTGAAAAAAAAAAAAAAAAAATCGCTGGGAATTCGCGCTCGCGCGATTCCCCCATTTCTGCATATTTTCTTTTGTTTTCTTGTATCCTTCCCCCACACTGGTTCTAATAGTTTTTACGTTTATGATATTTTTTTATTTGTTTCAGTTTAGTTCAAGTTAGTTGTTGTTTTCCTTATTACATTTCTACTTTTTCGTTTATTTCTTTTCCATTTATTAGTTTAGTTTAGTTTACATTAGTTTTTAAATTTCTATTTTATATTTCTGTTTCATTTACTTTTAATATTCTTTTGTTAGTTCTTCTCGTTTATCTAGTAGTCACAGGTAACATTGAAATTTTTTGACATATTCCATTGTGTTCACCTGTTTGTCATTGCCGAGATCGAGGTATTATCGTTCCTTTCTTACGTACTCTCATTTCTTTTATTTTATTGTTTCATTGGGGACAATGAAAGGTTTAGGTTTGGGGGTATGCAATCACACATGCACATTAGTTTATGCAAAATTTTAAAATTTTTTCAAAAAGTGTGTTTAAATAAACGATAGTACTAATGTTTTTGCAATATCAATTTGATACTTCTTAGTATAGAACTTTGAATTGTTATAGAATGGTAAACATGAGAATATGTGGTTAAATATTTGCTAAAGTTATGATGTAATGTTTTAGGTCATGTATCGTTTGAATCGTAGTTTTATATAATAGATTTGCACATAAACTCATGCACTGCACGTAGTCGCTTGAATACATGTTGGTTGTGAACTATAATATGATTCGGATTTCTAGATAACACATGGTGGAGACTAGACCCGGTGAGCTTTTGAGCCTATCTTTTCTGTTTTGAGGGTTATAAATACATCTTGTGTTTGTCGAATTTCATTGAAATAGCGCATCTACTTGTTGTTTAGTCTCAGTATTCTTGTTTTGGTTGATAGTCAAGTTAAAATATTTGTTACCATGCTAAATAATCTTCTGTCGTAAATATTGAAGAACCATATAACCATAGGACATGATTTTAGGCCTTCTTTGTTTACCACCAGCCGATAAAAGATAAAAATTTCCTTAGTTCGCCCCTTTGAGCCGTTACAATGCCTCTTTTTCTTTGTTCACCATTATCCTCTTTAAAAGCTCCAACTTGATCAACTTGGAGTATACCACTGGAAGAGTGATCAACTTTTAGTAGTATTAAGGCAATGTGTTGATTGAGAAGAAGAAAATAAGATGCTATTGGGGTAGTTGCTTGGTATTCGATGAATAATCATTTGAGAAGCAAGAAAAGAAAAAGGAAAAGAAACATAATACAGAAGAGGAAGGTTGGAAAAAAAATGAAAGAAAAGAAGAAAAATAAATGAAAAGGAATGAAGAGAAAGAAAAGATGAAAGTTTGTAGAAGAAGAATGAAAGAGATCGAACATGCCTTACAATGCCATTCTAGAACTACCCAATTAACCCTTTCTATCCTCTTTCTTTACCTGAGCCACGTTACAACCTTTGAAAAGTCCTATTTGATCCTAGGGAACATGGTTCGGATATGAAAATGATGGGAGGGGGATTAAAACATGGTAATGATTAATTTCTTTTGATTATTGACAGCTTATCCATGAGACTACTGTTCTTTCGTGTCATGCGTCTTTTTCATGTCATATGTGAGCATTTATCGTTTTGAAAATATATTTCATTTGCTCACGTATACTAGAGAAATTACACATGTTTCTGAGTGTTTCATTTTAGAGTGTAATTGACATTGTGAGATTCGTAGTCAAGACATAGTTAGATGGTCATCCAAAGTATATTCCATGATTCATGACATGCGCGTGTTCACTTGACTACCTCATCACACACGTGCAATTTTATGAGAAACTCTATTGATTTATACGATGCATGTGCTTGAGATGGTTTTTCATGATGTAGGTAGACGTTTGATTCTATTTCTTCTTGTTCATTATCCTATTTCAAATCTTTGTTGTATAATAAGGAGTATTGAATATTATGTTCTTTGTTTTTAATAAAAGTTTTTAAATTAATAAGTTAATAAAGATGGTTGTGGGTAACTTGTTGATGAGAACCCTCACGAGACTTCACTCGTCCGACTAGGGACACCTAGGGGTTTAAAAGGCTTGTTGCATACGCTAAATGCAATCGTGATCCATACGAAAATGGAATAGATTTTTATTAGTAGTTTTTATTTTAGTTTTGCTCGAGGACTAGCAAAATGTAGGTTTGGGGGTGTGATCGGGAGAGAACTAATCCTAATTATACGCTTTAACGCGCATTTGTTAGACCATTTTATCCTGTTTTTGTATAGTTTTACTCTGTTTTCTAGTTTCTGACAGGTTTTGGAAGAAATCAACTAAACCAGGCTAAACAGGGTGAAAAAGCATCAAGAAAGAAGCTGAAAAAAACAAGTCGCGCGCGCGGTCCGCGGGCGCGAAAATCAGAGAATCGCTCGCGCGATCCGCTCGCGCGAGACCCCCAATAACTCGCTCGCGCGATCCGCGCGCGCGAGGTACCAAAAGTCGCGCTCGCGCGATATGCCCAAAAACCAAAGTTGCGTATTTCAGTGTACTGAAGACTCCTGTGCAAACGAGACTGCTAAACGACGTCCAGACTGTAAATTACATGCGTTTCAGTTCGTTTCGGGTTAGGAAGCCTTCCAAAGCTTGTACAAACTCTATATAAACTCCAAATTTACTCAATTATGGGGTTGGCAATTATTATACACACATTCTACAACCATACTTCCAGCCATTGAAGAGAGGGAAGCAAGGAGAAGAAGAAGAAGACCAAGGGTTTCCATGGCCTCCTCCATCAACCTCTTGCTATCTATCACTTCCATGGACGGCTAGATCATTGATCTAGGGTTTCAATGAAGCCCTAGATGAGTAATAGGGTTTTATTTATGCTTTTATTTTAGTTTTATTATGTATGGATGACAGTCACATGTTTAGAGGATTTTTATAAATAAATCGTACTACTAGTGATTAAATCATTGCTTTCAGAATTTATTCTTGTCTTAGATCTATTTTGACTGTGATGTGCTCAACGATCTATTCTTGCTGTGCTTGTTTAGGTTGTTTACATGTGATGGTGCTTTATTGATTCGTGCTATCAAGTATCCGAATAGTCCATGCCTAGGTTAGACGGATTAGATCACAACCCTAGTTTAGTGTGAGATAATTCGTGCTATCCGAAGATGGATTATGTTGGTGCTTGAACCATGATTATCTTCTTGTCGGAGGAATTGGGCTTGTAGCTACAATTCCCCATATTCATCCAATGTAATAAGCTAAAGTAATTCATAGATATTCCTATTATGAAACTAGTGGTGGATTTGCAATCCTAGGTTCCCTTTACATATTCATTAAAAACACTTTTAATTGCTTTCATAGTTTAGATTTACTTTTATTGTTCTTAGTTTAAATAAAAACCAAATCAAATCCGTTTCTCTTAATTAATTAGACTTAGGTTTTAAAATTAAGTCGCTGTAGTAATCAATCTCTGTGGGTTCGACCTTTACTTTCACACTACAAATCTTTAGAAAAGTAAAGTATACTTTTTATATCTTGATATTGACAACATCATATATCTACTTCATATCTTCATCTGACATAAGGTTAGTTGTTAGCATAATAGCTTTCTCTAGCATAACCGTCACAAATAGGGCCATCCTCTGCAGAATCCAACTCTGGGTTGTAGTCATCACCATAAGTTCCATCACCTGCATTGTTAAGGACAGGGTAGTCTACACAGGGGATGTCCAGGAAATAAAGGTCATTAGCTTACTGAAAGCTGAGTGAGAACTAACTAATGTAGTCTCATAGAAATAAAGTAATTACCAATCATGAACGGTATATAGTAGTGATATTAATGATATCTTTTCCTCTTTTATTTAGACACAGCACAAATCAATTCTCATCATCTTCTAACTCTAAAACTGACTGCACTAAAACCCGACTGTGGATATTGCATTTTTCTTACCCACAGCTTTTTAATTTTAAAACAATTTCCAAATTTCCTACCAAGAGTTGCCACTTAATTTTAAAAGGAAAATTAAGAAATCTTTTGAAAGCAAACTAATCTTTTAAGAAACCATAGATTTTCTAGGTCTGGGGATTATCGAATGAGAGGGGAATGAGCCCGTCGGACTAAAACACCCCCTCTCATCCTATCTTATGATAGACCTCTACTTAACATCCTTTTAATCGAACTAATAATCTAAGCATGTCCTCAACTAATACATATGTATAAATATACATTACAAAAGCATGTCTAAAAGGGTATAAGATTGCAAGTGATATGCAAATCGGGAACTATAGAACTTACTCGGGATCCGGCCACGAATATTAAACATGCGGTGCATGCAAATAAAATAAAACCTAAGAAAAAGAGTCTCTAATCACATATACACATAAGGCAAGATCCTAATTCTAAGGTGTCACGCATGAGGTCATAAAATCAATAAAATCAAGGAATTAAATATACTAAAGAAAGGGTTGAGAAATTTTACCTCAAAGGCGCTACAAAACAAAGGTTAGTCAACATACTTTAGAAAGAATTTATAGTATCAAATATTTATTCCTAAACGTCTAGATTAATTCTATCAAGTAGAAGAAATAACACAATTATGAATTCTAATACCAATCTACATGTATGAATATGTATGATTACATAGATGTGAACAAGAATGAGCTATTGGATTATTCCTTGATTTGGATCATTTAGCCTCTGTATTTAAGCTTAAGTAATCATTATTAACGCATAGTTTAAGCCCTAAATCATTAGAAGATCATTGGGACCATTGTTCACAAGATATATCAAAAACTATTCCAGAATACTAAAATTTCAGCAAGGAGACCCGAACTTCAAGGAAATAACAGGGATGCTTCTAATGGTTTGATGTCAGTAATTCTTGGACATAAAAAAACCTCTGTGAGTATACTTTCTAACCCAAAAAGAAAATTGAGGTTTGAACGGTTAGATCTCCGGGAATTGGACAAACACTAGACATCACTCAGGGACTTATAACTCTCCGTCTAGAGTTTTTGTATGATTTTCTAAAAATAGTAAAAAAAAATCAGAAATGCTTTGGTCTTCTTAGGGCAGCTTCCTAACACATTAAACTACTTAGAAAATTGTATTTTGGGTCAAGAGTGCTTAATTAAGGTTCTGATTTTCTTGTTTCAAAAGAGTATTACTGTTCTGAAACTCTGGACAGATTATAGTTGTTTTACAAAACCCTTGACCAAACCACTCTAAACATGAAACTTCCTTAAAAAAATTACACTAGTAGAACTTTGACTTATAAACATTTTCCCGTTGGTTTCATTCAGTTCCAACGGTTCGATGTTTAACTAAAAATCTATGATCAAAAACAGATTATGAACTCACTGCATCATTTATCAAATATAACTTTGTTAATTAATTTCATCCATGAGCCATGGAATTTGGCTTGAACCACACTACCTCTCCTACCATTTGATGGTCATGGGAGACTAACTACATTCATATCTTGAAAGTCTCAAAGAAATATGGAGAAATTCCATGAGACCTAAACATAGCAAACCTAAACCATGAAGATAGGTTTACAAAAAGGGATGCTTTTTGTAAATCATGAGCTTACAAAAGAATTAAAGGATTCAAGTCTAAGGATTCAAGTAAGACATTGAGGGCTTATGAATCTCAAAGATTAAAAGGAAGAGAAAAAGAAAATTCAAAGACTCTAAGTAAATTTGTGATTAGAATATAATTAAGACTAATTGACTTAAAGTTTTACCTCCAAAATATTCCTCAATTTGTGATTTTGAAGAACTTTCAAAGACTAATCAAGCTTTCCACCCTCTTTAACTCTTCTAAAACTCACTTCTAATTGTCTTTAGAAAAGAAATTTTGAAAGTTTTAGGACTTGGAGAACTAATACAACCTCTAGATTCAAAGAAAAAATTCCAACCTCATGCAAGAGGATATTCATCCTCTATTTATTGAATAATTTGAAGGGGTATTTCAGTCATTTCAGAGCAAAAAACCCTAATTTGGGCTGTCCTTTAGTAGTAAAAAATTTGTTGTATTACAGCTGGCTGTTACAAAATCGCAGCACTCAATGGAGATGGAAGCGGCACTTACTGAGTGCCGGTACGACACTTACTGAAAACCGGCACGGAATTCACTGAATGCTGCAACGGCACTCGATGAATGTCGCGGACAACTCCATGGACTGCCGTCTTTTTAGGATTTCCAATTTTAGCGGCACTTGAAGCATTTTAGCGGCAGTTAATGGCTGCCGGTGCAGTTCTCACTAAATGTCGTTTCGGCAGTCAGGGAGTGCCGCAGCGACAACCCATGATTTCTGCGTGTGGGTCCAGGTGCCGTTTTGCCTCTATTTTCCTTTTTCCTTTCCTTTCAGCTTTTTTGTTTAAGTTGAAGAAGAGCTTGAATCATCTTTGGAAGTCCTAGATTAGTTCAAACATTGTCATCATTGGATTTGGAGGTAATACTCCCCTTCGTCCGACGTTTGGTCAAAATTGGGGTGTCAACACCGACTGACAAAAATGGTTTTACAAAGAGGGGGAGTGCTCAGACCCAAAGAATTGGTTTTACAAAAATAGGGAGTCCTCGGACTCAAAGAATTGATTTTACAAAAATGGGGAGTCCTCGGACTCAAAGAATTGGTTTTTTACAAAAATTGAGAGTCCTTGAACCCAAAGAATTAGTTTTTTTACAAAAATGGAGAGTACTTGAACTCAAAGAATTGGTTTTACAAAAGTGGGTAGTCCTCAGACTTAAAGAATTTGAACGGAGCTGATGGGGTCACGAAGGGAGTTGTGCTACCCTAGCGGTGTTTGGAAAGCATGATTTTCTGCACTTGTAGATCATTTGGAAGAAACTGTAGACACCCCAATTTTGACCAAACTATTAAACTTAGGGGGGATTTACCTCTAGAAATCAATGATGAATAATGTCCCGACGATTTTCTTCAAGTTCATCGCTTCGACTTCTGAAAAGCTTCAAGCTCCCAAAACTTGCTCCTAATATCCCTAGATTTGGCCAATCACTGACCATCTGTCTCGAGCTCACTAGATCATGGATTACTTTCTAAAAAAAATAGAATAGATTAAATAATAATAATAATGATATTTTATAAAAATAACATTGTTTCTCATATTTTTAGATTCAAAAAGAAAAAGATACTATTTGGTGACTCATATGATTAATTTAGATTTAAAATGAAAAATGTGTCTACACATATATATATATATATATAAGAAAAGGAAAATAATAAAAGAAAGTATCCCATGTGATTTGGAGAGTTAGAGATTCCTTGGCATATTCCTAATCCAAAGTAAATACCCAAAAAGCCCTTTGTTGGGCACTAATCTCCCATGTGCTTTAAAGATGCTCTAGAATGTTCCTTTATTCTAGCCAACTTAAATGCCCTTCAAGTTTCTTGGAATTACATAGAAGTGCCATGGAGAGTTAGAGATGCCATGGAATATTCCTAACCCACCCCAAATTGACCTATCTACCCTTATCTTAGCCCCTAAGATAATGAAAGTCTATAAAAAAACCATTTCTCTCATTTTGGGGGAGACACTTGAATGGTATAGAAAAAATATTGGGAGAGCTTTAGAGGAAAGAAATATAGAGAGAGAAACTCTACCAATTATTTTACCCAAATCCCACCAAAACTCTACCCAACCATCAAATCACCATTGAAGGAGCTTGAAGCTTGAGGAAGAAGAAGAGGAAAAGCTTGAGAAACTCAACATCTCTACAAGTTTTGAGAAGATCTAGAGGTAAAGCCTTCATATATATATATATAATAATAATAATTCAATCACAAGTTCTTAGATCTAGGAACTTTTCACATTTTCAAAACCTCTCTTCTTACCCCATTTCATCACACACCACCAAGAACTTGTGATTGAATCTCATGACATCTAATTAATTTGGATCTAATTAATGCCTTGGGTTTGAGATAAATTAGTTTTGAAGAAATTTGTGTTCCTAAATAAAACTTTGATTTCCTTTATTTCTACTTCATTCATGAGGTTCATGAGATCTTCTATATCTCATTGAAACTCTTTGAATTTGATTCCTTAGTTTCCTATGATCTTATGATCCATATGGAGATTAAAATGAATCATGATTTTAATCTACACATAGTTGGTGAGATGCTAGTATCAACTCATGACTAGGATCTCTTTACTATGAATCTTATGGAATTCATACTATATTCCATGGAGATTAGAGTAGATTTGTTGTTTTTAGTCTCCAATGACCATCAAATGGTAGGAGAAGTAGTTTAGTTTAAGTCCATCTCTATGGCTTAGACTAATCTCTTCCTTAGGTTTTGAGAAGTTCTTCATACTTCATCTAAAACCTCCATGTATGTGTGTCTTTAGCCTCCAATGACCACCAAGTGGTAGGAGTAATGATTTGAACTCAAGTTTTGGTCCATAAGTTTGAGTTCATTGTTTGAGATTTTGTGAAGTCCATTTCATACTTCATCAAAAATCCATGGGTCTAAAGATGTCCTTAGTCTTCAATGACTATTAAATGGTAGAAGAGATGGTTTAGTTTAAGTCCAACTTCATGATTTAATAGTTGGGGTTAACAAATAAAGTTGAACTAGCAAAATGAAAACAGTGAGTTCACAAACTGTTTTTGATCAAAGATTTTTAGTTCGAAATCTAACCGTTGAAATCAAGTGAAACCAACGGGAAAGTGTCAATAACACATTGTTTTACCACTGTAATTTTTGTTTTGGTAAGACTTTATGCTTAGAATGGTTTGATCATGAGTGTTGTGAGACAACCACAATCTGTCCAGAATTTCAGAATAGTTTCAGAACAGCAAACCGATTTTAAAATTGATAGATCAGAACTCTAACCAAGTTTTCATGACCTATAATAATTTTTTATAAGAACCTTAATGTGTTAGGAAGATTCCCTAAAAAGAATGAAGCAATTCGGATTTTTTTGCTATTTTTAAAAAATCATACAAGATCTCTGGACAGAGAGTTGCAGAATCCTGAGTGAGGTCTAGTATTTTCCGTATTCCCGGAGATCTAACCGTTGAAACCTCGATTTTCTTTTTGGGTTAGAAACTAGACTCACAGAGGCATAACATATCCAAAAATCATTAAGATCCAACCGTTGAAAGTGTTTTATTCCTATTTTTGAACGTCTGGTCTGCTCTCTGTAATTAAAAAAAAACTGCTACCATTTTTGTCTAATCTTATTTATTCCAACTCAAATAGTCTCTTAATGGCTTAGGACTCAAACCATGTTTTGAATAATGATAATTTAGATTAAACCCAGAGGCTTAGTGATCCAAATTAGTGAATAAATTCATGTCCCATTCTTGTTCTTATTCATGCATTCATTCATACATGTTAATATTCATAAGTAGGACTTATCTCTTGTCTAAGATGAATCTAATTGAACATGACTTAGGATTAATTACTCTTTGATATTATATCTTGTCTAAGGTATGCGTACTAATCTTTGTTTTGTAGCGCATTTGAGGTACAACTTCTCATCCCTTCTCTAGTTTAATTCATTTCTTTGATTTTGAATTGATTTTCAAACTCCATGTGCGACACTTTAGACTAGGTCTTGCCTTATGTGCTTATATGTGATAGAGACCTTTTCTTAGGATTTCTATTCTTGCATGCATTGCACGTTTAATATTCGCGGCTGGATCCCGGGTATGTTTTCTAGTTCTCTATTGCATATCATGTTGTTTGCTATTTGAATTACGTGGCTTATGAATGATATTTTACCGTTAGCAATTTTACACCATTTCCAACATGCTTGTGTTATGTATACCCATATATGTATTAATTGAGGGCATGCTTAGATTAATAACTTGATTAAAAAGGATGTTGAGTAGAGGCCTATCTTGAGATAGGATGAAAGGGGGTGTTTTAGTCCGCCGGGCTCCTTCCCCTTTCATTCCATAATCCCCGGACCCAGTTTATCTTTGGTTTCGCAAAAGATCAGTTTCCTTTTGAAATGGTTTCTTAATTTTTCCTTTAAAAATTAAGTGGCGACTCATTTGTTTTTTTAGAAATTGATTTTGAAAAGCTGTGGGTAAAGAAAACCTGCGATGTCCACAATCTGGCGACTCTGCTGGGGAACGAACCCAGAATCTCTGGTTTTGCAGACCAGAATTTCTGATTTTGGGTTTACTCGAGGATTAGACTTGAAAGCATCCTTTAATCGAATTAATTAATTTATGTGTGCCCGTTGCATTGCACTTGCATGTTTCGCCAGTCGATTGCATGGAACTATGACCTTGGAGGCTCGGGGTAACCCGGTCGGTCAAGTCATCATGGGACCGTGTGATCACCCTTGATCTCGTACCATGTTTTGGTATATGAAGCATCCTATCGGGTGTGTGTCAAGGGTCCCTTATTTGACCAAAACCCGGCCTTTGCATGGTAGCTTCCATAGAACCTTTCGATCTTAGGAAATCAATTCTTGATTAGGATTTATGTGCTAGGGAGTTTTGTACGCCCGGAAGGGATTACTTGAGATGATGACGATGCTTACTTGATAAGAGATGTGTAACCTCTTAATCACTTTTGAGCAATTCCTTTTCATGTCCTATGACATTAAAGAATAAGCCGAATCTTGATTATAAGATTACATCTCTTGTATCATGTTTAGCTAAGCGTCATTGACCTTGTATGCATCCGAATTCATGAAAAGTGCGATGATTATCTAATCATGTGATGCTCCTACCCAAGAATCCAAAGTTCATGGTTTATGAAAATTTCTTTTATCCAAAAGAAGAAGAAATTGTTTTGAAAAAAATTTTACCCTTTCAAAGAAAAAAAAAGTGTTTAAGGTTCATTTTTCAAGTAAAACCCAAATCATTTTTCTTATTGAGAAAATTTTCACATCCCCACTTTCAAAGAAGAAATCCAAAAAATCTTGGGAATCGTTTTTGGGATAAATGCTTTTCAAAATGAATTTCAAAGCAAAAATTTTAAATTCAATCATCTTTGAGGAACGTTTAACATCCTCATTTTTTAAAAAAAAAAAAAATTTCCAAGAATTGTTTTCAAAAGGATCACATCACCCAAGGAATACTTTTTAAGCGAAATTCAAAGTTTTTCGAAAATATCCAACCTTCGAAAGGGTAATGAGGATCACAATGATAAGAGAAGTTGGCGCACTTGACATGAAGGAGGATTTTATGTGCTTATATGTTATATGTGCTAGGACTAGAATTTTCCTTTCTTTTGCATATAGAATAGGCACACACACACTTGCATTTCATCCGTGTGTCATGTGTGCGGTGCATGCATTTAGCCAGATCAAATCATCAAAGCATGTACATTTTGGCACTCTCATCATGTCAGTCAACGTCATTACATGCATGTAAAATACAAATTCAGAAAGTAATCCAATAGTTCCTCAAAATCCCTTGCCTCCTGAAAATAAATTCTGCATGCGGACCTTTTACCTATGTATGTTGTTGAATTTGTAGAAAGAGTGGAACAACTAGATCTCCTAGTAAGGACACTTCTAATCTTCTTGGGTTCATCTTTCTTGATTTAGAGGAGAATATGTTTTTGCACACATGCTGTTGGGGAGTGATGAACCCAAGGTTCAAATGATGATAGTAAGGTGATAGTGTTTTGAAATACGGCTGCTAAAGCAAATGTGGATGCTCCTGGGGACCCAATAATTTGAAAATCGTCTGTGACACTCCAGTTGAGACCAAGTCGAGTCCAGTCTGTAGTCGAGTTATGTTAAGTTGGAGTCAAATGTCAAGTCCAGTCGAGTCTTCTGGTCAGTCTGTTATCAAGTTTGTTTGCAAGTCTTTGTCGAGTTTATCAAGTCAAGTGATGTAATCCTCTTTCCCTACTAGTTGAATAAAATCTCATTCTGTTTGATTCAGTGTGCCAAGTCGTGAATGTATGGATCATTAAGCCAAGAAAGAAAAAAGAAGAGAAAAAATAAAAATCATTTTTCAAATGATCATGGAAAATACTTTGTTAATAAATCTTTGCATTAAAAAGGATCCCCAAATGATCAAAGCAAATTTTGTGTCAAATCCAAGGAGGAGTAGAGAATTGATTAGCTTTACTTTAAGAATTTAAAGATGCTCTTGCTCAATCTTGAAAAGATGAACTTGGAACTTGAAGTTTGCTCACCATCCCTTTTTCTTAAATACCAAGCCTAAAAGATGAGCCCAACCAGTCTAAAGCCATAAACTTGGTCCTTGATGGTAGCCAGACATTTTAAATGAACTTCTTATTCCAAAAAAAGAAGAAAAGAAAGAGCTCGCTAGGATGAAAACCCAAAAGGGCGCCTAGGCAAAAGTGAGCACGAAAAAAAAAAGAAATTAAAAAAAAAAAAAAAAAAAAAAGAAGAGAGAAGAAAAAGATGAAGATGAAGGAGCTCGCTAGGATGAAAACCCGAAAGGGCGCCTAGGCAAAAGTTAGAGCAAGAATAAGATGCGTGTTGATTTCAAAATCCGAATCCTAGCCAGTCAAAATCATGAAGAGAATAAGAGATAGTGAGGTAGAGAAAAGAAAGGAAAGAGAAAAGAAAAGGCAAAGAATAAATAAGATTGAGAATTCTTGAGCACTTCAAAGTACATCATTGGTAGATGAATTATCCCAAAGCTTTGTGTTGTTCTCAACAAAGAAAATAAATTGGAAAGAGAGATTTGAAAGTATCAATTAGTATCAAAATTTTGTGAGAGGCTCATGGCTAAGTGGGCCTATAACAATGCAAAAGTATCTTGAAGAAAAATAATGAGTGATTTGGAGGGCTGCTATTGCTTTATGAGTATGGTAGAGTATGATTTAAACACGATGTGTTATGAGAGTTGTAAACATTGACTGGCTAGTGAAAAGGTGAAAAGGATCAACCGCCAAAAAAAAAAAAAAAAAAAAAAGAGAGAAAAAAAATAATAAATAAAAGGGAGAAGTAGTTCATGTTCCTGTTCAAAGGCTACTACAAGCGACCCATTTCAGAAAAAGCACTCATTGGACCCAAATGAAAACATGGCTCGAAAAGCCCACCAATTCTTGAAGCCTTTTTCTTTTAAGACTTCCAGAGTCGATGAACTACGTTTTGACCTGATTCCCACTTGGGGATACGTAGGCAGCCTGTGCGGTTCGGTCACAAACATCGTTGCACTACGTGATTTTTCTCTTTCAAGCCTCAGCCGAACTACTTTGGACCCGATTCCCGCTCGGGGATAAGTAGGCGAACCTCCCAAGGTCCTCGGTCCATAACCATCCCTAAACTGTAAGCATCACCCTTTGCACCTTTGGTTTCCTTCCTTCATACTAGGGGCAAACTTGTGTTTGCCTGGAGCCATGTATATACTGCCAAACCAGGGGCAAACAAAGTTCGCCCTTCAGCATTGGGTTTTCCGCTTCAGCCCACCAATTCATGATGATTATCTTTAGGTTGGGAATAAATGCACTGTAGGCATCCTGTACCCTCATGTTCTCAAAACCCTTGGATGAGCCTATTTGCCCTTAAGACTAGGGGCAAACTTCGTTTGCCAAAATCCCTCTATGCCAGAGGCAAGTTCTCAAGTAATCAAGTTTGTTTTGAAAGGATTGAAATAGAGTGCCTTTCATTCTATAAGCTAAAACACTAAGTTGAAGCATACTCTAGATAGGCAAAGAATTCGCTAAATCAAAAAGGGGAAGTTTTCAAAGTGTCGGTTTATCAGCAAAACACTACCATTTGTAAGATGATGAATAAATGAAAAGTGAGATGATACATTATTCGCAATGAAAGCACATTGATTCATAATGAATGTAGAGTTTGAGTCAATCATCTTGAGTAACTAGCTTTGTTAGGTATGTACTCCTTTGATGAGTCAATAAATGGTCTCAAATGTGTGGGTTTAAGATGATGAATAAAGATTTGAAAAGTCTCCATGAGCATCCTAAGAGCAATACAAGCAGAGGTTTTGAACACTATCACAACATAGTGCCAAAGTGGCAATATAAGAAGAGTCCAATACTAGGGGCAAAGGTGACTTCCCTCTTTTGACGAAATCGATGTGTTTCTTCCAAAGGTCCGCAAATGCAGAAAATTTTTCTTTCTATCAGCTCCGTTCAAATTCTTTGAGTCTGAAAACTCCTCAAATTTTGAAAAATCAACTCTTTCAGTCTGTGGACTCCCGAACTTTTGTGAAATCAATTCTTTAAGTTCGAAGTGGCTCTGAATATTGAAGTTTGGTTCTTTGAGCGCAGAGCATTAGTCCTCAAAGGTAGCTTCTCTTCATAAGCTTTAGTCCTCCATGGCAGATTCTCTTCATAAGCTTTAGTCCTCCATGGCAGCTTCTCTTCATCTGCATTAGTCCTCAATGGCAATCCTCGTTAGTCCTCAATGGCAATCTCTGTTAGTCCTCAATGGCAGCATCATTTGTATTAGTCCTCAATGGCATCTGCATTAGTCCTCAATGGCAATCCTCGTTAGTCCTCAATGGCAACCTCTGTTAGTCCTCAATGGCAATCCCAGCTAATCCTCGCGAGCATCTGTATTAGTCATCAACGGCAACCTCGCATTCGCGTTAATCCTCAATAATTCTTCGAGTCTCATTCAAACTACCGATTTTGAAAATTGAAATTCTTTTGAGTCGAATTGACTCCAATGTTGTAAATTAAAATTTTTCGTTTAGCTGAGTTGACTACAATTTGGAAAACTGAAATTCTCTTTGAAAATTTGAAATCGTTCGAGTCAATTCGACTCCCAATTTTGGAAATTTGAAAATTCTTTGAGTCTGTTTTGACTCCTGTTTTTAGAAGTTTTGTAAAATCTTTGAGTCTGATTCGACTCCCGCTTTGTGAAATAGAAATTCTTGGAGTCTGATTCAACTCCTGTTTTGGAAATTTGAAAAGAAATTCTTTTGAGTCCGATCTACTCACGAGTTTTGAAATATTGGATTGATTTGAGTCAAATTGACTCTGGACTTGGTGAAATTGAATTTGTTTGAGTCTGACTGACTCCTGATTTCAGAAAATGAATTAAGTCGAGTCTAGGCAACTCCTAATTTAGCCTTTGAATTTGAACTCGAATTGAGTTGAATTGACTCTGGACTTGGTGAAATTGAATTTGTTTGAGTCTGACTGACTCCTGATTTCAGAAAATGAATTAAGTCGAGTCTAGGCAACTCCTAATTTAGCCTTTGAATTTGAACTCGAATTGAGTTGAATTGACTCCGGACTTGGTGAAATTGAGTTTATTTGAGTCTGACTAACTCTTGATCGAAATTTGAAAAATTAAGCTCGATTGACTACCAATTTTGGAAAATTGATTTAATTTGAGTGGATTTGAGTCCATTGGACCCCCGGCTTCAGATATTTGAAATAATTTGAGTCTGATGTACTAGACTCCGAATTTTTGAAAATAAATGAAATGAAATTTGTTTGACTAAGAAGGGAATTTGTTTGAGTCTAATGGACTCTCGATTTTAGAAAATCAAATTAAGTCTGAAAGACCCCGGATTTTTAGAATTGAACTGATTTGAGTCTGACTGACTCCAAAATTCTGAATTAAATTGAGTTAAGTCTAGTTGACTCCCAATTTTGAAAAAATTGAAAAGAATATGAGTCTGTTCGACTCCAATTTTTGAAAAGTTGAAATGAATTTGAGCCTGCAGGCTCCCAAACTATGACCACCGTCTTGAGAATATAACGGATTTATTTTCCCGATCCTCGTAACAGATTTACGACGATCCTTTGTTTGAGAATGTGACGGATTTACATTCTCGGTTCTTGCAATGGATTTGCGCAAACCCTCGTTTTGAGAATATAACGGATTTATATTCTCGATCCTCGTAACAGATTTACGGCGATCCTTTGTTTGAGAATGTGACGGATTTACATTCTCGGTTCTTGCAACGGATTTGCGCTAACCCTCATTTTGAGAATATAATGGATTTATATTCTTGATCCTCGTAACAGATTTACGGCGATCCTTTGTTTGAGAATGTGACGGATTTACATTCTCGGTTCTTGCAACAGATTTGCGCTAACCCTCGTTTTGAGAATATAACGAATTTATATTCTCGATCCTCGTAATAGATTTACGGCGATCCTTTGTTTGAGAATGTGACGGATTTACATTCTCGGTTCTTGCAACGGATTTGCGCTAACCCTCGTTTTGAGAATATAACGGATTTATATTCTCGATCCTCGTAACAGATTTACGGCGATCCTTTGTTTGAGAATGTGACAGATTTACATTCTCGGTTCTTGCAACGAATTTGCGCTAACCCTCGTTTTGAGAATATAACGGATTTATATTCTCGATCCTCGTAACAGATTTACGGCGATCCTTTGTTTGAGAATGTGACGGATTTACATTCTCGGTTCTTGCAACGGATTTGCGCTAACCCTCGTTTTGAGAATATAACGGATTTATATTCTCGATCCTCGTAACAGATTTACGGCGATCCTTTGTTTGAGAATGTGACGGATTTACATTCTCGGTTCTTGCAACGGATTTGCGCTAACCCTCGTTTTGAGAATATAACGGATTTATATTCTCGATCCTCGTAACAGATTTACGGCGATCCTTTGTTTGAGAATGTGACGGATTTACATTCTCGGTTCTTGCAACGGATTTGCACTAACCCTCATTTTGAGAATATAACGAATTTATATTCTCGATCCTCGTAACAGATTTACGGTGATCCTTTGTTTGAGAATGTGACGGATTTACATTCTCGGTTCTTGCAACGGATTTGCACTAACCCTCGTTTTGAGAATATAACGAATTTATATTCTCGATCCTCGTAACAGATTTGCGATGATCCTTTGTTTGAAAGTATAACGAATTTGCATTTTCAGTTTTCGCAACAGACTTGCGCCAACCTTCGATGTTCAGTCAAAAGTAGCTTTCTTAACAGATTTGGCACCAGTCCAAGATTCGGTAATCTTCTTTGATCGGCACATCGTGTAAAGTACGTCGTATAGACACGATGTAGGGTAAGCATGACGTTTGCATAATCAGGTCAATTCAAGAAAATACCATTGCATAGCATGTGCATCACGACAGGATAGGTGCATTCATCCGTATGATTATTTGCGCTTGTGTGTTGTCCTTTGCCCGAACTACGTCCTGGTCTGATTCCCGAAGGGATACGTAGGCAGCTCACCATTGAGCACGACCAACACCGACCGTCTCCGCGAATGTTTTTACAACGTATTTTATTTTTACCTAAGTTCAATAGCTCGGTCAAAGGCTTGTCTTCACACAGGCTTCGACATTCACTTGTGATACGCGTTGCTTCACAAGCTCTGCCGAAGAGGGGCAAACTGTAGACACCCCAATTTTGACCAAACTATTAAACTTAGGGGGGATTTACCTCTAGAAATCAATGATGAATAATGTCCCGACGATTTTCTTCAAGTTCATCGCTTCGACTTCTGAAAAGCTTCAAGCTCCCAAAACTTGCTCCTAATATCCCTAGATTTGGCCAATCACTGACCATCTGTCTCGAGCTCACTAGATCATGGATTACTTTCTAAAAAAAATAGAATAGATTAAATAATAATAATAATGATATTTTATAAAAATAACATTGTTTCTCATATTTTTAGATTCAAAAAGAAAAAGATACTATTTGGTGACTCATATGATTAATTTAGATTTAAAATGAAAAATGTGTCTACACATATATATATATATATATATATAAGAAAAGGAAAATAATAAAAGAAAGTATCCCATGTGATTTGGAGAGTTAGAGATTCCTTGGCATATTCCTAATCCAAAGTAAATACCCAAAAAGCCCTTTGTTGGGCACTAATCTCCCATGTGCTTTAAAGATGCTCTAGAATGTTCCTTTATTCTAGCCAACTTAAATGCCCTTCAAGTTTCTTGGAATTACATAGAAGTGCCATGGAGAGTTAGAGATGCCATGGAATATTCCTAACCCACCCCAAATTGACCTATCTACCCTTATCTTAGCCCCTAAGATAATGAAAGTCTATAAAAAAACCATTTCTCTCATTTTGGGGGAGACACTTGAATGGTATAGAAAAAATATTGGGAGAGCTTTAGAGGAAAGAAATATAGAGAGAGAAACTCTACCAATTATTTTACCCAAATCCCACCAAAACTCTACCCAACCATCAAATCACCATTGAAGGAGCTTGAAGCTTGAGGAAGAAGAAGAGGAAAAGCTTGAGAAACTCAACATCTCTACAAGTTTTGAGAATATCTAGAGGTAAAGCCTTCATATATATATATATATATAATAATAATAATTCAATCACAAGTTCTTAGATCTAGGAACTTTTCACATTTTCAAAACCTCTCTTCTTACCCCATTTCATCACACACCACCAAGAACTTGTGATTGAATCTCATGACATCTAATTAATTTGGATCTAATTAATGCCTTGGGTTTGAGATAAATTAGTTTTGAAGAAATTTGTGTTCCTAAATAAAACTTTGATTTCCTTTATTTCTACTTCATTCATGAGGTTCATGAGATCTTCTATATCTCATTGAAACTCTTTGAATTTGATTCCTTAGTTTCCTATGATCTTATGATCCATATGGAGATTAAAATGAATCATGATTTTAATCTACACATAGTTGGTGAGATGCTAGTATCAACTCATGACTAGGATCTCTTTACTATGAATCTTATGGAATTCATACTATATTCCATGGAGATTAGAGTAGATTTGTTGTTTTTAGTCTCCAATGACCATCAAATGGTAGGAGAAGTAGTTTAGTTTAAGTCCATCTCTATGGCTTAGACTAATCTCTTCCTTAGGTTTTGAGAAGTTCTTCATACTTCATCTAAAACCTCCATGTATGTGTGTCTTTAGCCTCCAATGACCACCAAGTGGTAGGAGTAATGATTTGAACTCAAGTTTTGGTCCATAAGTTTGAGTTCATTGTTTGAGATTTTGTGAAGTCCATTTCATACTTCATCAAAAATCCATGGGTCTAAAGATGTCCTTAGTCTTCAATGACTATTAAATGGTAGAAGAGATGGTTTAGTTTAAGTCCAACTTCATGATTTAATAGTTGGGGTTAACAAATAAAGTTGAACTAGCAAAATGAAAACAGTGAGTTCACAAACTGTTTTTGATCAAAGATTTTTAGTTCGAAATCTAACCGTTGAAATCAAGTGAAACCAACGGGAAAGTGTCAATAACACATTGTTTTACCACTGTAATTTTTGTTTTGGTAAGACTTTATGCTTAGAATGGTTTGATCATGAGTTTTGTGAGACAACCACAATCTGTCCAGAATTTCAGAATAGTTTCAGAACAGCAAACCGATTTTAAAATTGATAGATCAGAACTCTAACCAAGTTTTCATGACCTCTAATAATTTTTTATAAGAACCTTAATGTGTTAGGAAGATTCCCTAAAAAGAATGAAGCAATTCGGATTTTTTTGCTATTTTTAAAAAATCATACAAGATCTCTGGACAGAGAGTTGCAGAATCCTGAGTGAGGTCTAGTATTTTCCGTATTCCCGGAGATCTAACCGTTGAAACCTCGATTTTCTTTTTGGGTTAGAAACTAGACTCACAGAGGCATAACATATCCAAAAATCATTAAGATCCAACCGTTGAAAGTATTTTATTCCTATTTTTGAACGTCTGGTCTGCTCTCTGTAATTCAAAAAAAACTGCTACCATTTTTGTCTAATCTTATTTATTCCAACTCAAATAGTCTCTTAATGGCTTAGGACTCAAACCATGTTTTGAATAATGATAATTTAGATTAAACCCAGAGGCTTAGTGATCCAAATTAGTGAATAAATTCATGTCCCATTCTTGTTCTTATTCATGCATTCATTCATACATGTTAATATTCATAAGTAGGACTTATCTCTTGTCTAAGATGAATCTAATTGAACATGACTTAGGATTAATTACTCTTTGATATTATATCTTGTCTAAGGCATGCGTACTAATCTTTGTTTTGTAGCGCATTTGAGGTACAACTTCTCATCCCTTCTCTAGTTTAATTCATTTCTTTGATTTTGAATTGATTTTCAAACTCCATGTGCGACACTTTAGACTAGGTCTTGCCTTATGTGCTTATATGTGATAGAGACCTTTTCTTAGGATTTCTATTCTTGCATGCATTGCACGTTTAATATTCGCGGCTGGATCCCGGGTATGTTTTCTAGTTCTCTATTGCATATCATGTTGTTTGCTATTTGAATTACGTGGCTTATGAATGATATTTTACCGTTAGCAATTTTACACCATTTCCAACATGCTTGTGTTATGTATACCCATATATGTATTAATTGAGGGCATGCTTAGATTAATAACTTGATTAAAAAGGATGTTGAGTAGTGGCCTATCTTGAGATAGGATGAAAGGGGGTGTTTTAGTCCGCCGGGCTCCTTCCCCTTTCATTCCATAATCCCCGGACCCAGTTTATCTTTGGTTTCGCAAAAGATCAGTTTCCTTTTGAAATGGTTTCTTAATTTTTCCTTTAAAAATTAAGTGGCGACTCATTTGTTTTTTTAGAAATTGATTTTGAAAAGCTGTGGGTAAAGAAAACCTGCGATGTCCACAGAAACACAATAATTGTGTCCAAAGAGGGAAGTCCTCTTTGTCCTTAGTCTTGGACCATTATCATATTTCCACTTTTAGTATTGTGTTGTGATAGTGTTTAAAACTCCTGCTTGCAATGCTCATAGGATGCTTATGGAGGCTTTTCAAATCTTTATTTATCATCTTAAACCCACACGTTTAAGACCATTATTGACTCATCGAAGGAGGACAATCTTAACAAAGCAATTACAAAAGACGACTGACTCAAACTCTGTATTATTATGAATCAATGTGCTTTCATCGTGAATAATGTATCATCTCACCTTTCATTTATTCATCATATTACAATGGTAGTACTTCACCGACAAATCTAAACTTTGAAGATTCTCCCTTTTCGAGTTAGCTAGTTTTTTTTCCTATCTAGAGTGTGCTTCAAATTAGTGCTTTAGCTTAGAGAATGAAAGACACTCCATTTCAAAGTGTTTCAAAACAGACTTGGTAACTTGAGAACTTGCATTTGGAAAACAGAGTTTGCCCCTAGTTTGAAAGAGACTTGGGGTCTCTAACTTTTGCCTAGGCGCCCTTTCGGATTTTCATCCTAGCGCTCCTTTTTCTTTTTCTTTTCCTTTTTCTTTTTCTTTTTCTATTCTTCTCTTTTTTGGAAGAAGAAGTTCATTTAAAATGTTTGGCTACCATCAAGGACCAAGTTTTATGGCTTTGGACTGGTTGGGCTCATCTTTTAGGCTTGGTATTTGAGAAAAGGGGGTGGTAAGCAAGCTTCAAGAAGTTCGAAGTTCATCTTTTCAAGATTGAGAAAGAGCATATTTAAATTCTTAAAGTAAAGCTAGTCAATTATCTACTCCTCTTTGGATTTGGTACAGAATTTACTTTGATCACTTGGGATCCTTTTCAATCCAAAAATTTATTAACAAAGTATTTTCCATGATCGTTTGAAAAAGTGACTTTTTCTTTTCTTTTATTTTTTGGCTTAATGATCCATGCATTCATGACTTAGTACACTGAATCAAGAAAAATTAGATTTTATTCAACTAGTAGAGAAAGAGGAATACATCACTAGATTCGATAAACTCGACAAAGACTTGCAAACAAACTTGATAACAGACTGACCAGAAGACTCGACTGGACTTGACATTTGACTCCAACTTAACATGACTCGACTACCAGACTTGACTTGATCTCAAGTGGAGTGTCACAGATGATTTTTAATTTATTGGGTTCCCAAGACCATCCACATTTGATTTAGCAGCGGCAGTTCCGAATACAATCACCTCACTTAGCAGCATGTATGCATAAGCATCTATCTTTCTGGTATCTGTTCCTTTCTGACTAATCTCACACTTGAATTTCTAACCCAAACTATACTTTACTCGGATGCTATCTCCCCCATAACCACATTTATCTTTTATCAATTTTGACTGGTTTTCTCAAAATTAAGAATCTTACATTTTTATTGATTTTATTTAATTGTTTATGCCAAGTGAAATGCTCATGAATGGTTCATATGTCACACGGATGCAATGAACGTGTGTGTGTGTGTGTGTGTGCCTAATCTATATGCAAAAGAAAGGAAAATTCTAGTCATAGCACATAAAACATAAAAGCACATAAAATTCTCATCCATGTCAAGTGCAATAATTTCTCCTTTCATTGTGACCCTCACTACCCTTTCAAATGTTTGGTATAAAAGATTTTAAAATTCTTTTGAAAAGCATTTTTTTTAGAATGGTGAGAAAAGACAATTCTCAATAATTTTGAATCTTTTATTTGCAAATGAGGGTGTAAAATATTTCTCATTGATCGGGTTGAAATTTTGTTTTGGAATTCATTCGAAAAGCATTTCTTCTAAAACAGTTCCCCTGATTATTGGGTCCTTCAAAGATGAGGATGTGAGAACATATTTTAACAAAGGTTGTTTTGGAATTTTAATCGAAAGGTGAACTCAAAAGATTTTTTGAAAGGGTGATCGAAAACCTAGGGAAAAAGATAGTAAAATATGTTTACTTCCAAAGATGGACTTAAAACTCTTTGGGTAGGAGGATCATATGATCAGATTATCACCGTACTTTCCATGAATTCGGATACATACAAGGTCAATGATGCTTAGCTAAACATGATATAAGAGATGTAATCTTATAATCAAAATCTAACATATTCCCAAATGTCATGGGACATGAAGAGGAATTGCTCAAAAGCGATTAAGAGTTTATATGTCTCGTATCAAGTGAGCATCGTCATCATCTCAAGTAATCCCTTTCCGGGCATACAAAACTCCCTAGCACGTAACCCTAATCAAGAATTGATTTCCCTAAGATTGAAAGGTTCTGTAGAAACAATCATGCAAAGGCTGGGTTTTGGTCAAATAAGGGACCCTTGACACACATCCGATAGGGTGCTTTATATACCAAATCATGGTACGAGATCAAGGGTGATCACACAGTCCCATGATGGCTTGACCGACCAGGTTACCCTGAGCCTCCAAGGTCATAGTTCCATGCAATCGACTGGCGAGACATGCAAGTGAAATGCAACAGGCACACAAAGATTAATTAATTTGATTAAAAGGATGTTTTTCAAGTCTAATCCTCGAGTGAACCCAAAATCAGAAATCCTGGTCTGCGAAGCCAGAGATTCTAGGTTCGATCCCCAACAGAGTTGCTAGATTGTGGATATCGCATTTTTCTCACCCACAGCTTTTTAATTTCAAAAGATTTTCCAAATTTCCTACCAAGAGTCACCACTTAATTTTAAAAGGAGAATTAAGAAACAATTTTAAAGCAAACTGATCTTTTAAGAACCAGAGATTTTCTAGGTCCGGGGATTATGGAATGAGAGGGGACTGAGCGCGTCAGACTAAAACACCCCCTCTTATCCTATCTTGCGATAGGCCTCTACTTAACATCTTTTTAATCGAACTAATAATCTAAGCATGCCCTAAACTAATACATATGTATAAATATACATTACAAAAGCATGTCTAAAAGGGTCTAAGATTGCAAGTGATAAAATATCATTCAAAAATCACATAATTCAAGTAGCAAGCAATATGATATGCAAAGAGGGAACTATAGAACTTACCCGGGATCCGGTCGTGAATATTAAACGTGCGGTGCATGCAAATAAAATAAAACCTAGGAAAAAGAGTCTCTAATCACATATACACATAAGGCAAGATCCAAATTCTAAGGTGTCGTGCATGAGGTAATAAAATCAATAAAATCAAGGAATTAAATAAACTAAAGAAAGGGTTGAGAAATTGTACCTCAAAGGTGCTACAAAACAAAGGTTAGTCCACATACTTTAGAAAGAATGTATAGTATCAAATAATTGTTCCTAAATGTCTAGCTTAATTCTATCAAGTAGAAGAAATAACACAATTATGAATTCTAATACCAATATGCATGGATGAATGTGTATGATTACATAGATGTGAACAAGAATGAGCTATTGGATTATTCCTTGATTTGGATCATTTAGCCTCTATATTTAAGCTTAACTAATCATTATTAACACATGGTTTAAGCCCTAAATCATGAGAAGACCATTGGGTCCATTGTTCACAAGATATATCAAAAACTATTCCAGAATACTAAAATTTCAGCAAGTAGACTCGAACTTCAAGGAAATAAAAGGGATGCTTCTAATGTATTGATGTCAATGATTCTTAGACATCACTCAGGGACTTACAACTCTCCGTCCAGAGTTTTTGTATGATTTTCTAAAAATAGTAAAAAAATCAGAAATGCTTTGGTCTTTTTAGGGTAGATTCCTAACACATTAAACAACTTAGAAAATTTTATTTTGGGTTAGAACGCTTGATTAAGGTTCTCATTTTCTTATTTTAAAAGAGTGTTACTGTTCTGAAACTCTAGACAGATTATAATTGTTCCACGAAACCCTTGACCAAACCATTCTAAACATGAAACTTCCTTAAAAAATATTACAGTGGTAGAACTTTGAGTTATAAGCACTTTCCCATTGGTTTCATTCAGTTCCAACGGTTCGATGTTTAACTAAACATCTATGATCAAAAACAGATTGTGAACTCACTGCATCATTTATCAAATACAACTTTGTTAATTAATTTCATCCATGAGCCATGGAATTTGGCTTGAACCACACTACCTCTCCTACGATTTGATGGTCATGGGAGACTAACTACATTCATATCTTGAAAGTCTCAAAGAAATATGGAGAAATTCCATGAGACCTAAACATAACAAACCTAAACCATGAAGATAGGTTTAGATTTATTAATCAAGTGTACTAATATCAACTTCAATCTCCTTGTAAATCATGAGCTTACAAAAGAATTAAAGGATTTCAAGTCTAAGGATTCGAGTAAGACATTGAGGGTCATATGAATCTCAAAGATTAAAAGGAAGAGAAAAAGAAAATTAAAAGACTCTAAGTATATTTCTGATTAGAATATAATTAAGACTAATTAACTTAAAGTTTTACCTCCAAAATATTCCTCAACTTTAAGATTTTGAAGAACTTCCTAAGACTAATCAAGCTTTCCACCCTTTTTAACTCTTCTAAAACTCACTTCTAATTATATTTAGAGAAGAAATTTTGAAAGTTTTAGGACTTGGAGAACTAATACAACCTCTAGATTCAAAGAAAAAATTCCAACCTCATGCAAGAGGATATTCATCCTTTATTTATAGACAAATTTGAAGGGGTATTTCAGTTATTTCAGAGCAGAAAACCCTAATTTGGACTGTCCTTTGGTAGTACAAAATATGTTGTATTACAGCTGGCTATTATAAAATCATGGCACTCAATGGAGATGGGAGCGGCACTTACTGAGTCCCGGTACGGTACTTACTGAATGCCGCAGCGGCACTCAATGAATGCAGCGGACAACTCCATGGACTACTGTCTTTTTAGGATTTTCTATTTTAGCAGCACTTGAAGCATTTTAGAGGTAGTTAATGGCTGCCGGTGCGGTTCTCACTGAATGCCGTTCCGGCAGTCAGGGAGTGCCACAGCGGCAACCCGTGATTGTTGCATGTGCGCCCAAGTGTCATTTTGCCTCTATTTTCCTTTTTCCTTTCCGTTCTACTTTTTTGTTTAAGTTGGAGAAGAGCTTGAATCATCTTTGGAAGTCCTAGATTAGTTTGGACATTGTCATCATTGGATTTGGAGGTAATACTCTCCCCTTCGTCCGACGTTTGGTCAAAATTGGGGTGCCAACACCAACTAACAATCTGGAACTGATTATATCATCGCGACACACTAGTGCTCCTGTTCACCGCTTATAAGAATTCTTATTGTTCACCGCTTTTATGAACTCTTATGAGCACCATACATCACTCTCATATAACGACTAATCTATGGACACACCAATACTCTTGTTCACCACTTATAAGAGCTCTTACTGTTCACTGCTTTTAATAATGCTTGCGAGTATCATCCGTTCATAACCCATATGCATCAGTACTTTTTGCTAGCACAATACATAACGCTCACATCCCACGCTGATGTGTTCACGACTAACTCATGATACTAACGTACTTATACTAAAGGTCACCAAAACCCCACTGACTCAATCACTAGGATTAACCAATGTTACCCACCACTATAACTCAAACCTTATCTTGTTATCGTGTCGTTATGTTACTAATGTTCCAAACCATATTACATTACTCACCATATTATCTTAGTCTCATTATCATAACCCCTCACCTTCGTAATCCATAATATTGTATAATAGAAACATGGAACATTAATGAACAACTAAGCATGATAAAATATAAACTAAAAGGAAACATCCTTGTTTTGCTAAGGTTTGATCGATTAAAGTAATCTCAATTGCTTGAAGGAAGTGATGTACGATTGGTTAAAGTGTTCTCGATTAATTGAAGTGAAGATGGTCTCTATCGATTAAAGTCATTTTAATCGATTGAGACTCAGGATTGTTCGATCGCTTGAACCTAGTTCGATCGCTCAAACTTCATATTCCACAGGTTCTGGCAGTGAACGTCCAGAATACGTTAGGGAATGTTTGGGTTAATATTAAATATCTAAAACATGTAAAACATTATAACTATGCTACTGAATGAGTTTGGAACTCATCGAATGATAGTAAGGGCATGTTTGGCTTGAATTCCAACCTTAAGCTTTAATGGCCTCTCTCTCTCTCTCTCTCTCTCTCTCTCTCTCTCTCTCTCTCTCTCTTCTCTCTCTCTCTCTCTCTCTCTCTCTCTCTCTCTCTCTCTCTCTCTCTCCTCTGTCTCTACCTCCTTTCTCTTTGTCTCCTCTTGTTCTTCTTCTTTTCCTTCTTCTATTCTTCTATCTCTCTCCTCTGACTAAATATATAAATCTATATGTGTATATATATAGGTGTATATATATACAAACACACAAGTCTCTCTCTCTCTAACTCTCTGGTTTCTCAAAAACATTCATACACATGAACACAAAGTATATATAAAGGAGGAAGTGTACAGGTGGCCATGTTTGCGAGAAACCTGGGATTTCTGATCATTATATATTCGATCGATTAAGAAAGCTTCGATCGATCGAAAGCAGATCGGTCAGGTTTGATCGATTAAAGTGGGGACCATGTCATAAATTCATATCGGTAGTGTTTTGATCGATTGAACAATGTTCGTTCGCTTGAATTATGGAATATTCAATCGCTCGAAAGAGCTTCGATCGATTAAAAGTGAAATTTCAATTTTAGTCAAGGGAAGTATATAGAATCTCTTTATATAAATAATTACTGAAAAGATAGGGTATTACACACAGGGCCAAGGCCAGGTGCGACTGATGTGTTGTCAAAAGTGCAGTAGTTGATGAGGTAATCTGTGGAAATCTTTGAGGCATGAGCCTTGGCCAATTGTCTCACTTCCTTGCACCGATTTTGGGGAGGCAGGGCTGCCAAAAAATACTTTTTACCCTTGGATGCCATCGTTGGAGCAGTTTTAGGAGCCATTGAAGTGGGTGGTGAGGAGATTCATTCACCAAAAAAGATGGAGCTTTTAGAGAGAGGAAGAGGCTTTGGGTTGTTGAGAGAGACGAAGAAGATTTGAAAAAGTGGGAAGGCTTTTGAAAACCCCATCATTTTATATGCTTCAGCATTTAATGTAGAGCAACTTATGGGATTCTTTATATCTGATAGACCCTATATGATGGACACGTGGAAAATTTTAAATCCAAAGCATCACATCAATCAAGTGCGGGATGTTTGGTATGACCTTTTAGGGGGCAATTGTTTGCACCCAAAAACTGCCAATGGTTTTTGAGCCTGAGAGCATTGTTGGAACGGGCCTGAAGATGATCGGCTCAGGCCATGTTCTGGAATGGTCAGCCCAGGAATGTAAAGAGTAATCGGGTTCAAGAGAGAGACTTCGTGTGGTTTGGGCAGGCTTGTTTCTAGTAGAGCCTGATAGGTGATAAAGAAGCATACTTAGTGATCAGGCATTATATTTAAAAGAAAGTGGTGGAGCCCGATTGGTCAGAAACGTATATGTGGCCATCATCGGGCTCAAAGGCGTTAGAGAATGATAAGTGGAAGAACATCAGCCCAATGAAGCTAAAAGTATGTTCATTTGAGCCCGATGGGTAAGAGGAGAAGGCGGTTCTATTCTTAGCTATCATGATGATGTTGCCCTGAGATTAAGGAGTCAGAGTCTCTTTGGGAATGGAATCTGATCACGTCCAGCTGGATATGGAAGGCTAATTCGGATGATTATGGGATATGACTCTATCAAGATGAGGATAAGGAAAGAGTTGGATTAAAGGACTCTTCAATTTATACTCTGCTTGGAGCGCAAGTCAAGGAGTCCTTACCATATCAGGATTTCTCTAAGGCCTCTATACATTAGCAGGCCAGCAAATTGCAAACTCACTCCGCGTTATCTCAAAAATAGCACTCAAAGCATTCTTTACAGCATTTAAAGGCATTCAACTTTGTGTTTCAAAGCTCTGCATCCCTAGCAATAGGTCCTGCCCTTTTATTATTTCTTTTCACTATTTTTATTGCTTGGCACATTTCTGATTCTATTCTGTTTTTGTTATTTTTTTTCCAAACATTCAATAAAATATCTTCGTATTTTATTAATCATTTGTGATTGTTTACTTGATAAACTCTTGTACTAATTGGCTTGTGCGCTTCAGTACTGCTATAGAATTTTTGGTGAGGGAACTTTCTTATTCATCATACACAATCATTTAGTTAGAAGTTAGATCTCAAAGCCTTGAGTATCACTCACTCAAGCACATAGGAAATTAGTTTGCACACACACCGAGCCCGTTTGGCTCTAGCACGCCCGCACAAACTATAAGCAAATAGTAGTAGATGCTTGATGATACTTGGTCGGCTGAAATGATAGAATTATCCTCACACAAATCAATATATTCTTATAATGAGTATAGATATATGATATGGGAGAGGGACAAAATGATACTCCCTCTACCCCATTTTATGTGTCCATTTTTCCTTTTTGGGATGCCCCAAAATTGTTGTCCACTTTTCTAAAGTAGTATGTAAATTCTACTTGGTTTCCACAACTACCCTTCCTTACAATCAACACCAAAACAAAAACAAAAAAACAAAGTGCAATGATTATGGGCAATTGTAGAAAGTAGGTGTAGATTCTTTTTGTCCCCTTAAATAGTTGGATTCCCTAAGATGGACACATAAAATGGGACAGAAGGAGTACCTTTTATAAGAACCTTAAGTAGTTCATACCAAAATATACAGGATCAATGTAACAAAATATACAGGATCAATGTATAAACTTTAAAAAGAAAAAGAGAATTTTATTACTTACTTGTGGGAAACCACTATTACAGAGAGAGGAGGATTATCATAGGAGAAGGGAGGATAAGAGAGAAAGAGACAGGGAGAAAGCGAGATGCCTATCAACAGCTTGGAAGGTCATGTTAAATACAAAATAAAAGTCTTTGTTCTAGATAGGTCACTGTATATAAATAGTAAAAAGATAAAAAGTAATACATGTGTTCTTGAGTGGTAGAGTCATTTAGATTGCCATTATCTTAAAACATACATGTGTTCTTGAGTGGTGGAGTCGTTTAGATTGCCATTATCATAAAACTATTCCAAAACCACTGGTATGCAAAACTGTGGGCAAAACTTGTGGGTGGAAAAACATCACTACATGCGTCAATGGAGTAAATGTGTCACTGCATACGTCACTTGATTATTCCAGCTTGTTTTGGGTTTGCTGGACTGGGATGCCGTAGCAATAATGGCATCAAATAGGTCATCCATAATTGGGACCTGGCTAGAAATGGACGTTGTATCCATTTCTTCTTCATCTTCATATGGGTCCTATGCTTCTCCTGTAAGGCAGCCAAAGGTATTTAGCTATGGAGTCTGGGAAGGCTAACCCTTGTCCTTAGTCTGGCTGGTAGAAGCCTGACTATTGCCTTGGGAAACTTGAGAGGCCAAAAACTGTTCTTTGAGGGCTTCCATAACCTTGACCTGTGTCTCTTCCCATGTAACATGAAGATACTTCCCCCTAATTGAACTAAATAGGAGATTGAACATATTCAATTTTGAGGAGAGTTGGGATGCTTCAAGAAGAAATCTTTCATCCTTTTTCTTTTCTTCTTCCTCAAAAATTTTAACATATTCTTTAGTGGCAACTTGGATTTTTAAACAAGCAGTAGGAACATCAAATCCATTCCACCATTTTACCCAGAAGGTTCTCTGGAGTATATAAATTCTAAGATGATCAATATTATGTTGAATATCCCATTTCCATATCCAGACTAATCTGAATTCGGCAAAGAAGAATAATATGTTCCTTCCAAAGGGATATTTTCTAAGGATTTTCCTTTGAGAACTGGAAGATGGTCAAACCATATAGTGAAAAAATTCAGGAGTTCTCTAAGAACAACACCAATCTCTGGTCCCATTTTTTTCCCACCAATGAAAAAACTAGATGGGAAAGCTGTCAAGACCAGATTTTGTAATTTGATCATTGATTACAAAAAGGTAGGTGTACTTTCGTAAAGGATTCATATAGAAAAAAGCTTTATTCAATGCCTCTATATAATCCCAATAATTAAATGTTTCCCTATTAATTTTTAAAATTCTAGCCTGAGCAGGGTTAAGACTAGGGGTGGCAATCGGGTCGTGTCGGGTCATAATCGTGTCGGGTCATTATCGTGTCGGGTCATTGTCGTGTCGGGTTATAATCGTGTCATTCTTAACGTGTCATAATCGTGTCGGGTTATAATCGTGCCGGGTTATACAAGGGTCACTCGTTTAACCCGTCTAACCCGTGTAGGGTGTCATCCGTTCCGTTTGGATCGGATTTTATTTTTTTATTTTCGATTTTTTCATGTTTTGAAAACCAACCGAAGTGGCCGGTTCGGTCGGTTTTGCCAATTTGAGTGGTCGGATTGATTTTTTAGTTGTAGGTAATTTAAAAAAAAAACCGACCGGTTAGCTTGGTTCGGTTATTCGAAAAAAAGGCTAAAAAGCTTACAGTCCTACTAAGAACACAAACAAGTCTTTCATAAAATGTATCAATTATTAAAACGTACGTCTTAAATACCAAAATATTACAAATATAACAATATCCAACTATTATAAACTTAACACCCAAGCATTTCCAAACAAAATGAATAAGAAGAAATATTATTTTTACTAACTCTATAAAAAAAATTCTCCACTTGCCATCCATCAAGAATCAAGATTAACAATTGTATTTGTCTAATTGACTAATTTGTCTCCCTCCCAATCCAGCAATCCTGGCGGACGTCTTCCCTTTTATTTTATTTTATTTTTTTATTTTTTTATTTTTTTATACAATGCTTGATGCACGAATGCTTCCAGGCTCCAGCTTCCTACTTTCCTTATTAGTTATTAATAATTTTTTTTAATATTAGTTATTAATTATTATATATAAATTTACTTGTTTGGTAATTTGGTAACTACTCCTTTTTTTTTTGTGATCAAACAAAAAAAAATTAGTTTTATATATATAAATTTTAAATAAATATGTTTTCAAAAAATTATTTTTTTAATTCTTATTTATATTATTTGTATTTTAGACTTCCATATTATTAAAAATTATTTTTAGAACTAAAAAAAAAAGCCCCAACTGCACTTAAATACTTAATCGGGTCAAACGGGTTAGACGGGTTGACCCGCTTCAACCCGTTTATTAATCGTGTCACACGGGTCGACTCGTTTATGACCCGTGCCCTTATACGGGTCACCCAAACCCGTTTATTTTCGTGTCGGGTCGTGTCGGGTTGCCGTGTCGGGTCGAAAATTGCCACCCCTAGTTAAGACCCCACTAGTTAGCTTTAATAATTTTAATAATATAACACTTGGAATGTGTTATAGGGGACTTTTTATCAGTAGGAACGTGATGAAAATGTTCTGTTTGAACAGATCCTATTTCTATGAGAATTGCCTCATAAGCAAATCTAGGTTTAGATTCTTGGGTCATGAAGTTATGGTTATTAAGATATCTTTCTTTAAACCCCCAAGCATCTAATTCCAATTTATCATCAACTTTATTATCCAAGACAAGAAAGGTTTCCAAAAGCTGCTTTTGATGGAAAACAGCATCCTGAATGAGGATGTCCTTAGCAGAAGGTTGCTACGAAGGACTAGCCTTGTTTGGTTGTCCAGACCCTTTGTTGGGCTGAGAACCCTTAGATGGGTTTTGTTCCTGCTGGCCTTTCCCTTTGTTGGGACGCCGTAGAGGGAACTGAAACACTCCTTTATTAGGAGGTTGCATTCGATTTTTCTTGCAAAAATTCCCTAGTTAGAAAATCTGGTAAAGAATTTTGATCTCCTGTAATATATTTAAGCCTGAAATCAAAAGTAGATAAATCAGACTGCCATCTAGCAAATATTTGCTTAGAAACAAGGTTATTTACATCTTGTTTTAAGATATGTTTAGCAACACTGCAATCTATGCGAATAAAATATGCTTGGTTATGAAGGTCATCCTGAAATTTAGTGACACACTTAACAATAGAAAACATTTCTTTTTTAATAGTAGAATAATTTTTTCAAGATCCTTTCCAGACACCAGAGGTGAATCTGAGAAGTTCTTCCTTATTGGTGTTGGGATTCTTTTGTTTGAGAATTCCCCCATAACCAATATCTGAAGCATCTGTTTCAACAATTTTGTCCCCATTGTGGATTAGCTAATCCGAGACATGGTAACTATTTGACTCTAAGTTTAATTCTCTGAACTGCTTTAGTATGTTCAGATGTCCATGGTAAATGATTCTTTTGAAGCCTTTGGTGCAAAAGTGCACAATCATGGGCTAGTTTATTTTAATGATTTCCTATGTAATTAAGACTTCCCAAAAATCTTTGTAATTGGGTTTTGTCTTTTAATTCATCAGGAAATTTAGAAGCAAATTCAACACTTCTATCAATGGAAACAATTTTCCCTTTATGAATATTAAACCCTAGGAATCTGATCTGAGTTTTGAAAAGATCCATTTTTTGGGCAGATAATACAAGACCATTATGTATGATGATATCTTTCAAAGTTTTAAGATGTTTGAAATGATGATCTGTAGATGAGGAAAAAACCAAAATGTCATCTATATAGACCAAATAGAATTTTGAAAAAGTAGTAAAACTTTCGTTCATATTATTATGGAATTCTAAAGGAGCATTTTTTAATCCAAATGGCATGACATTCCATTAATAATGTCCAAAAGGAACAGTGAATGCTGTCTTGTATCTATCTTCTTCTTTAATCTGAATTTGCCAATAACCATATTTCAAATGGAATTTTGAGAATATAGAAGCTTTATAGAGTCTATCCAATAAATCCTTTTAATTAGGAATTGGATATCTAATCCATTGTAAGGCATCATTCAGTGGCTTATAATTAACCACTAATCTAGGTTTGCCTCTTTCATTTTATGTAACACCCTGTAATTTTATTTTCATTAAAAAAAGAGTGCTTCATTTTATTTCTATTTATAAGCATTTATTTAAGGTCAAACCGTAATTTCCATAAATATAGAAAATATTTTCTATGGTTTTGAAAACTATATCTATACTTTTGTACAACCCGGGATTTATTTCCTACACTAATATGGCTTTCTGTATTTTTATTTCAACCAGATTATACAAGCTTTTATTTTTTTATCTGCGTTTATACCGCGTCTTAGGTGTGGCAGCACGTGAACTCAACCACCAGGTGAAATCTTCCCCTTGCTTGGAACCTACACATTTTTTATCAATTTATATTTATGTACATACTTCTCTCTATCATTATCTCACAGTCTCTTATCTCTAACTCTCTGTAATACCAGTAATTTCTACGTTCAATAGTATTATTGTCACGCCCCGGAGTAAGCCAAAAATAGGGAAAATAAAAATTTTCCTTTATGGGTCCGTAGACACGTGACTAGTTTGATAACCGTCCTGTCCTTCTAACTCCGCACCATGCAATTGTAAGGGAAAAGCTAGGGCATAAGCATGATCTAAACTTATCAGAGTATATATACAGCAACGGAAAATAAACAAGGGTTACAATAACTTCAATCTTAAGACAAGAGGCCATACTAAACAATTTACATAATTTTAAAACTTGAGAAACTGTCTATCAGGTCTTGGGCAAGGCTTTATTCTCCCTGGCTCCACGGCACAGCATCCTGAACTCTTCTATCTATCTCCAAACCTGCAACACTCTGGGCATACGAATGCCCAGGGCGTAACATGTCGTCAGCCTTGGAACAAGGCTGAGTGAGAGTCTCAACCGCACCATAATCAATAAATACAACACATCCCTCAACTCACGTTATAGTTTTATACTTTAAAAAAATATAGTTAATCTCTTATCAAAAGACGCATTCTCACCACGGGCATA
This sequence comes from Hydrangea macrophylla, assembly GCA_033977485.1. NCBI lineage: Eukaryota > Viridiplantae > Streptophyta > Magnoliopsida > Cornales > Hydrangeaceae > Hydrangea > Hydrangea macrophylla. Next base: position 42,041,322 of record CM066984.1, read on the forward strand.
GCAGAGGTCTCAACAAGACAGGAAATCAGATAAACATAATATCATAGAATACATTCTCCTTATTATAACTCGTGCGTGCAAATGCATGACCAATAAGACTCACTCCCAACTCTTTTCAAAGACACTTGCTTTTAAAACAGATACTTTTCAAAACCATTTAATTTTAAAACCAAAACTTCCAAACCAAATCATTTTGACTCATCAACTCAATTTCATCACTCGCCTTTTCTTTCTCATCCACTTGACAACACTCGGTATATCAAGGATGACAACATGCTATCACAGCCAATTCATACTTGTCCCTTGATAGGCCACCGGACGTCTTCACGGCGCACACTATCTGTAAACAATGAGACTGGCACATGGGACGTCTTCAACCATGTGTATACTCTCACCGGTCGTCTACACGGCTGAGAAGTATATTAGAGCACTAGCCGGACGTATTCAACGATACATGGGACGTCTTCAACCACGTATGCGCATCACCGGACATTTTCAACGGCGAGAGGCGCGCTAGGAACCCTAACCGTTCATGTCCACCCGGCTCGTCAGCCGTTGATCCATAGGATCCACAAATCACCTCTCTCTTCATTCATAATCTCATCAAACACCTCTCTTCCTTATGCAATGCATGCTAACACATGTCATGAAATGCACGTGTGTCCATTATCAGTTCTCACATGCAATTCTACTTTTATTCCTCTTTATTATTAACATGGCATGCATTATCTATTCCAGTCGATCAACATCGTAAAACGTGCATTTAACCAATTAACAGCAAAAATGTAACATATAGAGCATGGATTGCATAACATGGAATTGATACCGATAAACATATAGATAAAACCCTTGACATGCTCACGTATGCGATAGCACTACCATAACATGCTTTTAAACATCTTATAATTATTGGAAATCCACTTGACATCATAAATCAGCTTATCACTTCTACAAAATATCATACAGGTAGCTTTTAAACATCTTATATTCATCTTATTAGGATTAGAGTGAGGTTAGGAAACTCACCTCGAGTCACCGATCCTCGAAAAGCGGATAACCGTCAAGTTCTACAATAATAAACGGAATAAACAATAATAATGTGTGAGTACAACTATAGGGGTAAAATGGTAATTTTACCAAATGAGGTCATAAACCTCAAGGTAGTGATCTACGTGTCATTCTAAGTCCAACGCCATTGACTAGACTCAAATCGGAGTCCGTCGCGTTTTACGAGGTAAAAGGTAGGCTACACTAATGCGGGTCCTAAAAGATAAGCTGTATTTTCGACCGAGTCGAAAAGTCACCAAACTTTACGGGAATGTTCTAGACATTAATCTAAGACTCTGAGAACTGACCGCGTAATTTTCGGAGTCCTGGATTATTTATTATGAATTTTTGAAGATAATATATACTAGAAAATACCCGAAACGGGATTTAAATACATAATTATAATTATGCAAAGGAATCAGTACTTAGAAATATTTTTATTAAATACTAGATATTAAAATACACCACCTGTATTTATTTCATAATTTTCGGAGCTCGTTTGGTATTTTTAATAATTAATATACTCATAAAATAGCTCATTATTAATTATTAAAATACTAGACTATAATATTATAGCTTTATAACATACATTATATAGTGAAATAGTCCCAGGGTCATTACCCTAATTTTCTAGAATTTATAAATACATATAGGTATTTATTAACTATTTAAAGCTATTTAAAACTGATATTTATTATTTATATTAATCATATAAATATTAAACATATATAATATATATAATATAATAATGATATATATAATATTAAAATAATATTCTATAATATAAAAACATTAATGGTATTAATTATAAACCATATACCATTATTAAACTAATTTAAATCATTTTTAAACTAATTAAAACTAATAATAATAATAATAAATCTTCTGACCCGTCGGGTCGACCCGAACCGACCCTAACTAAATGGATCATCCATTTCTACACACAGAGAACCCAAAGGGGTGACCCAATGGGTCAGACCCTGACCCGACCCGAACACAATCGGATCATCCATATACACGCACAAGAGAAACCATCCTAGAACTTAATCGGGTTGGACCCAAACCCGAACCCATGACCCAATAACACTAATAAACTGACCCTACCCATAAACCAAACCCTAAACCAAACCCGAACTGATCCTAACCCAAACCCGAACCACTTCTACTCACAACCTGGCCCGCCCCATTAACCCGCATCCAACCCGACGTCAAAACGACGTCGTCCCACTTAAAGGACCCACGGGTCCTTTTAACCTGACCCGTACCCGCTATCCTAACCCATTAACACTCACATCTAAACCCAACCACGAACCGACCCTAACCCGGGTCTTATAACCCGAAACCCGGACGGGTTTCTTCGTCTTCTCCGGCGACCCCGACGGCGCCGGTGACCCGCGACTCGCCGAAAAACTTCAAACGCTTAGATCTCTCTCTTCTCTCCATGGAAATCCATGAAACCAACGGGAAAATGACCGGAATACCTTCCTCTTTCACATACTACAAGTTGAACCCACGGTTATCTCATTTAGGGTACCTACCAGACCATTATCGTTTTGACCAAATAAAAGAATAATGGCCTGCATGGCCATCCAAACGTCACCCAAATCCAAACCTGCTACATTGGGGTTCTACTGGGACCAAGTAGGTCTGAATGGTATAGATTTTAGGGGCCTTGTTTGTGTTTTGCAAATCAAACTCAATCTTGAGCTCTAATGGCTGGCTGGAGCATATCCAGAGCTTAGGGCTCTATTTGGAAGCTTGCATGCAGGTCCAGGGGTTCCTAAGTGACATGCAGGTGCTCAAGAATGTGTGAGAGGGGTCGGGTTACCTCAGGGAGATCTCAATCTTCTCTGATCTCTCTCTTTCTTCGTTTTCTTCTTTTTCCTCTGCGCCTCTTCTCCTTCTCTGGTTCTGTCTTTTCCCTCTCTTCGGGTCTGTGTATGAGGGAGTGGATAGAGATGGTATGGAGAGGGAGTGTGTGAGGGTACACAATGTGGGGTGTGGGGGTGTGTACAAGCCGAGAGTGTGTGTGTGTGAGGTTTGGTTTAAACTTCTCTCTCACTCACTCTCGGTATCTCCAATCTGTAAATACAGATTGTGGGGGTTGTGAGAATGATATGAGGGTGAGGGAGTGTGTTTATATAGAAAATGTGAGGAAGGTTTGGTTGTGTGTTAGTGGGTGCACCAATGTACATGAGTGTGTGTATGTTTGTGTGTCCAAGGGTAGATCAAGGGGGACCAATGGGGGTGGTGGTGTGCGTCCCACTTTGGTAATTGCACTGGAATGTGAGTCTGGGTCCTAACTAGATGCAATACTGAGAAGATGATCATGGGTACAAGTGTAAGCATGAACGGGGCTGTGTACGTGCCTAAGTAAACATCCTTCTTTAAGTTCTTAATAGAACTATAAGTCGAGGGTACGTCTATTCTAATAGGCACTGGGTTAGAAATAGTTTCGCCGTTGAGACGTCAACTAAAGGATTCTAGTACAGGGGTTCCTACTTAAGGTTTCCTAATGGACCTTTTGTAGCCATCATTAAGGTGACGTCACTAATCTGATATTCCTACGTGGAATTTGTAGAAAATTCTGGGTGCTACATCTCTACCCACCTTATTTGAGGATTTCGTCCTCGAAATCTAGGGTTTGCTAAGGCTTAAAATGTACAAATCCTATTCATAAGGTTAGTCATTCTATACCAACTCAGGCGCTCTTATCAATCTAAATGGTCTACCTGACCATAAGTTGCTGTCCACTGTTCCGGGGTCTGAGTTTCCTGGAAATACATCAGCTCCTCCTCATAGGTTCTCTTGAATGTCCCCAAACATCTTGTAATATCATTTCCATATAGGATTCAAAGTTCTAGCAGTGGGCATGGTACCTTCAGTCTTCCATTTTATTCAGTGCTGAGATTGATTCCCTGGTCTGCGTGCTCTCTTTCTGGATCTCTGTGGTGGTGGAGCATTGTTCTGAACTTCTTGTTCGGGGCATTCTTTACGTACATGTCCAGCCTTTCCGCAATTAAAACACCGCACTTGTTTCCCGGTGAGTTGTCTCGGTGCTGTGCATTCTTTGGAGTGGTGTCCAAGTATTCCGCAGTTGTAACAGATATCACGTTGTTTCGCGTGTGTCTGAACGACTGTTTGACTAACTTTTCTATCATTACTTCTCTGTCCTTTGTGATGATTTTGGAGGTGTCCAGAGTTTCTTCTAGTGATTGCAGACTGCATTCGAGCGGTTGCCCGTGACACTTGATTGCCTCTTCGACTTCCTCCTGGGTTGGTTGCCTGGAACCAGTTATCTGTTCCTCCTTGTGGTTGGCTGTCTAGTTTCTTGCTGTTCAGAGCTATGTTCTCCAGTTGTGTGGCTAATTCGACCATTTCTTCGAATGGTTGGTCAAGGTATACTGCTGCTGTCTTTTGAATGTCTGGATTAAGTCCTTCGTAATATTGCAGTGTCTTATTTCGCTGAGTATCTACCATATAGGGAGCAAATCGCGATAGTCTCTCAAATTTTGCCGTGTATTCTTGTACTGTCATGTTGCCTTGAACTAGCTCTATGAATTCCTTTTTCTTCTTGTTTCTCTCTGTTCTTGGGAAGTACTTTGCTAGGAATTTCATTTTGAATGCTTCCCATGTCATCTTCCTTGCAATATCCTCGCCCACTGTAGCTTCGACAGATCCCCACCAGTCAGTTGCCGAATATGACAATTGGAAAACAGCCAAGCGTCTTTTCTCCGTCTCATTGCATTCGAGGGCTTGAAACATTCGTTCCATATCACGAAGCCATTGTTCAGCTTCCCATGCTTCTGTCATTCCCGTGAAAGTTCCTGGTTTAAGTGCACGGAATCTCTCAAGCAGTTTATCTCCTGTCTGACAAGTATCCTTGTTGTTGATGACACGGTCCAGGTGATCACTTGCTTGTTCCACGCGTCGGACAAGAGCTCCTATCAATCATGTTGGATCCACTGCTGAAGGTATCACATTTGTTGGTCCGTTGGGTGAGTTCTGAGTATTCCGTTTTCTCTTAACCATGGTGTATGCTAGCAAGGGTTATACCTACGAGTTAACACCTATTTGGTCAATACCTTATCTTATCTCGTCTGATCATAAAAAGTAACTGCAACGGTTCATCGAGTCAACAGAAATTCCTAATCATATAACGGTTGTCACAACTATTACTAGGATCAAGGGTAAGGCATCCTTATCCTTGGTCTTTCTAGACTCTAGGTTGAACTGACTGTTCCGAGATCCATCTCAGGAAGTTTGTCAGTGCCTAAACATCTATCAACTAATGGTCAAGCCTATAATCTTATTAGTAATAAATGTGTAAAAGTAAGATTAGTAATTAATAAGAATTCGTCTCATCAAACAATATAGTTAAGACACAAGCAAACTACTACTGATCAGAGAATAAAAAGGTCCAACAATAGTACGAATACTAGTTCTACAAATTTGGAGTACATCAAAAGAAGTGGAACAAATAAAACATAAGATGAACTAGCTAAGGATCCATCCTCCATCTCTCTCAACATCAGAATCCGAGGTCACCTCTCCTAAGTCACTGGATGGTGGAAAGTCAATCGGAGGGATACCAACAAATGCATCCCAGGCTGGCTCTAGGGGCCAATCAGGGTCCTCTATCATCTAAGGCTCTGCTAGTGGGTCTTCATCTGGATCATCATCTGAGTCATCATCAGAACCTGCAGGGGTAACAAAGTGTACTACGTCTTCTTGTGGCTCGTCCTGGTTATGGATTGCAAGGTTTCCAAGGGCATGAGGAATCTCCTCCATCTCAGCAGACAGCAAGCGCGGTGCTATCACTCTATGATATGCTAACTCTGGAACAGGTCTCTCTCGGAAGAAACAACGTGTCCACTTCCTTATACTCTGGCGAATTCTATGCCTGATGGTGTTGCTAATATGACCAAATCCTCGAGGGGTAAACTGTCTCTCCAAGGTGACTCTGTACTGTCCCTCTGCAGCATCGTACTCTATCTGGTGCTCCATGCTAGCCTGCCCAACACAGAAAACTAACTTAGTACTGATGCTAATTAATAAAATATCTTAAAGTTTTATAGTGACAAGGGGGTATCTTTCTTAATTCTATCTAATCCTTGAGTTACTGTTAATTGTTCCAAACCTGACTCCTTGAACCTATAATAGTTCTTACTTCTATATTTTACACTTGTGACCTCTATGGCTCGACTCATCGCGGGGATTTATTAGTCATTCTTATAGATTAAGAGTATACAAGTTACTAATTATAAGCAAGCAGTACATCAATGTAATAATACATAAGTCGGGTTAAAGACGATTTTCATAGATAGATTTTAAACATAGTGCAACATAGTTACAAAAACATTTACATCAAAGAGTGCATACGCTAAGTACGTACATAGTAGGGAATAGTGCCAACAATAGACACATGAAAGGCGTACACGTTGCTACTATCACGTGTTACATGCCTGAGTACAGCTATATACACAAAAGATGGACTAACAGTTCTATTACATAGTCCTTCAATCATCCAGGTCCTCGACCTTTGACTTTCCCTTCTCAGCTATGTCTTTCTTAGTTGGGTCGACATTGACTGCGGAATCAGCATCCTCCACAGAATTGGTCTCCTTTGCTGGAACTTCTCCATCATCATCCTCCTCCATATCAGTCCCCAAGACTGGCTCAACGGTCAAGGGTGTATCAGCTATGGACTCTTCTGGTACTGGGGGTGGCATAACAGAAGATGGTCCTACGGGTCCTGGTGGGGGTGTCAGCTTAACTCGAAAAGTCATGGCTCGGAGGGTATAGTTGTCATGAGTTACCTCAGCTGCTTCCTGATGAACAAGTCTAAGGGTGTTTTCTCGGTAATGTGCCTCTCTGTATAGGATCTCTGGGTCGTCAATTCCCAACACATGTACATCATGCCACATGTTTTCCTCCAAATGCTGTTGAACACTTCGTTGAATCCTTTGTCGATACAACACTGGGTATGCAGGCTCTATACGATCTGGATAAACCCAATGTCCTCCAAACCCGTCTTGAACATAGAATGGTTCCATGCTAACCTGTCCAATATAAACTATCATAGGGTTAGTATCTTCATAAGTGAGGAAAAGATCTAATGGTTTATAACTTAAAGTGTATAGGACAAACGGTAAATGCCTAACCTAGGCTCTGATACCACTAAAACACTGTCACGCCCCGGAGTAAGCCAAAAATAGGGAAAATAAAAATTTTCCTTTATGGGTCCGTAGACACGTGACTAGTTTGATAACCGTCCTGTCCTTCTAACTCCGCACCATGCAATCGTAAGGGAAAAGCTACGGCATAAGCATGATCTAAGCTTATCAGAGTATATATACAGCAACGAAAAATAAACAAGGGTTACAATAACTTCAATCTTAATACAAGAGGCCATACTAAACAATTTACATAATTTTAAAACTTGAGAAACAGTCTATTAGGTCTTGGGCAAGGCTTTATTCTCCCTGGCTCCACAGCACAGCATCCTGAACTCTTCTATCTATCTCCAAACCTGCAACACTCTGGGCATACGAATGCCCAGGGCGTAACATGTCATCAGCCTTGGAACAAGGCTGAGTGAGAGTCTCAACCGCACCATAATCAATAAATACAACACGTCTCTCAACTCACGTTATAGTTTTATACTTTAAAAAAATATAGTTAATCTCTTATCAAAAGACGCATTCTCACCACGGGCATAGCAGAGGTCTCAACAAGACAGGAAATCAAATAAACATAATATCATAGAATACATTCTCCTTATTATAACTCGTGCGTGCAAATGCATGACCAATAAGACTCACTCCCAACTCTTTTCAAAGACACTTGCTTTTAAAACAGATACTTTTCAAAACCATTTTGTTTTAAAACCAAAACTTCCAAACCAAATCATTTTGACTCATCAACTCAATTTCATCATTCGCCTTTTCTTTCTCATCCACTTGACAACACTCGGTATATCAAGGATGACAACATGCTATCACAGCCAATTCATACTTGTCCTTTGATAGGCCACCGGACGTCTTCACGGCGCACACTATCTGTAAACAATGAGGCTGGCACATGGGACGTCTTCAACCATGTGTATACTCTCACTTGTCGTCTACACGGCTGAGAAGTATATTAGAGCACTAGCCGGACGTATTCAACGATACATGGGACGTCTTCAACCACGTATGCGCATCACCGGACGTCTTCAACGGCGAGAGGCGTGCTAGGAACCCTAACCGTTCATGTCCACCCGGCTCGTCAGCCGTTGATCCATAGGATCCACAAATCACCTCTCTCTTCATTCATAATCTCATCAAACACCTCTCTTCCTTATGCAATGCATGCTAACACATGTCATGAAATGCACGTGTGTCCATTATCAGTTCTCACATGCAATTCTACTTTTATTCCTCTTTATTATCAACATGGCATGCATTATCTATTCCAGTCGATCAACATCGTAAAACGTGCATTTAACCAATTAACAGCAGAAATGTAACATATAGAGCATGGATCGCATAACATGGAATTGATACCGATAAACATATAGATAAAACACTTGACATGCTCACGTATGCGATAGCACTATCATAACATGCTTTTAAACATCTTATAATTATTGGAAATACACTTGACATCATAAATCAGCTTATCACTTCTACAAAATATCATACAGGTAGCTTTTAAACATCTTATATTCATCTTATTAGGATTAGAGTAAGGTTAGGAAACTCACCTCGAGTCACCGATCCTCGAAAAGCGAATAACCGTCAAGTTCTACAATAATAAACGGAATAAACAACAATAATGTTTGAGTACAACTATAGGGGCAAAATGGTAATTTTACCAAATGAGGTCATAAACCTCAAGGTAGTGATCTACGTGTCATTCTAAGTGCAACGCCATTGACTAGACTCAAATCGGAGTCCGTCGCGTTTTACGAGGTAAAAGGTAGGGCTTACTACACTAATGCGGGTCCTAAAAGATAAGTTGTATTTTCGACTGAGTCGAAAAGTCACCAAACTTTACGGGAATGTTCTAGACATTAATCTAAGACTCTGGGAACTGACCGCGTAATTTTCGGAGTCCTAGATTATTTATTATGAATTTTTGAAGATAATATATACCAGAAAATACCCGAAACGGGATTTAAATACATAATTATAATTATGCAAAGGAATCAGTACTTAGAAATATTTTTATTAAATACTAGATATTAAAATACACCACCTGTATTTATTTCATAATTTTTGGAGCTCGTTTGGTATTTTTAATAATTAATATACTCATAAAATAGCTCCTTATTAATTATTAAAATACTAGACTATAATATTATAGCTTTATAACATACATGATATAGTGAAATAGTCCCAGGGTCATTACCCTAATTTTCTAGAATTTATAAATACATATAGGTATTTATTAACTATTTAAAGCTATTTAAAATTGATATTTATTATTTATATTAATCATATAAATAATAAACATATATAATATATATATAAAATATAATAATGATATATAGAATATTAAAATAATATTCTATAATATAAAAACATTAATGGTATTAATTATAAACCATATACCATTATTAAACTAATTTAAATCATTTTTAAACTAATTAAAACTAATAATAATAATAATAAATCTTCTGACCCGTCGGGTCGACCCGAACCGACCCTAACTAAATGGATCATCCATTTCTACACACAGAGAACCCAAAGGGGTGACCCAATGGGTCAGACCCTGACCCGACCCGAACACAATCGGATCATCCATATACACGCACAAGAGAAACCATCCTAGAACTTAATCGGGTTGGACCCAAACCCGAACCCGTGACCCAATAACACTAATAAACTGACCCTACCCATAAACCAAACCCTAAACCAAACCTGAACTGATCCTAACCCAAACCCGAACCACTTCTACTCACAACCTGGCCCGCCCCATTAACCCGCATCCAACCCGACGTCAAAACGACGTCGTCCCACTTAAAGGACCCACGGGTCCTTTTAACCTGACCCGTACCCGCTATCCTAACCCATTAACACTCACATCTAAACCCACCCACGAACCGACGCTAACCCGGGTCTTATAACCCGAAACCCGGACGGGTTTCTTCGTCTTCTCCGGTGACCCGCGACTCGCCGAAAAACTTCAAACGCTTAGATCTCTCTCTTCTCTCCATGGAAATCCATGAAACCAACGGGAAAATGACCGGAATACCTTCCTCTTTCACATACTACAAGCTGAACCCACGGTTATCTCATTTAGGGTACCTACCAGACCATTATCGTTTTGACCAAATAAAAGAATAATGGCCTGCATGGCCATCCAAACGTCACCCAAATCCAAACCTGCTACATTGGGGTTCTACTGGGACCAAGTAGGTCTGAATGGTATAGATTTTAGGGGCCTTGTTTGTGTTTTGCAAATCAAGCTCAATCTTTAGCTCTAATGGCTGGCCAGAGCATATCCAGAGCTTAGGGCTCTGTTTGGAAGCTTGCATGCAGGTCCAGGGGTTCCTAAGTGACATGCAGGTGCTCAAGAATGTGTGAGAGGGGTTGGGTTACCTCAGGGAGATCTCAATCTTCTCTGATCTCTCTCTTTCTTCGTTTTCTTCTTTCTCCTCTGCGCCTCTTCTCCTTCTATGGTTCTGTCTTTTCCCTCTCTTCGGGTCTGTGTATGAGGGAGTGGATAGAGATGGTATGGAGAGGGAGTGTGTGAGGGTACACAATGTGGGGTGTGGGGGTGTGTACAAGCCGAGAGTGTGTATGTGTGAGGTTTGGTTTAAACTTCTCTCTCACTCACTCTCGGTATCTCCAATCTGTAAATACAGATTGTGGGGGTTGTGAGAATGATATGAGGGTGAGGGAATGTGTTTATATAGAAAATGTGAGGAAGGTTTGGTTGTGTGTTAGTGGGTGCACCAATGTACATGAGTGTGTGTATGTTTGTGTGTCCAAGGGTAGATCAAGGGGGACCAATGGGGGTGGTGGTGTGGGTCCACTTCGGTAATTGCACTGGAATGTGAGTCTGGGTCCTAACTAGATGCAATACTGAGAAGATGATCATGGGTACAAGTGTAAGCATGAACGGGGCTGTGTACGTGCCTAAGTAAACATCCTTCTTTAAGTTCTTAATAGAACTATAAGTCGAGGGTACGTCTATTCTAATAGGCACTGGGTTAGAAATAGTTTTGCCGTTGAGACGTCAACTAAAGGATTCTAGTACAGGGGTTCCTACTTAAGGTTTCCTAATGGACCTTTTGTAGCCATCATTAAGGTGACGTCACTAATTTGATATTCCTACGTGGAATTTGTAGAAAATTCTGGGTGCTACAATTATGAATTTCCATATCTGGTATATTATTATATTATTATATTATTATTTTATTTGTGTGACCAAATCATTGTAAAGTAATTACTAATTAGACTATAAGTACCGAACCGACTCAACCGTAATAAGATTAACTTAGTTCCGTACCCGGACCTGGACATTAGAAACAATATCCGTTTGCACGTAAATTGGAATCGATACGCAAAACGAGGAACTTATGCATGCAAATCGAGGAAATGGCACAAAACCCGAGGTGGGCTCCACATGGCCGGCCACATGGAAGCTACATGCAACCCCATTAACACATGTCGCCACCCCATGTGACACTTGTCCACATGTGAGACACTTGTCATTGCATGTGCACATGCAAACATGCATGAAGACTCCTCCCCCTCCACCATCTCTATATAACCATGTATATACTCATGCATTTCATTTTCTTTGGCCTAAAAATCTGCACATGGAGAGAAGGCTAGGAGGTTTGAGATACATAGAGAGATAAAAGAGAAGTTAGGAGGAAAATCAAGAGTTGATCCTCCATTTCCTTGTGAGCACCTTCATATACACACTCATATACTGACATCCATACCACCAATGGGACTTAGGAGCTATGATTATAAGTCCTAGAAGTCCAAGAAGATTCCTAGAAGAAAGAAAAATCAAGAAGTTAGAAGAAGAAGGAGTTTCACCGTTGAAGCTTGTGTTCAAGCTTCCTAAGCTCAAATCCAAAGTCCAAGCTCAATTTCAAGTTTAGGTGAGTATTCTAACTCACTTTAGAACTTATATATTATTTAGTAATGTTTAGTAAGTGTTTGATGTTGTATTTTGAGGTTTTATGTAACATGCAAGTCAAATCTTTAAATCTGAGAAATAGAAACCTCCAGCAAAATGTAGTTTAGTAAAATGAGTGTTTTAAGCAGCTCTGAAATCTGAACTAAGCTAGGTTTTTTTGTGGAGAAATCTAACTCATTTATCTACAAATAAATATTCTATAGCTTAGTCTAAATATCAATCCTTCATAGGTGAAATGTATGTACAACGTAGTTTTATCAATATAAGAAGCAGAACCTTCCAGCAGAATGTTGTTTAGCAGAATGAAAATTTTGAGCAGTTCAAAAATGGGAATGACACTAGGTTTTTTTGTGGAGAAAGCTAACTCATTTATCTACAAATAAATCTTCTATAGCTCAGTCTATAAATCAACACTTCATAGGTGAAATGCACATGCAACGAGTACTATAAATCTGGGACAGAGCAGTCCGAAAATATAGAAATGTCTAAGTAAAATAAATATTTTGAGCAGCTCAAAAATGTAATTGAAGCTAGATTTTTTTGTACACAAAGCTAATCCAATTATCTACATTGTTCTAGTTTTGAGTTTGATCTACGAATCAATTTACCATGCCCAAATAAATCATATCAATTCAGTCGACATAGTAAAATTAATTCCTGGCAGATTGTATAACTACTTGTATGATGTGTTTATTGATGATGCTTGCTTTCCGGTACCTGTGTGGTTATGGATATCTTGTGCTATGGTAGTGCTATCGAGTAGATGAGTATGTTAAGGGTCTGTGTAGTTTTGTTAGTTTTATAGACATGGTAATGAACCCATGCATGTATTTTACAAGTATAACCAAGATGATGCTTTGAAATCTTAACATAAGCTTGAATTAGTTGCACATAGACCCAGGCTTGGATATATATATATATATATGGAGTATCTACACTACTATAGACATGTTATACTACTCATAGGAGTATATAGTTTACGTACCCTGAGCTTAAATGATTGTACATTGCATGAAAATATTGGATTTGAGAATCTAGCGCAAAAAATCGATTTATGGGAGAAACCAGTTTCTGGGAAGTTTTTTCAAAAAAAGTTTCCTTAAGGAACTATTAAATCTGTAAGCTGAATGAAGACGTTAATTCTGACTTCATGGGTATATTATGACATAAAACAAAACAACAGACATAGGAACGCAACCTTATATGTGTAAATGAAAGTTATTAACAAATTAAACCACGGAACGAGTGACGTGAATGCGGTCAAGGATATGTAAGGATTGATTGTGCTTGGTTAAGAACAGTGTATGTCAAGGATAAATGTTGGATAGGTAAACCAATCCGCGGAGGCCGGGATAGTGAGTAAAGGATGTGTTTGATGGGTTGTGAAGTGATGAGTATTGTGTATCCTTTCGGGTCTTCATGACGAAAGGGGGTACGGTTAACGCTTCAGTTCTTCGTGATGGCAAAGTGGTATTTCTTAGAGTGAAGACTCCTTTCGGTTCTTAGTGATGGAATAGATGTCCTTGCACTCCGTAAACGCTTCGATTCTTCGTGATGGCAACGTGGTGTTTCTTAGAGTAAAGACTCCTTTCGGTTCTTAGTGATGGAATGGATGTTCTTGCACTCTGTAACGCGTTCGGTTATTCATGACAAAGCAGTGATTCTTTGAGTAAAGACTCCTTTCGGTTCTTCACGAGGAAATGGATGTTCTTGTACTCCGTAACGCTTTCAGTTCTTCATGACGAAGCAGTGATTCTTTGAGTAAAGACTCCTTTCAGTTCTTCGTGGGGAAATGGATGTTCTTGTACTCCGTAATGCTTTCAGTTCTTTGTGACGAAGCGGTGATTCTTTGAGTAAAGACTCCTTTTGGTTCTTCGTGAGGAAATGGATGTTCTTGTACTCCGTAACTCTTTCGATTCTTCATGACGAAGCGGTGATTCTTTGAGTAAAGACTCCTTTTGATTCTTCGTGAGGAAATGGATGTTCTTGTACTCCGTAACGCTTTCGATTCTTCATGACGAAGCGGTGATTCTTTGAGTAAAGACTCCTTTCGGTTCTTTGTGAGGAAATGGATGTTCTTGTACTCCATAACTCTTTCAGTTCTTCGTGACAAAGCGGTGATTCCTTGAGTGAAGACTCCTTTCGGTTCTTTGTGATTAAATGGATGTTATTGCACTCCTTAACACTTCGGTTCTTCGTGACGAAGTGGTTGATGAAAGATGTTTTGGTTGATGAAAGACGGTTTGGTTAGCAAGAGATACTTTGGGTTTGTAAGTGACGTCGGATGTTAGAAATGAATGATAGTGGCGTTAAGAATGTTGAGACTAGTTTTCTCAGTTGGACGTATTCTTTTCGAATACGTGGTCGAGTATATGGGTAGTTATAACTCGACGGTGAGAACGCAAAGATCTTAAAAGACGTGTTAAAAAGTAATAAGGGTATCTTTGTTGTGCTTTACTAAATACGTTCCATTTGATTTAGTTTTCTCACTCAGCTTTCATAATTTGACGACGTTCATGTCGCTGGACATTCCCATGTCCAGCTTATCCAAGTCACAAGAACACAGGCTATGGAGCTACTCAATAATATAACGTGGAAGAAGATTATACTGAAGAGGATTATGGTTATGCGAGTTAGGAAGAAGACCAGTAGCTTCCCTTTGTAAATATTTTTGTTGTAATCAGAAGACTTATCATAGTTTTGTAATAGTTTTTGTAAGGCTGAGAGCCATGAGATTCTTATGTATTTAATTAGCCAGTACCGTTATAGCCTTTCATTGTAATATATTACGGTAGTAGATGTTGCTTTTACCCTTTTTTCATAGCATTTACTTATTATTATTTTGGTCTTGGACAATTCGGTACTTCCACCAGTCACGTGCCTCAGGGTCCAAGATGAAATTTTAATTTTTCCATATTTTGGCTACGCCGGGGCGTGACAGGTATTTTTTGTATCAAAGCCTAGGTTTAGGCTTTTACCGTCTGTCCAACATACTTAAGCTATAAATCGTAAGATTTCTTAGACCAATACTAGTCATAGTTAGTTTTGTTAAGAAGGAAAGTTATGGAGCCATACATAATACCAGACATCTTCGAAGGATATAAGGTTAGCCGTTAGACGATAGACGCTTAGTTTATGTGGATGGCTTCCTTAGATATTTTGTTAGAGCGACTTATTGTATCGACAAGATGTTTAGGCTTTGACGAATTTCCTGAGACGAATCTCGGAATAGTCACCTTAGCCTAGAGTCTAGAAAGATTAAGGATAAGATACTTCATCACCTTAAATTACATGTTAGTTGAGTGGTTCCACTTGTAAGTTAGATAACGTCATAGCACGAAACTTAGAAATAAAAATTCCCTAGTCGTATATAGAAATACAAATAGGCCTTGTGGATAGATAGACACCTTATACGCTTGGATTACTCTATATTGCTTAGATAGTATGCGATGTATGAAATAGGATAAGTTGGGATAACCTTATGGACACCAACTCATACATAAGAACGCACAAATCTTTGCAACGTCTGCTACACTTGCAATCTGCCAGAACACTTGCACAAAGATTATCAAACTCCTAAGATCTACCGCCGACCAGATTTCAATTTCTAGTACGGCAGTAAGAAGGGTCATCTTCTCAAGGACTATTGGATGCTGAGGGCACACAACGACAATTATTTTCTATAGCAAGGAGCACATGAGATATTGACTTAATTAAATACCTGAGTCGATGGAAAAGACGCGAGAGTGGAACGTACCTTCAACAGACCGAACGACCTCATAGACTGCTGACATCGACCACGTTCAATCACAACAAACAACTCGCACTAGGAACATTAGTAAAGATGAGTACTGCATTCCACCTTCAAGCCCACGATCAAATCGCACAGGGCCTACCAAGAGAAGACACGTTTCGGTTTACAACATCCTGTGCACGTTATAAATTAAAACCATAGAAAGCTGAGTCATTAGATCCATCTCTCTGATTTAACTCCTTTAGAGTAAACCCATTATTTTCTATCATTGGTTGCGTTAGATTAATTATTCTTATGATGAACCTTGGGATGTCCTTTATTGTTCCACTACTTGACAATTATTCATTGTCCCCTCTGATTTCACTTAACAAGATTTTGGATCATTCTGATCAGTGATAAATCCAATTGTGAATTCATTTGCTTTCTAATGCTATAAGTCACCTCTTTTGACTTATCCTCATGTAAATCGATTCCAACAATTCATTTATAAACCACTCACTGTAAGTCATTTGGACTTATGATCTGTTAAATTAATCTTTATGAATCGTTTAGACTGTCAACCGTTTGACCAACTCTTGCAAGTGCGTATCCCTTGACATTATTGTAAAGGAGCTCTCTGTATTTGTTCAACTAAAGAACTCAAGAATATTACACCCCCTTGTAAACTAGTCTTCATTTCCTTTCATTTCACGAATTCTTCTTAACTTTTATCATTAAGACTTCACCTAAATTATTGGCTCATGAGACAAGAATTCTTATGTCCTAACTTGAAGGCCTTACGCCTTTAGTCATTGCATTACTATGATTGTCCTATAGTAATCATCTGATGTTCATTCTTAGATACTCATTCTATACATCGTGATCCTACAAGTGAGTAATCACGAACCTCTTCGTTTCTAACTCAGTACACCATGAGTATTCAATTTGTTATGAATTCAACTCCTTATACGTGAATTCAATCCTACTCTAACTACCAGTAACACCTTATATGCTATGTATTAATTAATGCACGGGGAAATTGCTTAACGACTTATGTCATCACCTACGATGCCGAAACTCCACAACGATTTCATGTCGACATGTAAAGGAACTCAATCACAACAACATGCTTAAGAGGACGCTACGACCCCTACAAGTTATAGAAGACAATCGTGAGACCAACTAGGCATCTCAACCATCACATCAAGAAGCTGGGAGGTAAGAATCTTGTCGATTAAAGACATAGAAGAAACAAACCAGTGACACCAATAGCTACTATAATGCAGTCCACAATCACTAAAGGAAACTCTAGGTATATCAAGAACAAGTACCCCCTTCCCAGGATAGACGACTTATTCGACCAACTCCAAGGAACGAAAACCTTTTCAAAGATCGATATATGATCAGGTTACCACCAATTACTTGTTAGATCGGGAGACATACAGAAAATGGCTTTCAGAACAAGATATGGGCATTACGAATTCTTAGTTATGCCTTTTGGACTAACTAATGCCCCAGCGGTATTCATGGATTTGATGAATCAAGTGTTCAGACCCTTCTTAAATTAATTCATCATTGTATTCATCGACGACATACTTATTTACTCAAAGAGTGAAGAAGAACACAAGGAACATGTACAGATTGCACTCCAGACACTCAGAGAGAATCGTCTCTATGCCAAGTTTAGTAAGTGTGAATTTTGGTTGAAGGAAGTTAAATTCTTGGGACATGTAGACTCACAGAACGGAATTTCAGTGGACTCAACCAAGACGGACGTAGTTTCTAGTTGGAATAGACCAACCAAAGCATCAGAAGTACGAAGTTTCCTTGGATTGGCTGGACACTATAGGAGATTCGTGGAGGGTTTCTCTAGGATCGCGTCTCCTTTAACCGGACTAACAAAGAAGGATTCAAAGTTTGAGTGGAAGGACAAGCACGAACGCACCTTTCAGGAATTAAACATGAGACAATGACGTTGGATGGAGCTACTTAAGGACTATGACTTTAGTTTGCAATACCACCCTGGTAAGGCAAATGTACTCGCAGATGCTCTAAGCAGAAAACCCCAAAGGTTAATCGCCTCACTTCTAATCAGGGAATGGAAAGCCTTATAAGCTTTAAAGGAATTTGACTTCCTGACTACAAGACCAGGTATTGGACGACCTTTTGGATGTCTTATGGTACAGCCAACCCTCATTAACCGAATACTCGAAGCTCAAAAGAAGGACAAAGGATTGAGGAAATGGTTTGAGAAGGCGAAAGCAAAGGATCCGACTGAATGGAATATTAGAACAGACGGGGGATTCAGATGTAAGGATATGTTATGCGTACCCAACATGGATAATTTGAGGAAAGAGATTCTGAATGAAGCACACAAGGCGATAATGACCATACACCCCGGTGGGACCAAGATGTACAAGGACTTAAAAAGGAACTTCTGGTGGGAAGGCATGAACAGAGAAGTCGCAGAATATGTAGCAAAATGCCCTACTTGCCAACAAGTCAAGGCGAAACACCAACGACCTCCAGGATTACTACAACCTCTACCAGTCCCAGAATGGAAATGGGAGCATGTCACCATGGATTTTGTGGTGGGATTGCCAAGATCTCAGCAGAACCATGATGCCATTTGGGTAGTTGTTGATCAATAGACCAAATCAGACCATTTTATTGCACACAACATGACCTATCCTGTCAAGAAAATGAGTCGACTATACTTGCAATAGGTTATGCGATTTTATGGAGTACCAGTATCAATAGTATCAGATCAAGATTCGAGATTCACCATAATATTTTGGGATTGTCTTCAGAAAGCAATGGGAATGCCTCTGACGTTGAGTTTCGCATTTTATCCACAGACTGACGAATAAAAGGAAAGGATGAAAGCAGCGCAAAGCAGATACAAGACGCTACGCGGATAAATAATGTCGAGATATAGAATTCAAAGTTTGAGATCATGTGTATTCAAAAGTTTCCCCAGTTCGAGGCATTGCAAGGTTTGGACAAAAGAGGGAAAAACTATCGTCGCGCTACATTGGACCGTTTAAAATTCTGGATCGCGTAGGGAAAGTCACCTACAGGTTGGCATTACCGCCAAAGATGTCAGGGGTTCATAACATCTTCATTGTAAGCATGCTGAGGAAGTGTCTTCATAACCTGGCATACGAGATCGATTTCAGAGATATCAATGTAAACGACAATGTTACAATGTCGAAGGACATGTAAGAATTATGGATCGTGGAATCAAGAAGTTGAGGAACAAAGAGATTCTACTGGTAAAGGTTCATTGGAAGCACCATGACGAAGGAGAAGCTTCTTAGAAGCTAGAATCAGAGATGCGAGAGAAATTTCCATTTCTATTTAGTTCTAACTAGTTTTGATTTCGAGGATAAAATCATGTAATAGGTGGTAAAAGGTGTAATACCTGTAATTTCTACGTTCAATAGTATTATGAATTTCCATATCTGGTATATTATTATATTATTATTTTATTTGTGTGATCGTATCATTGTAATGTAATTACTAATTAGACTATAAGTACCGAACTGACTCGACCGTAATAAGATTAACTTAGTCCTGTACCTGGACTCGGACATTAGAAATAATATTCGTTTGCACGTAAATCAGAATTGACACGCATAACAAGGAACTTATGCATGCAAATCGAGGAAGTGGCATAAAACCCAAGGTGGGCTCCACATGGCCGGCCACATGGAAGCTACATGCAACCCCATTGACACATGTCACCACCCCATGTGACACTTGTCCACATATGGGACACTTGTCATTGCATGTGCACATGCATGAAGATACCTCCCCCTCTACCATCTCTATATAACATGCATATACTCATGCATTTCATTTTCTTTGGCCTAAAAATCTGCACATGGAGAGAAGGCTAGGAGGTTAGAGATACATAGAGAGATAAAAGAGAAGTTAGGAGGAAAATCAAGAGTTGATCCTCCATTTCCTTGTGAGCACCTTCATATACACACTCATATACTTATATCAACACCACCATTGGGACTTAGGAGCTATGATTATAAGTCCTAGAAGGCCAAGAAGATTCCTAGAAGAAATAAAAGTCAAGAAGTTAGAAGAAGAAGGAGTTTCACCATTAAAGCTTGTGTTCAAGCTTCCTAAGCTCAAATCCAAAGCCCAAGCTCAATTTCAAGTTTAGGTGAGTATTCTAACTCACTTTAGAACCTATATAGTATGTAGTAATATTTAGTAAGTGTTTGATGTTGTATTTTGAGGTTCTATGCAACATGTATGTCAAATCATTAAATCTGAGAAACAGAAACCTCCAGCAGAATGTAGTTTAGTAAAATGAGTGTTTTAAGCAGCTCTGAAATCTAAACTAAGCTAGGTTTTTTGTGGAGAAATCTAACTCATTTATCTACAAATAATTCTTCTATAGATTAGTCTAAATATCACTCCTTCATAGGTGAAAGTATGTACAACGTAGTTTTATCAATCTGAGAAGCAAAAACTTCCAGCAAAATGTTATTTAGTAAAATGAACATTTTGAGCAGTTCAAAAATGGGAATGAGGCTAGGTGTTATTATGGAGAAATCTAACTCATTTATCTACAAATAACTCTTATATAGCTCACTCTAGAAATCACTACTTCATAGGTGAAATGCATATGCAACGCAAAACTATAAATCTGGGACAGAGCAGTCCGAAAATATAGAAATGTCTAAGTAAAATAAATATTTTGAGCAGCTCAATAACGTAATTGAAGCTAGATTTTTTTGTACACGAAGCTAATCCAATTATCTACAATGTTCTAGTTTTGAGTTTGATCTACAAATCAATTTATCATGCCTAAATAAATCATATCAATTCAGTCGACATAGTAAAATTAATTCCTGGCAGATTGTATAACTACTTGTATGATGTGTTTATTGATGATGCTTGCTTTTCGGTACCTATGTGGTTATGGATATCTTGTGCTATGGTAGTGCTATCGAGTAGATGAGTATGTTAAGGGTCTGTGTAGTTTTGTTAGTTTTATAGACATGATAAGGAACCCATGCATGTATTTTACAAGTATAACCAAGATGATGCTTTGAAATCTTAACATAAGCTTGAATTAGTTGCACATAGACCCAGGCTTGGATATATATATGGAGTATCTACACTACTGTAGATGTTATACTACTCATAGGAGTATATAGTTTGCGTAGCTTGAGCCTAAATGATTGTACATTGCATAAAATAGAAGATTTGAGAATCTGGCACCAGAAATCGATTTATGGGGAAAACCAGTTTCTGGGAAGTTTTTCCAGGAAAAGTTTCCTTAAGGAACTATTAAAGCCGTAAGCTGAACGACGATGTTAATTTTGACGTTCATGGGTATATTATGACATAAAATAGAACGGACATAGGAACACAACCTTGTATGTGTAAATGAAAGTTATTAACAAATTAAACCACGGAACGAGTGACGCGAATGCGATCAAGGATATGTAAGGATTGATTGTGCTTGGTTAAGAGCAGTGTATGTCAAAGATAAATGTTGGATAGGTAAACCAATCCGTGGAGGCCGGGATAGTGAGCAAAGGATGTATTTGATGGGTTATGAAGTGATGAGTATTGTGTATCCTTTCGGTTCTTCATGACGAATGGGGGTACGGTTAACGCTTCGGTTCTTCGTGATGGCAAAGTGGTGTTTCTTAGAGTGAAGACTCCTTTCGGTTCTTAGTGATGGAATAGATGTCCTTGCACTACGTAAACGCTTTGGTTCTTCGTGATGGCGAAGTGGTGTTTCTTAGAGTGAAGACTCCTTTTGGTTCTTAATGATGTAATGGATGTTCTTGTACTCCATAACGCTTTCGGTTCTTCGTGACGAAGCTGTGATTCTTTGAGTAAAGATTCCTTTCGGTTCTTTGTGAGAAAATGGATGTTCTTGTACTCCGTAACGCTTTTGGTTCTACGTGATGAAGCGGTGATTCTTTGAGTAAAGACTTCTTTCGGTTCTTCGTGAGGAAATGGATGTTCTTGTACTCCGTAATGCTTTCGGTTCTTCGTGACGAAGTGGTGATTCTTTGAGTAAAGACTCCTTTCGGTTCTTCATGAGGAAATGGATGTTCTTGTACTCCGTAATGCTTTCGGTTGTTCGTGATGAAGCAGTAATTCTTTGAGTAAAAACTCCTTTCGGTTCTTCGTGAGGAAATGGATGTTCTTGTACTCCGTAACGCTTTCGGTTCTTTGTGTCAAAGCGGTGATTCTTTGAGTAAAGACTCCTTTCGGTTCTTCATGAGGAAATGGATGTTCTTGTACTCCGTAATGCTTTCAGTTCTTCATGATGAAGCGTTGATTCCTTGAGTGAAGACTCCTTTCGGTTCTTCATGACGAAATGGACATTCTTGCGCTCCTTAACACTTCGGTTCTTCGTGACGAATTGGTTGATGAAAGATGTTTTGGTTGATGAAAGATGGTTTGGTTAGCAAGAGATAGTTTTGGGTTTGTAAATGACGTCGGATGTTAGAAATGAATGATAGTGGCGTTAAGAATGTTGAGACGAGTTTTCTCAGCTAGACGTTTTCTTTTCGAATACATAGTCGGGTATATTTGTAGTTAAAACCCGATGGTGAGAACGCAAAGATCTTAAAAGACATGTTAAAAAGTAATAAGGGTATCTTTGTTGTGCTTTACTATATACGTTCCATTTGATTTTATTTTCTCACTCAGCTTTCATAAGCTGATGACGTTCATGTCGCTAGACATTCCCATGTCCAGCTTATCCAGGTCACAAGAACACAGGTTATGGAGCTACTCAAGAATATAACATGGAAGAAGATTATACTGAAGAGGATTATGGTTATGCGAGTTAGTAAGAAGACCAGTAGCTTCCCTTTTGTAAATATTTTTGTTGTAATCAGAAGACTTATCATAGTTTTGTAATAGTTTTTGTAAGGCCGAGAGCCATAAGATTCTTATGTATTTAATTAGCCAGTTCGTTGTAGTCTTTCATTGTAATATATTCCAGTAGTAGATGTTGCTTTTACCCTTTTGTCATAGCATTTAGTTATTATTATTTTGGTGTTGGACAATTCGGTACTTCCACCAGTCACGTGCCTCAGGGTCCAAGATGAAAATTTTAAACTTTTCCATATCTTGGCTACGCCGGGGCGTGACAGGTATTTTTGGTATCAAAGCCTAGGTTTAGGCTTTTACCGTCTGTCCAACACACTTAAGCTATAAACCGTAAGATTTCTTAGTCTCATAAGATTAATACACACACACACACACACAGATAAGTGTATGATACATAGATACACACAGTGACACATTTATAGATACAAATGTATAATTCAAGGACGGGAAGAATTTCATTGATGACAAAATTTTTGACAGAATTCTCGGTGCACTAAATTTTAGTTCAAAAGCTTATGTGAGTATTATAAACTCACTCCCAATGTTTATAAATGTATATTATAGTATATATAGATGTGTATATACGTATATGTGTATAATCACCATTGGAGCTTGAAAATTGGAGTTTTAGAAAAGTTAACCAAAATCAATTCCGTGAATTGAAAATGAAAGATCTTAGTCCCATTAAGTTGTGGTTCGAATACTACGGCTTAATTCATCCGTATCGTGACGTATCGTTGATTTAAAGTTTTGTCACCTCTTGGTTTTACGTGAAATCCGAGAGCTACATTTGAAATTAGTTAAAATCGATCACGTGTTCGAGATCCTTGCAGTAAAATGAAGAAATCTATATATTACATGTCTTGGTTGAAGCAGAATTCAGAAATGGGTAAAAACTAGCTTTTAATTTCAAAACTGTGGAAGAAGACGCAGTTCCAATCGATTGGAAACATATCCAATCGATTGCCACGTCATCCAATCGATTGCCACTTTTGCCAATCGATTGCCATTTTTCAGCACTGATGACTTTTAGTAAAATGGTCATAACTTTGCATATAAAACTCAAGAACGCGCACTGTTTGAAGCATTGGAAACTAAACTCAAAGACTTTTCATATGATATGTTATTCATCTAAAAAAATGGTCACTCATTTTTAAGGGCATTGCTTCAAATTGGACCTGTTTATACTAGTAGCTATAAAAGCATATTAAAGTAGTCTTTGATGAATTTCTCAATGATTCTAAGTACATTGGACCTTGTTAATAAAGAAAACAAAAAATAAAAAACTTGATTTCTCGTATGTTTGTTTGGTGTTACAATTTCATGGACATTGATATGCATGATAGGGTCAAGGTGGAGTCGACATACATGTTGTATGAGAAAGCGTGAAAAGAGTAAATAGTGGTGGTCTTGTGTACAACTCCAATATCGATTAGATATTATTCCTGGTATTAGAGGCGATAGTGTAGTGTACGACTCAGATATCAATTAGATATTATTCCTGGTATCTGAAGCGCTCGATTTGGATACTGATCGGATATTATTCCTGGTATCTGAATTGATGGTATAGTATGCGACTCCAATATTGATTGGATATTATTCCTGGTATTGGAGTCGACGGTGTAGTGTACGACTCATATATCGATCGGATATTATTCCTAGTATCTAAGGCGCTCGATTTGGATACTGAGTGGATATTATTCCTGGTATCTTATTTGATGGTATGGTGTACGGCCTGGGTACTGAGCGGATAATTTCTTGGTATCTAAGGCGATGATCTGTTGTGTGCGACCCGGATATTGATCGGATATTATTCCTGGTATTTTAGGTAAAGGGATGGTTGAATCAAGTGTGTCAAGAGAAAAGAGTCGAAAAGATGAGATGAAACATTATTCATGCACGGTCTCATATTTATTACTTACTACATCCCCACGTGACTTTTGTTGAAGTTGGAACCTTAAATTTATTGCTTTCACGGTCTAAATTGTACCATTATTGATATGCTTATATATGCATTGCGAGTACATGTTTATTTTACTCACCAGCTTGCATAAGCTGACGGTGTTGATGCGTCCTAGACTCTATGTCCAGATTTTCCAGGTCAGGAGCAACCAGGGTATTTTGACTATGCTAGTTAGAGGCAGGAGACTTTCTAGGAGGACGGAATTATATTTCTTATGTCTTTTAATTCGGGTTGTAATAAACTAGCTTTAGACTTTTGACCAAGGTGGTTTGTGCCTAAAACTTGAATGATGTAATAGTTTAGTAAGTTTTAATTTGGGAGGTTATGTTTATTAGTATCCGTTTCTCTAGAAATGTTTTTTAAGTTATTTGTTGCAAGTACAATTGGTCATACTCACTTGTCACGACCTACGAGTCTATAAAAGAAATTAAATGCTTTTCTAAATTATGCTACGTCGGGGCGTGACAGGCTTTTTAGTATCAGAGCTAGGTTATGGCTCGACCAATTGTCTAAGACACATAGGATCTTTCGTTAAGATAGCATTAAGATAAGATAGTTCGTCTTCATTCCGTATTTCATTGCTTTCAATTGTTGTGAACTTTCTTTTACATCCGGAGATTGACTGAACTTTGTTAATTGATTAACAGGTACTTTTCTCTTGATCATATGGTTGGTAGAAATCTCAGGAATCGTCCCGTGATTGAAGTTGCACCCCCAGCAGTAGATCCAACTAGGATGTTTGAGGCTTTTGTAAGAAAGTTGGAGAGGGCCAGCGATTAAAACACAGGGAACAGTAATCAAAATAGGAATCATAATGGAATGAGAGGCCAGCCCACCAAACTAGGGACAAGCTTATTAAAGAATTTCGTGCTCTGCGACCTGAGTATTTTGCTGGGACCGATGAACCCTGGCAAGTAGAATAGTGGCTACACCAGATGGAGCGTATCTTTGAGACTATAGAGTGCACTGATCTGGAAAAGAAGCATCTGGCTATCTTTTAGTTATCATATGCAACGACAGATTGGTGGGATACCAAAAAGGCGACTATTGGGGAAGAAACCGCAAGGGGAATGCCGTGGGTGGTGTTCAAGGAAAGATTTCTCGAGAAGTATTTCCCTGAAGATGAAAAGGACAAGAGAGAGAAAGAGTTCATGGAATTAGCACAAGGAAATCTGACTGTCCGCGAGTACACTACTCGATTTGAACATTTGTCACGCTTTGCTCCACATATGGTGGACATACCCAAAAAGAAAATCAATTTCCACCGGGGTCTTAAATTGTCTCTCCGACATCTGACTATGAGGCACCTGAACCAGTTATTTGAAGATCTGGTAAGATTGGCTACAGGTTTGGAGAAATGATGGTTGTTAGAATTCAAAACCATTTGGAAATCGACCCTCGCAGAAAGTCTATCCAGAACAGAAACCCGTGTACCCTCAAGGACAGAAAAGGACTTAGGCTGGAGTAAAGAAACCTCAACAGACATAGGCAGTACAGCAGAATCCACCTCGGGCAATAGGAGGCAACAACAATAATTGCTTCAAGACTGCAGAGTACCTAGGCGTGCTATTCGTCCGGGTGTTGTGTGCTATAATTGTCCCATGCCAAGTCACAGAAATCTGGACTGCAAGGCTCCTAAGAGAGGTAATTATGGTCAGTAATGACAGGCCCTTCTGATTGCTGTTATACCCAAGGCTGCTGGTTATGAAAAAATAGGGTATGAAGAAGGTACTTATGAGGAGGGACCGCCTTAAGAAGAGGGACAGCCTTAACAACGAACAGTGGAAGGTACTCTAACCTTGTTTAATTCTCATGTAAAATTTCATTTAACATAGGTGCTACACACTCATTCATATCGGTTAAGATTATTCAAAAATTAGGTATAGTACCGTAACGTTTAAATGAAGCTTTGAGTGCTATCTCACCACTAGGGACCATTGTCAAGTTAGTACATGATCAGGAGAGAACAGATCCTAATTACATGCCTTAATTCACATTTGTTAGCATATTTTATCCTGTTTTTATGTATTTTTATTTCATTTTCTGTTTTAGAGCAGGTTTTGGAAGAAAACACTAATCCAAGTTAAATAGGGTGAAAAAGCACAAAGAAAGAAGGTGAAAAAAGCCAATCGCGCGCGCGACCTGCTCGCGCGAAGATCCCGAAATCGCTTTCGCGACCCGCACGCGCGAGGTCCCAATATCGCGCTCGCGCGGTCCGCGCGCGCGACTTGTGCAAAAATGGAACTTGCGTATTTCACTCTACTAATGATTCCTACGTGAACGAAACTGCCTAATTATGTCCAGATTGCAAAATAAAGCAGTTTTAGTACGTTTCGGGTTAGGAAATCTTCCAAAACTTCTTGTAAAATCTATATATACCCTATTTTACTTCAATTAAAGGGTTGGCAATTGTTATACACACAATATACAACCACACTTTCAGCCATTGAAGAAAGGAAAGCAAGGAGAAGAAGAAGAAGACCAAGGATTCCCATGGCCTCCTCCATCAACCTCTTGCTAATCTTCAATTCTATGACCGCTTAAACTCAAGATCTAGGGTTTCAATGAAACCCTAGCCAAGTAATAGGGTGTATTTTATGTTTTTATTTTACTTTTATTATGTATGGATGACAGTTACATGTTCCGAGGAGTTTTATAAATAAATCGTGCTTTATTGATTAAATCGTTACTTTCAAAGTTTACTCTTGTCTTAGATCTATTTGATGGTAGTGTGCTCAATGATCTATGCTTGCTGTGCTTGTTTAGATTATTTACATGTAATGGTGCTTAAATTGAATTGTGCTATCAAGTATCCAAATAGTCCATGCCTAGATTAGACGGATTATACCACAACCCTAGTTTAGTGTGGGATAATTCGTGCTAACCGAAGATGGATTATGTTGGTGCTTGAACCATAGTTATTTTCTTGACGGAGGAATTGGGCTTGTAGCTACAATTCCCCATTATCATCCAACTTAATAAGCTAAAGTAATTCGTAAATACCCTTATTCTGAAGCTAGTGGTGGATTTGCAATCCTAGGTTCCTTAAACTTATTATAAAAACAAATATTTAATTGCTTTCATAATTTAAATTTACTTTTAGTGTTATTAGTTTAATTCAAATTAAATCCAAAATCTGTTTTTCTTAATTAACTAAATTTAGGTTTTAAAAATTAAAGTGCGTAGTATTCAATCTCTGTGGGTTTGACCTTTACTTCCACACTGCAAATTTTTTGAAAGTAAAGCATACTTTTATATCTTGATTTTGACAAGATCAATTTTTGGCACCGTTGCCGGGGATTACATTACTAGCCAATTAGTTTTATAATCTTAGTTTAGTTAATTCGTAAATACTAGATTAGGTTTTTTTTTCTTTTCTTATTTTTCGTTTTTGTTTTAAGTTACTAACTTTTCTTTTTGTTTTGTAGTTTCTCAAAGTAATCAAATTCTAGCGTTTTGAGTGGAGCAGCTGTGCACATCAAAGGAGCTTACGCGAAAATAAAATATAATAAATAAGCTAAATCGCTTCCTTTGAAATTTGCTTCCAACCATTGTAAGTCAGGGCGCTGAGACGTACTATTTGCATTAGTTTAGGAGTGATTGTTCACGTACATTAGCTAGGAAACTCGGGGCGCTGGGCTTGACGCGGTCATTGTATTACAAGATAATATTCATGCATCATAGTGGTTGTGTGCCTGTTGCCTTATTTACGTGATTTCGTCTTATATTTGTGGAGTCAGTTTTTGTCTTAGTTTTCTTTTTAGTTTATGTTTGTTACACGTTCTAATAAACTAGAATTAAAATCTTTCGATCTTGAACTTGAACGTACCCTTAGAATTAGTAAGTCCTCAACCCAAGCTTCTAGAGCTTGGTTGCTAGACGACGAGTCGACTCCAAAACCATAGTCGTTGTTTCAGGCTGAAATTCAAAGTACCCTTAAACATTTACGAAAAACTCAAACTTTTAACATAGAACCTATTCCAATGGCCGATATTGGAAATAATCAAAACAGTGGAAATAACAATAATAACCCTAATATACCGCCACCTCCTCCACTTAAAGATTATTTTATTCCTACTACTTACACGCCTCAAGATGGTATTGAATTACCGGAGGCGACGGCATCTCACTTTGAGATAAAGTCGTCTACTATCTCGCTCCTCCCTTCTTTCCATGGCCGTTTAAATGAAGATCCATATCAACACTTAGGAGATTTTCAAGATATTTGTTCTACGTTAAAAATTCAAAATTTCACTGATGATGAATTAAAACTGCGTCTCTTTCCATTCTCTTTAAAAGATAAAGCAAAGTATTGGCTCCAATCTTTTGAGCCAAACACTATAAAAACATGGGAAGCATTACATACGGCATTTTTACAAAAGTTTTTCCCAATCACAAGAACAAATCAGATAAGAAAATTGATAAAAAACTTTGTGATGCAAGATGGGGAAACACTTTATGACACATGGGAGAAATTTAAAGAACTATTACGTTCCTGCCCACATCATCAGGTTCCTAAGTGGCAATTAGTTCAAGTCTTTTATGAGGGACTTATTCCCTCTGTCCGTAATACCGTCGATGTCGTTTGTGCGGGTACCTTCCTACACAAAAGCACCGACGAGGCCTAGAAAATATTTGAAACTTTAAGCGAGAACTCGATGCATCAGGCTGTGTCGGTACGTTCTGAAGGGTATCATCTGCGACCCAAACGTGAGGTAAAGTTTGAGTCAAGTCACTCAATAGAATTTCAGGAACTATCTAAAAAACTTGACCGACTTTTAACAATGAACCAAACAACAGCCCCACCCGCTCATGAAGTATGTGCAATATGTTCCAATCCGTCACATTCTATCCTTGCATGTCCATCGGCAAGTCAATTTCCAGAATTCGTGGAGCAACACATTAATTCTATTCAACAATACCCACGAAATAAGTATATTTCAACTACTAATAATCCGGACGCGCCATGGAGAAACCATCCTAACTTCTCGTGGAAAAATAATAATAATAATCCTAATGAGGCGACTAATTTTTCGAATGCATATCGACCTCAGTTTCAACCTAATCAATACCAACAACCGCCTCCTAATTCGAACCCTTCAAGGGGTAACATTTTTGAGGAAAAGGTGTTGCGTCCCTTAATAAAATTGAAACACAAGTATAGGCACAAGCACAAATAGTGCATTCACACACACAATCCATTGCGAAGCTTGAATCCCAAATGGGACAACTAGCTATTGTAGTGAGTCGTAGAAACAAGGGAACATTGCCTAGTCAAACAATTCAAAACCCTAAGGGACAATACGAGGTTAAGGTGTCAAATGAGCAAGTAAACGTCGTCTCAACTAGGTTGACTACACGAGAGGAAGAGGTGATAGAGATTCCAAATGAGAATGTGATAGGTATGAACATCAACTCTAATACAAAGAAGGGTAAGGACGCGAGCTAAAATAAGAAAGAAAAAGAAACGGTCCTGACTAATCATATACCGAAATTGCCCTTTCCACCTAACGTTGATGAACCATCAAATTTTCCAAAGAAAGGGTCAAAGGTTGAGGAGGTATTTAAACAAGTTAAAATCAATATTCCATTCCTCGATGCTATTAAACAAATTCCCACTTACGCTAAATGTCTTAAAGACCTATGCACTCAAAAATGTAAATTGCATAGTCATATTTCGAAAAAGGTCTTTCTCACGGAAAAAGTAAGTTCTGTTTTTCAACACTCACCTCCAAAGTATAAGGATCCTGGTACGCCAACAATTTCATGTGTCATAGGTGACACTGTCATCCATAGGGCTCTCCTTGACTTAGGTGCGAGTGTTAATCTTTTACCTTATCACGTCTATAAACAACTAGGACTTGGTGAACTTAAGCCTACGGCCGCTACAATACAATTAGCGGATCGTTCTATTAAAATACCTAGAGGAATCGTCGAGGACGTCTTGGTTGAAGTTGATAAATGCTATTATCCTGTCGACTTCATGGTCCTTGACACCGAACCTGTCCTAGATGCTAGGAAGCACACCCCTGTTATTCTTGGTCGTCCATTCTTAGCCACTGCTAATGCGCATGTCAATTGTTGAACAGGGGTGATGAAAGTGTCATTCGGGAACATGTTTAACGCTGTCGAACAACCTCCCAAAGACGATGATTATCTATGTATGGAGGGTAGTGAGGTTAGACGGAATATTGAGCCTAACAGAGAACTGAATATGGGTGAGGAAAATAATATAATTCGTAATGAGCGGATGAATTTAAATAATCTGGATCCTAATGATGAATACACTCGGAAGGTAAGAAATAGATTTGAACATAATAAGGATGATCTGTCAAATGAATTAATCCAAAGCAACATTATTTCTGCTTACCACCGAGCTCTTCCTGATATCCTTAGGGGTACACAGTCTGCTTTACGGCCTCCTTAAATCTTGAGCTAGAACGGTCTAGCTAAAGACGTAAAAGATAGCGCTTCTTGGGAGGCAACCCAAGCGTTATTTCGTCTGTTTCTTTTAATTTGGAGTGTTTTTGGTCATTTTGGGTCAGTTTTGAGTCCTTTTTGAGTTTTCTGAACAGGTTTGGGGGTCGGAGTAAACTTATTTTCAGCTTATATAAATTTTTATAAAGAAAAAGAGGAAAATACCAACGTCGCGCGCGCGCCCCGCTCGCGCGATGCATCGCTCGCGCTGCCCACTCGTGCGAGATTCCCCCTTAGACAAAATTTTTTCAATTTTTTTATTATATGAGCTTCTGTTACATCTCGCGCCTAGATTCGCGCATGCAAGGGGTTCGCTCGCGCGGCTCACTCACGCGATTCTGGCACTTAGAAATTTTTCTAAAGAAAATTTATAACAAGCTTCTGCTTAACCTCGCAGAGGGATTCGCGCGAGCTAGGGTCGCTCGCGCGAGGTGGGGATTTCTCAATTTTTTCTTTATTCTTTTACCTTCTGTTTCTCACACCTGTCTAGTTATTTTTCTTTTCTGGTAGTTTTTTACGATCAGTTTGTCTTTGTTTAGATAGTTTTGTTTCTATGTGTTTCATTACATTCTTTTAATTCTAGTTTAGTTTTTATTGATTAATAAATAAATAAATAAAGAAAAGAACATATGTATTATATTTTAGCCTTTATTTGTTTGTTTAATTTTCTTTTGTTAAGTATTAACAGGTGAAATAGTGCTCCATTTGGAGTAATTGAACTTTGATTCCATATTGTTATACGATCACCTGTTTGTGAGTGCCGAGATCGAGGTATTATCGTTCCTTCTCTACGTACTTTCCTTTCTTTCATTTTATTGTTTCATTGGGGGCAATGAAAGGTTTAGGTTTGGGGGTATGCACACACATGCACATTATTACACTGAATTTTCAAAAAAATTCGATACTTGAGCTTAAATAAACGATGTTACTGACGTTTTTGCAATCTTGATTTGATACTTCTTGTTATTTAATTTGAATTGTTATAGAATGGTAAACATGAAAATGTGATTAAACATTTGCTGAAGTCATGATGTGACATTTTAGGTCATGTATCATTTGAATCGTAGTTTTATATCATAGATTTGCACACAAACCTATGCACTGCACGTGGTCACTTGAATACATGTCTGATGTGAACTATAATATGATTCAGATTTCTAGATAACACAAGGTGGAGACTAAACCCGGTGAGCTTTTGAGCCTATCTTTTCTTTTTAGAGGGTTATAAATACATTTTGTGTTTATCGAATTTCATTACATAGCTCATTAACTCATTGTTTAGTCTCATTATTCTTGTTTTGGTTGATAGTCAAGTTAAAATATTTGTTACCATGCTAAATAATCTTCCGTCGTATATGATCGGGAGAGAACAAATCCTAATTATACGACTTAATTCACATTTGTTAGCTATTTTTATCCTGTTTTTGTGTAGTTTTACTTTATTTTCTATTTTCTGTCAGGTTTCAGAAGAAAACAAGGAGATCTGGTTAAATAAGGTGAAAAAGCAGACAGAAAGAAGCTGGAAAAAGCCCTTCATGCGAGCAGCCCGCTCGCGCGAGATCCTCGAATTCGCTCGCCCGACCTTCCCAATTACGCGCTCGCGCGGCCCGCTCGCGCGATCCGTACAAAAATCAAAGTTGCGTATTTGGATACTCTGAAGAGCCCTGTGCAAACGAAACTGCTTAATGACATCCAGATTGGAAATAACCTCTATTTTAGTTCGTTTTGGGATAGGAAAGCTTTAAAAAACTCTTGTAAACTCTTTATATACTTAGTTTTTATAATTTTAAGGGTTACACACCTAGAGATCAATTCACACATTCTTTCATAGAGAGCTTTGGAAGGCAAGAGGAAGTAGAAGAGCAAGTTTGAAGGTCTCTAATGGCTTCCATCAAATCAATCTTCATGCTTTCACCCATCATGAGCAACTAAACTCCTAATCTAGGGTTCAATGAAACCCTAGCTATGTAAAATGGGGATTTTCTATGCTTTTCTACACTAGGATTTTATGTTTTGGGATAGTGATTGTATTTTGGTGGATTATTTATATATAATCAGTTTTTAATGTTAATAATCAAGAGTATTTTGGATCTATTCTTGTCTTAGATTTTTCCTTATGCTTATTGAACTCAATAGTCCTTGATTTATGTGATTGATAGGAGTATTTACATACAATGGTGCTTATGTGATTGTGATGTTTATATCTTTTATAATTCATACTTAGGAAAGATGAGTTATGCTACACCCTAGTTATAGGTAGATAATTCATGTGAACCATAGATGGGTTATGCTTAGATTGAACTAACAATATCTTATTGACGATACTATTGGGCTTGTAGCTACGATAGATCATAACTATCCAAACATAGAACTTAGAATAGGAGGTATAGACCCCCGATGCATAGTTAGTGGTGGATTTGTAATCCTAGATCTCATCTATTCATATTTAAATCAATCTTCACTTAGCATACAAATTTAATTAGATTTAATTCTAGATTTTACTTCCATAATTTCATAGTTTAATTCAGAGTTTAAATTAGTAGTAATACTCAAACTTGAAATCAATCAAACTTCCGATTTTCTTATAACTAGATAGACTAGATTTTACTAATTAAAGGACAAAAGTAACAATCTCTGTGGGTTCGACCTTTACTTCCACACTGCAAATCTTTCGAAAGTAAAGAATAAAATAAGCATACTTTTATATCTTGATTTTGACAAGATCAATTTTTGGCGCCGTTGCCGGGGATTGAAATAATTTTTGTCATTAATTATTAGAATCATAATCTACTTAGCTAGTAAATATTAGTGTCTATTTTTCCTTCTTCATTTTTAATTTCATTATCGAGTCGCTAAAATTACCCTTGTTTGCAGACTTTAAAGTATCAATTCTAGCACAATCGAGTGGAGCAGCTGTGCACGTCAACGGAGCGTACGCGGACCCGAAAAGAAAAAAATTTGCAATCAATTTAAAATCACCAAGTAAATCTGTTATTTAAATTTCGCATCGAACCACTGTAATTCAGGGCGCTGCGACGCAATACTTGCATTAGGGTAGATGTGGAGTGAGCATTGCATTAGCTAGGAAACCCGGGGCGCTGGGCTTGACGCGGTCATTGCATTACAGGATAATTTCATGCATCACATTAGTCTTCTGTGCTTGTATGCTTGGTTATTAGCGTAGCTTATTTTTGTTTTAATTGAGTCAGTCCTTAGTTTATGTTTGGAACTCGTTCAACTAAACCTGAATTAAATCCGCTTAATCTCGAACTTGAACGCACACTTAGATGCCTTAGGTCATCAACACAAGCTTCGAGAGCTCGGTTGATGTTAGACGACGAGTCCACATTGGAACCGTCATCTTCGTTTGAATCAGAAATCCGAAGTACCCTTAACCGTTTAAGAAAAACTAAAACGATAAAAATTGAACCTATTTCTATGGCCGATTTTGGACATAACAGGAATAATGGAAACAATCAGAATAATGGGGATAATCTTAACATACACCCACCACCTCCGTTAAAGGACTATTTTACTCCTACCGCCTACACACCACTGTCGTGTATTGCATTACCGGAAGTGACTGCAGCCCATTTTGAAATCAAATCGTCAACTATTGCGCTCCTTCCGTCATTTCACGGGCGTGTTAAGGAAGACCCTTATAATCATCTAGGCGAATTTCAGGGTATCTTTGCGACTTTAAAGATTCAGAACTTAACAGATGATGAGTTAAAAATGCGTCTTTTCCTGTTTTCACTTAAAGACAAAGCGAAGTACTGGCTCCAATCTTTGGAGCCAAATTCAATAAGAATATAGGATGAGTTGCAAACTGCGTTCCTACAAAAAAATTTCCCCATCACTAGAACGAATCAGATTAGAAAGTCAATAACTAATTTCACAATGCAAGATGGGGAAACACTTTACGATACATGGGGACAGTTTAAAGAACTCTTACGTTCTTGCCCTCATCACCAGATACCCAAATGGCAGCTGGTGCAAGTCTTCTATGAGGGATTAACTCCCGCCGTTCGAAATACTGTCGACGTTATTTATGCAAGGACGTTCCTCCACAAGAGTGCCGACGAAGCATGGAAGATATTTGAAACATTAAGTGAAAACTCTATGCACCAAGTAGTATCCATACGACCTGAGGGACACCTTATACCTCACCCAAAGAGAGAGGCTAAAGTTGAGTCTAATCATTCATATGAAATTCAAGAACTAAATAGAAAAATGGACCAACTTATGATGATGGGCCGCATGCAAGGCCCACCTCCTCCTGCTGAAGTATGCCAGTTATGCTCAGATTCGTCGCATTCGACATTAGCATGTCCGTCCGCATCCCAGTTCCCGGAATTTGTAGAACAACATATAAATGCTGTCCAACAGTTCCAACGACCCAATTATAACCCCGTGGGTTATAAACCGGACTCGACATGGGGATCTCACCCAAACCTTTCATGGAACTCTAATAGTGAGAAACCGTATTCGAAACCCGATACGACGAATTTTTCTAATGCGCATAGGCCACAATCTAATCAGTATAAGCAGCCTCAAAATCAACAAAATCAATACCAACAGCCTCCCTTCCGCACTAATCCTCCTAGGGATAAAACTTTCGAAGAGAGCGTGTTGGCATCATTAAAAAACCTAGAAGCTCAATCACAATCACAGTCGCAACTTGTTAACTCTCACACGCAATTAAGAGCTAAATTGGAATCCCAGATGGGACAGCTTGCTAATACCTTAAATCGTCGTAATGAGGGAAAGCTACCAAGTCAACCGGTCCAAAACCCTAAGGGACAATATGAGGTGAGCTCGGCGAGTGATCAAGTTAACGCAGTGTCGACTAGAGTGACTGAACGTCCAGACGAGATTATACCTCCTCCGGAATCTTAAAAAGATAAGAGTAAAGGAATTAGTAAGGAACATGATGGAGATAATGATAAGGTTACGAAGGACCCTGTTCCTTTGGTACCTAATACGTCTAAAGCGACAAATCCATTAAATTATGTACCTAGAATGCCATTCCCTCCAAGCGTGGATGTCCCAGCTCACTTCTCGAAAAAGGGAACACGCCCTGAGGATATTCTTGAGACATTTAAAGAGGTAAAGATTAATATTCCACTACTCGACGCTATTAAGCAAATACCTCCGTACGCTAAATTCTTAAAGGATCTATGCACTCAGAAGAGAAAGTCCAAAAACCATTTGTCTAAGAAAGTCTTCCTAACGGAAAAGGTTAGCTCCATGTTTCATAACAACACTCTAAAATACAAGGACCCCGGTACTCCAACCATCGCTTGTCACATTGGTGATAAATACATTCACCGGGCCCTTCTTGATTTAGGAGCGAGTGTGAATCTGCTACCCTATTCAGTATATGAACATTTGGATTTAGGAGAACTAAAACCGACTACGGCCACCTTACAATTAGCCGATAGGTCAATAAAAGTTCCACGGGGGGTAGTAGAAGATGTATTGGTCAAAGTTGATAGATGCTATTATCCAGTCGATTTTATCGTTCTAGACACGGAACCAGTCCTAGATGCTAGTAAACAAGTCCCAGTCATTCTAGGACACCCTTTTCTAGCCACAACTAATTTGATTATTAATTGTAGGACTGGTGTGATGGATATAACTTTTGGTAACATGACCGTAGGTCTTAACATCTTTAATGCATCTAATCAACCATATAGAGGGGATGAAGAGGCAGGCTGCTATGCCATAGACTTAATAGACGAATTAGTCGAAGAGGCAGCGCCTTTTATGTTGACTAAGGAAGCCTTGGAAGCATGCCTATCGCATTTCAATTTTAATGATTTCAACATTGACACAAATATTGAAGATGTAAATACTTTATTGGAATCAGTAAACACGACCAATGCACTTCCATGGAAACCTAAAATAGAGGCTTTACCGCCTCTTGCACATGAACCAGCCTTACCATCCATTGAGTGTCCACCAACACTTGAACTAAAATCGTTGTCGGATTCTCTGAAATATGCATTCCTAGGATCTAACGCAACCTTCCAGTTATAATCACGTCAAATTTAACTGAAATTCAGGAAGTACAACTGATAGACGTTCTAGGTAATCATAAAAAGGCGATTAGATGGACGGTCGCCGATTTAAAAGGTATTGACCCGACAGTTTGCATGCATAGAATAAATTTAGAAGAAAATGCTAAACCATCTAGGGAAATGCAACTACGTCTCAACCCTAACATGAAAGAAGTGGTTATGAAGGAAGTTATAAAACTGTTAGATGCCGGTATTATCTACCCGATCTCCGATAGCAATTGGGTCAGCCCAACTCAGGTTGTCCCAAAGAAATCATGTATTACGGTCGTACCAAACAAAAAGGGAGTCCTTATACCCACCCGTCAAACTACCGGTTGGCGGGTATGCATCGACTATAGAAAACTTAATACGATGACTCGCATGGATCATTTTCCTCTTCCATTCATCGATCAAATCCTAGAACGTCTGTCCGGTCAGAGCTATTATTGTTTCTTAGATGGATACCCTGGTTACAACTAGGTGCCCGTTTATCCTGATGATCAAGAAAAGACGACGTTCACATGTCCCTTTGGAACCTTTGCCTACCGTCGTATGCCATTTGGTTTGTGCAATGCACCGGCAACCTTTCAACGGTGTATGATGGCAATTTTCTCGGACATGGCTGAGAAATTTCTCGAAGTGTTTATGGATGATTTCTCAGTTTTCGGACCTACATTTGATGAATGCCTTCAAAATCTTACGAAAGTCCTCGCCTGTTGCGAGGAAGCAAATTTGGATTTAAGTTGGGAAAAGAGCCATTTCATGGTTCAAGAGGGAATAGTCTTGGGTCACGTTGTCTCCAAGCGAGGTATAGAGGTTGATAAAGCAAAAATTGAGTTAATAGACAAATTTCCACCGCCATCATCCATTCGTCAGATCCGTTCCTTCCTAGGTCATGCCGGTTTTTTTAGACGATTTATCAAAGACTTTAGTAAAATTTCACGCCCCTTGTGCAATCTGCTTGCTAAGGATGTTCCTTTTATCTATGACAATGACTGTCTGAAGGCTTTTGAAACTTTGCAAAACTTACTATCCACGGCTCCGGTAATCCAATCCCCTGATTGGTCATTACCGTTTGAATTGATGTGTGATGCTTCCGATTATGCCGTTGGGGCCATTTTGGGACAAAAAGTTAATAAAATCCCTCACGTAATTTATTATGCAAGTAAAACACTAAATGACGCGCAATTAAACTATACAACAACTGAAAAAGAATTACTTGCGGTTGTGTTTGCTCTCGACAAATTCCGTTCATACTTATTGGGTTCAAAAGTCATCGTGTATATGGATCACGCCGCGTTACGTCATTTATTGAATAAGAAAGAAATAAAACCGAGACTAATCCGATGGATTTTACTCCTTCAGGAGTTTAATTATGAAATACGTGATAAAAAGGGTTCTGAAAATGTTGTAGCTGACCACTTGTCACGAATTCTTGTAGAATCTAACAATATTACCCCTCTAAAGGATTCGTTTCCAGACGAGCAATTATTTGCTTTATCTACCGTAAATCGACCGTGGTTCAGTGACATCGTCAATTTCTTAGCTACGGGACATATCCCGAATACGTGGTCTCGTTTAGACAAAGATCGGTTCTTTTCTCAAATTAAACATTACTACTGGGCCTACCCACGGTTATTTAAACACTGTTCTGATCAAATTATACAACATTGTGTTCCGAAAAGTGAGTTCAAATCCATATTAAATTTTTGTCACTCTCTAGAATGCGGAGGTCACTTTGGAGGCCGTCGAACGGCCGCTGAAGTCCTCCAAAGCGGATTATATTGGCCAACACTGTTTAAAGATGCACATGAATTCTGTCAGAACTGCGTACATTGTCAACAAACAGGGAACATGTCACATCGTGACGCGATGCCCATGACCCCAATCCTTATTATAGAAATATTTGATGTGTGGGGCATCGACTTTATGGGTCCGTTCCCCTCGTCTTGTGGTTTCGAATATATTTTAGTCGCGGTCGACTATGTTTCTGAGTGGGTGGAGGCAGTGGCGACGAGAACCAACGACCATAAAGTTGTGGTTCAATTTATAAAAGATAACATATTTTGTCGGTTCGGTACGCCACGGGCAATTATAAGCGATGGGGGAAAACATTTCTGTAATCGTTACTTTGAAGCCCTCGTCCGAAAATATTCCGTCATTCATAAAGTAGGAACCGCGTACCATCCGTAAACCCAAGGCCAAGTTGAAGTTTCAAATCGAGAAGTAAAAAGTAGATTAGAAAAAATGGTACGTCTAGACCGTAAAGATTGGTCACAACGACTGACCGATACGCTTTGGGCATATCGTACAGCTTTTAAAACTCCTATTGGGATGTCTCCTTACCGACTAGTATTTGGAAAAGCGTGCCACCTACCGGTGGAACTCGAACATCAATCCTATTGGGCCGTAAAAATGCTTAACCAAGATATAAAAGCGGCAGGATGTAATCGTAAACTTCAATTGCAAGAACTCGAAGAATTGAGAAAGGAAGCGTATGAAAATTTGAGAATCTACAAAGAACGATCTAAATCTTTCCACGATAAAATGATTATAAGAAAGAATTCTGAGGTTGGACAACGCGTCTGGCTGTTTAATTCAAAATTAAGGTTGTTCCCGGGTAAGCTACGGTCCCGATGGGACGGTCTATTTATAATAACACAAGTATTCCCGCATGGAGCAATTGAAATCCAAGATACAAACGGTGGAACACCCTTTAAGGTAAATTGTCAACGGCTTAAGCTATATCGAACCGAGGACACAGACGAAAGAGAAATACAGATCTGGTAGACCCGGTCTATCTCGACTAAGCACGTGCATCAGTCGAGCTAACGACGTAAAACTTAGCGCTTCTTGGGAGGCAACCCAAGCTTTAGTTAGAATTTTCTTCAATTTTGTACACTAGTTAGTAGTTTTTGGCCAATGGCTGAGCTGTTAAAAACCCAAAAGATGAAAATTTTTAATTATAAAACATTTGTACAAGAAAACAGAAAAGAACAATGAGAAACCTACATCTCGCACGTGCGGCCCGCTCGCGCGACACGTCGCTCGCGCGAGATTGCCCCTTAGACAAAATTTTT
Source organism: Hydrangea macrophylla (assembly GCA_033977485.1). Lineage (NCBI taxonomy): Eukaryota > Viridiplantae > Streptophyta > Magnoliopsida > Cornales > Hydrangeaceae > Hydrangea > Hydrangea macrophylla. The sequence goes on from CM066984.1 coordinate 42,081,714, forward strand.
GAAGCTTCTCAAAAGAAGCCTCAGCTTCTGTTCACGCCAGGAATCGCACCCGCGAGGACCCTCGCTGAAGCGGCCAGCTCGAGCGGATTTGTGACTTAGGAATTTTTTCCAAACAAACAAAAAACAAACCTCAGCTTCTCCTCGCGGAGGGATCCGTGCACGCGAAGCCCGCTCGCGCGATCCGCTCGCGCGAGGTTGCCTTCCCTTTAAATATAGGGCTGAGCCCTAATTTTTGTCAGATTTCCTTTTCTCTCTCTCTCTCTCTTCATTCCTTCTTTTTCTCTCGTGATCTCTATCTCTCACTCCTCTCCACCACAAACCACCACCACACCACCGCCGCCGATCGTCATCACCAACCACAACCACAACATCACCGGAACATTACCGCCGCCGCCGCCAAACGCGCACAAATCCGCGGCCAAAACCCCTCCCTTCATCTTCAATCCGTCTTCACAGGTACACATCCCTCATATATAGATATACATATATATATATAGATAGATATATACATATATCTATATTTATAGATTCATATATACACACACGCACAATCTGACCCTAAATTTCATACTATCCCAAACCCTAATTTCAGTATAGATATATACATCTATATTCTTGTATACATATGACCACACACAAATTTTTTATTTGATATATACAACACTTATCTTTTGATATCTGTTTGGGTAGAGCACAATAGGGTTTGTGAATTTAGGGTTTGTGAGTCAATTTGCACTCAGGACTTGCTTAAGGCTTGAATAAACACAATCGATTAAGATCTATTGCTTGAGCTCTACATATACATATACAGATTTCAATACATTCATCTATACACACACTCACTGGTTATTTAAGTTTTGTGAGTTCAGGAGGGAAATTCTTTAAAATTCACATACAAATTTATACATATATATATTTTAAAACCCGAACCCTATATTTTAAACCATGTTGTTCATACGCAAGCTACTCATAGATCTCCACATATATATGAGTCAAGGTTGATAAAATTGGGGGATTTCTAGACCCCTTCATTTATGTTGCCATATGTATACATATATATACGATTATATCTGATCACACATACACACGAACATCAAACCCTAATTTACATCCACATACATTCTCATGAACACGTGTGTTCAATTTGAACTCAATTATTGATTAGGGTTTGATTACACAAAATTCATTGGAAATTGTGACTTAGTCCATATTCGAAAAAAGTGTGGATGCATTAATGATTTCCCATACTTTTAAATCTTAGGAGTCAAATTTAATCCACATTTATACGTTCAAATCCATCTTAAAATTACAAACAATTTGAATTATAACGCAGTAAGTTCACTAAGTAGGCACATTGGAATTCACACATGTGTTGAATAAATCCCATACCCCTGAATTGTCCTTAATTTAGATAACCAGAATCTTAATTAGGATTATACCACTATAACTAAGACTTTCATGCAAATACGGGTGTTACTTTGACAGATAGTGCTCATATACTATGCTCGTTCTAATTTCAAGATAACAGTGAAATTCTAAGATCGAATGTAGAAGTCAATTTACTACAGCATTACTTCATTATCCATTGGACCTGGAAGTACTATGAGCACGTTTGAATAAACATTTGAACCTTGAGACTTTCAACTCACATTTAAATCCCCGTTTATTGTTAGAATGTTCCTATGTCAACATAGTTTTTACTTTCCAAATTCTTTAATGCGCCGTTAACTTCATGAATGTCGGCCAGTCAATGACGTTAAATAATCTCGTAAATATCACATGGGCATCTCAACCAACCTTGTCGTCAACTATGTTACTATCGTTAATTTATTTCTTTACATTAATTATAAACACGCGGCAAGTACCCCGCGACTTGCCGCAAAGTGTGTGCCCTTGTCGGGACAGTGGGTGAGAAGGGATCGGCTCTTCTCACAGTTGCTGGGTGTTCCCCCATGAACCCCAATTTCTTTTACAACTATTGAAATTATATTGATTGTGTCCCTTGCAAGGACATTTTTCTTTGCAGGTGACCCATCCCCTACCCCTTTTTTCTTTTCTTTTTCTGGGCATAGCCATATTTTAAAGCCCACATTTTCAAATTTTTTTTAAAATTTTCACCCATTTCTCTTTAAACCATGACCAAACGAACCGTAAAATCCGCTTCATCTTCCCAACCGCCTCAGAAAAGATCAAAAGGAAAAGAAAAACAAATCGGCCCACAACCACCACCACCTCCCCCAGACGACCCAAACCCCAATGAATTAGGCCCTATGTACGCCACCCGCGGCCTCAACCACGAGGCCGCTATAGACGCTAAGTACTTTGCGTCTGATAAAGACACAAAGTGGGGCCATAGCAATCTAGTCGCCCGTAAGTTGGCCCTACAGCATTATTTTAGAAACCCATATCTAATCAGCTACCCCCGCCTCATCCGCCTCTTTTACCAAAACCTCCGCTACCATAAACAATCCCTAAGCCAGCACGCTTTTATGTCAACAACCATAGATGGCCACGACATCACCCTCAACCCAGACAACATCGCTGAAATCCTCCAACTCCCCTCCCATGCATATCAAGTACCAAAACTAAATGTCTTATCCAAAGCTCACTCCTTCATACACATTATCCAGGACATGTGTGGCAGACGCTCTTGGTCAGGGCAATCTATTCGACGATCGCATATGCCCCGCCAGATGTGGTTCGTCGACCATGTCTTTAAATGAAACCTGTACCCCCTTGGTCATGAGCAGGAATGGACCAAGGAAATTCACCATGCCCTCCATGCTATTTACCGCAGCGACTGATTCCATCCTGGCCTTATTATTATGGAGGGCATGCGTCTTGCTGCCCATGCCATTGACCACTCCGTTGATTCTAAGCTTCTTCTGCCCTACCCTCGCACTATCACTGCTATTCTCCGGGCTAAGGCCTTTCCTATTCCAGCTGAGGAGCCCATTGATGCACATATCCCAGAGTTTGCTTTCGCTGATTAGAAGTTGAGCTTGGATCGCCTGGATCTGGAGGTTAGGAGGGCCCGAGAGCAGGCCCAGGCCCATCGTGAGCAGGAGGCACAGCGTCCACCTCCTTCCGGGGATACCCCTTACGCTTGGACGTATGGGGACGTTAGTGCTTTCTGAGGTGAGACGCTGCGCTTGCAGTCCTACATGCGGTCCTTTTTCTAGCTTCATCATCCCGACCAGTTGGAGGACATTCTTGCTCAGAGAGAGGTGGCTTACCAGTCGACGTTTCTGCGACAGGCACAGCAGGTGGCCGAGGAGGGAGTTGAGGAACAGGGAGAGGTGCAGGGTGAGGAGGAGGAGGCTGGCGATGATGGAGATGATGGAGATAGGAGTGATGGGGATGGGGATGGTGATGGTGCGACGGGGCAGGGGAGTACAGGTCTGGAGTTGGTGTTGATCGATGGAGGTGAGGACTAGGTTTGGGGGGGTGATTGAACATTCTTTTTCATTTTACATGTATTTGGTTAGGTGGTTGAGACATTACCAGACATTGGGCCTGTATATTATTTTATTATTTTTGCTTTTTACTTTTTTGTTCCATTTTTTTTGTTTATTATTAGGATTTTGCTGTACCCGGGTTCGACCGGTTAGTTTACTTTCTGTCTTTTAGTTTACTTTTGTTCATTTGGTCTGTAATTATATCATTTTTCATTTGATGCTTCTCGTCTATGGTTGTGTTATTCCTGTTGCTTCTAGTTAGTCACAACATTAACGTCGTTATTCATTGCCGTTTCAATTTCATGCTTGGCTATATAATGTCTTCGTTTATTTATTTGGATCAATTGTCGTTGAATCAATATTGCACAGCAATTTCACCACCCATTGCACTATAACAGGAATCTCTTAGGTTCAGGTTTGGGGGTAATTCTGTCAGAATTCTATTTAAATTCAAACCTACATTGCTTAAGTTTAATATTTGAATTCATTACGGCTACACATTCAAGCAAATAGTAACGTTAAGTTTCTTACTTTTAATAACTCAAACTAATGCAGTTAAATTATGACTTAATTTTTGGTTTCAGGTTTTTGTTTTTCCGATATCCGTATAGTTACCTCGACCCTTATATCTCTTTACATCATCATATCATGGACCATCCTATATCACTGCCTACTTCACCTGATAGGTCTTCGCGTGAGTCGAGTTATTATTCTGACTTTAGTTCTTCAGATTCTGATATTATACCGAGTCCTAGGGTAGCCAAGTCCTACGTTCCAGTCGGTCGTCCCGGCTGGAAGTGTCGTCGTCCTCGCTCAACCATTTATATCTGTTCTGATTTGTCAAACGAGGATGACCTTTTTGGCGATGACCCTATAGTTATAGATGGCCCTTATGGCGCTCCGCCGACGTCTTCTGACTCTTCTTCATCTGATTCGGTTGATTCCTCGACCGATGATGACGATGAGGTCATTTCCCCCGTCTTAGCCACCATTTCATTAGCTGATCTGATTTCGACCGAGTTATCTACACCTGAGGTTACCTATCCCTATAGGGATCTCCCTGATTACGTGCCGGACGTTGTTCGACAACGTCCGGGTCACCATGATTGGTCTCCCGAGGATATCGCCTAGTTCTTTGCGCCTTATTCCAGTCCTGAGGATGATAGGGTGGATTTGGGTTCGGGTATTATTGAGGAGGCTGAGATAGATATGGTTCCAGTGATGACTAGTGAGGACGATTTTGATGAGATGGGACCACCTTTTGATCCTACTACACATCCGGAGTGGGAGCTAGTTGATTGGTACTTTCGTTCCGGCTTGTGACCTCCTTCAGACGTGTTTCATGGTGTGGATGTTCTGGTGATCTTCTATGAGGACTACATCCATGTCATTGTCATGTTCCCACCTGCATAGGGACATGCGGTGATTTGGTTTGGGGGAGTATATGGATAGTTGTTCATTTTAGTATATTTGTTCATTTTAGTATAGTCGTTCTTTAGTATAGTCGTTCATTTTATTTTTTTAGTGCTTCAGAATATTTTTGTTTAGTTTTCGTTTGTTAGTTCATTATTTTGTTATTTCGTTCATTCGTTAGTTCTTTTATTCATTGAAAAAAAAAAAGAAGAAGAAATAATAATCATAGAAAAACAAACATGTTATAAGTTCTATAAATAAATAAGTACAGTTTCTTAATATTGTTCAATGTTGCGTTACTTCTTTTTGTAATTAGATTTCGTTGAAATTTTGGAATTTAGAGAGTATGTAATTCGATGTCTACCGAATGTATGAAGGTATGTCTTGAGATCTATATATCCTTAGAATCATTGCTCTATATCTTATACTTGCATAGTTACTGTTGCACAACACGTAGTCATATGGATACATAGTAACATTTGAACTATAATAAAACTTGGATTTCTAAATAGTAGTACTGTGGAGACTAAAACCTGGTGAGTTTTCGAGCCTTTCGTCCTTTTGAGGGTTTTAAACTTATTATTATCGAATCACTTTGACATATCGCATTATTTCGTTGATTAGTCTCATTATTTCTTCTTTTTGATTGAAAGTCGAGTTACTATTAGAATTACCATGTTAGAAAAAAAAAAGAGAAAAAAAAATTTATATTTCCTTTAATATCGTAACATTGAAAAATCATGTAACTCTAGAAAATGAAACTAGGCCATCTGTTTTAATAGACCTCTTTGACCTTTGGCCTACCCAATACAAATATTTTTATCCCTTGTTAACCCTTTGGGCCTTTAAATAAGCCATTTCTTTGTTCACCTATTATCCTACCCACTCTGATATGGGGTTCGCCACTATAAATTTGACCTAACCCATGTCCGAAAGTAGTTGGAGAATAGTTTTCATAAAGAAATTGGGCTAGTAAACGACGAAAAAAAAAAAAAGAAAGATGTATTGCGTAGTGAAAAAAAAAAGGAGTATACTATACACAAAAAAAATAAAGAAAATAGTTATTGAAACAGAATTGAAAAAAAAGGGGAAAAAGAATAAAGAGATGAATCTCAAACGATGAAAAAAAAAAAAGACTAGTCGTTGTAGTAAAGCCCTTGCATTATACTTCAATGCTATTCCTATTTACTTACGGACTCTTTGAATTCCTTTTTGCCTTTCTTTTCTGAACCTTAACCCTTGACCAACGTTACAACCCCTATAAAGTCCTAGTGGATTCTATGGAAACATGATTCGAATATGAAACCGATAGAAAAAGGAAGTATAAGCATGGTAGTAATAATATTTACTTGACGATCAATATCTATTCATGAGACTATCTTATTTATGTCGTGTCATACGTTGTTGGGAGTCGTATGCGAGTTTATTTTTTTTGCAAAAGAATTCTGTCTCGCATACATAACTGAGTGCTTACACCTGTTTCGAAGTGATTTCATTTTAGAGTGTAACTACAACGTGAGATTTGTAGTCAAAGCATCACTAAATAGTCATCTGATTTATATTCCAAGTTCATAGTTGCCATGTATCTACTTGATTACTATTTCACACACATTCGGGTCTTTGATATATGCTATTGATTCTGGTGATATATGTTTTCGGATTATTTTTCATAATGTAGGAAAGCATACGATTGTTTTACTCTTGATGATTTAGAAGGTTTCATTTGAAGTTGATTTTATAAAAGAAGGATGTTGACATTGAAGTATTTTAAATTTTGAATAAAATTTTTATTTTCACAAGTTAATAAAGATGGTTGTGGGTGACTTGTTGACGAGAACCCTCACGAGACTTCACTCGTCCGACTAGGGACACCTAGAGATTTAAAAGGCTTGTTGCACAGGCTAAGTGCAATCGTTATCCATACGAAAATGGAGTAGGACTTTTATTAGTAGTTTTATTCTTTTTGCTCGTGGACTAGCAAAATGTAGGTTTGGGGGTGCGATCGAGAGAGAACAAATCCTAATTATACGCCTTAATTCACATTTGTTAGCTATTTTTATCCTGTTTTTGTGTAGTTTTACTTTATTTTCTATTTTCTGTCAGGTTTCAGAAGAAAACAAGGAGATCTGGTTAAATAAGGTGAAAAAAAAAGGCAGAAAGAAGCTGGAAAAAGCCCTTCGCGCGAGATCCCAGAATTCGCTCGCACGACCCGCGCGCGCGACATTCCCAATTACTCGCTCGCGCGGCCCGCTCGCGCGATCTGTACAAAAATCAAAGTTGTGTATTTGGATATTCTGAAGAGCCCTGTGCAAACGAAACTGCTTAATGACGTCCAGATTGGAAATAACCTCTGTTTTAGTTCGTTTCGGGATAGGAAAGCTTTAAAAAACTCTTGTAAACTCTTTATATACTTAGTTTTTATAATTTTAAGGGTTACACACCTAGAGATCAATTCACACATTCTTTCATAGAGAGCTTTGGAAGGCAAGAGGAAGTAGAAGAGTAAGTTTGAAGGTCTCTAATGGCTTCCATCAAATCAATCTTCATGCTTTCACCCATCATGAGCAACTAAACTCCTAATCTAGGGTTCAATGAAACCCTAGCTATGTAAAATGGGGATTTTCTATGCTTTTCTACTCTAGGATTTTATGTTTTGGGATAGTGATTGTATGTTGGTGGATTATTTATATATAATCAGTTTTTAATGTTAATAATCAAGAGTATTTTGGATCTATTCTTGTCTTAGATTTTTTCTTATGCTTATTGAACTCAATAGTCCTTGATTTCTGTGATTAATAGGAGTATTTACATACAATGGTGCTTATGTGATTGTGATGTTTATATCTTTTATAATTCATACTTAGGAAAGATGAGTTATGCTACACCCTAGTTATAGGTAGATAATTCATGTGAACCATAGATGGGTTATGCTTAGATTAAACTAACAATATCTTATTGACGATACTATTGGGCTTGTAGCTACGATAGATCATAACTATCCAAACATAGAACTTAGAATAGGAGGTATAGACCCCCGATGCATAGTTAGTGGTGGATTTGTAATCCTAGATCTTATCTATTCATATTTAAATCAATCTTCACTTAGCATACAAATTTACTTAGATTTAATTCTAGATTTTACTTCCATAATTTCATAGTTTAATTCAGAGTTTAAATTAGTACTAATACTCAAACTTGAAATCAATCAAACTTCCGATTTTCTTATAACTAGATAGACTAGATTTTACTAATTAAAGGACAAAAGTTAACAATCTCTGTGGGTTCGACCTTTACTTCCACACTGCAAATCTTTCGAAAGTAAAGAATAAAATAAGCATACTTTTATATCTTGATTTTGACAAGATCAGTATACGTTGAAAAATCGTATCATCCTAGGACATGATTTTAGGCCTTCTTTGTTTCCACCCTTTTGACATTTGTCCTATCCGGATAAATGATAAATTTCCTTAGTTCGCCCCTTGAGCAGTTAAAATGCCATTTCTTTCTTTAATTACCATTATCCTATTTTTGCTCCAATTTGGCCAACTTGGAGTTCACCCCTAAAAGATTGATCAACTTTTAGTGGTGTTAAGGCGATGTGTGATTGAGAAGAAAAAGAAGAAATAAAATGATGTTTGTGGTGGTTGCCTTGTTATTTATTGAATATTCGTTTCAAAAGCAACGAAGAGGAAAAGAATAGAGAAAAAGAAAAGAAAAAGAAAAAAAATAATAAGGTTGAAAAAAAGAAAAAGAAAAAAAAAAGAAGGAGAAAAAATTAAAAAAAAAAATTTTAAAAGAAGAGAATAAGAAAGATGAAAGTTGGTAGAGGAGAGAATGAAAGAAATTGAACATGCCTTACGATGCCATTCTAAAACTACCTAATGAATCCTTTCTATCCTTTTTCACTGCCTGAGCCACATTACAACCTTTGAAAAGTCCTATTTGATCCTAGGAAACATGGTTCGGATATGAAAACGATGGGAGGGGGATTAAAACATGCTAATGATTAATTTTTCTTGATTATTGGCATCCTATCCATGAGACTACTGTTCTTTTGTGTCATGCGTCTTTTTCGAGTCATATGTGAGATGTTTCTTCTTTTGGAAAATATATTTCCTTTACTCACATATTTTAGAAAAATTACACCTGTTTCTGAGTGTTTCATTTTAAAGTGTAATTAACATTGTGAGATTCGTAGTCGAAGCATAGTTAGATGGTCATCCGAGTTATATTCCAAGTTTATGACATGCGCGTGTTTATTTGACAACCATATCACACACGTGCAATTGTATGAGGAACTCTATTGATTTATACGATGCATGTGCTTGGGATTGTTTTTCATGATTTAGGTGGATGTTTCATTATGTTTCTTCTTGTTCGTTATTCTATTTCAAAGCTTTGTTTTATAATAAGGAGTATTGAATATTATGTTTTTTTTTGTTTTTAATAAAACTTTTCTTTATAAGTTAATAAAGATGGTTGTGGGTGACTTGTTGACGAGAACCCTCACGAGACTTCACTCGTCCGACTAGGGACACCTAGGGGTTTAAAAGGCTTGTTGCATAAGCTAAATGCAATCGCAATCCATGCGAAAATGGATTAGGAATAGATTTTTATTAGTAGTTTTATTTTTATTTTCTTTTTGCTCGAGGACTAGCAAAATGTAGGTTTGGGGTGTGATCGGGAGAGAACAGATCCTAATTACATGCCTTAATTCACATTTGTTAGCATATTTTATCCTGTTTTTATGTATGTTTATTTCATTTTCTGTTTTAGAGTAGGTTTTGGAAGAAAACACTAATCCAGGTTAAACAGGGTGAAAAAGCACAAAGAAAGAAGCTGAAAAAATCCAATCGCGCGCGCTACCCGCTCGCGCGAAGATCCCGAAATCGCTCACGCGAGGTCCCAATATCGCGCTCGCGTGGCCCGCGCGCGCGACCTGTGCAAAAATGGAACTTGCGTATTTCACTCTACTAATGATTCCTACGCGAACGAAACTGCCTAATTACGTCTAGGTTGCAAAATAAAGCAGTTTTAGTACGTTTCGGGTTAGGAAAGCTTCCAAAACTTGTTGTAAAATCTATATATACCCTATTTTACTTCAATTAAAGGGTTGGCAATTGTTTTACACACAATATACAACCACACTTTCAGCCATTGAAGAGAGGAAAGTAAGGAGAATAAGAAGAAGACCAAGGATTCCCATGGCCTCCTCCATCAACCTCTTGCCAATCTTCAATTCTATGGCCACTTAAACTCAAGATCTAGGGTTTCAATGAAACCCTAGCCAAGTAATAGGGTGTATTTTATGTTTTTATTTTAGTTTTATTATGTATGGATGACAGTTACATGTTCTGAGGAGTTTTATAAATAAATTGTGCTTTTTATTGATTAAATCGTTACTTTCAAAGTTTACTCTTGTCTTAGATCTATTTTTATGGTAGTGTGTTCAATGATCTATGCTTGCTGTGCTTGTTTAGATTATTTACATGTAATGGTGCTTAAATTGAATTGTGCTATCAAGTATCCGAATAGTCCATGCCTAGATTAGACGGATTATACCACAACCCTAGTTTAGTGTGGGATAATTCGTGCTAACCGAAGATGGATTATGTTGGTGCTTGAACCATAGTTATTTTCTTGACGGAGGAATTGGGCTTGTAGCTACAATTCCCCATTATCATCCAACTTAATAAGCTAAAGTAATTCGTAAATACCCTTATTATGAAGCTAGTGGTGGATTTGCAATCCTAGGTTCCTTAAACTTATTATAAAAATAAATGTTTAATTGCTTTCATAATTTAAATTTCCTTTTAGTGTTATTAGTTTAATTCAAATTAAATCCAAAATCCATTTCTCTTAATTAACTAAATTTAGGTTTTAAAATTAAAGTGCGTAGTATTCAATCTCTGTGGGTTTGACCTTTACTTCCACACTGCAAATTTTTTGAAAGTAAAGCATAAGTAAAGCATACTTTTATATCTTGATTTTGACAAAATCAGTACATATATGTAAGGATTGTCCTCTACGATTAGGAGACTGTGAAGTTTCTGCAAGATCGGTGGTTCTGTCGATGAAGGAGTTTGATATAATCTTGGGAATGGATTGGCTCAAAGAGAATCGTGTAAGGTTGGATTGCGCAAGGAAGAGGATTACATTTGCAAACAAGGGGAATCGACCCTTTGATTTCCAACGTGACCCTTCGGGTGATATGTTCCTCACCAGATGCCTAGCAAATATCGAAGTTGTTAGTACAGAAGTGACGGTGTCATCAATACTGGTGATCAAAGAGTTCGAGGAAATATTTTGAGATACTTTTGGATTACCACCTGAGAGGGACATAGAATTCTGTGTGGAACTAGTGCCATGCACTCGACCTATAACCAAAGTTCACTACAGGATGGCCCCTACCGAGCTACTAGAGTTGAAGGAACAAGTTCAAGAACTTGAGAAGTTGGGTTTTGTTCGTCCAAGTACTTCACCTTGGGGAGCACCAATGTTATTTGTAAAGAAGGATGGAACCATGCGATTATGTATTGACTACTGGGAACTACATAAGGTTACTATCAAAAATAAATATCCTTTATCTCGGATAGACGATCTGTTCGATCAATTGCAAAGAGCCACGACCTTTTCCAAGATAGATCTACGGTCAGGGTACCACCAGTTGAGGGTACAAAAGGAGGACATACCTAAGACTACTTTCAGGATGAGGTATGGACACTATAAGTTCTTAGTGATGCCATTTGGGATGATGAATGCTCCGGCTGTATTTATGGATTTGATGAACAGAGTATTCAAGCCCTACTTAGATAAGTTCATTATTGTCTTTATCGATGATATTTTGATCTATTCCAAGTCAGAGGAAGAACATGCACAACATCTACAAATTGCAATGAAGACTCTCAAGGATCATCGCTTGTATGCTAAATTCAGCAAGTGTGAATTCTGGCTTCAAGAAGTTAAGTTCCTCAGGCATGTGTTCTCTCAACAAGGAATCGCAGTTGACTCATCAAAGATAGATGCAGTTACGAATTTGACTCAACCAACTAATGCTACAGAAGTCAGAAGTTTTCTGGGACTCGCTGGTTATTATCGGAGATTTATTGAAGGATTCTCAAAGATAGCATCCCTGTTAACTGGTTTGACTAAGAAAGATTTAAAGTTTGAATGAACTGATAAGCATGAAGGCGCTTTTCAGGAATTAAAAGAGAGACTGACAACAGTGCCAGTGTTCGCGATACCAAGGATGGTGAGAAGTTCACTATTTTCAGTGACGCCTCTTATCAAGGGCTGGGATGTGTTCTTATGCAAGGGCAGAAAGGTTATCGCCTATGGTTCACAATAGTTGAAGCCAAATGAATTAAATTACCCAACTCATGATTTGGAACTGGCAGGCATCGTGTTTGCGCTCAAGATCTGGAGACACTACCTCTATGGGGAGAAGTTTGATTTATTTTTAGACCACAAGAGCCTTAAGTATTTAATTACTCAGAAAGAGCTGAACATGAGGCAACATCGATGGATGGAACTAATTAAGGACTACGATCTTACATTAGAGTACCACCCTAGTAAGGCTAATGTAGTCGCTGATGCCCTAAGTCGGAAACCTCGATGAATGATTGCTTCATTGACGGTAAGGGAATGGAAGGCTTTAGAGACAATCGCAGAATTTGATATACAGATTTCTTGAGGCAGTGATGGACAACACTTTGGGTGCCTCATGGTACAACCAACACTTGTGAGTTAAATTATCGAGGCCCAAAAGGGAGATGATAAATTTCAAGTATGATTTGTCAAGATGTTAGAAAAGGACCCTACAAAATGGAAGGTTGGGACCGATGGAGGATACCGATGTTGAGACAGATTGTGTGTGCCAGATTTAGGGGATTTAAGAAAAGATATTCTCGAAGAAGCACATAAGCCGAGGCTGACAGTACACCCAGGAGGAACAAAGATGTATACAGATTTGAAGAGAAACTTCTGGTGGGAAGGAATGAAACGAGAGTTAGCTGAGTTTGTGTTTAAATATTTGACTTGTCAACAAGTGAAGGCTGAACATCAGAGACCCTCGGGATTGTTACAACCCTTACCTATTCCAGGATGGAAGTGGGAACACATAACTATGGATTTCGTAGTTGGGCTACCCCGATCACAACAGAACCATGACGCGATTTGGGTAATTGTGGATCGTCTGACGAAGTCCGCACATTTTATTGCATATAGTATGACTTACCCAATAGAAAGGATGAGTCGAATATACCTACAACAAGTGGTGCGATTGCTCGATGCACCTGTATTTGTTATATCAGACGATGCACGCTTTACCTCAGGATTTTGGGACAGTTTGCAGAAAGCTATGGGAACTTCGCTCAAGATGAGTACTGCTTTCCATGCTCAAACCAATGGGTAGACCGAGCATGTTAATCAGATTATGGAAGATATGCTCAGAGCTTGTGTAATCGACTTTGAAGAGTCTTAGGAGACGCATTTGTCGTTATTCGAATTTACATATAACAATATCTATCACTCGACTATTGGGATGGCACCGTTCGAAGCCTTGTACGGACGACCATGTCGATCTCCGTTGTGCTGGGCAGAAGTAGGAGACACAGAACTATTGGGACCAAATTTAGTGAGGGAAACGAATGAGAAAATTTTGCTGGTCAAGGAAAGAATGAAAGCTGCATAGAGTAGGCATAAGAGTTATACGGATCAATGTCGAAAGAATTTGGAGTTCAGTATTGGAGATCACGTACTCCTTAAGGTTTCACCCGTTCGGGGAGTAGTACATTTTGGTCAGTAAAGAGGAAAGTTAGCACCTCATTTCATCGGGTCGTTTGAGATACTGGAAAGAGATGGGAAAGTGGCTTATCAACTCGCGTTGCCACCAAAGATGTCTAGTGTTCATAATGTATTCCATGTCAGTATGTTAAGGAAATACATACGGGATCCCTCACATGTGGTTAATTTTGATGATATCAAGACAAGTAAGAATGCTGTCTACAAGGATAGACCCGTGAGAATTCTTGACCAAAGTATCAAGAGGCTGAGGAGAAGAGATGTTCCTTTGGTTAAGGTTCAGTGGTGGCATCATGACGAGGGAGAGGCGTCGTGGGAGTTAGAGTCTGACATGAGGAATAGATACCCCGAGTTGTTTCAGGATTAGCTAGCTCAGATTTCGGGGCGAAATCTCTATTAAGGTGGGCAGAGTGTAATACCCTGTAATTTTATTTTCATTAATAAATGAGTGTTTGATTTTATTTCTATTTATAAATATTTATTTAGGGTCAAACTGTAATTTCCATAAATATAGAAAATATTTTCTATAGTTTTGAAAACTATATCCATACTTTTGTTGTGGGATTTATTTCTACACTAATATGGCTTTCTGTATTTTTATTTCAACCGGATAGTACCAGTTTTATTTTTTTATCTGCGTTTATATCGCGCCTTAGGTGTGGGAGCACATGAGCTCAACCACACCGGGCGAAATCTTCCCCTTGCTTGGAGCCTACATATTATTTATCAGTATATATTTATGTACATATACTTCTCTCTATCATTCTCTCACAGTCTCTTATCTCTAACTCTCACTCTCCCTCTAATTCTCTCAACTCTCTCTTACTCTCTCAAGATTAATACACACACACACACACACACACACACACACACACACAGATAAATGTATGATATATAGATACACACAGTGACACATTTATAGATACATATATATAATTCAAGGACGGAAAGAATTTCATTGACGAAGGAATTTTCAGCAGAATTCTCGGTAATGAAATTCTTTTGTGAGTGAGTTTATAATACTCCCAATGTTTACATAAGATGATTGAGTTTAAAATAAGTGAGTTTATAATACTCCCAATGCTGAAAATTCCGTCGTCAATGAAATTCTTTCCGTCCTTGAATTATATATATGTATCTATAAATGTGTCACTGTGTGTATCTATATATCATACATTTATCTCTCTGTCTCTCTGTGTGTGTGTGTGTGTGTGTGTGTGTGTGTGTGTGTGTGTGTGTGTGTGTGTGTGTGTGTGTGTGTGTGTGTGTGTATTAATCTTGAGAGAGTAAGAGAGAGTTGAGAGAATTAGAGGGAGAGTGAGAGTTAGAGATAAGAGACTGTGAGAGAATGATAGAGAGAAGTATGTACATAAATATATACTGATAAATAATATGTAGGCTCCAAGCAAG
This sequence comes from Hydrangea macrophylla, assembly GCA_033977485.1. Taxonomy (NCBI): domain Eukaryota; kingdom Viridiplantae; phylum Streptophyta; class Magnoliopsida; order Cornales; family Hydrangeaceae; genus Hydrangea; species Hydrangea macrophylla. The sequence goes on from CM066984.1 coordinate 42,096,797, forward strand.
GGGAAGATTTCGCCCGGTGTGGTTGAGCTCATGTGCTCCCACACCTAAGACGCGGTATAAACGCAGATAAAAAAATAAAACTGGTACTATCCGGTTTATAATACTCAAAAGCTTTTGTGAGTATTATAAACTCACTCCCAATGTTTACATATGTATATTTCAATATATATATATATACGTGTATATACGTATATGTGTATGATCACCATTGGAGCTTGAAAATTGGAGTTTTAGAAAAGTTAACCAAAATCAATTCCGTGAATTGAAAATGAAAGATCTTAGCCCCATTAAGCTGTGGTTCGAATACTACGGCTTAATTCATCCGTTTCTTGGCGTATCGTATCGTTGATTTAAAGTTTTGTCACCTCTCAGTTTTATGTGAAATCCGAGAGCTACGATTGAAATTAGTTAAAATTGATCACGTATTCACGATCCTTGTGGAAAAACGAGGAAATCCATATATTATATGTCTTGGTTGAAGCAGAATTCAGAAATGGGTAAAAACTAGCTTTTAATTTTGAAACCGTAGAAGAAGACGAAGTTCCAATTGATTGCCACTTTTGCTAATCGGCTGCCATTTTTCAACACTGGCGACTTTTAGTAAAACGGTTATAACTTCCTCTAAAAAACTCAAAAACGCGCATCGTTTGAAGCATTGGAAAATAGACTCAAACACCTTTCATTTGATATGTGATTCATCCACAAAAATTATAACTCATTTTTAAGGGCATTGCTTAAAAGTGGACCTGTTTGTGTACTAGTAGCTGTAAAAGCGTATTAAAGTAGTCTTTGATGAATTTACCTCTTTTTTCATATATGACTTGATAATTTAGATCATGGGTGCTAACCCAATGATTCTAAGTACATTGTACCTTGCTAATAAAGAAAATGAAAAATGAAAAGAAATATAAAAAGACTTGATTTCTCGTCCGTTTGTTTGGTGTTACAATTTCATGGACATTGGCATGCATGATAGGGTCGAGGTGGAGTCGACATACATGGTGTGTGAGAAAGCGTGAAAAGAGTAAAGAGTGGCAGTCTTGTGTACGACTCCAATATCGATCGGATATTATTCCTGGTATTGGAGGCGACAATGTAGTGTACGACTCGATCAGATTTTATTCCTGGTATCTGAGGCGCTCGATTTGGATACTGATTGGATATTATTCTTGGTATCTGAATTGATGGTATGGTGTGCGACTACAATATCGATAGGATATTATTCCTGGTATTGGAGGCGACGGTGTAGTGTACGACTCAGATATCGATCGGATATTATTCCTAGTATCTGAGGCGCTTGATTTGGATACTGAGCGGATATTATTCTTGGTGTCTTATTTGATGGTATGGTGTACGGTATGGGTACTGAGTGGATATTATTCCTGGTATCTAAGGCGATGATCTGTTGTGTGCAACCCGGATACTGATCGGATATTATTCCTAGTTTTGAGGTAAAGGGATGGTTGAATCAAGTGTGTCGAGAGAAAAGAGTCAAAAAATTGAGATGAAACATTGTTCATGCACGGTCTCATATTTATTGCTTACTACATCCCCACGTGACTTATGTTGAAGTTGGAACATTGAATTTATTGCTTTTACAGTCTAAATTGTACTGTTATTGATATGCTTATATATACATTGCGAGTACATGTTTATTTTACTCACCAGCTTGCATAAGCTGACTGCGTTGATGCGTCCCGGACTCTATGTCTAGATTTTCCAGGTCAGGAGCAACCAAGGTATTTCGACTATGCTAGTTAGAGGCAGGAGACTTTCTAGGAGGATGGAATTATATTTCTTATGCCTTTTAATTCGGGTTGTAATAAACTAGTTTTAGACTTTTGACCAAGGCGGTTTGTGCTTAAGACTTTAATGATGTAATAGTTTAGTAAGTTTTAATTTGGGAGCTTATGTTTATTAGCATCCGTTTCTCTAGAAATGTTGTTTAAGTTATTTATTGCAAGGACATTTGGTCATACTCACTTGTCACGACCTACGAGTCTATAAAGGATATTAAATGCTTTCCTGAATTATGCTACGTCGGGGCGTGACATTTTCAGCATTTTTGTTTACATAAAAAGTTGTACATCTCTAAGGGGAATAACTTTTCCTTATGAGCTTTTTATAAAGAAGACTTTGAATTTCTTTTTAAAAAAGTTCTAAGTATTCAGAATTCATCTGGCTAGGTCTAGCCTTAGTATTAATCTGAGATCTTTCATCGAAATCGGGCTTATAGGGGAGAGAAACAATATGTTTCTTTCTTATCCAGAAAGCACTAGGAATCTTGCTACAAATTTTATTTTGAAATTCCTTTTTCAAATTATCAATTTTTCTAGAAACATTTGGCATCTTTAATTGATGCACAATTTGCATGATTCTAGCTTCCTCTTGAAGAAATTCAAGGTGTCATTCTTTTAAATCTAAAAGATTTAAATCATTGACAATTCTTGTCTCTGGTTCTCTTAAGAAAGTAAAAACCAGGTCATTATTTTTATAAGTAGAGTAAATGCCAGTTTGGTCAACTTTTATTAGCATTAAAAGCTTTAAGAAAGGAGTTCCCAAAATTACTTGTTGCTGTGAATCCTTAACAAGTAAAATAGTTGATGGAATGCAAACTCCTTCATTACAAATGTAGACATCAGACAGTTTGAACATATTCATCCTGCTCCCATCGGCTGAGGTTAAAGCTTGCATAGTTTTTTCAAAATATTTAGTAGGGACTATGCCTTCTTGAATGCAGTTTAAATCTGTTCCACTATCTACTAATGCAATAGCATTACTAATGGAATATTCTTCCTGGATAACCAGATAATATTTTATATACCATTTTTGATAAGTAATTTTATTAAGGATATGTAAATATTGGTCTCCAGACAAATCTATAGGTGATTCCTCAATATTAGGGATATCATCACCTACACTAATGGAAGAATTGGGGATAATTATATTATCAATTCTTTCCTCTATTTTAGAAAAAGCAATTTGGAGCTCTTTTATATCAAATTTAACCAAATTGATTTCATGTTTTAGATCTTGAACAGTAATGGTTTTTTTAACTTTTTCCATTCTGTTAAAGACTTCTTAAATACTACATTGAGGAATTTTGCACGAAATTTCTTCAGGCTTGTCTTTTTAGTTTGATTTATGCATAATTGAATTACTTTCACCTTGAGTTCAGGATCAGTAATTTTATCAATTTTGTTTAACAATTCACGGTGTTCTGCAGTAAGAACATTAATGGTAAGACCAATAGTAGCAATGGCTTTCCAGTAAGCTGTATAGCTTTGCAGATGAAAACATCCTTATACCATCTAAACTGGGTTAAAGAAGGACATCTTAAATTCATAAGAAGCTCTCTACCCTTTTCATGTCTTTGTGGAGATGATCCAACAAAGTGTGTAATGATTGTCTAAACCAATGTAATGGTAGCGTCAGGGACCATTGTAGGTTGACCCTCAACTGTTTCTACTTTTACTGCTTTTAAAATTTCATCTCTTTGAGCAACGGTTAGGACATTATCCCACCAGCCCTTGAGACATCCTGAAAACCCATTATGTAGTATTTTTATCATTATTCCCACAATGTTTACTCATAGTGGCCCACATAAGCATTTTGTGAATAATTTCATAGATTTGGTATTCAGTGAAACCATCTATGTTCCATTCACATAATTCTTTACCACTATATGAAGCCTATGGGATTCTCCAGTAACTTTCTTCAAAAAGAAGGTCTTGGGGAGAAGGTCTATGATAATAATATGGTATGATTGAATAATCATATCCAATTTTATTAATTTGAGGAGAAGGAGTTTTAAAACTTCTTTCTTTGAAATTACTTTTAGTGTAATGAAAGTTTTTAAATAAATATTCTTCACTGAAATCTTCAAAATTCTCCCCTTCTCCATCTTCTCCTAAATCTTGTGATTCTGGAGTATTTTTAGAAAGAACATTTAAGGAGACATCTTTAATCTTTTTTGTTAAGAGTTCAATAAACTCTTCTTCTGCCTTCTTACTTTGGATTCTGAATTTATCAGTCTGGTAAGGTGGTTTAAAAGTAGCAACTTCGAAGGAAGAAGAACTAGCTTCAGGTTGTTTAATTTCCTGTTGCTTTTTGTGTTCTTTTTCTTGTTCCGGAAGTTTATTTTTCATTCTGGTTAACTGGCCTTCTATTGATACAATAGAAAGATTTGTCCAGTTAATTTGTTTACAAATATGATCATTAGTAATGGCAGTATCTGAAGCTTTGCCTATGTAAGCAGCAGTTTCAATATCTTTGTCATTAACTCTGTAATCTATATGTATAGGAGGAGGATGAGAATTTTCTATGAATCCTTTATTCCCATGCAATCTCCATCTGGTTGTACTAATAGTACTAAGTACTTTTTGGGTAGGAAACCATTGGTTAAACCAGTCAACAAATCAAATAATAGTTGGCTTTTATTCTAGATCTTGATAATATAATTTTTTTTATAAGATCTAGATCATTTTTATTAAAATTTTTGAAATATTCATGTCGGAACTCTTGGTTTTTCTCCAACATAAGATATCTGTTAATAGCATTTCTTAAAAAAGAATTTGGACTAAAATCCATTAAGCATAAACAGAGGTATTATCATGAGAATAAGAGGGATCAAAAGGATATCTTTTTCCTTATTCTCTTGTTCTTTAGGACCATAAATTCCTTGAGGAATGTTTTGTTCTGAATTAATGAATTCTTTTAAAACATTTTTTCTTTTCAAATTCTGGATCTGCACCAGATCTAAGTTTGGTCTGGGCTGATCTGACATAGAATACCTTGAAGAAGAAGGATAAGAAACTGTATAAGACTTTCTAGAAGGAGCAGTATGAAAACTCCTTGTAGAATTACTCCTGTTTAAAGATAATTTACTAAATTGAGTAGGAGTAAAAGAAACTTCAATATCACCATCATCTAGTTTGGGTGATTTGATCTAATTGAGACGAAAGGACTGGTGCAGGTGGAACTGCATTTGGTAATGTCCAATCAGTTGGAAAATTTATTTCATCCCATTTAATAAGCCTTGGTGTAGCAATATTAGTAGTAAGAGCATTACTATCAATTGCTACAGTTTTTCCTAGTTCACTCCTTAGTACTACATTAGGACACAAAGTATTCATTACTTTGTAATAAATCCTATATGTTGTATTAATAGTACTAGTGCCAGGTAAATAATTATAACCTTGAGTTTGAATCTTTAAAGTAGTAGCTTCAAACAAATTTTATCATGTAAAGAGAGTGTCAAGTTGGGATAAACATCAAAATAGACAGGACAATGACACAAACTTGTTTGTATGATACCCATAAGAGATGGTACAAAGTCAGTACATCTTATATCTCTTAGGTATGCCAAAATAGTAGCATTTAACCCTATTAAAGTAAGATGTTTAAAAGCTACTTGTATACATCCTATGTGAATGTATTTGTATTTATCTAAACTTTTTTCAATATCTCTTAGCCATAAAAATTTAAGAGTTTGTTCGTTGTTTTCATAAACAATATCTTATTCAACAGTTTTAACATGATCATTAGATTTAAAAGCAAAAGTTCCACTTTTATAAATTTGTGAAGAAGAGATGGATGAAATTGTTCATTGATTAAGTTGTTCCGTTTGATCAAATGCAATCAATTTTGTATTAACAATATTGGATCTGATTATTCAATCATACCATATAATTATCATAGACCTTCTCCCCAAGACCTTCTTTTTTAAGAAAGTTACTAGAGAAAGCCACATGCTTCATATGGTGGTAAAGAATTATGTGAATGGAACAGAGATGGTTTCACTGTACTCTCTCCGTCTCATTTTATGTATCTCATTTCCTTTATAGGATGCCCCAAAATTTGTTGTCTACGTTCCTAAATTAGTATGCAAATTTTAGTTAGTTTCCCAAACTATCCTATTTTGCAATCAACACCAAATCAAAATAAAAAAAGAAAGTGCAATGATTATGAGCAATTGTGGAAAGTAGGTGTAGATTCTTTTTGTCCCCTTATTTAGTTGGATTCCCAAGAGTGACACATAAAATGGGACGGAGGGAGTAGTGTATATATATATATGTATGTATATATAAAGTATTTATAAAGTATTTTCATATAGAGAGCATTTTTGCTAACTCAAAAAATGGTTCGCCAATACTCAGCCAAACATCCCGTTGGCCAATGCAGTGGGATCCAGGATTAAACAATTGGGTCCCATTGCATTATTTAATCCTGGGGCCCACTACATTGACCAATGGAATGTTTGGGTAAGCATTGGTGAACCGTTTTGAATCCTACTGCATTGGCCAATGGAATACTTAGATAAACATTGATAAATATTTTTTTAGATGAGCAAAAGTATTTACATATAGGGTTAATTATAGAAACACCCCCTGTGGTTAGGCCTTTTATCAGTTACCCCCTATATTTTAAAATTTATCACTAATGCCCCCTGTGATCTGAACTAAAGTGAAATAGTCACTTTTTCCGTTAAAGTTAACGGAAAATGGATAAAAATACGAAATTACCCCTATTACATGTTAATAAGAACACCCTTATATGCTTAAATGTTTATTTAGACATATGTGGTATACTATTATATTATTTTAATATTATATTTGTTGTTAGAGACCATTCTGTAGTCACTTTGAGATACATTCATGAGAGCAAATTTATTTAATTTTTTATTTTATTTTTGATCTACCCTTAGATACACACACACACACCACAAACAGTCTTGGCGATATATTAAAAAAAAATTAATCTACTCTTAGACACACACAAAATCTTGGTGATATGTTAGTTTTTTTTTTAATCTACTCTTGACCACACACATAGTGAAATCCAGTGTAGTGATGCACTAAGATCTAAAAAAAATTATCCCCAAAATTGTGTGTGTGTGTGTGTCAAATTCGCTCTCACAAAGGTACCCCTAAGTGACCACATAATGGTCTTTAACAACAAATGTAATATCAAAATAATATAATAATGTACCACTTATAGCTAAATAAACATTTAAGCATATAAGGGTGTTATTATTAGCCTGTAATAGGGGTAATTTTGTACTTTATCAATTTTCCGTTAACTTTAACGGAAGAAATGAATGTTTCACTTTAATCTAAACTACAGAGGTATTAGTGATAAAATTTAAAGTATAGAGGATATTTAATAAAAAACCTAACCATAGGAAGTGTTTGTATAATTAACCCTTACATATAAAAACATCTAGATATTCGGGCCAAGCTCCACGGCCCCACCTAGGTCTCTGTTTGTCTCCTCTGAATATTTTTACTAACATCAAAATTTCAAAGTTTGACCACTCGACACAACACAAAAGCTTCAAATTCAAATTCAATGGCGGATTACTCAGAAACAAACCCCCAGCAGCAGCAGAATGTGAATGTGAATGTGATAGCAAAAGAGACAGCCCTACAAGCCCTAAACACCATAATACAGCTCCACTTCGAGAAGACCCTTGAGAAGAAGCGTGCCGTTGATCTCCAGAAGAAGGAGTTATGGAAGCTATTTCAACTCTTCTTCCTCTTTCTGGCCCTCCTCTTTATGGCCCAGGTTCAATCCACGCGCCTCCAGTGCCGACATTGCTGGGTACCCATAGGAATTCTCTCTCTGGCCCACCTCATCTTCTACGTCTCCGTTGCCCAAACCCTCAGGTGCATTAATGGCTTCAAGTACCAGAGGAGGTGCCACAAACTCACTCTTGGCTTGGCCACTGAGCGTCTCCGCCAGATCAAGACCCGACTTGATCATGACGGCGGTGGTGTTTTGGGGGATGAGTTTGAGATCCACTATCAAGAGCCACCTGAGACCTACTTTGGTAAGTTCAAGAGGAACTGGGCTTTGCATTTTGGCTTCTTGATCTTCATTTATGCCTTTATGGTCTCTTCCTCTGTTGTTCTTCTCTGTTTCTAATTTTTTTCTTACAGTATAATAATAATGGGTCTGGGTCTTCTTGTAATTTTTAATCATTTGTTAAGACTGTTTTCTGGGTTCATAATTTAAGAGAATTTTTTGTAGCTCCAAATTTCTGTTAGTAGGAGACTGGTGGGAATCTTGATTGGTTTTGGATTATAAATGTCAATTCGTAGATTGGCAAAAAAGCAATCCAGCTGTTAAATTTCTACGTTTTGCCAGGTCAATCTTAGGGTTTCAATAATTTTTATTTATCTTTTTTTTTTTGGTTGCTAAATTCTTCAGTGTGAAATAGTGGAGAAGAGAAAGACTTGCAGAGAAAAACTCTGTAATTTTCTATATGTATTGATTGAATCTGTACATGTATTTGTAGCTAAAGAAAAGCTATACACGAAAATTTCTCTGTCAAATCCACACATCATGCTCCTGATTTATTAGGGTCAAATCCCATGATTTATGCTTGTAAATATAGAAACGAAAATCTCAACACTCCCCCTCAAGTTGGATCCCCAACTTGCATAAATGTGATAGAAAAACTTTTTTTCCCAAGGGTTTGGTAAGTATGTCTGCAACTTGAAGAGCGGAAGGTGTGAAGATAGTCGAAACTTGCCCAGATTGAATTTTTTCTCTGACTAGATGACAATCCAACTCTATGTGTTTAGTTCGCTCATGAAAAACTGGATTTGCTGCTATGTGCAAAGCATCTTGGTTATCACTATGCAACTTGGCTGGCCCTAATTGTGTAACTTAAAAATCTTCCAGAAGATATCTTAACCAAGTCAATTCGTAGGAGATGGACGCCCTAGCTCTATATTCCGCTTCTGCAGATGAGCGTGAAATTGTAGCTTGCGTTTTGGTTTTCTAATAGATGAGGGAATCACCTAGAAAAACACAATAAACCTATAACAGATCTCCTTGTGGTTGGACAATCAGCCCAATCTGCATTACAATACCCTTTCAACTTTAAGGTACTTTGTGCTGGAAATAGCAGACCTTGGCCTGGTGTTCCTTTGAAATATCTTGGAACACGAAGGGTTGCATTAAGGTGTGGTTTATGTGGCTGATTCATGAATTGACTAAGAAGATGCACCGAATAAGATATATCTGGTCTTGTGATGGTGAGATAAATGAGTCGACCAACAAGTCTTCTATAACGGGAAGGTTCACTAAGGAGTTGACCTTCTGATGGGGTAAGTTTTTTATTTTGGATCCATCAAAAACGTTCTCCGGGCAGTTCCAAGTAAACCCATGTCATCTACTATATCCAATGTATACCTGCGTTGTGACATTGAAATTCCTTGTTTGGAATGTGCAACCTCAATACCCAAAAAATACTTTTAACTTTCCAAGATCCTTAATTCGAAATCGATCATTGAGAAATTTCTTGAGTGAGTCTATGGCAGACAGATCATTTCCCGTGATTACCATATCATCCACATAAATTAGTACTGCAATGAATAATTTTCCACATACCCGTGTAAAGAGAGAATAATCTGCCTAGGATTGCCGAAATCCTGCAGTTTGGATGGCTTGGGAGAATTTAGAAAACCATTTGTGGGATGCCTGTTTTAAACCCATACAATGATTTATTCATTCGGCATACTAAATATATAGCCTCCAAAAAGACCTGTCTCTTCAAAGCTTTGACACTCGCTTGCTACATGTGTTGCCTCGCAAGTTCATGCCAAAGAGGGGCAAACTGTAGACACTCCATTTTGTCAGCTATCAGATTTGAGAGACCCATAGCTCGGTGGTTCACAATGATTGAAAAAGAATCAAAAGGACTCTTGAAAATTAGTTTTATCTCTCGAAATGCTCAAAAAGTGGTACAAATGACAAAAATGCTCCTAAAAATCCAAAAACTCCCAGATTTGGACCGAAAGTTCTGGAAACATGCTGTGCCATAAGGAAAGTCATAAAATGAATTTTTAAGCAAAATCAGATAAAATTGTCAACTCCCAGAGAACCCCGGAAGTCCCGGAAGTTCTCGAAAAGTCCCAGTTAACCGGTTTGACCAAGGGTTGACCGAAATCGTCCAAATTCGTCGAAAAGCTCCGAGATCATTCTAGATCATGTGGAAAGTACTAAAACAACTTTTAAAAGAAAATTGGACAAAAACGTCAGCTCCTGGAACTCCCAGAGGCTCCTGGAACTCCCAGATGTTCCTAGAACTTCCTGGAGGTCCCTGGTTTGACTAGTTTGACCAAAAGTTGATTTTAAAACCGGAGCACCGTATCATTTTTCAAACATTTTTCATGAATACTAGAGGTCAATAGCTTTCCAATGGTATATCGCACATAATTTCTGAATTTAAAACGAATTTATTATGAATTTTCAAAGGTGAAAAAGGCGATCAAATCGGCTTTTATTGCGAACACCGCAAAACTTTTCAAAGTGACCTATCTCGAAACTATTTTTTTTAATGTAAAGTAGACTCCATTACCTTTTCAAAGGTATACACAACCTCAGTTTGAAGTTCATACACATTTTTTGTGAATTTCGGACGAAATATGGCCTTTTTGCGAATACCGAAACCTCTGGGGGCCTAAATACAAATTTCTGGGTATTTGAGGAGCAGTACTGCGGCGGCACTGGGCCATTGCCGCGGCGGCACATGGCCAGTGCCGCGGTAGCACTCAACCCTCGCAGAGTCTATTTTTATAATTTATTTTGGGGGTCCAAATTGATTAATTGAAGACCAAAACGATGTAGTTTTATGTTCACAGATGTTTGGGACCAATGAGAGCACTTTCTAAATCCCAAAACCACCCCAAATTGGCCTATATAAACCCCTATTTGCTCTTCATTTTAAGAGTCCGAGTGCAAAGTTCGTAGAAGTTGTAGAGAGAGAGAGAGAGAGAGAGAGAGAGAGAGAGAGAGAGAGAGAGATAGGTTTAGAAGAAGGAAAGGGAGCTTCTCCCACTGATTTTCTTTAAGAAAGTGAGTTTCAATCTTGTTTTCTTCCATTGCCCTTCTTATATTTCACATTCAAGTCTTTCCCAACCACCATTTTTTAGCAATCTTGAGTTAGGAAATTACTTCCATATCCAAATGTCAATATCTATGAATGAAACACCAAGTTACAAGTCCAAAATCACATTGATTATCATCTGTTGATTGCTATTACTTGCTTGTTTATATAAATGTTCATCTCTCTTCATCTCATTTCTTTTAATTTTTCTTTGTTTACTTACTAGTTTATCATCATCTAGATGATGACATAAAGTTTAAGGTGAGTGAATCCTTATGGATAGTAGCTCTTAACCTCAAAACATGTTTGATAGATGATGATTCAACTTCAATACTTCCAAAGTATTCTTGAAGTTATGCTCAAATGGAAACAATGCTCTCCAACAATCTTGGAGGTTCTTGACATGAGTTCAATATTGATATTTCAAGTAGTCATAATCTCTATTTAAGTGCTGAAAGTATACTCTCAAAACCTCTATTTCAAAACCCATCTTAAACCCCTCATTTTGATTTTAAAGAATAAAATCATAGTTCTTCCCAAAACCTTCAAAACAGTGAACAATCTGAGTTCAAAGATTTCTCTAGGACTCTATACTCAAAGTATTAACATGAGACCACTTGGAAAGTCTTCTTAACTCATTAGAGAACACCCATGATTTTTGGTTTGACTTGGAAACACTTGAAAGGAGTCCATTTGGACCCAAACATTCTTTCTAGACATTCTGTTTTTACTGTCATAGCAGCTTGGATGACTTTCAACTTGTTTTCTAGAAACATTTTTCAAAATAAATGGTCCCAACTCATTTTTCCCTTGAACTTCAGTGTTTTAGGGAACATTCTGTATAATATGGGTCTCTAGATGTTTTGTTCAGTTTCTAAGATTTTCTAACATTTCAGTCGACAGTACGGACTCTGTTTCTGAGTAACCTCTATTGTTTATATGATTTCTCTCAATCTATAATAGTTATTGAGGATTGACTTTTTGACATGTGTTCTAGACACAATAAGCATGATATCCATGAAAAATGATGCAATAAAAACATTTCTAACCTCACTTTCCAATTTTCACAAGATCAAGTCACTATTCTGTCCACTATTCACAGCAAGTGTACTTTTAGTTTCATTCTTTGGTTTGATGCTTACATACAATCTAAATTAGTTCATCTCTTAGGAACTAACTCATACTATATTTGTGCATATCCCATTATGAGTTCCCCCATGCATTCATTCATCTTCTAGACTTCTAAGTCACTTTAGAAAACTCATGTACATAATCACACTACAACCTTGGCACATTCTAAGGCCATGCATTGCATCCACGCAAGATTTGGGGTTTTTGTGACTCGTAATCCAAGAAGATTGCAAGGAATGAATTTGATCGCACATTCATGCTTCCCTCAATCTAATCTTCCTTTCTCATCCGTCCTGGGTATTGAGAGATCTTCTTTTCTTAAAAATTAACATGCATCATTCTAGCTTGTTAAGCATATTTTTGATCTTTTTGTTTATTTGTTTCAAGAACAATTCATGTCCCCTTAAATTAGGAAAACTTTATTACTTGATACTTGATTAGACAATTTTTCTTAGGGTTGTTCGTGTGATCTTTCACTTTGCATTGTGTGATATTTGGCTTAGATCTTATTAATGATATCTTATCTTTTGATCTTCAATTCCAAGTTTCTTATGCGATGTAATATACTATCATAGTATTAATTGTCGAACCAAACATAGTATAGGATGATTATTTGGATGCTAATTGAGGCCCGTCGAGAGACAGGGCGAGTTGAGGGTGTTTTAGTCGCGATAAAGGCTCCTTCCTCTCTAGTACCAAAATCCCGAGCCAAGTTCTTTGGTTATGAAGGGCCGGTGCCCTTTATCCGTTAGGTTTCTTAGTTCCTTATAGACCAAGTGGTGACTCTGTATCTGTTTTCAACAGACATTTTCCTTTCCTTTTCAAAACAATTTCAAAACAAACAAGAGATGGAATTCTGCGTGTCCACAGTATTCTGTTAAGTTTAAGTTGTGCTTATACTTTAGCATTGCCTTAGGAATGTTGTTCGGAGTTAGAAGGACAGAACGGTAAATCAACCAGTCACGTGTCTATGGACCTATAAAGGAAGATTTTTATTTTTCCTATTTTTGGCTTACTCCGAGGCGTGATAAGATTAGATCGAGTTTAAGATCAGGACAAATTTAAGATAGAATCGAGTTCAAGATTAGATCGAGTTTAAGATCAGGTCAAGTTTAAGATTGAATTGAGTTTAAGATTAGATCAAGTTTAAGATCAGGTCAAGTTTAAGACATAATCGAGTTTAGGATTAGATCGAGTTTAAGATCATGTCAAGTTTTAGATCGAGTTTAAGATCATGTCGAGTTTAAGACAGAATCGAGTTTAAGATTAGGTCAAGTTTAAGGGAGAATCGAGTTTAAGATTAGATCAAGTTTAAAATCGTGTCGAGTTTTAGATCGTGTCGAGTTTTAGATTGAGTTTAAGATTAGATCATATCGAGGATAAGATTATGCCAAATTTAAGATTGTATCGAGTTTAAGATTTTGCCGAGTTTAAGATCATGTCGAAGTATAAGATTGATGTGAGTTTAAGGGTAGGTCGAGTTTAAGATCATATCATGTTTAGGACTAAGTCAAGTTTAAGAAATTATCATAAGACCTGTTGAGGATAAGACTTGTCTAGAACCCTCTTCATTAAGAAACCTGAATCAATAGGAGAGATTGTGTCAAAAGTTTCCGTATGTGAGAGAGAGCCGTCGCATTTCTTGCATTAGATTTTGCATCTAGAACCCTTGAGGATGATTCCTCCAGCACTTACACATTCACATTCACATTTTTTTTACTGCATCAGCATCCTAGGATAGGAGCATTTCATCTGGATTGTTGTTTGTGTGTTCTTTGTCTCCTTGCGCGCTTGACCTATGCCCTGGTCTGATTCCTAGAAAGGATACGTAGGCAGCTCCAGCGGAGCACGACCAGCATCAGCTTAGATTTAGCAGCCTCTACCCAGCACTGCATTGCGTTCTTGCTTTCATGATTTCTTGATTTACTTTGATTTTGAATTTCTTAATTTTAGCGGATTTTTGTTTTTTCCTAAAACCTCTCAGTATGGTTATTAGGTGCCTTCTAGTTTTGGCACTCACTTGTAGTTCACGTTGTTCACAAGATGCTCTGCCAAAGAGGGGCAAACTGTAGACACCCAATTTTTACCACACTGATAGGATTTAGGATGGACAACGTCTTGGAGGATTCGATGATGAAAAGTACCTCGTAGAAGGTACTGGATTCCACACAATCGAAAGATCGAACTTCAGAAAGTGACTTCAAGTTCAGAAAATCCATTTTTCATGCATAAATCCCGATTTTGTCAAAATCATCTCTCGAATTCATATTCACTCAGGGTTATATGAACATGAAGTATTCTAAACGCAGTATTCTAGATATTCAGAGATTCAATTTTAAAGAAAAGATTGAAATTGACGCACATTGAAAAGCAATTTTGAAAAAGACGTCGTTTGATTTCAAAAAGACGACGAAAGTTCCGGAGGATTTTCGGGCTTCAATTGGATTTCAATTTTCATTTCAAAATTCCTTGAAATATTTTTATACTGAAATTCAACTCGACAGCTTTCCAACGGTACGTTAACGGATGATTTCGGACACTAAAAAGCATTTTTACAAAAATTTGGAAAAGCAGTGCACCTAATATTTTAAACAGAGCTTAAAGGCAACCAGAGGAGGAGAAAAAGTAGATGGTGGGTCCCATAAGGGGGTGGCGGGTCCCACCTAAGCCGTCATCCATTTAGTGCCCCCTCCATCGAGCTTTTTGAGTTCCAGACCCTTTTAGAAGCCTCCCACTGCGAGGAAATTGTCTAGAAACTGCGTTTAGGCACCGAAATGGCCATTTTAACCCTTTTCTGTTTTTTGAAAATCCTGTTTTAACCATGTAACTTAAGAGTTAAGTTTTCAAAACACTATCTATAGATCCATGTGAGATCATCTTGATATACTTGGAAGATCTAGAGAGCACATAGAGCTTAAGTCATCTTGAAGAATCTTTGAATATACTTGAAGATATACTTACTTTCAATTTAAGAGATTTCTAGAAAGAGAGAGAGAGAATTATGAATTGAAGTTTTATGAATTAATCTTAGGATACTTAGATTACAATTGGACATCAATTACCTCCATTAACTTCCATGGATGAGTGCTTGAAGAGTTTTAAGTACACTTGAAGAAGAAGAATCTTCAAATCAACTTTGATCATATAATTAAGAATCCTTCAAGAGGTAAACATCAATATTCATCTCTATTTCCTATTTCTTATATATAGATCTATAAGACTTGGATCTAGCTTAGTTTTGTTTTATTTGTTAGAACACTCATCTTCTTCCTCTTTTGTTCTTCACACACTCACATGACTAGATCCAAGTCTCTTTGATTTTATTGATAATCTATAATTAGAGATTGATTTTCACTTTGATTTTCAGTTTTGATTTCATTCTTCTATTTAATTTAGATCTATGCATACATGATTATTTATATGTATCTATTTTGAATTCTAGAATGGTTTGGAAGTATAATCTATGAGGAGGATGATTCTTACGTTCATACCTATCTCTTGATTATTCCTTACCTAGAATTCCTATTGAATTTAATCTCCAATAGGGTATTTGTAAGTCCCTTTGATCCATGATCTAGAGTTTTTCATAGAACTTGAGGACTAAATTAATTGGGAATCATGATAATTAAGTTAATCTATGAATTTGATCTCTCTAATAAGCTTCAACCATCACCTAAGATGTTTTTCTCACACTTTAAAAATGAACTAGTAAAAATTCTACAAAACAGATTGATTTTGTCCATGAGATTTGGTCCACCAAAATCCATAGTTTGATGGATTTCAAATTTTTTGGGTAAACTTTGATGAATTAGCTTTCATTCGATCAGTTTTGAGAACCTCTAGGATCCATATGCTATTTTTAGAAATTGTTGAGAAATCGGTGGACAGATTTGAACATAGTCTCTTTGTGTTTAAATTTCAGAAAATCTATAATAGTTATCAATGATCCACTTTTTGGGGATGATTCCTAACTCATGTATCTATATGCCGATGTAAAATTGTGAGCATACGATCGAGTTAAGATCGTTTTCTAAGCGTTTGAAGTTGATACAACTATTCTAAAAATTTTTAGATTTGACTACAATTATGATTATGTATACAAAATGGTCATACCTTGATCACTCAACAACAATTGATGAATAAAACTTAGTTTAGAAATCATCTAGGATAATTCAATGAAAGATCAAAAGCTTAGAATAACTTTATTAACATTATTCATGAACTTCTATTATATTTCTATTGTGTTTTGTACTCATTTGTCAAATGATATTAAACTTCTAGAATAGCAGAATCTGTTAAAACAACATTTCAGAAACTTTAAGATCATGACATGTCCATGGGATTATTTTTGTCATAAACTAGAATGAAATAACTTTTTTTTGACACCAATTAGAGCTTCACATTATTTTTATAAAATTAATTA
Organism: Hydrangea macrophylla; assembly: GCA_033977485.1. NCBI lineage: Eukaryota > Viridiplantae > Streptophyta > Magnoliopsida > Cornales > Hydrangeaceae > Hydrangea > Hydrangea macrophylla. Next base: position 42,113,248 of record CM066984.1, read on the forward strand.
TGATTTTTACAAGAAAAGTGGACAGTCCTGATCGACTGTTCCCAAAATCCTTATTTCTCAAACTTCAAAAATGGTAAAGAGGTTCTACTTTTTGAAGAAGTTGCCTAAGACATGTATCTAACTTTCTGTAAAGGGGTTTTTAACCCAGTTCATGTTTAAGACCACTTTTGATAAGATTTATTAGAGGTTGCTGAATATGGAAATTTGATTGTTGACATCCTTTCCTTGTTTATCATGCATATCATTTGTTTGTTTGTATTTTTGCAATGCTTGGGTATTTCTTGGTGTCTTAGTGCAGAAAATTGAATGCCGTGGATTCGGACTTCGATTTGTGGGTTTGCCTCGTCTACATGTGGCTTAGTGTCCATGTATCGTGTGCAATCTCTATCCTTTCTCTTAGAATTTTTCTAGGTTTATAACTTAATTTTCAACGACACAATTCTTTTAGGATAGCCTCCGTTTATGTGCTTATGTGTTAGAGACATCTTATCTAGGATTGTTGCATGATTGCATTGCACGTTTCCTTTCTTTTTGCTTTTTGCGACTCCGCTTGAGTCAACTCAATGTAAGTCTTCTCGTTCCCTTTTGCAAACTAGGGGCAGACTGTGATTGCCCAAACTTCCATTTAGCCCCGTCAACTAGGGGCAAACATCGTTTGCCTCTACCCCCTTCCATATAATAAGCGAATCCTGAATCGTCAAGTATATCTTGAAAACTTTTTAAATGAATTGTCTATTATTCTATAAGGTAAGGCACTAATTCGAATCACATTTTAGAGAAAGCAAATGATTGATTGAGATCTATATGGAGTATTTTTTAAAGCATTACTTTATCAGCTGAGTATAATCACACTAAGATGAGAAGTACACATAAAAAGCAAAGAGATACGTCAAACATGACAAATGCGCATTATGTCATGGAAAATTGAGTTGTTTCCTCCAAAACTTCTATTTCAGTGTCAAGAGTGTTATCTTCCTGTGTCAATGTCTGTCGTAATCAAGTGTGTTGTCATCTAGTTTGTCGTGATCTCGAGTGTGTGGGTCCAAAGTGATCTATAATTGTAAAATTTTAAAAGCATCCAAAGGAGGATACAAGTAGAAGTTCTGAACACCATTATTACATCAATTAATCCTAGTCAAGATGAAGCATCGAGTGGTTGATGACAAATGTTAATTAGAAGACCGGCCTTGGATGTTGAGTTGAGCCATTGCTGAAATAGATTAGTGTGCCTTGCATGAATATCTGCTAGAATTGGTTGAAGATTTGTGAAGTTCATCAAAGTCATGCCAAAATCATCAGGTCTTTTGAGTACCTATCAATTGTGAAACAAAATTATGATATTAGGAACTCTTGTTTTGACCCCGGATTGGTCCGATCATGATATATAAGCCTTAAGAGTGCTTAAAACTTGTTGGAATTGGTCTAAAGGACCCTGGTTGAACACCATTCAGAGTTGAAGAAAAGTCCCTAGACATTAAGAATCGAGGGCACTGCAGCATGACATAGCCAAGAATTATTGATTTGCAGCGAACTCCCATAGAGTTGGGTTCATTGTGTGTTGGACATTCGGGTCTACTATCACTCGAGAATTACATCCATAACAGATTTATAGAATACAAGATCTTCATGAGCAAGATATTCAAGAAAGGGTCAGAATAATCTTGACATGTTGCAAGAATGTGTGAGCTGGTCGAAGCACCGATATGAGTCTCAGATTGAATCAGCAGGGCCTCCAGAATATTTGCTCACCTCTCTGAAATCTCAAATATCTCCCCAAGCAGAGAACTTTCAGATATCGTCAGAAGCACCTACAGAAGAAAGGATACTTCAGTAAATTCGTAGAATCTCCCCAGCAGAAATTTTTTAGAAATCATGTATCAGAATTGCCCTCAAGAGAAGGGTATCTCTAAGAATCGCGTATCTATCAACATCGTGTATCCGTGGGTTACTCTCAGAAGAAGGGTATCTCTCAGCATTCGTGTATTAGAACTGCCTCCAGATGAAGGGTATCTATCAGAATTGACTATTAGAATTACCTTAAGATAAAGGGTATCTCTCTGCATCGTGTATCAGAAGTGCCTCCAGATATAGGGTATCCATCAGAATCGTATATCTCAAAATCATGCATTAGGATTGCCTTCAGATAAAGGGTATCTCTCAACATTGTGTATCAGAATCGCCTCTAGATATAGGGTATCAGAATCGTGTATCAAGGTTGCCTCCAGATGAAGGGTATCTCTCAGAATCCGCGTATCTCTCAGAATTCATGCGTCAGAATAGAAGCTTTGTCCCCACCAAAAGGACTTGTTTTAGAAGAACAGAAGATTTGTCTAGAAGAAGGACCTGTGTTAGAAGAACTGAAGATTTGTCTACGATAGAGAGACCTGTTTCAGAGGATTTGCCTTCAGACATGTTTCTGAAGATTTGTCCCCCGAAGAAGGACCTGTTTCAGAAGAACAGAAGATTTGTCTCCGACAAAGTGACATGTTTCAGAAGATTTATCCCCAGCAGAAGGACTCTACATCAGCAATCATTCCCAGCAGAAGGACTCTACATCAATAATCTCCCCAACAGATGACTTTCATCAATCGTCTAAGTGGCCAGGACTCTTAAAAATCATTTAAAGTTTAAAAACATGCTTCATCAGAAATTTTCCGAGTTTAAGATTAGATCGAGTTTAAGATCTGGTCGAGTTTCAGACCGAATCGAGTTTAAGATTAGATCGATTTTAAGATTAGGTCAAGTTTAAGACAAAATTGAGTTTAAGATTAGATCGAGTTTAAGATCAGGTCAAGTTTAAGACAGGATCGAGTTTAAGATTAGATCGAGTTTAAGATCAGGTCAAGTTTAAGACAGAACCGAGTTTAAGATTAGATCGAGTTTAAGATCAGGTCAAGTTTAAGACAGAATCGAGTTTAAGATTAGATCGAGTTTAAGATCAGGTCAAGTTTAAGATTAAATCGAGTTTAAGATTAGATCGAGTTTAGGATCAAGTCAAGTTTTAGATCGAGTTTAAGATCAGGTCGAGTTTAAGACAGAATCGAGTTTAAGATTAGGTCAAGTTTAAAGGAGAATCGAGTTTAAGATTAGATCGAGTTTAAGATCATGTCGAGTTTTAGATCGAGTTTAAGATCGTGTCGAGTTTTAGATCGAGTTTAAGATTAGATCATATCGAGGTTAAGATTATGCTAAATTTAAGATTGTATCAAGTTTAAGATTTTGCCGAGTTTAAGATTATGTCAAAGTATAAGATTGATGTGGGTTTAAGGATAGGTCGAGTTTAAGATCATATCATGTGATATGTCCAAAAATATCCAGTCAAATTACCACGTCAGCGTAGTGACGTCGAGCAATCCGGAAGAGGCGCCCCTATTCTAGTGATCCCGTGTTGTTATGGTAGAACTGCCCAGTACGGGCCCACAGACCGGGCGTACGATACTGCTGTACTTCACAAATGATCGGCTTGGCCAGCTGGCCTCTGACCGGTTTCCTTATTCAGTCAAAAGGCTAATGGAAATAGTTAACAGTTTCCTAAACCACTTAGAAAACTTTCCTAGAATCATGCTAATCAATTGGTAGCTAGATTAGGCTTCCTAATCTAATAAGTTGCCTTGTACGGGTGGTCTCTTGCACCTATAAAAGAGGTCACTCACCCCCATTAAAGGGGGAGGGAATGAACCAATTGCATTCTAGACCTATATAATAGCATAAAACAAACACTTATATGCATACACCTGGTCGGAGCTTGGTAGTGCCGCCCACTCTGTTGGTTCACCAAATGCCACCGGTGATCTGCTAGTGAAAGCGCACTAAAGCAACCACGGACGTAGGTCACCTCATTAATGAGGTTGAACCACATACAATCTCTTGTGTCTCTCTCTAAATCTCTTACCAATTTTTGGCATCATGAGTTTGGCACCGTTTGTGGGAAGCGACTGCTTTCTCCAAAAACAAATCTTTGACTGGTCGACATGCCTAAAAAGAAAGGTAAGAACACCACTGCTCCGATGGGACCGGCGAACTCACAAGCCGGACGACCAGCCACCTCTATAACCTCCGAGCAGGTCACTGCAGCTCTCGCACAACTCCTAGAGGGCCAGCGGCGAACCCAGCAGCAGATTGAAGCATTGCTAGCCGACAGAATGAGTTCCCTCAAATAGAGGAGCAGCCCGGGAAAGGCGCGCCCAACCAAAAGCCTCCACGGGTCAGACAACATACCCACACTGCACTTGCATCCCCGCCAGGTTGGAGATGACACAGAGATGACGAACATAGCCATGTACCCAGGAGAACTCGACAACATGCCCAGGTTAACCCGTGTCGGGCGGGAGATGCCAGAGACATCATCAATAGTTGGCGTACTGCCCGAAAGGAGGGGCCAGGACAAATGGCCCGGGAATCAGCCCAGAATCCCCCAGCCACAAGTCGGGGAGATCTCAGGCACACGATTACTTGTAGCCGGAGCTGGGTCCAATCCCCAAGGACAACACACTTCGAAGATGAGGCCTCCTAATCCGACTACCGCTCGGACATAGAAAGGAAGACCGAGCGAGAAGGTGTGAAGGCTCAAATCCAGGACCTACAGAAACAGATCGAGCAACTGAGCCGCAAGCAGTGCCATGATCATACTAACACAGAGATCGAATCACCCTACACCGTTCGGGTGACCAGATTCCCCATTTTGTGACCGCATCTCAACTCGTACGACGGGACAGGGAGCCCGGTGGATCACATTCGTACCTACAAGGCCCAGATGGCGTTAGTCACCACCGTCGACGAGTTACTATGCCTGGCCTTTCCCAGCACTCTCAAGGGGCTAGCAGTGCAGTGGTTCCATGCTCTCAAACCCCGAACAGTTGATGACTTCCTGACACTGAGCAAGCTTTTCATTAGCCAATTAGTAGGGATGCTTGACCAGTCATAATCGAACACCCAAATACTGACCGTCAAGCAACGTAAAGGGGAATCCCTAAAGGACTATGTGGACCATTTCAATCAACAGAGGCTTCCAATTCGCCACTTGAACGAAATGGCCGCTATTATGGCCTTCTGCTTGGGAGTTCAACACACCGAAGTTGCTACGTCATTTCATCGAGACCGACCGGCAACCCTGGTGGAACTCTCAGAAAGGGTCAAAAAGTACATCAACACGGAGGAGTTTTTGAAGTCCAAGCGTGATGGCTTCGTGGAAGACGAGATCGAGTCCCCAATAGCTAAATGGAAAATTGAGGGTTCTGAGAAGGGTCCGGGAAAGAAGCCCAGACAAGATCAGCAGAGAGGCGGTCGGGATCAGGCCCCGATTACCGTCACCTAACTTTCCCAGCCTATCCATGAGGTCATGGCCGCCGCAGAGACCTAGAGGCTACTCCAGCAGCCAGCCAAGCTGAAAAGCCCACCCGATAAGATAAGCCGGGATAAGTTTTGTCGCTTCCACAAAGACCACGGACATGACACAGAAGATTGCTTTAAGCTTAAGATCGCCATTGAGAAGCTGATTGAGCAGGGCCAACTAGCCGAGTTTATGGCGGCAGAAAGACAACCTCGGCAAGACGCCCGGGATCCCAAGCAGCCGCGACCCCTCGGGCAAATCAATGCAATCTCCGGAGGAACTTCGGGCAGAGGGGACTCACAGTCGTCCAGGAAGAAGCATGCTAGGGCATCTCGATCAGATGTCTGGCATGTCTACTCCAGGAGCTCCCCTCTGACCGACGTGTTAATGTTTTCATTCGAGGACATGCTAGACCTACACTGCCCTCGTGATGACCCGCTAGTGGTGACGCTCTCCGTAGCAAACTATGTGGTTAAAAGGGTGTTGGTGGACACGGGTAGCTCCTCTGGCATCATGTTCATCTCAGCATTCGATCAGCTCGGGATACCCAGGGATCTGCTCCGACCAGTGGCCACTCCCTTGGTAGGTTTCAATGGGTCCAATACCTAACCGCTCGGTACCATCGAGCTCCCGGTTCTTATGGGGACTTACCCCCAGCAGATATCTGTACTAGCAAACTTTGTGGTTTTAGAAGCTCCGTCCGCGTACAACATCATCCTTGGTAGACCAACTCTCAACAAATCCAGGGCGGTGGTGTCAACATATAGCCTGGTGGTTATGTTTCAAACCCCTCAAGGACCTGAGAGTTTCCGTGAAGACCAGGCGGTCGCTCGGAGCTGTTATGTCAGTTCCTTGCACAGAGAAGCCATCAATGAAACATTAAACGTTCAGGAGATGGACCTGAGAGACAAAAGTAACGGAGTGGGCCCCAGTGGAGGAGCTGTAATAGGTGGTGTTGGATCCTTGGTTTCTCGATCGATCCATCAGCATTGGCACTCTCCTAGAGCCAAGCCTCAAGGAGAAGTTGGTTCAATTCCTGTGGCAAAGCCAGGACGTCTTCGCTTAGAGCCATGAGGACATGCCTGGGATAGACCCCCGGGTCATGTCTCACCATCTTAACACCAACCCGGACTCCCGGCCGGTCAAGCAAAAGAGGCGGGGTATGGTACCTGATAGACAGACGGCGGTATACGAAGAAGTCGAGAAGCTCCTGAAAGCAAAATCCATCCGAGAAGTCCACTATCCCGACTGGTTAGCAAATGTGGTTCTGGTCGAGAAAAGCAACGGGAAGTGGAGAATGTGTGTGGATTTCACCGACCTAAACAAGGCCTGCCCCAAGGACTACTATCCATTACCCAGGATAGATCTCCTCATGGACTCCATAGCCAGTCATGCACTCCTCTCGTTCATGGATGCCTACTCGGGGTACAATCAGATCAGCATGTATCCCGGGGATGAAGAGAAGACTTCCTTCATCACAGATCAAGGAACGTACTATACAAGGTGATGCCCTTCTACCTCAAAAATGCCTGGGCAACCTATCATTTCCTGGTCAATCACATGTTCAAGGATCTGATCGGGAAGTCCATGGAGGTCTATGTTGACGATCTTTTGGTTAAAAATCGAGACGATTTTGACCATCTCGAGCATCTGGCCGGGGCCTTCAGCATTTTGAGGACGTTCGGGATGAGGTTGAACCCGGCCAAGTGCACATTTGGTGTCTCGTCTGGGAAGTTTTTGGGACACCTGGTCAGTAGACAGGGGATCGAAGCCAACCCCGAGAAAATACAGGCCATCATAAACATGCGGTCACCCAAGTCAACCAAAGAAGTTTAGAGCCTTGCCGGGCGGGTCTCCGCATTGAAAATGTTCATCTCCCGGGCTACCGACCGGTTTCTACCAATTTTCAAAATCCTCCGCAAAGCCTTTCAGTGGTCGGAGGAGTGCAAGGAGGCATTTCAGGAACTCAAGAAGTACTTGGTATCAGCTCCTTTACTTTCAACACCCGTGCCAAATGAGGAATTGTTATTATATTTTGCAGTGTCACCATCAGCGGTCAGCTCGGCTCTCATCCAAGAAGAACACGGGATACAATTCCTAGTCTACTACACTAGCTGGGCACTCCAAGGCACGAAAAGGAGATATTCCTGCATAGAAAAGCTTGCCTTTACCCTTATCACTTCTGCCCGCAGACTTCACCCATATTTCAAAGCTCACACAATTGTGGTCCTCACAGATCAGCCTCTTTGCCGGATCTTGAGCAGGCCAGAAACATTCGGGAGGCTCGTCAAGTGGGCCTTGGAGTTAGAGGAATTTGAAGTAACCTACAAATCTCGCACGGCGATCAAAGGATAGGCCATGGCGGACTTTCTTATGGAGTTCACGTACCCGGAGGACCCAGTTGAAGAGCTCGACCCTCCCGAACTACCACCCGGCCTACAGTCAAATATCCCGACCTGGGTACTTTACATGGATGGGTCTTCCAACAAACAAGGAAGCAGGGCAGGGATCAATCTGAATACTCCCGACGGAATCCAGCTTGAGTATGCACTGAGGTTTGGATTCCGTGCCTCTAACAACGAGGCCGAGTATGAAGCCCTGTTGGTAGAATTACAGCTGGTTACTTCAATGGGTGCACAGCAAGTTCAAGGGTATAGCGACTCCCAGCTCGTGGTCAACCAAGTTAATCAGGAGTATGAGGCTCGGGAAGATAACATGGTAGCTTACCTGGCTCTTGTCCGAATGGTCTCGAAAAATCTTAAGGGTTTCTCGATCAAACAAATCCCGAGGGAAGAAAACACAAGGCCCGATCCGTTAGCCCGCCTCGCCTCATCCTCTGAGTCAGACTTGCCTAGGATAAGGATAGAATACTTACCCGAGCCAAGTGTGATCAGCTCAGGAGGCATGGAGGTCAAGCTGGTCACCTTAGGACCCAACTGGATGGATCCGATCACGACATTCCTCACAAATGGCGTGTTGCCGGACGAACAGCAAGAAGCACGTCGGGTCAAATATCGGGTGGCTAGATACCACGTTGTCAATGAAATCCTCTACAAAAGGGGGTTCTCTATCCCCTATCTCCGTTACGTCGACCCTGTATAGGCCCAGGCGGTATTGTATGAAATCCACGAGGGAGTTTGTGGGAACCACATTAGATGCCGGGCACTTTCGCAAAAATCCTTGCTACAACGTTATTACTGGACAACCATGGCCCGGGATTTCCAGGAGTATGTAAAAAGGTGTGACAAGTGCCAGAGATACTCACCCATGATAAACTAGTTAGGAGAACTCCAAACACCCATCCTTAGCCTATGGCCATTCGCTCAATGGGGAATCGGCATTGCCGGTCCCCTCTGAGTGGGAAAAGGATAAGTTAAGTTCGGTGTCATCGTCGTGGATTACTTCACCAAGTGGGCGGAGGCCGAGCCTTTGGAAACAATCACCGAGAAGAAGATGGGGAGCTTTATTGAGAAAAACATCCTCATCTGTTCGGTACTCCCCGGGTTCTAGTCAGCGACAATGGCAGGCAGTTCGACACCCCGGTGTTTAGGCAGTTCTGCTCGGGCTACGGAATATCCAATCACTACTCTGTGACAAACTGGATAATCTTACAGTCAATCAAAACTAGGCTTGAAAACGCCAAGGGCCTTTGGGCCGAGGAGCTACCAACCCACCTGTGGGCCTACCGCACTACCCCCTGAGCTGCAACAGGCGAGACACCATTCGCACTAACCTACGGCTTTGAGGCCATGGTCCCCACGGAGCTCGAGTTGCCTACATACTGGGTGGAAAATTTAGCGAGCGGGGCAATGAGGATGCCCTTAGAGGAGAACTCGACCTGGTAGAAGAATGACGGGATCAGGCATACCTAAAAGTGGCAGCCTACAAACAGAGGGTCTCTCGGTACTCCAATAGTAAGGTAAAGCACTGTAGTTTTTAGGTTGGAGATCTCGTTTTGAAGGCGGTAAACCAGTCTGCCAGAGTCTCGAGCCATGGAAAGTTGGGGCAAAACTGGGAAGACCTGTGGAAACGCGCCGCTCGGTCGTCCTGTCGCTTTCCCTCGATAGTGTCCCGGGATGGATCCCAAGGAGCACACTTCAGGGAAAACTAGAACCTCCTTACGCGGTCCTAGAGAAAAAGAGTCGCCACCTAAATTTATCGGGAATTAGGAAATCCAAGTTTGACTCACCAAAATTGAATAAGGTTACTCGCCCTTCATTACCAGAAACTAGGTTCGGGGGTCTTGGTACGAGAGGGGAAAGAGCCCAAGCAGGACTAAAGCACCCCCTCCTCACCCTACCAAATGGTAGGCCTTGATTCAAATATCCTTATTCTTAATTCATAATTAATGTTGTTTCCTCAAACATACTAGATAATATATACATGTCAAAAGGGAATATCTAAGGAAAATCATGTCAAGAGATTAAATCAAGTAGAAGTCAGATGCACATGCAATACAAGAGAGAGGTATACTTACAGTGGCTAGTCCCGCCCGGGACCGATGCAAAGTAAAGGAAACATGTCATGATATGCAAAAAGGAACAAGAGAACTTACATTGGGTTGACTCAACCGGAGTCGCAAAAGCACAAAGAAATGGAAACGCGTAATACAATCATGCAACAATCCTAGATAAGATTTCTTTAACGAATAAGCATATAAACAGAGACTATCCTAAAAGAATTGTGTCGTTGAAAATAAAGTTGTAAACCTAGAAAAATTCTAAGAGAAAGGATAGAGAAGGTACACGATACATGGGCACTAAGCCATATGTAGACAAGGCAAGATCACAAATCGAAGTCCGGATCCACGGAATTCAATTCTTTACACTAAAACACCAAGGAATACCCAAGCATTGCAAAAACACAAGCAAACATATGACATGCATGAAAAGCAAGTAGAAAATATCATCAATCAAATTTCCAGATTCAGCAACCTCTAATGAATCCTATCAAAAGTGGTCTTAAACATGAGCTGGGTTAAAACCCTTTTACAGAAAGTTAGATACATGTACTAGGGAACTTCTCCAAAAAGTAGAACCTCTTTTCCATTTTTGAAGTGAGAGAAATAAGAGTTTTGGCAACAGTGGATCAGGACTATCCACTATTCTTGTAAAAATCATAATTAATTCTACAAAAATCATGTGAAGCTCTATTTGGTGTCAAAAGAAGGCTATTTCATTGTATTTTATGAAAAAAAAAATAATCCCATGGACATGTCATGATCTTAAAGTTTCTAAAACAGTGTTTTAAACAGATATTATTCTGGAAGTTTGGTATCATTTGACAAAAGAATGCAAAACCATAATAGAAGCGTAATTGAAGTTCATGAATTATGTTAGTCAAGTAGATATAAGCTCTAGATCTCTCATCCAATTATCCTAGATGATTTCTAAACTAAGTTTTATTCATCAATTATTGTTGAGTGATCAAGGTATGACCATTTTGTATACATAATCATAATTGTAATTAAACTTTAGAAAATTTTAGAATAGTAGTATCAACTTCAATCGCTTAGAAAACGATCTTAACTCGATCGTATGCCCACGATTTTACATCGGCATATAGATATATGAGTTAGAAATCATCCCCAAAAAGCGGAACATCGATAACTATTATAGATTTTCTGAAATTCAAGCACAAAGAGACTATGTTCAAATCTGTCAACCGATTTTTCAATAATTTCTAAAAATAGCATATGGACCGTCGAAGCTCCCAAAACGGACCGAATGAAAGATAATTCATCAAAGTTTACCCAAAAAAATTGAAATCCATCAAACTATGGATTTTGATGGACCAAATCTCATGGACAAAACCAATCTATTTTGCTGAATTTTCATCTAGTTCATTTTAAAGTGTGAGGAAAACATCTTAGATGTTGATTGAAGGTTATTAGAGAGGTCAAATTCATAAATCTACTTGACTATCATGATTTTCAATAAATTTAGCCCTCAAGTTCTATGAAGAACTTTAGATCATGGATCAAAGGGACTTACAAATATCATATTGGAGATGAATTTCAATACGAATTCTAGGTAATGGAAATAATCAAGAGATAGGTATGAACATAAGAATCATCCTTCTCATAGATCATACATCCAAACCATCATAGAATTCAAAAATAGATACATATATATAATCATGTATGTATGAATCTAAACTAAAATTGAAGAATGAAATCAAAATTGAGAAACAAAGGTGAAAATCAATCTCTAATCATAAATTATCAACAAAAATCAAAAGAGATTTGGATCTAGCTATGTGAGTGTGTGAAGATGAAGAAGATGAGTGTTCTATAAATAAAATAAAACTAAGCTAGATCCAAATCTTTTATATATATATATAATAGGAATTAGACATGAATTATAGTGTTTACCTCTTGGAGGATTCCCAATTATATAACCAAAGTTGAATTGAAGATCTTCTTCTTCAAGTGTTCTTCAAGCAATCATCCATGGAAGTTAATGGAGGCCATTGATGTCTAATTCATGATCTAATTACCCTAAGGGTGCGTTTGATTACACTTATTTTTCATGGAAAACGTTTTACTAATCAATTTTCCACCAAAATGTGGAGTTTGATTGGTTAAAATTTCCATGGAAAAAGTTTCCCCCAAATCTCAATTTCCCTCATTTTCACTCATTTTGGTGGAAATCAAATTCCTTCCCCCCACTAAAGAAATGAATTCCATGGAAAATTATATGCGGGTTCTAACCTCATTCTCTCTCGACTGTGCGATCTGAGGTGACAGATCTGAGCTCCCTCTCTCAAACTTCTGGCGACAGATCTGGGCTCTCTCTCTCAAATCGGTACACACACACACACACACACACACACTCTTTCTCTCTCTCTCTCTCTCTCTCTCTCTCTCTCTCTCTCTCTCTCTCTCACTTTCCTCTTTCTCTCAATAGATTCCTATTGTTATTATAGTTCTTCTGCGACTTTAATTCGTTGGGATTCAACAATTATCGAGCTCAATTTCTTCTAAATTTCACAAACTAGATTGGATCTGTTGATTCGTTTCGAGTCTGCTTCAGATTAATTTCATCAACCTGAGGTAATTTCACATCAATATATATATATATATATATTGGTTTGATTTGTTTATATCAATACCATACATCTATCGATACATATATCCAAATCTCATAATACATCACATAGTTCATCGTATATACAGAGTTGTGCATATACACACACACATATATATATCGATACATATAGACATATCCAGATCTGTATAAAGTTGCGATTCTGTGTATTTTTCTAGGGATTTTTAGGGTTTTTCTATTTTTGATTGGTTTAGTAATTTGGGGGTACAGGCCTGCAATTGAACTGATAATGAATCTAGTTTAGTACATTGAATCCTTCTTTGGGTGCCTTTCTAATTAACATCATATTATTATTGCATTTTGGTTGAGTTTGGTCGTATCATCATATTGCCACATATGTGTATCATGTGCTTAAGCCCTTTATTAAACCTGCAAAAGCTTTTGAACAGCCCACCCAACTTCCCAAAATTCTACCAAATTGAGTGAACGAATGTGAAATTGAAGAATCAATGTTGGTGTGCAATTGGGAGTTTTCGGGTTGAATCGATACCTAGCTACTAACACCTAAAAGGGTCCTATTTACCCCAAAATTCAAGAGATTGGGAAAAAAAAAAGGTTCTATTTACCAATGTGGTCAGGAGGGTAAATTCCAAATCTCATGCTCAATGGGAGACCAAATATGTGTGGCTATTTTGAGAGAAATATTTGTAATTTCACTTTAGTTCGAAACCACAAGGGATTGAGTGTCCACGTTTAAAGCACATGGAGTAAAGTGAAATTGAGCCTAACCACATGGGGTAAAATGTAATTAACCCTTTTTATGTTGGACAATACATGTTTGGGTCACAATTTTAATTTAACAATATTTTCTTTGTTTTGAAAATGAATCTGATAGTTCTGTGTACTTGCCTTTTTCCCACTTATACAAAGAGAGTCATAATTAAATACTATTTTGCAAGAATAATAATTGCATAGGCATTTTCTGTTTTGTTGGACAATTGAATACGATTTATCATACTTAGGTTAACAAATAGGAGTATTCATTGTTTAGTTAGGACTCAATTATTTTCGTCATAGGGTATTGAAGATTGCAAGAGTCATAACCAAATACAATTTGTGAATATTACCTAAATCCCTGTTAATTTATTATCTGTTTTTTTTTTTTTTGGCCCTAGTTCACCATTGTTATTGAGCTCTACTAATTTAGAGCATTTCTTCACAGCTGAAATTGAGTCCTACAGTAATTGAGTCAACTAATCTTGAGCAATTTTATTTGGGTAAAAATGTAATTTACCCAAATGAGTCCCTCTTTTTTTTTTCCTCAAAGCTTTGCTTGGCTCACGTAAACCAACTTGATTGGTGTCTTCATTTTCTTTGTTTTTTCCTAAGTTGCATACTATAGGACTCCAACAAACTAACTAACTTGATTGATTTCTACTCTTTTTCACGGTTAACATTTGTTATTCAATTGTTCATTGATTTTTTTTTTTAAGAATTACACGACGTCAACTAAACTAAAACCAAAACACTAACGTCATCCTCCGACTACTACTATTCCCAAAATAGAGAAAATCAGTGACATAATTTTGCTACCCTGAAAAACTGCACTACTAATTTCCCTCATTGCCCTTTCCTTGTTTAGTGTATCTGTCCAGATTTTCCTTACTCCAGCTTGGGTAATCTTGTCATTTTATTGCATATGGGTGCATATTTTTTTATTATTCATCTGTAGAGCTTTGAGATATATGGAAAAAGAACTGTTAAGAGCTAATGCACTGTAGTGGAGCTAAAGGAAAAAAGCAAAAGCATTTCAGAAAGCTTAAGTGTATTTGTACATGCCTGTAAAGATGCTTTTTATCTTTATTCTCTTATCTTTATTTAACTTAATCTAATTTCCTTCTGTCATCACTATTTTCTTCATTGAAAACTGAAGCTTCAAAGTTACTTCTTTTAAAACTTGGGGTACTCTTTGAAGTATGAAACTGAATATCTGTAATACTCCTCGGGTTTTTGTATTGGTATCTATGTCCGGTCTTATCTCTCTCTCTCTCTCTCAAAACAACTCTAAATAGAAAAAATTCAAGTGATTTTGTACACTAGTAATCTGTGTTCCGATTTCCACCATAGTTGACACAAAAGTTGACATATGAATTTAAGAATTACAGTGTTACTGATAATATTGTGTGCTAATTTAGGTTAAGAATGCCGAGAGCACCGACCCAAAATCAACTGGTGGCTGTCTTTTGGACGATGGTCATGCAGGCCGTAGTGATCTACACTACTATAAGGAGTTACCATCGTAACCGACTTCTCCTTAGGGCTCCTCACAGGAATTGGAATGCTGACAGAGAGTTAGTACTAAATCGAATGTTCCACTCCAGCGATAGGATTTGTCACGAGCAACTTAGGATGAAAATGGGTGCATTCCACAGGTTGTGCAATCGCTTATGTGCTTACGGGTTAGCTGGTAGCCAATTTGTGAGTGTTGAAGAGCAAGTGGCTATCTTTCTAACCACGGTTGGCCACGACCATCGCAATAGAGTTGGAGGTTTTACATTTTTTAGGTCTGGCCAAACTGTGAGTTATTATTTCCATAGAGTGTTAAATGCATGTCTTACTCTCTATAGAGATGATGTCACCAATGCTAACGCTCAGAATTCCTCCAACGATAAGAATAATGTCCAAGATTGGTTCCATTACTTTCAGGTTAGATGTTTATTACTAATAAGGTTATACTAACAACCTTAGATGTTTAGTACTAAAACAAATTGTGTTTCTTATAGGATGGTGTGGGTGCCATAGACGGTACTCACATTGCTGCGAACGTCCCTGTGGAGGAACAACCTAGGTATCGAAATAGAAAACAAGTCATATCTCAAAACGTTTTGGTGGCATGTACATTTGATAGGAAGTTTACCTATGTGCTTGCCGGTTGGGAGGGATCAGCACATGATGGTCGATTGTTGAGAAGTGCAGTCTTACGACAAGGATCTAGGTTAACAGTTCCTCTAGGTATGTTATAACATCCACCAGCCTCTCATAGTAACCTTATGTAACTATGCTAATAACAGTTCCTTCTAATAATAGGTAAATACTATCTTCTCGACGCGGGGTTCCCCTTGGTCCCAGGTTTCCTTACACCGTATCGCAGTACACGTTATCATCGTAGAGACATTGCGGGACTACTTCCAGAAAATAGTAAAGAGTTGTTTAACTTTCGACACTCATCTCTTCGTAACGTTGTTGAAAGGACTATCGGGTTATTGAAAAAGAGGTTTGCCTATCTTAGGCATCAAACCTTCCATGATATAGAAACTCAAGCGAAGATAGTCCTTGCATGTTGTGCCTTACACAACTTCTTGCAAATTGATGATACGGATGATCTTTGTAGTGATGATGAAGTTAGCGACACCGATGAAGTTAACCCCCCACATGTCGATGTACCTGAAGTTGTACCCACTAATGCCAACATCACTATCACATCTCAAGCAGCATGGACAAATCAGAGAAATGTAATGGCTAATGTTATGTGGGCTCAATTCGATGCCAATAATTATGCGGGGGTCGAATTCGATTGAAGACTTAACATTTTACAATTATAGTCTGTTGTTTTAATTAGTTATGAATTTTCATCCTAAGTTTTCAATTAGTTTGTGTCCCTTCTAGTTTACATTCATAAACTGTTCTTGTAGTTGAAGTACTTGTTCTTTTTTTTTATATAACTTGTTCTTGTTAATTTTTGCTTATACTATTTTTTGCTAGTTCCATGTTATATGTACATATTTTTAAGTGAAACAGTTAATATGGCAAGTCGACGAGCAGTAAGCTGTCAAGGGTCATTTCGTGCTCCTAGGCCTACTATTGTCTCAAGCTCTTCTCAACCTGAGATTGAGGAAATCACTCCAGCCTCCTCTCAAGTAGGATTGCAAGTAAAAAAAGGACAACTTCGGTGGACCGACGATATGGATCAAGTACTAGTTGACTCTCTTCTAGAGATAGTAGTTGCAGGGCCAAGACCAGGGGAGAATGGATTCAAGGCTGAAGAACTATCAAAGGTTGCATATAAAGTACAAGAATGTTGCCATGTTGATCAAGTATTCGTTCCGAATGTGAGGGCTAGATTGAAGACTCTCAAGACAGATTGCACAGATATCACGGAGTTATTGAAGAATGGTAGCGGGTTTGGGTTGGATGGGACCGATCGAGTCTTTGCGGATTCTCTTGTTTGGGAGACGTACCTTAAGGTAAATAAACAGTACCATTGAAAGGAGTTTATCAAACTATATTTGAATGCAAGATAGGTCACGAAAAGTATATAAACAAAAAATGTGAATTGTTTGACATGAATGTTACTATGCTTCTCTACTTAAAACGTACAAATTTTGTCTACTTGGATAAACTGAAATGATGCCAGATCACCAATGATATTGAATTCATTGTTAGAACTTGGAAGTCTCTATATGTGGTCAACTTTCTAGATTGAACTTGTTTTGTGTGGTTAACATATATATTTTTCACAATATATGTTGAGATTATGGGCCCTAAATGTTAAAAACATAAATAACAACTTAATTTGTTTGTTCTCTGCACTTGTTGTTTTTCTATAGCTATTTTCTTTTCTCACATGTAGATTGATAGGTTCAGATTAGATGCCTCTTAAAGACAGATCCCAAAAATACTGTAAGATATGCAGAGCAAGTATAAGATTACCCCTCTAATGTATCATAAACTTTGAGTGAAATCAGGTATTTGAAGTTTTGAGGATTTGTTTTCACTTTGTTGGTCCTTTTGTGTAGCCTTAACCTTTGTCTTCTGTATGCAAGAAGTAAATCTGTGCATTTTATTAGCTATACAATCAACTTAATTTTATGAAGCTTCCATGTATTTTGTGGATTAAAGATGGAGGGTAGAAGTAAAACCCAATTTCAAAAGGTAGAGATCTGGAAGGGATTGAATTGGATTTTAGGACCCATGTTCCAACAGAATTGAATTGATTCATCTATCCTTGATTGAGTTTGTCATAATGTGAGATTTATTTTGTTTGTGTGTCAAATTGGATGAAATGGTTAACTTCTATATTGAGGAGTCCGAAAAATAAAGTGTTTTTGTCGATCAAATTTTGTGACAGAGAGCTAAGCATAGCAGAAGTAATCAAGCTTAGACAGTCAGCCAATAATGATTAGTTATATGACTTAACTTAATTTTAATTCCTTTTTATTTTTTTAATGTTGTTTTAGGATAAGCCTGAGGCAAGAAATATGAAAGGAAAGTTATGTCCTCGTTACTATGATTTGCTTACCATTTTCGGCAATGATTATGAAATGGGAGACCGGGCAGTCACGGGGAATGACTTTCCCCAAGTGAGTGAAGCCGATGTTAATAATTCGGTGAATGCCTCCTTAGGGGATGAAAATGACATGGAGGAAGCACAACCAATTCATTCAAGCACATCCAAGCGAGCCACGCAAGGGGGAGGCCCGAAAGCTCGACGTAGACGTGGGCATGCCATAGATGATGCTGCTTTAGCCCTTGCCCGTATTGCCCAATCCTCCGAGAAGATTGCTATTGCTTTCGAAAAGCAAGCAACTCAAAGTCATATCAATGGGCAAGAGATCTTAGAGAAGCTTCGAGCAATGGGCATAGAGGAGGGGGATACAATGGAGCTTATGGATTTGTTTAAGCAAGATGAAAAATCTGGACGGTTCTTCCTTGGTATTACTGATGATACTTTTATGCGTGCTTGGGTGTATCGTAAGCTTGGAAAAGATCCGGCAAATTAATTTTGGCTTTTAGTTGATTAAAACAATCATGGAGACTTTTCAGTTTGATGAGTATTTTTTTATGGCTCTTTGATGAGTACTTCTAATTTTACTTTGATGAGTATTTTTTTTTTTATGGAACTTTGATGAGTACTTCTAATTTTACTTTGATGAGACTTTGATTTTAGTACATTAAAAAAATAGTTTATGAAATTAACTATTGACTATTGATATAAGTAGTTGTCTCTCAATTGCTTGAATTTGTATCATTTTGAAACTGTTTATTTGTGATTCATAGGTTAATTACTTGCAAAAATGCAAGTTTTCAATGGAAAATGTTAATTTTTCATGGAAAATTATTGCAATCAAACAACAAAAAAGGTATTTTCCATGAAAAACGACCATTTTTCACTAGAAAATAGTGACAATCAAACAGCAAAACTTCATTTTCCATGGAAAATGTTAGATTTTCCAGCCAGAAAATAATTGCAATCAAACAGCCCAAATTTTATTTCCATGCAAAAAAATTTCCAAGGAAAATAATTCCATGGAAAAATTTTCTTTTCAACCTATTTTCTCCGTGCAATCAAACGCACCCTAAGATTAGCTTTCTAAACTTCAATTCATAATTCTCTCTCTCTAGAATTCTCTCTTAATTCAAAGCATATTCCAAGTGCACTTGTGTCTCTTTTGTATATTCTAAGTGTACTCTCCTATAGGTACTCCAAGATACTTCAAGATGATCTAAGATGATCTCATATGAGATGCATGAGATCTTATACAGAGTTTCGAAGACTTAACTCTTAAGTTATAGGGTTAAAACAGGATTTTTAGAGAGCAGAAAAGGGTTAAAATGATCATTTCAGTGCCTAAACGTAATTTTCAGGCAATTTTCTCGCAGTGGGATCCTTCTAGAAGAGTCTTGAACCAGAAAAACGTAATGGAGAACACTTTTCCTAGGTGGCGGTTATGGTGGGACCCGCCACCTCAAAATCCAAAACCACCACCTGCTTTTTTTGTTCCTCTAGTAACTCACAAGCCCTGTTTCAAAAATTACGCGCACTACTTTTCCAGATTTTTGTAAAAATGCTTTTTGGTGTCTGAAATTTTCCGTTTACATACCGTTGGAAAGCTATCGGGTTGAATTTCAGTATAAAAATATTCCAAGAGGTTTTGAAATGAGAATTGAAGTCTAATTGAAGCTCGGAAGTCCTCCGGAACTTTCGTCATTTTTTTGAAATCAAACGACGTCTTTTTCAAAATTGCTTTCAAATGTGCATCGATTTCAAACTTTTATTTTAAAATTGAATCTTTGGATACCTAGAATATTGCGTTTAGAATACTTAATGTTCATATAACCCTGGGAGAATATGAATTCTGAGAGACAATTTTGACAAAACTGGATTTATTCATGGAAAAGGGCTTTTCTGGGCTTGAAATCACTATCCGAAGTTCGATCTTTCGATTGTGTGGAATCTAGTACCTTCCACGGGGTACTTTTCATCATCTAATCCTCTAAGACATTGTCTACCCTAAATCCTATCAGTGTGGTCAAAATTGGGTGTCTACAGTTTGTCCCTCTTTGGCAGAGCTTGTTATGAACAACGTGAAATGCAAATGAGTGCCAAAGCTTTGAAGACACCCAATAACCATACTGAGAGGTTTTAGGAAAAACAAAAATCCGTAAAAATCATGAATTTCAAAATCAAAGAAAAGCAAGAAATCACGAAATGCAAGAATGTAATGCAATGCTGGATAGAGGCTGCTAAATCTAAGTTGCTGGTAGTCGTACTCCACTGGAGCTGCCTACGTATCCTTTCTAGGAATCAGACCAGGGCGTAGTTCAAATGCGCGAGGAGACAAAAAACACATAAACAACAATGCAGATAAAATGCTCATATCCTAGGATGCTAATGCAATATGAAAAACGTTAATGTGCAAGTGCTAGAGGAATCATCCTCAAGGGTTCCCTAGACGCAGAATCTAATGCAACGGATGCAATGTCTCACTCTCTCAGTCGAATATGTCTAAAGAGAAGTATGATATCGGTATCTCGGATGATTCTCGGAGTCCTGTCGGAGTATTCCTTCTGAACTTGAGGCTTCTAGGTGTCATCTATATCTTGGATGATTCTCAGAGTCCTGTCGGAGTCTTCCTTCTGAACATGAGACTTATAGGTGTCATCTATATCTCGGACGACTGCTGAAGTAGCGGAGCATCTTGGATGAATTCTAAATCATGTCAAACAACTTCTAAAAAAGTGTCCTAACCCTTGGACGATTGCTGATGTAGAGGGCATCTCCTTATGACGACTTTGTTTACGATAACTTTCTGATGTAGAGGCATCTCCTTACGATGGCTTTCAAAAGTAAAGGACATCTCCATATAATGACTTTTTGAGGTAGAGGGCATCTCCATACGATGGCTCTCAAAGGTAGAGGTCATCTCCATACGATGGCTTTTTAAAAGTAAAGGGCATCTCCATACGACAACTTTCTGAGGTAGAGGGCATCTCCATACAACGATTTTCTGAAGTAGAAGGCATCTCCATATGATGACTTGCTGAAGTAAAGGGCATCTACATACGATGGCTTTCTGAAGTAGAAGGCATCTCCATACAATGGCTTTCTGAAGTAGAGGGCATCTCCATACGACGACTTTCTAAAGTAGAGGGCATCTCCATACGATGGCTTTCTGAAGTAAAGGGCATCTCATACGATGACTTGCTGAAGTAGAGGACATCTCTATACGATGGCTTTCTGAAGTAGAGGGCATCTCCATATGACGACTTTCTGAAGTAGAGGGCATCTCCATACGACGGCTTTCTGAAGTAGAGGGCATCTCCACACGAAGGCTTTCTAAAGTAGAGGGCATCTCCATACGATGGCTTTCTGAAGTAAAAGGCATCTCCATACGATGTCTTGTTGAAGTAGAGGGCATCTCCATACGATGGTTTTCTGAAGTAGAGGGCATCTCCATATGATGACTTTTTGAAGTAGAGGGCATCTCCATATGATGGCTTTCTGAAGTAGAGGGCATCTCCATACGATGGCTTTTTGAAGTAAAGGGCATCTCCATACGATGGCTTTCTGAAGTAAAGGGCATCTCCTTATGATAACTTTGTGAAGTTGAGGGCGTCTCCTTACGATGACATTTTAGTAGATGCTTCTGATAGCTTAATCGATCCAACATTGCTTCTGAATAAAGGTACAACAGATGTTAATTCAAAAGTGTTCATAGATTATGATCCATCTCTGAAGGTTGACAAGTGTCGATTTCTGGCGAAACAACTGATTAGCAGGTACCCATTCTGATTCATGGATTCTCGAGATATACCCTTCCTTTGGAGGTAATTCTGATGACATCTGAAAGTTCTCTGCTGGGGAGATTCTTCAATTCTGAACAGTTTTCAACCAAGATTCATATCTCCATGGGTCCTTTAGACTAATTTCAACAAATTTCAAGCACTCTTAAGGCTTATACATCAGGATCGGACCAATCCGAGGTCAAAACAAAGTTCCTGATATCACAATTCTAATCCATGATTGATAGGTACTCAAAAGACCTAATGACTTTGACGTAGTTCATAAATATTTAACCAATTCTAGCAGATATTCATGCAAGGCATTCTGATCTATTTCAACAACAGCTCAACTCAAAATCCAAGGCCGGTTTTCTCATTAGCATTTTTCTATCAACCACTTGCTTCATCTTGACTAGGATAATAACAATATTTGGAACTTCTGCTTGTATCCACCTTTAGATGCCCTTAAAGTTTTTGAAAATTTATTGTAGATCACTCTGGAACCACACACTCGAGATCACGACAGACTGGACGACGACAGACTTGACCATGACAGACGTTGACACAGGAAGGTAACACTCTTGACACTGAAATAGAAGTTTGGAGGAGACAACTCAATTTTCCCTGATTTAATGCGCATTTGTCATGTTTGACGCATCTCTTTGCTTTTCATGTGCACTTCTCATCTTAGTGTAATAATACTCAGTTGATAAAGTAATGCCTTGAAAAATACTCCGTATGGATCTCAATCAATCCTTTGCTTTTTCTGAAATGTGCTTTGAATTAGTGCCTTAGCTTATAAAATATGAGACAATTCATTTCAAATGTTTTTAAAGATATACTTGACGGCTCAGGATTAGCTTATGATGTGGAAGGGAGTACGTATAGGCAAACAATGTTTGCCCCTAGTTGACGAAGATAAATGAAAGCTTGGGCAAACGCAGTTTGCCCCTAGTATGGCAATGATTTCTTAAGGTTCTGGGTAAACTAAAAAGTTTGCCCCTAGTTTGCACGGTTCAGGGGCCGAGAGCCAGGAAAGCTCGCCTACTTATCCCCAAGTGGGAATCAGGTCCAACGTAGTTCGGCCGAGGTTTGAAGGAAGGTATTTGAAGTATGGCTGAGTTTTTCAGGAGTAGTGACCAAACCGAGTAGGTTGTCTACGTATCCCCAAGTGGAAATCAGGTCAAGCGTAGTTCCTCAATGGCTGGAGGTTTTGAAAGAGCAATGATTCAAGAATTGGGGGCTTTTCAAGCCATGTCATTAGACATATTTTCTAAAGCGGGTCACTTGTGGTAGCGTTGAAAGAAATTAAACTACCTCTTTTTTTTTTTTCTTTTCTGTTTGTATCTTTGACGGTTGATTCTTTTCACCTTTTCACTAGCCAGACAGTTTTTACATCTTTCATCATACATCATACATGTTTTCAGAGCAAGATTAGCCCTTCAAATCTTTTGGGCTTATTCAAAGAGATTATAATTCAAAGCTTTGGGACAATTCATGTTCCCGATTTCTCAACCTTCTTCATTTTCCTTCCTCTTCTTCTCTTTTATTTTCTCTTCTCTCTAAAGTTTTGACTGGCTAGGATCAAGTTCTTGAAAACAACACGCAAAATTTTCTTTTCTTGTCAAGCTCTAAGTTTTGCCTAGGCGCCCTTTTGGGTTTTCATCCTAGCGAGCTTCTTTTTTTTTTTTTTTTTTTTTTTTTTTTTCTTTTTTCTTCTTTTTCTTTTTTCTTTTTGAGAGTAGTAGTTCATTCGAAATATTTGGCTACCATCAAGGACAAAGTATACATGGCTTGCAGGTTAGACATGTTTGAATGCATCATTTTTCTGGGCTCAAGATTTCGAAATGGAAAGATCAGGAATGTAAGCTAGTCCCGAGTCACTATCAAGTTTAGCTTTTCAAGATTTAAGCAAACACATCTCAAGATTCTTAAAGTAAGACTAATCAATTCTTAGCTTTTTTCGGCGTTACCGCAAAATCAACTTTGATCCTTTCAGGATTATTTTCAATGCACAAAATTATCAATAGTGTATTTTTCATAATAATCAGAGAAATGACATTTTTAGCTTAGAGATTCATTCATTCATGACAAGGTGCATTAGATCAAGAAAATCAAAATTTTATTTCATTACTTCGAAAGAGAAGGATTACAGTACTTGACATAGACTCAAACATAACTTGACGATAGACAAACTCGACAACAATACTCAAAACAGACTCGACTTGACTAGACTCGACTTGATCTCAAGTGGAGCGTCACAGTGACTCAATTATTATATATCTATTTTTTCAAAGAGCATCTGTATCGACTTTAATAGCAACAGTTCCAAACACCATTTCATCACCACCTCTTTTTAAGCTTTTCGAAGTTCTTCATTTCTCGATAGAGACTCAAATTCTTTGGTTAATTCTTCAGGCCCATACTCATTGTCTTCAAGGTACCCATCCTCTTCCTTGGTAGATTGTATCATTTCCCCAAGACCAGGCAAAATTAAATGGGACATTGGCTGCCCTAATGGTGAGATATAAATTGTCGGGTCATAGTGTGCAGACCCTATCTCAAGAGAATTGATATTTTGTGGCTGTGGGGGAGTGATGACACCTTTTTCAATCAAGTTCTAAATTTCATGCTTGAGCCTCCAACATCTATCTATGCTATGCCCACGTTCTTAGTGAAAATCACAGTACAAATGGGTTCTGAATTTTAGCAGAAGTGGATCTGGCTCTGGCCTGGGTTCTAATTTCTCCAAGTACCCTTTTTCTAGCATCCTCGTAAGTGCAGTGCTTAAGGACATTCCCAATTCAGAAAATTCCCTTTTCTCTCTTGATTGCCCCTGGTTTTGACTTCCTCTTGCCGCAGTGGTACTTTGACATTTTTTTCTGAAAAAGGCTGAGGAGATAATGCATTGATGATAGTGGATTAATGATAGTCTTGCCTTCGATTGTTCGTGTTATCTTTCTTAATTGTCTCATCCCTAATTGCATCTTCGACGAGTGTACCTATATCAAATAGTTGTTCAAATGTCATGATAGACTGGAATCGGAGCTTTTCAAGATACTCAGGCTGCAGGTTCTTGATGATCATTCGGACTTGCTCTTTTTCAATAGGCCTACTCGTCATCTGAGCAGCTTTAGCCCTCCAACGAGTAAGGAACCTTGCGAAGGATTCCTCACACTCTTGCCTAATGGTTTCCAGATCTCTTATAGTAACATCGAATGACTGATTGTATGAGTATTGAGCCATAAATGCTCTAGCCAAGGCTTCCCAATCTTTGGCCACAGCTGATTCTAAGGTCAGATACCATGACAGTGCTGCTCCACTCAGAGTTCTTTGAAATAACACGGCAAAACAGTCAAACCCAATGCCCATAGGTTGCAAAATTCCTTCATAAAGCCTCAGATGGCTCCTTGGATTTCCAGTTCCATCAAAGAATTCGATATGAGGCATTTTGAACTTATCAGGGAGTTTTGCTGTTGGAGCATCACACAAACCTTCTATATCGAATAGATATTCATCAACCCCTTGCCTCTTCTTGATCACACTCTCAAGCTTGTTGATCTTAGCCAACTTGTCCTAAGTTTCTTGATCTAGCTGAACCTTTGGATGAACTGTCTCCCCAAAGTCTTCTCTCTTATGATTCACTAGAGGCGGTGGTTGTGGCAGATTAGTCAGCTGCTCAATCATTCTCATCATAGTGGCAAGTTGTTCTCGATTCTGTTCTCTGCTTTGATCCAATGCAGCTTGCATTGCGGCCAACCTGGCTTCCATATCAGCTTCGTATGTCATACCCTTAACCCTAGTTGACTCGGTTGTTCCTTCTTCAAACCCTGATCTGATAAAATGACTGTTCGGAGCTCTGACCCAGGAAGGAGTACAAATTTTTGGTCCTATCTTCTTTTCTAGTTTATTAGGGGTTTTCAAATAATTAGGTATCTTTATTGAAAAAGAATTTTCAAAGAATGATATTTTTACAAAAATGGATTGCAAATCATTTCCTTTTTTACTCAAAAAACATTTTTCAAAATTGAAGAAATCAAGTTCCGAAATTCTGAGGAAAATAGTTCTTTTCTTTTTTGAAAGTATATTAGAGGTGTCGCACTCATGAGTCGTATATGTAATGCTCGTGTAGTGTATGCAATGTAGATGAAATGCAATCTAATCTAAATGCAATGCACCTTAAACTAGCTTAAACCTAGCATATCAGCACATAAGCACATAAGATACCTTGAGTATGCTAATCATCTT
Source organism: Hydrangea macrophylla (assembly GCA_033977485.1). Classification (NCBI taxonomy): domain Eukaryota; kingdom Viridiplantae; phylum Streptophyta; class Magnoliopsida; order Cornales; family Hydrangeaceae; genus Hydrangea; species Hydrangea macrophylla. Next base: position 42,138,937 of record CM066984.1, read on the forward strand.
ACTAATCCAATCATTATCTAAGGATTTTTAGCTTTGAAATTCTTGGTGGTCCAGGTTTACAAAATTGAATTTTTCATGAAAATCTTGAAAGAAAGGGAGAGATCTGCAAATTTCAAAAATACTTTTGAACCATCAATGCTTATGGTGTGAAATCATGATTCTTGAAAATTGAGGTAGGAAATTCTGAAATTCTAAAATCTGGATTTGAATCATCAAAGTTGGAATCATGATTTCTTTTTGAAATTTGAAAAACCAAAGTAGAAATTTGAAATTCTCTAAAATATGAGAGGCGATTTTAAAATTGAATCATCAAAGTAGGAATTTTGAGATTCTCTAAAATCTAGGAGAATTTTTGGAAGGATTTTGTGAAAGGAATTTCAATGCAAATTTTCAAAAGGGATATTCCCGAAATTTTTCAAAAGACTTGGGTTTTTCAAGGAAGTGCTTGTATTTGCAAAAGTTTCAAAATTGTCCTTGAATAATAATTGGATGTTTGGATAAAGACCATACTACTCTAGAGGAATCTATCATACAAGGTTTGATGATGCCTTCGCATACACATCCTCATCATCCATATAATCGCTTATGGGCAAGCGCAAAAAATTCATCACATTGTCCTAATCAAAGATGAAAATCAAGATCCTAATTGAAGGGTTCTATAGAAACTATATGCAAAGGCCGAGTTTTAGTCTTATAAAGGGTCCATTAGCAAGCCAAGGGCTCTATATACCCCAAGCGGTATTGTGGATGTCGCAATTTATATCCTTTCTTTTACCCACAGCTTTTCTTTTAAAATCTTTTTCAATTTAAAATACAAAACAATGGGTCACCACTTCATTTTTTAAAGGAAAAATTAAGAAAACCATTTTAAAACAACTAAGCTTTTTGCGAAACCAAAGATTAAACTAGGTCCGGGGATTATGGAATGAGAAGGGAAGGAGCCCATCGGACTAAAACACCCCTTCTCATCCTATCTCGCGATAGGCCCCTACTCGACATCCTTTTAATCGAATTAATTATCTAAACATGTCATCAACTAATATGTATATATAAATATACATTACAAAAGCATGTCTAAAGGGTGTAAGATTGCAAGTGATAAAATATCATTCAAAAATCACATAATTCAAATAGCAAGCGATTATGATATGCAAATAGGGACCTACGAAACTTACCCGGGATGCAGCCGCGAATGTTTAAATGTGCAATGCATACAAAAGGATAAAAACCTAAGAAGAGGGTCTCTAATACACATATATACACATAAGGCAAATCTTAATTCTACGGTGTCGCACATGAGATCGAAAAATCAATAAAATCGAAGAATAACTAAACTAAAGGAAAGTCAAAAGATACCTTATCAGCGCTACAAAACAAGGGTTATTCCACATGATATATAACATGTAAAATTGAATAATGATCCTAGGCTTTTAACCTAAATCTATCAAATGTAATTAACCTAAAGCAAACGAATACTAATTATGAACATCAAGTCACATGGATGAATAAACATAAACAAGAAGAAATTGTGAAATACTTATTGATTTAGGTCATTTAAACTTTGAATTCAAGCTTAACTAATCATTATTAAAACTTGGTTTGAACCTTAGCTCGTGAAAATATCATCTAAGCCGTTATTTATAAGATTGATCAAAGTTGTTACAGAATTCTGAAAATTACTGAGAGCAGATCAGAACTTCAAAGAAATAATAAGCATGGTTCTCGTGGTTTGATCTTGATGATATTTGGACACAAGATGCCTCTGCGTGTCTAGTTTCTAACCCAAAGAGAAAATCAAGGTTTCAATGGTTAGATCTCCGGGAATTGGACAAACACTAGACATCACTCAGAGACTTACAACTCCCCGTCCAGAGTTTTTGTATGATTTTCTAAAAATAGTAAAAGAATCAGAAAGGCTTTGGTCTTTTTAGGGTAGCTTTCTAACACATTAAGGTTCTGATTTGCTTTCTAACACTTTGGGCTTTGGTCTTTTTAGGGTAGCTTTCTAACACATTTTGGGTCAAGAGTGCTTGATTAAGGTTCTGATTTGCTTATTTCAAAAGAGTATTACTGTTCTGAAACTCTGGACAGATTATAGTTGTTCCACAAAACCCTTGATCAAACCACTCAAAACATGAAACTGCCTTAAAACAAAAATTACAGTGGTAAAAATTTGAGTTATAAACACTTTCCCATTTGTTTCATTCAGTTCCGACGGTTCGATGTTCAACTAAAAATCTAAGATCAAAAACAGATTGTGAACTCACTACACATCGGGTTAGTTCATTTTATTCTTATCAACTTAGACAAATAGGCCATGGAGTTGGGCTTGTCTAAAGCTAACTCTCCTACCATTTGATGGTCATTGGAGACTAAAGATATTTATATTTGTAAATTTCAAAGAAGTATGGAAGAACTTCATGAAACTTAGTCATAACAAACCTCAAACCATGAAGATAGGTTTGGGTCCATTAGCTAAATATTCTAGTACCCATCTTAATCCTCTCATAAATCATAAGACTACAAAGAGATTAAGGAATTTCAAACCATAAGATTCAAGTAAGGCATTGAAAGCCTTATGAACCCAAAGGATGAAAACAACAAATGAAAAGAAAAATTAAAGAACTCCATGCATGTTATAATTAAACTTGAATAAAGACTAACTATTCTAAAGTTTTACCTCCAAAGTATCCTCAACTTGGTGATTTTGGAGAATTTCCAAAGACTAGTCAAGCTCTTCCACTCCAATTCTACTTAAATACCCCTTAAACCTTCTCAAAACCTACTTCTAATTGTGTTTAAGAAAGCTTTTTTAGAGTTAAGATGAAGAGAACACTAATATAAACCTCTAGATTTAAAGAAAATCTAACCCTTTGCAAGAGGATATTCATCCTCTATTTATAGACAATTTTATAGGGGTATTTCAGTCATTTCAGAGCAGAAAACCCTAATTCATGTGTCCTTTTGATAGTACAAAACATGTTGTATTACAACTGTCTGTTACAAAAGTACGGCACTCAATGGAGATGGAAGCGGCACTCACTGAATGCCGGAACGACACTCAGTGATTGCCGTTGCGGCATTCACTAAATGCATATGCGGCTCTCAAGGAATGCCGCGGACAACTCCAGGGACTGCCCTTTTTTTTGTAAAAATTCATTTTTCGCGGCACTTGCTGAAATTCGCGGCATTCACAGAAAGCCGTCCGGCAGTCCAGAGACTGTCGCAGCGGCAGCCCGTGACTGCCGCAAATTTACTCAAGTGCCGTTTTGCCTCTTTTTTCTTTTTTTCTTTCATCATAATTTTTTTGCTTTTTGTTTAGGTTGGAGAGTCTTTCGAATAGCTTGAATCATCTTTGGAAGTCCTAGATTAGCCGGACATTTTCATCATCGGGTCTTGGAGGTATCACTCCCCTTAACTCGACGTTTAGTCAAAATTGGGGTGTCTACAGCTACAAGGCTAACGGTGACCACATGCTACCAAAACTCTTGACAAATGGAGGAAGGAGGGCCCTCCACCCACAAGGCAATGGTATCAAGCAGTCGCGGTGAAAGAACAATGCAAGTGTAAATGCAGGCAAAAACAACATGATTATTGAATTAATAACAAGGATGTTCTTTGGCTCAAGTCAAACCCTCGAAGAACAAGAAACTATCAGTTTCATGTTCAAGTCCCTAGCATAGTCGCCAGATTGTGGACACTCGTCCTGTCGCTTTTCTTCGATAGTGTCCCAGGACGGATCCCAAGGAGCACACTTCAGGGAAAACTAGAACCTCCTTACACGATCCTAGAGACAAAGAGTCGCCACCTAATTTTTATCGGGAATTAGGAAACCCAAGTTTGACTCGCCCAAAATTGAATAAGGTTACTCGCCCTTCATTACCAGAAACTAGGTTCGAGGGTCTTTGTACGAGAGGAGAAGGAGTTGAAGCAGGACTAAAGCACCCCCTCCTCACCCTACCGAATGGTAGGCCTTGATTCAAATATCCTTATTCTTAATTCATAATTGATGTTGTTTCCTCAAACATACTAGATAATATATACATGTCAAAAGGGAACATCTAAGGAAAATCATGTCAAGAGATTAAATCAAGTAGAAGTCGGATGCACATACAATACAAGAGAGAGGTATACTTACAGTGGCTAGTCCCGCCCGGGACCGATGCAAAGTAAAGGAAACATGTCATGATATGGAAAAGGGAACAAGAGAACTTACATTGGGTTGACTCAAGCGGAGTCGCAAAAGCACAAAGAAATGGAAACGTTTAATGCAATCATGCAACAATCCTAGATAAGATGTCTCTAACAAATAAGCATATAAACGGAGACTATCCTATAGAAATTGTGTCGTTGGAAATAAAGTTGTAAACCTAGAAAAATTCTAAGAGAAATGATAGAGATGGTACACGATACATGGGCACTAAGCCACATGTAGACGAGGTAAGATCACAAATCGAAGTCCAGATCCACGGCATTCAATTCTCTACACTAAAACACCAATGAATACCCAAGCATTGCAAAAACACAAGCAAACATATGACATGCATGAAAAGCAAGTAGAAAATGTCATCAATCAAATTTCCAGATTCAGCAACCTCTAATGAATCCTATCAAAAGTGGTCTTAAACCTGAGCTCGGTTAAAACCCTTTTACAGAAAGTTAGATACAAGTCTTAGGGAACTTCTCCAAAAAGTAGAACCTCTTTACCATTTTTGAAATGAGAGAAATAAGAGTTTTGGAAACAGTGGATCAGGACTGTCCACTGTTCTTGTAAAAATCATAATTAATTCTACAAAAATCACGTGAAGCTCTATATGGTGTCAAAAGAAAGCTATTTCATTTTAGTTTATGACAAAAATAATCCCATGGACATGTCATGATCTTAAGGTTTCTGAAAAAGTATTTTAAACAGATTCTGTTATTCTGGAAGTTTGGTATCATTTGACAAAAGAATGCAAAATCATAATAGAAGCATAATAGAAGTTCATGAATCATGTTAGTCAAGTAGATATAAGCTCTTGATCTCTCATTCAATTATCCTAGATGATTTCTAAACCAAGTTTTATTCATCAATTGTTGTTAAGTGATCAAGGTATGACCATTTTGTATACATAATCATAATTGCAATTAAATTTAGAAAATTCCAGAATAGTAGTATCAACTTCAAATGCTTAGAAAATGATCTTAACTCGATCGTATGCTCACGATTTTACATCAGCATATAGATATATGAGTTAGGAATCATTCCCAAAAAGCGAAACATCGATAACTATTATAGATTTATGAAATTCAAGCACAAAGAGACTATGTTCAAATCTGTCAACCGATTTCTCAACAATTTCTAAAATAGTATATGGACCCTAGAAGCTCTCAAAACGGACTAGATGAAAGCTAATTCATCGAAGTTTACCCAAAAAATTTGAAATCTATCAAACTATGGGTTTTGATGGACCAAATCTCATGGACAAAACCAATCTATTTTGCTGAATTTTCATCTAGTTCATTTTAAAGTGTGAGGAAAACATCTTAGATGTTGATAGAAGCTTATTAGAGATATCAAATTCATAAACCTACTTAACTATCATGATTTTCAATCAATTTAGCCCTCAAGTTCTATGAAGAACTTTAGATCATGGATCAAAGGGACTTACAAATATCATATTGGAGATGAATTTCAATTGGAATTCTATGTAATGGAAATAATCAAGAGATAGGTATGAACATCGGAATCATCCTTCTCATAGATCATACTTCCGAACCATCATAGAATTCAAAAATAGATACATATATATAATCATGTATGCATGAATCTAAACTAATTTTGAAGAATGAAATCAAAATTGAGAAACAAAAGTGAAAATCAATCTCTAATCATAAATTATCAACAAAAATCAAAAGAGATTTGGATCTAGCTATGTGAGTGTGTGAAGAACAAGAGATGAAGAAGATGAGTGATCTATAAATAACATAAAACTAAGCTAGATCCAAATCTCATAGATCTATATATATAATAGGAATTAGAGATGAATTATAGTGTTTACCTCTTGGAGGAACACCTTTCCTAGGTGGCGATTATGGTGGGACCTGCCACCTCACAACCCGAAACCGCCACCTACTTTTTTTGTTCCAATGGTCACCCACAAGCCCTGTTTCAAAAATTACGCGCACTGCTTTTCCATATTTTTGTAAAAATGCTTTTTGGTGTCCGAAATCGTCCGTTTACGTACCATTGGAAAGTTGTCAGGTTGAATTTCAGTATAAAAATATTCTTGGAGGTTTTGAAATGAGAATTGAAGTCTAATTGAAGCCCGGAAGTCCTCCGGAACTTTCGTCATTTTTTTGTAATCAAACGTCTTTTTCAAAATTATTTTCAATTGTGCATCAATTTCAAACTTTTCTTTAAAATTGAATCTCTAGATACCTAGAATACTGCATTTAGAATACTTAATGTTCATATTACCCTGGGAGAATATGAATTCTGAGAGACGATTTTGACAAAACCGAGATTTATCCATGGAAAAGGGCTTTTCTGGGCTTGAAGTCACTTTCTGAAGTTCGATCTTTTGATTGTATGGAATCCAGTACCTTCCATGGGGTACTTTTCATCATCGAATCCTCCAAGACATTTTTTACCCTAAATCCTATCAGTGTGGTCAAAATTGGATGTCTACAAGGCCCATATCTAGTCCCCCAGTTAAACAGAACGGGCATGAACTTTCTCACCCATGGAACATACATCTCCGCAAGTGATATCAATAGTGCTCAGGGACAAGCGGATTAGCACTAATTATGATTTTTGTTGCTCTGCTTGAGCAATTTTTATGACTTCCCAAAAAGAAATAAAAGATTTTCTATTTCACTTCAAGAAATTACTCCTCTCAGTGTTTTGTAACAAAAAAAAGACCTTGGGATTACACCTGAGGCACAAAGACCTTGGCTAAAACCCAAGGCACAAAAGACCTCGGGATCACACCCAAGGCACAAAGACCTTGGCTAAATCCCAAGGCACAAAAGACCCGGGGACCATATTCGAGGTGCACAAAAAAACAAAACCTTGGCTAAAGCTCCAGGCACAAAAGACCTTAGGTTAAACCCCGGGGTAGTGGCTTCGATGGGGGCAAACCCCTTAGGTGGCTGATGATGGCAAGCTTCAAAACACCCTGCAACCACCCATGTTCCATGTCGGTTTCTTACGGTCGCTCCCTTCTCAAACGCCTGCCTTAGCAAAATGCTTGGGGGCAGGGGAATACCAGACCAAAACAAGAAATCACACTGGTCGCTAACAGGGCTTGGAATCCTAACATTTCTAAGTACCTATAGTGACCAGAGAAAACACCCGAATAGTAAACAGGGTATTTTTATGATACACTGGGCAACCCGAGTAGTAAATAGGATATCCCTATAATACACTAGGCCACTCGGATAGTAAACAGGATAAATTCCTATAAACACCAGTCGGGACCTTTAGAACTGGTCAAGAAGACCAGGTATTCTATCGATTACGGTCCTAAATCATTTTTCTAAGGCAGGGATTTACATCGGCTAAAAACCGGGTGGATACCGGCAATCACAAACAGGCATACAAATACAAAACGATAAACAATTGATGAAAGGGCGGTTTCAAAGGACCTATTCATTAATTAAAAGAGTTGGTACATTGCCTGGGAGGCAGTTGTAGTAGCCTCTCCCAAAAAGAAAAAAACAATATAAACAACAACAAAAAGAGGAACAAATTGGCCGGGGACTGAGAGTCGTTCACCACGACCACGTCTTCTGTCTCCCCAGTCTCTCCCTCTCGGACGGCTCCCTCTCCCGGTCTTGAGCTACCGCCCGGGGCAGGTTCTTCAACAGCTCCGGGAAGGGTAGCATGGCCTTCAGCAGTAGGGGGACCGATGTCCCAGTAGTCAGAATCAATCCCCTTGGAGGATGAGATGTCCCACTCAGGGTGATCCCAGGAAAGTCTCCGCTTCAAGTCTTCATAGCCCTAGAAGAAGCCGTCGTCAAACGCTTCTTCCGTGGACCTCGCTGCCACCACCTCAGCTGTGGCCTTTGCTCAAGCCTCTGCCACCGCCGTGATGGCTCGGGAGGCCTCCAGGTCTGCCAGGGCAGTGGCCAACTCTGCCTGGGCTGTGCCAAGGCTTAGGGCTAGGGCCTTGGTGTTCTCTTTCTCCATGGCCAGGGTGGTTTTCCCGGCCTCTGAGTCCGCCCGTTCCTGCGATAGGGCGACTTCTGCAATAGTGGCCCTCTCGACCAATGAGGGCAGGATGGACTCTGTACCAGCAGCCATACAGCAGACCTGCAAGAAACCTAAACTGGTCAATCAACAATGACCGTAGGAAAAGTTACTGCAATGAATGATCGGAGGTACTTAACAGATGAGAGAGGTTATATAGCCAGCCCTGAACATCCTGGGGAGACAAGCATGTACATGCCTCCACCTGGATGGGGATGAGGACATGCCTCACCCTCTCCCAGATCACAGAAGACCCCCCAATCGGCAATCCGGATGGCATGTCCGTCCGGGGGACTGTCCCCTCCACTACCACCATGTGGGGAACTGACGTCTCCATGGGCTCCGAACAGTTAGCCGTCCCATGACGGATCTGCCTAAAGGGGCGCTCTTCACCAGAGGCCTCCGTAGCAGGCCTTTTTCCCAACCTGGTGGCAGCGGCTTCAGTAGCAGCGACCTGCCTAGCCCTCATCTGCTCCAGGTCCCTCTTTGCAGCCATTTCTGCAAAGGCAAAATCGTGCGGTCAATGATTAGAAAAGAAAGATGAAATATAGCAAGAAGAACAGTCAATCCAAGTACTCACCAGGGATCAGTGGGGGAAAGATCAGAGCCGTAATGGGATTATCCGGGCTGTAGGAGGCCACAAAATCACCCGACCGGGTTAGAACGTTACAGACAGTGGTGGGCAAATTTGCCAAACCCAAGATCCTGGCCTGACACTCCTCGAAAATCCTTGGGGGGTCGGGTCGACCCAGCTACAAAATAAGGAATGAAGACAGTTAGCAAACTGATGGCCATCTAAAGTAAAGAAAAACAGAAAGAAGCATATAGGGCGAGCTTACCCCTCAATTCCCTCGCCCAGGAAGTCCTCAGTTGGCTTCTTGGGGCCCGATCGCAAAGACCAAGGGTGGGCATCTGGAAGAACTTGTTCTTCCACCCCTTGTTATTACTTGGACAGTTGACAATGATCTTCCTGCCCTGTCGAGCTACCAGAGAAAAGAACCCAACCTCCCGGTGAACAGGGAATGGTCAGTGGGTCCACAAGAACTCTTGCAGGGTGAGCTTATACCCGAAGACCTGGGGACACAACGAGATGGACCCCATCAAAAACCTCCAGCCATTGGGGGCTAACTACCCGGGCGCAATCCTGAGGTAGATCAGGACGTCCCGAGCAACTGGATGCAAAGGAATACGAAAGCCAGCCATTAGGGCATCCTCGTACAGGGTGACGAAGCCCGACTAGTAAAGGTGTGCTCCACCGGGATTAACATCTAAAGAGCAACCATAGGGGAGAGCGTACTTCTCTCTAATCCAGATAAGGTCCTGGGAGTGCAGTATAGAAGAAGTGGACTCACAGGTGAACACCACCTCGGATTCAGGTTCACCCGGTCTTTCATCGCTTGAACCTCGAGAAATTGAGGCAACGGGGTCCCCTTGGCCAGACTCACTATCGGACAAATGATAAGGGATTCTGCCCTCGCTCTGGTGGTCAGAAGGGGAAGCAGAGGGCGGGTCTAGGCTGGTGTCATGGGTTCCCAACCGAGACTGCATGTCCTCTGGGTGGGACGCAGAATTAAAGTCAAAATGTCCCATCCCTACCACTCCTACAGTAGGATGAGGAAGCAGGCGACGAACTAGATATGGGTTAGAGACCCCAAACCTAATGTACAGAGGGGGCAGGGTTATTAACCTAAAAGGCAAAGAGTATATAGTCTTAAAGACAAGGTGACACTTTCCCAAAACAACCCCTGGGACACCCGCTCGGATCAACTGTCCTGAGGTACCTCCTGATTTGAAGAAGGAACAGAACCTGAGGAAGAAAAAATCCCACTCCCGCTCTAACCTAAGTGGGTTCGTTCTTTCTAGCTTCACCCAAAAAAGGAAAAGGAAAAGGAAAAGAAAGGGGAGAAGGAAGAATATACCAAATGGAAACTGGGAAATGAAACCTTACACGAATCAACACAGAAAGGGCTCGAGAAAGCTTGATTGGGGACTTTTTGCTCTCAAACCACTTGGTAATCTCTAGTTTGGCAACAAGGAATGGAAGAAATGGACAAGTACTCCTTATATATATAGCTCGAATGGATTAGATCAAAGCAGATCCAACGGCTAGGAAATCTTCCAGCCTAAACATCCTGACAGATATCATCTCGGGCATGTGGAGTGTCGCCTAAAAAGGCGTGATCATTAAATGCGTGACATGACGGTTTGGTTTGCACGCAATTACTCGGATCCCTCTACGCCGACCTCGTTGGATCCTAACCAGACCAGTCATTCCTTGACACATGGCAACCACTGAGCTCGGGTGCCTGGTGATGCCGCTTGGTCCAATCTCTGGACGGCCAAGGAAGCGGGCCCCATCCAGTGTAATGCTCCTGGAAGGCACCCTGAGCGGTCATTTGAGCTGCACTAATTTTTAATCCTCATCTAATAGAGCATCACATCAACTTTGAAAATGGGGGGCAGCTGATATGTCCAAAAATATCCAATCAAAGTCAAATTACCACGTTAGCGTAGTGACCCCGAGCAATCCGGAAGGGGTGCCCCTATTCTAGTGATCCCGGGCTGTTATGGTAGAACCGTCCGGTACAAGTCCACATCCCGAGCGTACGATACAGCTGTACTTCACACAAGATCGGCTTGGCCAACTGGCCTCTGAGTGATTTCTTTATTCAGTCAGAAGGCTAATGGAAATAGTTAATAGTTTCCTAAACCACTTAGGAAACTTTCCTTGAATCATGCTAATCAATTTGTAGCTATATTAGGCTTCCTAATCTAATAAGTTGCCTTGTACGGGTGTTCTCTTGCCCCTATAAAAGAGGCCACTCACCCCCATTAAAGGGGGGAGGGAATGAACCAATTGCATTCTAGACCTACATGTTGGCCCAAGTATGGAAACCTTAGAGGGGGGGTGAATAAGGTTTTAGCGGAAATTAACCTTTTAAAAACTTAATTGCAAATTGAACACAATCACAAATAATAAAGTAAAGAGATAAGGGAAGAGACACTTGCAAACCGAGTTTTCAAGTGGTTCGGCAATCGCACCCCGCGGCCTACGTCCACCCCTCAAGAACACCTCTTGAGGATTCCTTTAATCCGATCTACTTCACGGGTGTAGACCAAACCGTTACAAGAGCCTTCAATCTCTCCCAAAGAAGAAAACCTCTTCTTTGCACACAAGGGTTACTAACCCTCAATCTTTACAAATGATTTGGGTACAAATGATAACTCTCTCTCTCTAGAGTGGATAATACAATTAAAGCTCACACAATATCTCCTTGGTGAGTAGATGATACAAATAAAAGCTCACTACAATTTACTCTCAAAGAATTACAAATCAAATACTAGAGCAAATTGATAAACTCACACAACTAGGGCTCAAATATGAATGATTAGAAATCAACAAGTTGTGTGATTTAAATAGATGTTTTCCAATAGATTGATCAACATAAAATGGTGTGGGAAAACATGTATTTATAGGCCAAGAAAGATTATAGCCGTTGGTGGCAAGTTTGGTAATTAAAAGCCCCTTTAAAAAAACTAGTCGTTAGTGTATTCAGCGCAGTCCAGTCGACTGGATTGAGGGTTCAGTCGACTGGGAAGTTTAGAGCACTGAATAGGCATTTTCAGTGCTATCCAGTCGACTGAAAAGTTCAATCAGTCGACTGATTCTATAAACCAGTCGACTGGACCCTTAAAAAATCAGTCGACTGATTTTAAGCAGATTTTGGCAGACTAACACCTCTTTACTAAAACGGCCATAACTCCCTCTACAAAACTTGTATTCGTGATCCGTTTGAAGATTCGGAAACTAGATTCAAATACCTTTCCAACCATATAAAACCCAAGATCTAATTCCTTACCAATTGGATCAGGTTTGCATTTAAAGTTGACCTATCTGCGCAAAGGTACTTGTTTTGACTTAGCCACTTTGAAAACTTTTGTGAAATGAATTTATTGAGTGGTCTAAGTATGTTTAGGTCCTTGAACATATTTTAAAGTGTGTGAGAAAGGATCCTAAAGTTCAATTAAAGTTACTTGAGCCCCTATGAGTGATTGATCAAAATGCTTACATATAAATCATAGTCTTCAACCAAGGATGAAAAAATCTTCAAGTCTTCAAGCTTGATCCTTGTTGAGCTCCCTCACTCTTGGACTTCTCCACATGCTATCTCATGATCTCAAACAAAGTTAGAACATTTAAATACATGAATCAAGAGATTAACGTAACGAAAATGACATGATAATTGATTGAAATAGAACCAATGAAAGTATGCAATTATCACTAGATTTGTCATCATCAAAACAAAACAAAAATAATGCCTTAAATAAATTCAAGGCTAACAATTTCTCCCTTTTTGATGATGTCAAAACATGCAATAGAGATATAGCAATTAAAGCACAATAAGTGTCATTTTCATGTTATCATTCAAAGTAACAAGAATTCCAAAGTATGAGTCCAAGAATGATAACTTACAAAAAAATCTCTTTAATCATTTGCAAGAATACCAAATTCTATATCATTTTCCCCCTTTTTGACAACAACAAAAAGATTGGGGTTTGAACTAAAAGTTTCCCCTCAAGATATACAACCGTATGATACTAAGGAAAATTCAAGTAAACAAATCATGGAAGCAATAAGATACCAAATTGCCAAAATATGATACCAAATTGCCAAAATATGATACCTAAAGTAACTAAAGTGAGCATAATATTATGATACCAAGAAATCAAGACAACTAAAATGAACATAGTAATATCTTCCCCCTCAACATATGCATATACGAATGAATACCAATTATAGGATCAACATTATGCATTATCTCCTTAGGAGGATGGGATAGCTACGAATATCAAAAGAACGTGCCATTCGAAAAGCAAGCATGATTTCATAATCAAAACAAGTTAATGTGATAAATCAAACATGATTAGCATGCTACCAAAAACAAGAGAAATATCAAAACAATTTAATCTACCCTACTCCTACTAGGCTTAAGGTGAGAGATTTAACCATTGTCCAAGCACCTCTTGGATGCAACATTTGCCGAGGAGGTAGGAGAGGATCCCTTCACAACCCAAACCATGTTAATTTTCTTTCGAAATGAACATTTGTAATTAACATGCCCCTTTTTCATATAATAATAACAAGTTACATGGGGGAGGGTATCATGTGAGCTTGAAGCTTTAATAAAGAAGCTATTATGAGAATTGTTTGAACTTGAAGGAGTAGATTTTGCAAAGAAATTGTTATACTTCTTTTCTTTGTATGTGGGATTAAATCCCAAACCGGCTTTGTCAAAAACACATTTTTGCTTTCCCAAAAACATATTCAAATTTTGTTCACCTTGTGTGAATTTTGCCAAAGTTTTTGTCAAATCATCCACCTCCTTTCTCAACTCAACCTTTTCTTTTTCAATAAGTTCACTTGAAGGTTGATTGGTTGAAACAAGCTTTTCTTTTCTCAAAATTTCATTTTGAGATTTTAACTCATCTAATTGCTTTTTCAACTCCAAATTTTCTTTTTCAAGCTCATTTGAAGATTGTGCTCTTAAAACATGTTTTTCATTTTCAATCTTCAAAGATTCATTTTGGGATTTCAAACTATTTAACTCATTTGAAAGTTTGGAAAAGTTCTTTTTAAGAGTTATATATTTAGATCCCATATTCTCCAATTCCTCATGTAACTCCTCAAAAGCACATTGAAGCTCATTATAGTTAGGAGATTCAACAATAGAGGGAGGATTAGAGTTTGCCGAATTCTCTTGTGCACCTACTTGGTCACATGAGTCGTCATCATCCCAAGTGGCATCTTTTGCCATTTTCTCATTCTTATCATCTTCTTCATTGGCAAATAGGCACACTCTTTCTTCTTCACAAATTTGGTTAGTAGTAATGTGAAAATTTTCTAAACATAACCAAATTTCATTTGCACTAGAGCATGAACGAATTCTACTATATGAATTATCATCCAAAGAATTATATAGAATTTTCATAGCTCTAAGATTCAACAGAAAGTTATTTTGATCACTTTCATTCCATTCAATCTTTGGTTTAGAAGAAAAACCATTTTTGACAATGTTCCAAAGATTTATGTCAAGTGATATAAAATAAATTTCTATTCTCCTCTCCCAATGATCATACTTATGATCTTTCAACGATGGAGGAGTTGTAATGCAATAACCTTCTTGAAATTTTGTTTCCATAGAACTTGACTCAACATTTTAAAAATCATTGGAGTCATTTAAAGAGCAAGAAGTAGAGGTTACCCCATTTTCGATTGCCATGAGGCAAAGATTGACGATCTCATCTTCAATTGAGTCGTCGCCCGATGATTCACTCTCGGAGCTACTTTGAGTGGCCTTCATTGCCTTCTTCTTGCGTTGTTCATCTTTAGTAAGCTTCTTTCCCAATTTTTCTTTCTTTAGAAACTTTGCGAATTTTTGGGTGATCAAAGCCATTTCTTCATCCTCATCATTCTCATGATCTTTTCCGTTTTTCTTTGAGCTTGAGGACTTCAACGCCATATCTCCTCTTTTGATCTCCTTTTTCTTGTCTTCTTCGACAAGCACGGCTAACTCCATTTCATGGGTAATGAGTGATCCCATGAGTTGTTCAATTTACTAGTTTGTCAAATCTTTTGCTTCTCGGATAGCCGTGACCTTCGGTTGCCATTGCTTTGATAAAGCCCTAAGAATTTTCTCAACAATTTCTTCATTAGCATAAACTTTATCAAGATTTTTTAAGCTATTGATGATAGTTGTAAAACGGGTTGACATATCACCAATAGACTCAAAAGGCAACATTTTGAACATTTCATAAGATTGAACAAGCAAATTAATTTTTGACTTTTTGACTTGGCTTGTTCCCTCATGAGTCACTTCAAGTTTATCCCAATTTTTTTTTGCGGATTCGCAAGATGAAATTCTATTGTACTCATTTGGGTCTAAACCGCAATATAATAAATTCATTGCCATAGCATTCAATTTTATGAGTTTCTTATCGGCATCATTATATTCATCTTCCGTTTTTGAAATAGTAATACCATTTGAAATTTTTGTAGGAAGATGAGGCCCATTGACCACTATTTGCCATAAATCAAAATCTTGAGAAATCATATAGATTCTCATTCTATTTTTTCAATAAGCATAATTTGATCCATTAAAACACGGTGGTCTATTTGCCGAGTGACCCTCACTATAATAAATGCGGGAAGTGTTGGTTTCCATTTGGATCTTAAATCAAATTTTTCAAAAACATTTTGAAAATAGAAGAGCTGAAGCTCTGATACCAATTGTTGGCCCAAATGTGGAAACCTTAGAGGGGGGTGAATAAGGTTTTAGCGGAAATTAACCTTTTAAAAACTTAATTGCAAATTGAACACAATCACAAATAATAAAGTAAAGAGATAAGGGAAGAGACGCTTGCAAACCGAGTTTTCAAGTGGTTCGGCAATCGCACCCCGCGGCCTACGTCCACCCCTCAAGAACACCTTTTGAGGATTCCTTTAATCCGATCTACTTCATGGGTGTAGACCAAACCGTTACAAGAGCCTTCAATCTCTCCCAAAGAAGAAAACCTCTTCTTTGCACACAAGGGTTACTAACCCTCAACCTTTACAAATGATTTGGGTACAAATGATAACTCTCTCTCTAGAGTGGATAATACAATTAAAGCTCACACAATAACTCCTTGGTGAGTAGATGATACAAATAAAAGCTCACTACAATTTACTCTCAAAGAATTACAAATCAAATACTAGAGCAAATTGATAAACTCACACAACTAGGGCTCAAATATGAATGATTAGAAATCAACAAGTTGTGTGATTTAAATAGATGTTTTCCAATAGATTGATCAACATAAAATGGTGTGGGAAAACATGTATTTATAGGCCAAGAAAGATTATAGCCGTTGGTGGCAAGTTTGGTAATTAAAAGCCCCTTTAAAAAAACTAGCCGTTAGTGTATTCAGCGCAGTCCAGTCGACTGGATCGAGGGTTCAGTCGACTGGGAAGTTTAGAGCAGTGAATAGGCATTTTCAGTGCTGTCTAGTCAACTGAAAAGTTCAATCAGTCGACTGATTCTATAAACCAGTCGACTGGACCCTTAAAAAATCAGTCGACTGATTTTAAGCAGATTTTGGCAGACTGACACCTCTTTACTAAAACGGCCATAACTCCCTCTAAAAAAACTCGTATTCGTGATCCGTTTGAAGATTCGGAAACTAGATTCAAATACCTTTCCAACCATATAAAACTCAAGATCTAGTTCCTTACCAATTAGATCAGGTTTGCATTTAAAGTTGACCTATTTGCACAAAGGTACTTGTTTTGACTTAGCCACTTTGAAAACTTTTGTGAAATGAATTTATTGAGTGGTCTAAGTATGTTTAGGTCCTTGAACATATTTTAAAGTGTGTAAGAAAGGATCCTAAAGTTCAATTAAAGTTACTTGAGCCCCTATGAGTGATTGATCAAAATGCTTACATATAAATCCTAGTCTTCAACCAAGGATGAAAAAATCTTCAAGTCTTCAAGCTTGATCCTTGTTGAGCTCCCTCACTCTTGGACTTCTCCACATGCTATCTCATGATCTCAAACAAAGTTAGAACATTTAAGTACATGAATCAAGAGATTAACGTAACGAAAATGACATGATAATTGATTGAAATAGAACCAATGAAAGTATGCAATTATCACTAGATTTGTCATCATCAAAACAAAACAAAAATAATGCCTTAAATAAATTCAAGGCTAACACTACAGAATAGCATAAAACAAACACTTATACGCATACACCCGGTCGGAGCTTGGTAGTGCTGCCCACTCTGATGGCTCACCAAATGCTACCGGTGATCTGCTAGTGAAAGTGCACTGATGCAACCGTGAACGTAGGTCACCTCATTAACAGGGTCGAACCACATATAATCTCTTGTGTCTCTCTAAATCTCTCTTATCAATTTTCGGCATCATCATCATGTTTAGGACTAAGTCAAGTTTAAAAACTTATCATAAGACCTGTTGAGAATAAGACTTGTCTAGAACCCTCTTCATTAAGAAACTTGAATCAATAGGGGAGATTGTGTCAAAAGTTTCCATATGTGAGAGAGAGTCGTCGTTTCCCTTGCATTAGATTTTGCATCTAGAACCCTTGAGGATGATTCCTCTAGCACTTGCACATTCACATTTTTTAACTACATCGGCATCCTAGGATAGGAGCATTCCATTTGCATTATTGTTTGTGTGTTCTTTGTCTCCTCGCGCTCTTGAACTACGCCCTAGTCTGATTCCTGGAAAGGATACGTAGGCAGCTCCAGTGGAGCACGGCCAGCTGCAGCTTAGATTTAGTAGCCTCTACCCAGCATTGCATTGCGTTCTTGCTTTCATGATTTCTTGATTTCTCTGATTTTGAATTTCTTGATTTTTACAGAATTTTTTTTTTCCTAAAACATCTCAGTATGTTTATTGGGTGCCTTCTAGCTTTGGCACTCACTTGTAGTTCATGTTGTTCATAACAAGCTCTGCCAAAGAGGGGCAAACTGTAGACACCCAACTTTGACCACACTGATAAGATTTAGGGTGGACAACGTCTTGGAGGATTCGATGATGAAAAGTACTCCATGGAAGGTACTGGATTTCACACAATTGAAAGATCGAACTTCAGAAAGTGACTTCAAGCTTAGAAAAGCCCTTTTCAATGCATAAATCCCGATATTGTCAAAATCTTCTCTCAGAATTCATATTCACTCAGGGTTATATGAACATGAAGTGTCCTAAACGCAGTATTCTTGACATCCAGAGAATCAATTTTAAAGAAAAGTTCAAAATTGATGCATATTGAAAAGCAATTTTGAAAAAGACGTCGTTTCATTTCAAAAAGGCGGCGTTAGTTCTGGAAGATTTTTGGGCTTTAATTGGACTTCAATTTTCATTTCAAAACTCCCTGGAATATTTTTATACTAAAATTCAACTTGACAGCTTTCCAACGATACATAAACGGATGATTTCAGACACCAAAAAGTATTTTTACAAAAATCTAGAAAAGCAGTGCACCTAATATTTTAAATAGAGCTTAAAGGCAACCAGAGGAGGACAAAAAGTAGATGGCAGGTCCCATAAGGGGGTGGCTGGTCACACCTAAGACGCCACCCATATAGTGCCCCCTCCATCAAGCTTTTTGAGTTCCAGACCCTTCTAGAAGCCTCCCACTGCGAGGGTATTGCCTGGAAACTGCATTTATGCACCGAAATGGCCATTTTAACACTTTTATGCTCTCTAAAAATCCTATTTTAATCCTGTAACTTAAGAGTTAAGTTTTCAAAACTCTATATATAGATCCATGTGAGATCATCTTGATATACTTGGAAGATCTAGAGAGCACCTAGAGCTTAAGTCATCTTGAAGAAGCTTTGAATATACTTACTTTCAATTTAAGAGATTTCTAGAGAGAGAGAGAGAGAGAGAGAGAGAGAGAGAGAGAGAATTATGAATTGAAGTTTTATGAATTAATCTTAGGATAATTAGATTACAATTGAACATCAATTGCCTCCATTAACTTCTATGGATGAGTGCTTGAAGAGTTTGAAACACACTTGAAGAAGAAGAATCTTTAAATCAACTTTGATCATATAATTGAGAATCCTCCAAGAGGTAAACATCAAAATTCATCTCTAATTTCTATTTCTTATATATAGATATATAAGACTTGCATCTAGTTTAGTTTTGTTTTATTTGTTAGAACACTTATTGTGGATATCGCTATTTTCTTTAACCACAGCTTTTATTTAAAACCTTTTCCAAATTTAGAGTCAAATTCAAAACAAGTCGCCACTTAATTTTTAAAAGAAAAATTAAGAAACCATTTTAAGACTAACTGATCTTTTGCGAAATCAAAGATTAACTACGTCCGGAGATTATGGAATGAGAGAGGAAGGAGTCTGAAGGACTAAAACACCATTTCTCATCCTATCTCGCGATAGACCTCTACTCAACATCCTTTTAATCGAATTCATTAATCTAAGCATGCCCTCACATAATACATATATATATACATTACAAAAGCATGTCCAAAGGGGTGTAAGATTACAAATGATAAAATATCACTCAAAACCACATATTTCGATTAGCAAGCAATATGATGTGCATTTAGGGAACTAAGGAACTTACCCGGGATCCAGCTACGAATAATAAACGTGTACTGCACACAAAATAGAAATCCTAAGGAAAGGGGCTCTAACGCATTTATACACATAAGGCAAGATCTAATCTACACGTGAAATCAAAAATCAATAAAATTAAGAAATAATTAAACTAGAGAAGAGTGAAGGGATCATACCTTATCGGCACAACAAAACAAGGGTTAGTCCATATGCTTTAGAAATGATATATAATATCAAATGGTCATCCCTAAGTGTCTAGCTTAATTCTATCAAGTAGAAGAAATGACGCAATTATGGGTTCTAAGTACAAGTATCAATCTATATGGATGAGTGTATATAGATATATGAAAATGAACAAGAATAAGTTATGAATTATTCATTAATTTGAATCACTTAATCTCTGGATTTAGGTTTAACTAATCATCACCAAAGCATGGTTTAAGCCCTAGGTTATAGAAAAGTCATTTGGACCATTATTTACAAAGTTGGTCAAATTTGTCATGAAATTCTGAAAATTGCAGAGACCAGACAGAATTTCAAGAAAATAAAAAGCATGTTTTCCATTGTTTGATCTTGATGATTTTTGGACACAATATGCCTCTGTGAGTCTAGTTTTTAACCTAAAAACAAAAAATCCAAGTTCAACGGTCAGATCTCTAGGAAATGGGTTAAAACCAGACGTCACTCAGATATTTGCAAATCTCCGTCAAGAGATTTTGTATGATTTTTTAAAAATAGTAAAAAAACTCATAATCACTTTGTTCTTGTTAGGGGTCTTATTAATACATCAAACATCACATAAAAAATTATTTGGGGTCAAAAATGTTTGATTAAGGTTCTGATTTACTTATTTTGAAACTGGCCTGCTGTTCTAAAACTCTGGACATAATATGGTTGTCTCACAAAACCCATGAACAAACTATGTTAACCATGAGATCTCACTAAAACAAAAGTTACAGTGGTAGAACATTGAGTTATGAACATCCTCCAGTTGGTTTCATTCGATTCCAACGGTCCGATATTTCACTAAAAATCCTTGATCAAAAACAGTTTATGAACCCACTGTTTCATTGTCAAGTTCAATTTTTATTTCTTAACTCCAACTACCAAGCCATGAAGCTGGGATTAAACCAAACTATCTCTCCTACCATTTGATGGTCATTGGAGGCTAAAGACACTCATACTCATGAACTTCAAAGGAATATAGAAAGGATTCCATGAAACTCTAAGCTAGAGAATCCAAGTCATAAGCATGGACTTGGATCCATCTATTTGTTTGTAAAGTGAGGTGATGATCAAACTTTGACTCCTATGTGAAGCATAAGCTTACACAAGATTCAAAAGATCAAACTCAAGAGATTCAAGTGCGATATTGAAGATTTCTAAGAATCTCGAGAGAAAAGCATAAAAAGGGAAGAAAACACAAGAATGAAAACATAATAAAGAAAGAAATACAAGAATGAAAACATAACTAAAATTTAGAGGATAACCCCCAACTATCCTCAACTTCTTGGTGTTCTTAGGATATTCCAAAGGCTAATCAAGCTCTTCTTCTACCTCTTACAACCCTTCAATTTTCTTAAGCTTCTTTTGGCATCTCTAACTATCAAAGTTTTTTGATAAAGAAGATTCAAAATGAGATTCAAGTCTAAAATGAGAGAGATAGAAATGCTAGAATCAAAGACTAGGAAGAAAAGAGGGATCTCTAGTAATGGGATATTCACCTCTATATATAGGCAATTTTTGAAAGGGTATTTCAGTATTTTTAGGGGCAAAACCCTAATTTTGGATGTCCTTTTGAAGGGACAAAACGTACCATTTCATAACTGCCAATCACAAAAATGCGGCACTCTATGGAGATGGAAGCGGTACTCAATGAATGTCGGATCGGCACTCACTGATTGCTAGTGCGGCATTCAGAGAATGCCGCGGACAACTCCACGGACTGCCGTCTTTTCTAAAATTCTATTTTTTGCGGCATTTGGTGCATTTTTGTGGCTCTCACTGACTACCGTTACGGTACTTACTGACTGCCGGACGGCAATCAGGGAGTGCCGTACCGGCAACCCGAGAATGCCGCAGAAGTGCGTCATGTGTCGTTTTCTCCATTCTCTCTTTTCCTGTCTCTTTTATTCTTTCTTTCTATTTTTGTTTGAGTTGAAGAGCCTTTCGAAGAGCCTAACTCACTTTTGGAAGCCCTAGATTAGTCGGTCATTGTCATCATCAGATTTGGAGGTAATGCTCCCCTTAATTCGACCTTTGGTCAAAATTAGGGTGTCTACAGTTTGCCCCTCTTCGACAAAGCTTGTGGAGCAACGCGTGTCACTAGTGAATGTCGAACCTTGTGTGAAGACAAGCCCTTGACCAAACTGTCGGATTTAGGTAAAAACAAAATGCATTGCAAAAGAAAATAAGCGCGCTGCAAGGTTCAAGTTGGTCATGCTCAACGGTGAGCTGCCTACGTATTCATTCAGGAATCAGACCAAAATGTAGTTCGGGCAGGGGTCAAACACACACAAGCACTTGTAGTCACACATATGAATGCACTTATCCTATCGTGATGCACGTGTTCATGCAATGATGACTGTTAATGCAACTTCATACTTCATGCTTTCAAATTATGTAAAGGCAATGATTTGAGATCTTGCTATTTCGATGTATGTAGATACAATCCATGCATTATGCTACTCAATGCTTATGTTAACTCTCTTCAAGATACGCGGCCGTTTCTGCGACTTAGACCCTGATACCAACGCGCGTTTACTCTGAAAATCCATAGTCGTTCGGCCCCGTTGGATATATTTGCTCTATTTCATTCATTTTCTACATGATGTATGATGCATGATGCAGTAATCAAAGAAAATTCTCAGAGACTGGCCTACGCAAATCTGTTGCGAGGACCGAGAATGCAAATCTGTTACATTCTCAAAATTTTGATCATCGTAAATCTGTTACGAGGATCGAGAATATAAATTTGTTATACTCCCAAAAGCAAGGCCAACGCAAATCTATTGCGACGACCGAGAATGCAAATCTGTTACATTCTCAAAATTTGATTATCGTAAATCTGTTACGAGGATCGAGAATGTAAATCCGTTATACACCCAAAAGTGAGGCCAACGCAAATCTGTTGTGTAGACCGGGAATGCAAATCTGTTATATTCTCAAAATTTTGATCATCGTAAATCTGTTACAAGGATCGAGAATATAAATTCGTTATACTCCCAAAAGCGGGGCCAACACAAATCTATTACGAGGACCAAGAAGGCAAATCTATTACATTCTCAAAAGCGGGGCCAATGCAAATCTGTTGCGAGGACTGAGAATGCAAATCCGTTATATTCCCAAAATGAGGTCAATACAAATCCATTGCGAGGACAGAGAATGTAAATCCCTTACATTCTCAAACTTGGTCAAATTGGCTTAATTCGATTCAAAACTCCTAAGATCCAGGAGTTGATCATATTCAAATTTAATTCAATCTTAAATCTTCAAAATCGGTAGTCAATCAGACTCAACTCATTTCAATTTTTCAAAGTCATGAGTCAATTAGACTCAAATCAATTCAATCAGAGGTTAATCATACTCAAATCAATTCGATTCTCAAAATCAGGATTCAAATTTTCCAAAATCATGAGTCATTCAAACTCAAATCGATTCATCTTTTCAAAACCGAGAGTCAATCAGACTCAAATTAATTTATTTTTATAAAATCAGGAGTCATTCGGACTCTAATCAATTTAAATTCTCAAATTTAATTCAATTCAGTTCAATTTCTAAAATAGGGGTCAGTCAGACTAGATTCTATTTAAATTCTAAAATCGAGGGTTAGTTAGACTGGATACAATTTTTCAAAATCAATAGTTAGTCAGACTCAATTTAATTTCAAATTTCTAAACTTCGGAAACGGATTTAATTTCTCAAAATCTGAAGATTTTTTTTTTTTATTATTATTATTTTTTTTTAAATCGGGAGTCAATTCGAATTAAAATAATTTCTATTTCAACAAAATCAGGAGTCAATCGGACTTAAAGAATTCAAATTTTCTAAAATCGGGAGTTAATTCGACTCAAAGCAATTTCTATTTCATCAAATCAGGAGTCAATCGGACTTAAATAATTTCTTATTTCCGAAAATTAGGAGTCAATCGGACTAGAAGTAATTTTTTCTTCACAAAATCGAGAGTCAATCAGACTCAATTCTAAAGTTGGGAGTCAATCAGACTAAAAGAATCTTTGTTTCACGAAATTGGGAGCCATTCAGACTCAATTTGATTTTCAATTAATCAGACTCGAATCAATTTATTCTTCTAAAATCAGGAGTCATTCAGACTCAAATCGATTCATCTTTTTAAAACCGGGAGTCAATCAGACTCAAATCAATTTATTCTACTCAAATCAATTTATTCTTCTAAAATGAGGAGTCAATCAGACTCAAATCGACTCATGTTTTCAAAACCGGGAGTTAATCAGACTCAAATCAATTTCTATTTCTAGATTGGGGGTCAAAAAGAATTTTAATTTTCAAAATCGGGAGTTTAAATGAGACTTAAGGAATCATTGAAGACTAAAGCGAATGTCTATTTCACAAAATTGGGAGTCAAATCAGACTCAAAGAATTTTCAAAATTTCTAAAAACAGGAGTCGAATCAGACTCGAAGAATTTCTATTTCACAAAATTGGGAGTCGAATCGGACTGAAAGAATTTTCAAGATTTATAAAAAACATGAGTCGAATCAGACTCAAAGAATTTTCAAACTTTCTGAAAACAGGAGTCAAATCAGACTCAGAATTTTCAAAATTTCTAAAATACAGGAGTCGAATTAGACTCAAAGAATTTCTATTTCACAAAATTAGGAGTCAAATCGGACTCAAAGAATTTTCAAAATTTCTAAAAACAGGAGTCGAATCAGACTCAAAGAATTTTCAAAATTTCTGAAAACAAGAGTCGAATCAGACTCAAAGAATTTTCAAAATTTCTAAAAAACAGGAGTCGAATCAGACTCAAAGAATTTCTATTTCACAAAATTGGGAGTCGAATCGGACTCAAAGAATTTTCAAAATTTTTAAAAATAGGAGTCGAATTAGACTCAAAGAATTTTCAAAATTTCTGAAAACAAGAGTCGAATCAGACTCAAAGAATTTTCAAAATTTCTAAAAAAACAGGAGTCGAATCAGACTCAAAGAATTTCTATTTCACAAAATTGGGAGTCGAATCGGACTCAAAGAATTTTCAAAATTTTTAAAAATAGGAGTCGAATCAGACTCAAAGAATTTCAATTTCACAAAATTGGGAGTCAAATCAGACTCAAAGAAATTTCAAAATTTCTAAAAATAGGAGTCAAATCAGACTCAAAGAATTTCTATTTCACAAAATTGGGAGTCGAATCGGACTCAAAGAATTTTCAAAATTTCTAAAAATAGGAGTCAAATCAGACTCAGAGAATTTCTATTTCACAAAGTTGGGAGTCGAATCGGACTCAAAGAAATCTCAAAATTTCTAAAAACAGGAGTCGAATCAGACTCAAAGAATTTTCAAAATTTCTGAAAACAGGAATCGAATCAGACTCAACGAATTTGGACGAAGTTGATAGAAAGAGTGATTTTATGCATTTGTGGACACATCGATCTTGTCAAAAGAGGGAGGTCACCTTTGCCCCTAGTCTTGGACTCTTCTTATATTACCACTTTAGCATCATGTTGTGATAGTGTTTGAAACCTCTACTCGTATTGCTCTTAGGATGCTCATGGAGACTTTTCAAATCTTTATTCATCATCTTAAACCTACACATTCGAGACCATTATTGACTCATCAAAGGAGGACATACTTGACAAGCTAATTACACAAGACGACTGACTCAAATTCTGTATTATTATGAATCAATGTGCTTTCATCGTGAATAATATATCACCTTACTTTTTTATTCATCAATTTGTAAATGATAGTGCTTTGCTGATAAACCTAAATTTTTCTTTTTGATTTAGAGAATTCTTTGCCCATCTAGGATGTGCTTCAAATTAGTGCTTTAGCTTATAGAATGAAAGACACTCTATTTCAATCCTTTTAAAACAAACTCAATTACTTGAGGACTTACCTCAGACATAAAGGGCTTTTGGCAAACAAAGTTTGCCCCTAGTTTGACAGAGACTTGGGGGCTTACTTTTATGATAAAAAGGGTTTTCAGCAAACGAAGTTTGCCCCTAGTCTGGAATGAAGGATCTACAGGTACAAATGATTTGCTGGTGTTTTGTAGACCGAGAACCAAGTGAGGCTCGCCTACTTATTCCCGAATGGGAATCAAGTCCGAAGTAGTTCGGCTAAAGTTTAAAAGTGCCAGATCATAGCAAGGGTGTCGACCAAACTGAACAGGTCGCCTACGTATCCCTGAGTAAGAATCAGTTCGAGTGTAGTTCAAGTACTCTGGAAGTTTTGAAAGAATTAGGTTTCAAGAATTGGTGGGCTTTTCGAGCCATGTTTTTATTTGGGTTCAATGAATGCTCTTTCTGAAATGGGTCGCTTGTGGTAGCCTTCGAACAGGATGATGAGAACATGAATTACTTCTCCCTTTTATTTTCTTCTTTTCTTTTCTTTTCTTCTTTTTTCTTTTCTTTTCTTTTTGTTTGTGGCGGTTGATTCTTTTCACCTTTTCACTAGCCAGTCTATCTTTACAATTCTCATACCATATCATGTTTTAATCATACTCTATCATGCTCACAAAGCAATATCAGCCCTTTGAATCACTCTTTATTTTTCTCAAAGATATGTTTACATTGTTTTTGGCCCACTTAGTCATTGAGCCTCTCACAAAATTTTGATACTATTTGATACTTTCAAATCTCTCTTTTCATTTCCAATTTCTTTTCTTTGTTGAGAACAAAAAGCCTTGAGATAATTCATGTACCAATGTTGTACTTTGAAGTGCTCAAAAAATCTCAGTCTTTTTTATTCTCTAGCTTTTCTTTTCTCTTTCTTTTCTTTTCTCTACCTCACTATCTCTTATTCTCTTCATGATTTTGACTGGCTAGGATTCGGATTTTGAAATCAACACGCATCTTTATTTTTGCTCTAACTTTTGCCTAGGCACCCTTTTGGGTTTTCATCCTAGCGAGCTCCTTTTTTTTCTTTTCTTTTTGTGCTCTAACTTTTTCCTAGGCACCCTTTTGGGTTTTCATCCTAGCGAGCTTCTTTTTTCTCTCATTTTTTTTTTCTTTTGAAGAAAAAGTTCATTTAAAACATCTAGCTACCATCAAAGACCAAGTTTATGGCTTTGGACCATGGGCTCATCTTTTAGGCTTGGTATTTAGGAGAAGGGGATGGTGAGTAAGCCTCAAGTCCTAAGTTTATCTTTCCAAGATTGAGTGAGACCATCTTTAAATTCTAAAACTAAAGCTAATCAATTCTCTACTCCTCTTTAGATTTAACATAGAATTTGCCTTGATCTTTTGGGGATTCTTTTCAATTCAAAGATTTATTAACAAAGATTTTCCATGATCGAGAAAAAAAGTTATTCCCCCCCCCCCCCCTTTTTTGGCTTAATGATCCATACATTCACAACTTGACACACTAAATCAATCAGAATGAGATTTTATTCAACTAGCATCGGATTACACTCCCTAACTCGATTGATTCGATGAAGACTTGACAATAAACTCGATAACAGACTAAATTGAAGACTTGACTGGACTTGACATTTGACTCCAACTTAGACATGAGTAGATTACAAACTGGACTAGACTCGACTTTGGTCTCAAATGGAGTGTCACAGATGATCTTCAATTTATTACATTTCCAAGAGCATCCACATTTGCTTCAGCAGCAGTATTCACAAACATTATCACCTCACTAGCATCATTTGAACCTTCGGGTTTGCCACCCGTGTTTGTGGAAACATTATCCGTTCCTAAAAAAAGACTTATTGAAGTTGTTTCACATATTTATGTCGACTATAGGGTGTTTTACAACTTTAATGAAACTTACACTTAAAGAAGCTTGTTTTGGATTGTTTAGGATGCCATATCTTTTCTCGAGCATGGTTGTCGATGGAATTAATGTGGATTCACATAATCCTAACACTTTCATAACTCGTTAGTTTAAATTGCTTTAATTGATAGATATACGAAAACTAGAGACGCACAAGCAAGTAATAGCCTACCTATCTCAGAACGTCCCCCTAGATAGTTCTGTCAACCACAATGGGAAAATAATCATTATAATAGTGATGAAAATAGTGGTAGTCCCCAATATTACCAAACATATCAAGAAGCTACTCCTGAAGAGCTTTATCAACCACAAGGGAACGAGGATTACTACCAAGAACAACGGGGAGGTATGACATTTAGTTGTAATGAGGAGACTTGTGAAGTTGAGGATAACGGTAGGCAACAATTAATGTTTGAAATATTAAATAAAATGAATGAGTTGACTAACTCAATTAATAAATTTGAAGAAACTATTTCCAAACTAGAAATCACTAGCCAACCCA
Source organism: Hydrangea macrophylla (assembly GCA_033977485.1). Lineage (NCBI taxonomy): Eukaryota > Viridiplantae > Streptophyta > Magnoliopsida > Cornales > Hydrangeaceae > Hydrangea > Hydrangea macrophylla. The sequence continues at coordinate 42,166,806 of CM066984.1, forward strand.
TAGAAGACTACCCCAATCCCTCAACTCTACAACCCGAATGTCTAGACACTACATTTACAATTGTTGAACCATCATCTCCCAAATATAATTCCCCAAAAATCAACTCACTTATTCACTAGTTGAAATTGCGTGATGACTTCACTAGTGAGGAGAATTGTGAGGATGAGAACAAAGATTTAAAAAATAATGAAAGTTTAGGTGATTGCGCGTATTTGAAAATGAGGAGTCCTCTATTGACTCTCACCCTATTTTAGATAGTGACCATAAGAAAGATTTAATTGAAGAGACTACATCCAACATGGATTCTTCTGATATTCATGAGCCATTGCCTCTTCCCAGCGAAGAGGTCATGTCACACATTCACATATCACCTTCTTCCACTTTCAACCAAATATCTCATCTCGAACTACAATCGTCGGTGTCTCCCATTCCAATTAAGCAATTAAGTGAATTAGAGTGTGTTATGAATGATGATTTTGAAAAAATTAGCACATGCATTGCATTACTTTGTGAAGCTGAAAAATCTTTGAGAGATGTGTTAGACCAAGTTGGGCCCACATTAAATGATCTTAAACTTCAACAAGAAACTAGTAATTTTCTAGACTACTTGACCTTTTTGAGTGGAGGTGACATAGAGGCCCAAAGCTTTATCCAAATCCCGTCCAAAACTACGTGCATCGAACAGAAATCTAATTCTTACAATGAGATTTCCATAGATTTTGTTCTAGTACAAGAGGAGGCTAATGAAGCATCATTAGAACATCACTTAGACATTTCCTCCCTTATTGAACCATGGCCTCTGCCTATTTTTAGTGTTAGAATAGAGGCCATAATAGGAAATACCAACACCAAAGATCCTTTCTTGTGTATAATTTCTAAAAAGTGTGGCATTCCTCTTATACATGTCCCCAACTAATTTGGAGGCCATGGATTTTATATCATCTCCTCTGACCTTGAGCCTGACATTAGTTGGGGGGAGTTGCGCTTTTATGAGGATTCCCACATTCTTGTTACTACTAAATTATTTCATTGGGAGGAATCTCAAAAGTTTCGTTATCATTTTATGATAAATATCTTGATTAACTGAATTTATTTACTGAGTAGTTGTATCATATTTTCTATGTTTCCTTGTTGCTACTAACAATTTTGCAGGTAACTAAAATAAATTATTTTTCTTGGATATTAACACCTTGAGGTAACATCCTTCATTTTCTCGCTTTACTTTATATATCCATGTGCTTATTTTGGAACCTTGAGGACAATGTTTAGTTTTAGTTGGGGGGAGTGAGTCATTGCATGCCTCATTTTATTTATTTTTGTACATTAATGTCATATACCTATGCTTAGCAACATGAACTCAGTAAAATAAAGCAAATAAAGCAAAACAAATAATAAAAAAAATAAAAACAAATGAAGTAAAATAAAGTAAAGTAAACAAAAATTGCAAAAAATTCAACATTTTTGAATAAAATAACATGGTTCTTGTATCTCTTTTAGTTAATGTAGTTAGTTGTGATGCATTTATATCATTTTCTGTATGTCATTAGTTTGTGAGGCACATAATGGTAGTTTGTTTACTATCTTAGTTATAATATGTTTTATACTTTTTAATCTTCAAACAACTTGAGCACGTGTGACAACCTATACTTGAATAAAATGGATTAGTGAGCATAACTTAAACATGTTGATAGATGTTAGCGGAGACTAAAGAACCCAAGTGAGCATTTGAGCCTATCTTTTTGCTTAGAGGGTTTTACGCATAAATTCTTACTTTTGAAAAGCTTTTTATCTCGTTGAAAGTCTCATTTTTCTTCTTCATTTTGACTGATCACTAGAAGAGAATGTTCAGGATTTACCAAAATTTAGAGCTCTCAATTTACGAAAATTAATAATCCAATGAACTTAGAAGATGATTTAGACCATCTATTGACCATACACGTATAATACAACCTTAGCCTATCTTTATTCTGTTTCTCTACTTTACCTCTTGAGCTTATCATAATTGCTTCGTCATTATAATCCTAAAATTTTTGTCTAACTCCAAATTATGAGTTTGAGCTTCTTTTCTCTACTTAGGAGTGGCTGGGATGTGTTGCGTTGATAATAAAAGTATTAGTGTGAATAAGGGAAAGTTGGCAAAAAAAAAATATGCCAATAGTTGTTACAAAAGGAAAAAAATAATTAAAAAAAGAAGAGTGAAAAAAAAAAGAGAAAAAAAGAAAAGAAAAGAAGAGAAAGAGAGAGAGAGAGAGAGAGAGATAGAGAGAGAGATTAGAGATATAGGGAAGTTTGAATAGTTCTAGTAGACATTTCAATCACATCCTTTGACCCAATTGAAAGTCGTGAACCTCTTTCTTCTTAATCGAACACTTCCTTTTCAAAGTCCTAATGATTCTAGCTAAATTGGATTTGATGTTAAGGTAATGAGAGAATTATCCGCGGTATCTCGTTTTTCTAGTGTGAGGCATCCATTCATGAGAATATTGTACTTTAAGATGTTCATTTTTCATTTTAGATATGTGAAGCATTCGATTCCATTGCATTTACTCTCTATAGCTTCCGTATCATGAGGGATAATAAATACAGCTTATTTGGAGTGATTTATCATCTTTCGAGTGTAATCCCAGTAAGGGTTGAGTCAAAATGAACGCCTTGATAGCGCTTTAGGTTCTGCGAGCTTTGAAATTAAAGTTTTGTATTTTGGTTGTCCATTTACATGCACACTTGAAGATTAATGGGTATGGAACATTCTAATAACTTTGATAGTAGATTAACTATAATGTGTGTGTTGTATAGCTATAGCATACGAGAGAGTGTCATGATATTGTTGAGCTTAACCACATTGCTAAATGATAGAGGAAAAAATTCTTGAAAACGTTTAAATCCAAACCACAAACATGAATTTTGTGGGTAGATTCACTGCAAACCCTCACGAGACAACACTCGTCCACTAGGGGAAACCTAGGGGTTTAACGGCTTGTAATATGCGCTAAATGCAACACTGATTCCTGTGAAAGTGAGTTAGGATTATTATTGCTTTCATGTATGTTTTTAGTTTTTTTTAGTTTTATAGAGTTTTCTTGCATTAGTTCACTTCATTGCTAGGGACTAGCAATGAGCTAGTTGGGGTGTGATTAGAGCTAAATATTGCATATTCATAGCACATTTTTATGGTTATTCATGTAGATTTTAGTCCCCAAAATCCCTAATTTTACACGTGTTTTGAGAATGATATGATTTTACAAGTTATATTATGCTTGGACAAAAATGGAGTTGAAATATTCCAAGAAACTTTAGAAATAAGTAGGCGAATAACAGCAGCAGCTAGGAAAATGGCATTTTTGACATTGACGAACTTGGAATTTTGAAATTGTTCTAGAGATAGAAGTTGTAGTTCGACGACTTACGAATGCGTGGATGCAAACTGTGCGTCAATCTGAGGTTCTAGCAGAGAGATATGCTAATTCTCCCATCGGTGCGCGAAGTTGTCAAAAGTAGCGAAAAGCCCAGCGCGAAAATAAAAGGCCCAGTCCATCTACTACTTATATATACATGTTTATAAACGAAAATCAACAACTTTCATTATATTTTAGGGATAGGATAGTTTAGGAGTAGGAGTAGGGTAGAATAGATTAGTTTCCTCCCTCTCTTTCTCTTTTATACACCATAATTAGGATTTATGAATGTACTGAAGTAAACATCAATTTTTCTTAGCGATTTCAATTCCAAGTTACGATTTAAGTCAGGTTCTAGTGTTCCTTCTATTCATTTATATGTTTTTAGTTTATTTAATATGTTTGCCTTATTATATTGGTTCGATTCCAATATTAGTATGTCAGAGTAGATTTTTCGTTAAGATTATGTAATGAAGCATTAATAAAATCAACTTCCATGTATGTTCTTAATTGGACAACCTTATAATTTAAAGTTTTATTTGTGATCCAAGTAGAGATTTACTGATCTCAAGTTTTCTGATATGAATAATGTTATTTAACTTGATATTGGAGATTTTAACTTGGATTTCAATTAGGTTTTGTGAATATTTCTCATAGATATAATCGACACCTTATCTATCGATTTCTATAAATATTTTGTTGGATAAAATCGATGATTTAACATTCTGCCTAGACTTTATAAAAAGGACTTATTGAAGTCGTTTCACATCTTCATGTCGACTATAGGGTGTTTTACAACTTTAATGAAACTTACACTTAAGGAGGCTTGTTTTGGATTGTTGAGAATGCCATATCTTTTCTTGAGCATGGTTGTGAATCGAATTAATGTGGATTCACATAATCCTAACACTTTTGTAACTTGTTAGTTTAAATTGCTTTAATTATGCATTTGATTAATTTAGTTAATATAATTAGACTGCATTTAGGTAATAACTTCCCTCCACTTTAAATCATCCTTTCCTTTCATTTTTTTTTTGAAGTAATTTTGATTAAAACATCTTAATAATCTAGTTCTTCCTCGTGGGATCGACCAGGATTTCCAGTACTATATTACTTACATGATCACCTACACTTGGGTGTTGTATACAAGAGGGCACAATATTTTATTCGTGTCAGTAGTTCAGGTGTAGTCTTCGCTTGCGAATGGATTCCTAGTTGTCTACTTATCAATGAACTGGATAGGTATGAAATCCCCGACCACTGTTCCTTGGCCGTTACCCATCGGTGGAGTTCATCTGTGCCAGTCGAATTTTGTTACCCTTTATGAGAATGCCTTCATAGCGGGCCTTCGCCTTCTCCTCCACTCGCTTGCTTGGGACGTGCTGATCTACCTCGGCATTGCTCCCGAACAACTTGCCCCGAACGGGTGGAGATTTTTTATGGTGGCTATACACCTCTAGCCCCAAGTCCTGGGGTATGAGCTCACCCTTCAAGAGTTTTTGTGAACCCACCGGCCGTTCCCGTTGCACGGGGAGGTCGACTTTTTATCTCTGGGAGCCCGACAGGGGAAAAAGATAATCAACAAGTGCCCAAGCAATAACAAGGGGTAGAAGAATAAGTTCTTGCATGTATCCACCCTTGGACTTTGTGAGGATGCTTCAAGGATTCAGCTGAGGACTTCCTGGGCTAGGCGGTTGAGGAGTAAGCTCCGGTCTTGAGTAATTTCTTTTTTTCTTTTTTTGTTAATTCTGTTGGACTAACTATTGTTCTTTTTGCAGTGGGATCAACTGACCCACTGAGCATTCCTAAAGAGTGCCAGGATAGGATCACGACCTTGGATGAGGAGCTAACCAATGTTGCTGATGTGTTGACCCAGTCGGGAGCTCAAAAGTCAACTAGCCAGCCCTTTGAAGCACCTGTCTTTCCTATGATCCTTGCTGGTCATTTTTTGGATTCCTCAAATTACCTTTTTGCATGGACGTTGCTATATGTATTTGATTCATATCTTTTCTTGGTTTCACAAAGATGGATCCCAGAGACTTGGCTTCCCTAAAGGAGAAAGAAGTTGCTCTGGTTACGCAGGCAGGCTAGAGGAGGAAAAGGCAGGACCCCGCTAGCGGCCAACAACTTAAGCGGATTCACCAAGGGCCCTGCCTAAACCCGACCGGTACATTAATCCTGGTGAGAATCCTACCTGGGTTGCTACAAAGCCAGGTCGAGAGGTACTCCAGGTTGGGCCCTGAGGCCTTGATCGGGTAGCACTACAGCATCTCCCACATGATAGGTAGCTCTTCTTTCTCTATTTCCATTTCTCTGTCTAAGATGACTAACTTGCTTCTATTTCTCTTTTTTCCAGACCGATTGTTTGGCGACTAGGGTTTGAGGCCTACTTATCCGGAATGGCTGAAAAGTTGGTCGCTACTAAGGCTTCCCTTTCTACGAAGAAGGCAGAGCAGGAGGCTTCAGACTTTGAACTCCCCGTAGAGAGAGAAGACAAGGGCGTTGGCCCAGGACTTGGGGATCGCTCAGGAAGAGCTGGAAGCCGAAGGGGAGGTCTGAAAAGCTACAATAGCCGAGAAGGCGATCCTGGCTGATGTTGTTACCGCTTGAGAGACGACAACGAAGGACGCGGAGGAAGAGTTCGAGGCCGGCTTCCTCCAGGGCTATGCTGACCTAGCCCAAAGGGCAATTTCAGATAATCCTGAGTAGGACCTCTTGAGCTACTCCTAGGATGAGTTAGATTTCTGGAAGGAGGGGAGCCATACTACCAAGGAGAGGGCCCCTGTTGATGGAGATACAGTTGCTGTAGCTACTGATGGAGATGCCGAGGAGACAGAAGATGTTGTGATCATAGTAGATGATAAGCAGTAGGATTTTTTTTTGGGAAGTTACTATAATTGCCCCCCATGCAGTGTGCTTTTTTTGGAATTAGTACTGAACAGGCCACTTGAGGCCACTTTTTGCATACTATTTGTACTTGTGTACTACTTGTTTGTGCTTGCATGTGTCCGACCAGTTGCTAGCCTTATCAGAACCCTGTCTTAGCAAAAGGCTTAAAACTGTGACTAGTAAGAGACACTTGGTCTTTAGGGGATCTGTAAAACCTTAAAATTTTCTGAGCTCCTACTTGCCCGATCGATAAACTGTAAGTGCTCAGGGTTAACCAAGCTCTTTGTAGTAATCCCGACGTGGACTCGGAACATTATGGGTGCTTGGATGTCTTAGGGTTATGCTTAGCTAATTCCAAGTATCGTAATGTTCAATATGACTATTTAGTCCATTAACCCTTCCTGCCTCCCCAAGCTTATGCTAAGGGGGGTGTTAATAGATGTAATGACTGTAGGTAGCCGACCTAAAATGTTGGTAGTTTCAGGGTCTTTTCTATTTCGCCGTTATCATCCACCTAAGGGGATTCACCCCCATCGTAGGTTATGGACCTAAGCAGAACTGGTGCCTTGGGTGTGATTTGGAGGTCTTTCGGTGCCTCCCGAGGTCTTTTGATGCCTCGGGTATGTTCCCGAGCTCTTTTTGTTGCAAAATACTGTTAGGGGACGCTGTGTGCAAGAACGAATCTTTTATTCAATTTGAAAAACTAAAATAATTGCTCGAAAGAGCTACCACTTGTTTAAAGAAAACTTAAGTCCCTAACAAAAACTGATCCACATTTTACTGAAAGTACTTCTATAGATGCTCCACGTTCCACTGGTATGACAAGTCCTATCCATCTAGAGTTTGGAACTAGTAAGTTCCTGGTCGATTGACCCAGGTAACCCTTTAGGGGCCTTCCAAATTTGGTCCCAGCTTTTCACTACTTGGGATTTTGGTAGACTGATTTACTGCCTTGAGGACAAGGTCTCCTACTTGGAAACTGCAGTGTTTTACTTTGCTGTTGAAGTACTGCGAGACCCTCAGCTTACATGCTGCCACTTTTATGTATGCCCAATAACTTTTATCTTCTATCAGGTTGAGCTCTCCTCTAAGGGCTTCTTTGTTGCCTTGCTCGTTGTAGTTTGCCACTCGGTAAGTTGGTAGTCCCAGTTCTGTGGGAACCACTACCTCAAAGCCGTAGGTGAGTGAGAATGGGATTTCTATTGTTACCGCTCAGGGAGTGGTGTGATAGGCCCACAGAAGGGTCGGTAGTTCCTTTGCCTAGAGTCCCTTAGCCGGTTCAAGCCTGGTTTTAATGGATTGTAAAATTGTTTGGTTTGTTACCTCATCTTGTCCATTGGCTTGAGGATGCTTAGGAGAAGAGTAGTGATTCGATATCCCGTAGCTCGAGTAGAACTGCCTAAATACCGGTGTGTCAAACTGTCTTCCATTGTCGCTGACTAGTACCCGGGGTATGCAAACCTACTGAGGATGTTCTTCTCAACAAAATTTCCATCTTCTTCTCGATTATTATTTCCAAGGACTCGGCTTCTTCCCACTTAGTGAAATAGTCTACTGCGATGATGGTAAACTTGACCTTACCCATTGCTATGGGGAGCGGCCCAATTATGTCAATGCCCCACTGAGCAAACAGCCAGGGGCTGAGGATTGGAGTTTGGGGCTCTGCCTGGCAGTTGATCATGTTTGCATACCTCTGACACCTGTCACACCACTTGACATAATCCCAGGAGTCCAGGGCCATTGTGGGCCAGTAGTACCCTTGCAACAAGGCTCTGTGGGAGAGTGCCCGACCTCCAATGTGGCTTCCACACACTCCTTCATAGATTTCATACAAGATATCCTGGACTTGGGTAGGGTTGATGCATCAGAGGTAGGGGATGGAAAATCCCCTCTTGTAAAGCACACCGTCTATGAGATGCTATCTGGCCGCTTGGTATTTTACCCGTCAGGCTTCATCCTTCCTGGTCGATAGGCGTCCAATTATGAGGAACATCTTGATAGGATCCATCCAGTTGGGCCCCAAATCGACCGGGTCGACCCCATACCTTTCGAGTTAGCCACACTGGGTTCGGGTAGGTATTCTACCCTTATCCTAGGGAGTTTGACTCAGACAATGATGCAAGGTGTGCTAACCGATCTATCCGTGTGTTTTCTTCCCTCAAGATTTGTGTGATCGAGAACCCTTTGAGTTTGTTGGAAATCGCTCTGACAAGGGCCAAGTAGGCCACTATGTTGTCTTTCCGAGCTTCATACTTCTGATTGACTTGATTGACAACCAGCTGGGAGTCACTGTACACTTGGACTTACTGCGCACCCATCAAGGTAGCCAACTGCAGCCCTACCAACAGGGCCATTGGAAGCTTGGAACCCAAACCTTAGGGCGTACTCCAAATGGATCCCATCAGGTGTGGTCAGGATGATCCCGACCCCGGTGCCCTGCTTGTTGGAGGACCCATCCTCATAGAGTATCCAGGTCAGGGTGTTAGGTTGTAGCTCTGGCAGTAACTCTAGGGGTTGAACTCCTCGACTGGATCTTTCGGATACATGAATTCAATGAGAAAATCTGCCACTGCCTACCCCTTGATGGCTATTCAGGGTCTATAAACCACTTCGAATTCTTCCAACTCTAACGCCCACTTCATGAGTCTCCTGGATGTTTTAAGCTGATATAGTATCCTGCTCAGAGGTTGATCTGTGAGGTGGGCTTGGAAATATGGGTAGAGCCTCCGAGCTAATGTGATGAGCGTAAAGGTGAACTTCTTTATATAGGAGTAACGACTTGTTGTGCCCTGGAGAGCCCAGCTTGTGTAATAGACCGGGTACTATATCCCGTGCTCTTCTCTGATCAGTGCCGAGCTTACTGCCAAAGGTGATACTGCCAGGTAAAGGAATAACTCTTCCTTTGGTACAAGCATAGAGAGCAGAGGCGGCGATGTCAGGTACTTCTTGAGTGCCTGAAACACCTCTTCACACTCCTCTGAACACTCAAAGGCTTTACGTAGGATCTTGAAGAACAGAAGGCACCGGTCGGTTGCTCAGGACATGAATCTGTTAAACATGGCCACCCGTCCTGCCAAATTTTGAACTTCTTTGGTTGACCTGGGTGACTGCATGTTGATGATTTCTTGGATCTTTTTTTGATTTGCTTCAATTCCTTGCCTACTGACCAGATGTCCCAAGAACATGTCGGATGAGACTCCAAACGCGTATTTAGCCGGGTTCAACCTCATCTGGAATTTTCTTAAGATGCTGAAGGCCACGGTCAAGTGCTCAAGATTATCGAACTCTTTCGGGCTCTTGACCAGGAGGTCGTCAACGTACACTTCCATTGTCTTCCCAATCAGATCTCTAAACATATGGTTGACCAAGCACAGATAAGTTGCCTCGACGTTCTTGAGGCCGAAGGGCATTACCTTGTAGCAGTAGGTCCCTTGGTCAGTGATGAAGGAAGTCTTCTCTTCGTCGCTAGGATACATGCAGATCTGATTATATCCCGAGAAGGCATCCATGAAGGAGAGGAGTGAGTGATCGACCGTTGAGTCTACAATGAGATCTATCCTAGGCAGTGGATAAGAATCTTTGGGACATGCCTTATTTATTCGAAAAAGTCCACACACAGCCTCCACTTTCTGTTGCTTTTCTTGACTAGTACCACATTGGCTAACCAGTCGGGGTGCTTACTTTGAGAAGTTTTCTGACCTCCTCACGTACTGCTTCCTGCCTCTCTGGGGCCATTCCCCTTCTCTTTTATTTAACCGGGCAGTAGCTTTGATCAACATTGAGTCAATGAGACATAACCCGGGGATCAATTCCAAGCATGTCCTCGTGGCTCCAAGCGAATGCGTCATGGTTCTGCCTCAGGAACTGGACCATCTTTTCCCTGAGATCTGGTTCTAAGAGAATGCCGATGCTGATGGACCGGTCGGTAAACTGGGGTCCAGCACCACTTGACTGAGTTCTGCAACTGGGCTAACTCCGTCCCTAGCCTCCTTTAGGTCCATCTCCTGAATGTTTAGTGCTTATAAAATTGCCTCTTTGCATAAGGAACTGACATAGTAGCTCCAAGCAGTGGCCTGATCTCCCCTCAAACATCCCGATCCCCGTGGGGTCGGGAACTTGATAATCATGCTGTAAATTGACACAACCGCTCTAGCCTTGTTGAGTGTCGGTTTTCCCAGGATGACATTATAAGTGGACGGGGCCTCCACCACAACAAAGTTTGCATGCATGGAGGTTTGCTGTGGGTAGGTCCCCATTAGAACCGGGAGCTCCATCATCCCGAGCGGTTGTGTGCTTGACCCATTGAACCCTACAAGGGGAGTGGCTACTGGTCACAATTGATCCCTTAATATCCCGAACTGATTGAAGCCTGAGATGAATAGTATATCGAAGGAGCTTCCCGTATCCACTAGCACCCTCTTCACCATGTAATTGGCTATAGAGAGCATTACCACCAGTGGATCGTCAAGGGGGTAGTGCATGTCCTGGACATCGTTGGATGAAAAACTCAAGAGATCGGTCGGTAGGGAGTTGGTGGTTAGACTTACAGGACATCCGCTCGAGATACCTGAGCATGCCTCTTCCTAGCCGACTGTGAGTCCCCTCCGCCCGACGTTCTCCAAAGACCACGTTGATATGGCCGAGGGGTTGCTGCTGCTCAGGAGTCCAGGTATCTTGGCGCGGTCATCTGTTTGTGGTGAAAAACTCGGCTAGATGACCCCACTCTATGAGCTTATCAATAGCGATCTTGAGCTTGAAGCAGTCCTCAGTATCGTGGTCATGGTCTTTGTGGTACCGACAATATTTATCTCAATTCCTCCTCTCGGGTGGGCTCTTCAACTTGGTGGGCTTCTTGAGAAGCTTCTGAGCCTCGATAGCCGCTATGACCTCTTCAATGGGTCGAAAAAGTGGCATGAAGGCGATCAGGGTCTGATCCCGACCACCCCGTTGATCCAATTTTTTTTTCTTTCCAAGCCCTTTTCAGAGGTCTCCCGTTTTCGTTTAACCTTTGCGGAATCATCTTCTGCGAAGTTTGAACGTTTGCTCTTCAAGAACTCCTCGGTGTCGATGTATTTGTCGACCCTCTTTGAGAGTTCAACCAAGGTTACGGGTCATTGCCGGTGGAACGACGTGGCGACCTTGGTGTTTTGAACCCCCAAGCAGAAGGCCGTGATTGCCACCATCTTATTCAGGTCGTGGATCTGAAGTTTCTGCTAGTTGAACCGGTCAATGTAGTCCTTCATGGACTCTCCTTTTCATTACTTGACATTTAGCAACTGAATATCTGGATGTGGTCGATCAAGCATTCCCACGAACTGGCTGACGAAAAGCTTGCTAAGTTCCTTGAAGTCACCAATCGATCAGGGCTTGAGCGAGTGGAACCACTGTGCAGTTGGCCACTTTAGAGTGCTGTGAAAAGCCAGACAAAGCAGTTCGTCAGCGTTTGTTGCCAATGCCATCTGAGCCTTGTAGGTTCAGACATGGTCGACTGGACTCCCTGACCTATTGTAACAGTCGAGATGAAGCTACTTGAATTTACGTGGGATCGCAAATCCTGTGACCCGGTCGGTGAATTGTGATTCATTCTTTGTATTGGCATAATTGTGACTTAGTTTTTGGCTTAATTTCTTGATCTATTTCCAAGTCATTGATGCGGACTTCTACGTCCTCTGGACTGATTTCTCATTCGGTATCCGAGGAAGAAGCTTCTTCGTCAAAGTGCGCTGTCCTCAAGGATAGGACTCGGCTTTGACTTATGTTAATTGTGTGCCTAAGATCACTTCGGCTCCTGGCCGGGCAATCCTGGGCTGATTCCCGGGTCAATCGCTATTGTCCCTCCCCTCTGGCGGTGCGCCTATCATTGATGATTTCCCTGGCATCCCCAGTACGGTTTGTTCCTAGATAGTCTCGCAGCCTAGGGGGATGCTAGTGCAGTTCGGGCAAGTCATCGAGCCCGAATAGGGACCTGACCACGCTTGTCGTTCCCGAGCTGTTCATTAGTCTGAGGGGGCTTGCTCTGTTGGACCAGTAGGGCTTTGATTTGCATTTAGGCCTGACGCTGACCCTCCAAAAGCTGTGCAAGTGCTGCAGTGATCTGCTCAAAAGTCATGGAATCCGCCGATGGTGGGACCGGCGAATCCACTTGATTCGTTGGTTGAGCAGTTTTCTTATTCTTCTTCGGTGGCATGGAGATCAGCTAAAAGATTTATTTTTTGAGAAATCTATCGTTCCCATTGACGGCGCCAAACTGATGATGCCTAAATTTGGATTAGAGAGAGGAAGAAGCATGAGGCAAGCAAATTTTATGTGGTTTGGCCCTGTTAATGAAGAGACCCACGTCCACGTGTGTGTTAGAGTACGTATACTAGAATATCAAATCGTCGGGGGTCTTTAGTGAGCCAATAATAGGGATAGAGCACGTATACTAGTATGTAAAATAAGAATGTGATCCCCCTTGAAGGGGATGAGTGATCTCTTTTATAGATAAAAGAGACCTACTCGTACAAGGTAAGTAAACTGATAAGGTAATACAATCTGATTGGGGATTGATTAGCACAAATCATGGGAGTTTCCTAATTGGATTAGGAAACAATCCACTCTTTCCATTAGTCTTCTACTCGTGTAGGAAACTATCTAGAACATTCTGGAGCACATCATAAGACGTATCTGGGCTGCACCAACGACGAGCCGAGCCCGTACAGCGTCCCCGATCTATTGGTCGGTACCGAATAACACTGAGCATACCGCTCAAGTTAGGCAAGAGCGGAGCCTTTACTTTCACTGGATATTTTTGTACATATCATAAACTAAAACATTATGAAAAGTACAGTGTAGTTACCAGTTATGAAAGATAAGTATAGTTCTAGTAGTAATATATTTCTCTTGAATCCAACCCATTAATCGATTACTCATGTCTTGTTATATGAAGACCGACAATAGTACTCTTGATTGAAGAACAGACTCGATAGTTCAACTTTATCGATATACCATTATTCCGTCCACCGCTTTTAAGGGCCTTAACTGCCAACCGCATGTCATGGACACCACGTCAGTCCATCCCCTGCTTTTAAGGACTTAAACCGCCCACCGCATGTCAGGAATACAACGTTTTGAATAATAGTTTATTATCTTGTTGCCATGACTTAGCGACATCTACCAGTGATCCCCGCCCACCGATTTTAAGGACCTGAACCGCCCACCGCTTTTAAGGATCTCATAGATCATCTGGCTATCTTAGGACTACTTGGTCCCGCCCACTGCTTTTAACGACATAACCGCATAAGTGCCCACCACTTTTAAGGACCTATGACCAAGTGTCCGCCCAAATAAAATCCCCAGAACTTATCAAACCTACCTCAGTTCTAAACTAACATCAACACATGACAATTCCCATTGTGGCCTGACTACTCTGATTGAAATGAAACGGCTATCAAATTGAATCCCAACTACCACAATATCTCACGTTACGAATGTTTTCACATTACTCTAAATCATGTCTCATTATTGTGCCATAGTATTCTTTATTCAACCAATATCGCATAACGGAAATATACATTGATATATGAACAGCTAAACAGTATATATTATAACTAACAAGAGCAATCATGTTCTGAGATGTTCAATCGATTGAAGCTCTATAAATCGATTGAAGAAAATAAAGTTCGATTGATTGGAGAATCTTCAATTGCTTGAGAATAATTAGGTTCGATCGATTGAAACAAGTTCAAGCGATCGAAACAAGTTCAAGCGATCGAAACTTGTCTTCTCCAGAAACTGGGCAGTGAACGCCCAAAATCCCTTGGTATGTGTTTAGGTTCACTTCTTCATGTCCAAACTCACAAAAACATACATCAAAGCTATTGAGTGAGTTTAGAACTCAAAAAAGGTAAAGGTTTGTTTGGTTTGAGCTTTTGGAGCCTGATCTCCAATGACCAACCTCTCTCTCTCTCTATCCTCTCCTCCGCGGTCTCTCTCTCTGTCTTTCTCTTCTCTTTCTTCTTCTTCTTCTTCTTCTTCTTCTCTCTCTCTCTCTCTCTCTCTCTCTCTCTCTCTCTCTCTCTCTCTCTCTCTCTCTCTCTCTCTCTCAGATTGTATATATATAGTGTATGTGTGTGTATATATCAATCACAAGGTCTCTCTCTCTCTAAGATTTCTCTAGGCAAAAACAAACCACACACGCAAACTTGGTCGCATATATATAGGGGTTGAGGGTGCAAGGTGGCAGCTTCCCCGCAAACTGGGGAGAAGGATATGTTTACTTTTGATTGATTGAAAGCAAGTCGGTCAGGATTCACTCGATGATTGAAATGGTTTCAATCGATTGGGTAAGGATACACGTCATAGTTTTAGGTCAACAAGGTTTCGAGCGATCGAAAAGGGTTTAATCGATTGAAGTAGTGAAGTTTCAATCAATTGAGTGAAGTTTCAATCGATCGAGAATAGTTCGATTGATCGAAAGCTAAATTACAGGTATGGCAAGGGTATTCATACAGAAACTCATTTATAATATGCATATGCAAAAATACAGGATATTACATCTATGTATATATATTATTTGATGATCTTGAATAGTTTCTTTTAGGAAAATGGCTCCAATTCCAAAAATTGGAATCTAAAATTATGAAATTTTGACATTAACATACTAGGAAATAATATAAATGCCTGGTTTAAGGAATACGATTTCTTCTTAATAGATTCATTCGTGATGTTTGTTTTTTTTATATTTTATTTTTTTTCACTTTAGAATACTAAATAAAGTAGAGTAATGCTTTGCGTCTCAAATCTGCATACCAAATGATCGGATTAAGATTTGAAAAGCATAACATTATTCAATAAATTATGAATGAAAATATTCGAATTCAAGTGACAACAAAAACATGCTAGTAGAATGTAACCTTCAATGACTAGACCTTTTAACATTCAGCAAATGACCAGGTAATTTTCATAATGTGGTCTAATCAAACATTTCCTATTGTCACAAAAACATTTTACATGTACAATATTTCATACACCTTGGAAACATTACACTGCTCACAGAATGAATAGATTTCCAAATCCTTTCAACTGACAAAAACTGAACATAAATATAGTTAATCACACCAACTTCTCAGACAATTAACTTCAGAGTACACACGCCGCATTTGAAGATAGATAACATCTTACCGTTTGAGAAAATAAAAGAAAGCCAAGCCGTATCAATTACCACAACACATCAAGTTTACTATACATATAATTTACGCCTAAATAGTAACCTACTAACTTACAATATAATGTTACAACACATACCAAAGTAAATATAAAAGTCCAACCAAATAAATCTCAGGCGCCGTGACATAGTGCAGATTATCATACGGTCCAAGTATCAAAAACCTTGACCATAGCTTGATGCATAACTGCAGTGAGGCTCTTCTCAGCACTCAGCAGTCCAACCTCCGCTTTTACTCATCTATAATTGACAGAAAATTTATGACCAACGATGAGAAGTGATCTTTCCATTCACCCGGGCCCGCAAAAGGCATAAAACCGCATAGCAACGGCAAAAAAAGCAGCACAGCTGCGTAGAACAGAAACCTCCTGATCCAATATGGGAATACCGTATTGCCCCTTGCTGCTGCTCCATCAGACACAGTGATGGGCCCATACAGAAAAACAAATAATAGTGAAGTACACACATTTGAAAAGAAATGCAAGCAGCATAGAGCCTCCCAATAAAAGAGCCAATGGTATCCACTTCCACCCAATGTGTCTATGCAAAGTTTGCCGGCAAACCCACACGCAATTCCTAATAGCATGATTATGAAAGTGACTGGCATAGTCTGTTTTGAAGTTGCCGAACGCTGAAGAAGCAAATAAGCAATGGAGAGGATCATCAACGCACCAAAAAGCATACGACTTAGAACTTGAACCTGACACCTTAGAACGTGCAATCCTGAATTTAGAGATGCCATTGGCTTTGGGATCCACCAAGACTTGGACTCCTGATGCAGAAACAACAAATCATGTCAATTAATAAGCACCTAAATATATATATATATATATATGCAGATTCAGTTTCATCTAATCACCCATCATTGCTGAAAACAATTGAGCAACTTGCATCATCATCATCATCCTCAACAATCAGAGTTCACTGTGTTCTAAAAGTCAGCCTACGCGCAACCTGGCCGCCGTGATTTTACCCTAGGCGTTTGTAAAAATCACCTAGGGGATTAGGCGGGATCTAGTCGGCCCTTTTCTAAAATGTTCTTTAAAATGTGGGGGTAAGATTGTAATTTTAGTAAAATGAAAATAAATTAAATTAAGGCTGTTTTTGGAAAAGATGAAAACTTTGTGGGTTAAGCTTTAATCTTTTTTTTTTTTTTAAAATTTGGGAAGAAAAAATATATACAGTTATGAATAGTAATTTAGTTTAGTAAGCACTTATTTTCTCCACTGTTGGTAACTGCTAAGAATTTATTATTTTTTGTTAGTAAGCACCTATTTAAATTATGCTGTTGATAGTGAATTTTTTAATAAGAGAAGTGTCTCTATATTATTAATTTTGTATAAAGATAAATTTTCCGCCTAGGCCCCCCTCCACCGCCCCCCTACCACCTAGCGATTTTTAGAACATCGTCAAAAATAGCAAGAACTTTGCAGCCAAGGGAGCAAACAGTGATCCCGCTTTACACAGGATGTTGGGAGGGATACACAGGATGAGATGGCATGGCATCGCAATTTAACCGTCAGCCGAATCCCCGCCTAACCAAATTCAAGATCAAGAGGCGTATGGGCTCAAAAAATTAAACCGGCAAGGGTCTGCGGTGGGTTTTGGTAAAAAAATAAAATTACCCTGCCCACCTTGTACGGTACAAGTGATGACTAGGCATAATATATACATGCATGAAACATGATGACAACTTGATGTGGAACTTTCTTAACGTGACTATTTTCGTTCAAAATTTTGGCTTTTAATAAACTTACGCTTAGTTTGGCCCCCATTTTGGTGCTTCTCCTTTTTTAAAGCACAATTTCATGTTAATTCATTTGGTAACTAGTTTATGAGCTTTGCAAAAATTGAACTTGGGGCTTTTTTGGGGGGAGCTTTTAAAAGCTCTAGTAAAGTGGTTATCTTAGTTCAAAACTTCGGGTTTGAGAAACTTAGCAAAGTTTGTCCCACACCATCGTGGAGAGAGTGACTTTTTAGTCTATATAAAAACTGAAGCAGGGCTGTCTGTAAGATTGTTGACTAGACCTTTCACACGGCTTGGGGTCCAATCCGAGCAAGGAAAAAAAAAACCTCATAGCATTAGTAAATAATTTTGCAGATTATATTAAATTATATAAATTATCTAGCTCCCCCTATAGGTGCCCCATCACGCCCCACTCCGAGAAATTTTCTTAAAAATGTTGCGCACTTGGTATCATTGTATAAGGGTTGGTTAGGACGAATATGTGGGGTAATTTTGAGAACCAAGGGTTGGGGTTTCGAAAGGGTTACACTTACTGACCCCGCCCGTTTTCATTGCTATAGACAGGAGTCAAAGCTGACCTTTAGCATTTTTGCACAATATGACAGCTCTCAGGCTTGACCCCAAGATCACTAGTTTGTTCAGGATGAACTAAGTTTGCAATTAAAGAAATCACCTTATAATGACTCAGAATCTGATATGCCAGCGGGGTTTAAATATCTGGGAAGGGACAAGTTCACACTTTGTGCAAGAATAAGATAATCCTATACCTGTTTATATCTACGAGTGTTCTCGTATCTAATACGCATGTCAACAATCAGATCAATTAAATATTGAGAGATGCCTCATCAATGCACCTTTTAAAGATACACATTGATTATACTATTCGTGACAATGAAAATTGAAAATATTTAAAAGATAGTACACTCTACCCAATTAATTTGAAATTTGGCATGCAATACAAACAAGTTGTATTGAGAGAAGATGAATATAAGAGAGTTACTGAGGGCTATGTTACCCAGACTTGGCATCAAAGGTGCCATACCCGTGTCGACGTGGGTATGACAAGGATACCGACATGGGATATGTGTCGGACTTGTTTCGTATGGCTTGCTATCAAAAATATAATCTAAAGAGGAAAATTGTTTTCTAGACTCAAAGTCTTCTTATCATATTTAGACTATTTTTAAACTATGACCCTATTTTAAAAGTAATCTAAACTATGACCCTATTTTAAAAGTACTAAAATTAAAATACTTGATTTTTTTCTTGCATAATATGCAAAACTATTATATAAATTTATAATATTTCCTTAAATATAGATTCCCCATACCCGTACCCCGTTGTGGATACTTTTTTGCCGAGTCCCCTTATCCTAATATTTGGGAGTTCGACAAGTCCGACCTCCGGATACATCTACGTACCCGACACTCGTACCTGAGTCTGGGTAACATTGACTGAGGGACATAATAATAACTACCCTTGCAGACTAGGTAAAGTTGATGCTGCTCCCACGTATACGTACAATTTACCAAAAGTCAAAACCAATAAAAAAAAATTATTTCCTCTAAACTTTACGACTTTTTGAAGTGAATAGTTGATAAGTGATTTTGTCAGCATAAAAACATGAAAAAAGGTGAAATCATCAAACTGAATATTTTAAATCTCAAAAGGAGACGAATGGAGACCTATGGTAAGACAGTACAAAAAACATCAGCTCTACAAAGCCTTGAGAAGAAAGGGAAAAAAAAAAAAAAAAAAAGACATAGTAGACAAAAACATTCCTTCTGCTCGCTTGAAAACAAATATGCAGCTCAAAAGCAGCACATACTGAAAAGTCCCTAGCATGCCATAGAGAAGCACCATTCAAGATATAGTGTAAAAGATAGATTACTGATAAAGCTGTTAGAGCCATCCAATCCATAAAAATAAGGGGATATTGTGGAAAAAGGTGTTCGTGAGAATCTGGAACCTTGGGAGGGGCTGTAAAGTCGGACACGATCAAAGGAGGCATGAGCTACAGCTCCACAATGCCTATGGTGGTGTTTATGGAGAGAGACATAGAAGACTTTTTTGAGGGGGAGGAATCCCGGTTTTTTTCCGCCTAAAATTCTTTTGTGGCTTGAATGGTGCTTTCGTATTTGTGCAGCTTCTTTTGTAGAGTTACTAGATGCATTCAATTTTTTCCCTTCTTGTATAGATCCAGTGTACAGGTTTCACACCTTCAAGTTCTTTTAATGTTTATCTTTAAAAAAATATGGGTATATTGATTTAATTTGCCAACGCATTTTTTTTTTCTTCATCTAGATAATTGACAAAGCTTGATTACCAAAAAAAAATTTAAAAATTGACAATGCTTTGGAAACCGTGTTCATGAAATTACATTGTCCTCCCGGCTGAGCTATTTTTTTATTTTTTATATTTTGCTATAAACGAATATATACAAAATAATGCCATAGAGGGCAACATATGTTTGATGATCTGAAAGACTGAAACCCTCGTGTTTTCTGACTGTCAAAAGTACAAATAGTTCCCAAGTTATCGTACAAGGGGGAAAAAAAGTCAATTGCGTGGAGCTTTAGTGTGCCGTATGCTTCCTCCAAGGGAAGCCCTCTACTAAAAATCTTGCTCCCAACCACATCATTATCGCTGCCACCTTGTTAGTTTTAATGTGAAACAAATTAGGGAATTGAATCTATAAAGCAATTCATAGCAAAACCGGCAACCTTGAAGTCAATCTTCAAACCATTTTCCTGAGAGTGCTAGATTAAAGAGCCTGACATTCTTAATGCCAAGTTCAGTAATCCTAATTGCGGAGCAGCAATTATGCCAATCATCTAAATGAATATGTTGCTCCTCCCTTTGCCATCTCGTCCTAGAAGAAAGTCCCTTTAACTTTTCTCATTGGAATAGTGAAGAGTAATGTGATATAAGTTGGCAGGTTAGAGAGGGTGGTTCAGATAAGTGTGAGCCTTACGCCCTCACATAGGTACAATTTCTTCCTTAGAAGCACGAAGCGGGGGCTGGGGTGGGGATAAATAGAAGAGTCTAAGAGGGTTTAGGAGGCAAGGCGTCTATACTAATCAGATAGTATAAGTTATAAATATTAATATTATGACATGAAAAAAGATCCACCAATAGTCCAAGGGAGGGGGAGCATGTGAAAAGTTAATATAATAATGTGAGAATTTTATATTGATGAGTTTCTTTGTGGCTCTTTGAGAAATGATAATACATTTGGCGTCAAATTAGTAAATATATAAGATCATTGTCTTTATTTATAATTAATATATATTATTAATCAGCTCATAGATGTGTTGACTAGGACAAAAAGTGGTGTTTTAGTGTGTAGTGATGACTAGGATTTTTAATTTATTCCTCCTTCAATTTGATCCCAATTTTAGTGTGTTTATTCAATGCACCAAAATTTCCCTAAATTTTCCCCCAATTTGGAATTTCCCCTTTATAATTTGGTAATTTTTTAGGCAAGTTCCATTTGGAAAGCACAGGGCTCACATGGTAACGTTTCCTGTTTTTAGTTTCCAACTTTTTAAAACGAAAACCAGTTTCTTTTTTGTCTAATAAATGAAAACAGAAAATGTGTTTGTTAACATTGTTGATTTGGAAAAAAAAAAACAGAAAACGCGTTCGGTAACAATATCTATGTCAAACTAGGAAGCACCAGTGCGGATGCGGGGACGGAGAGGCGAGTACGGGGAGTTCGGCAATTTTTCCAAAATCACCAGTGCGAGTGCGGCAGGGGTACTAATGTAAAATAATAAATAAATAAATAAAATTTATATAACATTTATATAGTAGTATACATAAACTATTCTACTAATATTTAAAGAAAAGCTTATTATAAGTGGCTTCCTAAAAAAAACATATGAAGAGTTGAGGGCTTTCTAGGGCTCACGTTACAGAGAGAGAGAGAGAGAGAGAGAGAGAGAGAGAGAGAGGAAATCGAAGAAGAAGACGAATTGAAGAAGAAGAAAAAGACGAAGAAGAAGAAGTATCGAAGAACCGAAGGAGAAGCGAAGAAGAATCGACGAAGAAAAACTGAATCTGAATCGAAGAAGAAGAAGAACTGAATCGAAGAGGTGCCTCTTTCTTCCCCTTTCTTCATTTTTTTTCCCCTGAATCTGGCCGCACTAAAAAATGGCGAAGAAATGAAATGGAGTCCGTACGCACTAAAGGCACACTTAAGCAACGTCCGCTCTAAAACATGGCGAAGAAATGAAATGGAGTCCATACGCACTAAAGGCGCACTTAAGCAACGTCCGCACTCCACACGCACCAAGTGTGCGTGCTTCACCAAATCTGCCGCACTAGTGCTTCTTAGAAGTCAAATCTAATTTTCAACATATACCTTACCAAAATGCATTTTCTACACAAAATGTTGTTTTGAGAATATTTAAAAATAAAAAAAGTAAAAAAAACATACAAATTTAATACTCCCTCCATCCCTTAAAAATAGTCTATATTTCCTTTTGGGATGGCCCAAAATTATTGTCCACTTTCCTAAATTGGTATACAGTTTTTACTTACTTTCCGAAACTACCCTTCTTTGAAATCTATGCACAAAACAAAAAAAGTTGATGTATTGATTAGGGGCAATTGTGGAAAGTAGGTGTAGATTCTTTTTGTCCCCTTAAAAAGTTGAGTTTCCAAGGGTGGACTATTTTTAAGGGGCGGAGGGAATATATCATACATATATATATATATATGATAAAGGACATATACCATTATAGATCTCTGTCATTCACTGAAGGGATTAAGGACTATAGAGTTTTTTGCTAAGGAATTGTATACGAAAATATTGTCGTAATTTATCGGAAAGTGCCAAAGGCACGTAAAGTTATCAAGTGCTGAAAACATGTGGAGTTAGTTATTCACCGAAGGCACGCATGGTTAGAATAATTCGATAGTGCTTGCTTGCTAGGCATGGGTTCTACCTAGTATATACATATTTATATACATGCTGTAGGACATATACCATATATTCAGGGTTATAGATCTCTCTCTCTCTCTCTCTCTCTCTCTCTCTCTCTCTCTCTCTCTCTCTCTCTCTCTCTCTCTCCAACACACAGGCCCCGGCGAAAACCTCAGTCGCGGTAGATCTGCGACAAGGATTTCATGGCACTGATCGTTGGAATCTAAAGATGAAGGTTATTATTCTTTCTTTTCTCTCTTCTTCTTGCTCTATTTCTCTTCATCTTCTTCTTTCACTTTGATTGGTTGGAACCACAAATGTCCGGTGAGAGTCGCGATTCTAGAACAAATCTTACAAAGAACTGCAGAACCACAATTATTGGTGACTGGTGAGAATCGTTCAACAAATGGACAATTCCAGCTTCCAAGGCTTCTTCTAACCAGCCTGTCTCCTTCGATACCTCTAAATGACCAGATCCCACGCCAAGACGGGCCTGTTTGAAGGGACTTCATCTAGAGCAACACGAAGCGCAAAGACTGAGCCAGGCTAGCTTGAGCCATTGGCACCCCTTAGGCTCGCCTTTAACAATAGAGCTGAAAACCATGTGAACATCCCCAACTTCTATTAATAGTAGATGTTCATATCACAGTCATGAACACCAGACCCTCTTACAACACACTTTAATTCGAAGGAGGTGATTTCAATTAGGGGTGTCAATCGGTCGGTACGGTTGGTGTTTTGCGGTTTTTCAAAGATCCAAAACCAACCAAATGTCCTCGGTTCGGTCGGTTTTTTAGTTCTTATAACGAACATAAACCAATTTCGTTAAATGGAAAAGGAGAGGATAGAGAATCTATTAATAAGTTTATCTATCTCTGAGGTATCTATTCTTTTCTGACTATAATACCTTGCTTTGACTATATCACACTCTGTATCATTTGATAACCCCCAAAATCCTCCACCTTTGGTTTAAATCGACTTTAAATGGAGGAATTCAAAAGATATTTCGAACTAGATAGAGACAACAGTAATTTTTTTTTTTTTTTAATTCGTTCAGTTTTTGTAACACCCCTAATTTCAATGGTTCCAAGTGTTCGACCGAGAAGATTGGAGGAAACCCATTGGAATAAAACTCTCTCATACCACCAATTTACAAGCCACAAAAGCCCCCACACGCCAAAACCTTTCTAACATATTGATGAAAAGCTAGTATAGCATATAACAGTGGACTAGGAAGCACGTGTCATGTCCCGTTTGACACACAGACACACTTCTCAGACACCATTTCTGTCATATCGTGTAAAAAAAAAATTTAGGACTCTCCGTGTCGACGTGTCTATGTCTGTGTCTATATCCGTGCTTCACAAAGGGTCAAAAATCAATACTCACCACTATCAATAAAAAGACACTATATATCTCTCAATTCCTATTGAGAATTAAATTGACAAGGACATTCTTCAAGATAGACAAATTTAAAGAATACGCAAACAAGCAAAGAAAACACCCAACAACATACCATGTCTTTTAGGCAAGGAAGTACGGATTCTTCTAAAATGGTGCAAGAATCCACACAGAGTGCACACATTCTTCTTTGGATGAGGCGGGGTATTTTTTACTAATTATTTTTAGGGCTACTTGGTCTAAGGTTTCCTAAGATGGAGCCAATTTGGACTACAGGACAAGCCATAAACAAAAAACCACACAAGGACACACTCTAAAAAACTTTCCCTCCTAAAGTCTCCTAAATTTTAACCTTCCCTCCTAAAGTCCTCTAAAATTTTATATTTCAATGTCAAAAGGCAAAATTGCCCCTAGAACCCTAGGGGACCACCACCACCATCTCTCTCCTCCCTACCACCATCTCTCTTCTCTCTCTCTCTCTCCTCCTCCCTACCACCATCTCTTTTCTCTCTCTCTCTCCAACTTTCTCTCTCCTCCCTGCCACTATCTCTCTTCTCTCTCCTCCTTGCCATGGCTGACACCACAAACCGCCACCACCACCATCACGCACCACTGCCATCGCGAGCCTCTACCACCACCATTGCCATCGTGAACAACCACCATCGCCAACCGCCACCACCACCGCCGCCGCCATCGCGAGCCACCACCACCTTCCTAGCAAGTTTTTTTACAATTTTCAATGACTGGCCTTGTAAGCCCTAGGGCTTGGTAGGATGCGAAGATCTTAACTGAAATTTCACTTAAGAAATTTCTCCTTTGTTAAGCAAAAAGACAATCTTACCGTGAGACACCACCACCATTGCGAGCTATCACCACCTTCCTAGTAAGTTTTTTTTCCAATTTTCGGTGACTGGCCTTGCCAGCCCTAGGGCTTGGTAGGATGCGAAGATCTTAACTAAAATTCCAGTTAAGATATTATCTTAAGAGAAATTTCACTTAAGATATCTTAAGTGAAATTTCACCTTTGTTAAGCATAAAGGCAATCTTCTGTACTGATAGTGGTGGTCGTTGAGGTCAGTCAAGTGGTAGGGGGTGGTCACTGGTGGTCAAGAGTGACGGGATGGTGGTAAGGTGTTGGAATTGTGGTGGTCGCCGGAGATGACGAGGGTGGTGGATGCCGGAGATGGCGAGGGTGGTGGCCGGAGGTCTGGTAAGGGTAGGTAGGGTTAGAGGATGAGGATGAGGATGAGGGTATTTTGGTCTTATGGACTATTGGAGGACTTATCCCTAATGTTTAATTTAAATTGTCCTTGATAACAAAAAGACTTGGCTTGATATCCTTTTCACCAATTTTTCCTAATTTTTAAAACTTTGGAGTCAATATAAGAATGTTGAAAGTTGGATTACACGTCAAAAGGCTAGTATTGCTTATTTATGCTTGTTATATGTTTCAATTTCATTTAAAAAATCAAGACAATGTATAGTTCATAAAATTTATAAAAGGAAATGTTCTAATAATTTATACAAGTACTCACCACCCCCCCCCCCCCCCCCCCCCCCAACCCTAACCCTGGAACTTCCTAGCTTTTAGGTCATGATTTCATGCAAATCCTCGCCTAATGAAGATATAAATTTTTGGATTTGCAAAAAGGATTGTAAGCAAATTTGATAAGCCACCTATTTCAAAATTTTGAATTCTATTTGCTAAATTTACCAAAATTTTGATTTTTTATATTGCAATTTTTTGTGAAGACTTTTGGGTACCCCTCCCCAAAAAGGTAAAATATTGGGCTTTCAAGGTAAGCACGATCATATCCCCAAAATCAAAAAGGTCAGCACACTAGTTGGTGTTGAAAGTAACAGATTTGGGCCAACAAAGCCAAAAATTACATCGGCGTCATAGTTACCCAACCAATCTCTGTGGTAGGGATACGGACAAGGGACATGGATAGAACACGATATGAACATGCCAACACGACGAATCTAAAAAATTTTGGATTGTAGAATATGGACAAGGCTAGGAGATATTGAATAAAATTTATTTATTTTTAATCTATCTATAAAAAAAATACCTCGTCGTAAGCATGCATCAACTTCCCAATTTCTGAATTTCCAAATACACTGTAATACCCGTAAAATTCCCTGAAATTCGAAATACGAGTTTCATGTATTAAGATGTGTGGACTAGTAAACGTCACCATAGACGTCATAGACTAGTTATTGGAAACTCTCTATTAGGACCTGACATGTGTCCAACCCATTTCCTCGTAGCCGATTATGTAGCTATTACTGTTCGTATAGTTATTAACTTAGATGAGTAGTGAACCCTGTCTCAATCAATACGGAATTGATTGATTAAGATTCGACATGTCGCCATTCACATAGTCACTCACATAGGACGCATAGGCTTTCAGTTAATAGTTATCATAAATAGCATCGTTTGTGTGTTGTCGATTTACTTGAATCGAGTCATATTTGAATTAATACCCGTAACCGTTATTGTTCGGAGAACGACGACGACGACACCGTTAGCGTAGTCGTAGTAATGCCAACACACTCTAGACTAATCCCATGTATATATATATACAATTTTTAAAAAACATAAAAGGAAAGATATATCTCCTAATATCTCCTAATAAATAGAAAATAATGACTGGTCAACATGACCTAAAATAGAAGAATAAAATCAGCAGAAAATTCCCTAATTCCAACACTCTCCCTCAAGCTGGGGCGAATATATCGATTAGCCCTAGCTTGCGGAGAGATGACTGAAGAAGACTATGACCAATAGACTTAGTGAACATGTCTGCTGTTTGTTCACGTGAGGTGACAAATCTTGGTGAGATGATTCCCGACTTAACTTTCTCACGAATGAAGTGAATATCAACTTCTATGTGCTTTGTTCTCTCATGAAGGACGGAGTCGAATGATAACATGATAGTCGACTTATTATCACAAAACAAGGTAGATGAGTCCTTCACAGGAAACCCCAACTCGTCAAGAATAGAACGGAGCCAAAGCAGCTCACACATCCCCTGGGCCATGGCACGATACTCGGCTTCAGCAGAAGAATGGGAGACAACTGTCTGTTTTTTGCGTTTCCACGATATTAGGTGATCACCAAAAGTGGAATGTCTGTCGCTTTTCGAACCTGCATAATCTGTATCAGTAAAACAGGAAAGACCTGACTGTATTCCTGTCTTAAAGAACAGACCAAGACCCGGACAAGTCTAAAGATATCTGAGAATATGGTACACAGCATCCAAATGAGAGGTCTGAGGTGAATGCATAAACTGACTCACAATACTAACAGCAAATGTCAAATCTGGTCTTGTGTTCGTCAAATAGATGAGACGACCCACAAGGCACTGATATACTGAGAGATCAGGTAATAACTCCCCCAACTCAGTAGATAGCTTCACGTTTGGATCCATATGGGAAGAGGCTGGTCTACACCCAAGCATACCGGCATTCTGAAGGAGATCCAAAGCATACTTTCACTGAGATAAAGAGATACCATGGCGTGAGCGAGCTACTTCAATACCAAGGAAAAATCTTAGAGGACCCAAATCTTTAATATCAAATGGCATCCCGAGATCATGCTTTACTTGAACAATACCTGAAGCATCGTCACCGTAATAATAATATCATCAACATAAACTGAGATAATAATACACTTCCCTTGGGAGTTACGACGAAGAAAACAAGTGTGATCTAAGTGGCACCGAATAAAACCCATAGTAAGTACCACTTTACTGAAACGGCTAAACCAAGCACGAAGAGACTGCTTTAATCCATAGAGAGATTTTCGGAGGCGACAAACTTTCCTCGACTACTCCCCCTGAGCTCGAAAACCAGGAGGGGGATCTATATAGATGACTTCAGACAAATCACCATTAAAAACGCGTTCTTGACATCAAGCTGATGAAGAGGCCAAGAATAGGAAGCAGCAAGAGAAACAAAAGTCAGACTGTGGTCAGTTTAGCAATCGGAGCAAAAGTAGCCCCGAAATCCTTACCTGGAACCTATGTGAAGCCCTTAGCCACAAGACGGGCCTTATATCGGTCAATGGTGCCGTCTGCCAAATACTTAACACTGAAAACTCACTTACAGCCAACTGTATGTTCACCATCCGGGAGAGAGACAAGTTCCCAAGTCTGATTATCTTAAAGAGCACTCATTTATGTTTTTATGGCAGCCACCCACTGTGGATTCTGGAGAGCTTCATGAACAGTGCGAAGAATGGAGACACAATTAACTGCACTACCAAATGAGCCAAATGGTTTTGACAGACCCTGATAAGAGACATACTTAGAAATTGGATGGTTGGTACTACTCGAAAGAATAAAACGTGAAGGAGGAAGACGAATACGAGTAGGATAACGAGGAGGAGCAACATCAGAGACTAAAGGAGAAGATGAGATACCTGATTCCGGAGAAGATGTTGGCTTGGGGTCTGGAGCGCGAGGACGACGAGAGTACACCTATAACGGGTCAGTTGTAAGGACCGGAGGCAAAGAGTCACTGGGTATGTCACTGGGTAAGTCGTTCTACTAGAGTTTCCAGAGAAGAAGAAGCACCTGGAAAAAAAAGGAACCGTTGCCAAAAAAGTGATCCAAAGAGTGATACAAGTGACATGTGACAGGATCATAGCAACGATATCCTTTGGACATGGAGGAATACCCTAGAAAAACACACTGAACAGCCTGATTATCAAGTTTAGTACATGTAGGGCTGCGATTTTGGACAAAACAAGTGCACCCAAAAACCCGGGGGACAATGGGAAAGAGTGTACTACCAGGCTTAAGGACATGAAGCGGTGTAGAATATGGCTAGGAGTACGATTAATAAGGTAAGTAGCAGTAAGGACAGCAAAATGCCAAAAAAACTTGGGAACATGCATAACACGTAAGAGACACCTAACCATAGCTATAAGATGAAGATTTTTACGTTCGGTCACCCCATTTTGTTCGGGGGGTGTAAGGACAAGTGACTTGTTGAAGAATTCCCCCTTTATTAAGTTCGGACCGAAATTCATTATTAATATATTCTCTACCATTATCAGACCGAATATTACGCACCACGTATGAAATTGAGTTTTAATCATTTGAAGAAAATTTCTAAAATGAGAGAAAACTTCAGATTTTTTCTTCATAAGATAAGCCTAAGTACAACGAGTATAGTCATCAATAAACGTGACATAATAACGGTGTTGAGATAGAGCAGTGACAGGTGAGGGTCTCCAAACATCTGAATGAATAAGATCAAAGGCACTGGGTGCTCTATGCATGCGGGGAATATAAGAAGTGTGAATATGCTTTGCCAATTCACAGACTACACATTTAAAATTAAAGTCTTTGCAGGCTTTATTCAACGGAGGAAATAACCAACATAAGTATTGAAAATTTACATGTCCTAAACGAGCATGCCACAAGTCCAATGTTTGAAGAGAAAAATCATATTTATTATTAGAATCGAGAGAGAAAAATCATAAAACAGAAGCTTGTAGGCTGGATGACAACCCTCCTGAAGACGGAGGATCACCAAAGTAATAGAGGCCATCACGCTCATACCCCTTGCCAAAAATCTTCTTCGAAGTCAGGTCCCGCAAGTAACAGGACTTAGGTAAGAACACGGCAGGACAATTATGATCCTTTGCAATGCGATGAACACAGAGACGATTATAGGCAAAATTAGGGACAAAATAGACAGATGTAAGAGTGATGTCTAGGGACAATTGAGCATCACCCTGACTCTGGATAGGGATGGAAGATCCATCAACAATACGGATAGATTCATGAATAGAAGTAAACGGAGATGTGAAAGTGGAACCCTCACCAGTCATATGATTACTTACCCCAGAATCCATAATTCAAGTGGGATGTTCTGACTTACCATAGAGAGCGGTGGGTGTTCCTGTAGCAAGTGTAGCTGTAGGACCAGAAGATGAGACTGACGTACCCAATCCCAAGCGTGACTGAAGCTGAGCAATCTGAGACTCGAGCTGTTCATAAACAGGAGGAGAAGTCATGATGCTATGAAGAATACCCAGAAGATGATATGAAGTGATGTAGACTTGCCGGAAGAATAACCAATATCAGCAACAATAGTGATCACAGTCGGACACTCGGTGAATAACGACGGGGGCAACTAGAGACTCGGTTGCCCAGACTGGAGACGGAGAGCATGAGACTGCTCTAATACATCACAAAGAGGCCCGAGACGGGCAAGAGAGGCAGCCGAGTGGCTGCTGGACCAAGCCGAGTGGCCTGGTGGGTGCACCGCAGGTGAGGGAAGGCTAGGTTCTGCGGCAGGGGCTGCGGCAGAGGCCGGGTAGAAGCTGGAATGGTTGGCGCAGGTGGTGGTGGTGTTGAAGGTCTAGCACAGAGGAGAGAGGAGGAAGATAGGTTAGGTTTTTTTTTTTTCCTTGCGGCTCTGATACCAAAAAGAGTTTTGGAAAAGGAATATTTTTATTAGACTAATCCCATGTATATATATATATACAATGTCTAGAAAAACATAAAAGGAAAGACATATCTCCTAATATCTCTTAATAAATAGAAAATAATGACTGGTCAACACTACCTAAAATAGAAGAATAAAATCAGTAGAAAATTCCCTAATTCCAACACCGTAATCGCACACGTCGGAAATTTGCATGCATATTGAGGTAAATGCACGTATACCAAGGCATTAGCACGCACCCCAAGGCACGTAGCCTGAGGTGGGCCCCAACCCGACACTTGGCATCACCCCTTGCCACTTGGCAAGCATGTTAGTCATGCAATTTCACCTAATGACACCTAACCCCTCCTATACCTCTATATATTACACATATGTATACACAATACCTTAGTTGCAGGAATGTCACTTTTGCAAGCGAATCACGCTTATAATCGCGATTCCACGGTTCACACAGGGAATCGTTTGGGAACCGCAATTCTCACAACACAGATTCGCGAGTCTATCAAAAAAGATTCGACATACCACTGATCGCTCATAGATTTTCCAACAATAAACGATTGCGAGTTAGGGAAACATACCTTATCATCCTGTGGTTCGTAGCTCCATCTCCTCATTTTCTCTATTCCGCGACCAAGAGTAGATCTGACGAGACGATAAAGAAAAACAGAGCAATATCTGCTTCTAGTCGTCCGCACTATCAACAAGTCTTGTTCCTTCATGAATCAAGATCTGTGATTCTTCATCTCGCTCTCTTTCACTCATCTTCGTCTCTCTCCCTCTCTCTCTCTCTCTCTCTCTCTCTCTCTTCGTAGTTGTTAATGAGTGTGGCTGTTGAGTGCTGCCTTGAAGAAGATATTAGGCAACCCTAATGTTTGTATCTATAGATATTTGTCCTCAAGGGCTTAATATTTTAGTTTATTACTATTAGATCACTAACTTTTTTAAAATATTAGAACTCTCTATTATAATAGAAGTATAATAATATTACTTTTTTGCAAATAACACCACAAAATATATTTATACTACTATTTCAACCCCAACTCTATGATTATTTACAAAAGAGCCATAATAAAGCATAGATTTGTAAGTATGACCCACCACAATTATTTACAATCTTATATTATTTATAATTATTTGCAAATAACTCCACAACTAAAATGTACCTATTGTTTTCACCCCAAATTATTTCTAAACGAGCCACAAAAGAATCATAATTTTTAAAATATGACATAAGTTTTGGATTTCTTTTCCTCTCATACTAATAATAATAATAATAATAATAATAATAATAATAATAATAATAATAACGCTTTCTAAATGCTCCCAACCTCAGACTCTTTCATGTTTTGGCGCTTCCACGCTCCCGCTTCGTGCAACTTAGCATAATACACTCCCTCACACACTCTCCATTCAGCAAAAAGGCGAGAGAGAGAGAGAGAGAGAGAGAGAGAGAGAGAGTTTTCTCCCTCTTGTTACACACATATTGTTAGATATTAGCTTTTATATCTTATTTTATGTGTCAAGGACACTACTGCAATTTTATTTTGCTCTCTGAATAATATATATATATGGGTTAATCAATTTGATTAACCTAAGTTTTACCAAAATACCGTGTTAACATGGTATCAAAGCCTCCTAAATCCCCACCACCCACCTATGCCGTAACCCTCTGCACCACACCACCACCTGCGTCGCCACCTTTGCACCACACCACCACCTGCGCCGCCCCTTCCTACCTCCCAGGAGTCCCGCTGAACCCCTCTCCCTCCATTCCCAACCCAGCCGAACCCCTCTCTCACCATTCCCAGTTCAGCCGAGCCTCACAGACTCCAACTCCAACACATCCGAACCCTGCACACCATATTCCAACCCTCCGATTGCACTATAGTGGCCTAGATCTGCTACACCACCTCTATATATTCCTCATTTATTCTAGTTTCCCTCATTCACCTTCACATCATTAAGAGGCCTCAGTTTTGATTGTTGTTTAATTTCAGCCTATTTTTTGGGTCCCTTCATGGACCCACATCAGCCTCGTGCTAATCCGTATGTCTTAAAGTCCCTAGTTTGCTCCATACCTTCAGTTTTTTGGTGTGAATATTTTGGGTGTTCCCTTCGCTTGTTGGAATCATGGTTGACGATAAGACTACGTCATCCAAAGATCCTCAACAGCCTCAGTTGGCCTGTTAGTTGCTCCCCGGGATAACCAAACTCTTAAAATCACGACCTCTCTGTTCAATGGCCAAAATTATGTACCTTGGTAACAGTGTATTCCTTTTTTTGGGCATTCCAAGACACCTCTTTAGGGGTAGAAGCAGAATGAAGAGCTTCTTGGTACTTTACCGGAAATTCCTGTTATCCCCATTGGTGTGTCACCTCAGAAGGAGAAAAAGAAACTGAAAATGTGGGGGTAAAGGAAGTGATGGAGGTAGAGACAAGTACTTGTAAACATGGAGAGTTGTTGCTAAAGGAAAAAAGAATTGGTGGTTTATTCCAAGGGTATATGGAGTAAGAGAAGAAGCAAAGAGGTTGAAACCAATACTCCTTTTCCTCAACTGCCATCTACTTCAATTGACTTTGATTGTGATTCAGGTAATTTAAATAACTCCTTACATATCGAGTCAAGTGATCTTGATGTTCCTATTGTTGTCCGTAAAGGTGTTAGATATTGTGCTCAACACACTATTTTAAATTTTGTGTCCTGCTCCCACTTATCTCCTGCTTACCGTATCTTTCTTTCAAGTATTGCCTCTATTGCTGTACCTAATCATGTTCAGGATGCTCTCATTGATCCCAAGTGGAAACGTGCCATGGATGAGGAAATGAATGCTCTTTACAAAAATGGTACTTGGGTGTTGACTTAGTTACCTATGGGCAAAAAAATTGTGGGGTGCAAGTGGGTGTATACAGTGAAGCATAGACCAGATGGCTCTGTTGAGAGGTTTAACGCCTGCCTGTTGGGTTTGTGCCCTCAAACCATTACTTTATGTATGAGACATTGACATTTTTTATTATGTATGTCTCTTTCATGAGATGATTGTTAATCCTTAAGTAATAAGTATCGTAATAAGTAATTCGTGTATGTATGAGATACATACATGTGAGATACGAATTACTATTTTTTGATACTTAGAACTTGTCACAGTGGATGACGAGACTGGACATCCCATTAGGTGTACACTGTAGCATGATTGACTACCATTGGATGGAGTGATTAATCTCAATTACTAGAGTGTAACTCTTGGGGCACGTTCGGTAGACAGGAATGCACCTTGGAATGGAATGGTCATTCCTGGGTTCATTCCATTCTTGTATTTGGTGTGACCAAATACAGTGGAATGGGCATTCCTTTTGGAATGGTCATTCCTACCCAAGGAATGCTCATTCCATTCCCACAAGATTGACCATAATTGTAAAATATAAAACTTTTTCTTAAATTTTGTTTTATAAAAAATGTATATATTAAATATTTTTTATAAATATTAAATACTTTTTTAAAAATTAATTTTTTATAAAATATTAAATATTTTGATTAAATATTATTCATACTAAAAAAAATCATAAAATACTTATTAAACTTAACATTGAACTAAAAAAAATTTAATTATAACTAGCATACATATTAAATTTTTAAAGAGATTTTGCAAATCGATGAAAAAAAAATTAGGTGGGCTAAAATGGTTAAAAATGTAATATTATTTCATTAATAAAAAATAAAAAATAAAAAACTAAATATGAACTATTTAGGCTAAAAAATATTTAAAAAATTAAAATTTTCAAAATATTGCATAAGAAAATCTGATAGTAGATTCTTGGACTTCCAAAATACGTTAAAAGATTATATATTTGAAAAAAATATTCCCAGACATTCTATTAAAAGTAATGTTACTGACACAACACATTGCACAACACAAAGCATAGCAGGGCTTTAAATGCCTGTACCCTGTGCTGTGTAAGTGGTGCATAGAAAAGTGTAAAAAATTCAAACAGCACAGGGTACAAGGCATTTAAAGCCCTATTGTGCTTTGTGTTGTGCAACGTGTTGTGTCTGTAGCATTACTCTTCTATTAAACACTTCTCTAAACGAAATTTCATTAAAATATTTGGTTTAAAAAAAATATTATAGATAAATAATGCTGAATGTTTGTACCATAAATATTTTGTACAAACATAAAATATTTTGCTTA
Source organism: Hydrangea macrophylla (assembly GCA_033977485.1). NCBI lineage: Eukaryota > Viridiplantae > Streptophyta > Magnoliopsida > Cornales > Hydrangeaceae > Hydrangea > Hydrangea macrophylla. The sequence goes on from CM066984.1 coordinate 42,201,025, forward strand.
AATCTGATTTTATTCCACTAATTGATTGTCTAAAATCCAAAGTGGAATGTAATTGGCACTTAATTCCTACAAACTTAGCCAAACAGAGGAATGTAACGACTATTGCTATTCCATTCCTGTTTCATTCCATTCCTTAGTCCATTCCATTCCTGCCTACCAAATGTGCCCTTAGTTAATATGCTAGTGCTTATAGTGCATTGACAGACCTTAGTTTTCCTATTGACACTTAAGACTATCAACAATCGATAGGAACTCATAACTTGTATAAGGTACATGTTCTCAATCTTAAGACGATTATGAATACAGACTTTGGATATGGCTGCTTTGACTTACCAATCAGTAAGGTCTATAAAAGATCAACATCAAGGTATCTTGGGTATGTCATGTTCATAGGGTTGTGAACATATATTGTCAAGATAGAATCTACCCTCTGATAAAGAGTAAGCATTCCCTTGAGAATGTCACCGAGTTGATTGCTGAGACTGCAGTCTTGTTGATAAATAGTTATCAACATGTTTGGTAATCATGAGTGGCGAATGGGACTCAAGGAATGGAAGATGTAATCATTATTCAAGTAGACAGTAATAGTTATCCGACTACCTGAATATGATTATGAATCCTGACGGTAGAGGGACGTTTAGTGCACCGTAAAAGTCTAGTTATCGCTTCGGATATGTTCTTTTGTGTTTAAGTTCAGTTATTGTTTTATAGTGGAGTAAACGTTAACAGATCAGTTGGTTAGTTTGTTGATCAAAGAGTTTGACCATGGGAATTAACAACTGGTCTGAGCCAACAATAAAGAGGCTAGGAAGCCCTACTCTTAGCTCCGCTAGGATGCTTGGAAAGGCACATGAGGATCCTGTCAAGACAGGTTCGATGGATCGAAGGAGTCTCGATCGATTGAAGTCAAGGCAAGGTCGATCGATCGAACGTTGTTCAATCGATCGAAGTGATTGAAAGTAAGGTTGGTTCTAGGAATCTATAAATAGGACAGCTGCGTTCAGAAATCATAGTTCGTCGTTTTATTACACCAGAAGCTGCAGAAACTATTTACGGCTTCCCAAACCTTCTCTATCCTCTCTATTAGGGTTCCCACCAACCCTAAGTCTCTCCGGGAGCATCCATAGGAGTCATAAGAGTGAAGACCATCTAGTGGAGGCTGCTGGAAGTCAAAGTTTTCAGAATTAGGTTCAAGACTTGAAGGTATAATTCTTGTCCCCTCTCTAGTACACATCTATAGAGTTAACGAGTAGTAGATCCAGGCTACCAATTAGTTTTATAAACTGCATTTTTCATTGTGCATGATTTAAAGTTTTTCGAAACCTAAATCCTACAATTGGTATCAGAGCCACGCTTGTTTGGATCTATAGATGCGTTTTAGGAATACTAGTTTGATTTGCATGTTAGTATTTAGTGTTATTTTGAAACTGCATTGTCACACATTTGTTTCTGCAGTGTTTTCGCAGCAGAAAACAAATATGTGATTGCATTGAATGCATAGCAGTTTCGATCGATCGAACTTGTTTCAATCGATTGAAACTCTCTGTGCTCAATCGATTGAAAGAGTTTCGATCGATCGAACCAATGCAGGCTTCAATCGATCGAACGTTATTCGATCGATCGAACAGGGTTTTCTGTCCAAGTGTTCTTTTCACAGTTTTAAAAGTTTTAAAATTTATATACTTCAATTTTAAACTATTCTGTGGTTTTTTAAAAAAAAAAATTATTTTGTGAAAAAGACAAGTTCAATCGATTGAAGGTTCGAGCGATCGAGGTTTCTTCAATCGATCGAAATGTGACAGTTAACCAGAGATGTTGTTTTAGTTCTAACTACGTCCATAAGTATTTATGGTGTATACGAGTCAATTAGTAGTTCCAATGGATGTATATATGCATGGATGTGTGTATATCTAACCATTTTGCAGCAAGTTTGTCCGTTATCTCCCATGGCACCAAGTTCCAATGATTTTAATTATTGTATTTGAATTTATGTTTGAGATTGGTGTGTATTTTATACTTTGGTTTGGTTTTAAGGCATATGTAAAAGGCGCTGCGACTTCAATCCTACGAATAGTAAAGTTGCACCGATTTCCATAGCTTTTTATTTTATCGCTATCTTTTCTATTTCTAGATAAATTGTAAGCTTCGAAAGAAGCATAGGAAGCCCATGAAGATGGAGCGAGAAGCCGTTGTCCATGAAGATGGAGCCGGAAGCGACCAAACCAAGAGGAGGTTCAAAGGAGATAGAGCCATGGGAGATAGAGGCATAAGAATGCCTTTATTTCAATTTTAGTTTTTTGTTTTATGTGCTTGGTTTGTGATTGGCGTTTTATACCATCATTACTCCTTGAATTCACTTAAAACAAGTTTTCTAAAATAAAAATCAAAAATCGTTTCAACACATTAGTAAACATTGGATGTTTAGAGGTAATGTATAGAAACAATTTTTCCAAAAGAAAAATCCTTAATTACTAAATCTAGTGGGAAAGGGTCTAATTAATAACACCCACGATCTTCCATTAACGGTTCACTGTAAGATGAGTAGTACATTCTATGTCACCTCGTCATGGGTGATCATTCCATACGGAAAGTACACTACTCATTAGTTACTAGATGTGAACTTCCTACGGATAGGATAAATTAGACGTGTTAGAGGGTAACCACCACACGGAGGCACTACTGGAGGCGGTTGTGATTGGATCCTAGTTAATGATACACACTAGCTAACCTATGGATAAGGGATCCCACACAGGACATCATTCAGAAACTTAGAGATCAAATAGGTTTGGGAGTCGTAACTTGTTTTGCAAGAGTTGCATAGCGGACAAGTCATGATTAATCAAAAGATCGAGTATTGACCGCCACACGGAGGCTTTATTATTTCGTTTCGATATTCCAGCGAATTGTTTTAAAATAAGAGTTTTTGAGGATTCTTTATTTCAAATTATCAAATTCTGATATCCATGTTTATTTTATCTGTTTGATTTTTCAGTAATCATAATGTCTGGATCTGCATTTAGTCCATTTGCCAGTATACTCACTCAGAACAAGTTAACTGAAAATAACTACACTGAATAGAAACGTAACCTTGACATCGTTTTAACTGCAGAGGATCACATTTATGTCCTCACCATCCCATGCCTCGAAGAACCCGCTGCAAATGCTTCGGCAGCTACTTGTCGCGAGTTCGATAAATGGAAGAAATCGAATGGAATAGCCCGTTACGACATTCTGGCCTCTATGGATGGTGTGTTGCAACACCAATTGCAGTCGAATAATTCTGCCAGTGCCATTATCAAATCCCTAAACGAAATGCTTAGGGAGCATGGGAGGCCTGCCAAACAGGTTGCCATGCAGAAGATAATGAGTGCCAAGATGCCTGAAGAAACACCACAGTCGAAGAACATGTTTTAAAAATGATTGGTTATTTAAATGAAATGGAGACCTTGGGAGCCGACATCGACGCACTGACTCAAGTTGATATGATCTTCAATTCGTTGTCGCCTTCATTCACTCAGTTTAAACTTAACTATAATATGAATCAAATGAATTTCTCAATAAGTGAATTAATGAGTTCTTTACTGGCAGCAGAAGGGGTGATCAAACCTTGGGGCAACGTTTTGAACGTTGAGAAAAGCTCTTCCTCTTCCCAATCTGCACCAAAAGGTAAGAAAAGGATGAAGAAGGCTAGCACTGGTGGTCCAAGTGTTGGACCGGTCCCGAAGATTTCAAAATCTAAGGGAAAAGGTAAGGGCAAAGGGAAGGTGGGTGACCAAGGCAAAGGAAAGTGTTTCCAACGTGGTGAGAAGGGCCACTGGAAGAGGAACTGTCCAGAATTCTTAGCTACAAGAGTTCAAGGTATGATTGAATCACATGTGATTGAAGTAAGTTTTATAACGGATACTTCAAACACTTAGTTTATTGATTCTGGTCCTACTAACAATATCTGTTATTCGTTGTAGGGGTTCAGATCAACCAGAAAATGCAGTGATGAGGAGATCGTGCTGACTCTAGGTTCTAGCCCAACCGTTTCCGCGGTTGCTATAGGAGTAGTAGTTTTCGAGTTTTTGGACAATAAGAATAGTTTTAACATATGTACTTTACATCCCTTTGATGAGACGTAATTTAATTTCTGTTTCAGAGTTATCGAATAAAAATTATTCTTTTCATTTTGGAACAAAGTTGTCATTAAAAGAAATGGTTCTTTTGTATGTTCTGGTGTTAAAACTAATGACTTGTATGTGATTATTCCTAATATTTCTAATGATTCTAACATGGAACTTAATAACTCAGTAGTAACTATACCATCTAAAAGAAGGAACCTTCCACTAATCCAACAAGGCTTTGGCACATGAGTCTTGGCCATATCAATCTAATAGGATTGGCAAACTAGTCAAAGAAGGGGTCTTAGGCAATTTGGTTCTCAAACCAATGGAAGTCAGCGAGTCTTGTTTAGAGGGTAAGATGACCAAAAGGCTCTTTCCTGCAAAGGGCAATAGGACCAATGCATTGTTGGAATTAATTCATATTGATGTGTATGGACCAATAAATACTAGAGCACGGGGTAGTTATGAGTATTTTATAACATTTACTGATGACCACTCTAGGTATGGATATGTGTACCTAAAATGCAGCACAAGTCTGAAGCCTTTGAAAAGTTCAAAGAGTTTAGGGCTGAAGTGGAAAAGCAATTGGGCAGACATATCAAGGCCATTTGATATGATTGAGGTGGCGAGTACCTCTCTAATGAGTTTATTGATCACCTCGTACAGAATGAGAATCTATTACAGTTAACTGCACCTAGTACGCCTCAGCAGAATGGTGTATCAAAGAGAAGGAATCAGGCTCTTTTAGACATGACTAGGTCCCTGAAGAGTTATTCTGAGTTGCCATTTTTCCTTTAGGGTTACGCTTTGGAAACCGCTGCATACATACTAAATCTAGCACCAAGCAAATATGTTCGCAGGACACCATAGGAGATGTGGATTGGGCACAAGCCTTCTTTGCAACATCAACATCTTCGGATATGGGGGTGTCCACACATGTGCTGAAAGGAAAGATGAGCAAGTTGGATTGTAGATTGGAAGTATGTTATTTTGTAGGATATCCAAAGGGTACTTAAGGATGGTATTTTTATGATCCAAGATAACAGAAAGTGTTTGTTAGTACAAATGCTATTTTCTTGGAGGATGATTATATCATGAACCATAAACCTAAGGAAAGGATAGATCTGAGAGAAGTAGATAGAGAGCCCTCTATTTCTCCCTCAGTTGAAAGCGATGTAAGACAAGAAAATACTACTTCTTCACCCATTTCTGCACCGGTACCTCGTCGTAGTGGGAGGATTATCAGCCAGTGTGGTAGATACATGTTCTAAGGAGAAGTTTTTGAAGCTGTCTCCATAAAATCTAAATCTGATCCTACCACGTATGAAGAGGCAATGGCTGATGTTGATTCAGCTCATTGGGTTAAAGCTATAAAGGCTGAGTTGGAATCTTAGGATTCCAATCAGGTCTGGGATCTTGTAAAACTTCCAGCCAATATTAAACCCATTGGCTGTAAGTAGGTCTATAAGAGGAAAAGAGGATGTGATGGAAAGGTTAAGACCTTTAAGGCAAGGCTTGTAGCGAAAGGTTAGACTTAAATGGAGGACATTGACTATAAGGAAATCTTCTCGCCGGTAGCCATGCTCAAGTCCATCAGAATACTCTTATCCATTGCCGCATGCCTAGATTATGACATCTAGTAGTCAAGACTACATTTTTGAATGGCAATCTTAAGGAGGACATCCATATGCAGCAACGAGAAGGGTTCATAGCTGGTGGGAAAGGTAACTTGGTATGCAAGTTGCAAAAGTCCATTTATGGGCTCAAGCAGGCATCCAGGAGTTGGAACATTCGTTTTGACCAAGTGGTCAAGTCGTTTGGTTTCATACAGAATCTGGTTGAGCCTTGTGTATACAAGAAGTGTGAAGGGAAAGTGGTAGCTTTTCTTGTGCTTTACGTTGACGACATTCTACTCATTGGGAATAATGTAGGGGCATTGTCATCAATTAAGGTTTGGCTAGCTAGTACTTTCGATATGAAGGATCTAGGAGAGTCGAGCTATATCCTTGGGATAAAGCTCTTTCGGGATCGTAAGCGAAAGATAATGAGATTATCTCAAGCTAGTTAATATCGAGAAGGTATTAACTAGGTTTTCCATGGATAATTCGAAGAAAGGTTTATTACCTTTAGGCATGGTTTAGCGTTCTCCAAGAACCAGTGTCCAAAGACACTGGAGGAGAAGAATCGCATGGCAGGAATTCCCTATGATTCGGCAGTGGGAAGTCTCATGTATGCAATGTTTTGCACTAGACCAGATATCTGCTTTGCCGTTGGCATGGTTAGCAGGTATCAGTCGAATCCACGTCCAGAACACTGGACAGTCGTTAAGCACATTCTCAAGTACTTAAGGACTAAAGATTACATGCTTATGTACGGCGGTGATGAGTTAATTCTAGTAGGATACACTGACTCGGACTTTATGTCAGATAAAGATTCAAGGAAGTCAACGTCCGGACATCTCTTTACCTTGGGAGGTGGTGCTATTAGTTGGAGGAGCATTAAGCAGAAATGTATTGCAGACTCAACTACAGAGGCCGAGTATGTGGCTACTTGTGAAGCCACAAAGGAAGCTGCTTGGCTCAAGAAGTTCCTCATGTAACTCGAGGTGGTACTAGCGTCGCTCTCACCTATTACGCTATACTGCGATAATATTAGGGCAGTGGCTCAGTTCAAGGAGCTAAGGAACCACGGAAAGGGAAAGCACGTAGAGTGGAAATATCATCTAATCCGAGATATTGTTCAACGTGGAGATGTGACTGTCACCAAGATTGCCACCGCTGACAATCTTGCGGATCCGTTTACAAAGGCCTTGCCACAGAAGATCTTTGATCGTCATCTAGATAGTGTAGGTCTCAGATGTAGTCCTAAATGGTTATGAGTACAAGTGGGAGTTTGTTGGGTTTATGCCCTTAAACCATTACTTTATGTATGAGACATTAACATTTTAATATATAGATATCAGCTTTACATTTTATTATGTATGTTTTAATTCTTACGTATCGTAGTAAGTAATTCGTGTATGTATGAGATACATACATGTGAAATACGAATTACTATTTTTTTGATACTTAGAACTTGTCACAGTGTATGACGAGACTAGATATCTCATCAGGTGTACATTGTAGCATGATTGACTACCATTGGATGGAGTGATTAATCTCAACTACCAGAGTATAACTCTTAGTTAATATGCTAGTGCATATAGTGTTTTGAAGGACCTGAGTTTTCCTATTGACACTTAAGACTGTCAATAGTCGATAAGAACTCAAAACTTATATAAGGTACGTGTTCTCAAACTTGAGACGATTATGAACAAAGACTTTGGATATGGCTGCTTTGACTTACCAATCAGTGAGGTCTATAAAAGATCAACACCTGGGTATCTTGGGTATGTCATGTTCATAGGGTTATGAACATATATTGTCAAGATAGAATCTACCCTCTGATAAAGAGTAAGCATTCCCTTGAGAATGTCACCGAGTTGAAAAATGAGAACTGTAGTCTTGTTGATAAATAATTATCAACATGCTTGGTAATCATGAGAGGCGAATGGAACTCAAGGAATGGAAGATGTAATCATTATTCACGTTGACAGTAACAGTTATCCGACTACCTGAATATGATTATAAATGCTGATGGAAGAGGGACATTAATGCACCGTACAAGTCTAGTTATCGCTTCGGATATATTTTTGTGCGTTGGAGTTCAGTTATCGTTTTATAGTGGAGTCAACGTTAACTTATCAGTTGGTTAGTTTGCTGATCAAAGAGTTTGATCATGGGAATTAACAACTGATCTGGGGAATTAACAACTGATCTGAGCCAACAATAAAAAACCTAGGAGGTCCCACTCTTAGCTCCGCTTAGAAGCTTGGAAAGGCACACAAGGATATTGTCAAGACAGGTTTGATCAATCGAAGGAGTCTCGATCGATTGCAGTCAAGGCAAGTTCGATCAGTCGAACGTTGTTCAATCGATCAAAGGTTCGATCGATCGAAGTGATTGAAAGTAAGGTCGGTTCTGGGAATCTATAAATAGGGCAGCTGCATTCAGAAATCATAGTTCGTCGTTTTACTATACCAGAAGCTGCAGAAACTGTTCACGGCTTCCCAAACCTTCTCTATCCTCTCTATTAGGGTTCCCACCAACCCTAGTCTCTCTGGGAGCATCCATAGGAGTCATAAGAGTGAAGACCATCTAGTGGAGGCTGCTGGAAGTCAATGTTTTCAGAATTGGGTTCAAGACTTGTTATAATTCTTGTCCCCTCTCTAGTACGCATCTATAGAGTTAACGAGTAGTAGATCCGGGCTACCGCTGTGCATGATTTAAAGTTTTTCGGAACCTAAATCCTACACTACCTTGTTGCCAAAGGATTCACCCAGACTTATGGGATGGATTATCAAGAGACATTTGCACCGGTGGCTAAGATGAATTCTGTCAAGATTCTTCTGTCTCATGCAAAAAACCGGGAATGGCCACTTCACCAGAGTTAAAAATGCTTTTTTGCATGGTGACTTAGAAGAAGAGTTGTACACGGACATTCCTGCTAGATTTGAGAATTACAAAACATAAGGAAAGGTGTGCAGGTTAAAAAGGCCTTGTATGGCCTTAAACAGTCTCCAAGGGCATGGTTTGAGAGATTCACACAGGCTATGTGCAGATATAACTTTAAACAAAGGCAAGCTGACCACACCTTATTCAACAAACACTCCTTGTAACCGCACTCATTGTGCATGTAGATGATATTGTCCTCACAGGTAATGACTTGGAGGAAATGCAACGTCTCAAGGATTATATGGCAACAGAGTTTGAAATAAAGGATATAGGAGAACTGAAATACTTTCTTGGGATTGAAGTTGCGAGCTCTAAACATGGGATCTTCATCTCTCAAAGGAAGTATGTTCTTAATCTCCTAAGTGAAACTGGAATGCTTGGAAGTAGAGTATGTGATACTCCTATTGAGTTCAACCAAAAACTAAGTGATGACAGCAATGGAGCAATGGTTGACAGGGCGAGATATCAGAGCCTCGTTAGGAAGCTACTTTATCTCTCCCATCCACGTCCTGATATTGCCTTTGCTGCAAGTGTGGTAAGTCAATTCATGCATGCACCTCGGGAGTCACATATGGATGCAGTTTACAGGATCCTGAGGTATCTTAAGTCTTCTCCTGGTAAAGGCTTATACTTCGGGAAACATGACCATCAGAGTTAAGGTCAACATACACTGATGTTGATTGGGCAGGTCTACTTCAGGATACTGCACATTTGTGGGAGGCTATCTTGTTAGTTAGAGTAAGAAACAAAATGTGGTAGCTAGATCGAGTATTGAAGCTGAATTTAGAGTCATGCCTCAAGGTGTATGTGAACTCCTATGGGTTAAGTTGTTGAAAGACTTGAAACTAGAGATTGGTGATTCAACGAAGTTGAACTGTGATAGTAAGGACGCTATTAGTATTGCACACAATCCAGTACAACATGACAGGACTAAGCACGTTGAGATTGACAAGCATTTCATTACAGCGAATCTGAATAATAGAACTATTTGCACTCCGTTTGTGAAAAGTTGTGATCAGCTAGCAAATATTCTTACCAAGGAAGTTGGTTCTAGGCAGTTTCATGATGTGTTAAGTAAGCTAGGATTAAGGGATATCTTTGTACCAGCTTGAGGGGGAGTGTTAGATATTAGCTTTTTTATCTTATTTTATGTGTCAAAGACACTACTGTAATTGTATTTTGCTCTCTGAAATATATACATATATATATATATGGATTAATCAGTTTGATTAACCTAAGCTTTACCAAAATACCTTGTTAACACGTACATATGTATACACACACTTCTGGAAGTCAGAAGGAACAAGAAGAAGTACAAAGGACGAGGAAGAAGGAAGGAGAGAAGAGAAGCCTCCATTAAAGCTTGGAGTTCAAGCTCACTCAAGCTTCACACACTCCCACACTACAATCTAGACCAAGGTGAGTATTCTAACTCACTCTAAAAAGGTTATGTATATGTTTAATGTGTAGCTTAGAAGCTTTACAAGACGCATGCAAAAACGCTCCATTTTCAGGTTCGTCGCTACCAGAGGTAGAAGACGGTACCAAGTAACCGATTGTACCATGTAACCGATTACTTGTACCCATAGTAACCGGTAACCAATTACATGTACCTTGATGTTCCTCAAAACCGATTATAAGCAGTAATCGATTGCATGTACCCTGAGACCCCCACTAACCAATTACTCTTGTAACCGATTACATGTAAATTTTGGTGTTGTGCTATAAAAGTTGTACTTTATGGTGTGCAAGTTGTACTTCCTGTCCTGCATGTGATCCCTGGTGTTCTACATGTTATCCTTGAAGCTTTAGGTGTCATACCTCGTTCTTAAAGAGTTATACTTTCCTCAAATCACTAGTTTAAGTCACTAGACCAGAACTGGAACTCCTAACCGATTGTACCTAGTAACCGAATAGAGGTACCCAGAAGTACCCATTAATCGATTGCATTACTTAACCGATTATAAGTATCTTTTAGTACCCTGTAACCGATTACTTGCACTAACCGGTTACTTGTACCAGTATATGTAATTCCCTATTTATATTTTTGTGTACATTGTACTCCTGTATACAAGAGTTGTACTTACGATGAAATGGTAAGTACCACGAGGATTTATGCGCTATAAACACTTGTACATTATGCACAAATGACATAAATCATCACACGTGTTGTTATATGTCGCCGGAGTCGACATAAACTTCCAGTCGAGTCAGTCGGCCGCGGAGGCCAGTCCGGTAGCCGGGTTTGAGTATGGCTATCGGCCACAGAAGACCACAAAGTTTAGTAGACGAATACTAGTGATGTAGACGAACTGTAGGGCACAGCTACCATCTTGATGCACCGATGGTGATCAAGCGGACAGTAGGGCACAGCTAGTATGCTAATCACTCGACTAGTAGGGCACAGCATATTCATTAGTACAGCGCCGGCCCTTGCTCTTTAGGAAATAGGTTTGGGCCTAAGGCCCCCCAAACATGAAGAAAATTTGAGGGCCCCCACCAATACTTGGTACTATTATACTACTATATTGTACTATTAGTTATCAACATCTTATTATTTTAGCCCAAGGGTCCAATACCCAGCCCTCTTCCATCTGTTTTCTTTTAAAAAAAAACAATTCAAAACCCAGCAACCCCCTAACGTGACCACACAACTCACGATTCTCTCTCTCTCTCTCTCTCTCTCTCTCTCTCTCTCTCTGTGTGTACATTCTAACAAAGCGTACAGAGCCTTCTTTGAACCAAAAAAAAAAAAAAGTCAATCGAAGTGCTTAATTATTTGAAAGTAATGGAAGGTTGTTTCCCAAATACATGGATTTCTTATAGAATAGTGTTGACTATACCAGTTATAGTCGCTTCTGCAGAAAGAAGCTTCTCAAAGTTGAAATTTATCAAATCATATCATTGGTCAACCATAGCACAAGAAAGATTTAATGGATTAGCCATTTTATCTATTGAAAAAGATATGATAAAAAAAACTTCATTATACAAGCTTAATTAGTAATTTTGCGGCTAAAAATGCAAGGAGGATAATATTTTAGTGATATTAAATATTTAGATTAAAATAATTTTTGCCTTGTTAAGTGAATTCTTCTTCGTTAATTGATATATGTAAGTTAGTCGACGATTAGGGCATAGCTACCATCTTGATGCACCGAGGGTGATCAAGCAGCCAGTAGGGCACTGCTGGTATCAAGCGGCCAGTAGGACACAACTAGTATACTAATCAAGCGGCCAGTAGGGCACAACTATTCTAAATCAACGGCTTAATATACCAGAGAGTATCTTGAGTAGTCGTCATGTTGTGTGATAGGATCGGAAATCCTAAGTGTGGTCAAAGCATGGTCAAGTACAGAAGTTCACAGTCGTTGCATCGTTTGCGCACGGTCACATGCATATTTAATATTCGCAATGATCTATATGTCAACCATGTTAAATTGTTGTTCATTAAGCATGCCTATTGTCTTATACAATGTTCTAAAAATCGCTAGGCACTAGTCGGGCGGCAGAGGATGGCCTAGCGCTTAGGGGCCTAGCGCTTAGGGGCCTAGGCGGACGCCTAGGCGGATTTTTTTTATAAATAAAATTAATTATATAATAGATATATATAAGTTATGTGGTGTTAATTAAAAATAATTATAGATTTGTGTTCAAATAATATATATATAAAGGTTATGTGATGTTTTTTGGAAATTAGTAAAGATTATTAGAAGATTTTAATATTTAAAAAACTATTAGGGATCTCTCCATAGTTAACTTAAACCTTAAGTGTATATATATACTAATGTTAGGGTTTTTTTCCCAAAAAAACAGACCTAAATAAGACTCTCTAGCATTCTCACCCTAGCCCGCCTAGCACCGCCTAGGCCCCGCCTAGAGGCCGACTAATCCACTAGCCGATTTTCGCAAAAGCCTAGGGAAAATCTCGGCGGCCGGGCACCGCCTAGCGCCTAGGCGGCCGCCTAGGCCGATTTTAGAACACTGGTCTTATGAAGGAAGTATATCATCGTTAGAATCAAAAGTTATAATGTCGACACTCGCATTTTATATATGGAAGTGTTTCGGTCATTATGCTCACTCATCTTTCATAAGCTGACGGCTTTCATGCCTGGACAAACCCACGTCCAGATTGTTTAAAGATGATCGATGATAAAGAAGATTAGAGACCCAAGATCCAGAAGAGGAGTCGTTTTACTTATTTTGGATTACTGTAATAGTTCAGCTATGGAGTTTTAGTTATTATGTTTTGTAATTGGCACTCTTCGCCCTTATGTATCTAACTTAGCTAGGTTATGTTGTAATAGTTGATCTAGGACATTTGGGACTTCATCTATGTAATAACCAGTTATGTTTTAGTTATGTTGCTTCCGCTTAGTATTAATCCTTGTGTTTAGATTATATTTGTGGACAAATCAATAATTCAACCAATCACGGCCTATGAGTCCAAAAAGGAATTCAATTGCCCCCAATTTTTGCTACTCCGTGTGTGACATACACCCACTACTTATCTCCCATTTTATACTATTGATAACATCGAAATTTTAAAAAAGTTTTTCAAAGGAGGCACCTTGCCATGTCCACTCATGTGACAGCCGAATGATTGGCATGTGTACGATGTAAACACACAAACATTTTTTCCACGTGTCCAACTCGTGTTAGTGCGTGCCGGTGTCCGAGATGGACACAAAAGCCAAATTGAAGTTCCGTGCTACATCGCTACTAACAGAGGCACGTACTACTAACGTTAGAACCTTGAAGTATTAACAAACATTATGGAAACAGATACTCCAATTGATTCTTGAGAAGTAAAAAAACCATAATAGTACACTAAACCTCAAGCTATAGATCCATCCATAATGTTGAAAAAGTCCTTACCAGTGTAGGTGTACAGGATGCAGTAGCTTCAGTAATCCGTTTATGCGAGTAAACATAAACTCCATATGAAAGGCATCCCAACATGACGAGCAAACCAGTAACAAGACAGTCTATGCACATTTTGAGAAGCTCGGCGTGTCTTGTGTCTTCCAATTGATTTTTAAACCTTTCAGCTTTAAAAGACACCTTTGAAATTCCCATTGATAACTTCCACCTCTCCAAAAGATTCAAATCAGAGTTGAGTGCCAGTTGTGTTTCTTTCAGCTTCAACTTTTTCATGATTAGACCAATCTCCAATGTCTTGAGCTCATTAGAACGCGCTTGTTCTATTGCAGATTTTTCAAGGATACCAAGCATGGACTGGTCTGCTACAGATGGAGTAACACATGTTAACAGTTGATTTGTGTGTCTCTCATGCAATGTAAGCTGCCTGCTCATCGAATCAAACTGCATAGTCTCTTCTCTCTCTTCAAGAGTGTTCAGTTGTTCCTCAGTTCTGGTCGCTTCTGCAACCACTTCGGAATGATAACTTCCTTCGTTTAAAAGTCTTAACTTCTCTACACCGTTGCTTTGAGAAGATTCGCTGATCAATCTTAGTGTCATTAAGGTGCTCCGAAATGATTTCTCAAAGTTTCTTGCAAAACAATCAAACTTATCCCCAAAAACCTTCAACAAAAGAAATAAAAAAAAAAAATAGGCAAAATGTATCACTTATACACTTCGAATACGAAAAGTATTGATATGGATTGCAAGGATCAAAATTTCGTTTCATAGGATTGTTTTGCTCCACTAGGAAACGGAAATGTTTCGGGAATATTTTGTAAACAAAATGGAAACAAAGAAAAAATTGGGAACACATGGAAATGCTTGGAAACAAAAAGTTAAAAGTGCATGAACATGCGAAAATAAGTTAAAAAAACAAAACTAATTAAATATGTTTTAGGGATATTTACATTATGGCATAATGCAATGCAATATAACATGAGAACACAGTGAATATTTGAATACAAGTTAAATATGAAATGAGAATATAAGTTATAACCACGGCAAATAGCAAATTAGGCTTACCATACTAGCAACTAAGTATTACAGCTTCACTTCTACTCTACTTTTATTTCTTTTATTGATACGGTATTTCTCAAAAAAAAAATCAAAATTAAATTTTTCTGATAATAGGTTTTAATCCTTCACTTTCTTACAAAAAAAGTGATACTACCATATGTTTATTTTTGTAAAATTGCCCACACAGACGAAACGTTTCGACCGTTTAGTTTGTTTTGCCTATTTTCGTTATTTTTCTACTTTGTGTCAAAACACATGAATTTCCATGTTTCCCCTGTGTTTTGTTACAGTTCACTAGGAAACCGAAAGGATTTAGCCTTTTTGCTGGAGACGAACCGAAATATTGATCCTTGACTGCAATAAGAAACTTAACTACGAATTTCACATCATGGTTTAGCAGGTTAAAGTCTCAATTACATTGGCTAAAGATTCTCTGACTGCCAAAGAGCAAATCTGCAAGCAAGTAAATACAAATAAATTCATCAGATCCCATAACTAGATTTATAAGAATGTATTTGAGAAAATATAAGAGGATATAGGAAGTACCATCGAAAGATGATCTGCAGAAATCCTTCCCCCAGATGTTTCTTTCCTTTCCAAGACCTGTAATCACCACAACACGTTACCCAACAATTACATGATGCTAATTTGAGAAACAACTTATATCGAAACAATATTTTTAACACGATTCCAAGATAACATTTTAAAATGGTATCTAAAGAACGACCAGATAGGTCAGAGGAAATTGTCGCAAAAAGTCTTTTAAGCTTACACATGGAATGGAGGTTTGTCAACCTGTGAAGCACATGCCCCGAGCCTAGACACTTATGCTGATACTTTTGGAAATAGTGCATGCTGAGGTGACAAGTAGTTCCGCCCGTGCACGAGGCTTAAAATTAAGGCATTCTCAATTTTCTTGCACTTTTGTTTGTTAGCCATTTCTTGCTTTAAAATTGCACTATCAGGAGAAACTCGTATTGTAATAACTTTTTCATCAGTAAAATCTTAATGTAACTGTATTTTTCTCTTTATATTTCAACCACTAATGCAAATTCGAAGGAAAGTTTCAGGTCAGTTATTCTTGAAACAGATTCTGAGGCAACCTTAAGAGGCTGTTTGGGTAATTAGAGAACTGGTTCTTCTGTTCGGAAAACAACTGATTCTAAATAGTTTTGTGTTTGCGTAGCTGCTTTTTGTTACATAAGAACCCGTGGCTAACTTCAAAATACCCCAAATGATTCTTTACCAAACCAACACAACACTTATTTTCATAAAAACCAGATAAAAGTAAAACTTGATCCTACATTAAGCACCCCAAACAGGCCCTAAACCTCCTAAGCAATACCAACGATCAAGATTGGCATTTTAATCTGGTTTCAAAATTCAGAATGCTTCCAGACAATGGGCTCTTCAGCTGAAGAATGCATTGAGAACCCAATATAGGTGATGTACAGTTAGCTAAAGAAAGCACTAAAGTGTCTTTGGTTCCGACCATCCTTCACCTCCCATTCTCCCTCATCAAGGAAGCACAGAATCTTCTAAAAGGTCGACGAGTCTGCACCCGCACCGCGCTGGCACGGATTCTTCTCGAATGCGGCATGGTGCTTCTTTTAGTTATTTTTTCCTTAAAAAATGGGACTCTTAACATATAATTTTAAAAACTTTGGAGTCAATTTAAGAATGTTGGAAGCTGGATTACACATCAAAAGGCTAGTATGGCTTTTTTATGCTTGTAATTTTTGTTAATTGCATAAAAGATCTAGATAATGTATAGCTTATACAATTATATCAATGTATAATTTTTACTAATAATTTATAATAGTACCCCCCGCATCCTGGATTTTTGAAAAGGGTAATACTTAGGACACACCCAAAGACACAACTTTTGGGACACAACCCAAGAGATGTGTCTATCTCTCTCTTGTGTCACTGTGGGTCCAGTGACATCACACGAGAGATATAGACACATCTTTTGGGTTGTGTCCCAAAAGTTCTCTTTGGGTGTGTCCCAATCTTTACTCTTTTGAAAAATTGACGAATCCCCCGCACCCGCATACGTATTCCCAAACCCGCATCGGTGCTTCCTAGCTCCCCATAATGTGTCTAAGCCCATCCTTCTCGGGTTGCACCTTGTAGTTGTGGGCATTGGCCTCCCTTGATACCCCAAAAAATCTAACATGATTTCAGTTCACATTTTTAAGAACCCGTTCAGTGTTGCCGTGGTAATTAGTCTTTTTCTTCAAAGATTTTTCTTTAGAAATATTTTCTGTAGAGATGTTTTAAAAAGCTGTTTAGTGTTTGGTGCTGCTGCCGGAATTAGAGATTTAAACGAAATTACCATTTTCAATGGGAATATATTCAATTTCTTTTTTCAGCTTTTTGAAAAAGCAGTAAATAGCCGCTCAACTGAGAACTGTTTTTTCAGCTTTATAGTGGATTCGGTTTTTGAAAATGCCCTAATTATTATTTTTTTGCAAAACGGACTTAAATCTCTCAATAACTGATTATTATCCCACATAAGTGGTGGCTGTTGGTCCCAAATAAATGGGCTCCAGATCTAAACACTCAGCAGAAAGTAGAACCTTTGCCAATCTCACCAGCAAATTGAACTGATATTGTGAAAAACCTATTCTTTAAAGCTCCTACAAGACTACAACGACCAGGTAAACTTTCTTTGTGCTTCAAGCTTCTAGACACCTACTTCAGTATTGTCAAAAGGATAGGTCTTAAAGCTAATGGTTCTTAAACGTCTCCCTAAGTCCAGCAACTCCGCAAATCTTCCCAATGATTAAAACAATTGACTCCTAACTCCTAAGAGGTCCAACGCAGTCTGACTTAAAAGAGAACTCCTATTTTCTGAAAACTACCAGATTTTTAGCATTGTCCTGATTTCCAGCTGATACATCCTATTATACTAATTGAATAGCTCCAATTGTTAAAATTCAAATTCCTTAATTTTAATAGGATCAAACACCACCTTAAGTTAACCTCGTCAAGGGTTAGATAATACTTCCTCTCCATTGTCTATAAGTTTTGGCCCAAATAATGTGATTTAAGGTTGAAAATCTTACCTTTGTGAATTTCAAAATGTGTTTGTACAGAATATTCCAGTTTGCAGTTTCACAACTATCAACAAAACATTAAGGGTGTCTTTGGGTGTCCATAGAGCTGCAAATTGGACCATTTAAAATGAGCTCATTCATCTATTATCCCATTTAGTGGTGTTTGGTTGTCAAAACACCACAAAATTAGCTTTTCTTCTAGCCACACTCCCAGTACATAAATTTCAATTAAGTCATTTACAAATGTAAACATTCAAAATCAGCTTATTTAGAATAGAATAATTTATAAAATTAGATTATTCGCACAACCAAACACAACCTAAGAAAATATGGGACTTATGGTTGAAAATTTTATCATGTTAGATTTCGAATAAGCATTGGCAAAGTGCAAAAACTGACTTATCTTCTGTCGAGTGAAACTAATTCTATATGGAACTACACTTTTTTCAAGCTCTTCACAAGACTACAAAGCGTCGCGAATCAAACTTCGAAAGAGAGGGAAACGAATTCTTGAAGCTAATAATGCGCAACAAATCACATAGGTGAATTTTGTGTCCTATAGGCACTCAGTTGTAGATATAGCTGATCAGATGTAGGTGATAAATTAACCACTTCCTTAGTGGCCAAGCGGTAGAACTTTGGGAGTACTCGCCACAGGTCTAGTGTTCGACTCATAGGGTGGCCACCTACCCAAGGCATTATACCTTGAGCCTTACCTGATCCACTGGGTTAGTAGGTACTAGGGTATCAGTGGGTTCCAGAGGATTTGCCATTCGGCTAAGGTGGGCGTTGAGCCTGGCAATAAACCGGATGGTTTCCCAACATTTCTAAAAGACAAATTTAGGTTATAAATTTCAGTTGTAGATTCCAATAATGCCAAGGAAAGGATTTTTGACTCGTAATGTACATAGGGATATTTGACCTCCAAATGGAACTTCTAATGGTTAATAAAATAATGTATGATCTTAAGCTTGTTATGTAACTCTTGAAAACTCAACTAAATAGTACTAGCTTTTGATCATATCTTCTGCGCCAACTGCAAAGTGACCTACAGCCTATACAAGGCTTCAACTCACAGGGCCTTGGTAGAAGAAGGGAGGAGGGGGGAATGGGGAGGGTCTGGAGCACCCAGACTTTGTCGTAACTATCGTCAAACATAGAAGGGCAACGATTTACAAAAAGATTGACATACAAATACAAACCAAAAAATCATATACCATTTATTTTTTTATTTTTATTTTTTTGTATCTTTTTGGTGTCAAAAAACCACCTACTTCTCAAAGAAGTATGTCATCGAGGACCATTGCATGTCTCTTAAGCCTCACAATCAAGATCAATTTTTCCCACTACTGGATCACTCTGAGGGAGGCAAACCTAAATGTAAGTTTATTCAATCCCCGTTTATGTATCATAGACTACTTTTTTTTTGTCATTTTTTTTAATGGTTCTCTCCTATCTCATGCTTTGATGTCATTGTTAAGAGAAGCTTGAGCCAATATATATATGGCATAAATTATCTGATCATGGGCTTTGCATGACATTAGTCTTGTGGATATGGCACATAGATTATCGGTATCCACCACAAAAACGCATACCTATTCACATAGATTATCGGTATCCACCACAAAAACGCATACCTATTCACATAGATTATCGGTATCCACCACAAAAACGCATACCTCTTAAAGCAAACTTTTTGCCAAGATATCATGCTGATGCTGCTAATATACTGGTCAAGAGAAACGGGTTTGAATAGTTCATTGTTTGCGTAGATGCGTGTTGGTCACATATACGTGCAGGTCTAAAAATGCCCCAAGAACTTGTTCTAGATCAAACCAACACTTGCACAACAGTGGTTTCTAAAAGTGAGACTTGGTGTGAACCTCACCTCTTCCAAACATTATTACCATTTCTTGGGGGAAAAAAGGATTCTTTGCACAGATAAGGCTCATTCTCATTGGGGGAAATTAACACGGAAAAATCAAACTTTGTCAACAGAAACATAAAAAGAAAGAACGGTAACATTCACTATTTATTTTGTATTTGTAGAGGTAGACATAAATAGAGAGAGAGAGAGAGAGAGAGAGAGAGAGAGAGAGAAACCTGAGAGAGAACGGCGGCAATGGACATACCGAGAGGAAGAGCAATGGCCTGGACATCAGTCACTTGATGGCGAATGAAGATTCTAGGGTTACGGCTGGTGGAGGAAAGACGAATGCCTCTCTTCTGCACCACGGAAGAAGAAGAAAAAGAATAGGTGGAACAAGACGATGACGACGAAGAAGAAGACAGTCGTGCTGGGTCAGAGGCGTCCAAGGGGATCCTTCTCTTTTTCTTCTTCTTCTTCTTCTTATTCTTATTGACGGGGGTGATGATAGTTGTTGATTTTGAGAGGGAGGGGTTCGGATTCGAATCGTCGGAGGAAATTGGTGGGTGTTCATTGTATTCTGTTGGGGATGATTGGAGAGATATTGAAGGATGGGCGTCCATCGGTATGATTGTTTGAGGAGGTAGCCAGTAGGGAAAGGTAGAATCTCTTCTTTTATATTATAGACAATTGCCCTTAAATCCCCATTCATGTACTTTTGTGGATGGAGGACACCCAATATTTTTATTTAATACTAGATCCCTAGGATCTTAATTAACACACCTAATCATGGTTAATGATTTTGTTGTCCCCATTTTACCTTCTATATATTCTGTGATATACATATAGATGTAATATATATTTAGTCATTAATTGGGATTTTAGGAGTAATAATTGTATTTATTCCCCACTATTGCTATGTTTGTTTGTGTTTTGAATGTTAGAGAATTATTTCTACCATTTAAATCCCCTAACACATGCTGATTGATCATTTGTATTCATTACATCATAAAAATCTGTTAAATTAAATGTTTGACTCTTTAATTGTGTGTTCATGTGGATCATTTTTGTTTTTTAATGATTGCTTTTGGTCTTCTTTCTTATTTATATTTCATAGCATATGAGACATGCCTTATTTACACAAATGTTATTAAATATAGATTGGCTAATATCACTACCATAATCGATTGTTCAGCTTCCTTGCAAGAGAAAAAAAAATGTTGACTCTTTGACTCTTTAATTGAGTATTCCTTCAATCATTGACCCTTGCATTGTGGTATTTTTATCTCTATTAATTACATACATGTTAAACAATATATATCGTCAGAAATCATTACGCCCAACTTGGAACAAAAAGAACATCATCAATTTTTTTGGTCATTACTTTGCTTGTGAAATTTACAAAACAAGCTATTGGTATATGAAGCAAATAAAAAAGGATTTCAAATCCCACAAGTGAGATAGGTTGTTGCCCACAATCGTGACGACCACCTTCACGACTCAATGATGTGGTGGTGATGTGTTGGTAGTGGTGGTGGGTGCCATTGCGCTATGGTGTCTAATAGTGGTGGTGGGTGCAATGGCGATGATATCGATGGTGGTTAAGACTGATGGTGGATGCAATGGTGGTTAATAGTGGTGGTCTCTCTCTCTCTCTCCCTGTTCCCATTTTCCATAGCATGTTATGAGATTCACAAATCATGTTGTGTATCTCTCTTTCATTTCCGATTTTTCCAGAACATGTTGTGAAATTCACAAATCATGTTGTGACTCTTTGTCGCTTTCATTTTCGCTTTTCAGAATATGTTGTGAAATTCACAAATCATGTTGTGATTTTCTCTTCCATTTTCATTTTACAGAACATGTTGTGAAATTCACAAATCATGTTGTGACTTTAGTCGCTTTCATTTTCGTTTTCCAAAACAAGTTGTGAAATTCACAAATCATGTTGGGACTCTCTCTTCCATTTCCATTTTTCTAGAACATGTGAAATTCACAAATTATGTTGTGTTTCTCTATTCCATTCTCGTTTTTCAGAATATGTTGTGAAATTCACAAATCATTTTTCAAAACATGTCGTGAAATTCACAAATTATGTGGGACACTCTCTTCCATTCCCATTTTTCCATAACATGTTGGAAAATTCACAAATCATGTTGTATTTCTCTCTCTCTCTCTCTCTCTCTCTCTCTCTCTCTCTCTCTCTCATTTTCATTTTCCAGAACATTTTGTGAAATTCACAAATTATGTTGGAACTCTCTCTTCCATTCCCATTTTTTCAAAACATGTTGTGCCTTTTCAATTCAAAATGTGTTCCACAAATCATGTTGTTGGACATGATTGTGGATGAAAATAGCTGTCATTATGACTAATAATAACTTTCAAATTTTGATCCCCATAATTTTTTATTCTCTTAATTTTTGGGGAGAAATTTTGGTTGAAAACATTAATGGAGGAGGTTACCATTTTTAAGAATACCAAACTTGATGAGGAAGGGGTATTTTAGTCCCTAAAAAATTTTAGGGACTTCATTATAAACATATTTTAACTCAAGAACTTGAAGCTATTTAATTACAGTATCTAGGGATTTATCACTAAATCACCCTTTATATTATTAGAAATTTGGTATTAAATACCAAATTAGGAGAATTATTTGGTTATAAGACACAATAGAAAAATATTTGGGACATGTGTTGGTGGAAGTTGTTAGGAATAAACTAAATTACTTCTAATTGTGACCAAAATTCCCATTTCATTCATTTTTCAGTTAGAGAGAGAAAACACAATCAAAGACAGAGAGAGAGAAAACGATTAGAGAGAGAGAACACGATCTGATCGGACCACCGACCACCGCCGTCACTAACCACCGAGAACCAGAGGCGAGAGCACCGGTGACCACCATCATCTCCGGCGACTACCACCAT
Source organism: Hydrangea macrophylla (assembly GCA_033977485.1). NCBI lineage: Eukaryota > Viridiplantae > Streptophyta > Magnoliopsida > Cornales > Hydrangeaceae > Hydrangea > Hydrangea macrophylla. The sequence goes on from CM066984.1 coordinate 42,223,474, forward strand.
CCTCTCCGGCGACTACCACCATTCTCTCTGTGTTCACCCAAAGAAAAACTGTTGTCGCGTCTCCATCCACCGCCATCGCGGACAACCACCACCGACTTCGTCCATCACCAACGAGCACTAGCGACGACCACCACGAATTCCAGATCCGCCACCTCCGCGAGTAGATCCACCACCATCGTCATCTCTAAGGAATGGTGGCTTTTTTTTTTCACCTTTTGTTGAGAAATTTATCAAAAAAAAGTCTGTGAAGTTACTCAACATTTTTTTCCAGATTTTGATATCAACTATGATACTTGTTTGATAGATCTCGTTGAGTGAGTTGTAAAAATCTAGATTTTATGTAAAAAATAATTTGCAAATCGATATAAATGCTCGAATTTGTAAAAAGTTTTTGCAATGTTTGTTAGAAAACTTTTTTTGTGAAATTTTACAAACTTTGTGAAATTTCACAACTTTTTTTTTTTTTTTTTGAAAAGTTCACAACTTTTTCTATATTGGTATGAGAAATTAAATTTCAAAAACTTGTTATGTGTTCATTTCATGTTGATGTGATGGTTTGGTTTGAGGAGATCAATCAGGTGAGGTCCTGGTAGTGATCGGCAGACGTTTGGTGTGGCGGTGGTGGTTTCGTGGAATTTTTACAAACTCTGTGAAATTTCACAACTTTTTGTTGATAAATTTTACAAATTTTTTTTTTTTAAATTTCACAAGTTTTTCCGTTGGTGTGAGAAATTTACTTTCAGGATCTTGTTTTATGATCATTTTCAAGTTAATGTGGTGGTTTGATTGTGAAGAGATTGATAGAGGTCTGGTGTGGCGTTGGTGGTATTTGTGTCAAAGTAGCAAGGTATAGACATAATACTACAACCTTTTTCTAACTGGACTAAAACTACAATATTTCTCTTAATTTGGTTTAATTGCTAATTGTCCCTTATAATATTCCTGTAGTAGAGAGAGAATATAAGTAGTAAATTGTTACGTACACCGCTAGTTTTGTTATGTACACTAATTAACTTTACAAAAGTATGAACTTTTAGAAGAAGAATGATAAGAATAAAGGAATTTGGGTGCATATAGCAAAGACAACGGTGTATATAGCAATTCCCTATAAGTATTGGTTACTTTATTTACTCTCTCGTCTCACTACTATGTGTATATAAGGTCACAACCCAAATCCACTAAGTATGGACGAGGGTACGTGACATGCCATTGAGGCCTGACAAATGTTAATAACGTTCAAAATTGGATTTTAAACTCTCATTTAAACCACATTGGCAAGTGATTAGCCCTAATGGTATAATACAAATTTGAAATTTTGAGTTAGATTTTATACCAAAAGATAGTCTTTGAGTCTAGGTTCCAACGTTGAAAACAGTACACGATTTCAAAATTCTAGAAAAAGATATGTCCGTTTCCATAAAAGTCATTTTGAACCAATAAACATAGTGCGTATTTTGATCGATCGAAACAGCTTCTATCCACAATTTTAGTCATGAGCATCTAAGCAATCAAGCATGCTTGAATAGCAAAAGCACTTGCCAAAACCTTTCATACATGAACATAAGAGTCTTATACATCAAGTCCTACACATGCTCACTTAACACAACATAATTTTGCAAGTCCTTTAATTCCAAACTACTACAACTACACCATATACATACAATATGCACATTAAACACCTGCCCTCCTCTTTCTTCATCTATTTCTCTTTCTCATTCTCTCATCTTTCACCTGAAATGGTTATATAATAACTATATGAGCTGAAGCTTAGTGAATAACATGTTCTTTGACATAAATTTGTGTATATCATTTAAACACGTGATATGCAATTCAATGTAACATAATGAATCACAACTAAGTAAGTATTTATCTTCAAAGCTTCTTGTTCTTCTCACTACCCCGTGCCCGTAATAGCACCCTTTATCCTTGTTCCGAGCTATCCAATACCCTATACAAGGCGTATTGAACACTCAAGCCTTAGAAGACTTTTCGACACTCCTTTTGGAGCTTTCTCTTTGTAGTGATAGAACAATTGCTTCTTCAACCACATAATCACAAAAACATGTTTCCAACACATAATCCTTTACCTCTTGCACATATAATCAATCATAATATATATGCATGCGCATAATTCATGAATTGAAAGTAAATCATTTATATGCCACAATTTCTTAACTTGAAAAGCTTTCTCAAAGATAGAGGTTACTCACCTTGCTCTAGATATAGAATTGACAAGATATAATGCTCACTTTTAAACTCCTACAAGTCAGATAATATTTCATAGCATATCAATATGAATTCTTTTAATTAATCCATCAACACTCTATGAAAATGAAATTAAATCACATAGAAAGAATTCTCTTACCCTTAGCTTCTCAAGTCTAGCTTCAATTTGAGATAGAATTCTCCCAAGTACCCTTTCCCCTTTTGGTTTCCTTCCTTTCTCTCTTATTTTTCCCTTTCTTCTTTGCACCTACTTGCTTGTGTAGAGACAAGCACCTCAAAAAGATGTGCATCTTATTTAATTAGTTATTCTTTCATTTCTCTCTCTTGCCCACTTGAATACACATGGACTTAGCCAAATATTGCCCAACACCTCCTACTTGACCACCTACTAGGCCACCTACTAGCTTAGGTAATATAAGCTAGCACCTAGATTAGGCTAATTAATCATCATTAAGCTAATGAATCTCAATTAGACTAATTAATCTTGATTAGGAAAATTCTACCAAATTCTAGAGACCAAGTCTCCTAAATTACACTTTCACCTACTATATTTCTTACTAATTACACAATATCCTCTAGTTCTTGTGAATTGCTAAATCACCTACTAGTTAGAAAAATGTATTCTTTTTACTCCTATCATTTATGCCCTTGTCTAGCAATTCATTTAACATCAAATATGTATCCAATGCAAGGCATAAAATAACTCCATGTCTTTCAAAATATGCGAATTCCAAATAGATTGCCATGTGTAACACATAACAAGAGTTTATCAACTCTTAATTTCCTTCCATCACTTGATAATCAGATTAAGTACGCAAATCACATAAATATTCATGTCATTTACCAGATAATGCACATTAACATGTCATAATCACAAGCCAAAATATTGGGATATTACAGCATCCCTATCTTATAAAAGTTTGGTCCTCCAAACTTGTCTTACCTTATGATTCCAAATAAAGAAGGATATTTCTCAAGCATTTCATCCTCCTTTTCCCACGTAGTCTCTTCCACGAAATGGTCCCGCCATAAAACTTCTACCAAAGGAATCACTTTGGTCCGCAACACTTGATCCCGTTGAGTGATAATTGCAATCGGATGCTCTATATACGTTAAATCCTCCCGAACCTCCAAAGGGTTCATGTGCCAAAACATGTGATGGATCAAAGAGATACCGCCGTAACATGGATACATGAAATACATTATGTACATTACTAAATTCCGAAGCTAAAGCTAAACGATACGATACTGGTCCAATCCTTTCCAAGATCTAAAACTGTCCGATATATCGAGGATTAAGTTTCCCCTCTTTCCAAACCGAATTATACCTTTTGACAGAGACACCTTCAAAAAGACATAGTCGCCTACTTGGAATTCAAGGTCCCTTCTTCTAGTATCTGCATAACTTTTCTGTCGATTTTGTGCTATTCGCAGCCTCTGTTGGATCAATTTAATTTTATTAGTAGTCAATTGTACAATCTCCGGTCCCAATAACTTTCTTTTTCCCACCTCAGTCCAACAAATTGGTGAACGACATTTTCTTCCATATAGCGCTTCATAAGGCACCATACCAATGCTAGATTGAAAACTATTATTGTATGAAAACTCGATAAGTGGCAAATATTCTTCCCACGGGCCTTTAAAATCCAGAACACATCTCCTCAACATATCTTCTAAGATTTAAATTACTCTTTCTGATTATCCATCGGTTTGCGGATGGAAGGTAGTGCTAAAGTTTAATGTTATACCCATTGCCCATTGCAAAATCTTCCAAAATTGACTTACAAAATTAGGATCTTGATTAGAAGTAATAGAGACAGGTACACCATGTAATCTAATAATTTTCCCAATGTATAAATCGGCCAATTTCTCTTTCGAGTAAGTAGTTTTCATAGCTAAAAAATGCGTAGATTTAGTTAACCTGTCAGCAATTACCCAAATAGCATTGTTACCTTGGGATGATCTCGTAAATCCCACCACAAAATCCATCGTAATGTGCTCCCATTTCCATTCGAGTATACGGAGTGGTTGGAGTAACCTCGCTGGTTTCTGATGCTCCACCTTTACTTGTTGACATATCAAACAATGTGATACAAATTCTGCAATTTCTTTCTTCATTCTTGGCCACCAATGAATTTCTCTCAAATCTCGATACATCTTGGTACTCCCAGGATGAATGGAATACTTGGTATTATGAGCTTCTATCAAAACTTTCTTTATAATTTCATCAATATTAGGAACACATATTTGACTCTTAAACTACAAAACATTATCTTGAATAGAAAATCAACTCTCTTGCTTTCATGTATTTAATCACAAATCTTCTTAAGAAATACATCATTCATCTGTGCCCCTTTTATTTCTTCAAGCAACGTATGTTGCACTACCATTGTTGCAAGAACTCCACTTTTATCAAAAGGAATTACTTCCACTTCCATTCTTTCTAAGTCCATTAACAATTGATTCTGAGAAGTAAGATAATAAGCATAATTACCTGAAGACTTCCTACTTAAAGCATCCGCCACCACATTAGCTTTTCATGGATGGTGTCGTATCGTCAAATCATAATCCTTTATTAGCTCAAGCCATCTTCTTTACCTTATGTTTAGCTCCTTTTGAGTAAACAAGTACTTCAAACTTTTATGATTTGTAAAAACTTCACAAGTTTCACCATAAAGGTAATGTTGCCAAATCTTTAAAGCAAAGATTACCGCTGTAAGTTCTAAATCATGTATAGGGTAATTACTTTCATGTGGCCTCAATTGTCTAGAAGCATAAGCGACATCCTTACCATTTTGCATAAGTACACACCCTACCCCTTGGTGAAAGGCATCACTGTAAATCACATATCCTCCATTTCCCGTTCGACTCATTAATATAGGAGTCGTAACCAATCTGGTCATCAGTTCTTAAAAACTCTGTTCACATTCGTTAGTCCATACAAAAGGTATATTCTTATGCAACAATTAAGTCATCGGAATGGCAATACGAGAAAAGTCTTTAACAAATGTACGATAACACCCATCCAAATCAAGAAAACTATGAACTTCTGAAATATTCGTGGGTGTAGGCCAAGTATCAACAACATCTATCTTCTGAGGGTCAATTGAGACACCCTTTTCAAATATCACATGCCCCAAGAAAGTAATGCTAGGCAACCAAAACTCACATTTCTTTAATTTAGCATAAAGCTTAATCTTTCTCAAAGTTTGTAATACCAATCTCAAGTGATTTTCATGTTCTTCAGAACTCTTTGAATAACCCCAAATAACATCAATAAAACAATAACAAAATCATCCAGATATGCCTTGAACACTCGATTCATTAAATCCATAAAAAGCAGCAGGAGCATTAGTCACACCAAATGGCATCACAAGAAATTCATAATGCCCGTATCTAGTTCTAAATGCAGTATTTTCTACATCTTCTGCTCTTACTTTTAACTGACAATATTTCGACCTTAAGGCAATTTTTGAAAACACTTGACACATTGTAATTGATCGAATAAGTCATCGATTTGCGATAAAGGATATTTATTTTTAATAGTCACCTTATTCAGTTCTCGATAATCAATACATAACCGCATAGTACCATCTTTCTTCTTTACAAAGAATACTGGTGCACCCTAAGGTAACACACTAGGACGTATAAATCCTTTATCCAATAATTCTTGTAACTATATTTTCAGTTCTTGCAATTCAACCGGTGCCATTCTATAAGGAGTTATGGATATTGGTTGAGTCTCTAGTATTACATCAATTGAAAATTCAATCTCTCTATCTATTAGAGTGTCAGATAAATCATCTGGAAACACATCAGGAAATTCCCGTACGATTGAAATATCTTCTAAAGCACGATTTAAGGTTTTAGTGTCTACAACACTACATAAGAAACCTTGACATCCCTTCTTTAATAAGCGACATGCTTTCATTGCTGAAATAACATATGGTGGCGACACTACCCCCGTCCCTTGAAAATAGAATTCTGTTTGCTCAGGAATTCGAAATAAAACGTTCTTCTTTTGACAGTCAATAGAAGCATGATAAGTAGATAACCAATCCATCCCCAAAATACTGTCAAAGTATTGGATGTTCAAAGTTATCAAGTCTACCATTAACATTCTGCCATCTAGTTCTATTCCACAAGCTTTATAGGCTGAAGCACTATTCAAAGATACTCCCGAAGGAATGGCAATAGATAAAACGTATCCCAAAGGTTTAGAAGATCTATCTAGATTCTTAGCAAAACAATAAGATACATATGAATGTGTGGATCCAGAATCAACAAGTACATGTGCAGGGTACGCGCAAATAAGGAGTGTACTTGACACAACTGTATCAATTGTAAACGTATCTCCCGGTATAAGTTCAAACATCCGACCTTGCCTCTGTTCTTTCTTTTCTCCTTCAGACTTCTAGACTAATTTCTGAGTAGCTATGCTTGGTATAGATGAGCTTGGACCTTGAATGTCGCTGTGGGCAATCTCTAGCGAAATATCCCCTATCTCCACATTCAAAACAAAACACTTCTCGAACCGGAGCCCCGTGAATAGGATTGAGGACATTCCTTAGAAACATGCCCAGGTTGCTTGCATCTATAACATATACCTTTGTAATACAGTCATGTTTCCCTGGGTTAGACTTAGGAAAGTATGTACCATAGAACACTTCCAAAATCGTCGCCAATTCGTGTTAGGTTCCACCTTTTTCACCATACGTCACCATTTATCAGCTTCACCTCATAACATAAAAGCAGCATAGGAAACTTTTTCCTCTTTAGTACATTAGAACACAGTGAAAGTCATTTCCATCTCCGCTAACCATGTCTCTGCAACATGTGGATCAGGATGCCCATCATAGGCAAAGGTTTTTACTTTTTGAAACCTTCCATAGCAGCTTAAGTAGTTCTTGCTTCGCAATTTTCTGGATTCTGTGCTCATGTTTTATTATCCTGAAATCATTGCTCCACAGTTTGTGCAAATCTTTCAATCAATTCCTCGATTCTATCCATTCTCTTACTTGGAGAACCTTTCCCTTGCACCATCTTTAATCATAAATAGGATCAATTCATATAATCAACATCATGTAATTTATGCCTTGTCATGTATCTTATGATAATCATGCTCTATTAATCGTGTCACACAAATCATGCCATATAACATATCTAGTATCACGTATATGTGCACATATTCATTCAACGCACCTTAATCATGCAGTATATGCAAGTTTGAACCCTAAGCTCTAATACCAACTCTGTCACAACCAAATCCACTAAGTATGGCACGAAGGTACGTGACATGCCACCGAGACCTGACCTATGTTAATAACATTCAAAAATGGATTTTTAAACTCTCATTTAAACCACATTTATAAGTGATTAGCCCCAAGGGTATAATAGGAGTTTGAAATTTTGAGTTAGATTTTATACCAAAAGATAGCCTTTGAATCTAGGTTCCAACATTGAAAATGGTGCACAATTTCAAAATTCCAGAAAAAGTTATGTCTGTTTCCATAAAAGTCGTTTTGAACCAATTAAAACAGTGTGTATTTCGATCGATCGAAATAACTTCTATCCACAATTCTAGCCATGACCATTTAAGCAATCAAACATGCTTGAATAGCAAAAGCACTTGCCAAAACCTTTCATACATGAACATAAGAGTCTTATACATTAAGCCCTACACATGCTCACTTAACACAACATAATTTATTCCAAACTACTACAACTACGCCATATATATACAATATGCACATTAAACACTTGCCCTCCTCTTTCTTCCTCTATTTCTCTTTATCATTTTCTCGTCTTTCACCTCAAATGGTTATATAATAACCATATGAGCTAAAGGTCAGTGAATAACATGCTCTTTGACATAAATTTATGTATATCATTTAAACACGTGATATGCAAATTCAATGTAACATAATGAATCACAACCAAGTAAGTATTTATCTCTAAAGCTTCTTGTTCTTCTTACTACCCCGTGCTCATAATGGAACACTTTATCCTTGTTCCAAGCTATCCAATACCATATACAAGGCGTATTGAACACTCAAGCCTTAGAAGATTTTTCTACACTCCCTTTTGGAGCTTTCTCTTTGTAGTAATAGAACAATTGCTTCTTCAACCACATAATCACATAAACATGCTTCCAACACATAATCCTTTATATCTCTTGCACATATAGTCAATCATGATATACAAGCGTGCGAATAATTCATGAATTGAAAGTAATTCATTTATATGCCACAATTTCATTACTTGAAACGTTTCCTCAAAGATAGAGGTTACTCACCTTGGTCTAGATATCGAATTGACAAGATATAATGCTCACTTTCAAACTCCTACAGGCCATATAAGATTTCATAGCATATCAATATGAATTCTTTTAATTAATCCATCAAAACTCTATGGAAATGAAATTAAATCACATAGAAAGAATCCTCTTACCATTAGCTTCTCAAGTCTAGCTTCAATTTGAGATAGAAATCTCCCTAGTACCCGTTCCCCTTTTGGTTTCCTTCCTTTCTCTCTTGTTTTTCCCTTTCTTCTTTGCACCTACTTGCTTGTGTAGAGACAAGCACCGCAAAAAGATGTGCATCTTATTTATCTAGTTATTCTTCCATTTCTCTCTCTTGCCCACTTGAATACACATGGACTTAGCCAAATATTGGCCAACACCTCCTACTTGACCACCTACTAGCTTAGGTAATATAAGCTAGCACCTAGATTAGGCTAATTAATCATCATTAAGCTAATGAATCTCAATTAGACTAGTTAATCTTGATTAGGAAAATTCTTCCAAATTCTAGAGATCAAGTCTCCTAAATTACACTTTCACCTACTATATTTCTTACTAATTACACAATATCCTCTAGTTCTTGTGAATTGCTAAGTCGCCTACTAGTTAGAAAAGTGTATTCTTTTTACTCCTATCATTTATGCCCTTGTCTAACAATTCAACATTTAACATCAAATATGTATCCAATGCAAGGCATAAAATAATTCAATGTCTTTCAAAATATGCAAATTCCAAATAGATTGCCATGTGTAACACATAACAAGAGTTTACCAACTCTTAATTTCCTTCCATCACTTGATAATCAGATTAAGTACGCAAATCACATAAATATTCATGCCATTACCAGATAATGCACATTAAAATGTCATAATCACATGTCAAAATGTTGGGATATTACATATACATAAATAGATATACAAGTATATATATATATATATATGAATATGAATTTGTTCAAAAAATTAAAAATTTAAACTCAAAATCAGTTTGTTCCAAAAACTAATGGGTAATATTTGGGGAACAAACACTTGACATAAACATTCTTTACCTCTCTCTTGAGTGGTACTGTGTGGTCCACTGAAATTGTCTGGACCCCACAGTGCCACTCAGAATAGAGATAGAGTATGGGTTGTAGGTGTTTGTGTAAAGTATTTGTGCCCCTGGCATTGTTGAAAACTAATTTGTTCCTAAGATTTAAACCCAAAATTAATTTATTCCAAAAACTAATTTGTGTAGGATTTAGGTTTCAAAAAACTTTAAATCATGTACATAGAAAATACAGTTTGTAAAACTAATTGGTAGCCTAGATCTACTACTCATTAACTCTATAGATGCGTACTAGAGAGGGGACAAGAATTATACCTTTAAGTCTTGAACCCAATTATGAAAACTTTGACTTCCAGTAGCCTCCACTAGATGGTCTACACTCTTATGACTCATGTGGATGCTCGTGGAGAGGATAGAGAAGGTTTGAAAACCCTAAAATAGTTTCTGCAGCTTCTGGTATAATAAAATGACGAACCCCAATTTCTGAATATAGCTGTCCTATTTATAGATTCCCAGAACCTACCTTACTTTCAATTGATCAAAGTGACTTCGATCAATCGAACCTTTGTTCGGTTGAACAACGTTCGATCGATCAAACTTGCCTTGACTTCAATCGATCGAGACTCCTTTGATTGATTAAACCTGTCTTGATAAGATGCTCATGTGCCTTCCCAAGCATCCAAGCGGAGCTAAGAGTGGGACCTCCTATGCTCTTTATTGTTGGCTTAGACTAGTTATTAATTCCCATGATCAAACTCTTTGATCAGCAAACTAACCAACTGATCAGTTAACATTTACTCCACTATAAAATGATAACTGAACTCCAACACAAAAGAACATATTTGAAGAGATAACTAGACTTGTATGGTGCACTAATGTCCCTCTACCGTCAGCATTCATGATTATATTCAGGTAGTCAGATAACTATTACTCTCAACCTGAATAATGATTACATCTTCCATTCCTTGAGTCCCATTCACCTCTCATGATAACCAAACATGTTGATACCTACTTATGAATAAGACTGCAGCTCTCAATAATCAACTTGGTGGCATTCTCAAGGGAATGCTTACTCTTTATCAGAGGGTAGATTCTATCTTGACAATACATGTTCACAACCCTATGAACATGACATACCCAAGATACCCAGGTGTTGATCTTTTATAGACCTCATGATTGGTAAGTCAAAGCAGCCATATCCAAAGTCTGTGTTCATAAGCATCTCAAGATTGTGAACATGTACCTTATACAAGTTATGAGTTCCTATCGACTATTAACAGTCTTAAGTGTTAGTAGGAAAACTTAGGTCCGTCAATGCACTACAAGCACAAGTATATTAACTAAGAGTTATACTCTAGTGATTGAGATTAATTACTCCATTCAATAGTAGTCAATCATGCTACAGTATACACCCGATGAGATATCTAGTCTCGTCATCCATTGTGACAAGTTCTAAGTATCAAAAAATAGTAATTCGTATCTCACATGTATGTATCTCATACATACACGAATTACTTACTATGATACTTAAGGATTAACAATCATCTCATGAAAGCAACATACATAATAAAATGTAAGGCTGATATCCATATATTAAAATGTCAATGTCTCATACATAAAGTAATGGTTTGAGAGTACAAACCCTACAATTTGTTCTTAAAGATTTAAACTCAAAATTAATTTGTTCCAAAAATCTGAGATATAAACCCAAAATATTAAACACACCTAAAAAATGTATCTATGTATTCAATGGACATATCATAAATGTATATAAATATGTATGCATATATGGTGTATGTGTATGTACGTATGTATGCATGGTTCGTATATATGGTGTATATGTATGTATATCAGTAGAGAGATAGAGAGAGGAGAGGGTTTTTTTGTAACTAAGGGTATTTTTGGCATTAGCAAATTAAGAAGGGAGGTCTCTATAAATTTTGCAATGTAGAGGGGAGGTGTGTGTATTGCAAATCCAAACCCAAAGAGAGGTCTGTGTAATTTTGCAATATAGAGGGGAGGTCCATGTAATTTCTCCAAACCTCAGGGGAGGTCCGTGTAATTAACCCTTTTTTATAACACCATTGTAGATGGTGTATAATACCCTGTACTTTTAGTATATGTTAATACCATGAGATTCTGTATGAATACCTTGTCTATACTTGAAGTTTCACTTTCAAGCTATCGAAGTCTTTCCAAGCGATCGAGAATTTTGTTTCTCAATCGATCGAACCTTGTTCAAGTGATCGAAACCCTGGCAACATAAATTTATGACATGGTCCCTACATCAATTGGTCAAATCCTTTTCAATTGATTGAACCTAGCCGATCTACTCTCAAGCGATTGAAGACATTTTGATCGATCAAACGCGATTGGATTTTTATTCCACAATTCATGCAAACACTGCCACCTGTCCTTCCTCCCTTGCCTATATATATATTTAGTAGTGTGTGTGAGTTTTAGTTACTGAACTTAAGAGTTAGAGGGAGAGAGAGATTGTTATACATATTATATACATACATCCATACATATATGTACATACACACACATACCATATATATATACACAGTCCGAAAGCAAGAGAGAGAGAGAGAAGCAGAGGTTGAAGAAGGAGAGATAGAGATGGAGAGAGAGAGAGAGAGGAGAAGGCCGTTAGAGAGAGGTTCAAGTTTCAAGTTTGTCAAACATACCCTTAACGACGTTCTGTGACTTCCAAACTCACTCGGTAGCCTTAGTTTATTATTTATGAGTTTTTGGTCATAAATAATAGACCTAAACACACCTTAAATTATTTTGTACGTTCACTGTTCAGTCTTTTGGAGAAAATATTCGAGCGATCGAACTTAGTTTAATCAATCGAAGACCCTACGTCTCAATCGATTGAAATGACTTCAATCAATCAAGACTATCTTACCTTCATCGCTCGAGGATTCTTCAAGCGGTCGAACTTTAGTTTCTTCAATCGATTGAAAGAACTTCAATCGATCGAACATTTTAGAACATGGTTATTTCTTGTTAGTTATAACATGCACTACTTAGCTGTTCTTATATCGACACATGCTTCCTATATGCGATAACTGATAAAGGAAGAGATAATGGGACGCGGTAATGAAAGTACATTACGAGCAACGTATTCGGGATCGGACATCAATAATGGTTGATTCTAATCGAGTTTGATAAATCCATTCATTTCAATCAGAGTAGTCAGGCCACCTGGGACTATCGTGTATTCGTAATAGTACAAATGATAAGTAGGTTTTGTAAGTTCTAGGATGGTTACGGGAGGCACATATTCTCAAACGAAGGTGTCTATGATATGCGATGGCTGAGAATATGTTGATTCAATAATTCATGGCTGTAGAACAGATGTGTCTTTGCTCAAAGTGTTAAATCCCTGACTTATAATGGACAGAGCATATGTCCTTAAAAGCGGGGGATGGACTACTATAGTGTCTAGGACTTGCAGTGTACACGGTGGATGGCCCTCTATAACTTGCGGTGCTACATGGTAGATGGTATCTATGACTTAAGGTAATGCGGTAGTTAGAACATTGGTATATTCAGGTGTAATACAATCAAGTCTTTCATTTGACGAGTCTGATGTTTTAAGTTCTGGTATCCAAGATATGAGTAACCGATTAACGAGTAAGGAATAAAGAGAAAAATATTACTAGTAGAACTACATCTTATATCATGTATAATTGGTAATTAATGTACTATAATATTGTGTTAGTTGGTATTCACTCAGCTTTCATTAAGCTGACGGCATTTATGCCTGGACATCTGTAGTCCAAACTACCTTATTCCTAACCCTGTAGGTGACGATCACTACCAAGATGGCTACTATATGGAGGAGAGCTATACCGAGGGTAAACTAGCCGAGGATAGAGAATCTAGGTAAGACTATTACGCGGATGATTATGTTTTAGCGAGCTGAAGAAGAAGACAAAGTTTTAGTTTGTATTCTGTCAACTTTGTTATAATTGGTACTTGGGCATTTGTTGCTTTATACCTTTTGTCGCGCCCGCCCCGAAGGTGGGGGGCGGTCCCCTCGTGGGTCGCGACCATTTACATTGAGATGCGTGAAAGTAGGTAAGGTGTATGAAAAGTGGGAGTAGGGCCAAGTAAGAGTTTAGAGTCGCCACCTAACATTTATTCGGGAGTTAGGATCCCTGCAAAGACAATCGACATGATCATCTTTGACTTTTGAAAAACGCTTTGGAATAGTAAGGCCCTTTAAAAGTGTGACTCGAATAGTCATGCAAAACCAGAGTTCTTGAAGTAGGTTCGGGGACTCGATTATGCCAAGGGAAGGTATTAGGCACCCTCGAGCATCCGTGACACATGGTTGCCAATTTTAGTGATTTTCATAGTAACGGGGCGTAAGTACGAAGTAATAGTGTATAGATACAAGAATTAGATTCGAGTATCCGTGACATACGGTTGCCGATTTACATATCTTGACATGAAATAGTTTTGAAAGTATATATACGTATCTCACCACGAGATAGTTTAAAATTATGTATACGTATCTCGCCACGAGATAGTTTGAAAGTATGTATACGTCTCGACTCGAGAGAGTTTGAAAGTATGTACGTATCTCAACACGAGATAGTTTGAAAGAAAATAGTTATGGCCACACCCGAGTAAGGGTTGCATACGTATCTTGACTCGAGAATTAGGCCGTACATAGTTCTGTGTAGTATATATGTATGGATGTTTGGTCGATCTAGACTGTGAGTGTATAAAATAGTATTTTGAGTAAGGTCGGTGTAGCTAGGAACTTTAACCTGTACGGTGTAGTCCTAGACTTTAACCTTGAGAAAGTAATGAGTTATGAGAGAGTGTTTTGAGTAAAAGACGGAGTAGATCAACTGTGCGATGTGTATTTTGTAATTTTTTGTTTATATGATTTTTTTGTCTTTTTTTTTATGTTTTGGAAGTAAGGGTCAGTGCCCATGTGAGTGAGAAAGTGTTTTGAAAGTAAGGGTCGGTGCCCATGTGAGTGAGAAAGTGTTTTGAAAGTAAGGGTCAGTGCCCAGTGCTTTGAAAAGGTGCCGGAAGTACGGGTTGGTGCCCAGTGAAAAAAGAGTGTACCAGAAGTATGGGTTGGTGCCCGATGATGTAAAAAAGGTAATGTGAAAGTTTTACCGGAAGGACAGATCGATGTCGTATGCAAATGGAGAGAAGTATCATTTTTTGTGTTTCCTGATTTTATCAACGAAAATCTATAACAAGAGATAAAGTGCAGCCGGATGGGTCATTAGATCTCCTTCCAGCTGGCGCATGATATAAAGTCCAATCGGGTGGAGTTCGAAGGTCTCCTTTCTACTGGCGCAGGATATAGCAGTTTGATAAAGTTTAGCCAGGTGGGTCATTAGATCCCCTTCCGGATCCCCTTCCGGCTGACGCAGGATATAAAGTCCAATCGGGTGGAGTTCGAGGCCTCCTTTCGACTGGCGCAAGATATAACAGTTTGATAAAGTTTAGCCGGGTGAATCATTAGATCTTCTTCCGGCTGACGCAAGATATAAAGTCCAATCGGGTGGAGTTCGAGGCCTCCTTCCGACTGGCGCAAGATATAACAGTTTGATAAAGTTCAGCCGGGTGGCTCATTAGATCTCCTTCTGGCTGACGCATGATATAAAGTCCAATCGGGTGGAGTTCGAGGCCTCCTTCCGACTGGCGCAAGATATAACAGTTTGATAAAGTTCAGCCGGGTGGGTCATTAGATCTCCTTCCGGCTAACGCAGGATATAAAGTCCAATCGGGTGGAGTTCGAGGCCTCCTTCCGACTGGCGCAAGATATAACAGTTTGATAAAGTTCAGCCGGGTGGGTCATTAGATCTCCTTCTGGCTGACGCAGGATATAAAGTCCAATCGGGTGGAGTTCGAGGCCTCCTTCCGACTAGCGAAAAAAATAAAAAAGGCAAAATATCCGACCAGTGGATTTATAGGGAGCCCGGACCACTAAGAGTATGAGTTGAGGATGTTACCTGTGCAGAGGCGATTATTGAAGTTCAGTCGTTGTTTATTGAGAAAGAATGTAAGGAATCTGAGAAACGTTGTGGAAATAATTCGAGAAGGCCCAAGTCGTATTTTGACACAAAATCGACTTAAATGGACGTCATGGTTGGGTCCGAAAGGGCCGGAATAGTCAAGATGTAAATCGTACGTTTGAATAGTACCCTTACGTATACTGTATGTATGAATAGTGCCCGTATGTATGAATAGTACTATACGTATGAATAATGCACATATGTATACTGTATGTATGACATTAGAGGTGCTTATGATGGAGTTTGGATTTTATTTGGTCAATGTAGCCAAACAGGGCTTGGGAGAGGAGAAAGGTTAGGGATTCCCAAACAAAGCCTAAGGGAGAGAGTGAATTGGCAAATTTTTTGGAAGGGGGGGACGTCATAGGAAAAAAATTTGATTTAAAAAATAATTAATTAAAAAAAAATAATAAAGTAATAAAATATCTAGATATTGTGTGTGTGCGTCGCGTTCTCTGGGATTTTCGGAAAGCTACGCGGTTGAAAACTGGACCGGTGGGTTCTCTCGACTAACACATAATTTTGAAGTTGGAATTAGATTTTTAAGACTTTGTTTGACCCACATTCGGCACCAGTTCTAACAAAACACGCCAATCGAGGTGCACTTTCCGAAATCCGGTGTCGGAATGAGACGAAATTACATGGTTCCCTTTATTTTAATGTGAGGAGTATTTTCCTGCAATCAGAAAGTGACTCCTATGGCACGATTGGCCAAGATTTGGATTACTTAGTCGCTAAGCAAAGAAAATATCTAAATATCTATATAAGCGCCTCGCTTTCGAATTTTGTAGAAGGCAGTGCGACGAAAACTTGGACTTCCGTGGTCCTCTCGACAAACGCGAAAAATTAGTGCAAAAATGAAATTCTTGAAACACTATATGACTCATATTAAGCATCTGTCTTGACACATCCGTTAATTAAAATGTACTTTTTCGGAATCTGGTATCGGATTGAGATAAAATTTTAGGGATTTCACCGTCTCGATGTGAAGAGTATTTTCCTCAAATCAGAAGTGACTCCTATGCCGCGATTGGCCCAAATCTGGATTACTTAGTCGCTAAGCAAAGAAAATATCTAGATATTTGTACACGCGCCGCGCTTTCGAATTTTCTGGAAGGCAGTACGACGAAAACTTGGACATTCGCGGTCCTCTTAACAAACGCAGAGTTTTAGTGCAAAAATGGAATTCTCGAAATGCCATCTGACTCGTATTAAGCATCTGTCTTGACAAATTCGTTAATTAAAATGCATTTTTTTTCAGAATCTGGTATCGGATTGAGATGAAGTTTACAGGGATTTCTCCGTCTCGATGTAAAAGGTGTTTTAATCCAGACCAGAAATACCACGGCCGATTTGATCTTGAAGACCAAGGCTTTCCGATGATTTATCAGTATAAATTGACGCGCCTGTGAGCGATCTTATCGCAGTTTTGCAACTTTCTTCGTTTGATGACAACGAAATTTCTGAAGGCTCTTCATCTTGACAAAGATGGATTTTTGGCATCAATTTTAAACCTTCTGAAGTTCTCTGGCGATGACATAGAATTTTCCCGTTTGATTTCTACGCCTGATAAAGTAATTTTTCTAGATCCGGTGTTCAATTGAGATGAAATTTTAGACAGTACTTGGTAATGTCACGCACTTCCATTCTGTCATAAAAAATGCTTGTTCTGACACTCAAAAAGCTAAAAAAGTAATCCTGATCCCTCTTTGGTAAAATAGCAGATTCGTCTGAACTTTAAACAATGATTATTTCTTCACCCGTGGTCCGATTTTGACGATTCAAAGTCTAGGGACCTTGTATTTATAAGCTCTTCACACCCGTCGGACTCGATGTTCATTATCTGTCCGCCTCTTTGTAGGTGGGCAAAAATTGGGTGTCTACAACTGATCTGACATGTGATGAATCTCAATCACTAGAGTGTATCTCTTAGTTAATATGCTGGTGCTTATAGTGCATTGACGGACTTGAGCTTTCCTATTAACACTTAAGGCTGTGAACAGTCGATAGGAACTCATAACTTGTATAAGGTACGTGCTCTCAATCTTGAGACGATTATGAACATAGACTGTGGATGTGGCTGCTTTGACTTACCAATAAGTGAGGTCTTGAAGATCTACGCCTGGGTATCTTGGGTATGTCATGTTCACAGGATTGTAAACACTTATTTTCAAGATAAAATCTACCCTCTGTTAAAGAATAAGCATTCCCTTGAGAATGTCACCAAGTTGATTGCTGAGAACTGCAGTCTTGTTGATAAGTAGTTATCAACATGTTTAGTAATCATGAGTGGTGAATGTGACTCAAGGAATACAAGAAGTAATCATGATTCAGGTTGACAGTAACAATTATATGACTACCTGAATATGATTGTGAATGCTGATGGTAGAGGGACATTAGTACACCATACAAGTCTAGTTATCGCTTCAGATTTGTACTTTTGCGTTGGAGTTCAGTTATCGTTTTATAGTGGAGTAAACGTTGACTGACCAGTTGGTTAATTTGCTGATCAAAGAGTTTGGTCATGGGAATTAACAACAGGTCTAAGACAATAATAAAGAACCTAGGAGGTCCCACTTTTAGCTCTGCTGGATGTTTAGAAAGACACAAGAGGATCATGTCAAGACAGGTTCGATTGATTGAAGGAGTCTCGATCGATTGAAGTCAAGACAAGTTCGATCGATCGAACATTGTTTAATCGATTGAAGGTTCAATCGATCAAAGCCACTTCGATCGATTGAAAGTTAGGTCGGTTATGGTAATCTATAAATAGGGTAGTTGCGTCCAGAAGCTGTAGAAACTGTTTAAAGATTCCCAAACCTTCTCTATCCTCTCTATTAGGTTTCCCATCAACCCTAGTCTCTCCGGTAGCATTCGTAGGAGTCAAAATAGTGAAGACCATCTAGTGGAGGCTACTGAAAGTCAAAGATTTCAGAATCGGGTTCAAGACACAAAGTTATAATTCTTGTTCCCTCTTGTACGTATCTATAGAGTTAACGAGTAGTAGATCCGGTCTACCAATTCAAAAGTTTTGAACTTTGTTTCCACTGCACGTTTAAATAATTTTTGAACGTATTTTTCCTTCAGTATCTGCTTTGTCGCTCTTCCTTCTTAATCACTCCCTCTTGGATAGTGTCCTCTATTCTTGTTCCCACATCGAAGACTTCTGTGAAAGTGTTGATTGATTGAAACCTCATCTTTTCTTAATAGATAGGCTGAAGGTTCTTCATTGCATCCTAATTTGCTCTTCTCGGATGTCCTTTGTACCATTTTGGCCACCTTGCCTCTCCACTGGCTTAAGTATTTAATGAAGGACTCCTTGCTTTCCTGCCTAGTAGTTTGTAAATCTCGAACAGTGACATCCATATCCTGATTGTACTCACATTGTACTACAAACAACTTGACGACTTCTTCCCAAACCCTAGTTAAAGTCCGTTGAAATAAGATAGCCATCATGGTGGTACTTAAACCACTTGGCAGGAAAGCCCCAATACACATCCTTACATGAATACAAGGGTTCCCCGTTCTGTCAAATCTATCGCGCAGTGTTTCACGGACCCATCGTATAATCCTTCTAGTTCCAATAGATAAGGTGTCAACTCCCTGGGCTTTACGGATCACCATCTCAAGCTTCTCTACCCTTTTAGCCATCATTCTTTCTTTCTTAGCTTTTTCCTTCTCTGTTCTCTCTTTCTTTACTTGTGGCACATTAGCTCTCTGAACCTTTGGGTCATCAAACCAATCTTCTTCCCTCGCGGTCGGAGGAAGATCAAAGACCTATGGGTTAGCCAGCAGTGGTTGTCGTGCTATAGTCTCTATCATGGTCATCATTCGGTTCATTTGCCCATCTTGTTGTTCTATGATTGCCCTTAACTCTGCTATTTCCCTGGCATTCACCTCTTGTGCCATTTTGATTTTGACTTTTCTTCTTACTAACCTTGCTGTGGAATCTCTAACCCAAATTGCGTTTGAAGCAGATTCTATTTTTTTTACCTACAACCACATTTTATTTTAATCAATTCGCTATTGGTTTTAAATTTATTTATAATAACTTTTCCTTATTCTTCTACTATTTATCTTTTCAATTCTCTTCATTTTGCAAATGCTCGATGAAATTTTCATTTTGGGTTCTTCTTGCGAAGATGAGAATGTGAAAATGTACCTCAACAAGGGTTGATTTATAATATTAATCAAAAAGTGTACTCCAAAGATTTTGAAAGTGTGATTGAAAACTTTGGAGTAAAGATAGCAGAAATCTGTTTGCTTTCAAAGATGGATTTGAAATTCTTTAGGTAGATGGATCATATGATCAGATTGTCACCATACTTTTCATGAATTCGGATACATACAAGGTCAATGATGCTTAGCTAACAAGATATAAGAAGTGTAATAGTTCAATCAAGATTTGGCATTTTCCCAAATGTCATAGGATATGAAGAGGAATTGCTCAAAAGTGATTAAGAGGTTACACATCTTTCATCAAGCAGGCATCAGCATCTTCTCAAATAATCCCTTCCAAGCATACAAAACTCCCTAGCATATAATCCTAATCAAGAATTGATTCCCTAATTTTGAAAGGTTTTATGGAAGCTAACGTGCAAAGGCCAGGTTTTGGTCAAATAAAGGACCCTTGACACACATCCGATAGGATGCTTTATATACAAACACAGGGTACGAGATCAAGGGTGATCACCCGGTCCCATGATAACTTGACCGATCAGGTTGCCCCGAGCTTCCAAGGTTATAGTTTCGTGCAATCGACTGGTTTAGACATGAAAGTGCAATGCGATGGGCACACGAAAAATAATTAA
Organism: Hydrangea macrophylla; assembly: GCA_033977485.1. NCBI lineage: Eukaryota > Viridiplantae > Streptophyta > Magnoliopsida > Cornales > Hydrangeaceae > Hydrangea > Hydrangea macrophylla. Next base: position 42,243,918 of record CM066984.1, read on the forward strand.
TTATTAAAAGGATGCTTTCAAGTCTAATCCTCGAGTGAACCTAAAATAAAAAATTATGGTCTGTGAAATCAGAGATTCTGGGTTCGATCCCCAGCAGAGTCGCCAAATTGTGGATATCGCAGTTTAACCACACTTTTTAAACTTTTTCAAATTCAAAGTACGAGTCACCACTTAATTTTTAAAGGAAAATTAAGAAACCATTTTAAAAGCAAACTGATCTTTTGGAAACCAGAGATTTCTAGGTCCAGGGATTATGAAATGAGAGGAGAAGGAGCTCGGCGAACTAAAACACCCCCTCTCATCCTATCTCGTGATAGGCCTCTACTCAACATCCTTTTTAATCGAATTATAATCTAAGCATTCCCTTAACTAATATATATATATACATTATAAAAGCATGTCAAAAGGGGTGCAAGATTGCTAACGATAAAAGGCATACAAAATCACGTAATTCAAGTAGCAAGCAAGATGATATGCAAATAGAGAACAAGGAAGCTTACCCGGGATCCAACTGCGATATGAAAACATGTAATGCATACATGAGATAGAAAGCCTAAGAAAAGGTCTCTAACACATATACACATAAGGCAAGACCTAGTCTAAGGTGCTATGCATGGAGTTGAAAATTAATAAAATCAAGAAATGAAATAAACTAGAGAAATGTCGGGAAATCGTACCTCCATAGCACTACAAAATAAAGTTTAGTTCACATGCTTCGAGCATAATATAATATCAATTCCTACATGTCAAACTCCTAGCTTAAATCTATTAAACATAGAGAAATTTGACCAAATCATGAATTCCTTCTAACTAGTTGAAGGTACAACACTTCTACATATATACAAGTCCTAACTAGGAGCCAATGTAAAGTCCATATAGAGATGGTACAACCTCAACATGATCATAAGGAATCCACAACTATGTTCAACTAAAAACAACTTAACTCAATGCAAAATAAAGTCCTAATTGCTAGAATCTACATATATATGATACATGCATGAATTATGGACAAGAATTAGCTATAAATCATTTGTTGATTTGGATCATTTAGTCTCTAGATTTAAGCTTGATTAACATTATTCAAAGAACGGTCTAAGCCCTAGGTTATAGGGAGGTCATTAGGATCATTATTCACAAATTTTATCAAATCTATCACAGAATTTACAGAGAGCAGGTCAGACATTCAAAAATAGGAAAATCATACTTTCCATGGTTTGATCTTAATGATTTTTGGATATGATGTGCTTTTGTGAGTCTAATTTCTAACCTAAAAATAAAATCAAAGATCAAACAGTACAATCTATGGGAATTGGACCAAAACTAGACATCACTCAGAATTTAATAACTCTCTGTCCAGAGATTTTGTATGATTTTCTAAAAATAGTAAATGAATCTGAATTGCTTCAATATTTATAAGTATCTCCCTAACATATTTAACTTTATAGAAAAAATTATTTGAAGCTAAAAATGTTTTGTTAAGGCTCTAATATATTCAAAGCAATACTAACTTACTGTTCTAAAATTTTGGACAGAGAGTAACTAGTTCATGAATCCTAAGATCAAACCATGTGAACTATGAATTCTCACCAAAATGAAAATTACAGTGGTAGATCTTTGTATTATGAACACATTCCAATTGGCTTCATTCAATTACAAAGAATAATGATTTAATTAATAATCTTTGATCACAGTTGGTTAATGAATTCACTGCACCATAGTTGTTAGTGTTCATAATTTTGGATCAAACTTGATCCATGATCCATGATTCTAGAGAGAATCTAGATCAAATATGGTATTGATCATCATCATGGTAATGAAATATAAAAGAGATTCAATGATTTAGACTTAGATGAATTCCCATATAGACCTCATAAGAGAATCTAGAGATGGATTTCAAGGACTTACTCAATCCCAATGAACTCAAAGACACTTGAATTCATTTGAATCTAACAATCAAACCATGCTAATAGCTAATCCTACATCTAATACCTCTCCAAATACATGATCCTTGAAGAATTTGAACTTACTTTGTTCAATTCTCCTCCCAAATTAATGGTCCTTGGAGATCAAATTAAGTTGATGATTAAAGCAAATTTTCAAGTGGTGTGTGATAAAATGAGGTGGGAAGAGACTTTTTGAAAATTGTGTAAAAGATCTTAGAGTTCTATGAATGGTGATTGAATTGGAGACAAGCTATGTCAACATTAGAAGATTACCTCTAGAAATCCTCAGATTTTTCTTGTTTCTTAATGGAGATCTTCAAAATCTTCAAATTCTTCTTCAAGTTTTTCTTCAATCTCTTGGTCTTTGTTCAAAATTCTCTCTCAATTCGTCTCAATTGTATCTATCTTTCCAATAATTTCCAACTTCTCTATAATCGAGATGAACATCCCCTTATATTGACCAATCTCGCGGGGTTACTTTAGTAAATTCGGGGTAAAACCCCATGTGCCATGGTATTCAATACGTATATAAAAAAAATAGTCTATTACAGTGGGCGGCACTCAGAAAATTGTTTGCGGCACTCAAAGTGCCATTCCGGCACTCATTGACTACCAGCGCGGCACTCAGCAAGTGCCGCTGGCTTTGCCACGTGCCGTTTCTAACAGACTTCTCCCTTTTATTTATTTATTTATTATTAATTTCTACATATATATTTATATAGATTATATATACATATAAATATATATTTACATATATATATTTAAATATTAATTTCTATTTTTTGTTTTTTTTTTCTTTTTTCTTTTAAAATTCTTTTTCTTCTTTTTTAACTTGAAATACTTTTATTCTTCTTTTTCTTTTCTCTTCTTTTTTTTTTTCTTTTCTTTTCAAATAGTTTTCTATATTTCATATCAAAATCAAAATTTCTAAACTATTTTTCATTCTATACGTATTTTATACCCAAATTTCTCGAAACACCCAGTCTTTCTCTCTCTTTCTTTTGAAAACTTTATCAAGATTGAAGAATATTTCAAAGAGCTTGAATCATTTTAAAGATCTTCAAATTCTGTTGAACATTATCATCATTGGCTTAGAGGTAATCATCCCCTGAATTCAACAGTAGGTCAAAATTGGGGTGTCTACAAAATGACAGACGCGAGTTCGACAAGTGGATGAAATCGAATGCGATGGGTCGTTGCTACATACTGGCCTCTATGGCTAGTGTGTGCAACACCAGTACCAATCAAAAGATTTCGCCAATGCCATTATCACTTCCCTAAGAGAAATGTTTGGGGAACATAGCAGACCTGCTAGGCAGACTGCCATGCGAATGATAATGAGTGCTAAGATGTTGGAAGGAACTCCAGTTAGAGAACATGTTTTAAAAATGATTAGAAATTTAAATGAACTGGAGACTCTGGGTGCCAACATCGACTCACAAACCCAAGTTGATATGATCCTCAACTCCTTGTCGCCATCATTCGCTCAATTCAAACTAAACTATAATATGAATCAAATGAATTTTTCTATGAGTGAATTTATGAGTTCTCTTCAGGTAGCGGAAGTGGTGATTAAGCCTGGGGGAAACGTTATGAATATTGAGAAAAGCTCTTCATCTTCCTGATTTGCGCCAAAAGGCAAAAAAGAAAAGAAAAAAGCTGGCACTAGTGGTCCAAGTGTTGGACCAGTTTTGAAGATTGAAAAATCTAAGGGAAAGGGCAAAGGCAAGGGGAAGGGAGGTGGTCAAGGCAAAGGAAAGTGTTTCCAATGTGAGGACAAAGGCCACTAGAAGAGGAACTGTCCAGAATTCTTAGCTACAATGCTAGGAGTATGCCTTTAAACCAGTTAGTTTGACTATGGAAAATCATAATACATTTATGTATGTCATTTCATGAGATGAATGGTTAGGCTGTTATCCTTAAAACATCATTGTATGTAATTCATATGTGTATGAGATTACACATGGGAGATATGAATTACTATTCCTTGTTGTTTTAAATAAGTTATAGTGAATGGTAAGACTGGAAAACTATCAGGTATACACTATAGCATGTTTAACTTCTATATGATAGAGTGATGAATCTCATTCATAAGAGTACTTGACTCTAAGTTAATATGCTAGTGCATGAGTTGTATTGACGAACTGTAAGTTAAACCTATTGACAAGAAAATTTGTCATAGTTAATAGGAACTCAAACTTTTATAAGATACATGTCCTTAATCCTGAGATAATAATGGACATAAGTTGCATGCTTGGTTATTTTGAGTTACCAATCAGTGAGGTCTTCAAGGTCAACACCTGGATATCTTGGGTGATCAAGTTTATGGTATTGGGAACATATAGTGTCAAGATGGAATCTACCCTCTTGTAAAGAATTGTTCTTCACAATAGAGTAAGTGTTCCCTTGAGAATGTCACTGGTTGATTATTGAGAGCTGCGCAGCCGTGTCAACAAGTTGTTGTAGACATATTTGGTAATTTATGAGTGGTGACTGATACTTGAGGAATATAAAATGTATTTATCAATTGGGTAGATAGTATTGTTATTCATACATCCCAATGATAAATATGAATACTGGAAAGGTAGAGGGACATTAGTGTCATATTATACAAGGCTAGGAATTGCTAATATAAGTGTGGTTTTATTCTTATGCACTGGAGTGCAATTATCATTATATAGTGGAGCTAATGATAATTGATTAATTATTATTCCTTACTTAAGAGTTTAATTGTATAGAATTAATAGTTAATCAGAGCCAGTAATTAAGAACCTAGGGGTCCCACTCTTAGCTCGAAGGAATGTTTGGATGCAATGGAGAAAAGGAAAATGGGAACCACTAACCGGTTTGTGGGACTAACCGGTTAGTGAGTAACCGATTTATTGGACTAACCGGTTACTGGGAACCCACTAATCGGTTAGTGGGAGAAACAAGTTTCTAGGAAACCGATTACTATTGACTAACCGGTTTGTGGGTACTAACCGGTTTTTGGTAGGTCAATTTAAGAAGCTTATAAATAGATGGGCTGTGAGCAGAATTAAAAAGCTGCATATTTTCACATTCTAAATGCCCTAGATCTATTTCTAAGCTTTCCTAGACCTCCTAGCTTTCTCCAAAAAGGGTTTCCACCAAACCCTAGCCTATATGATCATTCAAGAGACATAGGAGTGAAGATCGCTAGCCTCGGACAATGCTCACTAAAAGATCTTTGGACTACCCAATACTAATCAAAAGTTGCTGAATTTTGGACATGACGAAGCTGACGTCGAGACGAAGCTGCTTTCAAAAATTCAAATCAATCGGAGATCATCTAGTCCTCTTGACGAACACATCTTTGTCAGATCAAGAGACCGGGATTGAATTATCACAGGAATCGCAGAAGAGCTCTCGAAATGATTCAACAAATCACAAAGGTATATCTAACTATATATATATGTGTATGTATATATATTGCATGTAATATAAACGAGAAGTAGATCTAAATTTTTGAACTATATCTTCCCTTCCCCTGCGCATTGGCACCGATTTTTTTTTTCCAACATACAAGAGTTCAAGGTATGATCAAATCACAAGTTATTGAAGTAAGTTTTATAATGGATACTTTTAACACTTGGTGCATTGATTTTGGTACGACTAACCATATCTGTAATTCATTATAGGGGTTCAGATCAACTAGGATGTGTAGCGATAGGGAGATCATGCTTACTCTTGGTTCTAGTGCAACTATTTCTGCGATTGTAAAAGGAGTAGTAGTTTTAGAATTTACAGACAATAAGACTTTGATTTTATCAAATATACTTTATGTCCCTTTAATGAGATGTAATTTAATTTCAATTTCAGAACTTTAAAATAAAAATTATTGTTTCTCTTTTGGAGCTGAAGTTGTGATAAAAAGAAATGGTTCTTTTGTGTGTTCTGGTATTAAGTTAAATGGTTTGATCTGATTGCTCCAATAATTTCTATGATTCTAACATGGAACTAAATAACTCAGTGGTAATTGTACCATCTAAAAGAAAGGAACCTTCTACTAATCTAATAAGGCTTTGGCACATGAGGTTAGGTCATATCAATCTAAACAAGATTAATAGACTAGTCAAAGAAGAGATCTTAGGCGACTTGGTTCTCGAGCCAATGGAAGTCTGTCAATCATGTTTAGGGGTAAAATAACCAAAAGGTCATTTCCCACAAAGGGCAATAGGACCAATGCATTGTTAGAATTAATTCATACTGATGTGTGTGGGACCAATAAATATTAGAGCTAGGGGTGATTATGAGTACTTCATTACATTTACTGATGACTTCTCTAGGTATGGATATGTGTACATAATGCAGCACAAGTCTGAAGCCTTTGAAAAGTTCAAAGAGTTTAAGGCTGCAGTGGAGAAGCTATTGGGCACATATATCAAGGCCATTTGATCTGATCGAGGTGGCAAGTACCTCTCTAATGAGTTTATTGATCACCTCATACAGAATGAGATTCTATTATGATTGACTGCACATGGTATGCATAAGCAGAGCAATGTAGCAGAGAGAAGGAATCAGACTCTTTTAGACATAACTAAGTCGATGATGAGTTATTCCGAGTTGCCATTATTTCTTTGGGGTTATTCTTTGGAAACTGATCTCGTCAGAATCAAGATATAAAAGTATGCTTTACTTTCTAAGATTTGTAGTGCGAAAGTAAAGCTCAAACCCACAGGGATTGGTTATTTTTATCCTTTAACTAGAAAAACCTAAATCTATTTAGTTATTGAAAACAGAAGTTTGATTGGTTGTTGATTTAATTCCTACTATTAACTAAACTATGAAATTAAACTATAGAACTATGGAAGTAATATTCTAAAATTAAACTAAGTAAACAACTGCAAAATTCGAGATTGTTTTAATATGTGTAGATGGAATCTAGGATTGCAAATCCACCACTAACTATACATCGGGGGTCTAGACTTTCTACTTTAGGTTTTATGATTGGATAGTCATGATCTATCGCAGCAACAAGCCCAATAGGTTTTATGATTGGATAGTCATGATCTATCGCAGCAACAAGCCCAATAGTATCAACAAGAAGATATCACTAGTTTAACCTAAGCATAACTCATCTTCGGTTCACATGAATTATCTACCTATAACTAGGGTGTATCATAACTCATCTTTTATTGGCATGAATTATAAAAGATATAAACATTGCAATCACATAAGCACTATTGTATGTAAATACTCCTACCAATCACAGAAATCAAGGAATATTGGGTTCAATAAGCATAAGGAAAAATCTAAGACAAGAATAGATCCTAAATACTCATGATTATTATCATTAAAAACCGATTATATATAAATAATCCTCAAATGTACAATTACTATCCAAATACATAAAATCCTAAAATAAGAAAGCAAAGAAATCCCCCGTTACATAGCTAGGGTTTCATTGAAACCCTAGAAGAGTAGTTTAGTTGCGCATAATTGAGGAAAACATTGAGATGAAGTTGATTGTAACCATCAGAAACCTTCAAACTAGATCTTCTTCTTCTCCTTGCCTCCAAAGTTGATGTCTGATAATGTGTGTAACCCTCCAATAGCTTTAGATTCATCTATATATAGTTATAGAGGGTTTAGGAGAGCTTTTGTAAACCTACTCCGACTGAAACTGCTGTATTTTCCTTTTTGGACTTAATTAGGCAATTTCGTTCGCACATGGCTCTTCAGCACTAAAAAATATGCGTTTTTTATTTTTTGTACGGATTGCGCGAGCTCGATTTTGGGAGGTCTCGTGAGCGTGCTGCGTGAGCGAGGTTGTGGATTGTCGTGCGAATGGGCTGCTCGCGCGAGGTGGCTTTTTCTAGTTCTTTCTTTCTGCTTTTTCTCCTTATTTAGCCTGGAATCCTTGCTTTCTTCTATACCCTGATAGAAAATAGAAAACAAAGTAAAAGTACACAAAAACAGGATAAAAAGTGCTAACAAATGTGAATTAAGGCGTGTAATTAGGACTTGTTCTCTCCCGATCACACCCCCAAACCTACATTCTGCTAGTCCTTGAGCAAAAAGAATAGAAAAATAAAACTACTAATAAAAATAAAATTCCTACTCCATTTTCGCATGGATCGTGATTGCATTTAGCATATGCAACAAGCCTTTTAAACCTCTAGGTGTCCCTAGTCGAATGAGTGAAGTCTCGTGAGGGTTCTCGTCAACAAATCACCCACAACCATCTTTATTAACTTGTAAAAAGAAATTTTAAAAAAAAATTTCATTTAAAATTTTTAATATTTTAACATTTGCATACTTCCTTATCAAACAAAATCTCAAGTAAAAACTTTAAATCATCGAGAGCAATGTAATCGTATATCCATCTAAATCATGACAATAATTTGAAAACATATATTGAGAGAATCAATAGAATATATCGAATACCCGCATGTGTGTGAATGGTAATCACTTGGATACATAATGATTATGAACTTAGAATATAACTCGGATAACTATCTAGCGATGCTTTGACTACAAATCTCACGTTGTTAATCACACTCTAAAATAAAGTTTTTTTAGAAATATGTGTAATCACTTGAATATATATGCGAGGGGGATAATCATATTTGAAGCAAATAAGTCTCGCATATGACTCAGAACAACGTATGACACGATAGAAAAATAGTCTCATGAATAGATATTGAGCGTCAAGTAAATATCATTACTACCATGCTTTTATTCCCTTTCTCTAACGATTCCATATTCAAGTCATGTGTCCCTAGGATCAAATAAGACTTTAACAAGGTTATAACATCGATCAAGGGTTATGGCTAAGAAAAGAAAGGTAAACGGGATTCAAAATGTCCTTAAGTAGCTATGAATAGCCTTAACGTATAGCACAAGGGCTTTTACTACGACTATTTATTTTATTTAATTTTTTCTTCTACTATTCATATTTTTTTCCTTCCTTTTCCTTCTTTTTTTTACGTTCTTTTTTTTTTTTCCGATTCTTTTTCCGACATCTACTTCTTCTTTATGTAACTTTTTTTTATTCTTCCCGTCTTTATTTTTTAATACTACTGAATATTCTACTTTCTATTAGCCGTTTATTAGCCCAATTCTTTTATGAAAACTATTCTTCAACTACTATTGGACATGGGTTAGGCAATTTTCATATATCGGCGAACTCTATATCGGAGTGGGTAGGATAATAGGTGAACAAAGAAAAGGCTTATTAAAAGGCTAAAGGGCTAACAAAGGATATAAACATATTTTATTGGGTAGGTCAAAGGTCGAAAAGGGTTTATAAAGATAGATGGCCTAATATCATTTCCTAAAGTCACATGATTCTTTACTGTTACGATATCAAAGGAGATAGATTTATATATTTTTAATCATGGCAAACATGGTAATTACAATACTAACTCAACTTTCAATAAAACTAAAGAAATAACGAGACTAATCAACAAAATATTGTGCTTTGTCAAAGAGATTTGATAAAATTATTTTAAAACCCTCAAAAAGGATGAAAGGCTCTAACGATCATCGGGTTTAGTCTCCACACTATTGCTATCTAGAAATCCAAGCTATATTATAATCCAATATCAACGTGCATCCACATGACTACGTGCCGCGCAAAAATAGATATGCAAGTATAAGATATTAAACAATGATTCCAACGATATATACTTTCAAGACATACCTTCATAACTTCAGTAAACAATGGACTACATACTCTCTTAATCTCGAGTTTCAATGAAATCTAGTTAAACAAGAAATAATAGAACGTTGAACAATATTAAGAACAATGTAAGAAAATGTACTTTATTTATTAATACTACTACTAGAATTAAGTTGTTTTTTTTTTGTTACAACGAATGAAAGGAATAACGAACAAAAGAAAATAAAAGAAATAACGACTGAAACTACTAAAAGAAATAAAAGAAAAATTCTTAACTACTAACTGAAAATAACAACTAAAAATAAATGAAATAAAAATAGAAGACTACTCCCAAAACAAACGAAACAAAAATAAATGAGAATCCATATACTCCCCTAAACCTAGTCACCACATGTCCCTATGCAGGTGGGAACATGACAATGACATGGATGTATGCCTCAGTAAAGACAACCAGTACGTCCACTCCGTGAAAAGCATCGAATGGAGGTGGCACGTCAGCGTGGATATATCAGTCAATCAACTCCCACTCTGGATGCTCAGCTGGATCAAACGGCGGCTCAATCTCCTCATCCTCAATGATACCCGACCCCAAATTTACCTCATCATCCTCAAGATCGGCATAATTGGTATGGGGGCTAGCATCCCAAAGTATTCGTAGCTCCAAATCTTGCAAAAGGAAGGGAGAACTGTTAGAAGGAAGAAAAAATAAAAGATGAGTTCATTAAGGAAAGGATTAAATAAAATGCTTACCTCCCAAGACCTCCAAAACGCGCACACTGATGAGGAATCCATTCTGGAAACCTCTCCCATTTGAGCATAAAGAAGGGCTAAGCCAGCACCGCCCAATCCCATTTTTGGATTTCAGATATTTTGGATAGGCACTTAAGGATGGAGAGATGAATTCGGTTGACCCGAGTGCTAAGGAGAGAGCACCTAAGGACATACATCAATAAGGCTCATGTAAGTTGTTCCATTGTAAACTTTTCATGTCTTTTGAATGCTCTATGGAACCACGTGTGTGCAACGGTTCTGCTTATTATTTTTGTTGGATATGTCCCTAAAAGCTCGATGACCCGTTCTTGAGTAATGAGGGATTTGACTACAAGGACCTCCCCTCCAACTCAGAGGCTTGTGATTTTCATCTCCCCGAACGGCAAATGGAAGGTATTGGTCTAATCCCATCATCGCTCCGACAAGCTAAGAAGTTAGGCTCTATCATTGACTCCCGAAACTACCAATTTCACGAATTCCCAGAATCTAGCATTTTTAATGTTGGTTTTCATGAGTGGTGGAAGCTTCTTGTACCATTCATATCCATAGGTAAGGCATCTATGGCCTTTGAGGGACTTTTCAGGATCTAGAGAAAGATGAAGACGAGCAAAAATGGTGATTTAAGCATTTCTACGAACACTTGGTGTGCATAATTTTAGAACACCTTGAAATAAGCATGGTAACAAGTTAATTTTGCCCCATTTTTGCATTAGACATGATATAGATGATAATTAAAGCACACATTCATTCATAGGTATGCATTAGATTCATAGAGCATAGCATTTCCATTAAAAGAGAAAAAAAGAAAAAAAAAATGGAATTGAAGTATGGAACGTTGTTTGCTTACCCATCCTTTTCTAGTATAGAATGATCGATGTCGATCCAGATCTCTAAAGAGTAATTTGGGGGGAAAATTGTTAGAAGATGATCGGTAGGAGCATTTCCCCTCTCGAGTTTTGAGAGAAGTGGATGTTCATCCTCATTGTTGAAGGAAGAACTTGAAGATGACATTTTGGAATTTGATGTGCAAAGCCTTGGTTTTAATTTTGTTTTGAGAAACTCAAGTGAAGGATGAGTGATTTACAAATGCAAATAAGAGTTTTTGAAAATGTAAACGAAATGAAGGTGATTCAAACTCAAGCTTTTAGAGAGAGAAATGAAGGCAAGGGAGCATTTATGGAAAGAAAAGCCCCAAAATTAAAAAATGAATGCAAATATAAAGTCAAAAGCACATATAAGAGGCTGAGTGCCATAGTGGCAGTCCCCCAGGACCGCGCGCAGCCCTCAGGAAGGGCCACTATGGCTCTCTACCCAATTTTGCTAGATTCACTTGTTTTTGCCCCTTCTGATGCCCAGTTTGGTCCCCAAACCCAATAGTTGCCCGTTTTGATCCTTTTAATGCAATTTTGAATGAGATTTGTGTAATAATAAATGTTTAAAAGCATTCATAGAATTTTACTACATCGCAATTCCATAAGAATATGATCCCTACCAGAGCAATCAACCTCATTTACATTGCATTGAAAGAATTTTACTCCATTTATATTGAATAAAGTCTTTTGGCACGGTTCTCATGGTTTGCCTTGAATGGCTCCATGAATACCTTTTTCTAGCAGATTTAGCTCACATTTGCATAGAAGTTTGTACTGTTTCATTTCCCCAGCAGAGACAGCATTTTGAACAGTAGTTTGCCTCTGACGGCTCTATTATGCATAGTATTTAGAATAGTAGTTTGCCTCTCGAGGCTCTACTATGTACATCATTTAGAATAGTAGTTTGCCTCTTGAGGCTCTACTATGCAAAACACTTAGAATAGTAGTTTACCTCTCGAGGCTCTACTATGCACAGTATTTAGAATAGTAGTTTGCCTCTCGAGGCTCTACTATGCACTGCACCCACGTTGATATGATATGCAACGCTCGTGATGTTCGCTATAACTGGCTCATCACAACATATTTTGGGCATAGTTTGCCTTAAGTGGCTCTATAGACCCTTTCTTGTCTTCACCTAGCTCGTGCGAAGAGCTACGTACGGAGATACTGCAAAGCCCTCAAGCTGAGATACCCCGCATCGCTATTACAAACACTCATGATGTTTGCCTAAAAGGCTCATCACTATATACTCTGGGCATAGTTCACCTTAAGTGGCTCTATAGACCCTTTTTTGTCTCCACCTAGCTCGTGTGAAGAGCTACGCATTGAGATATTGAGATTGTGTGAGAATATGACACCTCACTATTACATTGTCCAAGAATAGGACACCCCAATTTTTGCATTATTTGAGAATAGGATACCTTTTATGTGTCTAGGATACTAGTTATGCCGCAAACTATAACTTGGCTCCAACCCCTAAGTATGTTGCATGTTAGCATTAGTTTGAGTCTCATATCATTCATTGTGTTTTGCTTGAACGATTGCTTGCATGTAGCGTGCTCATTGAACTACGGTTGGTCTAATTTCCTATAAAGGAATACGTAGGTAGCTCTCTTGAGTGCGGCCACTTGATTTTTTAGATTTTGTTGTGTGCTTGCTCGCATGTTTTGATTTTCTAAATTTCATTCCAGAAGTCTTTCAAACTTACTGAATGGTTGTCATACTTTGACATTCCCTTATGATGCGTGTTGCATGTAAAGCTCTGTTAAATAAGGAAAAATTGTAGACACCTTATTTTTGTTCGTCCATTCCACAGAAAGAACCACGCCTCAAGAACAACCCAATGACTGGAATCAAGATGTATTGATTGTATGAAGCAGAACTTTATGAAGAACTATGGTCTCATAGATACATTAGAATAACTTCTAGGAAGACTTAGGTACGTTGGAAACTTAATCTAGAGACAAAAACCTAAGTTAGGATAGTCGTTTCACATGAAATGATGAAAATCACATTTACCGAGCAAATTTCAGACCTCGAAGTGGGATCCCAGAGCCTCCCTTTACAAAATATTCCTAAATTAGTTTAAAATGATGCCTTGAGCCTTCACATTGGCAAAAAATCGGTTAGGAGAATTTTCTGCCAAAGTAGCACTTCTACACATCTCCAATTAGCTCCTTTTCGGAGTTAACCTCACCTTTTTCATCATAACTCAAAATCTACAAATTATTTTTGAATTAGACCATAAGAATCTTAAACTATACTTCCATACCTTTCCAAAGGTATATCATAAGCCTTTTTTTGATAACTGAGGTGAGAGAACGAAGCCTGCGAAGTTAGGAGAGAAAGCACAACCTCTATGGCCAACTGCCATAGTGGCACTCCAAGAATTAAAACATTAAATAGGGGACTTCCCCTCTCAATCCAAAAAAAAAAAATTCAAAAATCTTGAAAACTTGAGAGCTCAAGGAAACCCCATTAGAGGATTCCGAAGCACTCATCAGAGTTCTTGGGAATAGTTTAATCTTTTAGTTTTAGGCTTCTGATCCTAGAGATCGCGGTGTTAGCGGAGCTCTGCCAGAGGAAAATTCTAAGGGAAATTCTTGAGGTATGCTTTCTTCTTCTTCTTCTTCTTCTTTTCTTTCCTTGTTTTTATTATTTTCCATAGTTTTGATCTTTGATAGTTCTTTGTTTAGATTCATTTCTTGTTTGTTCTTCATAGTTCTTCCTTTCTTAGTAGTAGTTTAGATCTTCTAGGCTTCTAGGTTAGCCTACTATCCCATTTATGGATAAGCTATCCCTAGTGATCTCTATTCCCAACCATGGAATAGCTAGCCACCACTAGTGGGATTGGTAGCCAAGCTATGGTTATGTCAATTTCACTAGGGACCATGAAACCCCTAATATTTTTTGTATTGCTTATTCCATATCTAATCTATTATAGCTTATTCATGCTTATCCATGCATCCATGCATACTCATACACACTATCCATACATAGAATAATAGGGTATCTGATCGGCGACGAATAGTTGCCGTTTATAGTCCTAAAAATACGCTTTGTTAGCTCATTTCATGTAGTTATTAAGTGATTTTTAATAAGTATTCTATATTTTGTAGGTTTTGGAGCTTTAATATGAAAATGCACAAAAATCCAATGATTAGTGGCTTTGGAAGTCATTCTGGGCTCAAATGGTGATTCCGGTGAAAGCTGAATGCAGTAGAAGTCTCGAAAAATTGCATTTTTGACAAAGGATACTTTGGATTTGAGAAATTTTTCCAGAGATATAAAATGTAGATCTTTGAGTTACGAACGCGTGGCTTCAAATGGCGAGTCAATCCGAGTTCGGAGCAGAAAGTTATCGCAATTCTACGAAAGTCGAGCAGTGCAGCGAAAAGGACCTCGCGCGAGCGGGTCGCGCGAGCGACCTGTGCAAAAATCAAAAACACGTATTTTGTTAAATTAAAGTGCCCAGCGAAGGTGGTTTGTGCATATGACGTCCAGATTACAAAATATAGCAGTTTTAGTGCGATTTGGCTTAGGAAAGCTTCCTAAATCCTTCCAAACTCTATATAAATCCTATTCTAACTCAAATTTAGGATTACACATCATTACACAATATTAGATACAACCATATACAACTAAAATTTCAGCCATTGAAGGGAGGAAAGTAAGGAGAAGAAGAAGAAGACCAAGGATTCCCATGGCCTCCTCCATCAACCTCTTGCTGTTCATCAATTCTATGGCCAACTAAACCTAAATCTAGGGTTTCAATGAAACCCTAGCCAAGTAATAGGGTTTTATTTATGTTTTTATGTTAGTTTTATTATGTATGGATGATGATTACATGTTTAGAGGATTTTTATAAATAAATCGTACTTTTATTGATTAAATCATTACTTTCAAAGTTTATTCTTGTCTTAGATCTATTTTGACTGTGATGTGCTCAATGATCTATATTTGCTGTGCTTGTATGGATTGTTTACATGTAATGGTGCTTTATTGAATTATGCTATCAAGTATCCGAATAGTCCATGCCTAGATTAGACGAATTATACCACAACCCTAGTTTAGTGTGGGATAATTCGTGCTAACTGAAGATGGATTATGTTGGTGCTTGAACCATAGTTATTTTCTTGACGGAGGAATTGGGCTTGTAGCTACAATTCCCCATTATCATCCAACTTAATAGGCTAAAGTAATTCATAAATATTCCTTATCATGAAGCTAGTGGTGGATTTGCAATCCTAGGTTCCTTAAACATATTTATAAAAACAATTTTAAATCGCTTTCGTAATTTAGATTTATTTTCATTGTTATTAGTTTAATTAAAATTCAAATCAAAATCTCGTTTTCATAATTAATTAGATTTAGGTTTTAAAATTAAGAGTCGTAGTAATTCAATCTCTGTGGGTTCGACCTTTACTTCCACACTGCAAATCTTTAGAAAAGTAAAGTATACTTTTACATCTTGATATTGACAACATCAGTATCCTAATTAAGGGTTACACATGCACTTAGTGTTCATGTTATTATGCTTGTATTATCCTAACCATGGCTAATCAGGCTACTATAAGGAATGCTATGCTATCCAAGGTAAGTCGTTATATTTTCCTTATTTATTGCTTTCCTAGGTCACCTAGAAGCATGATTAGGGGGGATATAAATGGTTTAATATGCTCACATGGTACTTGTGCTTAGAACTTCTATTTTTCTAGGGTTTGAGTATGATTTGCACGTTTATTTCCTTTTTATTTCCTTTTGCATGCATAGGGAGTGTAGTAATACATTTAGTCCCCGAATTACTATTTTAGCATATGCAGTGTGTGGTATATGTACGGTCTCTTGCACTCTTTTCTTTTCTTTAGCTATTTATAACATGAATTAGGAATGTATTAGAAATAAATGAAACGGTCTTCATAATCTCTAATCAAACACCTTGAAAACTGAGTAGAGGCCTATCTCAGGATGGGGCAAGATGGAGTGTTTTAGCACGATCTAGCTCCTTCCTCTCTGGTACCTTAAATCCCGAACCGAGTTCTTTGGTGACGATAGGGTGGTGCTCTCTATCCATTGGACTTGATAGATTTAGTTTTCTTGGTTTTCTTCATCAAACCAAGTGGCGACTCTATTAGCAAGGATCTCTTCGGATTTAGCCTCGTGGGATATACATTGGATTACTCACTCGTGTAGCCTTGGATATGGATCATGGGCATCGATGTTACCTTGGGTCGGATATAAGACCCCATGGAATCCAATACGAGTAATCCAAATCGGTTAGATCGGATAAAAGGCTAACAAAGGGTGGTGAACCTCACTCGTGGTTGTTGACATAAGGAATGTAATGGGATCAATCAAGTGGGATTAATCCTTGTAGGCCCTAAACATGGTTCGGGTTGTTGGGTTTGTGCCCTCAAACCATTACTTTATATAAGAGACATTGACATTTTAATATATGGATATCAGCTTTACATTTAGTTATGTATGTTTCTTTCATGAGATGATTGTTATCCTTAAGTATCATAGGAAGTAATTTGTGTATATATGAGATACATACAAGTGAGATACAAATTACTATTCTTCGTTACTTAGAACTTGTCACATCGGATGATGAGACTGGATATCTCATTAGGTTTACACTGTAGCATGATTAACTACCATTGGATGGGGTGATTAATCTCAATCACTAGAGTATAACTCTTAGTTAACATGCTAGTGCTTATAGTGCATTGACGGACCTGAGATTTCCTATTGACACTCAAGACTGTCAACAGTCGATAGGAACTCATAACTTGTATAAGGCACATGTTCTCAATCTTGAGACGATTATGAACACAGACTATGGATATGGCTGCTTTGATTTACCAATCAATGAGGTCTATAGAAGATCAATACCTGGGTGTCTTGGGTATGTTATGTTCATAGGGTTGTGAACATTTATTGTCAAGATAGAATCTACCCTTTGATTCAGAGTAAGCATTCACTTGAGAATGTCACCAAGTTGATTACTGAGAACTACAGTCTTGTTGATAAGTAATTATCAACATGTTTGGTAATCATGAAAGGTGAATGGGACTCAAGGAATACAAGAAGTAATCATGATTCAGGTTGACAGTAACAGTTATCCGACTACCTGAATATGATTGTGAATGCTGAAGGTAGAGGGACATTAGTACAATATACAAGTCTAGTTATCACTTCGGATATGTTCTTTTGCGTTGAAGTTCAGTTATTGTTTTATAGTGGAGTAAACGTTAACTGATCAGTCAATTAATTTGCTGATCAAAGAGTTTGGTCATGGGAATTAATCAACTGGTCTGAGCCAACAATAAAGAGCATAGGAGGTCCCACTCTTAGCTCTGCCAGGATACTTGGAAGGCACTTGAGGAAGCTGTCAAGACAGGTTCGATCAATTGAAGCTAGTTCGATCGATTGAAGTCATGGCATGTTCGATCGATCGAGAGTGGTTCGATAGATCGAAGTCCTTCAATCAATTGAAGGTTAGGTTAGTTCTGGAAATCTATAAATAGGGCAGCAGCGTTCTGGAGTTGTTGTTTGTTGTTTTTATTAACCAGATGCTACAGAAACTATTTTAGAGCACCAAACCTTCTCCTTCCTCTCTATTAGAGATCCCACCATCTCTAGTCTCTCCGGGAAGCATCCGTAGGAAACATAAGGGTGAAGACAACCTAGTGGAGGCTGCTGCAACACCAAGGAAGAAGAAACTCAGAATTGGGTTCAAGACACTAAGGTATAACTCTTGTCCCCTCTTGTACGCATCTAAGGAATTGACAAGTAGTAGACCCTGGGCTACCAATAAGTTTTTGAAACTTAATCTTTTCGCTACGCATTTAAATTTCACTTTAAACCCAATTTTTCCTTCAATTGGTATCCGAGCCACGCTTGTTTGGATCTATAGATGCGTTTTGGAACACTAGTTTTGATTTGCATGTTGTTTTAGAACTGGTTTTTCAAAACTGCAACATCACAAATCTGTTTCTGCACTATTATCGCAGCAGAATACAAATCTATGATTGCATTGGATGCATGATGGATTCGATCGATCGAAGTATTTTCGATCGATCGAACATTTTCAGTTCTCAAGCGATCGAACAAGTTTCGATCAATCGAACTTTGGTTTTGTTTGATCGATTGAGTAGGGTTCGATCAATCGAGATTGATTTTCCGTCCAAGAGTTCTGTTCACAGTTTTAAAGGTTTTTAAATTATATACTTTAATTTTAAATTATTCTATAAAAAAATTCAAATCAGTCTGTGAAACAGAATGTTCAAGCGATTGAACAGTGTTTAATTGATCGAAGGTTCAAGCGATCGAACGGTCTTTGATTGATCGAACTGTGACAGAGAACTAAGATGTTATTTTAATGTTCTAATTCAGTACCTAAAGAGTTTATGTACTATGCAAATCAATCATGGGTTCCAATAGGTACACATATTTTAGATATATGCATGGATATGCGTTTGACTAACCCTTTTGCAGCAAGTTAGTCCCTATCTCCTATGGCACCAAGAGCATTTAATTTTTTGTGTTTGAATGTTTTGAGATTGGTGTATTTTATTGGTTTGGTTTAAGGCATGGGTAAAGGGTACTGCGACTTCAATCCTATGAAAAGGAAAGTTGCACCGGTTTCCCTAGCCTTCTTTATTTCTTTATTGTTGATTTTATTTCTAGATGAATTGTAAGTTTCAAAAGAAGCATAGGACCAATGTAATAGAATTAGAATATACCTGAAGATGGAGGAGCAAGCCGTTGTCCATGAAGATAGAGCTGGAGGCGATCAAACCAAGAAGGAAGTTCTATGGAGATAGAGCCATGGGAGATAGAGGCGTCATTTAGATGCTTTTATTTCAATTTTTAGTTTTTTGTTTTTATATGCTTGTCTGTGATTGGAGTATTAAATATGTTGTTACTGCATGCATTATAAAAACAAGTTTTCTAAAATAAAATTCAAAAATTGTTTTCAACGCATTAGTAAACATTGGATGTTTATGGGTAATGTGTAGAAACAAATTTTTCCTAAAATGCAAAATCCTTATATACTAAATCTAGTGGGAGAGGGTCTTATTATAACACCCACGATCCTCCATTAACGGTTCATTGTAAGATGAGTAGTGCATTCTGTGTCACTTCACCAGGGGTGATCATTCCATACGGAGGGTACGCTACTCATTGGTTACTAGATGTGAACTTCCTATGGATAGAATCAATCAGACGTGTTAGAGGGTGACCACCACATGGAGGTGCTACTTGTGGCAGTTGTGATTGGATCCTAGTTAATGGTACACACTAGCTAAGCTATGGATAATGGATCCCACATGGGGCATTATTCAGAAACGTAGAGATCAAAAAGGATCGGGAGTCATAACCTATTTTGCAAGAGTTGCATAGTGGACAAGCTGTAATTAATCGAAAAATTGAACATTGACCACCACACAGAGGCTTTATTCTTTTGTTTCGATATTCCAGTGACTTTGTTTTTAAAATAAGAGTTTTAAGGATTCTTTTATTTGAAACTGTCAAATTTGGATATCCATATTTATTGTCTTTTGATTTTTACAGTAAATCATAATGTCTGGATCTACATTTATTCCACTTGCCACCATACTCACTCAAAACAAGTTAACTGGAAATAACTACACAAAATGGAAATGAAACCTTGACATCGTATTAACTGCGGAGGATCACATATATGTCCTCACCACCTCATGCCCTGAAGAACCCGTAGCGAATACTTTGACAGCTGTCAGACGCGAGTTCGACAGATGGAAGAAGTCGAATGGAATGGCACATTGCTATATTCTGGCCTCAATGGATGGTGTGTTGCAATACCAATTCCAATCGAACGATTCAGCCAGTGACATTATCACATCCCTCAAAAAGATGTTTAAGGAGCATGGCAGGCCTGCCAAACAGGTGGCTATGCAATAGATAATGAGTGCTAAGATGTCGGAAGGGACTCCAGTCAAAGAACATGTTTTAAAAATGATTGGTTATTTGAACGAGCTAGACACCCTAGGTGCCAACATTGACGCACATACCCAAGTTGATATAATCCTCAACACGCTGTTGCCATCATTCGATGAATTTAAACTAAACTATACTATGAATAAAATGGATTTTTCAATGAGCGAATTAATGAGTTCTTTATTGGCAGCAACGTTCCGAATGTTGAGAAAAGCGCTTCCTCTTCCCAATCTATGTCAAAAGGAAGGAAAAGGGAAGAAGAAAGCTGGCACTGGTGGTTCAAGTGTTGGACCAGTCCCTAAGATTGCAAAATCTAAGGGAAAATGTAAGGGCAAAGGGAAGGTGGGTGGCCAAGGCAAAGGAAAATGTTTCCAATGCGGTGAGAAGGGCCACTGGAAGAGGAACTGTCCAGAAATCTTAGCTACTAGAGTTCAAGGTATGATTAAGTCATATGTGAATGAAGTAAGTTTTATTACGGATACTTCAAACACTTGGTGCATTGATTTTGGTGCAACTAACATATCTGTAATTCGTTGCAGGGGTTCAGATCAACCAGGAAATGCATAGATGGGGAAATCGTGCTGACTCTGGGTTCTAGCGCAACTGTTTCTACGGTTTCTATAGGAGTAGTAGTTTTAGAGTTTTTGTACAATAAGATAATAGTTTTATCAAATGTACTTTACGTCCCTTTGATGAGACGTAATTTAATTTTAGTTTTAAATTTATCGAATAATGGTTATTCTTCTAGCGCAACTGTTTCTGCGGTTGCTATAGGAGTAGTAGTTTTAGAGTTTTTGGACAATAAGATAATAGTTTTATCAAATGTACTTTACGTCCCTTTGATGAGATGTAATTTAATTTCAGTTTCAAATTTATCGAATAATGGTTATTCTTTTCATTTTGGAACAGAAGTTATCATTAAAAGAAATAGTTCTTTTATATGTTCTGGTGTTAAAACTAATGGCTTATATGTGATTACTCCCAACATCTATAAAGACTCTTGTATAGAACTTAATAACTCAATGGTAATAGTACCATCTAAAAGAAAAGAACCTTCCACTAATCCAACAAGGCTTTGGCATATGAGGCTTGGGCATATCAATCTAAATAGGATTGGCCGACTAGTTAAAGTAGGGGTCTTAGGCGATTTGGTTCTCAAACTAATGGAAGTCTGCGAGTCTTGTTTAGAGGGTAAGATGACCAAAAGGCCCATTCATGCAAAGGGCAATAGGACCAATACATTGTTGGAATTAGTTCATACTGATGTGTGTGGACTAATAAATATTAAAGCAAGGGGTGATTATGAGTATTTCATTACATTTACTGATGATCACTCTAGGTATGGATATGTGTACCTAATGCAGCATAAGTCTGAAGCCTTTGAAAAGTTCAAAGAGTTTAGGGTTGAAGTGGAGCATCAATTAGGAACACATATCAAGGCCATTCGATCTAATCGAGGTGGCGAGTACCTCTCTAATGAGTTTATTGATCACCTCGTACAGAATGGGATTCTGTCATAGTTGACTGCACCTGGTATGCCTCAGCAGAACGGTGTAGCGGAGAGAAGGAACCGGACTCTTTTAGACGTGACTAGGTCGATGATGAGTTATTCAGAGTTGCCTTTATTCCTTTGAGGGTTATGCTTTAGAAACCGCTGCGTACATACTAAATCTAGTACCAAGCAAATTTGTTCCCAGGACACCATAGGAGATGTGGATTGGGCGCAACCCTTCTTTGCAACATCTCCGGATATGGGGGTGTCCGACACATGTACTGAAAGGAAAGATGAGCAAGTTGGATTCTAGATCGGAAGTATGTTATTTCGTAGGGTATCTAAAGAGTACTTATGGATGGTATTTTTATGTTCCAAGAGAACAGAAAGTGTTTGTTAGTACAAATGCTGTTTTCTTGGAGGATGATTATATCATAAACCATAAACCTAAGGGAAGGATAGATCTGAGAGAGATAGAAGGAGAGCCCTCAGTCCAACCCGCAGTTGGTAACGATGTAAATCAAGAAAATACCACTTCTTCACCCATTTTTGCATCAGTACCTCATCGTAGTGGGAGGATTATCAGTTAGCCTGATAGATACATGATCTTAGGAGAAGTTTTTGAATCTGTCTCCATAGAATCTGAATCTAATCCTACCACGTATGAAGAGGCAATGGCTGATGTAGACTCAGCACATTAGGTTAAAGCTATGAAGGCTGAATTAGAATCTATGGATTCCAATCAGGTCTGGGATCTTGTAGAACTTCCAGCCAATATTAAACCCATTGGTTATAAGTGGGTCCACAAGAGAAAAAGAGGATCTGATGGAAAGGTTGAGACCTTTAAGGCTAGGCTTGTAGCGAAAGGTTATACTCAGAGGGAGGGCATTGACTATGAGGAAACCTTCTCGCTGGTAGCCATGCTCAAGTCCATCAGAATACTCTTATCCATTATTGCATGCCTAGATTATGATATCTGGCAGATGAACGTCAAGACAGCATTCTTGAATGGCAATCTTGAGGAGGACATCTGTATACAACAACCAAAAGGGGTCATGGCTGGTAGGAAAGGGAAATTGGTATACAAGTTACAAAAGTCCATTTATGGGCTTAAGCAGGCATCTAGAAGTTGGAACATTCGTTTTGACCAAGTGGTCAAGTCGTTTGGTTTTATACAGAATCTGGATGAACCTTGTGTATACAAGAAGTGTGAAGGGAAAGTGGTGGCTTTTCTTGTGCTTTACATTAATGACATTCTACTCATTGGGAATGATGTAGCGGTGTTGTCAACGGTCAAGGTTTGGCTAGCTAGTACTTTCGATATGAAGGATCTAGGAGAGGCGAGCTATATTCTTGGGATAAAGCTCTTTCGGGATCGCAAGCGAAAGATAATGGGATTATCTCAAGCTGGTTATATCGATAAGGTGCTAACTAGGTTTTCAATGGATAATTCGAAGAAAGGTTTGTTACCTCTCAGGCATGGTTTAGCATTCTCCAAGGACCAATGTCCTAAGACACGGGAGGAGAGGAATCTCATGGTAGGAATTCCATATGCTTCGGCAGTTGGAAGTCTCATGTATGCGATGTTATGCACTAGACTAGATATCTGCTTTGCCATTGGCATGGTTAGTAGGTATCAATCGAATCCGAGTCCAGAGCACTGGACAACTGTTAAGCACATTCTTAAGTACTTGAGAAGAACTAAAGATTACATGCTTATGTACGGCGGTAGTGAGTTAATTCTAGTAGGATACACTAACTTGGACTTTATGTCAGATAAAGATTCGAGGAAGTCAACATTCGGACATCTCTTTACCTTGGAAGGTGGTGCTATTAGTTGAAGGAGCATTAAGCAGAAATGCATTGTAGACTCAACTACAGAAGTTGAGTATGTGGCTGCTTGTGAAGCCACAAAGGAAGCTTTCTTATGGAGCTCAAGGTGGTACCAGCGTCGCTGTCACCTATTACACTTTATTGTGATAATAGTAGAGTAGTGGATCAGTCCAAGGAGTCAAGGAACCACGGAAATGGAAAGCACGTAGAGTGGAAATATCATCTAATTCGAGATATTATTCAACGTGGAGATGTGACTATCACCAAGATTGCCACCGCAGACAATCTTGCTGATCTGTTTACAAAGGCCTTGCCACAGAAGGTCTTTGATCGTCATCTAGATAGTCTAGGTCTCAGATGTAATCTTGTATGGTTGTGAGTGCAAGTGGGAGTTTGTTGGGTTTGTGCCCTCAAACCATTACTTTTTATATGAGACATTGACATTTTAATATATGGATATCAGCTTTACATTTAGTTATGTATGTTTCTTTCATGAGATGATTGTTATCCTTAAGTATCATGTTAGGTAATTCGTGTGTATATGAGGTACATACAAGTGAGATACGGATTACTATTCTTTGATACTTAGAACTTGTCATAGTGGATGATGAGACTGGATATCTCATCAAGTTTACACTGTAGTATGATTAATTACCATTGGATGGAGTGATGAATCTCAATCACTGGAGTATGACTCTTAGTTAACATGCTAGTGCTTATAGTGCATTGACGGACCTAAGATTTCCTATTGACACTCAAGACTGTCAACAGTCGATAGGAACTCATAACTTGTATAAGGCACATGTTCTCAATCTTGAGACAATTATGAACACAGACTATGGATATGGCTGCTTTGATTTACCAATCAATGAGGTCTATAGAAGATCAATACCTGGGTGTCTTGGGTATGTTATGTTCATAGGGTTGTGAACATTTATTGTCAAGATAGAATCTACCCTTTGATTCAGAGTAAGCATTCACTTGAGAATGTCACCAAGTTGATTACTGAGAACTACAGTCTTGTTGATAAGTAGTTATCAACATGTTTGGTAATCATGATAGGTGAATGGGACTCAAGAAATACAAAAAGTAATCATGATTCAGGTTGACAGTAACAGTTATCCGACTACCTGAATATAATTGCGAATGCTAAAGGTAGAGGGACATTAGTACAACATACAAGTCTAGTTATCGCTTTGGATATGTTCTTTTGGGTTGGAGTTCAATCATCGTTTTATAGTGGAGTAAATGTTAACTGATCAGTCAATTAATTTGCTGATCAAAGAGTTTGGTCATGGGAATTAATCAACTGGTCTGAGCCAACAATAAAGAGCATAGGAGGTCCCACTCTTAGCTCTGCCAGGATACTTGGAAGGCACTTGAGGAAGCTGTCAAGACAGGTTCGATCAATTGAAGCTAGTTCGATCGATTGAAGTCATGGCATGTTCGATCGATCGAGAGTGGTTCGATAGATCGAATGTTCGATCGATCGAAGTCCTTCGATCGATTGAAGGTTAGGTCAGTTCTGGGAATCTATAAATAGGGCAGTAGCGTTCTGGAGTTTTTGTTCGTCATTTTTATTAGCCAGACGCTGCAGAAACTATTTTAGAGCACCAAACCTTCTCCTTCCTCTCTATTAGAGATCCCACCATCTCTAGTCTCTCCGGGAAGCATCCGCAGGAGACATAAGGGTGAAGACAACATAGTGGAGGCTACTGCAACACCAAGGAAGAAGAAAATTGGAATTGGGTTCAAGACACTAAGGTATAACTATTGTCCCCTCTTGTACGCATCTAAGGAATTGACAAGTAGTAGACCCTGGGCTACCAATAAGTTTTTGAAACTTAATCTTTCCGCTACGCGTTTAAATTTCACTTTAAACCCAATTATTCCTTCACGGGTACCCACACATAGTTTCTTCAACAACTACATCATCTAGATCATTTTGAGTATTACAGCTCACACATAATATGTATATATGTTATATACATATATAATTTGTTTAACATATTGTATGCATGTTTTGCTTTGAGTTCAAAGTTTTATGTATCAAAATTGAAGTTACGTTGCAAAGTTGCAAAATTTTTGGAAATGACAGAACCTGAGCGCTCGAGTCCTGTAGTATTTGGATAAATTGTTTGTTAGTATTTTGGATTTAATAAGTTCTATGCGATATGTGTGGTACTATGAGCTTTGTTAGTTTTACCTTGAGTTATATATGACAAAAATGCATACTCATTTTAGTTTTGTGTTTCTCAAGTTGTACTACATACTAGTTTGGTTGTACCTTAAATATAAAATAACTTTTGTAAAAAGGAAGAAGGATTTCTGAAAATACAAGGGCGACCGATCGAGGAAGCGCGGGCACTCGAGCCTACCAAATTCTTAGACGAATCAACTCTTTTGTTTTTCAAATGGTGATCAAGTATGTTCCAGACATGTTTTGTGTATTATGATAATTTTGAAAAGTGAATGATCGATTTATTCCTTAGAAGTGAAGGAAAAAGAATTTCTGAAAATACAAGGGCGAGCACTCGAGTAAGCGCGAGTGCTCAAGCCCAGCAGATTCTTAGAAGAAACAACTATTATGTTTTTCAAATGGTGATCAAGTATGTCCTAGACATGTTTTGTGTATTATGACAATTTTGAGAAGTGAATGATCGATTTATTCCTTAAATGTTAGTTCTCTTAACATGATGATTCCATATTCAACTAGAACATTTTCATGAGTAGTTTGGTGATGATTAATAGAAATATGGCAGGTCGAATCATTAATAGTGTAGAAATTATAAATATGCGAATAATGAACTCAAGAGATGAGTGTGTTGACGGACGTGTGGGGCACATGTCGTGTTCGAATGACCTTGTCATTTGTTCCATATGCATTCACATTGGCTATGTGACCTTGTCGGTCTTGTCATTAGTTGTGTTTTGTGAATTCAAAAGTTCGAATCATGTTGAGTTTTGTGTGTTGTGGAGTTAGGGCCGAATTGGGCTTGGTGTCATGTTAGGTCTGAATTGGACTTGTTGATTACAATTGGCCGAATTGGGGTTGGTATAATATGTATTAGCCGAATTAGGCTTGTCATATTTTGTATTGGCCAAATTAGGCTTGTTAGATATTATATTGGCCGAGTTGGGCTTGTTTAAGAATTTGAGGTCGAATTGGGCATGATTAGGATTTGTCATGTGTTGTGTATGACGGAAGCCATTACGTCGATTCAGTGTTGTGTGGTCATGGGCAGAAGCTAGTACTTCTAGTGTTGCGACGTGAGTTGGCAGAAGCAAGTACTATCATTTTGTGAGTTATGACATAGTGGATTTGTTCGTGCCGTGTTTTGCATTTCCATAGTCGCATAGTTAGGAAGAATGTTGGGTTTGGGCGAGAACTTGGGTGACATTTCTATAACTTTCCAGTGATAACTTAAATGGTATATATGTTCATGCCATATTTGGTTTATAGTATTTTACTCAGCTTTTAGCTGATAGCGTATGGCTCTGAACATACGTGTTGAGCTGCTGTTCTTCCAGGTATTGGAGAGGCCATTTTGCAGGGAGAATATTATGAAGAGGAACATGTTGATGAGGAAGGTTGGGGCTTTGTTAGTTGAGGAGGAGTTCATGTTGATGAAGTTGTTTTGTTCTTGCTGGGAATCATAATTATCTGTCTTTTATGTTGTTGTTGTTGCTATCGGCCGTTTGGCCCTTAAACTTTTGTCTTTTTTGAATTTGGATATCTGTAATAATTAGTATGTATAATGGAGACTTATAAGACTCTGATATTGCTTTTGCTGAACTTAGAATTTTCTGCTACTATTAATATTAAGTTATGATATTTATCTGTGGTTTAGACAATCATGTGATCTTCAACCTATCATGATCCTACAGGTCCGATAAGGAAGCTTACTTCCCGTAATTATGGCAATGCCCAGGCGTGATAGTTGTGAAAGAGCCTATAGAAAGCGATGGGAACTTCACTGAACCTGAGATCAACCTTTCAGCCACAAACCGATAGACAGATGGAATGAGGCAATCAAGTGATGGAAGATATGCTGCGAGCTTGTGTCATCGATTTTGAAAATTCATGGGAGATGCATCTGTCGTTGATTGAGTTCGTATACAACAACAACTATCACTCGAGCATAGGGATGGCCCCGTTTGAAGTATTATACGAAAGACCTTGTTGATCGCCATTATGTTTGGCCGAAGTTGAAGATAATCAACTTCTTGGACCAAAAATTGTACGAGAAACTAACGAGAAGATTCGAGTCGTGCGAGTAAAGATGAAGATGGCACAAACCAGACACAAGAGCTATACAAACAAGCATCGCAAGGATCTGGAATTCAATGTTGGAGATCATGTACTTCTTAAAGTATCTTGAGTTTGAGGCATTGTCAGATTTGGTCAGAAGAGAGGGAAGCTATCGCCAAATTTTATCGGACCTTTCAAGATTCTAGAATGTGTGGAAAAAGTCACCTACAGACTTGCATTACCACCCAAGATGTCAGGAGTGCACAACATTTTTCACGCTAGTATGTTGAGGAAGTATGCCCACAACACAGCGCACGAGATCAATTTTGAAAATATCAAGGTGCACAATAATGTGACTTTCAACGAAGGACCACGGATCATGGATCAAGAAGTTAAGAAGCTCGAAAACAAAAAAAAAATCCCGTCGGTAAAGGTTTAGTGGAAGCATCGTGATGAAGGAGAAGCTTAGTAGGAACTAGAGTCCGAGATGCGGGAGAAGTGTCCGGAGTTGTTTTAATATCACTTATTCTTGGTTTCGGGGACAAAATCTGTAATGAGTGGTGGATAATATAATACCTATATTTTTATTGTAATTGTAATGAACTTATATGAAATAGTATTCTATGTTATTTCCTTTGTCTTTGGTGAAGTTTGGGACCCAATCGATTGGTATGTTCTACCAATCGATTGCTTAATTTGGAGGACCAATCAATTGGCACTTTCAATAATTGATTGCCACTAACCGCCTGAGACAAATCGATTGCCACTTGAGACCAATCAATTGGCACTTAATAAACTTAGTCTCGAAGTATTTATATGAGGATTACACCTCTTGCTAGCTGTATGTGCCCATAAATATGACCCCAAATTTGTACTCAGTCTGTTTGGACATTTTCTTTGTGAAGCACACATATACCTACATATATACACTCATATATACATTCTTATACATACTTATACTTACCCTTACACATGCCTATGGGAAGAAAAGTACGAGAACCGAGGAAAGGAAAGAAGAAAAGAAGTAAAAAGAGAAAAAAAAAAGAAAAGAAAGAGGCAAAGAAAAAAGATAAGATATCACCATTAAAGCTTGAAAGTTTTAAGCTTCTCAAACACACCACTATACTTACATACACTTGTGAGTATTGTAAACTCACTTAGTAGCCTAATTGGAAGTTTTCATGCATGATTATGTATAAATGTGGGACTTTTAACATATGGTTTATTTCTAGGCATTCTTCTGCACATTTCTGTGAAGAAGATGAAGTCCCAATCGATCGAGCTTTTTCCCAATCGATTGCCACCTCTTTTTTTACCAATCGATAGCCCTTTTTACCAATCTTTTGTTACCTAGTTTTTCCTAATTGATTGTTGATGTTTCCAATCAATTATGACTCACAGATTGTTGATATCTCATGCTAAGTCATACTATACTTTCACATGTTGATGTTTCCATATCTTTCTATTGTTGTACTACTTTTTTAGAATAAGACTTCAGCATGTTACGAAGATACACATTGGATAAAAGTATCTAATGTTGTCGAATAAAGTGAAGCTTTGATATAAGGGTATCCGTACTAAAAAGTCAACATGCATAACATAGTTTGGTTATTAGCCGTGGAGGTTGTCTCTTCAAGATAGTATGTATAAGTGATTGTAGAGATTTATGGTGGATTGAGTCTTCGTGTGTGGATCATGATCCGTTGTGGAAAAGTATGGCCATGATTGAGGAAAGAGAAATGATGGTTGAGGGTGTATAATGACCGATATGTTTGTACCAAGGCTTGTTGTTGATATATAATGGCAGTATGTTTATACCAAGGCTTGTTGTTGAGATTTAGTAATGGCTGGTACTTCGTGTCAGTGCTTGTTGTTGAGAATGGGATAGTTGGGGCTCCATGTTAGGCTAACCATTACGTTACGAGAATTGGAGAGCTAGGGTTTCGTACGAGGCTCACTAATACTATAAATGTCAGAAAGTGAATCAAAATCCTTAGGAGGTGAGTTTCGTCCATGAAAAGTACGTTGGATATGCATGGGAGGAATGTGTTAGTTACACGAACCCATAGTCAATGGCATTATAATTCATGTTGTATAGTCACATATAGTGAATCGAAATGTGTAGGAACACAAACGTCGAGAGGACTATGTTCTTCATGCGATTATTATATATTACTTATCATTGATGATACTTCTTTAATTTTGTACTCACTTGACTTTCATAGGCAAATGACATTTATGCCGCTTGATATTCCCACGTCTAGCTTTCCAGATGTATGACTATATAGGTGAAGCACCTGTTGGCGAGGGCTACTATCCGCAGGAAGGCTATGCCTGGGGTAGCCATGCTGATGATGGGACCAAGAGAGAGTGTCACCAAGTTGACGACGACGTCTATGCCAGTTGAAGTTTAGGGCTAGATTTTAGTTATATTTTATTTACATTTTGAATAATGTTATGTTTATAGTTGGTGAGTGTGTCATAGGAATTGGGAGGTTGTTATAATAAAATGGGTTTTGTAATAAGATCTTAGTTGGCTTAAGCATAAGTTTATTTAATTTAGTCTTAGCATTTTAGTTATTGCGTTTATATCTTTGATGTTTTGATCTATGTGTTGTGGACAATCATGTGATATTCACCAGTCACGACTTATGGACCCAAAAAGGAATTTGTTTTCTCTATCTTGGCTGCTTCAGGGCGTGACAATATGTATATATGTATAGGAGTGTATGTGTGTATTTATGTGTGTGGGAGGCAAAATGAATGTCTCTCACTTTCACTCACTCCCAAACACTTTCTACCTTACTCTAATACACAATAAATGTATCTGAAATCTATATGGAACGCAACTCTTGTTTATATAGAATAATAACGGGCATGTGTCATTTGCATGGGCTACATTCCAGCTGTGTCGCAGGGTACTAGTAATTGGTTAGTGGGACTAATCGGTTACTTGTACCTAGTAGTAGAAATCAATTAGTAGGAACAAATTGCTTCCTTGTTCTGGGTACCAGTAATCGATTAGTATGAACAATAGGTTAATTGTACCAAAACACAAAAACAAAAGATTTAGAGAAGTAATAAAAATAATTAGGGAAAATAAGGTATTCCATTAGAAAATACATGAAAAACACTAGGAAATTATATGGAAAAATACCCATGTTACACTCTCTGAACTCTCTCTATTACTTAGAGAATTACAACAGTCTCACTCTCTTAAGTAACACCTCCTTGTATAAAGGTTACACCCTCTCTCTCTCTCTCTCTCTCTCTCTCAACACATGCTCTCCCTTCCCTATGTGTACTAATGGTGTGTGAGTGTGTATATAGGTGATGTGAGACTGAAAGAAAGAGAGTGTGTGAGGGAAGGAGGTGGCCGGCTATGGGGGTGGTGTGAGAGAGTGTGTTAACTGAAAGGTTCACTATTTTTCAGACTATCTAGGGTGCGTCATGATATGTTGCTAGGTGTCGTCACTCATGACTAGTCGATGCCTAAAAATTTAAATATGTTTATTATTGATTATTTTTCGATGAGGAAGAATTAGAATATATTCTAAATTTGTATTGATTAGAAAGGGTTCTAATTGTAAATATTTAAAGTATTAATCCTTACTACTAGATTAGTATGAACCTAAGGAGTCACACACAGAAGGGCAATGTGTAATTAGAAGAAGTTATGAGGGTCTACTTGATTTTAAGTAGTTAGTATGGAAGTAGTATAATAATCCTATAAATTTATATCTGATTTAGGATTAGGCTTAGTTTGGCCCCCATTTTGGTGCTTCTCCTTTTTTAAAGCACAATTTCATGTTAATTAATTTGGTAACTAGTTAATGAGCTTTGCAAAAATTGAACTTAGGGCTTCTTTGGATGGAGCTTTAAAAGTTCTAGAATGGAGCTTTTAAAAGCTCAAGGTTGCTTTTTGGTTTCATGATTTTTTTTGAAGAGTAATATGTCACTTGTACAAAATTATTAAACAACTTAATAATAAATTTCATAAGCTACTTTTAAAAAGCCACATGGAGGTCAAACTAAGCCTTAAGTACAAAACATACCCTTGAAGTTTGGTCCGTATCTCATTTTAGTCCTTTTAGTTTTAATTGTGTCAATTTGGTCGCTGAAGTTTTTAAATAGAAGCAATGTGGTCCAAATGTCCAATTCAGTGAAAAAACAAAATGACAAGAGTTTACCCACTACTATGCACAATTACGTTAATAAGTGGTTAAGGAGGTTGGTGGTATTCTATTTTTTCCCCCTAAAAAGTGCGAAAGTGCGTAGCGTTTGAGTAAATTTGTCAATTTTTCTCATAGAATTAGACATTTGGATCACATTGCTTCTATTCAAAACTTTCAGGGACTAAAATGAGACAAGGACGAAACTTCAAGGATATATTTTGTAATTAAGCCTTTGATTTAAGAAATTCTTCCAATTAAATATAATTTTCGAATTATATTAGGAAAAAGACATATAGGTTTATTATAAATAAGAGGTAAGAGAAATAGAAAAGGATGCTACCACACTAAAATTTCTCCCAATACTAAGCCCCTACACAAGTCTGTATGGTCACCAAGGTGGTGATCATCCATCATTCATCCACTTCAATTTGTTGGTGAAAATAAAAGGCTTTTTCTAGTTCATGAATTGCTTGTGTGGATACACTTAGAGATCCGACACTTGGACGATTTAAATGAACCTTGCACAAGAGTACCAAATTAAAGCAGCCGAAGCAAATAGGGATGTGAATGTTTTATTATGCACGCTTCAAGGGTAACAATTCGATGAACCCCCTATTGATGTCTTATGTGTTTTTTTGTGTATATCATAGAGTTGATCATGGATTTTAGGAAAACGTTAAATTTTTGCTTTCCACGGCACGAACTTTTAAGGGCTTCATACGGTTTTCTTTCAGTAACACCAAATTATTATAAATAGATAAATACATATAAATATGGGTATGGGTGTGGGTGTACACCCAATTCACGTTAACTATCCTATTAACAAGCGACAAATATTACATATCCAGAAGTGCTAATAAGGCGAATTATGTATGTTTTCATTCCTAACTCTAAGTATTTATGCTTACTTTAATACAAGTGCAAAATTGAGGCAATACTACTAATATTTGCATAAGTATGGTATTTTGTAGAATAAAAAGGCATAAGGAAAATGAAGTAGATAATGGTGCTGAAGAGGAAGTTGATTATAAGAATATAAGGAAGAAGTTTCTAAAAGAAGACCATGACCGGTCTCAAAAATTGAGCATGACTGGTCACGAAACACACCCAAGACCGGTCGCGACCATGACTGGTCGCGCTAAAAAGGCATGACCAATCATGCTTCTGCAGATTCGTGGAAACCAAAATTTTTCGAATTTCAACTTCCTAAACCTATATATAAGACAGTTTTGTAGAAAAACAACCCATTTTATATTAGATACAAGTTTATAGCAGTTTTAAGAGATCCTAGGATTCCTTAAACCCTAGTGTTGGAATCTAGCAATTTCGCAAGGATTTCAGGCTTTATTTCAGAGATTTCTTAATGCAAGTTCTTATAATTCATTCAATCTAGATTTTTTTATTAGTTTATAATTAGATTTTACATTCTAGATCTATTTTTGTGATTGCTTCTATCATGTTTTTCATTAATATAGTTGTTAGATCTAATTTCACTATGCTAGGCTAAATCTATAGTTAGGAGAGAGCAAACGGTGATCAACTTGACTTCCATGCATGTTTTTTTGGAGAGCCCTAAATCCAAAGATCAATGAACGTTTAAGTAGAGACTCATAGGATTTCATGTTTTCTAATATGAACAATGTTAACAATCCTGACGTTAATGACTTTCAACTTGGATTGTCAACAGTTTGTGAACTTGCTTCATGGTTTTAGTTTAGATTAACTATTTTCAAGCATCATAGATTAGTTTTGGCCATGAATCATGCTCATAAGCAATCTGCTCATACTTCATAAAAGGGGGATTAATTGAATAGTTCTATATCTTTGTGCCGGCTATAGGGTATTTTATTATTTTAATGAAACCTACACATTAGAGGCATGACTTTGGATGATTGGGAGTGCCATATCTTTCCGTAGGCATGGAAGTTAAGACGATTACCGTAGATTTGTGATTTCCTAACATTTTTCTCTTATTTAGAAGTCACTAAATTAAATTCAATTTTTTAGTCAATTTATAGATAGTAGTTAATTTATTCAGTTAAACATTTGCTTACTACCACACATTGGGACTGCCATATCTTTTCTTACTATCACACATTTGCTTCATGTTTGCTTTATGTCACATAACTTGAACGAAGGAATATTTCAACAAATACAATTTTTTAACGATTCCTTTGATTCATCTGTTAATCTGATAGTTACACCTCAACATTTTGATCTAATGGCTGGCTTTCTACCACCTAACCTTAATGGAAATAATGGGAATGACGGTAATATTAATGGGATGAACAATAACTTAAATGATGGTGCAGAAAGTCTACATAACTTCAACCCTAGGGAAAGGAAAGATGATAATACACATCCATTGCAGGAGCTGTTAGCCCCTGATAGGAACACGATCTCTTCATGCATGACTGTTCCACCATATTATAGTACTTTTCATTTTAGAAATGGTATTATACAACTTTTACCCACTTTTCATGGGATGGAGACCAAGTGAGCTTACGTGCATTTAAAAAACTTTGAATCTATCTGCGAAACATTCGTAGACCATACATGTCTGCGAGAAATTATTAGATTGAAACTATTCCCTTTCTCATTAAAAGATAAAGCAAAAACTTAGCTTTTAACTCTTAGACTTGGCTCAATTAGTACATGGTCCACCATGCATGAGGAATTTTTGAAAAAATCCAAAGCATTTAACCGATGACCTCATACGAAAAATCAAACTTTTTACTCAAAATGACAATGAAAGTTTTGCTAAGTTTGGGAACGGTTTAAAGATCTACTTTTATCTTGCCCATACCATGGTTTTGAAAATTGGCATCTCATGAGTTTCTTTTTCAAGGGATTAACACAAGAATATAAAGAGTTGGTTCAAACAATGTGCCAAGGATCATTCATGCATAAAAGAGCGAATGAAAGCGAAACATATTTTGGTTGGCTTGCTGAAAATTCACCTCAATGAGAACCACTTGAAGTAACGCGTGCACCCCCTAGTGAACCTGATAGGGCTGACAAAAGAGTATATTCTTACTAAGGGTTGAAGATCAACTATCTACTAAATATGAACAACTTTCTAAGCAAGTAGAGGTGTTAGAAAAATGGATAACAGAGCAATCTAAGGTTACGTGTCAAGAAGACGTGTGTATAGTAATTACAATATGGTAGATATCAGGTGTATACATGCCCTAATATACCCTTCTATCAAGAAACATCACCTGTTGATGTTAATGCGATGAATAACTATAAGGGTTCTACAAATGCGTACGGTGGGTTTAATTGCAATACTCATCCTAACTTGAATAATTTGAAAACTGGGGCAGTTCAAGCACCAAGTGGCTTTATTCCACCACCTCAACAAAATCAATTCTTCCAACCTAATCAAAATCAATATCAACCACCTCCTAAAAAATACAATCAAAATCAGTATCAACCCCCTCAACAATAGAATTATCAAGGTAATAATCAAAATAACTCTAATGTTTATGTGCCCCCTCACAAGAAGGCACAAGAAGACCCAAACCACTTAATGATGCAACAAATGGTTCGAGCTAAGGAAAAACTTCAAACAACTATGGAAAGAATAGGTAATCAATTTGAAAATGTTCAAAAAAGGCATTTTCCGAGCTCAACCACAAGCAAATCTAGAGGTCAACCACAAAATGGTGGCCAAAATGCAGGTTTGGGAAATCACAAACAAGCTAAAGCTATAACAACCTTGAGAAGTGGAATAGTTGTAGGGCAAGATATCTCTCCTCCTGAAATAGAAAAAAATAACAAAGAGATTAAAAAGATAGGGTAGAGGAAGTAGTTGAAAGTTATAATGGTAAGGATGAGAATGGAGCCCACCAAGAAGATAAGGAAAAGCAAGAAGGTAAGAGAGAAGAAGAGGAAATGTCTAAATTGATTCCTCCAGCCCCTTACCCACAAAGACTTAAAAAACATCAAGATGCTAAGCACCAAGATTTCTTTGAACTCTTTAATCAAGAAAAAATTAACTTGCCTCTCTTAGATGCTATTAATCATCTATCTGCCTATGCGAAATACTTAAAAGATCTATGCACTGTCAAACGTAAATAGAGTGTGAAAAAGAAAGCTTACTTGGCTGATCAAGTAAGTTTGATTATTAAGAATAACTTGCTACCCAAGTTCGATTATCACCAATTGCATTTATCATTGGAAACCATACTATAGACCATGCATTAATAGATTTAGGGGACTAGCGTCAACTTGTTGCCATATTCAGCCTATCAATAGTTAGGATTAGGGGGATCTGAATCCAACTAGGATTACTCTACAATTAGCAAATAGATCTATTAAGATGTTTAGAGGTATTTTTGAAGATGTACTTGTTCATGTGGAGAAATTTATTTTCCCCGTAGACTTTATGGCATTAGACACAGAGCCTGTACCTAATCCAATTGCCAAATCCCTGTGATTTTTTGTAGACCGTTTTTAGAAACAATAGATGCCACCATCCGTATAAGAAGTGGTATAATGACTTTTGTTTTTGGTAGACCGTTCTTGGCACTATAGACGCCACTATCCGCATAAGAAGTGGTATAATGACATTGGTTTTTTTGGTGATATGACGTTAAATGTTAAAATCTTTTTTAATCCCCATCATAAGTTGGAAGAAGAAGAAATCGAAGAAGTAAATTATTTAGAATCTTTGTTACAAGAAAGTGTCCAACTAATTAGGGAAGAGGAGGAAAGTGATATAAGTGAAGTTACATTTTTTAAATAAGCACCTTTGAGATCAACATGAAGAAATAATTAGCGAAGCTATGTGGGCGACACATTTCAAACCCTTACCACCGAAGACTACACTAGTCGTGCCATCTTGCCTACAAACCCCTTAGTTAGAGTTAAAGGAGCTCCCTAAAGAGCTCAAATACGCTTTTTTAGGGGATAATAGAACTTTTTCGGTTATCATTTCATCTATACTAGTAATAGAACAAGAAGGTAAACTGTTAACATTACTTAAACAACATAAAAGTGCTTTAGGATGGACCGTAACTGATTTAAAAGGGATTAGTGCAGATATATGCACACATAAAATATATCTTAGAGATGATTCTAAACCGACTTATGAGATGCAATGATGTTTAAAGCCTAATATGCAAGAAGTAGTAAAGAAAGAAGTCCTTAAGCTCTTAGACGTAGGAATAATTTATTCTATATCTGATAGTTGTTGGGTAAGACCTACAGAAGTTGTATCTAAGAAATCAAGGATTACTCTAGTGCCCAATCCTGAAGACGAACTAATTTCTACACGTGTTACTACCGGGTGGAGAATGTGTATAGATTATAGGAAGCTTGATGTCGTTACTAGAAAAGACCATTTTTCCCTACCCTTTATGGACCAAATGTTAGAATATGCAACGGGACATAAGTTCTACTATTTTATAGATGGGTATAGTTGTTACAACCAAATTGTGATAGTACCTGAAGACCAAGAGAAGACTACATTTACGTGTCCTTTCGGTACTTTTACATATCATAGAATGCCATTTGGACTTTGCAATGCACCTGCGACATTTTAAAGGTGCATGTTGAGTATTTTTAGTGACATGGTTGAAAAATGCTAAGAGTTCTTCATGGATGATTTCTCTATTTTTGGAAAATTATACGAGAATGCCTAGGTAATCTAGAAAAGGTATTAACTAGATGCGAAGATAGGAATTTAGTTTTGAATTGGGAGAAGTGACATTTCATGGTGACAAAGGGTATTATGTTAGGACATGTCATATCTGAGGAATGAATTCAGGTAGATAATGCTAAAATTGATTTGATTTCAAATTTAACTACCCCTCATTCCATTCATGACATACGCTCGTTCTTAAGCCACACGGGATTTTATAGACATTTCATTCAAAGCTTTAGTGCAATCTCGCAACCTTTGTGTAACTATTTAGCTAAGGACACACCATTCGAATGGATGTTTGAGTGTCAATCATCTTTTGATAAACTAAAACAACACCTTTCTACAACACCCATAATGCAACCCCCAGATTGGAACCTACCATTTGAGTTAATGTGCTATGCAAGTGATTATGCTATAGGGGCTGTTTTAGGACAAAGGAAAGACAAGAAACCATCCATAATTTATTACGCAAGCAAAATGATAGATGGAGCTCAAATGAATTACTCAACTACAGAAAAAGAATTGTTTGCCGTGGTTTTTGCATTAGACAAATTTAGATTATATTTAATTGGGTCGCCGATAGTTTGTTTCTTGGACCACGCGGCTCTAAAATACCTATTATCTAAAAAGATATGAAACCACGACTAATGAGATGGATTTTGCTCTTGCAAGAATTTGATATAACTATTAAAGACAAAAAAAAAGGTTGAAAATGTTGTTGTTGGTCACCTGTCTAGGTTAACGTTTGAGGATAAAGGTGTGCAAGACTCCTTGCCTATTAAAGAGTCGTTCCCTGACGAACAACTGTTTGCGGCTACCACTTTGCCATGGTATGCTGACATCGTTAATTATCTGGTAATTGGAAAGCTTCCAAGTCACTGGTCCTCCTCTGATAAGAAATGATTCTTAGCCATAGCAAGACTTTTTTACTTTGATAAACCTTATCTTTTTAAATATTGTGCTGATCAGGTAATACGAAAATGCGTGCCAAATGAAGAAATTCAACAAGTGTTACATTTCAGTCGCTCTGCACATTGCAGAGGATATTTTTCTGCTAAAAAGACCGCTGTGAAAGTTTTACAAAGTGGTCTCTATTGGCCATCTTTATTTAAAGATTCATATTTATTCTATAAAATATGTGCGCGTTGCCAAATGTTAGGAAGTCTATTAAGATAGAATCAAGAACCTTTAACTCCAATTATTACTATAGAAATCTTTGACTATTGGGGAATTGACTTCATGGGTTCTTTTTCCCTATCCTTTCAGTTTGAGTATATTTTACTAGCCATAGAATATGTCTCTAAATGGGTGGAGGCAATACCTACTAGGAGAAACGACCACAACACCGTCATTGCTTTTATTAAACAAAACATTTTATCAAGGTTTAATACGCTGAAATCAGTTATTAGTGATCAAGGGTCCCATTTCTACAACAAACCATTCGACAATTTAGTGAGAAAATATGGTGTCACCCATAAAGTATCCACTACATACCATCCGCAAACGAACGGTCAAGCAGAGCTTGCTAATAGGGAGATAAAACATATTTTGGAGAAAACTGTAAATTCTAACTGAAAAGATTGGTCTTCATGTCTTTCTGATACCCTTTGGGCATATAGGACAACCTTTAAACCAACCTCGGAATGTCTTCTTATAGGCTAGTAGATGGGAAAGCATGCCACCTACCCGTAGAGTTAAAACACAAAGCATATTGGGCAGTTAGATCCTTAAACTATGACATTCAAGAGGGTGCCTTGCTTAGGAAATTACAAGTGAGTGAGTTAGAGGAAATAAGAAATGATGAGTATGAAATTGCAAAAATAAATCAAGAACACACTTAAGTTTATCATAATAAAAATCTTCTACGAAAGCTGTTTGCACTCAGACATAAAGTTTTGTTATACGACTCACGATTACATCTTTTTCGGGGAAAACTAAAATCAAGATGGCATGGCCCTTACATAGTAAAAAATGTATTCCCTTATGGCACAGTTGAAATCAAAAATGTCACAACTAATGAAGTTTTTAAGGTTAATGGACATCGTCTAAAGCCGTTCTTGGAAGGTTTTGAACCGGAGTTAGAGTCAATCCAATTGGATTACCCCAACTATAGTCAACCATGAAAGCATTAATAATATCATAATAGTTGTATATTAGTAGAGTAGTTTACATTTGTTTTCTATTTTTTACTTTATGCATTACTTTTCTATCTCCTGAAGTTTCTAGTTGATCGTGGTTTCAGACTACAGGTTATAGTTTATGTTCCTATTTCCTCCAGCCTTTGTACCTCATCAGCTCTTTCACGGCCCTATCATCTTCCAACCGCAGACCCCTTCTCTTACACGATAGAGGCGACCTATTATGGATTTGCTTACCCCTCCTCGATCTCCTTCTTTGGAGAGCATCCATTCTGCTGGTAATAATGGTAGCCACTTCGACGATCTTAGACCACCATCGGATGATTACATTCCATGTTGGGAGAGAGCCTTTATTATTGATGCCTAGTGTCTTGGATGAGTTGATCCATCATGAGATTTCAAAGCGTGGCCCTGACCCTGAGCCCATTATCCTTGCATGTGATCTGATTTCTCTGCTTCAAAGTAATTTTTTAACCCCATGCTCGTAGTTGTGACTTCTTTAAGTTCACAATGTGGAAATCTTGGTTTTGGTTTGGAGGAAGAAATCTTAGGCATGCATGAAGATGGAAGACGGAAGACATAGAATTTGTGGATAATAGTGGCTTTACATAGCTTTACATTTCATATAGACATTTACATAGAAAGTGAAAATTTCAAATTTCAAATTTTTACATGTGTACATAGATTTTTTTGGGAACAAAGTCAGACACTATGAGGGTTTGGGAGAAGTAAATAGAAATTTTTAGTACAACTAAGCCTTAGTATTAGTTTTACTTTTCAAAGCTTTTTTTTCACTATATTTTTCTTTTTTCTTTTTGGCTCAAAGTTAGGAATGGATTGTACTTAAAGTGGATTTTGGAATGAATGATGGGATAGCTTTTATATGAATATAAATAAATCTAGTGCTTTTTTATTCTAAATAACCAGTATGGTTTGGTTGTGACTGTTGATTATAGTTCTAAATTTTAAACTGTTGAAAATAAAGGTTTCTGTCAAAAATGACCATTAAGGGCCATAAAACAGACCGGTTACGACCATGACCGGTAGCGAAACATGGGTATGACTAGTCGTGGTCATGATCGGTCACGAAACCCTACCATTACCCTAACATGGTCATTTCACACTTCCAAATCTCAAAACCAAGAGAGAGGCGATCCATTTCCCTCGCTCCTCTCAGTTCAAAAATCACTATTCATGTGAGATTTAGTAGATTTTAGGCAATAAAGACAGATCAAGGAGTGTTTGTGGCAAGATCTTCCTATTTCCCCGATCCTCATCTTTTTCCAAGGTAAAGATCCGATCTTGACTTCAATTTCTTTACAGTCCATAGTTGAAACCAATAATTTCTTGGTATAGGGTTCTTTTTGTTCATTGTCCTTGGTCAATTTCAAAAGGAACTGACCCAAATACTTATTGTGACCTATTCTTTGCGAACCCTAGACCATGACCGGTCATGCTATTTAGGCATGATCGGTCATGCCAACTGAGAGCAGTTTCTTCTTTGTTTTTCATTTCTTTTTCTAATTTTCTGTGTTTTGTGTTGTCCAGACTTTTTTTGGTGGGTACTATGCCTTCTTGAGATAGGGAAAAACCTGTGGATGATACTATTCTAGATCCACCCTTAGAGCATGGGTTTAGGTCTCCCGAGGACAAATCTTGGTATGAAAAGTATTTTCAGAACAGGGTTGTAGCAATTGAGTGGCATATTGATTCGGCCTATTCTTTGATTGTCCCTCCCTTCTTCCTTAAAAAGTTACAAATCCAAGGGCAGCTAGACTACATGGAGAGAGAGATAGAAGAAAGTGAATGTCACTTTGGTTCGGTTGGCCTCTGCATCCCTAATTAAGTGGATAGCTGAACCATTCGTCTATCGGGCATACGCCTGTCATACCTCTTTTGATCTCAGTCCCACCACTATCTCCCAAGCTATAGGATTTCCACTTCTCACTTCTTACTTCTGCCTCTGTGCCCGATGTCTTTGATGACTATATTGCATCTACTCTCATGGGGGGTACAGTCAAGAAATGGATAGGGAGGCTCTATAGGAAAGATTTGACCCCAGACTGCCTAGGTTTGTACTTGGCAATTTGTAATTTCCTTTTCTATAGTAGTCATCTAAACTAAATGAATATGTGGAAACTAAGGTCGTTTTGCTGTGGGGACCAACCGTCCAACTGTCTCTCCCATTGCTTTGTCAAGTATCTTAGAGAGCGACCCTTTCCTCGGTTTCTAACTGAGCCTTGATGAGTTCTTGGGCAGTCCACTATGTTTGTATATTGGCCCATGTCCCCATTTTGCACAATGATCTTGTAGAAAGTGCTGAGATGAAAGAAACCATTAGTGAGGCTTGCATGAATAGGTTTGAGGGACAAACCAAAAAGAGAAATAGGAGCAGATTGCCAGCGTCTCGAGCTAGAGCTAGGGGCAAGAAACTGTTGGGTAGGGTGGAGGACACTATGGAGATTATTTTGGCCCGGTTGAATCAAGAGACAAGAGACCTATGCTACGGGAAAAGTTATTGAGGGGTGTTAGATCTATTGCTGAGAAATTGAACATCCAACTTTCCAAGTCCGAGGAAGAGGAGGATGAAGAGGTAGATGACGAGGAGTATCCAGAGGAGGCGATAGCTGATATAGATACTGCGAGTAAAGTTGAGGCTGCCGGGCCTTCGCGAGGAGGGAGACCTCCCACCGCTAGACGTGTTGACCGAGCACCAAACGTTCCTACCATGATAAAGTCATCTGAGGAGGAGGTTGCTGACTAGGCAACAGTTCCTTTATCTATCCCCCTTTTTGTTATTATCTCATCTTTTGGATATTTTTTTTTTGGCATGTATATTTTGG
Organism: Hydrangea macrophylla; assembly: GCA_033977485.1. Taxonomy (NCBI): domain Eukaryota; kingdom Viridiplantae; phylum Streptophyta; class Magnoliopsida; order Cornales; family Hydrangeaceae; genus Hydrangea; species Hydrangea macrophylla. Next base: position 42,286,517 of record CM066984.1, read on the forward strand.
ACACATTTATTCTGGTTGATGCCAAGTATATTTTTGGATAGTCTAAGTAATTTAGAGGCATGCAATCAAAGCTAATAACCCATTGTGAGTTCTTGCGCTATTTATTTCTTTCGAGAGGGTTACTATTACATCTATTCGATTTATTTCTGAACTACGTCTCATTGTTAAGCCTCCTCAGTTTTTCATATTGATAGATCACTAGAGGAGAACGTTTAGGACTTACCAACACTTAAAATTCTTGGACTACTTAAATGGATAAATTTGGTAACTTGGAGTATGAAATAGGCTGCACTTCTTGGATCTATTCTTGTTATTCATCTTATATAATCTAGTTGCTTATGATCATTGCTATATATAAAAATAAATAAATAAAATAAAAATGATAATAAGCGACATTGGATGGACCCAAAGCTGCCTGCGGCTGAAAAAGATTTGAGAAAAGTTTTCGCGCGTTGGTACATTCTAGTAGGCTTGACGACCGAGAGAAGCAAAACGAAATCAGGGTTTGGCCAAAAAAGAAGCAAGGCTATATTTCTACATCTAGGATCTGACTTGTATCATAGATCCTAATAGGAAATGAACATTATGGCAAAGGGATCTTGCCGAGATGCAGCGGATGCGCCATAAAGCCCCTCAACTCGGCTGACCAATCTACGCTATTTTTCTTTTCTTTTGATATTGATTGCAAAGTAGTTAGGAGAGGCCTCACTCTATTTAGATTTATGCCTAGCCGCAGGAAGAGAGCGAATTATGAGTTGGGTGCTTTAACCATTCATCCATGGATGCTTAGCGGGGATCCTCGTACATGGTGAATAACCAAATTCCAATTGAAATAAAATCTTTAGGATAAATCAATGCAATTTAGGAGGAATCAACGAAAGGACATCAATTCAAATCCTGGATTTTTGAAATGGGAGAGATCAAGAATTCTCACTATTTCTTAGATTCATGGACCCAATTCAATTCAGTGGGATCTTTCATTCACATTTTTTCCACCAAGAACGTTTTATAAAACTCTTTGACCCCCGAATTTGGAGTATCCTACTTTCACGCAATTCACAGGGTTCAACAAGCAATCGATATTTCACGATCAAGGGTGTAATACTCTTTGTATTAGCGGTCCTTATATATCATATTAACAATCGAAATATGGTCGAAAGAAAAAATCTCTATTTGATAGGGCTTCTTCCTATACCTATGAATTCCATTGGACCCAGAAATGATACATTGGAAGAATCCTTTGGGTCTTCCAATATCAATAGGTTGATTGTTTTGCTCATGTATCTATTTAGGGATGGCAATGGGGTGGGTTTGGTACGGAGTACCCTCTTCCTAACTCCTAGTCGCATTAAAAAGTTGTTTGTCAAACCCGCCCCAACCCTAATAGTATCGGAGTCAGATTTGGTTGGTTATTTTATCGAGGCAGTGACGGGCTTTCCATCAGGTGACTTAAATAAAATTTTAAAATTTACATTTTAGTAAATTAATGGATTGAATGATAAATTGACAACCATGGTGAGTTTATTATTATTATTTTTTTTATTTTTTATTTATTATTTTATGAGTCAAACTTTAAAAAATTTGCTATACGTAGTACATTTCTTTCTTTTTTATTTGCCATGGTATAAGGTACATATATGTATATAAAGTCATGGTATTTTAGCATATAAAAGGAAAGTATAAGGGTATATTACAACATTTGACACTGTAATCAGTGCGGGGCAGGTTTTAATCAAGGGTATTTTCAATTACCACCTTCGCCCGAACTCCTATAGGGTTTTCATTTTCATCTACCAAATCCGCTCCTAATCCTATGATACCTCCTCCAAAAAATGTTCCTTTAGGGGCGGGACGGGGCGGAGTTTCGGTGGATTGGAGATTTTTGCCATCCCTATTTCCATTCTCTCAATCATTGAACTATCAATTGCTCTTGTTTCTATATTAGAATGTGAGCATAGTTTGCATTGTTTAATAATTCAAGCATGTAATGTGAAATCAGGATCATTAATGGTGATATGGGTGAGAAGAAGCTGAAGAAAAAATATTCATTAAAAAAAAAGAGAAGTACTGGAGAAGTTGAAAAGAATAAAAGAAAAAAAGGAGAATAAAATAAGGAAGTACGAATTACATGCTTGTAAATCGCTCTTTTACGCCTCTCATTTTTGATCTCTGTCTCTATTCTTGAATAAAGACCTATGGATTTTGAGTAACCAGGTTTTGAAATGAATGTAGAAAAAGAGTTTACCGCTGTAAGCCGCTCTTCTAGTGTGAAGTGTCCCATTCATGAGGTTATTCCACTGAAATATTTCCTTTTTTCATTGTAGATATATGAGGCATTTGAGTTTCCTTACGTTTACTGTATACAAGCCTCTACATCATGAAGAAAAAAATAAGAATATACTCAATTCGGAGTGATTTCATTTTGAGAGTTTATTTCTGGTGAGATTTGAGACGAGGTTGTATGTTTAAAGATTGCTATAGGGAATAGAACTTGAAGTCGATACTGAACATTGTTGTTGTCCGTGCACACACACACATGAAGTTTACTGAAAATGAAATAATTAAATGCTTTCTATGCTAGATGAGCTGCGAGAATACATATTTTGTGTTGCTTAAGTTGGAAAGGGATGTCGTAAAGTGTTTCGTATTTGTGTGCTTGGTATTGTAGGATGGAAAGATATATATAATGATCATGTTAAGAATTTTGTGGGTAGATTTATTGCAAACCCCCACGAGACAACACTCATTCATTAGGGAAAACCTAGGGGTGTAACGGCTTGTTGCATACGCTAAATGCAATCGCGATTCCTGCGAAAGTGACTTAGGTTTATTTTATTCTATTTTCTATTTTTATCTAGATTTGTAGGATGATTTTCTCTTTGCATTAGTTCATTTCATTACTGGGGACTAGCAATGAACTAGTTGGGGGCTGTGACAAGCGACGGATATTGCACATCCAGAAGTGCTAATAAGGAGAATTATATATGTTTTCATCCCTAACTCTAAGTTTTTATGCTTACTTTAATATAAGTGCACAATTGAGGCAATGCTGCTAATATTTGCATAAGTATGGTGTTTTGTAGAATAAAAAGGCATAAGAAAAATAAAGTGGATAATGGTACTGAATAGGAAGTTGATTAGAAGAATAAAATGTAGTTTCTAAAAGAAGACCATGACCAGTCCCAACAATTGAGCACGACCGTCATGAAACATATCCATGACTGATCCCGACCATGACCGGTCGCGCTAAAAAGGCAAGACCGATCACGCTTCTGCAAATTCAAGGGAACCAGAATTTTTTAGATTTCAACTTCCTAAACCTATATACATTAGATAGTTTTGTAGAAAAATGACACACTTTATATTAGACACAAGTTTATAGCAGCTTTAGGAGAACCTAGGTTCCTTAAACCCTAGTTTTGGATTCAAGCAATTTCGCGAGGATTTCACGCTTTATTTCGGAGATTTCTTAATACAAGTTCTTATTATTCATTCAATCTAGGTTTTTTTATTAGTTTCTAATTAGATTTTACATTCTATATTTATTTGTATGATTGTTTCTATCATGTTTTTCATTAATATAGTTGTTAGATCCAATTTTACTATGCTAGACTAAATCTCTAGTTAGGAGAGATCAATGAAACGGTGATCAACTTGATTTCAGTGCATGTTTTCATTGGACAACCCTAAATCTAGAGATCAATGAATGCTTAAGTAGAGATTCATAGTGATAGGTACAAAAATATCAACTCAAAGTCAAACTGCCACCTTAGCAAGGAGATGCCGAGTCATCTGGAGAGGGCACCTGCTCTTCAACCATCTTGGGCCGTCCGGCTAAGATCGCCCGATCTGGGATCATAGCTCGGGAGTATAGTACGGGTTCATCGACCAGTAAATGCAACCAGGGCTTGTCTCACGTTTTGCTCTATAAGATTCCAAACAGTTTTCTATCTCAGCTAGAAGGCTAAGGCAAAGCGCAAGTTGTTTCCTAATCCACTTAGGAAACCCCCATGATTTGTGTTAATCAATTGTAAATGGATTGAGCTTCCTAATTAGCTCACTTGCCTTGTACGAGTGTTCTCTTGTGTTTATAAAAGAGACCATTCATCCCCGTTAGATGGGGCTACAGACTCCATAGAGTAGCAATATATAACACTCATACACATATACCCAGCCGATTTCTGGTAGTACCACCTTCCTTGTTTGTTCACCAACCGACGGTGATCTGTTAGTGCAAGTGCTCCGACATACCCGTGGACGTAGGTCTCTTAATTAACAGGGCCGAGCCACATACAAACCTTTTTGTCTTCATCATCTTGTTCTTACTCTGATACCAATTTGGCATCATCAGGGCGCCGTCTGTGGGAATTGACAAAATTTTTTTTAGAAAAACAAATCTCTTGACTGGTTGCCATGGCTCCTCATAAAAACATGAAGACTGTTCTGCCAACCGATCAGGAAGATATGCCGGCCGACCGGTCAGCAATTTCCATGACTCCAGAGTAGGTCACTGCAGCACTGGCTCAATTTCTAGAGAGCCAGTGTCAAACTCAATGGCAGATTGAAGCTCGGCTGACCCGGCAGGATAAGCCTCAGTAAACCGAGGTACAAGATAGGAACAACGAGCACGCTCGGGTGCCTGAGCTGCCCTACAAAGTGCCCGTACTACACTAGCCTCAAAGGCGATTGGACAACCCGGGAATGATGAACGTGGCCGGGATCCCATAAGAACCCAGCAACGTGCTTGGGCTAGTTTAAATCGCAAGGGGCATACTAGGGATATCATCAACAAGAGAAGTGCTGCTAGAGGGGACGGGCAAGAGCAATAGACCCAGAAATCAGCCTAGGACCTTCAGGCCAAGAGCCAGAGCAACCTTAGGCATACGATTAACCAGAACCATAGCCAAAACCCTGTCCCTAAGGACGACACACTTTAAAGAGGAGGCATCTTCGTCTGACCTAACCTATCACCAAGGTTCATAATAGAGGACTGATCGGGAAGACGTCAAGGCCCAAATCGAGGACCTGGAGAAACAAATCAAGAAGTTGAGCCGCAAGCCAAGTCATGACCACATCAACACCGAAACTGAGTCGCCCTTTTGCGTCTGGATCACAGGATTTCCCATTCCATAGAAATTCAAACAACCACATCTCGATTCTTACGACGGTTGAGGGAGCTCGGTCGATCATGTCCGGACTTAAAAGGCTCAGATGGCTCTTGTAACTAGAGCCGACGAACTGCTTTGCTTGGTTTTTCCCAATACCCTCAAAGGGCCAGCCGTACAGTGGTTCCATGCCCTCAAACCCCGAACGGTTGACGATTTCAAGGCGCTCAGCAAGCTCTTTGTCAGCCAGTTTGTGCGGATGCTCGATCGGTCACAATCGGACACCCAATTGCTGGCTGTCAAATAACGTAAGGGAGAATCCCTATAAGATTATATTGACCGTTTCAATCAACAAAAGCTTCAAATTTGCAACTTGAATGAAATGGTCACAATCACAACCTTTTGCTCGAGGGTTCAGCACACTAAGGTTGCCACGTCGTTCCATCATAACCGGCCGACCACCCTGGTTGAACTCTCAAAGAGGGTTGGCAAGTGCATTGACACGGAAGAATTCCTGAAGTCCAAGCACGCCGGCTTCACGTTAGATGAATCCCTAAAATCCAAACAAAAATACGAGGGTTTTAAGAAGGGCTCGGGAAAGAAGCCGAGGCAGGATTAGCAGCGAGGCAGTCAGGATCAGGCCCCGATTGCCTTCCCACCTCTTTCCCGGTCTATTTATGAAATCATGGCCACCGTCGAAGCTCGAAGGCTGCTCAAACAACCGATGAAGCTAAAAAGCCTACCCGAGAAGAAAAACTGGGATACGTTCTGCCGGTATCACAAAGACCATGGTCACGACAAGAATGACTGCTTTAAGCTAAAAATTGTCATCGAGAAGCTCATCAAGCAGGGTCACCTTGTCAAGTTCGTCACCGCATATAGACGACTCAGGACAGGCGCTAGAGCTCTCGAGTAGCCACATCCCCTCGATTAAATTAACGTTATCTCCGGAGGAACATTGGGCAGAGGGGACTCATAGTCGGCTAGAAAGAGGCATGCTCAAGCATACCGAGTGGATGTCCTACATGTCCAATCAGCCAGCTCCCCACCGGGCAATGTGTTGACGTTCTCATCCGACAATGCATGGGACCTTCATTGCCCCCATGATGATCCGCTGGTGGTGACACTCTCCACAGCCAATTATATGGTGAAGAGAGTGTTGGTGGACACCGGCAGCTCCTCAAACATTCTGTTTACCTCAGCCTTCGATTAGTTTGGGATATCGAGGGGCCAGCTCTGACAAGTGGCCACTCCTTTAGTAGGGTTCAATGGTTCAAGGACAAAACCACTCGGGACGATCGAGCTTCCAGTTCTGATGGGAACCTAGCCACAGCAAGTCTTAGTAATGGCAAACTTGATGGTAGTGGAGGCTCCATCTGCATACAACATCATCCTTGTAAGGCCCACGGTCAACAAAGCCTAAGCAGTTATGTCAACCTACAGCCTGATGATTAAGTTCCCAACTCCTCGGGGTCTAGGATGTTTGTGTGGAGATCAAGCAACCGCTCAGAGTTGCTATGTCAGCTACCTACGCAGAGAGACAATCATAAAAACACTGAACATTTAAGAGATAGACTTGAGGGACATGAGGGATGGAGTAGGCTTGGTAGAGGATCTGGAGCAAGTGCTGCTAGACCCACAGTTTCTTTACCGGTCCGTTAGTGTTGGCTCTCTCCTAGAACCAAGTTTCAGAGAAAAGTTGATCTAGTTCCTTAGAGAGAATCAGGACGTCTTCACCTGTTGCCATGAAGACATGCCCGGGATTGACTCCTGGATCATGTCCCACTGTCTCAACATCGACTTGAACTCCCAGTCGATCAAGCAGAAGAGAAGGTGCATGGCTCCCAAAAGGCAAGAAGTAGTACGTGAAGAAATCAGGAAACTTCTCAAAGTAGAGTCCATTAGAGAGGTGTATTATCCCAATTGGTTAGCCAATGTGGTGCTAGTCAAGAAGTACAGCAGAAAGTGGAGGATGTGCGTGGACTTCACAACCTGAACAAAGCTTGTCCTAAGGACTGCTATTCGCTGCCTAGGATAGACCTCCTTAGGGACTCCACAGCCGGACACACACTCCTCTCCTCATGGATGCCTACTTGGGATACAATCAGATCATCATGTATCCCGGGAACAAAGAGAAGACTTCTTTCATCACCGACCAGGGAATATACTACTATAAGGTGATGCCCTTCGGCCTCAAAAACACTGGGGCAACTTATCAACACCTAGTCAATTGCATGTTCAGAGATTTGATTGGGAAGTCAATGGAGGTGTACATTGACGACCTCTTAGTCAAAAGCTGAGACGAGTCCGACCATCTCGAGCACCTGGCCCGGGCCTTCAGCATCTTAAAAAAGTACCAAATGAGGTTAAACCCGGCTAAGTGCACATTTAGAGTCTTGTCTGGAAAGTTCCTAGGACACTTAGTCAGCAGATGGGGAATTGAGGTGAACCCCAAAAAAATTCAGGCCATCATTAACATGTGATCACCCAGGTCAACTAAAGAAGTGCATAGTCTGGCCGGACGGGTAGCCACGGTGAACATGTTCGTTTCCCAAGCTACCGACTGGTGCCTGCTATTTTTCAAGATCCTCCGTAAAGCGTTTCAATGGCCGAAAGAGTGCGAAGAGGCATTTCAAGATCTCAAGAAATACCTGACATAGCCTCCCCTGCTGTCAACGCCCGTACCAAAGGAGGAACTATTCCTTTACTAGGTAGTGTCACCTTCAGCAATGAGCTTGGCACTTATTCGAGAGGAACATGGGATATAGTTCCCAGTTTATTACACAAGCCGGGCACTCCAAGGTGCCGAAAGCTGGTACTCCCACATTGAGAAGCTCGCCTTTGCCCTCATCACATCTGCCCGAAGACTCCGCCCATACTTTTAGGCCCATGTAATTGTGGTCCTCATAGACCAACCCCTCCACCAGATCCTGAGCAGGCTTGAGACCTGAGACATCCAGAAGGCTCATTAAGTGGGCATTGGAGTTGGAGGATTTTGAAGTGGTGTATAGACCCTGAATGGTAATCAAGGATAGGCCTAGCAAATTTTCTCATAGAGTTAACATACCCAGAAGATCCGATCGAGGAGATCGCCCCGCCCGAATTACTGCCCGGTCTATAATCTGGTACCCTAACCTAGGTACTTTATGTGGACGGGTCTTCCAACAACAAGGCAGTGGGCAGGGATCATCTTAACTACATCCAATGGGATTCAGTTGGAATACGCACTAAGGTTCAGGTTTTGGGCCTCTAACAACGAGGCTGGATATGAAGCCTTGTTGGTCGAGCTATAGTTAGCCCACTCGATGGGTGTGCGTCAAATCCAAGGATACAGCGACTCCCAGCTCGTGGTTAATCAAGTCAATCAGGAGTAGGAAGTTCGGGAAGACAACATGGTAGCCTACCTAGACCTCATTCATACAGTTACAAGGAAGCTCGAAGGGTTCTCCATCACATAAATCCCGAGAGAATAGAATGTAAGGGCCGACCGGTTAGCCCGCCTCGCCTCGCCTCATATTCTGAGTCACACCTACCTGGGATATTACCTAAGCCCAGCGTAGCCAACTCAGGAGGCATGGAGGTCGACCCGATCGCTTTAGGGCCCAACTGGATGGACCCGATCATGATGTTCCTTACGATTGGTGGCTTACCGGACAGAAAAGACGAAGTCCAATAGGTCAAATACCGGGCAACTCGATACCATCTCATTGATGGTATCCTCCATAAAAGATGGTTCTCCATCCCCTATCTCCGGTGCATCCACCCTACTCAGGTCCAAGGAATACTGTACGAAGTACATGCAAGAGTGTGCAAGAACCATGTTAGAGGCCGGGCACTCTCCCGCAAGTCCCTGCTGTATGGTTATTACTGGCCAACGATGGCCCAAGATTCCCAGGAATATATCAAGCAGTATAACAAATTTTAAAGACATGCGCCTATGATCAACCGCCCGGGAGAACTCCAAACCCCTTTGACACGTGCCTATGATCAACCGCCCGGGAGAACTCCAAACCCCGATCCATAGCCCCTGGCCATTCGCGCAGTGGGGCATTGACATCGTCGACCCCCTTCCGATGGTTAAAGGCCAAGTCAAGTACGTCGTCATCGCTATGGACTATTTTACTAAGTGGGAAGAAGCCAAGCCCTTGGCAACAATCACCGAGAAAAAGATGGAGAGTTTCGTCGAAAGAAACATCCTTAGTAGGTTCGGCATACCCCGGGTGTTGGTCAGTGATAATGGAAGGCAGTTTGACACACCGGTATTTAGGCAGTTCTGCTCGGGCTACGATACATCCAATCACTACTCTTTTCCCGAGCACCCATAAGTCAATGGCCAAGCCAAGGTAACAGATTGGATAATTTTGCAGTCCATTAAAACCAGGCTTGAGTGGGCTAAGGGACTTTGGGATGATGAGCTATCGACCCTTCTGTGGGCCTACCGTACCACTGCCTAAGCGGCAATAGGAAAAACACCCTTTTCACTTACCTATGGCTTTGAGGTAGTGGTACCCACAGAGTTCGAATTGTCGACGTACCGAGTGGAAAATTTCAATGAGCAAGGCAACGAGGAAGCTCATAGAGGGGAGCTCGACTTAATAGAAGAGAGAAGGGACCGAGCATATTTGAAAGTAGCAGCCTATAAGTAGTGGGTCTCCCGATATTTCAATTGCAAAGTCAAGCACCACAGCTTCTAGGTGGGAGATCTGGTCTTTAAGGAAATAAACCAGTCTACCAAGGTCTCGAATCACGGGAAGTTGGGTCCAAACTGGGAAGGGCGCTACCGGGTCACCCGAGGACCTGTCTCACCCTTGGAGTATACAGCATCTTCGCAAGTACTTTCAATGACGCATGGATAAGAACGAATTAGCATTGGTTAGGAAATTTGTAGCTCTTCTCGAGCAATTATTATGGTTTTCAAAAGAAATAAAGATTTTTGTTTTGCCACAAATAATATTCCCTACTAGTATTCTGTGAACAAAAGTCCTTGGGATCATACGCGAGGCACAAAAGACCTCGGGATCAAACCCGAGGCGTAAAAGACCTTAGAATCAAACCCGCCTAAGACCTTGGGGTCACATCCGAGCCACCGATTTCGCTTAGGTCTATAACCGATGATGGGGGCAAATTCTCCTAGGTGGCTAGTGATAGCAAACTTCAAAAGACCCTGGAACTACCAACGTTCTAGGTCAGTCCCTATGGTCACTCCCTCTACAAATGCTTACCTTAGTAAACGCTTGGGGGGCAGGGGAATACTGGACTAAAACAGGAAATCACATTGAGCATTAACAAGGCTTGGAATTCAAAAAAATTCCTAAGCACCCACAGTGCCCAAATAAACCATCCGGACAGTAACAGGACCAAAATCCTACACTATACCAGACAGGGCCTTCAAAGTACAGGTCTCTAGAAGACCAAGTGATCCCCACCGGTCATAGTCCTAAAGCTTTTGCTAAGGTAAGGTTTTGGAATGACTAACAATTGGTTGGGCACTAGCAATCACAAAACAGGCAGGTACAAAAATATAAACGGTTGGTGCAAAAGGCGGCCTTGGAGGGCCTTTTCATTCACATAAAAAATATGTACAATGCCTGGGGGCAATTATAGCAACCTCTCCCCCCCCCCCCCCCAAAAAAAAAAAAAAAAAACAATAATAATAATAAAACAAAACAAAACAAAACAAAAAAAAACCAATACATGTAAAAGACAGATACAAGGACTAAGGGTGGTCCACAACGACCACCTCCTCAATCTCTCCAGTCTCCCCTCCCGGGGCAGCATCCCTGCTCGGAGCAACATCCTCGGCCAGTTTGACCTCAACAGTAGTACCTTCGGCAGCGGAGGGCCCCACGTCCTAGTAGTCTGAGTCCATCCCTTTGTAAGACGAGATGTCCCACTCAGGATGGTCTTGGGCCAACCTTCTTTTCAGGTCCTCATAGCTCTGAAAGAAGCCGTTGTCAAAAGCCTCCTCTGTAGACCCTGTAGCTGCCGCCTCGGACAGAGTCTTCTCCCGAGCCTCCATCGCTGCCAGATTTGCCCAGGCAGCCTCCAGTTCTACCAAGGCGGTTGCTAACTCTACCTGCGCTGCACCCAGGCTCAGAGCCAAGCCCTTGTCCTTCTCCACGTTTAGGGTAATCTCCTTAGCCTCCAAGGCTGCCTGCTCCTTTGACAGGGCAGCTTCAGCAGCAGTGGCCCCTCCCAACCAAGGAGGGCAGGAAGAACTTGGCTCTAGTAGCCATTCAGTCAACCTGCAAAAAGCAAGCATAAATTGGTCGGTCAATGGAGCAAATAGAATAAAAAGGGAACAAAGAACGAGGTGGTGGAATTACTCACAAAGTGGGAGAGGCTGTACAGCCACCCCTGAAAAGCCTAGGAAGACATGTTGGCACACATCTCCACCTGGCTCGGGAGGAGGCCCGACCTGACCCTCTCCCGGAGTTCTGTCGACTCTCCTAGTGGTGTCTTCGATGGTGGACCCACCCAGGAGTAGTACCCAGCACCACTACCACTAGGGGAACTGATGTCTCCCCCGGTTCTTGGTGAGCCACCGCTCCATGCCTCAGCTTCCCTGCCCAGGTAATCCTCAGTTGGATTCCTGGGGCTTCTTCGTAGAGCCTAAGGGTGGATACTTGGAAGAACTTGCCCTTCCACCCCTTGTTGTTGCTCGGGCAGTTGATGATGATTTTTCTCCCCTGTCGAGCTCCTAAGGAGAAGAACCCGACCTCCCCATGCACGGGGATTGGTCGATGGGTCGACAAGAACTCTTGAAGGGTGAGTTCGTACACGAAGACTTGAGGCCACAGGGAGATGGACCCCATTAGGAACCTCCAACCGTTCGGCGCTAACTACCCGGGAGCGATCTCAAGGAAGATCAGAACATCCCGGGTGTCTGGATGGAGGGGGATGTGGAAACTTGCTAAGAAGGCATCCTCATAGAGAGTAATAAAACCCGGCTGGTAGAGGTGAGCCCCGTTGGTATGTACGACCAAGGAGCAATGTTCAGGGATTGTGTACCTATCCCTGATCTGACTTAGGTCTTGGGTGAGCAAGCTACTGGCAATAAACTTGTAGGCGAATGCTACATCAGGATCAGAACCACCCGGGGTATGTATCTCGTCGCCTGAACCCCGAGAGATAGAGGCTACTGGAGTTTCATGACCTACCTCATTGTTCGATACCCAGATGGGGATCTTACCTTTGCTATGTTGGTCAGACGGGGTTGCGGATGAAGGATCGATCTAAGCTTGTGTTCGGGATTTCGGGCCGCGATTGTTCATCCTCCGACCGGGAAGACGAGTCGAAACTTGAGTGGCACATCTCTAAAGCTGCGGTGACTGGGCGAGGGAGTAACTGGTGGTCAAGATAAGGATCAGGGACTCTGAGTCCAAGATACAGAGGGGGGAAAAACTAGAAGCCTAAAAGGTAAGGCGTACAAGGTCTTCAAAGTAAAGTAATACTCGATTAGTACTACCCTTGGACAACCCGATCAGTTCAGCTGCCTTGTTGCGTTACCTAATCTGAACAGGAAGATAAACCTAAGGAAGAAAAAGTCCCACTCCCTCACGAGCCCTAACGATTATTCTCCAGCCTCACTCGGGATTGAGAAGAAGAAAATGAGAGAAAATGCAAAGAATTACAAGGCTGGAGAGGTAAAGACTTACAAGAATTAGAGCATAGGAAAGAGCTACGGGAAGCTTGACCAGGTACTTTTTTCTCTTAAACCGCTCGGTGATCTCTATCTCAAGAGAGCAAGAATAGAAGAAATGCATAAGTACCCCTTATATATATAGCACGTATGGTTCAGATCAAATCAGATCCTACGGTCCTACACGTCTCCCGCCTAAATCGTCTAACAATTGTCACCTCGGGCACGTGAAGCGATGCCTCAAAAGGCGTGTGCCTTAAATGCATGACATGACAGTTCAGTTACGGTGCAACTGTCCAGTTACACTCACACCGACCTCGTTGGATCCTGACCAGACCAATCACTCCCTAACACATGGCAGCTACCGTGCTTAGGTTCCCGAGGATACCGTTCGGTCCGACCCCCGACTGACCAAGGCAGTAAGCCCGATCCCAAGTAATATTCTGGGAGGGTTTCCTGAGCGGTCTACTGAGTGGTACAAATTTTCAAACCTCATCTGATAGAGCATCACATCAGTCTAAAAAATGGGGGGCAGCTGATAGGTACAAAAATATTAGCTCAAAGTCAAACTGCCACCTCAGCAAGGAGATACCGAGTCATCTGGAGAGGGCGCCTATTCTTCAGCCGTCCCGGGCAGTCTGGCCAAGACTGCCCGGTCTGGGGTCATAATTCGGGAGTACGGTGGGTTCATCGACTAGTAAATGCAGCCATGGTTCGTCTCATGACTTAATCCACAAGATTCCAAACAGTTTTCTATCTCAGTTAGAAGACTAAGGGAAATCGCAAGTTGTTTCCTATTCCACTTGGAAACCCCCATGATTTATGTTAATCAATCGTAAATAGATTGAGCTTCCTAATCAGCTCACTTGCCTTGCACGAGTGGCCTCTTGCACTTATAAAAGAGACCACTCACCCCCGTTAGAGGGGGATACAGACTCCATAAAGTAGCAATACATAACACTCATACGCATATACCCGACCAATCATGACGTTAATGACTTTCAACTTGGATTTTGAATAGTTTGTGAACTTACTTCATGATTTTAGTTTAGATTAATTAATTTCAAGCATCGGAGATTAGTTTTGGCCATGAATCATGCTCATAAGCAATTTGTCCGTATTTCATAAAAATGAGATTAATTGAAATAGTTCTATATCTTTGTCCCGGCTATAGGGCATTTTATTATTTTAATCAAACCTGCACATTAGAGCATGACTTTGGATGATTGGGAGTGTCATATATTTCTGTAGGCATGGAAGTTAAGACGAGTACCGTGGATTTGTAGTTTCCTAACGTTTTTCTCTTATTTAGAAGTCACTAAATTAAATTCGGTGTTTTAGTCAATTTATAGATAGTAGTTACTTTATTCAGTTAAATCACTTTATAATTAAAATTATTGTTATACTCCGTAAGTAATTAGTAGATCTGCGTAGTTGGTTAATTTTAGTGTTAAATATTATTTCTAGCAATTTAATACTTGCAAAAGTCTTTTTAGTTCATAATTTTTATTTTTACATAAAGAAGTAGTTAAAATTATTTTCCAAAGAAATCATCGTTTCTTTACTTTTAATACTAATAAATTATGTAAAATTAATCGATAAAAATTACACTTCTTGGGATTTGACCTAGACTTACTAGAAACTATATTACTTGAACGATCTCCTATACTTGGGTGTAGCATTTAGAGCGCAAAATTTTATTCGTGTCACCTATCATAATGCATCCGATCAAAAAAAGATATGAAATGAAAACGAAATTGGAAAATATATTATTTGAACGATCACCTATACTTTTTGGGTATAGTATTTAGAGCGCAGAATTTCATTCATGTCACCTATCATGATCCATCTAATCAAAAAAGATATGAAATAAAAAGAGAATTGCTACTCGCTCTCCACGGATTATTAAATACATTTTATAGAATACATACTGTACATAATATTACATGGTTTGAGAGTAATACCATAAAATTCATTTAGTAATTTTGGAGTGGGAAAAACATTTCCCCAATAAAAAAAAGCCTTTATATTGTAGAATGACACCACCAGTGCGTAGCTTTCCTTAACCCATAGTTTAATGAGTAATACTTGGGGCACAACCAAAGCCACAATATTTTTTGCACAACTTTCATTTTGTGTCTATCTCTCTCTTGATGGGTCCCACAGTGCCAGTGACCCCACAGTGCCCACTAGGAGAGAGATAGACACAAAATAGAGGTTGTGCAAAAAAGGTTGTGGCTTTGATTGTGCCCCAAGTATTATCCTAGTTTAATAGAACAATGTTTCTGCGAGGATACAACACAGCAACTTCCCACGTGAGAGAAATAGGCACAGTTCATTCCGATTGATATTTTATCACAAGCAAAGTGGCAAAAGAGCAGCAAGTCAAATCATGGAGTACAACTTACCTATCAATTGAATGGAACATATTAATTGAAAAGTAAATGGCTTTGAACTTCATATCCAATCAACGTTAAAATTAGTGGGTTAATTAGGAAATTAGACCGCAGGTAATATAATCTCCAGTCCACACTAAGTACAAAACCTTTAATTATTGCTAATGATACTTAAAAGTCCTTTATTAGTACAAACAAAAACAATCAACCATTTTCAACTTGTACGCAAATTATTGTCAAGAGCATGTGAACTGTCAAAGGAAAAAAAGAGGTAAATTACATCACACAACAGCCACCTTATTCTCTCACACATTTCTCTCTCTAAATATATGCTCACCAAATGGTGGTGAACATATATATATATATATACATATATGTATATACCAACAAAAGATGCCACAGATCATATAGACTGTAGTCTGTATCTATGTATAAACCAAAAGTAATAAACTCCACATCAGCATGAGGCACACCCACTTGGGCATTATACAGAAAGAGATTCTCTATCTTGTCTCCTCACTCCATTGTTGCCACTGAAGAAGTATTGTTAGCAACAATTTGGTAGTCATCTCCATTATCATCATCTTCATCTTCTTCATCATCTCCCTCATCTCCTTGGTTTTGATCAACATTCTCTGCTACTATCCC
Organism: Hydrangea macrophylla; assembly: GCA_033977485.1. NCBI lineage: Eukaryota > Viridiplantae > Streptophyta > Magnoliopsida > Cornales > Hydrangeaceae > Hydrangea > Hydrangea macrophylla. The sequence continues at coordinate 42,302,308 of CM066984.1, forward strand.
ATCACTGATCTTCATGATACAATTAGAATTCTCTGAATTGCTATTATCAACCTTCTTATTAGACTTCAATTCACAGAGAGACTCAAGTAGGTGAAAATAAGGACATGTTTTAGAATCCTCAGGCCTCTTCTTATTGCTTTCCCTAACCCTCTTGAAGTACTTGTTCATATTCTCCCATTTCTCTTTACATCTCTTCGCGCTCCGATCGTATCCGATCTTCTTCATTCCCAATGAAATCTCCTCCCATAGAGGGCCCTTTGGTCCATTATCTTGATATTGCAAGTCTAGATTTGTTTTAAGTCTAATCAAAGCTTCAATCTCCGCTTTCGGCCACCGTGAAGAGCTCCCCTGAATTACATTTTCCCCCATACCAGTCTCTCCTTTTTCGAAAACCTTTTCAAACTGACTTGGGTATTCAGGTAATTGCACCACGCTGGGGCTTGCTTGCTCGGAAATCTTTTGCAAGAAAGCAATCACGGCAGCATCCTTGGCTGCGGCAACAGCTCTTTCGTGGGCTACCCTTTCTTGTTCTTTCTTCATTCTAGCCAACTCTTGCATTTTCCACATTTCATCTCTCTCTGTCCGATCCTTTTCACATTTTTCAATCGCTTCTATGAACTTGCTCTGTAAATTCTCTTGCTTTTCGAGTACCTTCTTCATTAATTTCTCAAAGTATTGTTCCAATTTTCTCTTTTTCTTGCCCGTTTCTTCATAATCTTTCCCCGACGTGGATGTGGTTGAGGTAGAGGTAGAGGTAGAAAGGACTTCTGCCATGGGGTTTTGGGCCAAACATGGAACAACATCATCAGAAACATTTGTGGGTTTTATAATTGGGATTGGCATTGAAATATCCGTTGAAGCCATATGAATTTTGTCTTGAGAAGGCGATGGAACTGAGGAGTGATTGTCCAATAGCTCTAATTGCTCGAAAAAGCGGTAGTTTTTACCATTTTGTCTACCAGATCGGCCTTCTTTGGTTCTCTTGTGGTACTTATAGATGTTTTCGAACTTTTCTTTGCATTTCTTTGGGTTCCGATGAAACCCAAGCTCACCTAGTTTCCTATAACAACAAACAGTTCCAAAAATAAATAAATAAATAAAACTCCATTTGTTCTACTCTTCCAACTTTAAATCCACCATAAATTGCCTTTCAATAAATTAAACATGGACAAATAATTAAAACTACAATTACCACACCCAAAATATGTAAGATCTCACTACAGAAGTAGAATAACTTATGTAAGATTAATATAGCATCAGACCCATTTCAAACTTGATATAAGTGAGACTTTTCCCAGTTGTAGAAAAATAAACACAGCCCATAAAATCAACTTAATTAATAAGAGACTACTTTTTTGGGAAAATGGTGATACAAGTGAAATTCAAGACTAAGAAAAAGTAGGAATTAATATTTCCCAAAACCAAAGATGGATATGTATATATATTATATACACAAACATATAGAGAGACGCCCCAAAAAAAAAAAAAACTGTATAGTCGTTTCTCTAAAGTGAATTCATAACTTTCTCACTCTTAATTAAGCCAAATATTTTCCTTAAAAAAAAAAAAAAAAAAAAACCAAATAAATAAGCCCAAAAAAAAAAAAAAAGAAAAGAAAAATTGGAGAGAAGAAATTAGTGGAAGTGGAATTGAAAGCTTTACCCAGAAACGTCGTCCCAAAGAAGAGATTTGAGAGTTGAGTCCCGAAAGGCAACGTCCATATCAGATCTTATCTTCAATAAAGCCAGAGTCTCTTCACGAGGCCAGCGGTTACCCCCGGTATTCCGGTCACCCTCTTCCCCTCCTCTCACTCTCTCTTCCTCTCCAAACTCACCTGAAACTGACCCACCACCACCACTACCTTCCTTATTTTTCAGATTCACGGCGGCGATGGAAACTGTGCCACCACCACCGACACCAGAAGAATTTTCCAACATCAGTTCACTCTGTATATTTACAGCTGACAAATTCAAGAAATAGAAGGTGAATTTCTAGTGTATTTGTCAAGGTTAGCATATGGTAAATTTGATGGGTTTTTCTGGGTTTCTTTTTCTTTTTTTTTTTTTTTTTTCCACTTAGACTAGATTGGTTTTTCTTTACTTTCTCTTTCTCAACAGACAACAAAAGGGTTGAGTTGAGTAACAAAAAAAGAGTAGTGAATTAGGTTGATTTTTATCAAGGGAGAGATAAAAAGAGCTGTGATCTTGTGGACTAAAACTTTTGATTACTTACTTTGACATGTCAAATGCTCATTGGTTTCTGTGCTAAAAGTTTGATTTCTCCAATCTCTGACTTTATGTTTTTCACCAATTAAATTTCGACGGTTAGTCTAAGACTTCAAAAGATGCAACTTAAATGATTAGTTTGGCATATTGAGAAAGAGTAGTGCTACAGACACACTTTTTAACGCCTAATTTTAAATGTATGTATCTTGTGCTGTGTAAGTAGTGTATAAAAAAAATATAAAAAAAATTCAAACAGCACAAAATATATGTGTTTAAAGTATAGTGTATTAAAAAATGTGTCAAAAATATGTGCCAAACATTTTTCATTGAGAAAATCTATGGTCAAAATATGGAGGAAATTTTTTTGTTTTTTGGTTTTTTTTCCTTTTATAATATTATTTGGTATTGTGATATCGTATAAGGATATAAGTGTTGAGTCTGAAAAAACAGGGAAGGAGGATAGGATTGTAACTCCGGTTATAAGAGCATCTCTAATGTAAAAAGTCATTTTTTTTCATCTTTAAGCTATAATTTGACACTGCTACAGTACAAAAAAGTTATATTTTGACAATACTGCTCCAATGGTAAATTTCATCCAAACTGTCAAATTTCATCCAAATATAGCCGTTGATAGACACGTGGCATGGGCTCACGTTTTGTTCCTGCAGAAATGCATACAAGACACAGCCATTGTGACTTTTGTTTTATTTGACAGTGCATGAGACCCACATTTGACAAAAGTCATTTTAGATATCAAATATGACAATACAAATAGCTTTTTCAGTGGGTGAAAGTTAAAGAGTTGTCATTTTATGACTTTGAAAGTGTATTTGGTAGGTAAATTGGAGTTGCTCTAAGCGTAGCATGACCAAAAACTAGCTCGTGGTTAATCTCTCTAACTGATGTTGCATTCATTCATACACCAGTGATACAGAAAGAACAAAAAGTGACTACAAAAGTGACTATAGATGAATAGGGATGGCAATGGGGTGGGTTTTCCGGGTTCCCCGCCCCGCCCCGCCCCTAATAGGTAGGGTATGGGGGAGGCTTAATAGGGTTAGGGGCGGGTATGGGGGAGGTTTTCAAAACCCGGGTCGGGGTCGGGTCGGGGTCGGGGTAGGGTCAAAAAACCCGCCCCCGCCCCGAATATACTTGTATTTATATTTTTACCCCTCAATAGTTATGTGTATTACCATTTTAAAAAAAAAAACTGCACTATTAGGGAACTAATTGGGTAAGTTAAAAAAAAACTACACTATTAGAGAAAAAAATGCATTAAAAAAATTACTTTTTCAATTTGTGTACCAAAAAAAAAAAAAACATAATCGGGGCGGGGCGGGGCGGGGCGGGGTCGGGGACCCCGGGGGCGGGGGCGGGGGCGGGGAGATCACTATGCGGGGCGGGGCGGGGGCGGGGGGAGGGTTCACTGAAGCGGGGCGGGGGCGGGGGCGGGGTATGGGGACCCCGTCCCATACCCGCCCCGTTGCCATCCCTATAGATGAAGCGTATTTTTATCAACTACGTTATGTTTTTTGGTACTCTTATATTCTATTTTGATATGTTTTAAAATTAGTATCGGTTTTTCTACATTGTTTTACAATTTTTATTTACTTTTTAAACTATTCTTATTTAAAATCTACACCAAAGCAAATTAAAAAAATTATTGTAATAATTAAGAAAATTTGTGGAAAGTAGATATAGATTTTTTTTGTCCATTTAACAAATTGAGTTTCCAAAAGTGGACTAAAAACTGGAAAGGAATGGGTATCAATTAAAAGCATGTTTTAAGGAATGTATAGTTCAAAAGTGATTAAGACACTTCAAAAATTAAAATAAAAATTGTTTTACGAATCAACTTTTGTGATTCAATGGAAAATGAAAAATGTGTCAATAACAGAAATTTGCAATTGGCTGAAAAATATTTTTGACTGTCACTATTGTCAAAGCAATAATTTATTGCTGTTATGTAGTAAACTGAAACTTATACACATAACTAATTTACTTTAACAATTATCATTATTACTTTGACAATAGTAATAGCCATATTTTTTACCATGAAATTACAGAGGCAGAAACTGTTGCCAACCAAAGTTACCAAAACCTCAATCATGGAGCGGTGCCAATGGTTGAAGATAGAGACGGTGAGAGGGATTGCAAGTTGTTATTTGGTATTTTGTGTGATGGAGCTAATTTTAGTTAGAAGACGGCCCACGCAGCCTACCTTCACCTTTTGAATGTTTTTTGTTTTCCCACTTGGTTTATCTAGATATCATCCACTTATGAAATTGGATAACTCTCTGTTCACATAAAAATTTGACAAAAATAAGATATACAAATTTTATGTATCTATCCCTCTCTTCTGTGGACTCCACAGATATTATGTACTCCCTCCGTCCCATTTTATGTGTCCATCTTGGGGAGTCCAACTATTTAAGGGGACAAAAAGAATCTACACCTACTTTCCACAATTGCCCATAATCATTGCACTTTTTATTATTATTTTATTTGGATATTGATTGCAAGGAAGGGTAGTTGGGGAAACTAAATAAAATTTATATACTAATTTAGGAAAGTGGACAACAATTTTGGGACATCCCAAAAAAGAAAGATGGCCACATAAAATGGGACGGAGGGAGTACTTCACAATGTCAGTCCACCACGAGAGAGTTAGACACATTGTGATTTATATATCTTGCTTTGCGAGATTTTTATGTGCCCAAGAGTTATCATATGAAACTGCTCTCCTTGATTTAAAAGATGACTCTTTTATTTTTATTTTTATTTTTAGTAAAATGTCCTAATTTATGAAACTTAATCAAATCGAATCCTTAATTGTGTGAAAAAAATATATATTGATCTTCGAATCAAACAAACAGATCCTTAAGCTACAATTGACGAAAACAGAAGGTAAAAGAAATTAAAACTAGAAACAGAATTACAACAATAAAATTGAAAAAATAGAAACTGGAAATAGAAATGCAAGTCGAGGCCTATGATTTACACAGTTTCATTAAAACGAATTTGCCGCCTCACTAGAAGTGCTTGAGGATTTCTTCGGCGTCTGTCTCCCAAGATACAGCAGAAACAACGGTTGACAAGCACAATGTACAACCGTTCCAGCGAACCAATTATGTTTATAACTCTCTCAGGAACGAAAATTGGAAGGAAGGAAAGTGATCATTCTCCTTTTTCTGGCTATAAAATTCCGATGAACAAGCTCAGAATATTTAAGACTGAGAGTGTCACACCCGATTTTTGGAAAGCCAAATAATCAGCACAGAACTAAATCTAGACTACTATTCGACTGCCCAACTATCGGAGTGAACACCACGAAGCTCATCGTATTAAAACTTTTTAATGAAAATAGATGTTGATGATGGTGAACTCCCTTCTTTTCTCTTCTCTTCTCTTTTTCTTCTCCTTCTAGGTAGCTAGGGTTGTCTCTTCTCTCTTTGTCTCTTGTTTTCTCTCTCTCTCTCTCTCTCTCTCACTTGAGGCTGCTCTTTTTATATTTATTTATTTTTATTTTTCTTCTTTTGTTTTAACTAACCCTAGGATATATTATCTATGTATATACATATTATACACACACAATACATATATTATAACACTCACACAAATATTAATAATCCCGTTTTTCTTCTTATGTGCTCATAAAAGAGACCTATATGAGCCTAGAGTGTAACTCAAACTACTAAAATAGCTGGCCCAAAAGGTACTCAAGCCCCATGTATTTAATTTTAGTACCAGATACACTATTTTTGACACATTCGCGAGCCTATAAACACTATATAAAAAAAAATACATATCAACCATTCACTTTTTTTTAACAAACATAAATTAATAAAATATAACACTCAAACTAAGCGGACTCACTATGATTTAATTTATGGGTCCTCCAAACTTAAAATTTTCAAACACGTGTCTTACATAGGCACACTCATATAATATTGCTAACTGAAAATTATTATTTACACACTTAGAAATTTTAGGATTGTTACATTCTAACCTCGTTAAAGCAATTTCGTCCCGAAATTTGAAGCGACGATAAATACACACGCCAGTCATCAATAAAGTTAAACACGTAATTTCATACAAAGCATTGATTACGTTTAACTCTCAACTATACGAGCTCAAATACGTCGAGCGACTAATCCAAACAAGGAAACTCTCATCTATATACCTTGTTCTTGTATAGTCAATCCTCAAATGTTAACAGATAATCCCAAACACAAATATTGGTGCAAAACATGTGAATACAAACTATGCATGCAACATGCTCGCAGTTAATCAAAGATTATAACTATATGCCTATGTTTACCTCTTAGCATGTCCTCCATTATAACTCCTCAGGATACCCATACTTACTATTCAAACATGCCGCTTCAAGAATATACGTAACTCTGTACTGGAAATAAGACTGTGAAGATAATAATTTGGTTGGAAATAAACCAACATGTGTTCAGATCCGTCATAGTTGTAGAAAATAGAAATATCGTTGATCCGATAGATGCTCCAGAATATAATAGAAAACTCGAATAAAGATACAAGAATTATGCTCCATGTCAAAATACTTGTTGATAAGTATAGCTCCATAATAAGAAGTCCCAGATAACCGAATTATAGAACACATATGAGAATATCAGTCAATAATAAGGGAAATAATATATAAGATTTTTCCCGATAATAACAAAATTTCCGATACTCTAATAGAATAATAATCTCTCGAATAATATGCCTGTAGATACTAGATAATTCTGAAGGCCCGCTAATAACAATAGAAATCCACTAGGCAGGAGCTCCACTGTTGATCATCCTCCAATTCTCCTCTACTACCCGTCATACCAATAATATGTATCCGTGCACTATTATGCAACTCATAATATAACAAATGATTTGAATAAATTAACATGTAATGATAGGCTCAGAAAGCTATGTAATTAATTGATTAAAAACAATTAAATAATATGTAGAAATCACATAAATAACACATATGTACACATAACCCGCAACCCAAATAAATCCGTGGCCTATAGCTCTGACCCACTAACACAATGCCGAGGATCCCCTAGACTCCTCCCAATCTAAGGCAACCAAAAGCTCTGATACCAAACTGTCACACCCCGATTTTTGGAAAGCCAAATAATCAGCATAGAACTAAATCTAGACTACTATTCGACTACCCAACTATCGGAGTGAACACCACGAAGCTCATCCTATTAAAACTTTTTAATGAAAATAGATGTTGATGATGGTGAACTCCCTTCTTTTCTCTTATCTTTTTCTTCTCCTTTTAGGTGGCTAGGGTTGCCTCTTCTCTCTTTGTCTCTTATTTTTTTTTTCTCTCTCTCTCTCTCTCTTGAGGCTGCTTTTTTTCTTCTTCTTTTGTTTTAACTAACCCTAGGATATATTATCTATGTATATACATATTATACACACACAATACATATATTATAACACTCACACAAATATTAATAATCCCGTTATTCTTCTTATGGGCTCACAAAAGAGACCCATATGAGCCCAAAGTATAACTCAAACTACTAAAATAGCTAGCCCAAAGGGTACTCATGCCCCGGGTACTTAATTTTAGTACCAGATACACTATTTGACACATTGGCGAGCCTATAACACTATATAAAAAAGTACATATCAACCCTTCACTTTTTTTTAACAAACATAAATTAATAAAATATAACACTCAAACTAAACGGACTCACTATGATTTAATTTATGGGTTCTCTAAACTTAAAATTTTCAAACATGTGTCTTACATAGGCACACTCATATAGTATTGCTAACTGAAAATTATTATTTACACACTTAGAAATTTTAGGATTTTTACAAAGAGGAGAGAGGATTCATTGGATATTCATATGTATTCATTGGATGTACATTATACATATGTATTCATTGGATGTATAATTCATTGGATGTACAAAAAGGAGATGTACAAAAAAGAGATCTGAAAAGAGCTCTATTATACGAGAAACTCATGTTTGTTGGAAGTGTGCTAAAATAGGACATTTAGCAAGTAAATGTACTACAAAGAAAAAATTAGTAGAATTAAACATAGATGAAAGTCTAAAACATTAACTATATAAAATTATGTTAAACACTTCTCCAGAAAATTCAGAAGATGAACCTTCTGAAGGAGAGAGTGAGGATCAAAATTATGAAAGTTCATCTTCCCAACAAAAAGAGAATGTTGGTTCTTCTTCTTGCTCAAAAGATTGTTCTCATATTGGAAGGCCATCGCTACCATGAATGGTCTTTCTTTAAATGTCTTACTACAGAGCAAAATGATATGCTTTTGCTTATGGATAAAATTGCTGATCAGTATTTGTTCCTGGTTCAAATTTTATAGCAATTAAAATATCTATTTTTTGTGCAGGTGTGAGAACATTATCCCACCAACCTTAAATACTGCCTGCAAATCCATATACAATTAATTTAGCAACATCTGCGTCAGTATTTCCCGAATTGTGACAAATTGATGCATACATAAGGATTTTATGAACAAGTTTAATCCTAATTTATTAGGAGGCTGCATCCTATTTTTCCTGTAAAAATTCTCTGGTTAGAAAATCTGGCAAGAATTTTAATCTCCTTTTATATGTTCAATTTGGAAATCAAAAGCAAATAAATCAGATTGCCATCTAACCAAAAATTGCTTTCAAACAAGATTTTAATATCTTGTTTAAGGATAAGTTTGGGAGCACCACAATCAATACGTAATATAAATCTTTGATTCAAAAGATGTCACACCCCGAAGTACCAAAAATAGGGAAAAATAAATTTCCTTCATGGGTTCGTAGACACATGACTGCTTGAATATCACCTAATTGTTCCAAACATGCTTACAACAATAATATAATACAGGAAAATGACTAAGTTCAGCGGAAGCATTAATCTAAAACATTCAAGTCGTATATGATTAATATATTACAGGCCCAAAGAATATCCAAAAGATACATAGTACATGTCCGACTAGACGATTACATCATCAAACATATTAACAACAGAACTACGTCAAGAGAAAAGCTCCAGGGTTTTCAACTAGAGAAACTGTAGCCTTTCTCACAGTAATCTTCACTAGTATAGTCTTCAGCAATAAAATCAGCATCTTGATGGTAGCCCGCTCCGTCAGAACCTGTAAAGGTTGGACAGGGATGGTCAAACGACACGAAATGCCGTCAACAATTAAGCTGAGTGAGGGTACCCTTAAGGTTACCGCCATTAAAGTAAGTTATTCATCATCTCTTATTCTCAAAACCACGTCTCGCCCAAACTCAACCATACCCTACAAAACTTAACCCGGAATTAAACTCACCAACAATATCGAGTAAGAGAAGACGTAACTCCAAAGGTATCCAATATTCTAGGTACGACGCATCCAGGGAAAAGCAAAATAGCTCTCCAACTCTCAATATACTTAACACAATCTCAACATGCATCAATGACAACTCGACCGCAAACATCAATGACGATCCACAGGTCAAGAAAGAACAATACTCAGCAATGAGTCGCTTCATCGCACACGTCACTATCGATCCTCAGGTCAACTGCTCTACCGAACACGTCATGGACGATCCACAGAACAAGAAGATGAACACACTATAGCTATCACTTAATTGCACACGTCGTTACCGATCCTCAAGTCAACTATTCGACCGAACACGTCACGGATGATCCACAGATTAAGGATGCAAAACATACATAAATAATCACTTGATCGAACACGTTACTAACGATCCTCAGATCAAGGATACGAATCATACCTCACCAATCGACCCCATAAAGATCACTGAAAGGCTGACTCCTCAAGAAATACCCGAACACGACATAAAGGTCCACGAATCAACTTTAACTGGAAATCAAATGACCAAAATGAATATTAATGTCCCTTATTCACATAAAATTTATTATTGAAGGGTTTGCCATTATCTAACACGTCTACCAACCACTCATTCTTTATGTCTTAAGATCCATTCGCATGAATCGTCTTATTATCAAACCACATTAAGGTCAACATTAAGTTACGATAATTACGTCCTGTTAGCTATCGTCTTAACTTACTAACGATTTCATGAATACGTATTAAGTATTAATGGCATGTTTCTAACTCATCCTACATCATTCATACTAATCACAGTAGAAATGGTAACCAACGCAACTCATCAAATGCATATACATAAGCAAGATAATGATAACTAGCGGCAGCATTTATTTAAAAATATTCATCTGGACAGCCACTAGTTAAAAGAAAGTTTCTCATAACTCAATACTTCATAACCTATTGGGTCTTATAGCATAAAAGGATAACTCATACACACACACATATATATATATATATAACTTCTTACTTTTACATTAGGCCCAAAAATCAATTTACCAATTCCAAATGCAACATGCTAGACAAATCTTAAAATCTGGGAAACAGAAATTTTCATCAGAACGTAGTTTATTAAAAATAAAAATAAAAAGAGTCATCTTTTAAAGGATCGATCTTTGGTTAAAACTTTATTTTAATAAAATTTTCTACGAAGTCTCTTATATTAGAATATTTGAGTTTAAAAGATGACTCTTTTTAATTTTAATTTTATTTTTTTAATTTTAGTAAAAGGTCCTGATTTATGAAACTTAATCAAATCGAATCCTTAATTGTGTGAAAAAAAAAATATATGTATTGATCTTCATCTTAAGACGTCTACCAACCGCTCGTTCTTTACGTCTTAAGATATCTACCAACCGATCGTTCTTTATTTTTATCTAACATGTCTACCAACTGCTCGTTCTTTACGTCTTAAGATCCATTCGCGCGAATCATCTTATTATCAAACTGCACTAAGGTCAACATTAAGTTACGGTAATTACGTAGTGTTAGCTATCGTCTTAACTTACTAACGATTTAACGAATACGTGTTAAGTCTTCATAGCATGTTTCTAACTCATCCTACATCATTCATACTAATCACAGTAGAAACGGTAACCAACGTAGCTCATCAAACGCATATACATAAACAAGATAATGATAACTAGCGGAAGCATTTATTTAAAAACATTCATCTGGACAGCCACTAGTTAAAGAAAGTTTCTCGTAGCTCAAGACTTCATAACCTATTGGGTCTTTTAGCGAAGAAGGATAACTCATACACACACACACACACACACACACACACACACACACACACACACACATATATAACTTCTTAGTTTTACATTAGGCCCAAAAATCAATTTACCAATTCCAAATGCAACATGCAAGAAAAATCTTAAAATATGGGAAACAGAAATTTTCATCAGAACGTAGTTTAGTAAAAATAGCTTTTCTGATAGCTTGAGATCTCATAACCTTCTCAATTCTTTTGTGAAGAAAGCCAACTCATTTATCTACAAATTACTCTATATCCTGGTCTAAAAATCACTCCTTCCTAGGTGAAATGCACATAAAATACAGTGCTATAAATGTGGGATGTAGCAGTCCAAAAATATAAGAAATGTCTAAGTAAAATGAACGATTTGGGCAGCTCAAAAATCCAAATGAAGCTTGATTTTTTTGTACATAAAGATAATCTAAATACCTATAATGTTCAAGTTTTGAATTTGATCCATAAATCAATTTATCATTCTCAAATAAATCATACCAATTCAGTCAACACAATGAAATTAGTCCTGGCAGATTGTATGTTTTTAACATTTTCCTTTTTTTTTTCATCTTTGATCTTCATTCCAATTCCCAAAACATGTTCTAAACATATATATATATATATATTAAGTTCTAAACTCACCAAGGGGTTAAGGCTTGTTTGGGTGTTGAGAAAATGGAAAGAAAAGCTTGAAATGCCTCCAATGGTGATCTTTTCCTCTCCTCTTCCAATTCCTTGCAATTTGGGGCTTTATTATGGACTATTTAGCTTCTTTTGATAGTAAATTATCTTCCTTTGGTGAAATGGGGGTGTATATGGGGGTATTTGATGGTGTAGATCACAAAAATGACACATGCATTGAAGGATTTGGGCTTCACCTTCATAATCTACTTCTTCTTCTCTCTCTCTAAACTCCTTCTAAGTTAGTGGAGAAATCTGTGTTTTGGTGGATTAATTCTCAAAAAAAGAGAGATAAACAAAGTGTATATAGTGAGGAGTAAGTAGGACAAGTGTCCAATGTTGGGGGATTGATGGTGTGTAGTGGGATAAGTGTCAAAATGTGATTAAATGAGGTTAAGATGTTTCTATGTGTCTAGTAAGTGGGGTCAACCTTGATCTGCATGTAAACATCTCTAATGTGCGTCTGCTCCACAAACTGTGTGTAAAACTGGTACAACTCTAAACTCGCGGTCAAGTTACTATTCACTTTTGTTGCGACGAGGTCGGTACGAACTCGTCGGGACAGTCGGTAATTAAAATAAATATACTGAGATCGTATTTAAATATATATATATATACAAATATTCACACAATACACCAGATAAACGACATAAGTAAAATGCGCAATACAGGGAAATTATGATATTTATTTATGTATTCAAACGTACGAAACACAGAGAAAATAGCAGTGCTACATCTCTTTACCACCTAAAAAGAGATTTCGTCCCTGAAATAAAAGCTTAAGCCGTACTAAATAACTCTGTATATTTCTCTATCATCTCGGACTCCATCTCCCATAAAGCTTCTCTTTTGTCATGACGATTCCACTGAACCTTCACCAATGGAATCTCCTTGTTCCTTAGCTTCTTGGTCTCTCGACCCCAAATCTTGACGAGTCTCTCTGTGTAAGACACATTGCCATTCACCTCAATGTCCTTGAAGTCGATATCCTGAGGCATTGTGCCCTAATGATACTCTTTCAACATACTAATGTGAAAAACATTGTGAATAGTTGACAACCTTGGTGGCAACGCGAGTCTATAAGAAACTTTTCCTACAATGGTTTGAATGGTCCGATATAGCGTAGTGACAACTTTCCTCTTTTCTGTCCAAACCTTACTACTCCTGGACTAGTGATACCTTGAGTAAGACATGTTCTCCTACATAGAATTCTGTCCTTGCGGTGCTTGTCCGCATAGCTCTTGTATCGATATTGTGCTGCCTTCATCTTCTCTCTTACAATGACTATCTTCTCATTAGTCTCCCGAACCATCTCCAGTCCAAGAAGCTTGCCATCTCCAACTTCGGTCCAACATAAGGGTGAACGACACGACCTTCCATACAACGTCTTGAATGGTGCCATTCCTATTCTTGAGTGATAATTATTGTTGTAGGCAAACTTAATTAATGATAGATGATTCCCCCACGAACTCTCAAAGAAAATCACGCAAGCTCTGAGCATGTCTTCCATTACTTGATTGTTCCTCTCGATTTGTTCATCGGTCTGAGGATGAAATACAGAACTCAATCTCAGTGAAGTCCCTAAAGCTGTCTGAAAACTTTTCCAGAATTTTTCAGTAAACCGAGAATCGCGATCTGACACTATACTGATGGGTACTCCATGGAATTGTACGACCTGCTGTATGTACAAATGACTCAACTTTTCCACAGGGTATGTCATAATGTATGCTATGAAGTGAGTTGACTTGGTGAGTCGGTCAATAATCACCCAAATAGAGTAATGGTTCTGCTGAGATTGGGGCAGACCTACCACAAAATCCATGGTAATGTGTTACCACTTCCACTGTAGAATCATCAACGACTGTAACAATCCTGATGGCCTCTAATGTTCTGCTTTAACTTGATGACAAGTAAGACACTTAGAAACATACTCTGCCACTTCTCGTTTCATGCCTTCCCAATAGAAATTCTACTTCAAGTCTTTATACATCTTTGTCCTTCTGGATGAACGGTCAAACCGGACTTGTGTGCTTCATCCAAAATGTCCTTCCTCAAATTCCCCACATCGGGCACACACAGTCGATTCCTACATCAAAATCCTTCATCTGAGCCCACACTCCATTCCTCGAGTTCCTTAGCCAAAGCTCTAGCGAACCACTTCTTCCACTCTTTGTCTTTCTGATGGGCTTCCAAAATACGACTAAAAAGCATCAGTTGTGCTACCAGACATCCAAAATGGTATCCTTCTTTTGTCTCTGCGGGTTGGAGATCAAATTCTGCTATGCTTTTCAATGGTTTCCATTCTCGAATCATGAGAATAGCAACTACCCAATGAGGTTTACGACTCAAATCATCCGCAACAACGTTTGCCTTACCAGGATGGTACTGTAAGTGAAATCATAATCCTTGAGTAACTCCATCCATCGTCTCTAGCTTATATTCATCTCCTTCTATGAGAACAAGTACTTTAAGCTCTTGTGGTCTAAAAATAAATCAAACTGCTCCCCATAGAGGTAATGTCTCTAGGTTTTCAGTGCGAACATAATGACGACTCTCTAGATCATGCGTTGCATAATTTATCTCGTGCGGCTTCAATTGTCTTGATCCATATACTATTACTCTCCCACCTTGCATAAGCACACACCCTAATCCTTGGTGTGAAGCCTCACTGTAGATGGTGTACCTTTTACCACTTTTGGGTATCGCTAACACAGGTGTCGAAGTCAATCTCTCATTCAGCTCTTAAAATGCACATTCATGTCGATCCTTCCATTCGAACTTTGACTCCTTCATATGATCAGTTAAAGGGGCTGTAATTCTAGATAATCCTTCTACAAATCTCAGGGAGTAGCCAGCCAAACCAAGAAAACTTCTAATATCTGAAGCATTGGTCGATCTTTTCCAATCTAGCACAACGTCTATCTTTGAAGAATCCACTGATATCCCATCCTGGGAGACAATATGTCCCAGGAATTTGACTTCTTTGAACCAAAACTTGCATTTGCTGAACTTTGCATATAAATGATTATCCCTGAGTGTCTGTAAAGTAATCTACACATATTTTTTATGTTCTACCTCGGTCTTGGAGTAAATCAGTAAATCATCTATAAAGACGATATTAAACTGATCTAGGTAGGGCCTGAATACCCTATTCATCAAGTCCATGAACACTGTCGAGCATTGGTTAGTTCAAATGGCATCATAAGAAACTCATAATGCCCATATCTTGTACGGAATGTCATCTTCGATACATCTTCTAGTCGAACTAACAGCTGATGGTATCCTAATCTCAAATCGATCTTTGAAAACATCATAGCTCCTTGTAGCTAATCAAACAAGTCATCAATATGCGGTAGTGGGTACTTATTCTTGATGGTTACCTTATTCAACTCTCTATAGTCTATGCAGAGTCAAAGCGACCCATCTTTCTTCTTCACGAACAGTACCGGTGCTCCCCACGATGATGTGCTTGGCCGCACAAATCCCAAATCTTCTAACTCTTGTACTTGCTTCTTCAACTCTTGCATTTCTATCGATGCCATTCTGTACAGAGTCTTGGAGATGGGCATGGTTTTGGGTGCCAGTTCTATGCAGAAGTCTATCTCTTGCTTTGGTGACAAACCTGAGATATCCTCGAATACGTCCTCAAATTATCACACTATTAGAATCTCTGCGATTGTGATCTATGAGCTTGTGCCCTCGATGACAGCCAAGCAACTAGTGAGAAAAGCGTCACTCAGTGGGTTACACTGAAATTAAAAGGATTGACTCCCAAGTATTGTGAAGGTAATCGACTTACTAGTATAATCCAAAATGGTATGGTATTTGGTATGCCAGTCAATTTCTAAGATGATGTCGAACTCCCTCATAGTCAAAATCACCAAATCTGTGAATAGATCTCTGTCTTCTATATTGATGGGACAATTTCTGCATACTCTACTCAACTTAACAAATGTACCTATTGGAGACACGACATTCAATGCTAGGTAAGGTTCTGAGGTACTAAACCCAAATCTTGTACAACTCTACTAGCAATAAATGAATTCGATGCTCTAATATCAATTAACGCTTTAACCCTTTTGCTGAAAAGAGTGAGTGTACCTTCCAAATTCTATTACACTTTGGCATCAAAGCCTACTGCTTCTGGGATAACGGCATTCAGATTAGTCTTGGCAGCTTATCCTTAAGCATTGGGTCCATTGTATCCTTTGTGTGGTGCCTTGCATTCTCGGCGAAAGTTACCTTTATATCCACAATTAAAGCATATGTCTTTACCACGATTGTGGGTCTTGGGGGCTCAGCAATCCTTGGCATATTGACTGGGTATGCCACAATTGAAGCAATTCCCTGGGCCTTTTCCTTGAGCGGCATAACCTCCTTGATTTCTGATTGGGAGAGAACAAATCCCAATTACACGCCTTAATTCACAATTGTTAGCCAATTTTATCCTGTTTTTGTGTATATTTACTTTATTTTCTATTTTCTGTCAGGTTTTAGAAGAAACTATGGATTCCAGGTTAAATGGGGTAAAAAAGTAGGAAGAAAGAAGCAAAAAAAAGCCACTTCGTGCGAGGAACTAGCATATTGCTCGCGCGACCTCCCATTTACGTGCTTGCGCGGCTCGCTGTAGAAACCCAATTTTGACCACACTGATAGCATTTAGGGTGGACAACGTCTTGGAGGATTCGATGATTAAAAGTACCCCATGGAAGGTACTGGATTCCATATAATCGAAAGTTCAAACTTCGGAAAGTGATTTCAAGCTCAGAAAAGCCCTTTTCCATGGATAAATCCTGGTTTTGTCAAAATCGTCTCTCAGAATTCATATTCTCCCGGGGTTTTATGAACATTAAGTGTTCTAAATGCAGTATTCTAGGTATCTAAAGATTCAATTTTAAAGAAAAGTTCAAAATTGATGCACATTTAAAATCAATTTTGAAAAAGACGTCGTTTGATTTCAAAAGACGACAAAAGTTTTGGAGGACTTCCGGGCTTTAATTGGACTTCAATTCGCATTTCAAAACCTCTTGGAATTTTTTATGCTAAAATTCAGCCTGACAGCTTTCCAACGGTATGTAAACAGACAATTTCGGACACCAAAAAGCATTTTTACAAAAATCTGGAAAAACAGTGCACATAATTTTTGAAACAGGGCTTGTGGGCAACCAAGGGAGCCCAAAATGCAGGTAGCGGGTCCGACAAGTGGGGTGGCAGTTCATCCCTTAACCGCCACCTATAGGGAGTGTTCTTCATCGGGTTTTTCTAGTTCCAGACCCTTCTAGAAGGCTACCACTGCGAGGAAATTGCGTTTAGGCACCGAAATGACCATTTTAACCCTTTTCTGCTCTCTAAAAATCCTGTTTTAACCCTGTAGAGCTAAGTTTCCAAAACTCTATATAAGATCTCATGCATATTATATGAGATCATCTAAGAAGTATCTTAAAAAGACCTTGAGATCACACAGGAGATAGATAAGAGAGTATACACAAGTACATACAAGAGAATATACAAGATATAGAGGAATATACTTTGAATTCAAGAGAGATTTCAAGATAGTAGAAGTGAATTTTGAATTAGAATTTCCTAAACTAATCTCAAGATAATAGGATTAGATGATTTTAACACTAATTGCCTCCCTTAACTTCCATGGATGAGTGCTTGAAGTACACTTGAAGAAGAAGATCTTCAATTCAAATTTGGTTATATAATTGAGAATCCTCCAAGAGGTAAACACTATAATTCATCTCTAATTCCTATTTTATATATATATAGATCTATAAGATTTGGATCTAGCTTAGTTTTATTTTATTTGTAGAACACTCATTTTCTTCATCTCTTGTTCTTCACACACTCACATAGCTAGATCCAAATCTCTTTTGATTTTCATTGATAATTCATAATTAGAAATTGTTTTTCACTTTGATTTTCAATTTTTGATTTCATTCTTCTATTTAATTTAGATCCATGCATACATGATTATATATATGTATCTATTTTTGAATTCTATGATGGTTTGAAAGTATGATCTGTGAGAGGGATGATTCCTATGTTAATACCTATCTCTTGATTATTTCTATCACCTAGAATTCCTATTGAATTTCATCTCCAATATGATATTTGAAAGTCCCTTTGATCCATGATCTAAAGTTCTTCATAGAACTTGAGGGCCTAAATTGATTGGAAATCATGATAGTCAAGTAGATCTATGAATTTGATCTCTCTAATAAGCTTCAATCAACACCTAAGATGTTTTCCTCACACTTTAAAATAAACTAGATGAAAATTCAGCAAATCAGATTGGTTTTGTCCATGAGATTTGGTCAATCAAAACCCATAGTTTGATGGATTTGAAATTTTCTGGGTAAACTTTGATGAAATAGCTTTCATCCGGTCCGTTTTGAGAACTTCTAGGTTCCATATGCTATTTTTAGAAATTATTGAGAAATCGGTTGACAGATTTGAACATAGTCTCTTTGTGCTTGAATTTCAGAAAATCTATAATTGTTATCGATGTTCCGCTTTTTGGGGATGATTCCTAACTCATATATCTATATGTCGATGTAAAATTGTGAGCATACGATTGAGTTAAGATCATTTTCTAAGCGTTTGTAGTTGATACTACTATTCTGGAATTTTCTAAAGTTTAATTACAATTATGATTATGTATACAAAATGGTCATACCTTGATCACTCAACAACAATTGATGAATAAAACTTGGTTTAGAAATCATCTAGGATAATTGGATGAGAGATCAAGAGCTTATATCTACTTGATTAACATGATTCATGAACTTCTATTATGCTTTTATTATGGTTTTGCATTCTTTTGTCAAATGATATCAAACTTCTAGGATAACAGAGTCTGTTTAAAACACATTTTTAGAATCCTTAAGATCATGACATGTCCATGGGATTATTTTTTCATAAACTACAATGAAATAGCTTTCTTTTGACACCAAATAGAGCTTTACATGATTTGTTTAGAATTAATTATGATTTTTACAAGAACAGTGGACAGTCCTGATCCACTGTTCCCAAAACTCTTATTTCTCTCACTTCAAAAATGATAAAGATGTTCTACTTTTTGAAGAAGTTCCCTAAGACATGTATCTAACTTTCTGTAAAAGGATTTTAACCCAGCTCATGTTTAAGACCACTTTTGATAGGATTCATTAGAGGTTGCTGAATCTGGAAATTTGATTGATGACATTTTCTACTTGCTTTTCATGCATGTCATATGTTTGCTTGTGTTTTTTGCAATTCTTGGGTATTCTTTGGTGTTTTAGTGCAGAGAATTGAATGTCGTGGATCTGGACTTCGATTCGTGATCTTGCCTCGTCTACATATGGTTTAGTGCCCATGTATCGCGTACCTTCTCTATTCTTTCTCTTAGAATTTTCTAGGTTTACAACTTTGTTTTCAACGACACAATTCCTTTAGGCTAATCTCCGTTTATATGCTTATTTGTTAGAGACATCTTATCTAGGATTGTTGTATGATTGCATTACATGTTTCTACTTCTTTTTTCTTTTGCGACTCCACTTGTGTCAACCCAATGTAAGTCTTCTTGTTCCCTTTTGCATATCATGACATGTTTCCTTTATTTGCATCGGTCCCGGGTGGGACTAGCCATTGTAAGTATACCTCTCTCTTGTATTGCATGTGCATCCGACTTCTACTTGATTTAATCTCTTGACATGATTTTCCTTAGATGTTCCCTTTTGACATGTATATATTATCTAGTATATTTGAGGAAACAACGTCAATTATGAATTAAGAACAAGGATATTTGAATCAAGGCCTACCATTCGGTAGGGTTAGGAGGGGGTGCTTTAGTCCTGCTTGGGCTCCTTCCCCTCTCGTACTAAGTCCCCTAAACCTAGTTTCTTGTAATGAAGGGCGAATAACCTTATTCAATTTTGGACGAGTCAAACTTGGGTTTCCTAATTCCTGATAAAAATTAGGTGGCGACTCTTTGTCTCTAGGACCACGTGAGGAAGTTCTAGTTTTTCCTAAAGTGTGCTCCTTGGGATCTGTCCTGGGACACTATAGAGGGAAGACGCCAGGACCTCATTCGAGCGCATCTCCACGGGTCCACACCCGCTTGCGCGACCCGTACAGACAAAACATAAAGCGCGTATTTTAATGTGCTGAAGACCCCTACGTGTATGAAATTGTCCAATTACGTCTAGAATGCAAATTACAGCAGTTTTAGTGGGATTAAGTTTAGGAAAACCCTCCTAATCTCTCTACAACTATATATATATCTCATTCTAAATCATTTGAAGGGGATACACATTCATTCATACATCAACTTTGAAGGCAAAAGGAGGAGAAGATCTAGCTAGAAGGTCTCTAATGGCAACAATCAACTCAACCTTCATGCTTTCATCAATCATGCTCAATTAAACTCCTATTCTAGGGTTTCAATGAAACACTAGCTATGTAAATGGGGAATTCTATGCTTTCTTATTTTAGGATTTTATGTATTGGATAGTGATTGTATGTTGGTGGATTATTTATATATAATCAGTTTTTAATGATAATAATCAAGAGTATTTTGGATCTATTCTTGTCTTAGATTTTTCCTTATACTTATTGAACTCAATAGTCCTTGATTTCTGTGATTGATAGGAGTATTTACATACAATAGTGCTTATATGATTGTGATGTGTACATCTTTTATAATTTATGCCTAGGAAAGATGAGTTATGCTACACCCTAGTTATAGGTAGATAATTCATGTGAACCTTAGATGAATTATGCTTAGATTAAACTAACGATATCCTCTTGGTGATACTATTGGGCCTGTAACTACGATAGATCGCGACTATCCAGACTTAGAACTTGAAATAGAAAGTCTAGACCCCCGATGCATAGTTAATGGTGGATTTGCAATCCTAGATCTCATCTACCCATACTTAAAACAAATCTTAAATTTTGCATGCTAGTTTACTTAGATTTAATTTTAGAATTTATTTCCATAATTTCATAGTTTACTTTATAATTTAATTCATAGCAATAATTTCATCTACAATCAAATCAAAATTATGTTTTTCAATAGCTAATTAGATTTAGGTTTTATAAATTAAAGGATAAAGATAAACAATCCCTGTGGGTTCGACCTTTACTTCCACACTACAAATCCTTAGAAAGTAAAACATACTTTTATATCTTAATTATGACGAGATCAATTTTTGGCGCCGTTGTCGGGGATTGGCAATTTTTGCCATTAATTTTTAGAATCATAATTTAATTAGTTAGTAAATATTATTTTTAGATTTAATTTTCTTTATTTCTAGTTCATCTGCAAGTCGCTAAAATTATTCATATTTTTTAGAGTTCAAGTCATCCAAATCTAGCAAGTTCGAGTGGAGTAGCTATGCACATCAATGGAGCTTACGTGGACCTGAAAAAAATTAAATGAATTGCAATCAATTTAAAAAAATCAAGTAAATCCGTTGCTTTAAATTTCGCATCAACTCTCTGTAAGTCAGGGCGCTGAGACGCATTACTTGCATTAGGGTAGGTGTGGAGTGAGCACTGCATTAGCTAGGAAACCCGGGGCGCTGGGCTTTGACGCGAATCACTACATAAGGATAATTTCATGCATCATATTAGTCCAATGTGCTTGTATGCTTGAGTATTAGCGTCTTTTATTTTCTTAATTTTTGAGTTAGTTCTTTAGTTTATGTTTGGTACTCGTTCAAGTAAACCTAAATTAAATCCACTTAATCTTGAACTTGAACGCACCCTTAGAGTCCTTAGGTCATCAACACAAGCTTCTAGAGCTCGGTTGATGCTAGACAATGAATTTACACCGGAACCGTCGTCTTTGTTTGAGTCGGAAATTCGAAGTACTATTAATCGCTTAAGGAAAACTAAAACGATAAAAATTGAACCTATTCCAATGGCTGATTTTGGACATAACAGGAATAATGGAGATAATCAGAATAATAATGGAAATAACCTCAACATACCTCCACCACCACCCTTAAAAGGATTACTTTACTTCTACTGCATACACGCCACTGTTGTGCATAGAATTACCGGAAGTAACTGTAGCTCATTTTGAAATTAAATAATCAACTATTGCACTCCTTCCGTCGTTTCACGGTCGCGTTAAAGAAGATCCTTACAACCATTTAGGGGAATTTCAAGGTATCTCTGCTACTTTAAAAATTCAAAACTTAATAGATGATGAGTTGAAATTACGTCTTTTCCCATTTTCACTTAAAGACAAAGCAAAGTATTGGCTCCAATCCTTGGAGCCTAACTCTATTAGAACATGGAACGAATTGTAAACTGCTTTCCTACAGAAATTTTTCCCCATCACTAGAACAAATCAGATTAGAAAATCTATAACTAATTTCACGATGCAAGATGGAAAAACCCTTTACAATACGTGGGAACAGTTTAATGAACTCTCACGTTCTTGCCCTCATCATCAGATACCTAAATGGAAGCTAGTGCAAGTCTTTTACGAGGGATTAATCCCCGCTGTACGTAACACGGTCGATGCTATTTGTGCGGGGACATTCCTCCACAAGAGTGCTAACAAAGCTTGGAAGATATTCGAAACGCTAAGTGAAAATTCTATGCACCAAGCTGTATCTGTACGCCCCGAGGGACATCTTCCATCACAACCAAAAAGAGAGGTTAAAGTTGAGTCTAACCATTCATATGAAATCCAAGAATTAAATAAGAAAATGGACCAACTCATGATGATGGACCACATGCAGGGTCCACCTCCTCCTGTGGAAGTATGTCAGTTATGCTCAGATTCGTCACATTCTACATTGGCATGTCCGTCCGCATCACAGTTTCCAAAATTTGTAGAACAACATATTAATGCTGTTCAATAGTTCCAAAGACCCAATTATAACCCACGGGTTATAAACCGGACTCGACATAGGGACCTCACCCAAATCTCTAATGGAAATCTAATAGTGAAGGTTCGTATTCAAAACCTGTGACGACAAATTTCCCGAATGCTCACAGGCCTCAGCAAAATCAATACCAACAACCTCCCTTCCGTGTTAATCCTCATAGGGATAAAACTTTCGAAGAGAGCGTGTTGGCATCGTTAAAAAACTTAGAGGTCCAATCGTAATCACAGTCACAACTTGTTAAATCCCACACGCAATCGATAGCAAAGTTAGAATCCCAAATGGGACAACTTGCTAATACCTTAAATCATCGTAATGAGGGAAAGTTACCAAGTCAACCGGTCCAAAACCCTAAAGGCCAATATGAGGTAAATACGGCAAGTAACCAAGTAAATGCGGTGTCGACAAGAGTGACTGAACGTCCTGAGGAGATTATACCTCCTCCTGAACCTCAAAAAGATAAGGGTAAAGGAATAAGTAAGGAACAAGATGGAGATACTAATAAAGATACGAAGGTCCCTACTCCTTCGACACCTAATATGTCTAAAATGACAAATCCATCAAACTATATACCTAGGATACCATTCCCTCCTAGGGTAGACGACCCATCTCACTTCTCGAAGAAGGGAACACATCTGGAGGATATTTTAGAGACATTTAAAGAGGTAAACATTAACATTTCATTACTTGACTCTTAAGAAAATACCTCCATACGCTAAGATTTGTGCACCCAAAAGAGGAAATCTAGAAACCATTTATCTAAGAAAGTCTAACAGAAAAAGTTAACTCTATGTTTCAACACACCACTCTAAAATACAAAGGACCCGGGCACTCCAACTATTGCTTGTGACATTAGTGACAAATATATCCACCAGGCTCTACTTGATTTAGGAGCGAGTGTGAATCTATTACCTTATTTGGTATACAAACATTTGGGCTTGGGAGAATTAAAACCAATTGCGGCTACCTTATAATTAGCAGATAGGTCAATTAAAGTTCCACGTGGGGTAGTAGAAGACGTGTTGGTAAAAGTTGATAGATGCTATTACCCAGTTGATTTCATCGTCCTAGACACAGAACCAGTCTTAGATGCTAGCAAACACGTCCCGGTAATCCTAGGATGACCATTCTTAGGAAAATTCTATTATTAACTGTAGAACTAGAGTAATGGATATAACTTTTGGAAATATGACTGTCCGTTTGAATGTATTCAATGCGTCTAATCAACCATATAGAGATGACGAGGAGGCAGATTGTTATGCCGTTGACTTAATTGACGAATTAGTTGAAAAGGCAGCTCCTTTCATGTTGACTAAGGAAGCCTTGAAAGCATGTCTATCTCATTTCAATTTTAATGATTTCAACATTGACAGGAATATTAAAGATTTGAATAAATTATTGGAATTAGTAAATACGACTAATGTACTTCCATGGACACCTAAAATAGAGGCTTTACCACCTCTCGCGCATAAATTGGCATTACCATCCATCGAGTGTCCCCCGACACTTGAACTTAAACCGTTAACCGACTCTCTGAAATATGCATTTCTGGGACCGAATACTACACTTCCAGTTATAATTGCATCAAATTTAACTATAATTCAGGAATTACAACTGGTACAGGTCCTAAGTAATCATAAGAAAACAATAGGGTGGACAGTCGCCGATCTAAAAGGAATTGATCCGTCAGTGTGCATACATAGAATAAATTTAGAAGAAAATGCCAAACCATCTAGAGAAATGCAACGACGTCTCAATCCTAACATGAAGGAGGTGGTTATGAAAGAAGTTATAAAACTCTTAGACGCAGGTATTATCTATCCGATCTCCGATAGTAATTGGGTCAGCCCCACATAGGTTGTCCCAAAGAAATCGGGTATTACAGTCATGCCTAACGAGAAAGGAGTCCTTATACCCACCCGCCAAACTACCGGTTGGCGGGTATGCATTGATTATAGAAAACTTAATACGATGACTCGTAAAGATCATTTCCCTCTCCCATTTATTGATCAAATCCTAGAATGGCTGTTTGGTCAGAGTTACTATTATTTCTTAGATGGGTACTCTGGCTACAACCAGGTGCCTATCTACCCCGATGACCAAGAAAAGACAATGTTCACATGTCCCTATGGTACTTTTGCTTATCGTCGTATGCCGTTTGGTTTGTGCAATGTACCGGCCACCTTTCAGCGATGTATGATGGCCATTTTCTTGGACATAGTAGAGAAATTCCTAGAGGTATTTATGGACTATTTCCCAGTCTTTGGACCTACCTTTGATGAGTGCCTTCAAAATCTTACAAAAGTTTTTGCCCGTTGCGAGGAAGCTAATTTGGTTTTGAGTTGGGAGAAGAGCCATTTTATGGTTCAGGAGGGAATAGTCTTGGGTCATGTTGTATCCAAGCGTGGTATAGAGGTCGATAAAGCAAAAATTGAGTTAATTGACAAACTTCCACCGCCATCGTCAATTCATCAAATTCGTTCATTTCTAGGGCATGCCAGTTTTTACCATAGATTTATCAAAGATTTTATTAAAATTTTACGTCCCTTGTGCAATCTGCTTGCCAAGGATGTTCCCTTTGTCTTTGATAATGAATGTCTAAAGGAATTTGAAACTTTAAGAACCTTATTGTCCACGACTTTGGTAATCCAATCCCCTGATTGGTCATTGCCATTTGAATTGATGAGTGATGCGTCCAATTATGCTGTTGGAGTCGTTCTGGGACAAAAAGTTAATAAGATTCCTCATGTCATTTATTATGCGAGTAAAACCCTAAATGACGCGCAATTGAATTATACGACTACAGAAAAGGAATTGCTTGCGGTCGTGTTTGCCCTGGACAAATTTTGCTCATATCTATTGGGGTCAAAAGTTATAGTCTATACTGATCACGCTGCATTATGTCATTTATTGAATAAGAAAGAAACGAAACCTCGATTAATCCGATGGCTTTTACTCCTTCAGGAGTTTAATTACAAAATACGAGATAAAAAGGGGTCTGAAGATGTGGTAGCTGACCACCTGTCATGAATTCTTGTTGATACTAACGATATTACACCTCTCCAAGATTCATTTCTGGACGAACAATTAATTGCCTTATCTGCCTTAAATCGTCCGTGGTTCATTGACATCGTAAATTTCTTAGCCACGGGATATATCCCTTATACTTGGTCAAGTTTAGATAAAGATCGTTTCTTTTCTCAAGTCAAACACTATTACTGGGATGACCCTCTGCTTTTTAAACATTATTTTGATCAAATTATACGATTTTGTGTTCCAGAGAGCGAGTTCAGTTCTACTTTAAACTTTTGTCACTCTCTAGAATGTGGAGGTCACTTTGGAGGCCATCGTACGGCCGCTAAGGTCCTCCAAAGTGGATTATATTAGCCAACCCTGTTTAAAGATGCACATGAATTCTGTCAAAACTGCGTTCGTTGCCAACAAATAGGTAACATGTCATGTCACGATGCGATGCCCCTGACCCCAATTCTCATTATTGAAATATTTGATGTGTGGGGTATCGACTTTATGGGTCCATTTCCATCGTCCTTCAGGTTCGAATATATTTTAGTCGCGGTCGACTATGTTTCTAAGTGGGTGGAGGTAGTTGCGACTAAAACAAACGACCATAAAGTTGTTTAATTTATAAAGGATAACATATTTTGTCGTTTTGGCACGCCATGAGTGATTATAAGTGACAGAGGAAAATATTTTTGTAATCGTCACTTTGAGGCGCTCGTCCGAAAATACTCTGTCACACATAAAGTAGGAACCACATACCATCCGCAAACCCAAGGCCAAGTAGAAGTCTCAAATCGGGAAGTGAAAAGTATATTGGAAAAAATGGTACGTCCAGATCGCAAAGATTGGTCCTTACGACTTAGCAATGCACTTTGGGCATACCGAACAATGTATAAAACTCCGATAGGAATGTCCCCTTATTGACTAGTCTTTAGAAAAGCGTGCCACCTATCGGTGGAACTTGAACATAGATCTTACTGGGCTGTAAAATCGCTTAACCAAGATATAAGGGCGGCAGGGTGCCATCGAAAACATAAAATACAAGAACTAGAGGAACTAAGATGAGAGGTCTACGAAAATTCAAGAATTTACAAAGAACGATCGAAATCGTTTCACGACAAAATGATCGTAAGAAAAAATTTCGAGGTCGGACAACGCATCTGGTTGTTTAATTCAAAATTAAGGTTGTTTCCAGGTAAGTTACATTTCCGTTGAGATGGTCCATTTATAATAATACAGGTATTCCCGTATGGAGTGTTAGAAATACAAGATATAAATGACGGAACACCTTTCAAGGTAAATGGCCAACGGCTTAAGCCGTACCGATCTGACAAGACAGATGAAAGAGAGATAGAATCAATAGATTTGGTAGATCCAATCTATTTTGACTGAGCATGTGCATTGGTCGAGCTGTCTAAACTACGGAAACATGATTAAACTAGTGCAGAAGTAGTGAAACATAGCAATCATAACAACTAGATTAACAAACAATCAAATAAAGAAAAGGAACAGAAAAACCTGGAATAAATATGAATATAACTTGTAATAAACTTGAAACAAACTTGAATCTTGAATCTACAATGGAAAAGGAGGAAGAAAACATCAAACTAAACTAATCTACTCCTAAACTAACCCTAAAACTACCCTAAACTGCTGTTTTCTGCATTCTGGAGCGTCCTCCCTTCGTCTGGCGTCAAAACGACTTATATATAGGGTTCCCACAGAGTTTACGCAACTTTTGGGTGAATATAAAGTTCGATCGATCGAAGGTTCGATCTATTGAACTCTCTTCAATCGCGTGAACTCTCTGATTTTGACAGCTCTGCGCACCGATGGGAGAATGGCCATAACCTTTCACTCGGACCTCGGATTGACCTCTCGTTTACGGCCACGCGACCGTAACTCAAAGATCTACATTTTATATCTCTGGGAAAATCTTCCAAATCTGAAGTCTTCATTGTCAAAAATGGCGTTTTCCCAGCTGCTTCTGTTGTTCTATCCACCAGAATCACTTTTCATGCAATGGTTGCTTCCTATAACCTGCAAAATGGTGTAAAAACACATATTTGAGTCTCAACATCATAGAAAACACTTAATCATTGATGTGCATCTAAATCTAAGGACTTGGGGATAAAAGTATGCATAAAAGACTATGAAATACGCTATGAATATGCATTTTTCACCTCTAATCACTGGCGATGTAAAACTTAGCGCTCCATGGGAGGCAACCCAAGCTTTGTTTGAGTTTTCTTTAGTTCTGTTCACTGATTAGAAGTTTTTCTGCCCATGTCTGACTTTTAAAATGCCCAAAAAGAGACAAAACTGACTATAAAAACCCTTATACAAGAAAAAAGAAGAAAAATTTGAGAAATTACAGTCTCGCACGCACGGCCCGCTCGCGTGAAAGGTCGCTCGTGCGAGAGTGCCCCTTTGACAAAATTTTTGAAACGTTTTAAAAATAAGTCTCTCCTCAAACTCGCGCATTTAAAATCGCGCCCGCGATGAACTCGCTGGAGTGGCCCACTCGCACGAAGTTGGGCCTTAGAAAATTTTTTGAAAATTTATTATACCAAGATTTTGCTCTAACTCGCACTCAGGATCGCTCGCGCAAAAGCCTCGCTGGGGCGGCCTGCTCGCGTGAGGTTTTGACTTAGAGAATTTTTTTTATGATCACAGAAAGTGAGTCTCTGCTTCACCTGGCGGAGGGATCCGCGCAAGCGATGCCCGCACACCCCTATATATATAGAAAGTGGTACCTCGTGCAAGCGATGCCCGCTCGCACGAGGTGCCACTTTCTATATATATAGGGCTGTGCCCTAATTTTCAGTCTACACTCTGTCTTTCTCTTCTCTCTTCATCTTCTTCTCTCTCAGTTCTCTCATCTCTCTCATCTCTCCACCACCATAACAACCATATCACTACACCACCGCCATCCACCCAACCACCGCCGCCATCGCCGACGCGACAAAAAGCCACCGCCGCCACTAAACAGCGGCGGCCAAATTTGCGACCAAATTTTACTTTCCCCTAATCTAGAATCACAGGTATTCACACACACTTTTCTGTACATATATCGATAAATACATACATAGGTCTATACTTTTATATACCGGCCTACATATATATCTTCACCCACACATGGATTCAGACACATATCTATACATATATACAGATATATGCACACCCACACACAGATATGTAACTAAACACAATTAAGGTTTGGAATTTGGTGTTCTTAAAACCCTAGACCCCACTCATGAACCCTAAAACTCTACGCACACACAGATTCACACACCAATTTATGCACACTATAAGCCCTAATTTTTATCCTTGTATACACATACTGAGCAAAATTTCTCGAAACCATAACTCCGATTTCGACAATACTAAAGTCTATGTAGGGTTTTGGTTTGGAATTTCATCTATATACAGATAAATAGGGTTTCTAGTTTTCGAACCCTAACCCTATTTAGGGTTTCATTCATAACCCCTGCCTTATAAACCTTGGGGTTCTAAATTAGGGCTTTTACATCTATATAGGCACATATTTATTTGCAGATCCACACACCCACTGTTTCAAGAACATTGGTAGTCAATTTGAAATCAATTCTTGATTAGGGTGTGATTTTACGAAATTAATTAAGATCCCACAGAGACTTAATTAAGACCCTGATGTCCACTTTCAAGCTCTAACCATAGGTTTGGCTCATGTCTATTTTACATATGTGGACTGGACTCGTTTAATTCAAAATATTGATCTTATTCGAATAATCGTGGATGCAATCGTATTTTTCCAAACTTCTAAGTTCCTAAATCTAAATTCAATCCACATATAAATTGCTAGTCCAATTTGAAATTACGAAGAGTTTTAGAGTTTAACACAGTCTGTTGACCAAGTAGCCACATTGGAAGTCAAACCAGACTTTTAAGTTCAACTCATTAGATGATATGGGCTTAATGTGTTCAATAGACTGACCTATACCGATGTCATTAAGTCTGACTCGACATGTGCTTAAACTTGTCTTCCCAGGACATATTACATAAACCTGAGTCCTACTTAGGAATATCGAAGGTCTAAGTTTTAGCATGTTGCCACACTTAGGATCTGGAAATTCTATATACAAGTTGAATACCCATTTGAACTTTTGAAGTTTCAACTAACATTTGAATCCACGTTTAATCTTAAAATGATCATATGTCCACATCGAGTTTAATGTTGAGAGTTCTTTACTACATTCTGAATTTTATGAATTTAGCAAAGCAATAAATCACAAACTCGTAACCACAACATAACCATACTACGTTTTTATTTTAGAAAATGAGTTAATACATATGTATTGTTCAAATTGATTCTAAAAACGCGGCAAGTACCTTGTGACTTACCACAATGTGTGTGCCCTTGTCGGGACAGTGAGTGGGAAGGGGGTAGTCTCTTCTCACAGTTGCTGGGTGTTCCCCCGTGAACCCCAATTTTATTTCAACTGTTGAATATTTATTGATTGCATCCCTTGCCGGGATTGTTTTCTTTGCAGGTGACCCATCCCCCTTACCCCTTTCTTTTTTATTTTCTGGGCATAGTCCAATTTTAAAGCCCATATTTTCAATTTTTTTAAAAAAATTCTTACATACCTTTTCAAATATGACCAAACGCCCTGCAAAATCTACCTCATCCTCCCAATTGCCCAAAAGAAATCCAAGGGAAAAGAAAAACAAATCTCACCGCCCCCTCCACTTGACGACCCAAACCCAAATGAACTCGGCCCCAAATATGTCAACCACGGCCTCAACTATGAGGCCGCTATCGACACTGAATTCTTCGCGTCAGATAAAGACACTAAATGGGGCCACAACAACCTCACTGCCCAAAAATTAGCCCCACAGCTCTATTTCAAAAACCCAGACCTCGTTAGGTACCCATGCCTCGTTCATTTATTTTACCAAAACCTTCGTTATCATAAACAATCTCTTAGCCAACATGCCTATTTATCCACAACCATCGACGGCTGTGACATCACCCTAAACCCCGATAACATCGCCAACGCCCTTTAAACCACCTCCTATTCCTGTGAAGTGCCTAAACTCAATGTCCTAAACAAAGCCCATTCCTTTATCCAAATTGTCCAGGATATATGTGGTGGCCGATCTAGTTCAGGGCAGTCAATACGACGATCTCATATGCCCCGCCAGATGTGGTTTGTCGACCATGTCTTCAAAAGAAACCTGTACCCCCTTGGCCACGAGCAAGAGCGGACCAAAGAGATTCACCATGCCCTCCACGTAGTCTACCATGGAGACTGGTTTCACGCAGGCCTCGTGATTATAGAGGGCATGCGTCTTGCTGTACATGCCATTGATCATTCTATCGACTTAAGCTCCTTCTACCCTACCCTCGCACCATTACGTCCATTCTCCGGGCCAAGGCCTTCCCTATTCCACATGATGAGCCAATAGATGGACGTATCCTAGAGTTCACTTTTGCTAATTGGAAGTTGAGCCTGGATTATCTTAACTTAGAGGTTAAGAGGGCCCACGGGTAGGCCCAGGCACGCCAAAAGCAAGCGGCGTAGCGTCCACTTCCACCAGAGGATACCCCTTATGCTTGGACCTATGGGGACGTGTGTTCGTTCCATGGAGAGACCCTTCAGCTTTAGTCTTATATGCGTTCATATTTCCAGCTGGCCCATCTAGATCAATTGGATGACATTCTATCCCAGGGCGAGGCTGCTTACCAGTCCGCTTTTCCGCGACCGACACAGCAAGTGGCAGGGGAGCTGGGTGAGGTGCCGGGTGAGGAGGAGCAGACTGGCGATGATGGAGATGATGGAGGAGACGGGAGTGATGGAGATGGCGATGGTGCTGATACTACAGGACATGGGAGTACAGGGTTGGAGATTGTGTTGGTGGAGGCTGGGGATGATTAGATTGATGTGGGATGGGTGATATAGAGACATTTGTTTTTGTTTTTCTTGTATTTGGTTGGAGTAGATTTTGACATTTTTAGACATCTGGCATGTATATTATTTTATTTCCTTATTTTTTTTCTCTTTAAGTTCCTTTTGATTATTATTCAGATTATGATGTACCGGCTTCGACCGGCTTAGTTTATTTATGTCTTTCTTTTCATTTTTATTATTTGGGTCTATAATTAATCTCTTCTTGCTTTTTTTTTTCTTTTGTGGTTTGTTTATTGTTCTGAAATTTTTATTCGTCCCACTGCTTTTGTTTCTACTTGTTGATTATGTATCCACATTCCTAGTAGCTATATAATGTTTTAAACTTTTCACTTATGCAATTGTTGTACTTATTATTAATATAGAGTATTTTTGACTCCCATTGCACTATAACAGGAATCTTATAGGTTCAGGTTTGGGGGAAAACTGTGTTGGAATTTTCTTTGCAATTCATAAATCAATTGCTTAAGTTAACAAGTTAACTCATTCACGCTCAATATTCTCATAATCAATTACGTGTTTCTGTTTCTTATTCTAATAACTTAAACTAATAAATTTTCAATTGTGACTTATTTTTGGTTTCAGGATTCTAGCTGCCACTTATCAATATAGTGTACCTTGTTCCTCATAGCTCATTTAGCATCCCCTCGCTATGGACCATCCTGTTTCTCCTCCTACTTCACCAGATAGGTTGTCGAGTATGTCAAGTTATTTTTCTAATTCTAGTTAATCCACTTTTGACACTTCACCACATCCGAGGGTAGCCAAACGTCACGGTCCAGTCTGTCGTCCTGGCTGGTCCCGTCGTCATCCTCGCATTCCATTTCATATCTATTCTGATTCTTCAAATGAGGATGACCTTTTCGGCGATGATCCTACTATCATTGATGGCCCTTATGGCGCTCCACCTACTTCTTCTGAGTCGTCTTCGTCCTCCAATTCGGCCGATTCCTCGACCGATGATGATGTGCCCGAGGTTGATGAGGGAGTTCTCTCGGGTCTAGCTGCCATTTCATTGTCAAACCCTATATCGACCAATGTACCTACACTTGAGGTTACCTATCCCTATAGGGACCTCCTTGACTATGTGTTGGACATTATTCGACAACGTTCGAGTCACCCTGACTGGTCGCTTGAGGATATTGCCTCAATTTTTGTGCCTTATTTCGGTCCTGCGGATGATGAGGTTGATTTGGGTCTGGGTATTATTGAGGAGGCTGAGGTGGCTGTGGTTTCAGAGTTTCATGCTGAGGACGATTATGATGAGATGGGACCACCGTTCGATCCTGTGGAGCATCCGGAGTGGGAGCTGGTGGATTGGTATTTCTGAGCTGGTGTGCTACCCCCTTCAGACATTTTTCGTGGCAAGAACGTCCTAGTCATCTTCTATGAGGATTACATCCATGTCATTGTCATGTTCCCACCTGCATAGGGACATGCAGTGATTTGGTTTGGGGGAGAGTATTATGGATATTTTTCGTTTATTTTAGTTGTAGTCGTTTATTTTTAGTTGTTATTTTGATTTAGTAGTTAAGAAATTTTCACAGTAATTTTTTGAATGTTAATATTGTTTTTCTTTTTGTTTATTTATTATTTTGTTATTCTTTTCATTCGTTAATTCGTGTAAAAAAATCAAATCATGGACAATTGAAAAAACAAAAACATTTTATCTAGAAGTTCTAGTAATCAATAAAGTACATTTTCTTACTTGTTTTCATCAATATTGTCAAGGTTGCATTACTTGTCTTGTTTAATTAGATTCATTGAAATTTGAAATTAAGAGAGTATATAATCCGATATCTACCGAAGCTACGAAGGTACGTCTTGGAAACTATATATCATTAGAATCATTGCTTTATATCTTATACTTGCATATTCTTTTGCATGGCACGTAGTCATGCGGATGCATGTTGATATTGAATTATAATTTAACTTGGATATCTAGATAGTAATAGTGTGGAGACTAAACCCGGTGAGCTTTAGGGCCTTTCATTCTTTTTGAGGGTTTTAAATTTACGTCTATTGAATCTCATTCATGTAGCGCATTATTTCATTGATTAGTCTCAATATTTATTTATTTTGGTTGAAAGTCGAGTAAGTATTATAATTACCATGTTAAAAAAAAAACTATATACAAGAAATCTATTGCCTTTGATATCGTAACATTGAAGAATCGTGTGACTCTAGAAAATAATATTAGGCCATCTGTCTTAATAAACCTTTTTGACCTTTGACTTACCCAATAAAATATAATTTTATATCCCTTGTGAACTCTTTGAGCCTTATAATAAGCCTTTTTCTTTGTTCGGCTATTATCCCACCCACTCCGATATGGAGTTTGCCACTATTAGATATAACCTAATCCATGTTCAAGAGTAGTAAAGAATAGTTTTACATGAAGAAATTGGGCTAATAACGACTCATGTAGAGTGGAGAATTGAGTAAAAAATGTATATAAAAAAAGATGGTATATTAAAAATAGATGTTGAAAAAAAAAAGATTGAAAAAAAAAGGAGAGGAATCTCTTGAAAAAAAAAAGAAAGATGAAGAAAAAAAAAAGATGGAGAAATAATAAATAGTCGTTGTAGTAAAATCCATGTGTTACAAATATTACGACTATTCCGATCTACTCAAGGAGGTTTTGAACTCCTTTCACCTTTCTTTTCTTAGCTATAACCCTTGACCGACATTACAACCCTTGTAAAGTCCTAGTTGATTCTAGGGAAACATGATTTGAATATGGAACCGATAAAAAAGGGAATAAAAGCATGGTAGTAGTAATATTTACTTGATAATCAATATCTATTCATGAGACTATTTTTTTCTCGTGTCATACGTTGTTCTGTGTCATATGCAAGATTTATCTGCTTTGTATAATTATCTTCTTCGCATATAACTGAGTGATTACACCTGTTACAAGTGATTTCATTTTAGAGTGTAATCAACAAAGTGAGATTTGTAGTCGAGCCATCGCTAGATAGTTATCTGATTTATATTCCACATTCATAATCATCGTGTTTCCACTTGATTACTATTCGCACACATGCGAGTCTTCGATATGTTCTATTGATTCTATTGATATATGTTTTCAGATTATTTTCATGATTTGGGTAGACGTAGGATTATGTTACTTTTGATATTTTAATGTTTAGTTTGAATTCTATTGTAGCAAGGAAGAATGTTAATGTTAAAATATTAAAATTTTGAATAATTTTTTTGTTTTCTTTTACTAGTTAATAAAAATGGTTGTGGGTGACTTGTTGACGAGAACCCTCACGAGACTTCACTCGTTCGACTAGGGACATCTAGAGGTTTAAAAGGCTTGTTGCATAGGCTAAGTGCAATCATTATCCATGCGAAAATGGATTAGGAATTTTATTATTAGTAGTTTATTTTTCTCTTCTTTTTGCTCGAGGACTAGAAAAATGTAGGTTTGGGGGCGTGATCAGGAGAGAACAAATCCCAATTATATGCCTTAATTCACATTTGTTAGCCATTTTTCCTGTTTTTGTGTATTTTTACTTTATTTTCTATTTTCTGTCAGATTTTAGAAGAAAGTATGGATTCCAGGTTAAATTGGGGTGAAAAAGCAGGAAGAAAGAAGCAGAAAAACCACTTCGCTCGCGCGAGGAACTAGCATATCGCTTGCGCGACCTCCCATTTACGTGCTCGCGTGGCACACTCACGCAATCCATACGGAAAAACATAAAGCTCGTATTTTAAAGTGCTGAAGACCCCTACGTGGACGAAATTGTCCAATTACGTCTAGAATGAAAATTACAGTAGTTTTAGTAGGATTAGATTTAGGAAAACCCTCCTAATCTCTCTACAAATATATATATCTCATTCTAAATCAATTGAGGGGAACATATTCATTCATACATCAACTTTGAAGGCAAAAGGAGGAGAAGATCTAGCTAGAAGGTCTCTAATCGCAACAATCAACTCAACCTTCATGCTTTCATCAATCATGCTCAACTAAACTCCTATTCTAGGGTTTCAATGAAACCCTAGCTATGTAAAGGGGAAATTCTATGCTTTCTTATTTTAGGATTTTATGTATTGGATAGTGATTGTATGTTGGTGGATTATTTATATATAATAAGTTTTTAATGATAATAATCAAGAGTATTTTGGATCTATTCTTGTCTTAGATTTTTCCTTATACTTATTGAACTCAATAGTCCTTGATTTCTGTGATTGATAGGAGTATTTACATACAATAGTGCTTATATGATTGTGATGTTTACATCTTTTATAATTCATGCCCAGGAAAGATGAGTTATGCTACACCCTAGTTATAGGTAGATAATTCATGTGAACCTTAGATATATTATGCTTAGATTAAACTAACGATATCCTCTTGGTGATATTATTAGGCTTGTAGCTACGATAGATCGTGACTATCCAGACTTAGAACTTGAAATAGAAAGTCTAGACCCCCGATGCATTGTTAATGGTGGATTTGCAATCCTAGATCTCATCTACCCATACTTAAAACAAATTTTAAATTTTGCATGCTAGTTTACTTAGATTTAATTTTAGAATTTATTTCCATAATTTCATAGTTTGCTTTATAATTTAATTCATGGCAATAATTTCATCTACAATCAAATCAAAATTTCATTTTTCAATAGCTAATTAGATTTAGGTTTTATAAATTAAAGGATAAAGATAAACAATCCCTGTGGGTTCGACCTTTACTTCCATACTAAAAATCCTTAGAAAGTAAAGCATACTTTTATATCTTGATTCAGAGGAGATCAATTTCCAATGGGGACCGGTGCTTGTGGTGCTGCAGTTCTAGCTTGCTGTGGTTGTCTCCGTGCCTGCTACAGCTTCCTTTCTCCATTCCAGGTGCACTAGTTATTCTAATAATGCATGGGTGGCCTCGATCCTTGAACATTTTGCGATGAAAATCTACTAGTAAACCTATTTTGCTTTTGTTTCTGTATGTTCTCCATCTGTGTAGCCAACCCTACCAGGGATTCAAAGGATTGATTCACGCACACTGCAGTTGTCTCTTGGAGTGACAGAGATAACCTTTGGTGATATTGCTCATTCTGCTTGACAGGTGTGTCCACCATGTGATATGCAAAACGGGACAGGCGCTCGAATTGCGTGGTGTACTCCTGAACAGATTTGTTCCCTTGAACCAACTCCATGAATTCCTTCTTCTTTAGATTTCTTTCCATTAGCGGGAAATGCTTTGCTAGAAACCGCTGCTTGAATATGGTCCATGTCATTTCCCTTATGTCTCCTTCTCCAAAAGTAGCCTCTTCCGCTTCCCACCAATCTGCGGCGGCATACATCAATTGGAACACAGCCAAACAGTGCTTCTCGACTTCAC
Source organism: Hydrangea macrophylla (assembly GCA_033977485.1). NCBI lineage: Eukaryota > Viridiplantae > Streptophyta > Magnoliopsida > Cornales > Hydrangeaceae > Hydrangea > Hydrangea macrophylla. The sequence continues at coordinate 42,339,574 of CM066984.1, forward strand.
TGTAATCCACGGCTCTAAAGATGATATCCATCTCATGTAGCCATTGCTCCACGATTCCATCATCCCATCAAACTTTTCTGGTGTTAGTGCGCGTAAACATTCAAGTATCTTATCCCCTGTTTGCCTTGGGGTGGTACTGGGCAATTGTTGTTGCTGTTCCCTACATTGTTTGAAGCTCTCTCAATCCTCCTGATCAAAGCTATAAGTAGTCCTATAGGGTCTATCTCATTGGGTACCTCTGGTTCTTCCTCGTTACGACTATTGCGATTCCCTCTACGTCCTTCTGCCATCTGAAATCAATGCAGAAGTATTTTTTTAATACTAATATCCTTTGATTCCATACCAAGTCTCTATAGGTGGGTCTCGATGTTCACAGAAATTAAAATATAGCAAACATGCATATAATACCAGTTATCAATGAAATAAAGCGATGCACATACTTTACATAAATAACTGAAACCATTTCATTAAATCAAAAAGATTTACATCCAAAGTACTACATCCATGGTTAGTACATACTATATACATAAGGGTTTAAGCAACTACTATGTGTGCTTACAAAATACATATACAACATAACTTACATCAGAAAGATCTACAATACAAGTTATGCCAATCAAAACTAATATTTACATAATTTATATAGAAGTAGCAACATCTCTAAGTAGATCGTATCAACGTGTCAGGGCATAGAAGTTTGCCTCATCATCAGTAATTGTAGGTGGTGATATGTACAAAAATATTAGGTCAAAGTCAAACTAGCAAGGAAATGCCAAGTTAATAAGAATGGGAGCTTACTACTCAACCATCCCGAGTTTCTCGGCCAAGACCACCCAGTCTGGGCCCACAGCTTGGGCTTACGATGCAGACTCGTCCCACAGTAGGAACGACCCAGGCCTATACTGTGACTTGCCCTACAAGGTTCCAGACAGTTGCCTATCTCGGTTAGAGGACTAATGGAAAGTGTAGGTTTTTTTCCTAATCCACTTAGGAAACTCCCACGATTTGTGTAAATAAGTTGTAATTAGATTAGGATTCCTAACCTATTTCACTACCTTGTACGAGTAGGTCTCTTGCATCTATAAAAGAGACCACTCACCCCCATTAAAGGGGATCGCATTCTTATTTCACAGAATAGCAATATACATTGTTCATACACATATACCAACCCGATTTCGTGGTAGTGCCGCCTTCCTTATTGGTTCACCAAGAAGCTGTCGGTGATCTATTAGTGCAAGTGCTCTGACACACCATGTGGACGTAGGTCTCCTAGTTAACGGGGCTGAACCATATACAAACTTTTTTTGTTTCACTCTCTCTCTCCTAAAACTGCTATTCTTGTTCCTACCCAAATTTTGGCATCATCAGTTTAGCACCGTCTGTGGGAATACGATAGATTTTTTCAAAAAAACAAATCTCTTGACTCATCGCCATGGCTCCTCGTAAAAATAAGAAGACTATTCAGCCATCGGATCAGGCGAATCCACCAGCCAATCATTCAACGGTCTCCATGACTCCCCAAGCAAGTCACAACAGCTTTGGAGAAACTTTTGGAATGCTAGTGCTATACCTAGCGGCAGATCGAGGCCCTGTTGGCCCGACAGAATAAGCCCCTGTAGATCGGGGTGTAGCTCGGGAGTGATGAGCATGGTCTGGTACCCTGGTGTACCTGACAGCGTGCATATACTGCACCAACGTCCCCCCAGGAGGTTGAGTGGCTCAGGAACAATGAGCGTGGTCGGGATCCTATACGAACCATGTAGCGTACCTGAGCCAATCTAAACCCCAAGGGGGACGCCAGAGATATCATCAGCAAGAGATGCGCCGCCAGAGGGGGCGGGCAAGAACGACAGACCCGGGAGTCAGCCCAGGACCGCCCAGACAAAAGTCGGAGCAATCTTAGGCATATAATTACCCGGAATCATTGCCAAGCCCTGTCCCTACGGATGATGCACTTTAAAGAGGAGGCGTCTTCGTCCGACCCGACTTATCCCCATGATTCAGAGCGGAGTATCGATTGGGAGGACGTTAAGGCCCAAATTAAGGACCTGCAAAAACAGATCAAGAAACTAAGCCGCAAGCCAGGTCATGACCACATAAACACCGAAACTGAGTCACTCTTCACCATCAAGATCACGGGATTCCCCATCCCGCAGAAATTCAAACAACCACATCTCGATTCTTACGACAGTTCAAGGAGGCCGGTCGATCACGTTTGGACTTACAAGGCTCAGATAGCTCTTGTAACCAGCGCCGATGAACTTCTATGCCTGGCCTTTCCCAGCACCCTCAAAGGGCCAGCCGTAGTGATTCTATGCTCTCAAGTAATTCGTTAGCTAGTTCGTGGGGATGCTCGATCGGTAACAACCGAACACCCAATTGCTGGCTGTCAAATAACGTAAGGGAAAATCCCTAAAAGATTATGTTGACCGTTTTAATCAACAAAACCTTTAAATTTGAAACTTGAACTAATAGGTCGCAATTATAACCTTTTGTTAAGGGGTTTAGCATACCAAGGTCGCCACATCGTTTTACCATGACTGGCTAACCGCCCTGGTCAAACTCTCAGAGAGGGTTGAGAAATACATTAACAAGGAAGAATTCCTAAAATCTAAATGTGCAAGCCAGGCAGAGGATGGTTCCCCGAAGCCAAAGCAAACGCGAAGGCTCTGAGAAAGGCTCGGGAAAGAAGCCAAAGCAGGATCAGTAGAGAGGCTATCGGGATCAAGCCCTGATTGCCTTCACGCCTCTTTCTTGGTCTACTCATGAAGTTATGCTGCCGCTGAGGCTTAGAGGTTGCTCAAACAACCGACAAAGATGAAGAGCCCGCTTGAGAAGAGAAATTGAAATAAGCTCTGCTGGTACCACAAAGATCACGGTCACGATACAGAAGACTATTTTAAGCTGAAGATCGCCATTGAAAAGCTTATTGAGCAGGGCCACCTCCCCATAGATAGAAGACCCCGGCCAGATGCCTGAGCTCCCGAGCAACCTCAGCCCCTCAATCGAATCAACGTGATCTCTGAAGGAACATTGGGTGGAGGGGACTCACAGTCGACTAGAAGGAGGCACGCTTGGGCATCTCGAGTGGATATCCTACATGTCCAACCAGCTAGCTCCCCACCGATCGACGTGCTAACATTATCCTTTGACGATGTAAAGGATCTACATTGTCTCCATGATGATTCATTGGTGGTGACGCTCTCTATTGTCAATTATGTGGTCAAAAGGGTATTAGTAGACACTGACAGCTCCTCTGATATATTGTTTGTCTCAACCTTTGATCAATTTAGGATATCAAGGGATCGACTCTAACCAATAGCCACTCCCCTGGTAGGGTTTAACGGCTTAAGCACATAATCGCTCAGGATGATCGAGCTACCAGTCTTGATGGCAGCCTACCCGCAGCAAGCCTCAGTGATGGCAAACTTCATGGGGATAGAGGCCCTATCCGCGTACAACGTCATCCTTGGGAGGCCAATGCTCAATAAAGCCAGGGTGGTCATGTCGACATATAGTCTGATGATCAAGTTTCTAACCCCCCAGGGTCCCGAAAGCGTCCGTGGAGACAAAACAACCACTCGGAGCTGTTATGTCAGCTCCTTGGCAGAGAAGCACTTACATAAACATTAAACATTCAAGAGATGAACCCGAGGGATATAAGGGATGGAGTAGGCCTAGTAGAAGAGCTGGAACAAGTGGTGCTAGACCCCCAACTCCCCGACCGGTCCATCAGCATTGGCACTGTCCTGGAGCCAGGTCTCAAAGAGAAGCTGATCCAGTTTCTGCGGCACAGCCAGGACATCTTTGCTTGGTACCATGAAGACATGCCTGGGATTGACCTGCGGGTCATGTCCCACCGTCTCAGTGCACCTTTGGAGTGTTGTTCGGGAAGTTCCTGGGATATTTGGTCAGCAGGTGGGGAATCAAAGTGAACCCCAAAAAAATTCAAGCTACCAGAAACATACGGTTGCCCAGGTCAACCAAAGAAGTCCAGAGTCTAGCCGGGCGGGTGACCACGCTAAACTGATTTGTTCCTTGAGTTATCGACTAGTGCCTATCATTTTTCAAGATCCTCTGTAAAGCATTTTAGTGGTCGAAAGAGTGTGAGGAGGCATTTCAGGATCTCAAGAAGTACTTGACATTGCCTCCCCAGCTCTTAATGCTCGTACCAAAGGAGGAACTATTTCTTTACTTGGTGGTGTCACCTTCATGAGTAAGATCGACACTCATTTGGGAGGAGCATGGGATACAGTTCCCGGTTTATTACACAAGCTGGGCGCTCAAAGGCGCCGAGAGCCGGTACTCCTGCATTGAGAAGCTTGCCTTTGCCCTAGTCACCTCGGCCCGGAGACTCCGTCCATACTTTCAAGCCCATGTCATTCTGGTCCTCATGGACCAACCTCTCCATTGGATCCTGAGCAGACCTAAGACATTTGGAAGGCTCATCAAGTGGGCACTGTAGTTGGAAGAATTTGAAGTAGTCTACCACCCCCAAATGGCAATCAAAGGATAGGCCATAGCAGATTTTCTCGTAGAATTCAGATACCCAGAAGATCCGGTCGAGGAACTCATCCTGCCAGAATTACTTCCCGATCTATAATTTGGTACCCCGACTTGGTACTCTACGTGGACGGGTCTTCCAATAAATAGGGTAGTGGCACAGGGATCATCCTAACTACACCCGATGGGGTTCAACTGGAGTACGCACTAAGATTCGGGTTCCAGGCCTCCAATAACGAGGCCGAGTATGAAGCATTATTGGTCGGGCTTCAGTTAGCTAACTCGATGGGTGCACAGCTAGTCTAAGGTTATAGTAACTCCTAGCTCATGGTCAATCAAGTTAATCAGGAGTATACAACTTGGGAAGATAACATAGTAGCCTACCCAACCCTCATCTGCATAGTCTTAAAAAAGCTTAAGGGGTTCTCCAACATACAAATCCCGAGGGAAGAGAATATGAGGACCGACTAGTTAGCCTGCCTTACTTCATCCTCTGAGTCAGAATTGCCTGGGATAAGGATAGAATACTTACCCGAGCCCAGTGTGGTCAACTTAGAAAGCATGGAGGTAGAACTGGTTGCTTTAGGGCCCAACTGGATGGATCCGATTGTGATGTTTCTCACAAGTGGAGGCTTACCAAGCAGAAAAGATGAAGCCCGACGGGTAAAATACCGAGTGGCTAGATATCACCTTGTCAATGGCATGCTCTATAAAAGGGGGGGTTCTCTATCCTCTATCTCCGATGCATTCACCCTGCCCAAGTTCAAGGACTCTTATACGAAATGCACGAGGGAGTGTGTGGAAGCCAAGTAGGAGGTCGGGCACTTTCTCGCAAAGCTCTGTTACATGGGTACTATTGGTCGACAATGGCCCAAGACTCTCGGGAGTATGTCAAAAGGTGTGACAAGTATCAGAGGCACACCAACATAATCAATCGCCCGGCGTAGTTCCAAACACATCCTTAGCCTCTGGCCTTTTATTCAGTGGGGCATTGATATTGTTGGTTCCTTCCCAATGGCAAAAGGCTAAGTCAAGTTTGCTATTATCACTATGGACTATTTCAATAAGTGGGCAAAAGCCGAGCCGTTGGCAACAATAATCGAGAAGAAAATGGAAAGTTTCGTTGAGAGAAACATTCTCAGTAGGTTCGGCATCTCTCGAGTCCTGGTCAGTGACAATGGCAGGTAGTTCGACACCCATGTATTTATGTAATTCTACTCAAGCTATGGAATATCCAATCATTACACTTCCCTCGAGCTCCCTCAAGCCAATGGACAGGCCGAAGTAACAAACTGAACAATCCTACAGCTCATTAAAACTAGACTTGAAAATGCCAAGGGACTCTGGGCGGAAGAACTACTAACCCTTCTGTGGGTATATGGTACTACTCCATGAGCAGCCACAGGGAAGACCCTGTTCTCCCTAACCTACGGCTTCAAGGCGGTGGTCCCTAGGAGCTCGGATTACCAACGTACTGGGTGGTGAATTTTAGAGAACAGAGCAATGAGGAATCCCTTAGGGGGAGCTCGATCTGATAGAGGAGAAGAGGGATCGGGCATATCTGAAAGTGGCAGCCTATAAGCAGCGGGTCTCTAGGTACTTCAATAACAAAGTCAAGCACCGCAGGTTCCAGGTGGGTGTAGACACCCCATTTTGTTAGCTATCAGATTTAGGAGACCTATATCTTGGTGGTTCACGATGATTGAAAAAGGACTCAAAGGACTCATGGAAGTTAGTTCTATCTCTCAAAATGCTCAGAATGACCAAAATACCCCTAAAAGCGCAAACACTCCCAAATTTGGATCGAAAGTTTTGAAAACATGCTATATCATAAAAAAAATTAGGAAAATGAGTTTTTAAGCAAAATTAGATGAAATCGTCAGCTCCTAGAGACCCCCGGAAGTCCCGGAAGTTCCCGAAAAGTATCCGTTGACCTAGGTTTGACCAGGGTTTGATCAAAATCGTTCAAATTCACTGAAAAGTTTCAAGATCATTCTAGATTATGCAAAAAGTATTAAAAAGAGTTTTTAAAGAAAATTGGATGAAAACGTCGGCTCTTGGGAACTCCGAGAGGTTCCCAGAACTTCCTAGAGATTCTAGGTTTCGCCGATTTGACCTAAAAGTTGACTTTGAAACTAGATCATCGTATCATTTTTCAAATATTTTTCATGGATACTAGAGGTCAATAGCTTTCCAATGGTATATTGCACTTAATTTTTGGATTTAAAACGAATTTATTATGAATTTCTGAAGGTGGAAAAGACGATCAAATCGGCTTTTACCGTGAATGCCGCAAAACTTTTCTATGTGACTTAACTCCAAATTTTGTTTATGAAAATTAGACTCCATTACCTTTCCAATGGTATATCACAAGCTTAATTTGGAGTTTGTATGCATTTACTGTGAATTTTGGACGAAATAGGGCATTTTTGTGAATACCGGAACATTTGGGGGCCTAAACGGCATTATATGGACGTTGGAGGAGCAGTACCATCGTGGCACTGGCCCACTGCCGCCGCGGCACAGGCCCAGTGCTACCGCGACACTCTAACTCAGAACAGTCCATTTTTGTAATTTATTTTGGGGGTCCATTTTGATTAATTGAAAACCAAAACGACGTAGTTTATGTTCATAGATGTTTGAGACCAATGGGAGTACTCTTTAAATCCCAAAACCACCCCAAATTGGCCTATGTAAACCACCCTTGACTTCTCATTTAGGGGGGGGTGCAAATATAAAGCTTAAAAAGTTGTAGAGAGAAAAGTTGTAGAGATAAGGTTAGGATAGTGAAAGTGAGCTTCCACCTCTTGATTTCCAACAAGAAAGTGAGTTTACAACTTTGTTTTTACTTCATTACTCCTTTTTACTTCACATCCAATACACCCAACCACCATTTTTGTGAGTATTTATGATATAGGAAGCTACTTCCATGTCCAAAGTCACCATATATGAGTCAAACACCAAGCTACAAGTCCTAATCTCATTGAATATCATCTATTTGATTACTTACTTGCTTGTTTACATATTATGCTCATCTCCTCTAATCTCATTTCTTTTTGGTTTTCTTTATTTACTTACTAGTTCATCATCACCTAAATGATGACATAAAGTTTGAGATGAGTGAATCCTTATGGATAGTAGCTCTTGACCTCAAAAAATGTTTGATAGATGATGATTATGACTTCAATACATTCCTATGTATTCTTGAAGTCACATTTAGATGAATACAAATCTCTCCAACAATCTTGGAGGTTCTTGATATGAGTTTAATGTTGATATTCCAAGAGGTCACAATCTCCGTTTGATGTTAAAAATATACTTTCAAAACCCTCTATTTCAAAACCCCTCTAAACCCCAATATTTGGATTCCAAAGAAATACACATTGTTTTCTCAAAAAATCTTCAAAACAGTGAATAATCTGAGTTCAAAGATTTCTCTAGGACTCAATACTCAAAGGGTGATTACAAGACCACTTGAAAAGTCTTCCTAACTTATTAGAGAACACCCAAGATTTATGGTTTGATCTAAAAACACTTGGAAGGGTGTCATTTTAGTCCAAACATTCCTTCCAAACATTCTGTTTTTACTGTCACAGCAAGTAGGTTAACTTTCAACTTGTTTTTCAGAAAACGTTTCCAAAATGAGTGGTACCAACTCATTTTTTCCTTGAACTTCAGTGTCTTAGGGAACTTTCTGTATAATATGGACCCCTATAATTTTTTTATTATTTTATCAAAATTTTCAACATTTCAGTCGACAGTACGGTCTCTGTTTCTGAGTAACCTCTATTGTTTATATGATTTCTCTCAATCTGTAATAGTTATTGTAGATTGCCTTTTTGATATACGTTCTATACACAATAAGGATGATCTCCATAAATAAATCATGTATTAAAAACATTTTAACCTCACTTTTCCATTTTCACAAAATCAGTCCACTGTTCTGTCCACTATTCACAGCAAGTATACTTTTACTTTCATTCTGTGATTTGATGCTCACATGCACTCCAAATTAGTTCATATCTTAGGAAGTAGTTCATTCTACATTTGTTTACATCCTATAATAATTGTCTTCATACATTCATGCATACTTTAGACTTCTAAATCACTTTAGCAAAGTCCATGAACACAAACATACTACAACCTTTGCACATTCTAGGACCATGCATTGCATCTATGCAAGATTTGGAGTTTTTGCAATTCCTAATCTAAGAGGATTATAAGGAATAAATTCAATCATATGTTCATGCTCCCTATCGATTGAATCTTCCTTTCTCATCTGTCCCGGGGATTGAGTGGTCTTCTTTTCTCAAGAATCAACATGCATCATACTAGTTTGCTAAGCATTCTTTGTTTCCTTTGATCATTTGTTTCAAGAACAATTCATGTCCCCCCTTTAGATTGGGAAAACATAATTACTTGATATGTGATAGGCGATTTTTCCTAGGTTTGTTTGTGTGATCTTTCACCTTTGCATTGTGTGATATTTGACTTAGATCTTGTGAATGATATCTTATCTTTAGATCTTCCATTTCAAGATTCTTATGTGATGTAATATACTATCATAGTATTAATTGTCGAACCAAACATAGTATAAGATGATTATTTGGATGCCAATTGAGACCCATCGAGAGACGGGGCGAGTTGAGGGTGTTTTAGTTGTGACAAAGGCTACTTCCTTTCTTGTACCAAAACCCAAGCCATGTTCTGTGGTTATGAAGGGCTGGTGCCCTTTATCCATTTGCGTGAGTCAAAATTAGGTTTCTTGGTTCCTTAAAGACCAAGTGGCGACTCTGTATCTGTTTTCAACAGACCTTTTTAGAATCAATTTCAAAACAAAGGAAAATTAATTCCGAAACCCCGCTGAAAAACGGAACGGGGGTGGACTCCCGAATTCCACGTGTCCACAATTTGGCCACTTTGCTGGGGATATTTATTTTCAAAAAAATAATAATATAGAGGTTTGACTCATAAGAAGCATCCTTAAAATCATCTTTTTACCGTGTCTGGTTCACCGCATTACACTTCTGCAATTCCCCCTCCGACTGTGTCTGAAACGCGGCGCTGACATTGTTCAGGTCTTGTTGTTCTAGGGCACAACTCACCGTTGATATTGTACCTTCCAAGGTGTATCAAAAAGAGTAAAAACCTCCGTACTGTCTCTCTGACGCTTTATTGGAACTCTCGTCAATGGATCCTCTTTGACTAAACCCAGCCTTTGCATATAGATTCCTATAGAGCCTTTCATAGGACTGTTTATTTATCTTTTCAGATAGGACAATGTGATATAACTATTGTATGTCCTGACGAGATTACCTGCGCGGTGTAGACGCTTATTTGACATGAGGCAAAACCTCTTTCATATGATTCCCAAGGCAATCACTCACATGTGAACCACATTGAGTTGACCTGCCTAGGCATCATGGTAAGGATGTCTGCTCCATGTTCACAAAGATACCTCTTTCATATGATTCCCAAGGCAATCACTCACATGTGAACCACATTGAGTTGACCTGCCTAGGCATCATGGTAAGGATGTCTGCTCCATGTTCACAAAGATATACACCGAAAACCTTGTTTGTTGGTCCTGAGACATAGGAGTATGAAAACTTGGTAGACAGTATGATCACCATCATATTTAACCAGTTTTTCCTAGAAACTCCATCCAAAAATACCCAGATATAACTAGTTTCTCCTAGAAACTCTGTCCGGATATCCCAGAAATATCCAGATATAACCAGTTTCTCCCAGAAACTTTGTCCAACTCGTCCAGATATAACCAATTTCTCCCAAAAACTCTGTCCGGATATCCCAAAAATACCTAGATATGACTAGTTTCTTCCAGAAACTCTGTCTAACTTACTAGATATGACCAGTTTCTCCCAGAAACTCTGTCCAACTTACCCAGATATGAATAGTTTCTCCGAAAAACTCTGTCCAACTTATCCAGATATAACCAGTTTCTCCCAAAAACTCTTTCCATACCCAGATATAATCAATTTCTCCCAGAAACTCTGTCCAAACTTCTCAAAATATCCTAGAAGCCCTCGTTATCCCCAGTGATCATACTAAAAGGTAAAGTTAGCACACTCTGTAGATCCGTTTTATCTAGAAGAAATTGTGAAAGCCTCAGAGGAAGACTGGTTGAAGTATTGGACACTGAAGCCATCGAGAATATGTGTGAAGAGTTCGCTGAAGAGAAGGAAGGAAAGAGGGCCAAGAGTAAGATGATCAGATCAAGCCAACTGAGGAGGGTCTGAGCAACCGGGCGGTAGAATCATCTGTCTGTGTCTCCCTATCCCCTATTCCCCCGGAGTCTGTACTTTTGATTATTGAGTCTATACCAAAGTCGGCTGTTGTAATCACTCCACCTGTTATGAATGAAATGAAAGACGGTTCTGCCTACTCCTCTGTGTCTAATACTTGTGAATGCACAGATCCCTCCGAGGATCTCCCAATCGAACTTAAGCAACTAATTGAAAAACCACCTACTTATGAAATAATTGAAGACACTTTATCGATTAACCTAGGTGAATGAGATAATCCACAAATTGTGCAAATTATCTCAACACTTAATAAATTGGAAAAAGAAAAATTGACTCTCTTGCTAAAAGAATTCAAAGATGTTTTTGCTTGGTATTACGAGGATATACCTGGGGTCGATCCCGACATTGTCCAACACCGTATTACCCTCATCCCTAATTCTAAACCTGTCAAGCAGAAACTGAGGCGCATGAGACCAGAATAGGCGCTGAAGGTCAAGGAAGAGGTAGAAAAACAGTTCAATGCAGGGTTCATTGTTGTTACAGAGTATCCAGAATGGGTTGCCAACATCGTGCTAGTCCCCAAGAAAGACGGAAAAGTTCGTGTGTGCATCGACTTTCATGATCTAAATAAAGCCAATCCTAAGGATGACTTCCTTCTTCCCTACATCAATGTCTTGGTAGATGGCACCGCAGGACATGAGCTACTATCATTCATGGATAGCTTTTCGGGGTACAATCAGATTCTAATAGCACCAGAAGATCAGGAAAAGATGACATTTACAACACCTTAGGGGACCTACTGCTATAGGGTGTTGCCTTTCGAAATCAAGAACGCTGGAGCAACCTACCAAAGAGCTGCCACTACTTTGTTGCATGACATGATTCACAAGGAAGTAGAAGTGAACGTAGATGATATGATCGTGAAATCCAAGGATAGAGAAGGGCATTTGGTGGCATTGGAGAAGTTTTTCAAAAGATTGCGCAAGTACAAGATGAGGCTGAATCCCAAGAAATGCACTTTCGGTGTGACTTCGGGGAAACTCCTAGGTTTTTTCGTCACACAAAGAGGGATAGAGTTCGATCCCTCCAAAATCAAGGCAATTCTAGAAATGGCACCACCACAGAATGAGAAAGAAGTGAGAGGATTCCTTGGGAGGATCCAATTCATCAGCCGCTTTATCTCAATGCTCACGACTACATGTGATCCCTTGTTCCGGTTATTAAGGAAAGGAGAAAAGTTCCAATGGGATGACCAATGCCAAGCCGCATTCGACAAACTAAAAGCCTACCTTCAAAATCCACCTGTCCTTTCACCACCCACTCCTCATAAACCCTTGTTTTTTACCTATCCGTCTCTGAAAATGCAATGGGTTGCATGCTAGCCCAGGAAGGAGAAGAAAATCACTCCGAAAAGGCCATATATTACCTTAGCAAGAGGATTACTGGGTATGAGCTCAATTACTCTACCCTCAAAAAAACTTGTTGGGCCTTAGTCTAGTGCACCCGCTGATTAAGGCACTACATGCTGGCCTTTCCAATTCTGCTCATATCCCGTATGGATCCTCTAAAATACCTCCTCAAAAATCCCGCCCTGACTAGTCGTATATCCTGTTGGTTACTCCTACTATCTGAATTCGATATCAAATATATAACGAGCAAATCGGTAAAAGGGAGAACTATAGCTGAGCATCTTGTAGAACACGCTGTTGATTCCAAAAAATGGAGATTTCCTATTCCCGGGCGAGAATATTATGGAAATCAAAGAAGTGTAGTGCAAGTTATACTTTAATGGGGCAGCCAACATGAAAGGTTACGGAGTAGGTATGATTCTGGTATCGCCAAATGAGGACCACACCCCACTGGCAGTCAAGCTCAATTATAACTCCACCAATAATACCGCTAAATATGAGGCATTCATCTTGGGGATAGAAGCATCCATAGAATTAAAAGTTCAGAAGTTGGATGTCTTCAGAGATTCAAATCTCATTGTGTCACAAGCCAGAGGAGAATGAAAGGTGAAAGAAAAGAGGTTGAAGCCCTACCATGACCATCTCGATGGACTCAAGAAATAGTTTAAGAGCATAACATTCTTTTACCTACCTAGGGAAGAGAATCAGTTGGCAGATTCATTGGCTACCCTAGCCTCCAAGATCAAAATTCCTGTGGGAGTCAAAATGATGCCTCTAGTAATTGAGCAGAGATACGAACCATCATTTAGCATAATCGCTGCAATCGAAGAAGAAGAGAATGAAACACCATGGTATTAAGATGTCTGGAACCTTATAGAAAAGGGAACATACCCCCAAGAGTTTACTGAGAAAGATAAAAGAGCAATTCAAAGGTTCGCAGCACAGTTCATCATTTGCAGGGGGAAAATTGTTGAAGAAAGGATACAATGGTCATAACCTGACTTGGTTGTTCGGGAAGAACGCTAGAAGGATGATGGAAGAAATACACGAAGGGGTATGCGGTCCACACATGGACGGTCACATGCTGGCCAAGAAGATCGTAAGGCAAGGGTACTACTGGACGACGTTGGAAAAAGATTGTTGCAAATACGTGAGAAGGTGCCACAAGTGCTAGATCCATGCAAACATGATGCATGTACCACCATCTCTACTCTATAGTATGACCTCCCCATGGTCATTCTCAACCTGGGGAATTGATATCATTGGCAAAAGTATTCCAAAGGCCTGAAACGGGAACCGATATATTTTAGTAGCCATCGACTACTTCACAAAGTAGGTAGAAGCTCCGTCCTACACCAAGTTGGGAGCCAATGAAGTGGCCAAGTTCATCAAGAAAAATCTCATCTGCCGCTATGGAGTCCTCCAGGAGATTATTTCAAACAATGGAAGTCATTTCAAAGCAGAGGTCAGGGATCTGTTTGAGGAATACAAAATCACTTACCATAAGTCGTCGCCATATAGGTCACAAACCAATGGGGCAGTCGAAGTTGCAAACAAGAATGTCAAGGCCATACTGCAAAAATCGGTCGATACTTACAAAGACTGGCTCGAGAAACTACCATTTGCACTTTGGGGATATAGAACATCAATAAGGACGTCTACAAGACCGACTCCTTATTCACTGGTATATGGCATAGAAGCACTACTTCCAATAGAGATAGAACTACCAACCCTGTGTGTGATGGCAGAATGTGAAATTTCAAAATCCGACTGGTTAAGGGAAAGGTACAAAGAATTGGCTAACATAGATGAAAAGAGCCTAGAGGCAGTAGACCACGTCTGAATCTATCAAAAGAGGATAGCCCGTGCTTTTAACAAGAAAGTTCGTCCGAGGAAAATTGTCAAGGGTGACCTTGTCCTGAAGGAACTATGAGCTCCGATCTTTGATCCGCGTGGGAAGTTCAAATCTAAATGGGTTGGCCCTTACATCGTCAAAACTATCCTTTCCGGAGGAACGACCTATCTCATGGACCTCGACGGTGTCGAATTCAAAGAACCAATCAACATGGATCGCCTCAAAAAGTACTATGTTTGACCTTTTACCAATTCCTTTCAAGCCTCGCCTTGAACTACGCTCGACCTGATTCCCACTCGGGGATACGTAGGCAGCTGCATCGGTTTGGTCGCTCCACCCACAAAAATAGCCCAATTCCTCTCAAGTCTTGCCCTGAGCTACGCTTGACCTGATTCCCACTCGGGGATATGTAGGCAACCATTTTGGTTCGGTTCAACCCACTTCTTTCTTACCTTGGCCCAGACTACGTTGGACCTGATCCCCACTCGGGAGTACGTAGGCGTCTTTTCAGAAGAGAAAAGAAGGATGGCTCGCTAGGTCAACAATCCGAAAGGACGCCTAGGAAAAAATTAGAGTTAAATCCAAAGTGAGTAATAAAAAAAGAGAGAAAAGAGCTCACTACGTCACTTAACTGGTGCCTAGGCAAAAATTATAAGTGTATGAGAGAAATAAAGTCGCGGTCCTTACCATAACCCAGAAATCACCCTTCACACTAGGGGCAAACTTCGGCCACCCGCCTCGTTTGCCTGAACCTCTTTAAAACTAGTGGCAAACTTCGATTACCTACCTCGTTTGCCTCACAACCACCCATATCCCAAACTAGGGGCAAACTTTGGCTACCCGCCTCGTTCGCCTCTAGTCACCTATCATGCCCAAGCAAGTAACAAAAGCAAACATCTGACCAAAATCATACTACAAATGTTTTCAGAAAGTCAAATGCATCAAATAAGGTTCTCAAAAGTAACCAAGGTTCACCAATAAACAAACTTTGAATATTATATGAGCAGGAATAAATGAAAAAATAAAAGTTCTTTCAGAAAGCAATCACAAATATCAAAGACACTTGGAGGAAGAAGCAGAATCAGTTGAGTCTAGTTTTATTTTGTGTCTTTTATTTCTTCAAAGGGCTTTAGAAATAGGCTTTTACTCAGCAGGCCCAGCCACTAATAAAAGTAGCAATAGTGACAGCCCTAACACTGGAAGCAAAGACCCTCTCAGTAAATCCCCGGGGGACCTCCTGAACTCGCCCGTACTGCCTGGCTAATTGGCGAGGGTGATAAAAAGAAGTCTCTCTCAGACCCATCAACCACACTCTCGGGTGATCCCCAAGGCTTGTGGTCATAGCGTGAAGGCCCCAATGCCCTACAATCCAGTGAATGTCTGCCTTAGAAAGAGCACCCATCAGGCTAACCTAATCGGCAAAAGTGTAGTAGGGATGAAGCATGGCTCTGCGGAAGGAAACCGGAGGCACACTACCTATCCATAACTAAAGGTGCTCATAGAGCAAAGCCTGTAACACCAAATGTGCCCCAGAAAGAAGAAGAGTTCCTTAATTGAAAGCGTTATCAAAACCATTTAGGGGTTCAGCTAGAACCATGGCCATGGGATTCTTACTCAATTTCAGCCCTAGGCACACATGTACCAAGTCGCTAGAAGTACTCAAGAATAGGAAGTGCAAAGTCATGCACAATATTAGAGCAGCCCCGCGGGTAGCATCATATGTGTTGGGATTCTCAGGACTAGCATACCAGGTAATGATGGAAGTAATGTCAAGAACCTCACCATGAATCAGTCGACGGGAGATAGCAGTGGAACAATTCAGGTATTTAGCTAGGCCTCACGTAGGACTGGGGGTATCAACAGAATGAAGGATCAAGTCTGAATCCGGATCGAAACCAAGGATAGCACATAACTCCTCAAACAGGGGGCATATCTCCAGGCTATTAAAATTGAAGACATGATTTACCGAGTCCCAATTGGCAATGGCAGCACGCATGAACTCAGCGTTCAAAGCCATCTGGAGAAAGAGAACAACTCAGTTAAGCCGTAGCTAAAAAGGTTGATCCATTCCACGCCATCTGTGATGCTCAGCCAAGTTGTAAGCTGAGCAGGATCATATAATGCCATGTTTTCTGTCGCGGCCTTAGCAAAATTTAAAATTTTGGCAGCACCTCCCTGTTTCACGGACTATCCCACCTGCAAGGCAAACACACTCACTATCACAAAGCTGTTCATCGCAGTAACATCAATAATCACAGAACCACAGTGCACATATATCGTCACACTACCACCAACCAAAACAAGCACACAATTGCGCCTTCAAACTGGAAACTATCCGGCTCAAAAGGCAAAATATCATAATACTCTGTCAAAGGTGACACATCATCCTACACATTTTCCATTATTCACTAGTACAACCCAATCGAAAACAAGAAATGGAGACAAAACAAAAGTCCCCGCTTAGGAGGCCTCCATCCTCCTCTTCTTCATCCTCTGTCAGACCACACAGAGTGTACGTTGGCGATGGCCTCCTCCGGCCACCCATGCACCTTGGCCTGGTTCTCGATAAGCCGATACCACCTCCTCGACACTGCACACATAAAATAAAAGCAATCAGTCAAGAAACAATAAAAGTATAAAAAAAATAGAGTCGAGTCAGAAACTTACCAAGGACTCCATTTGACTGATGGCAAACTGCCACATACCGTCCATCTGCCAAGGGTAAAATATAGGGTTTAGAACCTCGTAACATTAAGGAGTACAAAATTAAAGACATACCCGATGGTCACGCGTGAAGACCAAAGACCATAAGCTAGCTGCCAAGGTGTGACCCTCCTCAGCATAACTCCAAGGGACGTTGAGGACGCCTGCTGGCTGGGTGGGATAACCGCACGTGACTCGCGGTACCTCCATGACCTATGAAGAGCCATCAGCATCCAAAACATTAATGGTCCAATCCCAAGGAGGGATAGGATCAGAAGCTGGGGGAGGTTGTCTCCTATACATCTCGCAAAGCTGTAGGCACAAGACAAGTTAGGAAAAGATAAGTTCAAAAACATAAGTGATGAATAAAGACAAAAATGAAAAAAAAAACTCACATCCAGGAGTGGAAAATTCGGCATCAGAAAGCAGCCACGGTAGGTCTCATATCCTATCTCAGAGCGAAAGTGATCCCAAGCATCAGTACTGGCCAAAGCTGCAAGCAAAGCAGCACCAGAGAGGTCATCAGCATCCATTACAGGAGGGGCATGGGGAACGCGGTACCTTGGACCACTAACCACTTGCCGAGACACCCGCTCACCAAGATACCGCTGCCTATGCTCAGTACTCTCCATCAGAAGTTGGCAAGAAGCAAGAGGCCTCACCGCCTGTATCTCCTCTGGGGTAGCATAGGAAACATGCTCCCAAGGTGTCCAATCAACGCTAGCAACCGTCAGCTCGGATAAGAAATTTCTCAGGAGGACGATCCGGTGGGCCCCGTTCTTAACCCCAACAACATCATATCTCCATCTCAAGCCCCGAGGGAACAGATGCACAGAAGCCATGCCATCCTCATCTTCACCAGACTAATCGACGGGGGTAGGAGCCAACATTTTCAGGTACTCAAAGCTCCAGAGTTGCACGAAAAGGTGAATGTCAGAAAACAAAAACAAGAAAGGACCAAAAAGAAAAGAAAAAGTCACAAAACATACCTCCTAAGCTCGCTAGAACCCTCCAGTGGATTTAATGCCGCCATGAGAAACCTCACCCATGTGCTTATAAAGATGGGCAAGGACAGTACCGCCCCAGTCGTAAGAAGGAATCTCGTTAATGGTCGCCAAGCAAGAAAGGAGCCGCAAGCTCACCCGATCATTCCAAGTAGCAAAAATCGAATAGCCAAGAACATACAGGAGAAAGACCCACAGCAGCTACTGGTCAGTCAGAGTGTGCCCCCTGCCATAAGCCCGATAAAGCCAACTGCAAGGGAACTAAGGCCCCTCCAGACTTGGAGGAACAACCCCAATCAGCATCTCAACGGCTTCAGGATTAATCTCATAAAAATAATCCAGGATCAGGTGCTTCCCGCCAACTCTCGAGTCGGTGATCATGGAAAAGTCGAAGGACGTCATCGTCATTTCGCCAAACAGCAGATAGAAAGTATTCATCGTGTCCCACCATCTCTCCGTAAGAGCATAGAAGTGGGTCAGGTCATTAGTAGTCTTTGAAACTAGGCGGACAAAGCTGCCAAACCCAGCATCGTCTACCATTTTCTTGACGGCAGGCGAAAGTTGGGTGTACCATAAAAAATTGTAGGCAAGACTACCGTGGCCCTTTAAGACCACCTCCGGCACCTACACACATCAAAAATAACAAAAATGAGCTCAAAATCACTATTCACGACCCAAAGTTTGACTTCACAAAATCGACAAGTGAGCACCAAATGGACTTCCCAACGACCCCTAGGCGCACACTCCAGTTCACTAAACTAGCATAATGCACATAACTATCAAAAGTTTTACATACCTGACTCGCTAGAGTCGCGGCCAAATGATGACATTGAGGGTCAGATAAAATCAACTCTGGGGTTGACTCTCAGCTCTCACTTGTTCCTCGGCCTTCTTGGAGAGCCTCCTCGAGCTTGAAGCCATGGATCTACAAAGAAAATGGAAGTGAAAACCAAACTTTCTTATTGAAAATTAGAGGAAATCAAAACACCAATCAAAATTCCAATCATAGGGAAAGATCACTCACCTGAGCGTGCACAAGCCGCGTTCTGACAGATTTTGGCTCCAAAAATACCCCAAAATGGCCAAAAATGAGAATTTGGAGCTCACAACTCAAGATATACAAACATGGTCCAACCACCCAGTACCGCCACAATACTGCTCTCTGCGGGCCCCACTTTGCCCCGCTTTGCTTCGTTTCAGCCCGTTTTGGCCTTTTAAGCCCATTTTTGGCCCCGATTAGCCCTAGTGGCCCATTTCAGTCAAAGTTTACAAGGTTTTATACCCAGTAGATCCAAATTATCCACAAATGACAATTATAGAGAAAAATGGGTCTCGGAAGCCCGAACAGGCCTTTTCAAAATAACCACCGTAAAAGTTGATCAACCATGAGAGATTCAGATCTGAGTCCTGGTTCTCGATCGACGGTCAAGAAAAAGTCTTAGAAAAGTCCCTCACTATCCCCAGAGGATAGTTAGAGAAAGAAATCAGCTCCCGAAGGCCCTAACCGGATGCTCAGTCACTATGAGCATCCTCACTTATCAGCTACTGTGAGCTTCCTCACTTATCGTGAGCTCCTTCACTCTGGTTATCTCATTTGTCAGTTATTGTGAGCTTTCTCACTTATCATTGAGCTTTTTCACCTATCGGTTGTCGTGAGCTTCCTCATTTATCATGAGCCTTCTCACTTGGATTATCATAGATTTTCCCAAACTATCGGTTATCATGAGCTCCCTCTCCTATTGGTTGTCTTAAGTTATCATCCTCAAAGACCCAACATCTAATCCCATTCGCTTGTGAGGCACGTTTCCCATAATTCAAGAAGTTCGCCCTCGAGACCCAGAGTCTTCAACACCTTGGTATCCTTGTCAACAAATGCATTAGAGCAAACATTAGCGTAACAAGCCCATTCGGAGTGGCACCAACTCATAATAAGATTAGAACACTAGGCATGATAGGACTCAATACATAGTTCATGTCACATCCACGTATTGCATCCTCATAGCATAGCATCCGCATGTCTTGTTATGATTTGTACTTTTGTGCCCCAAACTACATCTCGGTCTGATTCCCCTTGGGATACGTAGGCAGCTCATGCAGAGCGCAACCAGTACTAGCCTTAACATCATGTTTTTCATCATTGCATCCTTTGTAATGCTTTTTTTTATCCTAAATCTATGGCCTCCAAAAATGATCTGTCTTTTTAAAGCTTTGGCACTCGCTTGCGACATGCGTTGCCTCGTAAATTCATGCCAAAGAGGGGTAAACTGTAGACACCCCATTTTGTTAGCCATCAGATTTAGGAGACTCATAGCTTGGTAGTTCACAATGATTGAAAAGACACAAAAGGACTCCTGGGAGTTAGTCCTGTCTCTCAAAATGCTCAGGAAATGGTATAAATGACAAAAATGCCCCTGAAAGCCCAAACACTCCCAGATTTAGACCGAAAGTTTTGAAAACATGCTGTGTCATAAAATCAGATGACACAGCATGTTTTCAAGCAAAATCAGATGAAATAACCAGCTCCCAGAGACCCCCAGAAGTCCCAGAATTTCCTGGAAAGTCCCCGTTGACCGGTTTTGACTAAGGTTTGACCAAGTTTGACCAAGGTTTGACCGAAGTCATCCAAATTCGCCAAAAAGTTCCAAGATCATTCTAAATCATGTGGAATGTACTAAAACGAGTTTTAAAAGAAAATCGGACAAAAATGTCAGCTCCCGGGAGCTCCCAGAGGTTCCCAGAACATCATGGAGGTCTTTGGTTTGACCAATTTGACCAAAAGTTGACTTTAAAACTAGAGCACCATATTATTTTTCAAACATTTTTCATGGATATAAGATGTCAATAGCTTTCCAACGGTATATCGCACATAATTCATGGATTTAAAATGAATTTATTATGAATTTCCAAAGGTGAAAAAGGCGACCAAATCGGCTTTTATCACAAATACCGCAAAACTTTTCAAACTGACCTATCTCCAAACAATTTTTTATGTAAAGTAAACTCCATTACCTTTCCAACAATATATCACAACCTTAGTTTGGAGCTCATACGCATTTTCTGTGAATTTTAGACGAAATAAGGCCTTTTCGCGAATACCGGAACCTCTGGGGGCCTAAATGGCATTATCTGGACACCAGAGGAGCAGTGCCGCAACAGCACAGGCCCAGTGCTGCCGCAACACTCTCCTTCAGAACATTCCATTTTTGCAATTTCTTTTGGGGACCCAAATTGATTAATTAGAAACCAAAACGACATAGTTCTATGTTAACAGATGTTTGGGACCAATGGAAGCACTTTTAAAATCCCAAACTCCCCTAAATTAACCTATTTAAACCCCCCTTGACTTCCCATTTTGGGGGTGCAAACACAAAGCTTAGAGGAGTTATAGAGAGAAAGTTATAGAGATAAGGTTAGAATAGAGAGAAAAGAAGCTCCTTCCTTTGATTTTCAACTTGAAAAGTGAGTTCTAAACTTTGTTTTCAACTTCATTACTCCCATTTACTTCACATTCAATACATCCAACTACCATTTTAGTGAGCATTTAAGAGAGAGGAAGCTACTTCCATGTCCAATATCACCACATATAAGTGAAACACCAAGCTATAAGTCCAATGCATCATTGATCATCAACTATTGATTATTACTATATGCTTATTTATATAAATGTTCATCTCTCCTTACCTCATTTCTTTTTTTTATTTTTCTTTATTTACTTACTAGTCCATCATCATCTAGATGATGACATGAAGTTTGAGGTGAGTGAATCCTTATGGATAGTAGCTCTTGACCTCAAAAACATGTTTGATAGAATATGATTTCAACTTCAATACATTCCTATGTATTCTTGAAGTTGTCTTCAAAATGAAAACAATGCTCTCCAACAATCTTGGAGGTTCTTTATATGAGTTCAATATTGATATTTCAAGTGTTCATAATCTCCATTTAAGTTCTAAAAGTATACTCTCAAAACCTCTATTTCAAAACCCCTCTTAACCCCCTCATTTTGATTTCAAAGAATAAAACCCTAGTTCTTCCCAAAACCTTCAAAACAGTGAACAATCTGAGTTCAAAGATTTTTCTAGGACTCAATACTCAAAGTATTAACATGAGACCACTTGGAAAACCTTCTTAACTCATTATAGAACACCCATGATTTTTGGTTTGACTTGGAAACACTTGGAAGGGGTCCATTTGGACCCAAATATTCTTTCCATACATTCTGTTTTTGTTGTCACAGCAGCTTGGTTGACTTTCAACTTATTTTACAGAACACTTTTCCAAAAGGAGTAATATCAACTCATTTTTTCCTTAAACTTAAGTGTCTTAGGGAACTTTCTGTATAATATGGGTCTCTATATATTTCGTTTTCATTTTCTAAGATTTTTTGACATTTCCGTCGACAGTACAGACTTTGTTTCTGAGTAACCTCTATTTTTTATATGATTTCTCTCAATCTGTAATAGTTATTGAGGATTGGCTTTTTGATATGTGTTCTAAACACACTAAGGATGATTTCCATAAAATATTATGCATTGAAAACATTTCTAACCCTACTTTTTAATTTCCACAAGATCAAGTCACTGTTCTATCCACTATTCATAGCAAGTATACTTTTACTTCCATCGTTTGATTTGATGCTTATATGTACTTCAAATTAGTTCATATCCTAGGAATGGTCCATACCATATTTGTACATATCCCATGATGATTTCCCCCATGCATTCATTCATCTTCTAGACTTCTAAGTCACTTTAGAAAAGTCATGTACACAAACACACTACAACGTTGGCACATTCTAAGGCCATGCATTACATCCATGCAAGATTTGGGGTTTTTGTGACTCCTAATCCAAGAAGATTGCAAGGAATGAATTCGATCACATGTTCATGCTTCCTTCGATCTAATCTTCCTTTCTCATCCATCTCGAGGATTGAGAGGTCTTCTTTCCTCAAAGATTAACATGCATCATTCTAGCTTGCTAAGCATATTTTTGATCTCTTTGTTTATTTGTTTCAAGAACAATTCATGTCCCCTTAGATTAGGAAAAATTTATTACTTGATATGTGATTAGATGATTTTTTCTAGGTTTGTTTATGTGATCTTTCACCTTGCATTGTGTGGTACTTGGCTTAGATCTTATGAATGATATCTTATCTTTTGATCTTCCATTTCAAGTTTCTTATGTGATGTAATATGCTATCATAATATTAATTGTCGGACCAAACATAGTATAGGATGATTATTTGGATGCTAATTGAGGCCCGTCAAAAGACGGAGCAAGTTGAAGGTGTTTTATCGTGACAAAGGCTCCTTCCTTTCTCATACCAAAACCGCAAGCCAAGTTCTTTGGTTATAAAAGGCGGGTGCCCTTTATCCATTTGGGTGAGTCAAAATTAGGTTTCTTGGTTCCTTACAGACCAAGTGTTGACTCTGTATCTATTTTCAACAGACCTTTTCCTTTCCTTTCAAAATAATTTCAAACAAATAAAGAGGTAGAATTCCGCGTGTCCACATATAGTTCCAGCAAATGAGGTCATTACGTCGATTGGTCTTAGGAGCTATGCAATACCTTGAAATGTGTCTGGGCACTCCATAGTTGAAGCATCCATCAGTGTTCAATCGCTAGGCAGTGGGCTGTGCCTAAGTTGGTCCTTGCTGTAGATTCCGCTATTGAGGAAAGTTAGCTTAGGGCTTCCTTGTTCTGTCCCAAGTGCGCTTGTTTCCCTGGTAGTTTTTAGTCTAGGGTTTCCATCCCTGATTATCCCTCGATGGTTGCACAGGAAAGTTCCTCTGTTGGAAGGTCCTGGGCGGAGGTCAATTCTCTTGTTGTCCTTGCAAATGGTAAGCATCCTTTTCCAAACTTGAAGCAAGGCAGACTATCCCTTTAAATGTCTAGCCCAGATGGCCTATCATTATATGTCGGAGGTGTGGATTGAGTCTTTGATGGAATCGCTTAACCTTCTTGGCGGGGGTATCTATCATGTGCGGAGCGAAATGGGAAAGTTGCTCGAATTGTGTGGTATACTACCTAACCATCTAGTTCCCTTGAGTTAGACTCAAGAAATTCCTCTCTTGTTGGTCTCTTTCGTCCTCGGAGAAATACTTCTCCAGAAATCGAGTCTTAAATGCTTCCCAAGGCATTCTCCTTATAGCATCAATCCTAATTATAGCTCTCTCGGCCTCCTACCAGTCTACGTCAGAGTGAGTCAAGTGAAATGTGGCTAAACGTCTCTTGTCAAGCTCGCTGCATTCCAGGGCTTTGAAGATTAGCTCCAAGTCTCATATCCATTGTTCAGGTTTCCATGATTCTACCATGCCGTCGAATTTTTCAGGTCACATTAACGAAATCGTTCCAATAGCTTATCACATATCTGGCTAAGAGGAGCAACGTGGTTGTTGTCGTTGTTGGCTCGATGGGTGGCATTATTGTAGGTGTCGCCAACATGTTCCATTCATTGCATGAACACTTCGAAGACTCCGGTTGGGTCCATACCCTTAGGAATGGGTGCTCCCAGTCGCGCTTGATATCTCGTGTTCCGAGCCATAGTGTTCCATGTAAAGTGTACCCATGAAGATCTAACGATTAGCTAGCAATCTTCTCTGGGAAATAACCATAACAAATCAACAGAAAGCATAACACAATTCTAAATCACAAGCATGCCATAAATAATGAGATGACAATAGAAATAATCAAAAGAAATGATCTGCCATATACATATATACAAAAGATATACCGCAAAGTACATAACTGATCATCTGTGTACCGCGTAGTACATGATCCTATACAAGATCTAAACAAAGATAGAAACAAAACCACCACTGGTGGCTATCTATACAAAAAGGCTATGGTCAATATCTATCTAGATAAGTATCAAAAGTATGTGGACAATATGTCCTGAAGTCAAAAGTAAAAGTCTAAGTCCTAAAGGTCCTGGACTCAAAAGTTGTCTACATCAGATCCATAATAGAAGCCTTATCCTCTGGGGCAATCTCGAACAAGTCATCATCCTCGACATGTCATCATCATCCATCAAATCCTCATCCTCCATCAAATCCTTCTAGGGTAGGTCAAGCCATCATGCTCCACAATAACTCCTAAATCTCCTACATCTGCCATGCCAGCCTGGGCTGCATCGAATGCAACTACAAGTGCCTCAGCCTTTGCCATAGTATGTGTCAACACTGCTGCTCCTATATCAAATTCATGGAGGTATGTAGCCATCTTTGTAGCCCACTCTGCTGCCAACTGTGCTATAATGCTCCCTGGTAAGACTGGTACCACAGCATCATCACCTGCCTCATCCTCTGCTATCTCATCCTCTTCCATTGGGTAACTCTCCGCTACTACAATATCTACACCAACTGGCACATCCATACCAGTTAGGTCCTCGGGGTCCTCCTCAGGATCATACTCCGGCTCCTTATCATCGGTATCCTCATCCTTCATCTCCTCATCATCATCCTCTGACTAATCATCATCATCACCCCCATCCTCATCCAGATCCTTATCCTCTAGGTCCTCATCTACTAGGGGTGGAGGTGTGTATGGTGGTGGTACTATTGGGGGAGGTGGGGGCATTGCTCTAACCTGTGTAAGTAGAACCTGATAAGAAAAATGGTCTCATAGCATCTATAGTGAATCCCCCTCGATGCGTCGAAAGGTGTCCTTATTGTAGATCATCTCTTGGTGTATCACCTTTGGATCCTGGGTCCTAAATCACTGCTGCTCAATCTGCATATCTCGCTCGGTCTCTGTGATGGCTCTCTGCCTAACCTTTCAGGCATAGTACAGTGGATTTGTTGGCTTAATACTGCCCTTATACACATAGTGTCCTCCAAACTCATCTGGAATGAACAACGATGGTGCCATGCTACGTGAAAAGAGACTACCTTAAGTCAAAACTAATCTTAATTCTTATCTATAGGAATCTCAAGGTTCTAGGACCAGATGGTGTGGGATAATCTATGAACAAAATGTACAAACCTAAGCTCTAATACCAAAAATCCTGTCACACCCTGTGGATATCGTATTTTATCCTACCCACAGCTTTTTCAAAATTTCTTTTTCAATTCAAAATACAAAATACAAGTCGCCACTTAATTTTTAAAAGGAAAATTAAGAAACCATTTTAAAAGAAAATCGATCTTTTGCGAAACCAAAGATAAACTAGGTCCGGGGATTATGGAATGAGAGGGGAAGGAGCCCGGCGGACTAAAACACCCCCTCTCATCCTTTCCCACGATAGGCCTCTACTCATCATCCTTTTAATCAAATTATTAATCTAAATGTACCCTCAACTAATACATATATATGTAAATATACATTACAAAAGCATTTCTAAAGGGTGTAAGATTGCAAATGATAAAATATCACTCAAAACCACATATTTCAATTAGCAAGCGGTATGATGTGCATTTAGGGAACTAGGAAACTTACCCGGGATCCAGTCACGAATACTTAAACGTGTAATGCATACAAAAGTAGAAATCCTAACAAAAGGGTCTCTAATACACATATACACATAAGGTAAATCTTAATTCTAAGGTATCGCACATGAAGTCGAAAATTAATAAAATTAAGAAGTAATCTAACTAGAGAAGAGTCAAGGGATCATACCTCATCGGTGCTACAAAACAATGGTTAGTCCACATGCTTTAGAAATGATATATGAGATCGAACAATCATCAATAAATGCCTAGCTTAATTCTATCAGGTAGAAGAAATGACACAATTATGAATTCTAATACCAATCTATATAGATGAATATATATGATTATATGGATATGGACAAGAACAAGCTATTGGATTATTCCTTGATTTGGATCATTTAACCTCTGTATTTAAGCTTAACTAATCATTATTGAAACATGGTTTAAGCCCTAAGTCATGGAAAGTTCATTTGGACCATTATTTGCAAAGTATACCAAATCTATCCAAAAATTCTAAAAATTGCTGAGAACAAGTCAAGGCTTTAAAAATTGGGAAAGCATAGTTCCCATGGTTTGATGTCAATGAGTTTTGGACACGAGATGCCTCTATGAGTCTAGTTTCCAACCCAAAAAGAAAAGTTGAAGATCAACGGTTCAATCTCTGGGAATTGGACAAAAACTAGACATCACTCAGAACTTCACAATTCTCTGTCCAGAGTTCTTGTATGATTTTATAAAAATAGTAAAAGTATCAGAAACACTTTGATGTTTTTAGGGTATCTTCCCAACACATTAAACTACCCAGAAAAAATTATTTGAGGTCAAGAACACTTAATTAAGGCTCTGATTTACTCATTTTAAAATTGATTTGCTGTTCTGAAACTTTGGACAGAATATGGTTGTCTCACAAAACCTATGACCAAACCATGTTATCCATGAGATCCTACTAAAATAAAAATTCTAGTGGTAGATCTTTGTGTTATTGACACTCTCTAGTTGGTTTCATTCAATTCCAACGGTCCAATTTAGCTAAAAATCTTTGATCAAAGGTGGTTTGTGAGCTCACTGCACCTTTGTCAAAATTTTCTTATGTGAAGCCTATCTCTCAAGCGATGGAGATTGGCTTAACCCAAACTACTTATCCTTCCATTTGATGGTCATTGGAGATATAAGAATAACTTATAGCTTATGGATTTCAAAGGGATATAGAGAAGATCCCATGAAATCCAAAGTTAGAGAATCCACGTCATTGAATATGGACTTGGGTCTATCTACTTGTTTACAAATGATGATCAATTTTTGGCCCTCATGTGAAGCATAGGCTTACATGGGAACAAAAGATCAAACTCAAGAGTTTTCAAGAGAGATATTGAAGATCTCCAAGAATCTCAAGAGAAAAGTACAAACAACAAGAAGAAATAAAATAAAGAAAACTAAGAGAGCAAGTGGTCTAAATCCATCAAAGAACCTCTTGGAAGAAAACTTGTTTACTTCAAATTCATAGATACTTTTGACCCAAACTAAGAAGAAATAAAAGAAAACTAACAAGATTAGAGTATCACCTCCAACTATCCTCAAACTTCTATAGATTTAAGATCTTCCAAGCTCTTCTTCAAGCTCTCAAAAACTCTCTTTTCCTAAAATTCTTTTTGTTTTTTCCTTGAAATTCCCTTCTCCTAAAAAATGTGGAGTAGTCCCCCCTTTTTTTGGATCTCCCCTTTTCCAATGAAGATAATCTTTCTTATTTAGGCAAACTTTGGAGGGTTATTTTAGTCATTTCAGGGGCAAAACCCTAATTTTAGACGTCCTTTCAAAGGTACCAAATGTACTATTGCAAAGCTGGCAGCACAAAATGTGGCACTCAACGGAGATGAAAGCGGCACTCAATGAATGCCAGAGCACACTCACTAAATGCCGGCGTGACATTCACTGAATGCCGTTGCGGTACTCAATGAATGCCGTAGACAACTCCGTGGACTGCCATTTTTTTGGAATTTAAATTTTTGCGGCACTTGGTTCATTTTAATGGCTCTCACTGACTACCGATTCGGCACTTTCCAACTACCGTATGGCATTCAGCAAGTGCCGCACCGGTAACCCGAGAATGTCGTAAAATGTGTCATGTGCCATTTGTCTTCTACTTTTTCTTTTTCTCTCTCTTTTTCTCCTTTTCCCTCTTTTGTTCTAATTAAAGAGCCTTTTGAAGAACTTGAATCACTTTTAGAATCCCTAGATTAGTCGGACGTTGTCATCATCGGATCTAGAGGCAATAGTCCCCTTAATTCAACGTTTGGCCAAAATCGGCGTGTCTACACACCCCAGAACGGAAAAAATAGAAAAAAAATAATTTTCATTTTTGGGTCCAAAGGTAACGACTAGTAAAGTCACATGATTGTCCACACCACGTAAAACTAAACAACAAAAAGGATAAAGAGATAAGAAAATATAATCTAGGTTCTGGATTAAAACCTCAGATTCATACTAGAACCCCGATGATTCAATTCAATAAAACCCTAAACTAAATTCAAGGATTCCCTGAGTAAGAACCATTGAATCATCACTTATTCCATGAATAGATATAATGACTAAAAATCCAAACAAAGATTTGTCTTTTGGTCAAAATAAGTATAAACAAGAGATTGAAATCAAAAAAACTTTCGATTTCTCAATTCTAATTCTTTAAAATTTTTTGGAGTCCGATCGCGAGGTCTCAATATTAAGTATGAATCATAGTTTAAATAAACATAACTTAATGTCAAAAGTAAGTTACTAGCTATTATAATTACAGTCTTGAATCAAATAGAACATAATGGAAACATAAATGTTAAGGCAACATATGCCTAATTAAAAAAAGGTCTACAAATAATAAGGATAATTAAACTAGGGTAAATTGCATTTTGCACCCTCAAACTATACCATGTTTTGCACTTTGGTCCCTAAACTATCATTTTTCGCATTTTGGTCCCTCAACTATCATTTTGTGGCAGTTTGCCCCCTCCCTCACTTTTAGCGTCGCTTTTGGTGTCACTAAAAAGTGACTTTTTTCGTTACTGAAAGTGAAGGAGGGGGCAAACTGCCACAAAATGATAGTTGAAGGACCAAAATGCGAAAAATGATAATTTAGGGACCAAAGTACAAAACATGATATAGTTTGAGGGTGCAAAATGCAATTTACCCATTAAACTACTATCTAGCCTAATATTCAATTGGCATAGAGTTAGCCCTCGGCATAGTAGTCTTCCTCTGTCTGACCTTCATCAGGGAAATCCCCCACAGGAGCATCGTCACTAGTATAGTAGTCCTCACCCGTAGGTCCTTCACCTGTATAATCATAACCAGGGTGTGCTGGAATGTATAAATGTCCAGCAATATAAACACCATTAGCTTAATGAAAGCTGAGTGAATTAGATACTAACAGTATCAATTATTGAAGTTATTACAAGTTATGAACGATAAACAATTAGATTCCATTGAGAGTATCTTCTCTTTAATCAAATCGATTATCCAATTACTAACGTCTGACTAAATTAAGACTGACAACACATTCTAATAGAAGAACAGACTCGATAGTAGTTCACTTTTATAGATACACCATTACTTCATCCACCGCTTTTAAGAATATATGCACATTCCACCACATATTATGGACACCACGTCAGTCTATCCCCAGCTTTAAAGAACATATGCCCAGTTCACCGCACTACAAGGACATAATGCTTTAAGTAACAATACATCATTCTAATGCCATAACTTAACGACATCTACCAGTGATCACGGTCCACCGTAAGTTATAGACACCTTTGTAGCACTGTATTTTCTTACCTATTTTCCCAAACTTCTGTATTTTTTTTGTAATACTCTCGGCTATATATATTATGATCTATTTTCTTTATTACTTATTGTTCATTATGATCTATGTATGTTCGGCTATTTGATTGGAGAGTTGGGGAAAGCTTTCTTTGAAAAACAACCACAAGCACTCAAGACCCCCGAGCGCTCGAGCTCTTAAAAGGGTAAAAAGGCCATTTTGTCCTTAGGGCTCAAAAGTCTACATATACCTAGTAAAGTATTAGCATTTCCATGTTTTCTAAATTGAGAATCAGAGAGAGTTCTTAGTGAGTGCTTAGAGAGTTCATATATTCCTAGCATACAAACACACCATCACACACATGCTACATTGTTGAATCAAGATGAGGAATTGAAGAGGAGTTGCTAGAAATTTATCATCTACATGATAAAGTTGGATATTTAAACTCTATAGCAAATTATACAAGCTTTCTCAACATATTTCCTACCATTTTCATCATCTAAGTACTTGTGAGTATAATTTCTCAGTTAGGAACCTGTAGGATCAGTTTGTACATGAATTTATGCACATGCATATGGTATATATATGGTTATAGTTCTTGAATGAAAAGGAATCTAAGAATCAAGCTCTTTTCTCATGATTTAGTAGCTTTTATGATCATCCAAACATGTCCTAAGCTAGTATGAGTATGGATTTTCATCTAGAATCCTCAATATATATATTTTTACAAGTTTTTATGTCTTGCATTTACCCTTAGAACTAATTTACAAACTTGCATGTGTAGCTAAAACAAGAATCTACTTACTGCAAAAACTCGAGCGCTCGCGCCCAGTAGGAGTGTACGAGCTCTAAGCACTCGAACTCCCTGAGCGCTCGAGCTTGCCAGTTTCTGTTATGATTGTGCTATACATTATCAATAAAGGGTGATGTGATGATTGATGTTATATGGCTATAAAGTGAGTTAGTGTTGGTTGTAAAGTGAGTTATCGGCTATAAAGTGAGTTAATGGATATAAAGTGAGTAGTCGGTTATAAAGTGAGCTATCAGTTAAAGAGTGAATTGTCAGCTATAAAGTGAGTTATTGTGTTAAAAGGTGTGAGTTGAGTTAGTTGTTGAGTTTTGGTTGGTCCCTTACCCTTGGGTCATAGTGAGGGTATTGAGTCTGTACCGTAACAAATGTTTGAATCAGTCGTTTAATTATCATTATAAGCCAACTAATGAATAATGAATCTAAGCATTTTCGTGGCTGTTACTAACAGTACTTTTTGAGAACTTATGCTCACTCAGCTTGTATTCAAGCTAACGGTGTTTTATGCCGCTGGACCTTCCACATCCAACGATGACAGGTTTAATGGGAGATGCTATGTCCGAGGGCAACTACGATATTAAAGGGTGTGCAGATAAAGGTTACTATGAGGCGGAGTTCGTTGGAGAGGATCACTTTGGAGACGGTTATGGTTTTGCTATTTGAAGACGAGGATTTTAGTCTCTTGCTTACTTTTTTTTTGTGTAATGTTTTCAGATGTTTATGGATTTTGTGACACTGGATGTCACAAGACTATTTCTTTTAATTCAGTTTCTTTTGAATTGTCAGGGTCTATATTATAATGTTGACGTATGACTTGGTATTGTTTAATATTAGTATGTTGTATGAGAATTAGATACATTCCCAATTTTTTTATGCTTCTTGTTAATATCTTCTATCAAGGACAATCAGGAGCATCTCAAACCAGTCGCGTGTCCACAGGTCCAAAGGCAAGAATTTTATTTTTCCCTACTTTGCCACTCTGGGGCGTGACAGGGTTTTTGTGGTATCAAAGCTCTAGGATAGGTGAGCTCGACGATTCCTACACTTTTTGAACATAAGATACCTCGTGCTAGTACTAACTATAAGTTAGTCTTATTTACAGGACGATTGTGGTTTTAGATATGACCACATTATATCTACCCTCGATTGCTAGTATCCTATTTTTACCTCTATTTTGGAGATCGGTTTATTTATCAATGTTTTCAGGTCGTAGTTATTTTCCTTATTGAATTTGTGAGGCATCCTCTTAAGTATTTTATTATGCAAACCACCTATTGAAAGATTTTGGTACCAACCAGAAGTGCTCATATTAATGCGCTGCTATTCAGGTCATAATGGCCCCAGACACTAGAGGAGCGAGGAGTTGAAATAGAGCAGGACCATCAAATCCTATTCCTCTAAAGATTGATCCAACTGGAGTTTTGGAAGCTCTAGTAGGAAGAATTAAAAGAGCTAATGCTATGGTAGAGAATATGGAGAATAGAGGAAACGACAGGAGTAACCACCATTCAGCACATCACAGGCAAACTGGAGACAAATTGTTAGAACATTTCCATGCTCTAATGCCTAAGAAATTTGATGGATTAATGGAACCATGGAAGGTCAAACAGTGGTTAAGGGAAATGGACCTTATTTTTAGAGCTATTGACTATAATAAAAGCTAAGAAACATCGACTAGCAACCTTTCAGTTAACCCATGCAGCAGTTGATTGGTGGGAAGCAGAGGAAGCTGCTATAGGGGAAGAAGCAATCAGAGGACTTACTTAGGCCACATTCAAAGAAAAGTTCTTAACCCAGTACTTTCTGTTGGTTGAAAGGAACTTAAAGAAGAAGGAGTTCATGGAACTGACTCAGGGTGACAGGACGGTGCATAAATACACTACTCAAATTGAGCGTCGGTCACACTTTGCGTATCGTATAGTGGATACCCCAGCAAAGAAGAATGAGCAATACCATCAGGGATTATCTCTGCCACTTCAAGAGGCCACAATAGTGTATGTCCACCAGTCGTTTGAGTCACTAGTTGGATTGGTTGTTCAATTGGAGAACATACATGGGAAGAGGCAAGCAAGTTTTGTTCATAAATTTTGACCAAGGTTCAACCCAGGGCCAAGGAACTAGGCACCTTATCAAGGAAACAAGAGAACATAGACTAGAGAGAGAGGAAACCCCAGAATGCTCATTTTAGACCACAACAAACTCGAGCTATAGCACCACGACCCCCACCACTTTAGAATAGAGCACCGGCCCCAACAGAAGGTCCCGCGGCACCTCTAGCCTTCCCGTGTAAAAATTTGGGAGACTGTTTCAACTGTGGCATACCCAGTTATTACGCTAAGGATTTCCCTACTCCTAAAGCCCTTTATTTTAAGGAGGTCATCTGCTATAACTATGGCGAGAAAGGCTACCTGAGTCGAGACTGCAAGGCACCGCGCCAAGGATAATATGGGCCCACAACCCAAGGACAGAATGCCCGTACCCATCAGAATGTAATTATTCCAGAGGCAGGAGTTGATGCAAAGGCCTAGAATCTGGAAGGTACACTTATGCTCTTCAGTAATAGAGTAAAAGCCTTATTTGATACTGGTGCATTGAATTCCTTTATTGCTAGTAGAACAGTGCAAGACTTGAGTCTAGTCCCTCAAAACCTTTCCATAGCTTTGAAAGCCACATCCCCTTTGGGAATATCTGTCAAGTTGGGTAAAGTATGCAAGGCTTTTCCCATTAACCTAGTGGATAGAGACCTATTAGCAGACTTGGTATTATTGTCGATGAGATAGTTCGATACCATCTTTGGAATTGACTGGTTGACTAAGTACCATGACAACTTGGACTATGTTAGCAAGTCGATTACCTTCTCGTTACTAGAAGCCAACCTTTTAGCTTCCAGTACAATCATCGAGCGACGCATTTCTCACAAGCCACTTAGTTTCCATCAAGGCCATAACTCCAGAGATTACAGTCGTCGAAATCCCTATGGTATGCGAATTTGAGGATGTATTCAGGGATATCTAAGGGTTACCACCCAAGTGCGAAAAAGATTTCTGTATAGAATTGGTACCTAGAACAACCCCGATATCCAAGACTCCATATTGAATGACACCGACAGAGATGCAAGAATTAAAGAAGCAAGTATAGGAGTTAGAAGACTTAGGTTTCGTTCATCCTAGCACATCACTGTGGGGAGCTTTGGTGTTGTTCGTGAAGTAGAAGGTGAAGGAAAAATAGGTTTCAAAAACTTATTGATATGCACAGTGGAAAAACAAAGTTTAAAACTTTTTGGTATGCATGGATCTACTACTTATCAAGTCCATAGATGCGTAAATACAAGGAGGATAAGTGTATTTCCTTTAGGTCTTGAACCCAATTCTGATTCTCTTCTCTCTTTAATGGTGTAGCAACTTCCACTAGATGGTCTTCACTCCTATGTCTCCTTTGAACACTTTCAGAGAGGCCAGAGATAGTGGGATCTCTAATACAGAGGATAGAAAAGGTGTAGGAAACCCTAAAATAGTTTTTGCAGCTGCTGGAGTGATAAAACAACGATTAAAATAAATTCTTCACTCAGTTGCCCTATTTATAGATTTCCAAACCGACTTTTACTTTCAATCGATCGAAGTGCCTTCGATCGATTGAAGCTTTTCGATCGATCAGACTTGTCTTGATTTCAATCGATCAAAACTCTTTTGATCGATCGAACTTGTCTTCACAACATCCTCTTGTGCCTTTCCAAGCATCCTAGTGGAGCTAAGAGTGAGACCTCCTAAGCTCTTTATTGTTGGCTTAGACCAGTTGTTAATTCCCATGACCAAACTCTTTGATCAGCAAACTAAACAACAGATCAGTTAACGTTTATTCCACTATAAAATGATATCTGAACTCCAACGCAAAAGAACATATCCAAAGTGATAACTAAGCTTGTATGGTGTACTAATACCGTCAGCATTCATAATCATATTTAGGTAGTCGGATAAATCGTTACTGTCATCCTGAATATTGATTACATCTTTCATTCCTTGAGTCCCATTCACCCCTTGTGATTACCAAACATTTTGATAACTCTTATCAACAAGACTACAGTTCTCAGTAATCAACTTGGTGACATTCTCAAGGGAATACTTACTCTTTATCAAAGGGTAGATTCTATCTTGACATTATATGTTCACAATCCTACGAACATGACATACCCAAGATACCTGTGTTGATCTGTTATAGACCTTACTATAGACACCACATTTTGTCGGCTATCTGATTTAGGAGACCCATAGCTTGGTGGTTCACAATAATTGAAAGGACTCAAAAGGACTCATGGAAGTTAGTTCTCTCTTAAAATGCTCAAAAGGTGGTACAAATGACCAAAATGCCCCTGAAAGCCCAAATGTCCCAGATTTGGACTGAAAGTTCTGGAAACATGCTACATCATAAGAAAAGTAATAAAATAAGTTTTAAAGCAAAAACAGATGAAATTGTCAGCTCCCAAAGACCCCCGGAAGTCCTAGAAGTTCCCAAAAACTCCCCGTTGACCGGTTTAACCCAAGTTAGACCAGGGTTTGGCCAAAATCATCCAAATTCTCCAGAAAGTTTCAAGATCATTCTAGATCATGTGAAAAGTACTAAAATAAGTTTTAAAAGAAAATCGGACAAAAATGTCAGTTCCTGGGAGCTCCTAGAGGTTCCTAAAACTTCCTAGAGATCCCAGGTTTGACCGATTTGACCTAAAAGTTGACTTTGAAACTGGAGCGCCGTATCATTTTTCAAATATTTTTCATGGATACTAGAGGTCAATAGATTTCCAATTGTATATCGCACTTAATTTTTGGATTTAAAACGAATTTATTATGAATTTCCAAAGGTGAAAAAGACGGTCAAATCGGCTTTTACCGCGAATACCGCAAAACTTTTCAAAGTGACTATGGACACGCGGAATTCCACTTCTTTTTCTTGCTCGTTTTTGTTTGAAATTTGATTTTGATCAAAGAAGGAGAATGGTCTATTGAAAATAGATACAGAGTCGCCACTTGGTTTTTAAGGAACCAAGAAACCTAATTTTGACTCACCCAAATGGATAAAGGGCACTGGCCCTTCATAACCAAAGAACTTGGCTCGGGGTTTTGGTACGAGAGAGGAAGGAGCCTTTGTCGCGACTAAAACACCCTCAACTCGCCCCGTCTCTCGACAGGCCTCAATTAGCATCCAAATAATCATCTTCTACTATGTTTGGTTCGACAATTAATACTATGATAGTATATTACATCACATAAGAAAATTTGAAATGGAAGATCTAAAGATAAGATATCATTCATAAGATCTAAGCCAAGTATCACACAATGCAAAGTGAAAGATCACGCAAAACAAACCTAGGAAAAATTTTCTAATCATGTATCAAGTAATTAAGTTTTCCTAATCTAAAGGGGACATGAATTGTTCTTGAAACGAATAATCAAAGAAAATCAAAATATGCTTAGCAAGCTAGTATGATGCATGTTAATCTTTGAGAAAAGAAGACCTTTCAATCCCCGGGACAGATGAGAAAGGATGATTAGATCGAGGGAAAACATGGACGTGTGATCATATTCATTCCTTATAATCTTCTTAGATTAGGAGTCACAAAAAGCCCCAAATCTTGCATGAATGCAATGTATGATCTTAAAATGTGCAAAGGTTGTAGTGGGTTTGTGTATATAGACTTTCTAAAGTGACTTAAAAGTCTAGAGAATGAATGAATGTAAATCATCATAGGATATGTACAAATGTAATATGAACTACTTCCTAAGAGATGAGCTAATTTGGAATGCATGTAAGCATCAAATCGAAGAATGAAAGTTAAAAATGTGCTTGCTGTGAATAGTGGACAGAATAGTAACATGATCTTTTGGAAATTGAAAAGAGGGGTTAGAAGTGTTTTCAATGCATGAACTTTTATGGAGATCTTCCTTATTGTGTCTAGAACACAACCCAAAAAGACAATCTTTAATAACTATCACAGATTGAGAGAAATCGTATAAACAATAGA
This sequence comes from Hydrangea macrophylla, assembly GCA_033977485.1. Classification (NCBI taxonomy): domain Eukaryota; kingdom Viridiplantae; phylum Streptophyta; class Magnoliopsida; order Cornales; family Hydrangeaceae; genus Hydrangea; species Hydrangea macrophylla. The sequence goes on from CM066984.1 coordinate 42,376,373, forward strand.
GGTCACTCAGAAACAGAGTCCGTACTGTCAACTGAAATGTTGAAATATCTTAGAAAATTAAAATAAATGATCTAGAGGCCCATTTTATACAGAATGTTCCCTAAGACATTGAATTTTAAGGAAAAAATAAGTTAGGACCACTCCGTTTGGAAAGGTTTTCTGAAAAATAAGTTGGAAGTCAACCAAGCAGCTGTGACAGCAGAGGCAGAATGTCTGGAAGGAATGTTTGGGTCCAAATGGACCATTTTCAAGTATTTCCAAGTCAAACCAAAAATCATTGGTGTTCTATAATGAGTTAGGAAGACTTTCCAAGTGGCCTTGCATCCATGCATTGAGTATTGAGTTCTAGAAAAATCCTTGAACTCAGATCACTCACTGTTTTGACTCACTGTTTTGAAGATTTTGGGAAAAACTAGAGTTTTCTTTCTTGAGATTAAAATGAGGGGTTTTAAGAGGGGTTTTGAAGTAGATGTTTTGAAAGCATATTTTCAATACTCAATAAAGATTATAGCCACTTAAAATGTCAACATCAAACTCATTATCAAGAACCTCCAAGATTGTTGGAGAGATTTATTTTCATTTGAACATAACTTCAAGGATACCTTGGAGGTATTGAAGTTATAATCATCATCTATCAAACATGTTTTTGAGGTCAAGAGCTACTATCCATAAGGATTCACTCACCTCAAACTTCATGTCATCATTTAGATGATGATGAACTAGTAAGTAAATAAATAAAATCAAAAAGAAATGAGGTAAGAAGAGATGAACATTGTAATAAACAAGCAAGTAAATAGCAATCAATAGATGATATTCATGATGTATTGAACTTGTAGTTTGGTGTTTCACTCATATGTGATGACATTGGACATGGAAGAAGCTTTCACTCTCTTAAATGCTCACTAAAATGGTGGTTGGGTGTATTGAATGTTGAAGTAAATAGGGATAATGAAGTAAAAAAAAAGTTTAGAACTCACTTTTGTTTTGAAAATCAAAGAAGAAAGCTTCTTTTCTCTCTATTCTAACCTTATCTCTACAACTTTCTCTCCCAAAACTTTTCAAAGCTTACATTTGACACCCCCAAAATGAGAAGTCAATGGGAGTTTATAAAGGCCAACTTGGGGTGGTTTTGGGGTTTTAGATGTGTTCCCATTGGCTCCAAACATCTGAAAACATAGAACTACGTCGTTTTGGGTTTTAATTAATCAAAATGAACCCCCAAGAAAAATTACAAAAATACACTATTCTGGAGAGGAGTGCCGCGGTGGTACTGGACCTGTGCCGCGGTGGCAGTAGGCCAGTGCCGCTGCGGCACTGCTCCTGAATCGTCTGGATAATCCCTTTTAGGCCCCCAGAGGTTCTGGTATTCTCGAAAAGGCCCTATTTTGTCCAAAATTCACAGAAAACGCATACAAACTCCAAATTGAGGTTGTGATATACTGTTAGAAAGGTAATGGAGTCTAATTTACATAAAAAATAAATTGGGGATAGGTCACTTTGAAAAGTTTTGCGGTATTTGCGATAAAAGCCGATTTGATCGCCTTTTTTGCCTTCGAAAATTCATAATAAACTCGTTTTAAATCCGAAATTTATGTGTGATATACCGTTGGAAATCTATTGACCTCTAGTATCCATGAAAATTATTTGAAAATTGTTATGGTACCTCGGTTCTAAAGTCAAATTCTGGTCAAACCTGGGATTCCCGGGAAGTTCTGGAAACTTCTCGGAGTTCCCAAGAGCCGACGTTTTCGCTCGATTTTCTTTTAAAACTCATTTTAATACTTTTCACTTGATCTAGAATGATCCCGGAGAATTTGGATGATTTCGGTCAAACTTGGTCAAACCTTGGTCAAACCTGGTCAAACCTTGGTCCAATCGGTCAACGGGGACTTTTCGGGAACTTCTGGGACTTCTGGGAGTCTCTGGGAGCTGACGATTTCGTCCAATTTTACTTAAAGACTCATTTTATTGTTTTTCTTACGACGTAGCATGTTTCCAAAACTTTTGGTCCAAATCTGGGAGCTTTTAGGCTTTCAGGGGCTTTTTTGTCATTCTGAGCATTCTGAGAGATAAAACTAGCTTCCAGGAGTCCTTTTGAGTCTTTTACGATCATTGTAAACCACCAAGCTATGGGTCTCTTAAATTTGATAGCCAAAAAAATGGGGTGTCTACAGTTTGCCCCTCTTTGGCATGAACTTGCGAGGCAACGCATGTCGCAAGCGAGTGCCAAAGCTTCTGAAGAGACAGGACTTTTTGGAGGCTATAGATTTAGGATAAAAAAACATTACAAAAGATGCAATGATGCTGAGGCCTAGTGCTGGTCATGCTCTGCGTGAACTGCCTACGCATCCTGAGGGGAATCAGACCAGGACGTACTTCAGGGCACAAAGGAATAAATCACACATGCATGTACACGACAATCAGGAGGATGCTACGCTATATGAGTGATATGCCATACGTGGATGTGATATGAATTGTGTCATGAGTCCTATCGTGTCTAGTATTACAACCCTAGTATGAGCAGGTGCTGTGGGGTGTGCCACTCCGAGTGGGCTGGTGTTGTGCTGGTGACTGTGATGTGGTGGATGACTCGGATAGGGACATCAAGGTTTAGAAGACTCTGGGTCTAGGGGCAAACTTTTGGAATTTGGGAAGTGTTCTTTGCAAACGAGTGAGATAGATCAGATACGTGTTGTCTAGAAGATGACAGCTAAAGGTGACCGAGGGACAGATGAGAAAGCTCATGATAATCAGGAGATCTGGATGCGGGCGATGTTCTGATTGTTCCTGACGGCTGATTTTTGGGAGTCGGTTTTTCTTTTGTTACTTTCTGCTGAGGGTAGTGGGAGCTGGTATCTTTCTGTATCTGTCCTCAGGGGACGATGTAGGGTTCTTGGGGAATCTCTTTTCCTTGATCGGGAACCAGGACCCATCTCTAAATCTCTCACGGTTGATCAAATCTTTCGACGCTCAATCCAAGAAGGCCAGTCGGGGCCTCCGGGAGCTGGTATTGGTCTGTTTCTGTCCTCGGGGGATGACGTAGGGTTCTCGGGGAATCTTTTTTCTTGATCAGGAACCAGGACCCATCTCCGAATCTCTCACGGTTGATCAAATCTTTCGACGCTCAATCCAAGAGGGCCGGTCAGGGTCTCCGGGAGCTGGTATCTGTCTGTTTCTGTCCTCGGGGGATGATTTAGGGTTCTCGGGGAATCTCTCTTTTCTTGATCGGGAACCAGGACCCATCTCTGAATCTCTCACGGTGATCAAATCTTTTGGCGCTCAATCCAAGAGGGTCGGTGGGGGCCTCCGGGAGCTGGTATCTGTCTTTTTCTGTCCTCGGGGATGATGTAGGGTTCTCGGGGAATCTCTCTTTTCTTGATCGAGAACCAAGACTCATCTCTGAATCTCTCACGGTTGATCAAATCTTTCGGCGCTCAATCCAAGAGGGCTAGTCGGGGCCTCCGGGAGCTGGTATCTCTCTGTTTCTGTCCTCGGGGGATGATGTAGGGTTCTCGGGGAATCTCTCTTTTCTTGATCGGGAACTAGGACCCATCTCTGAATCTCTCACGATTGATCAAATCTTTTGGTTCTCAATCCAAGAGAGCCAGTCGGGGCCTCCGGGAGCTGGTATTTTTCTGTTCCTGTCCTCGGGGGATGATGTAGGGTTCTTGGGGAATCTCTTTTTTTTTTTATTTCTTTGGTGTACCGGCCAAAAACCAGGATTCGTTATGGAAACCCTCGTGCTTGATCAAAATTTGTGACACTTGTCCTATAACAACCGATTCGGATCCTCGGGAGTCGATTTTTCCCAATTTCTGCCTACTGGAGGTAGCCCTGACAACTTTTGGACTGTTCAGGGTAAAACCCCATAAATCTTGACCGAAATGGGCCATCGGGGCTGATCGGGGCCAAAAATGGGCTGAAAAAGGCCAAAACGGGTCAAAACGGAGCAAAACAGAGCAAAACGGAGCGAAGCGGGGCTCGCAGGGAGCAGTGTTGCGGCGGTACTGGGCCACTGCCGCGGCGGCAGTTGGCCAGTGCCACGGCGGCATAGGGTGTCCGGACTCCATTTGTGTATATCTCGGGATTTTGAGTTTTTCATGCTCATTCTTGGCCATTTTGGGGTGTTTTTGGAGCCAAAATCCGTCAAAACGCAGCTTATGCACGCTCAGGTGAGTAATCTTTCCCCGTAGTTAGAATTTTGATCGGTGTTTTGGTTTGCTCAAATTTGCAAGAAGAAAGTTTAACTTTGACTTTCATTTTCTTTGTAGATCCATGGCTTCGAGCTCGAGGAGACCGTCTAAGAAGGCCAAGGAACGAATGAAAGCCGAGATGCAAACCCCGGACTTGATTCTTCGGGACCCCCAACGTCATCTTTTGGCCGCGGCTCTAGCGAGCTTGGTATGTAAAACTTTCGATAGTTTAGGACTATTTCCATGCATTGTGCTAGTTTTGTGAGCCGTAGTGTGCACCTAGAGATCGTTAGAAGTCCGATTTGTGCTCAGATGTTGATTTTATCAATTTGGACCTCGGGTTGTGAATAGTGATTTTGTGCGTCATTTTTGTTGTCTTTGGTATGTACAGGTGCCAGAAGTGACATTAAAGGTGTAACAACCTGCATTTTCATCTTAATTATGTGTATTTGCATTGTCATAATTAAATTCATTTGGTATTGTCTGCATTTATTTAATTTCAATTCTAATGTTTTGAAATCTTATTACTTGCTTAATTTCATATTTGGAAATTCTTTTGGGGTCAAACTGTAATTTCTATAAATTTAGCAACACGTGTGTTAGATTTCAAAACGGTATTTCAAAACGGTGGAAATATTTACTTTTAACTCGATCAGTATTTTTATAAAACCAGGAAATCATTTCTTACGTTAAAATGAATTTTCTGTATTTTTGTGACGGACACCGCGCCACGAAAATACCTGTTTATGTCCAAAACTGTTCGCGCTGTGCTAAACTTCCACAGATTTTGGAAGTGATGTAAAGCAGAGACATGACATTTTCTTTATTGCTATTTATGGCAAGTGATCATTGACTTAGGCCTTGTTTGGCAATGCTTTGTGTGTGTGTGTATTGTTGTGCCATAAGCTTGTTCTCCCAAACACCTTTTGTTTGCCCCTACATATCTATACTTGACCTTTAGCTCATTAAAGAGTCCTTACAATCTGTAGAACTTATATACGTATATGTATTTTGTGTATTTTCAAAAAATTGAAAATCTATTTCAATTATAGTGTGAGAGTGAAGGGACTTGGTCCCCAAGATTTCCAACTTGTTCTCTTTTATATATACTACACTCTCACGCACACATGGAGTTCATTACAAACTAAACACAGAGAGAAAAGAGAGAGCTTGAGAGTTAACTTACTGAAATTTTAGAGAGACAGAAGCTTAATCTCCATAGCCAAGGTTGCAATTGGAATTCTAAATTGTGATTCTTTCTCAACTAATTCTTCAATCTCTAATCTCTGTGAGTATTTAGAACTCACTCAGAATGTAATACATGCTTTAAATTTCTTTAGGCTTGTCAAATTTTGAAATCCCCATTGATGATCATACGTTTGAAGTTTCATAGCTTGAAATCAAGATTTTTCAAACTCAACCAAAATTCATTTTCTTAGATAATTATGAAAGATTATGTATCATATATGCCATGTTTAAAGTTTTAGAGTCTAATTTGTTCATATGAAAAAGTATATTAGAAATTAAATTTTGTTAACTTTTAGTTTTTCACAAAATTCAAGAGTTATAGATTGATTCATGTAAAATTGATTATAGATTCTTATTCCTTGTTGAAAAACCAAGAGATCCATATATAACATGATATATATACTAACAATTCTAAAAATGGGTAAAGAAAGTCCCTGAATTCTGAAACAGGGGAAAACCAGCGAGGAAGACGAAGCCTCTGCTTCATCTCGCGCGCGCAAGCGAGGATCGCTCGAGCGGCCCGCGCGAGCGACCCCTCGCGCGAGTGACCCGCGCGCGCGAGCCACGTGGATTCAGGCAGATAGAAAAGTTTTTATAAAGAAAATAAAAATTAGACAGATCGCGCGAGCGGCCCGCGCGAGCGACCTTTCGCGCGAGCGGCCCGCGCGCGCGACTTCTGGCAGTTTCTAATTTTTGCTTGTTTTGTGATAAGGAACTGTTTGGGTGGTATTTTATGAACTGTTAAAGCACTGTTTGGGAAATTTATTAAATCAGAATCCTATTTGGATATGTTTGGACAATTAAAACATTGTATTGTGACTTATCAATCCCCGTGCGCGCATCGATTATATATTTCAGTCAATTGCCTCATGGTTTAGAGGTTTCATGACATACATGTGGTGTCAGTTGTACATGCATGGTAAGTGTGAATGTTGGTCAGTGTGGAAAAGAGTAATGGTCAGTGTGGCTTAGTGAGTGCGGTTGAGATTATGATGTGGACACTCCCTGGTAAGTGACTACCGAAGTGTGTTGTGATGAGATTGCGGCGAGGGTGTCTTTGAAATGCAACAGTGGCAAAACTGGACACTCCCTGACGACCATGGTAGCGTCAAAGTGTGTGAAGCCAAACTTGGACATTCCCTGGCACCCATGGAAGTGCTAAAGTGTGGCCTACGGACACTCCCTGATACCCGAGTCTGGATACTGTGTGAGGGTGCCTACGGTATTTGCATGGTGGATTAGGTAGTCAAAGTGTGAGGCATTGGACACTCCCTGGTACCCCGGACCAAAGTGTGAGGCAAACTGGACATTCCCTGGCACCCTTGTGCTAAAGTGTGGCTATCTTAGTGTTTCAAAGATACTGGTGTGTGATGGTGGGTTGTTGGGTTTTGTCGAGAGAAAAGAGTCGGTAAGATGAGATGGTGCATTGTTCTCATACACGGTCACATATACGAGAATTCTATCTTTTAAATAATATTGTGTTTGTTTCCTAAAATGAACTCCTTTCTTTAATACTGGATTGAATGCGAAATGTAAAAGAGGTAAATGAGTATGTTTTACATTCAAAATTATGTTTTTAATACTCACCAGCTTCTTGAAGCTGACGACGTTGATGCGTCCTGGACATTCGTGTTCAGGTTTTTCAGGTTATGATCAGGCTGAACACTATGACTATGCGAACTGAGAACTACTATCTGATGAAGAATTTACTGTTTTATGCTTTAAGTTGAACTGTTAAGGATGATTGTAATAGACACTAAGATATTGTTTTGATTTAAGGCAGTTTGTGCCTTTAGAGACCCCGTGCTGTAAAATGTAATAAGTTAGAAAAATATTTGTAAGCCTTGATTGCTCTGCTTTGATTATTATTGTGTTGTTGTTCGACGTTTGGGACGGAATCGATCCTTCAAACTGTCGCGACCTACGGGTCCATAAAGGAAATTAAACGCTTTCCTTATTTATGCTACGTCGGGGCGTGACAGGATTTAGTGGTATCAAAGCCAGGTTATTATTTATCTCAAGATAGTTTAGCCAGGTTAGGGTTTACCAGTTTAGACCCGATTCCACGATCTGTTAGCTTAAGCTTTGCACCCGATGTTATGACAGGGAGGATAGCTTAAGCTTTGCACCTGATTTAAGTTAGTACCTTTTTCAGGTATGGATCCATCTCATCCTCTTTTTGTACCTGATGCTTTTAGAGGGCATTGGGTTACTGTGGGAGCGATAGTACCGGCTTCTGCGATACTTTATTTCACCACCGTTGGGCAGCGTGCAGCTGCTACCATCGAGTTAGATCTTTGGCACCAGATTCATGTATTAGGGCTGGTCAACTTGTCCCGTGCTCGCCTTGAGATTCTATACTTTATAGAGATTCAGCGCTTAGTGCTTGTAGTGATGGTTCGCTTGGTTAACAGCGATGCCTTCTATCTACCCCTTGAGGTTCTGGTTGTGTAGGCTCACCTTGCATAGCTAGAGATGCCTCCACCAGTCGTCCTCGCTGTTGAGGATGATGGTGACATTGACGTTGTACTTGCTCCTATTATCGAGGACGCCGAGGAGGATGGCATGGGTTGGGACGATTTCCCAGTTGACCTTGAGGAGGCACTAGCACTCGAGCTAGTTTTGCCAGAGGCAGATGCCCCTGGACCTGCTTCGTTGTTGACCTCACACAACTGTAATTTTGGGGCAGGCCCCTCTCACGTTCAACGACTTCACCAGGCCGACTCGCTTGACCTTTTGATGGCTACCTATGGCGATGACTGATCGTTTAGATGTCACTTTGTATATATTTACTACTTTTTACTAGTAGCTCTATCCTCTTTTTGCAAACTGTAATTACATGCATTAGAAGATAGGGCAATAACCCCATTTTTGTAACATTAACTCTTGCATGTGTCCTAACCCATATAGATAGGGTAGACTTTGATCTGATCATACATGCTTTTTGTATCAACTTGACAAGAAGTTATATATAAAATATACTCTTTTGAAAGTCATTGTCATTTAAATTAGTTCATAGCACTGTTGCATGCGTGTTTCTCATTCTACTATCACTATCATGCATAGAATGGCTGGAGGACTAAGGAGGAACCAAAATTTGATTGAGGGAGCACCTGAGGCTGCCGATCCTACGGGGATGCTTGAAGCGTTTGTCAGACGTTTGGAAAGAATCAGTAATCAGAATGATAACCGACGAGACCGCCAAACTGGAGACAAATTGCTGGAGAGATTCCGTGCACTAAGGCCCGAGCAGTTTGCGGGTATCGCGGAACCCTGGAAAGAGGAACAGTGGTTAAGACAAATGGACCGCATGTTCGAGGCTGTCCAGTGCAACGAGATCGATAAGAGGAGATTGGCTACATTTCAATTGACCGATGCTGCCGCAGATTGGTGGGATTTGGTCATAGCTACTATCGGGAATGAAGCTGCAATGGGAATGACGTGGACTGCGTTCAAGGGGAGATTTTTGGAGAAGTATTTCCCGGCTACGGAGAGGCACAGAAGAGAGAAGGAATTCATGGACCTGACGCAAGGAACCAAGTCGGTGCAAGAGTACACCACATAGTTCGAGAGACTGTCTCGGTTCGCTCCACACCTGGTTGATACTGAAGACAAGAAGATACGGAAGTATAACCAAGGGCTGACACCGCAAATTTGCCGCCTGACTCTTGGTCACCTAGATAAGTCATTTGAGGGATTGGTTGGCTTGGCTACCGATCTAGAAGAAGACGCACGAGTGAACCGTAAGCAATTTGAATTTTGACCGCCTCAAAGGGGTAATTTTGGAAATAGACCACCAATGAATCGTACCCAAGGGCAGAAGAGGAATTTTGACGGGAGCAAGAGGACCCAAGCTATTACCTATCCGACTCAACCCCGAGTGGAAGAAGGAAGTAGTGGTGGAAAATGTTTCAACTGTGGCAACCCTGGTCATCTGGCTCGAGATTGCAAGGCACCAAGGCGTGCTGCTCAGCAAGGCATAGTTTGCTACAACTGTGGTGAACCAGGCCACATCAGCAAGTTCTGTACTACTCCTAAGCAAGTGACATATGGCCAGCAAGGTCAGACTCGCTTGAATGCTATTATCCCAGATGCCGCTGGATATGATGGGACTGTGTACGAAGAAGGAGATTATGGAGAAGCTCAACCTGATCAGCAAGCAGTGGAAGGTACATTGACTCTGTTTAACTCTCATGTTAAAGTGTTATTTGATACGGGTGCTGCTCTTTCATTCATATCTGTTAATACAATTCGGAGATTGGGTATCTTACCTCATCGTTTAGAGAAAGCTTTGAGGGCTACATCACCATTAGGAGCTGCAGTCAGATTAGGACATCTGTGCAAGGACTGTCCTCTACGGATAGGAGACCATGAGATCCCATCTAGATTGATTGTCCTATCAATGAAGGAGTTCGACATAATCCTAGGAATGGATTAGCTCTCTCAGAATCAAGTGAAGTTGGACTGTGCGAGGAAGAGAATTACATTCCCCGACAATGAGAATCAACCCTTTGATTTTCAATATAACCCTTCGGGAGATATGTTCCTCACCAGGTGTTTGGCTAACATCGAAGTCGTCAGTACAGAAGCGACAGTGTCGTCTATACCTGTAGTCAAGGACTTCGAAGAAGTATTTCAAGACGTTTCTGGTCTACCGCCCGAGAGAAGTATAGAGTTCTGTATTGATCTTATATCGGGTACCGCACCAATCACAAAGGTTCCCTACAGAATGGCCCCCACCGAACTTTTAGAATTGAAGGAACAAGTTCAAGAGCTCGAGAACCTAGGTTTTATACGTCCAAGTACATCACCTTGGGGAGCACCAGTGTTATTTGTGAAGAAGAAGGATGGGACGCTCAGATTGTGTATCGACTACCGAGAATTGAACCGAGTGACTATCAAGAATAAGTATCCCTTACCTCGGATCGACGATTTTTTTGATCAACTACAAAGAGCTACTACATTTTCCAAGATAGACCTAAGGTCGGGATATCATCAGTTGAGGGTACAAAAGGAAGACATACCTAAGACTGCTTTCAGAACCCGATATGGTCATTATGAATTTCTGGTGATGCCGTTTGGAATGACGAACGCCCCGGCAGTGTTTATGGATCTGATGAATAGAGTGTTCAAGCCTTATTTGGATCAGTTTGTCATCATCTTTATAGATGATATTTTGATCTATTCTAAGTCAGGAGAAGAACATGAGCAACACCTACAGATTGCGATGCAGACGCTTAAGGACCACCACTTGTATGCCAAGTTCAGTAAGTGTGAGTTCTGGTTACAAGAAGTTAAATTTTTGGGACACAAGGTGTTATCTCAAGGAATTTCTGTGGATTCGTCCAAGACCGATGCTGTGTCAAATTGGGTTAGGCCGAGCAACCCTATGGAGGTTAGAAGTTTTCTTGGACTCGCAGGCTATTACAGAAGATTTTTTAAAGGGTTTTCCAAAATAGCTGCACCATTGACTGGGTTGACGAAGAAGAATTTGAAGTTCGAGTGGACAGAGAAGCATGAGAGCGCCTTTCTAGAGTTGAAAGAGAGACTCACTACCGCGCCGGTACTAGCTATACCCAAGCCTGATGAGAAGTTCACTATCTTTAGTGATGCGTCATATCAAGGGTTAGGGTGTGTACTTATGCAAGATGGTAGAGTTATCGCTTATGGATCTAGACAGCTGAAGCCGAATGAGTTGAATTATCCCATTCATGATTTGGAGTTGGCGACAGTAGTTTTCGCACTCAAGATTTGGAGACACTATCTTTACGGTGAGAAGTTTGATCTGTTCTCCGATCACAAGGGCCTGAAATATTTGTTCACACAGAAAGAGTTGAACATGAGGCAACGCAGATGGATGGAGCTGATCAAAGATTATGACTTCACGTTAGAATACCACCCCGGTAAAGCTAATGTGGTCGCTGATGCTTTGAGTCGATAGACTCGTGAGACGATCGCCTCCTTAATGGTTAGAGAATGGCGAGCATTGGAGACGTTGGCAGAGTTCGATGTACAGAGTGCTGAAGAAGGAGAAGGACAATTGTTCGGATGTCTCATCCTACAGCCTGTTCTTATCGACCGCATTATTGGAGCTCAGAAAGAAGATGAGAAGTTTCAGACATGGTTTGTGAAGATGACAGAGAAAGATCCAGTAGAATGGAAGGTGGGAGTCGATGGAGGATATCGGTACAGAGATAGATTATGTGTGCCAGGTGATGAAGAGCTTAGGAAGGATATCCTGGAAGAAGCACATAAGTCAAGGTATACAGTTCACCCAGGAGGAACGAAAATGTACAAGGATTTGAAGAGAAATTTCTGGTGGGAAGGTATGAAGAAGGACGTGGCCGAATTTGTATCCAAGTGTTTGACGTGTCAGCAAGTCAAAGCTGAACATCAGAGATCCTCGGGATTGTTGCAACCACTGCCTATTCCTGGTTGGAAGTGGGAGCACATTACGATGGATTTTGTAGTAGGATTGCCTCGATCGCAGCAGAATCATGACGCCATTTGGGTAATCATGGATCGATTGACAAAATCAGCTCATTTCATCGCTTATAGTATGACATACCCGGTGGAAAAGATGAGCCGGATGTACATACAACAAGTTGTGCGACTTCACGGTGCACCTGTGTCGATTGTGTCAAACCGTGACGCACGTTTTACTTCTGGATTTTGGGAAAGTCTGCAAGAAGCTATGGGAACCTCGCTCAAGATGCGTACTGCTTTTCACCCTCAGACAGATGGGAAAACTGAACGTGTTAACCAAATCATGGAGGATATGCTTAGGGCTTGTGTTATTGATTTTGAAGAATCTTCGGAGACACACTTGCCATTGGTTGAATTTGCCTATAACAACAGTTATCACACGAGTATCGGGATGGCTCCGTTCGAAGCATTGTACGGACGACCATGTCGTTCTCCGTTATGTTGGGCAGAAGTGGGAGATACAGAATTATTGGGGCCAGATTTGGTTAGAGAAACCAACGAGAAAATTTCTTTGGTCAGGGAAAGGATGAGGACCGCTCAAAGCCGGTATAAGAGTTATGCCGATCGACGCCGGAAAGATTTGGAGTTTAGTGTTGGAGATCACGTACTCCTTAAGGTTTCACCGACCCGAGGAGTAGTACGCTTCGGTCTCAAGAGAGGGAAATTACCTCCGCGTTTCATCGGACCATTTGAGATTTTGGAACGTGTCGGGAAAGTGGCTTATCGACTCGCGCTACCACCGAAGATGTCTGGGGTTCACAATGTATTCTATGTGAGTATGCTAAGAAAGTACATACGAGATCCCTCGCACGTGGTTAGTTATGACGATATTGAGACGAGTCATAACATTTCTTACAAGGAGAGGCCTGTGAAGATTCTGGATCAAAGTATCAAGAAGTTGAGGAATAAGGACATTCCGTTGGTGAAAGTTTAGTGGAATCACCATGACGAGAACGAAGCCTCGTGGAAAGTTGAAGCTGATATGAGGAAGAAGTACCCGGAGTTGTTTCATGACTAGTTAGTCTTGATTTCGGGGACGAAATCCTGTTCAAGGGAGGAAGGATGTAACAACTTGCATTTTCATCTTAATTATGTGTATTTGCATTGTCATAATTAAATTCATTTGGTGTTGTCTGCATTTATTTAATTTCAATTCTAATGTTTTGAAATCTTATTACTTGCTTAATTTCATATTTGGAAATTCTTTTGGGGTAAAACTATAATTTCTGTAAATTTAGCAACACGTGTGTTAGATTTCAAAACGGTATTTCAAAATGGTGGAAATGTTTACTTTTAACTCGATCAGTATTTTTATAAAACCAGGAAATCATTTCTTACGTTAAAATGAATTTTCTGTATTTTTGTGATGGACACCGCGCCACGAAAATACCAGTTTATGTCCAAAACTGTTCGCGCTGTGCTAAACTTCCACAGATTTTGGAAGTGATGTAAAGCAAAGACATGACATTTTCTTTATTGTTATTTATGGCAAGTGATCATTGACTTAGGCCTTGTTTGGCAATGCTTTGTGTGTGTGTGTATTGTTGTGCCATAAGCTTGTTCTCCCAAACACCTTTTGTTGGCCCCTACATATCTATACTTGACCTTTAGCTCATTAAAGAGTCCTTACAATCTGTAGAACTTATATACGTATATGTATTTTGTGTATTTTCAGAAAATTGAAAATCTATTTCAATTGTAGTGTGAGAGTGAAGGGACTTGGTCCCCAAGATTTCCAACTTGTTCTCTTTTATATATACTACACTCTCACACACACATGGAGTTCATTACAAACTAAACACAGAGAGAAAAGAGAGAGCTTGAGAGTTATCTTACTGAAATTTTAGAGAGACAGAAGCTTAATCTCCATAGCCAAGGTTGCAATTGGAATTCTAAATTGTGATTCTTTCTCAACAAATTCTTCAATCTCGAATCTCTGTGAGTATTTAGAACTCACTCAGAATGTAATACATGCTTTAAATTTCTTTATGCTTGTCAAATTTTGAAATCCCCATTGATGATCATACGTTTGAAGTTTCATAGCTTGAAATCAAAATTTTTCAAACTCAACCAAAATTCATTTTCTTAGATAATTATGAAAGATTATGTATCATATATGCCATGTTTAAAGTGTTAGAGTCTAATTTGTTCATATGAAAAAGTATATTAGAAATTAAATTTTGTTAACTTTTAGTTTTTCACAAAATTCAAGAGTTATAGATTGATTCATGTAAAATTGATTGTAGATTCTTAATCCTTGTTGAAAAACCAAGAGATCCATATATAACATGATATATATACTAACAATTCTGAAAATGGGTCAAGAAAGGCCCTGAATTCTGAAACAGAGGAAAACCAGCGAGGAAGACGAAGTCTCTGCTTCATCTCGCGCGCGCGATCGCGCGATTGAGCGAGCGGCCCGCGCGATCGACCCCTCCCACGAGCGATCCGCGCGCGCGAGCCACGTGGATTCATGCAGATAGAAAAGTTTTTATAAAGAAAATAAAAATTAGACTAGCAGTTTCTAATTTTTGCTTGTTTTGTGATAAGGAACTATTTGGGTGGTATTTTATGAACTGTTAAAGCACTGTTTGGGAAATTTATTAAATCAGAATCCTATTTGAATATGTTTGGACAATTAAAACATTGTATTGTGACTTATCAATCCCCGTGCGCGCATCGATTATATATTTCAGTCAATTGCCTCATGTTTTAAAGGTTTCATGACATACATGTGGTGTCAGTTGTACATGCATGGTGAGTGTGAATGTTGGTCAGTGTGGAAAAGAGTAATGGTCAGTGTGGCTTAGTGAGTGCGGTTGAGATTGTGATGTGGACACTCCCTGGTAAGTGAGTACCAAATTGTGTTGTGATGAGATTGCGGTGAGGGTGTCTTTGAAATGCGACGGTGGCAAAACTGGACACTCCCTGACGACCATGGTAGCGTCAAAGTGTGTGAAGCAGAACTTGGACATTCCCTGGAAGTGCTAAAGTGTGGCCTACGAACATTCCCTGTTACCCGAGTCTGGATACTATGTGAGGGTGCCTCCGGTATTTGCATGGCGGATTAGGTAGTCAAAGTGTGAGGCATTGGACACTCCTTGGTACCCCGGACCAAAGTGTGAGGCAAACTGGACATTCCCTGGCACCCCTGTGCTAAAGTGTGGCTATCTTAGCGTTTCAAAGATACCGGTGTGTGATGGTGGGTTGTTGGGTTTTGTCGAGAGAAAAGAGTCGGTAAGATGAGATGGTGCATTGTTCTCATACACGGTCACATATACGAGAATTCTATCTTTTAAATAATATTGTGTTTGTTTCCTAAAATGAACTCCTTGCTTTAATACTGGATTGAATGCGAAATGTAAAAGAGGTAAATGAGTATGTTTTACATTCAAAGTTATGTTTTTAATACTCACCAGCTTCTTGAAGCTGACGACGTTGATGCGTCCTGGACATTCGTGTTCAGGTTTTTTAGGTTATGATCAGGCTGAACACTATGACTATGTGAACTGAGAACTACTATCTGATGAAGAATTTACTATTTTATGCTTTAAGTTGAACTGTTAAGGATGACTGTAATAGACACTAAGATATTGTTTTGATTTCAGGCAGTTTGTGCCTTTAGAGACCCCGTGCTGTAAAATGTAATAAGTTAGAAAAATATTTGTAAGCCTTGATTGCTCTGCTCTGATTATTATTGTCTTGTTGTTCGACGTTTGGGACGGAATCGATCCTTCAAACTGTCGCGACCTACGGGTCCATAAAGGAAATTAAATGCTTTCCTTATTTATGTTATGTCGGGGTGTGACAAAAGGGCCATGGTAGCCTCGCTCTCGCTTTCCTGTGGTACACTCAACTCTCGCCTACCGTCAAGAGAATGGTAGACGATGTCGGGTTTGGCAACTTTGTTCGCCTGGTTTCAAAAAGCAGCAATGATCTGGCACATTTTTATGCTCTGGCTGAGAGATGGTGGGACACCACCAATACTTTCCACCTGCCATTTGGTGAGATGACCATGAGGCCCTTCGACTTCTCTATGATTACCAGCTTGAGGGTTGGCGGGAAACGCCTGATTCTGGACTACTTCTATGAGATCGACCCGGAGGCTGTAGAGATGTTGATTGGGGTTGTCCCTCCCAATCTGGAGAGGCACTGGTTTCCTTGTGGCTGACTTTACCGGGCCTATGGCAGAGGGAATCACAACCTGAACAATTCCTAGCTCTTGAGGGTATATCTTCTGTATGTCCTTGGTTGCTCGATCTTTGCGACACGGAATGACCGGGTGAGGTTGAGACTCCTTACTTGCCTGGCGACCATTGATGAGATCCCCTCGTATGACTGGGGCGGTGCTGCCCTGGCCCATCTTTACAAGCACATGGGTGAGGTTTCCCGGGGCAATATTAGATCGACAGGGGGATTTTAGCGAGCTTAGGAGGTATGTACTGCCTCTTCTTTTATCTTTTGGCTTTTCGTTCTGTACTCTTTCTGATTTTCTACTTTGTCTGTACAACTTTGGAGCTTTGAGTACCTGAAGATGTTAGCTCCCTCCCCCGCAGATGAATCAGGTGAAGACGAGGATGGCATGGCTCCTGGGCCTCTGTTCCCTCGAGGCTTGAGATGGCGGAGGGATGTTGTTGGGGTAAAGAGCGGGGCCCACCGGATCGTTTTGCTCAGGAACTTCTTAACCGAGCTGACGGCTGCTAGTGTAGATTGGACGCCTTGGGAGCGTGTTGCCTATGCTGCCCTAGAGGAGATACACGCGGTCAAACCTCTTTCCTCTTGCCGACTTCTGATGGAGAGTACCGAGTGCAGGCAATGGTTCCTTGGCGAGCGGGTGTCCCAGCAGGTGGTTGGCGGTTCCAGGTATCGACGTTTGGGATGCTTTGCTGGCGGCCTTAGCTGGCACCGACGTTTGGGATCATTTTCTCTCTGAGACCGGCTATGAGGCTTACCGTGGCCGCTTTCTGATGCCCAACTTCCCACTCTTGGAGGTGAGTTTCCTTTACGTTTTTGTCTCTATCTGTTGCCTATGTTTTTGACTCATCTTTTTCCTAACTTGTTTTATGCCTACAGCTTCGCAAGATGTACATGAGACAGGCTCCTCCGGCTTCCGATCCTATCCCTCCTTGGGATTGGACCGTTAATGTTCTAGGCACTGATGGCACTCCCCAAGTGATAGAGGTACCACGAGTCACATATGGGTACCCTACTCAGCCAGCGGGCGTCCTCAATGTTTCTTGGAGTTACACTGAGGAGGGTCACGCCTTGGCGGCTAGCTTACGGTCCTTGGTCCTCACGCGAGACCATCGGGTATGTCTCTAATTTTGCGCTCCTTAAGGTTATGAGGTTCTAATCCTGATTTTTCCCTTAACAGATGGATGGTATGCGACAATTTGCCACCAATCAGATGGCGTCCTTGGTAGGTTTCTGACACGACTCTATTTTTGTACTTTTTGTTGTTTCCCTACTGATTGCCTTCATTTTATTTGTGCGTGCATTACCGTGGGGGCGGGGCTGGCTCATTGAGGACTGGACCGAGGTACAGAGGTGGTAGGAGGAGGCCGTCGCCGACATACACTCCGGGTGGTCCGACAGAGGATGAAGAAGAGGAGGACTGAGGCTTCCTGAATGGGAATTTTGTTTTATCTTCTTTTCATGTTTTCGATTGGGTTGTACTGGTGATGTGACTATTTGGATAGTGTAGGATGATGTGCGGAACGGTTTGTGACCTTTGACAGAGTATTATGATGTTTTGCCTTTTAGGCCGGATAGCTTCCGGTTTGAAGGCGCAGTTGTGTGCTTGTTTTAGTTGATGATCATGTGATGATACATGTGCACTGTGATTGTTGGGTGTTACTGCGATGGGTAGTTTTGTGATAGTGAGTGTTTTTTCCTTGCAAGTGGGATAGTCCGTGAAACCGAGAGGTGCTGCCGAAATTTTGAATTTTCTAGAGCCGTGACCGAACAATGGCTTTGTATGATCCTGCTCAACTCACAGCCTGGCTGAACATTACAGATGGTGTGGAACGGATCAACCACTTTAGCTACGGCTTGACCGAGCTATTCTCTCTTGGCCAGATGACCCTGAACACTGAGTTCATGCGTGCCGCTATTGCCTAGTGGGATCCGGTGAACCACGTCTTCAATTTCAACGGCCTGGAGATATGCCCCCTGTTCGAGGAGTTCTGTGCTATCCTTGGCTACGATCCTAATTCTGACCTGATTCTCCCTTCTGCTGATTTCCCCAGTTCTACGTGAGGCTTGGCTGAATATCTGGATTGTTCCACTACTATTTCCCGCCGACTGATTTATGGTGAGGTTCTCAACATTGCTTCCATCATTTCCCGGTATGCTAGTCCTGGGAGTCCTAGTGTATATGATGCTACCCGCGGGGCTGCTTTGATATTGTGCATGACTTCGTATTTTCTGTTCTCGAGTGCTTCTATTGACTTGGTGCACGTGTGCCTTGGGCTGAAACTTAGCAGGAACCCCATGGCCATGGTTCTGGCTGAAACCCTGAATGGTTTGGATCGCGCTTCAAGTCAGGGAACGCTTTTAGTTTCTGGGGCGCCTTTGGTGTTACAGGCTTGGCTCTACGAGCGTCTTCAGTTATGGACAGGTAATGTGCCGTTAGTTTATTTTTACAGAGCAGTGCTTCATCCTCGTTATACTTTCGCTGATTGGGTGGGCATGATGGGCACTTTATCTGAGGCTGACATTTTGCTGGATCGTGAGGCGTTGGGGCCTTTATGCTGTAACCACTAGTCTTGGGGATTTCCAGAGAGTGTGGCTGATGGGTCTGAGAGAGACCTCCTTCTATCATCCTCGTCGATTGGCCAGACAGTATGGGCGAGTTCAAGAGGTCCCCCGGGGGTTTACTGAGAGGGTCTTTGCTTCCAGAGTCAGAGCCACTACCATCGCTGCTTTCATCAGGGGCTGGGCCAGTCGAGCAAGGGCCTATTTTTGAAGAAATAAAAGACACCAAAAAAAACTAGACTTGACTGATTCTGCTTCTTTCCTCCAAGTGTCTTTGATATTCGTGATTGCTTTCTAAAAGAACTTTTCGTGTTTTCATATATCCCTGCTTATGTAATATTCGAAGTTTGTTTATCGGTGAACCTTGGTTACTTGGAGAACCTTGTTTTATGTATTTGGTTTTCTGGAAACACTTGTAATATGATTTCGATTAGATGTTTGCTTTTGGTACTTGCTTGGGCATGCTAGGATGATTAGAGGCAAACGAGGCGGTTAGCCGAAGTTTGCCCCTAGTTTGGGTTATGGATGGTTGTGAGGCAAACGAGGTGGATGACCGACGTTTGCCCCTAGTTTAGGAGGGTTTTAGGCACGAGGCGGGTGGCCGAAGTTTGCCCCTAGTGTGGAGGGTGATTTCTGGGCTATGGTAAGGACTGCGACTTTATTTTCTCAAATGCTCATAACTTTTGCCTAGGCACCAGTTAGGTGACCTAGCGAGCTCTTTTCTCTCTTTTGTTATTGCTCACTTTGGATTTAGCTCTAATTTTTGCCTAGGCGTCCTTTCGGATTTTCGACCTAGCGAGCCATCCTTCTTTTTCTTTTCTTGAAAGTCTGCCTACATACCCCCGAGCGAGGATCAGGTCCAACGTAGTTCGGGCCATGGTTAGAAAGAAGCGAGTTGATTTTTAGGTAGGTGGGGTGACCGAACTATTGTGGTTGCCTACGTATCCCCGAGCAGGAATCAGGTCGAGCGTAGTTCAAGACAAGGTTTGAAAAGAAAAATGGTTTTGGGGAATGGTCAAGCATAGTACTTTTTGAGGCGGTCCATGTTGATTGGTTCTTTGAATTCGACACCATCGAGGTCCATGAGATAAGTTGCTCCTCCAAAAAGAATGGTCTTGACGATGTAAGGGCCGACCCATTTAGGTTTAAACTTCCCACGGGGATCAAAGATCGGAGCTCGTACTTTCGTAAGGACAAGGTCGCCCTTGACAATCTTCCTCGGCCAAACCCTTTTGTTGAAAGCACGGGCTATCCTCTTTTGGTAGATTCGGACATGGTCGACTGCCGCTAGGCGCTTTTCATCTATGAGAGCCAATTCTTCGTATCTTTCCCTCAACCAATCTGATTCCAAAATTTCACATTCTGCCATCACGCGCAGGGACAGTAGTTCTATCTCGACTGGAAGTACCGCTTATATCCCATACACTAGTGAGTAAGGAGTTGCTCCTGTGGACGTCCTTATCGATGTTCTGTATCCCCAAAGTGCGAAAGGTAGCTTTTCATGCCAGTCTTTGTAGGTATCGGCCGATTTTTGTAATATAGCCTTGACATTCTTATTTGCAGCTTCGACTTCCCCATTAGTTTGTGGTCTGTACGGCAATGACTTGTGATAAGTGATTTTGTATTCCTCGAACAGATCCCTGACTTCCGCTTTGAAATGACTCCCGTTGTCCGAAATGATCTCATGGGGGACTCCATAACGGCAGATGAGATTTCTCTTGATGAATTTGGCCACTTCCTTGGCCCCCAACTTGGTGTAGGATGCGGCTTCTACCCATTTTGTGAAGTAGTCTATGGCCACCAAAATGTACCGATTTCCATTCGAGGCTTTCGGAATGATTTCACCGATGATATCGATTCCCCAGGTTGAAAATGGCCAAGGTGAGGTCATGCTGTATAGAAGGGATGGTGGTGTATGCATCATGTTTGCATGGATCTGGCACTTGTGACACCTTCTTACGTATTTGCAACAATCTTTCTCCAATGTTGTCCAGTAGTACCCTTGTCTTATAATTTTCTTGGCCAGCATGTGACCGTTCATGTGCGGACCGCATACCCCCTCGTGTATTTCTTCCATCATTCTTTTGGAGATTTTTCCAAATAAGCAAGTCAGATTGTGACCGTTGTACCCTTTCTTCAACAATTGCCCACCGCAAATGATGAATTGCGCTGCGAATCTTCGAATGGCCCTATTGTCTTTCTCGGTAGATTCTTGGGGGTATGTCCCCTTTTCTATGAAATCCCAGACATCCTGATACCATGGTGTTCCATTCTCTTCTTCTTCGATTGCGGCGATTATGTTGAACGAAGGCTCGTACCTTTGCTCAATTACCAAAGGCATCATCCTGACTCCCACAGGAATTTTGATCATGGAGGCTAAGGTAGCCAATGAATCTGCTAGCTGGTTCTCTTCCCTAGGCAAGTAGAGGAATGTGATGTTCTTGAACTGCCTCTTGAGTTGATCGAGATGATCATGATAGGGCTTCAACCTTTCTTCTTTTACTTTCCATTCTCCTCTAGCTTGTGATATAATGAGGTTTGAATCCTCGAAGACATCCAACTTCTAAACTTTCAGCTCTATGGCTGCCTCCATCCCTAGATTGCATGCTTCGTATTCAGCAGTGTTGTTGGTGGAGTTATAATTGAGCTTGACTGCCAACGGAGTGTGGTCCCCACTTGGTGATACTAGGATCATTCCTACTCTGTATCTTTTCATGTTGGCTGCTCCATCAAAGTACAACTTCCACTATTCTTCCTTGATTTCCATGATATTTTCGTCCGGAAATGGGAAGTCCCCATTTTCTTCAGAGTCAACAGCGTGCTCCGCGAGATGCTCAGCTATGGTTCTCCATTTCACCGATTTGCTTATGACATACTTGATATCGAATTCGGATAGTAGAAGTAACCAACGGGATATACGACCGGTCAGGGGGGGTTTTTCGAGGAGGTATTTCAGAGGATCCATGCGGGATATGAGCACAACCGGGAAGGCCACCATGTAGTGCCTCAGTCGGCGGGTGCACCAAACCAAGGCCCAACATGTTTTTTCGAGGGTAGAGTAGTTGAGCTCATACCTAGTCATCCTCTTGGTGAGGTAATAAATGACTTTTTCGGAGTGGCTTTCTTCTCCTTCTTGGGCTAGCATGCAACCCATGGCATTTTCAGAGACAGATAGGTAAAGGAATAAAGGCTTATGAGGAGTGGGTGGTGAAAGTACAGGTGGATTTTGAAGGTAGGCTTTTATTTTGTCGAAAGCGGCTTGGCATTGGTCATCCCATTAGAACTTTTCTCCTTCCCTCAGCAATCGGAACAAAGGATCGCATGTAGTTGTGAGCTTGGAGATGAAGCAGCTGATAAACTGAATTCTTCCGAGAAACCCTCTCACTTCCTTTTCACTCCACGGTGGGGCCATTTCTAGGATTGCCTTGATTTTAGAGGGATCCACCTCTATCCCCCTTTGTGTGATGAGAAAACCGAGGAGTTTACCGGAGGTCACACCGAAAGTGCATTTCTTTGGATTCAACCTCATTTTGTATTTGCGCAACCTTTCGAAAAACTTTTCCAGTGCTACCAAGTGTCCTTCTCTATCATTGGACTTCACGATCATGTCATCTACGTACACTTCTACTTCCTTGTGAATCATGTCATTCAGTAGGGTGGTGGTGGCTCTTTGGTAGGTAGCCCCAGCATTCTTGAGTCCGAAAGGCATTACTCTATAACAATAGGTTCCCCAAGGGGTGGTGAATGTCATTTTTTCTCGATCTTCTGGTGCCATTAGAATCTGATTGTACCCCGAAAAGCCATCCATGAATGACAGTAGCTCGTGTCCAGCGGTGTTATCCACCAAGACATCAATGTGGGGAAGCGGGAAGTCATCCTTGGGACTAGCTTTGTTTAGATCACGGAAGTCAACGCACACACGAACTTTTCCATCTTTCTTGGGGACTGGCACGATATTGGCGACCCATTCCGGATACTCAGTGACAATGATGAACCCTGCCTTGAATTGCTTCTCCACTTCTTCTTTAACTTTGAGTGCCCATTCCGGCCTCATGCGCCTCAGTTTCTGCTTGACAGGTTTATAATTAGGGAGGAGGGGAATATGATGTTGGACAATGTCGGGATCGACCCCAGGCATGTCCTCGTAAGACCAAGCAAAAACATTCTTGAATTCTTTTAGCAAGAGAGTTAAATTTTCTTTTTCTTTTTTTTTAGGAGTTGAGCCAATTTGCACAATTTGTGGATTATCTGTTTCACCTAGGTTAACCGATAAAGTATCTTCGATTATTTCGTAAGCAGGTGATTTTTTGATTAGTTGCTTAAGTTCGATTGGGAGATCCTCGGAGGGATCTGTGCATTCACAAGTATTAAACACAGAGGAGTAAGCAGAATCGTCTTTCATTTCATTCATGACAGGTGAAGTGATTGCATTAGACAGTGGTGGGCTTATAGCAGCCGACTCTAGTACAGACTCAATAATTGGCAGTACAGACTCTGGGGGAACAGGGGATAGGGAGACACAGACAGATGACTCTACAGCCTGGTTGCTCAGACCCTCCTCAATTGGCTTGATCTGATCATCTTGGCTCTTGGCCCTCTTTTCTTCCTTCTTCTCAGCGAATTCCTCCCACATTTTCTCGATGGCTTCAGTGTCCAGGTATTTCAACCAGTCTTCCTCCGGGGTTTTCACAACTTCTTCGGGATAGAATGGATCTTGATAGGGGGGCCTTTCACAGTCAGCGAAGATTTCCAACCCGGGATGCCTTTTTCCAGTCGCCTGATGGATCCAGGGTTCCGGGAACCCAAAGTAGGGGAAATCATCCCCTTCTTTGATGAATTGCCCATTCAAGGTTTTGCGGTACGGCGGGAGACCTTTTACTCTTTTCTTCCATGGCCTGTGTAGCTCGATGTCTTCTTCAGTGGGCTTATATCCCAACCCAAAAGTGCCTTGTTGCCCTTTGATCTGCGAGAAATCACTAATCCCTTGCTGGCGTCAACCCAATCCCATTCCGGGGAAGTAGTTCATTTTGCGGACAATGTTGACAACCACGGAGTGGATCTCGGGGAATCTGTCTTCATCATTGATCATGTGGACTTCTTCCATGGAGAATCCCCCGATTTTCCCTTCTTCTAGCTCAGGTATTTGGAATTCGAAGATGGGAGCGTAGTTCGGGAAAGCTTCATTACCCCAACTATTGCCGAGGATGATTTTCACCTCCTTCTCATGAATGTACTTGATCATTTGATGCATAGTAGATGATACAGCTTTGTTGACATGCAGCCAAGGCCTTCCGATCAACAAATTGAACGAGGAAGGTATGTCCATGACTTGAAAGACTTCAGTGCTTACCAAAGATCCTACCCGGATTTGGAGAGAAACGGTTCCCATCACATTTCTCCTAGTGTTATCATAGGCCCTCACGGATTGCACAGATGGTGTGATGTCAAGGACATTGACACCCAAGGCGGTGGCAGTCCTTAGGGCACAAACATTTAAGGCCAAAATTGTATCGACCAGACAAAATGGCACCTGTTGTCCTTTACATCCAACGGTGATGTACAATGCTTTGTTATGCGCAGATCCTTCTGGTGGCAGGTCTTCATCAGAAAATGTAATGATTGGGTCGGGGGTAAGTGCGCCCAAGAAAGCCACCATGTCTTCCGGTGTGGCGTCAATGGGGACTTCAATTCTAGCCAAGGCATTCAACACGGCTTGCCTATGCTTGTAGGATGTTACCATGATGTCCCACATTGAGCGATGTGCTTGGGTTTTCTTTAGCTGTTTTATCAACTCATTATCTTCTTCGATGATCTCATCCATCTTACCCTTTCCCTTGTCTTTAACCGGACCTTTCTCGATAGCTTCAGTAGTAGGCTACAGAGGCTGGTAATGATGGCCCGATCTAGTCAGATGATCAATCTCGGCAGGAGTAGGCCCTTCTATAGTCCCATCCTTTTTGAACGAGTCGCAGTCTGTCCCCACAAATGGTTTTTCTGGCTCATCCCAGATAGAAGTATCACTTTCATTGTTGGGATCATACCATTTGAGGTCTACCACCCCTAGATCATGCTCTTCCAGACAGAACAACTCTTGCTCATCGTCTAGCTGTTGCTGCCACTCGTCATTCTCCCCTTCAATCAGATGAATTCCTACAGAGTCCGGGATGTCAATGAGGGGTAAGGGTTGTCCTAGGGGGGTGATATAGGTAGCAGGGTTGAAGGATACAGGGTTGGACTCGATGAGGCTGACATTTTGGTGGTTTGGTAGAGGATTTTGAGTGATATGGGGCTGCTTCGGAGGCGGCTCAATGATATTCTGGTCAATGAGGTCTTGGATATCATGGTGGAGGCGCATGCAATCATCGGTGTAGTGGCCAGGGGCTTAGTGGTAGGTACATCGTTTGGACATATCGCAGTTAGGCGGGGGCGGGGTATTTCGAGGCTGGAGTAGTTGGAGATGGCCCTTTTGTAAGGAGGCGGTCTAAGGCTGAGGAGAGAGAGATTTCTAACTTGGCGAAGTTGCGAGGGGGCTTTTTCTAGAAAGGGCGATTGGAGGAATTTGCCTGGTTGGAGGGTTGGTATGGCCTAGGAGGGTACGCCATGGGTTGGCTGATAAGGGCATTGACATCCGGGGGATTCCAGGAGTAGTTGGGCCTTCTTGACTGACTCGGAGGCTCTTCCTTTTTGATCTTTCCTTCTCTGATAGCGTCTTCAATTCGAGTTCTAACTTCAAACAACTCCTCAAAGGTGGAGATGGACTGGTAGAACAATTTCTCATGGTAGAGCGGCTACAGATTCCGAATTAGCATCCTCACCTGTTCCTTTTCGATTAGCCGGTGGGTCATTTGAGCCACCTTACTCCTCCACCTGCTCAGAAATGCAACGAAGGACTCATTGTTGTTCTGTCGAGTAGTCTCCAAATCCCTGATAGTGACATCCAGCTCTTGATTGTAGGAGTAATGATCGACGAAGACTCGAACAATGTCTTCCCATGCCCGGGTTTTGGAGGCTTCCAAGGTCAGGAACCATGATAGTGCAGACTTTGTAAGAGTTTGCGGGAACAAAATCGCAATGTGCTCGTGGGTACAACCCATGGAGTGGAAGATACTCATACATAGCTTCACATGACTTTTTGGTTTCCCAGTTCCGTCAAAACGGTCGATGGCAAGCATTTGAAGTTCTCTGGCAGTTTCAGCTTAACAGGCTCAAAGAGGCCTTCCAGGTCTAGCATGTAATCATCGACCCCCTTGCTTTTCTTCAGTACACTTTCCAGCTTGTCAACCTTATCTATTTTCTCTTGGAGCTTCTTCTCATATGCAAACGGTGGGACCCCTTGAAGCCAGTCTTCTTCCTCGTTATTCCCTACCATCCCCAGCAGAGTCGCCAGATTGTGGACACGCGGAATTCCACTTCTTTTTCTTGCTCATTTTTGTTTGAAATTTGATTTTGATCAAAGAAGGAGAATGGTCTGTTGAAAACAGATACAGAGTCGCCACTTGGTTTTTAAGGAATCAAGAAACCTAATTTTGACTCACCCAAATGGATAAAGGGCACCGGCCCTTCATAACCAAAGAACTTGGCTCGGGGTTTTGGTACGAGAGAGGAAGGAGCCTTTGTCGCGACTAAAACACCCTCACTCGCCCCGTCTCTCGACGGGCCTCAATTAGCATCCAAATAATCATCTTCTACTATGTTTGGTTCGACAATTAATACTATGATAGTATATTACATCACATAAGAAAATTTAAAATGGAAGATCTAAAGATAAGATATCATTCATAAGATCTAAGCCAAGTATCACACAATGCAAAGTGAAAGATCACACAAAACAAACCTATGAAAAATCGTCTAATCATGTATCAAGTAATTATGTTTCCCTAATCTAAAGGGGACATGAATTGTTCTTGAAACGAATAATCAAAGAAAATCAAAATATGCTTAGCAAGCTAGTATGATGCATGTTAATATTTGAGAAAAGAAGACCTCTCAATCCCCGGGATGGATGAGAAAGGATGATTAGATCGAGGGAAAACATGGACGTGTGATCATATTCATTCCTTATACTCTTCTTAGATTAGGAGTCACAAAAAGCCCCAAATCTTGCATGAATGCAATGTATGATCCTAATATGTGCAAAGGTTGTAGTGTGTTTGTGTACATGGACTTTCTAAAGTGACTTAAAAGTCTAGAGAATGAATGAATGTATGAATGAAATCATCATAGGATATGTACAAATGTAGTATGAACTACTTTCTAAGAGATGAGCTAATTTGGAATGCATGTAAGCATCAAATCAAAGAATGAAAGTTAAAAATGTGCATGCTGTGAATAGTGGACAGAACAGTAACATGATCTTTTGGAAATTGAAAAGAGTGGTTAGAAATATTTTCAATGCATGATTTTTTATGGAGATCTTACTTATTGTGTCTAGAACACAACCCAAAAAGATAATCTTTACTAACTATCACAGATTGAGAGAAATCATATAAACAATAGAGGTCACTCAGAAACAGAGTCCGTACTGTCGACTAAAATGTTGAAACATCTTAGAAAATGAAAACAAATGATCTAGAGGCCCATTTTATACAGAAGGTTCCCTAAGACATTGAAGTTTAAGGGAAAAATAAGTTAGGACCACCCCGTTTGGAAAGGGTTTCTGAAAAAGAAGTTGGAAGTCAACCAAGCTGCTGTGACAGCAGAGGCAAAATGTCTAGAAGGAATGTTTGGGTCCAAATGGACCATTTTCAAGTATTTAACTCAGATCACTCACTGTTTTGACTCACTGTTTTAAAGATTTTGGGAAAAACTAGAGTTTTCTTTCTTGAGATTAAAATGAGGGGTTTTAAGAGGGGTTTTGAAGTAGATGTTTTGAAAGCATATTTTCAATACTCAATAAAGATTATAGCCACTTAAAATGTCAACATCAAACTCATCATCAAGAACCTCCAAGATTGTTGGAGAGATTTATTTTCATTTGAACATAACTTCAAGGATACCTTAGAGGTATTGAAGTTATAATCATCATCTATCAAACATGTTTTTGAGGTCAAGAGCTACTATCCATAAGGATTCACTCACCTCAAACTTCATGTCATCATTTAGATGATGATAAACTAGTAAGTAAATAAAGAAAATAAAAAAGAAATGAGGTAAGAAGAGATGAACATTGTAATAAACAAGCAAGTAAATAGCAATCAATGGATGATATTCATGATGTATTGAACTTGTAGTTTGGTGTTTCACTCATATATGATGACATTGGACATGGAAGAAGCTTCCACTCTCTTAAATGCTCACTAAAATGGTGGTTGGGTGTATTGAATCTTGAAGTAAATAGGGGTAATGAAGTAAAAACAAAGTTTAGAACTCACTTTTGTTTTGAAAATAAAAAAAGAAAGCTTATTTTCTATCTTTTCTAACCTTATCTCTACAACTTTGTCTCCCAAAACTTTTCAAAGCTTACATTTGAAACCCCCAAAATGAGAAGTCAATGGGAGTTTATAAAGGCCAACTTGGGGTGGTTTTGGGGTTTTAGATGTGTTCCCATTGGCTCCAAACATCTGAAAACATAGAACTACGTCGTTTTGGGTTTTAATTAATCAAAATGAACCCCCAAGAAAAATTACAAAAATACACTATTCTGGAGGGGAGTGCCGCGGCGGCACTAGGCCAGTGCCGTGGCGGCACTGCTCCTCAATCGTCTGGATAATCCCTTTTAGGCCCCCAGAGGTTCCGGTATTCGCGAAAAGGCCCTATTTCGTCTGAAATTCACAAAAAATGCATACAAACTCCAAATTGAGGTTGTGATATACCGTTGGAAAGGTAATGGAGTCTACTTTACATAACAAATAAATTGGGGATAGGTCACTTTGACAAGTTTTGCGGTATTTGCGATAAAAGCCGATTTGATCGCCTTTTTTGCCTTCAGAAATTCATAATAAACTCATTTTAAATTCGAATATTATGTGTGATATACCGTTGGAAAGCTATTGACCTTTAGTATCCATGAAAATTATTTGAAAATTGTTATGGTACCCCGGTTCTAAAGTCAAATTCTGGTCAAACTGGTCAAACCTGGGATTCCCGGGAAGTTTTGGAAACTTCTGGGAGCTCCCAGGAGCCGACGTTTTCGTTCGATTTTCTTTTAAAACTCATTTTAATACTTTTCACATGATCTAGAATGATCCCGGAGAATTTGGACGATTTCGGTCAAACTTGGTTAAACTTGGTCAAACCTGGTCAAACCTTGGTCCAACCGGTCAACGGGGACTTTCCGGGAACTTCCAGGACTTCCAGGGGTCTCTGGGAGCTGACGATTTCGTCCAATTTTACTTAAAGACTCATTTTATTGCTTTTCTTACGACGTAGCATGTTTCCAGAATTTTGGTCCAAATTTGGGAGCTTTTGGGCTTTCAGGGGCTTTTTGGTCATTCTGAGCATTTTGAGAGATAAAACTGGCTTCCAGAAGTCCTTTTGAGTCTTTTACGATCATTGTGAACCACCAAGTTATGGGTCTCCTAAATCTGATAGACGAAAAAATGGGGTGTCTACAGTGACTTGACTCTAAAATATTTTTTATGAAAAGTAGACTCCATTACCTTTCCAATGGTATATCACAACCTCGATTTGGAGTTCGTATGCATTTTTTGTGAATGTTAGATGAAATAGGGCCTTTTCGCAAATACCAAAACCTCTAGGGGCCTAAATAACATTATCTGGACGTCGGAGGAGCAGTACCGTCGCAGCATTGGCCCATTGCCACAGTGGCATAGGCCCAGTGTCGTCGCGGCACTCTTCCCCAAAACAGTCCATTTTGTAATTTATTTTGGGGGTCCAATTTGATTAATTGAAAACCAAAACGAGTTAGTTTCTTATTCACAGATGTTTGGGAGCAATAGAAGTACTCTTTAAATCCCAAAACCACCCCAAATTGACCTATATAAACTCCCGTTGACTTCTCATTTTGGGGGGTGCAAATACAAAGTTTAGAGAAAGTTGTAGAGAGAAAGTTATAGAGATAAGTTTAGGATAATGAAAGTGAGCTTCCTCCTTTTGATTTTCAACAAGAAATTGAGTTCTCAACATTTTTTTTTACTTCATTACTCCACTTTACTTCACATTCAATACACCCAACCACCATTTTAGTGAGTATTTATGAGATAGGAAGCTACTTCCATGTCTAAATGTCCATATATGAGTGAAACACCAAGCTACAAGTCCAATATATCATTGAATATCATCTATTGATTGTTTATTTGCTTATTTACATACAATTTTCATCTCTTCTTATCTCATTTCTTTTTTATTTTTATTTGCTTTACTTACTAGTTCATCATCATCTAAGTGATGACATGGTGTTTGAGGTGAATGAATCCTTATGGATAGTATCTCTTGACCTCAAAAACATGTTTGATAGATGATGATTCCAACTTCAATACTCCCAAAGTATTCTTGAAGTTATGCTCAATGAAAACAAATCTCTCCAACAATCTTGGAAGTTCTTGACTTGAGTTTGATGTTGATATTCCTAGAGGTTATAATCTCCATTTGATGTTGAAAATATGCTTTCAAAACCCCTCCAAAACCCCAATATTTGGATCCCAAGAAATAAACCTTGTTTTCTCAAAAATCTTCAAAACAGTGAGTTATTCAACTTCAAAATAATATTCTGAGTTCAATACTCAATGGGTGATTACAAGACCATTTGGAAAGTCTTCCTAACTCATTAGAGAACACCCATGATTTTTGGTTTGATCTAAAACACTAGGAAGGGTTCCATTAACCATTCCTTCCAGACATTCTGTTTTTACTGTCACAGCAGCTAGGTTGACTTTCAACTTGTTTTTTCAGAAAACATTTCCAAACGGAGTGGTCCCAAATAATTTTTCCCTTAAACTTCAGTGTCTTAGGGAACTTCATGTATAATATGAGCCTCTAAATGTTTTGTTTTCATTTTCTAAGATTTTTCAACATTTCAGTCCACAGTACAGATTCTGTTTCTGAGCAACCTCTCTTTTTCATATGATTTCTCTCAATATGTAAAAGTTATTGTGGATTGGCTTTTTGATTTATGTTCTAGACACAATAAGGATGATCTCCACAAAAAACCATGAATTAAAAATATTTCTAACCTCACTTTTTCATTTTTACAAAATCAACTCACTGTTCTGTCCACTATTCATAGCCAGCATTGTTTTTACTTTCATTATTTGATTTGATAATTACATGCACTCCAAATTAGTTCATATCTTAGGAAGTAGTTCATACTACATTTTTACACATCCTATAATAATTTTATTCATACATTCATGCATACTCTAGACTTCTAAGTCACTTTAGAAAGTCTATGTACACAAACACTATAACCTTTGCACATTCTAGGATCATACATTGCATCCATGCAAGATTTGGAGTTTTTGTGACTCCTAATCTAAGGAGATTATAAGGAATGAACTTGATCACACTTTCATGCTTCCCCTTTCAATCTAATCACCCCTTCTCATCCATCCCAGGGATTGAGAGATCTTCTTTTCTCAATAATTAACATGCATCATTCTAGCTTGCTAAGCATATTTTCAATTTCTTCGATTATTTGTTTCAAGAACAATCCATGTCCCCTTTAGATTAGGAAAACTTGATTACTTGATACATGATTAGACGATTTTTCCTAGGTTTGTTTGTGTGATCTTTCACTATACATTGTGTGATACTTGGCTAGATCTTATAAATGATATCTTATCTTTAGATCTTCCATTTCAAGATTCTTATGTGATGTAATATGTTATCATAGTATTAATTGTCGAACCAGACATAGTAAAAGATGATTATTTGGATGCTAATTGAGGCCCGTCAAAAGACAGGGCGAGTTGAGGGTATTTTAGTCGCGACAAAGGCTCCTTCCTCTCTCGTTCCAAAACCCCGAGCCAAGTTCTTTGGTTATGAAGGGCCGGTGCTCTTTATCCATTTGGGTGAGTCAAAATTAGGTTTCTTGGTTCCTTAAAGACCAAGTGGCGGCTCTGTATCTATTTTTAATAGACCTTTCTTACCTTTTTCAAATCAATTTCAAAACAAAAGGAAAACTGATTCCACGTGTCCACAATCTGGCAGCCCCACTGGGAAAATTTTATTTTAAAACAAAATAATACAGAGGTTTGACTCATAAGAAGCATCCTTAAAATAATCTTTTACTGTGGCAGGTAGGGCTGCACATGGGTCGGGTCGGGTCGGGTCTCTATAGAACCGGGACCGACCCGATTATGAATGGTTCCATGTTTTGAGACCCAGACCCGACCCGATAAGGTTTGGACCCGGACCGACCCGACCCAGTTACTTTGGTTCGGTTCGGGTCGGGTCTGGGTCACAACCCAGTTTTTTTTTTTTTTTAAACTTTTTGTTTTTTCTTATATTTTATTTTGTTATTATTTTTATTTATATTCATTAGTGAATACCTATATTTCTATGTATAATACATCCATTAAAAAGATTGATGAGGGCGGAGAGTTATGAAAATTAATTTCAACCACTAGAAAGTGAATATAATATTTTATATATTCATGGATATAATGATGTGCAACCTATAAAAGTTAAAATTAATAAGGTAGTTATGTTTTATATATTCATGGATATAATGAAAAGAAAAATGAGTACTTTGTCACAAAAATAAAGAATTAATTAGCAAAAATAGTTTTGTCTATTGATCGACCCAGACCAGACCTGAACCGACCCAGACCCAACCCGGACCGACCCGAAATATATATCTCTTAACTGGACCCGACCCGACCCATTTCATTCCAGACCCGACCCAACCCGACCCAATCGGTTCAGGTCGGGTCGGGTCTTCGGGTAACGGGTTTTTTGTGCAGCCCTAGTGGCAGGTTCACCGCATTGCACTCTTGCATTTCCCCTCCGACTGTGTCTTAAACAAGACGCTGACATTGTTCAGGTCTTGCTGTGCAAGGGCACAAGTCACCGTTGATACTGTACCTTCTAAGGTATATCGAAAAGAGTAAAAACCTCTGTACTGTCTCTCTGATGGTATTCTGGAACTCTCGTCAATGGACCCTCTTTGACTAAACCCAGCCTTTGTATATAGATTCTTGTAGAACCTTTCATAGGATTGTTCATTTATGTTCTTAGATAGGACAATGTAATATAACTGTTGTATGCCCTGACGGGATTACCTGACATTGTTCAGGTCTTGTTCAGGTCTTGTTCAGGTCTTGCTGACATTGTTCAGGTCTGACATTGTTCAGGTCTTGCTGTGCCAGGGCACAAGTCTCCATTGATACTGTACCTTCCAAGGTATATCAAAATGAGTAAAAACCTCCGTACTGTCTCTCTGACGGTGTATTGGAACTCTCATCAATGGACCCTCTTTGACTAAACCCAGCATTTGCATATAGATTCTTGTAGAACCTTTCATAGGATTGTTCATTTATCTTTTCAGATAGGACAATGTGATATAACTGTTGTATGCCATGACGGGATTCCGTGCGCGGTGTAGATGCTTATGTGGCATGAGGAAGAATCTCTTTATTATGATTCCTAAGGCAATTACTCACATGTGACCACATTGAGTTTACCTGCCTAGGCACCATGGTAAGGATGTTTGCTCCATGTTCACAAAGATATACACCGCAAACCTTTATGAAAACTTGCTAGACAATATGATCATCATCATATTTAACCAGTTTCTCCCGAAAACTCTGTCCATATATCCCAGAAACATCCAGATACGACCAGTTTCTCCCAGAAACTCTATCCAACTCACCTAGATACAACAAATTTCTCCCAAAAACTCTATTCGGTTATCCCAGAAATACACAGATATAACCAATTTTCTCCCAGAAACTCTGTCCGGATATCTCAGATATAACGGATATCCCAGAAATACCCAGATATAACCAGTTTCTCCCAAAACTCTGTCTAGATATCCAAGAAATACCCAGATATAACCAGTTCTCCCAGAAACTCTGTCCGGATATCCCAGAAATACCCAGATATAGCTAGTTTCTCCCAAAAAATCTGTTTAAGAAACTCTATCTGACTCACCTAGATATAACCAGTTTCTCCCAGAAACTCTATTCGAATATCCATAAATACCTAGATATAACCAGTTTTCTCCTAGAAACTCTGTCCAGATATCCCAGAAATACCCAGATATAACGAATATCCCAAAACTACCCAGATATAACCAGTTTCTCCCAGAAACTCTGTCTAGATATTCAAAAAATACCCAGAGATAACCAGTTTCTCCCAGAAACTCTGTCCGGATATCCTAAAAATACCCAGATATAACCAGCTTCTCCCAGAAAATCTGTCTAAACTTCTCAAAATATCCTGGAAATCCTTGTCATCCCTTGGTGATCATACTAGAAAGTAAAGTTAGCACACTCTGCGAGGCTAAGACCTTATTTGCTTAAATGCTATCCGCTAGAAGTAGGAGCATCATATATATTGGGTCTTACATCTGCATGCTTGTCTCATTTACATGCACCTTTCCTATCAGTTCGCACGCACTGTCTCAGTCAGTCCGTACACAAGTTAGTCCACGTTTATTAACATCACTATCGTTGTTTGTCTAAGAATCGTCATTGTCAAAATCTAATATAGTCCTCTCAAATCTGTAGGTCACTATAGATTCCCAAAGTCAGCAGCTAGGATCCTCGTCTTGGGTCAGAAATTCAGATAATTGTTTGGTCAGAATCAGTCTGGCAAGTTATTTCAGCATGAACCAGAAAGAGTTAGAAAACAAGATTACCGAGTTGGGAGCAACCATAAGCCAGCAGTCTAACAGCCTGGCCCAAGTTTTGAAGTTTATGGAAGATTTGAAATAGCAGTAGCCACAGTACCCACCTGGGTTCCCACCACTGCCAGGATTCATGCGACCACCAACGTTAGGGTTTGTACTACCTCTCGTCGCTGTACATGAGAATAATGGGGAAGAAGATTGGTTTCAAGGGGTCCCACCACTTGCATATAAAAAAAAGCTCTAGGAGAAGATGGACAATGTTGATAAGCTAGAAAGTGTATTGAGGAAGTGCAATGGG
The DNA here is from genome assembly GCA_033977485.1 of Hydrangea macrophylla. Lineage (NCBI taxonomy): Eukaryota > Viridiplantae > Streptophyta > Magnoliopsida > Cornales > Hydrangeaceae > Hydrangea > Hydrangea macrophylla. The sequence goes on from CM066984.1 coordinate 42,411,105, forward strand.
GGTTGATGATTACATGCTGGACCTGGAAGGGCTTTTCGAGCCTGTTAAGCTGAAACTGCCAGAAAACTTTAAGATGCCCGCCATTGACTATTTTGATGGAATCGGGAATCCAAAAACTTATGTGAAGCTGTGTATAAGCATCTTCCAATCGATAGGATGCACTCATGAGCACATTGCAATGCTGTTCCCACAAACCCTCGTAAAGTCTACACTATCATGGTTCCTTACCTTAGAAGCCTCTAAAACTCGGGCATGGGAAGACATCGTTCAGGTGTTTGTCGATCATTATTCTTACAATCAAAAGCTGGATTTCACGATCAGGGATTTGGAAACTACCCAACAGAATAATAATGAATTCTTCGTTGCTTTCCTAAGCAGATGGAGGAATAAAGTGGCCCAAATGACCCACCGGCCAATTGTGAAGGAACAAGTAAGAATGGTAATCCGAAATCTGTAGCCACTCTACCATGAGAAGTTATTCAATCAATCCATCTCCACCTTTAAGGAGTTGTTTAAAGTTGGAACTCAAATTAAAAATGCTATCAGTGAAGGAAAGATTAAGAAGGAAGAGCCTCCGAGTTAGTCAAGAAGGCACAACTACTCCTGTAATGCTCCGGATGTCAATGCCCTTAGCAGTCAACCCATGGAGTACCCTCCTAGGCTGTACCAACCCTCCAACAAAGCAAACTCGTCCAATCACCCTTTCCAAAAAAGCGTCCTCGAGGTTTTGCCAAGCTAGAGATCTCTCTCTCCTCAGCCTTAGATCGTCTCCTCAAAAAGGGCCACCACTAACTGCTCTAACCTCAAAATACCGCACCACCACCAAGCTGTGACATGTCCAACAATTGCACCTACCACCAAGCCCCTGGCCACAACAACGATGATTACATATGCCTTCGCCATAGTATCTAAGACTTCATTGACCAGAATATCATAAAGCCACCTCCAAAGCAACTTCATGTCTCTCAAAATCCCCTACCAAACCACCAAAATATCAGCCTCATCGAATCCAACCCCATTACTTTCGAACCTTCTACCCTCATAATCCCCATAGGACTTCCCTTATCCCTCATTGACATCCCAAATTATGTAGGGATCCATCTGATTGAAGGGGGGGATGATGAATGGCAACAACAACTGGATGATGAACAAGATTTATTCTTTCTAGAAGAACATGATCTAGGGGTAATAGACCTTAAATGGTACGACCCCAATAATAAAAGTGATGCATCCATCTGGAACGAGCCAGAAAAACCATTTGTGGGAACAGATTGCAATTGGTTCAAAGAAGATGGGACTATCGAAGGACCTATTCCTGCCGAGATTGATCATCTAACTAGGTCGGGCCGTCATTATCAGCCTCCATAGCCTGTCACAGAAACCATCGAGAAAGTACCAGTCAAAGACAAGGGAAAGGGAAAAATGGATGAGGTCATTGAAGAGGATAATGAGTTGATAAAGCAATTGAAGAAAACTCAAGCACACCTCTCAATGTGGGACATCATGGTAACATCCTACAAGCATAGGCAGGCCGTGTTGAATGCCTTAGCTGGAATTGAGGTCCCCATTGATGCTGTACCAGAAGATATGGTGGCTTTCTTAGGCATACTCACCCGTGATCCAGTCATTACTTTTTCCGATGAGGACCTATCGCCGAAAGGATCTACACATAATAAGGCTTTGTACATCACTATTGGGTGCAACGGGCAGCAAGTGCCATTCTGTCTGGTCGATACAGGCTCTGCCTTAAATGTTTGTGCTCTAAGAACTGCCACCATCTTGGGGGTCAACGTCCTAGACATCAATTCATCCGTACAATCCGTGAGGGCTTATGATAACACCAAGAGAACTGTGATAGGGATTGTTTCTCTCCAAATCCAAGTGGGGTCTTTAGTTTGCACTTAACTCTTCCAACTCATGGATATACCTGCCTCATTCAATTTATTTATTGGGAGGCCCTGACTGCATGTCAACAAAGTGGTATCATCTACTGTGCACCAAATGATCAAGTACATTCATGAGAAAAAGGTAAAAATCATCTTCAGCAATAGTTGGGGAAATGGAGCCTTCCCAAGCTACGCATTACCCAAACTAGAAGAGGGGGAAATCGGAGGATTCTTCATGGAAAAGGTCCACATGATTAATGATGAAGACAAGTTCCCAGAGATCCACTCTATGATCGTCAATACTATCCGCAAAATGAACTACTTCCCTGGAATGGGATTGGGGCGACGTCAACAAGGGATTCGTGAGTTCCCTCATATCAAAGGACAAAAAGACACTTTCGGATTAGGGTACAAGCCCACTGAGGAAGACCTCGAGCTGCAAAAGCCATGGAAGAAGAGAGTGAGGAGTCTCCCACCATACTGCAAAACCTTGAACGAGAAATTCATCAAAGAAGGGGATGACTTCCCTTATTTTGGGTTCCCTGAACCTTGGATCCATCAGACTACCAAAAAAAGGCACCCTAGACTTGAAATCTTCACTGGCTATGAAAGGCCTCCCTATCAAGATCCATTCTATCCAGAAGAAGTTGTCAAAACCCCAGAGGAAGACTAGTTGAAGTATCTAGACACTGAAGCTATTAAGAAGATGTAGGAAAAAATTACTGAAGAAAAGGAAGGAAATAGGACCAAGAGCCAAGATGATCAGATCATACCAGCTGAGGGGGATCTGAGCAACTAGGCTGTAAAGTCATCTGTCTGTGTCTCCCTATCCCCTGTTCCCCCGGAGTCTATACTTCTAATTATCGAGTCTGTATCAGAGTCGGCCGCTGTAGACCCGCCACTGTCTGATGTAATCACTCCACCTGTTATGAATGAAATGAAAGACGGTTCTGCTTACTCCTCTGTGTCTAATACTTGTGACTGTATAGATCCTGGAAGATCGAACTTAAGCAACTAATTAAAAAACCACCCGCTTATGAAATAATGAAAGATATTTTATCGATTAACCTAGGTGAAAAAGAGAATCCACAAATTATGCAAATTGATTCAACACTTAATAAAGAAGAAAAAGAAAAGTTGACTCTCTTGCGAAAAGAATTTAAAGATGTTTTTGCTTGGTCTTATAAAGACATGCCTGGGGTCGATCCCAACATTGTCCAACATCATATCCCACTTCTCCCTAATTCTAAACTTGTCGCTTGAAGCAAATCATCGTGTTCAGTAGCCATTACGAAAACGAAGCAATTAAATAACTCAAAACAAACGAACCAAAATCAAAGATAAATCCCAAAACAAAAAAAATGAACCAGAATTGGTGACAGATCCAAAAACGAACTCGAATCAGCGAGAAAATCCAAAAACGAACCAGAATCATCCAACAAAAAAGTTGGATCTGCGAAAAACGTGGATGAGATTCGAACCTGCACTGATACCATGTGAATATATCAAATAAAGAGAACAACAAAGGGAAAAGAGAAAAGAGAGCTAGAGTTCTCATAACACAAAACTGAATGAATGAATACAATAGAAAAAGAAGAAAGAACAATAGTATATCTAGGTAAACCCTAATATAAGAAAAAAAAAAGACTAAACTACCCTAAAGCTAAATAAAACTAATTATAATATAATAGCTAACTCTAACAATTGCTAGTCCCTAGCAATGAAGTGAAAGAGAAATTGTTCTAAAATGTTTTATTAAAAAGTAGGAGTAGACTAAGGAAAATAAAACCTAACTCACTGTCGCAGGAATCGCGATTGCATTTAGCATATGCAACAAGTCGTTAAACCCCTAGGTGTAGTGGACGAGAGTGTTGTCTCGTGAGGGTTTGCAGTGAATAAACCCACAAAATTCATTTAAATTTTTTTTAAAGTAAAAATAAAGTAAAATAAAAAATAAAGGTAGATTTTCTCCTTTTACAGGACAATGAAATGAAATTTCCAAGTATGTAATAATAATGCAATAAATATACTCACAGTTTGTTAATGGTAGCATTTTTTATACTCTTTAAACTTATAGTGTGTACTTGAAAAGTCAAGCAACTAATCTTAATTTCAAAGTTTATATAACTATTAACAGTCATAAAACTTGTAGTTTTAACTCAAATTTCACTGAGATTTCACTCTTTTAAGGAGAAACTGGTGTAGATAACATCTCACTTGGTAGGGAAGCAAAGACAGAGAAGTTGCTTCCAATTTTTGATGACTCAGTATATAGGCATTTGGAGTACAATAAGTCTCATGGAAGAATACTTAGCATTAGAAGAGTGATCTACTGTGGAGAACATTCTTATTACTTAAATTTAAGAATCAATTCTTTTAAATCATTAGGACTTTGAATGGTAAGTTAGAAATTAAGATGAGTAGGAGATTTGGAGTGTATTTGTTCTAAGTATGTGATTGGAGTGTTTGCATAATTCATTCCAATCACTTCTTTTTCTCCTTTTTATCATTTCTACAGTTGATTTTTTTTTTAAACCAGCTCCTTTCTTTCTTTACCACTTTTTGCAATATTATTACAGTCCAATCACATACCTGGATATAGAAGTGAGGTTTGTACTCATAGGTGGAGTAGGGCATGATTTGGATAGAACTGAGAATAAGGAAATATTAGGTGAAGGGAGGTACATTTGAAAGAAAAGATAGCCTAAATCATTTTCAAAATAGATTGACTTTATTCATTCAAATAATTTAGAAGTTCTAATGGTAAATCCTGAACGTTCTCTTCTAATGATCTGTCAAGGAAAAATTAATGAGATTTTCAACGATTGATATGATAAAAAGAATGAGACTAAAAAGAATAATAATCCTTATAAAGGAAGATTGGCACAAAAGCTCACATGGGTTAATTAGTTTCCACTACTTGTTTTTAAACTGCATAGTTTATGTTTACTCATCCATTTGGATTTAGTAAATTTTTTCACACTATTTCAAAGTATTTAAAGTTTAAAGAGTTTCTAGCATTTGAAATAGTTAAACATGTTATAATGTGTTGTATGCTATTAACATATCCAAAATAATATTAATGTGTCAAATTTATCTTATATAGAGTAAAAGAAAATTTTTTGAAAAATCCTAAGCGTATCCACTAGGTTGGATACATATATGGTGCGGCTAGTATCCTCTGCACCTATACAAAGAGGCTACGCAATCCGGAGCATCCAAGTTGTCACGATCACCCATCCGCCTCTAGTAAAAGAGATGGGTCTAGAATCACTAACATTCTAAAACATCAGTAACAGGTTAGGAGATAACTCTGGCTTTACCTAGTTTTTGCTACCTCTAGAGTCATTCACTGCACTAGACATATCTGGTGATATTGGGATCATGCAAATTACTCCTATCGAACCAGCTAATGAAAACCAGATGTACACGTAGGGTTATTTTAAAGTCTGACCTGACTAAAAATTATTGAATGTACTGAAAATAAATTTAAAAACAAAAATTAAATATCAAAAGAAATGAGGGATGGGAAAACAAAATTTATTTGGGTATCAAATGATCCAGTCTTCTTTCTCAACCAAAATTTCTTTTGTTTCGATTTGAATTGTCTTTTGTAGTAGTAGTAAACTTTAAAAGATGTGCCATTATGAGCATCTAAACCAGGACATTTTTCTCTATAACAATTCAAACATCATCCTAACTTTTTAGCTTTCCTTTTGATGGCATAAAGGCTAGTGTCAGCAAAGGATTTCTTCTGCTCAGAAACAAGTGAGCGACCCATTAACGTCTGGTCATCGTTTGTCGGAACTATTTTTTATACTCTCAGCCAATAAGAGAAGCTAGACTCAACCTTCCAGTCCTTCCAACTATCAACTAACATCTAATTAAAGAGAGCTTAGAGGAGGTGGGTGAAAATTTTATTTAAAAACTAAAAATTTTTATAATAAGAAATATATATATATATTCATAAACTATAAAATAAAAAAAAAATATATCTTTTTATTTTAAATTCTAAGAACTGCTTACTTTTTTTTTAAACAGAAAACTAGAAAACTACAATTTTCTCTCTTTCTTTCTTTTTTTAACAAAGTTTAAGACAATACATCATTACAACAATAATAATAAGAAGAATTATGGTATAAAACTCAAAACTTACAAGGGCGCTGACTTGTGTGTCATTCAATTTTTTTTTTAACAGAAAATTAGGAAAAATAAATATATTTTTCTTTTTTTTTTTTTTTTTTTTTAACAAGGGCAACGCAAATTTAAATAGCAAGAACTAGGAGAATAATAACTTAAAGTTCAATATTCAAAAGACCGATAATTAGCGCGCCATACATTTTTTATTTTTATTTTTATTTTTTTTTGTAAAGAAATGGAAAAATATCAACTGTTTCTTGGAAATCTGAGAACCTGGTAGGGCAGTGGATCAGGTGGTATTTCCAAGCTTCTTTGGTGAGTGGGTACCTACAACTTAAGCATTATATTTTTGTTAAATAATGAAAAGAGAGAAGCTAAAAATCTAAAACAAAAAACTAAACTTGATCGGGAAAAAAAATAAATGAAATAAAAATGAAATCAAAATCAAGCTTTTCTCTAGATTATAGATCTTACTTTTAGTGATCGATAGAGTGGATCTTGATTTTGGATAGAGAAAATTAAAGAAAATGGAAAGAAATGAGAGAATGAGAGATCGTGGGAGAGAGTTGCAGAGACGAGAGAGATCTGCGATGAGAGGGAAGAGAAAAGAGACGAAGAAGAAAAAGAAAGGAAAAAGAGAGATGGGGAAAATTTTTAGGGTTCAAAGCCCTATATATAGCCTTTTTCTCTTTTTCAGTATATCTCTCTCTAAAAAGATTTAATTTTTTTTTCTGAAATAAAGATAAAACAAATAAACAGGTGTTAATCGTGAAACCGTCCCCCCCAACTGTGTCTGACATTGTCCTCAATGAGTGAGATGAGAAAAAAAGAAGCAAAGGATAACACCTGTAATAAAAAGAAACAAACAAAGAAAAGATAGAATAATAATGACAAAATTAACATACATATATAAAAAGTGACCAAAATAGCAGTATAGGACTATGAGAACATAATTACTCTGATATACTATGTCCTATACTAATTATGATTTACGTATTAAGTAGCATTATAGTTGGGGTCCTCCAAAGGAATGGACTCCAACTCAGGTTCAAATCCTTCTAAAAATGGTTTTAATCTGTCCATTAACTTTGAATCTATTTCCATCTTTAGGGTCTTCAATCTCGACAGTTCGATAAGGATAAACATTTTTAACTATACATGGACCAGTCCATCGAGATTTCATCTTTCTTCTAAAAAGATGTAGTCTTCAGTCATATAATAGAACTTTTTGCACGAGGGTAAATCTTTTGTGCAAAAGATTCTTATCATGATACATTTTAGTTCTTGCTTGATGAATTCAGGCATTATCATATGCGTCTACGAATTTCCTCAAGCCCACTTAATTGTAATTTTCTTAAAATTCCTCCCTCTTCAATATTACAATTTAAAGTCCTAGTAGCCCAATATGCCTTATATTCTAATTCTACTGGTAGGTTACAAGCTTTTCCATAGTCAAGTCTGTATGGAGACATCCCAAATGGGTCTTATAAGTAGTTCTATATGCCCATAAAGCATCTGTTAATTTTGAAGACCAGTCTTTATGATTAGAATTCACAGTTTTTTTTGAGAATATGCTTAATTTACCTATTAGTTAATTCAGCTTGGCCATTTGTTTGTGGATGGCATGCAGTTGACACCTAATGGGTCACTCCATAACTTTTCATTAATTTTCATATGGCTTGTTACAGAAATGAGCTCCTTGATCACTTATTATTGCTTTTGGAGTTCCAAATCGAGAAAGCATATTATCTTTTAAAAATGCAATAATTGTACGGTAATCATTTTTTCTTATAGGAACAGCTTCTACCCATTTTGAAACATATTTGACTGCTAATAAAATATATTTATATTGGCAAGATTGAGGAAAAGGTCCCATAAAGTCAATGCCCCAACAATAAAATATTTCAATTATAATTATAGGGGTCATTGGCATTTGATTTCTTTTCATAATGTTGCCCAACATTTGACAACGGTTACAAGCCTTACAATATAAATATGAACCTTTAAATAGAGTTGGCCAATATAAATCACTTTGTAAAATTTTCATGGCACTTACTCGAGATGAAAAATGTCCTCCACAAAAAAAGGATGAATGACACATGACAAAGTACATTCTCGATTTCTTCATTGGGAATACATTTCCTAATTACCTGATCGGCACAATATTTAAACAGATATGGGTCATCAAAGTAGAAATGCCTAGTAATAGCTAAGAATATCTTTTTATCTGATGATGACCAATTGCTTGGTATTTTTCCAGTTACTAAATAATTAACAAGATCAGCGTACCATGGTAGGGAAGTCACAGAAAATAACTGTTCATCAGGAAAAGAGTCTTGAATAGGTAAGGGTTCACTGGTATTATCCTCAAAAGTGATGCGGGATAATTGATCAGCTACCACATTTTCTACTCCCTTTTTGTCTTTAATTATTAAATTAAATTCATGTAGTAGGAGTATCCACCTAATAAGCCTAGGCTTACTTTGTTTCTTTGAAAGTAGGTATTTCAGAGCTGAATGGTCCGTAAAGCAGACAATAGGGGAATCAATCAAGTATTAAATCCTACGAAAAGGTCTCTAATCACATTTATAAACATAAAGTAAGACCTAATTAAAGGTGTTGTACATGAGGTCAAAAATCGATAAGATCAAGCAATAAAATAAATTAGAGAGAAGTAAAAAAAAAATGTATCTCCATAGCGTTACAAAACAAAGGGTTAGTCCACATGCTTTGAATCAAAAATGTATATACAAGTCTCAACTTGGAGCATATGTAATGACTAGATAGAGGTGGTACAATCCCAACATGATTACAAGGAACCAATGACTAGGTGCAACTAATTATGACTTAGCACAATACCAAATAATGTCCTAATTGCTAAAATTAATATATAGGTGATGAATGCATGAACATGAACAAGAGTAAGCTATGAATCATTCACTGATTTGGATCATCTAGCTTCTGGATTTACGTTCAATTAATCATAATCAAAACATATTTCGAGCCTTAAGTCATAGAAAAGTCATTTGGACCATTATTTACAAAGTTTATCAAATCTGTTGCAGAATTCCAGAAAATACAAAGAACATAATAGACTTTCAAAAATAGGAAAATCATACTTCCCATGTTATCTCTTGATGATTATGGATATGATGTGCCTATGTGAGTCTAGTTTCTAATCGAAAATGAAAATCAAAGATCGAACGGTCCAATCTCTGGGAATTGGATCATAACTAGATATCACACAGAATTTATCAACTCTCTGTCTAGAGATCTTTTATGATTTTCTAAAAATAGTAAACGAATTTGAATTACTCCAATCATTTTAGGGGATCTTATTAACTCATAAAACTTCATAGGAAAAATTATTTGAAGCTTAAAACACTTGTTTAATGCTCTGATCTAAAAAATTTAAAATAGACTTACTGTTATGAAATTCTGGACAGAAAATAGTTGAGTTGCAAAACCAATGATCAATCCAAGTTAACTATAAAATCCTATCAAAACAAAAATCACATTGGTACATCTATGAGTTAGGGACAAACTCCAATTGGACTCATTCAATTTCAATGGATCATGATTTAATTAAAAATCTTTAATGACATATTGTCATTGAAATCACTGCACCTTTATTGGATGACCATTTATTTGTTGGATCCAACTTGGTCCAAAATTCTAGAGAGAATTTTTGACCAAACAAGGATCATGACTACTTAGGACAATCAATCAAGTTCATCAAGGAGTCCTTAAACTTGATCAAAAGGGAACTTCCATGGGGACCTTCATGGATTCACCCAACTTCATGTACATATTTACACATTACAACTAAGCGAAGGAGATTGTCTTGTCTTAAGTTTAATCCCTCCCTCAAGTTGTTGGTCCTTGATGAATTAAGACTTATATTACCTACTTCTCCTCTCAACTTACTGGTTCTTGGAGATGTAAGAATGACTATCACTCATGAATTTTAAGGGAATATAAAGAAGATTCCATGAAACTTCAAATTAGAGGACCCCAAGTCATAAGTATAGGCTTAGATCCATCCACTTGTTTAAAAATATGATGATGATCAACCTTGACTCCCATATAAAGCATAAGCTTGAATGAGATCAAAAGATCAAACTCAAGAGATTCAAGTGAGATATTGAAAATCTCCATGAATCACAAGAGAGGTGTATGAACAAGAAAAGAAGGAATAAAATAAAATAAAAAAACTAAAAGAGCTAATGCTCCAAGTTACCCAAAAAAAGGCCTTTTGTAAAACTTGTTTTTACTTCAAATTCATAGATACTTTGATCCAAACTAAAAAAAAATATTGAAACTCAATCAGATTAGAGGATCACCTCCAATTATCCTCAAATTTCTACAGTTTGATGAAAATCTTCCAAGCTCTTCTTCAAGTTCTTCCCAAATTCTCCCAAAAATTCTCTATAATTGTTTCAAAGATTGTTCTAAAAATCATTCCCCAAAAATCTTCTCTCTCTTTGTAATGGAAATATACACCTCCTTAGATAGACTAATTCTAAGGGGTATTTTAGTAAATTCGGGGTACAAACCCTAGTTATAAAGGCACATTTGATGGTACAATGTGTACTTTCTTAAAAAATAGACTGTTGAACAACATGACACTCGTCGAGTTGTATGCGGCACTCAATGAGTGTCAGTCTGGCGCTTGCTGACTGCCAGACCAGCACTCAGTGAGCACCGCAGACAGTTCACTGACTGTCATTTTCTTCTGTCTCACTTTTGTTTTATTCTCATTTTCTTTTTCTTTTTCTTATTCTTTTCTTTCTTTTTCTGTTCCAAAATCCCTTTTGCTTTTCGCGGCATTTAGTGAATTGTTTAGCACTCAGTGGGCGCCGGTGCGACACTCTGTGAATTCCGGCACGGCATTCTATGAGTGCCAGCACGGCACTCTGTGAGTGCCGTTGACTTTGCCGCGTGCCGTTTTCTCCCCCTTATTTTTCATTTTCTTTTATCAAATCTCTTTTCTTGAACTAAAATCTATTTTATTACTATTATTTTCAAACTGTGCCTTTTCCTTATGCGTATTCTACGCCCAAAATTTTCCTGAGTACCCGATCTTTTCTTTATCTCTTTTAGATGTTATAATTAACTTCAAGTTTTGAAGTCAAAGAACTTTTTGAAGAACTTGAATCACCTTCACATCCGCCGGACATTGTCATCATCTATTTCGGAGGTAATCCTCCCTAAATTCGATAGTCGGTCAAAATTGGGGTGTCAACACAATGCAGGTTTGCTCTCTCAAAATGCTATTGACTGGGCTATGCTTCGCGCATTATGCCCCAGTACCAATGCAGGTTTGTTCTAAGTATTCACAGTCGCTCGACCCCGTTAGATATGTTTGCTCATTTCAATCTTCAAAATCGGGAGTTAGTCAGACTCAATTCAATTCAATTTCCAAAATTTGGGAGTCAATCAGACTCAATTTAGTTCAATTTTGAGAAGCAAGAGTCAATCAGACTTAATTCAATTTTAATTCTAAAATCCGGAGTCAATCAGACTCATTTCAAATTTTGCCAAATCAAGAGTCACTTCGACTCAATTCAAATCCAAATTCTACTATCAGGAGTCAAACAAACTCAATTTATTTCAAATTTCAAAATTCAAAGTCATTCAGACTTGATTCAATTTTATACTCTAGAATCAGGAGTCAATCAGACTCAATTCAATTCAAATTTCAAAATCCGGAGTCAGTCAGACTCGATTCAATTCAATTCCCAAAAATTTGGAGTCCTTCAGACTCAAATCTATTCAAATTTCTAAAATCGGGAGTCCATCAGACCCAAATCTTTTCAAATATCTTCAATCGGGAGTAAAAAAAACTCAATTCAATTTATTTTCAAAATATCTAGAGCCTTTCAAACTCAAATCAATTCAAGTTTCTATAATCGGGAGTTCATCAGACTCAAATATTTTCAAATTTCTATAATCGGGAGTGAATTAGACTCATTATTTGCAAAATAGGAGTTCAACAGACTCAAATCTTTTTCAAATTTCTAAAAGTGACAGTATATAAGGAGAAGGTCTCATAGTACTTCAACAGCAAAGTAAAGCACCACAGTTTCCAAGTGGGGGACCTCGTCCTCAAAGCGGTAAATCAGTCCACTAAAATCCTGAGCCACGGGAAGCTTGGACCAAACTGGGAAGGGCCATATAGGGTTACTCGGGTTAACCGTTCAGGAACATACTAGTTGTAGACACTAGAAGAATAGGGTATGTCATACCCGTGGAATGTGGAGCATCTACGAAAGTGCTTTCAGTAAAATGAGGATCAATATTGGTTAGGGACTTATGTTTTCTTTAACAAGTTGTAGCTTTTTTTGCGTAATCATATTTTTTTCTAGATTGAATAAGGATCCTTCCTTACAGTGTTCCCTAACAACATTTCCCAACAAAAAAAACCTCAGGAACACTTTGAGGCACCAAAAGACCTTAGGATCGATCACGCTCGAGGCACCAAAAGACCTTAGGATCACTCTCGAGGCACTAAAAGACCTCAGGATCACACCCGAGGCATCAAAAAGACCTCGGTATCAATAATGAAGCACAACAAAGACCTCGAGATTGTACCCGAGATGCGACAAAAGACCTCGGGTTCATACCCGAGGCGCAACAAAAGACCTCAAGAATTCACCCAAGACACTAACTCCACTTAGGTCCATAACCTACGATAGGGGCAAACCCCCTAGGTGGCCAACAATAGAGGAGTCAAAGGACCCTGGAACTACCAATGTTCTAGGTCGGCTACCTACTGTCATAACCTTTGCAAACACCCCCCTTAGAAAAAGTTTCGGGGCAGGAGGGAATAATGAACTAAATACGAAGTCATACCGGGCATTTGCAGGACTAGGAATTTACTAAAGTGTAAACCACCCTTAAACATTCCTAAGTTCTTACAATGCTCAGAGTTCACCAAGCGGGTACTTATAGGATTTACTCCTATACTACCCTAGATGGACTGATAGACCTAAAATCTCCCAGTCATCAACGACTTAGGAAATTAAAGTCCCTACGGGTCCCCATAAGACTGAGTGTTCCCTACCAGTCATAGTTTTAAACCTTTTGCTAAGACAGGGTCGTGATAAGACTAACAACTGGTCAGACTTGGGGAAAACTCAAACAAGTACAAACACTAACAGTATGTAAAAAGTGACCTCAAAGGGCTTTTCATTACTAGTTTTCACAAAAGTACATTGCCTGGGGATAATTATAGCAGGCTTCCCATAAAAAAAATCCTCACCGCTGATCATCTATGATGATCACGGTATCTTCGGTCTCCCTAACCTCTCTAGAAGTAGCTGACTTTCCATCAGCAGGGGTCCCCCTCCTTGGTAGCAAGGTTCCCATCCTTCCAAAAATCGAATTCAGCCCATGAATAACTCGAGAGGTCCCACTCTGGGTGTCCAAAGCCATACTCTAGGTCAGGTCAATAGAGCCTTAAAGGAAGCTAGCCTCGAACTCTTCCTCCACATCCTTCTCTGCCCCCTCTCGAGAGGCAACAGCATCAGCCAGGGCCTTCTTCTTGGCCTCTACAGTCCTCCAGGCATCTCGCTCAGTTGCTAACTCTTCGTAAGCTACCCCCAAGTCTAGGGCTTATGCCTTTGTCTTCTCTCTCTCCATAGCCAGGGTAAAGTCCAAAGCCTCCTACTCTGCCTTATCTATAGAAAGAGAGGCCTCAGCAGCGGCCAACTTCTCAGCCATCCCAAGCAAATAGGCCTCGGCCTCGGCCCTGACCGCCAAACAGCCAGTCTGTAAAAAGAAATAGAGGCCAGTTAATCACTATGAATAGAGAAATGGGTACAGAAAAAGACAAATTACTTACCATGTGGGAGATGCTGTAAAGCTACTCAATTAGAGCCTCAGGGTTCAACCTTGAACACCTCTCAACCTACTTGATAGCAACCCAGGCTGAACTCTCGCCCGGACGTCATCCCCAGCTTCCACCAATGGCATCCCAGCCAGGATGTTGCCTGAAGGTCGTTCAGTGACCACAACAACCTCAACCCGGGGGGCGACGTCCCTATCGGGTCCTGGCAGGGCCTTTGATGAATCTGTTTAAGCTGTTGGCCAGTAGCAGGGTCTTGCCTCTTCCTTCTTTGGCCAACCTGCCCAGCCAAAGTGGCATCCTTCTCCATCAGAGTAGTCGCAACCCTGGGAGTCATCTTTGTGAGAAACCATGAAATGATATGAGTCAAAGGGAGATTGGCCAAAATACATATAATGACGATGAGGAAGAAAGGGAATTTGGAGAACTCAACTAGCAATGATAGGAGTGGAAAAAACTGTGTCAGGACTATATGTGGTCACCTGATCTCTCATCCAGAATAGCACATCAACAATGTTTGTGGGATCCTAAGCTAGCACTCTTATCTGATCCTGGCACTCTTTTCGGATGCTCGGTGGGTCGACAGGTCCCACTACAAAATAAAGAGGGGTCAACTAGCATTATGGTAGTAAGAAATAATGATAAAAAAAATGCAAAGTTGAGGCGCATCTTATTCCTCAACTTGCTCGCCTAGGTGGTATTCAGGAGAATTCCTGGGACCTCCTCACTAAACCCAAGGGTAGACACTTGGAAGAATTTTCTCTTCTACCCCTTGTTGTTGGTCGGGGCATTCTCTAATATCTTCCTCCCCTGGCGGGAAATCTAGAAAAGAAGCTGACCTCCCTATGCAACAGGGACAGCAGGTACATCCATAAAAACTCCTAAAGGGTCAGCTCGTACCCAAGAACTAGGGGTCAGAGGTATATGGCTCCCATCAGGAATCTCTAATCATTTGGGGTAAACTACGTGGGGGCAATACCGAGGTAGATCAGTACGTCCCAAGCAAGCAGATGGAGAGGTAGACAGAGGCCCGCGAGGAACGCATCCTTGTAAAGTGTGGTATACCCCGACTAGTGGATAGATGCCTCACTAACTGACACTGCAGAAGAGAAGCTGTCAAAGCAAGCAAACTTTTTCCTGATTTTAGCTAAGTTATCCGAAAGCAAACTACAAGAAATTATCATACAAGAAGAGACAACCTTGGGGCTACCTGAGGTCGATGCAATGTCGCTCGACCCCCTCAACTTGGAGACCTCGATGTATTCTTGGCCTACTCCCTCATCGGATACTCGAATGGGGATTCTACACTCGCTGTGGTGGTTTGATGGGGTTACTTAAGGAGGGTTCAAGCTAATGCTCATGGTCCCTGACCTCCACTGCTCATCTTCTTATCGAGATGATGAGTTGAAGTCAGAATGACACATTATTGTGGTCTCTACTACAGGATGGGGTAATAGTTGGTGGCCTAAGGATCAGAGACCCTAGCTTAAGACAAAAAGGCGGAAGAGTCAAGAGCCTATACGGTAGGGCATGTATGGTCTTAGCTATCAAATAACACTCAAACAGAGCAGGCCCAGGATATACCGACTAGTTAAATTATTCTATTAATGGAAGACGACCTCTTGTCATAAGGAAAAAGTATAACCGAATGAAGAAGAAATCCCACTCCCTCACAAAGCCTGAAGGATTCCTGCTCTCCAGCCTCACTTTAGGGGTAAAGGCAAAAGAAGACGGGAAGGAAAAATGCAATGAATGATAAGACTAGAGGAACAAAGACTTACAATAAGATAAGTGTAATGAAGAGCTCGGGAAGCTTGATCGGGTGCTTTTCCTCTGGAATCGCTCGATAATTTCCTCCAATGGACGGCAGAAGGGATGAAAATGCTTAAGTGTCCCTTATATAGGCAGCACAGACGGTCCAGATGATCTTAGATCCAACAGTCTAATAGAACTCCTACCTAAACACATGATAGCTGACATGTTGGGCTACCCAAGCAGTGCCTCAAAAGGCATGCGCATTAATGGCACGATGTGACAGTTCGATTAGGTTGTGACTGCCCAATTTTGCTTACACCGGTCTTGTTGGATCCTAAACCGACCAACCACTTCTTGACATGTGGTAAGTACCGATCCCAAGCACCCGAGTTAACTGATTTGTCTAGGCACCGATCAACCAAGGTGACCGGTATGGCCTTAAATAATCTCCTAGGCTGCATGCTTCATAGTTTGCCAAACTATACAAATTTTTAACCCTCATCTGATGAAGTATCACATTAGCCTTGAAAATCGGGGGCAGCTGATATATACAAAAAGATCCAGTAGAAGCAAAGCTCTGCTCCTGCATAACCTGAGCAGTATACCCAATATCATTAGGGCCCGACTAACAGGTTGGGAACACCATACAGGATTGGCTCGTCACGGGCACTGCCCAGCCACATCCCATGACGTGATCCAGAATATTCTAAATAGTTTCCTACACGAGCTAGAAGACTAATGGAAAGAGTAGATTGTTTCCTAATCCAATTAAGAAACTCCCATAATTTGTGCTAATCAATCCCAATCAGATTGTGTTACCTTATCAGTTTACTTACCATATACAAGTAGGTCTCTTGCATCTATAAAAGAGACCACTCACCTCCTGAAAGGGTATCGCAATTTCATATCAAATATAATTGCATGGTTGATCTTTGGTAGCTCCATCCTTTGTTTATTCACCAAAGGCCCCTGATAATTTCACATCACAGTACAAGTGCTCTGACACTCACTTGGACGTAGGTCTCTTCATTCATAGGGGAGAATTTCTCTTAGCTACTTCTTCTTACCTCTAACCCAAATTTAGGCATCATCAATATCGATACCCTATACAGAGAACGGCCAAGGGGTGGTCATGCAATAAAGTTGGGAAGGCAGGGTGTGCATCAGATTCGCATGGATTTGACACTTATGACAACTCTTGACATACTCATAGCAATCCTTATCCAAGGTCGTCCAGTAATACCCTTACTAAATTATCTTCTTTGCTAACATATGCCCATTCATATAGGGTCCACAAACTCCCTCATGTATTGCCTCCATCATTCTCTTAACTTCTCTCTCATACAGACATTCTAGATTATATCCGGTATAAGACTTCTTCCACAACTTATTCGCATAGATCACAACTTGAGTGGAAAACCTCTGAATTGCCTTTTATCTTTCTCTGAAACTCCCTAGGGATATTCTCCTTTCTCAATAAAATTTCAAACGTCCATATACCAAGGTATTTCACCCTCTTTTCCTTATTCAATGGTTGAATCATCTCAAATGAAGGTTGGTTTCTTTTTTCTATGGATAATGGTATCATGGTAACTCCTATAGGAATTTGGATTATTAAGCCTAGGGTTGCTAAGGAATCGGCTAACTGGTTCTCCTCACAGGGAAGGTAATAGAATAAAATTTGCTTAAATTGCACTTTCAAACTCTCCAAATATTCGTGGTAAGGTCTCAACTTTTCATGCTTCACTCTCTAATCACCTCGCACTTAGGATATGATCAAGTTAGAATCCCCAAAAACATCAATCCTTTTAAATTTTAACGCTAGGGCTGCTTCTATTCCAATTATACATGCTTCGTATTCCATCGTATTAATGGTCGAATTGTACTTAAGCTTAACGGCTAGTGGGGTGGGGCCTCTGCTGGGCGATATAAGAATGATTCCTACCCCATATCTGATCTGATTAGTGACTCCATCAAAATACATCCTCTATAGGTCTTCTTTTATCTCTATCACTTCTTCGTCTAGAAACTTAAATTCTTCTTTCTCCTCGAATTCTACAGCAAGGTCAGCTAGATATTCGGCAATAGCTCTCCCTTTGATAGATTTGGAAGTGACATATCTTATATCAAACTCGGCTAACATCATGGTCCATCGGGAAATCCTACTAGTTTGTGCGAGCATTTCGAACAGGTATTTGAGTGGGTCCATTTGAGATATCAAGGTTACAAGAAAGGCTAACATGTAATACCTAAGGTGATGAGTACACCAAACCAAAGCCCAACAAGCTTTTTCTAATGGCGAATAATTCAGCTCATACCCAGTCATCCTTTTACTCAAATAATAGATCACTTTTCCACACACCCCTCTTGTTCTTCTTGGGCCAACATACACCCCGTTGAATTTTCAGTTACGAATAGGTATAGCAATAAGGGCTGGGGAGGTAATAGAATAGGTGGGTTTTGGACATAGATTTTAATCTTATCAAATGCTTGTTGGCATTGGCTATCCTACTCAAACTTCTCTCCCTTCCTTAGTAATTTAAAAAGTGGGTCATAGGTCATGTTAAGTTTTGATATGAAATGACTAATGAATTGTATCCTACCCGAAAATCCCCTTAACTCATTCTCACTTTTTGGTGGCTGCATTTTGACTATGGTTTTAATCTTAGTTGGGTCCACCTCTAACCCCCTATGAGTGATAAGGAATCCTAGTAATTTCCCAGTGGAAACCCCAAAGGTGCATTTTTGCAAATTCAACCTCATCCTAAATTTTCTCAACCTCTCAAAAAACTTCCTTAATGCTCCTAAATGACCCCCTCTCTCTTTGGATTTCATGATCATATCATCCACGTATACTTCCACTTCTTTATGAATCATGTCATGTAGCAATGTAGTGGCAGCCCTTTGGTAGGTTGCTCCCATATTCTTAAGTCCGAATGGCATTACACTATAGCAATATGTTCCCCAAGGTGTGATGAAAGTGGTTTTTTTCCTATCCTCTAGTGCCATGAGAACCTGATTATACCCCGAGAATCCATCCATAAAAGACAAAAGTTCATGTCCCGTAGTATTATCAACAAGTATGTCAATATGAGGTAAAGAAAAATCGTCTTTAGGGCTAGCTTTGTTTAAATCTCTAAAATCAACTCATACCCTAACACGATTGTCCTTCTTCAGGACTGGAACGATGATGGCAACCGATTCAGGGTACTCACTGACAATCAAGAATCCAGCTCTTAATTTCTTTTCAAATTTCTCTTTTACTTTAAGCGCCCATTTAGGCCTCATTCGCCTCAAATTTTATTTTATGGATTTTGAATTTGGGAAGAGAGGGATATGGTGTTGGACTATCTCTGGATCGATACCTGGCATATCATTGTAAGACCATGCAAAGACATCTTTGAATTTATTTAATAGATTGATCAATTCTTTGCTTTCTTCATTGCTAAGTGTGGAGCTAATCAAAATATTTTACGGATTATTTTCATTTCCCAGATTAATCTTTAGATTGCTCTCTGTGATTTTGCATATAGATTCATTTTCTCTTTCAATTAGTTTTTGCAATTCTTTTGGTATTTCATGGTCATCACATTCATCATAGGTATTATTTTCATTGAGTGCATTCGGGTACGCAGAATCAGTCATATTCTCATTAACATTTTTTGGTGTAATTACAACAAACATAGCAATAGTAAGACGCCTCATTTGGGCCATTACAGACTCCAGGGAGGGGGGATACTTATCACTAGATTCACAGACCCACTCTTTATTGTCCCCTTTTTTGAGATTCATGATATCGCGATCTGGCAAATCTCCTGTTTTTGTCTCTTCTTCATTTTGTGGCTCATCTTCCCTTGCTTCATTTCCTTTGATCTCTTTTTTTAATACTTTTACCATATCTTCCACTTGATCTTTCATGGCTTCGACTTCCATGATCTTCTCTAGACCATCCTCTTTAGTCTTCCCACTTTCTTCACCCAAAAGATTCTTCATAGCTGGGCCATCTAGCGCACAAATCCAATCTCAGACAGTGATTAGTTTTTTAGGTGCTTGCAAGTATGGGTCTTCATAATCGGTGAACTCATGTGAGAAAAAGATCTCAAACCCTAGCTTCAATCATTTGTCGTTACGATCCACCCATGCTTGTGGAAAGCCACAGAAGGGTAGCATTTTTGCATATGGCTCCATTAGCGCATCAATTTCTTTCTTCTTCTCCTTCAATTCTTTCTTTGATGGTTGATAACCCAATCCACAAGTGTGAGTTTGTGTCTTAATATCTAGAAACTCTAATAGCCCTTGATGCTTTTTTCCTAAACCCATTCTCAGAAAGAAACCCATCTTTCTAATGATCACAACGACTAGTAGACTTGTATACTGATCAAAATACAATGGCAGAAATTCTTGCAGCTTCTCATCTTCTATCATATTGACAAACTCAAACCCTCCTAGACTTGTTTCTTCCCCTTGTAGCTATACTTCTAAGACTGGAGCGCTTGATGAGGCTTCATTCACATGGATCCAACTATCCCCAAAAATGTCACAGACTTTAACCTTTTGATGGATTGTTGATGGGATCACACACAAGCTGTCCAACCAGGGCCTACCCAATAAAAAGTTAACAGAGGCAAGGATGTCAATGATTTAAAATTTGACTTCCTTCTCTAAGGGCCCAATGGTAAGATTAAGAAACATATTGCCTATAACTGCCCTTTGGGTATTATCGTGCACCCTCACCTTTTGTTCAGATGGTATAAAAGTGACTCATCTAGATCCAGCTTCTTGGTTGTTCAGAATGGACACACATTTAAAGAAGACCCATTGTTGATAATACAGGCAGGTAGAGAATTCCCCACACACTCAACAGCTACGTACAGTTGCTTATTGTGAGCAGGTACCCCAAGGGGCAGATCATCTAAAGCAAATATGATAGCAAGTGTCAGAACCTTACTGGTCATCCCCATAAGGTCCTCCAGAGTGATGTTGATAAAGGCATATGATTGGTTTAGAGCATCCAAGACTACTTTCTTGTGTCGCTTTGAAGCGATCAATAATCCCCAAATTGTGATGTTGGCCTGTGTCTTCTTCATCTATTTTAGCACTCTATCCTCTTCCTCTTCTTTGCCCATTTTCTCTTTCCCTTTATCTAATACTTGACCCGAGTGATCTTCCTCTAACTTATATGGTTTAAAATGACTTCTTGATCGTGTTAGGTGGCTAACCTCTTCTTTTACCCATAAGTCATCTTTTGCTTGGACATCTCTTGAACTTTCTTCTTCATCTTGGTCACTATCGTACCACAAATCTTCCTCTGCCTGATCAATGCTTTGGCTGTCATCCCCCTTATACTAAATAGAATTGCAAGTTTCTTGAGCCCACCAATCTAAAGTAATCTCTTTTTTTGTTGTTTTCTCCCCTCATTCTTTTGACTATCCTTCAAGGGAGCAGATTACTATGTCTTTCAAGAACTAATAGGATTTCCTTGGTTAGCCCATCTTGGTGATTGGTTTAGATGGATGAAAAGAAATCTCCTCAAACTGCAAAAAAAATATACCCGGTGGCGTCATGGCATGGTGATTTGGTAATGGATTTTGGGTAACATTGGGTGTGTTGGTAAGCAGTTTGGATATTATTTTATTGTCAATGAGATTTAGATCTCATGCCTTAATCTCATACATCGATCTATAGTGTGCCCTTTTGACTGGTGAAACTTGTAATACAAATCATCTTGAAAGTTCAAAGGAGGCTGGTTCAACGGCGGATATGGTTCTAACAGATGGAGATGCCCTTTTATCACTAATCTATTAAGGGCAGTGGATAATGATACTCCCCAATTCGAGAATTTTCTTACTGGCTTATCCCCTCCTAGACGACTCTTTGTTACATCAAACTTCCTCTCTGGCTCACTCAATGCATTAACATCGGTGGGGGCAGTTTGTCCCCCTGAATATCGTCTACCAGACTCGTAGTTTGGTTGCCTGTATCTATTTTGTGGCTCTTCCTTCTTGATCACCCCCTCATGGATTGCATCCTCTATTCTTGTACCTACATCAAAGACTTTAGCAAAGGTATTGATCGACTGGAAACACATATTCTCCTAGTAAACGGGCTGAAGGTTCTTCATAAGCATCTTGATTTGCTCTTTCTCAGATGGCCTTTGTACCATCTTTGCTGCCTTACTTCTCCATTGACTTAGGTATTCAGCGAATGATTCTTTGCCTCCTTGCTTAGTAGTTTTCAAGTCTTGAGCGGTCACATCAATATCCTATTTGTACTCGTATTGCACGATAAAGGATTTTACCACTTCTTCCCAAACTCGAGTTTTGCTGGGCTCAAGCGTAAGATACCATGCTAGGGTAGACCTAGTTAAGGTCTGTTAAAACAAGATAGCCATCATTGTGGTGCTCAACTCACTAGGATGGAAGGCCCCATTACACATTCTTACATGGCTGCGGGGATTATCTATCCCATCAAACTTGTTGAAGATTGGCATTTTTAACCCATCGGGTAGTGTTTTACGGACACCATCATACAATCCTTCTAGTTCTAATAGATAGGTGTTGACCCTCTGAGATTTACGAACTAGCCTCTCAAGTTTTTCTACTTTTTCAGCCATTTTTGCCCTTTCTTTCTCGTCTTTCTTAGCCTTTTCTTTCAGTATTTTATCTCTATGAACTGTGGCATGTCAGCCTTTGTACTTCTGGATCATCATGCCAGTCGTCTTCTCTTGCTACTGGAGGATCAACTACTTGTGGGTTAGCCAATGGTGGTTGCCGTACCATGGTATCCATCATGACCATCATTCGACTAATGTGTACAGCTTGTTGTTCCACAATTTCCCTTAACTCTGCTATCTCTCTTGCATTCGCTTCTTGTGCCATTTTGGCGTTGAACTCTCTTCTCACTAGCCTTGCTATAGAATCTCTAAATCAAATAATGCCTGGATCAGGTTCTACTTTCACCTACAACCACATTTTATTCTTAATTAATTTTTGATTGATTCCAAATTTGTTTATTATAATAACTTTTCTTTATTCCTTTATCTTTTCAATTATCTTTTATTATTTAATTAATTTTGCAAATGCTTAGTGAAATGTTCATGAATGGTTCATATGTCACAAATGTTCATTAATGCCTTGATATTTTTTGGAAGATTTGAAATTCACTTGAAAAGTATTTGTTGGGTGATATGGCTCTTTTGAAAACAATCCCCAAACATTTTGGGCTTGAAAAATGGGGATGTGAAAATTTCTTTCGACAAAAGGTGATTGGGTTTT
The DNA here is from genome assembly GCA_033977485.1 of Hydrangea macrophylla. Lineage (NCBI taxonomy): Eukaryota > Viridiplantae > Streptophyta > Magnoliopsida > Cornales > Hydrangeaceae > Hydrangea > Hydrangea macrophylla. Next base: position 42,434,009 of record CM066984.1, read on the forward strand.
GATTTTGTTTTGGAATTCATTTGAAAAAAATTTATTTAGTTGGCGAAACTTTTTCAATAAAACAACTCTCGCGAATTTTGGGTACTACCTTCAAAGATGAGAATGTGAAAATATACCCCAACAAGGGTTAACTTGGAATTTAATCAAAAAGTGAACTTCAAAGATTTTTGAAAGAGCGATTGAAAACTTTGGAATATAGTTGGCAAAAAATCTGTTTGCTTTCAAAGATGGATTTAAAAAATTTTTGATTAGAAGGATCACATGATCGGATTACCACCGCACTCTTCATGAATTCAGATGCATATAAGGTCAATGATGCTTAGCTAACAAGATATAAGAAGTGTAGCATTATAATCAAATTTTGGCGTATTCCTAAATGTCATGGGACATGAAAAGGAATTGCTAAAAGGTGATTAAAGGGTTATACATCCTACATCAAGCAAGCATCGTCATCATCTTAAATAATCCCTTTAGGACATACAAAACTCCCTAGCATATAATCCTAATTTAAGAATTGATTCCCTAATTTTGAAAGGTTCTATGGAAGTTACCATGCAAAGCTGGTTTTGGTCAAATAAGGGACCCTTGACACACATCCTATTGGATGCTTCATATACCAACACATGATACGAGATGAAGGGTGAGCACATGATTCCATGATAACTTGACCGATCGGGTTACCCAGAGCCTCTAAGATCATAATTCCGTGCAATCCACTGGCTAGACATGCAAGTGCAATGCAATAGGCACACAAAAATTTATTAATTTGATTAAAAGGATACCTTCAAGTCTAATCCTCAAGTGAACCCAAAACTAGAGATTCTGGCTTCGATCCCCAGTAGAGTGGCTAGATTGTGGATATCGTGGGCTAATCACATTTTTACTTTTTCAAATTCAAATACGAGTCGCCACTTAATTTTGTAAAAGAAAAACTAGGAAACTAATTTAAAAGCAAACTGATCGTTTGGAAACCATAGATTTCTAGATCCGGGGATTATGGAATGCAAGGAGAAGGAGCCCGGCGGACTAAAACACCCCCTCTTATCCTATCTCGTGATAGCCTCTACTCAACATCCTTTTTAATCAAATTATTAATCTAAGCATGCCCTCAACTAATACATAAATATAAGTATACATCCCAAAAGCATGCTGAAAAGGGTGTAAGATTGCTAACAATAAAAGGCATACAAAACCACATAGTTCAAATAGCAAGCAAAATGACATGCAATAGAGACCGAGAAAACTTACCCAGGATCCAGCTGCGATATTGAAACGTGCAATGCATACCCTAGAAAAAGAGTTTCTAATTCACATATTACACATAAGGCAAGACTTAGTTTAAGGTGTCGTGCATGGAGTCAAAAATCAATAAAATGCCTTGAACAAAATGTAATATCAAATTATACCAAACTCTTAGCTAAAAATCCAACAAATATGGAGAAAGTTGACAAAATCATGAATTTCTTTCAATTTGTTGAAATCACAGCACCTCTATAGATATACAAGTCTTAACTAGGAGCCAATGTAATATCCATATAGAGATGATAGGATCTCGATATGATTAAAAGGAATCCACGACTAAACTCAGTCAATTGTAGCTTATTTCAATGATTTACAAGTTAAAGTTCTAAAATACAACTATCATGACTACCTATGAGGATTGTGAAATGCATGAGCATGAATAAGATATAAATCATTCATTGATTTGGATCATTCAATCTTTGGATTTAAGCTTAATTACCTTTGTTCAAAACATAGTTTAAATCTTAAGTCACGGAAAAGTCATATGGATCACCATTTACAAAGTATATCAAATCTATAATAGAATTCCAGGAATTACACAGAGCAGTCCAAACTTTCAAAAATTGGAAAAGTATAGTTCCCATGGTTTGATCTTAATGATTTTTGGACACAATGTGCCTATGTTAGTCTAGTTTCTAATAAAAAAAATCAAAGATCGAATGGTCCAATCTTTGGGAATTGGACCAAAACTAGACATCTCTTAGAATTTATAAACTCTCTGTCCAGAGATTTTGTATGATTTTCTAAAAATAGTAAACGAATCTGAATTACTTCAATCTTGTTAGGGAATCTTATAACTCTTCATAGGAAAAATTATTTGAAGCTTAAAATACTTGTTTAAGGTTCTGATCTAATCAATTTAATACTGACTTACTGTTCTAAAATTTTGGACAAAGAGTGACTAGTTCACAAATCTAAAGATCAAACCATTCTAACCACATAATTAAGACAAAATAGAAAATGCAGTAGTAGATCTTTGTGTTATGAACACATTCCAATTGGTCTCATTCAATTCCAATGGATCATGACTTAATTAAAAATCTTTGATCACAGTTGGTTATTGAATTCACTGCACCACTGTTGAATTGTCATTTCTTTGTTGAACTCAAATCATCAAGCCATGAAAGTTGACTCATCTTAAGCCTCTTTCCTCTCTCAAGTTGATGATCTTTGATAAATTAAGACATAATCTGATTACCTCTCCTCCCAAATTATTGGTCCTTGGAGACTAAATATACCTAATCCACATTAATCTTAATGGAATATGAAGAGAATTCCATAAAACTTCAAATTGGAGGACCCAAATCATGAACATAGACTTGAATCCACCAATTGTGTATAAATATAATAAGATAAACTTTAACTCCCATAATAAATTTACAGAAAATCAAGAGATCAACCTCAAGTGAATCAAATAAGATATTGGAAATATTATTGACTCTCAAGAGATGAGCATGAACAAAAGGAGAAGAGTATAAACAAAGAGAGAGAGAATTCAAACTAAATTGATGATCCAAATAAAATTTTCTTTTAAGAAGCTTATTTTAACACATAATCCATGATCTACTAGATCTAAATCAACAAATAGATGATAATTCAATCATAATTCAAGTGGTGTATGATGAAATGAGGTAGGAAGAGACTTTTTGAAAATTGTGTAAAAGATCCTAGAATTCTATGAATTGTGATTAAATTTAGACTAAAATTAACTAGAACTAGAGGATTACCTCAAAAAAATCCTCAGATTTTCTTTGTTTGGTGGAGACCTTCAAGTATCTTCAAGCTCTTCTTCAAGATCCTTCTTCAATCTCTTAATTTTTCTTCAAAATTCTCTCTCACTGGTATATATCCTCCAACCTTTTTTTTCACCACTATAATGAAGATAAACATCTCATTATATAGATAAAACAAGGGAGGTTAATTAAGTAATTATGGGGTAATTATGCATGTGTCATGGCATCTTTGTTTGTTCAATACATATTTTAAAAAATAGTCTGTTACAGCGGGCAACACTCATTGAGTTGTCCATGACACTCAGTGAGTGTCGGATTGGCACTCACGGACTACTGGCATGGCACTCAGTGAGTGCCGGACCGGCACTCACACATTGCTGGAGAGACACTCAGTGAGTGACGCCGACTTTGCCGCGTGCCACCTCATCTTTATTTATATGTACATATATTTTTTCATTTCTTTTTATTTCTTTTTGTTTTCTTTTTATTTTCTTTTCTTTTGAAATTATTTTTCTTTTTCTTTTTTTCATTTTCTTTGATAAAAAAAAAGCAAAATCCATTTTTATTATATTTTCAGACTGATTTTTATACTTTTCTCATACGTATTGTACACACAAGAATTCTCCTATCTCTCTCCTTCTTTCTCTTAAAAATTTTATCGAGATTGAAGAAGCTTTTGGAGAGCTTGAATTGCTTTAAAGATCTTCGAATTCTGTCGAACATTGTCGTCATCAATTTTGGAGGTAATCATCCCCTGAATTCAACGGTCAGTCAAAATTGGGGTGTCTACAAGTACCAATTGATTGCCAAAAGTGGAAATCGATTGCCTTACCAATCGATTGCCTCAAGGGCAAGTGATTATTCCTCTTTGCTGCAATCGATTGCTTCACCATCGATTGGATCTGAACACTAATCGATTGGCTCCAATTTTTTCCTAAATTTATCATTGCATTGTTCCTTCACATCCAACACATCCTTTTGCGCTAAGAGTAGGACCCCTAGGTTCTTAATTACTGGATCTGATTAATTATTATTCCATCTACTGAATACTCTTTAACTAAGGAATCAATAGTTAATCAATTATCATTAATAGCACTATAAAATGATAATTGCACTCCAGTGCATAAGAAAAAAATCACGCATATATAAGCGATTGCTAGACTTGTGTAATATGATATGGAACAGCATTCGTATTTATCATTAGGATGTATGTTTTAAGTTACTGTCAACCCAACAAACAAATACATCTTATATTCCTCGAGTATCATTGACTATGCTTGGATTACCAAATATGTCAGCAAACACTTTGTTGGCAAGGCTGGCCAGCTCTCGATGCTCACTCCTAGTGACATTCTCGAGGTAATACTTACTCTTATAGAAGAGGATATAATTCCATCTTGCCAATATATGTTCTCAATGTTGCATACATGATTACCCAAGATACCCAGGTGTTGATCTTGCAAGACCTCACTGATTGGTAAGTCAAAGTAACCAAGCATACAACTTGTTTCCATAATTGTCTCAAGATTAAGGGCATACATCCCTATACAAGTTTGAGTTCTGATTGACGGTGACAGTGTTTAGGTGTCAATAGGTTTAACTCAGGACTATCAATGCATCGTGTGCACTAGCATATTAACCAAGAGTAAAAAATTCTTATGAATGAGATTCATCATTCTACCCCATAGATGTTAATCATCCTATAGTGTATACCTGATAAGTTATCCAGACTTATCATTGTTGGATTTGTGCCCTCAAACCATTATTTTATGTATGAGACATTGACATTTTAATATATGGATATCAGCTTTACATTTCATTGTATATGTTTCTTTCATGAGATGATATCCTCAAGTATCATAGTAAGTAATTCGTGTATGTATGAGATGCATACAAGTGAGATACGAATTACTATTCTTTGATACTTAAAATTTATCACAGTGGATGATGAGACTGGATATCTCATCAGGTTTATATTATAGCATGATTAATTACCATGGGGTAGAGTGATGAATCTCAATCACTAGAGTATAACTCTTAGTTGATATGCTAGTGCTTATAGTTCATTGATGGACCTGAGTTTCCTATTGACACTTTAGATTGTCTACAGTCGATAGGAACTCATAACTTGTATAAGATATATGTCTCAATCTTGAGACGATTATGAACACAGACTGTGGACATGGCTGCTTTGAATTAACAATCAGTGAGGTCTTAAAGATCAACACCTGGGTATCTTGGGTATGTCATGATAATGGGGTTGTGAACATATACTGTCAAGATAGAATCTACCCTCTGATATACAGTAAGCATTCCCTTGAGAATGTCACCAAGTTGATTACTAAGAACTGTAGTCTTGTTGATAAGTAGTTGTCAACATGTTTGGTAATCATGAGAGGTGAATGGGACTCAAGGAATGGAAGACGTAATCATCTTTCAGGTTGACAGTAATAGTTATCTGACTACCTGAATATGGTTATGAATTCTGACAGTAGAGGGATATTAGTACATCCTACAAGTCTAGTTATCACTTCTGATATGTTCTTTTGTGTTGGAGTTCAGTTATCGTTTTTATAGTGGAGTAAACATTAACTGATTAGTTGATTAATTTGCTAATCCAAGAGTTTGGTCATGGGAATTAACAACGGGTCTGAGCCAATAATAAGGAGCCTAAGAGGTCCTACTCTTAGCTCCACAAGGATGCTTGGCACAGTACATGAAGATCTTGTCAAGACAGGTTTGATCGATCGAAGGAGTCTCAATCGATTGAAGTTAAGGCAAGTTCGATCGATCGAAAGATGTTCAATCGATCGAATGTTTGATTGATCAAATCCACTTCAATCGATTGAAAGTAAGGTCGGTTTTGGGAATCTATAAATAGGGCAGCTACGTCCTAAAATTAGAGTTTGTTGTTTTTAGCATCCCTAAGTTACAGAAAATGGGGTTCCCAAAACCTTCTCAATCCTCACTATTAGAAATCTCACCATCTTTAGTCTCTCCAGGAAGCACTCTGTATGGTAGAATATTATGTAAATGCTAAAGTGCGGGCGTGCCAGACAAATGTCCTCTTTGAAATGAACGATTTGATGAATCAGACGAGTAGAGAAACAGAGGAACGAGATTTCTCTCAAATAGGTTCAAAATGCCTTAACCAAAGATTAAGGACTTGGGATGTGAAGAAAACTGAGATTAGTTTGAAGAAAAATAGGGTATAAATTCCATTGAACAATTCACCAAAACAAAGTACAATTAGAAGTGATGATCTCGCCTTCTAACCAAAGTCTAATTACAAGGCTACTCTTAGACAAACTGGTAATTAAAGATAAAGGAAATACATGACAAAAATTAAAGAAAATGCTAAGTGTTCTTGATCTCTGGGATCTCCTACTTCTTGTTTCTTAGTTCCTTTAAATAGGTAACAGTAGTGATAACCGCTACCCCTGTGCTGACAAACTGTCCACTATCTCCATGATCTTGGAATAATGGGCTTCATCCACACTAATACTTGTTACCGCTTTGTGTCACACGTGTCATTCAATTAACTCAACCTAACCGCCAATAACTATCCTGCCACTGATGTGGCTTGAGTCCTTGATTATGGCACTGTTATGTTGCATCAGCCTACTTTCCAGTCAGCATGCCTTCGTACATACTTCACGCATTGCTCTTTCTCAGATTTGGTAGGCTCCACTTTTAATATTATTTTGTGGTACAAATAATGCCCCCAAAAGGAACTATCATGTATTGGTCATCCCTTTAACCGCCAATTTTTTAGGGAATGACAAGTTGATGCCTACAAGATAGAGATAGTCTTTATGTGGAAGGACACTGATTTGACCTTCATTGACCTCCTATTCGTAACATTATGCTATCTTCATCCTGATCCTTAGGGAACTTCCAACTTGTAATCTGCGCAAATATTGGGAAAGTTTCAATTTTAAACAAATTCTCATTCAGGGCCCTTCCGTATCCTTCTACTCTTCTGCTACTTAAACCCTTTTCTCGAGTCCTTTCAATCTTTATCTTCTTCCCCAATCTTCTAATTCTCATGGCTGAAAACCCTCCAGAGTCCACTTCATCCCCAAGTATAGAGGAAATTTGCCACCGATTCTCAATCGCGTGCCAAGGAATCTTTAAACCAATTTCGTGCTTTTGCTTTTGAGGGTGTCAGCCTACAGGTAAGGGCATCCTCTCCTGACTTCCTCTCTCCCATCCTTGGCCCAAGTGTAGCTCAAGAATTTGTCCTTCCTCGAGTTTCTAGTCTCTTTCCTCGTAGCAGTCTATTCTTATTTGAACATCCTAACCCCGTTGAAAAGATGGAACAATAGCAATGATATTCATTTTTGGCCCTCAAAACCCTTGCCAGAGTGGCTAACCTGGGTGGCCAGAGTTACTCCTTCTAAGTCGAATGAATGGCATAGGCAACACATTCATGACCTAATGCTTTTAACCACCGTGCCATTACCGATGAATACCCCTCTTCTTTCCTCTGCTCTAGCCTTTTGGTCCATCTCTACTAACTCTTTTCATTTTCTTGTGGGATGATGTCCCCTACTCTCCTTGACCTAGCTGCTTTGATTGGAGTCAGGCCAGATGGTGATCTAATTAATGCTCTATCATCTCAGCAGGCGTACTCTATTCCTCTCATTACCTCTGGTTTTGAAAAGAACACCAGCTATCAGTCTTTTATCCTAGAACACAAAAAGGATGATGGCTCTTTGACTAATATGGAGTACCTTGCCTTTCTCATATTCTGGGTTAGCAGATACCTGACTTGTCCCCCCTCTTTTAAAGTTGTGAAATATGTTCTCCCCCTAGCCCTAGCTTTGGCTTTTGGCCAAGTACTAGCATTCCTTTTGGGTCATATTTATAGAGATTGTTGTAGGCTGATAAGCAGTAACCTGGACACTTGGGGAGGTCCTCTATAGATCCTATAGCTGTGACTCCATTTGTACTTTCCCGAGGTCAGTCCTTCCTGCACGACTGTATCAGACTCATCAATCTATGGCCAAAACTTGGTCACGTATTCTTCCAGCCCCTTTGGTTTCTCAAATTTCCTAAGTTTCTTCTTCTCTCTTAGGACCCCTTCTCCCAGTAGATTCTTACCCTATCACCCTTCTTTGTACGAGCCGGCCTGGTTTAAAGCTTCCCTTCTTGAACCAAGTAGTTGTACTGAATTATGGACATACTATTTAGTCTCTCGGGACTTCCATCACAGGGTGACAAAAGAAAATTTGGAGGATAACCAATGTGGCGTGGAATCTTATTTCCCAAACTATCACGCATGCCAGTTTGGCCTAACTCAAGCAAATCCTTATCCCAATTTTCTGTCAGCCGACTCAAACCTTTTGACTCGTATCATCTTTAAGACGTATGAATCAGTTCAACAGCTTGATGAGCTCAATAGAATTCTCCTTGATCAGTTTGAGTTCCAATCATTCTCTCCTCATCCTGCATCTACTCCTTCCATTGACACATTCTGGATGGAACACTTTGATCAGTGCTTTGGAGATTTTGATTTATTGCTCAATACATTATCTCTAATACCATCACCCACTACTAATCCTTCACTTATTCAGACTGCAGGCAAAAGAAAGAGAGGCCCAGGTATGGATCGTGACACCAAAGCTGATTATGATTCCATCGTCAAATTTGAAGAATTTTTGAGCTAAAATGGAATACTCTGAAGCCTTCTGAGTCAATTTCTGAGGCGAACCGCATCAGAATCCGACTAAATAAGGAATGGGTGGAAAAGAAAGCTCATGAATACCAGAAAAAACATTGCAAGACTCCAAACTGGAAACAGCTTTATGCTTCTGTCGAGAATTAGATCAGAAAAACCTGCCCTTTTCCACCCTTAGCCGAATTTGGCATTGCAGAACCTGTGACTCAGACTAATGTGCCTATAGGAGTTACTGTAGCAGGTTATCAGTCTGAACACTCCATACCCACTACCTTTAGAGGCGTCCCTACAACCAGTCATCAGGCTGCTTGGTCATTTCCCTGATTTTTCAGTTAATCTGTCCCTTTGTTTTCTGAACTTTCTTTAAAAGTTTGATACCAACAGAGGTGATTTCTATTTTTCTTTGATGTTATCTTTCCTTATTGGTTTTTTTCTTTTGGTTAGGTTCTCCAAGCCCTGCTACCACTGTGTCTTCCAAGAAGAAAGTTGTTCCTCTGAAGGCTTTCCCCTGCCCCATTCTAATTCATCATGGTTCCAGGGACATCAAGCGCTCAGATTATACAGAGACAGTGAAGAAAAACTCCTTGGAGGACACCACCATTGATCACCCTATCCATCTAGAAGAGGAGGAAATTAAGCCCATCCTATAGCAAAAAACCCCTAAGGCAGCCAAAAAGGCACGACTTAATGCCCAGGCTCAAAAGAGATTGTGAGATAAGCCAGCACTGAGCAGCTCCTAGCCTTCTCCTGACTCCATTCAGAAATCAAAGATTGAAAAAGCAATAGAACTCTCCACGTCTTCTTTAAAAAATCCTTCCCTTGCCAAGGCTTTCCCTCTCACTGGCCAAAGTGACACCGGAGATTTGAAAGATCTTGTTGATGACCCAGATGTTCTTCCCAAAATCTCTCAATGTTCAAAGACTCTTTTTCCTCCACCTTCTTCCTCAATAGCATGGCTCGGTTCCTCTGCTTCTATGAGTCATGCTTCTTCGGATCCTCAGTTATCTATAAACATTAAGGATATCTATCTTCGAGCTCAGAACCTCAGGCAAACCCTTGCTTAAAGACTCGGTTCAGCCCCCTTACCTTTGAAGCCTAGCTTGACAAAATCCACTCCAGCTTGTACAAAGGCTGAACTTTAAGTAAGGACCCTTTTGGCTTCTTTATGCTCTTTAACTTTCAAAAATTCTATGAAACAACAGGAAGCCATTGAGAATGCTATTTCTCTGCTCTCTAATGATTTTATTGGTTCTTCTTCTTCCTCGCCGTCAGTCTCTTTTTTGAAACAGTTTAAAAGCATTGCTAGCACAATGGCTGAGGTAACCCAATAACTAGCTGACGTGAAAGAGCTTTTTGAAAAAAGAGAGAAAGTGACCAACCAATGCATTTAGTTAGCTAGCACTGCGGAGGCTGGGATGGAAAGTTCTACCTCACTTTTGGAAGAGATCAAGAAAATGAGGGTTGCCCTTAAAAAGATGGAAGCTGATTATGCTATCCAATAGGCTGACTTAGAGAAAGTTCTAGAGCAACTTGATCAGCTGACTGATGAGATTTTAGCCTTGAATGTCCAAGAAGAATCATGGTTGGCCATTCAAAGGACCGCGAACACTGCCCTATTCCAAATTGATGAACAATGGACTTAAGATTTGGTCCTTTTAGCTCCCTTTTTTCCATGATTTCTTCTCCTTTTACTCCTAGGACTTTATAGTTTTTTGAGCTTTTTGAAACCTTCACGTTCTACTAAGTGGCCACAGGGTCAAAACTACCTATTTTTTTATGTAGCCATGTTTGGTTCTATTATGGCATGCTTATATTCGTACATCAATTTGTTTACTTACATGCCATGCTTTAACAGATTCTTTAGTCTTTATCCAGCTTTATCAGTCTCAATTTGGACATTCCTGTAATCCAAATTTTCAAACTGATCAGGAATAACCCTGACATCCTGGGTATTCTCAACTTCTTGCTCCAACTGGCATAAATATGATTCCCACATACAGGGCTTATATTTCTTTAAATATTTTCCATTTATAAGCCTGTTGTGTACTTGCCCATCTAAATTTCTCAAGTGGTAGGCCCCTCCTTTTAGCACTTCGTGAATTTTAAAGGTTCCTTCCCAGTTAGGAGACCACTTACCCAACCTGTGGTCTTTGAGTCCTAGCGGCAAAATAGCCTTCATAACTAGTTCACTAATGGAGAAAGTGTAGACACCGCATTTTGTCGACTATCAAATTTAGGAGACCCATAGCTTGGTGGTTTACAATGATCAAAAGGACTTAAAAGGACTCATGGAAGTTAGTTCTATCTCTCAAAATGCTCAGAAAGTGGTACTAATGACCAAAATTCCCCTTGAAGCCCAAACACTCCCGAATTTGAACCGCAAGTTCTGGAAACATGTTACGTCGTAAGAAAATTGATAAGAAGAGTTTTGAAGCAAGATCAGGCAGAATTGTCAGCTCCCAGAAACCCCCGGAAGTCCTAGAAGTTCCCAAAAAGTCCTCGTTGACCGATTTGACCCAAGTTTGACTGAAATTATTCGAACTCTCCAGAAAGTTTCGAGATCATTCTATATCATGTGAAAAGTACTTAAATAAGTTTTAAAAGAAAATCTGATGAAAACGTCAGCTCCTGGGAGCTCCCAAAGATTCCTAAAACTTCCTCGAGATCCTAGGTTTGACCGATTTGACCTAAACGTTAACATTGAAACCGGAGCACTGTATCATTTTTTAAATATTTTTCATGGATACTAGAGGTCAATAGCTTTTCAATGGTATATCGCACTTAATTTTTGGATTTAAAATGAATTTGTTATGAATTTTTGAAGGTGAAAAAGACGATCAAGTCGACTTTTATCGCGAATACCGCAAACCTTTTCAAAGTGACCTGACCCCGAACTATTTTTTTTTATGTAAAGTAGAATCTGTTACCTTTCCAACGGTATATCACAACCTCGATTTGGAGTTCGTATGTATTTTCTGTGAATTTCGGACGAAACAGGGCCTTTTCGCGAATACCGGAACCTCTGGGGGCCTAAACAACATTATCTGGACGTTAGAGGAGCAGTGCCGCCGCAACACTCTCTCCCAGAATAGTCCATTTTTGTAATTTATTTTGGGGGTCCAATTTGATTAATTAAAAACCAAAACGACATAGTTTTTTGTTCACAGATGTTTGGGACCTATGGGAGCACTTTCAAAATCCCAAAACCACCTAAAATTAGCCTATATAAACCCCCCCTTGACTTCTCATTTTAGGGGGTACAAATACAAAGCTTAGAGAAAGTTGTAGAGATAAGGTTAGGATGGTGAAAGTGAGCTTCTTCCTCTTGATTTCCAACAAGAAAGTGAGTTTTCAACCTTATTTTTACTTCATTACTCCTCTATACTTCACATTCAATACACCCAACCGCCATTTTAGTGAGTATTTATGATATGAAAAGCTACTTCCATGTCCAAAGTCACCATATATGAGTGAAAACACCAAGCTACAAGTCCAAAATCTCATTGAATATCATCTATTGATTTCTTTACTTGCTTATTTACATACTATGTTCATCTCTTCTTAATCTCATTTCTTTTTTATTTTCTTTATTTACTTACTAGTTCATCATCACCTAAATGATAACATGAAGTTTGAGGTGAATGAATCCTTATGGATAGTAGCTCTTGACCAAAAAACATGTTTGACAGATGATGATTATGACTTCAATACATTCCTATGTATTCTTGAAGTCACATTCAAATGAAAACAAATCTCTCCAACAATTTTGGAAGTTCTTGAATTGAGTTTGATGACATTCTAAAAGGTTGTAATCTCCATTTGATGTTGAAAATAGGCTTTCAAAAACCCCTATTTCAAAACCCCTCTAAACCCTAATGTTTGGATTCCAAGGAATAAACCATGTTTTCCTCAAAAATCTTCAAAACAATGAGCTATTCAACTTCAAAATAATATTCAGAGTTCGATAGCCAATGGGTGATTACAAGACCACTTGGAAAGTCTTCCTAACTCATTAGAGAACACTCACGATTTTTGGTTTGGTCTAAAAACACTTAGAAGGGTTCCATTTTGGTCCAAACATTCCTTCCAGACATTCTGTTTTTACAGTCACAGCTGCAAGGTTGACTTTGAACTTGTTTTTCATAAAACTTTTCCAAAAGTAGTGGTCCCAACTCAATTTTTTCCTTGAACTTCAGTGTCTTAGAGAACTTTCTATATAATAAGGGCCTCTAGATGTTTGTTTCTATAATCTAAGATTTTTCAACATTTCAGTCAATAGTACGGATTCTATTTCTGAGTAACCTCTATTGTTTATGTAATTTCTCTCAATCTGTAATAGTTATTGAAGTTTAGCTTTTTGATATGTGTTCGATACACAATAAGGATGATCTCCATAAAATATCATGAATTAAAAACATTCCTAACCCCACTTTTCCATTTTTACAAAATCAACTCACTATTCTGTCCACTATTCACAACGAGCATACTTTTCCTTTCATCCTTTGATTTGATGCTTACATGCACTCCAAATTAGCTCATATCTTAGGAAGTAGTAGTTCATACTACATTTGTACACATCCTATAATAATATCCTTCATTCATTCATGCATATATTTAGATTTCTAAATCACTTTAGCAAATCCATGAACACACGCACACTACAACCTTTGCACATTCTAGAATCATACATTGCATCTATGTAAGATTTGGAGTTTTAGTGACTCCTAATCTAAGAGGATTATAAGGAATGAACTTGATCATACCTTCATGCTTCCCCTTTCAATCTAATCATCATTTCTCATCCATCCCGGGGATTGAGAGATCTTCTTTTCTCAAAGATTAACATGCATCATTCTAGCTTGCTAAGCATAGTTTGATTTCTTTGATTACTTGTTTCAAGAACAATCCATGTCCCCTCTTAGATTAGCAAAACATCATTACTTGATACATGATTAGACAATTTTTCCTAAGTTTGTTTGTGTGATCTTTCACTTTTGCATTGTGTGATATTTGATTTAGATCTTATGAATGATATCTTATCTTTTAATCTTCCATTTCAAGATTCTTATGAGATGTAATATATTATCATAATATTAATTGTCGAACCAAGCATAGTAAAAGATGATTATTTGGATGTTAATTGAGGCCCGTCGAGAGGCGGGGCGAGTTGAGGGTGTTTTAGTCGTGACAAAGGCTCCTTCCTCTCTCACACCAAACCCCCGAGCCAAGTTCTTTGGTTAAGAAGGTTCAGTGCCCTTTATCCGTTTGGGTGAGTCAAAATTAGGTTTCTTGGTTCCTTAAAGACCAAGTGGTGACTGTGTATCTGTTTTTAATAGACCTTTTCTTACCTTTTTCAAATCAATATTCAAACCAAAGTGAAAAATAGATACTGCGAGTCAACAATCTGACGACTCTGTTGGGGATATTTTATTTTAAAACAAAATAATATAGAGGTTTGACTCATTAGAAGCATCCTTAAAATCATCTTTTTACTATGTTTGGTCCACCGCATTACACTTCTGCATTTCCCCTCTGACTGTGTCTGAAACGCCGTGCTAATATTGTTCAGGTCTTGCAGTGCCAGGGCACTAGTCACCGTTGATACTGTACTTTCCAAGGTATATCAAAAAGAGTAAAAACCTCCGTACTGTCTCTCTAACGGTATATTGGAACTCTCGTCAATGGACCCTCTTTGACTAAACCCAACCTTTGCATATAGATTCCTGTAGAAACTTCCATAGGACTGTTCATTTATCTTTTCAGACAGGACAATGTGATATAACTGCTATATGCCCTGACGGGATTACCTGCGCGGTGTAGACGCTTATGTAGCATGAGGCAGAACATCTTTCTTATGATTCCCAAGGCAATCACTCATATGTAATTACATTAAGTTGACTTATCTAGGTACCATGACAAGGATGTTTGCTCCATGATCACAAGGATATACACTGCAAACCTTGTTTGTTGGTCCTAAGACATAGGAGTATGAAAACATGCTAGACAGTATGATCACCATCATATTTAACCAGTTTCTCTCAGAAACTCTGTTCGGATATCCCAGATATACCCAGATTTAACCAGTTTCTCCCAGAAACTCTGTCCAGATATCCCAGATATACCCAGATTTAACCAGTTTGTCCCAGAAACTCCGTCCGGATATCCCATATTTAACTAGTTTCTCCCAAAAACTCTGTTCGAATATCCCATATATACCCAGATTTAACCAGTTTCTCCCAGAAACTCTATCAAGATATCCCAGATATACCCAGATTTAACCAGTTTCTCTCAGAAACTGTCCTGATATCCCAGATATACCCAAATATAACCAGTTTTCCCAGAAATTCTATCTCGATATCCCAGATATACCCAGATTTAACCAGTTTCTCCCAAAAACTCTATCTGGATGTCCCAGATATACCTAGATGTAACCAATTTTTCCAGAAAACTCTTTAAATGTCCTGGAAATCCTTGTTATCCCTGGTGATCATACTAGAAGGTAAGTTTAGCACACTCTGTATGGCTAAGACCTTACTTGTTTAACTGTTATCTTCTAGAACTAGGAGCATCATGTAGATTAGGGCTTGCATCCGCATGCTTGTCTCATATGCATACACCTTTCCTATCAGTCTGCACGAACTGTTTCAATCAGTCTGTACACCGATCAGTCCACGTTTGTTAACATCACTGTCGTTGTCTGTCTAAAGTTGTCACTATCAGAATATGATACAGTCCTCTCAAAATCTGTAGGTTAATATAGATTCCCAAAGTCAGCAGCCAGAATCCTCGTCTTGGGTCAAAAATTCAGATGAAAGTTTGGTCAGAATCAACCCGACAAGTTATTTCAGCATAAACAGGAAGAGTTAGAAAACAATGTCATCGAGTTGGGAGCAACTGTAATCCAATAGTCTGACAGCCTGGCCCAAGTTTTGAAGCTTATAGAAGAATTGAAACAGGAGCAGCCATAGTACCCACTTGGGTCCCCACCACCACCGGGATTCATGCCACCACCACCGCCAGGGTTTGTACCCCCTCCAGTCGTTGTACGTGAGAATAATGGGGAAGAAGATTGGTTTCAAGGGGTCCCATCGTCTGTATATGAGAAAAAGCTCCAGGAAAAAATGGACAAAGTGGACAAGCTAGAAACTGTAGTGAAGAAGACCAAGGGGGTTAATGATTACATGTTGGACCTGGAAGGGCTTTTCGAACCTGTTAAGCTGAAACTGCCAGAAAACTTCAAGATGCCCGCCATTGACCATTTTGATGGAATTGGGAATCGAAAAACCACGTGAAGCTGTGTATGAGCATCATCCAGTCAATGGGCTACACTCATGAGCACATTGCAAACCCTCGCAAAGTCTGCACTATCGTGGTTACTTACCTTGGAAGCCTCCAAAACTTGGGCATGGGAAGACATCGTTCAGCTGTTTGTTGATCACTATTCTTACAATCAAGTGCTAGATGTCACGATCAGGGATTTGGAAACTACCTAGCAGAACAACAATGAGTCCTTCGCTGCATTCCTGAGTGGATGGAGGAATAAAGTGGCCCAAATGACCCACTGGCCAGTTAAAAAGGAACAAGTGAGAATGCTAATCCGAAATCTGCAACCACTCTACCATGAGAAGTTATTCTATCAATCCATTTCCACCTTTGAAGAGTTGTTTGAGGTTGGAACTCGAATTGAAGACGCTATCAGGGAAGGAAAGATTAAGAAGGGAGAGCCTCCGAGTTAGCCAAAAAGCCCCAACTACTCCCACAACACTCCGGATGTCAATGCTCTTAGCAGTTCAACCCATGGCGTACCCTCCTAGGTCGTACCAACCCTCTAACCAAGCAAACTTGTCCAATTGTCCTTTCCAGAAAAAGCCTCCTCGCTGTTTCGCTAAGCTAGAGATCTCCCTCTCCTCAGCCTTAGATCGTCTCCTCAAAAAGGGCCACCTCCAACTGCTCCAACCTCGAAATACCCAGCCACCACCAAGCTATGATATGTCCAAACATTGTACCTACCACCAAGGCCCTGGCCACAACACCGATGATTGCATGCACCTCCACCATGATATCCAAGACCTCATTGACCAGAATATCATTGAGCCACCACCAAAGTTGCCCCATGTTACCCAAAATCCCCCCTATCAAATCACCAAAATATTAGCTTCATCAAATCTGACCCTGTATCCTTCAACCCTATCACCTATATCACTCCCTTAGGACATCCCTTATCCCTCATTGACATCCCGGAGTTTTGGGGAATTCACCTGATTGAAGGGGAGGATGATAAATGGCAGCAGCAGTTAGATGATGAACAAGATTTGTTTTTACTAGAAGAACATGATCTAGGGGTGGTAGACCTTAAATGGTATGATCCCAACAAAGAAAGTGATGCCTCCATCTAGAATAAGCCAGAGAAACCGTTTGTGCTAACAGATTGCAATTGGTTCAAAGAAGATGGGACTATAGAAGGACCTACTCCTGCCGAGATTGATCATCTGACTAGGATGTGCCATTATTATCAACCTCCACAGCCTGTCACGGAAACCATCGAGAAAGGACCAGTCAAAGACAAGGGAAAGGGAAAAATGGATGAGGTCATCAAAGAGGACAATGAGTTAATAAAGCAATTGAAGAAAACTCAAGCACACCTCTCAATGTGAGACATCATGGTGACATCCCTACAAGCATAGGCTGGCCGTGTTGAACGCTTTAGCTAGAATTGAGGTCCCCATTGACGCTGCACCGGAAGATATGGTGGCTCTCTTAAGCACACTCACCCCTGATCCAATCATTACCTTCTCTAATGAGGATCTTCCGCCGGAAGGATCTACACATAACAAAGCTTTGTACATCACTGTTGGGTGCAAATTCTGTCTGGTCGATACAGGCTCCGCCTTACATGTTTGTGCTCTAAGAACCGCCACCACCTTGGGGGTCAACATCCTAGACATCACTCCGTCCATACAATCCGTGAGAGCTTATGATAACAATAAGAGAACTGTGATGGGGACTGTTTCCCTCCAAATCCAAGTAGGGTCTTTGGTTTGCACTCAACTCTTCCAAGTCATAGATATACCTGCCTCATTCAATTTATTGATTGGGAGGCTCTGGCTACATGTCAACAAAGCGGTATCATCTATTGTGCACCAAATGATCAAATACATTCATGAGAAAAAGGTGAAAATCATCTTTGGGAACAGTTGGGGAAACGAATCCTTCCCAAGCTACACTCCCGTCTTTGAAATCCAAATACCCGATGGAAGAAGAGGAAATCGAAGGATTCTTCATGGAAAAGGTCCAGATGATTGATGATGAAGACAGGTTCCCTGAGATCTACTCCGCGGTCATCAATATCATCTGCAAAATGAACTACTTCCCTGGAATGGGATTGGGCCGACATCAACAAGGGATTCGCGAGTTCCCTCCGATCAAAGGACAAAAAAGCACTTTCAAATTAGGGTACAAGTCCACTGAGTAAGATCTCGAGCTACAAAAGCCATGGAAGAAGAGAATGAGGAGTCTCCTACCATACTGCAAGACCTTGAACGAGCAATTCATCAAAGAAGGGGATGACTTCCCCTATTTTGGGTTCTCTGAACCTTGGATCCATCAGACCATCGGAAAAAAAGCACCTGGACTTAAAATCTTCACTGACTGTGAAAGGCCCCCTTATCAAGATCCGTTCTATCCGAAAGATGTTGTGAAAACCCTAGAGGAAGACTGGGTGAAGTATCTGAACACTGAAGCTATCAAGCAGATGTGGGAAGAATCTGCTGAAGATAAGGAAGGAGAGAGGGCCAAGAGCCAAGATGATCAGATCATACCAGCTGAGGAGGGTCTGAGCATCCATTCATGATGGTTTAATCACGTCATTAATCACTTCGGAAATTTATCATTTATTTCATGGATTATCATTATCCGATTATTCACGATAAGGCCTTTTTTTTTGCCAAAATTCTATTCAAGTCTCTGGCGTAGTATTTTCATAATCATTATTTAATACCACACATAGAATAAGTTCGGGTTTCTTAACACATAACATATAAAATCGACACTCAACAATACCATTTAAAACAGTCCCAAACAGACCCTTATATTAAACAGTCCCAAAACCAACATGGACTGAAATTATTCCTCATAATAATTCCGCACAAAGAAACATCTCTAACAATTTTCATAAACATAATTTTGAAATTCGGAGTTAGCATTCATTGCTACTATAATATAAATTTTCTGCCCAAACGGTGCATAGTTGGGAAAAACGCTATTAGACAAAAGTTATGCCGAATTGCGTTTCCTACAGGGACACGTGAACAGAATCACGAAAACTTTAACGTATGATTTATTATGAATTTTCTACTCAAATCTGATCCGTGAAAACCCCAAATCCAAAATTGAATAATTGCTCAAATGTATATTCAATGCTCATCTATAAATCTCTAATCACAACTTCAATCATTGTAAAAAAAAACCTAAATCTCATAATCCATAACCATACTAATTTAATATTCTATACATTTAAATTTTCAATCAAACAAGATTTAAAGAAAAAAATAAGTTAACTCACTGATTTAGGGCTTCAATGTTGATGATGATTTCGCAAAACAATATTTGGGATTCCTCTTTTCTTCTCTTACACTCTTCTTCTTCTTCTTCTTCTTCTTCTTCTTCTTCTCTCTCTCTCTCTCTCTCTCTCTCTCTCTCTCTCTCTCTCTCTCTCACACACACACACACACACACACATAAACACACACAAACGTCAGTTCTCTCTTCTTCTCTCTTTTCTCCTCTTCCCTTTTTTTAAATATGGGGGCTAGGCTTTCAATATATGTATATGTATACTACACACACACAACACATGCCAATCAAATACACACAAATATATAAATCCCGTTTTTTGTCTAAGGGCATCACAAAAAGGCTTTATATGGGCCCAAAAATGCATTCTAAATGGACAAATGATTAGCCCAATGGGTACCCATGACCCCGGGCACTAAATTTCTATGTTAACCACACTACCTGACATACTAACGACCCGTACACTCTACTTCAACATTTTTATTAGATGTCACTAAGATACATACACATAGTTAATGTCTAATACTTTAAAATAATAATTTAAAAATTACTAAAAGCACTTAGAAAATTAGGGTTGTTACAAATCAGCACCACCTCCACGACACTGCACACACAAATAAAAGCAATTAGTCGAGAAACAACAAAAGTACGAAAACAGAGTCGAGTCATAAACTTACCAAGGACGCCATCTAACTGGTGGTGAACTACCGCATACCATCTATCTGTCCAGGGTAAAATCTAGGGTTAGAACCTCATAAACCTTAAGGAGCGCAAATTTAGAGACATACCTGATGGTCTCGTTTAAGGACCAAAGACCGTAGACTAGCTGCCAAGGTGTGACCATCCTCAGCATAACTCCAGGGGACGTTGAGGACACCTGTTAGCTTGGTGGGATACCCACACGTGACTGAGGGGAACCATCGGCACCCAAAATATTAACGGTCCAATCCCAAGGAGGGATAGGGTCAGAAGCCAGAGGGGTCTGCCTCCTATACATCTCGCGAAACTGTAGGCACAAAAAAAGTTAGGAAAAGATGAGTCCAAAATATAAGTGACGAATAGAGACAAAAACGTAAAAGGAACTCACAGCTAGGAGTGGAAAGTTGGGCATTAGGAAGAGGCCACAGTAAGTCTCATAACCAGTCTCGGAACGAAAATGATTCCAAGCATCAGTACCAGCCAAAGCCGCCAACAAAGCAATACCAGAACAGGAATTCCAATGTATCATATAAATTATCATATTTATGATTTTCATATTGTAATTCTGTAATATTATTTGTATTTTAGATTCATTATGTCTAGCCCACTTGCTATAACCATGATCCAAAATAAGCTAATTGGAAAAAACTATGTTGAATGGAAACTGGAACTGGATGATTTATTTACTGCTAATAGATATTGTAGACACCCCATTTTGTCGGCTATCAAATTTAGGAGACCCATAGCTTGGTGGTTCACAATGATCAAAAAAGACTCCTGGAAGTTAATACTCTCTCTCAAAATGCTCAGAATGACCAAAATGCCCTTGAAAGCCCAAAAACTCCCTGATTTGGATCAAAAGTTTTGGAAACATGCTACGTCATAAGAAAAGTGATAAAAATGAGTTTTGAAGCAAAATCAGATGAAATCGTCAGCTCCTAGAGACTTCCGGAAGTCCCAAAAGTTCGGTTTGACCCAGGTTTGATCGGGGATTGATCGAAATCATCTTAATTCTCCAGAAAGTTTTGAGATCATTCTAGATCATGTGAAAAGTACTAAAATAAGTTTTAAAAGAAAATTGGACGAAAATGTCAGTTCCTGGGAGCTACCAGAGGTTCCCAGAAATTCTTAGAGATCCCAAGTTTGACTGATTTAACCTAAAAGTTGACTTTGAAACCGGAGTGCTGTGTCATTTTTCAAACATTTTTAATGGATACTAGAGATCAATACCTTTCTAACGGTATATCGCACATAATTTTTGAGTTCAAAACGAATTTATTATGGATTTTCGAAGGTAAAAAGACGATCAAATCGGCTTTTATCGCAAATACCGCAAAACCTTTCAAAGTGACCTGACTCTCAACTATTTTTTATGAAAGGTAGACTCCATTACATTTCCAACAGTATATCACAAGCTCAATTTGGAGTTCATATGCATTTTCTATTAATTTCGGACGAAAAAGGGCCTTTTCTCGAATACCAAAACTTCTGGGGGCCTAAATACAAATTTATGGGTGTCTGAGGAGCAGTGTCACGGCGGCACTGGTCAATTACTGCTGCGGCACATGGCCAGTGATGCGGCAGCACTCAACTCCCGTAGAACCCAATTTATAATTTATTTTGGGGGTCCAAATTGAATAATTGAAGATCAAAACGATGTAGTTTTATGTTCACGGATGTTTGGGGCCAATGGGAGCACTCTCTAAATCCCAAAACCACCCCAAATTGGCCTATATAAACCCCCATTTGCTCTTCATTTTAAGGGGGGCCAAGTGTAAAGTTCATAGAAGTTGTAGAGAGAAAGAGAGATAGAGATAGGTTTAGAAGAACGAAAGTGAGCTTCTCCCACTGATTTTCTATAAGAAAGTGAGTTTCAATCTTTTTTTCTTCCATTACCCCTCTTATATCTCACATTCAAGTCTTTCCCAACCACCATTTTTGAGAAATCTTGAGTTAGGAAGCTACTTCCATGTCCAAATGTCAATATCTATGAGTGAAACACCAAGCTACAAGTCCAAAATCACATTGATTATCATCTATTGATTGCTATTACTTGCTTGTTTACATTAATGTTCATCTCTTCTTACCTCATTTCTTTTTTATTTTTCTTTTATTATTTACATGCGTATCATCAGATGACATGTTGTTTGAGGAGAGTGAATCCTTATGGATAGTAGCCTTGACCTCAAAGACATGTTTAATGGATGATGATTCTAACTTCAATACATTCATATGTATTCTTGAAGTCATATTCTCAAACAAAACTATGTTTGTGCAAGTAATATTGGGAGTTCTTAATATGAGTTTGATGATGATGTTCCAAGTGGTTTTAATCCCCTTTCTGTGCTGGAAATGTGCTTTCAAAACCCCTATTTCAAAACCCCTTTAAAACCCCCAACATTTAGATTCCAAGAAATAAGCTTTATTTTACCAAAAATCTTCAAAACATTGAATGATCTGAGTTCAAAGGTTTCTTTAGGACTCAATACTCAAAGTATTAACATGAGACCACTTGGAAAGCCTTCTTAACTCATTAGAGAACACCCATGATTTTTGGTTTGACTTGGAAACACTTGGAAGGGGTCCATTTGGACCCAAACATTCTTTCCAGATATTCTGTTTTTGCTGTCACAGCAGCTTGGTTGACGTTCAACTTGTTTTATAGAAAACTCTTCTAAACAAAGTGGCCCCAAATTATTTTTCCCTTGAACTTCGGTGTCTTAGGGAACGTTCTGTTTAATATGGGCCTCTAGATGTTTTGTTTTCATTTTCTAAGATTTTTTGACATTTCTGTCAACAGTACGGACTTTGTTTCTGAGTAACCTCTATTGTTAATATGATTTCTCTCAACCTGTAATAGTTATTAAGGATTGGATTTTTGATATTTGTTCTAGACACAGTAAGGATGATCTCCACAAAAAATCATGCATTGAAAATATTTCTAACCCTACTTTTTAATTTCAATAAGAACAAGTCACTGTTCTGACCACTATTCACAGCAAGTATACTTTTACTTCCATCCTTTGATTTGATGCTTATATGTACTTCAAATTAGTTCATATCCTAGAAAGTGGTCCATACTATATTTGTACATATCCCATGATGATTTTTCCCATACATTCATGTATATTTTAGACTTCTAAGTCACTTTAGAAAGTCCATGTACACAAACACACTACAACCTTTGCACATTCTAGGATCATACATTACATCCATGCAAGATTTGGAGTTTTTGTGACTCCTAATCTAAGGAGATTATAAGGAATGAACTTGATCATACGTTCATGCTTCCCCTCAATCTAATCTTCTTTTCTCATCCGTCCTGGGGATTGAGAGGACTTCTTTTCTCAAAGATTAACATGTATCATCCTAGCTTACTAAGCATTTTTGACTTCTTTAATTATTTGTTTCAAGAACAATTCATGTCCCCTTAGATTAGGAAGACTTTATTACTTGATACGTGATTAGACGATTTTTCCTAGGTTTGTTTGTGTGATCTTTCACTTTGCATTGTGTGATACTTGGCTTAGATCTTATGAATGAAATCTTATCTTTTGATCTTCCTTTTCAAGATTCTTATGTGATGTAATATATTATCATAGTATTAATTATTGAACCAAACATAGTATAAGATGATTATTTGGATGCTAATTGAGGCCCGTCGAGAGACGGGGCAAGTTGAGGGTGTTTTAGTCATGACAAAGACTCCTTCCTCTCTCATACCAAAACCCCGAGCCATGTTCTTTGGTTATGAAAGGCCGGTGCCCTTTCTCCGTTTGTGTGAGTCAAATTGGGTTTCTTCGTTCCCTAAAGACCAAGTGGTGACTCTTATCTGTTTTCAACAGACCTTCCTTTTCTTTGATCCAAATCAATTTCAAAACAAAAACAAAAAGACCGATTCCGCGTGTCCACAATCTGGTGACTCTGCTGGGGATTTTTATTTTCAAAACAAAATAATATAGAGGTTTGACTTATAAGAAACATCCTTAAAATCATCTTTTTACTGTGTCTGATTCACCGCATTGCACTCCTACATTTTCCCCTTCGACTCTGTCTGAAACGTGGCGCTGACATTGTTCAGGTCTTGTTGTGCCTGGGCACAAGTCACCGTTGATACTGTACCTTCCAAGGTATATCAAAAGGAGTAAACACTTGCGTACTATCTCTCTGACGGTATATTGGAAATCTCGTCAATGGACCCTCATTGACTAAACCCAGCCTTTGCATATAGATTGTTGTAGAACCTTTCATAGGACTGTTCATTTATCTTTTCAGATAGGACAATGTGATATAACTGCTATATGCCCTGGTCGGATTACTTGCGCGGTGTAGACACTTATGTGGCATAGAACAGAACCTCTTTCTTATAATTCCCAAGGCAATCACTCACATTTGATTACATTGAGTTGTCCTACCTAGGCACCATGACAAGGATGTCTGCTCCATGCTCATAAAGATATACACCACAAACCTTGTTTGTTGGTCCTAAGACATAGGAGTATGAAAACTTGCTAGACAATATGATCACCATCATCACATGCTCCTGTCAGATATACTAGTTTTCCCAGAAACTCAAATTTCCCAATTTTTCCCAGGAACTCACCTAAATATACCTGTTTTCCCATAAACTCTCTCCGAATATCCTAGAAGTGCCTAGATATACTTGTTTCTCCTAGAAACTCGGTTCGAATCACTCACATATTCCTGCTTTTCCCAGAAATCCTATTCGAACTCCCCAGGTATCTTTGTTTCACCCAAAGTCCCAGAAAATCCATGTTTATCCTAAACCTCTACCCAAGCTTCCAATAAATCCCCATTTCCCAGAAATACCCAAAATACTTGCTTCTCCCACAAACTCTATCCAAATTTCCCAGAAATACTCAAAGTACTTGTTTCTCCCAGAAACTCTGCCCAAATCACCCAGAAATGCCTAGATATACTTGTTTCTCCTAGAAACTCTATCCATATTTCTCAAAAATACCCAAAATACTGGTTTCTCCCAGAACCTCAGTCCAAATCAACCAGAAATCCCTGTTTCTCCTAGAAACTCAAATAACTTCTGGAAATTCCTCCGAATCTTCAAAATCCATGTTTCTCCCAGAAACTCTATCCAAAATTCTCGAAATATCCCGAAAATCCCTGTTATCCCTTGGTGATCATACTGGAAAGTAAGGTTAGCACACTCTGTATGGCTAGGACCTTATTTGTTTAACTGCTATCTGTTAGAATTAGGGGCATCATATCGATTAGGGCTTGCATTCGCATGCTTGTCTCATATGCATACACAATTCATGTCAGTCTACATGCACGCACATCTTGTCAGTCTCACACATGTCAGTCTCCACACATCAAATGCATATGTATCATCATCCTTACCCATCTCAATCATTGTACATAAGTTGTATAATTACTGCAACCGTCCTTGGTTCGCATCGTTAAATCCTTCAAAATTCTGATCATCTCCTCCCGCTAGAAGTCCATAAGAAGTATTTTTGCGCATCTACTAATTTAGGCTTTTACGTCTATTTGCAGAAAATGTAGCCTCGGGTAAGGACACTATTGTACCTCCCCGAATTCATTGTCGTGATTGCAGGATAGCCCAGGCTATCATAAACCCACTAATGGCCTACCAAGCTCTCGAAGGAAAACTGAACAAACTACAAACCACTGTTGAACATCTAAGTTCAAGGATAAGCTGATTTGAGAAGATGGTGCAGAGCATCAATAAAAGGAAGTATGGGTTGTCTGATGCCGTCTATCTAAGCCCATTTCCACATCTGAATCCTTACTCATGTCCAAGCCCACACCCTTGTCTGGGTAATCCTATTCTATATCCAAACACAAGAGCCACTCCGAGGACCCACTTGAACTCAAAGTTTAACAAAGCGCGCAACCCAAGGACCTTTACCAACTTGGGTATGCCATTGTCTATTATCCTTGATAACCTCAGCAAAAAGAGGCACCTCTAACTTCTTCAGCCTCGTGCTGGTATCCCTTCGCCTAACTGTAACCTGTCCAAATGTTCTGCCTACCACCAAGGCCGAGGCCACGACACCGATAGCTGCATGCGCCTTCGCCATGATATCCAAGACCTCATCGATTAGAAAATGATCAAGCCATCACCCATCCAAACCTATGTCAACCAAAATGTCAGCTTCATCGAACCTAAAGGCCCTGGTTCATCTGTTCAAATGATCCCTTTTGCTGATACCCATGAATGTTGAACCTGTGCCTGTGAAGCAATGGTGTTTGGGACTTTTGCTAGCAAAACAAATGAGGATGCTCTTTTGAAAAAAATAATAATAAGCAAGTCACTGTGACACTCCATTTGAGACCAAGCCGAGTCTAGTAGAGTCTGTCCTATGTTATGAATCAATTTCAAGTTTAGTCTTATTGTCGAGTCTATCAGTCTTCAAGTTGTTATGAGTATGTGTCGAGTAATGTAATCCTTCTTTTTTTATGGAATGAAATCTCATTTTTGCCTAATCTGATGTGTCCAGTCATCAATGCACGAATCATCGAACTAAAATGCCACTTTTCAAATTACCATGGATATTACTCTGCTAATAAAATTTTTTTTAGTAGCACGAATGCACGAATCACTTTTACCATGGATATTCCTTCTTTTCAAATGTCACTTTTACAATGCACGAATCACTTTTCATTTTTTTCCCTCAAAAAAAATAAATTTTTGCATCAAACAAAAAAAAAAGAATCCTGAAAAGGTCAAAGTCAATTTCACGCTGGCACTGATGAAGAGCCGAGAATTGAATAGTCTTACTTTAAGAATTTAAAATAAAATCTCAAAAAGACATACTTGAAACTAACTTGGGGTTTGCCCAACACCCTTTTTCCACCATTTTGAAGTTTTAAGCCCAATCCAATTGGGAGCCATGCAATCTGTCTGATTATAAGCAATGTAGACTTAGTCCTTGATGGTAGCCAAACATTTCAGTGAGTTTCATCTCCACTTTAAAAAAAAAAAAGAAAAAAGAAAAGAAGAAAAGAAAAGAAAAGAAAAGAAAAAGCTCACTAGGTTGAAAACCCGAAAAGGCACCTAGGCAAAAGTTAGAGCCGAAAAAGGTATTGATTTTCAAGATCTGACCTTAACCAGTCAAAATGATGGAGAAAATGAAAGAAAGAAAATTTTGGTGATACAGAGAATTGTAAACTTCAATGTACATCATGAGAATGTGTCTAGATCATATTTCAAAAAGCTTCGAACAACCACAAACAAATTCTGAGAGCTGACATGCACATTATTTAATTTCAAGATTGCGATCGAAAGATCTCACATGAATCAACTACGCAAAATTGACTGGCTAGGTGAAAGTGAAAATGATCAATCCTCAAAAAAATAAAAAATAAAAAGAAAAAAAGAAAAGAAAAGAAAAGAAAGGGAGACTGAAACTAAATCTTCTTATTCAAGGCTACCACAAGTGACCTAAGTTTGAACTCCTTTGACGATTGGTTTGAAAAACTCTCAATCAATTTCTTTCAAAGCCTTGCCTTGAACTACGCTCGAACTGATTCCCACTTGGGAATACGTAGGCAACCACATCAGTTTGGTCGACACCATCATAATCAAACTAATTTTCTTGAACTACGTTCGACCTGATTCCCACTCGGGGATACCTAGGCAACCGCATCAGTTCGGTCGACACCATCATAATCAAACCAATTTCCTTCAAGCCTTGCCTTGAACTACGCTCGACCTGATTCCTACTCGGGGATACGTAGGCAACCACATCGGTTCGATCGACACCAATATTAACCCCTCTTCTTTCAAGATCCTGACCCGAACTACGTTGGACCTGATCCCCGCTCGGGGGTATGTAGGTTGACTTTTAAAAAAAAAAAGAAACGAAGGATGGCTCGCTAGGTCAAAAATCCGAAAGGATGCCTAGGCAAAAATTAGAGCTAACTCCAAGGTGAGCAATAACAAAAGAGAGAAAATGGCTCGCTAGGTCACCTCACTAGTGCCTAGGAAAAAGTTATGAGCATTTGAGAGATTAAAGTCACTATCCTTGCCTCGAGCTAGAAATCACCTTCCACGCTAGGGGCAAACTTCGGCTACCTGTCTCGTTTGATTGAATTTACTATATACCCTTCATACAAGGGGTAAACTTCGCTCACCTACCTCG
Organism: Hydrangea macrophylla; assembly: GCA_033977485.1. NCBI lineage: Eukaryota > Viridiplantae > Streptophyta > Magnoliopsida > Cornales > Hydrangeaceae > Hydrangea > Hydrangea macrophylla. The sequence goes on from CM066984.1 coordinate 42,462,142, forward strand.
TTTTCCTAAAATCTTCAAAGAACCATCATCCAAACTAGGGGCAAACTTCTATTTCCTACCTCGTTTGCCTATGAATTCTACTTTCTATAACTCAAACTAGGGGTAAATTCTGTTTGTATAACATGATCCCTTTACACCAAGGGCAAGTTTTCAAGTCACCAAGTTGTTTTGAAATTTTTTAAAATAGAGTATCTTTTATTTTATAAGCTAAGGCACTAATTCAAAGCACATTCTGGGAAAAGCAGAGAATCGACTAGATCAATAGGGAGGAATTTTCAAAAATCAAATTTATCAGCAAAGTGCTACCATGTTAAGATGAGGAGTGAAATGGTATCATCGATGACAAATGCACATCAAATCTTGGCAAAATCAAGCTTCTTCTAATTTGGTGTCAAATCTGTCCCCCTCGTACGTGCGTCGATGTCTGTCTATCAGTCTTTGAGTCTGTCGTAGTCTCAAATGTGTAAGTCAACAATGTCTAATAATGAATTTTTAAATCAAATTATAAAAATTTTAAGAGCATTCCAAGGACAATACAAGTAGGAGAACCAAACACAATTACTGCACCAATCAAGGCATTAGCATGAGAAGTGTCCAAACTTGGGGTAAATCTCATCCCTTTCCAAGCCGTCGAAAGTTAACCATCATCTCCTAACAACATAAGTCCATGAGTGGCTATTGATCATCTTTCTTCGTTCATGCAACATAAGTCTATGAATGGCTGTTGATGATCTTCCTTCATACTAGCAATATAAGTCCATGAATGGCTGTTGATCACCTTCCTTCGTCCTAGCAACATAAGTCCATGAGTGGTTGTTGGTCATCTTTCTTCGTTCATACAGCATAAGTCCATGAGTACCTGTTGATGATCTTCCTTCACCCTAATAACATAAGTCCATGAGTGGCTATCTTTCCTCATCCATGCAACATAAGTCCATGAGTGGCCGTTGATCATCGTCCTCCATCAATGTCAGATCTATAGCCGCCGTAGATCATCTACGTATCCTTCATCCCGAATAGAATCATACCTTTACTCCCATCAGTGGGCGTATTGCCTTCTTCCCTAGCAGTGTACATTGTATCCAGTCCTCCCCAGTAGAGTCGCTTCATCCCCAGCAGATTCAATTTTATCCCCAACAGGCTTATCGATTAGTGTATCATCAATTCAATCCATGATAGTCATAATAGTTCACTGTCGACTCATCTTCTCGATTCGCACATCATTATTCCTTTTGATCACGGTTAGTCCAACCGTTGATCCAATTCATAACAGGCACAGTAGTTCACTATTGACTCATCAACTTGATTCGTACATCGTCAATTCAATCCATGATAGTTACAGTAGTTCACTCTCGACTCATCATCTCGATTCGCACATCGTCATTCCTTCTGATCACGGTAAGTCCAATCGTTGATCCAATCTATGACAGTCATAGTAGTTCACTATTGACTCATCATCTTGATTCGTACATCGTCAGTCCAATCCATGATAGTTACAGTAGTTCATTGTCGACTCATCACCTCGATTTGTACATCATTAGTCCAATCTGTGACAATTATAGTAGTTCACAATCGACTTGTCATCTCAATTTGTACATCCTTAGTCCAATCTGTGACAGTCACAGTAGTTCACTGTCGACTCGTCATCTTGATTCGTATATCGTCAGTCCTTCTGATCACGGTTAGTCCAACTGTTGGTCCAACCTTTGATAGTCATAGTAGTTTACTGTCTACTGGTCATCTCGATTCGTGCATCATCAGTTCATTAATCATCATTAGTTCACCATAACTCTTATTCAAAATATGTCGTGTTCATTGTCCCCTCTAGATTGAGGCAAATCTGTTGTCATCAGCCCTTTAGTTTGAGGCAAATATATCGTTGTAAGCCCTCTAGTTTGAGGCAAATCTATTGTCATCGGCCCTCTAGACTGAGGCAAATCCTTCATTGTCAGCCTTCTAGATTAAGGAAAATCTATCGTTGTCAGCCCTCTAGATTGAGGTAAATCTATTGTCATCAGCCTTCTAGATTGAGGCAAATGCTTCGTTGTCAGCCCTCTAGTTTGAGGCAAATGTATCATTGTCAGCCCTCTAGATTGAGGCAAATCTATTGTTATCAGCCCTCTAGATTGAGGTAAATCATTTGTTGTCAGCCCTCTAGATTGAGGCAAATCTATCATTGTCAGCCCTTTAGATTGAGGTAAATCTGTTGTCATCAGTCTTCTAGATTGAGGCAAATCCTTCGTCGTTAGCCCTTTAGTTTGAGGCAAATCTATTATTGTCGGCCCTCTAGATTGAGGCAAATCAATTGTCATCAGTCTTCTAGATTGAGGCAAATGCTTCGTCAGCCCTCTAGATTGAGGCAAATCTGTTATCATCAGCCCTTTAGTTTGAGACAAATCTATCATTGTCAGTCCTCTAGATTGAGGCAAATCTATTGTCATTAACCCTCTAGATTGAGGCAAATCATTCGTTGTCATCCCTCTAGTTTGAGGCAAATCTGTTGTAGTCAGCCCTCTAGATTGTCAACCCTCTAAATTGAGGCAAATCTTTCAGTGTCAGCCCTTTAAATTAAGGTAAATCTTTTATTGTAGACCCTCTGGATTAAGGTAGGACTTTCGCATCCACCAATTATCTCGGGCTACCCTGTTTACTATTTGATATCTGGGACTGCCACGTCCGTCAATCATCTTAGGGATTTCATGTCCATCATTAGTGCTTCCATGTCCGTCAATTATCTTGGAGGCCTGAATAGGCTTTTCAGACCGACCATTGCAAGATTTGATCATCCGTGAGAGATTCGGATTTGAATCCTGGTTCTCAGTCAAGAATTAAAATAGTTAAGAGAGATTCTCAGAGAATCCCCTACCATCCCTAGCAGAACCTGAACCAAATTTCTGGATTGGTCATCAAAAAAATTGGCCAACAATTGAAAAACACCGCCTGCAGTCAAAAGACGCCAATTCCTAGGGCAAGCATTGTCTATTCACAATCCAAGGCTTTGTGTTCGTTGGTTATCGTGAGCCTCCTCGATCATCGTGAGCTTTTTCACTTATCGTGACATTCTTCACTCCTTTGTCCAAAATTGTGAGCTTCCTCGCTTATCGTGAGCTTCCTCACTCCTTTGTCAAAAATCGTGAGCTTTCTTACTTATCGTGAGCTTCCTCACTCCTTTATCCAAAATTGTGAGCTTTCTCACTTATCGTGAGCTTCTTCACTTATCGTGAGCTTTCCACTCCTTTATCCAAAATTGTGAGCTTGTTCACTTATCATGAGCTTCCTCTCTTATCGTGAGCTTTTTCACTTATTGTAACCTTCTTCATTCCTCTGTCCAAAATCGTGAGCTTTCTCACTTATCGTGAGCTTCCTCACTCCTTTGTCCAAAATTGTGAGCTTTCTTACTTATTGTGAGCTTTTCACTTATCGTGAGCTTCTTCGCTTATCGTGAGCTTCCTCACTCCTTTGTCAAAAATCATGAGCTTTCTCACTTATTGTGAGCTCCCTCACTTCTTTGTCCAAAATTGTGAACTTACGTGAGCTTCCTCATTCCTTCGTCCAAAATCGTGCGCTTTCTCACTTATCGTGAGCTTCTTCACTTATCGTAAGCATCCTCGCTTATCGTGATCTTTCTCACTCCTTCGTCTAAAATCATGAGCTTTTTCTCTTATCGTGAGCTTCCTCACTCTTTTGTCCAAAATCGTGAGCTTCCTCACTTATCGTGAGCTTCCTTACTCCTGTGTTCAAAATTGTGAGCTTTCTCACTTATCGTGAGCTTTTTCACTTATCATAAGCTTCCTCACTTATCGTGAGCTTCTTCACTTATCGTCCTCGCTTATTGTGAGCTTTCTCACTCCTTTATCCCAAATCGTGAGCTTTCTCACTTATCGTGAGCTTCCTCACTCCTTTGTCCAAAATCGTGAGCTTTCTTACTTATTGTGAGCTTCCTCACTCCTCTGTCCAAAATTATGAGCCCCGTCACCTACCCATCGGTTATCGTGAGCTTCCTCAAAAAAGATCATGAGCTTCCTTAGCAAACAAAATTGTGAGCTTCTCACTTATCATGAGCTTCCTCACTCCTTTGTCAAAAATTGTGAGCCCCCTCACTTACCCATCAGCTATTGTGAGCTTTCTCGCTTGTCGGTTATCGCAAAATCCTTCTCCGATTGGATATCTTGAACTTTCTCATCCATCGCTTGGTATCCAGGACTTCCGTGTCCGTCGATTATCTTTAATTGTCGTCCTCAAGGATCCCACATCTGATTCTATTCACTCGCAAAGCACACTTCTCGTAATTTGAAAAGTTTACCCTGAGGCCCAGAGTCTTCAAATACTTTGATATCTTTATCAGAATCGACCGCTGCTTAAGAGTCGGATGAACTCTAGCACAACACCAGCCCACTCAGAGTTGATTACTTTGATATCTTTAATCTTTGATTACTTACATGCGTATCATCATCTAGATGACATGTTGTTTGAGGAGAGTGAGCCCTTATGGATAGTAGCCCTTGACCTCAAAGACATGTTTAATGGATGATGATTCTAACTTCAATACATTCATATGTATTCTTGATATCCTATTCTCAAACAAAACTATATTTGTGCAAGTAATATTGGGAGTTCTTGATATGAGTTTGATTGTGATGTTCCAAGTGGTTTTAATCCCCTTTTTGTGCTGGAAATGAGCTTTCAAAACTCCTATTTCAAAACCCCTTTAAAACCCCCAACATTTGAATTCCAAGAAATAAGCTTTGTTTTACCAAAAATCTTCAAAACAGTGAATGATCTGAGTTCAAAAGTTTCTCTAGGACTCAATAATCAAAGTATTAACATGAGACCACTTGGAAAGCCTTCTTAACTCATTAGAGAACACCCATGATATTTGGTATGACTTGGAAACAATTGGAAAGGGTCCATTTGGACCCAAACATTCTTTCCAGATATTCTATTTTTGCTGTCACAGCAGCTTGGTTGACTTTTAACTTGTTTTGCAGAAAACCTTTCCAAACGGAGTGCTCCCAACTCATTTTTCCCTGAACCTTCAGTGTCTTAGGGAATATTCTGTATAATATGGGCCTCTAGATGTTTTTTTTTTTTTCTATTTTCTAAGATTTTTTGACATTTCTGTCAACAATACGGACTCTGATTCTGAGTAACCTCTATTGTTTATATGATTTCTCTCAATCTGTAATAGTTATTCTGGATTGGCTTTTTGATATGTGTTCTAGACACAATAAGGATGAACTCCATAAAAAAAATTCATTGAAAATATTTCTAACCATACTTTTCAATTTCCACAAAATCAAATCACTGTTTAGTCCACTATTCACAGTAAGTATACTTTTATTTTCATCCTTTGATTTGATGCTTGTATGTACTTCAAATTAATTCATATCCTAGGAAGTGGTCCATACCATATTTGTACATATCCCATGATGATTTTCCCTATGAATTCATCCATATTTTAGACTTCTAAGTCACTTTAGAAAGTCCATGAACGCAAACACACTACAACCTTTGTACATTCTAGGATCATATATTGCATCCATGCAAGATTTGGAGTTTTTGTGACTCCTAATCTAAGGAGGTTATAAGGAATGAACTTGATCATATGTTTTCCCTCGATCTAATCTTCCTTTCTCATCCGTCTCAGGGATTGAGAGGTCATCTTTTCTCAAAGATTAACATGCATTATGCTAGCTTGCTAAGCATATTTGACTTGTTTGATTATTTGTTTCAAGAATAATTCATGTCCCCTTAGATTAGAAAGTCTTTTTACTTGATACGTGATTAGACGATTTTTTTTAGGTTAGTTTGTGTGATCTTTCACTTTGCATTGTGTGATACTTGGCTTAGATCTAATGAATGATATCTTATCTTTTGATCTTCCATTTTAATATTCTTATGTGATGTAATATACTATCATAGTATTAATTGTTGAACCAAACATAGTATAAGATGATTATTTGGATGCTAATTGAGGCATGTCGAGAGACAGGGTGAGTTGAGGGTGTTTTAGTCATGATAAAGGCTCCTTCCTCTCTCGTACCAAAACCCTAAGCCAAGTTCTTTGGTTATGAAAGGCCAGTGCCCTTTATCCATTTGGGTGAGTCAAATTGGGTTTCTTGGTTCCCTAAAGACCAAGTGGCGACTCTGTATCTATTTTCAACAGACCTTTTCCTTTTCGTTGATCCAAATCAATTTCAAAACAAAGCAAAAAAAGTGGACGACCGATTCCACGTGTCCACAGATATAAATACATTTTTACCATTACCTGTCCACCAATTCCATGCCATGACACCCCAACAGATCTTGTGGATCAATATTGGCAGTGGATAAGAGTGGATGGTATGGGTCGCTCTAACATCTTAGACTCTTTGTCTGATGTGTTGAGGCAGCAACATCAACCTTTTCGAATGGCCCATGCTATAATATTGAACCTCGAGGAGATGTTTGGGGAACTGAGCCGAACTACAAGGCGTAGAGCCTTAGAGTTATTCATGGACACCAGAATGTTCGAAGAAACTTTAATAAGAGACCATGTTTTTAAAATGGTTACTTATTTCAAAGTATTTGAAGTTCTAGGTTCTAACATCGATGGTGAGACTCAAGTTGACATGATCTTCCATTCGTTGCCTTCATCATTCACTCAATTTAAAAGGTTTTTAAAATGAATAAAATAGTTTTTTCAACAAGTGAGTTGATGAGCTCTCTTAAGGCAACGAATGATATAGTCAAGGAGGAGTCAAATGTTCAGAACATTGGAATGGCTCCAACTTCTGGAACTAAGCCTAAGGGCTCAAGTTTAGAGAAGAAGAAGCAAGGCTCAAGGATAGGTGAGCCTATTCCAACAATTGGGAAGAAGGAAAGACTTGGAAAGGGAAAGGTTGATGCTGTACCAAAAGGAAAGTGTTTCTATTGTGGCGTGAGAGGGCATTGGAAAAGGAACTGTGTGGAATACTAACTACCAAAAGGCAAGGTATGATCCGATCACTAGTTTTTGAAGTAAGTTGAAAAATTGACACTTCAACCTCTTGGGGCACTAATTCTAAATTTTCTGATTATATCCGTAATTGTTGCAGGGATTGGAAAAATAAGAATGTGTTGTGATTTGAAGATCTTGATTACTTTTGGGATCTGATGCAAGAGATGCTATTAGATTAGTAGTTTTATATTGTAATCAAACTTATGGAATTGTTAGATGAATTTTAGTTTTAAAAGAATTAAAAATAATTATTCTTTGATTCTGGTACTGAAATTGTTGATTTAAAGAAAGTGTTCTTTTAATGTGATCTAATAACTTGTCGAACAAGTATATCATCTATTTACTCTTATTTCTCATATATCATCTAATATAGTATTTAAATAACTCATGGGTATTTTACCAACTAAAAGATAGAACCTTTAACTAATTCTATAAACCTCTGGTTTTAGAGGCTAGATCATATTAATCTAAATAGGATAAATAAGGAGAAATGATTGGATCCTAAACTCTTTTGGTTGCTGAGACCACTGCCTGTTTGTTAATCCTATTTAGAGGGTAATATGATCAGGTGACCTTTCTTTTGAAAGATCACACAACCAAGGACTTAATAGAATTAGGCCATACTCACGTATGCGGGCCAATAAATATTAGAGTTGCAGAGTAGTTTTGGCTACTCTAGATACTGATATAGATTTACCTATTGCATCTTCATCCTCAATTTCTTGAAGAAATTCAAAAGTTTTGGAATGAAGAGTAATTGGTAAAAGAATATCGTTGCTTTTGATTTGATCAAAAGGGTGAATATATGTCTAATGTGTTAATTATCTATAAGAGATAAGAATAAGATTCTTTCTCAATTGTCTACACCTAGTGCGCTTCCATGGGATGGTGTAGCAGGCAGAAGGAACCATCTTCTTTTAGATATGACTGGGTATTGAGATGAGTTATTTAGAGTTATTACTATTCCTTGGATTTTCTCGATGGAACCATAATGTTTCTAGAGAAAACAAAAGTTGGTTGGGAACCAAGTTTTGCAAAGGAAAGATAATATTAAGGAGTAAAACTATTTATATCTCAAAGCGATCTATAAATCATCTAGGACTGAAATTTACTACCTCTTCATCTGTTCCTGCACCAGTATTTCATTGTAGTGGGAGAATTCTCAGCAATACTAAAATCCTCTTATGCATTGAAGTTTTGTGATGAGGAAAGCTCTGGTATGTGATTTACATAAGTCTAAGGACTTAACCAATCATCTAGACATAAGGACATCTATTTTGACATGTTGGTCAAAATACTTTAGATTCGTCTAAAGTATGGATGTAGCTTAAATGGATGAAAGGATCCTTGCGCAAAAGAAGTGTGGTGGTGATTATGGTTCCTCATATTGATGACATCTTTATCATTGTGAGATGTTAAAGGAGCATTATCAATGGTTAAGGTTAAGATTTTACAGTATACTTGATATTTGTGATCTCGGTGAGGTGAGCTATAATCTTTGGATTATGCTCATTCAAGATCGGAAAGTTAAGATAATGAGATTATCTTACACTTCTATATCAGAAAGTAACTGGCTAGATTCAATGTAGAACTTTTCTATAAAGGTTTTCACCTTTGAACATAACTTGTTGCTCTTTCAAGACTTGTATCTTAGGACGCAAGATGAAAGAGGTCGCATGAAAGGTAAATCATAAGCCTAGGCTATTGATAAACCTTATATGTGATAATCGGCATGGGATATTTATTTTACCGTTGAGGTTGTTCGCAGATATCAATCCAAACGAAAGTTCATCTCACTGAACTATCATAAAGTATATATTCTCTAGGGCTTGAAAAAGAACTAGTAAATATATGCTAGGTGATGGAGTTTTGGACAATGTTCGAATTAGCTTTACTGGATACATGTCTGGTGATGTCATTTATCTAGGGATATAGTATAACATGAAAATGTTCTACTATGGATTGTTTCAGTCGACGATCATCAGTCCCTATATAAATCCTTACGTGTTATGGATTTTGACAAGTCACGTAGACAATGTTGGTGTTAGTTTTAACACTATATGGTTATGAGTGCAAGTGGGAGTTTGTTGGGAATATGCCCTCAAACCAGTTAGTTTAACAATAGAATATCATAATGCATTTATATATGTTAGTTCATGAGATGAATATTAGACTGAAATCCTTAAACATCATTGTATGTGATTCATTTGTGTATGTGATTACACATGTGAGATATAAATCACAAATTCTTGTTGTTTTAAATAAGTCACAGTGGATGATAAGTCTGGATAACTTATCAAATGTTCATTGTAGCATGATTAACGTCTATGGGGTAGAATGATGAATCTTATTCATAAGAGTCTTTGACTCTTGGTTAATATGTTAGTGCACGCGGTGCATTAATGGACTTGAGTTAAACCTATTGACACCTAAATGCTATCACCCTTGATAGGAACTCAAACTTGTATAGGGATACATGTCCTTAATCCTGAGATAATTATGGACGCAAGTTGTATGCTTTGGTTGCTTTGACTTACCAATCAGTGAGGTCTTGCAAGATTAACACCTGGGTATCTTGGGTAATCAGGTTTACAACGTTGGGAATATATATTGTCAAGATGGAATTCCACCCTCTTCTATAAAAAGAAGAGTAATTGTTCCCTCGAGAATGTCACTAGGAGTGATTATCGATAGTTGGCCAGCCTTGTCAACAAAGTGTTTGTTGACATGTTTGGTAATCCAAGCATAGTGAATGATACATGAGGAATATAAGATGTATCTATCTATTGGTAGAAGGGACATCCGTATCATATTATGCAAGTCAAGCAATCGCTTATGTATGTGTGATTTTGTTTTTATGCACTAGAGTACAATTATCATTTAATAGTGGTATAAATGATAATTTATTAACTATTGATTCCTTAGTTAAAGAGTGCTGACTTGTTGGAATAATAATTAATCAGAGTTAATAATTAAGAAACTAGGGGTCCCACTCCTAGCTCATAAGGATGTTTGGATGTGAAGGAATAATGCAATGGGAGATTCGGGATAAAGTTGGAACCAATCGATTGGTGTTAGATCCAATCGATTGGATAAGCAATCGATTGCCCTCTAAGGTAATCGATTGAATAAGCAATCGATTGGCACTTTTGGTAATCGATTGGCACTTAGGTCAGTTCAAAAGTTTATAAATACAGAAAATGTGGGCAGAACTATTGACACACATCTTTTATTCTCCCAGAAGTTTCAGTATTAGATATAGGCTTCCCAAACCCTTCCTAAGCCTCCTAAGTTTGTTCTAGAGGGGTTTCCACTAGTATCTAAGAACATCCAAGAGACACAGGAGTGAAGATCTTTAGCACTAAAAGATCAAGAGCACAATGGGAGCGAAGATCGTTAGCGTCGGGAAACGCTCACATAAAATAGATCGGACTGCTAGATACTTATCGCAACCTGATGAATTTTGGACACGACGAAGGTGATGACGAGACGTAGCTGCTGTTAAAATATGAGGTCAATCGGAGATCGTTTCGTCCCTCTGCTGATCACATCTTTGTCAGAACAAAGTGATCGGGATCGAATCGTCACAACGATCATTGAAGAGTTCTCAAAACTTTTCCATAAATCGCAAATGTATATCTATATCTATGTGTTTGTATGTATATTGATTACAAGTAATACATATAGTTTTATTAGATTAAATTTTAATCTGTGCCCGTATTCCGCTGCGCACTAAGATCCAATTTTCCTTTCAATAAGCCCATCCATTTGTACTCATAAAATTTACATGGAAGAAGATGCTGATCCTTTGCAATAAATGCAGAGACGTATAAATCCCAACATGTAAGAAGTTGTTAAAAAGTAAGTCTTAATTAATTGATGTTGGGATAATATATCCAATTTTTGATAGTTTGTAGGTTAGTTCGACCCAAGTGGTACCCAAGAAGGCAGGCGTAACTATTCCTAACAAAGATTGAAAATTAGTACCCACGCGAGTCCCCACCAATTGGAGGATGTCCGTAGATTATAGAAAATTAAACACTATTACCCGAAAAGACCACTTCTCTTTGCCTGTGATTGGAAGAAGTTGTTATGGGGAGTTGTATATAAAAAAAATTGAATGATGAAAAAGGGCAAGAAGAAGAAAAGAAAAGAAAAGAAAAGAAATGAAACAATTGAATGTATAGAAGGAGTAAGGAAAAGAAAAGAAAATATACAAGAATAGAAGATGGTTGGAGATTTGAAAAAATAAAGTGACATGAGACAGACTCCATCACATGCGTACTTCTACCTACTACTTCTATCTACCATACGAAAAACCTAAACAAAGTCTTACGAATTCTTAATAATTTGGTTTGAACATGTAGGTGTAAATTGAGTTATCCATGGTAGTTCTCTCCTCTAGTAAGTGGTATTCCATTCATGAGACTTTACACTCTAGAAGTTTGTTTTTCAAGAGACAAGTATGAAACCATTAGTATCCATACCATTAACTCATATCAAAGCTTTCATACACCGAGTGGTCCCTCTTACGCTAGTTTCTAAGAGACATTCTTTTATGAGTGTAAATCGATGTGAGAATTGAGTTGAAGCTACGAGTTCCAAGAGTGCGATAGTCTAAATAACTCTAAATAAGGATAGATATGTAATTGCTGACTCTACACACACACACAAGGATGCATGAATGTGATACACGTGTTATAATTGTCTTGGTGGGATGAGGAACATGTTGACATCTTTCATGGTTTGATTGATAATAATATGTCGTTGTAAAGCAAAGTTTTCAGTTGATTGAGAGAGAGTGGTTCCGAAGTTGTTTTTATATTTTTGATCATAAAATGTGAATTTTGTGGGCACATTCACTGCAAACCCTTACGAGACAACACTCATCCACTAGGATAACCTAGGGGTTTAATGGCTTGTTGCATATGTTGAATGCAATTGTGAAACCTGTGAAAAAAGTGAGTTAAGATTTTCTTTTGGTTTATTTTAGTAATTTTAGTCACTCTCAGTCATTGTCGTATAGTATTATTTGTCTTTTCTTTTCGCTTTATTGCTAGGGATTAGCAATAAGATAGTTGGGGGTTGTGACAAGTGGGTATATTTGTAGAATATATCCCACCAAACTATAATAATAAAATAACACAGTTTAGTCTACGACTCCCGGCTTTATCTGCAGTTGTTTTACATTGCCAGTTTATGTACAATGAGATGAATCTTTGATAAATTTTGTTATATTAGATGTTATTCTGTACAGATATGCTACGTTGTTATGAGCAGGAATGAATTACAGAAAGAAAAAAAAAGTTAAGTCGAAGTATAAAGTAGACATTGCAAAGTTGAAAAGAAGACCTCGAGTGATCGAAGACCCCTCGAGCGATTGATGCTTCAAGTGATCGAAGGCTTCTCAAGCACTTGAGGAACACAGAAGTTCAAGTGATCGAACATAGCTTTATCAAAACTTTACGGGCAATGCAGCAGAACTTGTATTGTAACCCTAGCTTAGGTTATCTCTATAAGTATATAATGTAAACACGTCCCGAAGGATGCCCACTTTTTGATTTTTTTTTTTCAGTTTATAGAGAGATAAATTGTTTCTTTGTGGTTTTTTAGGTTTTCTATGCTTGGATATTGTTTGAGTTTGGATTTTCATTGAAGTTTAATTCAAGTTCTGTGTTCCAGGTTCTATATTATAAGTTTCTTTACGTTTTGCCTTTAGTTTCAAGTAGTAGTTTTCATGTTAGTTGGTTAAACTATAGTTTTCCATAAGTTTCATGTTTAAAACCAAGCCAAACACGACTTTAATCACTTCATAGAGTAAAAACTTGTTTTCCGCCACTAAAATAATGTCCGAGTAGTTCAGTAGTTGGGAGATCACGATAAAACAATCATCTCCAGCATTTGCCATGCACAGTAGAGAAAACCTGTGTTCAATCGATCGAAGGCATTTCGATTGATCAAACCAGAGATGTTGTCAAGCGATCGAAGAAATTTCAATCGATTGAAGGATGATGCAATTAGATCGATCAAGAACGCTTCAATCAATCGAACCTGTAAATTCCTGAGATGGTCCTTTCAAGTATTCCAAGACTCTTGGCTTTTAAGATTCGTTATCAAACTGTCCAAGTAAGCTCAAATTGTCAAAACAGTTTTAAAACCTTAAGCCTTAAGGCTATTTTCTTCAATGTTTTTTAGCGAAACCTCTTTGAATGCTAACAACATTCATAACACAAGTGTAAATCATTGTTTTAAACTGTCTTTCAAGTATTTTAAATCAATTGTGATAATATAGTCCCGGTCATGTAAGGACTATTGATTCTTTATCTTTAGAAAAATACGGAATACTGAAGAGAGATGTTCTCCATAGAGCGATAATGAATGTGCATGGTAGATGGCTAGGTCATTGCAGATTCACGTGAACCCAACGCCATTTTCTCATAAAGTAAAAACCCATTTTAAAATATGCTTAGCTAATTAGTTAAATTTCTAGCTTAGTTTAATTGTTTTATTACAGTAGTTGTTAATTGAGCAACTTTGTGTTCTACACTTCATTTGAATTATTGACTTTTAATTTTCTTGTTGAGTTTAGACTAAGTTAGTACACTATCACCTTCTCTGTGGGATTGACCTGGTCTTACCAGTTTTTACAACTTGCACGATCACCTACACTTGGGTGCTGTACATGAGCGCACAAATTTATTTCGTGTCAAGTTTTTGGCGCCATTGTTGGGGAGGGTGACTAGATATTACTTAGACTATCTCAATCTCTCTTTACCAATTTCTAGCTTTTCTTTACCTACAAACACTTGACACGGAATAAATTTGTGCATTCTTGTGCAACACCCAAGTGTAGGTGATCATGCAAGTAGTAAAAACTGGTAAGACCAGGTCGATCCCACAGAGAAGGTGATAGTGTACTAACTTAGACTAAACTCAAAAAGAAAATTAAAAATCAATAATTCAAATGAATGCGTAACCGTAATTCATAAAAGGACGAGAACAACATGAATGCATCACTGCATAATAAATAGCTAAACAGGAGAGAAAGTCCAATGTTATTCTATTATTTAAGTTAAAAATATTAAAATTTGTACTAAAAATTTGAAAATTTTTACTGAAGTTGTATATTACCTGATTTTGCAATGAAAAGAGCTAAGGTGGTAAGTGTGAATGTGCAGGTGAATGCCTCTCTACTGTCTACCCCCAACTAAAAATAGCAATGTCCGCATTTGGTGATTTTCAAAACAAAGTAGATAGATTTCACTAGATTGAAGCAATATAGCAAGCGATAAAAGTAGCAACCTGTGTATAGACATACAATCTCCAAAGATCAAGATCAATAGATATGATAATATATAAGATGGTCTAAAATAACACAACAATCAATCACTATAATAATACTAAGAAAATTAATAACTAGTGCAGTGAGTAAGTGTATAATACAAAAGTACTAATGAGAGAAGGAGAGACGAAAAACAAAAAATAAATACACATCATAACCCTCACTCTCGCATCTAATCAATCCTATTCGATATGAATAGGGTCGTCCGAAGTGGGTTCAAAAATATCGATTAGAGCAGGAGGGATCAGTATAGCAGCGTCGAAAGTAGTGGTCTTGCCTCCACCCTCAGCAACCGCAGGAGCAGTCGCCAGGTCACTCACAGATGGGACATGAAGTGTAGAGGATGAAGGATCAACCACAGCCGGAGGTGGTGGAGGTGGTGTCTTAGTAGCAGGAGGCGGTGCCGATGAAGATGGAGCAGTGAAAGATGGGGTAGCAGGGGCAGGTGGTGGTGATGATATGTGAAGGGACTAGGCTACCCCCATCTGAATGAAAACTGCATCTTGCTGAATAGTAAGATGATTGATCTTACCCTCAAGTCACATCTGTGCCTCTTTCTCCTTTATGAACATTGCATGACATAGAAGACTCTCTCTAAGTTTGTGTCTACAATCTCTGCCTCAGTTCAAATTAATCCACCTAAGTAACCGGATCAATATCCTCCTCAGAATCATGATCCTCGGCCTCAGATGGAATCCCAGAAGCAGCCTCGGTGTTTGTACCTCCGGTTCTCCTCCTCTTTCCAACCTTCACCTTTACTTTCAACTTTTTTTCTTTTGAGCATCCGAGCGGTGGGCTGCCATCTTACCGAATTGACTAGATGCATTTTGAATCTCATCTATGGCCAATGGGAGTAAACCAGACTGGGCGATAACATGATGAATGGCCCAAGCGCCCTTCAGATGGCGCTTGGCAGTAATGTAGCAGGTGGAATGTATCATGAAATCAATATAGAGTCGAGGTAAGCAGACTCTATGCCCCATCCCGACGGTATAAAGAACACGGGCATACCAAGGCGCCAACTTCTCATGGTAGGATGTCAAAAGGATGCAATTACACAAAGCGAGGTGGAGAAGGAGATACCTGTCGGTAAGGCGCTGATCCTCAATATGTGATATGCCATTCCACCTGAACGGCTCCACCCATAATCTCATAGACTATAGTCGAGGGCAAGGTCTCAGGGGCACTTAGCATTTGAGGACAAGCACAGTCGAGCACCTCAAGCACACCTAAAGCAGCAGCAACGGTAGTCGGGCTGAAATAAACTCCCACCCACGGAAGAAGGATCAGTTAATGAATGGCGCGGTGGGGTCCCGAATCATAGTGGCACACGCCTCCCAAACTCAAGAAAGATTAATCCTCTTTGCCTGAGTTAGCATCTCAACCCAGTGAGGCATGTCCTTGATTTGTGCTAAGAACCATGGGAAAGATAGCCATACAGACTCCAACGGTCTTTCAAGTATAACCTTCTTGGTTTGAAAATAGTGGTTCATTGTTGATCTTGTGGGTTCTGAAACTTGTGGTTGCAGACTAGATCCGGATGGTAGCCCATCTTAGGATTTATCTGGAAGAAAGAAAAGAATAAAGAAACGAAGAGAAAATAAGTAAAACAACAAAGAAAAATAGAAATTGTTTCTGCAAGTCTTCGATCGATCAAGAGTTTTAGATCGATTTAAACTGGGTCAAGTTCAAGCGCCCGAACCCAGTTAGATCGATCGAACACAGATTTTCAGTGAACTAAAGAAAAGAAACACAGAAACAAGAAAAACACACTAATATTACAACCCATAGTGGATTAGCTGGTCTTAAAACTAGGGGGAGTACCCCCTCTCATTTTCTAATGAACCTGCATAGGGGGTTTATGATAACCTTACCTCAGGTTTAGCATAATGGAGAGGAAGTGGTGATGATGAGGATCCTATTGAGATGATTAGGCCCCAAAATGACATGTGTGGGAGGCGCTTGGAAGGGAGGGGATGAAATCGACCAAGTTTTCTAATAGGAACGCTGAGATTTCGTACTAGGCTGACCCTTACATTACAAGAATGGGATAACTGAGGTTTTGTACCAGGCTGACCATTACTATGATACATGATAGTGAATCAACATCTTTGGGAGGGGAGTTTCTATCCAAGCAACATATGGTTGGACATATATGTGAGAATGAGTCAGAAATATGGACATATAGTTCATAATATTATAAGTCAGGTTGTTGAGTTGCATGTAGTATATCGAAAATGTTACGTCGAGAGAACTATTTCTTAATGAAAATGCTATTCAAAGACTTCTTATTTGGATACTCTATTAGTTTATTACTCACTCTGCTTTCCCAAGCTGACAGCGTTTATGCCTCTGGACATACCCACGTCTAGTTTTCTAGACCTATGGCTATACAGGTGAGATGCCTATCGATGAGGGCTATTACCAGGAATACCCGGAGGAATGTTATGGCTGGGATAGTCAAACCAAAGAGAGGATCGAAGGAGAACACCACCAAACTGATGACGACGTCTACGGCACTTGAAGCTTAAGACTAGATTAGTTGTCCTTTAAAATATGATTTAACTATGTTACTTTATAGTTGGCGAGTGTGCTTTAAGACTTAGTTTCAATAACTACAATGTTGGAGTTTTGTAACAAGATCTTTTACGTTTAAGTTTTGATATACAGTTTAGTATTTCAGTTATTTTCGTTACTGTGTTATATCTCTAATGTTGTAGAACTGTGTGTGGACAATCGAGTGATATTCACCAATCATGCCCTATGGGTCCCAAAATGGAATTTTATTTTCCCTATTTTTGCTACATCGGGGCGTGATATGATTTTTGGTATAAGAGCATAGGTTTCGCTTGTGCTCACTAATTGTCCAACACATTTAATCGTTTAAGTCTAAGATTTTAAGATAATAGTCTCAGAGTTTAGTTCTGATATTAGATAGTTTCTTTTTAGGTAGAATGGAGCCTACATTTGTCCTGGATGAGTACGGAGTGCATTGGATATGTGAGGGTCGAGTAGAGACAGTAGATCCGGCTTACTATACTAGGATGATTTATCAGAGATCCATGACTACTCCAGAGGTGGACGTATGGTATGACTTTCACATCCTGAGGACTGAGGATCCGGAGGAGCTTCGGGTAGAGGTAATCTATCATGAGGACACACTGCGGTGTATTGTGGAGGAGTCGTTAGCGATATTGCGTAATCTTAGGATTTATCAGTATCTTCTTAGAAACATCAGACGTATGCCACCACCACCACCACTCCCAAATGAGCCACCTCCACAGATACTACTACTACCCCCGGAGGAGGATGACGAGCTGATGGTAGGCCATGCCACTGAGACAGATGATGATGATTTGGATAGTGTCGACGAAGACTTAGACAATAATGATGAGGATTTGGATGGTCATGATGTTGGGGTTGTGCCCTCAAACCATTACTTTATATATGAGACATTAGCATTTTAATATATGGATATCAGCTTTATATTTCATTATATATGTTACTTTCATAAGATGACTGTTAATCCTTAAGTATCATAGTAAGTAGTTCGTGTGTGTAGAGATACATACAAGTGAGATACGAATTACTATTCTTTTATACATAGAATTTGTCACAGTGGATGATGGGACTAGATATCTCATCAGGTTTACACTATAGCATGATTAACTACCAATAGATGGAATGATGAATCTCAATCACCAGAGTATGACTCTTAGTTAATATGCTAGTACTTATAGTGCATTAACGGACCATGAGCTTTCCTATTAACACTTAATATTATCACCATCGATAGGAACTCATAACTTGTATAAGGTACGTGTTCTTAATCTTGAGACGATTATGGACATAGACTGTGGATGTGGTTGCTTTGACTTACCAATTAGTGAGGTCTATAAAAGATCAATACCTGGGCATCTTGGGTATGTCATATTCATAGGGTTATGAATATATATTGTCAAGATAGAATCTACCCTTTGATAAAGAGTAAGCATTCTCTTGAGAATGTCACCAAGTTGATTATTGAGAACTGCAGTCTTGTTGATAAGAGTTATCAACATGTTTGGTAATCATGAGGGATGAATAGGACTCAAAGAATGGAAGATGTAATCATTATTTAGGTTGATAGTAACAGTTTATCCGACTACCTGAACATGATTATGAATCCTGATGGTAGAGGGACATTAGTACACCATACAAGTCTAGACATCACTTCGGATTTGTTCTTTTGCGTTGGAGTTCAGTTATCGTTTTATAGTGGAGTAAACGTTAACTGATCAGTTGGTTAATTTGCTGATCAAAGAGTTTGGTCATGGGAATGAACAACTAGTCTGAGCCAACAATAAAGAGCCTAAGAGGTCCCACTCTTAGCTCCACCAGGATGCTTGGAAAGCCACATGAGGATCTTGTCAAGATAGCTTCGATCAATTGAAAGAGTGTCGATCGATTGAAGTCAAGATAGGTTCGATCGATCGAAACAACTTCAGAACGTGTGGGGAAGTTATCACCACGTTTCATTAGACCTTTTAAGATCCTAGAATGTGTGGAAAAAGTCACTTATAGACTTCCG
The DNA here is from genome assembly GCA_033977485.1 of Hydrangea macrophylla. Classification (NCBI taxonomy): domain Eukaryota; kingdom Viridiplantae; phylum Streptophyta; class Magnoliopsida; order Cornales; family Hydrangeaceae; genus Hydrangea; species Hydrangea macrophylla. The sequence continues at coordinate 42,481,033 of CM066984.1, forward strand.
TTGCCGCCCAGATATCGTGTGGGAAAAGTCACTTATAGACTTCCGTTGCCGCCCAAGATATCTGGAGTGCACAACGTTTTCCATGTGAGTATGCTGAGGAAGTATGCCCACAATCCAGCGCACGAGAGATCAACTTTGAAGATATCGAGGTCAATACAATGTGTCACACCCGGAAACAGCAAAAATAGAAAGAAAAAAAAAATTTCCTTTTTGGGTCCATAGGGAATGACGGGTGAAAGATACTAATTACCCACAACACAAGATACTAGTTCAACTACAACAACAAAGAACAGTAAACAACAATAATATTAAACAATTCTATTCAATTACAACATCAGAGTGGTCCTCAAGATCACAACAAGTCTGGAGACAACATATGCCCAAGTACCCATTAACTAAACAAGTTCAACAAACAACAAAAACAAAAAACAAAAATATAAAACTAATTATAACATCTTCATGTCTTCAGCTGGCATAAGGGTAGTCGTCAGCATAATAGCCTTCTCCGGCATAACCGTCATTAGTCTGGCCACCCTCTGCATAATCCTATTCTGGGTAGTAGCCATCGTCATAAGCTCCATTATTTGCATTGTTAAGAACAGGGTAGTCTAGACGGGGAGTGTCCAAGCAATAATGACCGTCAGCTTACTGAGGCCTGAGTGAATAAAAACTCATAGGGTATTAATGATATAACGTAATAACAAGTTATTGAAGTGTCTAAGATATAGTGTTAACAAAACTATCTTTCTCTGTATTTTAACATTGTTTGCCCAATCCTTATCGTCTTGTTAATAACAAACTCAGCACATTACTGAGTCTTGGAGCAGATTTGATTGTAAAACTCCTGGATGCACCAATGCTCTACCTACCGTGTCACTGTAAGTCATAGATACCTGCTACAACGTAACACTACAAGTCATAGAGGTCATCTACCGCGTACACTATAAGTCGTAGATACTAAGTCAATCCATCCCCCACTTTTAAGAACATATGTACAGTCCACCGCATGTCAGGGATTTAACGCTTCAAGCATCGACACATCAATTCTATTGCCACGGCCTATCGTCAGATCTACCGCGTACTTATGATCAAGGTTCACCGTAAGTCGTGGACACATTCGTCTATCCACCGCATACTTATGATCAAGGTTCATCGCATGTCATAGATAATGTATTAGTGCACTCATAGACATATACGTCTGTCTAATGCATTCTCCAGTTGATCAAGGTTCATCGCATGTCATAGACACCTTTGTCTGTCTACCGCGTACTTATGATTAACCAGTAAGCATCCCCGTTCTCTTTCCAGAACCTACTTAACGTTATACTACTAACGATTACATGATAGCCCCGTTTGTGGCCTAACTACTCTAAATAAAATAAACGGATATCGAACTCAAACAAGAACCACATAGTATACAACGTCATCACGTTAATCCATTATTCTTAGTCATGCTTATCTTTGTTGTCACATTATCCCTGATTAACCCATAATTGCATAATAGAAGTTCGAATCGAGAATCAAACGATCGAACCTCATATATAACTACTAAAGAAAATAAATCGTGTTTTGCAAAGTTCGATCGATTGAACTCAGTTCGATCGATTGAGAAAAGAAATGTTCGAGCGATCGAAGTTGCTTCGATCGATTGAACCTTCGAACGATTGAACTCATTTCAATCGCTTGAGAGTTGTCCTTTCCAGCAGATTCATAAACAGCAATATATAAACATCTTAGGGACGTGTTTATTATAAATAAACATCACTAAAAGCTTGTAAATATTATATAAATGAGACCAAGTGAGTAAAGACTCGATTAGGGTGTGTTTGGCTTGAGCTTTAAGCTTGGGCTCCTCCAATGGCTTCTCCTCTCTCTCTCTCTCTCTCTCTCTCAGCTCCTCTCTTCTGCCTACTCTATCTCTCTATCTCCTTCTATTCTTCTTCTCCTCTGCTTCTCTTCCTCTCGCTGACTATATATATGTGTGTGTGTGTATATATAGATGTATGTAATATATATATAATAAGTATCAATCCTCTCTCTCAAACTCTCAAGTGTTTTGAACACTCCCACACACGAGCACAAGGTATATATATAGAGGGAAAAGGGTGCAAGTGGCTGTCTCAAGTGTTATTTTTGAGCTTCTTGATTCTCAATAGGATGCAAACTGGTCCTTCGTTGAATGTAACATTTTTATTGACTTCGATATCTTCAAAGTTGATCTCATGCGCTGGGTTATGAACATACTTCCTCAGCATACTAATGTGGAAAACATTGTGCACTCTTGACATCTTTGGCAGCAACGCAAGTCGATAAGCAACCTTCCCAACACGTTCTAGAATCTCGAAGGGTCTGATGAATCGCGGTGATAACTTGCCTCTCTTTTGATCGAAATGAACAATCTCTCGAACAGGTGAGACTTTAAGCAACACATGATCTCTAACGGCAAATTCCAAGTCATTACGTCGCTTATCAGCATAACTCTTGTGTCGGGCTTGAGTTGTCTTCATCTTCTCACATACGATCTGAATCTTCTCACTAGTCTCTCGTACCATCTCTGGACCAAGAAGTTGAGTATCTCCTACTTCGGCCGAACACAACGGTGATTGACAAGGTCTTCCGTACAAAGCTTCGAACAGCGCCATCCCTATGCTTGAATGATAATTGTTGTTGTAGGTGAACTCAATCAAAGGTAAGTGCGTCTCCCAAGAACTCTCAAAATCAATAACGCAAGCGCGTAGCATATGTTCAATCACTTGATTGACTCGTTCAGTCTGCCCATTGGTCTGCGGATGAAAGACTGAACTCTAGCTCAATGTTGTTCCCATCACTGTTTGGAGACTCTTCCAAAACTTTGCAGTAAAGCGCGAATCTTGATCTGACACGAAAGATACAGGTACAACGTGTAACCATACTACGTGTTGTAGATACTTCTGGCTCAATTATTCTACCGAATACGTCATACTGTAGGCAATAAAATGTGTCATCTTCGTAAGTTGATCCACGATTACCTAAATAGCGTCGTGGTTCTACTGCGACTTCGGCAATCCTACCACAAAATCCATGTTTACGTGTTACCACGATTACCTAAGTTGACATCTTGGCGAACCATAACTTCAAATCCTCTGCTATCTGCTGAGCTTCTATGATACGGTTGATCAACGTTGGTTATACCATAAGGCATCAAAAATGTAGTCCTTCCAATGGTTCCACTTGATGAAGCTCAAAATTGGCTAAAACTTCCAATGCTTTCCATTCTCGAATTAGTAATGCAGCGATTACTAGTCAAGGTTTACTACTCAAAGCATCAGCTATGACATTTGCTTTACCCGGATGGTATTGCAATGAAAAGTTGTAATACTTGAGTAACTCCATCCATCTTCGTTGTTGCATGTTCAACTCCTTCTGAGAGAACAAATACTTTAAGCTCTTATGATCAAAAAATAGATCAAACTTGTCTCCATAGAGATAGTGTCTCCAAATCTTCAATGCAAACACTATTGCTACCAATTCCAGATCATATGTAGGATAGTTCTTCTCATGCACCTTCAATTGTCTAGATCCATTTTAATGACATTCCCATCTTGGATAAGCATACACCCAAGTCCTTGGTGTGAGGCATCACTATAGATCACATGCCTCTCCCCACTCTTAGGTATTGCGAGTACTGGTGCAAAAGTCAATCTTTCCCTTAACTCCCAAAATGTATGCTCATACTTGTATGTCCATTCGTACTTCGTCTCCTTCCTTGTTAAATTCATCAATGGTCTTACTAACTTGGAAAATCCTTTAACAAATCTTCGATAATATCCTACTACACTAAGAAAACTCCTAACCTCTGTCGCATTGATTGGTCTGTTTCAACTTAAGACTGCATCAATCTTAGATGAGTCCACAGAGATACCATCTTGAGATATAACATGTCCCAAGAATTTGACCTCTTGTAGCCAAAACTCATATTTGCGGAACTTTTCATACAACTTACTATCTCAAAGTGTCTGTAAAGTAATCTGTAAGTGTCCCTGGTGATCTTCATTTGTCTTTGAGTAGATCAATATGTCATCGATGAGTACTATAATGAATTTATCCAGATATGGTCTGAATACTCTATTCATCAAATTCATAAATACTGCTGGCGTATTCATCAATCCAAAAGGCACAACTAGAAACTCATAATGCCCGTATCTTATCCTGAATGCAGTCTTCATTACATCTTTCGGTCGAACTAAAAGTTGATGATATACCGAATGCAGATCGATCTTTGAAAAGACCCTTGATCATTGTAACTGGTCGAATAGATCATCTATCCGGAGTAATGGATATCTATTCTTAATCGTAACCTTGTTCAACTCCCTATAATCTATGCAGAGTCAAAGTGTTCCGTCCTTCTTCTTCACAAATAGAACTGGTGCTCCCCAAGGTGACGTACATGGACGAACAAATCCCAAATCTTCTAGATCCTAAACTTGCTTCTGTAGTTCCAACATTTCAGCTGGTGCCATCCTATATGGAGTCTTCGATATTGGCAATATGACAGATACTAGTTCCACACAAAAGTTTATTACTCTTTTTGGTGGAAGTCCTTTAATATTCTAGAATACATCTTGAAAGTCTCCCGATTGTAGCCAAACCACTTGTAAGTAAATGTCGCTCATCAGTTGACACTGAAATCTAATCGTCAAACATCCCGGTATCAAAAATACAATCTTCCTAGCAGGGCAGTCCAAATTGGCATCATAGTTAGCCAACCAATCCATTCTAAGATAATGTCGAACTCTGACATTGACAGAACCACTAAGTCTAGTAGAAGATTCCTATCTCCCAAAGTCAATGGGCAATCTTTTCATACTTTACCCAGCTTAACAGTCACTCCCAATGGTGACACAGTAATAAATGAACGTGCAGCTCCAGTATCGAATAAAGCTGTAACTAGACTAGAAAAGAGTACAAGTGTACCTTCCAAGTGTTGTTGCTCATCAGCATTAAAGCCTGCTTCCGCTGGAATGATAGCATTCATCCTATTCTGATATGGGGGTCCCTGAATTCCTTGAACTGGTGCCCTATAGTTTCCTCCTTGGGGTGCACGGCAATCCTTGCTCAAATGTCCTGACTTATTGCAGTTTCAGCAGAACTGATTGCTACGGTGGTGGGTCTTGGGAATAGTGCAATTCCTCGCAATGTGCCCTGGCTTTCCACAGTTGAAACATCATCCGTCACTTGATGGTAGGGCAGTAAGCAGTGCCTGAGGTTACTGTCCTCGCTGTTGATATTGCTGGGGTCGAGGGTAGCTTGACTGAGGCTCCTATTTCCATCCCAGGTTCACTTGTTGCTTTGAACATTTCCCCGAGGTCTCCACCCTTGGGTATGTCTTGGTGGTTGGTTCTAAAATTCTGCTGTTGAAAACCTCTTGACGACTGAGGTCGATTTATCTGTAGTCACTATGCTGGATAAGCATCCTTTTCTAATCCTGCAGTGAATCTGACAATTCCCTCAAATAATTGATTCAGATGACCAACCATCATAAGCTTGAGGTGGGGGTTTAATCCTTGGTGAAATCTCTTCACGTTTTTCTGTGGTATATCTATTATATGTTGAGCGAATCGGGATAGACGCTCGAACTTTGTAGTATATTCCCGTATAATCCATCTTCCTTGGACCAAATTGAGGAAGTTCCTCTCCTGTTGATCTCTCTCATCTTCTGGGAAGTACTTTTCTAGAAATCTTTCCCAGAATATCCCTCAAGGCATTCTCCTTATAACTTCAACTCCCACTGTAGCTCTTTCGGATTCCCACCAATCTGCGGCAGCGTAAGTGAACTGAAATGTGGCAAGGCGACGCTAATCTTACTCAGTTCATTCCAACACTTCAAAAATCAATTCCATTTCCCGTATCCACTATCCTGCCTTCCATGACTCCGTTAACCCATCAAATTTCTCTGGGCGTAATCCAAAAAAATGTTCGAGTAACTTATCACCAATTTGTCTTGGTGGCAGTGGTGCAACGGGTCTCTGATGAGTAGAGTGGTTATACATATCTCCTACATGCTCTATCCTTTGCATGAAGGCTTTAAAAACTCCCGTTGGATCCATACCTTCGAGAATAGGGGCTCCCAATCGTGCTTGATTTCTTGGTCTAACCATAATGATAATGAGTGTCGCCTACAAGAGACCCACTAATTAGCTGAAAGTCTTCTCGCAGAAACGAAATAAGATAGAGTGAGAAGCAGCAAGAACTAACAGTTCTACTAAACAACACATATGATCCAAACATACAATTAATATCAAAAGTATTGCTCGTATATATATATATATATCAGAAGATGTACCGTATAGTACACACTAGTCAAAATGTGTACCATATGGGACAAAGGCTAAAACAGTACTAAAGTCGGCTAGTTACAATACTACCACTACTACTGATATCTATATAAGACTATGGTCGATAGCTATCTCTCAAGCTCCCAAAACTCATGTGGACAACATGTCCTGATATAAAAGTAGCAAAACTAAATCCGGCAGATCCTGGCTCAAAAATCATCAGCGTTCGATCCTGCTGGTGGTGTGCCTCATCCTCTGAAATGATATCCATCTCTTCCAAGGGTGCATCCTTAACTGATGCGATAAGATCTCCGACTACTACTCTAATATCCCAATTCTCAACTACGTCCTCTGCCATCATCGCCTGATTAGCGACGTCAATAGCTACTGTAGTAAATCCATCAACTATGTCCAAAGCTCTGGCTAATGCAGCCTCTCCCATAACAAAACCAACTGGCTATCCAAGCATCTCAGTTATCCATCCTACTACCATATCGACCATGGTTGCCATATGTATTATCGGTCCGACAGGTAACTGATGCAAAATGGGTATCTCTGGCACAACTACTTCCTTGTCAGGAACATCCTCCTCTACCACCTCCATGATCACCTCTTCTGCTACTACTCCATCATCCCCTCCAACGACTACATCTGCCTCAACGGCCTAGGGGTCCTCTTGCTCCTGCTCTAGCTCCTCCGGCTAATCATCATTGTCATCGTCTGCAGACTCTTCCTCTGTTGGGCCCTCATCTTCCATAGGCTCCTCTTCTCCATCTCCACCAATATCCTCGTAAGGATGCTCATCCTCCAGCTCGCGTCCTATTCCCCTGAATCGACTCATGTTGGTACGTTAGGTACTGGTGATGGTGGGGCTACAGATACTGGTAGAACAGGCCTGGCTAATATAGCTCCCAACTCAATCTCATCTACCTCTGGCTTACTCTGAATCAAGCTAGCTATCTCTTGCTATATGGTTGCTCGGGTTATCGTGTTGTGATACGCATCCATACCTATCTCTGTTAGGTGCATCGTGCCCACAACATAGAGAGAAGTCCACATCCTCTCCTCTAAGTAACGACTAGCTGTCTGGCGAATGTGGCTCTGGTATATCTCTAGTATGGCTTGCTCCATTGTATCTCCATGAATAACATGTTTGCCAAAAGAGTCATCTACGAACAGGTGGAAATCTAGATCCCTGCTAACCTACAAAGGAAACTATCTATCGTTAAGACGACGAACTTATCTTAAACTCATATCTCATCTCAGGGAATCTTAAATGCTAGGACCGGATGGTGTGGAACTGTTAGTAAACGAAAGTATCACAACCTAGAGCTCTAATACCAAAAATCCTGTCACACACCGGAACAGCAAAAATAGAGAAAAATAAATTTCCTTTTGGGGTCCATAGGGAATAACAGGTGAAAGTCACTAATTATCCACACCACACGATACTAGTCAAACTACAACAACAAAGAACAGTAAACAACAATAATATTACACAACTCTATTCAATTACAACATCAGAGTGGTCCTCAAGATCCAAGTGGTCTGGAGACAACATATGTCCAAGTACCCGTTAACTAAACAAGTTCAACAAACAAACAACAAAAAAAATAGAAATATAAAACTAATTATAACATCTTCAAGTCTTCAGCTGGCATAAGGGTAATCGTCAACACAATAGCCTTCTCTGGCATAACCGTCATTAGTATGGCCACCCTCTACTTAATCTCCTTCCGAGTAGTAGCCATTGTCGTAAGCTCCATCATCTGCATTGTTAAGAATAGGGTAGTCTGGACGGGGAATGTCCAGGCAACAACGGCCGTTAGCTTACTGAGAGCTGAGTGAATAGAAACTCACAGGGAATCAATGATATAACTTAATAACAAGTTATTGGAGTGTCTAAGATATAGTGTTAACAGTAATATCTTTCTCTGTATTTCAACATCGTTTACCCAACCCTTATCATCTTGTTAATAACAAACTCAGCACACTACTGACTCTTGGAACAGTCATGATTGTAAAATTCCTAGATACACCAATGCTCTGTCTACCGCATCACCGCAAGTCATAGATACCTTCTGATAGGTACAAAAATATCAAGTCAAAGTCAAACGGCCACCTCAGTAAGGGGATGTCAAGTCATCCTTAGAGGGCGTTTACCATTCAGCCATCCCGAGCCGTCCAGCCAAGACCGCCCGGTATGGGACAGCTCGAGAGTACGGCGTAGGTTCACCGACCAATAGATGCGGCCCGGGTGCATCTCATGACTTGCTCCACAAGATTCTAAGCGGTTTTCTATCCCAGCTAAAAGACTAAGGAAAAGTGCATATTGTTTCCTAATCTACTTAGGAAACCCCCACGATTTGTACTAATCAATTGTAAATAGATTGAGCTTCCTAATCAGCTTGCTTACATTGTACGGGTAGTCTCTTACACCTATAAAAAAAGGCCACTCACCCCTACTATAGGGGATCGCATTCTATTCCACAGAATAGCAATACATAACACTCATACACATATACCTGGCCAGTTTCTGGTAGTGCCTCCCTCCTTGTTGGTCTACCAAGGGCCACCGGTGATCTGTTAGTGAAAGTGCTCTGATGCACTGGTAGACGTAGGCCTCTTAATTAACAGGGTTAAACCACATACAAACCTTCTTTTCTTCATAGGCCTCTTACTCTCCTACAAACTGAACAATCCTGCAGTCCGTTAAAACCAGACTTGAAACTGCCAAGGGACTCTGGGCGGATGAACTATAAACACTTCTGTTGGCATATCGTACTACTACCCAAGAGGCTATAGGGAAGTCTCCGTTCTCGCTCACCTACGGCTTCGAGGTAGTGGTCCCAATAGAGCTCAAATTACCAACGTATCGGGTTAGGAATTTCAGCAAGCAAGGCAATGAGGAAGCCCTTAGGGGGAGCTCGATCTAATAGAGGAGAAAAGGAACAGGGCATACCTGAAGGTAGCAGCATATAAGCAGCGGGTCTCTCAGTATTTCAACAGCAAAATCAAACAACGCAGCTTTCAGTGGGAGACCCGGTCCTTAAGGTAGTAAACCAGTCTACCAAGGTCTCAAGTCACGGGAATTTTGGGTCCAAACTAGGAAGGACCCTACCAGGCCACCTAGGTCAACCGCCTGGGAACCTACTGATTAAAGAATCTAGACGGGTAGGACCTATCTCACTGACAAGCGGGGGTATTTGTAAAATACAACCGCGCTAAAAGAAGAAAGTACACTGATTTAGTTTACAATTCCCTTGTATATCTGCAATTTGAATTACAATGCCAATTTTTACACAATATGATTAATCTATGATAAGTGGAATTATTTAGTGGTTATTTGTGCAGATTACTGTTGCTGTGTGAGCTTAGTTTGAATATGAACGTGTAAATTGGGTTATCCATGGTATTTCGCTCCTCTAGTAAGTAGTATTCCTTTCTTGAGACTATATACTCTAAATGCTCGTCCTTTATTGAGTCAGGTGTGAAGCATTAGTAATTAAACTTTCAATTTTTATCCAAGTTTTCACACCATGTGCGATCATTATTGAACCACTTTCTGTGAAATGTTCATTCTTGAGTATAAACCCATGTGAGAATTGAGTTGAAACTACAAGTTCTGAGAGTATGATAATCGAGACAACTCTAAATAAGGTTCTATGTATAGCTGTTAACTTCACACACACACAGATACATGGATGTGATACATATGTTATTTTTTTTTATCTTGGTGACATGAGGAACATGTGAATTTCTTTCATGGTTTGAATGAGGATGATATGTTTTGTGGAGCTAAGTTTAACGTTGTATGGGAGGGAGTGTTTACAAGTTATTCTATATCTTTTTGACCTTAAAATCAGAGAATTTTGTGGGTACATTCACTGCAAACCCTTACGAGACAACACTCGTCCACTAAGGGGAACCTAGGGGTTTAACGGCTTGTTGCATTTGCTAAATGCAATCGCGATTCCTGCGAAAGTGAATTAGGTAGTTTCTTTCTGTTCATTTTAATTTACCTGAGTTTAATTTATTTTATTTCAGTTGTTGTAGTATTAGGTTAGCTTGTTTTATCTTCGCTTTATTGCTAAGGACTTGCAAATCGCTAGTTGGGGGTTGTGATAAGCAGGGGTATTTGTAAAATACAACCGCGCTAAAAGAAGAATACACTGATTTAGTTTACAATTCCCTTGTATATCTGCAATTTGAATTACAATGCCAGTTTTTACACAATATGATTAATCTATGATAAGTGGTATTATTTAGTGGTTATTTGTGCAGATTACTATTGCTGTGTGAGGAACTGAATGAGAATGATAAAAAGAAGTATGTGTTTCTAATGAAGACAATTCAAACATGAAAAGGACGTTTCGAGCGATCGAAGAGGTCTCGAGCGATCGAGGTTTCGATCGATCGAATTATGTTCAAGCGCTCGAAGATCCCAGAAGTTCATTCGATCGAGGGATGTTCGATCGATCGAACATGGCTTTTATCAGAAATTACGCGCACGCAGTAGAAACGGGGTTTTAACCCTAGCCTTAGGTTTATGTATATATAGTCATATTGTATACGTCGAGAAGGACGGCCACTTCACTTTCTATCAGTTTTACGTAGGGAGAAGAGAGTTTGTTCTTGTTTTCGTAGGTTTTATCAAGGATTTCTATGTTTTGGTTGAATTCTATTAAGTTAATATAAGTTCGTCATTCCAGGTTACTTCTTATCATTTTATTTACATTCTACTTGTTGTTTATTATAGGGTAATCTGCTAGAATCGTAGGATTGCATGTTATATTCTTGTTAAATCATTAGTAGAACACGAATTGCATGTTAGTTTTCATAGAATTTATATTTAACTCACAAACAAACAAGACTTTCATGGAGTTTTGCGTTAAACACGAATCTAAGACACTCCAGACCATGTCTGAGTAGTCCCCAGGTTGGGAGAGCACGATCAAATCGTGATCTCAAGCCTCTGCTATGCAGCAGAATAATTCCTGTGTTCGATCGATCGAAGTTCGTTCGATCGATCGGACCAGAGACACTGTCAATCGATCTAAGACATTTCGATCGATCGAGAGATGAAGATATTCGATCGATCGAAAGCGCGTCGATCGATCTAACTCTCTGATTCTTGAGAACATTATATGTAGTATCCCTTAACTTTCTGTTTTAGAGATTCGTTATCAAATTGTCCCCAAAAGCTCAGTTTGCCAAAACAGTCTCTGAACATAAGGCCTTAAGGCAATTTTCTTCAATATCTTTTGCAAACCACTTTTAATGCTAACACCATTGTAGGTGCGAGTCTTAACTATTGTTTTAAACCGCTTTCATGTGTTTCAAATTAACTGTGATGATATAGTCCCGGTCATGAAAGGACTATGGATTCTTTATTCTAAGAGAAATACGGAATACTATAAAAAAAATGTGCTCCATTGAGCTTCAATGTAATTCCATGGTAGATAGCTAGGTCGCGGTGGATTCGTGTAATCCCAACATTCCCTTTTATTAAGAAAAACACGTTTTAAAACATTGCTTTAGTTAAGTAGTTAATCATTAGTTTAATTTACTTTAGTTGCTTTAATTTTAGTAGTTAATTCGTGGAACTTTGTGTTCTGCAACCTTTCATATATTGATTTTTCTTTTCCTTTTAGAGTTTAATCTAAGTATTTGGTTTATCACCTTCCCTGTGGGATCAACCTAGTCTTAACCAGATTACTACTTGCACGATTACCTATACTTAGGTATAGCACATAAGAGCACACACATTTTTAGCCGTGTCACTCACCCCTAGAATGTGTAGTACCTTCGCAAGTACTTTCAATGACGAATGGATAAGAACGGATTAGCATTGGTTAGGAAATTTATAGCTCTTCCCGAACAACTATTATAGTTTTCAAAGGAAATAAAGATTTTTTTATTTTGTCAAAAATAATGTTCCCTACTAGTATTTCGTGAACGAAAGACCTCGGGATCACACCCGAGTCACAAAAAACCTCAGGATCATAACCAAGGCACACAAGACCTCAGAATCAAACCTGAGGCACAGAAGACCTCGGGGTCACATCCGAGATGCTGGTTTCGCTTAGGTCCATAACCGACGATGGGGGCAAATTCCCCTAGGTGGCTAAGGATAGCAAACCTCAAAAGACACTAGAACTACCAACGTTCTAGGTCGGTTCCCTACGGTCACTTCCTCTACAGACGCCTGCCTGAGCAAACGCTTGGGGGGTAGGGGAACATTGGACTAAAACAGGAAATCACACCGAGCACTAACAAGGCTTGGAATTCCAAAACATTCCTAAGTAACCCATAGTGCCCAGAGAAACCGTCCGGACAAAAACAGGACCAAAATCCTAAACTATACCGAACGGGACCTTCAAGGTCCCTGGAAGACCAAGTACTACCCACCAGTCACAATCTTAAAGCTTTTGCTAACGTAGGGTTTTGGCAAGACTAACAACCGGTCGGGCACGGGCAACTACAAAATTACAAACAAGCAGATACAAAAATACATAAACAGTTGGTGCAAAAGGCGGCCTCAGAGGGCCTTTTCACTAACATCAAACATATGTACAATGCCTGGGGCAGTTGTAGTCGCATCCCCCCCCCCCCCCCCCCCCCCCCCCCAAAAAAAAAAAAAAAAAAAAAAAAAAAAGAAAGAAAGAGATATTCAAGATTGGAAACTAATGGTCGTCCACAACAACAACCTTCTCGGTCTCTCCAGCTTCTCCTCCCAGGGCAGCACCCCCGCTCGGGGCAACATCCTCAACCGATTCAGCCTGGGCAACAGTACCTTCGGCAGTGGAAGGACCCACGTCCTAGTAGTCTGAGTCTATCCCTTCATAGGACGAGATGTCCCACTCGGGAAGATCCCGAGCCAACCTTATCTTCAGGTCTTCGTAGCCCTGAAAAAAGCAGTCGTCGAAGGCCTCCACGGTGGACCTTGTCGCAGCCGTCTCGGCCAGAGCCTTCTCCCCACCGTCAGATTTGCTCGGGCGGCCTCCATTTCTGCCAAGGCAATAGTCAACTCTGCCTGCGTTGCACCCAGGCCCAGAGCTAAGCCCTTAACCTTGTCCTTCTTTATAGCCAGGGCAGTCTCCTTAGCCTCCAAGGCTGCCCGCTGCTTTGATAGGGCGGCTTTAGCAATGGTGGTCCTCTTGGATAGGGAGGGCAGGAAGGACTCGGCTCCGGCAGCCATGCAGCTGACCTGCAAAAAGCAAGCGTAAACCGGTCGGTCTATAAAGCAGACAAAATAAATGAAGGACAAAGAACGAGGCGATGGAGTTACTTACCAAGTGGGAGAGGCTGTACAGCCACCCCTAGAAAGCCTGGGGAGACATGTTGGCACATATCTCCATCTGGCTTGGGAGAAGGCCTGGTCTGACCCTATCTCTAATCTCCGCCGACTCTTTGAGCGGTATCCCAGATAGTTTATTCACCCCAGGAGCGGTGTCCGGCACCACCACTCGGGAAACTGACGTCTTCCCTAGATCCGGTAAGCCATTGTTCCATGCCTTAACTACCTGAGTGGGCAGTCGCTGCCCGTGACCTCGGCGGCCGGTCTCTTCCCTCTCTCCGCCATCTGGGCGGCGGCTATGGCCTGTCTGGCCCTTAACAACTCTAGATCTCTCCGGGGACCCATTTCTGCGAAGGGAAAGTTCGTGCGTTTAGCGACCGAAAAGGCAATGAAAGCAGCAGAGGCTAAAGAATTTTCCAGAAAGCTTACCACGAATGATTGGAGGATAAGTGGGGGCTTTAACGGGCTGATATGGATCGTAAGTTACCTAATAATCTCCCCACTGGGTCAGCACATTCCAAATGTTTGTAGGCAAGCTCGCCAAGTGCCGGATCCTATTCTGGCACCCCTCGGGGATGCTCGGTGGATTAACTGACCCCACTGCAAAACAAAGCGCAAAACAATTAGTCCCATGGTTACAGACAAAGTAAAGGAAAGAATAAACTCAGGTTGGAAGGAATAAACTCACAACTAATGCCATGTAACAGTGGTCGGGAATGACGTACCTTTCCCTAACCAACTAATGTCTTAGGTACGCAGGTTGGAAGGAATAAACTCACAAGTAAATGCCACTTTAGGACTACCCGGGACCGGTGCTTCGTTGCTTGAGCCCCGAGAGACGGAGGTTACTACAGTCTCCTGACCCACCTCATCGTCTGACACCCGAATGGGAATCCTACCTTCACTATGCTAGACGGGCGGGATCGCAGAAGGTGGGTCTAAACTTGTGTCTGGGGTCCCTGATCGCGATTGTTCATCCTCCGACCAGGAACCAGAATGGCACATCTCTAAGGCTCCTGTGACTGAATAAGGAAATAACCGACAACCTAGGTAGGGGTCAGAGACTCCAAGTCTGAGGTACAGAGGAGGCAAGGTAACGAGCCTAAAAGGCAAAGTATACAAGGTCTTCAGAGTAAGGTAGCACTCGGTCAGAACTAACCCCGGACAACCCAATCGATTTAGTTTCCCTATTGCGCTACTTGATTTGAAGAGGAAGATGAACCTAAGAAAGAAAATTTCCCACTCCCTCCTCGTAAACCCTAACGGATTCCTATTCTCCAGCCTAACTCGGGTATGAGAAGAAAAGAAGGAAGGAGAGGAAAGTGCACTGAATTACGAGGCTGGGAAAGCAAAGACTTAACAAGAATTAAGCGAAAAAAGAGCTCAAGAAGCTTGGTCGGGAGTTTTGTTTTCTCTTAAACCGCTCGGTATTCTCTTTCTCTGATCACCAGGAATGGAAGAAATGCACAAGTGTCCTTTATATATGAAGCTTGAACGGTCTAGATCAAATCAGATCTGTAGGCCAAGACATTTCTCCGCCTAACTATCTGACAGTTGTCTCCTCGGGCACGTGAAGCGACGGCTCTAAAGGCGCGCGCATTAAATGCACAACGTGACGGTCCGGTTACCATGCAACTGTTTGGTTACACTCATACCGACTTCGTTGGATCCTAACTAGACTAATCACTCCCTAACGCATGGCGACTACTGGCCCTGGGTCACCGGGGATACCGTCCGGTCCAGCCCCTGGTAGCCAAGGCAGCAGATCCAGCCCAGAGTAATATCCCGGACATGGTCCCGAGCAGTATACCGAGTAGCACAGATTTTCAAACCTCATCTGATAAAGCATCACATCAGTTTCGCAAATGGGGGACAACTGATAGGTACGAAAATATTAGGTCAAAGTCAAATAGCCACCTCAGCAAAGGGGTGCTGAGTAATCCATAGAGGGCCTGCCATTCCGCCATCCCAATCCGTCCAGCCAAGCCTACCCGATATGGGCTCACAACTCGGGAGTACGGTGCGGGTTCATCAACCAATCGATGCGGCTCGGGCACATCTCATGACTTGTTCAACAAGATTCCAAGCGATTTTCTATCCCAGCTAAAAGACTAAGGGAAAGTGCATATTGTTTCCTAATCCACTTACGAAACCCCCATGATTTGTGCTAATCAATTGTAAATAGATTGAGCTTCCTAATCAACTTGCTTACCTTGTATGGGTGGTCTCTTACACCTATAAAAGAGGCCACTCACCCCCACTATAGGGGATCGCATTCTTATTCCACGGAATAGCGATACATAACACTCATACGTATATACCTGGCCGATTTCTGGTAGTACCACCTTCCTTCTTGGTCCACCAAGGGCCGCCGGTGACCTGTTAGTGAAAGCGCTCCGACGCGTGGACGTAGGCCTCTTAATTAACAGGGCCGAACCACATACAAAACCTTCTTGTCTTCATCTTCTTATTCTTACTCTCCTACCAATTTTTGGCATCATCAACTTCTACTGCGTAACACCGTAAATCGTAGAGGTCATCTAACGCATACACCGCAAGTCGTAGATAACCATCCCCCGCTTTTAAGAACATATGCACAGTTAACTGCATATCAGGGATTTAACGCTTCAAGCATCAACAAGGTCATCTAACGTGTACACTGCAAGTCGTAGATAACCATCCCCTACTTTTAAGAGCATATGCACAGTTAACCGCATGTCAGGGATTTAACGCTTCAAGCATCAACACATCAATTCTATTGCCACGACCTATCGTCAGATCTACCACGTACTTATGATCAAGGTTCACTGCATGTCATAGATACTGTATTACCACATTCATAGACATATACGTCTGTCTGCTGCGTTCGCCAGTTGATCAAGGTTCACCGCATGTACCGCGTACTTATGATTAACCAGTAAGCATCCCCGTTCTCTTCCCAGAACTTATCAAACCTACATAATGTTATACTGCTAACGATTACATGGCAGCCCCCTTTGTGGTTTGACTACTCTGAATAAAATAAACGGATATCAAACTCGTACATGAACCACATAGTATCTAACGCCATCACGTTAATCTATTATTCTTAATTATACTTATCTTTGTTGTCACATTATCCCTGATTAACCCATAATCACATAATAGAAGTCCGAATCGAGAATCAAACGATCAAACCTCATATATAACTAATAAAGAAAACAAACTATGTTCTGAAAAGTTTGATCGATTGAACTCAATTCGATCGATTGAGAAAATAAATGTTCGAGCGATCGAAGTTGCTTGCATCGATTGAACCTTCGATCGATTGAACTCAGTTTAATCGTTCGAGAGTTGTCTTCTCCAGCAGATTTGTAAACAACAATATATAAACATTTTAGGGACGTGTTTATTACAACTAAACATCACTAAAAGCTTGTAAATATTATATAAATGAGACAAATTGAGTAAAGACTCACTTAGGGTGTGTTTGGCTTAAGCTTCAAGCTTGGGCTCCACCAATGGCTTCTCCTCTCTCTCTCTCTGCTCCTCTCTTCGTCTCTGCCTTCTCTACCGCTTTGTCTCCTTCTCTTCTTCTTCTCCTCTACTTCTCTTCCTCTCACTGACTATATATATATATATGTGTGTGTGTAAATATATACAGATTTGTGTACTATATATATATAGCAAGTATCAATCCTCTCTCTCAAACTCTCAGGTGTTCTGAACACTCCCACACATGAGCACAAGGTATATATATAAAGGGGAAAGGGTACAGGTGCCTGTCTTTGCGTGAAACCTGGAATTCTGATAATTACAAGTTCGATCGCTCGAAAGCAGTTCGGTCAAGTTTAATCGATTGAAAAGTGTTTTGATCAATTGAAGTGGGGACCACGTCATAAATTCATGTCGGTAGCGTTTCGATTGATTGAACAGGGTTCGATCGCTTGAACTTTGAAATGCTCGATTGCTCGAGAGAGCTTCGATCGATTGAAAGTAAATTTCTATGAAATGATCAAAGGAAGTATCTAGAAACTCTGAGTATCAAATAATTATTAAAAATACAGGGTATTACACAATGTGACTTTCAACAAAGGACCGGTGCGGATCTTGGATTAAGAAGTCAAGAAGCTCAGAAACAAAGAGATTCCATTGGTTAAGGTTCAATGGAAACACCATGATGAAGGGAAGCTTTGTGGGAGCCAGAATCGGAGATGCGGAAGAAGTTTTCAGTTGCTTCAAATTTTGGGGACAAAATCTTTAATGAGTGGTGGATATTGTAATACCCATATTTTTGTTGTCATTATAACGTATATATGAACGCAATGAATTTCTATGTTAATACTATATCTTAACCTTGTCTTTGGTATATTTTGGTTCCCAATCGATTGGCTTAAATTCTAATCGATTGCCAACTTTGAAGCCCAATCTATTGCCACTTATACCAATCGATTGCCCTTGCCGCCTTAGTCTCAATCGATTGCCACCTAATCCCAATCGATTGCCAGTCACTGAACTTGGTCTCCAAGCATTTTCTACAAGGATGATATCACCTGCTTCTACATGCACGCCTTTGCCTATATTTACTGACCCCAAACTCATCCTCAGTTTGTTTGGTTGGTTCTCTTGAGCTTTATACACACACACATATATTCACTTATACACATATATACATACATATATACACTTCTCTACTTACATAAACAAACACTGTCAAGAAGAGATGAAGAGGGATAGAAGATAGAGAAGGAGAAAAGAGAAAGAAAGAGATAGAGAAAAGAGGTAGAGAAGAGAGGGAGAGAGACATTTTGCCTTATGACCTGCGACTGTGTCATGAAGAGCACATTTGATGACGCTACTTTATTGTAACAACCCTAAAATTTCTAAGTGTATAAATAATTATTTTAATTATTATTTTCAGTTAGCAATATTATATGAGTGTGCCTATGTAAGAAACGTGTTTGAAAATTTTAAGTGTTTGGTGGACATATAAATTAAATCATTAGTGAGCCCTTTAGTTTGAATGCTACATTTTATTAATTTAAATTTATAAAAAAAAAATAAAGGGTTGATATGTATTTTTTATATAGTATTTACAGGCCCGCTGCGGATATCGCAGTTTTCTTTCTACCCACAGCATTTTCTTTTAAAGTTCTTTTAAAATTCAAATTCAAATGAGTCGCCACTTAATTTTTAAAAGAAAAAATTAAGAAACCATTTTGAAAGGAAACTGATCGTTTGCGAAACCAAAGACTAACTAGGTCCGGGGATTATGGAATGAGAGAGGAAGGAGCCCGTCGGACTAAAACACCCTCTCTCATCCTATCATGCGATAGGCCTCTACTCAACATCCTTTTAATCAAATTTATTAATCTAAGCATGCCCTCAACTAATACATATATACATATACATCACAAAAGCATGTCCAAAGGGTGTAAAATTGCAATTGACAAAATATCATTCAAAAGCCACGTGATTCAGGTAGCAAGCGATATGATATGCAATAGAGAACAAGTGAACTTACGCAGGATCCAGCAGCGATATTAAACGTGTAATGCATGCGAACACAAGAAAATCCTAAAAAGAGTCTCTAATCACATATACACTTAAGGCAAAACTTAATTCTAAGGTGTCGCGCATTAAGTCGAAAAATCAATAAAAATCAAAGAATGCAATAAACTAGAGAGGGGTTGAGAAATCGTACCTCAATAGCGCTACAAAACAATGGGTTAGTCTACATGATATACAAAATGACATGATATCAAACAATCACTCCTAATCTTCTAGCTTAGGTCTAGCAAGCATGAAATCCAATTTTATCCAATAGCTAGTTCTAATTATAAGCATTAATGGATAAATGAATGTGAACAAGAATAAAACATGGATTTATTCACTAATTTGGATCACTTAACTTCTGGATTTAAGCTAAATTATCATTATTCAAAACATGATTTGAATCCCAAGACATTAGGGAACCATTTGAGTTGAAATAAATAAGATTAGACAAAAACAGTAGCAGTTTTTTATGAATTACAGAGAGCAGACCAAATCTTAAAAAATAGAAATAAAATACTTCCAACGGTTGGATCTTAATGATTTTTGGATATGTTATGCCTCTGTGAGTCTAGTTGCTAACCCAAAAAGCAAATCTAGGTTTCAACGGTTAGATCTCCGGAAATACGGAAACTACTAGACCTCACTCCGGATTTTACAACTCTCTGTCCAGAAATCTTGTATGATTTTTTAAAAAATAGCAAACAAATTCGAATTGCTTCATTCTTTTTAGGGAACCTTCATAACACATTAAGGTTCATAGAAAAAATTATTTTGGATCTCAAACACTTTATTAGAAATCTGATTTACTTATTTCAAAAACATGTTGCTGTTCTGAAACTATTCTGAAATTCTGGACAGACTGTGGTTGTCTCACAAAACTCATGGTCAAACCACTCAAAACATGAAATCTTCTTAAAACAAAAATCACAGTGGTGGATATTTGTGTTATGAACACTTTCCCATTGGTTTCATTCAATTCCAACGGTCTGATTTCAGATTAAAAATCCTTGATCAAAAACAGTTTGTGAACTCACTGTTTTCATTTTGCTAGTCCAACTTTGTTGGTTAACCTCAACTATTAAAACATGAAGTTGGGACTAAACCAAACTACTTCTTCTACCATTTGATGGTCCTTGAAGACTAAAAACACTTTATACTTATGGATTTTGATGAAGTATGAAATGAACTTCTCAAAATTCCAAACAATGAACTCAAACTTTGTAGACCAAAGCTTGAATTCAACTTGTTACTCCTACCATTTGATGGTCATGGGAGATAAAGACATGACTAATGCTCCTAAGTTTCAAAAATAATAAGGGAATGACTTCATTAGATACCAAGTTTAGAGGGTCCAAGTCATGAGCATGGACTTGGATCCACCCATATGAAACAAAGTGATGATCAAATTTTGACTCTCATGTAGAGTATAAGCTTTACATGAGGTTCAAAGGATCATGCGCAAGAGATCAAGAGAGATATTGAAGATCTCCAAGACTCTCAAGAGAAGAACACATACAAAAAATAGAAAGAAGAATTAGAAATAGAGACTCCTAAGCTTGCTTGACAAACAAAAATAACAAGAGATTTTAGGATTATAAGTTCAAAAAAAAAAGAGTAAACAAACAATCTATGGCATAGAGGATCACCTCCAAATTATCCTCAAAATTCTCTTTTCTTTGAAGATCTTCCAAGCTCTTCTTCTTAATTCTCTAAACTCTCTTCTCTCTTCTCTCTTCTCTCCAAAAAATGTTGATGTAGTGGTAGTTCTCTCTTGTATTATCACCCCCCTTTCTTCCAAGGAAGATCCCTTCTCTTTTATAGGCAAAATTACCAAGTATTTTCAGTGAATTTCGGAGCAAAAAACAGGTGTAAATCTCTCATTTGGTGGTACAATGCGTACTTTCTGAAATTAGGCAGACTGCTGCCCAGGGCGGCAGTCCAAAAAGCTGTGCGGCAGTCCGTGACTGCCGCTGCGGCACTCCATGACTGCCGCTCCGGCACTGCGTGATTGCCGCACGGCTCTCACCAAATGCCGCGACAATTAATGGGTTGCCGCGTTTTTGTCAGTCTCACTTTATCAGTTTTTTTGTTTTTATCCGCATACACATACGTATTGCACTGCAAAATACGGACTTTAAAAGTGAACGGCAGTCAGAAAATGTTGGCGGCACTCACTGAATGCCGCGGAAATCTGCCGTGTGCCGTTTTTTGTTGAGCTTCCCTTTTTAGGTCTTTCTTTTTTTCGAAGCAATTTATTTTTGAAGATCTTTTCCGAAAATTGTGTTTTATTCCTGATTTCTCCTAAATACCTATTTTTTCTTCTTTCTGCGAAATTTTATCACGTTTAGAGGATTTTCTGAAGAGCTTGGAATACTTCGAATCTTCCGGTCCTTGTCATCATCGGATACGGAGGTGACACTCTCCTAAATTCGGCGGTCGGTCAAAATTGGGGTGTCTACAGTTTGCCCCTCTTTGACAGAGCTTGTGGGGCGACGCGTCCCATAAGTGAATGTCAAAGCCTGTGTGAAGACAAGCCTTTGACCAAGCTGTCGAATTTAGGCAAAACAAAAAAACTACGCATCGCAACAAAAAAAAGGCTTCACAAACGGTTCATGTTGGTCGTGCTCATCGGTGAGTTGCCTACGTATCCCATCAGGAATCAGACCAAGACGTAGTTCAGGCAGGAGCTAAACATACACAAACGCAAGTGACCATACGGATGAATGCACCTATCTCATCGTGATGCAAGTGCCATGCAATGGTGTTTTCTGAATTGACCTGGTTATGCAAGCACTATGCTCATCATGTCTCCCTTACGCATTTTGTGTGACGTGTTAGTTAGGGAAGATCACCTAATTCAGTGACTGATGCGAAGGTCTCTTACAGGGGTCATGATCTTTTGATTTGATCTCAGGGGGAATATAAATCCGTTATATTCCAAAAACGGGGGTTAACGCAAATCTGTTGCGAGAACCGGGAATATAAATCCGTTATATTCCAAAAACGGGGGTTAACGCAAATCTATTGCGAGAACTGGGAATATAAATCCGTTATATTCCAAAAACGGGGGTTAACGCAAATCTGTTGCGAGAACCGGGAATATAAATCCGTTATATTCCAAAACGGGGGTTAACGCAAATCTGTTGCGAGAACCGGGAATATAAATCCGTTATATTCTAAAAAACGGGGGGTTAACGCAAATCTGTTGCGAGAACCGGGAATGTAAATCCGTTATATTCCAGAAACGGGGGTTAACGTAAATCTGTTGCGAGAACCGGGAATATAAATCCGTTATATTCTCAAGTCTTCTCAATTTTCAAAAATTCGGGAGCCCACGGGCTCAAATATTTTCAGATTTTTCAAAAATTCGGGAGCCCACGAGCTCAAATGTTTTCAGTTTTCAGAAATAGGAGTCCACGGACTCAAACATCTTCAATTTTCAAAATTGGGGCCCACGGGCTCATATATACTCTTAAATTTTGAAATTTGTAGTCAATGTGTACCTAAAAACGACCCCGGGGGCAAAAAAGGGTAATGAGGGCAAATTTTGGGGGCCTCAAATTCAATTTTCGAGACTTGATGTGAATTTTGGGGGGAAAGTGAAGGTTTTTTGAACCGACTTAACCGCGGCACACGCGGATTATCGCGACAGTCCGTGACTGCCGTGCGGCACTCACGAAGTGCCGTTGCGGCAGTTAGTGAGTACCGCGCGGCAGTCCATCAACTGCCGCGCACAGAAAATTGAGTGCCGCGTTTGAGCGGCAGTGGCTAAATCCGGCGGATTCAATTCATTTTCCTCATTCTCTCAACTCCCTTCACCTCGAAATCTCTCTGGAGAAAATTTTCCTACTTCTCTTCTGCTTGTATTGTTCTAGCCGGGACTTATTCAGGTTAGTCCTACTCGATCAAGGCTTGATTAATCTCTATTATTTCATTGTTTTTCTAAACTTTTTATTAATTTAACGCGTAGATTTCTCTTTCTCTTTGACAGATTATGGCGAGTGGTTCAGGGAAGAAGAAGAAGGCCAAGTACACGGCCACCCATCATCCAGATGCTACGCTCCTGCTACGGGATCCGGATGAGCATTTATCGGTCCGCGCATTTAAGCGCGATGTAAACGCTCCCCTTTCTCGTATTTCTTTCTCGCATTTCCTTCTCTGTGTGAATGTAACGTAGAATTGTCACAACTTAGATACCCTGTTCCGAATGTCATGCTCGTGGCGCCCCCGAGCATCCTTGATCGCTTTATTCCATGCCCCTCCTTAAGAAATTTTTATTTTCTTCAAAACTTCTCGTAGAAACGAATGTTATGTTTGAATTTTACTGTCCTTTATTTATTATTATTATTATTATTTTAGATTTCACGAGCGCGATGCTTTTTCAAACTCACTTTAGGTACTTGTGAACCTGTATTGAAACTAATGCCTCCTTTGAATCTGAACTTGCTTTGGATTTTCACAAATTTATATATATATATGTATACTTTGAAGCTTCTCTCTCTCTAGAATATCATCTTTTTTATTTTGCTTTTTCTTTTACCCAATTACTGACATCAGAACTTGTGGTTCTTTCTTGCAGCTGCAGCCCAAAGTGCTGAAGGGGCATGGCAGCCTTGCACACGGTTACGAGTGGTACACGCAGTTGAGTGAGCCGGTGAGGGCTTTGGTAGACGCGGCCGGGTTCGGAGACTTTGTCAAACTTTTGACGAAGAGCTCCAACGACTTGCGGCAGATACACGCGCTGGCCGAGCGATGGTGGGATACGACGAGCACTTTCCATTTCGATTTTGGGGAGATGACGATGACTCCCTTAGATTTCTCGATGATCACCGGGATCGCCTTTGGTTGAGAGCGATTGCGGCATCTGACGGACCGGGAGTGGGACCAGGTGGAGCCCTTGTTGGGGGTGGTTCTGGACGAGGCTTTGGTCACGGCTCGATGGTTTATGGACACGTTCCGGGGAAAACCGGATTTTACGGACGAGCAGATGGCCAGAGGTTTTCTGATGTATATGTTGGGGTGCTCTTTGTTGAGCACCAAGGGCGATCGAGTCGCTGTGTCCCTGGTGGCGTCCCTGGAGCACCTGGACCGGGTTGAGGAGTATGATTGGGCTGGTGCAGGGTTATCTATCCTGTACAGGCATATGAGTGACATCTCTCGGGACAGGCCGGCCTCCACCAGTGGCTATTGGAGAGCGTGGGAGGTGTGCCTTTTCTATATTTCATTACTTATTGCATCTTTCATAAATTTATTTGAACTGTGAGACTAACCCCTTCCTTTTTGTTTTATTATCGCAGATTTGGTCTCACGAGTATCTTCGCATGATGTCTCCTGAGACGCGTGAGGCGGACGCCCTTATCATGCCCCAGGGGCTGAAATGGGCGAAGGATAGGGTCGGGCGTAAGACCGGGGCCCACGATTTCATTTCGTTCAGGAACTTCCTGACGAATCTGAGGGAGCAGCATGTTCATTGGCAGCCCTGGCTTAGGGCGCTCGCCGAGGCTCGTGTGGAGATCCGAGGGTCGACTGGATATGACCCGACGAGGCGACTCCTTGATGGGCCCGAGGGCCAGGCGTGGTACTTGGGAGAGAGGGTGACTAGGCAGTCACTGGCAGCTCCTGGATTCTTCGTGTCGTTCCCTCTTCCCGACTCTATGAGAGCCACGGACACTCTCCAGGGTAGCGAGCTCACGGTTGCTCTGCTGGGTTTGAGCATTCATGACTTTGTGGACCCCCCGACGGATACCCAGCGTTCCGCGCTGCCAGGCTGATGTCGAACTTCCCTTTGATGGAAGTGACTCGGGTGAGTATGCGATTCCTCTATCACCTTTTCAAGAATTTCATTTTATTCTCTACTCATGCTTTATTATTTTTCGTTTGCAGCCTGTGCCCGCTGCCACGCGTCCTCCCGCCTTGCCTGAGTGGGATTGGACTATGTCGACCGTCTCGTTTGGCGAGCCTCACCTGACGACGATCCCCCGACTCACACAGGGCGCCCCTACTATCCCTCTTCATTATGATGTTGTCCCGCGTGCCTACGCGGAGGAGGGCTTGGCGTACGCCCACAGCGTGCGACAGTGGGTCCTCGGGCGAGAGTGGATGGTAAGAAACTCACCCTTTCCTTTCACTTTAACTTTGATTCCCCCTTCTTTTATGACCTTTTATTGTTTGGCTCTTGTTTTCAGGCTGGGGGAGCTCGGGCGACCGCTGCGACTTAGTTGAGGGCTCAGGTATGATCTTTACGCCCTTATTCTCAGTATTCTGATTGTTTCTTCAATGTTATCTGAATTTATCTTTTCTTATTTCAGGCGGAGGAGAATAGGATCTTGTCCCAGCAGGTGGGGCAGCCCCAGCAAAGTCGCCAGATTGTGGATATCGCAGTTTTCTTTCTACCCACAGCATTTTCTTTTAAAGTTCTTTTAAAATTCAAATTCAAATGAGTCGCCACTTAATTTTTAAAAGGAAAAATTAAGAAACCATTTTGAAAGAAAACTGATCGTTTGCAAAACCAAAGACTAACTAGGTCCGAGGATTATGGAATGAGTGAGGAAGGAGCCCGTCGGACTAAAACACCCTCTCTCATCCTATCTTGCGATAGGCCTCTACTCAACATCCTTTTAATCAAATTTATTAATCTAAGCATGCCCTCAACTAATACATATATACATATACATCACAAAAGCATGTCCAAAGGGTGTAAAATTGCAATTGACAAAATATCATTCAAAAGCCACGTGATTCAAGTAGCAAGCGATATGATATGCAATAGAGAACAAGTGAACTTACCCGGGATCCAGCAGCGATATTAAACGTGTAATGCATGCGAACACAAGAAAATCCTAAAAAGAGTCTCTAATCACATATACACTTAAGGCAAAACTTAATTCTAAGGTGTCGCGCATTAAATCAAAAAATCAATAAAAATCAAATAATGCAATAAACTAGAGAGGGGTTGAGAAATCGTACCTCAATAGCGCTACAAAATAATGGGTTAGTCTACATGATATACAAAATGACATGATATCAAACAATCACTCCTAATCTTCTAGCTTAGGTCTAGCAAGCATGAAATCCAATTTTATCCAATAGCTAGTTCTAATTATAAGCATTAATGGATAAATGAATGTGAACAAGAATAAAACATGGATTTATTCACTAATTTGGATCACTTAACTTCTGGATTTAAGCTAAATTATCATTATTCAAAACATGATTTGAATCCCAAGACATTAGGGAACCATTTGAGTTGAAATAAATAAGATTAGACAAAAACAGTAGCAGTTTTTTATGAATTACAGAGAGCAGACCAGATCTTAACAAATAGAAATAAAATGCTTCCAACGGTTGGATCTTAATGGTTTTTGGATATGTTATGCCTCTGTGAGTCTAGTTTCTAACCCAAAACGAAATTCGAGGTTTCAACAGTTTGATCTCCGGGAATACGGAAAATACTAGACCTCACTCCGGATTTTACAACTCTCTGTCCAGAGATCTTGTATGATTTTTTAACAAATAGCAAACAAATTCGAATTGCTTCATTCTTTTTAGGGAACCTTCATAACACATTAAGGTTCATAGAAAAAATTATTTTGGGTCTCAAACACTTTATTAGAAATCTGATTTACTTATTTCAAAAACATGTTGCTGTTCTGAAACTATTCTGAAATTCTGGACAGACTGTGGTTGTCTCACAAAACTCATGGTCAAACCACTCAAAACATGAAATCTTCTTAAAACAAAAATCACAGTGGTGGATATTTGTGTTATGAACACTTTCCCATTGGTTTCATTCAATTCCAACGGTCTGATTTCAGATTAAAAATCCTTGATCAAAAACAGTTTGTGAACTCACTGTTTTCATTTTGCTAGTCCAACTTTGTTGGTTAACCTCAACTATTAAAACATGAAGTTGGGACTAAACCAAACTACTTCTTCTACCATTTGATGGTCCTTGAAGACTAAAAACACTTTATACTTATGGATTTTGATGAAGTATGAAATGAACTTCTCAAAATTCCAAACAATGAACTCAAACTTTGTAGACCAAAGCTTGAATTCAACTTGTTACTCCTACCATTTGATGGTCATGGGAGATAAAGACATGACTAATGCTCCTAAGTTTCAAAAAGAATAAGGGAATGACTTCATTAGATACCAAGTTTAGAGGGTCCAAGTCATGAGCATGGACTTGGATCCACCCATATGAAACAAAGTGATGATCAAATTTTGACTCTCATGTAGAGTATAAGCTTTACATGAGGTTCAAAGGATCATGCGCAAGAGATCAAGAGAGATATTGAAGATCTCCAAGACTCTCAAGAGAAGAACACATACAAAAAATAGAAGGAAGAATTAGAAATAGAGACTCCTAAGCTTGCTTGACAAACAAAAATAACAAGAGATTTTAGGATTATAAGTTCAAAAGAAAAAGAGTAAACAAACAATCTATGGCATAGAGGATCACCTCCAAATTATCCTCAAAGTTATCTTTTCTTTGAAGATCTTCCAAGCTCTTCTTCTTAATTCTCTAAACTCTCTTCTCTCTTCTCTCTTCTCTCTTCTCTCCAAAAAATGTTGATGTAGTGGTAGTTCTCTCTTGTATTATCACCCCCCTTTCTTCCAAGGAAGATCCCTTCTCTTTTATAAGCAAAATTACCAAGTATTTTTAGTAAATTTTGGAGCAAAAAACAGGTGTAAATCTCTCATTTGGTGGTACAATGCGTACTTTCTTAAATAAGGCAGACTGTTGCCCAGGGCGGCAGTCCAAAAAGCTGTGCGACAGTCCGTGGCTACCGCTGCGGCACTCCATGACTGCCGCTCCGGCACTACGTGATTGCCGCACGGCTCTCACCAAATGCCGCGATAATTAATGGGTTGCCGCGTTTTTGTCAGTCTCACTTTATCAGTTTTTTTGTTTTTATCCGCATACACATACGTATTGCACTGCAAAATACGGACTTTAAAAGTGAACGGTAGTCAGAAAATATTGGCGGCACTCAGTAAGTGCCGGGCCGGCACTCACTGAATGTCGTTCGGCACTTAGTGAGTGCCGCTCGGCATTCACTGAATGCCGTGGAAATCTGTCGTGTGCCGTTTTTTGTTGAGCTTCCCTTTTGAGGTCTTTCTTTTTTTCAAAGCAATTTATTTTTGAAGATCTTTTCCGAAAATTGTGTTTTATACCTGATTTCTCCTAAATACCTGTTTTTTCTTCTTTCTGCGAAATTTTATCGCGTTTAGAGGATTTTCTGAAGAGCTTGGAATACTTTGAATCTTCCGGTCCTTGTCATCATCGGATACGGAGGTGACACTCTCCTAAATTCGGCGGTCGGTCAAAATTGGGGTGTCTACACCCGCGAATGAGTCAAATAGTGTATCTGGTATTGAAATTAAGTACCCGGGGTATGAGTACCCTTTAGGCTAGCCATTTTAGTGGTTTGTGTTACATTCTGGGCTCATATGGGTCTCTTTTGTTAGCCCATAAAAAGAAAAACGGGATTTATATATTTGTGTGTGTTTTATTGACATGTATTGTGTGTGTAGTGTACATATATACGTATATTACAAACCCTAGCCCCCATATTAAAACAAAAAGGGAAGAGGAGAAAAGAGAGAAGAAGAGAGAACAGACGTTGTATGTGTGTGTATGTGTGTGTGTGTGTGTGTGTGAGAGAGAGAGAGAGAGAGAGAGAAGAAAAAGAAGAAGAAGAAGAAAGGAGAATGGTCTCGGGTTCGTGGTCACGTGGGAAATCGCGGAGCATTCGTGGGTGTCATTTTTTTGATCAACGAGGTGAGTTAAATTTTTGTGTATCCGAGTATATATATATATACACGTATGTATATATATATATATGTACACGGGAGTAAATTAAATTAGTATATGTTTAATTTAATTATTAGGGTTAAATCTTTGTAATGGATACGTTGTTATTGTTGAAGTAATCTAGATATTTTCTTTCCCCTTCGTGTGACTTTGTGATTATGACATTAGGGTATTCGAAAGGGTTAGGTGAATAGTTAGTTTGATAAAACCATATGTGAAATTCGTTTTTTTGTAATTTATACAGTTGCAGAAACTTGAGAAAATTATTAGAAAATCGTAGCTTTGAATTTGAACATTCTGTCCGCTATGGCCTGTAGGAAACGCAATTCTGCACACTTTTTGTCTAATGGAGTTTTTCCTGATTCTGCACCGTTTGGGCAGAATATAAAGATTTCAGTAGCAGTTTTTAGTATATTAAAATGTACGAATTTGGAGAAATATGATTCGTTGTGTTCTTATTATTCGTTCGTATGACTTAACGAAAATTACTTAGAGATGCATGAATTCTCATATAATGTTGAGCTATAAAAAAAATGGGTGATAGTCATTAACGTTGAGTCCGATGAAAATATTGTGGAACGATTGTTATAATACTTTATGATATGAGAATTTGAATTTTTATTATGGATTTCATGTACGCTAATTTTGAATGTTGGGTTGAAGATTATTGTACCTGAAATAACTGACCTTATTGTGTGGTCATTTTGATAAAAAGGAGTAAAATAGATACGTTAAATAGTATAATTGGGGATCTTGTAATTTGATTGGAAATTTTTGAGGGAAGATTGTTATGGGTTAATTGATAAAACCCTTTATTGTAAGAAATTGGAATGCATCTAAAAGTTAGAGATGTGATTGGATTATGATGAGACGGAACTTTGTGATAAACATGAAATTCACAATTATTGGGATAATACGAACGATAAGTGATAATCGCAACATAATTCCTTAGTGTTCACTGCTCCCCATTGTGTGATATGTGTTTTTGGTAGCTCGCACTCTTTTGCCAGTGGCTTCGTGATCAAGCTGGCTTAAGACTTGCTGAATGTACTCTTTTGCCAGTGGCTTCGTGATCAAACTGGCTTAAGACTTGTTGAGTGTACTTTTTGCCAGTGGCTGTCTGATCAAGCTGGCCTAAGCCTTATGCTCGGCTTATATTGTATAGACGTCTTGACATATTGACCAGCCGTCCGTTGTGTATACCTGGTTTGGTTTATACCCCAACCAAACTGGCATTGGAGTGGGTGTTGGTAGTATGTTTGGGCACACATGGGATATATGTGTGGGCTGTACCATGGAGGATGGCCAAGTGGTGAACCTAGGGAACACAAAGATAAATTGAGAATGGATTATTTCATTAGACTAATAAGCGTGAAATAATGAACGCGACATTTAAATTAGAATGTGGATGGCTTATGTATGGAATTATTCGCCTGGTTTGTGATCATTCGATTTACAGGATGGTGGGTCCACTAACTTTTATGCAGGGCTGGCTCACCATCGATATCGGAGGTAAGCATAAAACTAGTAGTAACTTTGGATTTTGGACAAGAAACTACTTGCCACCACATAAATGGAAACCACTCTTATGTCCAAATATATGTGTGGAACTACCTGTCTTGGCCCAATAGTGTTGTAATGTGGTTTGTAGTTAGCGGGTTCAGGTTGGAACCCTCAGATTTTGTTATTTTTGTTTAACTCATACCAGTCATGTGACTGACCCGAGTGTGTTATGCATTCGGGTGCGTTTCTATATGAAATGTAGTTGAATGTATGTGCAGGTTTAGTATTTGGAGATTTTATTTGGAGCTTCTGTTTGGGTGAAGAGATGGTCGCGGTGTTGTTTAGTATTAGAGTTGTACTTATTTTTTTTATTGTACTTTATTTTATTTCTGGCAGTGTGGGCCACATGTGTATAATTGTAATAAGGATTATATATTGGGTATTGGGAACGTTGTAGTTGCTGACCAATGGATGTATAGATTTTATGCTTATTTATTTTCTTTCCGCTGAACTCTGTAAAGAGGGTTTTATTGAATGAACATATTATTTCTTTTGTAAATCGAAAGAATATAATATGTGGAATGGAGTTTAATTTCTTTTATAATGAAAATGAATGTTTGGGAATTCAAGTTTAATAATAAAGAGTTTTTTTTCTTTAAACACAGGATCACGTGTCCTTATTTAATGAGTATTAAATTCTATTTTCAAATAAATTATTTATTAGTCTGTGTGAGGCCGGGTGTCACTCTCGGTGTTTTGGAAATTGAATATTAGTCTGGATACATGCTCTGGATTAAATATTTGGTTGTCCAAAAATCGGGGTGTGACAGTTTGGTATCAGAGCTTTTGGTTGCCTTAGATTGGGAGGAGTCTAGGGGATCCTCGGTATTGTGGTAGTGGGTCAGAGCTATAGGTTGCGGATTTATTTGGGTTTCGGGTTATGTGTACTTATGTGTTATCCATGTGTTGTCTACATGTTATTTAATTGTTTTCAATCAATTAATTACATAACTTTTCGAGCCTCTCATTACATGTTAATTTGTTAAAATCATTTGTTATATTATGAGTTGTATAATAGTGCATGCATACATATTGTTGGTATGACGGGTAGTAGAGGAGAATTGGAGGATGATTAACAGTGGAGCTCCTGCCCAGTGGATTTCTATTGTTATTAGCCGGCCATCAGCATTATCTGGTATCTACAAGCTTATTATTCGGGAGATTATTATTTTATTGGAGTATCAAAAATTAGTTATTATCGAGAAAAATCTTAAATGTTATTTCTCTTATTATCGACTAGTATTCTGATATGTGTTCTATAATTTGGTTATCTTGGATTTCTTATCATGGAGTTGTATTTATCAACGAGTATTTTGGCATGGAGCATAATTCTTGTGTCTTTATTCGGGCTTTCTATTATATTCTGGAGCATCTATCGGATCAACGGGATTCTATTTTCTACAACTATGACGAATCTGAGCACGTGTTGGTTTATTTCCGACCGCATTATTATCTTCGCAGTCTTATTTCCAGTACAGAGTTATGCATATTCCTGAAGCGGCATGTTCGAATAGCAAGTATGGGTATCATGAGGAGGTGTAACGGGAGACATGGTAAGAGGTAAACATGGGCATATAGTTAGAATCATTGATTAACTGCGAGCATGTTGCATCATTGCATGCCTAGTTTGTATTCACATGTTTTGCATCAATAATTGAGTTTTGAATTATCTACTAATGTTTGACGATTGACTATACGAGAATAAGGTATATAGATGAGGGTTTCCTTGTTTGGATTAGTCGCTCGACGTACTTGGTCTCGTGTAGTTGAGAGTTATACTTAATCAATGCTTTGTTTAAAATTACGTGTTTAACTTTATTGATGACTACCGTGTGTATTTTTCGTTGCTTCAAATTTTGGGACGAAATTTCTTTAAGGAGGGTAGAATGTAACAACCCTAAAATTTCTAAGTGTATAAATAATTATTTTAATTATTATTTTCAGTTTGCAATATTATATGATTGTGCCTATGTAAGAAACGTGTTTGAAAATTTTAAGTGTTTGGTGGACATATAAATTAAATCATTAGTGAGCCCTTTAGTTTGAATGCTACATTTTATTAATTTAAATTTATAAAAAAAATGAAGGGTTGATATGTATTTTTTATATAGTATTTACAGGCCCGCGAATATGTCAAATAGTGTATCTGGTATTGAAATTAAGTACCCGGGGTATGAGTACCCTTTGGGCTAGCCATTCTAGTAGTTTGTGTTACATTCTGAGCTCGTATGGGTCTCTTTTGTTAGCCCATAAATAGAAAAATGGGATTTATATATTTGTGTGTGTTTTATTGACATGTGTTGTGTGTGTAGTGTACATATATACTTATATTAAAAACCCTAGCCCCCATATTAAAACAAAAAGGGAAGAGAAGAAAAGAGAGAAGAAGAGAGAACAGACGTCGTGTGTGTGTGTGTGTGTGTGTGTGTGTGTGTGTGAGAGAGAGACAGAGAGACAGAGAGAGAGAGAGAGAAGAAAAAGAAGAAGAAGAAGAAGAAGAAGAAGAAGAAAGGAGAATGGTCTCGGTTTCGTGGGCACGTGGGAAATCGCGGAGCATTCGTGGGTGTCATTTTTTTTATCAACGAGGTGAGTTAAATTTTTGTGTATCCGAGTATATATATACACGTATGTATATATATATGTACACGGGAGTAAATTAAGTTAGTATATGTTTAATCTAATTATTAGGGTTAATTCTTTGTAATGGATACGTTGCTATTGTTGAAGTAATCTATATATTTTCTTTCCCCTTCGTGTGACTTTGTGATTATGACATTAGGGTATTCGAAAGGGTTAGGTGAATAGTTAGTTTGATAAAACCATATGTGAAATTCGTTTTTTTGTAATTTATACAGTTGCAGAAACTTGAGAAATTTATTAGTAAATCGTAGCTTTGAATTTGAACATTCTGTTCGTGTTGGCCTGTAGGAAACGCAATTCTGCACACTTTTTGTCTAATAGAGTTTTTCCGGATTCTGCACCGTTTGGGCAGAAATTAAAGATTTCAGTAGCAGTTTTTAGTATATTAAAATGTACAAATTTGGAGAAATATGATTCGTTGTGTTTTTATTATTCGTTCGTATGACTTAACGAAAATTACTTAGAGATGCATGAATTCTCATATAATGTTGAGCTATAAAAAAAATGGGTGATAGTCATTAACGTTGAGTCCGATGAAAATATTGTGGAACGATTGTTATAATACTTTACGATATGAGAATTTGAATTTTTATTATGGGTTTCATGTAGGCTAATTTTGAATGTTGGGTTGAGGATTATTGTACCTGAAATAACTGACCTTATTGTGTGGTCATTTTGATAAAAATGAGTAAAATAGATACGTTGAATAGTATAATTGGGGATCTTGTAATTTGATTGGAAATTTTTGAGGGAAGATTGTTATGGGTTAATTGATAAAATCCTTTATTGTAAGAAATTGGAATGCATCTAAAAGTTAGAGATGTGATTGGACTATGATGAGACGGAACTTTGTGATAAACATGAAATTCACAATTATTGGGATAATACGAACGATAAGTGATAATCGCAACATAATTCCTTAGTGTTCACTGCTCCCCGTTGTGTGATATGTGATTTTGGTAGCTCGCACTCTTTTGCCAGTGGCTTCGTGATCAACCTGGCTTAAGACTTGCTGAGTGTACTCTTTTGCCAGTGGCTTCGTGATCAAGCTGGCTTAAGACTTGTTGAGTGTACATTTTGCCAATGGCTGTGTGATCAAACTGGCCTAAGCCTTATGCTCGGCTTATATTGTATAGACGTCTTGACATATTGACCAGCCGTCCGTTGTGTGTACCTGGTTTGGTTGATACCACAACCAAACTGGCACCGGAGTGGGTGTTGGTAGTATGTTTGGGCATACATGGGATATATGTGTGGACTGTACCATGGAGGGTGGCCAAGTGGTGAACCTAGGGAACACAAAGATAAATTTAATGCTAATAAATAATGAGAATGGATTATTTCATTAGACTGATAAGCGTGAAATAATGAACGCGACATTTAAGTTAGAATGTGGACGGCTTATGTATGGAATTATTCGCCTGGTTTGTGATCATTCGATTTACAGGATGGTGGGTCCACTAACATTTATGCAGGGCTGGCTCACCATAGATATCAGAGGTAAGTATAAAACTCGTAGTAACTTTGGATTTTGGGCAAGAAACTACTTCCCACCACATAAATAGAAACTATTCTTATGTCCAAATATGTGTGTGGAACTACCTGTCTTGGCCCAATAGTGTTGTAATGTGGTTTGTAGTTGACGGGTTCAGGTTGGAACCCTCAGATTTTGTTATTTTTGTTTAACTCATACCAGTCATGTGACTGACCCGAGTGTGTTATGCATTCGGGTGCGTTTCTATATGAAATGTAGTCGAATGTATGTGCAGGTTTAGTATTTGGAGATTTTATTTGAAGCTTCTGTTTGGGTGAAGAGATGGTCGCGGTGTTGTTTAGTATTAGAGTTGTACTTATTTTTTTTGTTGTACTTTATTTTATTTCTGTCAGTGTGGGCCACATGTGTATAATTGTAATAAGGATTATATATTGGGTATTGGGAACGTTGTAGTTGCTCTGACCAATGGATGTATAGATTTTATGCTTATTTATTTTCTTTCCGCTGAACTCTGTAAAGAGGGTTTTATTGAATGAAAATAATATTTCTTTTGTAAATCGAAAGAATATAATATGTGGAATGGAGTTTAATTTCTTTTATAATGAAAATGAATGTTTGGGAATTCAAGTTTAATAATAAAGAGTTTTTTTCTTTAAACACAGGATCACGTGTCCTTATTTAATGAGTATTAAATTCTATTTTCAAATAAATTATTTATTAGTCTGTGTGAGGCCGGGTGTCACTCTCGGTGTTTTGGAAATTGAATATTAGTCTGGATACATGCTCTGGATTAAATATTTGGTTGTCCAAAAATCGGGGTGTGACAGTTTGGTATCAGAGCTTTTGGTTGCCTTAGATTGGGAGGAGTCTAGGGGAACCTCGGTATTGTGGTAGTGGGTCAGAGCTATAGGTTGCGGATTTATTTGGGTTTCGGGTTATGTGTACTTATGTGTTATCCATGTGTTGTCTACATGTTATTTAATTGTTTTCAATCAATTAATTACATAACTTTTCGAGCCTCTCATTACATGTTAATTTGTTAAAATCATTTGTTATATTATGAGTTGTATAATAGTGCATGCATACATATTGTTGGTATGACGGGTAGTAGAGGAGAATTGGAGGATGATTAACAGTGGAGCTCCTGCCCAGTGGATTTCTATTGTTATTAGCCGGCCATCAGCATTATCTGGTATCTACAAGCTTATTATTCGGGAGATTATTATTTTATGTGAGTATGAAAAATTTGTTATTATCGAGAAAAATCTTATATGTTATTTCTCTTATTATCGACTAGTATTCTCATATGTGTTCTATAATTTGGTTATCTTGGATTTCTTATCATGGAGCTGTATTTATCAACGAGTATTTTGGCATGGAGCATAATTCTTGTGTCTTTATTCGGGCTTTCTATTATATTCTGGAGCATCTATCGGATCAACGGGATTCTATTTTCTACAACTGTGACGAATCTGAGCACGTGTTGGTTTATTTCCGACCGCATTATTATCTTCGCAGTCTTATTTCCAATACAGAGTTATGCATATTCCTGAAGCGGCATGTTCGAATAATAAGTATGGGTATCATGAGGAGGTGTAATGGGGGACATGGTAAGAGGTAAACATGGGCATATAGTTAGAATCATTGATTAACTGCGAGCATGTTGCATCATTGCATGCCTAGTTTGTATTCACATGTTTTGCATCAATAATTGAGTTTTGAATTATCTACTAATGTTTGACGATTGACTATACGAGAATAAGGTATATAGATGAGGGTTTCCTTGTTTGGATTAGTCGCTCGACGTACTTGGTCTCGTGTAGTTGAGAGTTATACTTAATCAATGCTTTATTTAAAATTACGTGTTTAACTTTATTGATGACTACCGTGTGTATTTTTCGTTGCTTCAAATTTTGGGACGAAATTTCTTTAAGGAGGGTAGAATGTAACAACCCTAAAATTTCTAAGTGTATAAATAATTATTTTAATTATTATTTTCAGTTTGCAATATTATATGATTGTGCCTATGTAAGAAACGTGTTTGAAAATTTTAAGTGTTTGGTGGACATATAAATTAAATCATTAGTGAGCCCTTTAGTTTGAATGCTACATTTTATTAATTTAAATTTATAAAAAAAAAATGAAGGGTTGATATGTATTTTTTATATAGTATTTACAGGCCCGCGAATATGTCAAATAGTGTATCTGGTATTGAAATTAAGTACCCGGGGTATGAGTACCCTTTGGGCTAGCCATTCTAGTAGTTTGTGTTACATTCTGAGCTCGTATGGGTCTCTTTTGTTAGCCCATAAATAGAAAAATGGGATTTATATATTTGTGTGTGTTTTATTGACATGTGTTGTGTGTGTAGTGTACATATATACTTATATTAAAAACCCTAGCCCCCATATTAAAACAAAAAGGGAAGAGAAGAAAAGAGAGAAGAAGAGAGAACAGACGTCGTGTGTGTGTGTGTGTGTGTGTGTGTGTGTGTGTGTGAGAGAGACAGAGAGACAGAGAGAGAGAGAGAGAAGAAAAAGAAGAAGAAGAAGAAGAAGAAGAAAGGAGAATGGTCTCGGTTTCGTGGGCACGTGGGAAATCGCGGAGCATTCGTGGGTGTCATTTTTTTTATCAACGAGGTGAGTTAAATTTTTGTGTATCCGAGTATATATATACACGTATGTATATATATATGTACACGGGAGTAAATTAAGTTAGTATATGTTTAATCTAATTATTAGGGTTAATTCTTTGTAATGGATACGTTGCTATTGTTGAAGTAATCTATATATTTTCTTTCCCCTTCGTGTGACTTTGTGATTATGACATTAG
Organism: Hydrangea macrophylla; assembly: GCA_033977485.1. Classification (NCBI taxonomy): domain Eukaryota; kingdom Viridiplantae; phylum Streptophyta; class Magnoliopsida; order Cornales; family Hydrangeaceae; genus Hydrangea; species Hydrangea macrophylla. The sequence continues at coordinate 42,518,532 of CM066984.1, forward strand.
GGTATTCGAAAGGGTTAGGTGAATAGTTAGTTTGATAAAACCATATGTGAAATTCGTTTTTTTGTAATTTATACAGTTGCAGAAACTTGAGAAATTTATTAGTAAATCGTAGCTTTGAATTTGAACATTCTGTTCGTGTTGGCCTGTAGGAAACGCAATTCTGCACACTTTTTGTCTAATAGAGTTTTTCCGGATTCTGCACCGTTTGGGCAGAAATTAAAGATTTCAGTAGCAGTTTTTAGTATATTAAAATGTACAAATTTGGAGAAATATGATTCGTTGTGTTTTTATTATTCGTTCGTATGACTTAACGAAAATTACTTAGAGATGCATGAATTCTCATATAATGTTGAGCTATAAAAAAAATGGGTGATAGTCATTAACGTTGAGTCCGATGAAAATATTGTGGAACGATTGTTATAATACTTTACGATATGAGAATTTGAATTTTTATTATGGGTTTCATGTAGGCTAATTTTGAATGTTGGGTTGAGGATTATTGTACCTGAAATAACTGACCTTATTGTGTGGTCATTTTGATAAAAATGAGTAAAATAGATACGTTGAATAGTATAATTGGGGATCTTGTAATTTGATTGGAAATTTTTGAGGGAAGATTGTTATGGGTTAATTGATAAAATCCTTTATTGTAAGAAATTGGAATGCATCTAAAAGTTAGAGATGTGATTGGACTATGATGAGACGGAACTTTGTGATAAACATGAAATTCACAATTATTGGGATAATACGAACGATAAGTGATAATCGCAACATAATTCCTTAGTGTTCACTGCTCCCCGTTGTGTGATATGTGATTTTGGTAGCTCGCACTCTTTTGCCAGTGGCTTCGTGATCAACCTGGCTTAAGACTTGCTGAGTGTACTCTTTTGCCAGTGGCTTCGTGATCAAGCTGGCTTAAGACTTGTTGAGTGTACATTTTGCCAATGGCTGTGTGATCAAACTGGCCTAAGCCTTATGCTCGGCTTATATTGTATAGACGTCTTGACATATTGACCAGCCGTCCGTTGTGTGTACCTGGTTTGGTTGATACCACAACCAAACTGGCACCGGAGTGGGTGTTGGTAGTATGTTTGGGCATACATGGGATATATGTGTGGACTGTACCATGGAGGGTGGCCAAGTGGTGAACCTAGGGAACACAAAGATAAATTTAATGCTAATAAATAATGAGAATGGATTATTTCATTAGACTGATAAGCGTGAAATAATGAACGCGACATTTAAGTTAGAATGTGGACGGCTTATGTATGGAATTATTCGCCTGGTTTGTGATCATTCGATTTACAGGATGGTGGGTCCACTAACATTTATGCAGGGCTGGCTCACCATAGATATCAGAGGTAAGTATAAAACTCGTAGTAACTTTGGATTTTGGGCAAGAAACTACTTCCCACCACATAAATAGAAACTACTCTTATGTCCAAATATGTGTGTGGAACTACCTGTCTTGGCCCAATAGTGTTGTAATGTGGTTTGTAGTTGACGGGTTCAGGTTGGAACCCTCAGATTTTGTTATTTTTGTTTAACTCATACCAGTCATGTGACTGACCCGAGTGTGTTATGCATTCGGGTGCGTTTCTATATGAAATGTAGTCGAATGTATGTGCAGGTTTAGTATTTGGAGATTTTATTTGAAGCTTCTGTTTGGGTGAAGAGATGGTCGCGGTGTTGTTTAGTATTAGAGTTGTACTTATTTTTTTTGTTGTACTTTATTTTATTTCTGTCAGTGTGGGCCACATGTGTATAATTGTAATAAGGATTATATATTGGGTATTGGGAACGTTGTTGTTGCTCTGACCAATGGATGTATAGATTTTATGCTTATTTATTTTCTTTCCGCTGAACTCTGTAAAGAGGGTTTTATTGAATGAAAATAATATTTCTTTTGTAAATCGAAAGAATATAATATGTGGAATGGAGTTTAATTTCTTTTATAATGAAAATGAATGTTTGGGAATTCAAGTTTAATAATAAAGAGTTTTTTTCTTTAAACACAGGATCACGTGTCCTTATTTAATGAGTATTAAATTCTATTTTCAAATAAATTATTTATTAGTCTGTGTGAGGCCGGGTGTCACTCTCGGTGTTTTGGAAATTGAATATTAGTCTGGATACATGCTCTGGATTAAATATTTGGTTGTCCAAAAATCGGGGTGTGACAGTTTGGTATCAGAGCTTTTGGTTGCCTCAGATTGGGAGGAGTCTAGGGGAACCTCGGTATTGTGGTAGTGGGTCAGAGCTATAGGTTGCGGATTTATTTGGGTTTCGGGTTATGTGTACTTATGTGTTATCCATGTGTTGTCTACATGTTATTTAATTGTTTTCAATCAATTAATTACATAACTTTTCGAGCCTCTCATTACATGTTAATTTGTTAAAATCATTTGTTATATTATGAGTTGTATAATAGTGCATGCATACATATTGTTGGTATGACGGGTAGTAGAGGAGAATTGGAGGATGATTAACAGTGGAGCTCCTGCCCAGTGGATTTCTATTGTTATTAGCCGGCCATCAGCATTATCTGGTATCTACAAGCTTATTATTCGGGAGATTATTATTTTATGTGAGTATGAAAAATTTGTTATTATCGAGAAAAATCTTATATGTTATTTCTCTTATTATCGACTAGTATTCTCATATGTGTTCTATAATTTGGTTATCTTGGATTTCTTATCATGGAGCTGTATTTATCAACGAGTATTTTGGCATGGAGCATAATTCTTGTGTCTTTATTCGGGCTTTCTATTATATTCTGGAGCATCTATCGGATCAACGGGATTCTATTTTCTACAACTGTGACGAATCTGAGCACGTGTTGGTTTATTTCCGACCGCATTATTATCTTCGCAGTCTTATTTCCAATACAGAGTTATGCATATTCCTGAAGCGGCATGTTCGAATAATAAGTATGGGTATCATGAGGAGGTGTAATGGGGGACATGGTAAGAGGTAAACATGGGCATATAGTTAGAATCATTGATTAACTGCGAGCATGTTGCATCATTGCATGCCTAGTTTGTATTCACATGTTTTGCATCAATAATTGAGTTTTGAATTATCTACTAATGTTTGACGATTGACTATACGAGAATAAGGTATATAGATGAGGGTTTCCTTGTTTGGATTAGTCGCTCGACGTACTTGGTCTCGTGTAGTTGAGAGTTATACTTAATCAATGCTTTATTTAAAATTACGTGTTTAACTTTATTGATGACTACCGTGTGTATTTTTCGTTGCTTCAAATTTTGGGACGAAATTTCTTTAAGGAGGGTAGAATGTAACAACCCTAAAATTTCTAAGTGTATAAATAATTATTTTAATTATTATTTTCAGTTTGCAATATTATATGATTGTGCCTATGTAAGAAACGTGTTTGAAAATTTTAAGTGTTTGGTGGACATATAAATTAAATCATTAGTGAGCCCTTTAGTTTGAATGCTACATTTTATTAATTTAAATTTATAAAAAAAAAATGAAGGGTTGATATGTATTTTTTATATAGTATTTACAGGCCCGCGAATATGTCAAATAGTGTATCTGGTATTGAAATTAAGTACCCGGGGTATGAGTACCCTTTGGGCTAGCCATTCTAGTAGTTTGTGTTACATTCTGAGCTCGTATGGGTCTCTTTTGTTAGCCCATAAATAGAAAAATGGGATTTATATATTTGTGTGTGTTTTATTGACATGTGTTGTGTGTGTAGTGTACATATATACTTATATTAAAAACCCTAGCCCCCATATTAAAACAAAAAGGGAAGAGAAGAAAAGAGAGAAGAAGAGAGAACAGACGTCGTGTGTGTGTGTGTGTGTGTGTGTGTGTGTGTGTGTGTGTGAGAGAGACAGAGAGACAGAGAGAGAGAGAGAGAAGAAAAAGAAGAAGAAGAAGAAGAAGAAAGGAGAATGGTCTCGGGTTCGTGGGCACGTGGGAAATCGCGGAGCATTCGTGGGTGTCGTTTTTTTTATCAACGAGGTGAGTTAATTTTTTGTGTATCCGAGTATATATATACACACATATGTATATATATATGTACAAGGGAGTAAATTAAATTAGTATATGTTTAATTTAATTATTATGGTTAAATCTTTGTAATGGATACGTTGTTATTGTTGAAGTAATCTAGATATTTTCTTTCCCCTTCGTGTGACTTTGTGATTATGACATTAGTGTATTCGAAAGGGTTAGGTGAATAGTTAGTTTGATAAAACCATATGTGAAATTCGTTTTTTTTTGTAATTTATACAGTTGCAGAAACTTGAGAAAATTATTAGTAAATCGTAGCTTTGAATTTGAACATTCTGTCCGCGCTGGCCTGTAGGACGTTCACGCAATTCTGCACACTTTTTGTCTAATGGAGTTTTTCCTGATTCTGCACCATTTGGGCAAAAATTAAAGATTTCAGTAGCAGTTTTTAGTATATTAAAATGTACGAATTTGGAGAAATATGATTCGTTGTGTTTTTATTATTCGTTCGTATGACTTAACGAAAATTACTTAGAGATGCATGAATTCTCATATAATGTTGAGCTATAAAAAAAAATGGGTGATAGTCATTAACGTTGAGTCCGATGAAAATATTGTGGAACGATTGTTATAATACTTTACGATAGGAAAATTTGAATTTTTAATATGGGTTTCATGTACGCTAATTTTGAATGTTGGGTTGAGGATTATTGTACCTGAAATAACTGACCTTATTGTGTGGTCATTTTGATAAAAAGGAGTAAAATAGATACGTTGAATAGTATAATTGGGGATCTTGTAATTTGATTGGAAATTTTTGAGGGAAGATTGTTATGGGTTAATTGATAAAACCCTTTATCGTAAGAAATTGGAATGCATCTAAAAGTTAGAGATGTGATTGGACTATGATGAGACGGAACTTTGTGATAAACATGAAATTCACAATTATTGGGGTAATACGAACGATAAGTGATAATCGCAACATAATTCCTTAGTGTTCACTGCTCTCCGTTGTGTGATATGTGATTTTGGTAGCTCGCACTCTTTTGCCAGTGGCTTCGTGATCAAGCTGGTTTAAGACTTGCTGAGTGTACTCTTTTGCCAGTGGCTTCGTGATCAAGCTGGCTTAAGACTTGTTGAGTGTACTTTTTTGCCAGTGGCTGTGTGATCAAGCTGGCCTAAGCCTTATGCTTGGCTTTTATTGTATGGACGTCTTGACATATTGACCAGTAGTCCGTTGTGTATACCTGGTTTAGTTGATACCCCAACCAAACTGGCACCGGAGTGGGTGTTGGTAGTATGTTTGGGCACACATGGGATATATGTGTGGGCTGTACCATGGAGGGTGGCCAAGTGGTGAACCTAGGGAACACAAAGATAAATTACATTTGGACTAATATCGGGCTTGGCCAAGAGACCGAATTATAATTGCCAGCTGCCAATCATGTAACACCTTTGAGCCCACCACCTCCATGTAATCGGGCTTCACCACTTGACTGTTATACAAACACTTTTGACACTACACCATCGGCCTCTATGTCCGATCAGCATCCCAAGCATCCTCCTAGCATTACCTTATTTATTATTATTCTTGCTTTCGGTCTTGTGAGTCCGAATAGCCTACTGACTGAATTAATTCAGTCCGATCTTCAGCACCTTTTCAGTCTTCCTCGATAGTACCATTGTTGTAAAAAGAGCCACCAAATAACCTTTAGTTTTTGGTGACATCCACACAGCCATCGTGGATGTAAATCAACCTAAGCCAAATAATTAATTGGCTTAAAATAAAAATAGTAATCGGTCATTACAACAAGACCGAAATATTTGAACAACTCCTTGAGGCTAAGTTTCCTCAAAGGAATATTTTTATAAACTTCATGGACCGATTTAATTTCAATCGGTCTCTACGAAGCTTGCCCCCCGAGCCCTTCATCGCCGATTTCTTCATCAACAAGGGGGTCTTCATCATTGTCCTCCTCATCACTAGGAGGCTCTATGGCCGATACGAGATCACTCGGCCGATCACACTCTTCCTCTTCGGCCTCAACAGAATTTTGAGGCTCGTCTTGAATTTGCCCCCCGGGCGCTTCTTCGTCTTCAACATCAGGGAGGGGTTCTATGGCCGATACAGGATCACTCGGCTCTTCATCAAAAATTATTTTTTCGCCGTCTCGCCCCCCCGAGCGGCTCGGACGGCGTAGAATCAAGATGACCAGAGACATCGGCCTCTTGATTTGGAATGGTGACATCGGCCTTCTCGGGCCGTTGAAATTTTAGGAGTTTAAGCTGAAGAGCGATATCATCAAGGATACTATTACGGCTTTCTCGGGCAGCAACCAATTTGTCTTGTTCTTCAACCGGCCAATCTGATAAACCGATTGGTTTCTGCTTCCAACCTCCATCTAGCAACTCATCCCGAGACATGAAAGAGTTTCCGTTGGGGGGTGGACAATCAGCTCCACTTACTTGAAGGTGGCCGATACCTTGGGTAAAGTACTTAACATCGGCCTCAAAACACCAGATCTTTTCGTAAAGATCATGGATGGCAAAATCATATGGGGCTACAATGGCGTGCCGATTTGGGTACTGTGGATCCCATGGCTTGTCCCATAAAGCCTTGTATGTAGCAGATTTATCATTTTTGAGACGATTAATCTCTTGTTGAAGTTGGCTGATTGATTCATTACACCAACCAATTTGGTTGTAGTAGAATTGCAACCATGCTTCGGTTTACATGATTCATCACTCGGCGGTCCCACCGGGCGTGCCAAATTTTTTGCTATGTAATTTGCGCGGGCGTGCCAGAGCCTAACGGGCTCGGTGTGTGCAAACTAATTTCCTATATTGCTTGAGTGAGTGATACTCAAGGCTTATGGAATCTGACTTCTAACAAAACGATTGTGATGGCCAAGTAGGAAAGTACCCTTGGCCTAAGATCCTATGGCAGTACTAAAGCGCACAAGCCATACAAGTGATGGAAAGTAGCAAAGAGATATTAAATAAAAAGCATATTTTTATTTAATTGTAGAAAAGAATTACAAAACATGTAATTGAGATGCAAAGAAAATAAAAAGAAAATAAAAGACTGCTTTTATTTGCCTAAAACTAAGAACGCATTGTAGAATGCTTTTTGGATGTGGTTGTCGAGGTGACACGGAGTGAATTGATAGCTTGGCCTGCCTGTGAATTTATAGCGGCCATGGAGGTCTTCTAGATAGGGTAGGAAATCTGATCAATAATAATTTGGTATAATTTACCAGATTATTTCCATAAACTGATAAAGCCTTCCATATCTTCAAATATATATATATATATACATATATATATATGCATATATATATTTGCAGCTTGAATGTGGTCCCTTTTGTGGCTTGATTCGGCTGACTTGGCTTCCAAGTAAAATATATATACTTCCCAAAAGATAATATTATCTCCCAAATCAGATAATATCTTGAAATCTTACCTTCCCTATTATGATAATATCTTCCATAATTTGATAATATGAATATTATCACATTAAGAGTTTGTAGGGTGATACACTTCCCAAAGATAACCAAATCTGTATCAATCACCTAAAGTGGCTGAAATATAGTCAGTCCGAGCAAATGCATGGTCAGTCCGAATGATTTCAAAACATGGCAATGTCAATCTAATAACACACTCCCATAGTTGACGTGTGGCCCCACTCTGAACAGTCATGTCCATGTATAATAATTAACCCAAACAAAGTTGGACTGATCTAACTTGCTAAAGCCAAACAAAAGTGAAGCCAAGCAACGGGGCCCACCATGAAATTGAAATGGTCATCCACGTGATGCTTAGTCATTTGATTACTAACCACAATAATTATTAAAAGGTCAACCAAGTAGCAGAATTCATAAGAACATCAACAGCCCGATAGTATAGTGCTACAGCCCGATTAAAATGTATTAGTCCGAGTGAGCAAGGATACAAGCCCGATGGCGATGCAATACAACCATATTGAAGCAGGGCCCACTTTGTGTAGCAGCCCGATGAAATGGTGATGAGCCCGATAGAATAATGGTGTCATCCCGATCAACCAGTGGTTGGTCCAATCAACTTTCAATCAATCATTAATTTTGTAATCGGTCTCATGAGTCCGATTAAAATACTTCAATCGGCCTTATACAAATTTTAACTTAAAAAATGTATTTTTTAGGTGCAAACAATTGCCCCCAAGGCTGTTTAAAATGAAAACAAGTGAAATTTTGAATAGCCATGTTTTAATAGTTTTATCTAGAGACCGATTACCTTTAGACTGCGATCGGGCTCATCGTATAGACCGATGATCTTTGGACTAATATCGGGCTTGGCCAAGAGACCGAATTATAATTGCCAGCTGCCAATCATGTAACACCTTTGAGCCCACCACCTCCATGTAATCGGGCTTCACCACTTGACTGTTATACAAACACTTTTGACACTACACCATCGGCCTCTATGTCCGATCAGCATCCCAAGCATCCTCCTAGCATTACCTTATTTATTATTATTCTTGCTTTCGGTCTTGTGAGTCCGAATAGCCTATTGACTGAATTAATTCAGTCTGATCTTCAGCACCTTTTCAGTCTTCCTCGATAGTACCATTGTTGTAAAAAGAGCCACCAAATAACCTTTAGTTTTTGGTGACATCCACACAGCCATCGTGGATGTAAATCAACCCAAGCCAAATAATTAATTGGCTTAAAATAAAAATAATAATCGGTCATTACAACAAGACCGAAATATTTGAACAACTCCTTGAGGCTAAGTTTCCTCAAAGGAATATTTTTAAAAACTTCATCGACCGATTTAATTTCAATCGGTCTCTGCGAAGCTTGCCCCCCGAGCCCTTCATCGTCGATTTCTTCATCAACAAGGGGGTCTTCATCATTGTCCTCCTCATCACTAGGAGGCTCTATGGCCGATACGAGATCACTCGGCCGATCACACTCTTCCTCTTCGGCCTCAACAGAATTTTGAGGCTCGTCTTGAATTTGCCCCCCGGGCGCTTCTTCGTCTTCAACATCAGGGAGGGGCTCTATGGCCGATACAGGATCACTCGGCTCTTCATCAAAAATTATTTTTTCGCCGTCTTGCCCCCCGAGCGGCTCGGACGGCGTAGAATCAAGATGACCAGAGACATCGGCCTCTTGATTTGGAATGGTAACATCGGCCTTCTCGGGCCGTTGAAATTTTAGGAGTTTAAGCTGAAGAGCAATTTCATCAAGGATACTATTACGGCTTTCTCGAGCAGCAACCGATTCGTCTTGTTCTTCAACCGGCCAATCTGATAAACCGATTGGTTTCTGCTTCCAACCTCCATCTAGCAACTCATCCCGAGACATGAAAGAGTTTCCAATGGGGGGTGGACAATCAGCTCCACTTATTTGAAGGTGGCCGATACCTTGGGTAAAGTACTTAACATCGGCCTCCAGATCTTTTCGTAAAGATCATGGATGGCAAAATCATATGGGGCTACAATGGCGTGCCGCTTTGGGTACTGCGGATCCCACGGCTTGTCCCATAAAGCCTTGTATGTAGCAGATTTATCATTTTTGAAACGATTAATCTCTTGTTGAAGTTGGCTGATTGATTCATTACACCAACCAATTTGGTTGTAGTAGAATTGCAACCATGCTTCGGTGTACATGATTCATCACTCGGCGGTCCCACCGGGCGTGCCAAATTGTTTGCTATGTAATTTGCGCGGGCGTGCCAGAGCCTAACGGGCTCGGTGTGTGCAAACTAATTTCCTATATTGCTTGAGTGAGTGATACTCAAGGCTTATGGAATCTGACTTCTAACAAAACGATTGTGATGGCCAAGTAGGAAAGTACCATTGGCCTAAGATCCTATGGCAGTACTAAAGCGCACAAGCCATACAAGTGATGGAAAGTAGCAAAGAGATATTAAATAAAAAGCATATTTTTATTTAATTGTAGAAAAGAATTACAAAGCATGTAATTGAGATGCAAAGAAAATAAAAAGAAAATAAAAGACTGCTTTTATTTGCCTAAAACTAAGAACGCATTGTAGAATGCTTTTTGGATGTGGTTGTCGAGGTGACACGGAGTGAATTGATAGCTTGGCCTGCCTGTTAATTTATAGCGGCCATGGAGGTCTTCTAGATAGGGTAGGAAATCTGATCAATAATAATCTGGTATAATTTACCAGATTATTTCCATAAACTGATAAAGCCTTCCATATCTTCAAATATATATATATATATATACATATATATATATGCATATATATATTTGCAGCTTGAATGTGGTCCCTTTTGTGGCTTGATTCGGCTGACTTGGCTTCCAAGTAAAATATATATACTTCCCAAAAGATAATATTATCTCCCAAATCAGATAATATCTTGAAATTTTACCTTCCCTATTATGATAATATCTTCCATAATTTGATAATATGAATATTATCACATTAAGAGTTTGTAGGGTGATACACTTCCCAAAGATAACCAAATCTGTATCAATCACCTAAAGTGGCTGAATTATAGTCAGTCCGAGCAAATACATGGTCAGTCCGAATGATTTCAAAACATGGCAATGTCAATCTAATAACACACTCCCATAGTTGACGTGTGGCCCCACTCTGAACAGTCATGTCCATGTATAATAATTAACCCAAACAAAGTTGGACTGATCTAACTTGCAAAAGCCAAACAAAAGTGAAGCCAAGCAACGGGGCCCACCATGAAATTGAAATGGTCATCCACGTGATGCTTAGTCATTTGATTACTAACCACAATAATTATTAAAAGGTCAACCAAGTAGCAGAATTCATAAGAACATCAACAGCCCGATAGTATAGTGCTCCAGCCCAATTAAAATGTATTAGTCCGAGTGAGCAAGGATACTAGCCCGATGGCGATGCAATACAGCCATATTGAAGCAGGGCCCACTTTGTGTAGCAGCCCGATGAAATGGTGATGAGCCCGATAGAATAATGGTGTCAGCCCGAACACCAGTGGTTGGTCCAATCAACTTTCAATCAATCATTAATTTTGTAATCGGTCTCATGAGTCCGATTAAAATACTTCAATCGGCCTTATACAAATTTTAACTTAAAAAATGTATTTTTTTAGATGCAAACAGAAATTCGTTTTTTTTTTTGTAATTTATACAGTTGAACATTCTGTCCGCGTAGACCTGTAGGAAACGCAATTCTGCACACTTTTTGTCTAATGGAGTTTTTCCTGGTTTTGCACCATTTGGGTAGAAATTTAAGATTTCAGTAGCAGTTTTTAGTATATTAAAATGTACGAATTTGGAGAAATATGATTCGTTGTGTTTTTATTATTCGTTCGTATGACTTAACGAAAATTACTTAGAGATGCATGAATTCTCATATAATGTTGAACTATAAAAAAAAATGGGTGATAGTCATTAACGTTGAGTCCGATGAAAATATTGTGGAACGATTGTTATAATACTTTACGATATGAGAATTTGAATTTTTATTATGGGTTTCATGTAGGCTAATTTTGAATGTTGGGTTGAGGATTATTGTACCTGAAATAACTGACCTTATTGTGTGGTCATTTTGATAAAAAGGAGTAAAATAGATACATTGAATAGTATAATTGGGGATCTTGTAATTTGATTGGAAATTTTTGAGGGAAGATTGTTATGGGTTAATTGATAAAATCCTTTATTGTAAGAAATTGGAATGCATCTAAAAGTTAGAGATGTGATTGGACTATGATGAGACGGAACTTTGTGATAAACATGAAATTCACAATTATTGGGATAATACGAACGATAAGTGATAATCGCAACATAATTCCTTAGTGTTCACTGCTTCCCGTTGTGTGATATGTGTTTTTGGTAGCTCGCACTCTTTTGCCAGTGGCTTCGTGATCAAGCTGGTTTAAGACTTGCTGAGTGTACTCTTTTGCCAGTGGCTTCGTGATAAAGCTGGCTTAAGACTTGTTGAGTGTACTTTTTTGCCAGTGGCTGTGTGATCAAGCTGGCCTAAGCCTTATGCTCGACTTATATTGTATAGACATCTTGACATATTGACCAGCCGTCCGTTGTGTATACCTGGTTTGTTTGATACCCCAACTAAACTGGCACCGGAGTGGGTGTTGGTAGTATGTTTGGGCACACATGGGATATATGTGTGGGCTGTACCATGGAGGGTGGCCAAGTGGTGAACCTAGGGAACACAAAGATAAATTTAATGCTAATAAATAATGACAATGGATTATTTCATTAGACTGATAAGCGTGAAATAATGAACGCGACATTTAAGTTAGAATGTGGATGGCTTATGTATGGAATTATTCGCCTGGTTTGTGATCATTCGATTTACAGGATGGTGGGTCCACTAACTTTTATGCAGGGCTGACTCACCATAGATATCGGAGGTAAGTATAAAACTCGTAGTAACTTTGGATTTTGGGCAAGAAACTACTTGCCACCACATAAATGGAAACTACTCTTATGTCCAAATATGTGTGTAGAACTACCTGTCTTGGCCCAATAGTGTTGTAATGTGGTTTGTAGTTGACGGGTTCAGATTGGAACCCTCAGATTTTGTTATTTTTGTTTAACTCATACCAGTCATGTGACTGACCCGAGTGTGTTATGCATTCGGGTGCGTTTCTATATGAAATGTAGTCGAATGTATGTGCAGGTTTAGTATATGGAGATTTTTTTTGGAGCTTCTGTTTGGGTGAAGAGATGGTCGCGGTGTTGTTTAGTATTAGAGTTGTACTTATTTTTTTTTGTACTTTATTTTATTTCTGGCAGTGTGGGCCACATGTGTATAATTGTAATAAGAATTATATATTGGGTATTGGGAACGTTGTAGTTGCTCTGACCAATGGATGTATAGATTTTATGCTTATTTATTTTCTTTCCGCTGAACTCTGTAAAGAGGGTTTTATTGAATGAACATAATATTTCTTTTGTAAATCGAAAGAATATAATATGTGGAATGGAGTTTAATTTCTTTTATAATGAAAATGAATGTTTGGAAATTCAAGTTTAATAATAAAGAGTTTTTTTTCTTTAAACACAGGATCACGTGTCCTTATTTAATGAGTATTAAATTCTATTTTCAAATAAATTATTTATTAGTCTGTGTGAGGCCGGGTGTCACTCTCGGTGTTTTGGAAATTGAATATTAGTCTGGATACATGCTCTGGATTAAATATTTGGTTGTCCAAAAATCGGGGTGTGACATTTATCATACCTCCTAGGGACAAAGCGGTAAATTTCGTTCTATGGGGTATATCTAGGAAAGCGGTCAAGTTAGTTGAATTGACATTAGTAGGCAGGGAAGACTAATTCGATAACACACCATGTTCTATGACTCATTAGTTGGCCAGCGACAATTGTATATATACTGATTGTCATGGGCACATTACATATTTGGAGTGTAGCACTGCTTTACGAGGAATTAAGAGTGCTAGATCAAGTGTGATTGAATAGGTCTGGGTAAATACGTGAGAAGCTTCCAAGTGATTCGTTTTGCTAGTTTAGTGATTTACTTAGCATCTCAACTCCTGTTGCTATACATTCTTTTCACGAGGTCGCACGTTCTGAGAGATTTTGTTTTACACGAAGCAGTATGTGGGTGAGTGGGAGATGTAGGAAATACATTGGGTCTGGACACCCACATAATGGACCCGAGGTCCAATGGGGTTTAGCTGCTCACCAACAGAGCCCATAGGAAATTCAAGTCTAACCCTAATAGGGGAGAGGTGGTGTATGTATATGTTGTATATACACACAAAAGGAAGAAGCCGAAAAACTCTCCCTCTCTCCCTCTCGGCAATCTCTCTCTCCCTCTCTCTCTAGATTTCACACACACTCTCTCTCTCTAGCCTAATTACAACGGCGGCTTGGGATTTAGAGTATGAAATAAAATGGGCTGCTATAGTAGTTGTTCTCATGACCATAGCAAATCGCAAGAGCGTACACGGAAGCACCAAAGTGTAGCGGATCGTGGGTGAAGTCGTCGGGCTCGTAACAACGCCGTAGACAATCCGAATTGGGTATTCCACTCAAGGTATGCTTTAAAACCGACCCTATACTTGTGTGCATATATTTTCCAAAACACTGGCAAATAAAGGTATTACCCAAACGGAGAGCTTTGTTAAGTATTGACCATCCCACAAATGATATTGTTTGGCCCATATTTGTTGATAGTGTGGGCGTGAACTTTGTTAGTGGCAGTTAGTTTCTTTTCTCTTTTCCTGTAAACCAAAAATAAATAAATAAAAAATGAGTAGATCATGGACACGTTTTGACAAAATAATAAAATAAAAATAAAAATAAAAATAAATAAAAGAAAGATCAAGGGCACAATGAAGGAATTGTTGTGGGCTTTCAAAGAACTCTGAATCCAATAGAATCATCTAAAGACAATGTGGGCTTTGGAAAAGGCTAAAGTAGAATTGGGCTAATCTTTCGTGAGTTTTATGTACGGGTATCAATGAGCCCCATTTTGGCTGAAGTCTCATTCAATCCAGTTTGTTTACGCTGGTGCTCTCATCTCATTCATTTCATATCATACATCAATTTATGTTTAATGAAACAAAACTGTTGAGGATAGAGCAGTTATAACACTATGGTAAAGTGCTGGCATGATATTTGAAGGAAGTGGATCAATGATTCAGTTCTCGAATTGCTATGCTACATAACAAAAAAGTGACAAGACTTTGACACCCAATTACATACATAATAATACGGTGCCAATATTTCTATGCTACATCCTCGTGGCCGGATGTATCATACATAAACAAAAAAATTACAAACATTGACACCCACATAAGAAGGTGCCAAATGTTTTTATCTTTTGAAACCTCTGGTGGTTCTCAAAAATTATAAACATCTGACACCTTGTTACTTCCAAAAGCACTAGGTAAATATAACAGAATCCCCCTCAATAAACTCACACAGAGAAAAATGATGGGACATAAAATACTCCATTTGTGGGAATTGACGTTCAGATAAATGACTAAATAGTAGAAATCGATAATTGGATTTAGCCTTACACAAATCTAGTGTTGAAAGTCAATGACACCCAAAGAAAGATTTATAATAATGTCATAAAAAATTTTAGAGCTGCAAATTAACAAGATGTGGAACATCCGAAATTACTTGTAAAAAAAATGTTCTGTTTCTAAATTCGATAGGTTGTGTGTCCTTCGAAATATTTTTTTTCCTTGATTTATGCAACCTTCTCAATTGCTTCAATGCATTCAAATACGGTTGCCTCGTTCGACATGGCTGACATTAAGGCTTCATGAATTTCTTTGTTATTTTTCAGGAGGGACCCAGCAAGCAGAACCTGTATTATTTCTCCCAGGGCATCAGCAATGTATAGACAAAATAATAATTTCAGCTTATATAGCTTTCAAATGTGCCCAAGTATCATTAATAGTACGATTGATATGAAGAAAGAAGCGGGGAAAGGAAAGAGGGTAAAACTAAACTTAGGAGGCAATGGAAAAGCATAAACACCCAATGCAGCAACCTGTATTTTCACTTCTCTAATAATGAATAAAATGTCAATTTTTATTTTATTACAATATGTTATTTGTTGTTGTGGTATTATTTGAATAAATAAATATTAATGTTCATGTTACTAATTGTTAATTCAATGCCATTTTATTTTACTACTATGCATTATTTTTAGTTGTAGCATTATTTCCATAAATATTATTTTTGTTGATTTATTATAATTACATAACATTAATTATGTGACCCTTAGTAATTTTAATTAGTATTACTTATGCTTAAAACTGTGTCCCTAAGTTACCCTATGATTTGGGATTAAAGCTATTAAAAATATATTAATCACGTCGACTACATTTGTGGTCCCTAATAATTATTTGGAGTATTTTTCTAGACTACCCGGACCAACTGGACTAACTGAACTAACTTAACTGTGTAACCGAACTTAACCAAACTCATCAATTGATTAGACGCCATCAATCACACAGGTATGATATTTCTTGATCATTGGCTTACCAACTTGCAAACCTCTTATCTGTGTTCACACTTTGCAAACACAAACCAAACATTTTGCCTATAAGTATTAACACAACACAGTTCATTTCACATATACATTGTAAGCTCTTCCCCATCTCCATTTCACTCATTCTCTCTCTCTCTCTCTCTCTCTCTCTCTCTCTCGGGTACATACACACATATAACTCTAAAATTCTGACTCCTCCATTTGATATTCACTCTCAAACCACAATCACACACACACACACACACACACACACACACTTATATTGGTTCTGGAAATCAAAGAAGAAAGAAAGGAAATGCAGAAATAGAAGTCACAGCAAGATGTATCATCATAGTGACTCAAAGAGGAAGCCATAGCCATTGATATAAAGCTTGGAGTTTATATTTCGGAATTTAGAGTTTTCTTCGGTGAGACGAGCCGCTCAGTCTAGTAATCGGTGAGTCTCTTGAACTCACTTATAATGTAGTATTTGTCATTACGCACAAGGCGGGGGTATCAACTATAGAGATATACGTGTATATATACATATAGTTTTGAAACATCAAAAATGGTGGTCTTCAAATCTAGACGAAAATGATTTCTGTAAATTGGGAATGGAAGATTACAATCCCATTAAGCTCTGTTTCAAATCTTAGAGTTTAATTTGTAACGGTTGCGACGTACGGTTAAAGTGAAGTTTTGACGACTCTTGGATTTTCATCTATAAGTTGAGCTACGTTAGGATTTGACATATAACACTTATATATTTGTTTGCTTGTCGTTTTGCGGGCGTGCCAGAGTTAAACGGGCTCGGTGTGTGCAAACTAATTTCCTATATGCTTGAGTTAGTGATACTCGAGGCTTTACGATCTGACTTCTAACCAGAGTGATTGTGTGTTATGAGTAGGAAAGTACCCTCACCAAAAATCCCTTGGCAGTACTAAAGTGCACAAGCCAAATAGTGCAGAGTTTATCAGGTAAACAATCACAAACGATTAATAAAATACAGATTTTATTAAGTGTTTGGAAAATATAACATATCACCAAAGAACATAATCGGAACAGGCTCTGATTGTTCGTGAGAACGAAAACAGTCAGAAAACAAAATAACACAGAGGGTAGACCTATTAATGCTATGGAGTCCCTTGCACGGTTAGCCTGCTTCTCTATTTATAGCGGCCTCTGGCAGTTCTGATAAGGCAAGGACTCCTTAGCTTGCGCCCCAAGCAGCTGATTGATTGTAGAATCCTTCCTCCTTTCAAACTCTTGCCTTATCTGGAGTCTTGATTAGCTCAATCCCAATATTTTAGGGATTAACCTTCTAAACCCAGCTGGACGTGATCAGATTCCTTTCCCAAACAGACTCTAACTCCTTAAAATCAGGAGAACGTTCCCAATAACAGCTAAGAGTTGAACTGCCTTCTAGATATACTCATCGGCCACATACCTGTTATTCTTAGCTTCCTCGAGCTCATGCACGTCCTCTTGTTATGCTCTCTGGCTTTCATGCCCGATGACGGTATAACGAGTGCTTGTGGCCGATCGGTCTCATGCAACCGGCCTTTACTGCTTATCTCAAGTATGATGTCCAATTTCCAAGTTTGTTCTCCTAGCTACCCATCGGGCTTCCGTTCTGACACCGTGTTATATCTCACGGATGCCCGATTGCGGTCCTCCATGGCTGGCGTCCCACTCGGGCTTTAATGTACAACGTTACTTCCTTATTTCTACAAATGATGTCCGATTGGTAAATACGTGCTCTATACTGCCTATTGGGCTCCATCTTACTGGGATAACTGGGTTGCCTTCTCAAACCCCACGGTGACGCTTCCTTAAGCCCGATGATCCTTTACCACTTTAGGCCAGCTAGCCTTGGACACGCCTCAACCCGATTATCCCCTGTTGCGGACTAGGATAAGTGGGTGACAGGGGTATCGGCCTCAAAGGCCGACGTCTGGAAGCGATTGAGCATTTTTTATGCCATCATGCTCAGTCGGTCGCGACTTGAGATTGACCGCCCTCTCTTTTTTTCCGCCTTGCTGTTCTGGGCGTCGTCATGCAACAGGTTTCTCTTTCGTTGTGGCCCAATGGCCCCAACCATAAAAGACGTCAGTTACCTGCTCGGGCTCCACCCCCACGGCCAAGAGATTCTTCCAAGCCTCGACGTCGAAACAGCTAGCTTCTTTTACCCCCAACAGGAGTCTGTTAAGGACAGAGTCGTGTCCTATCGGCCGATTACTGCATTCGGTGGGTTTCTGACTGCATGCATGGGCAAAAAGGGGATTGACGTGACCGATGCCGAACACACTGCCTTCCTGATATACTGGCTGAACAAGTATCTCTTCTGTTAAGCCAGTCAAGCCATAACGAAAGAGTATACCACTCTAGCTCTGGCCTTAGCCTCAGGTAAGCTTTTATCTCTTGCCTCCCTTGTATGGGCGCACCTAGCACGTGGTGTGACCGGTTTCGTCCAATCGGACTTCATTGTTGGGGGAAGCCCGATCTGGATTCTTCAACTTTGGTTGTACTCATACTTTCATCAATTCAGACCGACCGCTCGCCAAATTGAGGCCGATCCCATTTTCTCTGTCCATTTTGTGGACGTTTCTCCTTCTTCCCACTCGTTCGAGGAGTGTTTTTCGTTCTTCTACGAGGGATGTGCCAATTGGGCAGCTCCCCTATTTACTCCCTTCTCCTCCACTCACTTTCCCACATTTCTTCAACTTCCAAATAATCCTTCAAACTGGGGCCCGGGCACCCAGTCTTCTTATAACGAAATCCTCTCTAGCTACTTAGTAGCTAGAGACATTATCTTTAGTCCGAGCATCCCTTCTGCCAATAACAAGTGCGGGGTAGAATACTACTATGCTCCACTTTATGCTCGCCAATTCGGGCTTTCTCAATTAGTTCCAGTCCCACCAGCCATAACTGTAAATGTCGACTGGGTTGAGCGTGGCCTGATCGTCAATAATGGGCAAGTCAAAAAAATCAAAGACCGATCAAACAGACTGAAAACTGCCTTCAAATTCACGCCGTTCTCAGGTCGACCGGTCATGACCAAGGAGTTTGAGAGATGGTGGTCTTCAAGAGTACCGCCGCTAAGGCGTTGCTTCAGTTTTCTGCACCATCAGCCGCGGCTGCCGATGACTCTGTCGCTGCCCAGGTAGTGGCCTGTAGGAAACAAGTGGCGAAAAGGCCGGCTCGAAAGCAAGTGCTCGGCCAAGGACCAACAAAGAAAAAGAAACATGTTGAACCTTCATCCACTCATGTATCACTTCTGTCTTGACCACCATGCTTTCTAAATTCCTACCATCTCTACTCTCTGACCCCTCTGATTGCGTTTCAGCTTGTGGACAAAGGCTCTGAAGAAGAGGCATTGCCTGCTAGGCACCAAACTGAATCGGCCCCAACTCCTGAACAAGCAACGGCCCACCTCGAACACATCGCCGAGAGGGTGGTCCCTCTCAGGGTTATCCCCCCTCTTACCCCTTCCGACGGAGATGATGCTGGCGATCCTGCCCCGGAACAAGTGATCCTCTCCTCCAGCAGCGAGGATCTATTCGGTGATGATACCCCCACAGCCGGAGAAGAAGTGGAACAAACGGCCCCGTCTGTGGAGGGAACTCAGGGTGAGGCTGACTCACCTACCGCTCCGGAATCGGCCTTTGAGCGTGTGGAGGAAATGGACGTGGCCGATGTCTCTACCTCCACTACTGCGGACCGTCCAGCTCCTGGTAGCGAAGGTAGTGTTCCAGCTGAGACCTCAGCCATCGCAGAGACCGATCAAACCAGTGCAGGTGGGAATGCTGGAATTTCCACAGAAGAAACCATTATGGCCCCTCCTGCGTCAGACCAGTCACCCCCCCCCCCCCCCCCCCCAGCCATCTACATTTCAACCAAGTAATGAGGCCACTGTGAGACGAGATCTCGGCCTCATTTTCTGCTCATGCCCAGGTAATATATTTTTAAACTCGAGCACGTATCCTTTGTTTACCTCGAGTATCAATATTGACTTTTTTATTCTGAACTTTTCAACAGACCATCCCGTTGGTCCAGAGCCATTTATTCCCTTCGAAGACTTTTTTAGCGGTCTGGACCTCGGGTCATTTGACTTGGGATCCCTTGAGCCTACTCCAGTCTCGTCCTCCAGCTTACAGCAATCCAAGGATCTCCTCCTTGGACTTACTTCCCTCGGGCTGAGTGATCTCCCACCTGCCCCAAGAGATCGACGCTGCCTTAAATGCACTTATGGCCGATCAATCTCTATTGGACGAGCAGCTTTTCGTACTGCGGGAGATGCAAGAAAGACTCCCGAGCTGCCGTCTTTTGGACCAATCGGCCTCCGTTGTTCAAACTGATGCCGAAACTCATCTTGGAGCTCGGCAGAAAGCAGTGCAGTTTCTCCATGCCGCCAAGGTCAAATATGAGGCTGGGAAAGCTTCTCGGGCTAAAGTGATTGCTCAAGACGCCTGGATACAAAACCGCATCGCCACACTCAAAGCTCAACTGGCACAATGCGAGGCCGAGGTCGTTGTCAACGATGCGGCCTTGGTAAAAATTGACGGAGTCCTAGCTCAGCTTGGCGGGGATGCTCAAAAGTGCAGTGAGCAACTTCAGGCCAGCCTTCCCATCTCTCGTTCTTGGTCTCTCAAGCTCGATAAAACTAAACAGGATAAGGCCGCAGCCGCAAAAACCTGGGAGGATCTGAAGACCAAGCTTAGGAGTTTTAGCCGACCTCTATCTTTTATACCTGTAAATATATTCCTTTTGTACTCGACCACTTGTAGGTAAGCTGTGCCCAGCCATTTTTAATATAATGAATATTTTGATCATTCCAGCTCAGGCTCATATTCAAATGGTTCATACTCTAACCCCAAATTCGGTCTGCATTCCAAATCAATAGTTTCCCACAAAGTAGGATAATAAGACTTCAAGTACTGACCATTTGTTAATCTAGGATGAATACCTCCATCCATATCACGCAGCCTATATGCTCCACCTTTCTTGACTTGATGGACGATGAAAAGACATTCCCAGTTGGTCGACTATTTACCGTACCGGTTGTCCTTGTCTCCGATAGGCAAGACGGCTTTCCACACCAAGTCTTCAGTGCAGAAAGACTTCTCTTTCACCCTCTTATTGTAAGCTCGGGCAGCCCGTTGCTTTGGCACCTTTAATGAGTCCAAGGCCATGAGCCTCGTTTCATCAAACCCTTCTAACTCAGCTATCATAGCCTCTGTGTATTCAGCGGGCTCTAGCTGATTCTGTAAAGGCCTTCTTGCCGATCGGACAGTGACCTCCATAGGCAACATAGCGTCGTGCCCGTAAGTCAGCATGAACGGTGTGACTCCGGTACTTGACCTTTTAGATGTCCGATAGGCCCATAGCGCTTCGGACAGTAGCTTGTCCC
The DNA here is from genome assembly GCA_033977485.1 of Hydrangea macrophylla. Classification (NCBI taxonomy): domain Eukaryota; kingdom Viridiplantae; phylum Streptophyta; class Magnoliopsida; order Cornales; family Hydrangeaceae; genus Hydrangea; species Hydrangea macrophylla. Next base: position 42,539,914 of record CM066984.1, read on the forward strand.
ACTCCCTAGGATTCTCATCGATCATCTTCTCAATGATCCCCTTGAGGATCTTGTTCGTTGACTCGGCCTGCCCATTGGCCTGAGCATAGTAAGGGGTGGAATTGAGAATTTTAATTCCTCTACTTTCTGCAAAGGCTAACGGTTTAGTCCCTGTGAACACTAACCCTTGATTGGCCGTAATGGTCTCTGGCCGGCCAGACTGGTGTATGATATGTTCTTCAATGAATTTTATTACCGTGGCTTGAGTCACCGTCCTGCATGGTATGGCTTCGGCTCACTTAGCAAAGTAGTCCGTAGCCACGATAATAAAACAGTGCTGGCCTGATGACGGTGGTAAGACTTTCCCAATTAGATCCGTAGCCCATCCTCTAAACGGCCATGGTTTGATTATTGGTTGGAGCTCCTTAGCTGGCACATGCTGGATCGGGCCGTGCTTCTGGCAAGCTTAGCATCTCTTTGCATAGCTAATACAATCTTTCAGCATACCAGGCCAGTAATAATTATACCTCTTCAGAAGCCACTTCATCTTTGTACCTGCCTGATGGGCTCCACAGATCCCTTCATGTACCTCGGCCATAATCTACATGGCCTGCTTCTTGCCTAAGCACTTCAAGATCACATCATCACCAATGGGCTTTTTGAATAATTCTCCATCGAGCACCACGAATCGGACTGCGAATAGTCTGACTTTTCGGTCTACCCTAACATTTGGGTGATTTAGGTATTCGATGATAGGAATTCTCCAATCATCATCATCCATCAAGACCGAATTAGTTGTTGTGTACCAGCCCCTCTTTGCCACCGACGGCAGTGATCGGACTTGTACCGTGATGGCTTGATCTTCTACGGATTTTCCAGCAGATGAGGCCGATTTTGTCTTTGCTAGCTTATCGGCCTCAGTATTTGTTGATCTAGGGATGTAACTCACGCTTGTATCATCAAATGTCTCCATGAGCTGAGTAGCCACAGAGTGAAACGGGCAGAGTTCCCAACTTTTTATCTGGAATTCACCTGATATCTGTCCGATCACCAGCCCTGAGTCTCCCTTTATATGTACGGACGATGCCCCCATTTCAAGGAGTATCTCTAGTCCGATAATAAGCGCTTTGTATTCGGCCTGATTGTTTGTACACTTGAAATCGAGCAGAAACGACATTTTTGTCTTCTTATACTTGGGTGATACAATGACCACACATGCCCCTGAACCTTCTGCGTTTTTGGAACCATCAAAGATCAACGTCCATGGGATCAAGGACGTGTTTAGTACTTTGGGTGTTGGTGGCAATTCTCCCAGATTAGTAGGATCTGGGTGGTCGGCCAGAAAATTGGCTATGGCCTGACCTTTGACCGATTGCTGTGATCGGTATTGGATGGCGAATTTCATCAAGGCCAAGGTCCATTTTCCAATTCGGCCTCTCATAATCGGTCTTGACAACATATATTTTATCACATCAGTTTGACATATAATGTAAGTGGAAACGGGGAGCATGTATGTTCTTAATTTCAGAGATGAAAAATACAATGCCAAGCATAGCTACTCAATCGGCGCATAGCGCTGCTCGATTGGAATCAAAATTCTACTCAAATAATAAACGGCCTGCTCAATCCCTTGCTCATTATCTTGTGCTAACATACTTCCTATTGAGCAATCGGAGGCCGAAATATACAATTTGAGATACCTACCCTTTTTGGGTGGCATTAACACTGGAGAGGTTGACAAATATTGCTTAATTCCTTCAAAGGCCTGTTGATGCCTGTCTTCCCACTTGAATTCCTCATCGGTCTTGATCTTCAGTAGCGGGGTCCATACTTGGGTCTTCCCCGCATAGTTGGATATAAATCTTCTCAAGAAATTGATCTGCCCGAGTAGCCTTTGAAGCTCCTTTTTGTTGGCTGGGGGCTTTACTGCTTGGATAGCCCGAGCCTTGTTTTTGTCTCTCTCTATCCCCCACTGGTGTACTAGGAAACATAAGAAGTTCCCTGCTGAGACGCCGAAGGCACATTTGAGAGGATTCATCTTTAGTTTGTGAGCCCGCATTCTTTCAAATGCTCTTTCCAAGTCCCTCAAATGATCAGCGTTATCACCTGCCTTTACCACCACATCATCAATGTAGACCTCCATGAAACTTCCGATCATATCATGGAAGATTGAATTCATCACCCGTTGATAGGTGGCTCCAGCGTTCTTCAGACCGAAAGGCATGACAACCCATTCAAAGGTTCCAATTGCCTCCGGGCACCGAAAAGCTGTCTTGGAGACGTCCTCTTCTGCAATGTAGATTTGGTTCTACCCTGAATGCCCGTCCATAAAGGACAAAATTTTGTGTTTGGCGGCCGAGTCAATCAATTGATCGGCCATAGGCATGGGGTACTCATCTTTAGGGGTAGCTAGGTTTAGATTTCTGAAATCAATGCATACCCTCAGCTTCCCATTTTTCTTCACCACAGGGACTACGTTTGAGAACCATTCCACATACCTGGCAGTCCGAATAAAGCCAGCGCCCAAAAGCCTCTCAATTTCTTCCTTCACCTTTAGCGTGACTTCAGGTGACATGCGCCGGGGAAGCTGTTTGAACGGTCTAAACCCCGATTTAATTGGCAATCGGTGTTCTACCAATTCCCTGGACAGTCCGGGCATCTCATCGTAATCCCAAGCAAAGCAATCTTTGTACTTGTGCAAGAGAGCAATCATCTCGGCCTGAAACTGTGGCTCGAGCTCCTGACTTACATATGTAGGCTTGTGCTCTCCTTCATCGCCCAGGTTGACCTCTAAGAGTGGATCTTGTAGGTCGGCTTTCAAATCATCAAGCTTCGCTGTGGCTGTTCCAGTTCACCCATTTGGAACCTTCCTCTCTCGACGTTTCTTCCTCACTCATAGATACAATCGGCCAGGTTAACCATTCCATCAATTGGGCCGATTTCCAACCTTCTGTCGGCCAGGTATGCACACCATCTGGCCATGCTGGCCTTTAAGGCCAGCTGTCTCTCAACCTTAATCGGTTGTAGATCCATCAATGCCTTCTTGCTCATTAATCTCTATCGGCCTTGATTCTTCTGTCCGACTGAGATTGTGGTAGCTAGACTTCAAGTCTGGTAGAATTCCTTTACGGAATGTGGCTGCGTTTGGTCTGCCCAACTAGCCACATCCTAACAACTTGACCAGTCTGATATCATCCTCGTATGATACTGCATCAGCCGTTTGCACCGTGCTACGAACGGCTTTGTATCGGCCCCTACTACTTCCACTTCGTCGTCTCTCCAAAAAATCAGCAACTGATGGAGGGTGGAGGGTATGCAGTAGTTAGGATGTATCCAATCTCGTCCTAACAATGCGTTGTAAGCGGCTGATGTTTCAACGATGAAAAAAGCTGTCATGACCGTTTTAGTTCCAACGGTCAGCTCCAGAGGTAAGATACCCTTTGTCCTGGACGGTGTACCTGTGAAGCTTTGAACATTCATCTCGGTCGTAATCAAATCCGACTCGGACTTTTGAAGAACCCTCAGCATTATCTGGGGCATGATGTTGATGGTAGATCCCCCATCAACCAATATCTGTTTATAGGGATTCCTTCAATGTGTCCCTTTACGTACAGTGGCTTCAAGTGCTGAGATATCTGATTAGTAGGTTTTTCAAAACCACTTTGACTGGTCCCGCTGGCCTCAGTCCTTCTTCAGTTTGGAACCGTTTCGGCCTCAAGATAGTGATCTTAGGCCGATCGGTTTGTAAATCGGTAGCATCCACGTTTTTACTCGTGGCCTCTACCACGTTGGTCTCTCCACCATTCCAACACAAATCTTCTATCATGGCTGACTCTTTCATCTGGCCTTCGATTACGTCTCCCTCCATGGCCGTTGGCTGATTTGGCTTAGCCAAGAAAGACAATGGAAGAGTAAACACCATATTTGAAGATAGATTCTTTGGGATAGTTCCGAATTGAATCGGTGGTTCGTCTTCATCCCTATAATCATCAGTTTCCTCATCCATTGGATCGTTCTCAGGGCTCACACTCTTATTTTAGCTTTTCTTGCTTGAAGATTTTCTTCAAGCGTTCCGTGGCATGCATCGCCCCTTTACCTGCTTTCTTATCGAACACGGGCTCTTCTTCTTTTGCCAATAGCTAATCATCGCCCTTAGGGAAGTAAGGTTTAAGGAACCCCGGAGGATTATATGCCCGATCCTCCCAGTACTGCCGTTCCCTCTCTGCCTGTCTAGCCCTCTGGAACCTCCTCTTCTGAGACTTGTTGTATTGAGGTGCCGATGGGAATTTGGGGTGTTCAGCCCTATACCATCTCCCTTCATGCACCCGTGGTGGTAGTATCATCCTAGAGCGGAAGTCCGATGCTACGGCCCTGTCTGGCGCGGTCATCTTTGGTCGTGGCCGATGACGCTTTTCCTTCGTATGGCTTGAACCCACCATACCGCTCGCTGGTGGCGGCATTGGCTTAGGTTTCCAATCGGGCTTAATCTGCCTTTACTTGGGCAACGAAAGCCTTGTGTACAGATCTTCTAGGGCTAAGCTCATTCGCCCTTGGCCTCTTGCTTGGGCTAGAGGCCTCCTTCTTGATATCGGCCTTGCATCTTGGGCAAAGGCCTTGTTCTATAATATCGAGTTGGTGACGCAGATCAGCAATCAGACTGTCAGTGGTTGACCGGGACGTTACAACATCAGCCTTCCGTTCCGCTACCTTCCGCTCCTGGCAAGTGTTCTAGAGCTCGCGGATTGTTACCCTCGGCCCATCAGTGGCCGAAAGGGCAATCTACTTTCCTTCTCGTTGCGCTTTTGGCAACTGCTCTTTCGTCCCAGACAGGTCCACCTTTGGCCTTGGTCTAGTCAGCTTGGTCAAATCGGGCACGACCATGTTGGTTCCGGTGATCTATGGGAATGGATTGGCATCAACTCCCATGGCTTTGTCTGAGAATTTGAATACTCCCTTTTCAACATTCTCCTGTATCATGTTACGAAAAACAACACAATTATTAGTAGAATGTTTCCAGGAATTATGCCATTTACAGTATTCTTTGTTTCTGATTTCATCGGCCTTAGGGATCCGATGACCATCACCTAGCCTGATCACCTTTTCGGCCAAAAGGGCATCGAAAATCTGATCGGCCATAGTTAATATCAAACGTGCAATTTTTTCCTGCCTCGAACGCCATCTTTTTAACAGCGGCGTTATTGTTGATGAGTTTGTTCAAGGCATCACACACAATTGGCCGTTTAAAGATTAGCTCGGCCATAACAATCTCTGCCTCGAGATCGCAATCTGCTAAGTGGACCTCGTAATTAGGGTCTTTGTAATATGTTCCCTTGGATGAGTTCTTCTCCTTCTCATCCAATAGGACACGCTGATAAAGGGCGGCCCTCATGGCCAGCTCGAATAAATCGCGGAAATTGGTCCCTTCGAACCTCTTACGCAGTTCGAATGACATTCCACCCATAGCCATCTTTGCATATTCTTCTTCGGGCAATACCGTCTTGCACCTGTACTTCACCTTCCGGAAACGGGCTATATATGTCTCAACGGTCTCTCCTACTAATTGTAACATCCTTGACAAATCTGCCAGTGATGTTTCGGGCTCAATCCTATAGAACTGGCCATGGAATAGCTCTTCCATCCCTGCCAATTTTGTACAGAATTGGCTGGAAGATTGACATACCATATAAACGCAATGCCCGTGAGCGAATTTGGGAACATCCTAAGTTTTAATGGTTCACTGCCACCCACATGGCCACATTGTACCACAAAACTGCCAATATGCTCCACAGAGGATTGTTCACTTTCCCCGGAAAAAATAGTAAAATTTGGAACTTTGTACCCTTGGGGAAAGTTGACTTGGTCAATTTCAGGCGGGTAAGGCCGTCTGTATGTAGGCCTCTCCACTCTTCTCATAAACGGACCATACTCGTCGTGTATGGCCACCACCAACTCCTCCCTGCTGATAGGTTGTCGGGGTGGTGGCTGGGCTATCACCACAAGGGGTGGTAGTTGCTGTTGGTGGTTATTGTTCCGATAAGGCCAAAAACCATCATTGTTCCTTTGACCCCAGCAGCGTGGCCTGGGGGTGTTTGTTGGCCGGTTTCTTCGTTACGGCCATCTAGTTGAAAGGTCACTGGTGGCACCGATCTAGTGGGATCGGTGACAACTGACCCACCGACGTCCTCGAATTGAGACTCAGGCTGCTTGCCGGAACCATTGGAATCCCTAAGATTTGGGATCACGTACCGTAGCTCTTTTTTTGTCTGAGCCCAATCCCGATCCTGATCCTGAGGCTGATCCTGAGGCTTGCTGATTATCGCCCTTGGCTTCAAGAGCAGTTACGAGCCGGCCTATCCTATCAGTTAAGCCGTCCAACGTCGAGTGTGTTGTCTTAGCAGACGAGACTAGGTCGATCTGTCCCCGATGTATTTCGGACGTTTGGCCGATTAAGTCTTTAAGATTACCCATCGAGCCTATCAAGGCATTATAGTCTCGGCTCATAGGTTCAACGTTCATCCTCAGGACTTCTGAAATTGCCTCTAGAGTCACGCCGCTGTCAACAGGGGAGCCACATGTACTCTCTTCAGCAAATGGGTCAACGGCAAGACCTTCCTGTCCGTCCTTCCCGTTGTTCTTCTTCAGGCATGTTCCAGCACTATGCGTCCCACCGGGCGTGCCAAAATGTTTGCTTGTAGTTTTGTGGGCGTGCCAGAGCCAAACGGGCTCGGTGTGTGCAAACTAATTTCCTATATGCTTGAGGTAATACTCAAGGCTTTACGATCTGACTTCTAAACAGAGTGATTGTGTGTGATGAGTAGGAAAGTACCCTCACCAAAAATCCCTTGGCAGTACTGAAGCGCACAAGCCAAATAGTGTAGAGTTTATCAGGTAAACAATCACAAACGATTAATAAAATACATATTTTATTAAGTGTTTGGAAAATATAACATATCACCAAAGAACAGAATCAGAACAGGCTCTGATTGTTCGTGAGAACGAAAACAGTCAGAAAACAATAACACAAAGGGTAGACCTACTAATGCTATGGATGCAGAATGACAAGAGCACAAAGGTCTGAATGCTGTGAATGCTGTATTGAGTGCTTTATGAGTGCTGTTTTCGAGAATGACGCGGAGTCCCTTGCACGGTTGGCCTGCTTCTCTATTTATAGCGGCCTCTGGCAGTTCTGATAAGGCAAGGACTCCTTAGCTTGCACCCCAAGCAGCTGATTGATTGTAGAATCCTTCCTCCTTTCAAACTCTTGCCTTTATCCGAAGTCTTGATTAGCTCAATCCCAATATTTTAGGGATTAACCTTCTAAACCCAGCTGGATATGATCAGATTCCTTTCCCAAACAGACTCTAACTCCTTAAAACCAGGAGAACGTTCCCAATGACAACTAAGAGCAGAAATGCCTTCTAGATATACTCATCGGCCACATACCTGTTCTTCTTAGCTTCCTCGGGCTCATGCCCGTCCTCTTGTCATGCTCTCTGGCTTTCATGCCCGATGACGGTATAACGAGTGCTTGTGGTCGATCGGTTTCATGCAACCGGCCTTTACTGCTTATCTCAGGTATGATGTCCAATTGCCAAGTTTGTTCTCCTAGCTACCCATCGGGATTCCGTTCTGACACCCTGTTATATAAGTCGAGATGATTGTACCTGTCAGGGTCAACATCCGAGATTGTGTAAACAGAACCACAATAATGAACTAGCAAATCGTGCTTTGCATCATCCATAGTCTGTGAAGATTGGAATAGAGATTAGGGTTTCCCAGCTTCAAACGCAAGATTTAGTTAGGGGTTTGAGTGAAACGAGAAGGAAAATCGAACGATGTGAGGTGAATCGAAGCTGAATCGATTCGATTCTACCAATCGACAAGGAATAGAAGTTTCCAAGGGTTTTTCTACCAATCGTGCTTCTTGTACTAGTTCAACTGCTAGTTCCATCTGATTCTGTTGGAGATAATTTCGTTTTTCTCATTTATTTTCCTTCCTTTATTAGTCATTCTATCTTGGGTCATGTTGACCGTATTTATTTATGTTTATTTTCTTTTATTGTGGCAGTTCAACTGCTAGTTCCATCTGATTCTGTTGGAGATAATTTCGTTTTTCTCATTTATTTTCCTTCCTTTATTAGTCATTCTATCTTGGGTCATGTTCACCGTATTTATTTATGTTTATTTTCTTTTATTGTGGCTGATTTCCTTCCCTTTTTTTCTTTATTTGAAAGACTATATATACATGGGAGTGTAAAGGAATAAAATTATCCTTTTCCCAAATCCTTTTGACTCTTAACTAGAAGTTTTGCAGAATTCCTGCTGCAATGGAAACAGTCGACCGATTCATGGTCCAATCAACTGAAATCGCAAAATATTAAGTCAAGTCTCCTATTGTCAAAAGAACAGTCGACTGAACCTAGCAACAGGTCAACTGAAATCCAATTATTCGGACAGTGATCCCTCAAATTTGCTCACAGTCGACCGAACTATACTCTGTTAAAACAGATATTGTGCAAAACTTAGAGTTAGAAAATATTCTAACCCTTATATATTAATAATAATAAGAAGAAGAAGATAATTACAATGAGACCCACTAACTAATATTAATAACACCAGAACTTAAAATAAAACAAACTTAAAATAAAACTACTCTCAACACTCCCCCTCAAGCTGGTACAAAGATATCTCTCATGCCCAGCTTGCCTAGAGCAGTATAGAAAGGTTGACTTCCAATTCCTTTGGTGAGAACATCTGCAACTTGATCACTACTCTTCACAAAAGGAATGCAGATAACGCCACTACTAAGCTTTTCCTTGATGAAATGCCGATCAATCTCGACATGCTTGGTTCTATCATGTTGAACAGGATTATGAGCTATACTTATCGCAGCTTTATTATCACAGTACAGTCTCATGGAATCAACCTGTTCAATCCTCAAATCCTTCAACAAAGACTTGACCCAAAGGAGCTCACAAATACCTTGGGCCATTGCCCTGAACTCAGCTTCAGCACTGGATCTTGCAACAACATTCTGCTTCTTGCTTCGCCAAGTAACCAAGTTACCTCCAACAAACGTACAGTACCCAGAAGTAGACCTTCTATCAGTGACAGAACCAGCCCAATCAGCATCTGTGTAAGCCTCCACCCTCAGGTGGTCATGCTTAGAAAAGAATAAGCCCTTTCCGGGAGCAGACTTCAAATAGCGAAAAATTCTAAAGACTGCATCTTGGTGTGACACCCGAGGAGAATGCATAAACTGGCTAACAACCCCATTATTGTCAGGGCGAGTATGAGACAAATAAATAAGTTTACCGACAAGTCTCTGATAGCTCCCCCTGTCAACTAATTCCCCATTATTGTCTTCACTAAGTTTTTTATTCTGCTCCATAGGCGTATCACAAGCTCTACTACCAAGCATCCCAGTTTCTTTCAACAGGTCTAACACATATTTCCTTTGAGAAATAAAAATCCCCTGTTTGGACCTTGCAAGTTCAATTCCCAGATAGAACTTCAAGGCTCCCAAGTCTTTTATCTCAAACTCTGTGGCTAACTGTTTTTAAAATTTTTCCATCTCCTCTAAGTCATCCCCTGTGAGTACAATATCATCAACATAAACGATAAGCGCAGTGGTCTTACCCTGTGTAGAATGTTTGATGAACAATGTATGATCTGCATGGCTTTGTCTAAAGCCAAACCGAAGCATAGCCTGAGTGAATCTCTCAAACCAAGCTCTTGGAGACTGTTTAAGACCATATAAAGATTTTTTCAATCTACACACCTTACCCTCTGTCTTGGAATCCTGAAAACCAGGGGGAACATCCATGTAAACCTCCTCTTCCAGGTCACCATGTAAGAAGGCATTCTTCACATCAAACTGATGAAGAGGCCAATCTAGATTCGCTGCAAGGGACAGTAGGATTCTTACCGAATTCATTTTTGCAACTGGAGCAAAGGTCTCTTCGTAGTCCACACCATAAGTCTGAGTATAACCCTTTGCTACCAACCGAGCTTTGTACCTTTCAATAGAACCATCAGCCCGGTGCTTTACTGTAAACACCCACTTGCACCCCACAGTCCTCTTGCCTTTAGGCAACATTGTTAGTTCCCAAGTGCCAGTTTTGTGAAGAGCCTTCATTTCTTCACTCATAGCATGTTTCCACTTGGGATCAGCAAGAGCATCCTGGACATGGTTAGGAACAGTAACAGAGGAAATTTTTGAAAGGAATGATTTATAAGATGCAGACACATGAGAATAAGACACAAAATTGGAGATGGGGTGTTGAGTACATGATCTAACACCCTTACGGACATCAATGCGCACATCTAAATCATTTTCATCTGGAGATGGTGTATCTGAAGAATTACCTGAATCATCATCACTCAGAGAGAATGGCAGTGGAGGAGGAGAAGCAACAGTCTCTGAAGCCTCTCTAGTCTTCTTTTTACTCCATGTCCCCCTCAATTAGACTTTTAACTCTCTCTCCCTCTCAACTCCCTCTCCAGCAGGCTCCCTCTCATCTCCCTCTATCCCAACTCCCGCACTTTCTCTTTTCACTCCTTTTCTGCTCCACCTCAATCATCATAGGTAAAATAGAAGCAACAGGCATCTCTTCACACTGTGTCTCCCCCTGATAAATTCAAATCAAGGGTCCATAAAAGGACCTAATCAACCCAAAAAAAAATTTTGGAACTCAAAACAGCAACCAACTGATTGTTGCTAATTAAAATCAGCCCCGTTGGGGCTGGAGGAACCAAGGAACAAGGTGAAAGATGATGGAGTAATCAGTCCAGGGTGTGAGTATGGTCTGAAGGGCTTGGGTTAGGTGTGGCGCCGGGTGTGGGAGGGGGCAACAGCTTGCGGCGCAGGTTCTGGAGGGACCAGGGGCTGCGGCGCAGGGTTGGGAGGTTGGTGGGGTGGCGGCGAAGGCTGGGAGGGTGGTGAGGGGCTAGCGGTGCAGGCTGGGTGGTGGTGGGGTGCTATTTTGCGATGGTGGTGGTGGTTGGATGATAGTTAGGGTTAGGGTTAGGGATCCCATGTCTTTGATACCATGTTAAAACAGATATTGTGCAAAACTTAGAGTTAGAAAATATTCTAACCCTTATATATTAATAATAAGAAGAAGAAGAAGATAATTACAATGAGACCCACTAACTAATATTAATAACACCAGAACTTAAAATAAAACTACTCTCAACATACTCTAGTTGACAGAACCAATTTCCTAAACATCCGACCCAGTTTTATTCCAAACCAGTCAACCAATCCTCTAAGACCAGTCGACTAAACAGGAGGAGATATAGAATCAGTCGACCAAAATAAGGGAAAAATGGATTTTCAAAATATTGTTTGAATTTTTTCACGCGAATGTTTTAAAGATAATTTTGCTTCGATTGTGCATATAATTGACACATAACGTCATGGTAATTGAGTGAGATTAGCCTCGGTGACATGTCACGTGTCCTAATCCTCCCGTTGTGGGTTCGGGGCGTGACACATTTCATACGTAGCCTTTCACTGGAAGGTGGGATATTGTCAAAAGAAAGTTCTACCAAACAAAAAATAATACTCAAGGTGGGTCCAAGTGAAATTTTTAATGCAAAACTAACCAAAAAATAGATCGGCCTTGAATAAGTTGCTTTAGGAAACTTACAGCCCATCTAGTAAGATTTTGTTGCTGTTCTTTGCCAAGCTTAGGATTGCTCCTCTTTATGAATCTCTGTGAAGATGAGAGGGCAATAACTTGAGATCATAGTTCAAGCAAGATATTAAAAAAAAAAACCTTAATTAAATATGTGCTTGGATAGGAGTAGTCCTAAAATGGGTAAAAAAAAAACAAAAGAAAAAAACAAATATACATATATAAATAAATAAATAAAAGCTTAACTCAAGGTGTATAGTATTAACAGACCTGTAGAGTGAAAAGATCAGCAGATTGACCAATAACTTTATCATATTGCAGACCTTCTGCTGCCAGTCCAGCCATAGACACAACCGCCAATCTGTTGAAGCCAAATAGAGTTGATATAATCTCTACTAAATTACTACTATATGAAAACTATTCCCATATTTCTAGAGAGAAACACTCGATATTCCTTGAAAAACCTCACTCTCAATTCTAAAGAATCTATATATTTGCCAATATTCCTTCCTGTTTTAACAGTCAATCGAAACGGATCAATCTACCAAAACCCCATAGTCAAACTGAAAAAGAAAAACTTGAGAACAAGATGAAAACAAAACATTCAACATAAACGGACACTTATATTGAGGAGTTGAGATATATTTATAGAGTACAAAAAAGGCTATCTTGGCACCAGTGTGTGAAGACAGAAACATAATGGGATTAAAATTATCTAGACAACAAATTTCTTTTCTTTCTCTTTTTTTAATGACTTCCTCAGTTTTGTATGCTTCAGACTTTCTCTTAATACTTCTAGGTATCTAGTTAAACATCTTTGTTTTCTTTTCTTATTATAACTAAAACTGTTTTCTTACATTTTTACGCAATTTATGGCCACTTAATATAAGTTGTAGGTTATCGCCTCTGTTTGTACAGCTGCAACTGCATTATTTCTGTGCAGCTGTTTCTCACTAAGACGTTAAGTCAATGCAAGAAATGGAGGTCTTTAGGAAACTTATTACTGTTAAGTTACCAACTACTCCAAAAGCTTAAGCTGTTAGAGAATGGACCTAACAATGTATATCAAGCTTCAACACCCTCCCTCACGTACAACCCCGACCGTCAAGCTTACTACCTCCCTTTTTAATGGCCAAATTATGTGGCATGGTCTAGGTCTGTAGTTATGATCCTGAAGGGCCGAGAAAAGATAGGTTACATCAATGGAAAGATCAAAGCACCTTCCACTGAGGATGCCACCTATGACAAGTGGGAGATGGAGAACTTCACTGTCATGATTTGGCTCTATCATTCTATGAAACCTGAGATAGCAGAAGGTTTCTTGGACATGCCGACTGCCCAAGATATTTGGGAGACCATGGCCAATACTTATTCCCACAAGGGGAACTCGGCACAGATTTTTGAGTTACGGCGATTGATTGGTAGATCCGAACAGGGTGAGTTGAGTGTTCTTCAGTACTACACTTCTCTCTCCACCAATTGGAAACGATTGGATCACTTATTAGACTTCAAGCTTGTTTGTCCTGCTGATTCCGTGGCCTATAATAAGCTTGTTACTGACGAACGGATTTTTAAGTTTCTCGAGGGACTCCACTCTGATTTGGATCCAGTTCGCAGTCCGGTCTTGGGAACAGAACCTCTACCTTCTCTTTAGGAGGCTTTTGCCTATGTCCAGAATGAGGAAAGTCGTCGTTCTGCTATGCTTCCGCATGCTTCTACAGAGCGATCTGCTTTTATTTCGGCTTCCCAGGGGATGGGAATCGTGGCGTGACAATACAAGTGAGTCCGCCTCTGAATATAAGTCTAAACAGTTCTGTGACTTTTACAATACCAAATATCACACCAGGGCCACGTGCTATAAACTACGTGGTTATCCACCCGGAGGTCGAGGGGTCTCTGGAGGTCGAGGGGGTCATTTTGGCCAGTCTAGGGGTCATGGAGGACGGTTTAATGGCCGTAATGCCCTTGCTCATCACTCTTCCACTGTGGATCCTTCAGCCCCAGAGCCAGTTGATCAATCCCTATCTACTACTGCCCCAGCTAGGTTCACTGCCGTTAAGGTAGCGGAGGCTCTCCGGAACCTGATGGCTTGCTGCACTTCCTCTAACACTGCCTCTGCATCTACAGGTGTCTCTACTTCTTTTGCCCAGTCAGGTACATTCGTCATCTTCGCAAGAGCACACTTGTCTCACTCCTCTTTTCTCCCTAGATTATTGATTCTGGTGCTTCTGAGACATGTCTAGATGTTCTAATATTTTTCCTGATTATACACCATGTTCAGGAAGAGATAAAGTTCGTATTGCAGGTGGTACTTTTTCCTCTATCTCAGGGAAAGGTACTATTCGTTAGACTCCAACTTTACCTCTTCCTCTGTCTTACATGTCCCAAATTTTTCTCATAATCTATTATCTATCAGTCGTCTTACACAGGGTCTCAACTGCAGTGTAACCTTTTTTTCTTCTCATTGTGTTTTTTAGGATCTCTCCATAGGGAGGACGATTGGCAATGGTAGAGAAGAGAGTGGACTTTATGTTTTGGATACTGGAGGACCTATAGCCCATCACACAGTTCTCTCGGGAAATAAAGCTGAAGACGTTCATCTTTGGCATAAGCGTTTAGGACACCCTTCTTTTCATTCACTAAAGCATTTCTTTCCTTCATTAGTCTTAAATAAACATGTCTCTGACTTTCTATGTGAAACATGTGAACTTAGTAAACATCACAAAGCTTCTTTTGCTCCAAGTATTAATAACAGTTCAGTTCCATTTGCTTTAGTTCATTCTGATGTATGGGGTCCTTCTTGTGTTTTATCTTTGAAAGGTCATAGATGGTTTGTCATTTTTGTTGATGATTACTCCCGTACAACTTGGTTGTATCCGATGAAAGAAAAGAGGAAGGTTTTTTCCATCTTTAAAGCTTTTCATAAAATGGTGTGTACACAATTTGGTACTAACTTAAAAGTTTGACGATGTGATCAAGGGAGTGAGTACATAGACTCGGGTTTGGCCGATTACTTCAGTTCTAATGGGATTATTCATCAAACAGCTTGCACCGACACCCCTTAACAAAATGTAGTGGTAGAGCACAAGAATCGTCATTTGCTTGATATTGCTCGCTCCATGATTTTTTCGATTAATGCACTTAAATCCTACTGGGGTGAAGCTGTGTTAACCGTTGCTTATCTCATTAATCGTCTCCTTACTCATGTTCTGAATAAAAGGGCACCCATTGAAGTTCTTTCTGATACATCTCCTTTGTTTTCTATTACTCCCCTTATCTTTGGTTGTGTCTGTTTTTTCCATAACCACTCTCCTTCTCGGGAAAAGTTAGACCCCCGATCTATCAAATGTGTCTTTGTGGGATATTCTCCTACCCAGAAAGGTTACAGCTGCTATCATCCTCCCTCTAGGAAATGGTTTGTCTCCATGGATGTTACTTTCCATGAGTCTCAATCTTACTTTCAGTCTTCGTCTAGTTCGGAGTCAACTCTTCAGGGGGAGTAGTGGTATGAGGAAGAAGTGACTCTCCCTATACCAGTTATGGAAAGGAGAGGAAGTATGGATAGAGAAAATGAGGGGGAGAATGGAGTTGATAATGAGGAGAGAAAAAGTAACGAGGGGGAAAATGAAGTTGAAAAGGAGAATGGAGTTGAAAATGATGGGAATCGCACTCCAACAAGAAAAGGGAAGGAGTTGCTGGTGTTGAGAGTTATTTTCTTTATTTATTATGTTCTCTTCTTCTATTATAGTTTAGGGGACCTATTTGTAATTCTCACTTTTTCTCCTTATGAACGTTTTAATATAATTACAGAGAGTGTCAATTGACCTCTCTAAGCCTGTGAAATTATTCTTCTCTCAAAACTAACATGGTATCAGAGCCACCCTAATAGAGTTTACCACCATCGGCTACCCACCACCACTTGCGCCTCCACCATCAGCCACCAACCACCACTACACCGCAACCCCAACCACACCCCAGCCTGCGCCACACCAAATCACACACACCCTAGCCTACGCCGCACCATTCCCCATAACCCTAGACTGCGCCAGATCCAACCCTGGCTCCCTAGGCTGCGCCGGACCATCTTCCATCCTCTTCTCCCTGTTTCGGCAACAACCCTAGATCCTTTGGGTCATCCCCTACAGCCTATTCTGGCCTAACCGAGCCACACCTAATCCTCCTCTTCTCCTTTTTTTTCAACCCTAGATCAGTGGTACTCTACAAACCCTTGATCTGATCACAAATTTTATCTCTTCCAAGGTTTAGGTCCGTGTCTGGACCAATGATCTGTCCATAAATTGGACAATTGCACTTGATTGGTACATGTGACGACTAGGTTACCTTCATTGCTACGTGTGATTGTTCAAACCAAGAGTTCTCTACAAGATGTCAAAAGAAGATTTGACTACCGAAACCACTGGTGTTGTGAGTTCTCCTATAGGTAATGAGAAGCATTCCTTTATTACCGAGAACCCAGGCACAAAAATCACCACAACCCTACTCAATGGTGAAAATTACATCTCTTGGTCTCAGTCTGCCACCTTCTGGCTCCGTAATAGAGCAAAGTTTGGCTATGTTGATGGCACACGCAAGGTACCTAGTCGTGAGGATCCCACTTATGCCAAGTGGGAGACTGATAATTATCTGGTTATGAGTTGGCTCGTTCACTCGATGGAGCCGTCGAATGCCGAATTTTTCTTGGAGATGGAGACTGCACAGGATATCTGGGATACTCTTGCCTAGACTTATGCCCGGAAAGGGAATGTGGCTCAGGTCTATGAACATCGCAAGAGTATTGAGTCGGAGGTTCAAGGTGAGCGTACTATTCTGCAGTACTATACCTCTCTATCCACGATGTGGCTCCGTAATAGAGCAAAGTTTGGCTATGTTGATGGCACACGCAAGGCACCTAGTCGTGAGGATCCCACTTATGCCAAGTGGGAGACTGAATTATCTGGTTATGAGTTGGCTCGTTCACTCGATGGAGCCGTCGATTGCCGAATTTTTCTTGGAGATGGAGACTGCACAGGATATCTGGGATACTCTTGCCCAGACTTATGCCTGGAAAAGAATGTGGCTCAGGTCTATGAACTTCGCAGGAGTATTGAGGCGGAGGTTCAAGGTGAGCGTACTATTCTGCAGTACTATACCTCTCTATCCACGATGTGGAAACGTTTGGATCATTTGAAGAATTACCGCCCAGTCTGCCCCACGGATGCAACTAGCTTTAAGGAGTACATTGAGAGTGAGAATTTTTAAATTCTTGGCTAGCCTTAATCCAAAGCTTGATCAGGTGAGGAGTCGGGTCCTCGGGATGGAACCTTTACCCCCTCTCGGGAAGCATTTGCTTATGTTCAGAATGAAGAAAGTCGTCATTCAGCTACGCTTGCCCTTACGTCTACTGACAGGTCTGCTTTAGCCTCTTTCAACCAAAGAGGGGCTAAGGGTTCTAATCCTCTCCAGAATCAGCCTCCGACTGATGCGATCACAGAAGACAAGAGTAAGCAGTTCTGTGATTACTGCAATAGGCCGTATCATACTCAACAGACTTGCTGGAAGCTTCATGGCCGCCCTCCTTTGACTAAAGGCAGGGGGTGGACGGGGCGGAGGTAGAAATGGTGGTAGGGGAAATGGACCTCGTGCTAACTTATCCAGCGGTACCGATGCAAATCACTCAGAGGAATCAAGATCTCCTTCCCCGTCTGGCGGCAACATAAGCAGTACTGATATGGAGACATTGAGGCGTATTATGGCACAGCTTGATGCTCCCACGAGCTCTTCTACTTCTTTCGCTCACGCAGGTAATGTTGTTAATTTTCCTAGTGCTTTACATGCTCATTCTCAGCAGCCATGGATTATAGACTCAGGGGCTTCCGATCACATGACTGGTTTGTCCAATGTATTTTCTACTTATACTCCCTGTTCTGGTAAAGATAAAGTCAAAACAGCCGATGATAATTTTTCTTCCATTTCTGGTAAAGGTGTCGTTTATGCTTCTGATTCCCTGGCCTTGTCTTCCGTCCTTCATGTGCCAAATTTTTCGACTAATCTTCTTTCCACTGGTCGCCTGGCACGTGATCTTAATTGCTGTGTAACTTTTTTTCCATCTCACTGTGTTTTTCAAGACCTCTCCACAAAGAAGATGATTGGCAGTGGTAGGGAAGCGAATGGACTCTATTTTCTGACGCCCAATGAAGCTGGAAGTGGAAGTGTGACCCAAAGTGGCCATCATTCATCGAGGGAGACTCTTCCCGAGGAGGCGTGGCTGTGGCACCAAAGATTAGGACATCCATCTTTTTTCCTTCTTAGTTATTTGTTTCCTTCTTTAATAAACAATAAGAATATTTCTAGTGTTTTTTGTGAGGCTTGTGAACTTGGCAAGCATCATCGTGCCACTTAATCCACAGAAGCTCGTATACACCTTGAGCCATGGCTCTGAACTCAGCCTCTGCACTAGACCTAGCCACCACGTTCTGCTTTTTACTCCTCCAAGTAACCAGATTACCCCCCACGAAGGTACAATAGCCTGAAGTGGACCGTCTGTCTGTCACAGATCCAGCCCAATCAGCATCTGTGTATGCTTCCACTCGAAGGTGGTCATATCTAGCAAAAAATAAACCCTTTCCAGGAGCTGATTTCAGGTACCTCAAAATCCTGAAGACAGCCTCCATATGAGATTCGCGGGGAGCGTGCATAAACTGACTAACAACGCTCACAGCAAAGGCAATATCAGGTCGGGTATGAGAAAGATAAATGAGTCTTCCCACTAACCTCTGATATCTACCTTTATCTACCTCTGCACCACCTGAATCATCGCCCAGTTTCTGATTTGACTCAATTGGAGTGTCACACGCTCGACTTCCGAGCATTCCAGTCTCTTCCAAAAGGTCAAGTACGTATTTCCGTTGGGAAATAAAGATTCCATGCTTAGATCTAGCAACCTCAATCCCCAAAAAATATTTAAGAGTCCCCAAGTCTTTTATTTCAAACTCCTTGGACAAGTACTCTTTCAGTCTTTGCATTTCCTCCAGATCATCCCCAGTCAAGACAATGTCATCCACGTACACAATCAACGCAGTAGTCTTACCCTGTGATGAATGTTTAATGAACAAAGTGTGATCGGCTTGACTTTGTCTAAAACCATATCTGAGCATAGCTTGTGTGAACCTCTCGAACCATGCCCTAGGAGACAGTTTCAAGCCATATAGTGATTTTCTGAGTCTGCACACTTTTCCAACTGTCTTAGAATCCTCGAAGCCAGGAGGAACATCCATATACACCTCCTCATCAAGATCCCCATGAAGAAATGCATTCTTCACATCAAACTGGTGAAGTGACCATCCAAAGTTAGCAGCCAGTGACAGAAGGACCCTAACTGAGTTCATCTTTGCAACAGGAGCAAATGTCTCCTGATAATCAATTCCATAGGTCTGTGTGAAGCCCTTAGCAACAAGCCTAGCTTTGTACCTTTCAATAGAGCCATCAGCCCTATGCTTCACAGTGTACACCCACTTGCACCCCACAGTTCTTTTGCCCTCAGGTAACTTTGTCAATTCCCAGGTGCCATTCTTACGAAGAGCTTTCATCTCTTCGATCATAGCATGTTTCCACTTGGGATCCGCAAGAGCACCCTGGACATTATTAGGAACAGACACAGAAGCAATTTTCGAAAGAAAAGCTTTATAGGAGGGAGACAAGTGAGAATATGACACAAAATTTTAGATAGGGTGTTGGGTACAAGCCCTAACATCCTTACGTACAGCAATAGGGACATCAAGATCAGAGTCAAAGTTACCTTGGTCCTCAACACTTGAAGGAGATGTCAATGGCAGAGTAGGAGCGAGCTCTTTATTCTTGGACTTACTCCATGTGCCTCTAGAATAAATCATCATCTCCTTTTCTTTTAATGGAGTACAAGCGTTTTCTTTCTCCATATCCTTCCCATCCTCATTTTCACCCTCAGTTTGCTCTTTTTCTTTTACTTTCTCCGTAGTAATATCCATAACAACTTCCCCTGGAGACAAAGAAACAGGAACAGACAAAGGGACCTCTTCCCTATACCAATGCTCCCCCTGAAGAGGTGACTCAGATGTAAGCGAGGACTGAAAGTACAACTGAGATTCATGGAATGTAACATCCATGGAGATATACCATTTCCGCGAAGGAGGATGGTAACACTTGTAGCCTTTCTGGGTTGGAAAGTAACCCAGAAAAACACACTTAATTGCACGGGGATCTAACTTCCCCCGAGTAGGGGAATGATTGTGAACAAAGCACACGCAACCAAAAACGCGAGGAGTGATAGGAAACAAAAGAGAAGTGTCTGACAGGACTTCAACAGGTGCACGTTTGTTTAAAACTCGAGTTGGAAGGCGATTAATAAGGTATGCTGCTGTTAAAACAGCATCACCCCAATAGGACTTGGGGGCATTAACAAAAAACAGTAATGATCTAGCAATATCTAGCATATGACGATTCTTGCGCTCCGCCACCCAATTTTGCTGGGGTGTATCGGTGCAAGAAGTCTGATGAATGATCCCATGGGAGCAAAAATACGCAGCAAGACCCGAATCAATGTACTCACCCCCCTGATCAGATCGTAAAATTTTTAAGTCAGTCCCAAACTGAGTGCACACCATTTTATGGAATGTTTGGAAAATTGAGAAAACCTCCCTTTTTTCTTTCATCATATAAACCCAAGTGGTACGAGAATAGTCATCAATAAATGTAACAAACCATCTATGACCTTTCAAAGAATTAAAACGAGAAGGACCCCAAACATCAGAATGTACTAAAGCAAACGGAACTAAACTTTTATTAAAACTAGGAGCAAAAGAAGCTCTGTGATGTTTACCCAGTTCACAAGTTTCACAAAGGAAATCAGAAACATCTTTATTTAAGACTAAAGAAGGAAATAAATGCTTTAATAAGGAAACGGAAGGATGTCCTAAACGTCAATGCCAAAGATGTATGTCTCCAGCTTTATTCTCAGAAACCACTGTATGATGTGCTAACGGCCCTCCAACATCCAAGAGATAAAGTCCACTCTCCTCTCTACCACTGCCAATCATCCTCCCCGTGGTAAGGTCCTGAAAGACACAATGAGAAGGAAAAAAGGTTACACTGCAGTGTAAGTCTTGAGTGATACGACTAATGGATAACAAATTATGGGAAAAATTGGGAATATGAAGTACAGAGGATAAGGGCAAGGATGGAGTAGCATGAATGGTACCCTTCCCGGAAATAGAGGAAAAAGTACCATCAGCAACACGAACCTTGTCTTTACCTGAACAAGGCTTATACACAGAGAAAATATCAGAACATCTAGACATGTGATCAGATGCACCGGAATCAATAATCCAGGGGGAAGAAGAATGAGACAAGTGTGCCCTTGCGGATGTGACTAAGTTACCTGAATGTGCAAATGAAGAGGAGGCACCTGTAGATGCAGTAGAAGCAGACGTACGGCGAGCCATCAAGGAACGAAGAGCCTCCTCTACCTCCGAGGCAGTAAATAGCGCAGAATCTGAAGTAGATGGGGCCTGCTCAATAGGAGTCGGTGCCGTAGGATCTAATGATGTAGTATGATGAGCACGATAATTACCTCCCTGCGAGTGCCCCCCACGACCCCCAGACTATCCTGAGCGACCCCCAGGCTGTCCAGGTGGGCGGCCGTGCAATTTCCAGCATGTCTCCCTGGTATGATAAGGCCGATTACAATAATCACAGAACTGCTTGGCTTTCTCAGACGACCCAGACTCATTAGAAGTACCACGACCCCGGGACTGTTTGTTCCCATCTCGCTGAGGAACCGCAATGAGAGCAGATCTCTCGGTAGAAGGAGGTGGAAGCATAGCAGAACGTCGACTCTCCTCGTTCTGGATATATGCAAAGGCCTCCTGAAGAGAAGGCAAAGGATCCATCCCAAGGACACGGCTGCGAACAGGATCATACTCAGCATTAAGTCCCTCCAAAAACTTAAAAATCCTTTCTTCAGCAACCAGTTTACTGTAGGCAACGGAATCGGTTGGACAAACAGGCTTGTAGTCCAAGAGGTGATCAAGTCGTTTCCAACTAGTGGTCAGAGATGTGAAATATTGGAGAACACCCATCTCTCCCTGTTCTGAGCGACCAATCGTCCTTCTTAACTCAAATACCTGTGCAGAATTGCCCTTTCGGGCATAGGTGTTGGCCATGGTCTCCCAAATGTCTTGGGCTGTCGCCATGTCCAAGAAACACTCAGCAATCTCTGGAATCGTAGAATGACAAAGCCACGTCATGACCGTAGAGTTTTCCATCTCCCACTTGTCATACGTAGCATCCTCAGTGCTAGGTACCTTGATTCGTCCGTTGATATACCCCATCTTTCCTCTGCCCTTAAGAGACATGATCACAGACCCAGACCAAGCTAGGTAGTTTTGTCCATTGAAGAGAGAAGTAGTAAGCTTGACGTTCGGGCTATCAGAGGAAGCAACGACAATTGTCTCACTCCTAGGCTGCTGTGGATTCACAGTGGATTTATCTCCATCCGACATCTTGAATCAACACGCAAAAAATACCCGCAACAATCACAAGAAAAGGGAATAGGAATTGGTATCAACGGTGATGGAGAGCTCAAGTATCTATCAAAGCACCATGCACAGACTTCGGATTAGCCAAAGCTAATCAAGGGTCTATATAAGGACCAAAAAACAACACAAAAATATTAACCGTCGATCAAAACGAGATAGTCGTAAGGTATCTGCAAAGAAGAAGTGAGGCTAGGAAGGGCAGCGAGAAGGTTGATAAGCTGCTGATAGAATTAGGCCTGCATGAGGCTCTCGGCTAGGGAAAGAGGTACTTTATGGCTGTAGCTGGGTGAAGAGGGCTTGTATCAGTCTCGGCTAGACCAGGAGAGGCATAGATGGTGTTGCCGAGAGGGTGTGAGAAGGCTAGGAGGCTTGCGGAGGGGCTGGGCTAGGGTAGAGACTTGCGGCGCAGGCTGGGCTAGGTCAGGGACTTGCGGCGCAGGCCAGGGCTAGGCAGGGACTTGCGGCGCAGGTAAGGATGAGGGTTAAGGTTGGTGGAGGTGGTTTAAGGTGGCCGGTGGTGGTGGATATGGTGGGTAGTGGTGGAGAACACTCTTAGGGTAGCTCTGATACCATGAAGAAATAAATTAGGGCAAGATTAGGAGACCAATGATGTCTCCTATTGTTTATTATATGATGAGAATAATAAAGATTACAATAGTACCCCTACGACTAATACATAAGAGAAAGGAGAATAATGTAAAAGACTAAACTAATAATACAAGTAAACTAACAAGTTCTCCTATAGGTAATGAGAAGCATTCCCTCATTACCGAGAACCCAGGTACAAAAATTACCACAACCTTATTCAATGGTGAAAATTATATCTCTTGGTCTCAGTCTGGCACCTTCTGGCTCCGTAGTAGAGCAAAGTTTGGCTATGTTGATGGTACACGCAAGGCACCTAGTCGTGAGGATTCCACTTATGCCAAGTGGGAGACAGATAATTATTTGGTTATGAGTTCGCTAGTTCACTCGATGGAGCCATCGATTGCCAAATTTTTCTTGGAAATGGAGACTGCACAGGATATCTGGGATACTCTTGCTCAAACGTATGCCCGGCAAGGGAATGTGGCTCAAGTTTATTGAACTTCGCAGGGGTATTGAGGCGGAGGTTCAAGGTGACCGTGCTATTCTGCAGTATTATACCTCTTTATCCACAATGTGGAAACGTTTGGATCATTTGAAGAATTATCGTCCTGTCTGCCCCACGGATGCAACTAGCTTTAAGGAGTACATTGAGAATGAGAGAATTTTTAAGTTCTTGGCTGGACTCAATTCAGAGTTTGATCAGGTGCGAAGCCGGGTTCTCGGGATGGAACCTGTACCCTCTCTCCGGGAAGCATTTGCGTATGTTCAGAATGAAGAAAGTCGTCGTTCAGCTATGCTTGTCCCTACTTCTACTGACAGGTCTGCCTTAGCCTCCAGCAAAAGAGGGCCTAAGGGTCCTTACCCTCTCAAGAACCAGCCTCTGACAGATGAGACAACAGAAGACAAGAGTAAGCAGTTTTGTGATTACTGCAATAGACCTTATCATAAACGACAGAGTTGCTGGAAGCTTCATGGCCGCCCTCCTTTCACCAAAGGAAAGGGGGGTGGTCGGGGCAGAGGTCGAAATGGTGGAAGGGGGAATGGGAATGGACCTCATGCTAACTTATCCAGTGGTCCCGATGTGACTTACTCAGAGGAGTCAGCTTCTCCTTCACCTGCCAGCGGGAGCATCAGTAGTACTGATATGGAGACCTTGAGGCGTATTATGGCACAACTTGACGCTCCCACGAGCTCTTCTACCTCTTTTGCTCATGCAGGTAATGTTGTTAATTCTCCTAGTGCTTTACATGCTCCATCTCACCAACCATGGATTATAGACTCAGGGGCTTCCGATCACATGACTGGTTTGTCCACTGTCTTTTCTACCTATAATCCTTGTTCTGGGAAAGATAAAGTTAGAACAGCCGATGGTAATTTTTCTTCCATTTCTGGTAAAGGTGTCGTTTATGCTTCTGATTCACTAGCCTTATCTTCTGTCCTTCATGTTCCAAATTTTTCGACTAATCTTCTCTCCATTAGTCGACTTACACGTGATCTTAATTGTTGTGTAACCTTTTTTCCTTCTTACTGTGTTTTTCAGGACCTCTCCACAAAGAAGATGGTTGGCAGTGGTAGGGAAGCGAATGGACTCTATTTCCTAACGCCCAATAAAGCTGGAATTGGAAGTGTGACCAAAGGTGCCCATCATTCATTGAGGGAGAATCTTCCTGAGGAGGCGTGGCTGTGGCACCAAAGACTAGGACATCTATCTTTTCCTCTTCTTAGTTATTTGTTTCCTTCATTAATAAACAATAAAGACATTTCGAATGTTTTCTGTGAGGCTTGTGAACTTGGCAAGCATCATCGTGCCACTTTTAATTTAAGTTTGAATAAAAGTACTTCTCCTTTCCAGCTTATTCATACTGATGTGTGGGGTCCCTCTTTTATTTCTTCTTTGAATGGTTTTAAGTGGTTTGTTACTTTTATCGATGATTTTTCACGTACTACTTGGGTGTATCTGATGAAAAACAAGCATGAAGTGTTTTCCATTTTCAAAACATTTCACAAAATGATTTGCACTCAATTTAGCACAATTGTAAAAATTATCCATTCTGATAAAAGAGGAGAGTATATTTATAGTGGTCTTCAAGATTATTTTTCTGAGCATGGGATGGTCCACCAAACTTCCTGTACTAATACCCCCCAACAGAATGGCGTTGCTGAGCGCAAGAATCGCCACTTGTTAGAAACTGCTAGGTCCATGATATTTTCGATGCAGCTTCCAAAGTCCTATTGGGGAGAGGCTGTTTTGACTGCTGCCTATCTTATCAATAGGTTACCCACTCGTGTTCTCGGTAAAAAATCTCCCATTGAAGTTCTTCTCCAACCATCCTCCCTGTTTGGTATTCCTCCTAAAGTCTTTCGTTGTATCTGTTTTGTACACAATCACTCTCCATCCCGAAAAAAGTTGGATCCTCGCGCTATTAAGTGCGTTTTTCTAGGTTATTCCCCCACTCAAAAGGGATATAAGTGATATCATCCTCCTTCGCGTACATGGTATGTCTCTATGGATGTTACATTCCATGAGACATACTCCTACTTTCAGTCTCCACAGTCACCTCTTCAGGGGGAGAAACAGAGTAGGGAAGAGATGCCTAGTCAGCCTGGTACTATTATATGCATTGAAGGAGTTGAAAAAGCTGAAAATGAAGGAGTAGAAAAAGCTGAAAATGGAGTTGAAAAAAAGGCTGACAATGAGAGAGTGGAGGGAGAACCTAAGAATAGTGAGGGAGAAAGAGAACAAGCTAAGGAGAAGGGGAAACAGAAAGAGTCACTGACACACTCAAAGAATAAGGAGAGAAAACGGTTTGGGGTATCAGAGATAGAGGCTATTCCTTTCCCTTCACTGCAGTCAATTACTTCTAGTGATGATGATGGTCCAAGTATGTCTAGTTCCCAAATTTCTATTCCTGATTCTAGTGATGATTTAGACATTCCCATTGCTCATCGAAAGAGCATTAGGGCATGTACCAAACACCCGCTCTCTAACTTTGTTTCATACTCTCGTTTATCTCCTTCCTATAGAGCTTTTGTGTCCAAAATTTCCTCTGTCTCTATTCCTAATCATGTCCCGGAAGCTCTGTCTGATCCTAAGTGGAAGTCCGCCATGGTTGAGGATATGAAAGCACTCTCCAAAAATTGCACTTGGGAATTAACAGAATTACCTCGGGGAAAGAAGACGGTAGGGTGCAAGTGGGTGTTCACTGTGAAACACAAAGCCGATGGGACAGTGGAGAGGTACAAAGCAAGGTTAGTGGCCAAGGGATTTACCCAAACTTACGGGGTAGATTACCAGGAGACCTTTGCTCCAGTGGCCAAGATGAACTCGATTAGAATCTTGTTATCTCTTGCAGCAAACTTGGAGTGGCCTCTACATCAGTTCAACGTAAAAAATGCTTTCCTACACGGTGACTTAGAGAAGGCGGTGTACATGGATGTTCCTCCAGGCTTTGAAGACACCAAGACAAAGGGGAAGGTATGTCGTCTCAAAAAGTCTTTGTATGGGCTCAAGCAATCGCCTAGAGCATGGTTCGATATATTTTCACAAGCCATGATTAGATATGGATTCAAACAGAGCCAAGGGGATCATACACTTTTTATAAAACACTCTTCAGGAGGTAAGTTGACTGCTTTAATTGTTTATGTGGATGACATAGTCCTTACAGGGAATGATTTAGAGGAAATGAGACAGTTGAAAGTTCGTCTTGCCAAGGAATTTGAAATCAAAGATTTGGGGAGTTTAAAGTACTTCTTGGGAATCGAGGTTGCACGGTCTCAAGAGGGAATATTTATTTCACAGCGAAAGTATGTATTGGATCTGCTGGAGGAAACGGGAATGCTTGGGTGTAAGGCAGCTGATACTCCAATGGATCCAAATTTGAAACTGAGTGATGATCCAAGTGGGGAATTAGTTGACAAGGGAAGATATCAGAGACTCGTAGGCAGACTGATTTATCTTTCCCACACCAGACCGGATATTGCCTTTGCTGTGAGTGTAGTTAGCCAATTTATGCACTCCCAAAGACAGACTCACCTTGATGTTGTTTTTCAGATTGTAAGGTACCTCAAATCAGCTCCAGGAAAAGGGTTGTTCTTTGCTAGGCATGGTCATACCCAAGTAGAAGCTTATACCGATGCGGATTGGGCTGGGTCAGCATCTGATAGGAGATCGACTACAGGGTATTGTTCCTTTGTTGGTGGTAATCTTGTTACCTGGAGAAGCAAAAAGCAGTCAGTAGTAGCTCGATCGAGTGCTGAGGCAGAGTTTCGAGCCATGGCACAAAGGGTGTATGAGCTACTGTGGATTCAGATTATTTTGGTTGACCTTGGATTTGGGCCTAAGGATTCAATGCAGCTATACTATGACAACAAGTCAGCGATCAACATAGCTCACAATCCAGTGCAACACGATAGAACCAAGCATGTTGAAATCGATCGACATTTTATTAAGGAGAAGTTAAATAGTGGAATTATTTGTACTCCATTTGTAAAGTCAGGAGAGTAGTTGGCTGATGTTTTGACTAAGAGTCTTTCTAGTAGACCTTTTTATTTTATTCTTAGCAAGCTGGGTATGAGAGATATTTTTGCACCAGCTTGAGGGGGAGTGTTGAGAGTTATTTTATATTTCTGATATTATCTGAGGACTTATATGTAATTAATTATTTTCTATATTGATGTTAATATAATAATAGAGAGAGAGTGATTACTCTCTCTAAGCCAGTAAAACAATTGTTCTCTCTAATTCAACAAGAACAACCCTTTTCTTCGAGCTGACTTGAGGTATCTCATAATTCGAAAAACAGCATCGAGGTGATTCTGTCTAGGAGAGTGCATAAACTGGCTAACCACACTCACAACAAATGCAATGTCTGCCTGGTATGTGAAAGATAAATCAATCTTACTAGCCTCTAATATCTTCCCTTATCAACTAACTCCTCATTAGGATCATCACCAAGTTTCAGATTAGGATCCATTGGTGTATCAGTAGCCTCACTCCCAAGCATACTAGTCTCCTCTAATAAATCTAAAACATACTTTCGCTGTGAAATAAAAATTCCTCCTCGAGATCTAACAACTTCTATTCCCATGAAATATTTTAAATCCCCCTAATCTTTGATTTCAAATTCTTTAGCAAGATAAGCTTTCAATCGTCCCATTTCCTCCAAGTCATTCCCTGTGAGGACTATATCATCCACATAGACAATCAAGACAGTCAACTTACCCCTGAAGAATGTTTTATGAAAAGTGCATGATCTCCTTGACTCTGTTTGAATCCATACCCGACCATGGCTTGTGAGAATTGTTGAAGCTTGATATACATTGTTGGGTCCATTCTCTAACAGCTTAAGCTTTTGAAGTAGTTGGTAACTTAACATGGTATCAAAGCCTTGTTTGTGGGAGGTCCTGGGTTTGACTCTCCATCCCCGCTTTGTTGTGCATATTTGCACTTTGTTATTTGTCTCCACTATGATGGAGTTTGGTTTGTTTGCTCTCCACGTGCAAGTCGGGGTTGCACGTGAGGGATGGTGTTGAAGCTTGATATACATTGCTGGGCCCATTCTCTAACAGCTTAAGGTTTGGAGTAGTTGGTAACTTAACAAGAATCTATCGAACCATACTCTAGGTGATTGCTTGAGTCCATATAGTGACTTCCTGAGGCGACATACTTTCCCTTTTGTATCGGTATCCTCAAAACCTGGAGGAACATCCATATACACTTCTTCCTCTAAGTCACCAATGTAAAAAAGCGTTCTTAACATCAAATTGATGTAACGGCCACTCCAAGTTTGCTGCAAGAGACAACAAGATCCTAATAGGATTCATCTTGGCTACTGGAGCAAGGTCTTCTGATAGTCAACTCCATAGGTCTGAGTGAACCCCTTAGCCACTAACCTGGTTTTGTACCTCTCAACTGTCCCATCTGCTTTGTGTTTTACAGTGAACACCCCAAACATCCGTTTTCAGTGATTGTTGTAGGTAATTTTCTTGTGAGCTGATTTACGATGTCGGAGGATTCTAAAAAATCCACCATCAATTCGCAGCCGTCTAGGAGTGAGAGCATAGTTGTTGCTCACCCTGATAACCCAAATTTTAAGATCACTACTTCCCTCTTTAATGGCCAAAATTTCCTGGCTTGGTCCAAGTCTGCATCAATGGCCAAATCAAAGCTCCAAGCACTGAGGATGCAGCTTATGAAAAATGGGAGTTGGAAAATTCCATTGTCATGACATGGTTAGTTCACTCTATGATCTCTGAAATTGGTGAGGGTTTCTTGGACATGACGACTGCCCAAGATATTTGGGAGACCATGGTTAACACTTATTCTAGAAAGAGCAATTCTGCCCAGATATTTGAGTTAGGACGTAGCTCAGGGGGACGTGGAGAGAATTCTCGTGCTTACCATGCAGAGGATGTTGTTGATCCCTCCACTGTTGATGATTCACCTCCACCTTCATCCAATACTTTATCTTTCTCAGAGTTGGAGACTCATCCGGATACACGTACTACTGCCTCATCATCTTTTGCTCGTTCAAATAATTTAGCTACTTCAGTGAATGCATTCAATTCCCATACTAGTCTTCCTTGGATTATTGATTCCGGGGCATCCGATCATATGACCGGTTCATCTCCAGTTTTTTCCGAGTATAAACTATGTTCAGGTCAGGATAAAGTCAGGATTGCTGATGGAACCGTCTCTTCGGTTTCAGGCAAAGGTTTAGTCCGTGTCACTCCCTCGTTATCTTTATCTTATGTTTTCCATGTTCCTAGCTTTTCCACTAACCTCTTATCTATTGGTCATATCACCTGTGATCGAAATTGTAGTGTCACATTTTTTCCTTCTCATTGTGTGTTTCAAGACCTTATCACGGGGAGGACGATTGGCAGTGGTAGAGAGAAGAATTGTCTTTATATTCTGGAACCGCAGGACTGACAACAATTGGCTCATCATACTACTCTCGCTGGCTCTACATCTGGTGATATCATGCTCTAGCACAAACGCCTAGGACATCCTTTCTTTGGTCTTCTAAAGCATTTAT
The DNA here is from genome assembly GCA_033977485.1 of Hydrangea macrophylla. Classification (NCBI taxonomy): domain Eukaryota; kingdom Viridiplantae; phylum Streptophyta; class Magnoliopsida; order Cornales; family Hydrangeaceae; genus Hydrangea; species Hydrangea macrophylla. Next base: position 42,569,731 of record CM066984.1, read on the forward strand.
TTCCTTCTTTGTCATCTAATAAAAATGTTTCCACCTTTTAATGTAAAGATTGTGAACTTGGAAAGCACCACCGTGTTTCCTTTTATCCCAGTAATAATAAAAGTACTGTTTCTTTTTCTCTTATACATTCGGATGTTTGGGGTGCCTCTCGTGTTGTTGCACTTAAAGGCCATAGGTGGTTTGTCACATTTATAGATGATTTTTCTCGTACTACTAGGGTTTACATGATGAAAGAAAAGAGTGAGGTCCATTCAATTTTGAAAACCTTTCACAAAATGATTTGCACCCAATTTGGTGCGGTTGTAAAAAATGTTTGTTCAGACAATGGGGGGAGTACTTTAAATCTGGTCTTGAGAAGTATTCTTTGGAGAACGGCATAATTCACCAATCTTCTTGCACTAATACTCCACAACAAAATGGAGTTACAGAGCGCAAGAATCGTCACCTCTTAGACACTGCTCGATCAATGTTATTCTCAGCCCAAGGTCCAAAGTCTTTTTAAGGTGAAGCAGTCTTAACTGCTGCTTATTTAATCAATCGGCTTCTTACTCAAGTTCTTAATAAACAATCACCTGTTGAGGTTCTTTCTAGTCCTTATGATCTTTTTGCCATTCCTCCTAAGGTCTTTGGTTGTGTCTGTTTCGTTCATAATCATGCTCCCATAAGAGGAAAACTTGATCCTCGAGCTATCAAATGTGTTTTCTTTGGTTACTCTCCCACTCAAAAAGGGTATAAATGTTACCATCCTCCTACTCAAAAGTGGTTTGTTTCCATGGATGTCACCTTCTTTAAGGAACAGTCCTATTTCACATCTTAGGCTCTTCTTCAGGGGGAGAATACAAGTACAAAAGAGTTACCTGAACTACATGTTCCTAATTTACCTATGTCTAATCCATTTGAGATATTGAGCACTCTTGATAGGGAGGAAGAGGTAGGAAAAATTGATGGGTAGCAAGAGACTGAGAAAGAGACTGAGCGAGAGACATTTATGGAACCCACCATTGCAAAAGAAAAAAATCCAGAGAAAGAGGATATAATATATCAGAGAAGAACTTGGAGGATTAAAGATAAAACCATTCCTCCTAATCCACCACTCCCGTCTCCTTCCCTTGATGAGGGACCAAGTATTCCTAATCCTCATACTACTATTACCGATGATTTAGATATTCCAATTGCTACACGTAAGGGTATTAGGTCATGTACTCAACATCCCATTTCTAAATTTGTCTCATATAGTCATCTGTCTCCTTCTTACCAAGCCTTTGTATCCAAACTTGCTTTTGTGTCTATCCCTAACCATGTACAGGATGCACTCACTGATCCCAAATGGAAGCATGCTATGATTGAGGAGTTGAAAGATCTCCACAAAAATAGCACCTGGGAATTGGTTGAAATACCTAGAGGGTACAAGACAGTGAGGTGTAAGTGGGTGTTTACAATCAATCATAAGGCAGACGGATCTATTAAGAGGTATAAAGCTCGCTTGGTGGCAAAGGGATATACACAGACTTATAGAGTGGATTATGAGGAAACATTTGCTCCAGTAGCTAAGATGAACACTGTGAGAATTCTTTTATCCCTTGCTGCAAATTTAGATTGCCCTCTCCATCAGTTCAATGTTAAAAATGCCTTTCTACAAGGGGATTTGGCAGAAGAGATTTATATAGATATTCCTCCGGGGGGGTTTGAAGACTCCAAAACTAAGGGAAAGGTTTGCAGACTTAAGAAGTCCCTTATGGACTTAAACAGTCTCCGAGGGCATGGTTCGAAAGGTTTACTCAAGCGATGCTCAAATATGGCTTTAAACAAAGCCAAGGTGATCATACCCTTTTTATCAAGCATTCCTCACAAGGGAAAGTAACGGCTCTCATTGTATATATGGATGATATTGTTCTTATAGGAGACGATGTGGAAGATATACAGGAGTTGAAGAGATACATGGCCAAGGAATTTGAAATAAAAGACTTGGGAAGCCTCAAGTATTTTCTGGGGATTCAGGTAGCAAGAAGCAAACAAGGATCTTCCCAGAGAAAATATGTTCTTGATCTCCTGCAAGAAACTGGTATGCTAGGGAGTAAGGCGTGTGATTCTCCTATGGAAGTTAATCAGAAATTAGGGGATGACACAGATGGAGAAGTGGTTGACAAGGGGAGATATCAGAGATTAGTTGGAAAGCTGATTTATTTGTCTCACACTCGCCCTGGCATTGCCTTTGCCGTGAGCATAGTCAGCCAGTATATGCATGCTCCTCGTGAGTCTCACTATGATGTTGTTCTTTGAATCCTCAGTCACTTTAAATCAGCCCCTGGGAAGGGTTTATTCTTTGGTATACATAATCACCTTCAAGTGGAAGGACATACAGATGCAGATTGGATACAGACAGAAGATCTACGTCAGGGTATTGTACCTTTGTTGGAGGAAATCTTGTTACTTGGCGAAGCAAGAAACGGCCTATTGTATCTAGATCTAGTGCCAAGGCAGAATTTCGTGCTATGTCTCAGGGAATTTGTGAGTTGTTGTGGATAAAGATTTTATTGAGAGACCTTAATCTTACGCCCCTTGATCCCATGATACTATACTGTGACAATAAAGCAGCCATCAGCATTGCTCACAACCCAGTGCAACATGACCCCTATATAATCCTATACACTAAATGTCAATTTTTGAATTATCCCCTATATAATCCTATACACACTAAATGTCAGATAAGTGTTAAATGAGACTATTTTATCCTGTGGTTACGTATTCTGGGAGTAAATATAATTTGTACACGGTGCCTTTGACCCATCCGGCAAACAAATAGGGACTTCAAGAAATTCATGACATAAAGCAGTGGTGGAATTTGAGGAAAAGAATTCCCAGATTAAGATTAAGGATGAAAAATGAGTGAAGGCAGAAAATAAATATTCAATTCTGGTGGGTACAGTGTCAGACTGCTACCTGTCTAGTTCCTTCGCATCAAGCTGTCCACTGTATATCAGCTTTTCCAGCCTTTCATCAATAAGGTTTACATGCTCTTTTCCAATATCCAAAGAATACCCCAGAATAGGAAGGCCAAGCAAGTAGGCAACTGAAATTGACTAGGCAATTCATCAAATCACATGTGCGATTGGAAACGAAGAATCAGAAAAGAGAACAAGAAAGCCAGTGTTAAGAAAATCACAAAATAAGTTTCTCTAAAATGGATCGGTGTAATCATGTGGAAAAATGATTTATATAGTGATTATCAAAGATCGGAAGGATAAAATGATGCAGGAATGGAGAGAGAATTTGGAGAGGGATAGCTCTATCCCTGACTGAATATGTAGGTGAACCCCTGAATTCTTTTTCCATATTGGAATCTTTAAAAGAGCTTTATTAGATCAATATGGATTCTTGTCCCAATGTTATTTCAGTAATATGGAACACAATTGGTGTATTAGTAATCATAATCATTTGGTAGCCGATCACAGTATCGATGTTGATACCAAAATGGTGGCTCCCAAAAGACATGGTGACAAAACCAAAAAGCCACCATTTTGGAATTAACATAATGAGAAATTCCTGGAACTATGAAAGTTGGCCCCTTTAGATTTGTGTCTCAAAATAGATATTCCTTTTATTTCACATTGCCCTGAATTGCAGAAAGTCTGCAGGTTGAAGGCCTATCAATATCTAGCCTCAAGCAACCCACAAGAGTTTCACTTAGTCCTTCAGCAACTGTTTTGGCTCTTGCAAAGCATAAAGTTCTCTCATTTGAGAAAAATGTCACAAGGATGTACATCTGTAAAGAAAGAAGAACTCTACATTCATCATCTCCTCTACAAGAATCCCCATGTTACATTGTAATAAAATAGCATTGGTGCCCCCTCACCTACGAAAACGAAATTATGCAACTGTATGAACAGTTCTATCTTCTCGAGAAAAGGAAGTGATAATGCATTGGATTTCGTCATAATTTCAGCTATTTTATCATCATATCAACCATATCTTATTCTTGGTAGTGAGAGTCCAAGGAAGATAATTTACTTAGGAAATGAGCTGCTTCATGTCTAGCAATCCTGTCTTGATAATCAGGAAAAAATGATGAAAATCCACTGATGGCAGCCTGCAGAAGCCTTCATTAGATAACAGAATCAACATTAGTGCAAGAATCTTTAAATTCTGTGTCAGCCTCATCTATGCTCTTCTTTACTGAAGTATTAAACATTTGAAAAGTGATCAGTAGAACCTTTTTCTGAAATATTCATTGGTTTTAATATCACTACAAATTCTATTTAGGAAGCCTTGATATCTTACATAAGAGTGTTTAGTGTAGCAAACTATACTTCTCATATTCCTAATAAACTTACCCAGGAGAAATACTTCCCACAGCCAGAACAATTAAAGAGATGCTTCCTATCAAGTATGGCACAAAGAATCCCCAATCCTAAGTTACACAAAAGTACAGCAAAAATGTCAGAATATCTCCTTCACATATGCACAGAACAGTACCAAATATACTTTGTGATTTGCTTAAGGGTGTGTGTGGAATGACAACTTTGGAATGCATTCCCACCAAATGTAATTATATTATCATCTGCATATCAACTTATATTTAAAGATGCATTCCAATTCAGTTTTACTTTTTCACTGTTAATGTATAAGGACAGTTTTATACTTTTCTGTTTTATCATATATAGAATAAGTTTAGGGTAAAACAATTTTCTCATTGAATAACCCAATATGTTACACAATATATACAGGAGCAAGGAGAAAGAAAAGGAAATAATAAAAAAGGAAAGAAAAGATTACATGGAAAGAAATAAAGAAATAAGTCACAAAATATCCCAAATATCTTGACAAATGATGTAGTTCATGTAAGATTTAAAGAGAGTAAGAAGCAGAAATCAGAGTGCTAATTCTAACTAAGAGAGTAGCCTATTGGAAAGTCAAATGACAAGGAAAAGGGAGATAAAAACCACTAAGTTGGCTGTAGTTGTATTAAAAAATAGTTGTCCTTACAATATGAGTCTTGCTCGATAAATAGTATAGGATACGAGAACATGAACAGCCACAAGACTATTGGAAAGTCAAATGACTTATTAAATACAAACTTAAAAAATATATGAAATAGAAGCTGAAAAGACACCATTAATTCTGCAGCTCAACTACAACAGAGCATTAATTCTGCAGCTCAACTCCCACAGACAGCATTAAGTATGACATTTAGCCTTCCTTTGTCCTTTGGATGGTCAAAGGTTCTTAAAAAGTGCTCTTCAATATGCTTTGCATCAGTGTCTTCCTCGCTGGAAGTCTCGCCATGATATGGAATTAAGTGACGCACATTGAAGACATCAGAGGTATTAATGTGACTAGGAAGCTTCAACCTGTAGGCAAGGAACAAAATTTCGTTTCGTGCTGATCGAAACCACCGAAACTTTTCGGTTTCGTGGCCCACCGACGCGAATAATCATGGGAATCTCGAAATTCAATAGATTCGACAAGTTTCGTGAGTTTCCATGTGTTTCAAATGAAACACGCTTGCTTCGAATGAAACAGTGACGTGATTCAACAGTGAGGCAGAGAAATTTGGGAGACAGATCTGTTTATAAAAACTTACTTGGTTGAGATTCAGGTCAGTTCTGTTAGTTTAGAGAGAAGAATAGTTTTACAGGCTTAGAGAGATCAATTGATCCACTCTGTTATTATATTAAACATCCATAAAGAGAAATAAAGAGAATTACAAATAGATCCCCAAACAATAAAAGAAATAAAGTCAACACTTCCCCTCAAGCTGGTGCAAAAATATCCCTCATACCCAGCTTGCTAAGGATAAAATGAAAGGGCCTACTAGTGAGACTCTTAGTAAGAACATCAGCCAACTGCTCCCCTGTCTTTACAAATGGAGAACAAATAATTCCACTATATGACTTCTCCTTAATGAAGTGTTGGTCGATTTCAACATGCTTGGTTCTATCATGTTGAACAGGATTGTGAGCTATACTGATAGCAGACTTGCTGTCACAGTACAACCTCATTGAATCCTTAGGCCCAAAACCAAGATCAACTAGAATGATTTGAATCCACAATAACTCACACACTCCTTGTGCCATGGATCAAAATTCTGCCTCATCACTCGATCGATCTATAACTGACTATTTTTTGCTTCTCCAAGTAACAAGGTTACCGCCAACAAAAGAACAATATCCCGTAGTCGATCTCCTATCAGATGCTGACCCAGCCCAATCTGCATCAGTACAGGCTTCTACTCGGGTATGACCATGCTTAGCAAAGAACAACCCTTTTCCTGGAGCTGATTTGAAATACCTCACAATTCAAAAAACAGCATTAAGGTGAGTCTGTCTCGGAGAGTGCATAAATTGGCTAACACTCACAGCAAAGGCAATGTCTAGTCTGGTGTGAGAAAGATAAATCAGTCTACCTACGAGTCTATGATATCTTCCCTTGTCAACTAATTCCCCACTTGGATCATCACTCAGTTTCAAATTAGGATCCATTGGAGTATCAGCCACCTTACACCCAAGCATTCCCGTCTCCTTCTAACATATCTAATGCATACTTTCGCTGTGAAATAAATATCCCATGTTGAGACCGTGCAACTTCGCTTCCCAAAAAGTACTTTAGGCTCCCGAAATCCTTGATTTCAAATTCCTTAGCCAGATGAACTTTCAACTTTCCCATTTCCTCTAAGTCATTCCCTATGAGGGCTATGTCATCCACATATACTATTAAAGTAGTCAGCTTACCTCCTGAAGAGTGTTTTATGAAAAGTGTATGATCTCCTTGGCTTTGTTTGAATCCATACCTGACCATGGCTTGTGAAAATCTATCGAACCATGCTCTAGGAGATTGCTTGAGCCCATATAGAGACTTTCTGAGATGACAAACCTGTTGAGAGTTAATTTTATTCTTCTTTTTCTTATGTCATATTTTGTACCTAAGGGTACTCTTGTAATTTACCCCATGAGGGTTTTCATCTGATTAATAAAAGAGAGAGTTGCAATTAGCACTCTTTAAGCTTTCTCTAAATCTAACATGGTATTAGAGCCACCCCAGGTGTGGGATTCGATCAAGCAACCACCACTACCCTAATCGCACCACCACTACCCTAATCGCACCACCAACAACCACCACCATCCTGGCCAAACAACCACCAGCCCACATCTAAGCCAGACCGACAACCCCAAACATCAATACCAGCCTTGTCGAGCACCACCAGCACACACCCATACCCAGCCGCAACCACCAAACATCACCACCAGCCTCGGCGCACTTCACCCTTGGCCTAACCCACCAGTCGCAACCACCAAACATCACCACCAGCCTCGCCGCACCCCATCTTGGCCTGACCCACCCAGCCGAACCCCTCAATCACTAAATCACTTCACCAATACACCTCCACTGACCAACCGCAACACCTGGCTGGTTAAAACCCTAGCCGACAACCATCAACCCTATTCTTCTTCATCTAGATCAGTTCTGGGTTTCATAATTGCTTGGATCTGATCACAACTTGTGTGATATTTTTTTAGGTCCTTATTTAGACCAGATGATTTCTCCATAAATTGGACAATTGCATCAGAGAGGTGCCCGTGATTACTAGGTGCCTTGATTCCACCACCAATACGAGTGTGTCTTCAGGATAGCGAAAGATGACATACCTACGAAGTCTGCCGAAGTTACGAGGTCTCCAGTAGGTAATGAGAGAGTCTCCGTTACCGAGAACCCTGGGGCTAAAATCACCACAGCATTGCTTAATGGTGAAAATTACCTGTCGTGGTCTCAGTCGGCTACATTTTGGCTCAAAAGTAGGTCGAAGTTTGGGTATGTGGATGGTACTATCAAGGTCCCTAGTCAAGAAGATCCCACTTATGCTAAGTGGGAGGTTGATAATTTTTTGGTGCTGAGTTGGCTCACTCATTCCATGGAGCCAGATATTGCTGAAGCCTTTTTTGGAATGGCTACCGCCCAGGATATTTGGGATACCCTTACGGAGACCTACTCTCGCAAAGGGAACGTTGCACAGATCTATGAGTTGCATCGGGCTATCGAAGGCGAAGTTCAGGGAGATAGGTCTACATTACAGTATTTCACGGCTCTTGGAGTCCTTTGGAAGAGAATTGATCATCTCCTTACCTATCATCCAATGTGTTCCACCAACGCTACTAACTTTAAGACCTACATTGAAAGTGAAAAAATATTTAAATTACTCGCTGGCCTTAACCCAGAACTTGACCCAGTTAGAAGCCGAATAATGGGTATGGAACCACTTCCAACACTTAGAGAGGCATTCGCTCGTGTTCAGAATGAGGAGAGTCGTCGCTCTGTCATGCTTCCGCAGTACTCCGAGCGCTCTGCCTTAATCTCCTCTACCCATCATGGTGGTAAGACTCCGATTCCAGAAAGAGGGGATGAGAAGGTTATCCCGTTGTGTGACTATTGTAATCGTCTTGGACATACCCGCGATAAATGTTGGAGTCTTCATGGACGTCCTCCAATGTCTGGAGGCCGTGGTGGCCGTGGAGGTCGTAGTGGTGGGTATCGCCGTGGCCATGGTGGTTGTGGTAATGGACCACGGGCTAATTTATCTTCTGGTTCCGATGCCCCTCAAGAGGAGGTCCCTACTTCTGGCTCTGGTTCTATTAGTAGCACTGATCTTGAGACTCTCGGACGCATAATGGCTCAGCTGGAAACCTCCACTAGTGCTACCACTGCTTTTGCTCATAAAGGTAATGTTCCTAATTCTTCAGTGCCTTTTACATTGATTCTCGACAACCGTGGATAATTGATTCAGGAGCTTCCGATCACATGACTGGTCTTTCCAATATTTTTTCGACTTATAATCCTTGTTCAGGGAAAGATAAGGTTAAAACTGCAGATGGTTCCTTCTCCTCCATTACTGGCAAAGGTGTTGTAAATATCTCTAGTTCTCTTGCCTTATCCTCTGTTCTCCATATTCCACGTTTCTCGACTAATCTTCTTTCTATTAGTCGTGTTACTCGGGATTTTAATTGCAGTGCAACTTTTTTCCCTTCTCACTGTGTCTTTCAGGATCTCTCCACGAAGAAGACAATTGGCAGTGGTAGGGAGGAGAACGGTCTTTATTTTCTGTTGCCCGAGGGAACTACAAAGGAGGAGTTGACACCAGTTGCTCGTAATTCACAGAAAGATGTTCTTCCTAAGGAGACATGGTTGTGGCACCAGAGATTGGGACACCCGTCTTTTTATTTATTGCGTTTTTTATTCCCTGCTATAGTTCCTAATAAAAGTGTTTCTGAGATATCTTGTGAGGCTTGTAAACTCGAAAAACACCATCGGGCTACTTTTCATTCTAGTATCAATAAAAGTACGATTCCTTTTTCCATTATACATACTGATGTTTGGGGTCCTTCACATATTCCTACTTTGAATGGCTTTAAATTGTTTGTCACTTTTATTGATGATGATTGTACTCACACGACATAGGTGTATTTGATGAAAGAAAAAAATGCAGTATTTCCTATCTTTAAAAGTTTCCACAAGATGATTTGTACTCAGTTTAACACTGTTGTCAAAGTTGTTAGGTCCGATAAAGGGGGGGAATACATTTATAGTGGTCTCTCTCACTACTTCTCTGAGCACGGTATGCTTCACCAAACCTCATGCACTAATACCCCCAGCAGAATGGTGTTGCCGAGAGAAAAAATCGTCATTTGTTAGAAACAGCTAGGTCTATGATGTTCTCAATGTAGGTCCCAAAAGGTTTCTGGGGGGAAGCAATACTTACTGCTGCTTATCTCATCAACAGCCTTCCTTCTTGTGTGCTAGGAAAGAAATCACCCATTGAACTCCTTAACAAGCCTTTCCTCTATATTCCCTGTTCGTCCAAGAGTGTTTGGTTGTGTTTGTTTCATTCACAATCGTCAATCATTCTCCCACTCGGAAAAAACTAGATCCTCAAGCCCTTAAATGTGTCTTCGTGGGTTATTCTCCCACACAAAAGGGGTACAAGTGTTACCATCCTCCGTCTCGTAAGTGGTTTGTGTCCATGGATATCACTTTCGATGAATATTCTTCCTACTTCCAGCCATCTCAGTCATCTTTCCAAGGGGAGAGTAGGTTATGTGAAGAGAAGACTGCTCCTGCTTCATTTATCTTAGTAGAAGAGGAAGAAGGGGAGAATAGAATAGAGGGGGAGTTAGAAAAAATCAGAGGGGAGGAAAGAAAAGTGAACAGCGAGGAAGAAAAAATTGTAGAAGAAAATGGAGGTGGCGATAAGAAGAAAAAGTTGTTGACTTACTCCAAGAATAAGGAAAGGAAGAGGTTTGGGGCAACAGAAGAAAAGACCACATCTCCAATCCCACTCCAATTGTCTTCTTCAAGTGATGATGATCCAGGTACTCCTAGTTCTTCTTTTATTCCTGTTACTACTAGTTCTTCAACCACTCCTTTGGATTGTGACTCAAACATCCCTATTCCTCTCCGCAAAGGTACGAGGGAATGTACTAAGCATCCCATCTCAAATTTTGTTTCCTACACTCGTTTATCTCCTTCGTATAAGGCCTTTGTATCCAATCTCAATTGTGTGTCTGTCCCTAACCATGTATAGAAAGCTCTTGCTGATACTAAGTGGAAACTTGCTATGGTTGAAGAGATGAATGCTCTCAAGAAAAATGGCACTTGGGAATTACTAGAGTTACCTCGTGGGAAAAGGACAGTTGGGTGCAAGTGGGTGTTTACAGTGAAACATAGAGCGGATGGGACAGTTGAAAGATATAAAGCCAGGCTAGTGGCTAAAGGCTTCACTCAGACATATGGAGTGGACTATCAGGAGACGTTTGCACCAGTTGCCAAGATAAATTCGATCAGGATCTTGCTATCCCTAGCAGCTAATTTGGAGTGGCCCTTACATCAATTTGATGTAAAAAAATGCTTTTCTCCATGGAGACTTAGAAGAAGAAATCTACATGGATATTCCCCCTGGGTTTGAGAATGACAAGACTAGAGGGAAAGTGTGTTATCTCAAGAATGTTATCTCAAGAAGTCTTTGTACGGTCTCAAACAGTCTCCTAGAGCCTGGTTTGACAGGTTCTCCAAGGCCATGGTTAGGCATGGTTTCAGGCAAAGCCAAGTTGACCACACTCTTTTTATCAAGCACTCTTCACAGGGAAAAGTGACTGCCCTAATTGTCTATGTAGATGACATTGTTCTTACAGGGAATGATTTAGAAGAGATGAAATGCCTAAAATCATATCTTGCAAAAGAATTTGAAATTAAAGACTTGGGAAATTTGAAATACTTCTTGGGAATTGAAGTGGCCAGATCCAAGGATGGGATATTCATCTCCCAGAGAAAGTGCGTTCTTGACTTACTCAAGGAGACAGGCATGCTTGGATGTAAAGCTCTTGATACTCCCATGGATGCAAATGTGAAACTTAGAGATGATCCAAGTGGGAACTGGATGATAAAGGCAGCTACCAGAGGTTAGTAGGAAAATCGATTTATGGCTCATACTAGACCCGATATTGCATTTGCTGTTAGCGTGGTTAGTCAGTTTATGCATAATCCTAAACAACCTCATCTGGATGCTGTACTCCGAATTGTATGGTACCTAAAGTCAACGCCAGGGAAAGGGATATGGTTTGCAAAACATGGACACACTAGTGTTGAGGCCTATACTGATGCAGACTGGGCTGGCTCCATAACAGACAGAAGGTCAACCACGGGTTATTGTACGTTTGTGGGTGGTAATTTAGTGACTTGGAGGAGTAAGAAGCAATCAGTAGTGGCTAGGTCTAGTGCTGAAGCAGAGTTCAGAGCTATGGCCCAAGGGGTGTGTGAGTTGCTTTGGGTAAAAATTATCTTGTCAGATCTTGGTTTTGGACCAGAGGACTCTATGAGGTTGTATTATGACAATAAAGCTGCTATTGATATTGCTCACAATCCAATTCAACATGATAGAACGAAGCATGTAGAAAGCGATAGGCATTTTATCAAAGAGAAATTAAACAGTGGGTGTATTTGTACTCCATTTGTGAGAACAGGAGATCAGTTGGCCGACGTTCTAACAAAAGGCCTTGCTAGTCGTCAATTTCACTTCATCCTCCGCAAGTTGGGCATGAGAGATATATGAGGGGGAGTGTTGAGAGTTAATTTTATTTCTTATTTTTCTTATGTTATATTTTGTACCTAAGGGTACTCTTGTAATTTACCCCATAAGGGTTTTCATCTGATTAATAAAAGAGAGAGTTGCAATTAGCACTCTCTAAGCTTTCTCTAAATCTAACAAAACCTTCCCTCTTGTCTTGGGGTCCTCAAAGTCGGGAGGAACATCCATGTACACCTCCTCCTCTAAGTCACCATGTAGGAAAGCATTTTTTACATCAAATTAATGTAGAGGCCACTCCAAGTTTGCTGCAAGAGACAACAGGATTCGAATCTAGTTCATCTTGGCCACTGGAGCAAAGTCTCCTGATAATCTACCCCGTAAGTCTGGGTAAATCCCTTGGCCACTAAACTTACTTTTTACCTCTCCACAGTCCCATTGGTTTTGTGTTTCACGGTAAACACCCACTTACTGATGAATTGTATTTTGGTAAAAGCTATTATTTCTAACCTTAGTTAGAACCTTTTATATTGAACAAAAAGAAGAAGAAACGAATATTACAACTAGGTCCTTGGACTTATAACAAAATACAACATAACAATAAAAACTCTAACAGTCCCCCTCAAGCTGGTACAAACATATCTCTCATTCCTAGCTTGTCTAGGATAGTATGGAACAGACGACTCCCAACGGCTTTAGTAAGAACATCAGCAACTTGATCACAGGTCTTCACAAAGGGAACACAAATACAACCACTACTAATATTTTCTTTGATTTAAGTGTTGATCAATCTCCACGTGCTTTGTTCTATCATATTGAACAAGGTTATGAGCTATACTGATGGCCGCTTTGTTGTCACAATATAGCTTCATAGAATCTGTCAGATCAATCTTCAAGTCCTTTAGCAAAGACTTGATCCACAATAGTTCGCAAATACCTTGGGCCATAGCCCTAAATTCAGCTTCTGCACTAGACCTTGCCACTACAATTTGCTTCTTGCTCCTCCAGGTAACAAGATTACCTCCTACGAACGTGCAGTACCCTGAAGTGGACCTCCTATCTATAATAGAATCAGCCCAATCTGCATCATGTACGCTTCTACCCTTAGGTGGTCATGTCTCGCAAAGTGCAAGCCTTTTCCAGGAGCAGACTTTAAATACCGAAGAATTGGAAAAACAGCCTCTTGATGTGACTCTCGTGGGGAATGCATAAACTGACTGACAACGCTGACTGAAAAAGCAATATTTGGACGAGTATGAGACAGATAAATAAGTTTACAACGAGCCTCTGATAACTCCCCCTGTCCACTAATTCCCCACTACTATCATCACCAAGTTTCTGATTTTGCTCCATAGGAGTATCACAAGCTTTGCTGCGAAGTATCCCTGTTTCCTTCAACAAGTCAAGGACATACTTCCTTTGGGAATAAAAATCCCATGTTAGACCGAGCAAGTTCGATACCAAGAAAGAACTTCAAGGCCCCCAAGTCCTGAATCTCAAACTTAGAAGCTAACTGCTTCTTCAACCTTTCCATTTCCTCCAAGTCATCCCCTGTCAACACAATATCATCAACATAGACAATAAGAGCAATAGTCTTACCCTGTGATGAGCGTTTGATGAACAATGTGTGATCGGCATGACTCTGTCTAAACCCAAACCGAAGCATGGCCTGTGTGAATCTCTCAAATCAAGCTCAAGAAGACTGTTTGAGACCATACAAAGATTTTTTAAGCCTACAAACCTTCCCATCTGTCTTGGAGTCCTCGAATCTGGGAGAGATATCCATGTAAACCTCTTCTTCTAAATCACCATGCAAGAAGGCATTCTTCACATCAAACTGGTGAAGTGGCCAATCCTGATTTGCTGCGAGGGAAAGGAGAACTATGATTGAATTCATTTTTGCGACTGGGGCAAATGTTTCCTCATAGTCCACCTCATAAGTCTGAGTGAACCCTTTTGCCACCAACCGAGCTTTGTACCTTTCAGTTGAACCATCAGCCCGATGCTTCACTGTGTACACCCATTTGCACCCCACAGTCCTCTTTCCTTTAGATAACGTAGTCAACTCCCAAGTTCCTGTCTTTCGAAGAGCTTTCATCTCTTCAATCATGGCATATTTCCACTTGGGATCGGCAAGAGCTTCCTGTACATGGTTAGGAACACTAACAGAGGAAATTTTGGAAAGAAAGGCTTTATAGGAAGCAGGTATATGAGAATAAGACACAAAGCTAGATATAGGATGTTGAGTACAAGACCTAACACCCTTTCTAACAGCAATAAGAACATCTAAATCATCCAAGTCAAGAGAGGTTGTATCAGAGGAATTACCTGAATCTTCACCACTTAGAGAGAATGGCAGTGGAAGAGGAGAAATAAGAGCAGTACTACCTTCTGGAGCCTTTCCTACTTTTCTTTTACTCCATGTTCTCCTAGAATAAACCCTCAACTCATTCTCCCTCAGTCCCCCAACTACCTCTTTCTTCTTCAGGCTCATCCCTCTCTTTCTCTTTCTCTTTCTAGTGCAATAGTCTCTACTCTCTCTATTTCGGGTTCCTCTCCCTCAACTCTCCCCGTCTCCATCTCAATTATCATAGGAGAGAGAGGTAACCCTTCACACCTCGGCTCCCCTTGAAGGGGTACCGTAGAGTCGATAAAGTAGGACTGGGACTCATGAAAAGTGACATCCATAGTAACGCACCATTTCCTAGATGGTGGATGGTAACATTTATAACCTTTCTGAGTGGGAGATTAACCAACAAACACACACTTAATAGCCCGAGGATCTAACTTTCCACGGGTTGGACTGTGATTATGAACAAAGCATACGCAACCAAAGACACAGAAGGGATGGATGAGGAGAGAGAAGAGTGGGACAGAACCTCGAGGGGGGTATTCTTATCCAACACACGGGTAGGAAGGCGGTTGATAAGGTAAGCTGCGGTTAGCACCGTCTTACCCCCAATAAGACCAAGGAGCCTGAACCTGGAAAAGTAAAGACCGGGCAACATCTAAGAGGTGGCAATTCTTACGCTCGGCCACTCCATTTTGTTATGGAGTGTCTGTGCAAGAAGTCTGATGGATAATTCCATGGGAACAGAAATGATGAATTAAACCCGAATCGATATACTCACCCCCATTATCAGACCTTAAAACTTTTACAACTGCCCCGAACTGGGTACACACCATTTTATGGAAATTTTGAAAAATTGAGAAGACCTCCCACTTTTCTTTCATCATATACAATCACGTAGTACGGGAACAATCATCAATAAAGGACACAAACCACCTATGACCTTTCAAAGATATAGTATGAGAAGGACCCCATGTAATACCTGTAATTTCTCTACGTGCAATAATACGAGTTTTATGAATTTCTATATCTGGTCTATTATTATATTATTATTTTATTTATGTGACTGTATCAGTGTAATGTAATTACTAATTAGACTATAATCACTGCACCGACTCGACCGTAATTAGAATTAACTTAGTCCCGTACCTAGACCCGGACATTAGAAATAATACCTGTCTGCACGTAAACCGAGATCGACACGCATAACGAGGAACTTATGCACGCAAACCGAGAAAGTAGCACGCAACCCAAGGTGGGCCCCACATGGCCGGCCACATGGAAGCTACATGCAACCCCATTGACACATGTCACCACCCCATGTGACACTTGTCCACTTGTAGGACACTTGTCCAAACATGCATACATGCATGTGACACCTAGCATAAGTCTTGCATTATTTAAGCTTCCATGCATATACATTTTTAGTTCTTTTAGACATTACAATCTGCATTTAGAGAGGAAGTTAGGAGACTTGCATGTCCATGAGAAAAATAGAAGAGAAGAAAGAGGATTAGAAGAGGAGGAAGAAGAAGATTACATCACTTGAAGCTTGTGTCCAAGCTTCCTAAGCTCAAATCCAAAGCCCAAGCTCAATTTCAAGTTTATGTGAGTATTCTAACTCACTTTAGAACCTATATAGTATGTGGTAATGTTTATCAAGAGTTTGATGTTGTATTTTGAAGTTCTATGCAACATGGAAGTCAAATCTTCAAATCTGGGAAGCTGAAACTTCCAACAGAATGTTGTTTAGTAAAGCGAACGTTTTGAGCAGTTCAAAAATGGGAATGAGGCTAGGTTTTTTTGTGGAGAAAGCTAACTCATTTATCTACAAATAACTCTTCTATAGCTCAGTCTGAAAATCACGTTTTCATAGGTGAAATGTACATGCAACGAAGTACTTTAAATCTGAGAAACTGATACTCTCAGCAGAACATAGTTTAGTAAAATGAATGTTTTGTGCAGCTCCAAAATCCGAATTAAGCTATATTTTTTTGTGGTGAAAGCTAACTCATTTATCTACAAATAACTCTTCTATAGCCTGGTCTAAAAATGAATCCTTGATAGGTGAAATACACATGCAACGCAGTACTATAAATCTGGGACAGAGCAGTCCGAAAATATAGAAATGTCTAAGTAAAATAAATATTTTGAGTAGCTCAAAAATGCAATTGAAGTTAGATTTTTTTGTACATGAAGCTAATCCAATTATCTACAATGTTCTAGTTTTGAGTTTGATCTACAAATCAATTTATCATGCCCAAATAAATCATATCAATTCAGTCGATATAGTAAAATTAAGTTCTGGCAGATTGTATAACTACTTGTATGATGTGTTTATTAATGATGCTTGCTTTCCGGTACCTATGTGGTTATGGATATCTTGTGCTATGGTAGTGCTATCGTGTATATGGGTATGTTAAGGGTTTCATCTATATGGTTATTGATATCAAATCCATGTTATAGATCCACGAGCTGCACGCTAGGTTTCCGTTGTTATGAATATAGTGTGATGACCATAGAGAATTCATACCCAAGCTATGAGTATGTTGTACGACATGATTATGGCGTTGATAGTGATTGGATAAGTTTCCATTGTAAGTATATTACGACATAAAACAGGATGACGGATGTATAAATGTAACTTCGAAAGTATATTCGGAAGTCCTTTAATGAACTAAATTCCGAAATGAGTGACGAATGCGTGGTCGGGAAAATGTAAGGGTCGGTTGTGCTATGTTAGAAGCAGATTATGATAAGGATAATTGTCGGATAGGTAATTTGGGCAACGGAGATCAGGATAGTAAGAAAAAGGGATGTGCTGTTGAGTTGTGATGCGGTGATTGTTTGAGTAAAGACTCCTTTCGGTTCTTCGTGACGAAATGGATGTTCTTGCACTCCGTAACGCTTTCGGTTCTTCGTGACGAAGCGGTGATTCTTTGAGTAAAGACTCCTTTCGGTTCTTCGTGACGAAGTGGATGTTCTTGTACTCCGTAACGCTTTCGGTTCTTCATGACGAAGCGGTGATTCTTTGAGTAAAGACTCCTTTCGGTTCTTCGTGACGAAGTGGATGTTCTTGTACTCCGTAACGCTTTCGGTTCTTCGTGACGAAGCGGTGATTCTTTGAGTAAAGACTACTTTCGGTTCTTCCTGACAAAGTGGATGTTCTTGTACTCCGTAACGCTTTCGGTTCTTCGTGACGAAGCGGTGATTCTTTGAGTAAAGACTCCTTTCGGTTCTTCGTGACGAAGTGGATGTTCTTGTACTCCGTAACGCTTTCGGTTCTTCGTGACGAAGCGGTGATTCTTTGAGTAAAGACTCCTTTCGGTTCTTCGTGACGAAGTGGATGTTCTTGTACTCCGTAACGCTTTCGGTTCTTCGTGACGAAGCGGTGATTCTTTGAGTAAAGACTCCTTTCGGTTCTTCGTGACGAAGTGGATGTTCTTGTACTCCGTAACGCTTTCGGTTCTTCGTGACGAAGCGGTGATTCTTTGAGTAAAGACTCCTTTCGGTTCTTCGTGACGAAGTGGATGTTCTTGTACTCCGTAACGCTTTCGGTTCTTCGTGACGAAGCGGTGATTCTTTGAGTAAAGACTCCTTTCGGTTCTTTGTGACGAAGTGGATGTTCTTGTACTCCGTAACGCTTTCGGTTCTTCGTGACGAAGCGGTGATTCTTTGAGTAAAGACTCCTTTCGGTTCTTCGTGACGAAGTGGATGTTCTTGTACTCCGTAACGCTTTCGGTTCTTCGTGACGAAGCGGTGATTCTTTGAGTAAAGACTCCTTTCGGTTCTTCGTGACGAAATGGATGTTCTTGTACTCCGTAACGCTTTCGGTTCTTCGTGACGAAGCGGTGATTCTTTGAGTAAAGACTCCTTTCGGTTCTTCGTGACGAAATGGATGTTCTTGTACTCTGTAACGCTTTCGGTTCTTCGTGACGAAGCGGTGATTCTTTGAGTAAAGACTCCTTTCGGTTCTTCGTGACGAAATGGATGTTCTTGTACTCCGTAACGCTTTCGGTTCTTCGTGACGAAGCGGTGATTTTTGAGTGAAGACTCCTTTCGGTTCTTCGTGACGAAATGGATGTTCTTGCACTCCTTAACACTTCGGTTCTTCGTGACGAAGTGGTTGATGAAAGATGTTTTGGTTGATGAAAGATGAAGTGGTTGATGAAAGATGGTTTGGTTAGCAAGGGACACTTTGGGTTTGTAAATGATGTCGGATGTTAGAAATGAATGGTAGTGGCATTAAGAATGTCTAGACGGGTCTCCTGAATTGTTTGTATTCCTATCGAATACGTAGTCGGGTACGCTACTAGTTATAATTCGACGGTGAGAACGTAAAGATCCTAAAAGATATGTTGAAAGGTAGTAAATGTATTCCTATTGTGTTTTACTATATACGTTCCATTTGATTTAGCTTACTCACTCAGCTTTCATAAGCTGACGACGTTCATGTCGCTGGACATTCCCATGTCCAGCTTATCCAGGTAACGAGTACGCGGGTTATGATGCTACGCAAGCGGAGAACGCGGAGGAAGAGTACACCGAAGATGGCTATGGTTATGCTAGTTAGAGAGAAGACTAGCAGTTATCCTCTGTAAATGTTTTGATTATTACCAGAAGACTTAGCATATATTTTGTAATAGTTTTGTAAGGCCGAGAGCCATAAGACTCTGATGTATTTATAATGATGTATTAACTAGCTAAGTACTTTGACTTCTCTTTGTAATATATTCCAGTAAGTATGATGGTTTTATCTTTTTATTATATCGTTTAAATATTATTATCTGGTCATGGACAATTCGGTACTGTAACCAGTCACGTGCCTCAGGGTCCAAGATGAAAATTTTAAATTTTTCCATATTTTGGCTACGCCGGGGCGTGACACCCCAAGCATCAGAATGAATTAATGCAAAAGAAACTGAACTTTTATTATTACTGGGAGTATAAGACGCTCTAAAATGTTTCCCAAGTTCACATGCATCACAAGAAAAGTTGGAATTTGAAGTTCCACAATTAGCAACAAGAGATGGAAACATAGATTTCACTAAAGAGAAAGATGGGTGTCCTAATTGCCTGTGCCAAAGCACTAAATCTTCAGATGTATTCTTCAAAACGACAGTATTATGACCTGGCTTCTACCCCTCATCCCTCTCATCCAGAATGTAAAGCCCCTGCGACTCTCTAGCACTGCCAATCACCCTCTTCATGATAAGATCCTCAAAGACACAATGAGAGGGAAAAAATGTTACACAACAGTTCAAATCTCGAGTAATACGACTCAAGGATAAAAGATTATGAGAGAAGCAAGGAACATGTAAAACTGAAGTCAGGGATAAAGAAGGAGTGACACGAATAAGACCTTTCCCCGAAACAGAGAAGGTACCATCGGCAATTCTAACTTTGTCCTGACCTAAGCATGGCTTATAATCATAAAAAAGGTCAGAAGAGCGGGACATATGGTCAGAAGCTCCTGAATCAATAATCCAAGGAGAGGAAGAATGAGAAAGAAAAACTCTTGTTGGCGCAACCACATTACCTGACTGTGCAAAGGACGATGGGGTACTAGTAGCTGACGAGGAAGTACACCGGGCTAGCAGATGCCTGAGAGTATCAAGCTCAGTAAGGGATAAAGGGCTCGGCTCAGAAGCATGAGTAGTATCACTGGGAGCTGAGTCAGAAGTCTCGGAAACTGCAGAATGATGTGCACGGGCAGCCCCTCCACGGCCAGTAGAACGACCCCCACGACCTCTTTTGACCGCCTCCACGACCTCCCCGACTCCCAGGGGGACGGCCACGAAGGGTCCTGCAGTTGGCCCGAGTATGATGAGGCTGGTGACAATAATCACAAATCACAACAGGGCGATCAGGAGGAATAGTCTGCTGCTGAGTCCCCTCTCTAGGTGGAACAGAGACAAGGGCAGAACGCTCGGTGGATGCAAGCGAAAGCATAACAGAACGATGACTCTCCTCGTTCTGAACATAGGCGAAGGCATCCTGAAGGGGAAGAAGAACATCCCTCCCAAGAACCCGACTACGAACAGCATCGTAATCGGAATGAAGCCCTTGAAGGAATTTGAAGACTCTTTGCTTCTCAAGTAGCTTACGGTACTCCTCTGCATTAGTGGTACAAACGGGCTGAAAGGACTATAGATGATCAACTCTGTCCCAACTCGTAGTAAGGAAGGTATAATATTGGGTGACTGTCATCTCACCCTGCTCAGAACAGTCAATGGAGCGGATAAGCTCAAACTCCTGAGCATAATTCCCCCTCCGAGAGAAAGTGAAAGCAACGGTGTCCGAAATAGCCCTATCGGTCTTTATTCGATAAAAACTCTGACCAATCTCGGGAACCATATAATTGATGAGCCAAGACATAATAATGGAGTTCTCAATATCCCACGTATCATATCCTGGATCAGTAGTAGAAGGGGCTGTAACACGCCCATCCAGATGTCCCATCTTCCCACGTGCCTTCAGATAAAGTTCTACTGCATGTGACCACTTCAAGTAATTTTGGCCATTGAAAGGGACAGTAGTAATTTTGAGGTTGGGATCCAAGGGAGAAGCCACGGTTTGAACGGTGGTAGAAGCCGTAGGTTTATCAAGGTCAGACTTAATTCCATGTCCCGAATGGAAAACCCACAAAGTATGAAGGAAGACGAAGGAGATGGGTATGAAGAAAAAACTTTACAAGGAGGTGGGTATGAAAAAAAAACTTTACAAAACAAATCAAAGGTCCATAAAAGGACCTAAGAACAAGGAACCAAAGAAATCACCAAAACAGCACTTGAGCAATGGTGTTTGGGATGAATCAGCTCTGTTAGGTGTGTAGAAGTGGTAAAGATATGTGGGTAATCAGGCCAGGGTGGTCGGCTGAGTATCTATGGTGATTAGGGAGCTTTGGCTAGGTAGTAGTGGGGCAAGGGAGGTGCGGCGCAGGGTCTTGTTGGTGGGGGAGGTGCGGCGCAGGGTCGTGGTGATGGCTGGGGTGATGCAAGGGCCAGGGTGGTACTAGTGAGTGGCGGCGCAGCTTGTAGTGGTGGTTTAGAGTTAGGGTTTGTGTAATGGTGGCTCTGATACCATGATGAATTGTATTTTGGTAAAAGCTATTGTTTCTAACCTTAGTTAGAACCTTTTATATTGAACAAAAAGAAGAAGAAACAAATATTACAAATAGGTCCTTGGACTTATAACAAAATACAACATAACAATAAAAACTCTTAACACTTACATCCTACCGTCTTCTTCCCCTGAAGTAATTCTGTTAATTCCCAAGTGCCATTTTTGGAGAGTGCTTTCATCTCCTCAACCATGGGGGACTTCCACTTAGGGTCAAAAAGAGCTTCCTGGACATGATTAGAGATAGAAACAGAGGAAAGGTTGGACACAAAAGCTATGAAACAAAGTTAGACAACGAATGTTTCGTACATGCCCTAATGCCCTTCCGATGAGCAATAGGAATGTTTAAATCATCACTAGAATCAGGGATAGAAATTTGAGAACTAGAAATACCTAGACCATCATCATCACTAGAAGTAATTGGCTGTAGTGAGGGAAAAGAAATAGCCTCCATTTCTAATGCCCCAAACCGTTTTCTCTCCTTGTTCTTTGAGTAGGTCAGTAACTCTTTCTGTCTCCTCACTCTTCTCGGGTTCCCCCTCCACTCTCTCATTTTCAACTCCCCCCTCATTCTCAACTCCTTCATTTTCAACTCCTTTAATGCCTTCAATGCATAAGATAGCACCAGGCATCTCTTCCTCACTCTCTTTCTCCCCCTGAAAAGGTGACTGTGGCGATTGAAAATAGGAGTGTGTCTCATGGAACGTAACATCCATGGAGACATACCACGGACAGGAAGGAGGATGATAGCACTTATATCCCTTTTGAGTAGGAGAATAACCCAGAAAACACACTTAATAGCACAGGGGTCTAATTTTTTTCGGGGACGGAGAGTGGTTGTGTACTAAACAAACACATCTAAAGACTTTGGGAGAAATACCAAACAAGGAGGGCGGGTTAAGACGAACTTCAATAGAAGATTTCTTACCGAGGACACGAGTGGGTAACCGATTGATAAGGTAAGCAGCAGTTAAAACAGCCTCCCCCCAATAGAACTTTGGAATATGCATAGAAAACATCATGGACCTACAGTTTCTAACAAATGGCGATTCTTTCGCTCAGCAACTCCAAAAATGGCTTATAAATTTGTTGTCTCGAGCAGAAGTAATTGAGTTTGGAATGCCATGCAAACAAACAATCTCTTTAAAGTACAATTTTGCAATATGAGAGGCATCCATAGTCTTTCGACATGGTAGAAAATGTCCCATTTTTGAAAATCTATCAACAAAAAAAAACAGAATCCATACTCCGTTGGGTCCGAGGCAACCCAAGAACGAAATCCATGATAACGTCAGTCCAAGAACTAGTTGGCGTGGGCAATGGATTGTACAAAGCAGCATTCGTAGCTCCTTCCTTAGACACTTGGCAAATGTGATAGCAAACAGTAAATCGATTAACATCCCTCATTTGCTTGGGCCAAAAATAATTAGCGGCAATCAATGCATATGTCTTATCCCGACCAAAATGTCCTTCATTATGCAGCTGAAACGGGATTTTCTCTCTAAGAGAACATTGGGAACACACAATCTTTTGCCCTTGAAGAGAAAACCTGAGTGCAAACAAAAATCATTGAACGAGCCGTTGCCTTTGGAAGCCTCCTCGTAAATCTATCCAAAGTCTAAATCACTTGCGTATAAATCTTTGAAACAATCAAACCCAACTACCTGTACTTGCATGGTGGACAGCAAAATAGACCTTCTGCTTAGAGCATCAGCCACCTTGTTTTGTACACCGGATTTATGTTTTAAAGTAAAACAGAACTGCTGCAAATAACACGTCCATTTCCCATGACAACGATTTAGATTTTTCTGCCCATTCAAGTACTTCAGAGCCTCATGATCTGAATATAAAACAAATTCCCATTGATATAAATACTCTTTCCAATGGGAGATGGCACGCACAATCGCATAAAATTCCACGTCGTAAGTTGAATATCTAAGCCTTGAACCACTAACCTTCTCACTAAAGAATGCCATAGCTCTATACTCAGCTTCTGCACTTGACCTTGCAACTACATTTTGCATTTTGCTCTTTCAACTGACTAGATTTCCACCAACAAACACACAGAATCCTGATACTGAACGCCTATCAAGATTATCTCCTGCCCAACTAGCATCTGAGAAACCAACTATCTCCAAGTTATCTGAAGGCTTCAGCACCAAACCTTTACCCGGAGCACCTTTCAAATACCTCAATATACGACACACTGCCTCCAAATGTGATAACTTGGGATTCTACATAAACCGACTAACAACTCCGACAGAGAAGGTGATATCTGATCGAGTCACAGTTAAATAAATTAATTTACCCACAAGTATTCTATATACCTTCCAACATCATTGAAATCTTCTCCATCATCTTTACTAAACTTTATATTTGAATCCATTGGAGTGCCCACAGGTTTTGAACCCATCAATCCTGTTTCATCTAGAAGGTCAAGAAGATACTTTCTTTGGGATAAGAAAATCCCTTCCTTAGATCTTGTTACCTCAATACCCAAAAATAACGTAATTGCCCCAAATCCTTCATATGAAAATGCTTACTTAAATGAGACTTCAATAACTGTATACCTTCACTGTCATTGCCAGTAATCACTATGTCATCCACATAAACTGCTAGAATAATCGTACCTTTCTCACAGTGTCTCACAAAAACTGAATGATCAGAACTAATTCTTTTCAACCCATATGAACCAGCTACTTGGCTAAACTTGTCAAACCAGACCCTTGGGGACTGTTTAAGGCCATAAATGGCTTTCTTCAACCTACACACTTTATGCAACTCCGCCTGAGCAACATACCCAGGAGATTGCTCCATATACATTTCCTCGTGTAGGTAACCATGAAGAATGCATTTTTGATGTCTAGTTGATAAAGAGGCCATCCCTGAGTAACGGCAACAGACAACAAAATGCGAACAAAATTGAGGCGAGCTACGGGTGAAAAAGTTTCAAAATAATCAACACCAAAAGTCTGAGTGTACCCTTTAGCCACTAAACGAGCTTTCAACCGTTCAACAATACCATCAAGATGGTACTTCACCACATAAACCCAACGACAACCGACAACATGTTTCCCAGAAGGAAGATCAGTTAACTCCCACGTACCATTTTTGGACAATGCCAACATCTCAACATCTATAGCACTCTTCCAACCCGGAGAAACCAATGCTTGAGTACGAGAATGAGGAACAGAGACCAGAGATAAAGCACTAACAAAGGAGCGCAGCGGATACGATAAATGAGAATATGAGACATGAGTGATTAGCGAAGGTGTTGGAGGTGTTGGTGGTGATCATAAGGCTGGGTGAGAGTCTTGGGTGGTTGGGTAGGGCTCAATTAGTGCATAGGGGTCACGGCGAGGGGGTTGGTGGTGATGAGGAGGTGCGGCGAGGGTTTGGGTGGTGGGTAGGGCTCAGTTAGTGCATAGGGGTCACGGTGAGGGGGCTGGTAGTGATGAGGAGGTGCGGCGAGGGGTTTGGGTGGTTGGCTAATGGCTCGACTCAGTTAGATTTGGGGCTGGGAGGATGCGGCTGATGGTGGTGGCGCAGAGATTGTGGGATCATGGAAGCTCTAATACCATGCTAAGAGAGGTGATTAGGAGAAAGAGAAGGCTTAAGCAAATTAGGTTAGCCAACATGTATATATATAAATCAAAGAACAATCACAAAAATACCCTTAAGTAATACTAATACTAACACTTATATTCTAACACTAGTGAAGCTAGAAACGCACAGGGACAGATTGTTGATGGTGGTGATGATGAAGAAGTCGAGCCCGGTTCGGGACTTACTTGGGGAATGGTTAGAGGTGCATCGGGAGCGGATAATGTCATGGAGTCTCGGAGAAGTGGTAGAAATGTTGAAGTAAGAGAACTTCATGGAGTCGATTTCGCATTGGATGAGGATACAGAAGAAGAGGGTGATGAGGAGTATGAGTTCGGTCCGATGGAGACGGAGTATTGGAGCCATATGGAGAAGAAGAGTTGGAAGCTTAGTTTGTTGGTAAGCACCTATTTCAATTACATTGTTGATAATGTGACTCTTTTAATATTAGAATTGTCACTATATTATTAATTTTGCTTTAAAATAATTTTTTCGCCTAGGGCCATAGGAGCTTGGCCCCCCTCCACTGCCCGACCAGCGCCTAGCGATTTTTAGAGCATTGAGTCCTGGGCAATCCTTCCCTCATAAGGCGTCTCTTGAGGGTGAGTCAAGTCATTGGGTCTTCAATCTTCTACTAGGTATCATAGTTGGGTTAAGCTTTACCCTTTGTTGGGCTTTCCCCTGTCGCTTCAGTGACGGGGGGGGTGTTGGCTGTTCCACATCGCCCGGGTAGGCCCCCGCTTGTGTTGTTTATAAGTCCTGGGTAATCTTCCCCTCATAAGACCTCTTTTGAGGGTGAGCCAAGCCCATTGGGTCTTCTACTACTTTTTCATTGTCAATGATACCTTGGGAAAGTAAAAACAAAAGATAGGTGCTGGAAATTACTGCAATGACAAATTGGAAATCAGTATACTATATTCCTTTATTTTTTAGAGAAGTATACTATATTCTTCTGTAAGGGAGAAGCATACGAAACTGAAAGGGCCAAACAAGTACGAACAAAGAGAGAAAATGCTATTCCATTCAGTAAGTACAATTTGGCTGAGTCATGCACTATTTATACATTCTTTCTTTATGACTTAATTACCAAATTGTAATTTTCACAACAATTTTCCTTTGTTGGGCTAAGCAATGCTGAATAAGCAGAAATTCTGGTCCACATCACATGAGGTATTCTGTCAAATGCAGTGCCCTTTCTACTTGAATAAGCAGATGATTACTTTAATCAACTAACAACTACCGACACAATTAAACCAATTTCCATATAAATACTATCTTAATATGCATATTAAAGAGAGATGGGATACTCTGTGAAATTACCCCAGGAAGCTGGCCAGCAAGAACACCTAAAAATCCTGTTGTTCCTACTACTGTAAAGAGAAAAGCCGCCTGCATCGCCGAATGAGATAAAATTCACAAAAAATAGAAATATCCCAATTATACCACCTACAGAAACAGAGAAAACCACATGAAATGCACAGATGCCACAAGTTCTGGTCATGTCCCAATTGATTATAATTTCCGAGAATGGTTGCCTTGCATAAAATAAAGGAAATGCTAAAAAGAGTATTGAACAAGTTATAAAAAATATAAATAAAATAAAAAACAAGAAGATATTCACAATGAAATACAATTATGTATCTGGCCTGCTGAGCTGAAGTAAGGGTAAAAAAGCCATCATACAGGGGGTGCAAGCTTAAGTTCATATCCAAAAGCTTATCCTTGCCTCATTTTTCCATGTTTGACCCAACTATTTACTAAGGACAAGCAAAGAACAGACTGAAAGACTAGAGCATACTTTAAGCCTCTGTTCCGTTGATGGATTTAGAGAGGGAAAAGAAAGGAACATTTCGGAAAACGATTTTCTTTGTTTGGTTAACAAGTAGAATGATGAGAAAAATAGATGAAAAAGAAAATATTGTGAACAGTGAATTCTAGATAAACAAATTTGACAACTGTGAGCCACTTACCTTATTTTCATAAGCTATTATAATATTTTGAGAATTCTAAATTCCTAGTGTCAATTAAACATGGACAAGAACACAAATGAAAACAGAAGAGAAACCTAATCGTTTTCCTTTCATTTTATTTTCTCTTCTCCTTTTCCTTCTCCTTCTCTAAACCAAGAACTACACAGTACACAGAGCCTAAATGCTCCTCTACTGCAAGAGTCAGACTCAGATATAGAGTGTCAAAACTTACATCGTTTCGAACACTCGAGATTGCAAGATTCTCTGCATTTTTAATTCCAAGGGTAGTCAGCTCCATGACCGATGTCTGGTACATGAATTTGAAGAAGTTACACTATACTTTCCCACCAACTCAACTGAAAAAAAAAATAGCTGAAGCAACAAACAGACACATTATTCATGTATATGTCTGTATGCATAGGTTTGTAGAAGTGGCTAATGTTTGAGTAGCAGTTTCCCATAACTTCATTCTTGATATAGGGACTTACCATACGGCGTGAGACATATGGTTGAGAACTCCATTTTTTTGCCCAACCAACTTCTCCCAGCTGATTAAGGGCCTCTTTGACAGCATCACTATCTTTCTGCAGAAAATGAACAGAGCTAGTTTAGAAAAAATTGCACGAATTGTAATTGGATCAACAAAGACTTTCCCTGAGCTTGTAAGCATCTTAGGCTCTGTTTGGTTCATGGATTTACTGAGGAAAAAGAAAGGAAAATGCTTTTCTTTGTTTGGTTAATGAGGAAGCTGTTGTAGCCAAAAATTGGATCTGCTCCTGAATTGATTGAATGGGCTGGACTCCAAGACTTGAAACCTACAAAAGCAAACAAGAAAGACTTTGGGGGGGTTGGCCCAAGGTCTCTTCCAACGATCATGTCCATATGAGGAGTATATGAGAGTGTATTAAGACTGCATGAAAAATAAATCCAACTTAACGGTCTTTTTATAGATGACTATTAACCAGTGTCCAAGTAGGATTGTGAGAGTATCTTGCGGATATCTGAAACAAAGTATGTTTCTGCTATACAATAGAATAGAATCTGTACAATCTTTATACTACATCCTAGGCACCAAAAAAGGAAAGTAATAACAACCTACCACTAATTTATCCTATTAATCTACCAGTAATCTGTCCAATAAATTAGGGATCAGATTTTACAGCTATTCTACAAATAAATCGAGGACCTAGGATTACAATCAAATCCCTAATAATCTGCCAACAATCAGGAACTAGGATTACAATCAAATCCCTAATAATCTGCCAACACTCCCCCTCAAGCTGGAGAATAGATGTTATCCATTCGCAGCTTGCTAGTAATTATCTGAAATTGGTGACTAGCCAAGCCTTTTGTCAAAACATCAGCTAATTGTCCCCCCGTTGATACATAGGGCGTACAGATTAAACCACTATCAAGTTTTTCTTTGATAAAGTGTCGATCCCCTTCTACATGTTTTGTCCGATCATGTTGTACGGGATAGGGCTGTGGGGTGCAAGTGGGTGTATACTGTGAAGCATAGGGCTGACGGCTCCATTGGAAGGTACAAAGCTAGGCTTGTTGCTAAGGGCTTCACACAGACCTATAGGATTGATTATCAGGAGACAATTGCCCCTGTTGCAAAGATGAACTCAGTTAGGGTCCTTCTGTCACTGGCAGCCAACTTTGGGTGGCCTCTTCACCAGTTTGATGTGAATAATGCATTTCTCCACGGTGATCGAGTCGAGGAAGTATATATGGATGTTCCTCCTGGCTTCGTGAATTCTAAGACAGACAGCAAGGTGTGCAGACTCAGAAAATCATTGTATGGCTTGAAACAGTCTCCTAGGGCATGGTTCTAGAGGTTCACACAAGCTATGCTCAGGTATGGTTTTAGACAGAGTCAAGCCGATCACACTTTGTTCATTACACATTCATCACAGGGAAAGACTACTGCATTGATTGTGTACGTGGATGATATTGTCTTAACTAGGGATGATTTGGAGGAAATGCAAAGGCTGAAAGAGTACCTATCCAAGGAGTTTGAAATAAAAGACTTAGGGACTCTTAAGTATTTTTTGGGGATTGAGGTTGCTAGATCTAAGCATGGAATCTTTATTTCCCAAAGAAAGTATGTACTGGACTTATTAGAGGAGACTGGAATACTCGGAAGTCGACCATGTGACTCTCCGATTGAATCAAATCAGAAACTTGGTGATGATTCAGGTGGACCAGAGGTGGATAAAGGTAGATATCAAAGGTTAGTGGGAAGACTCATTTATCTTTCTCATACACGACCTGATATTGCCTTCGCTGTGAGTGTCGTTAGTCAATTCATGCACGCTCCTCGTGAATCTCATATGGAGGTTGTCTTCAGGATTTTAAAGTATTTGAAATCAGCTCCTAGAAAGGGTTTGTTTTTTGCTAGACATGACCACCTTCAAGTGGAAGCATACACAGATGCTGATTGGGCTGGATCTGTGACGAAAAGGAGGTCCACTTCAGGCTATTGTACCTTTGTGGGAAGTAATCTTGTTACATAGCGGAGTAAGAAGCAGAACGTGGTGGCTAGGTCTAGTGCAGAGGCCGAGTTCAAACTCATGGCTCAAGGTGTTTGCGAACTTCTATGGATTAAGTTGTTATTAAAAAACTTAGGTCTTGATCCTAGTGACTCTATGAGATTATATTGTGACAAGAAGTCTGCAATCAATATTGCTCACAATCCAGTGCAACATGATCGGACTATACACGTAGAGATTGACCGACACTTTATCAAGGAAAATATCAGTAGTGGTGTGATCTGTACTCCATTTGTGAAGACCGGGGATCAACTTGCAGATATTCTGACAAAGGGGGTTGGGAGTAGACCGTTTCATTTTGCTCTTAGCAAGCTTGGAATGAGAGATATTTTTGTACCAGCTTGAGGGAGAGTGTTAGAAGTTACTTAGTTCCTTGTTTTATTTTATTTTTTATTTGCTTCTCCTTATTACTCTTATGTATTAGACATAGGGGTACAATTGTAATTTTATTTTCCTTCTTTTCATATAATAAAACTAGTGTGGGTGCACGTGCAAGGCACGTGCCCGTCGGATAGTTGTATTCCTAGATATATTGTGTATTAATCTTGACATTAGAGGTAATAAGATGTTAAAATAGTTAAATAGGAAATTGTAAATGTAACTATTTAATCTAAAACTCTTCTGACGGAAGAAGAAGATAATTATGACTATCTTATACATGAGTAGTCAAGGTAACTAATAAAGCACCACTAAAAATATATGACACAAGTAGGGTATTTCCTCTAAAAAAATGGCATGAACGTGTTTGTAGGCTTTAATTGATATTCGAATACAATCTATAAATCCTGAATTTGAGGGAAGAAGTTGACCAAAATGTAAATATTAGTGATCAATTCATAATAGATACTAAAATAACCACTTTATTTGACATTTTAGATATACCAAACTTAATTTTTAGAGAAGAATTTGACAAAAATGTGAAATTAGTGACCAATTCCTAAATAGTCACTAAAATAGCCACTTTTTAAATTTTTTAAAGTGAATAATAAATATCCCAAAACTTGCTGACCTAAATGCAATTACACATATTACAATATATGAATCCTAAATTTGAGAGAAGAAGTTGAGCAAATTGGAAATATTAGTGACCAATTCCTAAATAACCACTAAAATAGCCAATTTTTTTGACTTTTTATGAAGTGAATAATAAATATTCCAAAAATTATTGATCCAAATTTAATTAGACACAAATTGTTGATTGAAACCTCATTTGAGAGAAGAAGTTGACCAAATTGTAAATATTAGTGACCAATTTCTAAATAGCCACCAAAATAGCCACTTTTGTTGACTTTTTTTGAAGTCAATAATAAATTTCCCAAAAATTGTTGACCCAAATGTAATTAGACACAAGATTGTTGATTAAAACCTCATTATTATATTAAATAAAATTTCAAAAGCTGACTTGAATGTAATTATTTGTCCAAAATGACAGATATACCCTCACACAAATCAATATATCCTTACGATGTATAGATAGATACATGAGTAATTATAATATAATGAAGGGCAAAAGAGGAAGTTCATATTTTTTGACGTGCTTGTTAAATGTGGCTGTCTTCTTATTATATAGAGTAGATATAGGAGACAACATTGGTCTCCTTAGTTTTGCCCTAATTCAAATCTACAGGAATACCACCATCACCTGCTAAAATCTGTGACTTAACAGACTGAAGATTCGAATGTAACCCAGATAAGAACTTGGAGACATAAAACTCCTCTCGTTGCTTCTTGAAAACGTCAACATCACTAGTGATAGGATGATAATGATTCAACTCATCCATGACTCCCTTGAATGTACTGTAGTATTTACTAACCGGCTTATCACTTTGCTGAAAGAGAAAAAAATTTTGATATGCCTCATAAACGCGAGAAACATTCTTGTCCATGGAAAACGTCTTATGAACAGCTCTTTGGCAGATGACAAAGACATAACACTCGAACACACGGAGGGTTCCATACTATTCCATAACCAAGACATAACTACATAATTCTCAGATACCCAATCATCATAATCCTTACTATCCGTGGATGGAGCAGCAGACTCAATATATTTCAACTTCTTTCTAGCCCCTAAGGCGGTCCTTCATGGATTGAGCCCATAACTTGGACCCATTCAACTTGGTGGTTATAATTTGCATACTCACAACAGCAGATGGGGAGATTGAACCTTTCTTGTTAGCCATGATAATGATAGGAGTCTTAGACAAATACTAAAAAAAAAATTTAACTACCGCAAAGTAACATCAACACCAAATAGAACTAACCAATTAGGTCCATAAAGGGACAGAGACAACACTAAGGGAGGAACCACCAATCAAAATAGCCCAATCAAATTGCAATGGATGTGAAATTGTCCTCTTGTATTGTAGAAATATGAAAAAGGGAAAGAGAAATCAGACTAGAGTGAGAAAATAAGGTCTCGGCAAGTATAGGAACATGCGGCTGGTGGTTGTTGGTTGTGAGGGTTACGGCTCAGTACATGGAGGTCAGGGTAAGTGTCGGTTAGGTAAAAGGAGGCTGCAGTGGAGTGAAATAAGGTTGGGTTCAGTACATGGAAGCTTCGGCATGGGTGTATGGAGGGGTGGGGGCCTTCAACGTGGGTGTATGGAGGATTGGGGGGCTTCGGCTGGGTGTTTGGAGGATTGGGGGGCTTCGGCGTGGGTGTATGGAGGTGTGGAGAGCTTCGGCTGGGACAGGCTGAGATTGAGGTTACGGAGTGGTGGTGGTTGGTAGTGGTGGCGGTGTGGCGCAAAGATCCCTAGATGGGCGGCTCTGATACCATGTTAAGAGAAGAGAGAAAGAGAAAGTGTAGGCTTAACCCCATTAAGTTAGCCAACACACAAATATATCAACCTAAGAAGCACCGACACGGATACGACACGGCTCGAATACGTCAATATGCTATTTCTCAAAAAAGTATGATACGATACGTCGGGGACACGAATTTTTTAAACATTTTTTGAAAATATATATATTTTACCATGTTTAATCAAAACTGGCATAAAAACACATAAATCACAAGATTCACAACCGCATTATGACATTATCAATAACAACAAAGCCAATTAATATAATTCAAGAACATCTTCATTAATAGGCTTAGCTTTATAAAACCTAATTGACAACAACTATCAATCAATCATACCACTGTTGGTTGTTCAAAAAACAATAAACCAACCTAAATTGAAAAGCCCTAATTAACAAAACCCTAATGTTTTATTTCAGGTTCAAAAGAAAGAAAGAAAGAAAGAAAGAAGAAGAAGAAGAAATACCTGGAGATAATCTCTCTCTCTCTCTCTCTCTCTCTCTCTCTCTCTCTCTCTCTCTCTCTCTCTCTATATCTCTCTCTCTCTCTCTCTCGGTGTAAAAATCGACGAACTGAATGGAGGATTCTTTGGTTTTGATGTTTTTTTTCTTTTTCAGACCCTCATATATTCTTTTATTTTTGTTTACAACCCCCGAAATTTCGATTTAAAAAAAAAAAAAAAAAACTACTGCTACGTGTCCCGTGCGTATCGGTTATAAAAATAACATTAAAATACATAGATTCAAAAAATAGGGTATACAACATGTATCCCGAGCGTATCAGGTCGTATCGGTATCGGATACTCGAGTCGATGCTGGTACGAACCTCAAATGAAGTGTCGGTGCTTCATAGATATCAACCATAAAATAATTACAAAAATACCTTAAATACTAATAATGATATTCTAACAGTAACTTAATGGTGAGAATTATCTGTCATGGTCTTAGTCGGCTACGTTTTGGCTCAAAAGTAAGTCAAAGTTTGGTTATGTGAATGAACGATCAAGGCACCTAGTCCTAAGGATCCTACTTATTGAAAGTGGGAGATTGATCATTTTTTATCATTCCATGAAGTCAGAGATTGCTGATGGTTTTTTCAGGATGGAGACTGCCCAAGACATATGGGATACACTTGCAGAGACTTATTCTCGCAAGGGAAATGTTGCCCAGGTTTATGAGTTAAGGAGGACTATTGTGCCGGGGAGTATCAGTAGGTTTGATATTGAGACATTGAGACGGATTATGGCTCAGTTAAGCACCTCCAGTAGTGTTCTTTTGCCCAGAAAGGTAATTGTGCTAATTTTTCAAGTGTTTTGCATCTCAACAACCATGGATTATTGATTCTGAAGCTTCCGATCATATGACTGGTCTTCTTAGTATTTCTTTCAACTTATAATCCATATTCAGGGAAAGATAAGGTTAAAACTGCCAATGGCAACTTGTCTTCAATTTCTAGTAAAGGTGTCATTAATGTTTCTAATTCTCTTGCTTTAACTTCAGTTCTTCATGTTCCTAATTTTTCGACTAATCTTCTTTCAATTAGTCGTTTAACTCGTGATTTGAACAGCTGTGTAACTTTTTTCCCATCTCACTATGTCTTTCAGGACCTCTCTGTTAGGAATATATACTAAAAGTCATGCTTTATGTAGTTAATTTATTATTCATTTAATAAATTCAGTTATTCAATTTTTATGAGAATCTGTGTGGGCAATGTTTGTATTGTATTGTTCATTTAATATTATGCATGTGTCTCTCATTCTACATAGTAGGTGGTTTGGTGTGTAGAGTTCGGCTTACACACGGAAGATCAGACCGTCGGATCTTCTAAAATGTAAGATTTTGGTTTACAGTCTTAAATGGAATTGGACACACCATCGGTAGGACTGCAGCATGGTGTTGTAGTAGGTTTGTCTTGACTGCGGGAAACGGTACAGTTTCAACTTACTATGCTGGTACATTTTGTGTATTAAACGGGATCGACTTGGGGTAATTATCATTATACTGACTTATAAGATAATTAATACCTCATGGCTATTATGAGTACTTATACTCTAAATCCTAAGTTAATTTATAGACACGTACATTTGATATTTACACTTTGATCCCTAAAAGGGTGAGATCCTTAAATGGGTAAATATCTCATTGGATTGGGTGACAATATTAATTGTGTGGTGGATAAAAATTAACGATGGAATCCATGTCTCAATTTTGGGATTGATGATATCCGCTTGAGAAAGCTTATAAGTTTTGATTATGTCAAACACTGCAGGTGGATTTTGCATCCGACATATCAGATAAGTGAAGCAGAGGATCTCAAGGAATTTTAAGAGATTAATTAAATATGATTGTCAGTAATTATATTTAATTAATAGATATTTGTAATCTTAACGTGGGGAGATAATAAGCATTTAATAACATGGAACTCGAAATATATTTTTGAGATAAGGGTAGGAGTGCAATTATAATTCTTTAGTGGCATGAATTATAATTTATGAAAATAGGAATCTGATTCAGTTCGAATTGGGATTTCCTAATTCCATAAGGAAGCCTATTCCTTATTGACTTCTTATGGTCCCTATCGTAGCCTATATATATGCTGCTTGGGCTCTCCTCTCAGTTTGCGTTTTTCCATAAAGAGTATTATAACTCGGAATAGAAAAGAGAGCGTAGAAAGAGAGTAGAAAACAGAAAGGATTTCGATATAGCCCACACTCAGGTCGTTATTCTGGCAGCGAAGGAATACGGTAGAAGATCGTGAGCTATTATCGAGCCCGTGTTCTCGATTCGTCTGCTACAGCAATCCATTTTTGCAGCTCAAGGTAACCCTAGTTCCACCCTTGTAGGGATATTGTAGCTTTCACGTAATTTTTTGTAGTACCAACTTATACGCACTGTCAACGAATTCTGGGAACGCAGTTTCCTAACACTCTCCACGAAGAAGGTTATTGGCAGTGGTAGAGAGGAAAATGGTCTCTATCTTTTGTTGCCTTATGGAGTTGAAAATGGGAGATTGACAAGTGTTGCTCATACTTCACAGAGAGAGAATATCCCTCGAGAGTTGTGGTTGTGGCATAAAAGATTAGGACATCCTTCTTTCTATTTGCTTCGTTATTTATTTCCCTCTTTAGTTCCCAATAATTGTGTTTCCGAGATTTTTTATGAGGCTTGTCAGCTCTGAAAACACCACCATGCAACTTTAATTCAAGTATCAATAAAAGTATAATTCCATTTGCACTTATTCAAGCAACTGTTATTGATGACTACACTCGCACAACTTGGGTATATTTGATGAAAGAAAATAGTGATGTTTTTTCTATTTTAAATCTTTTCATAAGATGATATGTACTCAATTCAGTACTATTATTAAAATTGTTCGGTCTGATAAAGGGGGTGAATATATCTACAGTGGTCTCACTTACTATTTTTCTGAACATGACATGATACATCAAACGTCATGCACCAATACTCCACAACAAAACGGACTTGCTGAAAGAAAGAACCGTTACTTGTTGGAGTCTGCTAGGTCTATGTTGTTCTCAATAGAAATCCCAAAGTCCTATTGGGGGGGAGGCAGTCTTGACTGCTGCCTACCTCATCAATCGTTTACCTACTCGTGTCCTTGGTAAGAAAGCTCCTATAAAACTCCTTACCAACCCTTCTTCAATCTTTGTTATTCCTCCTAAAGTGTTTGGTTGTGTTTGCTTCATTCACAATCACTCTCCGTCCAGATGGAAATTGGACCCTTGTGCTCTTAAATGTGTCTTTGTAGGTTATTCTCCTACACAAAAAGGGTATACAAGTGTTATCATCCCCCTTCTCGTAAGTGATTCGTGTCTATGGATGTTACTTTTGATGAGAAATTGTCCTACTTCCAGTCTTCTCAGCCCTCTCTTTAGGGGGAGTATTAAGAGGATAAATTAGTCATTTAATATATTAGGGCTTTGGTCATGAGTGATGTCATCCCTAGTGGATATTTTGGTGTTTTCCTTTTCTTGTTATTGCCTACATATTGGCCCCTTATGTAACCCTTTTATGATTCTAATTCTATCAATACAATATATTTCACTATTCTATTTCTTAACTTGGTATCAGAGCAGCGATCCAATCATGTGATAGCTCATTCCGCCGGTGGCTGGCGACTTGCCGCCCACCGGAACCTCTTGTATACACCATTAAGAAAAATTGAACAATTTGTGCAACCAAACAGGTCCTAAATAGTGAAAATCCTTATCATAGCATGATGAACAAACTCAACCAAAGTTAACTGAAGTTATTTAAAATTCCGCAAAGTTGTAAATGCATTTTGCTAATGTTCGGCCAAATCCATCAACTATTAACAAAAAGGTCTTTTTTTTTCTTTATTCTTTTTCTTTTAACTTCAGTTTTCTAAAACAAAGACCTTTTTTTCCCCTCCTGGTTAGTCTCTTCTCGTATTCAATATTGGGCCGCCCAATCTGATCCCAATATCTTTACGAAATAAGGAAAATTCTTAAAAGCCATTCCTCAGGAGCAAAGATGAGAAGGAACTTCATTTATAGCAGGGCTTGTTACAAATGCCTTGGGGTGAGCATAATTACACTCAAATTAGATTGTTAATGATTAACAAAGAATCTGAGAGAGAGAGAGAGAGAGAGAGAGAGAGGTAGAAGACCTTTTCAATGGAGGATTTGAGAGTTGTCAAATCGACGCCCGGGGCAGCAGATGAAGCTCTGATATGCCATGCTCTAGGGTTTGCGGTGGCGCAATTTTGGTGATATTGGAAGGCACAATGGGTAGTAGGGAAATAGATGGACATTGCTGCCACACCCACAGACTCTCTCTCCCTCTCCAAGGACCAAGACCGTTGGTGTGAAGATAATTGGGATAAGGTGTGGCGCGGGATGGAGTTTATATACCTTGCCTGTTATATGCTTCAACGGGTCTAATTTTGGCACTTTAGGCCACATTTGTTTCACGGGATTGGCAGGATATTGGACTAATCGTTCATTTTAATTGAATAGTTTGGTGTTTAGGTACGCTCCTTGTTTGGTTTGCAAAACTAAGGGTTGGATAGGGATAGAACTATTAGTCTATTTTAATTCAATAGTTCAGTGTTTGGTTCGATCACCTTGCACCAGACTATTTGTCCTTTTTAACTAAATAGTCCCCCAAATGAGCCACTATTTTATCACATGGGGGGACTTGTATTAATAGTCCCTCAAAGAGTGAAGGGGAGAAGTAATCCACCTAATCATGTCTAGTGAAACAAATGTGGCCAAAAGGAAGGACTAATAATCCTTTTTAACTATACAGTCTCCCATATGGGGGACTATCTAATCCCGAGGGGTGTGGTATTAACAATTAAAATGGACTAATTGTCAAGTACTCTCCATTGGCAGCCAAATGTGGTTAGTCCCTACACTTTTAATTTTGATATTTTAGCCCTAGAGTTTTACAAGTGTAACAATTAAGCCCAGTTAAGTTATTTATACTTAAACTTAGAATTCTAGTAGTTTAAAGAATTATATTAAACTCCCTGTAAGTTTTCTTAAATT
Organism: Hydrangea macrophylla; assembly: GCA_033977485.1. Taxonomy (NCBI): domain Eukaryota; kingdom Viridiplantae; phylum Streptophyta; class Magnoliopsida; order Cornales; family Hydrangeaceae; genus Hydrangea; species Hydrangea macrophylla. The sequence continues at coordinate 42,607,737 of CM066984.1, forward strand.
TAGTATTTTTCTCTTTTCTTTTAATATCAAATTATCTTAACCCCCGGTGGTATCAGAGTCTGGTTCCTTAGTCTAGACTTAATATGTTATTATTTGAATGTTAGATATACAGAAGAAGTAGAATCTAATAATTTAGATAATTCAACATCATTACAAAAAAAATTTAAAAAATGATTCTTAGTAACCCATAAAAAGAAACATACCTAAATAAAAAGAGTCGTCTTTTTTTTTTAGGTATTTTTTTATGCATTACTAATTCGAAAAGGATTTTCTGGAGGATCTTCTCTATGTAGCAAAGGTAAGAATCCAAAGGTTCCGGTCTTCTTCCCTAATTGCTAATCATGATTTTTTTTGCACTAGAGTTTGTTGATGTCAAACTTCGTTAACCATTTCAAGTTGATGATTTTCAAGATTTTTAGTATGTTCTTTTGATTTTTGTTGTTAATTTAATGTTTTGTTCTATTATGATTAGCAATGAAGTTGAATTATTTAAATTATCAGCTTCTACTTCTCTGTATATCTAATATTAATATAACAATGATACTAGGAATACAACACCAACCACAACACAAATCGCAACACATGTTTTAAATGTATGTGTCTTGTGCTATATAGATTTTTTACTCGGGGCTCATATTTTTTTGAGAAGCACAAAGTACATTCATTTAAAGCATTGTTGTGGTTTGTGTTGTGATTGATGTTGTGTGCATAGATTGTTAATATAATAAACTTATTAAGTTACCAGGCTAAGGAACCAGGCTCGGATACCAGAAGATAATGGTAAAAATAATTCAATATTCAAAGAAAAGAGAAAGTACTAAATTTAAGAAAATTTATGGTGTGTTTTACCTATTTTTTTAAATTTCTAGGGTTGGACAATAATTTAAATACCTTATTGGACTTAATTGTCACACTTATGAAACTCTAGGGTCTAAAATGTCCAAAGTAAAGTTGTAAGGACTAAATTGTGTGACCCTCAAACTACAAGGGTAAAAATGCAATTTACCCGTTTATTTTATCACGTGAATTTCCATTTAATATTCAGTTATTACGTTAATTTCCATCTAAATCATTATTACCATAACAAATTGAAATAATAATCATTATTACATTAACAAATAGAAATAGTAATCATTATTACCACACAAAATGACTTTAAATTCGTTATGTGAATTTGTTGTAATCATCACCACACATACTTGTACAATATAGATAATCATATCCATCTAAATCATTATTTCATTAATTTATTTCAGTTTGCCGTAATAATAGTTAGAATAAGAATTTCCTAATTTTGATAACATCGGCCTTCTTGGGCCGTTGAAATTTTAGGAGTTTAAGTTGAAGAGCGATATCATCAAGGACACTACTACGGCTTTCTCGAGCAGCAAGTGATTGGTCTTGTTCTTCAACCTGCAAATCTGCTAAGCCGATTGGGTTTTGCTTCCAACCACCATCTAGCAACTCATCCCGAGGCATGAAAGAGTTTCCATTGGGGGGTGGACAGTCAGCTCCACTCGCTTGAAGGTGGCTGATACCTTGGGTAAAGTACTTAACATCGGCCTCAAAACACCAGATCTTTTCGTAAAGATCATGGATGGCAAAATCATATCGGGCTACAATGGTGTGCCGATTTGGGTACTGCGGATCCCACGGCTTGTCCCATAAAGCCTTGTAAGTAGCAGATTTATCATTTTTGAGATGATTAATCTCTTGTTGAAGTTGGCTGATTGATTCATTACACCAACCAATTTGGTTGTAGTAGAATTGCAACCATGCTTCAGTGAACATGATTCATCACTCGGCGGTCCCACCGGGCGTGCCAAATTGTTTGCTGTAATTTGTTGTTCGGACGTGCCAGAGCCTTGTGAGGTGGACCCAAACTAATTAACACAAAATTTCCTAAAGCACTTGTGTGAGTGATACACAAGGTTTTGAAAATCTAACTTCTAACAGGTGATTGTGATAGGTGAGTAGGAAAGTACCCTCACCTAAGGTCCCTAGATAGTGCTGAAGCGCACAAGGCTAGCAAGTGATGAAAACAAGCAAGAGAAATTAAATAAAAAGAGCATTTTTATTTAATTGAAATAAGGAAGAGAAAATTACAAGGATGCAATTTAGATGCTAAGAAAGCCTAAGAAAGTTAAAAGAATGCTAAGAGTGCTAAGAATGCTTTTTTGGATGCATTTGTCGAAGTGACGCGGGTGATCTGAAAGCTTGGCCTGCCTGCTGTATTTATAGCGGCCATGGAAGTCTTCTAGATAAGGTAGGAAAAATCTGATGAACACAATCTGGTATAATTTACCAGATTTATCTCCCAAAATCTGATAAAAGCTGCCATCATTATCTTCAAATATATACATATACAGGTATATATATATTGAATGTGGTCCACATGTTGGCCTTGTACGTCTTTCTTTGCCACCAAGTAAAAGATAACTCCCATTATGTTGATATTATCGCCAAAAGTAATAATATATTTGAATATTATCCTGCCATATCTTGATAATATTTGACGTTACCTTTTCCATCAGTGATATTCTTTCCTAATCTGATAACGTAAATATTATCACATTGAGGGTTTGTAGGAATTGACTCTTGCCATAATGGCCAAAACTGTATCAACTTTTAAATTGGCAGAATGGCTTGCCAATCAAGTAGCCCGATGAAACCATAGCTTACGTTGTGTTGATGATGAGGTGGCGGTTTGAACTGAAAATAATGTCTTTACTTGCTGAGTTAACCATTCTGCTACACCAACCTCTTATTACTTGACATCGGGCTTGTACAACTGGACTGGGCCATGAAGTGAGAGCCCGAACACCTTGATGACTATGCATTAACCTAATCGGGCATGATTAACCAAAATTCCATGGCACCTTGTCATGGTCGCCAACCCCTTATAACTCCAAATCGGACAGAAAGCACATTACTGCAGCCCGATTGAAACAACTTGATGGCCAGCTTGATGGAGTAAATACAATGGAAGCCCGATATCAACTACCAAACAAGGCCGAGGCCGGATTGAATTTGGTAAGTCCGATTTTAGTGATGCCCGATATCATGATGATCAGCCCGATTAAGTAATGGTGCTAGCCCGACTCTAATAAGCCTGATCAACTAGTAAGCCCGAGTAACTAGTGGTTAGTCCGACTCCGGTATGGTGACATAACGAGATGGCCCGATGTCATATGCAAGGCATCATCTGATGCTTAGGCCGATCAAATATGCTTAGCTAGCCCGATTAACATGGTAATCAGTCTGATTGAGTCAGTCCGATAAACCTTGAGCCAATTCATTAATTTTGTCATCGGTCTCATGAGTCCGATTAAAAAATCTTAATCGGCCTCTACCAACTTTTATTTAAAAAATGTATTTTTTAGGTGCAAACAGAACCCAGTCATGTTTAGACTTTGTCTATGGATACAGAGTTGGTTAGTAGATTTTGTAACTGAATAAAACTTTCTTTTCATTTCTGCTTGAGTTGGTTAGTAAGTCTTGTTTACCGAATTCCCTGATTCCTCTTTCATTACTATGCTTGTATATGTGGATGATATTGCTATATCTGGTAATGATTGTCACGCTCCAGATCCACACATATGAACTTAGGGCACGTGGCACGCCACCAAGGTTCGTCCCAAGATATTAATGTTTCAAAAATAAATTTGAAACGAGTTTAGAAATGAAACCACATACCAACAATGGCTCTTTCAAAGGATAGGACAAATCCCATTTAAAATGTCCCTTAAAAGGTTGGTTTTCAAAAGTTACCATTTTGTGGGTTAAAGGAACCCCAAGAGTATCCTTTTCATGTAAAAAGTTTGAATTTAAAACCATTGGAAGACTTAAATATAAATGGTCTGTCAAAGTGGTTTTCGATCGGTCAAATGGTCCCACTGGACCGGTCGAAAGTCCCTCTGTAGAAAATCTCAGCACAAAACCTATTTTATAGTAAGGATGGATGTTCATATCCTTTCCCTTTCAAAACTCAATTAAAACAGTGATAAATTAAAACAGTGATAAACTTCACAACATTTTACACAAGTTTGGGACTTTATGTCACTACCTAGAATAACAAAAATAGGAAAAATCTAAAAAATTCCTTTTTGGTTTTGTAGACACATCGTAACTTGGGGTCACCTGGTTATACACAAACATTCTATGACAATAATGACAAACAATAATAACATTGGTGGGAACTAAGTGTAATAATATTAAACATTCAGGTTCTTAACCTTCATTATTACATCAACCAACGAAAGAAAAAAAAAAAAGATAAAGTAGTCTTTGGTAACAAGGCCATAACAAAATATTGTCTAGACAATATGTGCCCCTAATACATAATCAAAAGAAACAACGAAAGATGAACTCTTCAACTCTGCCATTACCCTACCTATACGGGGAGAAGTTTGATTTATTTTCTAATCACCAGAGTCTAAGATATCTGTTCTCTCAAACAGAGTTGAACATGAGACAGCAGAGATGGATGGAGTTGCTTAAGGACTATGATTTCTCTTTACAATACCCTCCAGGTCAAGCAAATGTAGTCGCCAACACATTAAGCCGAAGACCACGTGGTTTAGATTCTTATGATTCGAGAATGGCAAGCTTTGGAAACCATGACACCATTTAACCTTCAACTAGGGGGATCGAAAGGAGGATGACATTTTGGATATCTCATAGTGCAACCGACTCTAGCAGTTGCATCTTGGAAGCACAGAAAAAGAATGAAGGACTTCAGAAATGGTTCGCAAGCGCCACGGTGAAAGAACCATGGAATTGGAGTATCGGTTCAGATGGAGCGCTTAGAAGTAGAAATAGACTTTTGTGTGCCCAATGAGGATAATGGACAAAGCACACAAATCACGGATGATCATTTACCCTAGAGGTACAAAGATGTACAAAGACTTGAAGAGGAACTTCTGGTGGGAAGGAATTAAACGGGAAGTTGTAGAATATGTGTCTCAATATCTTGTTTGTAAATAAGTAAAGGCAGAACAATAGAAACCCCCTGGACTACTACAGCCGTTACCAGTTCCCCAATGGAAATGGGAACATATAACCATGAATTTGGTGGTAAGTTTGCCAAGGTCTCAGCAAAACCACGGAGCTATTTGGGTAGTTATGGACCGACTCACCAAATCAGCACATTTTATTGCTTACAATATGACCTACCAATGAAAATGAGCCGACTGTATCTATAACATGTTGTACGATTGCATGGAGTACCTGTTACGATTGTATCCAACCATGATTTGCATTATTGTAGAAATCTGGTAGAGTCTACAGAAATGCTATAGGGACTTCACTGAACTTGAGTTTAACTTTTCATCTGAAAACTGACCGGCAGATAGAGCGTGTCAATCAAGTGATGGAAGACATAATGCAATCCTGTGTTATCAATTTCAAGAGTTCATGGGAGACACACTTGCTATTGATCGAATTCGTATAAAATAACAACTATTACAAGAGCATAGGAATGGAACCATTCAAAGCTTTGTATGGAAGACCATGTTGATTGCCATTATGTTGGGATGAGGTCAGAGACAAACAACTTCCTGGCCCGGAATTGGTTCAGGAAACTAACGAGAAGATCTAGATCGTGAGAGAGGAGATGAAGATAGCACAGACTAGACATAACAACTACATGGACAAGTAACGTAAAGAACTATTACACCATGTGTTCATAATTGAAAACGAAAATTGTTTAGCCAGAGGACCATCATCGTGAAGCTCGATGAAATCCCTCGCTTATTCTTGCCCAATTCGGTCAGTTGAACATGAGGAATTTTTCTCTCTCCTCCTTGGTTTATATACTAACTCCACTTCTAGTATTTATTATGAAACCCCTATAAGTTCAGATTTATTACTATTACGCCTCCATGTGGCTACCCAAACCAAGTATAGGGCCTAGAGAGACCAACCCCACTTGATTGATCCCACACCAAATTTTATGTCAACAACCACGAGTGAGGTTCACCACCCATCCTTAGCTTTTTATCTGATCCGACCTATGTGGATTACTCGTATTGGATTCCATGGGGCTTTTTATCCATACTAAGGCTACAATCGATGCCCATGATCCATATCCAGGCTACACGAGTGAGTAATCCATATTTTATCCCACAAAGCTAAGTTCGAAGAGATCCCCACTAATTGAGTCACCACTTTTGATAAAGGAAGCCAAGAAAACTAAATCTATCAAGTCTAATGGATAGAAAGTGCACCGCCACTTTGTCACCAAAAAACTCAATTTGTAAGCTTTCAATGCTAGTTGACTAGACATTGGAGACTTCAAGTCCAAACTTCAACACACATCTATACTAGGTGAGATACTAGACCCTTGGTTAACTTTTAAACTATAGCTTAAGACCATGGAAGAAGCTATGCAAAACCTCAAGCTAAAACCATTTTCGAAGATTTAGATTTTTTAGAAATTCTAATGAAGAAGACCATGACGATCGATCTTCTCAAGATTGATCCTCTATAAGAGCAATCCCTAAAGGATTGATCATTGGCACTGCTCTAATAAAAGTTGTTTTTGTTGCTATTCTGACTTGAACATAGTGTTGTGATTAATTGTATACGTTACTTTTTACTATTATAATATTCTGCGTGCTAGAAATATACCTGCATGAGCCTAGGGACTTGTGTTGTGGTTTAAGTGTTGTACATTGATATATGTTGCATGTTGGGACCCTTGGGGACTTGAGACTTATTTTTTCCTAAACTTCACACTTAAATAAGTGTTTTTCATGAAGACACCTTAGATTAATTAAGCTGGAAAGATGATTAAAATTAGTTTTGGAAAAAGTAGAGGTAAGATCGATCCTCTTAGGATGGATCCTCTTAGGATTGATCTTTTCAAGATCGATCTCTCTAAGATATATCTTCCTGCACAATTTTTTTAAGTTATGTTTTTAAGCTATTTCTAGGCCATTCGAGTTGTTGTAATTATACTTCCAGTATTTATAAGTACTGTAATGACTACTTCTAGCATGTGTAATACAGTTGATCAATTATGTGATATATTCGATGATTAAAATATGCCTCGTAGTGTTAAACGGACCTTATATGTGAGAGACGACAATACAAAGATACAAATTGAGTTCATGTCATGAATAAGAGTCATGTTGCATGCCATTTTTGTTCAACTCAGTCACGTGGACCTAGAAGCTAAGAGTTGTATGTGTGATGCTATTGATGCCACGAGGAGAATCGATGCTAAGTATGGGTTGTGAGTCGATTTACAAGTAGGCTTGGATCCGTAAAGAGCATGATTACCTTTTCAAGCCATGTAGTGGGCTACGCTAGTGATGGATAAAAGGGATACTTCAGTATCTAACGGCCATGTAGTGGGCTTACGATATCCATGTACCATAAATTATAAAGGATAAAGAGGTTACTCATGGTAACTAATGGCCATGTAGTGGGCTTACGATATCCGTATGTTACGCTCTTTTGGACGAGGCAATACGATGTTTTTTGTGTAAGGCCATGTGGTGGGCTTGGGAGATCAAGGAACCAATGTTGGTTTCTGGTACATCAGTATTAGTGTTGTTTGGGCCTGTGGTCCAAGGCATGGTGTTGTGTCATGAGTCGCATTAAGTTTAAGGGATATGGTCGAGATGAATACTGACTTCGAGGTGAGATGTGTGATGTGAATTCTAAAAGCGGTATGTTGAGCTATTAATAATCAGTCAAAACATGATTTGCAAAACTAATTAACATCTTCTATTCAAGGCTGAACTATGTTTCCTCGAATGCTGTTAAACTATGTTTTGTTAGTACACCCTATGGTTTGTATTGCACTTAGCTTCATAGTTGATGGTGTACTCGCCTAGGCATTCCATACTCAGACTACCAATTCCATAGAGACCCAGCAGCCAGCTACCAAGAAGAGAGTGGTATCCCTTCACTAGTTGAGGCAGGACCAAATGTTAGTCTAGAGGACCTTATTGAGAGGCTCCTCGAAATCATGTTTAGTTTTGTTCAGCTTATCCTAGACGTTATGTTTGGCCATCAGTTCGGCTAGTAGTTTATTATGTTGTATCTTTTGGGCTATCGGGGTTTCATCTCCCGACTTATGTAATATTATACATCTAGATTCCAATTGTTTTGTAAGACCTTATGTATCCCTTAATATTGGCACTGTGTATGTATTAAGTTTGTGATCCTTATGCACATTCACTACTTTAATTATTGGTATTATTATTGTTATATCGTGTAGTTTAGACAATCTGGCTACTCACGAACTATTGCAACTCATCGGGTCCAAGGATGGAAAGTTATTTTTTCCTACCTTGCTACGCGAAGGTATGACAAGGGGAGTTTAGTGGTATTAGAGCACCAGGTTTGATTTGCCAATTGTCCTACACATCTAAGATAGAGGACCTTAAGTTTATCCCTTTAGTTATTACTGACATTAAAATAGTTTTCTTGTAGGTTGGTTGATGATGGAGCCCTCTATTGTACCGGATAGCTTTGGAGGATACCTTGTTGCCCCCGATCAGGTATCGCCAGTTGGTCATGCCTTTTATAGCCAGGAGGTTCAGAGGAGAGCTCAAGCCATTCTAGAGCAGGATGTCTGGCTTTCGATCCATGTCCAGGGTAGAGTTGATGAGTGGAAGATTTGCTACGGAGCCGCACACCGAGCAGCTGCATGGTCACATGTTTATGCTGAGTGCCTTTGCTGTACAGAGATTAATGGTTATTTTTGCCCTGTGTATGAGTGGGCAGTGCATGCACCCTTGCCAAATGGAGAGCCCATGGATTTGGATTTTGTGCCTCCCCAAATGCCACCGCCATCTGTTGGATTTGCTGTAAATTATGACCCGCAACCTGGAGTTATGTGGATTGATTATGCTGGTCAGGCTCCAATGGAGGAGGACGAGGAGGCTTATTTCGAGGTGATGGATGCGGATGAGGTACTCCAGGCAGAGTTTGATGCTGAGGTTTCCGAGGCTGGCAGTGTTTAGATCTAGCTTCTTTTGTTGTATCAGAATGGACTAGTAGTCTCATTTCCTTTTGTTGCACTTAACTATTTTTTAAGGCTATTAGCACCTTCTGTTAGAAACCCGCCTCTTATCTCTATGTACTTGGTACTATGTTTATATTAAATAATATGAGAGCGGATTTTTCTTTGTGTGTGTTCATAACATGACTACTTGTTACCTATTTAATGTGATTTCATATAGAAGATATCTCTTATTATCTCTTGAGTAGATTTCCCCAAACCACATAACATTTATCCTCTTTCAAAGTCTTGATGGCTAATGCTACTAGTAACACACGGAACTAGAATGGTACTCCCAACCCGATTCCTGGAGGGATGGAACCCACGAGAGTATTCAAAGCTTTTCTTCAGAGATTAGAGAAGACTATAGAAGGTTGCCACCCACAGTGTAATGGAACTCATCAGAAGCAACCCGAAGATAAGTTAATTATGAGATTTAGGGAACTCCGCCCTGAGTACTTCAATGGTATGGGCGAGACTTGCAAGCAAAATAGTGGATCCGAGGCATAGATGGTATCTTTGAGTCTCTCAAGTGCTCAGAGACGGATAAGCGGAAGTTTGCTACTTTCTAGCTTACTTTTGCCACGGTAGATTTGTTGGAGTCTGAGAAAGCCTTGGTAGGAGATGAAACTGCTAGACACATGACTTGGACCATATTTTGTGAGAGGTTTTTGAAGAAATGCTTTTCAGAATCAGAGAAGTGACGTAGGGAGAAGGAGTTTAATGGATTAGTTCAAGGGAACCTGTGTGCCCGGGACTATCTGATTCAATTTGATAGGCTTTCCTGCGCGATTTACTTTTCACCTGATTGACACTCCTAAGAAGAAGAACCGAAGTTCCACGATGGGTTGAACCAGGCCATTCAGAAATTGGCTGTAGGACATCTTAGTCTTCCTTTTCATACGAGTTCGTGGAGTTAGTTATGGATTTAGAAGAGGAGAACCCATTCAGATGTTAGGACTTCAGGAAGTGGACCCCCGATGAGATCCCAGGGTCACAGACCCGCTACAAGAAAAATGATATTTAGTGGCAACTTTTTTAGTTGCGGCTAAAATCTTGACAATAAAAAGTGTGCCTAATGACAAAAAAAGAGTTATCACAAAAATGTTCAAAAATGCTACTTTAAGTGACAAAAACCAATTAATTGCCATTAATACTTTGCTGGGAAACAAATTTGTTCTGCGCGAGACGGGGCGATTTTTCAGTGATGGAAAAAAGGAAAGTTGGTCGTGAGTATATGTTCCATGTATTTGGGACAATGTTTGTGTTGTGATTAAATTGTGGATCTAAGCCTAAATGATGTCGTATTATGCTTTGTTTATTGTGTCAAGCATCGTTTTAAGAGCTAGGATTTATAGTGTTATGCAACTGTCTCACATCACCTTCAAAAGAATTAAAACCCAGATCCTTAATTATCCATCTTTCCTTCCCACTCAATCAGACGAACATCTACATCCCCCTTTTCTCCTCGACTAATCGATCTTCACAGAGCTTGGGCTGGGTGTTATTTCAGTTCCTATTTTCATCCTCGTCTACCAACTCTCTCCATCTTCTCTGATTTCTCACTCTCTACTCCAGGTAATTTTCCTTTTTTGGGTAGTTATAGCCTTGAAGGTCACCAATTTTTACCCAATTTATATTGCTCATAATCTATCCACAAATTGATTAATTTAACTCTTGTAGTGCAAAATAAACTTTGAAATTAGGATGATAGATAGAAAACGTTTCTCTTAGAGAGTCAAATTGTCAAAGTCATGTTTTTCCTATTTCATACATGTGTATGTGTTTATATATATATGTATACACGTATACTTAAATTAATTATACATATGACAAATCTATGCAAGAACGTGAAGGGCATGGACAATGGCAGGTCCTTATTCTTAGGCCTAAGCATTCATACCACCCTTTACCCATACTAAACTCTAATTTGGTCAAAACCCCCAAAAATTCTTTACAGCCCTAGAACCAAACCCATATACCAAATTGAGTTTTACCAAAATCTCATACCAAATTAAAATAACACTATTCATTTTTGGTTTGGGTATGAGTAAGGGTTGGAGATACTTTGCTCATTTTTTTTTTAAGTTTTTTAACTCAAATTTGATTTGATAGGGATGTGGGTAAGGGTTGGAGATGCATTTACTCATATATTTCATACTCAAATGGGAAAAAAAATTATATTTATACCAAATCAAGCTTTTTCTCAAATTTTTAGTCAAATTTGAGTAAGGCTTGGAGATACTCTCTCATTCCTCTGTCCAGTGTAATTGTTAGTAGCATTTTGTATCTATTTCATATATTCAAGGAATTGTGCAACTTTTTAACTTGATAGGTACTATTGTATGGTGGAATTTATAGTTGATGGCTGGAATATCAAGTCAAGTCATGTGATTGCCACTCATATTGAGAATTTTAGATATGTATTTAAGTACTAAACCATGTATCACTTGTCACTAGACATGCTAAAAGTCGGCTTACTTTGGTTCATGGACTTAGTGAAGGAAAGAAAAAGAAAAAACAATGACTCAATGAGAAAAAAGTAAAAATAAAATAAACTTTTATATGTTTGATCAATAAGTAAGAAAGTGAGGAAAATAAGAAATAAAGTATTGATAGGAATAGATAGGGAGTTAAGAGACGGCCAATTTCATTGGCACCTTAGAGATGAAATTTTACCGATCTATATCATAAGGTTTCATTAGGTCAACTTTTATATCACACTTCGCTTGCCCCTTGTTTTTGAAATAGTTTGGCACTAATTCCTGCAATCAAAAGCACGTTACTTGAAATGCTTCTACTTTCTACCTTCCACAAAGGCTGGGCATCTAGGGTAAATTGCCTTAATTTTTCTAGCCAAGATTTTATAAAACTTATAAACTATGTTGTAGCAAGATATTTATAACACCTGTAATTGTGTTATTTCATTTCATTACATTGTCATACAAGTTAATGTGATGCCAAGGTTTTGAAACCCAGTCCGGACCGGACGGTTCAACAGGTCGGACCGTCGACCGGTCCTAGAAACGGGCCCGTCCAATCCGGGAACCACCCTTAGAAGAAAAATTGGCCTAAAAATGGGAAACCGTCCAACCCGTCCAGTCGAACCAAAAATCCTAAAAACCGTCGCCGGTTCAACTGACCCGGACCGTTCGTATTTAGCATTTAAAAAAAAAAAGATGACCGTTTCTCTCTCTCTCTCTCTCTCTCTCTCTCTCTCTCTCTCTCTCTCTCTCTCTCTCCTCCTTTAGCAAATGGGGTCATCATACCTAGCCTAGGTAATTAATTTTTTTATGGTAGTTTGACCAAGTAGTTAATGCTTTCCACTTTTCTAGATGCCAACTCATGAAATGATATGTTAAGACTTAAGACATGTCAACTGTCAAGTTGACTATTCAAATTTCAAAAGAAGGATTAGTAGATTAACAAAATCTTGATTATAGTATTATATGAAACTGAAAGGAAATTTTCTTAAATGAGAGAATAAAATTTAAGAAGTTTTCATGCTTATATTAAAGTGTGAAATAGTGAAAATCAAAGTTAGAATTTTGAGTTTTATTTTTTTTATAGTTTTAACATTTCACATATTTTTATTAATATTTGTGAATAAGTATATTTATTATGTAATTATGACGTCACGGTTCAATTCTGGTTCACCCGACGGTTGAACCAGTAACCCGTGACCTGGACATTTTTCCGGTTCGATGAACGGTCTGGGTTTCAAAACATTGTGTGATGCGTTGTGCATTTTGGCACGTGTGCGTGTGAGTTTGACTCACGAGTCGATTTAGGTGTCTGTGTTAGGAGACCCACTGAGACGGTGTAAATTGGATGTTTTGTTGTTGTGACGTCTCTCCGAGATTGAGACGGTTATTGTGGAATACCTTAATTGTTTACCTGAAAATAAATGTTTACCTGTGTATTTCACAATTTGTATTATTTTCTGGTTTATAATATATTTCTGCTATAAATTTTAGTATCCTGGTAAGGGCGAATTAACACGCTATTAATTTGGTAGGCTAATTAGCAACTTCGGAAAAATAGTGTAGAAACTTACGTTTTAGCAACCAAACGGAACTTAGTCGGAAACTTTTATAATTTTGAGGTTTCACTTGTAAAGCTATGAATTAGCTGTGTAGGAGTTTCAGAGACTAATTAGGAGTTTTGAAAACTCATGAGGAGGTAAACACAATTTTAGAAAATGTTACCTATATGATGACTTTCAAAATTTTTATAATTCTTGACCTAAGTTTCAAAAAGAGGCCAAAGGGAGATATAGTTGCTTCGAGCTTCTCGACGCTAAACGACGACCTTCTGTCCATCTATTTTCTCCTAGATTTCATATTCGAGCTCTTTGAAGTAAGAGCTTCGTTTTGATACCTATTAGGCCTTGTTTGGAAAAAACTCATTTTCTAGAATTTTTCATAAAAGTTGATAATCGGACTTTTGATCCATAGGAGTTGTACTAGAAGGATTTTTGCTCGTTCTTTATGCATGGGTTTTCTTTGGATTGAATTATAGGACCGTAAATTGGAGGTGAGTGATTAAACTATGTATTTTGGAATGATTCCTTGACACGTATTCATGTTTGATATGAAAAGCATGTGTTAGTTATAGAGATATATTGTGTAGTTCATATTGGGCAATTATATAGATAAGTAGGCCCAATAGCATGTTGAAATGTTTTGTTTACCGCGAGCATGGTAATATGTATTTGAACATGTTGAGTTGCTAATTTGGGTTAAAGGAGCATGTGGTTACTGAGCCATTTTTTGGAGCCGATATAGGCATTAAGGTCGCATGATTGAAGAGAAAAATCGTGGGTCTTGCCCTTTCGCGTGGACTTATTGGCAAGGAGTCGCGGATTGGGAGTATGGGATATACACGTGAGGCTCCGGAGACTAGTATGAAATGTAGAGATGTGAATGCGAGCATGTTTATCATTCATGTACATTTGTTGTTTTATTCACTAAGCGTTAGCTTAAACAAATAAAAAATGTGTGGTTATTCAAATAACCATTGCAGGTATTAATGTCGGCGAGGAATTGGAGAAGTGACTTTCGGGGTATTGGGAGTTCACTTAGAAGGCGACTCATCTTGCTCATTCCGTAGTTTTGTAATCGAGAACGTTTGTTACCTTGTTTTCAGAAGGAACTTGTAATAGAATTGAATAATAGATTGTATTGGAATCTGTAGATTAGAAGCTCTGGATATGTTTTGAAACGTTATAACATAATATCGTATGTCTTTTGATATGTTGGAGTTGTGAAAGAACTCGTGAGCTTGGATCTAAGAACGTAAAGGAGTCGATAGTTCATGTTTATTCAAGACTGGTAGCACTATTGAGATTTGTGCCAAACGCATCCTTAATGAGTTCAGTAAATGTTTTCTTTCAAGTGACATGTTGTTATATATGTTTAAAGAACTTTCATAAAGTTTCGGAAGAAACGGAATTGGATAGGGCACTTTTTGTCGCGTCGAAAGTTGGACAGAAACAAGTGGTTTTGCTGTCAAGGGACTCTCGACCTGTCGAAGGGACCCATTAGAGCGGTTGAATGTCCCTCTGTTTGTAACTTCAGCAAAGTCACCTGATCGATAGGACTTTTGACCGGTCAAGATACCCCCTGCCAGCCTAGTTGGTTCTCCTACTTCCAAATTTTTCAAAAGTTCTAATTACAAACTTAAGCTTCTTTTGGGACCCTTTTAAAGGAAAATTGGTTGGATTGAATTTTGAAGCCTCCGGGCGAAAAGTTTATTTTTGGTTGACTCCAGTATGTACTAGAATGAGAGTTATGTTTCTTTTCCGCTGCGTGTTCTTAAAACTAATTTTTTGGGAACGTTAATGAATTGGAGTACCCTCAGTGGTGTGCCACGGGCTTCGGTTCTGCTATTGTGGAACCGGGCTATGACAATATTGGCCTGTAATCCTACATAGATGAAGGGTTTTTGGATTTGGGAATTAAGTAATTTGAGGTGCACTTCCAATCTCTTTGCATTTTGCCATGGTGTCATCTCCAACTATAGACTAATTCTGCTGAAAAAATTGTGCACTAAATCCATCACAACTAGGAGCTTTGTCTCCATTCGCGCAAAACACTACGTCCTTAACCTCTTGCTATAGACTACAGAGTTTCCTTGTGCTCTTTAGAAATGATTTTAGTAAGCACTTTCTACAGAAAATTTGGCATATTATTCCACAATGTCCGAGAGGTTCCTAGAAGTTGTTGAAGAAGTTTACAGTTCAGACTTTACATCCTCCTCCCCCCAATTTAGTACCTTTCTCAGTCTGAATGCATAAAATATTACTTCTATTAACGTTACAATTCACTTTCTTATGGAAGTTAGTATTATGGGTTGAATTTATGGTTTTAGATGTCTTTGTTGTCCCTCTAGGTTGACGCCGTCTATCAATATCTCCAGGATTTAGTAGTGAACAAGATTAAATAATCATCATAAACACATGGATTAGGAAGTACTTCTATTCAATGGGCTTCTTTCCAAAGTCCACTCCAGCAAAACCATCTAGCCTGACTAATACCTCCCCATTTGAACACAGGTTATGGCCTCCAAAAATGTGGATTTTTAGTGGAACTCTTCTTAATATGACTAGATGAGGAGAAGAAGTATTATTCAGATAAATTATACTTCCTAGGAATATGGTTGGCTGGGTAGGATGGCTATCTCAATAGGAAGTAACTCTTAAAAATTGTGAGTTAAAAAAATACATTTTCTTAATGGCATAGGTTGATTAGTAGCATGTCTAATACGTAGGAAATTGAGATGGATAACAAATGGCAAATGAGGGCTCCATCGAGCCCTTTTGAAATCTATAAGAAAAACTAATATTTTCAACCATCATTCTGAATTAGATGTAAGGGATGACAACTAATATATTCCATATACCAATTTAGAGATTACAAACTACTAAGATTGTTTGAAAGTAAAAATGCAAGTTAACATTTATCTGAGAAAAATGTGGTGGTACATGGTGAATAGTTGATTTCATGTTTGTGGTATGATATATGAAAGAAATAATATTTGAAATGATGATCTTTGCATTCTTGCTTGCATTTCTAGTACTGGTGTCTAAGGCATTCATCTGCATTTTTCTCCATGTATTTGTATTTGCTTCATAGTCGATGCCAATTGATTGGGACGAAAGGCTTGGTGGTGGTTATATGTATTTTCTTCCACACATATAAATAGAATACACGCGCACACACACACACACACACACATATATATGTATTGAAATAATACTATCATGTCCTTCATTTTATTCATTTACAGACTAGATATGTTTTAAGATTAATTGTTCAAAGCTACTAATCAAGACTTTGGTCTTCTGGATATTCTCAAGCCTGCTAATTAGGATTTCTTTTGTATTCTATTGGGCTTTCATATCATGGCTTTTTTTAGGTTGTTAATGTAATGGTGGTCTTGTAATATATACTCCGTCTATGCACATTCATTGTATATTGTGGTGTTTGAACTACATGTATCTTATTACATGTTAAACAAGTTTTTGAGTTGTGTTTTTAGTATTTTGTTGGTGATACAATTCTTAGACATTTGCTTTCATATATGTCAACATTGGAGTATATATAAATAAATGCCTTCAGGAAGAAGACCTAGAGTTAGTGGCCACTTCTGTGATAAATAGTGACAACTTCAAATTGTATTGAGCTATTGTAGAAAACATTATTTTATTTATGAGTAATGCTAGGTACACCTAAACTATCCACCTGCTGAAGTGTCGTGGCATTTTGGAAATTAATTTAAACTTTGTTTGGTAATAGATGAATGATTTTAGAAATCCACATCACCAGGTGGATAGTTTAGGTGTCTTGTTTAGGTGTACCTAGCATTACTCTTTATTTATTAGTCACACATTAACGGTGCCTAAAGGAATATTTTAGTCTTAGCATGGTTTGTGCCACTGAAAGTATGTTGCTTTAGTGGCAATATTTATTGTGACTAAAGGAAAACTTAAGTGTCAACATGATTTTTGTGACAAAAGTTTAAAATTTAGTTATGACATATTAGCTGACACTAAAAGTGTTATTTGGTCACAACTCTGCAGTTGCAACTAAAGATAGTGTCTTAAATGGTAACATTGCCATACTTGCCACAAAAACTTTGTCACAGTACAATTATTGTCAACGTAGTGGCAACCAAATTTTCTACCACTATTGGTTTTAGTGACAACATTTGGGACTTTAGTGGCGACATTTTTTGCCACTAAATGTGAATTTTCTTGTAGTGACCTCCTCGTGGTCGAGGACAAAAAGACATGGAATGGGGAGAAGGAGCAACAACTGAAATTCCCTCGCAATGCCCCTATGGTTCCTGCTACCCAAGGACAGCCAAGGACAGGACCAAGAGATGGAGGATGCTACAACTGTGGAGCTCTTGGTCACATTAGTAGGGATTGTCGAGCCCCAAGGAGGACTGACCAGAATGAGGTTATTTGCTAAAATTGTGGCAAGATGGGCCATGTGAGTAAGGATTGCCGATCACCACCAAGAGGATATTACAACCAGCAGCCCATGGTCAACAAGGAGGGTCCAGATTGAATGCTATTATTCTTGAAAAGGCTGATTTCGACGATGGCGATCAACAGGACATGGAAGGTACGTTGACTCTATTCAATAGCAAAATTAAGGTTTTATTTGATTTAGCTACTTCTATTTCTTTCATTTCTATTAGAATAGTAAAACTACTGGGTTTGGTACCTAAGGTCCTAGAAAAGGCTATAAGTACTGTGTCGCCCTTAGGAGTAACCATGAAGCTGAGCAAAGTGTGCAAGGATTGCCCTTTGACTCTTGAGAATCAGAACCTACCCACGGATTTGGTGTGTTATAAATGAAGGAGTTTGACATCATTTTAGGGTTCGACTGCCTCACTAAGTATCATGCCAAGATGGATTATGTGAGCAAATCTATTACCTTTACCATACCCAGAAGATCCTTCTTTGATTTTTACTAAAACCCCTATTATAATGCATTCCTTACAAGACGACTAGCGGCTGTTGGAAGCATTGGTACGGAACTTACCCCCGCACAGATCCCAATCGTTTGTGATTTCGAAGACGTATTTTAGGACATATCCGGATTGCCACCTAAGCGTGAGATTGACTTTTGTATCGAGCTATTACCAGGAACAACTCTATCTAAGACACTCTATCGGATGGCTCCAACAGAGATGGTTGAGTTAAAGAAGCAGGTGCAAGAACTTCAGGACCTCGGATTTATTAGACAAAGCACTTTTCCATGGGGAGCACCGATGCTCTATGTTAAGAAGAAGGACGGATCAATGAGACTTTGCATAGACTATTAAGATTTGAACAAATTGACTATAAAGAACAAGTACCCGTTGCCCCGGATAGACGATCTCTTTGATCAGTTGCAGGGCGCAACTACTTTATCAAAGATTGACTTGAGATGAGAAGAGAATGTGTCAAACACTGCCATTAAGATAAGGTATGGACACTATGAGTTCTTAGTCATGTCTTTTGGACTAATGAACGCCCCTATAGTATTCATGGACTTGATAAAAGGAGTATTCAAGCCATATTTGGACCAATTATTCATCATGTTCATAGATGACATCTTGATCTACTCAAGGATAGAAGAAGATCACCAAAAGCATTTGGAGATTGTTTTACAGACTCTCAGAGATAACCACTTGTATGCAAAGATCAGCAAGTGCGACTTTTGGCTAAAGGAAGTCAAGTTCTTGGGTCACATGGTTTCACAGAATTATATAGCCATAGACTCGTCAAAGATAAATGTGGTTTTGAATTAGAGTAGGTCGACAACAGCTTCAAAAGTCAGGAGCTTTCTTGGATTGGCAGGATACTATAGGAGATTCATGAAAGGATTCTCACAAATTACATCCCCACTAACACAGTTTATCAAGAAGGACTGAAGTTTGAGTGGAATGACAAGCATGAGCATGCTTTCTCAGAGTTGAAGGACAGACTCACCTTGGCACCTGTACTTGCTATCCTATAGAGCAGAGAGAAGTACACTATTTTTAGTGATGCATCATACCAAGGATTGGGGTGTGTGTTGATGTAGGATGGTAAGTTGATCTTTTTTTTTTTTTTTGCTAACGCTTATGGGTCAAGATTGATCGTCTGTAAGATCGATCCCTAGAGGATCGATCCTTGGCACTGTTCTAATAAAAGTTGTTTTTGCTGCTATTCTGACTTGAATAAAGTGTTGTGCTTAAATTTATACGTTCCTTTTGCTGTTATAATATTCTATATGCTAGGAATATTGACCTGCATGCGCCTAGGGACTTGTGTTATGTGTTTTAAGTGTTGTATATTGATGTATGTTGCATGCTGGCACCCTTGGGGACTTGAGGCTTATGTTTTCCTAAACTTCACACTTTAAATTAGTTTTTGGAAAAACAGAGGTAAGATTGATCCTCTTAGGATCGATCTTGAAAGATAGATCTCTCTAAGATCGATCCTCCTTCACAGTGTTGCTAAGTTATATTTTTAAGCTGTTTTAAGTCCATTCGAGTTATTGTAACTATGCTTCCATTATTTCTGAGTACTATAATGACTACTTTTAGCATGTGTGATATAGTAGATCGATTACTACAGAAGTGTCACTGTAGATAGTAAATCTTTCTCCACTGGTTGGTATGGTAAGCATTGGTGCTGAAGTTAACCTTTCCTTCAACTCTTGAAAGGCTCGTTCATGCTTACCTAACCATTCATACTTAGAATTCTTCTTCATCAAGCTGGTTAATGGCGTGGCTATCTTCGAGAATCCTTCCACAAATCTCCTGTAGTACCCTACCAATCCAAGGAAACTCCTTACTTCCGAGGCATTCGATGGCCTGTTCCAATTAAGGACAACGTCAGTCTTAGACGAGTCTATTGCAATTCCTTCTGAAGAAACTACGTGACCCAAGAACTTTACTTCCTCCATCCATAATTTGCACTTGCTAAACTTAGCATACAATTGATGATCCTTGAGCGTTTGTAATGTCATTCAAACATGCCTCTCGTGCTCCTCCTTCGTCTTTGAGTAAATCAATATATCATCGATAAACACAATCACGAACTGATCCAAGTATGGTCGAAACACCCTGTTCATCAAATCTATGAATACTGCAGGGGCGTTAGTGAGTCCAAATGACATCACTAAGAACTCTTATTGACCATATCTTGTTCTAAAGGTAGTCTTCGGTATGTATTCTGGTCGAATAAGTAGCTGATGGTATCCTGATCAAAGGTCTATCTTCTTGATCGTGACCTTGTTTAACTCTCAATAGTCAAAATAAAGTTGTAATGATCCGTCCTTCATGAATAGCACTGGCTCTCCCTAAGGTGACGTGCTTGGTCGAATGAATCCCAATTCCTCCAACTCTTGAACTTACTTGTTCAGCTCTTGTATCTCTATTGGGGCCATCCGATGAGGGGTCAAGAGATCAGCAATATTCCTATGCAGAAATTGATCTCCCACTTGGGTGGTAATCTGGCAACATCTTGGAACACTTATGGGAAATCTTAAACCTTGGGTATCTGGGCTATAGAGGTCTTGGCAATAAAACTCTCCATAGTGGCTAAATAACTAGTCAGAAATGCATCGCACGAGGGGTTATAACGAAAACAGAAAGGTAAACTTCTAGGTACAAAGAATGAAATCAACTTACTAGAACAGTCTAACTTAGCATGATACTTTGTAATCCAATCTATACCCAAAATCACCTCGAATTCCCTCACTGATAGCACAATCAAATCCGATGGAAGGATTTGACCTTTTAAGGTTAGAGTGTAGTCCTTACACACCTTACTTAACATAACCGTCACTCCTAAGGGAGAAACAGCAATAAGGGTAGCCTCAAGCACCCGGGGTTCTAATCCCAACCTCTGAATAAGTCTAATGGCGATAAATTAATTTGTATCTTCAATATCAAACAATACTTAATCCGACTACCATGTAACATGAGCGTACATTCGATATTCTGTGGCACTTTTTTTTATAGCCGCCCTCCTCTGGAATGATTGCATTGAATCGGGCTTGAGTAGTCACTTCGTTGTATCCTCCTGGAGGTGATCGACAGTTCTTAGAGATGTGCCCTTGCTTGCTACAGTTGTAGAAAATCATGTTAGAGCGGTTAGGCTTCTTTGGGCATCGACAGTTCTTAGAGATGTGCCCTTGCTTGCTACAGTTTTTTTCCTTTTCATGCTTTTTTTTTTTTTTTTTTTTTTTTTTTCATTTTTTTCATCATTTTTTCTTTGCGAACTTTCTATTATTCACACAACAAAACTTCTTGTCAATGCAACACATCCCAATCACACCTAAATAAAGAACTGAGGCTTGAACTCCTAATTTGGAGTTAGGTATAGACTTTAGGATTGTGAGGACAAGGAAAATATGATAAGCTCAAGAGGTGAAGTAAAGGAATATCATGGAGGTAGGCCAAGGCTATATTATCCATATATGGTCAAAAGATGACCTAAATCATCTTCTAAGTTAATAGGATTATTCATTTCAGTAAATTCAAGAGCTCTAAAGTTGGTAAATCCTGAACGTTTTCTTCTAGTGATCAGTCAAAATGAAGAAGAAAATGAGACTTTCAACAAATTAATACGCTTTTCAAAAAGTAAGTAATTTTATAAAAACCCGCAAAAACAAAAGAATGGCTCAAAAGCTCACTTGGGTTATTAGTCTCCACTACAATCTCTCAAGATACCTAAGCTATGCTTACTAATCCATTTTAGCTAAGTACAAGGTTGTCACAACGTGCTCAAAGTTGTTTGAAGATTAAAAAGCATAAAATATACTATAACTAAGATAGTAAACAAACTATCATAGTGTATCACATACTAGCAACATACAGAAAATAACACTAATGCATCATAACTAACTACATTAACTAAGAGAGAAATACAAGAACCATTTTATTATATTTAAAAATAAAATTAAAAATTTTAAAATTTTTGACAGTTTTTTAATTTACTGAGTCATGCTGCTAAGCAGGTATATTGACACGAAACCATAAAAAGAAATAAACGAGGCATGCAATGACTCACTCCCCCCAACTAAAACTAAACATTGTCCCCAATGTTCTAAACTAAGCACATGGACATGGAAAGTAAAGCGAGAGAAGGAAGGATTTTACCTCGAAGCGTTAATATCCATTTTTTTTCAAGCTACCTGCAAGATCATTAGTAGCAACAAGGAAACATAGATACAACTACTCAGTAAATAAATTCGGTTAATCAAGATTTTTATCATAGATTAACAACCAAAATTTTTGAGGATCTTCCCAATAAAATAATTTAACAGTGAGAAGAATGTTGGGATCCTCATAAAAATGCAACTCCCCCCAACTAATGTCAGGCTCAAGGTCAGAGGAGATGATGCAAAACCTATGGCTTCCAAATTTGTTGGGGACAGCTATAAGAGGAATACCACACTTTTTAGGAATTATACTCAAGGAAAGATCTTTGGTGTAGGCATTTTCTATAACAGCCTCTCTTTTTTTATTATCAAAAACAGGCGGAGGCCATGGTTCAATAAAAGGGGTAGGGTCGAAGTGATGTTCTAATGAAGCTTCACCACCCTCCGCTTGTCCTAGAACAGAATCTATGGAGATATAATCATAGGAATTGAATTTCTGTTCTATGCACATGGTTTTGGACTGGACTTGGATAAAGCTATCTATTTGGGCCTCAATGTCATAATCACTCAAGAAGGTCAAGCAGTCTAGAAGATTGCTAGCTTCTTGTTGAATTTTAAGATCATCTAAAGTGGGCCCAATATTTTCCAAGTCTTCTCTCAAAGAATTTTGAAAGTTAAAATTTTGTGAAGAACATGTGCTAGTATCCTTACCATCCTCTTCCACAACACATTCTGTTTGTTCACGAATGGGGTACACATAACATTCAAGCTCAGGACGAGAGCTTTGATTGATAGCAAGGATAGGTGATGGGCAACTTGGTGACACCACCTCTTCGGTCGAAAGAGGTGAGGGTTCATGAATATCACAAGAATCTAAATCAGATTTAGATTTTTCAATTATGTCCTCTCTAGGGTCACTTTCAAAGGTAGGGGTAGAGTCAATAGAGGACTCTTCCTTTCCTAATTGCGTGTAATCACCTAAACTCTCGTCATCTTTTAAAACCTCATTCTCATCCTTGTAACTCTCCTCACTATATATGTGATCTATTGAGGTGCTCTGGACAAAGAGATTGTGCAGTTTTATCCAGGCAGTGAAGGAGTTGATGTCTGGGGTTGTATGTTGAGGAGAAGATGGTTCTACAACTTCATGCTTGGTTTTGGAGTTCTTGTTGGGTTATCACTTTCTCAAATGAGTTGTTAACCTCACTCGGTATGAACCCATCATTGTCCTCTAATTCCATTCCATTGTTAGTGTCTTGAAATTCAGGTTGTAGCGTTGAAGGACTGGTATAGTCTTCTAAAGGTTGGCTATCAAATGCTTGTTGATATCTAGCTCCTAATTTATCAATTGCACTCTCTAGCCTTTTCATTTCACTAAGCATCAATTCTAATATACCATTATCCTCAACTTGGTTATTCTCCTCATTATAACTATATGAAGTTTCACCTCATTATTCTTGGTAATAGTCCCCTTCCCATTGTGTTTGTGTGCAAGACTCCCCAGAAGGAAAGTCTTGGTGCATTTGATAATCGTGGGAACTACTACTATATCCTACACTATCATTTTGGTTATATCCCCATTGCGATTGATAGAACTCTCCAGGTGGAGGTTCTTGATACGTTTGATAACATGGGGGACTAACACTATTGTTTTCCCATTGTGGTGGTTGGTAGCACTCAGGTTGATAATGTGCATCATATGTGGGTGCTTGCCAACTCGGGGTATAGTTCTCATTACCTAATGTATACCCATTCGTGGTATTTGTGTTGTATGGAGGGTAATATGGATAAGACATGTTTACCCAAAATATTTAAACAAAAGAAAATTATTTTTTTCCTTGTGAGAGAAAAAGTCCAATGATATATTTTTTTTTTTAAGTAAAAGAAGAAAAATGGAAAAACTTAGTAAAATCCTAACCTAGTTGCCTTCCCCGGCAACAGCGCCAAAAACTTGACACGACTAAATAGTTGTGCGCTCTTGTGCAACACCCAAGTGTAGGTCATCGTGCAAGTAATATAGTACTGGAAGTCCAGGTCGATCCCACAGGGAAGGAATAGGGAGAATGTCTACTAAGTTAAAACCTAAAGAAAATAAAAGAAAATAAGAATATAGAAGTGGAGTTTCTAGGAATCCTAATTAATTAACTTAAACTAAATAACAAACTAAAGTATAAAGAAACATAACTAATTAAACGAGTAAATTAAAGGTGTTGGAAATACGAGAATCCACATTAATCCTAACCATCTACCATGCATATTCATTAACGCTCTATGGAGTACATCCCTTTTCAGTATTCCGTATTTTTCTAAAGATAAAGAATCAATAGCCCTTTCATGACCGGGACCACATCATCACAAGTGATTTAAAATACTGAGAAGACAGTTTAAAACAATGGTAATTACTTGCACTCTAAATGGTGTTAGCATTCAAAGTGGTTTTCAAAAGTCATTGAAGAAAAGGCCTTAAGGCTTTAAGTTCTAAAAACTGTTGTGACAAACTGAGCTTATAGGGACAATTTGATGACAGATTTCTAAAACAGAAAGTCATGGAATACTTAAAAGAATCATCTCAAGATTTAACATGTTCGATCGATCGAAGCGCTCTCGATCGATCGGACAGCATCATCCTTCAATCGATCGAAATGTCTTCGATCGCTTGACTATGGCTCTGGTTCGATTGATCGAAATACCTTCGATCGATCGAGCCTAAGGTTTCTAAAGATTGCATGGCAGAGGTTGGGAATCAATGTTTCATCACATATTCCCAACGTCTAAACTACGAAAACATAAATAAACTAGTGCAGAAGTAGTAAAACATAGCAATCATAACAACTAGATTAACAAACAATCAAATAAAGAAAAGGAACAGAAAAACCTGGAATAAATCTGAATATAACTTGTAATAAAACTTGAAACAAACTTGAATCTTGAATCTACAATGGAAAAGGAGGAAGAAAACGTCGAACTAAACTAATCTACTCCTAAACTAACCCTAAAACTACCCTAAACTGCTGTTCTGTGCGTTCTGGAGCGTCCTCCCTTCGTCTGGCGTCAAAATGGCTTATTTATAGGGTTCCCACAGAGTTTATGCAACTTTTGGGTGAATATAAAGTTCGATCGATCGAGCTTAGTTCGATCGATCAAAGGTTCGATCGATTGAACTCTTCTTCAATCGCTTGAACTCTATGATTTTGACAACTCTGCGCACTGATGGGAGAATGGCCATAACTTTTCACTCGGACCTCGGATTGACCTCCCGTTTGCGGCCACGCGATCGTAACTCAAAGATCTACATTTTATATCTCTGGGAAAATCTTCCAAATCTGAAGTCTTCATTGTCAAAAATGGCATTTTCTCAGCTGCTTCTATTGTTCTATCCACCAGAATCACTTTCTATGCAATGGTTGCTTCCTATAACCTGCAAAATGGTGTAAAAACACATATTTGAGTCTCAACATCATAGAAAACACTTAATCGTTGATTAGCATCTAAATCTAGGGACTTGGGGATAAAAGTATGCATAAAAGACTATGAAATACGCTATGAATATGCATTTTTTACCTCTAATCACTCGTCAACCATCTCAGGAATCGGGTCATCCTCCGGATGAACAGTAGGCTCTTGCTCATTTGCCGATATCCATCCTCCATCACCAATGTGAGAAATGGAATGGGTCCTGCAGCAAAACCCTGAGGTATCAGAACTACCTTTAACTCCTCAACATCACCATCGTCATCTATGGGATCAATCCCTCCATCCTCACTGATGATGCCAAAAATTGGGTAAGAACAAGAAGAATGAGACAAAAGAAATTTACATGTGGTTCGGCCCTGTTAACGAAGGAGCCTATGTCCACGTAATGTGTCAGAGGACTTGTACTATGATGCAAATGTCATTGGGGGTCTTTGATGAACCAACATGCTTGGAGCTACCAGTGACCGACCGGGCAGAGAGTGTGTGCGCTGTGTAGAAATAGCAATTCTATGAAGTAAAAATGCAATCCCCTTCAATGGGGATGAGTGGTCCCTTTTATAGATGGAAGAGACCACCCGTACAAGGCAACTAGGCTGATTAGGGAACATAATATAATTGCAATTGCCCAACATAAATCATGGGAGTCTCCTAAGTGGATTAGGAAACAACTTGCACTTTCCCTTAGTCTTCTAGCTGAGATAAGACACTATTCAGAATCTTGTGGACCAAGTCATGAAATATGCTCGGGCTACATTTACTGGTCAACGAACCTGTGCCATACTCCTGGGCTATGAGCCCAAACAGGGTGTTCTTGGCCGGACGACCTGGGATGGATGAACAATAGGCTCCCTCTCTAGATGACTTGGCATCTCCTTACTGAGGTGGCCGTTTGACTTTGACCTGATATTTTTGTACCTATCAGTGCCCCCCATTTTTGAAACTGATGTGATGCTCTATCAGATGAGGTTTGAAAATCTGTGCCAATCGGTAGACCATTTGGGACCATATCTGGGATATTACTGCAGACCGAGATTACTGCCTTGGTTAGTCAGGGATCGGACAGGTCGGTATCCTCAAAAACCTAGGGCCGGTAGCTACCATGCGTCAAGCAGTGATTGGTCTGGTCAGGATCTAACAAGGCCAGTGTGAGTGTAACCAGACAGTTGCATCGTAACCGAACCATCATGTCATACATTTAAGGCGTACGCCATTTGATGCGTTGCTTCACATACCCGAGGTCACAGTTGTCAGACGATTTAGGCGGGAGACGTGCAGGACTGTTGGATTTGATTCAATCTAGACCATCTATGCTGCCTATATAAGGGATACTTGTGCATTTTTGCCATTCCTACTGTTCAGAGCTAGAGACGACCGAGCGGTTTAAGAGAAAAAGTACTCGGTCAAGCTTCTTGAGCTCTTTCCTGTGCTTTACTGCTTGTAAGTCTTCTCCCCTCCAGCCTTGTAATTCTTTGTATCTTCTCTCCTTCTCTTTTTCTCATTCCCAAGTAAGGGTAGAGAATAGGAATCTGTTAGGGCTCGTGAGGGAGTGGGACTTTTTCTTCCTTTGGTTCATTTTCCTCTTTAGATTAGGTAGCGCAACGAGGCAATTGAATCGATCGAATTGTCCAGGGGTAGTACTGATAGAGTGTTACCTTACCCTGAAGACCTTGTACGTCTTACCTTTTAGGCTTCTAGTCTTTCCACCCTGTATCTTAGACTCAGAGTCCCTGATCCTTATCTTGACCGCCAGTTACTCCTTTATCCAGTCATTGGAGCTTGAGAAATGTATCATTCAGATTTTGATTCGTCTTCCCAGTCAGAGGATGAACAATCACTGTCAGGGACCCCCAATACAAGTTTAGACCCACCTTCTGTGGACCCGTCTGACTAGTACAGCGAGGGAAGGATCCCTATTCGTGTGTCGGATGATGAGGTGAGTCAGGTGACCCCAATAGCCTCCATCTCTAGGGGCTCAGGTGACGAAGCGTCGGTCCTGAGTAGTTCTGAAGTGGCGTTCGAGTGTGAGTTTATTCCTTCCAGCTTGCACACCCAAGACCTTAGTCAGATTAGGGATAGGTTCTCTATTCCAGACCACTGTTCCTTGGCTGTACACTCCGGCGGGGCTCACCTCCACCAGCTGGGTTTTGTTACTCTCTATGAGGATGCCCTCATCGTTGGCGTCCATATCCCTCTCCATCTGGTCGCCCAGGAAGTTCTGATCTACCTGGGGATAGCTCCAGGATAGTTAGCCTCGAATGGCTGGAGTTTTCTGATAGGGTCCAGCTCTCTTTGGCCCCAAGTCTTCGGGTCACACTTCAAGAGTTCTTATGGACCCACTGACAGTTCCCTATACATGGAGAGGTCGGATTCTTGTCTCTTGGGGCCCGGTAGGGAGGAAAATCATCATCAACTGATCAAGCAACAATAAGGGGTGGAAGAACAAGGTCTTCCAAGTGTCCACCCCCGGGCTCTGTGAGGGGGCCCTAGGAATCCAGCTGAGGACTTCCTAGGCAGGGGAGCTAAGGAGTAAGCCCATCCTGCATCCCTTTTCTACTTTCCTTTGCCTTTACTACAATCATGGGACTAACTATTTTTTGCTTTATTTTGCAGCGGGGTTGTGGTTTATGAAAGTAATTAAATTCAGTTTATCTTTAAATGGTCTTTTAAAATTGGGTATGGGTTGTCACCCTTGGATTTTTAGGCGGTTGAATATTGATTAGGGTATGCACTTGATTGAATATTTGGCTTTCCAAAAATCGGGGTCTGACATATATATTACCTAGTATGTTTGAGGAAACAATACCAATTATGAATTAAGAACAAGGATATTTAAATCATGGCCTACCGTTCGGTAGGGCGAGGAGAGGGTGCTGTAGTCCTACTTGGGCTCTTTCCCCTCTCGTACCAAGACCCCCGAACCTAGTTTCTAGTGATGAAGGGTGAGTAACCTTATTCAATTTTGGGCGAGTCAAACTTGGGTTTCCTAATCTTGATAAAAATTAGGTGGCGACTCTTTGCCTCTAGGATCTCGTGAGAAAGTTCTAGTTTCCCTGAAGTGTGCTCCTTGGATCAGTCCCGTTACACTATCGAGGGAAATGCCAGGACCCATCTCAACACATTTTATGGTCCACACATAAGTGTGAGTTATATCCCTAGGTTAACAAATACAAAGGTTGACAAGTTAGCAAAAACAGGATCGGCCTCAACTTCTAGAAAGGGTTTGGAAAATCAAGTTATCACAGTACAAGTTCGATCATTACCTTCAGTGACAAAGAGAGGTTGGCATACCGCAACCAATTTGGTCTTGATAGAGGGTGATGATTGAAGAATCCCTATTATCGAATACTTAAAACACCCAAACGTGAGGGTGGACCGAAAGGTCAGACTGTTCACAATCCGATTGTTGTGCTTGATGGAGAATTATTCAAGAAGCCCATCGGTGACGACGTGATCCTAAAATGCTTAGGCAAGAAGCAAGCCATGCAGGTAATGGCTAAAGTACATGAAGGGATTTGTGGAGCACACCAGGTCGGTACCAAGATGAAGTGGCTTTTACGAAGGTATAACTATTACTGGCTAGGCATGCTGAAAGACTGCATCAGCTATGCTAAAGGGTGTCAAGCTTATCAAAAGCATGGCCCGATTCAACGAGTGCCAGCCAAGGAGCTTCAACCAATTATAAAGCCATGGACATTCAGGGGATGGGCCATGGACCTAATTGGAAAAGTACTCCCACCATCGTCGGGCCAGCATTGTTTCATTATAGTGGCTACGGACTACTTTACTAAGTAGGTCGAAGCTATACCATACAGGACGGTGACTCAGGCCACTGTGATTAAGTTCATTGGAGAGCATATAATACACCAATTCGGCCTGCCAGAAACCATTACCACTGATCAAGGGCCTGTGTTTATAGGAACAGAGACCACAGCCTTTGCGAAGAGTAGAGGGATTACCATTCTCAATTCCACCTTGTACTATGCACAGGCTAACGGGCAGGCCGAATCAAATAACAAGATCCTCAATTATAATCTGTGTTTGGTTATATAGAAATCACTTAATATGCTAGGGGTCATATTATGTGTTTGGAAATTTAGCTTATAGGCACTAATACAGCATACATAATGTAAGCATTGCCAAACAAGACACAAGCAAGTTGTCTAGAAATCTTAAGGGTGTTTGGGAAAATAGCTTATGTCACAAAATTAATACACGTACTAGTTGCATTCCTAAACAAGTCTAACACCGTCATTGGTTAATTTAAATGAACTAAAAGCATAAGTCAAGTCCTGATTAACGGAGATTCCAAAATATATCATCGCGGCGCAGACATTTTTCATTCATAAACTGGTGTTTTCACGGCGCGGTTGTCACGACCCATCCCACTATGCGTGGAAATAGGACACATGGCATGCCACCAAGGCTCATCCAACTCATTTAAAAGATTATAACAACAGAAAAATACTTAAAAACAATATTATGTATACAACTCCCTGTGGACACGCGGAATCGGACCACTTCTCTCTGGTTTGAGATTGTTTTGAAATTGATTTGAATCAAGGAAAGAAAACGAAAGGTCTGTTGAAAACAGATACAGAGTCGCCACTTGGTCTTTAAGGAACCAAGAAACCTAATTTTGACTCACCCAAGCGGATAAGGGCACCGGCCCTTCATAACCAAAGAACTTGGTTCGGGGTTTTGGTACGAGAGAGGAAGGAGCCTTTGTCGCGACTAAAACACCCTCAACTCGCCCCGTCTTTCGACGGGCCTCAATTAGCATTCAAATAATCATCTTATACTATGTTTGGTTCGACAAATAATACTATGATAGTATATTACATCACATAAGAAACTTGAAAATGGAAGATCTGAAGATAAAATATCATTCATAAGATCTACATCAAATATCATGCAATGTAAAGTGAAAGGTCACACAAATAAACCTAGAAAAAATCGTCTAATCATATATCAAGTAATAAAGTTTTCCTAATCTAAAGGGACATGAATTGTTCTCGACACAAATAATCAAAGAAATCAAAATATGCTTAGCAAACTAGTATGATGCATGTTATTCTTTGATAAGAGAAGACCTCTCAATCCCCGGGACGGATGAGAAAGGATGATTAGATCAAGGGGAAGCATGAACGGATGATCGAGTTCATTCCTTATAATCTCCTTAGATTAAGAGTTACAAAAACCCCAAATCTTGCATGAATGCAATGTATGTATCTAAAAATGTGCAAAGGTTGTAGTGTGTTTTGTGTACATGGATTTCTAGGATGGCTTAGAAGTCTAAAATGTGTAAGAATGAATGAATAAAATTAACATGGGATATATACAAATGTAGTATGAACTACTTCCTAAGATATGAACTAATTTGGAATGCATATGAGCATCAAATCAAAGAATGAAAGTTGAAATGTACTTGCTGTGAATAGTGGATAGAACAGTAGCATGATCTTTTGGAATTTGAAAAGAGGAGTTAGGAATGTTTCCAATGCATGATTTTTTATGGAGATGTTCCTTATTGTGTCTAGAACACAACCCAAAAAGCCAATCCTTAATAACTATCACAGATTGAGAGAAATTATATAAACAACAGAGGTCACTCAGAAACAGAGTTCGTACTGTCGACTGAAATGTTGAAAAATCTTAGAAAATGAAAACGAATGATCTAGAGGCCCATTTTATACAGAAAGTTTTCTAAGACATTGAATTTTAAGGGAAAAATAAGTTAGGACCACCCCTTTTGGAAAAGTTTTCTGGAAAAGAGGTCGTAAGTTGACCTAGCTGCTGTGACAGCAAAAACAGAATGTTTGGAAGGAATGTTGGGACCCAAATGGGCCATTTTCAAGTACTTCCAAGTCAAGCCAAAAATCATGGGTGTTCTCTAATGAGTTAGGAAGACTTTCCAAGTGGTCTTACATTCATACATTGAGTATTGAACTCAAAATAATTCCTTGAAGTTAAATGACTCACTGTTTTGAGGGTTTTGAGAAAAACAAGGTTTATTTCTTGAAATCAAAATGAGGGGTTTAAGAGGGGGGTTTTGAAATGAGGGTTTTGAAAGTATACTTCCAGATCTTGGATGAATATTCTAACCACTTGGAATATCAATTCCTAACTTATTTCAAGAACTTCCCAAGTATTTGCAAACCATGGTTTTATTTGGAAACCAAACTCAAGAATCTATGGGAGTATGATACATGAGAGGATAGATGATAGATGATATGATATAGCATGCTAAAAGTGGTAAAGAACATGTGCATGGGATATGGGTTCATCTAGATACAAGAGAATGTTGCATCAAAGTGTGAAAGCCAAAAAGTGAAATGCTGTGAATAGTGGACAGACTGTATGTATTACTTTGTAACATTATAATGGGAGGTCAAACGTGCCTAGAAAAATGTGAGGAAAATCAGACATCATCCTTATTGTGTCTAGAAAATAACCCAAAAAGCCAAACATCAATAGCTATCACAGATTAAAAGAAATAAATCAGAATGTACACATGACTCAGAAACAAAAGCTGCACTGTTGACTGATTTTGTATGATTTTTCATAAATCAAAGAAAAGGTTTATGATGACCCATTATATACCAAAAGTTTCCTAAGACACCCAAGTTTTATAAAAAAATAGAAAAGATATATGTACAGTGACGAAAATATCCAGAATAAGTGCAAGAAGTTGGGTGAACATTCTGTGAGAACAGAGGCAGATTATGAATATGAACTTCTCACATCCAAAACAAATACTTTCACATTTCTATAATTGATGGGAAAAATTGGGGACAAACTATGATGTCCTAGAAAGATTTTCCAAGTGGTTTCATAATCATAACTCAAGTATTTAATTCAAAACAAATCTTTGAATCTGAACAGCTCACTGTTTTGGATCATTCTTGAAGAAAATGGATTTGAGTTTTGAAATAGAGTTTAAGTTCTTGATTGGGGGTTTTTGAAATAGATGTTCAAAGCATGAACTTAAACTCTTGAGATGACCATGTGACCACTTAGAACCTCATCCAACCTTGAATCATTGAATAACTCCCAATATTATTGGAGAGATTCATTTTTATTTTGGACATAACTTCAATACATTTCAAGAACATCTTGGAAGTATTGAGGTTATGATCATCATCTATCAAACATGTTTTTGAGGTCAAGAGCTACTATCCATAAGGATTCACTCACCCCAAACTTCATGTCATCACTTAGATGATGATGAACTAGTAAGTAAATAAAGAAAATAAAAAGAAATGAGATTAAGAAGAGATGAACATAATATGAACAAGCAAGTAAATAACAATCAATAGATGATAATCAATATGATTTTGGACTTGTAGCTTGGTGTTTCACTCATAGATTTTGACATTTGGACATGGAAGTAGCTTCCTAACTCAAGAATGCTCAAGAATGGTGATTGGGTATATTGATGATGAAGTATATAGAAAAATGGTGGAGGAAAACAAGATTAGAACTCACTTTGATTGGAAAAAATGGAAGAAGAAGACTACTTCTTCTCTTTCTCTCTCTATATTTCCCTAGAGTTTTTTCCTAAGCTTTCTCTAAGCTTCCATGTCTCTCCTCTAAATGGAAGTAAATGGCTTCTTTTATAGGCAAAGGAGGGGTGGTAAATGGAGTTTTAAAAAGTTTAAAATGGTCTCCCATTGGTCCAAAATAAGCTGGGAACCAAAACTACGTCGTTTTGATTTCTAATATATCAAATTGGACCCCCAAAATAAATTACAAAAACTCACTGTTCTGGAGGGGAGTGCCGCGGCGGCACTGGGCCAGTACCGCGGCGGCACTGCTCCTCCCTTCGTCCAGATAATGCTGTTTAGGCCCCCTGAAGTTCCGGTATTCGCGAAAAGGCCCTATTTTGTCCGAAATTCACAGAAAATGCATACGAACTCCAAATTGAGGTTGTGATATACCGTTGGAAAGGTAATGGAGTCTACTTTACATAAAAAATAGTTCGGGGATAGGTCACTTTGAAAAGTTTTGCGGTATTCGCGATAAAAGCCGATTTGATCGCCTTTTTCGCCTTTGGAAATTCATAATAAATTCGTTTTAAATCCAGAAATTATGTGCGATATACCGTTGGAAAGTTATTGACCTCTAGTATCCATGAAAAATATTTGAAAATTGTTTCGGCGCCCCGGTTCCAAAGTCAAATTTTGGTCAAACTGGTCAAACCTGGGATTCCCGGGAAGTTCTGGAAACCTCCAGGAGTTCCCGGGAGCTGATGTTTTCGCTCGATTTTCTCTTGGAACTTGTTTTAACACTTTTTTTTCATGTTTTAAAATGATTCTGGTGAATTCGGACGATTTCGGTCAAACTTGGTCAAACTTGGTCAAACCTGGTCAAACCTTGGTCAAACCTAGTCAAACCTTGGTCAAAACGGTCAACGGGGACTTTCCGGGAGCTTCCGGGACTTCCGGGGGTCTCTGGGAGCTGACGATTTCATCTGATTTTTCTTTCAAAACTCATTTGAATACTTTTCTTACGACGTAGCATGTTTCCAGAGCTTTGGGACCAAATCTGGGAGTTTTATGGCTTTCAGGGGCATTTTGGTCATTCTGAGCATTTTGAGAAATAGAACCAACTTCCAGGAGTCCTTTTGAGTCCTTTTTCGATCATTGTGAACCACCAAGCTATGGGTCTCCTAAATCTGATAGCCGACAAAATGGGGTGTCTACACTCCCTTGAAAATAATACCCTCCGAGTTGTAAAATCCGTATAAATTTGAAAACGTAGTTATATTTCAAACCGGATGAATTTATCTTAAAAGGGGTCCCAAAGGTCTCCTAAGAGCCAATCAAAACATTTAAATAATTTCCGAAAGGGGTAGAAAAAGATTTCATGCAGGGGTCATTTCGACCGGTCGAA
This sequence comes from Hydrangea macrophylla, assembly GCA_033977485.1. Lineage (NCBI taxonomy): Eukaryota > Viridiplantae > Streptophyta > Magnoliopsida > Cornales > Hydrangeaceae > Hydrangea > Hydrangea macrophylla. Next base: position 42,642,270 of record CM066984.1, read on the forward strand.
CGACCCCCTTCGACCGGTCGAATGACCCCCAGATAGAATTCCCTTTGACAGCAGAACTTTGCCAAGAGTCACCCAACCTTCCACATTTCTAAACTTCTCTACCTCTCACACTTTCAATCCACACTTTCTAAGTCCATCAAGGTTGTAAGAACCCATAAACATCATACTAATCCTCGCTAAGAACGGTAATGAAACGAAGTAAGGCTTGTTTGGATTAAAAAAAAAAGTATTATTACATTGCTCCAAAATTTGAGTTTGATAAGTTACGCATTCAAAACATGATATCTAGAGTTCAAATACATTTTAAACGTAACCAAAAACGATTTTACAACATTTTAATCCTACAAATCCATCTGCGGATTACAAGTTAAGTATAGAGTTCTAACTTCTCAATTCTCATTATTACATTAGAAAGGAAAACAACAATATAAATAAGAGCAAACCCCTCATCCCGTCAGCCTCACTCTTCCTGCTTCTTCTTTCCTTTCTTCAAACCTGCAATGGACTAACTCTCCATTGCTCAGCTATATGCTGAGTGTACAATTCTAAATATATGCATATATGACCATTCATGCTTTAACATATCAAAGCACATCAAAATGGTCTCTTGGGAATATGGTACGCGTTCATCCGGTAATGAAACGATGGAATTGATGTCGTGGAGGGCCTTTTCCCTACCACTCATCCAGTGCCTTGGCTGGGCCTTCTCCCAAACCATGCACAGTGCCCATGCTGGGCCTTCTCCCAAACCATGCATAGTAGTCGTTGCTACTATAATCCTCCAACATCGAGGAGCTTGCCCCCGGATGAATTTGCACCAAACCCCCCTTTAACCCACATAGACGCATAGTATGCTCATATAATCACATATACGTGCTTTTATGGCATTTTCATATGCATAATTAACGGGCCTAATTAATACATGAATTTCGCCCGGATCCAATATATGAAGTCAGATACTCAAAACATATAAATTTCCTATAATACATAGGACTAGAATTTATACCTCGTGCAAACATCCTATAATTTTGAAGGATGAACTTGGGGACTGATTAAACGTCAGATCTTGAATTTCAAGCGATTCCTACAAGTTTATACACGTTTTTCCCAAAATTCCAACATGAGGATTTTTATAAAAAGTTATCCAAACATAGCCTAATAGATATCAAAACGTAGCTAATACCTCGAGGAGTCCGAATATGAAATTTGGTGAAAAACTGACAGACGAAAGATCGTCGATCGGCGTCGCAAAGTCCAGAGAACTAAATCTCCCTTTTTCTCCTAAGCTCCCCCTAAGGTTTTGAGATATTTTGAAATGAAAAATATCTTGAACTTACTATATACAGACACGAGTCTCTGAAATTACGTTTACCTCCCCATAAGTTTCCAAAACTTATAATTATCTCCTGAAACGTCGCACACGAACTAAAATTTATAAAGTTTTTGTCTAAGTTCTGTTTAGGTCCAAAATAAGGATCCAAAAACTAATCTCCGTGGAATCTCTATACCACCTACTTTTTATGCAATGTGTCACTCGCGTTCTTACCATAGTATTCAAAATGCTCTAAGTCTACATCAAACTATCAGAATTATACTACACATGTATAATTACAATTCATGAAAATCAAGTCAAATAACATTTAAAATCACAAAAATGTCATTTACTAATGTCAATCCTTCATTGATTATCAAATCTCTTTGTCCTCAATTGACACTCACCGTAGACCCACGTCAACCACATCCATAATTATTAATCAACATTTATAATGCATACTAAATCAATTTTGTATTTTAAAATAAATAAATTTCCCGGGACGGGTGTGACAGCAGTAATCACCACAAAAAATATAGAAAATTTATATTAGTGTATAAAATAATCTTCCGGTTATAAAGATACAGTTTGTATTCAAAGTAATTATTTTCACTATTTTGAAAATACAATCTTCAAATTGAACACAGGTATTCCTTAATTTATAAAAATTACAGTTTGACCCCAAATAAAGTATTTATATGAAACAAGACTAGTAATAGGAATAAAATTTTGAAATTACATTTAGTAATTAATGAAAATGCAGGTTGTTGCAATATGTTTAGGACGTCACTGTCTGGAGAAGATAAGTTTCGATCGCTTGAACTTGTTTCAATCAATCGAACTTGACTTTCTCAAGCGATCAAAGATTCTTCGATCGGTCGAACTCAACTTTTCCCAAACAATTGAAAATAACTTCAATTGATTAGTACTTATAGATTTGGGAGATTTTGTTTATATATATACTGTGAAATGCTTAGTTGTTTTAAGTATTGTTTCATACTTCCATTATGCGATAGTGATTGAATAAAGAATACTGAGACGCAATAATGAGACATGATTAAGAGTAATGTGAGAACGTTCTTAACATGGGATAACGTAGTAGTCGGGATTTAATTTGATCTTTGTGTCATTTCAATCAGAGTAGTCATGCCACAATGGAAATGGTCTATTAGATTTGTGCCCTCAAACTATTACTGTATATATAAGACATTGGCATTTTAATATATGGATATCAGCTTTATATTTCATTGTGTATGTTTCTTTCATGAGATGATTGTTAATCCTTAAGTATCGTAGTAAGTAATTCGTGTGTGTATGAGATACATGCAAGTGAGATACGAATTAATATTCTTTGATAATTAGAATTTGTCACAGTGGATAATGAGACTGGGTATCTCATCAGGTTTACACTGTAGCATGACTAACTACCATTGGATGGAGTGATGAATCTCAACCACTAGAGTAGGACTCTTAGTTAATATGTTAGTGCTTATAGTGTATTGACGGACCTGAGCTTTCCTATTGACACTTAAGACTGTCAACAGTCGATAGAAACTCATAACTTGTATAAGGTGCATGTTCTCAACCTTGAGACGATTATGAATACAAACTGTGGATATGGATTCTTTGACTTACCAATCAATGAGGTCTTAAAGATCAACACCTGGGTATCTTGGGTATGTCATATTCATAGGGTTGTGAATATATATATTATCAAGATAGAATCTACCCTCTGATTAAGAGTAAGCAATCCCTTGAGAATGTCACCAAGTTGATTACTGAGAAATGCAGTCTTGTTGATAAGTAGTTATCAACAAGTTTGGTAATTAGGAGTGGTTAATAGGACTCAAGGAATACAAGAAGCAATCATGATTCAGGTTGACAGTAACAATTATCCGACTACCTGAACATGATTACAAATGCTGATGGTAGAGGAACAATAGTATAGCATACAAGTCTAGTTATCACTTCGGATTTGTTCTTTTACGTTGGAGTTCAGTTACCATTTTATAGTGGATTAAACGCTAACTGATCAGTTGGTTGATTTGCTGATCAAAGAGTTTTGTCATGGGAATTAACAACTGGTCTGAACCAACAATAAAGAGCCTAAGAGGTTCCACTCTTAGCTCCACTAGGATGCTTGGAAAGACACAAGAGGATCTTGTCAAGATAGGTTTGATCAATCGAAAGACTTTTGATCGATTAAAGTCTAGACAGGTTCGACTTAAAGTCGGTTTGGAAATCTATAAATGGGGCAGTTGTGTACGACATATTTCTAATCATCGGTTTTCTATACTAAAGCTACATAAACTATTTTTGGGGTTTCTTTAGTCTTCTTATCCTCCCTATTAGAGTTTCCACCAACTCTAGCCTTTCCAAAAGCATCCACAGGAGACATAGAAGTAAAGATCACCTAGTGGGAGTTGTTACACCATCAAAAAGATTAAAGATTTAGAATTGGGTTCAAGACTATAAGGTATAAACTCTTCTCCCTCTTGTATATACGCATCTATAGAATTGATGAGTAGTAGATCTAGGCTACCAATAAAGTTTTGAACTTTGTTTTTCGCTGTGCGTTTAAATAAATGATTTAAACCTATTTTCCATCAATTGGTATCAGAGCCTCGCTTATTTGGTTCTATAGATGCGTTGTGGAATGCTAGTTTGATTTGCATGTTAGTATTTAGTACTGTTTTAAAACTGCATCGTCACAGATTTGTTTCTGCAACAGTTTTGTAGCAGAAAACAAATCTGTGATAGCATTAGATGCATGGCAGTTTTGATCGATCAAACTTGCTTCGATCGATTGAGACGGTCTATTTTCGATCAATTGAACTAGTTTAGATCGATCGAACTAATGCGGGTTTCAAGCGATCGAACTTTGATCGTTTGATTGATGTCTGTTCGATCGATCGAAATTGATTCTCTATCTAGATGTTCTATTCACTATTTTAAAAGTTTTAAAATGATTCATTTTAATTTTATAATACTGTTCTGGTAAAATTTTAAATCATTCAGTGAAACTAAAAGTTCAATCGATTGAACTATGTTCAATTGATCGAAGATTCGATTGATTGAACCGTATCGATCGATTGAGTATGATAGAGAACCACTGATCCTATTTTTATGTTTTAATTCTTCCATCAAGGGTTTATAGAATATGCGAATCAATCAAGGGTTCCAATAGACATATATTTTGTTATATATGCGTGGTTGTGTGTATAACTAACCCTTTTGCGGCAAGACTAGTCCGCTATCTCCCATGGCACCAACTTTTGGTTTTAAATTTTGTATTTAAATGTTTGAGATTGGTGTGTATTTTCTTTTGGTTTGATTTATTGCTATATTTTCTATTTCTAGATAAATTGTAAGCTTCGAAAGAAGCATAGGTCCAATGTAATAGAATTAGGAAGCCCATGAAGATGGAGCGAGAAGCCGTTGTCCATGTAATACCCTGTATTTTTAATAATTATTTATGCAGAGAGATTTCATATACTTTCCTTAGCCCTCCTTGAAATCTAACCTTTGAGCGATCGAGCATTTCTGAAGTTCAAATGATCGAACCTTTCTTGAGCAATCGAAACCCAACCGATATAAATTTATGACGTGGTCCCTAATTCAATCAATCAAACTATTTTCAATCGATCTAACCTGACCAATCTGCTCTTGAGCGATCGAACATACTTTGATTGATCGAACATGTAATCATCAGAATTATGAGGTTTTACGCAAAAACAGCCACCTACACCCCCACCCCTCTATATATACACTGGTTTCGTGTGTGTGTGAGGTTTGCTAAACTTAGAGAGTTTAAGTGTGTGTTTCATATATATATACATATATTATACACACACATACCTATATATATTTTCTATGGGAGGGAGTGAGAGAGTATAAGAAGAAGAAAGAGAAGAAGAAGCAAAGGAGACAAAGAAAGAGGACAGAGGAACAGAGAAAGAGAGAGAGGAGGAGGAGGCAACCATTGAAGTTTAAAGCTCGAGTTTGACATTGCCAAACGCACCCTAAGTGAGTTTTTACTCACTTGGTCTCTTTGTTATAATGTTTTATAAGTTCTTGGTATGATTAGACGTATTAAACACATCCTTACTACATTTATTTATGCTATTTTTATAATCTGCTGGAGAAGACGACTCTCGAGCAATTGAACTGGGTTTAATCGATCGAAGAGACTTTGATCGCTCGAACATTATTTTTCCTCAATCCATCGAATTGGTTTCAATCAATCGAGACATGCACAACATGGTTTAGTTCTTTCAGATATTATATATGAGGTTTGAATGTTCTATTCATGATTCGGACTTCTTTTATGCAATTTTGGGTTAATCAGGGATAATGTGACAACACAGATAAATATGCTTAAGAATAATTGATTAATGTAATGACGTTAGATACGATGTGGTTCATGTATGAGTTTGATATCCATTTATTTCAATCAGAGTAGTCAGGCCACATGGGAATTGTCATGTATCGATAGTAGCACTGAGTTTAAGTAGGTTTGATAAGTTCTGGAAATGGTACATGGGCGTATACCTGGTCATGATATGCTTTTCACATGCGGTGGATGGTTTATATCCTTAACGAGTAGTGACCAAGACCATGTAGTCCTAAGATAGCCAGATGATCCATGTTATATCCTTAACGAGTGGTGGATGGTTTATATCCTTAACGAGCGGTGGATGGGGATCACTGGTATAATACGAGGAGTCGTGAAAATAGATTTGATGTGCTATTGTTCAAAGCGTTGTATCCCTGACATGCTGTGGATCCTTAACGAGTGGGGGATGAACTGATGTGGTGTCCATGAATGCGGTGGGTGGTTTATATCCTTAACGAGCAATGGACAGAATAATGGTATGTCTATATATGTGAAATGATCAAGTCTGTTCTTTCTAGAAAGAGTATGTTGATGATCGGTCTCAGGATAACAAAGATGATAAGGGTTGAGTTACGACGTTGGAATACAGAGGAGATATTATTTAGTAGAACTATATCTTAGGCACTTCAATAACTTGTTATACATTATATCATTGATGCCCTATGAGTTTCTATTCACTCAGCTCTCAGTAAGCCGAGGGTCGTTATTGCCTGGACATTCCCCGTCTAGATTACCCTGTCCCTTTTTAATGTAGATAATGGAGCTTATGACGATGGCTACTCCCCCAAAGGGGAATATGTAGAGGATGGCCCCACTAATGCTGGTTTTGCTGGAGAAGGCTGTTATACTGACGACTACCCTTACGCTAGCTGAAGATATGTAGATAGTTGTATCTAGTTTATAGTTCTGTTATTTCTATTGAACTTTAGCTTAACGGGTACTTGGGTATATGTTGTCTCCAGACCTGTTGTGACCCTGCAGACCACACTTTGATGCTTATAATCATTATACTGTTATTATTATTCAGTTGTTTCATGTTCTTGTTATTCTTGTGGACTAGTACTGTATGGTGTGGATAATTAATGACTTTTCACTTGTCTTACCCTATGGAGCCAAAAAAGAAATTTGTTTTTCTCTATTTTGCTACCCTGGGGCATGACAGGATTTTCGGTATCAGAGCCCTGGGTTGTGATATTTCCTTTCACTAACAGTTCTACACCATCTAGTCCTAGTGTTTTAAGATTCCCTGAGATGAGATATAAGTTTGAGATAAGTTCGTTCATCTGACGATAGATAATTTCCTTTGCAGGTTAGCATTATGGATCCAGAGTTCCATAAGTTTGTGATTGATGCTTATGGAGGACACGTGATCCATGGGGATACCGTGGAGCCAGTGGATCCAAAGCTTTATCATGACCGCATACACCAGACAGCTAGTTGAGATCTAGAGGAGGACATATGGAAGGCTCTCTATGTGACTAGGAAGACCCAACCTATGGAGATGCTTATGGATGCTTATCATTCAGCGAGGATTGGTAGGGATATTCACAAGAGATTTTACGGTTGATCCAGAGTAAGCTAGAGATGGACGCTATTGAGCTTTGAGCTATTCTTGGAGGACCTATTGAGGCAGCACCAACAGTAGCAACACCATCACCGGTACTTGAGGTACCCATTCCAGAGCCACAGGAGCAGCCTGAGGAGCCAGAGTCACCTGAGGCTGAGTCGATAGTAGATATTGACCCAGAGGAGGATCCCGCCGAGGACATTGAGCCTGTCGAGGATGATGAGGAGCCAGAGGAGGACCCAGAGTTACGTGATGAGGATGTTATGGCTAAAGGGGATGACATAGTAAGAGATAAGGGTATAGAGGATGTTGTAGTTGAGCCAGAGGAGATTATAGTCCTAAGATACCCGTTATGTTCGATTTACCAGTAGGGTTCTGTACTACATATAGAAACCATTGCCAAAATGGCAGCTGAGTGGGTAGCCGCGATGGTTGCACAGGTAGTTGGAGTTTATATAGGACAGGTTGTATTAGCAGAGGCTATGGCCCTAGTTGGGGATTTTGTTGAGTTGATCGCCGATGTCGCCGAGCTAGCATTTGGCATTGAGGATATAGATGTTGATGAGATGATCGTTGAGGATTAGGATATAGGAGTAGTGGTTAGAGGAATTGTTGCGTCAGCAGAGGCCGATCCACCTGTGGAGATGGACATTGCACCTGAGGATAAGGCACCAGCAGGATCAGACGTTGATGATTTTTGAGTCAGGACCTGCACGATTTAGTCTCGTCCCCAACATCTTTCGGCTTCTAATACATTTTAGTTGCGGTAAACTACATTTCCAAGTAGGTGGAGGCCATAGCTACAAAAACAAATGACCATAAGGTTGTGATTCAATTCATAAAACATAATATATTTTGTCATTTTGGCACTCCACGAGCTATCATTAGCGACGATGGTTCTTATTTCTGTAACTGTCCGTTTGAGGCCTTAGTATGTAAATACTCTATTACACATAAAGTAGGCATGGCATACCATCCACAAACCAGTGGACATGTAGAAGTGTCCAATAGAGAAAGTAAGAGTATTCTAGAAAAAATGGTTCGACCAGACCGCAAAGGCTAGTCACTACGATTAACCAATGCACTATGGGCGTACCGCATAGCGTACAAAACTCCAATAGGAATGTCACCATACTGTCCCATTTTTGAAAAATCTTGTCACCTCCCAGTGGAACCAGAATATAGAGCATTCTGGGCCATTAAGGCCTTTAACCAAGATATGAAATCGGTCAGATGTCCCTGAAAACTACAAATACAAGAATTGGATGAGTTAAACAATGAGGTATATGAAAATGCAAAACTTTATAAGGAACGTTCTAAACCATTTCATGATAAATTAATACGACGAAAGAATTTTGAAGTTGGACAACAAGTCTGGTTGTTCAATTCTAAATTACAATTACATCTTGGAAAGTTAAAGTCAAGATGGGAAGGACCATATACTATAAATCAATCTTTCTGCATGGTGTGATCGAAATATATGATGTTAAGGACGGATGACGGTTTAAGGTTAATGGCAAACTATTAAACCATATTATACTGGTAAAGTTGGAGAAAAGGTCGAAGCCATTGACTTGGCCGATCTGATTTATTTCGATTAATTGCGCTCATAACGGTCCAACTAACGACGTTAAACATAGCGCTTCTTGGGAGGCAACCCAAATGTTGTGGTTTACTTATTTTAGTTAGTTGTTATGTCATAAGTCGATTTGGCTTGGAACAGCTTTGGATATATATATACATATGTTTATATAAAAAAATAATAAGGAAAAGAATCAATTTTGAAGAAGCCCGCCCGCGCAAACTGTTTTTAGTAAAAAAAAAATTTCTTCATGTTTATGTCCTTCCCTTGTTGGAATCTCACCCACATGCGACCCAGCGCGAGTGGGTGCCGCTCGAGTGGGCAAAAGTACTGAGAAAATTTTCTTTTTTTCATATTTCTACCCTCTCTAGAATGTTAAGCGACTCCGCATGAGCGGTTCACCCATGCAGATGTGTTTATATATACCTTACCCCCTCTGGAATGTTGCACACAAGGTACCCCACCCGAGCGGTCTGCTCGGGTTGACATCAGGTTGTATATATAAGGAGTTGTCTCCCCTTTTTTATAAGAAGTCGCCTCCTTCCTTTCTCTTCTTGTTCTTTCTCTCTCTCTCTCTCTCTCTCTCTCTCTCTCTCTCTCTCCAAACCAGCATGCCGCCGCCAGCGCCATCTTCGACGCCTCCCTTTCGGCCACCTCTTTCCCCCAGGTTCTTTCTTTCTTCTCTTCTATTCTCTTCCCCTTCCTTTTTCTCTCTCATTTTTCTCTCTAAGATATAGATATATACTTAAATATATACATATATAGTGATTTGTGTATACACAAATCCCTCAACTTTATACTTCTATATATTAATGTACGTATATACATATATATACCTCTATCAATCAACTTTCTATTCATGTCCCTTTATCCAACCCCCTCTTGCAGCCTCCAGTGTGGTGTTTGGTGGAACATCATCTTGCACCTATTCGTATTTCCTAGAGGTACGTGGGTGAGTTTTGGTGCACTTTCAATCTTTTGTGCTTAATTTTTCCAAGTTTCAAACATTGTATGTTAATATGAAAAGTTGTGCACATGGAGACCCCCTGTGGTCCCCCACTTTGTGCGATATGCTCAAAAGTGACAGTTAAGAAGTGAGGTTTAAACCCACATGTTCACCCCTGTGTGAACACAGTTGACTTAGAATGTGATTTTATATGATTGTATCCCTTGCCAGGATTTTTTTTTGTGCAGGGGCCCACTTATTTTGTTCCTTTGACTTTTTAGGCTAGAGCTTTTTAGTTGCTAGGGGGAAGTTTTTCTTTTTCTTTTTATTCTTTCTCGTTTCTCTTTTGTACCTCTTTGTCCTTCTCTCTATACCGACGATGGCCCAAAACCGACCTTCTTTTTATCTACTATAGCCTTTTGGTTGGGTTTTACACATGCGAGCCCATCCCAGAGTCATAGATCGCTTGCAGTCCCATAAAAATCCACCTTCAAGAACCTATGTGTCGCGTCGATTTGTCTATGAGCATGACGTCAGCTCCGATTACTTTGAGACAAATGATAACACCCATTGGGGTATTACTACTATCTCTAAAGCTTGTCTAGGTCCCCCTATCTTCTTTCGTGACCACGAGTTCATTACCTACCCTCGTCTAGTCCTCCTATTTTATCAACATCTGGCATTTGTGAATGCCGATGACCAGAGTCCCGACCGTCTCACCACACTTATTGATAACACAAATATCACCATCACTGCCGATAAAATTTGTGTAACCCTGGGTATCCCTACTGATTGGGCTACGACCCCTCACCTTCGAGCGGCCACATCCCACAACTTCATTAAAACTATCTGCCGGATGGCTCAGGTGAGGTGGGATCTGGACAATCAGTTTGGCAGACGAATTTTCCTCACAAGATGTGGTTCATTGACCACGTCTTTAAGAGGAATGTCTATCTATTGGGGCATGCCTAGGAGAGGACCTCAGTGATCCATAAAGCCCTTTAGGCTTTGTGGATTGGTGATGGTTCTATATTGGTACAGTTATCTTGGCCTGTGTGTGCCTCACCAAGAATTTCATTCTCCATGACCTAGTGACTTCACAGCATCTACCTTTTCCCCATACTATCACTGCTATCCTCCATCATCTGCCTTTCCCATTTCCCGAGCATGAGGCGGTCGATCTAACTATTCTTATGTTTGGCACGGCTGAATGGCGATGGAACCTAATAGCTCTGGACCCTACGACTGCTCGCGTATGTCCTGCAACAAGTCGCCAACCTCACCAGACTCATGTTGCTCTTCATGATCGTTTTGTCAATCCCGAGCAGGCCCTTTTATATTGGACTCATCATGATTATTATTGCTTGCTCGGTGAGATGCTCCAGACCCAGTCGTATGTCAACTCTTTGTTTGATTCAATCTTTCCAGACTAGACTGAAGACCTCATAGCCCGTAGGGAGACTTCCTATCAAAGAGCCTTTCTGCCAATACTGGGTGCAGATGCTAGTGATGGTGGGGACGATGGTGATGATGGAGGCGTTGATGGGGATGGTGACGCTGGTGGGGATGGACATGATGGTGATAACGATGGTGATGGAGATGATGATGGTGCTAACAGAGAGGAGCAACTATGTGATGTGGATGCTTTATTTGAGGAGTAGGTTGGTTGGTTGGTTGGTTGGTTGGTTGGTTGGGGGTCGATATTCGAATGTTCAACCCCAGTTTGCCATGTTCAAGTCCAAATTTTATTTTCTTTTATTAGGAGTCTTTTGTAAGTCCGTTAACTTGTTTTAGATCGAGTCCTGTACTTTTCTTATTTATTTTTGCTCTTAGGATATTTTTGTCCGCCAGCTTCGATCGGAGTAGCTTACTTGTTTATATTCCGTGTTTGTTTAATTTATATTCTTTTCTTCTTTCTTTTGGGCATGTACTAGACCACTATGCCATAGACTATGGGCTGTTATTCTTTTCGTGTGGTGGCCCTTGATCATATTTCCTTACTCATATCTTTTTGTTAGATTTATATATACATATATATTCACATGCCCGTTGACGATGTCCTACTAACGCATTTTCTTATTAACACCCAAGTGTAGGTGATCATACAAGTAATAAAGTTTTGGTAAGACCAGGTCGAATCAACAGGGAACAGTAAAAAGATTTTTAAGATAGGAAGGAACTATTTTGTCCCTAAAACGAAAATAAAAAATCATGGATTTTTAGGGCTTTTTCTAACTATTAGTTCTTATATTTTTGGAGTAAAACTAATTTAAAGCTATTTTTTTAGTAGTTTATAGTAAAGATTTTAACAGTACAAAATAAACTAACTAAGATGCTAGTAAGAAAAGGAAGAAAAAGAAATAAAAGCTAGATTCACATTAAATGAACTTTTTGAATTTTATTATAGCAAAAGATGAAATAATAGAAATATTTAATATAAGTTATCTAAAAATAGAAAATATTAATTAACTTGGGAAAAATAATTTAAATGGATTGGGAATATGCAAATCAACACTAGATTACACAACTTTTGTGATTTTGAAACGGTTTGACATTTTTAAACAGAGTGATTCTTTATTTGAAAATAAACTTATGCCAGTTGAAGTCATATTAAGTGTGTTAGGTTTGATATGAAACGACATCGTTTAGTTTAAAAAAAAATAAAGAGACAATCGGACAGTAGCCAGGTTCGAACTCAATCCCGCGGACGTGGGTTATTCGGCGCACAGTCCCCACCACTCTGCCACTATACGATTGCCTGTCCATTAATCGATAGAAATATATATATACACATATTTGAAATATAAACTTTATTAAATAAATTATTTTGTATGCTATGTGTTTTTTTATGACAAAAGGCATAGTTAGACAATTCACATAATTAAATTCTTATCTCAAATACGTAATCTTTTGAAGTCCAATATAGTTATAGTCTATAAATATGTTAAATAGTCGTAAACTATAGATATTTTGGCCAGAAATGAAAAAACAATCCATCTACATAAATTTGCTCATTTTCGATTAGTGCACAAAAGCTGTGATTTCTAAGCTTTTATTACATATTCCCAATTAAAGTTTTAGTCTACCATTTTTGGAATTGAAACTGTCTTCTAAATATATTTTATAGAGAAATTAAATAGGTGCATACAATCACTGTCCAATTAAGATTAAGGTCATAACACCAAGGTAAGAGTGAAAACTAATATTAATATACTTTTTCTTCACTTAAAAATAGTTGGGATTGAATTCTTGGAATCTGCAAAATAACAAAGTTTAGTACATGCAACTAAGCTAATAAAATATAAATAAATTGAAATGCTGAACCAAAAATAAGATACTAAAACTTTGACTTTGAATTCTTGCTGGGTCACAGTAGATGAACTCCAAGAACACAAATAAGGCCAAACCAAATCCTAATCTAATTTAGGAATGAGATATGAATATTGTAGGTATTCTTGGGGCTCTAATAGGTGATTATAATAACTACGTAGCAAACAAGTTAAGAGTTTAATTGAAAATTGTGTCATAAATTGAATGGATTTTTTGTTACAAAAACTAGAAATTTGGGATTTCAAACTATTTTAGGGAAGATCTACAACTACTTACTATACTAAAAACATTAATAAAACTAAAATCTGAAAACTAATTTTTCATACAGTAGATGAAAATAATTACACATATTTTTTAACTTGAAATCATCAATTACAAAAAATAAAATATTTACAACTTTTAGAACAAAAAGCAAACCAAGAAAAGCTTTAATTTCTACATGGTAACTTTGGCTATGAAATTCTTCCTATGGTTTTCTCACAGTAGGGAGAAGGGGGTTCTGTGTTGTGTGTCTTCCTCTCTTTATGTGGTTGTCTATTTACAGACAAATATAGTCTGTCTTGATTAGTGAAGGATGAGAAGATTTGTCATCTAGTTCGTCATTAAACAGGGGTGAAAGTGAGGGTTTGCTCATTTTTTCAATCCTCGCCCACTTTTTCTTCTGACACCATCAATCTGGAGGGAGAGAGAGAGAGAGAGAGAGAGAGAGAGAGAGAGAGAGAGAGAAGAAAGATTCTCAAATTTGCTACGTAAAGATGTATATGTATAGATGTCAGTTTCAAGGCATTAAATGCCTTGTTCTTCTTCATGGTGGTGGGTTTTTGTTTGCTTTGTCTTTTTTTTTTCTTTTTTTTTTCTTTGTTGACCATTAGTTGGGAGTTAAGAAAATGTAGTAAGCATATATGACACATGGAAAATAATCGTGTGTGGTCGCTTCTTCTTTCTTTCCTTTTATTGCATTATTTCAACTTCATTTTCACATAAACATATAAAATATGTAAAAGCACATAATTACACACATTTGAATGACATCATCATTAAATTACATTAATTCCAAAATGCATGTAAATCTAGGGATTTGGGGATTAAATGAGCACTATATCTATTATATTAGCATATGAATATGCAATATTCATTGTTTGTCACATGTGTTGGTTATTGTTTTTACTTTATCCCATGCTTCCTGCTTGTCGTTACTTTGATATTTCTTTTCTTACGGTTGTTTTTTCTGTACTTGACTATTTCATTAGGGACAATGACAGGTTTAGATTTGAGGGAGATCATGCCCAGTTTATTTTATACTGAGCAATCAATGTGGAAATCTTTAATAATAAAAAAGGAATAAAATCAAGTCGCTATAAAATCAGTCATACAAAATAAAAAATTATATATGTATATATATTTTGTTTGTTTTGAAAGTTATAACCAATTTTAGGTTATAATAAATGACAAGGATTATATAACCAACACTGTAGTGGTTTTATTAGTAATTAGTTCCTTTCTTCACTATTTATATTATAATCCACATAATTATTTGCCAACGAGATTCAATACATTCTTTGCCCACCTTGCTCACCTGATAGGAGTCAGAGCCATAGTGATATCGAGGAAGAGTCAGTTCCTAACCCCCATTCCTAGCTGACCATGGTTGTACCTAACGTAGATGACCAGGCTAGCAAGCGTCAGCAGGACCAGATACTTCTTAGGGTAGTGCTCCATTTCCACGATACTGACCCCCTAGGTTATCCTAGTTCCTAGTAGTTCTGATTCATCCGCTTCTTTGTCAGGCACCTCTGCTTACTCTTCTAAGGATGATAACTTATTTGGGGATGATCCTACGGGTCGAGACAAGGTATATGGTGCACCACCCAGCTCTGAGGAGTCGTCCTCTGATTCATCCACTTCATATGATTCATCTGATGAAGAGGGTGAAGAAGAGAAGCTGATGTCTACCTAGCCTGATTTATGCGAACCTTAAAAGACTTGCTATGAGACCAAACAACAATATTGGAATTGCTTCTGTCTGTTGCCAACTATCCATCTGTTTGGGGATGACAAGTAGTTGAAAATAACAATTTAGTCCCCATCTTTCCCCACAAGACTTTCTAAAAGTAGCTAAGGAACTTAACATCACGATCCGACACATTACTCCTAGGAACACCATGGAGTCATACTATCTCTTTAAAGAACAATTCGGTAATGTTGGTTGCATCATCGATTTTATGACAAGATATGAAAAGTACCATCTTAGAAAACTTATCAACCACCACAAAAATTGAGTCCCTACCCTTCCTTGACCTAGGCAACCCCAAAACAAAGTCCATAGAAATATCTACCCAAGGTGCACTAGGCACGAGTAAAGGAGTGTATAAACCATGGGGTAAGACTCTAGACTTGGCCTGCCTACATGTAACAAATCTAGCACAAATTCTTTCCACACCATGTTTCATTTTTGGCCAAAAGAAATGTTCTTTCAACACATCTAATGTCTTCCTTATACCAAAATGACCCATCAAACTACCCCCATATGCTTCATGCACAATCAACTGATGCATAGAATTATTAGGCACACAAAGTTTATTCTCTCTAAACAAGTACCCATAAAGTCTATAGAACTTATCAAATGCTGCTCTTTCACTTGCTCCATACACACTAGCAAAGTCATCATCATTAGTATACAGTTTCTTCACATATTCA